>JBBDGP010000149.1:4847500-7440642 GCA_037952835.1 Lithobates septentrionalis
AATATGTTTGGCACCTGCTAGAAAAAATTAGGGTGTCTGATTAGACTCTTTTATTAAAGAGATGTATTCACATTAAATTTGCTAGTCATGAGAAATAAATTGTGTGTCATTGATGAACCCCAAAAAATATACTAAAACTATGTCCTTTTTTTATACACAGGATGAGTCCATCCAGGAGGAATGTGTGGAAAGTGGCAGGCAGGAGGAGACCGGGCCTATGGACAGCCTGGAGGAGGCCAGATTCCCCATCATCCTGGAGGAGGCTGGGCCCAGTGTCAGGCAGGAGGTGGCTGGTCCCAGTGAGGTGGCTGGGCCAAGTGAGGTGGCTGGTCCCAGTGAGGTGGCTGGGCCCAGTAGGAGCATGACCCAATCCCAAGTGCCTCCCCTCCGCCTTCCCAAAAAAAGGGCCAGGAAGGGGGCCGTCACACAGGAGGCATCCCTGCGCCTCATGCAAGAGGCCACACGTTTTTTGAGGAGCCCCCCCGAAGCAGAAGAGGCCTATGGCTGCTACTTAGCCAGCAGGCTTCTACAAATGGACTGGGAGCAGCGTCTCATTTGCGAGCGCCTATTTGGGGAAACTATCCAGAAGGGGCTGCAGGGCACGCTAACCCGAAACACACAACTACATGAGGCAGCCCCCCCTCCTCCTCCTCCTCCTCCTCCTCCTCCTCCTCCTCCTGCCACAACTGAAACACCACAGCCACAGCCTCCAAAGAAGGCTACAGGGAAGGCTGCAGGGAAGGGTGCAGGGCAGCGTGGAGGGAAGGCTGCAGGGAAGAGAAGAAAGTGATGACCTGGGTTCAGTCTGGTCTGACAGAAGACGCAGGCTGTTGTAGTACCACAGTCTGGGGACATCTATATCATCTGCTGGTGCTGTTGATCTCTGGGATTCTTGGACCAGATTGTGCTCCCTCTTATATGGACTCCTCAAGATCCCAATTTTCTGGTACACAGACTTTTTCCAGCGTTGACTTCCTCTTTTTTTTATTTTGACCATGAATAAATGGATCTTTTTTTGAGTTTAGCAAAAGACTTTATGTGTTTTCTTTTAAATCATTGATTTTACACACAATGTTAAATTATCAAGGGACAACAATCTCATTGAGTTTGCAAAAACACAACAAAAATACATTACTAATGTTAATAATGTTCGAGTGGTAAGTCTGGGAAAGAACAAAAATATACATAACCAAAAACGGTGCTTTGGGTTAACTTTATCTTAAAAATAAAAAATAATCACTAGAAAAAAAAAACATTATAATGGGTTCTTTGTAGTAACTTTACAAACCTAAAAAATATAAAAAAAAAAATTTAAAAACAAAAAACAAAAAAAAAAAATACAAATGGGTTATTTGTGGTAACTTTACAAACCTAAAAAATATAAAAAAAAAAATTTAAAAAAAAAAACAAAAAAAAAAATACAAATGGGTTATTTGTGGTAACTTTACAAACACCAAAAAATGAAAATTAAAAATATAGAGATAAACATATAAAAAAGTTCAACACCAATCATAAAATAAATATCTGGATAAAAATTACAAGAAAATATGATTCCACACAAAAAAAAACCAAAAAAAAAAAAAGGTAAAAAGTATTATATTAGTATGGAAACATTGTTTTTAAAAAGCATACTATATCATTCATGAGATCAAAGAGAAAAAGAATCCAGAAATCAGTTTGGGAGAACTCTGAATATGAACAGCAAAACACCTTCGTTCTTTATAGAGCATTCGTAATGAAGAAATAAAATGCGCTGCATTCAACGATCACAGATTTTGCAGCGTGATGAATGTGCTACCTACAATACGAACACTAGTTTTACTAGACCGAGTGCTTCCGTTTAGTTTTTGCTTATGAGCATGCGTCGTTTTTTTGTCCGTCGGACTAGCATACAGACGAGCGGACTTCGGGGTCCGTCGTAGTTACGAAGTAAAGTTTTGAAGCATGTTTCAAATCTAAAGTACGTTGGATTTTAGGCTAAAAAAGTACGTTGAAAGTCCAGAGAAGCCCACACACGATCGGATTACCAGCCAGCTTTAGTCCGTCAGCGTCCGTTGGACTTTTGTAGACGAAAAGTACGACCGTGTGTACGCGGCATAATAGGTAGTCAACAAATTAGATGTGTAATTTATGCTCCTAGAACACCTGACAGCGCTCCCTGCATGTTGGGCCTCTCTATGTGGCCAGGCTGTGAAAAAGTCCCTAAATTCAGATTTTTTTTTTTAGAAGACAGAAGTGCAAAATGAAAGACAAAATTGATGAAGTGGACAGTGAGCTGAATTTGAGAATATTTCCACATCAACTCTTTGCCACTACACATTGTTCACTTCTCCTACATTGGCCAAACTCTTTGCCATTTTGTAAATATCACTTATTCTGCTTGATTTATATTCAACTGCAGCAATAACAGTTATTTTAGTACAATTTCTTCTGGGCCTAAGGTCATTTCTCAATGTTTGGTGCAACTTGATTGCACTAAGCCAAGACGTCATCATGCACTCGCGGCAATCTTCGTGATACCTGCCAGCAGTCATCATTGTGATAAACGCCGCCGGGGGGGGGGGGGGGGGGGATTGGGCGACAGTTCTACCCCCAGACTTTCATTGATTTCAAATTCAAACTTTTTCCATATTCTAATTTTAAAATTCAAAAAAACTCGTGTCTGTTCAGGCCATCATTCACTACTGCAATGAGGGAAATTTATCAAAACTGGAACAGACAGAATCTGGAGCATTTGCTCATGAAAACCAATCAGATTATAGCTTTAATTTACAAAGTTAAACTGAACAAACTGAAGACAAGAGAAGCTGATTGGTTGCACTGTGCAAAGTATCCAAAATCTGTCTTTCCCATCACACATCACAAACTAAAGTTTATCATTTTTTTAAAAAAATATAAAACCACATAAGATTGCATATACAGTGGGATGGAAAGTATTCAGACCCCCTTAAATGTTTCACTCGTTATATTGCAGCCATTTGCTAAAATCATTTAAGTTCATTTTTTTCCTCATTAATGTACACACAGCACCCCATATTGACACAGAATTGTTGACATTTTTGCAGATTTATTAAAAAAGAAAAACTGAAATATCACATGGTCCTAAGTATTCAGACCCTTTGCTGTGACACTTATATATTTAACTCAGGTGCTGTCCATTTCTTCTGATCATCCTTGAGATGGTTCTACACCTTCATTTGAGTCGAGCTGTGTTTGATTATACTGATTGGACTTGATTAAAAAGCCACACACCTGTCTATATAAGACCTTACAGCTCACAGTGCATGTCAGAGCAAATGAGAATCATGAGGTCAAAGGAACTGCCTGAAGAGCTCAGAGACAGAATTGTGAAAAGGCACAGATCTGGCCAAGGTTACAAAAAAATTTCTGCTGCACTTAAGGTACCTAAGAGCACAGTGGCCTCCATAATCCTTAAATGGAAGACGTTTGGGACGACCAGAACCCTTCCTAGAGCTGGCCGTCCAGCCAAACTGAGCTATCGGGGAGAAGTGCCTTGGTGAGAGAGGTAAAGAAGAACCCAAAGATCACTGTGGCTGAGCTCCAGAGATGCAGTCGGGAGATGGGAGAAAGTTGTAGAATGTCAACCATCACTGCAGCCCTCCACCAGTCTGGGCTTTATGGCAGAGTGGCCCGACAGAAGCCTCTCCTCAGTGCAAGACACATGAAAGCCCGCATGGAGTTCGCTCAAAAACACCTGAAGGACTCCAAGATGGTGAGAAATAAGATTCTCTGGTCTGATGAGACCAAGATAGAACTTTTTGGCCTTAATTCTAAGCGGTGTGTGTGGAGAAAACTCAGGCATTGCTCGTCACCTGTCCAATACAGTCCCAACAGTGAAGCATGGTGGTGGCAGCATCATGCTGTGGGGGTGTTTTTCAGCTGCAGAGACAGGACGACTGGTTGCAATCGAGGGAAAGATGAATGCAGCCAAGTACAGGGATATCCTGGATGAAAACCTTCTCCAGAGTGCTCTGGACCTCAGACTGGGCTGAAGGTTTACCTTCCAACAAGACAATGACCCTAAGCACACAGCTAAAATAATTAAGGAGTGCCTTCACAACAACTCCGTGACTGTTCTTGTATGGCCCAGCCAGAGCCCCGACCTGACAGAACTGGAGAGGATCTGCAAGGAGGAATGGCA
Organism: Lithobates septentrionalis; assembly: GCA_037952835.1. Taxonomy (NCBI): domain Eukaryota; kingdom Metazoa; phylum Chordata; class Amphibia; order Anura; family Ranidae; genus Lithobates; species Lithobates septentrionalis. The sequence continues at coordinate 4,851,663 of JBBDGP010000149.1, forward strand.
GAGGATCCCCAAATCCAGGTGTGAAAAACTTGTTGCATCTTTCCCAAAAAGACTCATGGCTGGATTAGATCAAAAGGGTGCTTCTACTAAATACTGAGCAAAGGGTCTGAATACTTAGGACCATGTGATATTTCAGTTTTTCTTTTTTAACCACTTGACAACTGGGCACTTAAACCCCCTTCGTGACCAGACCAATTTTCTGCTTTCAGCTCTCTCACACTTTGAATGACAATTACTCAGTCATGTAATATTGTACCCAAATGAATTTTTTGTCCTTTTTTTCATATAAATAGAGCTTTATTTTGGTGGTATTTGATCACCTCTGGGTTTTTTATTTTTTGCGCTATAAATGAAAAAAGACCGAAAATTTTGAAAAAAAACACATGCAAATTAGTAATTTTCTTCATACATTTTGGCCACAATTTATACTGCTACATATCTTTGGTAAAAATAACCCAAATTAGTGGATATTATTTGGTCTTTGTGAAAGTTAGAGAGTCTACAAGTTATGGTGCAAATCATAAAAATCACACAAGTTATGGTGCAAATCATTGATCACACCTGAAGTACTGGTGGCCTATCTCATTTCTTGCCACCTGAACAAGTCAGGAAAGTACAAATACCCCCCAAATGACCCCTTTTTTGAAAGTAGACATTCCAAGGTATTTAGTAAGAGGTATGGTGAGGTTTTTGATGTTGTCATTTTTTCCCACAATTCTTTGCAAAATGAAGATTTTTTTTCCCCCCACAAAATTGTCATTGCAATAGGTTATTTCTCTCACATGGCATGTGTATACCACAAATAATCCCAAATATTATACAAAACGTCAGAAATATTTGAAGTACATGCCATATTATTTATCATCTCTGCATTATTTAGATTTTAGTTTGCTTTATCACAGAAAAAGAACAGAGAAAAAGGAGAAGAGCCAGTGCCAGAAGGGACACTCATAGTCCACCACACGGCCAGTCAAATTTGAACATCCAAGAATGGTACCAGTCCTACTCCCAGCCAAGACCTGGATAACCAAGTGTTGTAGTAGAGGTGGAGGAGGCTCTGGAAGCCATAACCTCTGTCATGCACTGTTTGATTTTTACACAAATATTTGTATTGTAAAACAGAAAGTGCCTTATTTTAAAAATGTATTTTTTGGTTCATATAACTCAAGATTCGGACATGAATCTAGATAGGGTGACTCTACGGCGCTGCATTGCCAATCTTCTGGCACAACATAGGAAGATGGATAGTATTAAAGAGCAAGTGGAGGAAGTGCAGCTTACTATTAAGAATACTTATAAATTATAAATACTTTTTCATACAGTTCATCAAATGTCTCTGTGTCTTGCTTTTAAAGTAACTACATGTACTCCACACCACAGGTCATAGTGGTGCACTGCCTGTCCACCTGCTAACCCTTCCATTCTCCTCCTTCAGCACCCCAACACAAGACTTAAAGGACATTTCCCACCTTTTTAAGTGATTTTGAGTTTTTGGTGGTAATGGGGAGGTGCAGGGGGATGAACATGTGTGTGCATTCTTAGGAATCACAGGGCTGTATTTCATACTTTATTTTATAGATTCTTTTATAGGCCAGAGGCCTAGAAGTTCAAACTTCCATCCACAATATCTTCAATCCATCTCTCACAGGATCAGGTTTCTTATCTGAACTGAAATTAGCTGTTTCCCCCCTCCTCCCCCTCCCCTCTCTGCTCTGTGGAGATTGAGAATGATACAGCAGGATGAGTCCTAGTTCTGTGTGTCAGTCAGGGTTAGGGTGCCCACGTGTCCTGGATTGCCCGGGACTGTCCCGCAATGGACATGTCTGTCCTGGGTCCCAGGCACCTTCATTCCGGGACAATACAGTGTCCCGGAATGAAATACTGGACACAGCCAGTCCAGCCACCCTATTAACTACATTTGCGGATCTGGTTGCTAGGGCCGGCCCCGCCTGGTGTCTAGTAACCAGTGACATTACAGACAGTGAGCGAGGCTGCCCCTGCTGTCTCCACCCACCTCGGCAGTCGGCAGTCGGCACCTCCTCCTTCTCCGAAACCAGCGATGACAGTACGAGGAAGCAGGAGTGGTAGCGGCTGTCAGGCTGACCCCAGAGGTGCATGAAGTATCCAGACTCCAGTCCCGGAACTCCTCCTCCCTGTATTTCACCGCAAAGACCGAGAGCAAGTGACACCGACAAGGAGCTGCAGTCACAGGCACAGAAAACATGGGGCTGTGGCAGGGAGAGCACAAGCAGGACTGGAATAGGGTGGCCGTGAGGTCGGCGGTGTGCTCTGTTCCTAACATTGACATGGCACGATTAATGGCCATTGCTCCTCTGGACTCTCTGAATGGGGCACTCTGGAGTGTCCCCTTACATCCTCCAGGGTGTCCCATTAAAACCTCCAGGGTGCCTCCAGAGTGTCCCTTTACTTTTTTCAGAGTGCCCCTTCACTTTTTTCAGAGTGCCCACTGACATCCTTCAGCATGGATGAACAGTAGTACTAAGGGGGCACTGTGGAGGAGGATGTAAGGGGGCACTCTGAAGGTACTAAAAAGGCGCTCTGGATTAGAATGTAAGGGGCACTCCAGAGGATGTAAGGAGGCACTAAGAGGGCACTCTGGAGGATGTCAGGGGGGCACTGTGGAGGATGTAAGGAGACTATGGATAAGTTAGTACAGCCAGAGTGCCCCCTTACATCCTCCAGAGTGCCCCCTTACATCCTACAGAGAACCTCCTTTCATCCTCCAGAGTGCCCCCTTACATCCTCCAGAGAGCCTCCTTACATCCTCCAGAGAGCCCCTTTACAACCCTCGGAGTGCCCCTTAGTACAGTAGTACTAAGGGGGCACCCTGGAGGAGGATGTATGGGGGGATAGACCTGCTGTACTCCCTGCGGTAGTCCCTCTGAAAAGTGATCCTAGAGCCCACTTGTGATCTTGCACACAGGCCCACTGTCTGCATAATACGCCACTGCCCCTGCCCAAAAATTGACCAAAAAAAAAGTCAAAAATCATCTTTTCTGGGGTGTCCCTGAATGGAAGTTTGGAAATGTGGTCACTCTAGTCAGGGTGAGTGTTAGGTGACAGCCTGGACAGTGGACACAGAGAGAAGTCTATCTATAGAACAGAACAAGTGAAAGTGCGGATAGCACATGCGCGCATTGCGCGGTAACATCAAACAATTTCCAGAGACCCCGCACATCCCCGGTTCCCCCGCACAATGCGGGGGATCTATCAAAACTGGAGCAGGCAAAAACTGGAGCAGCTGTGGCTCCTACCATCCTTGTGCTATGCTGACTTCCTCCTGGGGCTGTACCACTGCTGTGCTCATTATGAGGGGCTCCCACCATCCCTGTGCTGTGCTCATTATGAGGGGCTCCCACCATCCCTGTGCTGTGCTGACTTCCTCCTGGAATAATGGGTGACCCTGCGCTACGGTATCTATCAAGCGAATGTGTGTGGTGATAATAGGATCAAGGTAGATAGGGGTTCCAGTTGCCAAAAGTGTATAGGAAAAAAAATATAAATATAAATACAAAAGAGAAAAGAAAACAAGGAATTGCTGCCTCTACATATTGCTGCCACCTAAGTGGAGCAAAAAATAGGGTTAAAAAGGGTAGAAATGGCGCTATTCCTCTCTGGTTTCAGTGTAGTGGAAAGGAATTGCCTTGCAGTTTGTAAAACCTTTGGTCTATCCCAAACCAAATAAAATAAAAATGAAGAAAAAAGAATGGAAAACTGTAAAAAACAGTGTTATACCCTCTGCCTTTGTAAATTAGGCTGGTGAACCAAAAAAATTAAACGTGGGATTATTTGGCCTTCCTTAGAAGATGTTATGGGATCCAAATCCCAAAAGACCTATGGTGTCAAAGATGCCACAAATGTGTTAGACCCCCTGTCTATCTCAAACAGGGTGAAGATAATAAATATTCTCAGTAGCGTGGAATTTGTGCAATACCTAATGCAAGAACTAATAAGGTAAATTGGGTGTATAACACCCTCTGGTGGGTGTTTAAGATGATTGGTGTATCAAAAACGGAAAAATCTAAATCTAAAATTTAAATAACTAAAATAATAAAGAATCAAAGAAATCAAAAAAATGAATAAAGCAAGGTGAACTAGTGTGTTGCCACCTCTAGGGTAGGGCGTGTTTAATATATAAATCTTAATGTATTCAAGAAAAAAATAAAGGTAAAATAAAAATAAAAAATGTGTGTTTGACCCTCTGTATCAGAGCCCAAACCTCAAATTGATATGCAATTAATTAATAAATAAATATACTCAGTGACATTGAATTGTGTTGTGTATCTAATGTGAAAAGCAGCAAAGTAGAGATGGTGTGTTACACCCTTAGGTGGGTGTTGAAGTGATTAATGTGTCAAAAACCAAACCGGTTAAATCTAAATGGAATATAAATAGAGCAAGGTAAACTAGTGTGTTGCGCCCTCTGAGATGGAGGATATTAAGTATGTACAGCTTAGTACAATCAAAATAAAAAATTAAAAAATAATAAAAAAACAATTTATAAATAATAAAAATGACACAAGTGTTTGATCCAATGTGTCAGAGTGCAAACTTCAAGCAGGTATACCTGGATTTAAATGATACGTAGATACAAAATTAAGTGAATAAACAAAATTAAAATGAATGGGGTAAATAGTCCAACAGTTTTGGGTGATATATAATAAAAAGTGACTTTGTGCTTTAGACCAGTATCAAGTGACTGTTCGTGAATAATTCTAGTTTTTCTCTCAGGTGACAATAGTGCCAGGTGACTTTTATCCATGCTGATGATATATTGCACTCACCAGATAGCATCACCCTCCGGGGGTATTAGGCTTTCACAGTTTTAGCCACTGTGTAGCTCTGGAGCCTGCCGGATGGTCTGCAAGTCAGATACTGGCTTTCCCTTAGGTTGTCACATGCAGGAATACCCATAGCGTGATATTGTTTTTATAAAGACTTTATTTAGGGTAAAAATATATGGGTGTATACTCACATTGAGTCAACATACAACATGCAGCAAGAAAGTAGAGTAAGATGGAGCTGGCGTTGTGTACAAACAATCGCCGTTTAGACCGAAAGTGATGCAAAGATGCAAAGGCAAAGGTACCGCCATACGCGTTTCATCATCAAGACATCATCGGGAGCGTCCATCTTGCTACACCTCCAGTCTATTTATAGGGTGTAGTGTCCCCAAGGGGCTTGCGCGAGAAAAACATGGTGGCCATTTTGGGTAAGATTTTGCGGACCAAAGCCCGCAAGAAAGGGTATTTCTACATATTGTGATTTATTGCGGAGTGCCCTGTTAGATGTTCAAATGAACGCTGGCACCCTATCTGGTATAAGAGAGCTGCAGCCCTAGATTTTAAGCCAGAATTATACTGATGTAATACAATAGTAGAATACTCAAGGATTACACCAATGTAATACAATGGTGGAATAGGTTAAGTTGCCTAACGTTATTTTAATACGGGGCACTACATACTATAACCAAAAACATTTGTACCAAAAGGTATGTTCATAACAAAACATGTCACAACTTAATTGGACCACAGAAAACTTCCACAAAGCTTTTAAAAACAAGTAAACCAAGTAAAAGCATAGAAAAATTAAAAACATGGGCAAAAAAAAATAGTATATATATATATAATTGTTGATAAAATGTAATTAAACACGATTATGAAATGTAGTGTATGACTTTAGATTAATCCCATATGCACAAAAATATAGATGCGTGCACATGGATAAATATATAAAAATATAAAACTGTCAATTGGGGATGGAGGTTCAGATCAGCACTTATGTGGGAGGGAAGTTTCCTCAATGTACGTGTGTGCATTCTCCATGTGGATGCACACCTGCCCGAACCCCACAATCCCCAAAAAAGAGGGGAGTGTGTGCGGGTATATACATACACATATAAATTCTGTGTCACTAGATACTCGAGATGTAAATTGGGGTGTGCGACATATAATGGTCTGTATTGGCTGTATTGGATTGGCTTTTTTCGATGAGATAAATAATCAATTGGCAATAATATTAACAATGGGAATTTGAATATTTCCATATGTTTGTTAAAAATTTAGTTTGTCTGGCACATTTCATAATGGAAACTGTCCAGAATAACCAAAAATATATAAAGGTGAATTAGTAATATATAAATGGGAGGATTAAAAATTAGAAAAAATTAGAAAAAATGTATAAAATAAAATAAAATAAAAATACGAGGAATGAAAACTAAATGAGAGTAAAAGGTCAAATGGCCTTATGTGTGGTGAACGGGAAACCTTTTTGGGCTGGTGGTCTCCCTCTGTGTCCCCTGGGAAAAAATGCCTCCTATACTGGGCTTCTCTATATGGAGTTTCTTGGTAGTTGTATCTAAGAGGTAAATATCTATTTTCATGTCTTGGAATATTTGGTGTGAACAGCACATTGTTTGATTGTCTTGTTCTAGTTGTAGGTTAAAATAGACATATATTGATGGGTATCTACAACCACTGGTAGCAGAAGGCAAATCCTATCTAAAAGATAGTAGACAATTAATTGCAGAACTCAAGGATTTGGAAATACAGGAAGAGGATATCTTGGTAACGATAAATGTGAATTCACTATATACTAACATCAAACAAGAAGACGGATTAAGTATTGTGGAATGGGCATTGCACAATCAAACGGACTTAAAAAACGAACAAATTAATTTTATCTCTGATTGCTTAAGGCTAGCTATGAGCCACAATTACTTCTGGCACAAGGGAGACTATTATACACAAACAAAAGGGGTAGCCATTGGGGCAAAACATGCCCCTAGTGTGGCAAATCTCATTCTAAATAGATGGGAAGAGGAACAAATATTCAGTGTACATAGAGCAAATCTCAAACTATATCGTAGGTACATAGACGATATCATCATAATATGGAAGGGTTCAGAAGAAGAATTACAGCCTTTTTTCGATGAGATAAATCAAAACATCTATGGAATTACCTTTACAGGCAATTGGAATATACAGAGCATCGACTATCTTGACCTGCAAATATACAAGAACAATGGAATTCTAAACACGCGCACATTCTTCAAAACCACTGATAGAAATGGGTACATCCCAGCTAACAGCTGTCATCATGCTCAGTGGATCAGTAATATACCATAGGAGCAATTAATGCGTCTATATAGAAATTGTAGTGATGAAAAGGACTTTGAAGAACAATCAAGGGTAATAATCAACAGGTTTATAGCAAAAGGATATAAAGAAAAAGAACTAACTTTAAAGGAGAAAGTTAAAAAGATGGATAGAAACATGATGATCAATGGTCTACCAGCAGAAAAGAAGAAAAAGAACAAACACATGGATATGGCCTTTCTTACGTATTTCAACAGACAACACAAAAAAATGGAAATGGTAATAAAAAAAACATTGGCCAATATTACAGTCCGACAAAATATTAAGAACCATATTACCAACTAGGCCCACTTTTATTTATAGAAGGTCCCCATATTTAAGAAATAGACTGGTGCATAATGCTTTGGACCCACAAAAACAAATCAAAATATCCAAGGACCTAAAAGGGTTCTTTAAGTGTGGAAAATGTCTACCATGTAGGGTTAGTAAAAAAATCAACAAGAAAAAAACAAATTTAACTTCAGCAACAAACGGTAATGAATATAAAATGAATGAATTAATAACCTGTAACAGCAAGTATGTAACTTACGTCATCGAATGCCCATACCACAAACAAAATGTGGGAAGCACAACCAGGGAACTATGCGTCAGGATTAGGGAACACATTACCAATATAAGAAATGGGTGTCTCGCGACACTTTAGATATTACCACAGGAGAGACCCCTCATGCATGACCTTCTATGCCATAGATAAAATAAAGGGTCATTGGAGAGGGGAAAATAAAATAATCAAGGTCTCACAGAATGAAACAAAATGGATTTTGAATTTGTATACTCTGCAGCCAGCAGGATTAAACATTGATCTGGATCTAAATTGCTTTTTGACCAATTTCTAAGGAACACTCTGTTTACACACCAAGTCCATACATTAGCCAACTAACAATGTCAGTAGTATTACTTAGGAATAGATCATACGCATACCTTTATGGGTATTTCGCTTTCCTATCACGAGCTCTGGCCACCTATAGTTTGTGATTTCACTTTTTGCTGGGGTATACGCATAGCCCCCATCTATCACACACTAGGCCAGCCCAATGATCCTGTTCTACTTTATATTTTTTATTTTTTATTTTCTATATTTTTATACATTTCCTCTAGGTCCTGGGTTAGGCCTATTTTTAAGTACACCTTTCTCCAAAAAATTTGTTCTAAATGAGATATATATACAGTTTCCCATTCACCTCACATAAGGACATTTGACCTTTTACTCTGATTTAGTTTTCATTCCTCGAATTTTTATTTTATTTTATACATTTTTTCTAATTTTTAATCCTCCCATTTATATATTACTAATTCACCTTTATATATTTTTGGTTATTCTGGACAGTTCCCATTATGAAATGTGCCAGACAAACTACATTTTTAACAAACAAATATTATTGCCAATTGATTTTTATCCAATACAGCCCATTATATGTCACACACCCCAATTTACATCTCGGGTATCTAGTGACACAGAATTTATATGTGTATGTATATACCCGCAGACACTCCCCTCTTTTTTGGGGATTGTGGGGTTCGGGCAGGTGTGCATCCACATGGAGAATGCACACACGTACATCAAGGAAACTTTCCTCCCACATAAGTGCTGATCTGAACCTCCATCCCCAATTGACAGTTTTATATTTTTATATATTTATCCATGTGCACACATCTATATTTTTGTGCATATGTGATTAATCTAAAGTCATACACTACATTTCATAATCATGTTTAATTACATTTTATCAACAATTTTATATTTTTTTATTTATTTTTTTGCCCATGTTTTTAATTTTTCTATGCTTTTACTTGGTTTACTTGTTTTTAAAAGCTTTGTGGAAGTTTTCTGTGGTCCAATTAAGTTGTGACATGTTTTCTTATGAACATACCTTTTTGGTACAAATGTTTTTGGTTATAGTATGTAGTGCCCCGTATTAAAATGACGTTAGGCAACTTAACCTATTCCACCATTGTATTACATTGGTGTAATCCTCGGGTATTCCACTATTGTATTACATCAGTATAATTCTGGCTTACAATCCAGGGCTGCAGCTCTCTTATACCAGATAGGGTGCCAGCGTTCATTTGAACATCTAACAGGGCACTCCGCAATAAATCACAATATGTAGAAATACCCTTTCTTGCGGGCTTTGGTCTACAAAATCTTAACCAAAACGGCCGCCGTGTTTTTCTCGCGCAAGCGCCATGGGGACACTGCACCCTATAAATAGACTGGAGGTGTAGCAAGATGGACGCTCCTGATGACGTCTTGATGATGAAACGCGTATGGCGGTACCTTTGCCTTTGCATCTTTGCATCACTTTCGGTCTAAACGGCGATTGTTTGTACACAACGCCGGCTCCATCTTTACTCTACTTTCTTCCTGCATGTTGTATGTTGACTCAATGTGAGTATACACCCATATATTTTTACCCTAAATAAAGTCTTTTTAAAAACAATAACAATATGGGTATTCCTCTCTCCTGCATGTGACAACCTGGGGGAAAGCCAGTATCTGACTTGCAGACCATCCGGCAGGCTCCAGAGCTACACAGTGGCTAAAACTGCGAACGCCTAATACCCCCGGAGGGTATTGCTATCTGGTGAGTGCAATATATCATCAGCATGGATAAAAGTCACCTGGCACTATTGTCACCTGAGAGAAAAAACAGAATTATTCACGAACAGTCACTGAATACTGGTCTAAAACACAAAGTCACTTTTTATTATATATCACCCAAAACTGTTGGACTATTTGTATTTACCCTATTCATTTTAATTTTGTTTATTCATTTAATTTTGTATCTACGTATCATTTAAATCCAGGTATACCTGCTTGAAGTTTGCGCTCTGACACATTGGATCAAACACTTGTGTCATTTTTATTATTTATTAATTATTTTTATTATTTATTATTGTTTATTTTTTATTTTGATTGCACTAAGTTGTACATACTTTATATCCTCCATCTCAGAGGGCGCAACACACTAGTTTACCTTGCTCTATTTATATTCCATTCAGATTTAACCCGGTTTTGTTTTTTCTTTTTTCTTTTACCTTTATTTTTTTCTTGAATACATTAAGATTTATATATTTACCACTCCCTACCCTAGAGGTGGCAACACACTAGTTCACCTTGCTTTATTTTTTTTTTTTTTTCTTAGATTCTTTGTTATTTTAGTTATTTAAATTTTAGATTTAGATTTTTCAGTTTTTGATACACCAATCATCTTAAACACCCACCAGAGGGTGTTATACACCCAATTTACCTTATTAGTTCTTGCATTAGGTATTGCACAAATTCCACGCTACTGTGAATATTTATTATCTTCACCCTGTTTGAGATAGACAGGGGGTCTAACACATTTGTGGCATCTTTTGACACCATAGGTCTTTTGGGATTTGGATCCCATAACATCTTCTAAGGAAAGCTAAATCATCCCACATGTTTATTTTTTTTTGGTTCACCAGCCTAACTTACAAAGGCAGAGGGTATAACACAGGTTTTTCACAGTTTTCCATTCTTTTTCTTCATTTTTATTTGGTTTGGGATAGACCAAAGGTTTTACAAACCGCAAGGCAATTCCTTTCCACTACACTGAAACCAGAGAGGAATAGCTCCATTTCTACCCTTTTTAACCCTGACTTCCTCCTGGGGCTGTACCCCTGCTGTGCTCATTATGATGGGCTCCCACCATCCCTGTGCTGTGCTCATTATGAGGGGCTCCCGCCATCCCTGTGCTGTGCTCATTATGAGGGTCTCCCACCATCCCTGTGCTGTGCTGACTTGACTTCCTGGGTTTTTAACTTCATCATAACGAATAATTGTAATTATTAAGACAATAATAAAACGATATTAAAGAACATTCTTATTTTGTCCGATTCTGAATCTCCCATCGACTACCAGTACCAGTCTCCCACTCCCATATTAAAAAAAAATCATTTTCCCAACCCTCACTCAGCAGCAGAAGAAAACCTCTGATTGGTCAACAAAACACCAGTCACGTTTCCGTTGTAAAGGAATTTGGATCCGAAATTCGTAAATGAAATTTCGTAGAAAATTCAGAAACATAGCAATTCGTATTTCGGATCCTCCCAAATATACGAATTTACGGAAATTCGTACGAATGTTCGATTCATATGTAGCGCTGGTAGATTTTCCTATCTACCGCTTATAGGTAAATTTAGTGGGTCATCAATTCTGTAGATAGTCAGATTTAGCCTCTGTTCCAGTTGGCTGCGTTGCGTGTAGTTTCACACTGTGCCTGTGGGTGTTGTTGTCACCATGGGTCGGTGTTGGAAAGGCAACATGTTGAAGTGCTCCTCTGTCCCGGAGATAACTCGGCGGAGGTGGTCCTCCGAGTTGCATTCTGGGAGAGGGTATTTATGGGACAGACGCCATGTTTAGGGGTTGGTTTTGTTCCACCTGCTGGCCATCCTGGCCGACAGGTATGTGTTAGGAGTGCTACCTCGTGGTCCTCCGGCCGGGAGGACCACATTGCTGCAGCGTGTGGGTGGGCCCAGAAGTCTGTCTGGGGCCTACTACAGCGGCTGTGGGGATGGTCCTATGATGTCTGTCCTGTGGGAAGAAGCTGGACAACTGAGAAGAACCCAGGGGAGGACCCGTCATGTAAGGATCATGCAGAGCACTAGTCTGGAGAGGGGCCTGGTGACTCAATTGGAGGACGCATCTTAAAAAGTAATCTACCACACAGTACTGCTGGGTCGGCTTAAAGGTTCTGGTACTGTGTTTGCTGTTTATCGAAAACCATTACTTCCTGTGGCAGAGGTGGCAGAGACTTTTTGTTCGTGCTGCGTACCGGCTGCTAGGTTAGTGAGAGAAACCTATCCGGACGGGCAAAGATTTAACTCTGAAAGGAAAGTACATTCATCCCCAAGATTTCAATTCCTTGATGCTACACCAAGAAAAGGTATTTGAACTTCCCTGCAACTCTTCTTCTACCTCTTTCATGCTACTTCTTCCAGTTATCTCCCATTAAAGCATTGAAAATAATACTCAAGTGACTGGTGCCTACACTGTCTGGTATTAAGCTCAACGGGAACCTAGACCCGGTACTGGTGAAATTACAGGTAACAAAGGTGACGGTAACAGCCCGCTTTAAATCAGCAGCTCCACCGTGAGTTAGTGCTACACGTACAAAACTAATCACACATCCCTACTCCTCACCTATTTGCCACCTCACACGCTTGACACTATCTAAACCAAATAAGTTTATCTTGGTCTCATCAGACCACAGGACATGGTTCCAGTAATCCATGTCCTTAGTGTGCAGCGCACTGTATGGTCTGAGCGCTGACAGGCTGACCCCCTATCCCTTTAACCACTTTAGCCCCGGAAGGATTTACCCCCTTCCTGACCAGAGCGCTTTTTACAATTTGGCACTGCGTCGCTCTAACTGCTAATTGCACGGTCATGCAATGCTGTACCCAAACGAAATTTGCATCCTTTTCTTCCCACAAATAGAGCTTTCTTTTGATGGTATTTGATTACCTCTGCGGTTTTTATTTTTTGCGCTATAAACAGAAAAAGACCGAAAATTTAGAAAAAAAATGATATTTTTTTCTTTTTGTTATAAAAAAAATCCAATAAACTCAATTTTAGTCATACATTTAGGCCAAAATGTATTCGGCCACATGTCTTTGGTAAAAAAAATGTCAATAAGCGTATATTTATTGGTTTGCGCAAAAGTTATAGCGTCTACAACTAGGGTACATTTTCTGGAATTTACACAGCTTTTAGTTTATGACTGCCTATGTCATTTCTTGAGGTGCTAAAATGGCAGGGCAGTACAACCCCCCCCCCAAATGACCCCATTTTGGAAAGTATACACCCTAAGGAAATTGCTGAGAGGCATGTTGAGCCCATTGAATATTAATTTTTTTTGTCCCAAGTGATTAAATAATGACAAAAAAACAAAATTTACAAAAAGTTGTCATTAAATGATATATTGCTCACACAGGCCATGGGCATATGTGGAATTGCACCCTAAAATACATTCAGCTGCTTCTCCTGAGTACGGGGATACCACATGTGTGGGACTTTTTGGGAGCCTAGCCGCGTACGGGGCCCCGAAAACCAATCACTGCCTTCAGGATTTCTAAGGGCATAAATTTTTGATTTCACTCCTCACTACCTATCACAGTTTTGAAGGCCATAAAATTCCCAGATGGCACAAACCCCCCCCCAAATGACCCCATTTTGGAAAGTAGATACCCCAAGCTATTTGCTGAGAGGCATGTTGAGTCCATGGAATATTTTATATTTTGACACAAGTTGTGGGAAAGTGACATTTTTTTTTTTTTTTGCACAAAGTTGTCACTAAATGATATATTGCTCACACAGGCCATGGGCATATGTGGAATTGCACCCCAAATACATTTAGCTGCTTCTCCTGACTATGGGGATACCACATGTGTGGGGCTTTTTGGGAGCCTAGCCGCGTACAGGGCCCCGAAAACCACTCACCGCCTTCAGGATTTCTAAGGGCGTAAATTTTTGATTTCACTCTTCACTGCCTATCACAGTTTCGGAGGCCATGGAATGCCCAGGTGGCACAAACCCCCCCAAATGACCCCATTTTGGAAATAGACACCCCAAGCTTTGCTGAGAGGCATGGTGAGTATTTTGCAGCTCTCATTTGTTTTTGAAAATTAAGAAAGACAAGAAAAAAAATGTTTTTTTTCTTTTTTCAATTTTCAAAACTTTGTGACAAAAAATGAGGTCTGCAAAATACTCACTATACCTCTCAGCACATAGCTTGGGGTGTCTACTTTCCAAAATCGGGTCATTTGGGGGGGTTTTGTGCCACCTGGGCATTCCATGGCCTCCGAAACTGTGATAGGCAGCGAAGATTGAAATCAAAAATTTACGCCCTTAGAAAGCCTGAAGGCGGTGCCTGGTTTTCAGGGTCCCGTACGCGGCTAGGCTCCCAAAAAGTCTCACACATGTGGTATCCCCGTACTCAGGAGAAGCAACAGAATGTATTTTGGGGTGTAATTTCACATATTCCCATGGCATGTGTGAGCAATATATCATTTAGTGACAACTTTGTGCAAAAAAAAAAATAAATGTGTCTTTTTCCCGCAACTTGTGTCACAATATAAAATATTCCATGGACTCGACATGCCTCTCAGCAAATAGCTTGGGGTGTCTACTTTCCAAAATGGGGTCATTTGGGGGGGGTTGAACTGTCCTGGCATTTTATGCACAACATTTAGAAGCTTATGTCACACATCACCCACTCTTCTAACCACTTGAAGACAAAGCCCTTTCTGACACTTTTTGTTTACATGAAAAAATAATTTTTTTTGCAAGAAAATTACTTTAAACCCCCAAACATTATATAATTTTTTAAAGCAAATGCCCTACGGAATAAAATGGTGAGTGTTTCATTTTTTTTTTCACACAGTATTTGCGCAGCGATTTTTAAAACGCATTTTTTTGGGAAAATACACACTTTTTTAAATGTTAATGCACTAAAACACACTATATTGCCCAAATGTTTGATGGAATAAAAAAGATGATCTTAGGCTGAGTACATGGATACCAAACATGACATGCTTTAAAATTTCGCACAAACTTGCAGTGGCGACAAACTAAATACATTTCTAAAAGCCTTTAAAAGCCTTTACAGGTTACCACTTTAGATTTACAGAGGAGGTCTACTGCTAAAATTACTGCCCACAATCTGACCTTCGCGGTGATACCTCACATGCATGGTGCAATTGCTGTTTACATTTGACGCCAGACCGACGCTTGCTTTCGCCTTTGCGCGAGAGCAGGGGGGACAGGTGTGCTTTTTTTTATCTTATTTTTAAACTGTTCCTTTCATTTTTTTTAAATATTTTTTATTGTTATCTCAGGTAATGTAAATATCCCCTATTATAGCAATAGGTAGTGACAGGTACTCTTTTTTGAAAAAAAAGGGGTCTATTAGACACTAGATCTCTCCACTGCCCTCAAAGCATCTGACCACACCAAGATCGGTGTGATAAAATGCTTTCCCAATGGCGCTGTTTACATCAGGCGAAATCTAAGTCATGAAATGCTCGTAGGTTGCGGTTTCTTAGGCCTTAGAGATGTTTGGAGCCACTCTGGTCTCTGATCAGCTCTATGGTCAGCTGGCTGAATTACCGGCTGCATTCTCAGGTTCCCTGTTGAGACAGGAGAGCCAGAGAAAAACATGGAAGACTGTGGCGGGGGAGCATTCCCTCCCACTGCTTGTAAAAGCAGTCTAGAGGCTAACTAGCTGCTAGGATTGCTTTTACATGAAAGCCGACCGCTGGCTGAAAAGAATGATACCAAGATGATACCTAAACCTGCAGGCATCATTCTGGTATAACCACTCAAAGTCGTGAATGGTGTACCTAAAGACAAAAAAATGGTTAACAATAAAACACAGTAAACGGTAAAGTATAAAAAATTGCATAGCTGAAAAGCAAACATGATAAAACATAATAACAATAAAACATTGCAGAATAGAATACAGTAAAAAAAGAGCAGAACAATAGAGAGAGAATAGAGAGAGAGAATAATAAAACGACAACTATTTTTTTTTATTTTATATTTTTTTTACACTTTTTTTTGTAACTGTAACCGGTTCCAGGTTCGGGTCTCTCAAAATGCGATGGCATCTTGGGAGACCCTGTGAAAGTGTGTCCTAGTCTGTGCAATGCTGTACCCTACGCTAATACTTAACTAGTGTATGGTAGCGTTCAAAACATTCACCAATGCAAAGACCAGGATTGTCAGGACAGGAGGGACAAAAATAGCGGGTGTCACGCTTATATCCGCGCTTGCTGCAGACACAAAATCTTTTTTGGGGGGGTTCGTTGGGTAAGGGTACTCGGGAGGACATAAAGAAAATGCCTCTCATGCAGCCGACTGCATTTGGTTGGGGATGTGAATGGGGGAAGTACGGGTGCTGCAGAAGTGGTGGGTTCTCAATTAGGATTGGCAAATTCAGCAGGAAGGGCACTATGGGCACGACGGGCCTGTTTGTCTTCTTCTTGGTGGCAGCGGGACACTACTTGTGCTTGCCACCTCACCAGCTTGAACTGCACTTATGGGACTTGCCACGTCACCAAGTGTTACTGCAGTGCTGCTTTGACTATGACTGGGGTGTACTAGGCCATTGGTGCTTGCCAGTTCCCCAAAACGCTACCAAAAAAAACTGTTATGGGGCATACACACGGTCGGACTTTTCGTCTACAAAAGTCCGACAGCCTGTCCGACAGACTTCCCGCGGACTTTCGGGGGACTTGCGGCGGACTTGTGGCAGACTTTCTAATGAACGGACTTGCCTACACACGACCACACAAAAGTCCGACGGATTCGTACGTGATGACGTACACCAGACTAAAATAAGGAAGTTCATAGCCAGTAGCCAATAGCTGCCCTAGCGTGGGTTTTTGTCCGTCGGACTAGCACACAGACGAGCGGATTTCGGGGTCCGTCATAGTTACGACGTAAAGATTTGAAGCATGTTTCAAATCTAAAGTCCGTTGGATTTGAGGCTGAAAAAGTCAGCTGAAAGTCCGGGGAAGCCCACACACGATCGGATTACCAGCCAGCTTTAGTCCGTCGGCGTCCGTTGGACTTTTGTAGACGAAAAGTCTGACCGTGTGTACGCCCCATTAGTGATCGCAGGGATCAGGCCTGACTCTGCGAATGCTGCAGTTATGTGTTTAGTGTTTTGTAAGTGACAGTGATCGATCGATACTGCACTTGGGTGGGCTGGGCTGGGCAGAGGGGCAAAACGCAGGTGCTAGCAGGTATCTGGGCTAATCCCACTAACACTGCGTTTTTGGGAACCCTAAACTGCTGGGGACGCTAGTATAGATCTGATCGGATCAGATATTGATCCGTTCAGATACTATACCACTAAGGGAGGTGTACGGTGCGTGCGTGGGTGTTAGCGGTACTGGCGCTAACCTGACGCTGCTTGGGGCTGGTGCTTGCCAGTTCACCAAAACGCTACCAAAAAAAATGTTAGCGATCGCAGGGATCAGGCCTGACTCTGCGAACGCTGCAGTTATGTGTTTAGTGTTTTGTAAGTGACAGTGATTGATCGATACTGCACTTGGGTGGGCTGGGCCGGGCGGAGGGGCAAAACGCAGGTGCTAGCAGGTATCTGGGCTGATCCCGCTAACACTGCGTTTTTGGGAACCCTAAACTGCTGGGGATGCTAGTATAGATCTGGTCGGATCAGATATTGATCCGTTGAGATACTATACCATTAAGGGAGGTGTACGGTGCGTGCGTGGGTGTTAGCGGTACTGGCGCTAACCTGACGCTGCCTGGGGCTGGTGCTTGCCAGTTCACCAAAACGCTACAAAAAAAACTGTTAGCGATCGCAGGGATCAGGCCTGACTCTGCGAACGCTGCAGTTATTCGTTTTGTAAGTGACAGTGATCGATCGATAATGCACTTGGGTGGGCTGGGCTGGGCTAAGCTGGGCAGAGGGGAAAAACGTAGGTGCTAGCAGGTATCTGGGCTGATCCTCTAACACTGCGTTTTTGGGAACCCTAAACTGCTGGGGAAGCTAGTATAGATCTGATCGGATCAGATATTGATCCGTTCAGATACTTTACCACTAAGGGAGGTGTATGCTGTGTGACACAGCGACACAGATCAGGGGGCTAAACCTTTATTAGGTAATAAACGGCGGGTGCCCTGACACTATAAAAAATAAACAAACTAACCAGCGTCACCTGTAACGGTTATACGGTGATCAGTGGTGAAAGGGTTAACTAGGGGGCAATCAAGGGGTTAAAACATTTATTAGATAGTATATGGGTGTCCCTGGCGCTATAAAACGCTGACGGCGAACCTAAATATTTATCTCCCTAACTGACGTCACCAGTGACACTAATACAGCGATCAGAAAAATTATTGATTATATTATTAGGGGGGTTAGGGGGGTACCCTAGACCTAAAGGGGGCTAACACTAACTGCCCTACCACACTAACTGTCACAAACTGACACCAATGCAGTAATCAGAAAAAAAAATGCTTGGTGTCAGTGTTACAGGGGGGGGGGGGGTGATTAAGGGGGTGATGGGGGGGGATCGGGGGGTAAAGGGGGGTGTTATGTGTGCCTGGCATGTTCTACTGTGTGTGTTTGTGTTTTACACTCACATTGAAGTCTTCTCTCCTCCTCGCCGGAACGGAAAATACCGAGCCTAGGAGAGATGACATCATTTCCTCTGCTGCTGTTTACCATACAGCAGCAGAGGAATGATTTGATTGGCCAGGAGCGATCGCGAGGAGGGGGACACGAATGGATGGCCTCCCCCTCACCTCCGATCGCCGGGGGACAAATGCCGACCGCCTCGGGCACCGGGGGGGTCCGATCGGTCCCCCGCCCGCGGGAGGCAGATCACATACAGGTACGTAATTCTGCCTGCCCGTGCCATTCTGCCAACGTATATCGGCGTGAGGCGGTCGGCAAGTGGTTAACCTCTGCAGCAATGCTGGCAGAACTCATACATCTATTTCCCAAAGACAACCTCTGGATATGACGCTGAGCACGTGACCTCAACTTCTTTGGTGGACCATGGCGAGGCCTGTTCTGAGTGGAACCTGTCCTGTTAAACCACTGTATGGTCTTGGCCACTATGCTGCAGCTCAGTTTCAGGGTCTTGACAATCTTCTTAAAGCCTAGGCCATCTTTATGTAGAGCAAAAATTATTTTTTTCAGATCCTCAGAAAGTTCTTTAACATGAGGTGCCATGTTGAACTTCCAGTGACCAGTATGAGAGAGTGAGAGCGATAACACCATATTTAACACACCCGCTCCCCATTCACACCTGAGACCTTGTAACACTAACGAGTGACATGACACTGGGGAGGGAAAATGGCTAATTGGGACCAATTTGGACATTTTCACTTAGGGGTGTACTCACTTTTGTTGCCAGCAGTTTAGCCATTAATGGCTGTTTGTTGAATTATTTTGAGGGGACAGCAAATTTACACTGTTATACAAACTGTACACTCACTACTTTACATTGTAGCAAAGTGTCATTTCTTCAGTGTTGTCACATGAAAAGATAGATTAAAATATTTACAAAAATGTGAGGGGTGTACTCACTTTTGTGAGATACTGTACATTACAAGGATAGACTTCAATACCTTGAATGCTTAATGTCACGTCTTTCTCCATTTGGACAGGACTGTCAGTAACTGAACATGTGTAGATTCCACCGTCTGATATCGATGTGTTTGATATAATCAGATCAGCAATGCCATTTAAAGCTTGATGTATATTAATTGAATATCTAGGATCACTTGTCATCACTGTGTTATCATAGCTTAGGATACTATTTTTTGCATAATACCAAATAACTGCAAAAAATTTGGGATCCACAGGAAGTTTATCTGCTGTAAACTTGCAGGGAATTTGAGCATCGGATCCCAGCACGACTCTGTGTGTTGAAGGTCCCGTTATTTTTAGAGCAGCACCTGAATGAGAAGTAAATAAGCAAAGAACATTTGTGTGGATATTATACATTCTGTATACAATCACATACATGTAATCGAGTACTACTGTGCAAAGATATAAGACCCTGTTGTGACAAATATGTTGCTGGAGACAGTGAGGTCGGTGTTACACAATGCTGGTAAGGTTTCAGCCTTTACTCTACTGTTCTCAATGTGGCCCAATGGCCCTCTTCCTCTCTTGATGTGAAGTATGGTAAGCTTCTGAAACCCCTTCATAGACTTTTCATTGGATGGCGCACATGTTGCAGCAGATGCAGCAAAAGAATGTTGTGGAGGGAGATATGTAGAAACTGAGGAATGAGGAAGATGTGTGTTGGCCTTTTTGCTAAAACATGTCTTTATTAGGTGCAGCTTCCACCAAGTCAAATGTTTCCTCAAGCATGAAGTACCCAAATGGCGGAATTTTTTCCCCATGGCTTATATGCTGTGAGCAGAGGCTGCAGACCAGAACGGTACTGTTGGAAGCAGATACATTACACATGGCCTACAATTCATGTTGTCTTGAGAATTCTGTGGATTGGCCTTGGGGATAGTAGTGGCCTGTACTTGTGGGGCAGTGCTGCCAAGTGAATTTGGATGACCCCCTCTAGTTTTCTGGAAGGTGCCCCTGCCTCTGGACAACATTCTCCCTCTCTGGTGTTCTGTCTCTCCCTCTGGACTTTCCTCCCCTCCAGCTGGTATCACCCATAAACACTGCCACCTCACCATTAACAGCTTCAGCCACTCCACTACCTCTTGCATGTGCTGTGGCTGTATAGCATGGTTATGTGACAAGAAAAGCAGATGTGTGGCAACCTCTATGCCCTTCCCTACTACCTAAAAAACTCTGACCCTTGTTTTAAGCCTATCTATCTTTTTTTTTTTGTTTGCCCCAGTGCCATTTGGGATTGCTTGCAGGCCCCGGTTGGGGTAGGCACTAGAACCACTGGCTCCTGGGCTTATGATGCTTTTACAGAGTGCTCCATATGGGTGCTCTGTGAAAGCCAAAGTAAACAAAGAACTTCCATGTTATGTTTATATTGGGGTGTGGTGACATCCCAAGTAAAATCAACTCACTGCAGTTCACTATGGAGGGTCAGACAGAGCTGGCATAGCTCTGCCAAGCCACTCCATATAGCAGCCGAATGCCTTTAAAGGATAAGCTCACCATCAGGAACATGTTACATTTTGGGTGGAACATGTAAAATGTTGCAGCTCCTGCAGCTGCTCTGCAATTTAAGCCCTCTGTGTGACAGCTGTACGGGGAGAAGTTCCCTATACCAGCTGTCACTTTTTAAAAAGAGCGTGTAATGGAAATTTGTAAGTTCTGTATATAATTGTATTCTATTTTGTATGTATTGCACACTGCCCTTACTGTGCACACAGCAATAATAATGTTTTCAGTACATGTTTACATTCTTTTGAGTCCTGATTAGAATTAGCCTGCCTATGTAACGCCCCTTGTTACCATAAACGTACAATTGTAATATTAATGTAATACCTATGTAATCATGTGCATAAAAACCTTCAATTGCGTCATAATAAAGCAGAACAGTTATTTGGAAAGATGCTGAGCGTATCTTTTGTGTCTGTTCCCTTCTGCAGTAGTTATTATTATTTTGGAACCACTAATCAATATGAGGATAGGAGTTGCCTATCATCAATTTAACCACGTCAAGCGTGACCGTACGTAGCTCTGCCTACACGCCCATGTCATTCATTCACAGAGTTCTGTGAATGAATGAACTACGAGTACGGACATCTTTCACAGCTGTCGGCTTGTAGTTCTCAATTAACTACCATGGCACTGTTGAGCGCTGTGGTAGTTCATTTATTCTTCCTGTCAGTGTTAAACTGTCTGCCCATACGATGTACAGTCAGACGGCGGCTTACACTGACAGTCTGCAGGAGTCCTGCATGGCACCCATGATCTGCTGATTGAAGATGCAATGCTCCAGGCTCCTAAAATAAAATAGTAAATGCATATTTTATTATCTGCAAAAAAATGTGCATTTATTTATTTATTTTTTAAGATGAACTGGCGCTGGAATCGGGCTGGTTCCCACATCGCACTAGTGTGAACCCAGGGTTAATGTTCCAAAATGTCCTTCAAGTCAGATGCACCAGGCGCTACTTTGTACACATCCAATAATGGTGGTTTTTGACAGACAGAATGAGCTTCCTTCTGGACCCTGCTATGTTCCCACCAAGTGACTAAGGTCTAATTATATGGTATTCTTGGTATTCTTGTGCACAGGGGCTAAGAATAATATTGGATGCATTTTTTACCATCACTGTGTTTGTGAAACCCGTCACCCGTCACTCTTTTTGTTGAACATTTTGTATTTACATTTTTTTCCTAATTTTGCTGCCATGTACATTCTGGAAAATTGGAGTTCAAAGTCCAATGTAAACCTTTTGCCAAAAACTTAAGGGGTCTACTTTTCCTAAGAAAGTAATTTTTGGGTAGTTTCCGGGGTCCTGTCACTCCGGAGCCACTGTAACTATAAAACTATTACTTACAAAATGTTCAACACATTCACCATCTAATGGGGCGTACACACGGTCGGACTTTTCGGCTACAAAAGTCCGACAGCCCGTCCGACAGACTTTAAACGGACTTTTGGCGGACTTGCGGCGGACTTTCTAACGAACGGACTTGCCTACATACGCCCACACAAAAGTCCGATGGATTCATACGTGATGACGTACACCGGACTAAAATAAGGAAGTTGATAGCCAGTAGCCAATAGCTGCCCTAGCGTGGGTTTTTGTCCGTCGGACTAGCACACAGACGAGCGGATTTCTGGGTCCAGCGGAGTTACAACGTAAAGATTTGAAGCATGTTTCAAATCTAAAGTCCGTCAGATTTGCGACTGGAAAAGTCCACTGAAAGTCCGGGGAAGCCCACACACGATCGGATTGTCCGCCGGATTTGGTCCTTTGGCATCCGTCGGACTTTGTAGCCGAAAAGTCTGACCGTGTGTACGCCCCATAACATTTCAGATTGTCTTCTGTACAAAATGGTACAATTTTTGGGGTCTTTCAACATATTTTCAAAGATAGGGTCTTGTAGTCTAGTAAAAAGCTTGAAAAATACAATCTAACACACTTTATATACACGTGCCATTTTTTCCACACAATATTTTTTCCCCTTAACTTGGAAAAAAATGGCAAATTTGATATTGTTTCATTCCAAATCAAAAAATTGTATTTCTGAAAAAAAACTGTGCTTCATCTTTTATATTTTTTATATTGTCAAAATCAACAGAAAATAGTTTCATAAATTGTTACCATTTTATATTATTTAAAATATAGTAGCAAAAGAAACTATTATCTGTAGATAAGCAGTTTGTTTATGTGGCTGGATCCTGCACATAAACAAACTGCTGTACAGGCCACAGCACCCATGTGAATGAGCGCCAATGTCTCATTCACACACAGAGCTTTATTTATTAAGCTGCTACATCCCCAAGAGGCAGCTTCAGCCACATGAACAAACTACTCCTTCACATGGCCAGAGTACCTGTGTGCATGAGTCCTTAGGGATCGCTCACATGTGAGGTCAGGGCTGGCGAATCCCATGGTTGACCTGCGCTTTTACTGCCCCCCCAACCGCTACCCCCTTATCTGTGGCTTGAGGTGCGCACATGCAGCAGCCAGAATGCTTTGCTTCTCAGCCAGTGCAGGAATTAAACCCCCTGTGGAATGCGACCCAAGTGAATAGCACTTCTCTGCAAGCGCCCCGCAACTGCGTGCAATGCAAAGCACAAGTGAATGAGCCCTTATTTTTTAAATTATTTTTTTAAATTACATTTTTTAAATTTTTGTATTTGTTTTTTATTTGTTGCATTTTCCACTTCTCTGTTGGGAGGGGGGGGGGACTCTGGTGAAATATCAGGGGTCTAAACAAATGTCTCACTTTTGGGACATAGAAAGGGACTGTCAACTTAGATTCCTTTATTTGCAGCCTCAGCTGCACGAGAGATGAATAGGAAGCGCTCTGAGGCTTCATATTTATTCACAAAATGAAGCATAGTAAACACAGTTTTCTATGCTTCCATTATGAATTAACACAGGAGTGATATTTACTGCCCCCCCCCCCCCAACCTTCATACTGAAAAAATCCCCCTGTGTGTCCCACTGCAACCGGTGGAAAGGAGAGGAGGAGAAGCCGGCAGCACTGAAGGGCGGCACACAGTGGGGCCCGGACAGCAGGGGGAAAAGGGTGGGGGTTGGGGGTCATACACTGGAACTAAATCTTCTGTGGCTTCCCTTGTAGTGCAGTTAGAGGGAGGGAGAGGAAGAGAAGCTGGCTGTGTTGCGGGGGCAGCCACAGGAGGATAATTTCCAGTGATAAGGCAGTGCAGCCGGTCCTCCTGCTCAGCGGGTTCCCAGGCCTCCCTGTTGAACTGATGAGGCTACCTGGCCCGCTACAGGTGGGCTAGCTGTACCCACTTATAGGTGGCCCTGATTTTTAGACAATCACATGTCCAAAACCTGAAAAAAGCCCTGGGACTTAAGGTTAAGCCTGGGTTCACACATGTGCGGTGCGAATTGAAGCTCAGATTTCACTGGGAAAATAAAAATCAGTTGTTCAGAGGGTTCTCTGCATTGTAGCTGCGGATCAGTGAGCAGGGAGAGGGGGAGGTGTAGTGAGGAGAAGGAGAAAATCCATGTTCAGAACGCAATGCTTCTGCAAATCAGATGCCTTCCCATAGGCGATAATGGGCTTGTAATTTGCACCGCAATGCCCAAAAAACGCACACGTTTTTTGTGCAATGCGCAGTGCGAATGCAATGCACATATGTGAACCAGATACATTCAAATGAATGTATTTTAAAAATGTCCTGCGAATTGGATGCGGTGTAAGCCACATCTAATTCGCATAGGTGTGAACGGGGGCTAAAGGTGTGGTTATTAAAGAGAATTTCCTAAATGTAATGGCAATAGGGTGTTGAATATGTAGAGCTTTGGTGTACACTAGTTTACTGCACAGCTATACCACAGGGTGCTGCATACAAAGGGTAGCCTGTGTGAGCAACATGGGTAGGCTACACAGCCCAAAATAAAATAATATCTAGGCATCCCGGATTGCGCGCGGATCGCCGCGATTCTGCCCGCGATCCCAAATCACAGCAAATCGCGGGACGCCCTTGCGATCAACGTCACTTCCAATGGTACCCCGAGCACTGGTGTGGTTTTGCCACAATTGTCCGCTGATGAAAATCATCAAACTTACAATAAATAAATATTGATTGAAAAAAAAAAAAAAAAGAAGAAGAATAAAACAAGAAAACCTGATATCTGACTGGTAAAGTATTTTCACAAAGGGCTCAACACCAGCTCAACGTATATTATTAGTGCTGGACCAGTGGGAAAATGTCCCCCTTGTCCCTCAGACCATTTTTTTCCCTGTATGTTTACACTTTAAGCATACTGTATCTAGCTGTATTTTCCCCAATAAGAAAAAAAAAAAACTTAAATTCAACTGACCTGTGTAATATAGAAGAAACAAAGGCAGAACAGTCCTCCTGTAATCCATTTGTAACCATTGCTTGCACCTTTCCCAACTATTCTTAGTTATCTTCAGTTTGCACCTAAACAAATAAAACTCCATCCAAACTTTGTACTTTGTGCTAAAGTTTACCTGTACATATTAACATCCTAATAACTAACAGGAAAAAACTCTGTTCACTTTCTGTTCTTAAAGCTGAACTTCAGACACAAAAGTTTTCATTCAAATATATTCCCTGATGTTTTTTTTGGAGGATTTACTTCTGGATCAGGCTAGAAGTTTCACAGAACCATTAACTGGTTACTGTCCTCTACTAATCCTTACTCGTTCACTGTTTGTAAGAAAATTTGTATTTTGGAAATTGGATGTGATGCTGTCTTCTGTCATTTGGTTGTACTTTCAAAGGAAAATCACTGACTTGATCTTGCAGAGATGGTTTAAATAGTGTAGATCAGCTCTGTGATACTATATACTTGTACACTGGGTTCAGCCATAAACGCAGTCTCTGACCATCTAATGAATCAATCATGTCTGCGATCCCTAACCGTCTTCTGTACTATGTCTGCAGTCTCTGATCATCTCCTGTACTATGTCTGCAGTCTCTGATCATCTCCTGTACTATGTCTGCAGTCTCTGATCATCTCCTGTATCATGTCTGCAGTTCCTGATCATCTCCTGTATTATGTTTGTAGTCTCTGACCAGCTCCTGTACTATGTCTGCAGTCTCTGATCATCTCCTGTACTATGTCTGCAGTCTCTGATCATCTCCTGTACGATGTCTGCAGTCTCTGACCGTCTCCTGTACTATGTCTGCAGTCTCTAACTGTCTCCTGTAGTATGTCTGCAGTCTCTGACCATCTGCTGTACTATGTCTGCAGTCTCTGACCATCTCCTGTAGTATGTCTGCCGTCTCTGACCATCTCCTGTACTATGTCTGCCGTCTCTGACCATCTTCTGTGGTATGTCTGCAGTCTCTGACCATCTCCTGTACTGTGTCTGCAATCTCTGACCGTCTCCTGTACTATGTCTACAGTCTCTGACCATCTCCTGTACTATATCTGCAGTCTCTGATCATCTCCTGTGGTATGTCTGCAGTCTCTGACCATCTCCTGTACTATGTCTGCAGTCTCTGACCATCTTCTGTGGTATGTCTGCAGTCTCTGATCATCTCCTGTACTATGTCTGCAGTCTCTGACCATCTCCTGTGGTATGTCTGCAGTCTCTGACCATCTCCTCTACTATGTCTGCAGTCTCTGACCATCTCCTGTACTATGTCTGCGGTCTCTGACCATCTTCTGTGGTATGTCTGCGGTCTCTGACCATCTCATGTACTATGTCTGCAGTCTCTGACCATCTCCTGTGGTATGTCTGCAGTCTCTGACCATCTACTGTACTATGTCTGCAGTCTCTGATCATCTCCTGTGGTATGTCTGCAGTCTCTGACCATCTTCTGTGGTATGTCTGCAGTCTCTGACCATCTCCTGTACTATGTCTGCAGTCTCTGACCATCTCCTGTACTATGTCTGCGGTCTCTGACCATCTTCTGTGGTATGTCTGCGGTCTATGACCATCTCATGTACTATGTCTGCAGTCTCTGACCATCTACTGTACTATGTCTGCAGTCTCTGATCATCTCCTGTGGTATGTCTGCAGTCTGTGATCATCTCCTGTGGTATGTCTGCAGTCTCTGACCATCTCCTGTGGTATGTCTACAGTCTCTGACCATCTCCTGTACTATGTCTGCGGTCTCTGACCATCTTCTGTGGTATGTCTGCAGTCTCTGACCATCTCCTGTGGTATGTCTGCAGTCTCTGACTATCTCCTGCACTATGTCTGCAGTCTCTGATCATCTCCTGTACTATGTCTGCGGTCTCTGACCATCACCTGTAGTATGTCTACAGTCTCTGACCATCACCTGTAGTATGTCTACAGTCTCTGACCATCTCCTGTACTATGTCTGCAGTCTCTGACCATCTCCTGTGGTATGTCTGCAGTCTCTGACCATCTACTGTACTATGTCTGCAGTCTCTGATTATCTCCTGTGGTATGTCTGCAGTCTCTGACCATCTCTTGTGGTATGTCTGCAGTCTCTGACCATCTCCTGTACTATGTCTGCAGTCTCTGACCATCTCCTGTACTATGTCTGCGGTCTCTGACCATCTTCTGTGGTATGTCTGCAGTCTCTGACCATCTTCTGTGGTATGTCTGCAGTCTCTGACCATCTCATGTGGTATGTCTGCAGTCTCTGATTATCTCCTGTGGTATGTCTGTAGTCTCTGACCGTCTCCTGTACCATGTCTGCAGTCTCTGACCATCTGGGGAGGGGCCAGGGGTGGGACTGAAGGAAGGACCAGGGGCGGGCTAGGGTGGGGCTAAAGGAGAGACAAGGGGCGGGACCAGGGTGGGGCTGAAGGGGGCCCCGTCAGGTAGGCTGTACGGGGCCCCATGATTTCTATAAGCGGCCCTGACATCACCGGCTGCATGCAGTGTGAATATCTCCTAAACAGTGTAAGTTTAGGAGATTTTTACTGTACACTGTACCTACAGGTAATCCTTATTATAGGCTTTCCTGTAGGTACAAGTCAAAAAACTAAGTTTACTACCACTTTTATTACGCTCATTAAAGCGGAGTTCCACTCCAAAATGAAACTTCCACTTTAAGGAAAGGTAATTTTTGTTGGGGGGGGGGGGGGATCGGAAACCCTCTCTTCAGAGGGTTCCAGCTCCCACTTCCTCCTGGGGCACCACAGCGCCGGAAGCAAGATAACCTCTCCCCCTCCCTCTCGGCAATCATCTGGGATACGTCACAGGTCCCAGATGATTGCCCGGCCAGTCACAGCGTGCCGGGAGGCTCGCACACGAGCAGTGCTTGCCCCAGGGGAAGAGACAGCCGGGCTGGCGAATCCCATGGTTGACCTGCGCTTTTACTGCCCCCCCAACTGCTACCCCCTTATCTGTGGCTTGAGGTGCGCACATGCAGCAGCCACAATGCTTTGCTTCTCAGCCAGTGCAGGAATTAAACCCCCTGTGGAATGCGACCCAAGTGAATAGCACTTCTCTGCAAGCGCCCCGCAACTGCGTGCAATGCAAAGCACACGTGAATGAGCCCTTATTTTTTAAATTATTTTTTAAAATTACATTTTTTAAATTTTTGTATTTGTTTTTTATTTGTTGCATTTTCCACTTCTCTGTTGGGAGGGGGGGGGGGGGACTCTGGTGAAATATCAGGGGTCTAAACAAATGTCTCACTTTTGAGACATAGAAAGGGACTGTCAACTTAGATTCCTTTATTTGCAGCCTCAGCTGCACGAGAGATGAATAGGAAGCGCTCTGAGGCTTCATATTTATTCACAAAATGAAGCATAGTAAACACAGTTTTCTATGCTTCCATTATGAATTAACACAGGAGTGATATTTACTGCCCCCCCCCCCCCAACCTTCATACTGAAAAAATCCCCCTGTGTGTCCCACTGCAACCGGTGGAAAGGAGAGGAGGAGAAGCCGGCAGCACTGAAGGGCGGCACACAGTGGGGCCCGGACAGCAGGGGGAAAAGGGTGGGGGTTGGGGGTCATACACTGGAACTAAATCTTCTGTGGCTTCCCTTGTAGTGCAGTTAGAGGGAGGGAGAGGAAGAGAAGCTGGCTGTGTTGCGGGGGCAGCCACCGGAGGATAATTTCCAGTGATAAGGCAGTGCAGCCGGTCCTCCTGCTCAGCGGGTTCCCAGGCCTCCCTGTTGAACTGATGAGGCTACCTGGCCCGCTACAGGTGGGCTAGCTGTACCCACTTATAGGTGGCCCTGATTTTTAGACAATCACATGTCCAAAACCTGAAAAAAGCCCTGGGACTTAAGGTTAAGCCTGGGTTCACACATGTGCGGTGCGAATTGAAGCTCAGATTTCACTGGGAAAATAAAAATCAGTTGTTCAGAGGGTTCTCTGCATTGTAGCTGCGGATCAGTGAGCAGGGAGAGGGGGAGGTGTAGTGAGGAGAAGGAGAAAATCCATGTTCAGAACGCAATGCTTCTGCAAATCAGATGCCTTCCCATAGGAGATAATGGGCTTGTAATTTGCACCGCAATGCCCAAAAAACGCACACGTTTTTTGTGCAATGCGCAGTGCGAATGCAATGCACATATGTGAACCAGATACATTCAAATGAATGTATTTTAAAATGTCCTGCGAATTGGATGCGGTGTAAGCCACATCTAATTCGCATAGGTGTGAACGGGGGCTAAAGGTGTGGTTATTAAAGAGAATTTCCTAAATGTAATGGCAATAGGGTGTTGAATATGTAGAGCTTTGGTGTACACTAGTTTACTGCACAGCTATACCACAGGGTGCTGCATACAAAGGGTAGCCTGTGTGAGCAACATGGGTAGGCTACACAGCCCAAAATAAAATAATATCTAGGCATCCCGGATTGCGCGCGGATCGCCGCGATTCTGCCCGCGATCCCAAATCACAGCAAATCGCGGGACGCCCTTGCGATCAACGTCACTTCCAATGGTACCCCGAGCACTGGTGTGGTTTTGCCACAATTGTCCGCTGATGAAAATCATCAAACTTACAATAAATAAATATTGATTGAAAAAAAAAAAAAAAAAGAAGAAGAAGAAAACAAGAAAACCTGATATCTGACTGGTAAAGTATTTTCACAAAGGGCTCAACACCAGCTCAACGTATATTATTAGTGCTGGACCAGTGGGAAAATGTCCCCCTTGTCCCTCAGACCATTTTTTTCCCTGTATGTTTACACTTTAAGCATACTGTATCTAGCTGTATTTTCCCCAATAAGAAAAAAAAAAAACTTAAATTCAACTGACCTGTGTAATATAGAAGAAACAAAGGAAAATCACTGACTTGATCTTGCAGAGATGGTTTAAATAGTGTAGATCAGCTCTGTGATACTATATACTTGTACACTGGGTTCAGCCATAAACGCAGTCTCTGACCATCTAATGAATCAATCATGTCTGCGATCCCTAACCGTCTTCTGTACTATGTCTGCAGTCTCTGATCATCTCCTGTACTATGTCTGCAGTCTCTGATCATCTCCTGTACTATGTCTGCAGTCTCTGATCATCTCCTGTATCATTTCTGCAGTTCCTGATCATCTCCTGTATTATGTCTGTAGTCTCTGACCAGCTCCTGTACTATGTCTGCAGTCTCTGATCATCTCCTGTACTATGTCTGCAGTCTCTGATCATCTCCTGTACGATGTCTGCAGTCTCTGACCGTCTCCTGTACTATGTCTGCAGTCTCTAACTGTCTCCTGTAGTATGTCTGCAGTCTCTGACCATCTCCTGTACTATGTCTGCAGTCTCTGACCATCTCCTGTAGTA
The DNA here is from genome assembly GCA_037952835.1 of Lithobates septentrionalis. Lineage (NCBI taxonomy): Eukaryota > Metazoa > Chordata > Amphibia > Anura > Ranidae > Lithobates > Lithobates septentrionalis. Next base: position 4,882,185 of record JBBDGP010000149.1, read on the forward strand.
TGTCTGCCGTCTCTGACCATCTCCTGTACTATGTCTGCCGTCTCTGACCATCTTCTGTGGTATGTCTGCAGTCTCTGACCATCTCCTGTACTGTGTCTGCAATCTCTGACCGTCTCCTGTACTATGTCTACAGTCTCTGACCATCTCCTGTACTATATCTGCAGTCTCTGATCATCTCCTGTGGTATGTCTGCAGTCTCTGACCATCTCCTGTACTATGTCTGCACTCTCTGACCATCTTCTGTGGTATGTCTGCAGTCTCTGATCATCTCCTGTACTATGTCTGCAGTCTCTGACCATCTCCTGTGGTATGTCTGCAGTCTCTGACCATCTCCTGTACTATGTCTGCAGTCTCTGACCATCTCCTGTACTATGTCTGCGGTCTCTGACCATCTTCTGTGGTATGTCTGCGGTCTCTGACCATCTCATGTACTATGTCTGCAGTCTCTGACCATCTCCTGTGGTATGTCTGCAGTCTCTGACCATCTACTGTACTATGTCTGCAGTCTCTGATCATCTCCTGTGGTATGTCTGCAGTCTCTGATCATCTCCTGTGGTATGTCTGCAGTCTCTGACCATCTTCTGTGGTATGTCTGCAGTCTCTGATCATCTCCTGTACTATGTCTGCAGTCTCTGACCATCTCCTGTGGTATGTCTGCAGTCTCTGACCATCTCCTGTACTATGTCTGCAGTCTCTGACCATCTCCTGTACTATGTCTGCGGTCTCTGACCATCTTCTGTGGTATGTCTGCAGTCTCTGACCATCTCCTGTACTATGTCTGCAGTCTCTGACCATCTCCTGTACTATGTCTGCGGTCTCTGACCATCTTCTGTGGTATGTCTGCGGTCTATGACCATCTCATGTACTATGTCTGCAGTCTCTGACCATCTACTGTACTATGTCTGCAGTCTCTGATCATCTCCTGTGGTATGTCTGCAGTCTGTGATCATCTCCTGTGGTATGTCTGCAGTCTCTGACCATCTCCTGTGGTATGTCTACAGTCTCTGACCATCTTCTGTACTATGTCTGCGGTCTCTGACCATCTTCTGTGGTATGTCTGCAGTCTCTGACCATCTCCTGTGGTATGTCTGCAGTCTCTGACTATCTCCTGCACTATGTCTGCAGTCTCTGATCATCTCCTGTACTATGTCTGCGGTCTCTGACCATCACCTGTAGTATGTCTACAGTCTCTGACCATCACCTGTAGTATGTCTACAGTCTCTGACCATCTCCTGTACTATGTCTGCAGTCTCTGACCATCTCCTGTGGTATGTCTGCAGTCTCTGACCATCTACTGTACTATGTCTGCAGTCTCTGATTATCTCCTGTGGTATGTCTGCAGTCTCTGACCATCTCTTGTGGTATGTCTGCAGTCTCTGACCATCTCCTGTACTATGTCTGCAGTCTCTGACCATCTCCTGTACTATGTCTGCGGTCTCTGACCATCTTCTGTGGTATGTCTGCAGTCTCTGACCATCTTCTGTGGTATGTCTGCAGTCTCTGACCATCTCATGTGGTATGTCTGCAGTCTCTGATTATCTCCTGTGGTATGTCTGTAGTCTCTGACCGTCTCCTGTGCCATGTCTGCAGTCTCTGACCATCTGGGGAGGGGCCAGGGGTGGGACTGAAGGAAGGACCAGGGGCGGGCTAGGGTGGGGCTAAAGGAGAGACAAGGGCGGGACCAGGGTGGGGCTGAAGGGGGCCCCGTCAGGTAGGCTGTACGGGGCCCCATGATTTCTATAAGCGGCCCTGACATCACCGGCTGCATGCAGTGTGAATATCTCCTAAACAGTGTAAGTTTAGGAGATTTTTACTGTACACTGTACCTACAGGTAATCCTTATTATAGGCTTTCCTGTAGGTACAAGTCAAAAAACTAAGTTTACTACCACTTTTATTACGCTCATTAAAGCGGAGTTCCACTCCAAAATGAAACTTCCACTTTAAGGAAAGGTAATTTTTGTTGGGGGGGGGGGGGGATCGGAAACCCTCTCTTCAGAGGGTTCCAGCTCCCACTTCCTCCCGGGGCACCACAGCGCCGGAAGCAAGATAACCTCTCCCCCTCCCTCTCGGCAATAATCTGGGATACGTCACAGGTCCCAGATGATTGCCCGGCCAGTCACAGCGTGCCGGGAGGCTCGCACACGAGCAGTGCTTGCCCCAGGGGAAGCGACAGCCGGGCGCCCACAGTGACAATTCCGGCACCACAGAGAGGAGGGGAAGACAAGCGGGGCTTTGTTACCCTGCATCGCTGGACCCTGGGACAGGTAAGTGTTATTAAAAGTCAGCAGCTGCAGTATTTGTAGCTGCTGACTTTTATTTTATTTTTTTTAAGCGGAACTCCGCTTTAATTTACTTTTTTAACTGAAAGAAAAAAAGACAATTAAAAAAAGTAAAATAAAAAAAGCATGCAAAAACATGCAAATACGCAAAGAAAAAAATAAACACAAAATAAACAAAAATACAAACAGCACTAACATAGAGAAATCTACCCTCAGTACATACAAAAGCACCCTTTTAAATAAATCACACCCTCAAGATGTGAAATTGACATTTTCTGCTTTGATGACATTTTGCTTATGTAAAATAGGTAATTGTCCAGCAAATTCAAACTCACTCATCCCTCGCAGCATCACCTCACTGACTATTATGTTATTGGCATAAATATCATTCTTTTATATTACAATCATTTGTACAACCATAGTCTTATCCTGATGATGATTTTTATGACATGAAATACATTTAAATTAGAGTTAATAAAAATCCTTTGTCAGCCTTCTATGTTGTAATGAAAAGAGACAAGGTGCGCCAATCTAAGTGCAGTATCAAATACAACTTTAATAGATAAATATAAAAAAGGAACGGCCAAATGGCTACTCACAAACACTCAATAGGAGTTGGGCATGTATATACATGTAGGTTGTCCATGGGCAAATCCACGGCTGCTCACAGTGAGTGGTCCCGAAAATGTGCAATACGCTGTCCGGAAGATGTTCAGAGGCAATCCATGGTCAGCTGTCCTCGGGCGGTGGAGACACTACCATAGGGGGAACAGGAAGACCCAGATGTCAGCAAGGCTGCACACTGTTCGTCTCAGACACTGGAAGCCGGAACAGGACGAGGACCAGTGTGAAGCGCACGTTTCACTAGAGTAGAGGCAGCGGAAATTACGTCTGGACGTCTCAGATGACGCGTTTCAATGCATCCGCATTTTCTTCAGATCTAATAGGCTAATAGGCTAATAGGCACAAAGTGTCACGCCGGCAACAAGTATTTGGCACTTGGACACGGGCACTTTGACTAAGGCACTGCTACAAAAAAAGTAAGTACAGACATTATTGTTTCACAGCTATTTTGCAGGAAGTTCCACTTCATTCACTAAATTTCCTCAGCCTTCCTTCTATTAGCCTGTCCCCACCCTCTAAAATGCTCACACTAATCTTTGTTATAACGTCCTCTCTCCTCAAACTCTCATTACTTTACCCCCCCTCTCCAGCCCCCAACCTTTATATATCTCCCTCTCTTCTGCCCACTCAATATTACTCCACTTACCACCTCCTGCTCATTCTAAGCCCACACAGTATCACCACGTCCATTCCACCACAGCATCTGCGCTCCTATAAATCCCACTCCCGCCTTACCACCCTCACCCTCCTACTACTCCTAATGTCTGGGGACATCGCACCAAACCCCGGCCCTCCCACACCCAATTTCCAACGCCAAGATCGGCCATCTACCTCCTCCAACAGTAGTCGCAACTTCAACCTTCTCATCCCAATTCCCCTGATTCCACAAGTCAGCCCCCCTCTTTCATGTGCCCTCTGGAATGCCCGCTCAGTCTTCAACAAACTAGTTTCTGTCAATGACCTTTTCCTCTCCAAATCCCTTGATCTATTTGCTATAACTGAAACCTGGCTCCAGGAATTTGATACTACCTCTCCAGCTGCACTGTCCCACAGTGGCCTTCTCTGGACTCACTCCACCAGACCCAGTGGACGAAAAGGAGGTGGTGTCGGACTTCTCCTCTCCCCACAATGCACCTTCCAGGTACTGCCCACACCTCCCTCTCTTTCCACCTGCTCTTTCGAAATGCACTGCATTCGTCTTTTCTCTCCAGCTTGTCTGAGGGTCGCAGTCATTTATCGGCCTCCTGGACCAGTGTCACGCTTTCTGGATGACTTCTCTGCATGGCTACCCTATTTTCTCTCATCTGAAGTGCCTGCCATCATCCTAGGTGACTTTAACATTCCAATCAATGTTAATAATGCTACCACTTCTAAACTACTCAACTTAACCTCCTCTTTTAACCTAACACAATGGACACAAACCACCACTCACTCCAACGGCAACACTCTTGACCTTGTATTCTCCCATCGCTGCACTCCCTGCAATCTCTCCAACGCACCCTTTCCTCTCTCTGATCACAACCTTATCCGTTTCACACTCTCCTTGTCTCCTATATCCCATGCTGCCAACCCACAAACCACTACCCGCAGGAACCTTCGCAACCTCAAACCTTCCCTTCTTCACTCTGCTACTGATGGCCTTTATGACAAAATCGCACCCCTGTCCTGCCCAGACCTAACCACTTCCATCTACAACACCACGTTGTCATCCTCCCTAGACGTACTTGCTCCTCTTTCTACACGCAGAACCAGGCCCCATCTGCCACAACCCTGGCAAACAGACGACACCAGAAGTATCAAGAGACGCAGCCATGCTCTTGAGCGAGCATGGCGTAAATCTAAATCTCTGCAAGACTTTACCCTCTACAAATCTGTCCTTCTCAAATACAACTCCTGCCTCCACACTGCTAAACAAACCTATTACAACACTCTCATCAAAACCCTCTCATCCAAACCTCGTCAACTCTTTTCTACCCTTAATTTCTTACTTCACCCCCCACTGCCCCCTCCCACCAACTTGCTTACCGCTCAACATATTGCCAACCACTTCAATAGCAAAATCAACACAATTCGCAAGGAGATATCCAGCATTAAAATTCCTCCCCTACCCAACATATCAGGTCCAACACCACACTCAATACTCTCCTCCTTTTGCCCAGTTACCACAGAAGAAGTTGATAAACTCCTCTCCATGGCACACCTCACTACATGTCCCCTGGACCCTGTCCCCTCTCAATTGCTGCGACCACCTTCCCACTCTATCCTCAACTCCATAACCCACATCTTCAACCTCTCCCTCTCCTCCGGCACCTTTCCTTCCCCGTTCAAACATGCACTGGTTACCCCCATACTCAAAAAACCCTCACTAGACCCCACCTGTTTGAATAACTTAAGACCTATCTCCCTTCTCCCGTTTGCCTCCAAGCTCATCGAACGCCTTGTTCATGACCAAATGAGTCGCTACCTCACGGACAACAACCTTCTCGACCCCCTACAGTCTGGCTTCCGCCTACAACATTTGACTGAAACTGCCCTACTAAAAATCACCAATGACCTAATAACTGCCAAAACCAATGGCCACTACTCCATACTCATACTTTTAGACCTCTCTGCTGCCTTTGACACAGTTGACCACCTGCTGCTCCTCAGCAAATTACACTCCCTTGGCCTCCGTGATTCTGCATTATCCTGGTTCTCCTCCTACCTATCTCAGCGCACTTTCAGCGTCACTTACAACTCCACCTCCTCCGCTCCCCTTCCTCTTTCTGTTGGGGTACCCCAAGGCTCTGTCCTTGGGCCTCTCCTTTTCTCACTCTATACCTCTTCCCTGGGCCAGTTGATCACCTCCCATGGCTTCCAATACCATCTCTATGCCGATGACACACAGATCTATCTCTCCACTCCCCAACTCACCCCCACTATCTCCTCACGGATCTCAAACTTGCTGAATGACATATCGGTATGGATGTCACGCCACTTCCTCAAACTTAATCTTTCTAAAACTGAGCTTGTTATATTTCCTCCTTCACGGTCCCCCTCCTGTGACTTCACCATTAATATCAACAACACAACCATTGGTCCCTCCACACATGCCAGAGTCCTGGGTGTAATCCTTGACTCTGACCTCTCCTTCAGCCCCCATATCCAATCACTGGCTAAATCCTGCCGCCTTAACCTCCGCAACATCTCCAAAATTCGACCCTTTCTGACTAATGACACTACAAAACAACTTCTTCACTCTTTGATTATTTCCCGCCTCGACTATTGCAACTCTCTCCTTAATGGCCTACCCTTAAGCAGGCTATCCCCCCTTCAGTCTATTATGAATGCTGCTGCTAGACTAATACACCTCACTAATCGATCCGTGACTGCTGCTCCTCTCTGCCAATCCCTTCACTGGCTTCCCCTACCCCACCGTGTAAAATTCAAAATGCTAACCATAACATACAAGGCCATTCACAACATCGCCCCCATCTACATCACCAACCTCATCTGCAGATATCGCCCAAATCGCCCCCTCCGCTCCTCCCAGGACCTCCTGCTCTCTAGCTCCCTTGTTACCTCCTCCCATGCTCGCCTTCAGGACTTCTCCAGAGCCTCTCCCATCCTCTGGAATTCCCTGCCCCAGTATGTCCGATCAGCCCCTACCCTGTCCACCTTTAGGAGATCCTTGAAAACTCATTTATTCAGGGAAGCCTATCCCACACCCACATAACTGTCCCTGAGCCACCCCCATCAAATCATTCTTTGCAGCTATTACCTTTTGTACCACCACCCCCTCCCTTTTAGAATGTAAGCTCTACGAGCAGGGCCCTCCTGTACCTTTTGTATTGTACTGTAATTGTGTTGTCCCCCTTATACATTGTAAAGCGCTGAGTAAACTGTTGGCGCTATATAAATCTTGTATAATATAATAATAATAATAATAATAATAATAATAATAATAATAGGTAATGTTCATCATATATAGGCTGACGCCAGTCGCTAAGCAACGGCGTCAGCGGGAACAGAGCTGTGGAACTACAAGAGAAGTACTAACAATATGGAAATATATAGGGAGTTTTTTGTAAAAAAAATTAAAAATAGTTTAAAATATTAAAATAATAAAATTCATACCTTAATGGAAAAAGAGAAAGAAACAGAAGGAAAAAATAGCATGTGAAAAAATATTCCATTAATGTATGAATTTTATTATTTTAACATTTTTAATATTTTAATTTTTTAAAAAACTATTTTTAATTTTTTTTACAAAAAACTCCCTATATATTTCCATATTGTTAGTACTTCTCTTGTAGTTCCACAGCTCTGTTCCCGCTGACGCCGTTGCTTAGCGACTGGCGTCAGCCTATATATGATGAACATTACCTATCAGCCTATTAGATCTGAAGAAAATGCGGATGCATTGAAACGCGTCATCTGACACGTCCAGATGTCATTTCCGCTGCCTCTACTGCAGTGAACCATGCGCTTCACGCTGGTCCTCGTCCTGTTCCGGCTTCCGGCTTCCGGTGTCCGAGACGAACAGTGTACATCCTTGCTGACATCTGGGTCTTCCTGTTCCCCCTATGGTAGTGTCTCCACCGGCTGAGGACAGCTGACCATGGATTACCTCTGAACATCTTCCGGACAGCGTATTGCACATTTTCGGGACTACTCACTGTGAGCAGCCGCGGATTTGCCCATGGACAACCTACATGTATATACATGCCCAACTCCTATTGAGTGTTTGTGCGTAGCCATTTGGCCATTCCTTTTTTATATTTATCTATTAAAGTTGTATTTGATACTGCACTTAGATTTGCGCACTTTGTCTCTTTTCACATTGTCTTCCAGAGTTTTGCTTCTACTCTCAAGGGAGCTGCCGCTGGTGCATATCATCATTTTCATTTGAACTTTTAATCATCATTTGGGAATCAAATCCTGTAAGTTTCCTTTCCTGATGGACTCCATGGCAGCCTACCTGTGGGTTAACCCCGCCTTCTCTCCAATGCTATAGGACCCCATTCCCATAAATGAGCACTCACCGCTAGATACTGCGTTCCGTAACTAGTCTACTCTTTGACCAATGGGTGGGAACTCCGTCTGCCATGGAGTCCATCAGGAAAGGAAAATTACGGTAAGTATTTGATAATAAATTTTCCTTTTTCCTGACAGACTCCATGGCAGCCTATGTGTGGGAAATAACTAGCCATCCACACGGGTGGGTATGCTGAACAAAACATAATTTTAATTTGTCCTATCAACCGATAGGATTTTCAAACCAAAGTTTACAGAAGACAGTGAAGCAGGCTCTATGCAGTAATGAGACATGAATGTATTAATAGAGGCCCAGGAGGCCACATGTGTCTGGAGCCACATGTCGGGCCGCCGCCCACGAGGCTGCCATTCCCCTGGTGGAGTGAGCTGTCACCGCCTCCTTAGGAGCCAAGCCCTTAGCCCTGTATGCTTGCTGGATGGACGAGTGTCCTGGTTGAGGCTTTCTTCCGGAGTACCGGAGAAGGCCAACAAAGCAGATACTTAAACTCTAATGCCCCGTACACACGGTCGGATTTTCCGATGGAAAATGTCTGATCGGAGCGTGTTGTCAGAAATTCCGACCTTGTGTGGGCTCCATCGGACATTTTCCATCGGATTTTCTGACACACAAAGTTTGAGAGCGGGATATAAAATTTTCCCGACAACAAAATCCGTTGTCGGAAATTCCGATCGTGTGTACACAAATCCGACGGACAAAGTGCCACGCATGCTCAGAATAAATAAAGAGATGAAAGCTATTGGCCACTGCCCCGTTTATAGCCCTGACGTACATGTTTTACGTCACCGCGTTCAGAACGATCGGATTTTCCGACAACTTTGTGTGACTGTGTGTATGCAAGACAAGTTTGAGCCAACATCCGTCTGAAAAAATCCTAGGATTTTGTTGTCGGAATGTCCGAACAAAGTCCGACCGTGTGTACGGGGCATAAGAGAGCTGAAAGATAAGGGTAGATCTAGACCAGTTTGAAGGAAGCTGAGAACATCCTGGACTTCTGGATGTCTAAAAGACCTATCCGTAGAAGAGCAAAATTCCACAAATTTGGTCCAGATTCTCCCATAAACTTTATTTGTGCTTGATCTTCTTGAACTCATGAAGGTGGAGATCACTTTTGAGGCACACCCAAGAGATTCTAGCCTCTCCCTCTCAAGAACCAGACCATCAGTCTCAGTACTGCCGGACAAGGGTGTAGGACTGTTCCCTGAGAAAAAAGGTCCGGCCTGAGAGGGAGAGGCACTGGGTCCCGGAAACTGAGTTGGATAAGGAGAGGGAACCAAGGCCTGTTCAGCCAATAGGGAGCTATTGTCACCACTTTGACGGCTTCCACTCGGAGCCTCTGCAGGAATCTCAGGATAACTGGAAGTGGGGGAAAGGCATACAGCCTCCTGAACCTCCATTGATCCATCAGGGTTATCTGTTCCGAAGGCTTGGCTGCAACGGCCTCGGGTGTAAAATGTCTTCACCTTGAAATTGCAGGGGGAAGCGAACAGATCTACTTTGGGATCGATTCCCAGCAACAGGATCCACTTGAATGTCTGTACATGAAGGGACCACTCGTTGTTGTCCAACGGGGTACGTGATAGGAAGTCTGCTTGAGTGTTCTGGACTCCTTGGACGAAGACTGCTGAGATGTTGGATAGATTCTTTTGTGCCCATGATAGAATGGGTTTGACCTCTCGAAGGAGTGTGGAGCTCCGAGTACCCCCTTGCCTCTTCACATAGGAGACCGCCGTGGTGTTGTCCATCCCTAATAACACTGACTTTTAGAAGGTGAGAGAAGGACTGGAGGGCACACCAGGACGTTTGAGCCTGGGTCGGGGAGGCGAGTGTCCCACTTGCCCTAAGCAAGGTTCGATCTGCAGAGGGCTCCCCAGCCAGTACTGCTGGCATCAGTCGTGACCGTGACCCAAGAGATGGGGGCAATGGAGTGGCAAGTCAGAAGGTTTTTGCGCTGAAGCCACCAGAAGAGGCTGTTCCTCATTGATGTAGTTATGTGGATAATTTGGTTCTTGTCTCCTGACTTCCATTGCTGGAGGAAACCTGACTGGAAAGAATGTAACCTCCACAAGGCCCATTTGATCATGGGAGTCGTGGAAACCATCGTGCCAACAATTTCCAGGCACTGGGAGGCTTTCAGACGCAGAGCGTGTAGGGCCCAATAAATTCTGTCTCGAACAGTTGGGATCTTCTTTATTGGAAGGGAAATGGTGTTTTTCACTGTATCGAACTGAGCTCCTAAGTATATTAGGCGTTGAGCTGGGTCTAGATGACTTTTTTCTAAGTTCAGGAGCCACCCGAAGCTGGACAGGGTGAAGATCACTTGCTCCCAGTGGACCAGCAGCTGCTCTCTGTTTTGAGACAACACTAGGAGGTCGTTGAGGTAATGGTAAAGACGTACCCCTTTTAATCTTATGAGAGCCACTGTGGCCAGGAGAACCTTTGAAAAGACCCAGGGGGACGTTGTCAGCCCGAAGGGGAGGCAGATAAATTGTAGGTGAACTTGCCCGACTTGGAATCTGAGATATTTGTGAAATTCCTTTTCCACCGGGACATGGAAATAAGCATCCTTTAAGTCGATTGAAATCATCCAATCGCCTAGCTGTATGGCTTGCTGGATGGTTGACAGGGTTTCCATTTTGAACGTTCCATGCACTATGAATTTGTTGAGGTAGGTCAGGTCTATGACTGGGTGCCAAGAGCCACTCTTCTTTTGAACTAGGAAGAGAGAGGAGTATATCCCCTGGAACCATTCATCCTTTGGGACATGTACCACTGCTCCCTAAATCTTCAGTAAGTCCACGTAGGACAGTAACACTTGTCTCTGTTCCACTGAACGAGGAAGTAGAGTGGAGATGAATCTGGGAGGAGGAGTACTGGAGAAAGCCCATCTGTGTCCTGACGAGACTGTCCTTACAACCCAGAAGTCTGAGATTGAGGCCACCCAGACGTGCCGGAGGAGAAGCAGACGAGCCCCTACCCGACCCGCGTGAGCGGGCGCAATCTCAAAAAGACTTGGCCTGCTCACGTCCGCTGGAAGTCTGGCTTTTAGCGGGTTTACAAAAACATGCCTGCCCTCTGCTCCAATTTTTCCTGAAGTCTGGGCCAGGCTTATAAGAGTGTGCTTCTCTGGAGCGCTCCGGGCTGCGTCTTCTAAACTGGGGTTCCTTCCGTCCGAGCAGACGCTTGTCCTGGGGAAGGAAGCCCGACTTACCGCCCATGGCCCGTGTTATGGCATCATCTAGCTTGTTGCCAAACAGCGAGGACCCCTCAAAGGGGATTCTACACCAGGCTTGCTTGGAAACCAGGTCGGCGAGCCAAGGGCGCAACCATAAGGTCCTCTTAGCCGTAACTGAAGACAACATAATTCGTGCCAGTAGGCGGATCAAATCAATAGACGCCTCCCCCAGGAAGACTGCTGCCAGCTTTAGTTCTGTGGCTGCTGAACTTCTGGCCAGTTCCTCCGAGACGCCTCTGAGGAAGGAATCTACATTCTCCGTCCAAGCCTCCATGGCCTTCGACATGGCTGCTAGTGCCAGGGCAGGTTTACAGGCCATACCGGCAAGCCCATAAATTCTCTTCAGATCTTGATCTATCTTCCTCTCGAGCCCATCCTTAAAGGACACTGCATCTTCCAAGGCAAGAGTAACGTGTTTGGCCAGACGCATTAGGGCTGCGTCCACAAGGGGAGTACCGTATTTATCGGCGTATAACACGCGCCGGCGTATAACACGCACCCCAAGTTTAGGAGGGAATTTTAAGGAAAAAAACTTTTAGGAGGGAAGTTTAAGGAAAAAAAAAACTTACATTTAAATGCCCATCAATGCAGCCTCATCAGTGTTCATCTGCAGCCTTTCCCCAGTGTCCAGTGCAGCCTTGTCAGTGCAGCTTTGCCCCAGTGCAGCCTTGTCAGTGCAGCTTTGCCCCAGTGCAGCCTTGTCAGTGCAGCTTTGCCCCAGTGCAGCCTTGTCAGTGCAGCTTTGCCCCAGTGCAGTCTTGTCAGTGCAGCTTTGCCCCAGTGCAGCCTTGTCAGTGCAGCTTTGCCCCAGTGCAGCCTTGTCAGTGCAGCTTTGCCCCGGTGCAGCCTTGTCCCCAGTGCAGCTTTGCCCCAGTGCAGCCTTGTCCCCAGTGCAGCTTTGCCCCAGTGCAGCCTTGTCCCTAGTGCAGCTTTGCCCCAGTGCAGCCTTGTCCCTAGTTCAGCTTTGCCCCAGTGCAGCCTTGTCCCCAGTGGTCTGTGCAGCCTTGTCGCCGCCGACATACAAACGTTTAGTTTGTATTTTTAAACATGGCGCCGCGGAGTTCGGAGGGACTCGGGGGCGCTCGTTCAGCTGAACGAGCGCCGCCGAGGACACAGTGACAGGGCGGAGCCGAGATACACATAGCCGAGGCTTCTCGGCTATTCTCAGCGCCGTTCACAGTCACGCCCAGTCCCTATGATGGACATAACACAGGTCCAATGGCGGGACTGGGCGTGACTGTGAACGGCGCCGAGAATAGCCGAGAAGCCTCGGCTATGTGTATCTCGGCTCCGCCCAGTCACTGTGTCCTCCGCGGCGCTCGTTCAGCTGAACGAGCGCCCCCGAGTCCCTCCGAACTCCGCGGCGCCATGTTTAAAAATTCAAGCTATGTGATCTGTCGGAGCGATCGCCGCGATCGCTCCGACAGATCACAAAATAGCGGGGATCGGCGTATAACACGCACCCACGATTTTCCCCTTATTTTAAGGGAAAAAAAGTGTGTGTTATACGCCGATAAATACGGTATTTTCCAGATACTTCACTTCTTCTGACTTAAAGGGGTATAATCTGGAGGTTTTACTTGACATGGAGGACTTCTTCTCTGGCTTACCCCAGTCCTCATCAATGATGTCCTTTAGTTCAGGGAGAAGTGGAAAATTTGAGCGTTCTCACCCCAGATGTTTAAAAAACTTTTTCTGTTTAGCTGGGGGAGTGGAGGAGTCTTCCCACTTAAGGGCCTCCTTGATTGCTTTGATTAATGGCGAAACAATAGCAAAGTCAAAGCCTCCGATGTCCTCTTCGCCTTCAGGTTCATCATCCGAAGAGTCAAGAGAGGCAACATAGGGCTGGGAAGTGCCCGGACCATCACGGGCCTCGACAGCCGGCGGGCCAGACAAAGTAGTGGACTGGCTCATTGTGTGGGGTGTATCCATCTCTCTTAGGGATTGTTGCACCACACGTTTCACAAGAGACTCCAAACGTTGGTTTTCCGTCTCTTTTTCCCCAAACGCGCAGGCATAGCAACGGTCACACAAGGACTTGCCCTCCGGGACTCGTGTCCCACATCCCCAGCAGGGTCCGACCTGGAAGGGCTGGAGAAAGAAAACAAAAAAGGGGGAGGGGGGAAGCAAGATATAATATCAGAACCGCAAATATTTGCCACTGTACCTCAACCCGTCCCCTCACTAGCACATACCTTGTGCTTGAGGGCTGGCCACTTAAAGGCGGTGACTTGTCCATGATCTTGGACAAGGAATGTCACGATATAGCAGTCTGCAAACAATGGCCTGAAAAAGCCAAAGGTACAATGAGGAGATTTTGAACACTCTTGCTCCTCTAACAGATATATACATATCCAAATATATATTTACATATCTATATTTATTATTTATTTCTTTTTTTTTTTAAATAAAAAATGTAGTTTATAAAATAAAAAAAATCCATTAAACCCATTTTTTTTTAAAGAAAATATTGCTTTAGAAATACATAAAAAATGCTTTTTTTCTTCTTTCCATTAGCATGTATATACAGTCAGGTCCATAAATATTCGGACATCGACACAATTCTAATCTTTTTGGCTCTATACACCACCACAATGGATTTGAAATGAAACTAACAAGATGTGCTTTAACTCCAGACTTTCAGCTTTAATTTGAGGGTATTTACATCCAAATCAGGTGAACGGTGTAGGAATTACAACAGTTTGTATATGTGCCTCCCACTTTTTAAGGGACCAAAAGTAATGGGACAGATTAACAATCATCCATCAAACTTTCACTTTTTAATACTTGGTTGCAAATCCTTTGCAGTCAATTACAGCCTGAAGTCTGGAACGCATAGACATCACCAGATGCTGCATTTCATCCCTGGTGATGCTCTGCCAGGCTGCAACTGTCTTCAGTTCCTGCTTGTTCTTGAGGGATTTTTCCTTCAGTTCTGTCTTAATCGGATGCAGGTCAGGTGATTGACTTGGCCATTGCATAACATTCCACATCTTTCCCTTAAAAAACTCTTTGGTTGCTTTCGCAGTATGCTTCGGGTCATTGTCCATCTGCACTGTGAAGCGCCGTCCAATGAGTTCTGAAGCATTTTGCTGAATATGAGCAGATAATATTGCCCGAAACACTTCAGAATTCATCCTGCTGCTTTTATCAGCAGTCACATCATCAATAAATACAAGAGAACCAGGTCTTTTGGCAGCCATACATGCCCACGCCATGACACTACCACCACCATGCTTCACTGATGAGGTGGTATGCTTTGAAACATGAGCAGTTCCTTTCCCTCTCCATACTCTTCTTTTCCCATCACTCTGGTACAAGTTGATCTTGGTCTCATCTGTCCATAGAATGTTGTTCCAGAACGGTGAAGGCTTTTTTAGATGTTGTTTGGCAAACTCTAATCTGGCATTGAAGAGGAGGTGGAGTTAACCCACGTAGGCTGCCATGGAGTCTGTCAGGAAAGAAAAGGTTTAGCAGCAAAGAAAATGATATTCTCAGATTTTTCATCGTGTCTACTCATTCCGTCATCTCCTGTGTGTCTTTGTATCGTCAATTAATCTCAATATTTTTAAGATAATTACCTTTTTGTTGTAGGAAAAGAAGGAGCAGAAATGGTACAAACATTGTACCTTCCTGCAATCCCTGGAAACACAAACTTTCACTTACTGTTTTCTTTTTTTTTTTGTCCACTTCTTTTCCCATAAGGAAGCTTGAAAGCAAATCCCACCATACAGAAAACACCCCACCCCCACCTCCCCACTCAAAGAAAAGAGCATTTTAGGGAGGTTTCACACTACCCTGCTGTGGTTTGGCCACAGCGCAGTGTACCTGCGGTTTTCGTGCGGGTCGCTACAAAAACCTATAGACGTCTATTGGATCTGGCATTTTTGGTGCATTCCCTGAATTTTTGGTGCAGTCCTGCATGCTGTGTCTTTGGTGAACTTTCAGAAAACTCACCAAAAATTCCCGATCTAATAGAAGTCTACCAGAAAGTGGAAAAAGTGCAGGTAACCCGCATGAAAATCACACGTACACTATGCTACACTCACGCTGTGGCCAATCCACAGTCGGACAGTGTGAAACCACCCTTATGCTGCGTACACACGTTCGGATTTTCCAACGGGAAATGTTCGAAGAGAGCTTGTTGTCGGAAATTCCGACCGTGTGTAGGCTCCATCGGACATTTTCTGTCGGAATTTACGACAAACAAAATCTGTTGTCCTAAATTCCGATCGTGTGTACACAATTCCGACGCACAAAATTCCACGCATGCTCGGAATCAAGCAGAAGAGCCTCACTGGCTATTGAG
The DNA here is from genome assembly GCA_037952835.1 of Lithobates septentrionalis. Taxonomy (NCBI): domain Eukaryota; kingdom Metazoa; phylum Chordata; class Amphibia; order Anura; family Ranidae; genus Lithobates; species Lithobates septentrionalis. The sequence goes on from JBBDGP010000149.1 coordinate 4,897,669, forward strand.
CTTCATTTTTCTCGACTCATCGTACGTCTTGTACGTCACTGCGTTCTTGAAGTTCGAAATTTCCGACAACATTTGTGTGACTGTGTGTATGCAAGACAAGTTTGAGCCAACATCGGTCGGAAAAAAAACATGGATTTTGTTGTCGGAACGTGCGATTGTGTGTACGGGGCATAAGATCCCAACTATCCCTCTTGTGGGGGGGAATGGTCCTTCTTTTGATACCAGATCCCTCTGTCCCTCGTACATCCTCAGTTATCCATCTTTTCAGTCTGATGTGTACATCTCTATACAAAATACACTTTTTTACTACCAAAAGTGTTACACTGCACTAAACTTTTTGTCCGACCTCTATATTAAGTAAAAAAAATAAAAACACTTCTGTGGCTTCACCAATAATTTTCTGCATACTAAACCATAGGCATGTGCATGGGGTGTGCAAGGTACAGTATTAGGGATGAGCCGAACACCCCCCGGTTCGGTTCGCACCAGAACCCGCGAACGGACCGAAAGTTCGCACGAACGTTAGAACCCATTGACGTCTATGGGACTCGAACGTTCGAAATCAAAAGTGCTCATTTTAAAGGCTAATTTGCATGGTATTGTCCTAAAAAGGGTTTGGGGACCCGGGTCCTACCCCAGGGGACATGTATCAATGCAAAAAAAACTTTTAAAAACGGCCGTTTTTTCGGGAGCAGTGATTTTAATGATGCTTAAAGTAAAAAAAAAAAAGTGAAATATTCCTTTAAATATCGTACCTGGGGGGTGTCTATAGGATGCCTGCAAAGTGACGCGTGTTTCCCGTGTTTAGAACAGTCCCTGCACCAAATGTCATTTTTAAAGGAAAAAATCTCATTTAAAACTGCTTGCGGGTTTAATGTCATGTCGGGTCATGGCAATATGGATGAAAATCAGTGAGACAAACGGCATGGGTACCCCCCAGTCCATTACCAGGCCCTTTGGGTCTTGTATGGATATTAAGGGGAACCCCGCACCCAAATTAAAATAAGGAAAGGTGTGGGGCCACCAGGCCCTATATACTCTGAACAGCAGTATACAGGCGGTGCAAACAAGACAGGGACTGTAGGTTTGTTGTTAAGTAGAATCTCTTTGTAATTTTGAACATTTTTTACGTGTTTAGCTCCAGCCAAAAAATCTTTTCTAAGCTTTTTGGAAAACATAGGGAAGGGTTATCACCCCTGTGACATTTGTTTTGCTGTCTTTCCTCCTCTTCAGAAGATTTCACCTCACTTTTTTGTCCCAATGAAAAATGTTTTTTGAAAATTTGGGTTTTTTTGTGGAACAAGGATTGGAAAGCATCAGTGGAAAGGAGAAATTGTTTTCCCATATTAACTCTTACAGGAGAGAATTTCCCTTCCTAGGGGTAGATTTCATCTCACTTCCTGTTGTCTCCTTCCGTTTGCAAGTAGGAGTCGTTTGTAAGTTAGATGTTTGAAAGTAGGGTCCTGCCCTATATACTCAGCAGAAATTTGGGCCTTAGGTGTTGCTGTGGCCACAACACTGTAAGCCCTCACAGGGCCCTGCTGTGAAATATTAGATCAAGAATTGTAATTACATGCCCCTGTTGAACAGGAGCTAAAAAATTAGGCCTTAGGCACTGGTGCTGGTGCCACAACACTGCAACCCCTCACAGACACTCTAGTTGGAACGCAGGAACGAGCCCTGCTGCAAAGTATTGCTTCAAAAATTGTAATTACACGCCCCTGTTAGACAGGGGCAGAAAAATTGGGCCTTAGGCACTGGTGCTGGTGCCACAACACTGCAACCCCTCACAGACACTCTAGTTGGAACGCAGGAACGAGCCCTGCTGCAAAGTATTGCATCAAAAATTGTAATTACACGCCCCTGTTAGACAGGGGCAGAAAAATTGGGCCTTAGGCACTGGTGCTGGTGCCACAACACTGCAACCCCTCACAGACACTCTAGTTGGAATGCAGGAACGAGCCCTGCTGCAAAGTATTACATCAAAAATTGTAATTACACGCCCCTGTTAAACAGGGGCTGAAAAATTGTGCCTTAGGCACTGGTGGTGGCGCCCAGAACCAAAAATGTTCTTACAAGCTATCAGCGTGATGATTGAGGAGGAAGAGGATAATTACTCAGGGATAGTCACTCAGCATCAGCATAGGCAGTCTTTGAAGGGATCTGAGATTTCAAAAAAAATTATTCGGTTACATCAGCATCAGGTGCTTGGTAGCTGGTGGTGATCCAAGACTGATTCATTTTTATGAAGGTCAGCCGATCGACCGAGTCGGTGGACAGACGCACCCTGTGATCGGTTACCACGCCTCCAGCAGCACTGAATGTGCGTTCCGAAAGAACGCTGGATGCAGGACAGGCCAGTAGCTCAATTGCATACTGTGCAAGCTCTGGCCAGTGATCCATCCTCAAGACCCAGTAACCCAGAGGATTTTCGGTGGGAAAGGTGTCCAAGTCTGATCTTGCCCCTAGGTATTCCTGCACCATGTAAAACAGACGCTGGCGATGGTTGCTGGAACCGATCATACCTTGGGGCTGCGGACCAAAAAATTGTCTGAACGCATCGGTCAGACGGCCACCTTCTCCACCGCTCCTTCTTTGACTGACCGAAGCCTCAGCAACACGTTGTCCAGAAACAGGAGTTTGTAACCTCCCAGTCTCTGGGAACGCGTTGCACAGACCTTTCTGCAAGGCCTCCCGAAGATGTTTCATCCTCTGCTCCCTCTGCGATGGCAAGATAAGGTCCGCAACCTTACCCTTGTAACGTGGATCAAGGAGGGTTGCCAGCCAGTATTGGTCCTTCTCCTTGATACCACGAATACGAGGATCCTTACGCAGGCTTTGCAGGATCAGGGAGGCCATGCAGCGTAGGTTTGCTGAGGCATTCGGTCCGGAGTCCTCTGGGTCACTAAGGACAACAACGTCCGCAGCCACCTCCTCCCAGCCACGTACAAGTCCATGTGTTCCTTGGGACTGATCCCTTAAAGACTGCTGCTGATGCTGAGTGCCAGGCTCCACCTCCATACTGACACAATCTTCCTCCTCCTCCTCCTCCTCCTCCTCCTCGTCCTCTTCCTGTGTGATCAGCGGGCACGCAGGAACACTGTCTGGATAAAGGGGGCCTTGAGAGCTAAGGAAGTCCTCCTCTTCCTGCCTCTGTTCTGCCTCAAGTGCCCTGTCCATTATTCCACGCAGCGTGTGCTCCAACAGGTGGACAAGGGGGACAGTGTCACTGATGCATGCACTGTCACTGCTCACCATCCTCGTGGCCTCCTCAAATGGTGACAGGACAGTGCATGCATCCCTGATCATGGCCCACTGGCGTGGGGAAAAAAAACCAAGCTCCCCTGACCCTGTCCTGGTGCCATAGTCGCACAGGTACTCATTGATGGCCCTCTGCTGCGTGTGCAGCTGCTGCAGCATGGCCAACGTTGAGTTCCACCTGGTGGGCATGTCACAGATTAGGCGGTTCTTGGGCAGGTTAAACTCCTTTTGGAGGTCCGTCAGCCGAGCACTGGCATTATATGACCGGCGGAAATGCACACAGACTTTCCTGGCCTGCCTCAGGACATCCTGTAAGCCCGGGTACCTGCCCAAGAACCGCTGCACCACCAAGTTAAGGACGTGAGCCAAACAGGGCACATGGGTCATTTGTCCCTGTCGGAGGGCAGAGAGTAGGTTGGTGCCATTGTCGCAAACCACCATTCCTGCCTTAAGTTGGCGTGGCATCAACCACCTCTGAACCTGCCCCTGCAGAGCTGACAGAACCTCTGCCCCAGTGTGGCTCCTGTCCCCCAAGCACACCAGCTCAAGCACCGCATGGCATCTTTTGGCCTGTGTACTTGCGTAGCCCCTTGAACGCCTACGGAGCACCGCTGGTTCCGAGGAAGAGGCCATGGAGGAAGAAGAAGAGGAGGGGGTGGAGGAGAGAGGTGTGTCACAATCAGCATTTTGGAGGCGTGGTGGCGGAACAACCTCCAACACTACTGCACCTTGTCCTGCATCCTTCCCAGCTGCCAGCAGAGTCACCCAATGCGCCGTGAAACTTAGGTAACGTCCCTGCCCATGCCTGCTGGACCATGAGTCAGTGGTAATATGCACCTTACCGCTGACCGCCCTGTCCAGCGAGGCATGGACATTGCCTTCCACATGCCGGTAGAGAGCCGGAATCGCCTTCCGTGAGAAAAAGTGGCGTTTGGGTACCTGCCACTGAGGAACCGCACATTCCACAAACTCACGGAAGGGGGCAGAGTCTACCAACTGAAAAGGCAGCAGTTGAAGTGCTAGCAATTTTGCCAAGCTAGCATTCAACCGCTGGGCATGTGGATGACTGGGAGCAAACTTCTTTCGGCGGTGCAGCAGCTGGGGCAGGGAAATTTGCCTGGTACAATCTGACGTCGGTGTACCAAAAGCAGATTGCCCGCAAGTACTTGGCTGTGACACACCTAATTCTACACCTTTATTCCTCTCACTGCAGGTCTCAGAGAGGACTGAAGGTCTAGTGGGGTTGGAAATCTCAGCTGATGAGGAGCAAGGAGAGATCCTCTTTGTTCTTTGGTGTGGGTCTTTTAGATACGCTTGCCAACGAACTGCATGGCAGGTCAACATATGTCTGGTCAAGCATGTGGTACCCAAGCGGGAGATGTTTTGGCCACGCGAGATACATATGTTGCAAATAGCAGCGGTGCGATCTGATGCACTCGTCTCAAAAAAGGCCCACACCAAAGAACTTTTTGAATAACGCGCAGAGACTGCAGCGCCCTGCACATGTGGAGCTTTGGGGTGTGATGCAGTCAATGTGCTGCCCTTAGGCTGGCCCCTGGAGGGCATCCTGCCTCGTTGGTGATGTGCCGCCTCCTCCTCCTCCTCCTCCTCCTCCTCTCTCCTATCAGGCACCCACGTTGAGTCAGTGACCTCATCATCCCCTCCCTCCTCATCACTGGAGCAAACCTGGCAGTATGCTGCAGCAGGGGGAGCATGACTGCCAGATTGCTGTCCTTCTTGGGCACCCCCTCTGTCCGTGCTCATGTTACTGCCTTCATCGAGCTCAGTATCATCATCAGAGCCTTCCAAACGCTGGGCATCCTCCTGGAGCATGTACCCAACACTGTGGTCAAACAGTTCGAGGGAATCCTCAGGAGGACATGGTGGAGCTAGGGAAGGAGTCACTGATGACATTGAGCTGAGGGAAGAGGCCGCTGCTTTGCCAGACAAAGCACCCTGGGCATGGGTGAGAGAGGATGAGGAGGATGAGGACGGCTTGGTCATCCACTCGACCAAGTCTTCCGCATGTTGCGGCTCAACACGGCCAGCTGCCGAAAAAAAGGCCAAGCGTGTCCCATGGCCACGTGCTGATGAGGATGCACCGTCTCCACGACCAACACTAGACACAGAGCCTGCTTGCCCTCTCTTATTGGCTTGTGACTGTCTGCCTCTCCTTCTTGGCCTTCCAGACATACTAATGGCCTGTAGCTGCACTAAGCTGGGATAGAACACCTGTAATTTTCTTCAGGTAGCTTTATATACTGTAACCAGACAAGCCTGCCTGTCAGTAGGAAGATAACGGGAACGGATCTAGCTGAACACTGTGAGCAGGACGCACTGTACTAAATGTAAATAGTCTAGCTGCCTGACCGTGGTACTAATAGGATCAAATAGAACACCTGTAATTTTCTTCAGGTAGCTTTATATACTGTAACCAGACAGGCCTGCCTGTCAGTAGGAAGATAACAGGAACGGATCTAGCTGAACACTGTGAGCAGGACGCACTGTACTAAATGTAAATAGTCTAGCTGCCTGACCGTGGTACTAATAGGATCAAATAGAACACCTGTAATTTTCTTCAGGTAGCTTTATATACTGTAACCAGACAAGCCTGCCTGTCAGTAGGAAGATAACAGGAATGGATCTAGCTGAACACTGTGAGCAGGACGCACTGCACTAAATGTAAATAGTCTAGAAGATAACAGGAACGGATCTAGCTGAACACTGTGAGCAGGACGCACTGCACTAAATGTAAATAGCAGGAACGGATCTAGCTGAACACTGTGAGCAGGACGCACTGCACTAAATGTAAATAGCAGGAACGGATCTAGCTGAACACTGTGAGCAGGACGCACTGCACTAAATGTAAATAGCAGGAACGGATCTAGCTGAACACTGTGAGCAGGACGCACTGCACTAAATGTAAATAGCAAGAACGGATCTAGCTGAACACTGTGAGCAGGACGCACTGCACTAAATGTAAATAGCAGGAACGGATCTAGCTGAACACTGTGAGCAGGACGCACTGCACTAAATGTAAATAGCAGGAACGGATCTAGCTGAACACTCTGAGCAGGACGCACTGCACTAAATGTAAATAACAGGAACGGATCTAGCTGAACACTGTGAGCAGGACGCACTGCACTAAATGTAAATAGTCTAGAAGATAACAGGAACGGATCTAGCTGAACACTGTGAGCAGGACGCACTGCACTAAATGTAAATAGCAGGAACGGATCTAGCTGAACACTGTGAGCAGGACGCACTGCACTAAATGTAAATAGTCTAGAAGATAACAGGAACGGATCTAGCTGAACACTGTGAGCAGGACGCACTGCACTAAATGTAAATAGCAGGAACGGATCTAGCTGAACACTGTGAGCAGGACGCACTGCACTAATTGTAAATAGCAGGAACGGATCTAGCTGAACACTGTGAGCAGGACGCACTGCACTAAATGTAAATAGCAGGAACGGATCTAGCTGAACACTGTGAGCAGGACGCACTGCACTAAATGTAAATAGCAGGAACGGATCTAGCTGAACACTGTGAGCAGGACGCACTGCACTAAATGTAAATAGCAGGAACGGATCTAGCTGAACACTGTGAGCAGGACGCACTGCACTAAATGTAAATAGCAGGAACGGATCTAGCTGAACACTGTGAGCAGGACGCACTGCACTAAATGTAAATAGCAGGAACGGATCTAGCTGAACACTGTGAGCAGGACGCACTGCACTAAATGTAAATAACAGGAACAGATCTAGCTGAACACTGTGAGCAGGACGCACTGCACTAAATGTAAATAGTCTAGATAGAAGATAACAGGAACGGATCTAGCTAAACTGAATACAGTGTATATATATATATGCAACACCTGGGATGCATATATATACACAATACACTGTAAGTGCAGCTAACTGACTGACTGTTTTGCCTAATCTATCTAACTCAAATCAAATGACACTGTCTCTCTCTCTCTCTATCTCTCAGCACACCGGAACACACACTACACAGGGCCGCCGTGCAGGCGGCCTTATATAGTGTGGGGCGTGTACTAAATCCCCTGAGCCATAATTGGCCAAAGCCACCCTGGCTTTGGCCAATTACAGCTCTCTCTACTGACGGCGCTGTGATTGGCCAAGCATGCGGGTCATAGTGCATGCTCGGCCAATCATCAGCCAGCAATGCACTGCGATGCCGCAGTGAATTATGGGCCGTGACGCGCCACACGAATTTGGCGCGAACGGCCCATATCGTTCGCAATTCGACGGACGGTCGAACAGCCGATGTTCGAGTCGAACATGGGTTCGACTCGAACACGAAGCTCATCCCTATACAGTATGTATCACACAGAAAGAATCATGTTGCAGTTTAAGCCGCAGGGATTTCAAATCCCCGGACCAGTGATGCGGCGACCGAATGTGTCACAATGGGTGATAGTGGGACTTCTGTATAGTGGGACTGGGGGGGGGGGGTGGGGAAGGGGGTCCAGTGTACATTCACCTTACAGATCTGTAAAGGTGAACTTACCCTTTAAGGAGTATTTTGTGGGTACAAGGACTACATCATGTAAGCAGCCTTAGGCTCCTTTCAATCGGGCGCCTCCGCTAAGCTGAATCTACTTGCTCAGTGGGGGTCTCTCCGCTGATCCTCGCTGACCAGGCAGAAGACAAGTCTGTGTCCGCTCCGCTATGTAGAGTAGACACAGACACAGTCCTGCTCTCTTCTTTGGGGCCATTCAATGGAAATGGACCGAGTGTCCATTTCCATCTGATGCCATCCGATCTGCCGGATGGATGGAAAATAGGACCACTATGCGTCTGCTTTTGGCGGACAGGATCGGATCAGATGGAGGCGGGTGTCAGTGGACATGTATCCGCTGCTCCATAGAGGACAATGCAGGGTCCGATCTGAACTGGCAGGAGGACCTGATTGGACAGCCCATGTGAGAGGGGCCTTACACTACATTTAACCATGTTTCTTTAGGCCACTCCCAACATCAGTGCAATTTAACCAGACCCACCTTTTGCTACAGCCTCTCCTTTCTGGGTTGACCGTCTTTCTCATCTTCTAATGTCAGAATATAGGATCACAGATGACAATGCCGGGTGCCAATGAGATTTGTTAAAAACAGACAGAATATTTCGATTTCAACTCTTGATAAATATGCCCTAAAACGGACCTCACAACTTTCTGAAGTGGACATCTTTTAGAGCATAGTATGTAGGCAAAGGACAGGTTCCTGCCACAGGCTCAGTTACACGGATCACAAAGGTCTAGTACATAGATGTTCATAGTTGCCAACGTTGTAAAAAAAAAAATTATAGGGACACTTTTTTGTCTGTCAGTGGATTCTTGGTATAGTTAGGGGCCAGCATTTGTTTGTAGGTGTGACATAGCAGGGAAAGAAAAATGTGGCGTGCGAAGTGCACCGCAGCAAAGAATGGGTGTGGTTTAAACTCAATAGTGGGTGTGGCTTAAATGGGGGCGTGACTCAAATGGGGTGTGGTTAGAGTCTGAGATGAATGAGGGATGGAGGGAGAAAGAAAGAGAGAGAAGGAAGGAAAGAAAGAGGGATGAAGGGACAGCAGGCCCAGATCCTACACCACAATAGAAATATGTGTATTTCAGAAATTTTAACAATCAGCAGATAAAGATACTCTAAACACTTGATGTTAGCGCTTCAATCACCCCGCCACCATGGTTGTTATGGTGTCAGAATGATTGAAGCGCATTTTTCTATTATTACATTGTAATTTTAAAATGAAATCATTCAACTCACTATAATGCAGAATCAGTGGGAGCTCTGAGCATGTCACCTGCCATGTCACCTACCACCAGATGCCATCAGGTGCCCCCAGCGGAGTCCCCCTTACATTAGGTGTCCCCAGCGGAGCCCCCCTTACATCAGGTGTCCCCAGCAGAGCCCCCCCTTACATCAGGTGTCCTCGGCGGAGCCCCCCCTTACATCAGGTGTCCCCAGCGGAGCCCCCCTTACATCAGGTATCCCCAGTGGAGCCCCCCTTACATCAAGTGTCCTCCCAGCGGAGTCCCTCCTTACATAAGGCATTCCCAGCAGAGTCTCTCCTTACATCAGGTGTCCCTCAGCGGTGTCCCCCTTACATCAGGTGTCCCCCATACAACAGGTGTCCCTCAGCTGTGTCCCCTTTTATCAGGTGTGCCTCAGCGGTGTCCCCCTTACATCAGGTGTCCCCCTTACATCAGGTGTCCCTCAGTGGTGTCCCTCCTTACATCAGGTATCCCTCAGCAGTGTCCCTCCTTACATCAGGTGTCCCTCAGCGGTGTCCCCCTTACATCATGTGTCCTTCAGCGGTGTTCCCCCTTACATCAGGTGTCCCTCAGCGGTGTTCCCCCTTACATCAGGTGTCCCTCCACGGTGTCCCTCTTACATCAGGTGTCCCTCAGCAGTGTCCCCCTTACATCAGGTGTCCCCCTTACATCAGGTATTCCTCAGCGGAGTCCCTCCTTACATTAGGTGTCCCTTAGCGGTGTCCCCCTTACATCAGGTGTCCCTCAGCGATGTCCCCCTTACATCAGGTGTCCCTCAGCGATGTCCCCCTTACATCAGGTGTCCCCCTTACATCAGGTATTCCTCAGCGGAGTCCCTCCTTACATCAGGTGTCCCTTAGCGGTGTCCCCCTTACATCAGGTGTCCCTCAGCGATGTCCCCCTTACATCAGGTGTCCCTCAGCGATGTCCCCCTTACATCAGGTGTCCCTTAGCGGTGTCCCCCTTACATCAGGTGTCCCTCAGCGGTGTCCCCCTTACATCAGGTGTCCCTTAGCGGGGTCACCCTTACATCAGGTGTCCCTCAGCAGAGTCCCTCCTTACATCATTTGTCCTTCAGCAATGTCCCCCTTACATTCAGTGTCCCTCAGCGGTATCCCATTACAAATGGTGACCTTTAGTGGAGTCCCTAGCTACATCAGGTGTCCCTCAGCGTTGTCCCCCTTACATCAGCTGTCTCTCAGCGGAGTCCCTCCTTACATCAGGTGTCCCTCAGTGGTGTCCCCACTTACATCAGGTGTCCCTCAGTGTTGTCCCCCTTACATCAGGTGTCCCTCAGTGTTGTCCCCCTTACATCAGGTGTCCCTCAGTGTTGTCCCCCTTACATCAGGTGTCCCTCAGCGGTGTCCCTCCTTACATCAGGTGTCCCTCAGCGGTGTCACACTTACATCAGGTGTCCCTCAGCGGTGTCCCCCTTACATCAGGTGTCCCTCAGCGGTGTCCCCCTTACATCAGGTGTCCCTCAGCGGTGTCCCCCTTACATCAGGTGTCCCTCAGCGGTGTCCCCCTTACATTAGGTGTCCCACTTACATCAGGTGTCCCCCTTACATCAGGTTTCCCTCAGCAGAATCCCTCCTTACATCAGGTGTCCCTCAGCTGTTTCCCCTTTACATCAGGTGTCCCTCAGCAGTGTCCCCCTTACATCAGGTGTCCCCCCAGTGGAGCCCCCCTTTACATCAGGTGTCCCCCAGTGGAGCCCCCCTTACATCAGGTGTTCCCCAGTGGAGCCCCCCCTTACATCAGGTATCCCCAAGTGGAGTGACCCTTTACATTAGGTGTCCCCCAGTGGAGCCCCCCTTTACATTAGGTGTACCCCAGTGGAGCCCCCCTTACATCAGCTGTCCCAAGTGGCGTGACCCCTTACATCCCAGCAGCGGCGTCTCTGCCACCATTACAGTAGACCAGCTCTCGTGTAACGAGGGGCACAAGCAAGAGGCGGAGCCGGCCGGGTGGCTGCCAATAGAAATTGAGCTGGTGGGAAGGCAGAGGGGTGGGGGATTGGCGGCAGTTCAATTTCTATTGGCGGCCACCCGGCTTGCTCTGCCTCTTGCTTGTTCCCCTCGGTGAGTTACGAGGCTATATAAGAGCTGGTCTTCTGTAAAATGGCGGCCGGCGGAGACATTTCACTGCCGGCCGTGGACCTCTAGCGGAAAAAATGGGAAAGCGCGGATTTCCTGGGACATTTCCCAGGAAACGCTAAAAGCGGGACAAAGGTCTAAATCCCGGGAAAGTCCCGGGAAATTCGGGACAGTTGGCAACTATGGGTGGGCGTGCACCCCAAAGCTCAAACACACGTCTTTTTCTGCAGCCTCAACTGCACTGTACAGTGAATAAATAGGAAGTACTCTGTGCTGAGCGGCTTTCTGTTTATTCACAAACTGAAGCATTACAGATACAGTTTACTATGCTTCAGTTATGAATGAACACAGTGAGTGAGTGTGTTCATTTAGAAAAGAGAGGGGCAAGTAAATGGCATATTGACTAGCCCTTTCCTCCACTCTCCATCCTAAAACATCCCTGCAGCAGCCAAGGGCTGAGGAGAGAAGCTTGCAACATGGAGGGATGCCCGAGCAGTAGGGGGAGTCGGCACCGCCCAGAGTGATTAGGGTGTGCCGAGGCACACTGTATATACTGTAAAGCAATAGGTTTACTACATACAGTAGGTATACAACGTGAGAGCTGGCAAGGAGACAAATGGGGAGGTCCAATGTTTACTGATAATATCCTACAAAATTCATGTAGAAAATAGAATAACTAAAAATGCATCCCAATATAACCCAAACTGAACAGGTACAGGTATTCCTCAGAGCCTCTAGAAGTTTCACTAGGGCACTACTAAAGGCAATGAACCCTGGGAACAACTCCATATGGATCCACTGAATCAACCGAAAGGACTAAAGCCTCGTACACACGATCGGATTGTTGGCCAACAAAACCGTGGACTTTTGTCCGAAGGGTGTTGGCCCAAACTTGTCTTGCATACACATGGCCACACAATTGTTGGTCAACAAATACGAACGTAGTGACGTACTACATTGTTTTTCAGCTCTTTATCGCCACCCTTTGGGCTCCTTCTGCTAATTTTGTGTTAGTAGAAGTTTGGTGAGTGTTGATTCGCGCTTTTCATTCCACGCTTTTCATTTTGCGCTTTTCAGTTCGCTTCTGAACGGTCGTTTGTCAACCAGACATGTTGCGGAGTCGGAGGAGATAACGTGTTATTTATTATTTGTCTTGGAGTTATTGCTTTGACATTATTTTTTTGGTTGAATAATGCTTTGATTTGGTATATTTTCTATATTTTTGGATGCATAGAATGCACTTTTTAGTTAACTTCTATTGGCAGATAGCATGTCTAAATGTATGTGTTTTCTTTTTTTAATGCACAATAAAAAAATTGTGTAGAATAATACTTGGCTATGTGTTTTACTTCAAATGACAGTTTGGGAGTAGGCAGTTACATTAAAAAATATACAACATAAAATTGACAAGGGACACCAACATAGTTGTATCTTTGATCTTAAAAACTACGGGATAATGGTGTTGTGGTAACTTGCCCAAATAAAATAATAAAAAAAAGCATAATAATATTATTCTTGATATCACTAGAAAAAAAAAGCCTTTGAAAATTTGTTTGCAATAACTCCATCAGTATCACCAGAAAAGCAGCTTCATTATTATCCCATTAAAGAAGAAGAGAATTGTGCGCTGCATTATGAGATTTCATAATTTGCCACGTCACAAGTGTTAATTCTCCATTACGAACGCTAGTTTACAAGACCGACCGCTTCTGGCTCGTCCTTGCATCTGAGCATGTGTGTTTGTACTTTGGACTTTTGTCCGACGGACTTGTGTACACACGCTCGGAAAATCCGACAACAGAAATTTGTCCGCTGAAAATTTTAAAACCTGCCATCCAACATTTGTCCGCGGAAAATCTGACAACAATTGTCCAATGGAGCATACACATGGTCAGATTTACCGCTAACAGCCTGTCATCGAACATTTCCCATCGGAAAGTCCGATTGTGTGTACGAGGCTTTAGTTAATGTTAATGAAATGTTGGGATCATTTAGGATTTCATTCACAGTTAGGTAACGCTTAAAGGGGTTGTAAAGCTAATTTTTTTGTTTTTTTTTTAATAACAAACATGTTATACTTACCTCCACTGTGCAGCTAGTTTTGCACAGAGTGGCCCTGAACCTGGTCTTCTGGGGTCCCTCAGCGGCTGTTTCAGCTCCTCCCCGCAAGAAATAACCACCTTCATGCAAGCTCTCTCGCATGGTGGTGAGTTCTTGCGGGCGCGCTCCCGTGATACAGCCGACGGCTATAGCCGCTCACTGTATCACTCGGCCCCGTCCCCCGGCGCGCCGCATCATTGGATGTGATTGACAGCAGCGCGAGCCAATGGCTGCGCTGCTTTCAATCCATCCACTCTAGGCAATCAACGGCCAGACTGAGCGGCGAAGAGGACATTGGGGGCGAGCGCAGCAGGTGAAGGGGCTCAGGTAAGTAAAACGGGGGGGGGGGGGCGGTATTGTCGAATGTTTTTTCACCTAATGCATAGGATATACAAATGCATTGGGGTGCTTTTTTTTTACATCATAAAAGCACTGTATGGTCTTTGAACCATGGACAGCAGGCTTAAAATGGCCATTAGGGGGGCTTTTAGATAAGACAGCCCCCACACTATAAAAGGATGGGGGTGGGATGCTTAGAGCAGCCACAATGACAGTGTGTCAAAGCCTGTGTAGGAAACAGATAGGAAAAGCTGACAAACTGCATAGGAGTGATTTGGGTCAGATAGTAAACTGCTTTGAATCTGATTGCTAGCTCTCTGCGCAATCACCCCCTTATCTGCATTTTTGTTTTAGTTTGACTATTAGGGGCTTTTTTGGTTTTAATTTTAGTTTGTGGTTGAGGACTACAGTCACTTTTAGCTACTATTTCAGCTATGGCAAATGTTTTGCTGCAAGGCTTTCCTTTAAAAAATTGTGTTTCAGGGGGTTGTATTTTGGGGTTTTCATTACTTTTGGGGGTATATTGTTTTTTTGTTTAATGTTGATCGGGCCTTTGTGTAAGTCTGAGTTGCTTGCTCAAAGTTCAACATTTAGTTTGTAAGGGGTAGGGCAGTAGGGTGGTTGTTTGTCTCGTCTTTCATGCTTTCCAATTAACTTGTTGGACACAAAGTCTGGGAAACACAAGAGGCCTAACCCCGGGGTGGGTTTTTCTGGGCTATGCTAGGCACCTTGTACAGGGTCTTTACTTCACACATGGGGTACCTTTTACTCTGTTCCTTTTCACCAATGCCCTGGGACAAGGCTGAGGTTGCCATCAGGGAATACTTGACCTTAAGGTGAGCCTCTATTCTTAGAGATGACCGTACACCATGTACACGTGCACAACAACTGTTCTCCAGTTACTCTCGGGTCCTCGTGTAAATGTACATCTTCCCATTGTAGCTTGTGAATAGGTGGGCCGTGCCAAACACCAAAGCCACCTGTCCAGCCTTTCTCACTACTGGTCCCAGTAGCCGCATGGAACCCTGCAGTGCACATAGCGCAGGCTCCAACATGCACTTGACTTTAACTCATGAACTTCCATACCTCTATACAGGATTAAGATCTCTGCAATGCAGTTTCATACAAGTTGCTAAGGGAGATGGAATGCTGCCTAGGGAGTACCAACATCATCTCCCTCGTAGTTAGAGACAATTCCACCTATAACAGGCACACTCTTAGAACAAGCTGCTCGCTGACTGTACCTTCAATGCTTGTGGCAACCACATATGTAATGTGTATTAAAGTGACTCTTTAGTATGTTATTTCTTCATACCCCATGTGCTAGTGACCCAGACTGTAGACTAAGTGTGTAATTGTGTCCGTTACTTGCATTGCACCCCTTTGAGTAACTTCAGAGGCAAAAGGCAACGTTTCAATACTTTACTGAATAAAGTGCGAAATTACAAAAGAGTCCAAAGCAGACAAGACAGCCCAACAGAACTTTGACAAAACAGTCTCCAATTCCTAATCCTAACCAGGCTATGTGTTGTCTCAGCATACCTGCAGAGGTGAGTCCATGTAGTTGTGACATCCAACAGTGGCAAGTTTCAGAAGCTGATCTCTTCGGGGTGAACCCCAAGTCTTTAACCACTTCATTACTACACTATAGCTGAAAGGCAGCTACAGCGTGGCTCTCTTGCTCTGAGAGAGCATCTATAGAGGTAAAGGGCCAATCACAGTATCCCTACACCAAGTGATCAGCTGTGTCCAATCACAGCTGATCACATGTAAACAGACTTACCTGTTATCGGCAGTCCTTTCCTCATGTGCTGTGTCTGTGTGAGGAAAGGGGTGCTAATAACCCTCAAGGCTGTCAGCACACTGTTTACACTGATAATCAGGGCACTGATCATCAGTGTCCTGATGATCAGTGCAGCCCCATCAGTGCCTATCAATGCAGCCCATCAGTGCTGCCAGTGCCCATCAGTGCTGCCTCGTCAGTGCCCATCAATGCAGCTCATCAGTGCCCATCAGTCTAGCTTATCAGTGCCGCAAGTGCCCATCAGTGCCGCCTCATCACTGCCCATCAGTGCCACCTCATCAGTGCCCATCAGTGCAGCTTGCCAGTGCCCATTAGTGCAGCCTGATCAGCGCACATTAGTAAAGAAGAAAAATTATATATTAGCAAAAAAATTTTACAGAAAACTAGAAAACTTTTTTTAAGAAATTTAAATTCTTTTTTAGTTTTTTTAGCAAAAAATAAAAACCCAGTGGTGATTAAATATCACCAAAAGATGGAAAGCGGTGCAAAGAATTACCCAAAAGTTTACAGACTATCCGATTCCAGATGACCCTGCCTTCTTCTTTCTCCGCTGCTTGGATATCCCTGTCAAAGTTTATAAGAAGTTGGCCCTTCGTCACTTACAAAACCTGCATTGCCTTGCAGTGGAGGTACCCGAGCCCCCCTCCCTCTTGTTGTGGTTTAACCACTTAAAAACCACCCACCGCATATATACTGGCATCTCTATTGCACGAAAAAATGTACCTGTACGTTGTTTTGTACACTAAATACTGTGGGCATGGCGGATGAGCCAATCCGGGGGTCCGGCGGACCCGATGTCTACCGGCCACCCGTGATCGCTCCACAGAGAGTTAGAATAGGGATCTACCTATGTAAACAAGGCAGATCCCTGTTCTGAAAGGGAAGCACACAGAGTTTGTTTGTTCCTAGTAATCAGAAACAGGGATCTCTGCGTACTTCCTGTCAGTCAGTCCCCCAGCAGCACAGCTAGCATTGATCGCTGTATAGGTGTCACTGGTCCCCAGAAAGTGTCACTTAGAGTCGCTGATCCAAGCCATTACCAGTAAAACCTTAAATGTATCCTGTAGTTTGTAGACACTATGGAGGTCATTTACTATAGCGATGCGGCACTAATTTGCACTAATTGTCGCGAATTAGTGCTAATTTGTGGCAATTAGCGTGAATTAGCACTAAAACGGTATTCACTATAGCGCTGGTGAGAAAATACTCCCAAAATCGAATTTACTATAGTTTCCTGAAACTAAATAGCGCCCAAATCCTTACGTTGCTAAAAGTTGGAGAATTGCACATAGAAATAATGTTTAGAGCATGATATAATTGGCTAAATGGTACTGAAATATGCGGTATATTATTTAAACATGATTTACTTTTAAACTGTGTGAAAAAGTGATTTCTACACTGAAATATCTTTAAAAGTCTGAGAAGAGATAAATTCCCCATTTTTGTACAACTAGGTGCCAACACAACTGAGCATGCTCAGACCTGCAAATAGCTCTCATTTTAGCTCCAGTGTCTTTTTTACCAGGCGCCAGGGGCTTTGCTAGGTCTACAAAAGATCTGGGGCTAGAGCCCATAGCAGCGTAGTAAAGAAAGTAAAGAAAGTCATACGCTTGGGCGAGCATACACATGTATAAACAGTAATATACGTATGTGTGTATATATATCCCCAGAGAGCCCCCCACTTACATCAGGGCCCCCAGAGAGCCCGCTTACATCAGGGCCCCCAGAGAGCCCGCTTACATCAGGGTCCCCAGAGAGCCCCCCTTATATCAGGTTCCCCAGAGAGCCTCCTCCTTACATCAGAGTCCTCAGAAAGCCTCCCCCTTTCATCAGGGTACCCAGAGGGCCCCCCACTTACATCAGGGTTCCCAGAGAGCCCCCCTTACATTAGGGTCCCCAGAGAGCCTCTCCCTTGCATCAGGGTCCCCAGAGAGCCTCCCCTCCCCTTGGGGACCCCTGCAGACACTCGGGGCTATTGGCCCCAGATTTGGGGCTATAGCCCCAAAAGCCACCCCCTAGCAACGCCCCTGCCAGGTGCTATAGTAAATACCAAAATTAGCGCTTGGCTAAAATGTGTTTTTGAGAATGAAAATCTGCACTATTATAGCCCAATGCAAGTTTCAGCCATTGATTCTAATGGTACAATAAATAAATACTTTTAATGTTGAAATTAAATGTATCTTTCTCTGAAATAAATGTTCCTTGCAACAATGTTGCTGCTTCTATTTTGTTTTTTTTCTCATCTATTTTGTTTTTGAGAATAATAGAATGTGGAATGTTTTGATGTTTTGGTAAAATATATTTTTCTCTGTCACTTTCACTTGTTACTCTCCATCTCACAACAATCTTTACCCCAAACTCACACAGGTGTCTTTATAATCCACAAACAATACCATTGCTGATGCAAATTTAAAATGAGTCACAATTTTTGTGCTTTTTATTATTTCCAAAAAATCATAATTTGAGCCTAAAAAATGTGATATGTGTACCAACATCAGAAATCAAAATGTAATTCCCCAAAATTTGAGGATAATATCACTATTCTACACCCACAAAGAGCCACCAAATATCACAGAATAAATCAAAAAGAATAACTCTTGAGTAATGTAATTCCATCACCTCTATGTCCAAAGAAATGCAGTATTTATGTGTTTTTATGTGTAGGAAGAGGTCACATGTGGCAGCTCCGTGGCTTAGAGGTTAGAACATCTGCTTGGCATCCCTGAGCGTCTGGGTTCAAATCCCAAATATGCTGCTTCATGTAGAGAAGTTGTCTCATCTCCCAGGTCCTAAATGTAGTATTTCTGTGTAGGAGGGTTCCACCACCATTGTAAATCTTGCCAGATACGCTATCTAGCCAAAAGTTTTGGGACTTCTGCCTGTTTGAAATGTTTGACCATTCTTCCAGAAGTGCATTTGTGAGGCCAGGCACTGATGTTGGATGAGAAGGCCTGGCTCGCAGTCTCTACTTTAATTCAGCCAAAAGTTGTTCTATTGGGTTGAGGTCAGGACTCTGTGCAGGCCAGTCACGTTCTTTCACCCCAAACTCGTTCATCTATGTCTTTATGGACCTTGCTTTGTGCACTGGTGTGCAGTCATGTTGGAACAGGAAGGGGCCATCCCCAAACTGTTCCCACAAAGTTGGGAGCATGAAATTGTCCAAAATGTCTTGGTATGATGATGCCTTAAAAGTTCCCTTCACTGGAACTAAGGGGCCAAGCCCAACCCCTGAAAAACAACCCCACACCATAATCCCCCCTCCACCAAATGATTTGGACCAGTGCACAAAGCAAGGTCCATAAAGACATGGATGAGTGAGCTTGGGGTGGAGGAACTTGACTGGCCTGGACAGAGTCCTGACCTCAACACAACAGATCACCTTGGGGGTGAATTAGAGCGGAGACTGTAAGCCAGGCCTTCTCATCCAACATCAGTGCCTGACCTCACAAATGCACTTGGAAGAACATTCCCATAGACACACTCCTATACCTTGTGGACAGCCTTCCCAGAAGAGTTGAAGCTGTTGTAGCTGCAAAGGGTGGGCCAACTCAATATTGAACCCTACGGTTAAGACTGTGATGCCATTACAGTTCATGTGCATTTAAAAGCAGGCGTTCCAATACTTAGGCCAATATATTGTATATTGCTTGTGACACTGAGCATGGCTATGGACTTAGGGCTGGTTCACACCACAGAGATGCAGAGAACATGTGTGGGGCTGCCTGCAGGCTAACTGGATAGCAGTTCTGTCTAGCAGTACTAAGGTTGCTGGTTCGATTCCCCAACATCCTAATCCTTGTGTTGAAGTTTATATGTTTTCCCTGTGTGGGTTTCTCACCACAATCCAAAGACATGCTGGTATTTTATTTGTCTCCTGTCGAAATAGGTTCTAATGTAAGAAAGTTAATTTTGGACTTTAGATTGGAAGCCAGGGACTGATGTTAATGGGGGTTATTTAAGAAAGGCAAATCCACTTTGCACTACAAGTGCAAAGTGCACTTAAAATTGCACTTGGAAGTGTAGTCACTGTAGATCTGAGGGGAAGATCTGAAATGAGGGGAAGCTCTGCTGATTATATCATCCAATCATGTGCAGGCTAAAATGCTGTTTTTTATTTTCCTTGCATGTCCCTCTCAGATCTACAGTGACTGCACTTCCAAGTGCATTTTCAAGTGCACTTTACACTTGTACAGTAGTGCAAAGTGGATTTGTTTTTCATAAATAATCCCCAATGTATGTTAGCACTAATCATGCTCAGGGACTTGGACATTTAAAATTTTAGGGTTTACACTGCACAGGTACATATGCTTAGAAAACTGTTGCTTTGTTTATGTGGATGCAAATGGACTTTGATCTTTGGCCTGTAGTTGGAGATTTGATGCACAAAGCCAAGGGCTAACACAGTTGCAAAAAGTATTATGTGTTCCTGCTCATCAGGTGCAATCACTTTAGACATACATAAAGAGACAGATTGAAAGATACTGGTGGGCGCGTACTTCTATTGGGTGTGTCAGTGTGCTAACAATACAACCTCTCTTATATAAAGGGCAGTAGTAGGGGGGTTTGTTTGGCCTGAGAAGGTCAGGTTTTTTACTGTGATTTGTGGGGAGAAGGAGGGCCAAAATCTTCCTTACGAAGTGCTGCTCAGCCAACTGATTTACGATCAGGTGTCATATTCGCCTAGGTTTTGAATGGGGGGGGGGTGTTCTGGTTGCCCCTCTTCTGGGGGGGACCCCCGGATAAACGAGAGGCCAAAGAAAGGCGGAACCAAAAAAGGACATTGCCATGTCGCGAGGTCCGATGCGTTTGAGAAATTCTATGAGAATCCAGGTAAAGCCTGAATATCGTGGTGAAGTAGATCTGAAGACCATCGCTGTTGATGTTTTACAGAAGTTGCTGAATTTACAGGTCAGTGATATATTTGCTCTCCAAGATATTGTGGTCAATACGATGTTTCTTTTCATACTGAGGATACCTGCCAAGCTGCATATGAGAATTGGGTGAAGGCGGATCTGGGAGGAAATTTGCTAACTAAGAAGATGGACGTCAGTTTGTTTGATCCTGGATTGAAGACCATGACTGTACATTGTTATAATCCTTTTTTGGAGCCAGAATTAGTGAGACAATTTTTGTTGCGGTATTGTGTGGGGGCTTATCGAGGAGAGAAGCTTTATAACCAGTATGGCATGTATAGAGGTAAACTGCGTTTTAAAGTACGCATGAAGAGGGACGCATCAGGTTTTTGTGGCGTGTGTCACCCTTCTCCGGCATTTACCATTGGTGGGGAGCAGTGTTCTGTTTTCTAATCTGGGCAACCCTGTTACTGCAGGGGGTGCTTTCAGTATGGACATATTCGTGAGGACTGCCCTTCTAAGCATTGCTGTAGAGTGTGCTTGAAGCCGGGACACAATGCAGCGGAGTGCAAGGGAAATAAAATGTGACCTGTGTGGTTCAGGGGAGCATATGGTCAGAAACTGTCTGAAAATAGTGGGGAGGAAGATGTTCTCGTATGCAGAGGCTGTGCAGAGATGGCGGTTTACAGGGCAGAATGTGAGCCGAGAACCGGAGGAGCAGGAGACTGAGCGGGCGGATGAAGGGGGTGAGAAGGTGGCCGGCACCGAAGGTGGTGTCATGAACAGGTGTGACCAGAACCGTGTGATTTGCGACAGAGGACACCAAAACGTATATAAGTGAAAATATAATAATTTATTAAAGTGAGTAATATAGTACAACCAACTCCAATATGACACGGTGCAATAACCAAACACAGACAGAGACCCACAAATAACAACAGACAGATAAGTGCAATAAATGGGAAATACCAGGATCATAAACAATAGCCAGGCCAGGGTCATATACAGCAGATCAGCAGAAGGACAGGGGATGTCCCAGAGACATAAACGTAAGCCAGGCCAAGGTCATACACAGGGAGGTCAGCAGATCGGGTAAGGAACACAGGACAGGGAGAGGATGGATGGGTCAGACTGCAGGCAGGGATGCAAGGTAACAGGTGGGACAGGATAGGGATCTGGACAGGGAGACAGGATCAGGTTCAGGGCACAGGATCAGGTTCAGGGTTCAGGGCACAGGATCAGATTGCTAGCAGGTCAGGAGGCAATGAAGAAACCAAGGCAAACATGTGAGTGCTAACCGGGTATTTATAGGCCTGTGATTGGCCTCAAGTGACACCTGATTGTAGGAGGTACTGTCTGCTCCACACTGCCAGGATCCATCCGCTGGTGGATGCCAGTACTGCGGCCCAAAGATGACATAACATTAACAGTGAAAAGCTCTCCTGACAGTTCCAAACTGCCAGGAGACACCTGCTGGTGGACCTCAGTACTGCATGCCAAATAACAGATATTACCAGCGGATGGAACATTTCCTGACAGTACTCCCCCTCAAAGGAGCGGCCTCCGGACACTCCAACTGGTTGTAATTGTCCATAGTCTATGGCATCAAGCAGAACAACAGATGGGGATATGTCAGGCTGGGCAACAGGCACTTCAGGCTGGGCATCAGGCACCTCAGGGCAGACAGCGGGCACATCGGGGCAGACAGCGGGCTCTGGGTCCTCGAGCTGGGCAGCAGGCTCATCGGACTGGACAACGGGTACTGAGACATCAGACCAGTCAGCAGGTACTGGACCTTCAAACTGGACAGCGGGCACAGGCATTGGTACAACAGGCTGGGCAGCGGACAGGAGCACCTCAGGCTGGGCAGCGGACAGGAGCACCTCAGGCTGGGCAGCAGACGGTGGCGCATCAGGCTGGGCAGCGGACAGGAGCACCTCAGGCTGGGCAGCAGACGGTGGCGCATCAGGCTGGGCAGCAGACGGTGGCGCATCAGGCTGGGCAGCAGACGGTGGCGCATCAGGCTGGGCAGCAGACGGTGGCGCATCAGGCTTGACAGAAGGTGGCACAACAGGCTGGGCAGCAGACGGTGGCACATCAGGCTGGGCAGCAGACGGTGGCACATCAGGCTGGGCAGCAGACGGTGGCACATCAGGCTGGGCAGCAGACGGTGGCACATCAGGCTGGGCAGCAGATGGTGGCACATCAGGTTTGGCAGACGGTGGCACATCAGGCTGGGCAGCAGATGGTGGCACATCAGGCTGGGCAGCAGATGGTGGCACATCAGGCTGGGCAGCAGGCATGGGCACTTCAAGCTGGGCAGCAGGCATGGGCACTTCAAGCTGGGCAGCGGGCTCATCAGGCTGGGCAGCGGGCTCATCAGGCTGGGCAGCGGGCTTATCAAGCTGGGCAGCGGGCACATCAAGGCTGGAGAGCGGGCACATCAGGCTGGAGAGCGGGCACATCAGGCTGGAGAGCGGGCTCATCAAGCTGGAGAGCAGGCACTGGTACTTCCGGCTGGAACACTGGCACCTCAGGCTGGAACACTGGCATCTCAGGCTGGAACACTGGCACCGAGACGTCAGGCTGGAAGGCAGACACCGAGACGTCAAGCTGGAGGGCAGACACCGAGACGTCAGGCTGGAGGGCAGACACCGAGACGTCAGGCTGGAGGGCAGACACCGAGACGTCAGGCTGGAGGGCAGGCACCGAGACGTCAGGCTGGAGGGCAGGCACCGAGACGTCAGGCTGGAGGGCAGGCACCGAGACGTCAGGCTGGAGGGCAGGCACCGAGACGTCAGGCTGGAGGGCAGGCACCGAGACGTCAGGCTGGAGGGCAGGCACCGAGACGTCAGGCTGGAAGGCAGGCACCGAGACGTCAGGCTGGAAGGCAGGCACCGAGACGTCAGGCTGGAAGGCAGGCACCGAGACGTCAGGCTGGAAGGCAGGCACCGAGACGTCAGGCTGGAAGGCAGGCACCGAGACATCAGGCTGGAAGGTAAGCACGTCAGGTTGGAAGGCAGGTACATCAGACTGGAAGGCAGGCACAGAGACATCAAGCTGGAAGGCAGGCCCCAAGACATCAGGCTGGAAGGCAGGCACTGGGATGTCAGACTGGGTTGGATTAGCTGGTGCAGAGGCAGGTTGGGTTACTGGCAGGATCGTCTTGGTTGGAAAAAACTTTCGTTTTTTTCTTTGGCTTAGCCACTGAAGCTCTGTAGGTGAGGGGTGCAGCAGACTGGAAAGGAGGATTGGGATATGGCAGAGAAGAGGTAACAGTAGCTGGAGGAAGTTCCTGTGGGTTTGTGGGCAGCTGAGAAGAGGCAGGTGGGTTGAATGCAGGATAGGTGCAGCGAGTAGAGACAGGGTATTGATATTTGGTGGGAAGCAGGGTATATTGGGCTGAAACGAAGGTTGCCATGGGTGAAGGGTAAAAAGACTCCTGGGCAGGCAGGTGTCTAATAGCGGGTCCGGGTTGTGAAGAGCTGACCGAGGCTGGAAATAATAAGTCTGACCATGCCTGTAGTACAGGTTGAACAAACATGGGTTCACATACTGCCTGTCTAACCAGGGACTGAACCGAATCTATACAATCCACTAGCACCTGTTTAGGACAAGCTGAATAATGCTCCAGAAAGTATACAGCATCATCCTCCAACAGCCATACCAGAGACTCCACCTGATCACTACTGAAGGGGGGAGAAAAATCGTCACTTCCTTTAGGACTGCTAGACAAGGCTAGCTCAGCACACACCTGTATCAGGGGCTGAACGTTTTCAAACAGTAATCTACCCTGATCAACCAGAGAATGGGCCAGACGGATACACTCCAGGAGCTGATCCCTGGCCCACTCTTTCAATACCAGACGACAGTAATTGTTATCCTCCAACACCAGTGAGGCAAGGAGAACAACTGTTTCTGATTGCATTTTAATAGCAGTAACAGCACTACAATGGTTCCTCTGCGCAGTCACTTCTGGGCAGAGATGACCTTGGTTTACTGTCATGAACAGGTGTGACCAGAACCATGTGATCTGCGACAGAGGACACCAAAACGTATATAAGTGAAAATATGATAATTTATTAAAGTGAGTAATATAGTACAACCAACTCCAATATGACACGGTGCAATAACCAACCACAGACAGAGACCCACAAATAAGAGACAGATAAGTGCAATAAATGGGAAATACCAGGATCATAAACAATAGCCAGGCCAGGGTCATACACAGCAGATCAGCAGAAGGACAGGGGATGTTCCGGAGACATAAACGTAAGCCAGGCCAAGGTCATACACAGGGAGATCAGCAGATGGGGTAAGGAACACAGGACAGGGAGAGGATGGATGGATCAGACTGCAGGCAGGGATGCAAGGTAACAGGTGGGACAGGATAGGGATCTGGACAGGGAGACAGGATCAGGTTCAGGGCACAGGGTTAGGGATCAGGGTTCAGGGCACAGGATCAGATCGCTAGCAGGTCAGGAGGCAATGAAGAAACCAAGGCAAACATGTGAGTGCTTGCCGAGTATTTATAGGCCTGTGATTGGCCTCAAGTGACACCTGATTGTAGGAGGTACTGTCTACTCCACACTGCCAGGATCCATCCGCTGGTGGACGCCAGTACTGCGGCCCAAAGATGACATAATATTAACAGGGAAAAGCTCTCCTGACAGTTCCAAACTGCCAGGAGACACCTGCTGGTGGACCTCAGTACTGCATGCCAAATAAGGGATATTACCAGCGAATGAAACATTTCCTGACAGGTGGAAAGGGGCCGACCCCCCCAGATGCTGAAAACCCTGGTAGTAGCTCCAAGGAAGGTGTCGGACAGGAACTGCAAGGGAGTATGGGTAAAAGTGGAGTGAATATTAATCTGACAGAGGGGGATAATGAGATGCTGGTTGGTGAAGCGGAAGAAACTGTGGCAGGTGAAGGCATGGAGGGA
Organism: Lithobates septentrionalis; assembly: GCA_037952835.1. Classification (NCBI taxonomy): domain Eukaryota; kingdom Metazoa; phylum Chordata; class Amphibia; order Anura; family Ranidae; genus Lithobates; species Lithobates septentrionalis. The sequence goes on from JBBDGP010000149.1 coordinate 4,922,860, forward strand.
GGGAGGTGGGCGGAGTGTGTGAAGAGTTGATCGCTTTGATAAAACAGGTGGAGGCAGAACATGCGAACAGGAAAAAAGTTTGTTCGAACACACAAACACCGTTAAAGTCTATGGGACACGAACATGAATAAACAAAAGTGCTAATTTTAAAGGCTTATATGCAAGTTATTGTCATAAAGTGTTTGGGGACCTGGGTCCTGACCCCAGGGGACATGGATCAATGCAAAAAAAAGTTTTAAAAACTGCCGTTTTTTCAGGAGCAGTGAGTTTAATAATGCTTAAAGTCAAACAATAAAAGTGTAATATCCCTTTAAAAGTAATTGTTATCCTCCAACACCAGTGAGGCAAGGAGAACAACTGTTTCTGATTGCATTTTAATAGCAGTAACAGCACTACAATGGTTCCTCTGCGCAGTCACTTCTGGGCAGAGATGACCTTGGTTTACTGTCATGAACAGGTGTGACCAGAACCATGTGATCTGCGACAGAGGACACCAAAACGTATATAAGTGAAAATATGATAATTTATTAAAGTGAGTAATATAGTACAACCAACTCCAATATGACACGGTGCAATAACCAACCACAGACAGAGACCCACAAATAAGAGACAGATAAGTGCAATAAATGGGAAATACCAGGATCATAAACAATAGCCAGGCCAGGGTCATACACAGCAGATCAGCAGAAGGACAGGGGATGTTCCGGAGACATAAACGTAAGCCAGGCCAAGGTCATACACAGGGAGATCAGCAGATGGGGTAAGGAACACAGGACAGGGAGAGGATGGATGGGTCAGACTGCAGGCAGGGATGCAAGGTAACAGGTGGGACAGGATAGGGATCTGGACAGGGAGACAGAATCAGGATCAGGTTCAGGGCACAGGGTTAGGGATCAGGGTTCAGGGCACAGGATCAGATCGCTAGCAGGTCAGGAGGCAATGAAGAAACCAAGGCAAACATGTGAGTGCTTGCCGAGTATTTATAGGCCTGTGATTGGCCTCAAGTGACACCTGATTGTAGGAGGTACTGTCTGCTCCACACTGCCAGGATCCATCTGCTGGTGGACGCCAGTACTGCGGCCCAAAGATGACATAACATTAACAGGGAAAAGCTCTCCTGACAGTTCCAAACTGCCAGGAGACACCTGCTGGTGGACCTCAGTACTGCATGCCAAATAAGGGATATTACCAGCGGATGAAACATTTCCTGACAGGTGGAAAGGGGCCGACCCCCCCAGATGCTGAAAACCCTGGTAGTAGCTCCAAGGAAGGTGTCGGACAGGAACTGCAAGGGAGTATGGGTAAAAGTGGAGTGAATATTAATCTGACAGAGGGGGATAATGAGATGCTGGTTGGTGAAGCGGAAGAAACTGTGGCAGGTGAAGGCATGGAGGGAGGGAGGTGGGCGGAGTGTGTGAAGAGTTGATCGCTTTGATAAAACAGGTGGAGGCAGAACATGCGAACAGGAAAAAAGTTTGTTCGAACACACGAACACCGTTAAAGTCTATGGGACACGAACATGAATAAACAAAAGTGCTAATTTTAAAGGCTTATATGCAAGTTATTGTCATAAAGTGTTTGGGGACCTGGGTCCTGACCCCGGGGGATATGGATCAATGCAAAAAAAAGTTTTAAAAACTGCCGTTTTTTCAGGAGCAGTGAGTTTAATAATGCTTAAAGTCAAACAATAAAAGTGTAATATCCCTTTAAATTTCGTAGCTGGGGGGTGTCTATAGTATGCCTGTAAAGGGGCGCATGTTTCCCGTGTTTAGAACAGTCTGACAGCAAAATTACATTTCAAAGAAAAAAAGTCATTTAAAACTACTTGCGGCTATTGCATTGCCGGTCCGACAATACACATAAAAGTTCATTGATAAAAATGGCATGGGAATTCCCCACGGGGAACCCCGAACCAAAATTTAAAAAAAAAATGACGTGGGGGTCCCCCTAAATTCGATACCAGACCCTTCAGGTCTGGTATGGGTTTTAAAGGGAACCCCTCGCCAAAATTTAAAAAAAAAATGGCGCTGGGTCCCCCAAAAATCTATACCAAACCCTTATCCGAGCACGCAACCTGGCAGGCCGCAGGAAAAGAGGGGGGGCGAGAGAGCGGTCCCCCCTCCTGAACTGTACCAGGCCACATGCCCTCAACATTGGGAGGGTGCTTTGGGGTAGCCCCCCAAAACACCTTGTCCCCATGTTGATGAGGACAAGGGCCTCATCCCCACAACCCTGGCCGGTGGTTGTGGGGGTCTGCGGGCGGGGGGCTTATCGGAATCTAGAAGCCCCCTTTAACAAGGGGACCCCCAGATCCCGCCCCCCCTGTGTGAAATGGTAAGGGGGTACAAAATTACCCCTATCATTTCACTAAAAAACTGTCAAAAATGTTAAAAATGACAAGAGACAGTTTTTGACAATTCCTTTATTTAAATGCTTCTTCTTTCTTCTATCTTCCTTCATCTTCTTCTTCTTCAACTTCTTCACGTTCTTCTGTCTCTTCTGGTTCTTTCTCCGGTGTTCTCGTCCAGCATCTCCTCCGCGGCCTCTTCTATCTTCTTCTCCACGGGCCGTTCCGCACCCATGGCATGGGGGGAGGCTCCCGCTCTTCTCTTCATCTTCTCTTCTTCATCTTCTTCTCTTCTTCATCTTCTTCATCTTCTTCTCTGGGCCGCTCCGCACCCATGCTGGTGTGGAGGGAGGCTCCCACTGTGTGACGCATCTCCTCTTCTGACGGGTCTTAAATAACGGGGGCGGGGCCACCCGGTGACCCCGCCCCCCTCTGACGCACGGTGACTTGACGGGACTTCCCTGTGACATCACGGGGAATGCCACAGGGAAGTCCCGTCATGTCCTGTGCGTCAGAGGGGGTGGGGTCACCGGGTGGCCCCGCCCCCCCATTATTTAAGAACCGTCAGAAGAGGAGACGTGTCACACAGTGGGAGCAGAAGATGTAGAGAAGAGCGGGAGCCTCCCCCCATGCCATGGGTGCGGAGCGGCCCGAGGAGAAGAAGATAGAAGACGCCGCGGAGGAGATGCTGGACGAGAAAAGGAGAAGGAGAATCTCTTGTCATTTTTGACAGTTTCTTTGTGAAATGGTAGGGGTACTTTTGTACCCCCTTACCATTTCACACAGGGGGGGCCGGGATCTGGGGGTCCCCTTGTTAAAGGGGGCTTCCAGATTACAATAAGCCCCCCGCCCGCAGATCCCCACAACCACCAGCCAGGGTGGTGGGGATGAGGCCCTTGTCCTCATCAACATGGGGACAGGGGGTTTTGGGGGGCTACCTCAAAGCACCCTCCCAATGTTGAGGGCATGTGGCCTGGTACGGTTCAGGAGGGGGGGGCTCTCTCATCCCCCCTCTTTTCCTGCAGCCTGCCAGGTTGCGTGCTCAGATAAGGGTCTGGTATGGGTTTTTGGGGGGACCCCACGCCGGGTTTTTTTTCAATTTTGGCGCGGGGTTCCCCTTAAAATACATACCAGACCTGAAGGGCCTGGTATGGAATTTAGGGGGACCCCCACGTAATTTTTTTTTTTAATTTTGGTTCGGGGTTCCCCTGTGGGGAATTCCCATGCTGTTTTTATCAATGAACTTTTATGTGTATTGTCGGACCGGCAATGCAATAGCCGCGTAGTTTTAAATGACTTTTTTTCCTTTGAAATGTCATTTTGCTGTCAGACTGTTCTAAACACGGGAAACATGCGCCCCTTTACAGGCATACTATAGACACCCCCCAGCTACGAAATTTAAAGGGATATTACACTTTTATTGTTTGACTTTAAGCATTATTAAAATCACTGCTCCTGAAAAAAACGGCCGTTTTTAAAACTTTTTTGTTGCATTGATCCATGTCCCCTGGGGCAGGACCCAGGTCCCCAAACACTTTTTATGACAATAACTTGCATATAAGTCTTTAAAATTAGCACTTTTGATTTCTCCCATAAACTTTTAAAGGGTGTTCTGCGGCATTCGATTTTGCCGCGAACACCCCAAATTGTTCGCTGTTCGGCGAACTTGCAAACAGCCGATGTTCGAGTCAAACATGAGTTCGACTCGAACTCAAAGCTCATCCCTATTGGTGAGTGGGCTGAGGATATGGAGGTGAGGAGGAAGGAGGTGTCAGGATTAAATGACCTTTTAACCGCTACTCAAAGACCATGGCCTGAGGTGGAGCAGGAGAGTGAGGCATGGAGAAGCCTAAATGGGACTTGTCTCTGGGTTCAAACCCAGGTGGTGGTGCATGTGTACTGCTGAGTTTAAGTATGGATTCACAAGTGTCAGATGATTCAAGTGGAGCAACATCACCATTGGGCTTGATAGGTTCTCCTGCCATGCAATATTTGGAGAGTGAATCAGTTGATCCTCTTGTAAAATGTACAGGGCACAGAAGTGGAAAAGAGCTTCCTGATGGAGGGGTTTAGTGTGTTCTGCAACATTTGTGTGATCCTTCTCATGGCTTTGTCTATACGCAGTGTGAATGTGCGTACAATTGGATCTGTCTATCGTCGTGCAGCTGTTTTGTCTGAGTTGGCTAAGATTGAGTGTGATGTCTTGTGTTTGCAAGAGTGTGGTTTGTGGTATGCTCCAGGCCATGGGGACTGGTCTGCAGGACCAGCGGTTTGGTCTTGTGCTGCAGAAAATAGAAGTGAAGGGGTGGGGGTGCTCTTTAAAAACCCAGAAATTAAAGTTGAATCATGGGAGGAAGTGGTGATAGGAAGAGTTCTGAGTGTAATGTTTACTTACCTCAAAGAATCCTTTAAGTTGGTATGTGTTTATTCACCAGTGCGAAAAAATGCCAGGATGGATTTGTTGGAAATTTTGAGGCTCCACCTTGTGGGGAGAGGAAAGACCATTGTTGCTGGAGACTTTAATCTTATTAGGACTGCTGAAGATAGAGTAGGCCAAGGTGAAAGCCAGACTGATGTCACCAGCACAGCTTTTAATGTAATTTTGCAGGATTTTTGTTTGCAGGATGGAGCGGTTTGCTACTATGGAAATGGTAAAGCCCCAGCAACCTTTTTTCAAATAAGGGAAGCGTGAAATCCCGAATTGACTTTATTTTAGGTTCCAGGGCACTGAAGGTCGCAGAGTGGAAGCAGTGGGAGGTGTCTTTCTCCGACCACCAGGTTTTGGTGGGAAAATTTATTTTTGATCAAGATGTCAAGACTGGGAAAGGAATCTGGAAATTAAGTAATCTGTTATTGGAAGACCAAGAGATTTTTGATAAGTTTGCTCTGCAATATAAAGTGTGGTTGGGAAGGAAGGGGGATTTTGAATCCTTTTTCGAGTGGTGGGACTGGCTGAAGGAGTGAATCAAGCTCTTCTTTCTTCAAGCAGGTGTGAAGAAGGCAAGGAAAGAGAAACAAGAAGGGAGGGCTCTCCAGCATAGGTTGAGACTCCTGCTTAAATTAAGGCAGGGAGGCTGGGAGTTAGAAGAGGAGATTGGAAAGCTTCGGGAGGAGATAAAGAAAGCTTGGGTGATGAGAGGGAAGAAGCTAATCCTCCAAGCTAAAGTGAAGGACATGGAGGAAGGGGAGACATGTTCGCGATTCTTCTTCAAGAAGCTCTTGAAGGGACGCAATGTGATGAAATCGGTGATGGTGCAGGGACAGGAGGTGAATGGTGAGAAGGTGATGGAGGCGGTGAGTGAGTTTTATACGGATTTGTTTGCAGGCGGACGTGGAGTAAGTGCTGAGGAGATGCGAGAGCATTGCGAGAAAGTGGATGTAAGATTGTCTGAGGAGGATAGGTTTGGTATGTGTGTGGTTGTGTCTGAGGAGGAAGTGAGGCGAGTGATAGATGGAATGAACCGGAATAAGACACCTGGGAAGGATAGGTTGACTATTGAGTTCTTTTGTAAAGCGTGGGAGGTGATGAAGAATGAGGTGTGTGAGTTGGTGAGGCTGGTGTTTGAAGTGGGGGAGATGCCAAAGTCCTTAAGGGAGGGGGTGATTACCCTCATCTATAAAAAGGGCGACAAGAGAGACATTCAGAATTGGCGGCCAATTACACTGTTGAATGTTGACTACAAGATTGTGGCAAGGTTGATTGCCGATCGAGTCAAGCTTGTGATTGGTGAAGTGATTGGGGAGCAGCAGGTGTGTGCGGTTCCTGGTCGGCGGATTTACGATAATCTGTCGTTACTGAGGGATGTCATATACTACGCACAATCTAACAACTTGCTGTGCCTTCTAGAGTCGATTGAAAAGTCTCCCATCAGTTTCTGTTTCAGATTCTGGAGGTCCTAGGGTTTCCGGACTAGCTGATGAAGGTTATCAGAGGACTATACAAAGGTGTCTCAAGTCAGGTTTTGGTCAACGGTACCCTAGGGGGGAGTATCCCTGTAATGTCTGGTGTTAGGCAGGGGTGCCCCCTATCGTCTTTGATGTTCACCTGCGTGATGGAGCCATTAGTGAGTGCAATGAAGGACAAGGCATTCAAGGGTGTGTTTGTGCCTGGCAGTGGTGAAAAGAGTGTGAAAGTGTTGGGGTACATGGATGATGTTGTGTTTGTGGCTGGTGGAATGGCTGATGTGCGGTGTGGAAGATTGCAGGCGAGTCTGTTCTGCAGTGTGTCTGGGATGAGTGTGAATTGGAGTAAGTGTCAGGTGTGTAGTGTGGGCCGTGAGGTGGAGGTGAATGAGGGACGGAGTCAAAAGGTGGAGAGGATGCAGGTGCTGGGTGTGTGTTTCGACAGGTGGTTGAGGGGAAGTCGCAGTTTTCAGAAAGGTGACTGAGCGAGTGGAGGAAAATTTGTCTATGTGGCGGATGCGTGAATTGTCCTGCACCGGGAAAGTTTTGATCATCAAGTCAGTGATCCTTCCGATTATGTTGTATGTCTGTTATATTCCCGCCTCCTGATGGTTGGGTGAGGAAGATGACGAGGCTACTGTTCTTGTTCTTTTGGGGAGGGAGGATGGAGAAGTGTGCAAGGGAGAAGATTACTAAACCAAGGGCCAAAGGTGGCTTCGGGCTTACAAAGATTGGGGACTTTTTGATGCTGCATTACTGGGTGACTTTGATAAGGACCCTAAGAGGTAACGGAATCGGGAAGGAGATGATGCAGTACCTTGAGGGAAGATTGTTTACGAGATGGGGACTCTACAGGCGGGCCCTGGAAAAGCCACAGGCATGGGTCGTTCCTCAGTATTTTTTTTTCCTAACCAAGATCTGGGAAGGATGGAGGTTGGGGGTTATGGGGAGGGAGGTTGGTGATAAAAAGAAACTTAAAGCTTGAATTGCTGGGGAGATTTTTCCTAATGGGATACAGTACTTAAGAGAGAAGGAAAGTGTGCAAATTTGGAAGAGTATGAGCACAAGAGGAGTGACTAACCGCCAAAGAGACATATCCTGGATGACCTTTATGGGGTGTCTGATGACCATGAGTTTTCTAAAAAGTAGGGATTTGGTTATGATCCGAGTTGTGTCCAAGGCAGGGCTGTGGGGGAGTGGAGGATGTGTTCCACGTGTTTTGGAACTGTGTCTTCGCTAAAGAAATGCTGGGAAAGTTGAAGAGCTTCCCAAGAGAGGTGGTGGGGGTGGTTTTTGTAAGGGAGGAAATGGTGGTTCTGGGTTTGTGGAGAATGGAGAAATATGCAGCCAGGAAGGCGTGGTGCTTTTCTGTTGTCTACAAGGAAGTAATGTAGGATGTTGGGAATATATGGGTAGGAAGGAAGAGGTTCATTTCTGTAGATGTCGTGAGGATATTTTTGGCTAGGATGTATATTGTTTATCTTTTTGATGTGAAAGGGATGGGGGAGGAAGAAGCTGGGAGATATTGGAAGAGGGATAAGTGGAATGTCTTTTGATATACCGTATTTATCGGCGTATAACACGCACTTTTTTCCCCTTAAAATCAGGGGAAAATCATGGGTGCGTGTTATACGCCGATCCCCTGCGATCTGGAGCTGCCAGATCTTCAAAAACAGAGCCGGTCCTCGGCTCTTCTCGGCCACTTTCGGCTTCACTCGAGTGTACTCGGCTAGGTTCGGATAGCTCCTCTCATAGTCACGCCCATCCTGGGCGGGACTACGAGTGGAGCCCAAAGTGAACGAGAGCCGCCGAGAAGAGCTGAGGACCGGCTCTGTGTATTTCGGTGCCAGCGGCGCCTTTTTTAAATCGCGGTCGGCGATTTTGAAGCCCAGGATGGCAGGGGTCCGGGATCACAGGATCGAAAGCTGCACTGGGGAAAGGCTGCACTGACAAGGCTGCACTGGGGAAAGGCTGCACTGGGGAAAGGCTGCACTGGGGAAAGGCTGCACTGGGGAAAGGCTGCACTGACAAGGCTGCACTGATATGGCTGCACTGGGGCAAGGCTGCACTGAGAAGGCTGCAATGGTGGGCATTTAAATATAAGTTTTTTTTCCTTCAACTTCCCTCCTAAAAGTTTTTTTTCCCTTAAAATTCCCTCCTAAATTGGGGTGCGTGTTATACGCCGATAAATACGGTATTTGCATGATTATTAAGATGTGCTCTGTATTATTCATTTTTTTGGTCATATGATGTGAAGGACACAGTCACTAAGTACTGACAGTATATGTGTGTTGTCCATTTACTGAATTGACAAAAAATAAATAAATTGTGGGGGAGAAGGACGCCCAACTAGGGTTGTTTGCTTGTGCATTTTTTCCATCAAAAGTGCGTTTATGTGGCCATGCTGTGTGTGTATTGTTCCTGTCTGACCATGCAAACATGGTTTGGGAGCTTGTGCTGACCTTCTACTCTTTGATCTCATTGCTTAACAATGTACACAGAAATGCAGCTTCCAGCAGAACATGGTCACCAATGTATGTATATGTGTGGATTGTGGGTTGGTGGTGGGTGTGAATATGAATATGTGCCTTTTTTAATATTATGTTGGAATGCTTTGTAAGAATAATGAGTGTTAAGTATGTTTCTATAATCTTGCAGATAAAAATTTGATGTGTTGCCTGTTATACACTGAAAGTAAAGCTGTGTCCACTCTAAGGTTTAGACAAATTTTAGATTGTAAGCTCCTATGAGCAGGGCTCCTAAAATCAAATTGCTAACTGTTTTGCTAAGAGCCCTTTCCGTCGGATTAGCGACACATTTTGGCCGCTAGCGGGCCGCTTTTACCCCCCGCTAGCAGCCGAGAAAGGGTTAAAACCACCCGCAATGCACTGCAATAGCGGTGTTTTGCCGGCAGTATCCCAGCACTGCCCCATTGATTTCAATGGGGAGCAGCGGTGGAGGAGCGGTAAACACACCGCTCCTTCACCGCTCCAAAGAAGCTGCTGGCAGGGCTTTTCCTAACGTCCTGCCAGCGCAGCGCTCCGGTGTGAAAGCCCTCGGGCTTTCACACTGGAGACAATGCTGCAGCTGTTTGAGGGCGGATTGCAGGCGCTATTTTTAACGCTATAGCGCCTGCAAAACACCCTCGGTGTGAAAGGGGTCTTAATGTAGCACCATATAACCTGTAGAATTTTTTATTTTATTTTGAAGGTAGTAAATGAATGTAAATAATTGTTTCTGCTGGCAAAATAAAAATACATTATTGAGCTTGTTTGTTGTGGTTTTTTTTTTTTTTCACTTTTCTTTCTTTTAGTTTTGGGGGTGGTGGTTTTGGGGAAGTGCAATATCTTTTTATATCTTATTTCTATATGTATTTGTGCACCAAAAAAACAAGTCTCTTCACCCTGGTTTACATGACTGCTGAGGTGCAATAATCCCAAGTCCCAACCAAATTACCATAACCGCTTAGCGTACCTTACCCCTTCTTCCCATCCAATAAAAACCATGTACAACCATTAACGTTGGAAAGGGCAAGGCCACAGCTTTATTTAACTCAAATATAACATTAACTATTTTAAACCGTGCCAGTCACAGTTGCACTGTGAGCACTCAACTCCAAATGTAAAAGGGAGATGAAGGAGTGGCCTGTCCTTACCATAAGTGCCGGACCGGCCGTCAATCTCCCAATTACCATCAGGGCTTAAAAAAGGTTCCATATTTGCTGGCAAGGTCACCAAAACCGCAACACGCTGTGACATACCATCAAAAATAGGGCGGGAGGGTGGGCAGCTCTTCTATGCTTTCGTCCGAAAAGGACCATAATCCCCTGGGGTGCCAAACTCCTGAGCTCAGGCCCAACCCTTTGTCCCCTCTTGTACCAATCCTGAGTTAGACAAAATTCACTTTAACTCCTCCCTGGCCATGCCCCCATCAGTCAGGGCTCTCTTTCCCGAGGGGCTCAAGAGGCCTTCATTGATGCTACTTTGAAATTGCACTACTTTACTTGAAGTAGCCTGATTTCAAAGTAGCAAGGTCAGAGCGATTTTAGGTGCTACTTGTGGCTTCATACACAGATGTCTATTGAAGTCACACCTGAAATCGGCAAAAGTAGTGCAGGAACTACTTTTGCAAATTGGTGTGGTGCCACAAAATCAGTGTTGCATCGATTGGAACAGTGCCAATGACAAATCGCTCCAATGTAAACCTAGGCTTCAGCACACCTGCAAGTAAGTGATAAAGGTGGAATCTATATATATCTATATTTAATATACAGCTGTGGATAATTGCAGGCAATGAATTCAGATGGTGGATAGGCAGTGTTTGTATGTGTCAGCTCTGGTTCACATTGGTGTGATTTGACAAGTCAAATCAGTGGCAATTGCACTGTTCTATATGGTGTGACTTTGGGGTGTGATTTGTATTGATATCAGTGCAGAAACCTGCACAGATGTCTCTGATGTTGCCCCCACAGTCAGGAATGACATGCGGGAATGAAATTGTGTGAGTTCAGTTGAACGATTTCCTCCCTCTGTCAGTGTGAACCAGGGCTCAAACTGGGCCTTTTGTCTTTGTAATTCAACTGCTTCTATCCCAGGGACACCATTTCTTATCAAACTCCCTTAAGTTTACCTTCAAATATCATCATATATAGAAATACAGATTTTCATATCTGCAAATAAACTAAAATAAAAAATACTAATCGTGGTTGCGCTCAAAAGAGCGTGGTTTCACCTTCTGACCCGGAAATAAGTCATTGTAATCACCGGAAGTTCCTGTGCTGGTCAGGATCTCTGTCTAGGTGGACATTTTGAGGTCTCTCTTTAGAAAAAGGAGGTGCTGCTGATTTGTCGGGTAAGTGTAGGATATGTATTTGTGCTTACTCAGTGTGGGGGTGGATGTGGTAGTTAGATTTGGTGTTAGGGTTGCCACCTCATCCCTTTAAACCTGAACACATATGAATTACACAGGTTCTGAGGCTAATTTAATGCAGATAAGGCACCAAGTGAGTTTAATTACCACCTTAATGAGCCACAGAACCTGTGTAATTACCGTATATACTCGAGTATAAGTTGTTCCGAGTATAAGTCGAGGCCCTAATTTAACACAAAGAAAATGGGAAAAACTTATTGACCTGAGTATAAGATGAGGGTGAGAAATTCACAGCTACTGTAAGTGGAAAAGAGGGTCAACAATGCTCATTTGCTGCATCACTGTGCCCATTTGCATGCCTCACTGTGCCCATTTGCAGCCATAGGTCCCCTGAACTTCAAACTTGGTAGTTAAGGGTTCCTAGATGCCCCCTAGCTGCAGCCAAAATTTGGGGTCTCTGAACCCAAAGGATCCCGAAATGACATTGCTGCAGATAGACACAGTTGACCGAATTTGGGGCCCCGTATCTCGGGGCCACTTAGTGCTAAGAACCCCAAATTTGGTGTGCAAACCCAGTGGAACTAGCACCATAAAATTTTCAAAGCTGGGGTTTCTAGCACCAGGTGGCCCCGAGATACAGGGCCCCAAAAATCAGTTCAGAAAATGTCAAGCACTTTTCTGCAGCAGAGAATGACATTTTTCGAACCAGATTTGGGGCCCCGTATCTCAGGGCCGCTTGGTGCTAGGAACCCCAGCTTTAGATATGTTATGGTACCAGTTCCACTGGGTTTGCACATCAAATTTGGGGTTCCTAGCACCAAGTGGCCCTGAGATATGGGGCCCCAAAGTCGGTTCAGAAAATGTCAAGCACTTTTCTGCAGCAGAGAATGACATTTTCCGAACCGATTTTGGGGCCCCGTATCTCAGGGCCACTTAGTGCTAGGAACTTCAGCTTTGGATATGTTGTGGTACTAGGTCCACTGGGTTTGCATACCAAATGTTGGGTTTCTTTTTTTTTTTTCCAAAAAAGATTTTATTAAAAGAAAAATAGTACAATATGACAGTATCACATTATCATCATACAGTTGTACAAAAGATGGGGAATATACATAGATTCTTACGATTGGGACAAAAGTAACCGTGAATTGACTAGTAACAGAGATTCTCTTGTTGATGATTTACGATATACTATGTCTGCGTGGGAGGGGTTTTATATTAAATCTGGTAACATATTGAAATGACTATCGAGAGGTTGAAGTTTAATGTTGTAGCATAAGATGTTTCTTCTTCCTTTTCTCCTCTCCCCTTCCCTCCCCCTTCCTTCAAGTCGCTGTCATGTTTCTCAGAGGAGGATTCCCAATCATTGGGTGATGGCATAGGGAATTGTATGACAATTCAATCCACGTCTAAGGTAGAGGTGTTGGTTGGGAGCTCTGCTAGGAGATCCAAACCGTGTAAGGGGCCAAAAAGGGGTTGTAGGTGGACAATGATAAATATATAAAAGAAGAAAAGAAAAGGGAGGAAAGGAAGAAAAAACAAAAAGAAGATGGGGGGGTGGGAGTACAAGAGGAGAGAAGGGGGGGGAGGGAGGGGTGACTAAGAGACTTGAGGGGGGGAAGGGAACAAAAGGGGGGGGGAAGGGGGAGGAGGGGGGGGAGGATGAGGGGGCTAGAGGAGTGCCTGTCTCCCCGGTCTCCGCCACTTGTGGTATAGGTTCGGTTTGGTGTTGATTTAAGGTGGAGCAGGTCAGGTTTGTTCGATCTCCACTCTTGGAAAGTGAAATTGGGCTAATTTTGACGTGTGGCCCCCCATACTCGTCCCTTGTTTAGGGGTGGGGGGTCCATGTCAGCCGGGGGAGAAGAATAGGTATAGGAGTGGTGAGGTTGAGAGGGCTGTGCAATGCATATTGAGGGTGGTGGGTGGTGAGTTTGAATGGGTGGGTCCAGGTCAACAATTATGTCATCAGTGTTAGGTATCTGTCGGTTGACCGAAAGTGGGTCCAGCATGCCCACGTCTTAGAGAATCTATCTGGGGAGTCTCGTGAGATGGAAATAAGTTCTTCCATTTCTGCTATTTTATCAACTTGTGTGAGCCATTCTTGGATGGTCGGAGAATGAGGTGTGCCCCAATGTTTAGGTATGCACATTTTCGCTGCATTTAGAAGGGGTAAGATCAATGTTTTACGGTAGTACGACGCGGATAAATCTGAGTGATGAAACAGGCATTGTGTTGGCGTGTGTTCTAAGTTATAGGTTGAAATTGATTCCGTGAGTTCTCGGACTTGCGTCCAGAATGATTGAATAGCTGGGCATGACCACAGGATGTGTAACAGTGTGCCTGGTTCATCCCCACATCTCCAGCATTTGTTGGGGAATGAGGGGTTAATTTTATTCAAGATAGCTGGGGTTCGGTACCATCGTGTCAGGGTCTTATAGTTATTTTCCTGAATGGATACGTTTAGGGAGCCTTTATGGGCAATCGTGAATATGTGTTCCCATTGGTCTTCTTCTAGTTCTGTTTGTAATTCTCTTTCCCAGGATTTACAGGCTTTCCCTTCTTTGGAGGAGGTTTCAGTAAATAGTATAGCGTATATACTGGAGATTAAATGTTGTTGGGGATTGGATTGAGAGCATAAGTGCTCAAAAGGAGTAAGTGTTCTGGATATAGAAGAGTCGCGGTTGGCTTCCTTTAAAAAATGTCGAATTTGAAAGTAAGTCCAGAGCGGTAAAGGGTCCCCGGTGGTGGCGGGTGTCAGTGTGAGGCGATCTAGAAAAGATCCGTCTCGGAAGAACTGGTGTGCCAGCATGTCGGGGGATTGCCATTGGTTCGCTAGGAATTGTATGGACATGCCCGGAGGAAAGGCAGGGTTCTGTCTTATAGGAGTCAAAGGGCCCGGGGAGGATGAAATGTGTAGCTTACGGCATGTTTCCCTGAAACAGTCCAGGGTCGGTCCAATGAGAGGGTGATCTTTGAGAATGGAGGGGATATGTGTCGATGCCAGCCAGGGTGCGGATTTTAGTGGAAAGGGGGACAGTGATCCCTCCAGTCTGACCCAGTCTTTGAGTTGGGTGTGTAATGACCAGTCCACAATACGGGTAAGGTGGCAGGCCCAGTAATATTTTTTCAGATCTGGAAGCCCAATGCCCCCCTTTGTCTTGGGTTTTGTCAGAAGATCATGTGCGATTCTCGGAGATTTTTGTTTCCATAGAAATTCAGTACAAAGCCTTCTATAGGATAAGAAAAATGACGGGGGGAGTTTGATGGGGATAGCTTGTAGGATATATAGAATGCGGGGGAGAATATTCATTTTAATAATCGCTGCCCGCCCGAACCAGGAAAATTGGGGTTTGTTCCAATTTTTGAGATCAGCAGAGATCGTTCTGAGGATGGGAAGATAGTTTTGTGCAAAAAGGTCTGATAGGTTCGTTGTAAGGTAGATGCCAAGGTATTTAATTGCGTTTTGTTGCCATTGGAAAGGGAAGTTGGATTCACACTGCGCAACTGTTTCTTTTGGGATAGTGACATTTAGGGCGTGTGATTTGGTGAAGTTTATTTTAAAATTAGAGATGCGTTGGAAGAGGTGGAAATCTTTTAATAAGTTTGGAATAGAAATGTGGGGCTCGCTAAGGGAAAGCAGGATATCGTCGGCAAAGGCTGCTAACTTGTATGTGTGGCCTGCTATGGGTATGCCTTTAATATCTTCATTTCTCCTGAGGCAGTTCAGGAGAGGTTCAAGGGTCAACACAAAGAGGATAGGGGAAAGTGGGCATCCTTGCCTCGTTCTGTTGGTTATGGAGAAGGCGCTTGACAGATGTCCGTTAATCCTAACTCTGGCCGTGGGTGTCGTGTATAGCGACATGATTGAGTTAAACATGCGATTGTGGAGGCATAAGTGTCGTAGCACTGCCCCCATGTAGTCCCATGCCAGTCTGTCAAACGCCTTCTCCGCATCCAATGATAGAAAGAAACCTTTATGTTTATTAAGAAGTAATTGTTAGAGGGCATGGACAGTTAACCCTTTGCACCGCATCCCTGTTTAAATTCATTTATTTCATTTTTTCTTTGATCTTGTTAAACTGTGACAATTTATTGGTACTAAATATATCAGACAGATTTTAATAAATCTCTCTAAGGTATGAATTATTATTTAAATGTTGTTTGATACACAGCCTTTTATACCCCTTGTTTTTTTCTTTTCCCATTCTTTTTCCCTCAGTTAACATGGTTGACTGTTTTTTATTTTCTTGTTCCACCTTCTTACAATACAATCCACTTCTCCCAGAGCCCTGAGTACTTAGCCCACCTTTGGGCTTGCAGTGCGCCTGCTCGGAGACGGGCCTCGAATGACGCTCGTTCCCGGCATGCGCATGCGCCTACCTATACCGTCAAAACGAAGGACGGAAGTGTAGGCGCTGGCTCAGGATAGGATAGATCCTGGATGGCATCTGGGCTCGCCTCGCTGTTACCCATTGGCCACATGGAGCCTGGGGGAGGGGCCTCACCGTACGTCCGCATCCCGATGGTGACGTCAGACGCCACTGGGATGGAGGAGCCTATTTAGTTCGGCTCTGTAGCCGCTATCCCCTGACAGTGGCGCTGAGGCTGCAAGGGGAGCTATACGCCGCTCTCCCCTTCCATACACATCCACCCAACCTCTCAGGTAAGCCAAGCTCTCCATTCTAAGGGGGCTCTACTCCTTGTTGAGGATTGACTTTCTGGCATGACTATTCAGACAGTGTTTCCCTGAGTAATTGTTTTTATTGTATTGTTTCTTGTAGTTTACTGGGGCAGTATACACTTGGATCTTCTAATCTAACTTTCAAGGGTTGTCCTTCTGTGATTGCCACCTTGTGGTGAAACGGGAGTGTTGTTCTCCTTTACATTTTTTGTTCATAAGGCTTTTATAGCCCTGAACATTTACCTTTGATTCAACCTACAAGGTAAATCTTTAAAACCTCTTATTAATTTATTTTCACCGACTGCCCTATACATTTTTCTCTCTGTTATTCATTAATATTTTCAATTTACCTAGAAATACTCTTATTACTTTTTTGTAATATTCAATTTCAGTTACCTTACACTTGGGCCCCTCTGTGGACCAAATAAATGGTCTGGGAGGCTTTCGACGGGTGAGACGCATTCTTTTGATTGATATTTGAGCCACGGCACTTTATATACTTTTACAACTTGTTTGTCTACTAGTCTTCTCTGAATCCGTTTTGGCGTTGGTAAGCAAACCCTTACTCCTTCCACTCATTTTCTTTATTCTATGTTGTTTATATTTTTCCTATGCCCACATTGATGTTCCGTCACCTTGTGGATTTTGGAAACCAATGGAATAGACAGTATATATATATATAAAACAAAAAAAGTTTCTCTAATTCCTTGCTCACACTGATTAGTCTATATATTATTCTAGACTTGTACAATAATATGGTAAGATTTACTTGTATATATTGTCTGTATGCAAATATATATACATTAGTTGATATGTCTTCAGCACTACTCAATGTACTCTACTTTTTTGATAAATCAATATCTTTAAGTGTTTTGTAAGCATTGTATTTATATTTTGTTTTGTTTTCTTTTCTTCTTTTTATTTATAGCATGCCACACCTGTACCAAAAAACTCCTGATGAAGCTCAGCTATTGAGCGAAACATGTTATCCACCCAACCTCTCAGTTTACTGGGGCAGTATACACTTGGATCTTCTAATCTAACTTTCAAGGGTTGTCCTTCTGTGATTGCCACCTTGTGGTGAAACGGGAGTGTTGTTCTCCTTTACATTTTTTGTTCATAAGGCTTTTATAGCCCTGAACATTTACCTTTGATTCAACCTACAAGTTACCTTACACTTGGGCCCCTCTGTGGACCAAATAAATGGTCTGGGAGGCTTTCGACGGGTGAGACGCATTCTTTTGATTGATATTTGAGCCACGGCACTTTATATACTTTTACAACTTGTTTGTCTACTAGTCTTCTCTGAATCCGTTTTGGCGTTGCATGCCACACCTGTACCAAAAAACTCCTGATGAAGCTCAGCTATTGAGCGAAACATGTTGAGATTGGTATCGCTTAGTGGTGTCAAATTTTAAATACTCCTTTATCTGACCTTGTTTGTTCAAGATTGTATGTTTTTAGATGATTGTTTTGTTAATATTCGTAACCATTAAAGATATGAAATTTGAAATTTATTAGCCAATTTGGCCATTTGCATACAGTGTCTTTTTCCTCTTTTTGTGAGGTAATTTATTTTCCTACTGACCCAACCAAATTTTGAAAAGCACCCTAAAAAATCCCAGGGGTATTCATACCCCAATCCCCCTTTCTTCTTTTTTGTATTTAAACAGGGATGCGGTGCAAAGGGTTAACTGTCCATGCCCTCTAACAATTACTTCTTGTTATATTCTGGGGTGTTACCCACCCATCACTGCTTGAGGTCACGGACAGCCCCCAACTATTACCCTCTTTTTTTTTCTTTATGGAACTACCTCTTTTCTCTATGGAACCACCTTTTTGTTATTAGGATACTTTTGTTTATCTTATCTGTACTTTATGATTTGCAATTTGGAAAACCATTAATATATTCCTTTGGATGTTGGAAATATATATTTGTTGTTACCGTCATCAGTAAATTTAGGGCTAATCTATTCCCTTTTGATACCCCTAATACATCGATTAGGCCTGATTCTTTGGGTGATTACCATTTATCAGTTGGAGGGAACAATGACTAATTACTGTGGAAGTGCTTTTGATGGTCTTATGAATCATATTCATAGATCTCAGAATGCCTCCATGGGGGGCTTGACTATGGACCGTTTTTTCTCAAGACTTCAGAAAATGCTGGAAAAAAAATCCAGAGTTTTCTGGAATAAATGGTATTTCCTCAAATATATTGAGGACCGTGTGGTCCCGTGGGGGCTTAGAATTCAGATTTTTCCCTCTAGTGGTAATGTAGATATAGATTTTCGGAAAGAATGGGAAGAGAACCTACAGGCTTGCTCATTTAAAATGATGGAGCTTCTTTGTGGAGAATACTCCAAGGAACTCACTTTGGTGGACAGAGAGATTGAAAAGTTATATGATGAGAACCAAGCTATCACCACTAGTGATTTGTTCCCCACGCGAGAGGTTACCCTAAAAACTGACCTAGAGGGGTATGTCACCGAAATTCTAAAAACTAAGGAGAAAAAATATGTGAGGGACAAACTTGCTTATGACAACAGTCAAGCTTACCATTGGGGGCAAAGGAATAATAAAGCAAAGAGACGCACTTACCAAACACGCAGCTTTAGACAACAAGGGGGGGAACCAAATGAATCAGATTCATCTATCTCCTCTGCTTCCTCCTCCCAGGCACAAAGTACCAGAAGCTCCAATAGTCAGGAGATAACGAAGGGTGTGAAGGACCATGCCAATACGGGCACAGTAAAACGCACTCCGCACATGAAAGCCCCTATGGTTACACGAGCCAATTCGGCAAAAGGTTCGTCCACCTGCGCACCGAGTCACCCGGAAGCATGTATGAGCACCCCCTCCACGAATACTTCTCTCCCCCTGTCTCCTAGGCTACAAGTAAGTAACACTATCTCTGCACCTACACATGTGGATTTTCGTCCAGCACCTATATTTGCTCAACCAGTGATGGATGGCAAAAAGGTAGGGCCTCTGGAGATATCGGCGAAAGGGACGAGGACAATTTCGAAGTGATTAATCTATCTTCCCATACTCTTTCAGCTGAACAAATATCAGTTCTCAAACTAGGTTTGACCTTCTGCCCTACGCAGAAGGTCGACCAATTTGAATTAATTAAGGACATCAATCTCTTCTCCCGAAGGCTGATGTTTAAGATTATTTTTGATAAATCAAGTCCATCTTTAAATGATCGGCCCCTTGATGACCCTGCCTGGCGCGATATGACCATTGCAGATATTAAAGCTTTAGAGGAGTTGATGGAGCTGTGGGAGGAGGGTGGTCTGGAGGAGAGTGACCTATTGGAGGCGGACTCTCTCTTGTTTGGTTCAGACCCCCCCTCTCCCCCACCTCCATCCTCCTCATCCTCATCCTCCTTCTTGCCACGCCTCCCATTTAGGCCTAAGGAATATAAGCCAAAATCTCGCACGTTCCCGACCCTTCAGGGCAACCCCAATGTCTGGGCTTTTACTAAACAGGTTACCAATGAAATTTCTCAAACTAAATGGAAGAATATATCCAAATCTAATCTATCTGCTTCCCAATTAGAGGCCCTCAAACTCCTACAGAATAATAACGACATAGTGATCAAACCTTCTGATAAGAGAGGAAATTTGGTCATTATGGACAAAGCCCACTATGAGACCATGGTTGCAGCCATAGTCAGGAACAACCATTGGTATCGGAAGGTCTCTCCCAGCCATCTTTAAATGATCGGCCCCTTGATGACCCTGCCTGGCGCGATATGACCATTGCAGATATTAAAGCTTTAGAGGAGTTGATGGAGCTGTGGGAGGAGGGTGGTCTGGAGGAGAGTGACCTATTGGAGGCGGACTCTCTCTTGTTTGGTTCAGACCCCCCCTCTCCCCCACCTCCATCCTCCTCATCCTCATCCTCCTTCTTGCCACGCCTCCCATTTAGGCCTAAGGAATATAAGCCAAAATCTCGCACGTTCCCGACCCTTCAGGGCAACCCCAATGTCTGGGCTTTTACTAAACAGGTTACCAATGAAATTTCTCAAACTAAATGGAAGAATATATCCAAATCTAATCTATCTGCTTCCCAATTAGAGGCCCTCAAACTCCTACAGAATAATAACGACATAGTGATCAAACCTTCTGATAAGAGAGGAAATTTGGTCATTATGGACAAAGCCCACTATGAGACCATGGTTGCAGCCATAGTCAGGAACAACCATTGGTATCGGAAGGTCTCTCCCAGCCATGTAGCCCTTATAACTACCCGTTATAAGCATCTGATAGGCTCGGCCTACCAGAAAGGCTTAATCACAAAAAACACTTACGAATTCCTTAATGTAAGCGCACCACGTACTCCAACTTTGTATGCCCTTCCAAAGATACACAAAAACCCCAAGATGCCTCCAGGCAGACCTATTGTGTCGGGAAATGGGTCCCTGACTGAGATGGCCAGCAAATTAGTGGATGACTTTCTGAGGCCTCATGTAGAGGGCCTGACGTCCTACCTTCAGGACACGGGGGACCTCCTCCGTGCGCTGGATGGGGTCGCCATACCTTCTGACTCTTGGCTAGTGGCTCTAGATGTGGAAGCCCTCTACAATTCTATCCCTCATGAATTGGGGGTGGAAGTTGTGGAGGGCTTCCTATCTGAGGATCCAGATGCCTCGGTGGATTATAACCGTTTCATTTTGGATCTTCTGTTCTTTATTCTGTCCAACAATGTTTTTTTGTTCGGGGGCTCCCACTACCTCCAGATACAGGGAGTGGCGATGGGGACCAAATGTGCCCCAGCCTATGCCAACCTGTATCTGGGGGGGTGGGAGCGTGACCTGTTCTTCAGGGAGGACATGCAGGCGTTTTTCGAGCATGTCCTAACATGGAAGCGATTCATTGACAATGTCTTTTTTATCTGGCAGGGTAGTAAATCCGACCTTCTTACTTTCCTTGAGAGTCTGAAGGTCAACAGATACAATTTGAATTTTACCTTCGAAATGAACCAACATCAGTTGACCTTTTTAGACGTTCAAATACTAGTAGACGACGAAGGCAACATCGGAACCACCTTATACCGAAAACCCTCAGCGGGCAATACGGTATTACATGCTACAAGCTCACATCCCGCTCCATTGATCAATAATTTGCCCTATGGGCAATACCTCAGGATAAGACGCAATTGTAGTACCGAATCAGATTTTGAATACCAAGCTAAACTATTGCAGTCTCGTCTGAGCCAACGAGGCTATAGCAAAAAATGTTTGAAAAGGGCCTATTCTAAAGCCAAGAGCCATAAGAGATCCCAACTTATACATCAAGCAAGACCAAATAGGACAGATTCCAGTATTAGATTGATCACTAGATTTTCAGGCCAACAAAAGCAAGTACGTGAGATCATTCAAAAACATTGGTACCTCCTAATGGGAGACGAAAAAGTATCTAAGCATTTAAAATCTTACCCGGAGATCACGTTTAGAAGATCCAGATCGCTGAAGGATACTTTAGTACACAGCCATTACGACAGCATTGTTCAATCAAAATTAGAATCCCGTAAGGGGTGTAGACCTTGTCATAAATGCCCCTTCTGCAGATACATTCACTCTGCGAGAGGCATTATGCTTCCTAATGGCCGTCATTTTAAACCTAACTTTTCCGTGACGTGTCAATCCATTGGGATTGTATACATCATGATGTGTGAATGTCGTGGTTTCTATATAGGTAAAACTAAACGTCCCTTTCTTTGCAGGATCAGGGACCATGTATCCCTGGTTCTAAAAAAGAAAATGGAGACGCCCATTAGTAGACATATGGGCTTGCATCATGATTTTGACGCTAACAAAATGCATTTTTTTGCATTGGAATATGTTCCCCCAGGTGAACGTGGGGGTAACTATGATAAAATACTCTTACAACGCGAGACTCGGTGGATACATACTTTGTCCGCTTTAAAACCTCCAGGCCTTAATGATGCGTTGAGTTTCAAACCGTTTCTCTAGCCCATCAGATTTAACTGCCTTTGCTGATTTCACCATATTGTTATCTTTGTTTGGTGTTGCTCTGTAGACTTATCAAGCATTGTTATAATACACAAGTTCATTACATAAGTGTTGTGTAGTTTGTATTAATTTGTTTATTTTATATGTTTTTTTATGTGGTCATCTCCAAGTTGCCTTCATAAGAGTGGGGGTTTTTCCGTCCAAGCCAACACAGATTCAGATGGAATGTTCTCCTCTAATACGTATATACTTTTGGACCTAATCAAATTAATTATTTTTCGTCTCCCCGTCATTTGGAGGTTCCTTCCCTAGTTCCGTTTTTTGTCTTGGTCCGCACGGACGCCACGGGCACTCAGGATGCTGGAGTGAGTAATCAATCCCCCCCCCCTGGGGGCCCTAGAGGTATCAAACTCCCCCTTAGGATACATGTGCCCCTTGGCCAATATAGCGAGACACTTCTCCTGAATTTATTTATTTATTTTTTAGTTTCCATTCCTTCCCCATTCCCCTTCTTTATTCATTTATTTCATTTTTTCTTTGATCTTGTTAAACTGTGACAATTTATTGGTACTAAATATATCAGACAGATTTTAATAAATCTCTCTAAGGTATGAATTATTATTTAAATGTTGTTTGATACACAGCCTTTTATACCCCTTGTTTTTTTCTTTTCCCATTCTTTTTCCCTCAGTTAACATGGTTGACTGTTTTTTATTTTCTTGTTCCGCCTTCTTACAATACAATCCACTTCTCCCAGAGCCCTGAGTACTTAGCCCACCTTTGGGCTTGCAGTGCGCCTGCTCGGAAACGGGCCTCGAATGACGCTCGTTCCCGGCATGCGCATGCGCCTACCTATACCGTCGAAACGAAGGACGGAAGTGTAGGCGCTGGCTCAGGATAGGATAGATCCTGGATGGCATCTGGGCTCGCCTCGCTGTTACCCATTGGCCACATGGAGCCTGGGGGAGGGGCCTCACCGTACGTCCGCATCCCGATGGTGACGTCAGACGCCACTGGGATGGAGGAGCCTATTTAGTTCGGCTCTGTACCCGCTATCCCCTGACAGTGGCGCTGAGGCTGCAAGGGGAGCTATACGCCGCTCTCCCCTTCCATACACATCCACCCAACCTCTCAGGTAAGCCAAGCTCTCCATTCTAAGGGGGCTCTACTCCTTGTTGAGGATTGACTTTCTGGCATGACTATTCAGACAGTGTTTCCCTGAGTAATTGTTTTTATTGTATTGTTTCTTGTAGTTTACTGGGGCAGTATACACTTGGATCTTCTAATCTAACTTTCAAGGGTTGTCCTTCTGTGATTGCCACCTTGTGGTGAAACGGGAGTGTTGTTCTCCTTTACATTTTTTGTTCATAAGGCTTTTATAGCCCTGAACATTTACCTTTGATTCAACCTACAAGGTAAATCTTTAAAACCTCTTATTAATTTATTTTCACCGACTGCCCTATACATTTTTCTCTCTGTTATTCATTAATATTTTCAATTTACCTAGAAATACTCTTATTACTTTTTTGTAATATTCAATTTCAGTTACCTTACACTTGGGCCCCTCTGTGGACCAAATAAATGGTCTGGGAGGCTTTCGACGGGTGAGACGCATTCTTTTGATTGATATTTGAGCCACGGCACTTTATATACTTTTACAACTTGTTTGTCTACTAGTCTTCTCTGAATCCGTTTTGGCGTTGGTAAGCAAACCCTTACTCCTTCCACTCATTTTCTTTATTCTATGTTGTTTATATTTTTCCTATGCCCACATTGATGTTCCGTCACCTTGTGGATTTTGGAAACCAATGGAATAGACAGTATATATATATATAAAACAAAAAAAGTTTCTCTAATTCCTTGCTCACACTGATTAGTCTATATATTATTCTAGACTTGTACAATAATATGGTAAGATTTACTTGTATATATTGTCTGTATGCAAATATATATACATTAGTTGATATGTCTTCAGCACTACTCAATGTACTCTACTTTTTTGATAAATCAATATCTTTAAGTGTTTTGTAAGCATTGTATTTATATTTTGTTTTGTTTTCTTTTCTTCTTTTTATTTATAGCATGCCACACCTGTACCAAAAAACTCCTGATGAAGCTCAGCTATTGAGCGAAACATGTTATCCACCCAACCTCTCAGTTTACTGGGGCAGTATACACTTGGATCTTCTAATCTAACTTTCAAGGGTTGTCCTTCTGTGATTGCCACCTTGTGGTGAAACGGGAGTGTTGTTCTCCTTTACATTTTTTGTTCATAAGGCTTTTATAGCCCTGAACATTTACCTTTGATTCAACCTACAAGTTACCTTACACTTGGGCCCCTCTGTGGACCAAATAAATGGTCTGGGAGGCTTTCGACGGGTGAGACGCATTCTTTTGATTGATATTTGAGCCACGGCACTTTATATACTTTTACAACTTGTTTGTCTACTAGTCTTCTCTGAATCCGTTTTGGCGTTGCATGCCACACCTGTACCAAAAAACTCCTGATGAAGCTCAGCTATTGAGCGAAACATGTTGAGATTGGTATCGCTTAGTGGTGTCAAATTTTAAATACTCCTTTATCTGACCTTGTTTGTTCAAGATTGTATGTTTTTAGATGATTGTTTTGTTAATATTCGTAACCATTAAAGATATGAAATTTGAAATTTATTAGCCAATTTGGCCATTTGCATACAGTGTCTTTTTCCTCTTTTTGTGAGGTAATTTATTTTCCTACTGACCCAACCAAATTTTGAAAAGCACCCTAAAAAATCCCAGGGGTATTCATACCCCAATCCCCCTTTCTTCTTCTTTATGTTTATTAGTTGTCATCCAGTGATGGAGATTTATGGCTTTAATGGTGTTATCCCTTGCCTCTCGACCCGGAATAAAACCGACTTGGTCTCCATCTATCAGTGATGGTAACAGGGGAAGCAGGCGGTTGGCTAGGATTTTTGCATACAATTTTATGTCGACATTTAGTAGGGAGATCGGCCTATAATTACTTACTAGGGTCGTGTCTTTTCCCTCCTTTGGTATAACTGTAATGTGGGCTTCAAGGAGTCTATGGAAGGGGAGCGTGGAGGAGGACAGGGAGTTGAAGGCTTTGAGAAAGGGGCCTGAGAGTGTCTCTATGAAGGTCTTAAAGTATACGGCTGTGAAGCCGTCTGGGCCCGGACTCTTTCCGGCCTTTAGCTGTTTGATTGCATTTTTGAGTTCAGCTTCTGAAATGGGGAGTTCTAATTGGCGAGCATCTTCTCTGTCAATCGGTTTAGGGCAATGTTCCTTTAGAAAGCTTTTAATGAGGGATCGTCTATCTTTGTTATTGGATGCACCGTCGGTAGTTGTGCCGAGATTGTACAGTGTGGAGTAGTACGCTTCGAATTGGGAGGCTATGTCTGGGGCTGTGACTTTCGCTCTACCTTGGGCGTCGTTGATCGTGTGGATATTGGAACGAGCTTTGTTTTTCTGAATGGCTCGGGCCAGATACTTTCCGCTTTTATTTCCAAATTCATAGAACAATTTCTGTTGTAGGATGAATTTACGTTTTGTTTTTT
The DNA here is from genome assembly GCA_037952835.1 of Lithobates septentrionalis. Classification (NCBI taxonomy): domain Eukaryota; kingdom Metazoa; phylum Chordata; class Amphibia; order Anura; family Ranidae; genus Lithobates; species Lithobates septentrionalis. Next base: position 4,948,197 of record JBBDGP010000149.1, read on the forward strand.
GTGACAGTTCTGTGAGTAGAAGTTCTCTCGTTTGTGTAAGTTCTCGATATGTTTGTTGGGCCTGAGTCTGTTTGTGAGCTAGTTCTAGGGTTTTAATCTTCTGGATCAGGTTTAGGATACTGGCTTGGTGGGCTTTTTTCCGCGACGTTTTGAGGGCAATAAGCTTGCCCCTTAAGACGCATTTATGGGCCTCCCACTGTGTTAGTGGAGACGTGTCTTCGTTGTCATTTTCGATAAAGAAGTTGTGTATGGTTTGTCTAATGTCTGTGATATCTCCTTCTGAGGTCAGGAGTGTAGAGTCTAAGCGCCAGATTTTTGAAACATTCTGATGTTCAGGGAAGGTCAGTGTCATCGTGATGGGGTGGTGATCAGATAGGACCATTGATTCAATTGTCGCATGGGAAAGGAATGGAAGGTCTGGTTGGGAGAGGAAAAGATAGTCAATTCTGGAATATCTGTCGTGAGGGGCGGAGAAGAATGTATAGTCCTTGACATTGGGGTGGAGAGTGCGCCAGGTGTCGTGTAAGAGCAGGTCGTTCAGTTGTAGTTTGATTTGGCGCAGAGTTCGGTATGGCAGTGATGCGGATCCTGAAGAGGTATCTAGAATTGGGTATAGGGCTACATTAAAGTCTCCTCCGAGTATTGTTAGACCGGCAGAGAAGCCTGATAAAAGTTGGGAGATCTGTCTAAAGAAGCTGGATTGTGCAGAGTTGGGGCTGTAAATATTAGCTAGAGTTACAGGACGGCCCTGTATCTTGCCTTTTAAAACGATATATCTGCCTTCCTTGTCAATAAGTGAGTCATTGAGTTCCCATGTTAAGTTTTTGGAGATCAGGATTGAAACTCCCTTAGTCTTTGCTTGTGGGTTGGTAGAATGGTAGGAGTGAGGGAACCAGTGGTTTGTAAGCTTAGGAACCTTGTCTGCACGAAAATGGGTTTCCTGGAGGAAAACTATGTCGGATTTTAGTTTGTGCATCATAGACAGAACTTGGCTGCGTTTTTCTGGTATGTTGATCCCTTTTACATTTAGGGATGTCACTTTTAGTGTGTCGTGTTTGGTGGTAGGTGGTGTGTGCGACATGCTTTAAAAGGATGTGCTCTAATGTCGGTTTAGTCAGTCTACCTCTTTGGGTATGTTAGGGGTGGATCGTGGGAGTATAGATGGATCAGGAGGAGTTGCGGAGGCGAAGTGGAGGAGACGGAGACCGGGGGGGCAGTCAAGGGGTGTGCGGGAAATGAAAATGGGCTTAGAAAGTTTGAGGGGGAAAGGGGGCTGCAAGGGTAGAGGAAGGGGAGGGGAGAGGGGGAAGGGGAGAAGGGAAGAGATAGGGCCGAGAGAAAAAAAAAGAAAAAAAGGGGGGGGGGGGGAGGAAGGAGAAAGGTTAGAAAAAGATCAAGAGGGATATGTGGGATCTGGGTGTACCGGAGGTAAAGAGGGGTTCAGAGACCCTTCTTATGGGATAATGTGTTATCCGGTGTAAGTCAACGGGGAAGATAGGTTCCCGTTGTGTGGGGAGGTGGAAGGAGCCGGTGGTGACGGGTTAGAGATAGAGTGTAGTCCTCTGGTCCTCAGAGGGGTGTGGGAGGTTAAGATGGAGGAGTGAGCCTGTAGGTTACAGTATTAGTCTTGGGGATTATGGATCAAATGAGATGAGGGGGGGTCTTAGATTTAAATTAGCGTCATTGCCTAAGATAAAGTATCGTGTGAGGTCTTTTAGGGCAGGTGAGTGAGTCCGCCTGAGTAGGGGAAGTCGGCCCTAGCTATTGCGGGGAAATTGGAGCGGACGTCTAGTTGTGAGACGTTTAGATAATTCGGGAGACAAGTAAGGGGTCATCTGTACCATCAATCTTATAACATTAACCAGACTGTATATTTAGTAAACAATTCTAGCGTTGTTTATGCTTGCCTTACTCTCCGGGTAGGCCTCCAGCCTGTGCGATCGAGTCCCACACTGTATAAGAACAGATAGTCTGAGATTTCACCATAAAGGTGGTCTGGCCCGGTTTACTCATGTGTCTATACATCAGGATGCGGAAGTATCGAGACCCATGACCATGCGGAGTGTGGGGTCTTTCACACATGCCGGAGGTCCCCCTCGGGTTCTTTTGCTTGGTTGCCAAAAGACAAACATGTCATGTTGCGTTGAACTATTAATAACGAAACGAGAGTATTAAAACAGGTAAAAAAGTAGAATGAGAAATCATAACAAGTTACGTGCCCTGGTCTTAGGCTTGCCCTATGCTGGGTCAGCCATACATTTGGTGAGGTGTCTGTCAAGATTCACCATAAACCTTAGGACATTGTGTTACGAACATTCAGATAAAGACAATAATAGTAATGAAACTAGTATCTCCTAGCTGGAACATTAGCTTCCTATGGGTTTCAACTGAGCTGAAGATAACTTAATAACTCTTTCCGGCCATATATCAGCCGGATGAGCGGTTCCACACAGAGTAGTGTTGTTATTATGGGCATTGGGGAATGCCGGTTATGTCTTAATCATCATCTTAGGGGATGCCTAGATTTAGATACCCGTTAATCATTTGGGTGATCTCTTGGTTAGGTGGGGGGGGGGGGGGGTACCCGAGCATATGAGAGTCAGCTCTTAATGTTGGGGGTATAAGAGTAAGGGTAGGGTATGTGGAGCTTGGGTGGAATTAATGGTGTTGATGAGGTTCTGTGTGGAACCGCCCCTCTAGGGAGGAATCAACATTACTGACAGACAACATCATCATCAAGCACGTGTCAGCCTCGGTTCATTTTTCAGCAGGGGTGTCAGTTAAGATAGGGGGGGGGGGGTTCTAGCCTGGGAATGTGACATATGTCTGTCACCTTAGGGAATGGTACTCGCCTCGGGAGGTTCAAGGCGACCCATTTGGGGGATGGGTTATGGGGGTGACATATTGGCGAGGTGGAGATAGAATAAGGAAAGGAGCTATTGTAATTTGGGGGGTTATATAACTGTCACAAACAAAAGTTAACTTCGTGCAGGTTCCTGTTATACTTGCGTGTCCAATGTTCCATTGCTTGAAGACTGTGTTAAATTAGCTAGGTGAGCATACTGGTACTAAGGAGGGGGGTAGAGGGGTGGGGGATGTTTTCACAGGTAGGGCCAGTCTGTGGGGCTGAACAAAAAGCGTCCATTTTGGGCAAGATGTGGGGGAGGTGAGGGATTGTGGTGGTTCTTTGAGTCCAGCCGTCTTGCTTCTGGGTTGTAGGGGGATCAATTGTGGGAAATCGGATGATTAAACTGTGGAGTGACGTCTGTCTTGCGAAGGCCTTCGTAGTGTAGGGGGTGAAATGAGTTCAGGCGATCAATTGAAGATAGGGGTGGGTCACCCCATTAGTCGGCACCGCCGTGGCGAGGTCTTCTGTGGGCAGGAGAAGCTGTGGGGCTGTTGTCTGTTGGGTTCCTGGGTCCTGTGGAAGTGTTGGCCCTGGGAGAGTTGGCTCTGCGTCTTCTTATGTGGAACTCGTCACGCACAGGGATGGCATCCATGGAGCTGGACCTTGTGAGTTGTGGAGGTCTGAGAGAGCGGTACCAGTCGGGCAGTTCAATGCAGGGTATGTTCAGAGTCTCACAGAATGAGGTGAGATCTTCAGGCACTCTCAGGTTAGCCGTTCGCCCTTGTATTGACGCTGAAAGGCAGAAAGGGAACTTCCAGCGGTATTGAATTCCGTTCGTGCGTAGTATATCAAGGAGAGGGCGTAAGTCTCTTCTCTTTTGTAGGGTGATAGGTGATAAATCTTGAAAGATTTTTATTTCTGAGCCTTGGCATGAAAGATTGCGACGGTCTCTGGCCCTACGAAGGATTTCTTCTTTCAGCTTAAAGTTAACTAGGCAGCATACCACATCTCTGGGAGGGTCAGTGTCTCTACCCCGTGGCCTGAGAGCCCTGTGTAAGCGTTCACAATCAATAGGGGTCTCGGGGGGTCTGCCTAGGAGATCGTTGAAGACAGCTACGGTTGCCTGGGTAAGTTGTGTGTGATCGATCGATTCTGGCATGCCTCTTACCCGTAAGTTGTGTCGTCTGCCGCGATTGTCCAGGTCTTCCATGTATCTGTGCAGGTCTCTGAGCTGGACGGAATGTGCCTGGGATGATGCCTGGAGCCTGTGGATGGAGTTCTCATTTTGAGCTGTTGCTTCTTCTACGGTGTCCATGCGGACCGTCATGGAGTGGATGTCTCTCCTCAGGTCTGAGATGACCGATGCGAAGGTGGCTTTGATATCCTCTGCCACTATTCTCAGGTCCCCCATGTTCAGGGGGTGTGCTGTGACCCCATGTCGAGCGGGCGATTGGGTCCTGTGCCTGCCAGAGGGGCTGAGGCTGGAGGAGCGCGCTGTGGCCGAGTAGGCCTGAGATGAAGCCGGGGCCTCGCGTGCCTGCGTCCGGAAGATCTCCGGAATGCTGCGGCCTGCCTGTGAGTCGGGTCTCCGCGGGGATCGAGAACGGGATGGGGACGGGTTCCCCTTAGATTTCCCCATGTTTTGGCTAACGGATGGCTCTTTGAGGCTGCTGTGAAACCCTCTGAGGACCGGAGCTCAGGGATTAGGCTTCCATTAAAGTCCGGCGCCAAGCCACGCCCCCCAAATGTTGGGTTTCTAGCACCAAGTGGCCCTGAGATATGGGGCCCCAAAATCGGTTCGGAAAATGAAATTTTTTGCTGCAGAAAAGTGCTTGACTCGAGTATAAGTCGAGGGGGGCACTTTCAGCACAAAAAAATGTGCTGAAAAATTCGACTTATACTCGAGTATATACGGTAATATGTGTTCGGTTTTAAAGGGATGAGGTGGCAACTCTATTTGTTGTGGGTGGGGTTCATTGATTTGTTTGGCTTCACCACACATTTGCTTCCGTCCCATGTGGACACATCACTTCCTGCATTTGTTCTGCTGATGTAAATCAGTAAGGACTGTGCAAATATAAATGAGAACTCCTTTCTATTAAAATATTTATGACTTGTTTCACAGTTGGGCGACTCTTCCAGCAAATTTGTACCTCTGAGTTGCATAAGTCATACCCCATGATTCTTAATGATAACCATTCATATCTGTGCTACTTTAACCGCTTACCGACTGGCTTACGCCGACATACATCAGCAGAAGGGCACGTACAGGCAGATTAAAGTACCTGTATGTTACCCTTTAAGAAGCGGTTTGCGGGCGCACGTACCTGCCGCAACCTCTGTGAGTGTGATCACAGGTCCCGTGGACTCTATGTCCGCGGGGATACCCACGATCGTCTCACGGAGAGGAAGAACGGGGAAATGCTGATGTACATCAGCATTTCCCCGTTCTGCCTAGTGACACTGATCACAGCTTCCTGTAATTAGGAGCGGTGATCAGTGTGGTGTCACACACAGCCCCTCCCCCCCACAGTTAGAATCACTCCCTAGGACACACTTAACCCCCACAGCGCCACCTAGTGGTTAACCCCTTCACTGCCAGTCACATTTACACAGTAATCAATGCATTTTTAATTGCACTGATTGCTGTATAAATGTGAATGGTGCCAAAAGTGTCCGATCTGTTCGCCATAATGTCGAAGTCATGATAAAAATCGCTGATCGTCACCATTACTAGTAAAATAAATATAAATTGTTTCACAGTTGGGCGAATTTTCCAGCAAATTTGGACCTCTGAGTTGCATAAGTTGTACCCCATGGTTCTCAATAATAACCATTCATATCTGTGCTACTTTAACCACTTGCCGACCAGCTCACGCTGATATACATCGACAGAAGGGCAGGTACAGGCAGATTAACGTACCTGTACGTTGTCCTTTAAGAAGCGGTTTGCGGGCGCACGCATCCGCCGCAACCTCCGTGAGTGTGATCGTGGGTCCCGCAGACTCGATGTCCGCGAGTGCACTGATCGCTGTATAAATGTGAATGGTCCCAAAATAGTGCCAAAAGTGTCCGATGTGTCTGCCATAATCTCACAGTCACGATAAAAATCGCTGATCGCAACCATTACTGGTAATTAAAAAAAAAAATTAATAAAAATGCCATAAAACTATCCCCTATTTTGTAGACTCTATAACTTTTGCGCAAACCAATCAATAAACGCTTATTGCGATTTTTTTTTTTTAAACAAAAATATATAGAAGAGTACGCATCGGTCTAAACTGAGGAAAAAAGAAAATTTTAATATATTTTTTGGGATATTTATTATAGCAAAAAGTTTTTTTCAAAATTGTCGCTATTTTTTGTTTATAGCGCAAAAAATAAAACCGCATAGGTGATCAAATACCACCAAAAGAAATCTCTATTTGTGGTGAAAAAGGACATCAATTTTGTTTGGGAGCCACGTCGCACGACCTCGCAAATGGCAGTTAAAGCGACACAGAGCCGAATCGCAAAAAGTGCTGTGGTCTTTGGGCAGCCAAATGGTCCGGGGCTGAAGTGGTAAGTCGCACCAACTTCAAAGTAGTCCCTGTACTACTTTGGTGTGACTTTCATGTGACTTGAGGTACATAGGGCGCAATATTACACAGGCATTCCCAGAAGTTGGGGCCAAGTTGCAGCGGCAAAGTGGCAGCAAAATAGTGTGACTTTTTAGGTTGCAGCAGTGTGAATGAGATTCATGGATTACACCTTTAAATTTGGCCCTATTGTCACTTGTGCATCCTGAAAGTGGGGCAAATTCATCCCTGCACTACCTTGGTTTGACTTTGATGCAATTTGAGGTCCATACACCACAAGATTACACAGACATTGCTTCAAGTCATGGCAAAGCTGCGCAATTTTAAGGTCGCACAAGTGCAAATGGGGCCTTATTCAAAGGTGTTATCAATTAATCTCATTAGGTTACTTTCACACTTGGGTGACTTTTCATGCAGCTTTGGACCTCAGAGTCGCATGAAAAGTTGTCCCCCCATGATTTCCATTCATATCTATGCAACTTCACCCATCATGTTCACATATCTCTGAATTGACATGTCAAATTGCAGGCCGAATCAGCGCCTATTGACGGCAATGGAACTGTCCGAATTGGTGCGACACCACAACGATTCCCAAAAGTAGTTCCTGCACTACTTTGGGTGACTTCGGGGGGTGATTTCTTACCTCCCAACTTTTTGAGATGCGTATAAGGGACACCTATTAGCAAAAGTATGTAGGCATAGAACACACCCCCTAAAACACCTTCTTAAAAGGAGAATTCTTCAAAAAAAATATTAGTTAAACCTCCAAGTGCTTTTTTTTTTTTTTTACCAATAATATTCCGTTAGATTGGCTTTGGAAATTTACAAACAAAGCAATTTAGAAATTGGATGAAAGGTTTAGCGCTGGGAAACCCTTTTTGAAAGATAAAAAGTGCATTTTATATACAACTATACAGATCAGAGCAAAATGAGGGGCAATTGAGGAGGAAAGAGGGACAGAGGGACTTTGTTCAAATCAGGGACAGTTGGGACCTATGTGATTTCACTAGACATCTGTGCAGGAAAGTGCACTGATGTCTCTGAAATCGCTCACAAAGTCAGGCTGAGGCCCCTTTCACACTTGTGCGACTTTGGACATCAGAGTTGCATGACAATCATACCCCATGACTTTCAATGTGTACCATTCATATCTGTGTGACTTCAAGTCCCTTCAAAGTAGTCCCTGTACTACTTTGGTCCGACTTTGATGCGAGTTGAGGTCCATAGAACTCAACTTTACACAGGCATTCCCTGGAATTGCGGCAAAATTGCCGATGCAAAATTGCGGGAAAATTGCGCGCCTTTCCCAGCGACTTCTGCGTCCATAGACCTCAAGATTGCACAGGCATTGCTTAAAGTCACATCAAAATCGCACTTTCAGGTTGCACAAGTGTGAAAGGGGCCTAACTCACTGTGCTGAGTACTATTATACCTAGAATATAAAGTAGTCCCACCATCAAACACTAGTAAATGTATGTTCTCAATATAAATGTGCTCAAATGGCTGAAAGTCACACAGATGGTATCACCTACTGAAAGCTTGCATTAGACTCAGCAGCATATGCTGAGAAGAGGTGAACGCCTATTAGCCAATGCCACATCAGCATGGTTGTTACTATAATATTAATGCCTGAAATGCAAAACATTATTGTATAAAATCAAACATTACTAAATGTATTTTTTCTGTAAGTATGTGCTCAGCTCTGTAGCATAGCGGTATGTCCTGCTGCCCTCAAGCCATGAGTTCAAATCCCACTGAAACTCAGAAGCATAATTAGACAGTGCACATTAGTTTGGTTTATTCCATATTTTAACTCTTCAAGTGTATGCAATGGCATGTACTTATTCAATAATGTTATGGTGTGCAATTCCAAAAATCACGGTAAAAAAACGTTGTAGGGTCCTCCCCAGTACATACCAGGCCCTTCAGATCTGGTATGGACTTTAAGGGGAAGCCTACACCAAAATGTAAAATAAAATTGACGTGGCGCCCCCCCCCCCCAAATCCATACCAGACCCTTATCTGAGCATGCAGCCTGGAGGATGAGGGGGGGCGAGCAAGCACCCTCCCATTCTGAACCGTGCCAGGCCACATGGCCCAAAGCACCTTGTCCCCATGTTGATGGGGACAAGGGCCTCTTCCTGACAACCCTGGTCGGTGGTTGTCGGTCTGCGGGCAGGGGGTTTATCATAATCTAGAAGCCCCCTTTAACAGGGGGCTCCCAGGTCCTGTCCCTCTATGTGAATAGGTATTGGGTACATAGTACCCCTACCCAATCACCATAAAAAGCAGTGATATGTAAAAAAAATCAATAGCCGGTTTTTGACAAGTCCTTTATTGTAAAAAAGCTCTGAGCTGTCTTCTTCCCTGAGCCATCTTCTCCAAACGCTGTCTCTCGCTCCTCCATCTTCTCCCCGGGCTGTATTCTCCCAGAGCCGTCTCTCCTGCCACAGCCGTCTTCTCCATCTGCTGTATTCTTCCGCACCGCCAGTTACCCGCTAATTAAAAAAAAGCCGCTCTTCTTCTGTGGCGGTCTTCCTCCGCTGTGTTGTCACTCGCTGTGTGGCGTCTCTTACATAGCCATGGAGCGGACTCCCCGGTTGACGTTATCGGATGGCCACAGAAGACCGCCACAGAAGAAGAGTGGCTTTTTGTTTTATTAGCGGGTAACCGGCTGCACGGAAGAAAACAGCAGCGGGAGAAGACGGCGGCTGCAGGAGAGACAGCTCGGGGAGAAGACAGCTCAGGGAGAAGAAACATCAAACACTGTTTTCTATGGATGATCGTGCTACGCCCAATAGGCTAGTGGTCAGCACTTCTACCTTGAAAAACTTGATGAAAAAAAGGCAAATGCCAATTAGCCAAAGCAGCATATGCTGAAATTAGGTGTATGCCAATTAGCCAATGCACTTTAATTTGGCTGGTTCTATTATATTAACTCTTCAAATGCATGCAATGGTATGTAAGTATTCAATAATATTATGGTGTGAAATTCCAAACACCACACACTAGCTAACGGGCAGTTTACATTTCTTTGTTTATTTTAATTCGCTTGTGCACTGAAAAAATAAACACAGCTGGTGGATGGTAGGTTGGCTGGTATTTAAACTCATACCATGAGTGCTGTGGAGACATCTGAGCAGACCACTAAGCCATTGTGCTAAGTACAAGACCTGCATAATAGTGTAGTATGATTAAAGAATGAACATAAATATTTGGGTGGCACAGTGGTGTAGTGGGTAGCACTTTCGCCTAGCAGTAAGAAGGGTCGCTGGTTTGAATCCCAACCATGACACTACCTACCTGGAGTTTGCATGTTCTCCCTGTGCCTGCATGGGTTTCCTCCCACATTCCAAAGACATGCTGGTAGGTTAATTGGATCCTGTCTAAATTGTCCCTAGTGTGTATATGAATGTGAGTTAGGGACCTTAGATTGTAAGCTCCTTGAGGGTAGGGACTGATGTGAATGTACAATGTATATGTAAAGCGCTGCGTAAATTGACGGCGCTATATAAGTACCTGAAATAAATAAATAAATTTACTGCTTTATAGTCACCTAAATAAAAAATAAAAAAACATGAAAAAAACAACATACAACAAATAGGTAACCTAAATGTTTAATACATGTAATTTTACAGAATACCAGACATTACTATGTAATAATCATTCATAACTGCATTCGTTAGCTAAAGAAGGAAAAAAAAATAGGAATACTAATTGCAATATACATTAATAGATGCACACGAGGTAGAGCACATCTCACATAAATAATGTTTTTTTCACATACATGGATCATGGTTACAGTGCAGTGCTATATAATAACTTAAAAGAAAAAAGCAGTACAGCGCTAAAAATAAACTAAATATAAAGTCCAACATAAACTAATAGCAGGCAAATGTCCAGTGATTCCTCCGGTGATTCAGGTGACAAGGGTAAACGAGAAGTGACTAAAGTGACAAATAAGGACCTCCACCTTCAGTGACACCAGCCGCTCACCTCAATGGATGGACCCCTGAGTATATCAGTCAGGTCAGAAACAGCTGTTCCCTCACAGGGGAAATAACACAGACAGATAGCGACAGCAGCAGCAGCAGCCTGGGGATGTCAGCTCTCAGTGGTCAGCGTACAGGTAGATGGTCACATGTAAAAATTCAAGAAAGGATCTAGTGCTCTCCGTATGATAATAAACCAATTTATTAAAATTATAAGAAAGACACTCACATTATAAAGCACTGTACCCCAGTGCGAAGGAGAGAAGCATGAACGGAGCGGATGTCCCAATGCAGGATGAACGAGCGGAGAGCGCGGGTGACGTCACGATCAAAGCACGATCATACTACCATACCTAGTATGGGAGGAGCTCTTTAAACCACTTCCTGTTTCTGGTTATGAGCAGTCGGATTGGGTTGCCATGGAGAAGAGTACACAGTCGTGCCCATTGGTTGATCAGGAAGAGCGGATTTGCATTTAAGTGGCGTCCTTGCGCTTAGCCGTTGCCGCTGATGAAGTCCCGCCCACTTTGAGGGACGTAACGCGTACGGCATCCACGTGCTTTGATCGTGACGTCACCCGCGCTCTCCGCTCGTTCATCCTGCATTGGGACATCCGCTCCGTTCATGCTTCTCTCCTTCGCACTGGGGTACAGTGCTTTATAATGTGAGTGTCTTTCTTATAATTTTAATAAATTGGTTTATTATCATACGGAGAGCACTAGATCCTTTCTTGAATTTTTACATGTGACCATCTACCTGTACGCTGACCACTGAGAGCTGACATCCCCAGGCTGCTGCTGCTGCTGTCGCTATCTGTCTGTGTTATTTCCCCTGTGAGGGAACAGCTGTTTCTGACCTGACTGATATACTCAGGGGTCCATCCATTGAGGTGAGCGGCTGGTGTCACTGAAGGTGGAGGTCCTTATTTGTCACTTTAGTCACTTCTCGTTTACCCTTGTCACCTGAATCACCGGAGGAATCACTGGACATTTGCCTGCTATTAGTTTATGTTGGACTTTATATTTAGTTTATTTTTAGCGCTGTACTGCTTTTTTCTTTTATGTTTATATGGGATTTGGTAAATTTAACCCTCAGTGTCACAGCCGCTTTTCAGCTAGGTTTTGGTTTGCGCTGGTTGATCTCCCTATATATCTATATAATAACTTAGTAGAAATTGGCATTTGCATATACACGGAATCACTAATTAGCGCTGATTTCGAATTTACTAACGCTTGTTCGCCGCTAATAGCGCCCTTTTCATGCGCACATTCGCCTGTTGAACTTTTAATTGGCTAAAATGGGCGATATTATTTGCAATAGTGCCCAGTACTTCCTGGCGCTATAGTAAATGATCCCCTATAACTTTTGCGCAAACCAATCGATATACGCTTATTTGGGATTTTTTTTACCAAAAATAAATAGCAGAATACATGTTGGCCTAAATTGATGAAGACATTTTTTTTTTTTTTACTTTTTTTTTTTGGATATGCATTATAGCAGAAAGTAAAAAATATTGTTTTTTTTCAAAATTGGCAGTCTTTTTTGTTGATAACGCAAAAAAAATAAAAGCTGAGGTGAAAAATACCATCAAAAGAAAGCTCTATTTGTGAGGAAAAATAGGACATCATTTTATTTGTTTACAGCGTCACACACCTGCACAATTGTCAGTTAAAATAACGGAGTGCCACATCACAAAAAAATGGCCTGGTCATTAAGGAGGTAAATCCTTCCGGGTCTTAAGTGGTTAAAGGATAAGTTCACTTTTTGCAAAAAATAAATAAATAAATGCTCATTTTGTGCAGGTAAAAAAAAAATGTGCATTTATTTTTTTTGGAGCCTGTAAAGCATTGCACCAGCGATCAGCAGATTGCTGGTGCCATGCAGGTCTCCGGCAGAGCTGCTGGTCCGTACATCCCGTATGGGTAAGCCGATACATTCTGACAGGAAGCATGAATGAACTACAATGGGGCTCACAGTGCCCGTGGTAGTCCATTAAAAACTACAAGCCAAAAAGCCACAAAGGCTGCCAAACCTTGTTGTTTTCCATGCCCGGAGCCCTGTTAATCAGTGACGCGGCAAGGCAGGCAGAGCGCTGCTCAGCCACGTTTTTTAAAATCGTGACATCGAACGAGGAGGGAGAAGAACCCCAGTAGCTGTCACAGCAGGGATCAGGGAGGTGCGGAGATATGGATGTAACATTTTATGAAAGGTAAACTTATCCTTTAACAAGGTGGATGATGTCAACAGGATGGAGCACCTGATACTGACTGCTCAGAATAGATAAAGAACAATATTCCAAAACGTGGCTCCACTGGAACATGTTTGTGTATTCTGATGAGGGCAATGCCATAATGGACACCTGTTCTGGGGATTGACTTTTCCCTAGCCTGCAGGCTGGGTTCACCCCACAGTATGGAGCGGCTCACAGCAGGGGTCCGGTGCATCCCTGTTCACCGTTTCAGGTCCGATTTTGGTCTGAATTTTTGGCTGAATTCGGACCTGAAATGGACCAGAAGGACTGCTGTGCAATTTGCTCCGGAGCCACTCTGGAGATGTGTGAACCGGCTCCATTGAGAGCTGGTCACAATCTCCTGTCATACAAATTGGATGCGAGGAAACCGACATCCAATTCCCAGTAGTGTGAACCCAGCCTTAATCACATAGCGACCGGCGCACGCCGATGTACGTCGGCAGAATGGCATGGATAAGCAAATGGGCGTACCTGTACGTTGCGAGCTCCGTGAGTCCGACCGCGGGTCCCGCGGACTCGATGTTCGCAGGGACACCCGCGATCGTCTCACGGAGATGAAGAACAGGGAGATGCTAATGTAAACAAGAATCTCCCCGTTCTGCCTAGTGACAGTGTCACTGATCATAGCTCCCTGTGATTGGGAGTGGTGATCAGTGATGTGTCACACACAGCCCCTCCCTCCCACAGTTAGAATCACTCCCTAGGACACACTTAACCCTTGCCTAGCCCACTAGTGGTTAACCCCTTCACTGCCAGTGTCATTTTTACAGTAATCAGTGCAATTTAATAGTACTGATCACTGTAAAAATGACAATGGTCCCAAAAATGTGTCAAAATTGTCCGATGTGTCCGGCAAAATGTCGCAGTCACAATAAAAATCGCAGATTGCCGCCATTACTAATAAAAAAAAATTATTAATAAAAATGCCATAAAACTAACCCCTATTTTGTAGACGCTATAACTTTTGAGCAAAACCAATCAATAAATGCTTACTGCGATTTTTTTTTTTTTACCAAAAATATTTAGAAGAATACGTATCGGCCTAAACTGAGGGAAAAAAAAGTTTTTTTATATATATATATTTGGGGATATTTATTATAGCAAAAAGTAAAAAAAATGCGTTTTTTTTCAAAATTGACGCTCCATTTTTGTTTATAGCGCAAAAAATAAAAAGCGCAGAGGTGATCAAATACCACCAAAAGAAAGCTCTATTTGTGGGAAAAAAAAGGACGTCAATTTTGTTTGGGAGCCACGTAGCACGACCGTGCAATTTTCAGTTAAAGTGATGCAGTGCCGAATCGCAAAAAAGTGCTCTGGTCTTTGGCCAGCGAAATGGTCTGGGGCTTAAGTGGTTAAATGGTACTGCACATCATGTATTTTAATTTCGCTGGAAGCAGAGCACCCATTGAATAAAATGATTATGTCTCATGTTAATGCATTAACTGCTTATCAAATCTCCATGTTCATTAAACATACTCTCAAACTCATTTTAGTGCACAAAAACAATAGTATCTCCAAATTTTCCTGGAATGAGGTTATTACTAATGTAGAGCCAGAAGCTGACCCTACAACATGTAATCAAAAGGCGGCTGCTGGTTATCGAGCCTGATTACATCCTCACACATCCTGCCACTGCTGTGCCGTAATATGTATAGCGGGGGCAGTAAAGGGTTAAGGGGGTTTAGCATTGGTATCTGTGCCCCTTAGTAGTGCATGGCTTCCGAGTCTGTTTTTGACAACAGCTTGACTATTAGGCCTAAAACCAGTCAGAATTTTCAAACAGGTTTTGTCCCCCCCCATAGACTTCATTTGCTGAATCAGATTCACAGAATTTCACATTTTCTAGCAGATCAAAAGCGGGCAGATTTGCTCATCCCTATTTTGGTGATGTGAAAGCATGAAGGGCACAGTGAGTGTCTTTGTTGTCTCTGTGCAGGAATATTTAAGATTTCATTTTTGTGCTCCAAATTTTTTTTTGAGGTCGGCTACCGTACCCGAAATGATTTCAGGGATTTCTTGATTAGAAGGTTCTGTCTTTTTACGTGTTACTCGGGGTTCCGGGGGGTCAGCCAAGGACTGGGAAGTGGTCTTTTGACATCCAGGACTCATAGAATCTCTGCTCCAATTTTTAGTTGCACTTTTAGCTGAATTCACACCGCCTTGATTTCCTGCAGATAATGGAAACAGCGATAAGATAGTAGAGATCAAAATAGTCCAATGACACAATAAAAATCATGCAAATAAATATATTAATAAGCAACTCAGTGACCTGCTAATGTTTTCCAGGCATCAATGCTACTGTCAGACAACTTGTTCTGTTTTTAAGTTTTTTTTTAATGAGTTTTTAGCTCTGATTTAACCTAATAAAGAAGAGTCATGACCATGCTTAGCAAGATCTGGATGTTCAGTATTTAAATGTTACATGCTGTGGCAGCCTGACCATTAATGGCACATGAGTGCCACCCCCCCCTATCCATGCGTCCGGCCCCCCTGATCTACATGCAGGGCGCCGGAAGCATGGATTCCAAGCAGAGATTTTTTTTGAAGCACGTGATTAGAGCCAGGCTTCAAAAAAAGGGTGGGCTCAGGGGGCGCAGAGCACTGTACCCGAAGCCCACCCAGTTGTGTGACAATATCGAATATATATTCGCTATTGTAACACTGGTTCTCCTCCTGGCCAATCAGGAAGCAGGTCAGGTCACCCGATTGGGCGAAAGGAGATCCGATTGGCCGCCAGGAGGAGGAGGGAGGAATTGCAGGGGAAGCGAGGAAACAGCCCGGAGAAAACAGCCCAGAGAGAAGCCGACGCCGCCTGCCACCCAGAGCGCTGCCCACAAGATGGGGCAAGTGCGGGGCCCCGACCACTAACTGCCTGACCGGGGGGGGGTTTTCCGCCCATGACCTCCGTGACTTGGTCGGCTCACCGACCAACTGACCTGGAGGGGTGGTGGGTGCCATCTCTGAGGGGTCCACTGTGTATGTGCATTTACTTATGAAAGCTTTTTAGACTAAGTTCAGCTGCAGTCACAACTTTCTGTGCAAAAGTGTCCATTAGGAGAAGTCCTAGCATACGTTTTGGATGTGCTTCACTCAAAACAAAGTTTTCAATTGATGTTCAATCCACTGTTGGGCGGCACAGTGGTGCAGTGGTTAGCACTCTCGCCTAGCAGTAAAAAAGGGTCGCTGGTTCGAATCCCAACCACGACACTACCTGCCTGGAGTTTGCATGTTCTCCCTGTGCCTGCGTGGGTTTCCTCCGGGTACCCCGGTTTCCTCCCACACTCCAAAGACATGCTGGTAGGTTAATTGGCTTCTGTCCAAAATTGGCCCTAGTATATGTATGGGGACCTTGGATTGAGGGTAGGGATTGATGTAAGTGTGCGATGTTCAGGGTTAGGGACAAGGGTCAGGGTTGTAGACCCGCACTCATTCAGGTTGAACTGGATGGACTGGTGTCTTTATTCAACCTTACTAACTATGTAACTATGTAACTATGTTGCAAATAGATTTGTACAATGCCGCTACACACGACCGGTTTTGCCATTGGAATAAACTCCGAAGGTTTCTCCGACGGAATTCCATTCAAGCGGTCTTGCCTACAAACGGTCAAACCAAAGTCCGCCCAAAGTCCAACCGTCTAGAATGAGGTGACGTACAACACGTACGACGGGACTAGTAAGAGGACGTTCAATAGCCAGTAGCCAATAGCTTCCGTCTCGTACTTGCTTCGGAGCATGCGTCGTTTTTGGTCCTTCAGAACAGCATACAGACAATTAGTTTTGCCGATAGGAATTGGTTCCGCCGGAATATTTAGAACATGTTCCATTTCTAGGTCCGTCAGAATTTTTGAAAAAAAAAAGGCAGATGAGGCATACACACGATCGGATGATAGATGATGGGAGGACTCCGTCTGACTTTTTCTGTCGGACATTTCGCTCGTGTGTACGCGGCTTAAGAATGTGTCTGTGGAGTGTGGATGGAGCACAACTGAATGTTCAGTTTCAGGTGGGGCACAATTGATTTTTGCCACATCACCAGAGTCAGTGTAATTATACAAATCTATTTGCAACAGTGGATGGAGCATTAACCACTTAAAGTGTTACTAAACCCACAACAGTAAAATCAGTCTGTATATGCAGATAAACATGCTTGTTGTACTCACTATAGAACCTAAGGGGTTAATCCTCTGCACTGTGTAAAAAGGTTGTTTGATCCTGTCTTCTCTAATCCTCCCCTTCTTCCACTGTCCCCAAAACACGTCCGGATAAGACAGAGTAAATGAAGTCAGGCTGCACATGCTCAATTTGGTATGTATTGCCAGAGAGGTTTTTTTCTTGGGAGAATGTGATCAGCACAGGGCCAATCAGCACTGTCCAGACAGAGGGTCAGGGGTCCTGCATCCTGATAGGTCAGCCAGTGCAATATGAAAACTCCTCCTACAAGCTTTAACCAGACACTGATAGAAGTCACATGACTGCTACGTATATACTGCTGATGAGAAAAGGTACTTAGCAGTTTATATTTACTAAAATATTTGCATTTCCATGTTCTGTGCACTGTGGGAGACCAGATATAGTGAATACAGGGTCCTGGGTTTAGTAACACTTTAGAGACCCAGTCTTTTTCTGACATTTGGCATGAAATTTTCACCACGTCGGTAACAACCCATGCAATCCATACATACAAAGAAACCAAAACAAATACGTTCAGAATGAATTTTGATGTAAAAAAATGGAATGACACTGGGAAAAAGTATTGAACACATGAAGAAAGGGAGGTGCAAAAAGGCATGTAAAGCCAAGAAACCAGCTGAAATCTATCAATAATTAGAAAGCAATCCTTCCCCTTGTCAGTGCAAATTATTATCAGCTGGTTCAGTCTCAACAGATGGCCTATAAAAAGGTGTCTCATTACCAAGGTGTCACACAAGAAACATCTTGGGTAAAAGTAAAGAGCTCTCTCTAGACCTTCACAACCGTTTTGTTGCAAAACATACTAATGGCATTGGTTATAGAAAGGTTTCTAAACTTCTGAATGTTCCAGTGAGCACTGTTGGGGCCATAACCTGAAAGTGGAAAGAACATCATTTCACCATAAACTGGACACAACCAGGTGCTCCTCACAAGATTTCTGACAAAGGTGTGAGAAGAATTATCAGAAGAGTTGCCCAAGAGCCAAGGAGCACTTGTGGAGAGCTATAGAAAGACCTGGAATTAGCAGGTAGAATTGTTTCAAAGAAAACAATAAGTAATGCATTCAACTGCCATGGCCTGTATGCACACTCACCATGCAAGACTCCATTGCTAAATAAAAAGCATATTGAAGTTTATTTAAAGTTTGCTGCACAACATTTAGACAAGACTGTGAAATACGGGGAGAATATAGTCTGGTCAGATGAGACCGAAATTGAACTGTTTGGATGCCATAATACACACCATGTTTGGAGGTCAAATGGCACGTCACCCCAAAAACACCAAATTACCAACAGTGAAGTTTGGAGGTGGGAACATCATGATGTGGGGCTGTTTTTCAGTAAACGGTACTGGGAAATTTAATTTCATTGAAAGAAGGATGAATGAAAAAATGTACCAAGACATTCTTGATAAAAATCTGCTGCCATCTACCAGGATGATGAAGATGAAATGAGGTTGGACATTTCAGCAAGACAATGATCCCAAACACAAAGCCAAGGAAACTCTCTTAATTGGTTTTAAAGAAAAAAAAAAAAGCTGCTAGAATGGCCCAGCCAATCACCTGACTTGAATCCAATAGAAAATCCACGGAAAGAACTAAAGATCAGAGTTCATAGAAGAGACCCACAGAACCTTCAAGATCTGAAGACGATTTGTGTGGAAGAATGGACCAAAATCACACCTGAGCAACGCATGTGACTAGTTTCTCCATACAGGAGGTGTCTTGAAGATGTCATTACCAACAAAGGATTTTGTACGGAGTATTAAATAAATTTCGGTTAGTGTGTTCAATACTTTTCCCTGTCATTCCATTTTCTTACACATAACTTCATTTCTGAACTTATTTGTTTTGGTTTCTTTGTATGTATGGATTGCATGGGTTGTTACCGACATGTGGTGAATTCTGTAACCAATGTCATCAATATCTTTTGCAACAATAAGGTTGCAAAGGTCTTGGGAGAGTTCCTTGCTTTTACCCATCATGAGATGATTCTTGTGTGACACCTTGGTAATGAGACACCTTTTTACAGGCCATCAGTTGAGACTTAACCAGCTGATATTAGTTTACACTGACAAGGGGAAGGATTGCTTTGTAATTATTTACAGATTTCAGCTGGTGTCTTGGCTTTACATGCCTTTTTGCACCTCCCTTTCTTCATGTGTTCAATACCTTTTCCCTTTGCCATTCCATTTTATTACACATAACTTAATTTCTGAACGTATTTGTTTTGGTTTCTTTGTATGTATGGATTGCATGGGTTGTTATCGACATGTGGGGAACATTTCATGTCAATAGCACCTTTAGAAATATATTTACCTAGAAAAATGGTGACGTGTTCAATACTTATTTTATCACTGTATATAATATCCCACAAAAGTGCAGCGCTATCCTTCAATGAATATATAATGCATAAATCATATAAGTGACCATCAATCTCATAAATAATAACAAAAAAAAAAGTATATAAATAAATCAGAGTAAGTCCATCTTTCATTAACCACTTCCTGCCCGCCCGCCATGACGGCGGGACGGAGCAGCTGTTGTTCTGGGCCGCCATCATATGACGGCGCAGCCTTCCAGGCAGCCCAGGGGGCACGCGCGCCCGCCGCATCGCTCGGGTCCCGGTGCGCATGCCTGGCGGCCGCGATGTCCGCCGGGCACCCGAGATTGCCCGGTAACCGAGCAGGACCGTGGATCTATGTGTGTGAACACACAGATCCATGTCCTGTCAGATGGGAGGAGACCGATAGTATGTTCCTTGTACAGAGGAACACCGATCGGTCTCCTCCCCTTGTGAATCCCCTCCCCCCACAGTTAGAATCATTCCCTAGCAACATATTTAAGCCTATAGCGCCCCCTCCTGGTTAACCCCTTCATTGCCAGTCACATTTATACAGTAATCAGTGCATTTTTATAGCACGGATCGCTGTATAAATTTGAATGGTCCCAAAAATGTGTCAAAATTGTCCGATATGTCCGCCGCAATATCGCAGTCACAATAAAAATCGCAGATCGACGCCATTACTAGTAAAAAAAAAAAATAATAATAAAAATGCTATAAATCTATCCCCTTATTTTGTAGACGCTATAACTTTTGCGCAAACCAATAAATATATGCTTATTGCGATATTTTTTACCAAAAATATGTAGAAGAATACGTATTGGCCTAAACTGAGGAAAAAATTTGTTTAAAAAAAAAAATTTGGATATTTATTATAGCAAAAAGTAAAAAATATTGTGTATTTTTTCAAACTTGTCACTATTGTTTTGTTTATAGCACAAGAAATAAAAACCGCAGGGGTGATCAAATACCACCAAAAGAAAGCTCTATTGGTGGGGAAAAAATGATAAAAATTTCATTTGTGTGCAGTGTTGTATGACCGCGCAATTGTTATTCAAATTGTGACAGCACTGAAAGCTGAAAATTGGCCTGGGCAGGAAGGGGGTGAAAATGCCCTGTATGGAAGTGGTTAAAGTCCATAAAATAAGGAATGTCCAGTTTCAGTGAATAGTGCAGTCCCATACACCATAGGAATCTTAACTTTGACCACCACAGTGTCCTTCACCCTACCTATGGGTGTTCTCTCACCTGCTTAGACAGACCTCACTAATTACAGGAGGTCAATTTGTGTTTTTGCAGTATTATAGTGGCACTGCTCCACTGGCTGAACGATCACAGTCCACAGCTTCCAGCGTGAACCTTTGAGAAAGCCCATTGGGCACAACGCCTGGGGTAAGCGGTGATGTAATCATGCTGGGTGGAGCTAGGCGGAGCTGTGGATGCCAAAATGATTCAGAAGTAAAAAAATGCTGTTTTTTTACTTCTGAATTGTGAGTGAGGTATACATTTAAATAAAAAATACTATAAGTGATATCTGCACTATGGTTTCTTCCTCTTGTTTTCTATATTAATGACACCACGCTGGGAGCTGCGGACCGGGATCATTCAGCCAGTGGAGCAGTGCCACTACAATACTGCAAAAGCTCATATTGACCTCCTGTAATTAGTGAGGTCTGTCTAAGCAGGTGAGAGGACACCCATAGGTAGGGTGAAGGACACTGTGGTGGTCAAAGTTAAGATTCCTATGGTGTATGGGACTGCACTATTCACGGAAATTGGACATTCCTTATTTTATGGACTTTAATGAAAGATGCACTTTGATTATATTCTTTTTTTTGTTATTATTTATGATTTATGCACCATATATTCATTGAAGGATAGCGCTGCATTTTAATGGTCCCTTACAGTATCGGGACAAGGTCATCCAGGGTCAAGATTCCAAAATGCACCCCTCCCCCCCTTTTCCTTGGGTCAGGGCACCCCTATCTCTGCAATAAACCATTGCGCCCAGGGCAGCCACCCCTCCTGCCCACCCCTTGTCCCGGCCCTGGTCACTTATATGATTTATGCACTATATATATTGATTGAAGGATAGTGCTGCACTTTTTTGAGATATTATACACTTTATTATTAATGCACCTTATGGACTTTGAGCACTTCATTAATAGTAATGAAAAGTTATTAATTTTTGTGTAATGAATTAATACACAGAGACACCTTGAATAGGCGTTTGGCACCATAAGACATTATTTTTGAGTTTGCACAAAAAAAGGTAATTTTATATAGATTTATTAGCACTGCCTTAGCTACTATATTTATTGATTGTGTTGTAAACACTGGAGGGTAGCTGCTTGTCACAGGAAAAAAAATCCTTTTTTTCCTGGTGCAGGTGTAAAGTATGTCATATTTTTTCCAGATAATAACCTATGCAGTCAAGGGGCTTCAGCATATAATAAAAAAATTGCTCAGTGCTTTGATTAATTATATTTTCCTCTGGTCTGGGTGTGTATTTTATGATTGGCCAGGAAAGAGGGGGGCCTGTTGGCATACCCCCCAACTTTTTGAGATGGGAATGAGGAACACCTATTAGCAAAAGTATGTAGGCATAGGACACGCCCCCTGCCACCCACACCACCCCCTCCCCCCAAAGGAGAATTGTACAAAAAAAAAAAAAAAAAAGATTGGTTAAACTCACAAGTGCTTTTTTTTACACAAGGGGAAAGGCGCCTCTGGGTGTAGTATGTAAACCAATTTATTAAAAAAGCCAATGTGCGAACAACTCACATTTGGATGAATAAAAGACAGCATATGGTAAAAATGAAGAGGTGATCCATCATGAGAGGGGTCCGTCAGGTCAGTCACAATCGTCTCTGCTGGCTGCCGTGCGTGTGGCTTGCTGTATACCGCTGAAGCCGGCTGTGGTGGTGATGGAATCCAAAGCGAGGCCAGGAATGCTAGTGGAAGGCAGGCGCGGGGTTGTGACGTCACTGGTAAGGGACGCGTTTCCTGAGCGTATGGGCTACGATGTCACGGTAGCCGCGCTCCTTCATCAAGCTCAGATGACATTGTGACATTGTAGCCCATACGCTCAGGAAACGCGTCGCTTACCAGTGACGTCACAACCCCGCGCCTGCCTTCCACTAGCGTTCCTGGCCTCGCTTTGGATTCCATCACCACCGCAGCCGGCTTCAGCGGTATACAGCAAGCCACACGCATGGCAGCCAGCAGAGACGATTGTGACTGACCTGACGGACCCCTCTCATGATGGATCACCTCTTCATTTTTACCATATGCTGTCTTTTATTCATCCAAATGCGAGTTGTTCGCACATTGGCTTTTTTAATAAATTGGTTTACATACTACACCCAGAGGCGCCTTTCCCCTTGTGTTTTTTCCTTCAGATCCTGGAGCTCGGTTTCAGTTCCTTTGGAAGGCAGCCCTGGTTGTGGATCCCATACCATTAGTTTATTTTCCCCATGTCTCCAACATAGACTGTCATGGACTAAATATGCCATTCCCTTTCTCCCAAGATAACATCATGTATATAGTATCTGTTTGCCAATTATGATGGTTCAATAACTTTCCAGTTCTTTGCGCCTTTACTTGTGTAATGCTTTTTTTTACCACTACTATTTCTTTATATTGGCTTTGGAAACTTACAAATGCAGCAATTTAGAAATTGGATGAAAGGTTTAGCACTGTAAACACTTTTGGATAGATAAATAGAGAGAAGCCCGTAGCAACAGCATGTAATGCATAGAGGAGGGCATGCATGACTGTGGTAACAGGGGAGTTAATAGTTTTAGGGGGTGTGGTATGAAGTAACCGAGGGGGAGGTAGCAAGGAAGGCTTTATAAGGTAACCCCGCCCAAGGGGGTGTAACAGTAGTGGTGGAAAGTTCCTGGAAGAGCATGGCTGAGATGGATAGCCTGATGGAGCAGCTCAGGGCCGAGGCCGCGGTGCGGGGGGCGGCATGGCTGCAGGACACTATTACAGCGGCTTTGCACAGCAGGGAGCCAGAAGCGCAGGGAAGATCGAGCGGCGCCAGAACCCGGCGGTCCCGCCCGCCTGAACGGTTCTCCCCCGACCAGCGTGTGACCGCACAACGGCAGCCCGGGACTCCTTCGGGTCCCGAGGTGGGCCCGCCGCCTAAACGGAAGGCTGGACCGGAGGGAGGGAGATCGAGCGCGGCCGCGGCGCGGCAGGACGACCGGCCGGAAGGTAATGGAGCAGCGGTGCGGCCTAGCAGAGCGGGCAGAGTGAGGAGCGCTAGCCCCGCCCACTGGAGGAGAGATACCACACAGGGGGAGAGATCACATGCAGTCAGCCCCGGGCCTTCTGGTTCCACGGCAGGGGCACACAGGAGGATCGAGAGGGGTCGGCCTAGCAGGGCAACACAGGTTCCAGGCGGCAGGACTGAGGTACTCACCGGTCCAGGCAAAGCAACATGCAAATCGGCTGGCAGAAGGGACACGCGGAGGCGGGGGCGTCCGGCCACAACCCCAGCGGCAACCCTGACAGACAGGTCGGGTGGGCCTTCATCGGATGAAGAAGTTGGAGGAAGAGGCGAACGAGAAAGGGGATGGTCCGGGTCGGAAGAGGAATCAACCCCCCCTCACAGGAGAGCAGCAGCGGTGGAGATCCCGGGTCCGGCTGATGAGGTTACGCCTGTGCAGCCTGGTGAGTCCAATGTTTTATATGTTGATTCTAGTATGGCTAGAGTAGGGGGGACGGGGGAGCCGGCGGGGAGCACAGTCAGCAGTGGGTCAGGGGCAGCAGGGAGCGGGGGGGCTTCAGGTTTAGGGGGGTTTTTAGCGGGCATCAAAGAGTTACTTCTGCGCTTTGAGGGGTCAGGGACGGGTAACTCGGGCCCGGCAGCATCGTGGATTCCGCCGACAGGGGGGCCTGGAGGGGTGGTGTCTACTGGGGTAACAGCAGCAGTACCTACGGTCACGGCAGCAGTTGCCTCGACTGCACCGGCGGCGTCTGGGAGTGTTGTGGCACAAGGGACGGACAAAACAGCAGAGACCACTAGTAGGCAGGACAGTACAAGATTGGCGGATGCAGCCAAGTGCGAGGTGTATGTGTGCTATGAGGGTCCATTAGGGTCGCACTTGAAACAGGAGGTGCGCGAGAAACTGTGGAAGGGTGAGTACGTGGAAATTTTCTCCCTATTGCCTTTAGAAAAATTCAACCTGGATAGGGTAAAACCGGACGATTCGAAGAAGGAGGACGAAGAGAAGAGGAGGTACAGGCTAATTCCTAGAACATTTACAAACTGGTTGCAGGCGTTTGCGATTATGGCTAGTGTGATAGGTGAGAAGCAACCCGAGCATTGCTCAGCGTTATTTTGTTATCAAGATGCTATTGGTGAGGCGTACAGGGTTTATGGGGGCACGGCGTGGCTGAGGTATGATGAGCAGTTCCGTCAACGGAGGGCGATTAGACCTGCGCTGCGTTGGGATCACAAGGACATAAGCCTGTGGATGAGATTGATGACGACGGCGAGGGCCCCCAATCAGTTTTTTCCAGGAGGGACCGGTGGACCTTCCACCCAGGGACATACGGTCGGAAACAAAAAGGGGGTTTGTTGGCAATACAACACCGGGACTTGCAGGTTCGGAGCCTCATGTAAGTATAAACACGAGTGTTCAGGATGTGGGGGATCCCACCCGGGATCAAGGTGTTTCAAACAAGGAAAGGGTAAGCAAGGAGAAACTGCAAACAAAAGGGAGGACCCCGGTGAGAGTGGAAAAGATGCGGCCGTTTCTCGGTAGGTATCCTGACAAAAGAGCAGCGCAATTGTTGGATGAAGGTTTCTCTGTGGGTTTTAAGATACCGTGCACTCTGTCCGTCATCCCACCAGTGTCGCCTAATTTGCGGTCCGCTATGGAACACCCGGACATAGTTTCAGAGAAGCTATCGAAGGAGGTTGCATTGGGTCGGATGGGTGGTCCATTTTCGGTGGCTCCATTGGATAATTTGGTGGTGTCACCGCTGGGGGTGGTACCAAAGAAGGAGCCGGGAAAATTCAGGCTAATCCATCATTTATCTTTCCCAAAAGGGGGGTCGGTCAATGATGCCATAGACCAGGGCGAGTGTTCCGTGACCTATACATCATTCGACGCTGCAGTGGGTTGGGTTCGGCGATATGGAAAAGGGGCTCTCATGGCTAAGGCAGATGTGGAATCAGCTTTCCGACTGCTGCCGGTACACCCGGACAGCTTTCGGTTATTGGGGTGTCATTGGAACAACCAATTTTATGTGGACCAATGCTTACCAATGGGCTGCTCAATATCGTGCGCGATATTTGAGCAGTTCAGCTCATTTGTGGAATGGGTTGTCAGGGAGGTGTCGGGTGTGAATTCAATAATTCACTACTTGGACGATTTTCTCTGCATGGGTCCGGCTGATTCGAGGATCTGCGCGGTGCTTCTGGCGACGTTGGAACACATCGCTGGAAAATTTGGCATTCCATTGGCGGCTGACAAGACGGAGGGACCGTGTACGGTCATCACGTTCTTAGGGATTGTACTGGACACGGAGGCGATGGAATGCAGGTTGCCGGACGATAAACTGGAGGACCTGAAGAGGGAGATTTCGGGGCTAATGGGTTTGCGAAAGGTTCAGCTAAGAACGCTGCAATCGGTGTTGGGCAAGCTTAATTTTGCATGCCGCATATTACCGATGGGTAGGGTTTTCTGTCGAAGGTTGTCGGCGAGCACGAGCGGTGTAAAATCGCCAAGACACTTTGTGCGGTTGAGAGAAACACATAGAGCGGACTTAAGGGTGTGGCACACCTTTTTGGAAGCGTTTAACGGTAGGGCTTTCTGGATGGCTGGTCCGGTCAGCAACTTTGATTTGGAACTATACACGGATGCTGCTGGTTCCACGGGGTTCAGGGCCTTTTTTCAGGGGCAGTGGAGTGCTGGGCCTTGGCCTCAGTCGTGGGTGGATGCAGGTTTTACAAAGAACCTAGTGTTACTGGAATTGTTTCCGGTAGTGCTGGCGGTGGAATTATGGGGAGCATCATTCAGGGACCTGAAGGTGCGTTTCCACGGGGACAATCTAGGTGTGGTACAAGTAATTAATAGGATTACGGCATCGTCTCCGCCAGTGATTAGGCTATTGCAACACCTGGTGTTACGTTGTTTGCAATTGAATGTTTTCATTCATGCTGTACACCTACCGGGGGTTGAAAATGTTATAGCTGATGCCTTGTCTCGCTTCCAGTGGGAAAGGTTCCGGGAGTTGGCGCCGGAGGCGGAGCAACACGGGGTGCCTTGTCCCGACTGGCTGTGGGCGATAGCATTGGCCTCATCGCTGGATGGGTAAAGAACTCGGTAAGTGGGTCCACGTGGGCGGCATACACGAGGGTATGGCAAGAATGGAGGGAGTTTGTGCGGAATATTGGGGAAGAGCCGGTCGGTGATGAGGTGAGATTGCTGTTGATATATTACATTGCTAGAAAAATGGAGGAGGGGGTATCCGCGTCAGTGGTGAATAGGAACGTGACGGGGTTGGCTTTTCTGTTTAAGCTGCAAGGTCAAGTGGATTTTACGAAAGATTTTTGGGTACGGCAGGCAATGAAGGGTTACAGAAAGGCGATGGTCAGACGGGATGCGAGAAGACCGGTGACATTTGAGATTTTACAGGGTATTATAAGGCAGCTGGAGAGGGTATGCTCCTCGGGTTATGAGGTGATGTTGTTCAAAGTGTCATTTTTGTTGGCGTTTTTTGGGGCTTTTAGAATAGGGGAACTGGTTAGCCCTTCTAAGAAAGTGCAAGGAGGTCTGAGTTATCAGGATGTGAGGTGTGAGGCAGAAGTTTTGGAGTTGCATTTGAGGAAATCTAAGACTGACCAACTGGGGAGAGGCAAAATGGTGCGGGTATATCCTGTTATGGGTTTGCAGTTGTGCCCAGTTGGGGCAGTTAGAGAATTTTTAGGTGTTTGCCCAGTGGGACTGGGCCCTTTTTTGATACATTTGGGGGGTGAATTTTTATCCAGATTCCAATTTAGGGCAGTTTTTGCAAAATGTATACAGGGATTGGGGCTGATTGAGAAGGAATTCTCGTCACATTCCTTCAGGATAGGAGCAGCCACCGAGGCAGCCAGGAACGGATTGGGGGAGGAAACTGTGAAGAAGATTGGTAGGTGGGAATCTAAGAGATTTCAATCTTATGTGCGGCCCAATCTGGTGATAAGTTTGTAGGAAGTATGGTAATAGAGATATGGCTGGTGTTGAAGCATTAATGGGTTTTTGTTTTGGTTTTGTTTATAGTATGGTTTTTTCTGTGCTTTTCTATTTCAGATTCGCTGCCAGGGATGGTCTGGATCATGGGCCATTCCTATGTGGCATGGGGGGCCCGGAGAGGGGACGCCCGTTATGAGGGTAGGCAATTGGGCTTTAGCAGGAGGGAAGCGTGCATAAAGTGGTTGGGGATCCCAGGTATGTTATGGGGCAGATTGGTGTCAGAGGTACATCGTTACGTGCAACGGGATAGGCCGCCGGATGTACTGGTAATACATGCAGGCGGCAATGACCTGGGCATTAGAGCCATGGTCGACCTAAAGCGCGACATCAAGTTGGATGTTTGGCGTTTAAGAGAGGCTTTTCCAAAAATGGTTATTGTCTGGTCAGACATGGTGGCCCGGACATCATGGAGGATGGCTAGATCAGTTGAAGGGGTCAACAGGGCCCGTAAAAAAATAAATAGGGAAGTAAGCAAATTTGTAGTGATGAATGGTGGTCTGGCGGTTAGGCATATGGAACTCGAGTTTGAGACGTGGAGGTATTTGAGAGCGGATGGAGTACATTTGAATGAGGTTGGAATTGATTTGTGGGCCCTGGGGCTACAGGATGGAATACAGAGAGCTCTTCGGGTGTGGAGGGGCACCCAAGATTAAGGTATTACTCTTGGGCGCTGTGGCGGGCGTTGGTCTGGGCAAAAAGCAAGGTAAATGGCAAAAGTAAGAGTCTTTTTGGGAGCTAGCGTTGATATGGCTCATGATGGTGGTTCCCGGTTAACGGAGGTTAGCCGGGAAGTGATATGGGGCACTGCGGTCATTGCTAGTCTCTGAGCCAGCTTGTCGGCTTGAGGCCTATTTGATAGATTTGATGGGACCGCAGTGCAAGTCCTGTTATGGACACAGAGGATGATCAAGATATTGCTCAGACCAACGCTTGATAATTAAGCAGGTTGTTTTAACAGATGTTGTTTTTTGTTGTTGATGTTTTTCTATTTATGATAGATAATGTTGATATGTTATATTTTTATATTTAAGATTATTTGTTTAATAAAATTAGGCCGCTACGGCCTTTTAATACTCCAAGCTCGGTGTGGTTTGAGTCATTGGGGTAATAGGGTGGCAGGTTGCTATTAGGGGAAAATGACATCTGTAATCCGTCAGTCATGCATTTTATATATAACCATATAAATCAGACTTAAATGAGGGAGAAATGAGGAGGAAAGAGGGACATTGTTCCAAATGAGGGACAGCCCCTCGAAATCAGAGAGAGTTGGGAGCTATGCCTATTAGACCTTTATGATCTAAAGCAGGGGTCCCCAACCCCCAGACCGGGGACCGGTACCGGTCTGTGCCCTGTTTGCAGACGGCCTCCAAAGGCTTCACTGAAAGAGGTGCAGCAGGCAAGCAGAGAGATGACATCATCTCTCCCCGCCCACCTCACATCACAGCTGTTCTGCCTCCGGACTGTCACAGGATGGCAGTATAGCTACTTTGCATGTGCTGGTTTCCCTGCTCAAATGTGGGATGCTCAGGAGGCCGTACCGCTGGGGAGAGGCTGCAAGAGAATACATGTAAGTGTTTTCACTGCAGAAAATCTTTACAAATTGGCCTTAAAGTGACAAGCTGCATCTGACCACTGACCCACAGTATACAAGACCACAGCACTGGGGTCTATAAGACCTGCAATGCTTGCATTTAGAGCGGATAAATAGTGCAAGCGATACTAAAACCCCAATTCAAACAGCCAGATTAGTAGGAAATGGGAAACTGCTTGAAACCTAATAGGGTTGTTGTGCTCAGAGTTGGGCGTTAAGTGGAACTCCCTACAAACAGTCAAATACATACATATTTACCTGCCCATATGTAGGCAAGTTATTGTTAATCCTGTTGTAAAATGTTTTGCTGGTGCTGCAATAATGAAGGGTTCTGTGCTGTCATGTCTTCTTCTGTCTGCGACTCCCTTCTCTTTGAGAGGTGATATATACAGGGGAGGACCAACCTCATGTGCAGTCTAGGCATGGGATTGATGCAGTAAGGAACCTCTCTACTATGGCCTTTTTTTCTCAGAAAATAGATGCAGGAACTCAACCATGACCCTACAAATGGCTCTATTACCTCCCCCGCACACTGTAGGTAGCTCTGCCCCTTTCACTTACAGGGAGATCATCCAGTGGGGGTGTCATGATATACATTGCACCCTGGGTACCTTCACCTTGTCCCCATCCTGCATTCAATGGAAGCTGCTCAGAAGATCAGATCTGTGGAAGCCATGGGGGAAAGAGCTGTCACTTGTAAACACAGAAGCCAGGCTTCTGTGTTTACAAGAGATAGTAGTGAGCAGGAAGAAATGGACCTGAGCCAGAGGTGGTGGAGTTCCACCAAGTTCCAGCAGAAAAAGCCCTGGGTGTAACCCTTCAAACACTTCTAAGAGTAGCAACATTTATAAGTAACAGAGAGAAACAATCATAACAGGCAGTCAATATGCTTTCTGTATGAGATATTTACCAAACATATGCTGCTGTTTTTCTTGTCCTCTGCCGGAGTCTCTGGTCTGCATGTCTAAGCTCTGTATGAGGTCCTTTGTAGCTGATGTGTGGTGGACTGGCATTGGACGAAATGCGTTGTACGCAGGAGCCTGCTGAGTCCCAGATCTCTCTGTGTAGCTTTCCTGTCTTTCTGAGGAAGGATGGCTATTCCCAGTCAGTCTGTGGTCTGAAAGAGAGCAGAATTGTGATGCATATATAGATTCAAACCAGGTGCCCTCAGGCTTTTTGAAAACACTTTATTCAACGCGTTTCTGAGCGGTTACTCTGATCCGTCTTCAGAAAGAGTTTTTAAAGTAAACAATCGGGCTGATTTACAAACTGTTGGGCCATGAGTTGAGGCGCACACCGAGGCACAACGTACGTTTTGTTATTTACGAAACGTGTGCGCCGGTAAAACAGCGCTATTCCAAATTTACTAAAGTAATCTCGGTGCACGGGAGGAGGTGATCAGTGCGCCACTATGGACATGGCGCACGGCATCTTCAATTTAATATTTAAACAAGCTGGAAGTGCCAATATTATGGGATGATGTGAGGAAGTATAGTAATAACTGCCCAAGTAACAAATATGCCCAAAATAGAATGAGACAGGAACTTTTTCTGAACAAGCCTGCAAGTACATTTAGAATTGTGTGAGGTCAATTTATGCACTGCGCATGCGCAAGCGGCAGTTGCGCGCGTTCAAATGCGTTGGTTCACTGCGCGGCCAAAATCATAGTAAATGTCAAGTAACGTAAATGCATCTGCGTGGGTTGAACAAGCGCAACTCTAAACTTGACATCTTTTTTAACGCTGGTTCACTTTTATGTATTTTTTCTAAATGATGTAAAAAAGACTCTCGCTCCTCGAGCTCCTCCTAAAAGGGCATTTAA
Source organism: Lithobates septentrionalis (assembly GCA_037952835.1). Taxonomy (NCBI): domain Eukaryota; kingdom Metazoa; phylum Chordata; class Amphibia; order Anura; family Ranidae; genus Lithobates; species Lithobates septentrionalis. The sequence goes on from JBBDGP010000149.1 coordinate 4,979,069, forward strand.
CCCTCCCCCTCTAATGCATATTTTTTTGGGCTATTTTTTGCTTTTAAAGGGGAACTCTACACTCCATTCTCCAAAGGCTGTGAGCTGCCTTCACCAATCCAAACCACTTTTGGGGTGCCCGAGCCCCTCCTGCCCCCAAGCATCCACCCCTTTCATTAGCTGGCTTTGTTTGGCTAGGGGTTTGTTAGTGCGTGGAAGGGGGGTATTTTTCATGTGGGGGTTCTCGTTTTAAGCCTTTCCAGACCCAAATGGCCTTCTATGTATTGGGTGGGGGGGGGAGGCTATTTTTTTTTGTTAAAATCTTGCAGCTGCAATGTCGAATTGTAAGTTTGCTCTAAAGCCGTACATCTTTGAAGCAGCATTTTGGATACATGCTACAGATGCACCACTTTACAGGCAGAGTAACCCCCCCCCAAGTTAATAGTTATAGGGCAAGTTCACTCTAAAGAATCGCAGTCCAGATGCTTTTCTGCATGTGCGTTTCTGATGTGTTCCTGTGCGTTTATGATGGGTTTTTTTTTGCATTTTATAGCGTTCCAGTACAGTCCAGTGCAGGAAAAATGCAGCATGTTCTACTTTATTTTCTGGAACTGGAACGCACTGGAACTGCAAGCAATGGTGTGAACTATGCCATTGATAAACATATAACCTACTTTCCATGCATATTTGATGCATAAAAAAATGCACTGGACTGCATGTGGTGTGAACTGGCCCTTAAGCAATTTGGCATATTTAAAGACACTTCTCCTTGTTTGGTTTTTGGGGTTCTCCAAATTGGTGACATTGATATATGTCCCTTAGGGTGGGACCTGGGTCAAGTTAGACGGAAGGCAAGTGTTTTTACTTTTTGAGTGGACTCAGTGGAGCACATCCAAAACTTACACAAACAAATACGTTTTTTTACCGGAATGTGTAAATTGCTGTAACTTGCTCACTGTACCCTTTATCAAAAAAGTACTTTTACTGGGAGGACAAGTTGCCGCCTCTTCATCTTATACTCATATCCGATACTTAAGCTTGGATTTTTCCTAATGGACACTTTTGCACATGGAGTAGTTGTGGTTACACTTTATTTTTAAAGCGGAGGTCCGCCGAAATTTTTTTTTTTTTTAAAGTCAGCAGCTACAAATACTGCAGCTACTGATTTTTAAAATATGGAGACTGACCTGTCCAGGGAGCCCGCAATGTCGGCATCCGAAGCCGATCTGTCGCTCCGTTCTCGGGTGCTGCCGCCAGCATCTTCGGTAAGGGAAACGGGAAGTGAAGCCTTGAGGCTTCAGTTCCCTACTGCGCATGCGCGAGTCGCGCTGCGCAATCCGGATGGTCCCTACTGTCTCTGGGACCCCTGTGTTTCTCAGCAGACAGCGGGGTGGGGGACGGGAAGAGCAGGGAAGCAGAAGCACCAATATGCATCCATACACTGTACATATACAAAAAAATACACAGCGGGTAAAATAAGTATTGAACACGTCACCATTTTTCTAGGTAAATCTATTTCTGAAGGTGCTATTGGCATGAAATTTTCACCACGCCGGTAACAACCCATGCAATCCATACATACAAAAGAAACCAAAACAAATCAATTCAGTAATGAAGTTATGTGTAATAAAATGGAATGACACAGGGAAAAAGTATTAAACACATGAAGAAAGGGAGGTGCAAAAAGGCATGGAAAGCCAAGAAACCAGCTGAAATCTATCAATAATTAGAAAGCAATCCTTCCCCTTGTTAGTGCAAATTATTATCAGCTGGTTCAGTCTCAACTGATGGCCTATAATTACCAAGGTGTCTCACAAGAAACATCTTGAGTAAAAGTAAAGAGCTCTCTCTAGACCTTCACAATCGTTTTGTTGCAAAACATACTAATGGCATTGGTTACAGAAAGGTTTCTAAACTTCTGAATGTTCCAGTGAGCACTGTTGGGGCCATAACCTGAAAGTGGAAAGAACATAATTTCACCATAAAAAAAATAAAACAAGGATGCGCTGCGCTCAAGTATATATCATGTGAACTCCTCAACCTGACTATAATACCAAAAATTATTTAAAAAATATGAAAAAACACATAAATATGTTTACACACAATTGTTCATAAGAACAATGTGCATAAAAATAAATAATCTAACATGTAATCATGAAATCACAAATAAATATACTGTGCACATAATAAATATATAAATAGATGAAAAACGTACAATAATTCTTATGGGGTGCAACATGCATATACTATGCTGAAATCAGAAAATAAATACATTGAAGTGCCAAGTGAACCTTAAATAAATTAATTAAATCTGTAGAAGTAAACATCGCCCAAAAAAAAGTGCATATAACAGTGTCCAAAGATATCCAAAAAGATTGTGTGTTATTGGTGTCCAAAAAACATTAATGTCCAAATTATCCAGCATGCTTAAAGCCTCGTTTTGGATTTTAGGTGTTTACAAGTTTAAAATAGGTTTTTTTGCTAGAAAATTACTTAGAACCCCCAAACATTATATATTGTTTTTTTTCTAACATCCTAGAGAATACAATAGCGGTCATTGCAATACTTATTTTTGCACCGTATTTGCGCAGCGGTCTTCTAAGCGCACTTTTTTTGGAAAAAATTCACTTTTTTGAAAAAAAAAATAAGACAACAGTAAAGTTAGCCCAATTTTTTTTTATATTGTGAAATATAATGTTACGCCAAGTAAATTGATACCCATCATGTCACACTTCAAAATTGCGCCCGCTCGTGGAATAGCGTCAAACTTTTACCCTTAAAAATCTCCATAGGCGACGTTTAAAAAATTCTACAGATTGCATGTTTTGCGTTACAGAGGAGGTCTAGGGCTAGAATTATTGCTCTCACTCTACCGGTCGCGGCGATACCTCACATGTGTGGTTTGACCACCGTTTTCATATGCGGGCGCTACTCACGTATGCGTTCGCTTCTGCGCGCGAGCTCGTCGGGACAGGGCGCTTTAAAAAATTTTTTTTTTTTTTTTATTATTTATTTTATTTTATTTTATTTATTTTTTCACTGTTTTTAAAAAAAAAAAAATTTTGGATCACTTTTATTCCTATTACAAGGAATGTAAACATCCCTTGTAATAGAAAAAAGCATGACAGGTCCTCTTAAATATGAGATCTGGGGTCAAAAAGTCCTCAGATCTCATATTTAGACTAAAATGCAAAAAAAAAAAAAAAAATTAAAAAAGTCGTTTAAAAAAAAATGACACAAAAAAAATCTGTGCCTTTAAGAGAGTGGGCGGAGCCGTCGTAATGACGTCGCTCCGGCCGTCACATGGTATGGAGACAGGTGAGCGCCATCTTGGCCTCACTTGTCTCCATACCTCAGCAGGGAAAGGACCCGATCACCTCCGCCACTACCGACGGCTCCGGTAAGCGGCGGAGGGTGCGGGAGAGCGGCGGGAGGGGGGGTGGCACCTCTCCCGCCGCCGATAACGGTGATCTCGCGGCGAACCCGCCGCGGAGACCACCATTATCGTGTACGGAACCGCCCGCTGAAAAGATGGATATCTCGGTTGTGGCAGCAGCTGCTGCCGTTACCGAGATATCCATCTTCAAAAAAATGACGTATATATACAGTGGGCGGTCCGGAAGTGGTTAATCCAGGTGTCACAAAACATGCCATGGTGTGCCTTGGTGACCCCCCAAAGTGATTGCGCTCACCTTAGAGCGTGTGACACAGTGTTTAGCTGCGTCGAAACACGCTGTGGAGCCACCCCCGGGCTCTGTATAGCAAGCTAGATAGGTCTCCAACCTGGATCAATGTGGCTCCATAAGCATCTTGCACTCGCTCTCTCAATGTCAGCTTTGGACTCTATGCTCCATGTTCCGTGTACGCTCCGGCTCCCTTCACAAGTCTCCAGGTTACTATCCCAAGGTGGGGTCTCCTCAGACGTCTGAGACCTCCCATGGCTCCTCCCCCTTCACTCTACTGGCGAGGGTTTAGGCTGGTCACTCCTTGCACAAAGTGTCACGCCGGGAACAAGTGTTTGGCACTTGGACACGGGCACTTCTCCTAACAAGACCACCTGTCATCTTCACCATCTCCTTACCATGCCTTCTCTGCTCTACTCTTTCAGGTAACTACACTGGTCTTCCCTGCAACACAAAATTTGCTCTACCTGTCTGCGATTTCTCACCTGACTCTTCATACCCTCTGGTAACTGCAAAGACTCCACTCTTCTCTTAAACACTGGACTACATTTCCTAACTGAACTTTAATTCTGCCTTACTAAGAATTTGAAACTAATGTCTATACTTGTTTGTTTTCGAAAGTGTCACTTATTTTGTATTCTGCTGCCCTGAACAAGATCAAACATTTAACCTTATTCTGTTGCCCCCTCTTGTACTGCAATCTGTGCAGGCCAGTTGTAAAACCCCACCAAGCTTGGTTTTATCAGCTTCTAATTGAATAATTTTGAATCCCCCCCACACACACACACACACACACACACACACACCTTCCCACTATAAATTTAGTTCATTTCTTGGGACAGCTGGCGAGGGTTTAGGCTGGTCACGCCGGCAACAAGTGTTTGGCACTTATACACTGGCACTCTGACTAAGGCACTGCTACAAAAAAGGAAGTACAGACATTATTGTACCACAGCTATTTTGCAGGAAGTTCCACTTCATTCTCTAACTTTCCTCAGCCTTCCTTCTATTAGCCTGTCCCCACCCTCTAAAATGCTCACACTAATCTTTGTTATAACGTCCTCTCTCCTCAAATTCTCATGTCTTTACCCCCCCTCTCCAGCCCCCAACCTTTACATATCTCCCTCTCTTCTGCCCACTCAATATTACTCCACTTACCACCTCCTGCTCATTCTAAGCCCACACAGTATCACCACGTCCATTCCACCACAGCATCTGCCCTCCTATAAATCCCACTCCCGCCTTACCACCCTCACCTTCCTACTACTCCTAATGTCTGGAAACATCGCACCAAACCCCGGCCCTCCCACACCCAGTTCCCAACGTCAAGATCAGCCATCTACCTCCTCCAACAGTAGTCATAACTTCAACCTTCTCATCCCAATTCCCCTGATTCCACAAGTCAGCCCCCCTCTTTCATGTCCCATCTGGAATGCCCGCTCAGTCTTCAACAAACTAGTTTCTGTCAATGACCTTTTCCTCTCCAAATCCCTTGATCTATTTGCTATAACTGAAACCTGGCTCAAGGAATTCGATACTACCTCTCCAGCTGCACTGTCCCACAGTGGCCTTCTCTGGACTCACTCCACCAGACCCAGTGGACGAAAAGGAGGTGGTGTCGGACTTCTCCTCTCCCCACACTGCACCTTTCAGATACTGCCCACACCTCCCTCTCTTTCCACCTGCTATTTCAAAATGCACTGCATTCGTCTTTTCTCTCCAGCTTGTCTGAGGGTTGCAGTCATTTATCGGCCTCCTGGACCAGTGTCACGCTTTCTGGTTGACTTCTCTGCATGGCTACCCTATTTTCTCTGATCCGAAGTGCCTGCCATCATCCTAGGTGACTTTACCATTCCAATCAATGTTATTAATGCTACCACTTCTAAACTTCTCTACCTAACCTCCTCTTTTAACCTAACACAATGGACACAAACCACCACTCACTCCAACGGCAACACTCTCGACCTTGTATTCTCCCATCGCTGCACTCCCTGCAATCTCTCCAACGCACCCTTTCCTCTCTCTGATCACAACCTTATCCGTTTCACACTCTCCTGTCTCCTTTATCCCATGCTGCCAACCCACAAACCACTACCCGCAGGAACCTTCGCAACCTCAAACCTTCCCTTCTTCACTCTGCTACTGATGGCCTTTATGACAAAATCGCACCCTGTCCTGCCCAGACCTAACCACTTCCATCTACAACACCACGTTGTCATCCTCCCTAGATGTACTTGCTCCTCTTTCTACACACAGAACCAGGCCCCATCTGCCACAACCCTGGCAAACAGACGACACCAGAAGTCTCAAGAGACACAGCCGTGCTCTTCAGCGAGCATGGCGAAAATCTAAATCTAAACTCCTGCCTCCACACTGCTAAACAAACCTATTACAACACTCTCATCAAAACCCTTTCATCCAAACCTCGTCAACTCTTTTCTACCCTTAATTCCTTACTTCACCCCCCACTGCCCCCACCCACCAACTTGCTTACCGCTCAACATATTGCCAACCACTTCAATAGCAAAATCAACACAATTCGCAAGGAGATATCCAGCATTCAAATTCCTCCCCTACCCAACATATCAGGTCCAACACCACACTCAATACTCTCCTCCTTTTGCCCAGTTACCACAGAAGAAGTTGATAAACTCCTCTCCATGACCCACCTCACTACATGTCCCCTGGACCCTGTCCCCTCTCAATTACTGCGACCACCTTCCCACTCTATCCTCAACTCCCTAACCCACATCTTCAACCTCTCCCTCTCCTCCGGCACCTTTCCTTCCCCGCTCAAACATGCACTGGTTACCCCCATACTCAAAAAACACTCACTAGACCCCACCTGTTTGAATAACTTAAGACCTATCTCCCTTCTCCCGTTTGCCTCCAAGCTCATCGAACGCCTTGTTCATGACCAAATGAGTCGCTACCTCACGGACAACAACCTTCTCGACCCCCTACAGTCTGGCTTCCGCCTACAACATTCTACTGAAACTGCCCTACTAAAACTCACCAATGACCTAATAACTGCCAAAACCAATGGCCACTACTCCATACTCATACTTTTAGACCTCTCTGCTGCCTTTGACACAGTTGACCACCTGCTGCTCCTCAGCAAATTACACTCCCTTGGCCTCCGTGATTCTGCATTATCCTGGTTCTCCTCCTACCTATCTCAGCGCATTTTCAGTGTCATTTACAACTCCATCTCCTCCGCTCCCCTTTCTCTTTCTGTTGGGGTACCCCAAGGCTCCGTCCTTGGGCCTCTCCTTTTCTCACTCTATACCTCTTCCCTGGGCCAGTTGATCACCTCCCATGGCTTCCAATACCACCTCTATGCCGATGACACACAGATCTATCTCTCCACTCCTCAACTCACCCCCTCGATCTCCTCACGGATCTCAAACTTGCTGAATGACATATTGGTATGGATGTCACACCACTTCCTCAAACTTAATCTTTCTAAAACTGAGCTTGTTATATTTCCTCCTTCACGGTCCCCCTCCTGTGACTTCACCATTAATATCAACAACACAACCATTGGTCCCTCCACACATGCCAGGGTCCTGGGTGTAATCCTTGACTCTGACCTCTCCTTCAGCCCCCATATCCAATCACTGGCTAAATCCTGCCGCCTTAACCTCCGCAACATCTCCAGAATTATACCCTTCCTGACTAATGACACCACAAAGCAACTTATTCACTCCTTGATTATTTTCCGCCTCGACTACTGCAACTCTTTCCTTAATGGCCTACCCTTAAGCAGGCTATCCCCCCTTCAGTCTATTATGAATGCTGCTGCTAGACTAATACACCTCACTAATCGATCCGTGACTGCTGCTCCTCTCTGCCAATCCCTTCACTGGCTTCCCCTACCCCACCGCGTAAAATTCAAAATGCTAACCATAACATACAAGGCCATTCACAACATCGCCCCCATCTACATCGCCAACCTCATCTGCAGATATCGCCCAAATCGCCCCCTCCGCTCCTCCCAGGACCTCCTGCTCTCTAGCTCCCTTGTTACCTCCTCCCATGCTCGCCTTCAGGACTTCTCCGGAGCCTCTCCCATTCTCTGGAACTCCCTTCCCCAGTATGTCCGATCAGCCCCTAACCTGTCCACCTTTAGGAGATCCCTGAAAACTCATTTATTCAGGGAAGCCTATCCCACACCCACATAACTGTCCCTGAGCCACCCCCATCAAATCATTCTTTGCAGCTATTACCTTTTGTACCACCACCCCCTCCCTTTAGAATGTAAGCTCTACGAGCAGGGCCCTCCTGTACCTTTTTGTATTGAACTGTACTGTAATTGTGTTGTCCCCCTTATACATTGTAAAGCGCTGAGTAAACTGTTGGCGCTATATAAATCTCGTATAATAATAATAATATAGTCTGTCAGATGAGACCAAAATTGAACTCTTTGGATGCCATAATGTTTGGAGGTCAAATGGCACATCACCCCAAAAACACCTCCATACCAACAGTGAAGTTTGGAGGTGTGAACATCATGATATGGGGCTGTTTTTCAGTAAACGGTACTGGGAAACTTCATGTCATTGAAAGAAGGATGAATGAAAAAATGTACTAAGACATTCTTGATAAAAATCTGCTGCCATCTACCAGGATGATGAAGATCAAACGAGGTTGGACATTTCAGCAAGACAATAATCCAAAAACACAAAGCCAAGGAAACTCTTAATTGGTTTCAAAGCAAGAAAATAAAGCTGCTAGAACGGCCCAGCCAATCACCTGACTTGAATCCAATAGAAAATCTATGGAAAGAACTAAAGATCAGAGTTCATAGAAGAGGCTCACAGAACCTTCAAGATCTGAAGACGGTTTGTGTGGAAGAATGGACCATTCAGGAGGCGTCTTGAAGCTGTCATTACCAACAAAGGATTTTGTACAAAGTATTTAATATATTTCAGTTAGTGCGTTCAATAATTTTCCCTGTGTCATTTCATTCTCTTACACATAACTTCAATTCTGAACGTATTTGTTTTGGTTTCTTTGTATGTATGGATTGCATGGGTTGTTACCGACATGTGGTGAAAATTTCATGTCAATAGCACCTTTAGAAATATATTTACCTAGAAAAATGGTGACGTGTTCAATACTTATTTTACTCGCTGTATATAATATCCCAAAAACGTGCAGCGCTATCTTTCAATGAATATATAGTGCATACAGTAAATCATATAAGTGACTTCTGTAACCAAATGCCATCAATATGTTTACAATAAGGCTGCAAAGGTCTTGGGAGAGTTCCTTGCTTTTACCCATCATGAGATGTTTCTTGTGTGACACCTTTTTACAGGCCATCAGTTGAGACTGAACCAGCTGATAATAATTTGCACTGACAAGGGGAAGGATTGATTTCTAATTATTGACAGATTTCAGCTGGTGTCTTGGCTTTACATGCCTTTTTGCACCTCCCTTTCTTCATGTGTTCAATACCTTTTCCCTGTGTCATCCCATTTTATTACACATAACTTAATTTCTGAATGTATTTGTTTTGGTTTCTTTGTATGTATGGATTGCATGGGTTGTTAGCGACATGTGGTGAAAATTTCATGTCAATAGCACCTTCAGAAATATATTTACCTAAAAAAATGGTGACATGTTTAATACTTATTTTATCGCTGTATATAATATCCCAAAAAAGTGCAGCGCTATCCTTCAATGAATATATAATGCATAAATCATATAAGTGACCATCAATCTCATAAAAAGTAACCTTAAAAATCCTTAAAATAAGGAATGTCCTATTTCAGTGAATAGTGCAGTCCCATACACCATAGGAATCTTGACTTTGACCACCACAGTGTCCTTCACCCTACCTATGGGTGTCCTCTCACCTGCTTAGACAGATCTCACTAATTACAGGAGGTCAATTTGTGTTTTTGCAGTATTGTAGTGGCACTGCTCCACTGGCTGAAAGATCACAGTCCACAGGTGACGTAGGTGGTGACGTAATCATGCTGGGTGGAGCTAGTCGGAGCTGTGGATGCCAAAATGATTCAGAAGTAAAAAACATGCTGTTTTGTTACTTCTGAATTGTGAGTGAGGTATACATTTAAATAAAAAATACTATAAGCGATCTGCACTATGGTTTCTTCCTCTTGCTTTCTATATTAGTGACACCACGCTGGGAGCTGCGGACCGGGATCATTCAGCCAGTGGAGCAGTGCCACTACAATACTGCAAAAGCGCATATTGACCTCCTGTAATTAGTGAGGTCTGTCTAAGCAGATGAGAGGACACCCATAGATAGGGTGAAGGACACTGTGGTGGTCAAAGTTAAGATTCTTATGGTGTATGGGACTGCACTATTCACGGAAATTGGACATTCCTTATTTTTTGGACTTTAATGAAAGATGCACTTACTCTGATTATATTTTCTTTTTTTGTTATTTTTTATGAAATTGATGGTCACTTATATGATTTATGCACCATATATTCATTGAAGCATAGCGCTGCATTTGTCATCCAGGCTCAAGATTCCAAAATGCGCCCCTCCCCACTTCCTTGGGTCAGGGCACCCCTATCTCTGCAATAAACCATTGCGCCCAGGGCAGCCACCCCTCCTGCCCACCCCTTGTCCCGGCCCTGGTCACTTATATGATTTATGCACTATATATATATTGATTGAAGGATAGTGCTGTACTTTTTTGAGATATTATACACTTTATTATTAATGCACCTTATGGACTTTGAGCGCTTCATTAATAGGAATGAAAAGTTATTTATTTTTGTGTAATGCATTAATACACAGAGACACCTTGAATAGGTATTTGGCACCATAGGACATTATTTTTGATTTTGCACAAAAAGGTAATTTTATATAGATTTATTAGCACTGCCTTATCTACTATATTTATTGATTGTGTTGTAAACACTGGAGGGTAGCTGCTGTTTGTCACAGTGAAATCAATCCTTTTTTTCCTGGTGCAGGTGTAAAGCATGTCATATTTTTTCCAGATAATAGCCTATGCAGTCAAGGGGCTTCAGCATATAATAAAAAATTGCTCAGTGCTTTGATTAATTATATTTTCCCCTGGTCTGGGTGTGTATTTTATGATTGGCCAGGAAAAGAGGGGGGCCTATTGGCATACCCCCCAAATTTTTGAGATGGGAATGAGGGACATCTATTAGCAAAAGTATGTAGGCATAGGACACGCCCCCCTAACACCCACATCGCCCCCCCTCCCCCCAAAGGGGAATTGTACAAAAAAAAGATTGGTTAAACTGACAAGTGCTTTTTTTCACACTACTATTCCTTTATATTGGCTTTGGAAACTTACAAATGCAGCAATTTAGAAATTGGGTGAAAGGTTTAGCACTGTAAACACTTTTTGATAGATAAATGGTGCATTTTATATACAAATATATAGATCAGACTTAAATGAGGGACAAATGAGGAGGAAAGAGGGACATTGTTCCAAATGATGGACAGCCCCTTGAAATCAGGGAAAGTTGGGAGCTATGCCTATTAGACCTTTATGATCTAAATCAGGGGTCCCCAACCCCCAGACCGGGGACCGGTACCGGTCTGTGCCCTGTTTGCAGACGGCCTCCAAAGGCTTCACTGAAAGAGGTGCAGCAGGCAAGCAGAGAGATGACATCATCTCTCCCCGCCCACCTCACATCACAGCTGTTCTGCCTCCGGACTGTCATAGGATGGCAGTATAGCTACTTTGCATGTGCTGGTTTCCCTGCTCAAATGTGGGATGCTCAGGAGGCCGTACCGCTGGGGAGAGGCTGCAAGAGAATACATAAAAAACAAAAAGTGTAGCGCTAAATGAAAATACACCCTCAATGTATAAATTGTGAAAAAATAATAAATGAGTGTCCGGTGCTTTCAATAAAGAACAAATGTCCATCAAAAACAAATTGAATGTCCTTCAGTGAACCAATAATTAAAATCCGTAAACAATAAGGACCTTGAAGGTCACCACTTGTGAAAAAATGTGCACAATGCTGTCACCAGCATGTAACTCCATACAGACTGATATAAAATAATACACAGCTGGTTACTATTAAGTCCATTATATGTACATATTTGATCTTATTGGATGGTAAATATAGAGACCAATTTGATACACCGCACCACAGTGTCTTCATAAAAAACGTGCAATACCCACAGCCAGTGAAGATGGAGGCTTACCGGAGGGTTTGAACCCAGAACAGCATATACTGTCAGGGTCAAACCAGCTTGTATTGCACACCGGCAATGGGGGGAAGACCTTGGCAACCTGGAGATGGGGGGCTTCATGGAAGTGTCTTCTCCAAATGTAGCGTTAACTATCCCAGTTTTTGTGGATTTTTGGTAGATAATATATAGTAGGGATCCGGGGTGCCGTAGGGATCAGGAAATCTCTCTCTTTTTTATTCAGGATTTTTAATTCATAACCTTTTGTTTGAATTCCAATGATAGAGGGATCTCTCTATCATATGAGGCCAGTAAAACCAAAATTCACTTTTTGGACCTACAGATAGAGATAGTAGATAAAAGATTCAGATTCAGTACACACTTCAAACCCACAGACCGTAATGGTTTTATCCCTGTGGACAGTTGTCACCATGGATCATGGTTGAGTGCAGTCCCGCGAAGTCAGTTTCTAAGACTTCGCCGGAACTGCACTGACACAGAAGTATTTCTCGAACAAGCGGAAATTTTGAAATATAAATTTTTGGATAAAGGATATGATAAAGGCAGTCTGGATTTTGAAATCCAAAGGGCTATTGGCACCGATAGGAAATCTCTACTGGAAATCAAACCCAAGAGAGAGCCGGATGGGAAGTTCAGGTGGGCCATGTTGACATCCTTCTCAATACAACACAGGCAAATCAAAAATATCATAAGGAAGCATTGGGGTGTTCTCAAGCAAGACAACATTCTAGGTCCACTTATTCCGGAACAAGCCAATGTCATCTTTAAAGGTGCACTTTCGATACAAGGTCGGATAGCTCCTAACACTATCAATGCCCCTACCCATCCTTCTTTTTTTCACGATTGGACTGGCTTTTTTCCGTGTAGGAAGTGCATAGTATGCCAACACAATACTGTGAGGACTCGTAAAGTGACGGAATTCACTTCCACGGTGACAGGAAGGAGATATACTATAAAACCGTTCTGTACAAGTAGTACCAAGTATATAGTGTATCCTTTTACCTGTCCCTGTCACAAACAATATATAGGTACCACCAGGACATTTTCCATAAGAGTGGGGAAGCATATTGCCCTGATTAAAAGTAGAGATCCAAAACATACGGTCCCGAGACATTATAAAGAATTCCATGATGGAAATCCAGATGGATCACAGTTTGTCATTATTGACAAATACACACCACCATGGAGAGGGGGTGCTAAAACTAGAGGGGTATCCCGTCTGGAAATGTTCTGGGCACACGAGTTACGGACATTTGCCCCTTTGGGGCTGAATGTGGAGGTAGATGTCAATGCCTTGATAGAAAAATCATAGTTTAGGGCTGTAGTTTATTGTTGTATATGCATGTTTTAATTGTATACACAATGTCTTTCTTTGAGCTGTAATAATTGATTTGAAGTGTATGCATATATGTGAATCCAGCTCATTGAATTTCCTATGCATAAGATATTTTACATGTTATATACATACCCTTTAGATTTGATTTGTTCATTTTTTGAGTTATCATTATAACTATGGTTTCTATTGGGAGTAGGGTTATCTGCATCTAATATACTGAAATGACAATATGGAAATGCATAGGACAACATCGCCCATATATATGAGTGCCTATATGGGTGAACGTTTTTTTTTTTTTTTTTTTTCCCTTGCAGATAGGGAGTCGGGTGGTCTGACCGCCCAACTTTGTATTTTCACTGTTAGGAAGGATTATTTAGAGTCTTTCCGTGGGAGATTGCGTTGGTGTGTCTGGGGCTTGCGACGCCGTACTGTCTGCGGGTGCAATGTATGGTGGAACGCAAGCTTCCTACTAATCAATTACAGTTGAAACGCAAGCCGCTTCAGAATGGGACTTGAGCGTATTCCCATTCTCGCGTCGTGACGTTATATCGCGAGATGTGCGGTGAATCGTCTCCTCACACACTAGGAAACAGTTCTCCTTGGAACGCAAGTAGCTTCAGAATGAGGCTTGAGCATATTCCCGTTCTCGCGTCGTGACGTCAAGGCGTCGTGTCGCAAGACGTGCGGTGTATTATCTCCGCACACATTAGGAAACAGTTTTCCTTGTGGCTATATCACCACCGAATATATTATTATCTTTTCCTTGCCACATCAACACAGGTTCAAGTGGGATTACATTACATTGGGACCATTGGGCTATATTATAGGGAGGTGGAACGCAATGTACACCCGCGAGACTGAGGCTTGGAACGCACGCGGGTTCGCCATTTTGGGCAACCCGGAAGTGCCAATTTACGGAAATTGAATGGGCTGGAGTCACATCATAGGGATTACAGTACCTATATTAGGGAGTCAGGCTGCAGTGGATGGATACCCCTAGACGAAGTCTTGTTAGACGAAACGCGTCGGGAGGACTCCACTGCCGCCTTTTTTTTATATACAAGCGCTTTTTTATCTTCTTAAATGTAAGTGTATCTCTTTTTATAATAAAAGAATTTGTTTACGGAATTACACTATGTGGCCCCTTTTCTATCTTCTATGAGCCATATGCTGGGATAGTTAACGCTACATTTGGAGAAGACACTTCCATGAAGCCCCCTGGGACTCTTCCATCTCCAGGTTGCCAAGGTCTTCCCCCCATTGCCGGTGTGCAATACAAGCTGGTTTGACCCTGACAGTATATGCTGTTCTGGGTTCAAACCCTCCGGTAAGCCTCCATCTTCACTGGCTGTGGGTATTGCACGTTTTTATGAAGACACTGTGGTGCGGTGTATCGAATTGGTCTCTATATTTACCATCCAATAAGATCTAATATGTACATATAATGGACTTAATAGTAACCAGCTGTGTATTATTTTATATCAGTCTGTATGGAGTTACACGCTGGTGACGGTATTGTGCACATTTTTTCACAAGTGGTGACCTTCAAGGTCCTTATTGTTTACGGATTTTAATTATTGGTTCACTGAAGGACATTCAATTTGTTTTTAATGGACATTTGTTCTTTATTGAAAGCACCGAACACTCATTTATTATTTTTTCACAATTTATACATTGAGGATGTATTTTCATTTAGCGCTACACTTTTTGTTTTTTATTGGTTTACTTAGCAATTATTCTTTTTGCTGTGTTAGCAGCTCATACTTCAGAGCAAGCGCAATTTTACCACTGTTTTTTTCGTGCAAGAGAATACATGTAAGTGTTTTCACTGCAGAACATCTTTACAAATTGGCCTTAAAGTGACAAGCTGCATCTGACCACTGACCTACAGTATACAAGACCACAGCACTGGGGTCTATAAGACCTGCAATGGTTGCATTTAGAGCGGATAAATAGTGCAAGCGATACTAAAACCCCAATTCAAACATCCAGATTAGTAGGACATGGGAAACTGCTTGAAACCTAATAGGGTTGTTGTGCTCAGAGTTTGGCGTTAAGTGGAACTCCCTACAAACACTCAAATACATAGATATTTACCTGCCCATATGTAGGCAAGTTATTGTTAATCCTGTTGTAAAACGTTTTGCTGGTGCTGCAATAATGAAGGGTTCTGTGCTGTCATGTCTTCTTCTGTGTGCGACTCCCTTCTCTTTGAGAGGTGATATATACAGGGAAGGACCAACCTCATGTGCAGTCTAGGCATGGGATTGATGCAGTAAGGACCCTCTCTACTATGTGATCTGTCAGACTGGTGGCCTTTTTTTCTCAGAAAATAGATGCAGGAACTCAACCATGACCCCACAAATGGCTCTATTACCTCCCCCGCACACTGTAGGTGGCTCTGCCCCTTTCACTTACAGGGAGATCATCCAGTGGGGGTGTCATGATATACATTGCACCCTGGGTACCTTCACCTCCCTTGTCCCCATCCTGCACTCAGTGGAAGCTGCTCAGAAGATTAGATCTGTGGAAGCCATGGGGGGGAAAAGCTGTCACTTGTAAACACAGAAGCCAGGCTTCTGTGTTTACAAGAGATAGTGGTGAGCAGGAAGCAGAGGACCTGAGCCAGAGGTGGTGGAGTTCCACCAAGTTCCAGCTGAAAAAAGCCCTGGGTGTAACCCTTTAATGGGACCACAGGGGTGACCACTTCTAAGAGTAGCAACATTTATAAGTAACCGAGAGAAACAATCATAACAATATGCTTTCTGTATGAGATATTTACCAATCTCATGCTGCTGTTTTGCTTGTCCTCTGCCTGAGGCTCTGGTCTGCATGTCTAAGCTCTGTATGAGGTCCTTTGTAGCTGATGTGTGGTGGACTGGCAGTGGACGAAATGCGTTGTACACAGGAGCCTGCTGAGTCCCAGATCGCTCTGTGTAGCTTTCCTGTCTTTCTGAGGAAGGATGGCTATTCCCAGTCGGTCTGTGGTCTGAAAGAGAGCAGAATTGTGATGCATATATAGATTAAAACCAGGTGCCCTCAGGCTTTTTGTAAACATTTTATTCAATGCGTTTCTAAGCGGTTACTCTGATCCCTCTTCAGAAAGAGTTTTTAAAGTACACAATGAGGCTGATTTACAAACCGTTGGGCCATGAGTTGAGGCGCACGCCGAGGCGCAACGTACATTTTGGTATTTACGTAACGTGTGCGCCGGTAACAAAGCGCTATTCCCCATTTACTAAAGTAATCTCGGCGCACGGGAGGAGGCGATCAGTGCGCCATTATGGACATGGTGCACGGCATCTTCAATTCAATATTTAAACAAGCTGGAAGTGCAAATATTACGGGGCGATGTGAGGAAGTATAGTAATAACTGCTCAAGTAACAAATATGCCCAAAATAGAATGAGAAAGTAACTTTTTCTGAACAAGCCTGCTGTGCCTGCAAGTACATTTAGAATTGTGTGAGGTCAATTTATGCACTGCGCATGCGCAAGCGGCACTTGCACACGTTCAAATGCGTTGGTTCACTGCGTGGCCAAAATCATAGCAAATGTCAAGTAACGTAAATGCATTTGCGTGGGTTGAACAAGCGCAACTCTAAACTTGACATTTTTTAACGCTGGTTCACTTTTATGTATTTTTTTAAAATGATGTAAAAAGACTCTCGCTCCTCTCACTCCTCCTAAAAGGGCATTTAACCTTCCCCCCTCTAATGCATATTTTTTTGGGCTATTTTTTGCTTTTAAAAGGGGAACTCTACAATCCATTCTCCAAAGGCTGTGAGCTGCCTTCACCAATCCAAACCACTTTTGGGGTACCCGAGCCCCTCCTGCCCCCAAGCATCCACCCCCTTTCATTAGCTGGCTTTGTTTGGCTAGGGGTTTGTTAGTGCGTGGAAGGGGGGTGGTATTTTTCACGTGGGGGGTTCACGTTTTAAGCCTTTCCACACCCAAATGGCCTTCTATGTATTGGGGGGGGGGGGCTATTTCTCTTGTTAAAATCTTGCAGCTGCAATGTCGATTTGTAAGTTTGCTCTAAAGCCGTACATCTTTGAAGCAGCATTTTGGATACATGCTACAGATGCACCACTTTACAGGCAAAGTAACCCCCCCCCAAGTTAATAGCTTTAGGGCAAGTTCACTATAAAGAATCGCAGTCTAGATGCTTTTCTGCATGCGCGTTTCTGATGTGTTCCTGTGCGTTTATGATGTGTTTTTTTTTGCATTTTATAGCATTCCAGTACAGTCCAGTGCAGGAAAAATGCAGCATGTTCTACTTTATTTTCTGGAACTGGAACGCACTGGAACTGCAAGCAATGGTGTGAACTATGTCATTGATAAACATATAACCTACTTTCCATGCGATTTTGATGCATAAAAAAATGCACTGGACTGCATGTGGTGTGAACTGGCCCTTAAGCAATTTGGCATATTTAAAGGCACTTCTCCTTGTTTGGTTTTTGGGGTTCTCCAAATTGGTGACATTGATATATGTCCCTTAGGGTCCCTTAGACTGCTGAGCTCTGATGAAGAAGGGATGAGCCCTTCGAAACGCGTAAGCGAGCAGTGTTATATATTCCTCGGAAACACCTTTGGAAGGCTTCGTTCATCATTTATACCACTTGTTGCAAGTTGATGTCCAAGGTTTATGGCACATGATTCTTTACTGCTTGTGAGTAATTTCCTTTATCATTTTACTTAATAAATGTTTTACAAAAGATAATGCACATGGCTGGTGCGCCCTTCTCTCTTTTTATTTCTTTCCCTTAGGGTGGGACCTGGGTCCAGTTAGGTGGAAGGCAAGTGTTTTTACTTTTTGAGTGGACTCAGTGGAGCACATCCAAAACTTACACAAACAAATACGTTTTTTACCGGAATGTGTAAATTGCTGTAACTTGCTCACTGTACCCTTTATCAAAAAAGTACTTTTACTGGGAGGACAAGTTGCCGCCTCTTCATCTTATACTCATATCCGATACTTAAGCTTGGATTTTTCCTATGGACACTTTTGCACATGAAGTAGTTGTGGTTACACTTTATTATTAAAGTGGAGGTCCGCCAAAATTTTTTTTTTTTCTAAAAGTCAGCAGCTACAAATACTGCAGCTGTGATTTTTAAAATATGGATGTTGTAATATGTTCACCGATTTATGTGGGACATTGTTGTGTGTATGTACACATGCAGTCAATGTTGACCAGGCCAGAATGACAATGACAGAATGGTTGATTTGTCCAACTGAATTTTAACAGCTGAAAACCCTTTCATGTGTTAGTCTCATGCATGTCTACCTAGGTGTGTGAGGTATGGGCTGTTAACCTAATTGAACATTTCAAAGGGTACATTGTTTAAAGGACCATAGAAGAAATATTTATTGATGGTAATTAGACTTGAGGGGGTAACAATGGGATCAAGGAGTGTTTTGGGTTGGCCTAGCGGAGGCTCCCTCCTGTGGGGCTAATATATCAGGGGGGCTTGTTGATATGCAGGAATGTAGGTATTCCAAGGGCTAAAAAGGGTATTCAGGTGGTATCTGTTAATATAATTACACATATCTAAAGGGGACTTGTTGATGTTGATATGCGGGAGTGCAAATTGGGGTGGCTCACGGCTGTTCACGGCTGGGGGTTGTTGTCTGTTTGAAAGACTAAAGCTAATCAAAGTCCTAAATTGAAACAGCCAATCAAATTGCTCAGCCATTCAATATTTAGTGAATATAACACGACATTCAGTCTATAGGTTTTGAGTGAGGCTTGTCTGTGTATAGGAGAGGCTTGTCTGTGTATGGAGACACAGACCTAAAAACATGGGACTTTGAATTATATTTCCTCTGTCGGATATTTTTGTCATCTGTGGACTTTGGACTTTGTTCTGTGTTGGAAGTCAATAAAGTGCATCTCTCTGGAAGAATTGGGTTGCTGCGGAAGAGTACTTACATCATCATCATTATAATAACCACTAATTCATTATCATACCCACTCTACATCATATGACCCAGCATATTTTCCGATCACTACACTAGTGCCGTTCAAAGTGACCAGAAGAGCATTTTCGGACTTAGTAACAGAAGTCGGTGGTGACAACAATCCTGTGAGGTGGACAGAAGTCTGATGAAGAACCAAGAGCTGTGCTGTGACTCTAATGTCTGGTTGTGACATAAGAGAGTCTGATCTACAAAATTTAACAAGTTGGGAACCCCAGAATTATTCTCTGGAGACTGGAAACAACAAAAAAAGGACTGTGTCGTGTACCAGAAGACCTGAACTGGAAGCTGAAGGAGTAACTAATGCGGTGAGTAAAATATTTCCTTTTTTTTAATTATTAGTAATATAGTCAAAATGCTTACTCAGTGTGAAGCTAGTGTCATTTCTGATAAAAATAAAAAATGGGTATTAAAATGTATTAAGCGCCATGGCGGTCCTTATGAAATTCCAGAAAAATGTAAGCAGACGTGGACGATGATGAAGGACTTTTTAGAGAAAAATGTTTTTGATAGCAAAATTTCAGAAAGTAAAAGAAAAGGTTGTATTATACAGGGCTTGTTATCTTGCTGTTTAACAATGGAAAGTTCTTTGAATGGCAAGGTTGAGGAAATGACCCAGGTACAGAAGGCAGTTGATAATAGCAACAATGTTTGTGAGAGGTTACAAAACCAATCAGACACTGAGACAGTAAATTTAAAGTTGCATGCGGTTACCATTGGTGAAGCCTTAATTGAGAAATCTAAACGTTGTGATGAATTATCAGAGGAAAATGAGACATTAAAATTAAGAATTATGGAATTAGAGAAGAGATCTCAGGAATGCAGCTATGCATCAAATCTTGGATTCAGAAATCTGCAGCAAACAGAATCTCATATTAAATCTGATAATTCATTACCAGCTGCCCCCACTGTGACTACCACAGTTTATAACAATAATAATAATACAGGTGAAGTTCAGCTTGTAATGAAGCCTTTGAAACCAAAATTATTAGACGCAATTCTTAAAGAACTAGGAATGGTTCCATACCATGATTTAAACAGATTTTTAAAATGGTTTTGTGACGTGCAGCAAGTCAGAGATATGTACAATCTCAACCCATCTGACTTAGAAAGAGTTTTGCAACATTCTATAGGAAGTGGTCTTTGGATGAGAATTAAACAAATCTGTATTCAGCCTCTGAGGACAAGGGACATATTACTGGAATTATTATGTGTTTTGTATGGTGTATGTTCTGATGTTACTATTCATGGAAAGATCCAACAAATGCAAAATGAATCTCCCTATGAATTGTCACACAGGATAGCAACTATTATGGAATTATTGGTCGGTAATAATCTTGCATTTGAGCGTGGTGGCTCGATACATATGAGTATGTTTCTAGATGCTTTGCATGAAGATATCAAACAAAATATTTTATTAGTTACCCCAAATCCTCATGATTTAACCACTTGACGACCGCCTCACGCCGATGTACGCCGGCAAGGTGGCACGGACAGGCAAAATCGCGTACATGTACGTGATTTGCCTTCCGCGGGTGGGGGGTCCAATCAGACCCCCCCCCCCGGTGCCCGAGGCAGTCGTCTTTTGTCCAGCGGCGATCAGAGGTGAGGGGGAGACCATCCGTTCGTGCCCCCCCCTCGCGATCGCCGCCGGCCAATCGAATCATTCCTTTGCTGCTGTATGCTAAACAGCAGCACAGGAAATGATGTCATCTCTCCTCGGCTCGGTAATTTCCGCTCCAGCCCGAGGAGAGAAGACATATGAGTGAGTGCACCAACACTACACACACACAGTAGAACATGCCAGGCACACAAAACACCCCGATCACCCCCCCCCCCTGTCACAAACTGACACCAAGCAGTTTTTTTTTTTTTTCTGATTACTGCATTGGTGCCAGTTTGTGACAGTTACAGTGTTGGGACAGTTATGGTTACCCCCCTTTAGGTCGAGGGTACCCCCTTAACCCCCCCTAATAAAGTTTTAACCCCTTGATCACCCCCCGTCACCAGTGTCGCTAAGCGATCATTTTTCTGATCGCTGTATTAGTGTCGCTGGTGACGCTAGTTAGGGACGTAAATATTTAGGTTCGCCGTCAGCGTTTTATAGCGACAGGGACTTCCATATACTACCTAATAAATGTTTTAACCCCTTGATGGCCCCCTAATTAACCCTTTCACCACTGATCACCGTATAAGTGTTACGGGTGACGCTGGTTAGTTCGTTTATTTTTTATAGTGTCAGGGCACCCGCCGTTTATTACCGAATAAAGGTTTAGCCCCCTGATCGCCCGGCGGTGATATGCGTCGCCCCAGGCAGCGTCAGATTAGCGCCAGTACCGCTAACACCCACGCACGCAGCATACGCCTCCCTTAGTGGTATAGTATCTGTACGGATCAATATCTGATCCGATCAGATCTATACTAGCGTCCCCAGCAGTTTAGGGTTCCCAAAAACGCAGTGTTAGCGGGATCATCCCAGATACCTGCTAGCACCTGCGTTTTGCTCCTCCGCCCGGCCCAGCCCAGCCCACCCAAGTGCAGTATCGATCGATCACTGTCACTTACAAAACACTAAACGCATAACTGCAGCGTTCGCAGAGTCAGGCCTGATCCCTGCGATCGCTAACAGTTTTTTTGGTAGCGTTTTGGTGAACTGGCAAGCACCAGCGGCCTAGTACACCCCGGTCTTAGTCAAACCAGCACTGCAGCAACACTTGGTGACGTGGCGAGTCCCATAAGTGCAGTTCAAGCTGGTGAGGTGGCAAGCACAAGTAGTGTCCCGCTGCCACCAAAAAGACAAACACAGGCCCGTCGTGCCCATAGTGCCCTTCCTGCTGCATTCGCCAATCCTAATTGGGAACCCACCGCTTCTGCAGCACCCGTACTTCCCCCATTCACATCCCCAACCAAATGCAGTCGGCTGCATGAGAGGCATTTTCTTTATGTCCTCCCGAGTACCCCTACCCAACGAACCCCCCCAAAAAAGATGTTGTGTCTGCAGCAAGCGCGGATATAGGCGTGACACCCGCTATTATTGTCCCTCCTGTCCTGACAATCCTGGTCTTTGCATTGGTGAATGTTTTGAACGCTACCGTTCACTAGTTGAGTATTAGCGTAGGGTACAGCATTGCACAGACTAGGCACACTTTCACAGGGTCTCCCAAGATGCCATCGCATTTTGAGAGACCCGAACCTGGAACCGGTTACAGTTATAAAAGTTAGTTACAAAAAAAGTGTAAAAAAAAAAAAATAAAATATATAAAATAAAAAAAAATAGTTGTCGTTTTATTGTTCTCTCTCTCTCTCTCTCTCTCTATTCTCTCTATTGTTCTGCTCTTTTTTACTGTATTCTATTCTGCAATGTTTTATTGTTATTATGTTTTATCATGTTTGCTTTTCAGGTATGCAATTTTTTATACTTTACCGTTTACTGTGCTTTATTGTTAACCATTTTTTTGTCTTCAGGTACGCCATTCACGACTTTGAGTGGTTATACCAGAATGATGCCTGCAGGTTTAGGTATCATCTAGGTATCATTCTTTTCAGCCAGCGGTCGGCTTTCATGTAAAAGCAATCCTAGCGGCTAATTAGCCTCTAGACTGCTTTTACAAGCCGTGGGAGGGAATGCCCCCCCCTCCCACCGTCTTCCGTGTTTTTCTCTGGCTCTCCTGTCTCAACAGGGAACCTGAAAATGCAGCCGGTGATTCAGCCAGCTGACCATAGAGCTGATCAGAGACCAGAGTGGCTCCAAACATCTCTATGGCCTAAGAAACCGGAAGCTACGAGCATTTTATGACTTAGATTTCGCCGGATGTAAATAGCGCCAATGGGAAATTGGGGAAGCATTTTATCACACCGATCTTGGTGTGGTCAGATGCTTTGAGGGCAGAGGAGAGATCTAGGGTCTAATAGACCCCAATTTTTTCAAAAAAGAGTACCTGTCACTACCTATTGCTATCATAGGGGATATTTACATTCCCCGAGATAACAATAAAAATGATTAAAAAAAAATAAAAATGAAAGGAACAGTTTAAAAATAAGATAAAAAGGCAAAAAAATAATAAAGAAAAGAAAAAAAAAAAAAAAAAACACCCCTGTCGCCCCCTGCTCTCGCGCTAAGGCGAACGCAAGCGGCGGTCTGTCGTCAAACGTAAACAGCAATTGCACCATGCATGTGAGGTATCACCGCGAAGGTCAGATCGAGGGCAGTAATTTTTGCAGTAGACCTCCTCTGTAAATCTAAAGTGGTAACCTGTAAAGGCTTTTAAAGGCTTTTAAAAATGTATTTATTTTGTTGCCACTGCACGTTTGTGTGCCATTGTAAAGCATGTCATGTTTGGTATCCATGTACTCGGCCTAAGATCATCTTTTTTATCTCATCAAACATTTGGGCAATATAGTGTGTTTTAGTGCATTAAAATTTAAAAAAGTGTGTTTTTTCCCCAAAAAATGCGTTTGAAAAATCGCTGCGCAAATACTGTGTGAAAAAAAAAAAATGAAACACCCACCATTTTAATTTGTAGGGCATTTGCTTTAAAAAAAATATATAATGTTTGGGGGTTCAAAGTAATTTTCTTGCAAAAAAAAAAAAACTTTTTCATGTAAACAATAAGTGTCAGAAAGGGCTTTGTCTTCAAGTGGTTAGAAGAGTGGGTGATGTGTGACATAAGCTTCTAAATGTTGTGCATAAAATGCCAGGACAGTTCAAAAACCCCCCAAATGACCCCATTTTGGAAAGTAGACACCCCAAGCTATTTGCTGAGAGGCATGTCGAGTCCATGGAATATTTTATATTGTGACACAAGTTGCGGGAAAGAGACAATTTTTTTTTTTGCACATTTAGTTGTCACTAAATGATATATTGCTCAAACATGCCATGGGAATATGTGAAATTACACCCCAAAATACATTCTGCTGCTTCTCCTGAGTACGGGGATACCACATGTGTGAGACTTTTTGGGAGCCTAGCCGCGTACGGAACCCCGAAAACCAAGCACTGCCTTCAGGCTTTCTAAGGGCGTGAATTTTCGATTTCTCTCTTGACTGCCTATCACAGTTTCGGAGGCCATGGAATGCCCAGGTGGCACAAACCCCCCCAAATGACCCCATTTTGGAAAGTAGACACCCCAAGCTATTTGCTGAGAGGTATAGTGAGTATTTTGCAGACCTCACTTTTTGTCACAAAGTTTTGAAAATTGAAAAAAGAAAAAAAAAAAGTTTTTTCTTGTCTTTCTTCATTTTCAAAAACAAATGAGAGCTGCAAAATACTCACCATGCCTCTCAGCAAATAGCTTGGGGTGTTTACTTTCCAAAATGGGGTCATTTGGGGTGGTTTTGTGCCACCTGGGCATTCCATGGCCTCCGAAACTGTGATAGGCAGTGAAGAGTGAAATCAAAAATGTTCACCTTTAGAAATCCTGAAGGCGGTGATTGGTTTTCGGGGTCCCGTGCACGGCTAGGCTCCCAAAAAGTCCCACACATGTGGTATCCCCGTACTCAGGAGAAGTAGCTAAATGTATTTTGGGGTGCAATTCCACATATGCCCATGGCCTGTGTGAGCAATATATCATTTAGTGACAACTTTGTGCAAAAAAAAAAAAAAATGTGTCACTTTCCCGCAACTTGTGTCAAAATATAAAATATTCCATGGACTCAATATGCCTCTCAGCAAATAGCTTGGGGTGTCTACTTTCCAAAATGGGGTCATTTGGGGGGGTTTTGTACTGCCCTGCCATTTTAGCACCTCAAGAAATGACATAGGCAGTCATAAACTAAAAGCTGTGTAAATTACAGAAAATGTACCCTAGTTTGTAGACGCTATAACTTTTGCGCAAACCAATAAATATACGCTTATTGACATTTTTTTTACCAAAGACATGTGGCCGAATACATTTTGGCCTAAATGTATGACTAAAATTGAGTCTATTGTGTTTTTTTTATAACAAAAAGTAGAAAATATCATTTTTTTTCAAAATTTTAGGTCTTTTTCCGTTTATAGCGCAAAAAATAAAAACCGCAGAGGTGATCAAATACCATCAAAAGAAAGCTCTATTTGTGGGAAGAAAAGGACGCAAATTTCGTTTGGGTACAGCATTGCATGACCGCGTAATTAGCAGTTAAAGCGACGCAGTGCCAAATTGGAAAAAGACCTCTGGTCCTTAGGCAGCATAATGGTCCGGGGCTCAAGTGGTTAAAAGACATGATGTTTAGAGCAGACCATTTATGGAGAAAGTCAAATGAGCAGGCTGTCAAAATTGATTTAGCCACATTGTTTAGGACAAATACTGAGCATAAAGATCAGAAGATAATATCCTATGATAACACCCAGAGAGGACACTCCGGGTCAAACATAGGTGATATTAATATGAAAAACAGAGCTGACCAAAACAATAATAAGAAAAGGTCCAAGACTTGGATACCGTTTTCTCAGTTAAAACAGAAATATGACCACCTGAAGATTGAGTATGATAAGATGAGAGGGGAACGTGATAAATTATTAGAGCAGTTGAAAGAGGTACAGGGTGTCCTGAATGTACAAGATGTACATTCTCCAGATCTGTTTTTGAATGCAGATGACACTTCTCTAGCAGTGGGGGTGAATTAGCTTCAAACTGTAAACGTGTAAATAGTGTTTTGTTTTAACTTCAAACAACGTTTAAGGACCTCGCTAATGAGTTTTGTTGGAGAGTTTTGTCTTTCAGGGACGTCTGAAGATGCCTGCATGTGAATAGCAGAAGCACAGTCTGAAATTGCTGGCTAGTGGGGGAGAATTATGGGAGAAATGCTGAATAGACAATATATCACTATACATGGAATTATAAAGTATTCATGGACTCTCTCGAAATTCATCAAGCAATGGACCTTTTTTTCTTTTTTCTTCAACGCCCTAATTTTTAATTTTTCTCCCTTTTCCTGATATATTTTGCTTTTCATTTTTTTATTTTCTTTATGTTTTATTTCTTGAACTTTATCTTAAAACCAAAGAGAAGCATTTAAACCTAAAATGATTTTCATAACATCTGTACATATTACATAATGTGTATTGATTAATATATTTGACATCTAAGGTGAGATGCTGCACAATGGCTTGGCATAGCATAAATTTTAGTATGTTGGGTGGTTTTCCTAAATTTATAAGAGGGGTGAGTGAAATTCATCACTCTAGTCATGATTTGAAACTTTGTTGATTCAGTTGTTTATAATATGCTAAAGGCTATGACATATATGGATGAAAAAGACCTTTCTACCTTTCATGGTGAAGATAATGGCAAGAATTTCCACTGCCGCTTTGTCTGGATAGAAGATCTCATAAACACTGATGTCAAGCTGATTCTATCTGAACCATCGTGTGGGGGTATATCTATATGTATATGTTGGTATACCATTCAGGTGTAATTGTGGACTGAATGATCCAAGTAACTGCTTTATTG
This sequence comes from Lithobates septentrionalis, assembly GCA_037952835.1. NCBI lineage: Eukaryota > Metazoa > Chordata > Amphibia > Anura > Ranidae > Lithobates > Lithobates septentrionalis. Next base: position 5,005,657 of record JBBDGP010000149.1, read on the forward strand.
AAGGCAATGAGGGGTCGGCCTACAGCAAATTACAAAAGCAAATTGTGACTGGCAATCAACAAAGATGGACTCATGAATGTCAAGTGCAAGAAAATAGTTTGAAGCACAGTTTTTACTGCCATATCCAAACCTTTTTGACCTTGGAAGTGAGTGCTGGTACATTGATGGTTCTTCTTACTATAAAGATGAAAGTAGAGTGTTTGCGTAAAAGCATCTTTAAAAATGGAAAGCTTGAGCCTGGAGATGAGAGAATCCTGGACTTATGTGGATAGGAGTTCCCAGAGCATACCAAGTTTACTTTCAGTGAGATGGTGAGAGATGTGAGAAAGTCAGACCGAAGAATGGACTGTGACATCAGCTCGTCTTTGTGCAATATTCAAGATCTTGATGTGATATAAGGCCTAACAGCTATATGGGCCACTGATGTTTACCAAATCCTTTTCCAGTCATGGTCTAAAAGTTATATTATCTAATAACTGTTTCATGGGGATATTTTAGAGGCTGGTGAAGAGAGATGTAACCAGTTTCAACTTCATATTTTATATGAGCCATTGTAAAGCATCCAGTACCTTAAATCGTAATGATATTTTTTGTTGTTTGTTTTATGGGTCAGTTCTAGTAGGTAGAACCGACCCAAGTGGGGGTATATGTTGTAATATGTTCACCGATTTATGTGGGACATTGTTGTGTGTATGTACACATGCAGTCAATGTTGACCAGGCCAGAATGACAATGACAGAATGGTTGATTTGTCCAACTGAATTTTAACAGCTGAAGACTCTTTGATGTGTTAGTCTCATGCAAGTCTACCTAGGTGTGTGAGGTATGGGCTGTTAACCTAATTGAACATTTCAAAGGGTACATTGTTTAAAGGACCATAGAAGAAATATTTATTGATGGTAATTAGACTTGAGGGGGTAACAATGGGATCAAGGAGTGTTTTGGGTTGGCCTAGCGGAGGCTCCCTCCTGTGGGGCTAATATATCAGGGGGGCTTGTTGATATGCAGGAATGTAGGTATTCCAAGGGCTAAAAAGGGTGTTCAGGTGGTATCTGTTAATATAATTACACATATCTAAAGGGGACTTGTTGATGTTGATATGCGGGAGTGCAAATTGGGGTGGTTCACCGCTGTTCACGGCTGGGGGTTGTTGTCTGTTTGAAAGACTGAAGCTAATCAAAGTCCTAAATTGAAACAGCCAATCAAATTGCTCAGCCATTCAATATTTAGTGAATATAACACGGCATTCAGTCTATAGGTTTTGAGTGAGGCTTGTCTGTGTATAGGAGAGGCTTGTCTGTGTATGGAGACACAGACCTAAGAACATGGGACTTTGAATTATATTTCCTCTGTCGGATATTTTTGTCATCTGTGGACTTTGGACTTTGTTCTGTGTTGGAAGTCAATAAAGTGCATCTCTCTGGAAGAATTGGGTTGCTGCGGAAGAGTACTTACATCATCATCATTATAATAACCACTAATTCTTTATCATACCCACTCTACATCATATCACCCAGCATATTTTTCGATCACTACAATGGACACTGACCTGTCCAGGGAGCCTGCGATGTTAGCACCCGAAGCCGATCTGTTGCTCCGTTCTCGGGTGCTGCCGCCAGCATCTTCGGTAAGGGAAACGGGAAGTGAAGCCTTGAGGCTTCAGTTCCCTACTGCGCATGCGCGAGTCGCGCTGCGCAATCTGGATGGTCCCTGCTGTCTCTGGGACCCGTGTGTTTCCCAGCAGACAGCGGGGTAGGGGACGGGAAGAGCAGGGAAGCAGAAGCACCAATATGCATCCATACACTGTACATATACAAAAAAATACACAGCGGGTAAAATAAGTATTGAACACGTCACCATTTTTCTAGGTAAATATATTTCTGAAGGTGCGATTGGCATGAAATTTTCACCACGTCGGTAACAACCCATGCAATCCATACATACAAAGAAACCAAAACAAATCAATTCAGAAATTAAGTTATGTGTAATAAAATGGAATGAGATAGGGAAAAAGTATTGAACACATGAAGAAAGAAAAGGGGAGAGACACATACTGAGAAGATATAGAGTGCTGCACACCCCGATTAATGTCAAAAAGAAAAAGAAGATATCCCCCGTGGGGCTTTAAAGCAGCGAAAAATTATGAAAATAATAAGTTGTCACTTAAAAGGGTTTTTTAATTAGCAGGACTTAACCGTAATGGTTAAAATAATATATGTGCTACAGGAGATAATACAAATGAAGCTGGCACAAGTTTATACAATGATCAAGCGCTATAATGGGGTGATAATCCTGACGCGTTTCGACCCCGTTGGGTCATCTTCAGAGGATTGAGGCGCTGTGACAAAATTTACGTATTAGAGTTCATGGATGTGACCATAAAAATATAATATAATATATATATGTTTAACAGTATAATTACCAATCACATTGTGTTTGAGCAGTTTCTCCTGAGCTTATAATTCTCCGACGTCTTCCCCACCGGGTCCCGACATGATATGAATATTCCCATAGTGATGTTGGTAACAAAGGGGGGGGAGGGGTTAACAAAGGTAGATGGGACTGCATGTAGATATCAGTATGTCAGAGTATGTAATGTAATAGGTAAATAGTGGTATCTATGTGTTGGCCGTGAAATAAGTGACAAAGTAGGGTGAGAATATAGGAATGTAAAGAAAAAGGCGAGTGTGGGGAGAACATGTGAGGAAAGAAGGGGACAGGCAGACTAGTGGGAAGGGAAAAAAAAAAAAAAAAACAGGGGAAAGGAAGGGGATGGGAAAGAAAGAACGGGAAGGAGGGGGGGGGGTGGTTAAGGGGAAAATGGGAAAAAAGATTAGGGAATGAAGGAAAAAAGCTTAAGAGGAAAAGATACAGGGAAAAAAAAAAAAAAAAGGAGACAGATTGGTGAAGTGAACAATCAAAAAGCAGTGAAAGCAAAAACATCAGCAAAAGACACAATCCAACCGTGTGTATGTGAGAGATGGGTGTGTGTGATGGTGTACTGAGAAATGCATAGGTGCTGGAAAAGGAGTGATGAGGTGTCGAGATGGGAAGAAAATGAGACAAAGAAACACACAAGGTGAAGTGCAATAAAGGTGAACGTGTATTGAAGGTGGGTAGAATCGGATGTAAATTGTACAAAATGATGTAACTAGTCACAGTGGGAAGGAATGACGTGAAAGAGACCCACAATACAGGGTATGTCAGGTCCAACTCATCAATGTATTCAGATACTGGTGATTACCTGTCTCCAGAGTATAGGTCAGTTGGTCAGTCTGATGAAACAATAGGAACTAAATGCAGATCCCCCAATCTGCTTGGTCATTATAAGTAGAGTGCTGGCCGCTGATTGGATGCCTAATTGGGCTGCAGGTGCACGCAGGCTGTCCCCACCCCCCCTCCTCCTCTAGCAGGGATTAGCACTCCACATGTGGCTCCCCCGGTGTTCAGGAAGATAAATATCTCGGCACAGCCGTCACATCCGCCGTAATAGCGTGATGTAGTGATGTCACGCGCACGCATGCAGCATCGCGTGCCCGCAACGCCACGGCGTCCGGATGTGATCCGGAACGCCGCTGGCAGGAAATGATACACCCGAGGGTGCAGAAAGGAGGCACGGACCCTTTGATTGTGCCCCCCCCTCTTTTCCTGCCAGGAAGAGACGCAACAACGAAGCCCCCATCCCCAGGACGGGTCCACGGTCCATGGAACCCACATCGGGCACCGGAAGGGGGAGAGGCGGGGGAACAACACAATGCAGACAATATGTAAAAGGATTATAAGAAACCTATAAATTTATAAATTGCATTCTAGTGTACAAAGATCTAGAAAGCTGTGGGTGGTTGGAATGCATTCGAGGCAGCCATGGGCTACCTCCATTGGATTTAACAAAAAACGTACATGTGATGCTCCAGATGGTAGGGGTTGTCATTACAGCAGAATGAAAATACTAGCCAATGTATTGTAAACATGTTAAGTGCGCCTGAGGGGGCACACTAAAGTGTCCAATATTATGATAAATTATATATACATATAATATACATTGGCTCATCCTGTAAACAATGTAACACAATACTTATTCAGTAGAAACAGTCACAATAAAAGTATTACAAGAAATGCACAATTCAACCAGAATCATCCCAAAGCTCATATCTTAACTCGAGTGTCAAAAAGTAGGGGGAGGGGTGTTTAACCACCCAATATTCGAGAAAAGGGGAGAGACACATACTGAGAAGATATAGAGTGCTGCACACCCCGATTAATGTCAAAAAGAAAAAGAAGATATCCCCCGTGGGGCTTTAAAGCAGCAAAAAATTATGACAATAATAAGTTGTTACTTGAAAGGGTTTTTTAATTAGCAGGACTTAACCGTAATGGTTAAAATAAGAGCTGTGCTACAGGAGATAATACAAATGAAGCTGGCACAAGTTTATACAATGATCAAGCGCTATAATGGGGTGATAATCCTCACGCGTTTCGACCCCGTTGGGTCATCTTCAGAGGATTGAGGCGCAGTGACTGTTTTTTTTTTTTTTTTTTTTCCCCTTCCCACTAGTCTGCCTGTCCCATTCTTTCCTCACATGTTCTCCCCACACTCGCCTTTTTCTTTACATTCCTATATTCTCACCCTACTTTGTCACTTATTTCACGGCCAACACATAGATACCACTATTTACCTATTACATTACATACTCTGACATACTGATATCTACATGCAGTCCCATCTACCTTTGTTAACCCCCCCCCCCCCCTTTGTTACCAACATCACTATGGGAATATTCATACATCGCTGACCCCAATAAGTACAGACAACATCAAACAAATATTAAATAAATTATTAACAGAGTTATCCCTTTTTTTCAAAAAGTGACACATGATACATATATCTCTATCCGTGCTAAACGGAACGCACTGATGGTACAGTTGTCTGTTATTTGATGCTTTGGCTGCAGGTCTCGCTCGCTTGCCCCCACGCTCCTCCCCAGTTTTGGGAAATATCCACTTGGTGTGACTCCTTGTAAGACACGCATGGACGAGTGAGGCCCCCCCTTTTCCCCTGCTGACGTGGTGGACGGCCGGGGACCCCTGTCGGGACCCGGTGGGGAAGACGTCGGAGAATTATAAGCTCAGGAGAAACTGCTCAAACACAATGTGATTGGTAATTATACTGTTAAACATATATATATATTATATTATATTTTTATGGTCACATCCATGAACTCTAATACGTAAATTTTGTCACAGCGCCTCAATCCTCTGAAGATGACCCAACGGGGTCGAAACGCGTCAGTTTTATCACCCCATTATAGCGCTTGATCATTGTATAAACTTGTGCCAGCTTCATTTGTATTATCTCCTGTAGCACAGCTCTTATTCTAACCATTACGGTTAAGTCCTGCTAATTAAAAAACCCTTTCAAGTAACAACTTAGTATTTTCATAATTTTTTGCTGCTTTAAAGCCCCACGGGGGATATCTTCTTTTTCTTTTTGACACATGAAGAAAGGGAGGTGCAAAAAGGCATGGAAAGCCAAGAAACCAGCTGAAATCTATCAATAATTAGATATCAATCCTTCCCCTTGTCAGTGCAAATTATCAGCTGGTTCAGTCTCAACTGATGGCCTATAAAAAGGTGTCTCATTACCAAGGTGTCACACAAGAAACATCTCATGGTGGGTAAAAGTAAAGATCTCTCTCTAGACCTTTTGTTGCAAAACATACAAATGGCATTGGTTACAGAAAGGTTTCCAAACTTCTGAATGTTCCAGTTAGCACTGTTGGGGCCATAACCTGAAAGTGGAAAGAACATAATTTCACCATAAACCGGACATGAACATGTGCTCCTCACAAGATTTCTGACAAAGGTGTGAGAAGAATTATCAGAAGAGTTGCCCAAGAGCCAAGGAGCACTTGTGGAGAGCTACAGAAAGACCTGGAATTAGCAGGTAGAATTGTTTCAAAGAAAACAATAAGTAATGCACTCAACCGCCATGGCCTGTATGCACGCTCACCACGCAAGACTCCATTGCTAAATAAAAAGCATATTGAAGCTCATTTAAAGTTTGCTGCACAACATTTAAACAAGCCTGTGAAATACGGGGAGACTATAGTCTGGTCAGATGAGACCACAATTGAACTGTTTGGATGCCATAATACACACCATGTTTGGAGGTCAAATGGCACATCACCCCAAAAACACATCCATACCGACAGTGAAGTTTGGAGGTGGGAACATCATGGTGTGGGGCTGTTTTTCAGTAAACTGTACTGGGAAACTTCATTTCGTGGAAGGAAGGATGAATGAAAAAATGTACCAAGACATTCTTGATAAAAATCTGCTGCCATCTACCAGGATGATGAAGATGAAATGAGGTTGGACATTTCAGCAAGACAATAATCCCAAACACAAAGCCAAGGAAACTCTTAATTGGTTTCAAAGCAAGAAAATAAAGCTGCTAGAACGGCCCAGCCAATCACCTGACTTGAATCCAATAGAAAATCAATGGAAAGAACTAAAGATCAGAGTTCATAGAAGAGACCCACAGAACCTTCAAGATCTGAAGACGGTTTGTGTGGAAGAATGGACCAAAATCACACCTGAGCAACTCATGTGATTAGTTTCTCCATACAGGGGGCGTCTTGAAGCTGTCATTACCAACAAAGGATTTTGTACAAAGTATTAAATACATTTCAGTTAGTGTGTTCAATACTTTTCCCTGTCATTCCATTTTATTACACATAACTTCATTTTTGAACGTATTTTTGTTTTGGTCTCTTTGTATGTATGGATAGAATGGGTTGTTATCGATATGTGGTGAACATTTCATGTCAATACCCCCTTTAGAAATATATTTACCTAGAAAAACGGTGACGTGTTCAATACTTATTTTACCCGCTGTATATAATATCCCAAAAAAGTGCAGCGCTATCTTTCAATAAATATAGAGTGCATAAATCATATAAGTGACTTCTGTAACCAATGCCATCAATATGTTTTGCAACAATAAGGTTGCAAAGGTCTTGGGAGAGTTCCTTGCTTTTACCCATCATGAGATGTTTCTTGTGTGACACCTTGGTAATGAGACACCTTTTTATAGGCCATCAGTTGAGACTGAACCAGCTGATATTAGTTTGCACTGACAAGGGGAAGGATTGCTTTCTAATTATTGACAGATTTCAGCTGGTGTCTTGGCTTTACATGCCTTTTTGCACCTCCATTTCTTCATGTGTTCAATATCTTTTCCCTGTGTCGTTCCATTTTATTACACATAACTTAATTTCTGAACGTATTTGTTTTGGTTTCTTTATATGTATAGATTGCATGGGTTGTTACCGACATGTGGTGACAATTTCATGTCAATACCCCCTTTAGAAATATATTTACCTAGAAAAATGGTGACATGTTCAATACTTATTTTATCGCTGTATATAATATCCCACAAAAGTGAAGCGCTATCCTTCAATGAATATATAATGCATAAATCATATAAGTGACCATCAATCTCATAAAAAAAAACAAAAAAAAGAATATAATCAGAGTAAGTCCATCTTTCATTAAAGTCCATAAAATAAGGGATGTCCAATTTCTGTGAATAGTATGGTTGCCACCTCATCCCTTTCAACCCGAACACATATTAAATACACAGGTTCTGTGGCTGATTAAGGTGGTAATTAAACTCACTTGGTGCCACTACAATACTGCAAAAGCGCATATTGACCTCCTGTAATTAGTGAGGTCTGTCTAAGCAGGTGAGAGGACACCCATAGGTAGGGTGAAGGACACTGTGGTGGTCAAAGTTAAGATTCCTATGGTGTATGGGACTGCACTATTCACGGAAAATGAACATTCCTTATTTTATGGACTTTAATGAAAGATGCACTTACTCTGATTATATTCATTTTTTTTGTTATTTTTTTGGGAGATTGATGGTCACTTACAGTATCGGGACAAGGTCATCCAGGGCCAAGATTCCAAAATGCACCCCTCCCCCCTTTTCCTTGGGTCAGGGCACCCCTATCTCTGCAATAAATCATTGCGCCCAGGGCAGCCACCCCTCCTGCCCACCCCTTGTCCCGGCCCTGGTCACTTATATGATTTATGCACTATATATATTGATTGAAGGATAGTGCTGCACTTTTTTTAGATATTATAGACTTTATTATTAATGCACCTTATGGACTTTGAGCGCTTCATTATTGGAATGAAAAGTTATTAATTTTTGTGTAATGCATTAATACACAGAGACACCATGAATAGGCGTTTGGCACCTGTAGCAGAGCGTCCCAGAGAGAGCCAGGAAAAGTCCTGTTCGGGGTTTATACATCTCCCAGGCTCCTCTCATACAGGTTCAGGGATCTCTGATCCATGGTCCAGTTCAGGTCTTGGTCCTCTCCCCCAGGCTAATTTAAGCTCACCTGAGCAGACAGCCTTTGCTCTTGGCCTGGGATACTCAGACGACTTCTGTGTGGGAGAGCAAAAAGGTATGTGGAAGCTGACAAGCTGTAGGCTTGCTCAGCTTGGGTAGTTAGGATCTGTAAATATTGTTTAGTTAGTGCCGAGACACGGCTAGGTTTTGCTTTGGCTATTTTTGTTCCTATTTGTTTTTTTTGGAACACTGTACAGCACCTGTATATAGACTTGTATATATCACAAATAAACACCGCACTGTTTGTCACTATTTTGCTGGATTTGGTATCTGTGCCTGAAAGACTGCTCATCCCAGGGAGCTTTTGTACCTGCTACCTGTCCCCCAGGTTACATATGGTGGAGACTGCGACCAGCGGTAGTAAGTTACTACTTAAAAGGCCAGTACCTAGAGTGACTAAACATGGAGGAAATCCTAAAACAATTGGTCATATCCAATGCTGCACAGCAACAATCCAATGCTGCACAGCAACAAGCAAACGCTACACAGCAGCAAACAAACGCTATCGCACAGGAGCAAACCAAGGCGCTGTGCCAACAGATTGGTGCTGTACAGGAGCTATCGCAGAGGCTGTTTGAACAGCTAGCCACTGATGCAAGAGAGGATAGGAAAACCCTGGCTGCGGTTGTGGAGACGCTAGCACAGTGGTCACCTGCTAAAGTTAATGTTGTTGGAGACAAGCCCTCAGCCATCCATGTGGGTCGCTTTCTTTCCAAGATGACTGCAGATGATGATCCAGAGGCCTTTCTCTTAACGTTTGAACGGACTGCTGAGAGGGAAGGTTGGCCCAAAACCCAGTGGGCCGGACTGGTCGCTCCCTTGCTGTCTGGAAAATCGCAGAAGGCCTACTATGATTTGGAGTCAGCAGAAGCAGGAGACTATGAAAAGCGGGAAATCCTGGCGCGACTTGGTGTCACCTTGGCAGTTCGAGCACAGCGGGTCCACAACTGGTTCTTCCAAGACGAGAGGCCCCCAAGATCGCAGATGTTCGACCTAATTCACTTGGTGAGAAAATGGCTACAGCCGGAGTCCCTGTCTGGGCCACAAATAGTGGAGCGTGTGGTCATGGACCAGTTCCTGAGGTCACTACCAGTTCCCCTGCAGAAGTGGGTGAGTTAAGGAGACCCCAACTCGGCGGACAACCTCGTGGAACTTGTTGAAAGGTACTTTGCTGCAGAGAACCTGGTCACCACCCCTACAGCCGCACGGACTTTCCGCCCAAAGCCACGGTCTCCCCAGGCAACCGGTAAGACTGTTCCAGGGGAAGTGGGTGGTAAGCATGGCAAGGAAATAGGGGGGAGGATTTTTGGTGCCAGGACTGAAGTTTGGCGTCCCAAACAAGGGAAGCTACTGCCTGTCAGCAAACTAAACTGGGGAAACATCAGGTGTTTTCGTTGCCAAGAACTGGGACATGTGGCAGCAAACTGTCCATTGACAGATGAACCAATGCAGTGTGATGTATCTATTAGAAGGCAGTCTATGTTTGCTGCTGTTTCATGCGCTGCAGCACCAAGTATGGGAAAACGCATGTGCCAAATGACTGTTAATAATAAGCCTATTACGGCCTTGCTGGACTCTGGAAGTCTAGTGACTTTGCTTACAGCTGAGATGGTTGACACTGTGAAATTGCATGCTAAAAAAGTTGCTGTGATCTGTGTACATGGGGATACCCGCGAGTATCCTATAGCCACTGTTCAGTTTAAAACTGGCTTAGGTACGGTGACCCATCCGGTCGGACTTGTGCCCCACTTGGTGCACGAGGCCATCATTGGTAGGGACTTTCCTAAGTTTTGGGAACTGTGGGATCGTCCTGACCCGGTCGCAGTAGCTGACTCAGTGACAAAGCCAGAACTCCTGGCCGCTACTGACAATATGGGTTCAGGGGACTCTTCTCAGGGCTCCCCGGGTTTTCCTTTCTCAGTTATAGCAGGAGAGCTGGAGGAGCCTGAGGAGGTCCCCACAACCAGTGGAGCTGGACGGCCATCTGCTGAATCAGAGCCACCCATACAGACGGGTGGTGTTGGAACTTGCCCATGGGCACTTGCTAGGAGGTCATTTAGGGGTTGAGAAAACTACTGAAAGGGTGTTGCGCAGGTTTTATTGGCCCGGAATACAGAAGGATATTAAGAATTATTTTCAATTCTGTCCTGTGTGTCAGATGTCAGCCCCACTACCCCACTTCCGAAGTCCTTTAGTGCCCTTGCCCATTATTGAAGTGCCCTTTGAGAGAATTGCCATGGACCTTGTGGGTCCACTCCCCAAGTCTGCCCGAGGTCATCAGCATATCCTCGTAATCATGGATTATGCTACCCGTTACCCAGAGGCCATTCCCTTACGCACCGCGTCTGCTAAAAACATTTGCCAAAGAGCTGTTTATGGTGTTCAGTCGTGTTGGAATCCCTAAAGAAGTCCTTACAGACCAGGGCACCCCATTTATGTCACGAATAACTAGAGAGCTGTGCAAGTTATTTAAGGTGTCGCAATTGCGAACCTCGGTGTACCATCCTCAAACGGATGGCTTGGTGGAATGCTTCAATAAGACATTAAAGAGCATGTTAAAAAAGGTTGTTGACAAGGATGGGAAAAACTGGGACTTCCTGATACCATACTTGATGTTTGCCATCAGGGAGGTTCCCCAGTCCTCCACGGGGTACTCTCCCTTTGAGTTGCTTTATGGGAGACACCCTCGGGGACTCTTAGACATAGCCAAAGAAACTTGGGAGGGGGAGCAGACACCCCATAAAAGTGTCATTGAGCATATCGCTCAAATGCAGGACAGGATTGCAGCAATTATGCCGATGGTAAAAGAACACTTACTGCAGGCCCATGCAGCCCAACAGAGGATATACAACAGGGGGGCCCAACTCCGTGTTTTCTCACCTGGTGACAGGGTCCTGGTGTTGGTTCCCACTGTTGAGAGCAAGTTTCTGGCTAAGTGGCAGGGTCCTTTTGAAGTAATTGAAAGAGTTGGGGAGGTCAATTACAAGGTATATCAACCAGGGAAAAGGAAGCCCGAACAGATTTACCATATAAACCTGTTAAAGCCCTGGAAGGATAGACTGGCATTAACTGCGAGGTCCCTCCTGGTAACGCCTAAGGGTGCTGAGTCCCTTCTGATCCCCGAGGTCACTATTCCAGACACCCTGTCATATTCCCAAAAGCAGGAAACTAGAGAATTCCTGGTAAGAAATAGAGAGAAATTTTCAGAGTTACCTGGCACAACTTCAGCAGTTCAGCATGATATTGTTACTGAACCTGGGGTCCGTGTCAAGCTCAAACCGTACCGAATTCCTGAAGCGAGGAGAAAGGACATCAGCGAGGAAGTTAAAAGAATGTTGGAGCTAGATGTCATTGAGGAATCCAATAGTGACTGGTCTAGCCCCATCGTGTTAGTCCCAAAACCGGATGGCACTTGGAGGTTCTGTAATGACTTCAGGAAGCTTTAATGCAGTGACAAAGTTTGACACGTACCCAATGCTCAGAGTGGACGAACTTATAGACCGACTTGGTAAGGCTCGCTATCTGACCACTTTGGACTTGACAAAAGGTTATTGGCAAATACCCCTAACTGGTAGCGCCAAAGAGAAGACCGCATTTGTGACCCCGGAGGGTTCCTTTCAATACAAAAAAATGCCTTTTGGGTTGCAAAATGCCCCCGCGACATTTCAGAGGGCCATGGACAGGACTCTAAGACCCCACCGACAATATGCAGCAGCATATCTAGATGACATAGTGGTACATGGCACTGACTGGGAGTCTCACTTGCCCCGTGTCCAGGCTGTCCTTGATTCCCTCTTCAAAGAAGGTTTTACAGCAAATCCAAAAAAATGTGCCATTGGTCTAGAGGAAGCCAAGTATTTGGGCTACACTATTGGGCGTGGGGTCATAAAACCTCAAGTGAATAAAATAGAAGCCATCCAGGAATGGCCACGTCCTGCAAACAAGAAGCAGGTCAGGGCCTTTCTTGGCATTGCGGGGTATTATAGAAGATTTATCCCAAATTTTGCAACTATAGCTGCCCCACTGACAGACCTTACGAAAGGGAAAGACTCTGTAATGGTGAAATGGTCCTCAGTAGCAGAGGAATCTTTCCAAGTCCTGAAGAAGGCTCTTTGTGCGCAACCAGTACTGTACTCCCCCGATTTCTCCAAGGATTTTTTGGTTCAGACAGATGCGTCTGATGTTGGTATCGGGGCAGTACTATCACAGGTACACAATGGGGAAGAACACCCTGTAGTGTACCTAAGCAGAAAGCTTAATGACCATGAGCAAAGGTATGCAGTCATTGAAAAGGAGTGTTTAGCCATAAAGTGGGCCGTGGACGCACTCAGGTACTATTTGTTAGGACGCCAGTTTGAGTTAATAACTGACCATGCTCCTCTGAAATGGATGGCCCAAAAGAAGGAGACTAATAGACGGGTGAACCGGTGGTTTTTGGCTCTACAGGATTACTCATTCACTGTAAAACACAGGCCAGGTGTTGAGATGGGGAATGTAGATGCCCTGTCCCGTGTTCACTCCTGTTGGGCTACAGGTGTTCCAACCCTGGGGTTGAAACAAGGGGGAGGATATGTAGCAGAGCGTCCCAGAGAGAGCCAGGAAAAGTCCTGTTCAGGGTTTATACATCTCCCAGGCTCCTCTCATACAGGTTCAGGGATCTCTGATCCATGGTCCAGTTCAGGTCTTGGTCCTCTCCCCCAGGCTAATTTAAGCTCACCTGAGCAGACAGCCTTTGCTCTTGGCCTGGGATACTCAGACGACTTCTGTGTGGGAGAGCAAAAAGGTATGTGGAAGCTGACAAGCTGTAGGCTTGCTCAGCTTGGGTAGTTAGGATCTGTAAATATTGTTTAGTTAGTGCCGAGACACGGCTAGGTTTTGCTTTGGCTATTTTTGTTCCTATTTGTTTTTTTTGGAACACTGTACAGCACCTGTATATAGACTTGTATATATCACAAATAAACACCGCACTGTTTGTCACTATTTTGCTGGATTTGGTATCTGTGCCTGAAAGACTGCTCATCCCAGGGAGCTTTTGTACCTGCTACCAGTCCCCCAGGTTACACACCATAGGACATTATTTTTGAGTTTGCACAAAAAGGTAATTTTATATAGATTTATTAGCACTGCCTTATCTACTATATTTATTGATTGTGTTGTAAACACTGGAGGGTAGCTGCTGTTTGTCACAGTGAAATCAATCCTTTTTTTCCTGGTGCAGGTGTAAAGCATGTCATATTTTTTCCAGATAATAGCCTATGCAGTCAAGGGGCTTCAGCATATAATACAAAAATTGCTTAGTGCTTTGATTAATTATATTTTCCCCTGGTCTGGGTGTGTATTTTATGATTGGCCAGGAAAAGAGGGGGGCCTGTTGGCATACCCCCCAACTTTTTGAGATGGGAATGAGGGACACCTATTACCTGCCCATATGTAGGCAAGTTATTGTTAATCCTGTTGTAAAACATTTTGCTGGTGCTGCAATAATGAAGGGTTCTGTGCTGTCATGTCTTCTTCTGTGTGCGACTCCCTTCTCTTTGAGAGGTGATATATACAGGGAAGGACCAACCTCATGTGCTGTCTAGGCATGGGATTGATGCAGTAAGGACCCTCTCTACTATGTGATCTGTCAGAGTGGTGGCCTTTTTTTTCTCAGAAAATAGATGCAGGAACTCAACCATGACCCCACAAATGGCTCTATTACCTTCCACACTGTAGGTGGCTCTGCCCCTTTCACTTACAGGGAGATCATGCAGTGGGGGTGTCATGATATGCATCGCACCCTGGGTACCTTCACCTCCCTTGTCCCCATCCTGCACTCAGTGGGAGCTGCTCAGAAGATCAGATCTCTGGAAGCCATGGGGGGAAAAGCTGTCACTTGTAAACACAGAAGCCAGGCTTCTGTATTTACAAGAGATAGTGGTGAGCAGGAAGCAGAGGACCTGAGCCAGAGGTGGTGGAGTTCCACCAAGTTCCAGCTGAAAAAGTCCTGGGTGTAACCCTTTAATGGGACCAACTGGGGTGACCACTTATAAATGTTGCTACTCTTAGAAGTAACAGAGAGAAACAATCATAACAGGCAGTCAATATGCTTTCTGTATGAGATATTTACCAAACTTATGATGCTGTTTTTCTTGTCCTCTGCCTGAGTCTCTGGTCTGCATGTCTAAGCTCTGTCTGAGGTCCTTTGTATCTGATGTCTGGTGGACTGGCTTTGGATGAAATGCGTTGTACGCAGGAGCCTGCTGAGTCCCAGATCTCTCTGTGTAGCTTTCCTGTCCTTTTGAGAAAGGATGTATATTCCCAGTCAGTCTGTGGTCTGAAAGAGAGCAGAATTGTGATGCATATATAGATTCAAACCAGGTGCCCTCAGGCTTTTTGAAAACACTTTATTCAACGCATTTCTGAGCAGTTACTCTGATCCCTCTTCAGAAAGAGTTTTTAAAGTACACAATGAGGCTGATTTACAAACCGTTGGGCCATGAGTTGAGGCACACGCCGAGACGCAACGTACGTTTTGGTATTTACGAAACGTATGCGCCGGTAACACAGCGCTATTCCCCATTTACTAAAGTAATCTCGGCGCACTGGAGGAGGCGATCAGTGCACCACTATGGACATGGCGCACGGCATCTTCAATTCAATATTTAAACAAGCTGGAAGTGCAAATATTATGGGATGATGTGAGGAAGTATAGTAATAACTGCCCAAGTAATAAATATGCCCAAAATAGAATGAGAAAGGAACTTTTTCTGAACAAGCCTACTGTGCCTGCAAGTACATTTAGAATTGTGTGAGGTCAATTTATGCACTGCGCATGCGCAAGCTGCACTTGCACACGTTCAAATGCGTTGGTTCACTGCGCGGCCAAAATCATAGTAAATGTCAAGTAACGTAAATGCATTTGCGTGGGTTGAACAGGCGCAACTCTAAACTTGACATTTTTTTTTTTTTTTTTAACGCTGGATCACTTTTATGTATTTTTTTTTTTTTGAATGATGTAAGAAGACTCTCCCTCCTCGAGCTCCTCCTAAAAGGGCATTTAACCTTCCCCCTCTAATGCATATTTTTTTGGGCTATTTTTTGCTTTTAAAGGGGAACTCTACACTCCATTCTCCAAAGGCTGTGAGCTGCCTTCACCAATCCAAACCACTTTTGGGGTGCCCGAGCCCCTCCTGCCCCCAAGCATCCACCCCTTTCATTAGCTGGCTTTGTTTGGCTAGGGGTTTGTTAGTGCGTGGAAGGGGGGGTATTTTTCACATGGGGGTTCTCGTTTTAAGCCTTTCCAGACTCAAATGGCCTTCTATGTATTGGGGGGGGGGCAGGTTATTTTTTTTTTTGTGTTAAACTGTTAAAATCTTGCAGCTGCAATGTCGATTTGTAAGTTTGCTCTAAAGCCGTACATCTTTGAAGCAGCATTTTGGATACATGCTACAGATGCACCACTTTACAGGCAGAGTAACCCCCCCCCCCCCCCCCAAGTTAATAGCTTTAGGGCAAGTTCAAACGCAGTCTAGATGCTTTTCTTTATGCGCATTTTTGATGTGTTCCTGTGTGTTTATGATGCTTTTTTTTTGCATTTTACAGCGTTCCAGTACAGTCCAGTGCAGGAAAAATGCAGCATGTTCTACTTAATTTTCTGGAACTGGAACTGCAAGCAAAGGTGGGAACTATGTCATTGATAAACATATAACCTACTTTCCATGCGTTTTTGATGCATAAAAAAATGCACTGGACTGCATGTGGTGTGAACTGGCCCCAAACTGGCAATTTGGCATATTTAAAGGCACTTCTCCTTGTTTGGTTTTTGGGGTTCTCCAAATTGGTGACATTGATATATGTCCCTTAGGGTGGGACCTGGGTCAAGTTAGGCGGAAAGCAAGTGTTTTTTTCTTTTTGAGTGGACTCAGTGGAGCACATCCAAAACTTACACAAACAAATACGTTTTTTACTGGAATGTGTAAATTGCTGTAACTTGCTCACTGTACCCTTTATCAAAAAAGTACTTTTATTGGGAGGACAAGTTGCCGCCTCTTCATCTTATACTCATATCCGATACTTAAGCTTGGATTTTTCCTATTGGACACTTTTGCACATGAAGTAGTTGTGGTTACACTTTATTATTAAAGCGGAGTTCTGCCGAAATTTTTTTTTTTTTTAAAAAGTCAGCAGCTACAAATACTACAGCTGCTGACTTTTAAAATGTGGACACTTACCTGTCCAGGGCACCCGCGATGTCGGCACCCGAAGCCGATATGTCGCTCGGTTCTCGGGTGCTGCCACCACCATCTTCGGTAAGGGAATCAGGAAGTGAAGCCTTGAGGTTTCACTTCCCAGTTCCCTACTGCGCATGCGTGAGTCGCGCTGCGCTATCCGGATGGTTCTTGCTGTCTCTGGGACCCCTGTGTTTCCCAGCAGACAGCGGGGTGGGGGACAAGAAGAGCAGAGACGCAGAAGCACCAATATGCATACATACACTGTACATATACAATAAAATAACAGTGGGTAAAATAAGTATTGAACACGTCACCATTTTTCTAGGTAAATATATTTCTGAAGGTGCTATTGGCATGAAATTTTCACCACGTCAGTAAGAACCCATGCAATCCATACATACAAAGAAACCAAAACAAATCTATTCAGCAATGAATTTATGTGTAATAATATGGGATGACACAGGGAAAAAGTGTTGAACACATGAAGAGAAGGGTGATGCAAAAAGGCATGTAAAGCCAAGAAACCAGCTGAAATCTATCAATTAGATATCAATCCTTCCCCTTATCAGTGCAAATTATCAGCTGGTTCAGTCTCAACTGATGGCCTATAAAAAGGTGTCTCATTACCAAGGTGTCACACAAGAAACATCTCATGATGGGTAAAAGTAAAGAGCTCTCTCTAGACCTTTTGTTGCAAAACATACAAATGGCATTGGTTACAGAAAGGTTTCCAAACTTCTGAATGTTCCAGTGAGCACTGTTGGGGCCATAACCTGAAAGTGGAAAGAACATAATTTCACCATAAACCGGACATGAACATGTGCTCCTCACAAGATTTCTGACAGAGGTGTGAGAAGAATTATCAAAAGAGTTGTCCAAGAGCCAAGGAGCACTTGTGGAGAGCTACAGAAAGACCTGGAATTAGCAGGTAGAATTGTTTCAAACAAAACAATAAGTAATGCACTCAACTGCCATGGCCTGTATGTACGCTCACCATGCCAAAATTGAACTGTTTGGATGCCATAATACACACCATGTTTGGAGGTCAAATGGCACATGACCCCAAAAACACCCCCCATACCGACAGTGAAGTTTGTAGGTGGGAACATCATGGTGTGGGGCTGTTTTTCAGTAAACGGTACTGGGAAACTTCATGTCATTGAAGGAAGGATGAATGGAAAAATGTACCAAGACATTCTTAAAAAAAATCTGCTGCCATCTACCAGGATGATGAAGATGAAATGAGGTTGGACATTTCAGCAAGACAATAATCCCAAACAAAAAGCCAAGGAAACTCTCAATTGGTTTCAAAGAAAGAAAAAAAGCTCATAGAATGGCCCAGCCAATCACATGACTTGAATCCAATAGAAAATCTAGGTAAAGAACTAAAGATCAGAGTTCATAGAAGAGACACACAGAACCTTCAAGATCTGAAGACTGTGTGGAAGAATGGGCCAAAATCACACCTGAGCAACACATGTGACTAAGTTTCTCCATACAGGGGGCGTCTTGAAGCTGTCATAACCAAAGGATTTTGGACCAACTATTAAATACATTTCAGTTAGTGTGTTCAATAATTTTCCCTGTCATTCCATTTTCTTACACATAACTTCATTTCTGAAATTATTTGTTTTGGTTTCCTTGTATGTATGGATTGTATGGGTTGTTACCGACGTGGTGAACATTTCATGTCAATAGCACCTTTAGAAATATATTTACCTAGAAAAATGGTGACATGTTCAATACTTATTTTACCCGCTGTATATAATATCCCAAAAAAGTGCAGCGCTATCTTTCAATTAATATATAGTGCATAAATCATATAAGTGACTTCTGTAACCAATGCCATCAATATGTTTTGCAACAATAAGGTTGCAAAGGTCTTGGGAGAGTTCCTTGCTTTTACCCATCATGAGATGTTTCTTGTGTGACACCTTGGTAATGAGACACCTTTTTACAGGCCATCAGTTGAGACTTAACCAGCTGATATTAGTTTGCACTGACAAGGGGAAGGATTGCTTTCTAATTATTGACAGATTTTAGCTGGTGTCTTGGCTTTACATGCCTTTTTGCACCTCCCTTTCTTCATGTGTTCAATACCTTTTCCCTGTGTCAATCCATTTTATTACACATAACTTCATTTCTGAATGTATTTGTTTTGGTTTCTTTATATGTATGGATTGCATGGGTTGTTACCGACGTGGTGAAAATTTCATGTCAATACCCCCTTTAGAAATATATTTACCAAAAAAATGGTGATGTGTTCAATACTTATTTTATCGCTGTATATAATATCCCAAAAAAGTGCAGCGCTATCCTTCAATGAATATATAGTGCATAAATCATATAAGTGACCATCAATCTCATGAAAAATAACAAAAAAAAAGAATATAATTAGAGTAAGTCCATCTTTCATTAAAGTCCATAAATTAAGGAATGTCCAATTTCTGTGAATAGTATGGTTGCCACCTCCATTCCTTTCAACCCGAACACATATTAATTACACAGGTTCTGGGGGGCGTTTCCTGGACCGCCATGGTGTGAGAAACACTGATTGAGAGCTCCGCTTGCCGAAAATCCGTAACCATTAATCCTGGGGCAATAATCACTGCACAAACCAGCTTACCTAACCTGTCAGCACCGGGAAAACACAGAGAGGATGTCTCCTACAAAAAAAGCTACGGACACGGCTGCTAAACTCGCAAAATATCGCCTGCAAGATAAGACAGCCGCAGAGGAAAATGGCGCCGATCAGCCTCCTCCGTCGGACTCCACAGCAGATGACACAGCTCGCGTCCTGGAAGCGATTTCGGACTGCAAGAGCACCCTCACATATAAGATAGAAGAGGTAAAAGTGCATGTGTCGTTAATCCGACAAGACCTGCAGAAACTAAGAGAACAGGTCACCGAGGCGGAGACACGAATCAGTCATGTGGAGGACGACATACCGCCATTGCAGATAACAACTGAAAGACTACAACATCAGCTAAACACGGTACTTATGAAGCAAGACGACATGGAAAATAGACTGAGGAGGTGCAACCTGCGGTTTGTGGGGTTACCAGAGGGCGCGGAAGGCACTGACCCCCCCCTCATTTCTGGAAAACCTGTTAACATCCACCTTTGGCCGGGCCGAATTCTCCACCTCATTCGTGGTAGAAAGAGCACATAGATTGGCATCCAAACCTCCTTCCCAAGGTGCACCTCCTAGAACATTTATTGCCAAACTGCTCACTTACTGTGACCGCGATGCTGTCCTCCGCCTTACCAGGCTAAAAGGCAACATTCCCTTTAAAAATGGAGAAATTAAAGTTTTTCCAGACTTCTCGGCGGAAGTTCAAAAGAAGCGTGCGCAATTCACAGAAGCTAAACGACAGCTGCGGATCCACCATTACACTTACGCAATGCTCTTTCCGGCCAGACTGCGTGTGGTCGGCAAGGACAGAGCTCACTTCTTCGATACACCAGAAGCAGTATTCGCGTGGATAGAAGACAGAGTAGCACCGGACTGAGCACAGTCCTAGGCTCCAAGATCACCGCTATTGCCACAGATTGTCCCTGAGTCCTGAACGGAACACCAGCACTACCCTCTGTGTCGAGTCATACCGGGCTTTGCTTCATCAAGGTACTGTAACATTTAAGCTCGCATGGAGACAGCCCCTACATTACTAGTGAACTAACTTTTATTCACTATGCCCTGCTATGTTCCCACCTTTATTCCTATCTGGCTAAATATACGCACCACCTTCTGGAATATACTTCTTCCCCTACAACCATAATATCCCCCATGGATGATTGACAAAAATGGCAAGCAGAGGCCCTCCATGACTCCCGGAGGGTACTTTCAAGTTTATACATCCGTATATTCTTCACCATCATACCATCCTGAGAGTCATGTTTTGGGAGCCAAGTTCCTCATGTTACTGTTCGCTCTTCAGCGATTTATTGTCCCCCTAGGTACAGGATTCCTAGTGGATTCTGTTTTCACAGGAACTAAATGTAATGTTCGCCAAAAGGCGCAAGATTTGTTTCCCTGGAATGTACAGGAACAGCATCTTACCTCCGAGTTGTGTGGGAAAGGATGTCTGCCTGGACGGCCCAGCGTGTTAGTTTGTAAATTGAAAAAGTTCTGCTGTTGTGCTATATTAAAATCTGATAGAGATGAGAGGAGTTCTAATTGCAGATGCCTGGTTACTATGCTAATATGTATGTGTTATCTTATATCTCATACTAGACACTTGCAGGTTCAGCCTCAGATATTGAAAACTGGGGATCCTGGCCTTGCTGCCTTGGCCGTGATGGGAGGTGACGCACGTCCTCCGGTATTGCGGGACGGGGTGAGGCGACCGCTCTGCGGCCGAGGTGGTGAGACCACAGATGAACAAGATTGAATATGGTCTCTAGGTTGAAATGTGTCACGTGGAACGTGCGAGGTGTTAGGGCTAGACCAAAGAGAAATGCGGCCTTATCTATTCTTAAAAATATGAGGGCTGAGATAATAGCCCTAACCGAGACCCACCTCACCGGTCAACTGATGTCAACACTCAAAAAGCCCTGGGTGGGCTGGCTATATCAAGCTCCATACACCTCTAATTCTAGAGGAGTCGCGTTCCTAGTGGCAAAAACAGTACAGTTTGCTTTGACGCTTAAATCAGACCCGCAGGGTAGATTCCTATTTTGCACGTAAAAACAAATGGGCTTGAGATACTTATTTTGGTGGTCTATATACCTCCCGCGTTCCACTATAATGTTATACACGAGGGTCTTGCTTTTATGTCACAATTTCCTACTGTCCCGGTGTTGTGGATGGGAGATTTTAATAATATACTAGACAGGGACCTGGATAGATTGACTACACAGCCATCTGACAACTCCTCCCCACAACACACTAGATTCGGTAGACTCCTCAGCGAAATGACCTTGATAGATACATGGCGATATAGTCACCCGCAGGATAAGGCTTTTTCTTGTTTTTCAGCATCACACAACTCAATGTCTAGGATAGACCTTATTTTATTATCCCGCTCCCTTCTTCCTGTACTGGAAGACGTGGGCTTCTACCCTCGCACATTTTCGGATCATGCTCCATATTGGGTTGTACTCAAACTTGCATCCCCGCTTAACACATACACATAGAAACTTAACCCCTTCTGGTTATCGGTAGTCCCGGGAATAGATGAGATTGGGGTTGAATGGGACATATTTTTCCAAAATAACAGAAACTCAGCGTCTCTTGAAATAGTGTGGGATGCTTTTAAATCCCACGCCCGCATGACACTTGCCCAACGTATAAATAAATATAAGAAAACATCCTCCCACGTAATTCATCAGGCAGAACAAGCCTTGACAGTTGTGGAGAGGGAATTTACCTCTAACCCCACTTCCTTTAACGCCGACCAACTAAAACAACAAACCTGTATAGTGTCCAACCTGCACTTTGAAAAAGCGGAGAGGAACATATTTTATACCAAACAGAGGTTTTACGAATGTGGGGAGAGGGCGGGACGCCTTCTGGCATATTTGGCCCATATGGATCTTAGACCACCCACAGTGGTATACCTCAGGGGTGCCAATGGAGAACTGATTACTGAACCTGATAGAGTAGCGGAAGAATTTTGTTCTTATTTCTTATCACTATACACCTCCACGGTTGATAACAATAATAGAGATGCGGGAGCACTATTAGCAAATGTAGAACTACCTACATTGTCCCAAACACATATTGAAATGCTGGAGGCCCCAATCTCTACAGATGATATTATTGAAGTGATATCCCATCTTAAAGTTTCGAAAGCACCTGGGTCAGAAGGCCTCCCCCTAGAATTCTATAAAACATACATAGACAACATTGTCCCTAGATTGCACAAACTATTTTCCCACATGTTTAAATCTGGATCTATCCCTCACTCTATGACTGAAGCTTATATAGTGCTCATACCCAAACCTGGTAAAAATTTAGAAAATCCGGAATCATATCGCCCCATATCACTTCTCCAGCTGGACATAAAAATCTTGGCCAAGATCCTGGCACTGCCTCTAAATAAAGTAATCCTGACCTTAATCCACCCGGATCAAACGGGATTTATGCCCACAAAAAACACAGCCCATAACCTTCGTAGATTACACATAAACATACAAGCTCAGCATAACCAAATGGGATCCAGAGTCGTGGTGTCCTTAGATGCCGCAAAGGCATTTGACTCCGTCGAGTGGGCCTTCCTTTGGCATTGCTTAGCAAAGTTTGGATTCGGACCGAAATTCATTAGATGGATCCAATTAATGTACCAAAACCCTAGTGCCAGGATCTTGGTTAACGGGAGAGTTTCAGACGCCTTCCCCTTTCAAGGGGAACGCGTCAGGGGTGTCCACTATCTCCTCTACTCTATGCCCTCGCGGTGGAGCCTCTTGCGGCTTTACTGAGGTCACACCCGGGTATTAAAGGTCTGTGTAGAGGGGGCCTAGTGGAGACAATTAGTCTCTACGCAGATGACATGTTGCTATATCTATCAGACCCTGGCCCCTCTTTGAAAACAGCACTGGAGATCATACAAATATTCGGGAAATACTCGGGTCTTAAAATAAATTGGGACAAGTCCCAAATCCTCCCTATAGATATAGGTGCACCCACGCAAAGTCAAGCTTCCTCCCCCCTTAAGATAGTTAGTAACATGAAATACTTGGGGATCAATATCACTCATACCTCCGCAGAATACACCAAACAAAATATAGAGCCTTTGCTCACAACCTTGAAAAATAAAATCCAGATCTGGGCTAAACTCCCCTTGGGGGTTCTGGGACCTGTGAACCTTAAAAAATGGTATTGCTCCCCAAGTTCCTGTATGCCTTTTGGCACGCCCCGATATACCTACCACTCAGGATCTTTAAAACAATAGAAAAAATTCTTAACTCATTTGTGTGGGGAAGGGCTCACCATAAACTATCTTGGCAAGTATTAAAAGATCCCACGGACCTGGGCGGCACAGCCTTACCCGATTTCAATTTATACTATTTGGCAGCACAACTATCGCATTTTTACTACATAGACAAATGTGACAGAGAACGCTACATGATTCTGCTCTGCTCCCAATATACTCGCTTATACACCCATCCATTTCAAATTATCTTTAGAGAACCCGTAGATTCCTGGGCGTCGGGAAAATGTGCAGGCTTAATTTATACCCATTGCAAAGTGTGGGCAGTGATAAGACGTAGATTAAACGCGCCACATACACATTCACACACACCACTTTGGGATAACCCAGGTTTAAAGGAACTTTTATCTCTGCCAGACCATGGAATGTGGGTTGCTCAAGGGGTGATGTTTCTTTCAGACGTTTACAGGGAAAACATACTGAAATCCTTTCAACAACTTAAGGATGAATTTACCCTCCCCAATTCCATGCATTCAAGATACCTCCAGCTCCGTCACCCTCTTCAGGCCCAGTTTCACAATAACCCTCCTAATCTAGAACAATTAGATATCCTCAATATTATTAGGGGGCAAGATTCCTCCAAACTTATCAACATTTTACATCTCTCTGCTTTGGAATACGGCTGTGAAAATTGCCTATGGACTAAAGAATCGATGGGCTGGAGATGTGGGGGAGCTGGAGGATGATGAGTGGGAAGATGTGCTGGATAATTGTAAAACCGTGTCCACCAGACTCTCAGATCGCCTCACTAAGCTTTACATTTTACATAGGTCATATTTGACTCTCGCTCGAATGATTAGATTCAAACCCGATCATAGTCCTCTTTGTCCCAGATGCGACAGCCCTTCTAGCTCCTTTTTCCATCTCCTATGGTCATGCCCGGTTATACATGATTATTGGTCCCACATAGTGCGATTCATACATGATGAAATGGGATCCCCCCTTAGACTATGCCCCAAGCAATGCATACTGGGAATATTCCCAGATCCAGACTCAGACAAATTCCATGTCATATTTCTTAAGGAAACAATGTTTATAGCCAGATTGCTCATAGCTAGAAAATGGCTGAGAATGGACTCACCAACACTACAGGAATGGATAGCTGCCGTTAACTATGTCTTACCATACAAGAAAGAAATATATGCCCATAGGGGTTGCCCCTGTAAATATGAGAAAATATGGGATTCCTGGTTAAACAACGCAACCACATGCAACACACTAAATGAAGTGATTCCAGAAGGATAACTATTCAATATACAGTATGATACGATGATACAACACCTCTTTATTGTAACATGCAATCATATATCCAAGCACCACAAATAAATGTCTGCCTATGTTTTGTTTCTGTTGACCATAAAGGTCGTGATAGATATATTCTTTATCTTATTCAATGTTATGTATTTTCGCATATGTCAATGTAGTGTATAATCTGTAAGTGTGTACTCTTCTTAAATAAACAACAGCGTTTTTTCTGTAAAAAAAAAAAAAAAAATTACACAGGTTCTGTGGCTGATTAAGGTGGCAATTAAACTCACTTGGTGCCACTACAATACTGCAAAAACACAAACTGACCTCCTGTAATGAGTGAGATCTGTCTAAGCAGGTGAGAGGACACCCATAGGTAGGGTGAAGGACACTGTGGTGGTCAAAGTCAAGATTCCTATGGTGTATGGGACTGCACTATTCACGGAAATTGAACATTCCTTATTTTATGGACTTTAATGAAAGATGCACTTACTCTGATTAGATTCATTTTTTTTGTTATTTTTTTGGGAGATTGATGGTCACTTACAGTATCGGGACAAGGTCATCCAGGGCCAGGATTCCAAAATGCGCCCCTCCCCCCCTTTTCCTTGGAACAGGGCACCCCTATCACTGCAATAAACCATTGCGCCCAGAGCAGCCACCCCTCCTGCCCACCCCTTGTCCCGGCCCTGGTCACTTATATGATTTATGCATTATATATATTGATTGAAGGATAGTGCTGCACTTTTTTTAGATATTATACACTTTATTATTAATGCACCTTATGGACTTTGAGGGTTTCATTAATAGGAATGAAAAGTTATTTATTTTTGTGTAATGCATTAATACACAGAGACACTTTGAACAGGTATTTGGCACCATAGGACATTATTTTTGAGTTTGCACAAAAAAGGTAATTTTATATAGATTTATTAGCACTGCCTTATCTACTATATTTATTGATTGTGTTGTAAACACTGGAGGGTAGCTGCTTGTCACAGTGAAATGAACCTTTTTTTTTCCTGGTGCAGGTGTTAAGCATGTCATATTTTTTCCAGATAATAGCCTATGCAGTCAAGGGGCTTCAGCATATAATAAAAAATTGCTCAGTGCTTTGATTAATTATATTTTCCCCTGGTCTGGGTGTGTATTTTATGATTGGCCAGGAAAAGAGGGGGGCCTATTGGCATACCCCCCAACTTTTTGAGATGGGAATGAGGGACACCTATTAGCAAAAGTATGTAGGCATAGGACACCCCCCCTAACACCCACTCCGCCCCCTCCCCCTTAAAGGAGAATTGTACAAAAAAAAGATTGATTAAACTCACAAGTCCTTTTTTTACCATTACTATTCCTTTATATTGGCTTTGGAAACTTACAAATACAGCAATTTAGAAATTGGGTGAAAGGTTTAGCACTGTAAACACTTTTAGATAGATAAATAGTGCATTTTATATACAACTATATAGATCAGACTTAAATGAGGGACAAATTAGGAGGAAAAGAGGGACATTGTTCCAAATGAGGGACAGCCCCTCGAAATCAGGGAGCGTTCGGAGCTATGCCTATTAGACCTTTATGATCTAAAGCAGGGGTCCCCAACCCCCAGTCCGGGGACCGGTACCGCTCTGTGCCCTGTTTGCAGCCGCCCTCCAAAGGCTTCACTGAAAGAGGTGCAGCAGGCAAGCAGAGAGATGACATCATCTCTCCCCGCCCACCTCACATCACAGCTGTTCTGCCTCCGGACTGTCATAGGATGGCAGTATAGCTACTTTGCATGTGCTGGTTTCCCTGCTCAAATGTGGGATGCTCAGGAGGCCGTACCGCTGGGGAGAGGCTGCAAGAGAATACATGTAAGTGTTTTCACTGCAGAAAATCTTTACAAATTGGCCTTAAAGTGACAAGCTGCATCTGACCACTGACCTACAGTATACTAGGGTTGCCACCTGTCCAGGATTCACCCGGACAGTTCGGGTTTGGAATCAGGCATCTGGGTTTCAGACTGCCTGAAACCCGGACGCATTATTTAGACTGGACTGTGGCTTCCCAGCAGGGTTGCTGGCTGCAGTTGTCTAAGCTGAGAGTGTCTGTTACACTCTCTTTCACACTGCCCAAAACCAGCACTAACAACCCCCCCAAACACACATACAGACAGGAGAGGAGAGAGGGCGCGATCTGCACCTCTTCCCCCCACCCCTACCCCTCTGTGTCTGCCCACACTCCAAACCCCGACACTGTGCCTCAGAATAGGAAAGTAAGTTGGTGCTGGAAATTTAAAGTCCAGCAGCCTCAGATACATCTGGATGAGAGGTGCTGACTGCCAAGGGGTGAGTGAGCTCACCATCCATCCCTATCTGTAACTGAAGTCTCCCCCCTTCTCTCTCCTGCCTCTGAGTGAGTACACTAAGGAAAATCAGGGTTCTCAGAGCACCCCTTACATCAGATTTCCCCTTTACACCAGAGACCACAGTGTTTCCCCTCACAGCAAAGTCCTCTCTGTACATCAGAGTTCTCAGTGTTCCCCCTTAGATTAGGGTTCCCAGAGGATCCCTTATGTTAGAGTCCCCAGTATTCTCCTTTACATCAGAGTCTGAAAAGTCCCCCCTTTACAGTGAAAGGGAACTCTGCCAGTTCAGATGTAAAAGGGAAACTCTTGTTATTAACTTCATATGATTAGAAATGTTATTTAACAGCAAAATATATGTATAGTTCTTACTATAAGAAAAAAAAATTGCCGTGCGCCGCTACAGTGTTCAGGTTTGACGTGAAGAAAAGGTGGCAACCCTACAGTATACAAGACCACAGCACTGGGGTCCATAAGACCTGCAATGGTTGCAATTGGAGCGGATTAATGCTGCAATAATGAAGGGTTCTGTGCTGTCATGTCTTCTTCTGTGTGCGACTCTCTTCTCTTTGAGAGGTGATATATACAGGGAAGGACCAACCTCATGTGCAGTCTAGGCATGGGATTGATGCAGTAAGGACCCTCTCTACTATGTGATCTGTCAGGGTGGTGGCCTTTTTTCTCAGAAAATAGATGCAGGAACTCAACCATGACCCCACAAATGGCTCTATTACCTTCCACACTGTAGGTGGCTCTGCCCCTTTCACTTACAGGGAGATCATCCAGTGGGGGTGTCATGATATGCATTGCACCCTGGGTACCATCACCTCCCTTGTCCCCATCCTGCACTCAGTGGAAGCTGCTCAGAAGATCAGATCTGTGGAAGCCATGGGGGGAAAAGCTGTCACTTATAAATACATAAGCCAGGCTTCAGTGTTTACAAGAGATAGTGGTGAGCAGGAAGCAGAGGACCTGAGCCAGAGGAGGTGGAGTTCCACCAAGTTCCAGCTGAAAAAGCCCTGGGTGTAACCCTTTAATGGGACCACAGGGGGAGCACTTCTAAGAGTAGCAACATTTATAAGTAACAGAGAGAAACAATCATAACAGGCAGTCAATATGCTTTCTGTATGAGATATTTACCAAACTTATTCTGCTGTTTTTCTTGTCCTCTGTCTGAGGTTCTGGTCTGCATGTCTAAGCTCTGTCTGAGGTCCTTTGTAGCTGATGTGTGGTGGACTGGCGTTGGAGGAACTGGGTTCTGCGCAGGAGCCTGCCGAGTCCCAGATCGCTCTGTGTAGCTTTCCTGTCTTCCTGAGGAAGGATGGATATTCCCAGTCGGTCTGTGGTCTGAAAGAGAGCAGAATTGTGAGGCATATATAGATTCAAACCAGGTGCCCTCAGGCTTTTTAAAAACACTTTACTCAACGCGTTTCTGAGCGGTTACTCTGATCCCTCTTCAGAAAGAGTTTTTAAAGTGCACAATGAGGCTGATTTACAAACCGTTGGGCCATGAGTTGAGGCGCACGCCGAGGCGCAACGTACGTTTTGGTGTTTACGAAACGTGTGCGCCGGTAACACAGCGCTATTCCCCATTTACTAAAGTAATCTCAGCGCACAGGAGGAGGCGATCAGTGCACCACTATGGACAAGGCGCACTGCATCTTCAATTCAATATTTAAACAAGCTGGAAGTGCCAATATTATGGGGTGATGTGAGGAAGTATAGTAATAACTGCTCAAGTAACAAATATGCCCAAAATAGAATGAGAAAGGAACTTTTTCTGAACAAGTCTGCTGCGCCTGCAAGTACGCTTAAAACAGCGTGAGGTCAATTTATGCACTGCGGCACTTGCGCACGTACAAATGCGTTGGTTCACAAAATCTTAGTAAATGTCAAGTAACGTAAATGCATTTGCGTGGGTTGTACAGGCGCACCTCTAAACTTGACATTTTTTTTTTAACGCTGGTTCACTTTTATGTATTTTTTTTAAGGATATTTGCACACAGGCCATGTTAGCGTGTTACGATGTTAACATGTGACATGTACCTTGCTAAAACTATGTAAAAAGGTTCTCCCTCCTCTAGCTCCTCCTAAAAGGGCATTTAACCTTCCCCCTCTAATGCATATGATTTATTTGGGCTAGCGTTTGCTTTTAAAGAGGAACTCTACACTCCATTCTCCAATGCTTTTGTCTTCCCCCTTCTAATGCATATGTTTTTATTGGCCTATTTTTTGCTTTTAACCGGGTCCCACAGACTCGATGTCCGTGGGGATACCCGCGATTGTCTCACGGAGAAGAACGGGGAAATGCTGATGTAAACAAGCATCTCCCCATTCTGCCTAGTGACAGGACACTGATCACAACTCCCTGTTATCAGGAGCGGTGATCAGTGTCATGTCACACATAGCCCATCCCACACACAGTTAGAATCACTCCCTAGGACACACTTAACCCCTACAGCGCCCCCGCCTGGTTAACCCCTTCACTGCCAGTCACATTTACACAGTAATCAGTGCATTTTTAATCGCACTGATCACTGTATAAATGTGAATGGTCCCAAAATAGCGGCAAAAGTGTCCGATGTGTCCGCCATAATGTCGCAGTCAAGATAAAAATCGCTGATCGCCGCCATTACTAGTAAAAAAAAAATATTAATAAAAATGCCATAAATCCCCTATTTTGTAGACGAGATAACTTTTGCGCAAACCAATCAATAAACGCTTATTGCGATTTGTTTTACCAATAATATGTAGAAGAAAACGTATCGGCCTAAACTGAGGAAAAAAAAAATTATATATTTTTTGGGGATATTTATTATAGCAAAAAATAAAAAATATTGCTTTTTTTTCAAAATTTTCCCTTTTTTTTGTTTATAGCGCAAAAAATATAAACCGCAGAGGCGATCAAATACCACCAAAAGAAAGCTCTATTTGTGGGAAAAAAAAGGACAGCAATTTTGTTTGGGTACAACGTCGCACGACCGCGCAATTGGCAGTTAAAATGAGGCAGTGCCGAATCGCAAAAAACGCTCTGGTCAGGAAGGGGGTAAATTCTTCTGGGGCTGAATCGATTAAAGGGGAACTCTACACTCCATTCTCCACAGGCTGTGAGCTGCCTTTACCAATCAAAACCACTTTTGGGGTGCCCAAGCCCCTCCTGTCCCCATACATCCACCCCCTTTCATTAGCGGGCTTGCTGTGTTTGTCTAGGGGTTTGTTAGTGCGTGGAAGGGGGTGGTATTTTTCACGTGGGGGTTCTCGTTTTAAGCCTTTCCAGACCCAAATGGCCTTCTATGTATTGGGGGGGCAGGCTATTTTTTTTGTGTTAAAATCTTGCAGCTGCAATGTCGATTTGTAAGTTTGCTCTAAAGCCGTACATCTTTGAAGCAGAATTTTGGATACATGCTACAGATGCACCACTTTACAGGCAGAGTAAGTTACTAGCTTTAGGGCAAATTCACTCTAAAGAAACGCAGTCCAGATGCTTTACTGCATGCACGTTTTTGATGTGTTCCTGTGCGTTTATGATGCGTTTTTTTGCGTTTTACAGCGTTCCAGTGCAGTACAGTGCAGGAAAAATACAGCATGTTCTACTTTATTTTCTGGAACTGGAAACGCACTGGAACTGCAAGCAATGGTGTGAACTATGCCATTGAAAAACATATAACCTACTTTCCATGCGTTTTTGATGCAAAAAAAAAAACCGCACTGGACTGCATGTGGTGTGAACTGGCCCTTAAGCAATTTGGCATATTTAAAGGCACTTCTCCTCCTTGTTTCGTTTTTGGGGTTGTCCAAATTGGTGACATTGATTTATGTCCCTTAGGGTGGGCCCTGGGTCTCCATACCCATTTTAAGGCCAATAACTAGAAGATAAGGCAGCCAAGTGGGGACTAGCAACATTAACAAGTCAGTTCCCATAGACTGCAATGGTATTTGTTGTCTACTTTTGCCCATGTTAGGCTCTTTGTTTGCCCCCCTGGACCGGGGGGTGTTTGTCCCATCTTTAATTTAGTAGCATGCTGGATGATGTGCTTAATTTTGGACAGGGGGTGGGGCTTATTTTGTGCTAGCTGCATTTGGGTTGGTCTGGGCATGCTCAGGGACTTTGATTTTTTTTGGTGCTTTTTGTGTGTGAACAGCACTTGGATGTTTCTGGGCATGCTCAGAGAGTGTGTTTTTTGGGTTAGTAATTTAAGGACATCCTTAACAGCTGTACCCACTTTGAAGTTCTGTCTCTACATTGGGTGAACTTGCGTTTTGTGTGTTTCATGGACTGTCCATGTGTTTTCAATTGCCTCATTAGCACACATAACAAATGTTATATAAAGCTTGCAGATAGCATTCTTTACCTTGCGGAATTTGGGTGTCCTTATCGAGTTTGTAACACATGTATTTTCTCTTTTGTATTTTGTTTGTTATGTCTTTGCAAAACAGATGTGTTTTTCGAGCAAGTTTTTTTTTTACTTTGGTTTATTTAATATTTTCCCCTGAAATATTTTTGATGTCAATGTATGTCGTTTTTGGGTTGTTCACTTTGATTTAATTGTCTGTGCTGCATTATTTTGCAAAATCTTTCTCAAGATGTGACTAATGTTTAAATCCTTAATAGATGTCCATTTGTTGGCACAGTCATTTTAACTCCTGTTATTTCCAATGCAAAATGGTCAGACCTCAGAAACCATATTCTGTTAGTGTCTCAAATTAACACACATTTTTTTTTTTCTTGCTTTCCTTGCTTTTTTCCAAGTCCTGTTTTCTTGACCAATAAAAATGTATGCAAATTTTGATGTGTGTTTTTTGTTTTTCATGCAACAGATTTCCCAGCTGCAGCTTAACTAGGCTGATTGCCATGGCAAAACAAAACAGGTGTGGTTTGTCTAAAAAATACTTTCCTGGTGCCTTCATGGTAGCATATGGATGGATTGCATGTATACTGCCATGGATAGTCACCAGGAAAGGAAAATTACAGAGCGGTAAGTATTCAATTTTCCATTTTAGCACAGTGGTTCTCAGCCTCAGTCCTCAAGTACCCCTGACAGGACATGTTTTGTGAATTTATCTTATCTAGAATAGCTGTCCAAAATACAAGCCATTGACTGACTATGATTTAAAGCACCTGTGCAAGATGAAGGAAAACCTGCAAACATGGCCTGTTGGGGGTACTTGAGGACAGGCTTGAGAAGCACTGATTTAGAGCACTGAGCTAAACTCTAGCTCAAGACAATCCTATTTTAATTTGCAATAGTTTTTTATTAATTTTTATCAGAAAAAGAAAGTATAAACAAAGTACTGAGAAAAGGAAACAGTACTATACAGTAATGGATAATACAAACATTTCCAATGTAGCAACTAGATACTTCTGTTACTTAACATCACATAAACTTATGTGCCTTTGTACCGTAAGACATACTAGAGATATTTAGAAATCTCATGACACTTTCAAATACTGTAATTATTATTAGTATATAGAAATGTATATAAATCGAGAGAGTCCCCTCCTTCCGACACCCCTATTGGGTACATGCTGTGCCCTGGAAGGAGGAGGCTCAACCAGCTTGAAAAAAGGATTGATAATCGGCACAAATTTTACATGGGTTATTACAGTTTTGAACCAGTTGTGATGCGTATTAAATGAAAATGAAAAGTGAAAACAAAATTAAATAACAACAAAATTAAATTGTACCAAATAATAAATGGAGCAATCTAGGCTTGTAAAAATTAACATAAAGCTCATCCTGTAAGTGTACATATATCAGTAACAGCTCTTATATTTTCCTTGATTTATACCATTCAGTCCACGGTTTCCATTGGTTATTCGATACAAGGAGTCTACCTTGGGATGATGCAAACATTTTTTCATACGTAATATGTGTGTTGGTGGTTAGAATTATTTGTTATCATGGGGATTGCCGTAGCTTTCCAATGTCTAGTAATCGTTAATCTAGTGCTTAGTAAGACATGAGATACTATCCTCCTATAGGTTTTAGGGAGCAAGTCTATGTCTATAGAGAGAATAGCTAGACCCGGAGTTGCTTGAATCTGATGTTTTGTTATTTGTGCGAGTATGTCAAATACCTTTTCCCATAGTATACATATTTTTGGACATTCCCAAAGTATATGGTATAGGGTACCTATATTATTGCAATTCCTCCAACACATTGGAGAGGTATTATGGTCAAACTTAGAGATCCTATATGGTGTTAAATACCAACGCATTAGTATCTTTTGTGTTAATTCCCATAAGTTGATACACCTGGAGGTAGCATATGTGCCTTTTGCCATTGTGCCGGTGTGAAACATTTTTTTAGTTCTTGTTCCCAAGCCTCGATATGGGGATGTTTAACAAATGTCAGCTTGTCGTTTAAGGTATTATAGAATAATGAGATTCCTTTGATATTGGTGGTTTGTTTAGTAAGATATAATATTATTCTCCAAGGGAGTTGTATTGAAAGAGGGGGGTTAGTTCTCAGAAAATGACAAACCTGTATGTATCTGTAGTATTCAGACTGCTCTAGATTGTATTCAATTTGTAGTGCTCTAAATGTTTTCATCATGGGACCTATTCTAAGATCTTCTAAGTTTACCATACCGTGTTCTGCCCAGTGATTTATGCGAAGGTCTGGTATAATCCCGGATAAACTGGTGATAGGGATCTGTAGTGAGGATACATGGGAAGTAAATGATTGTTTTCCTACTAGTATATTCCAGGCTCGGAGTGATGCTTTCATCGAAGGAGCTAAAGACTGGGTGTGGGAAGAGTTGAATGAATGTATCATTAAATATTCGTAAAGATTTTTGTTGGGAATTTGGTTCTCTTCTAACTCCTGCCACCTAGGATTGGGTGATTCTGGGAACCATGATCTTAGTTGCGCTAGAATGGATGCGAGGTAGTAATCCTTAATCACAATATTACCCACTCCCCCCACTTTTCTGGACATCACTGAATTTTTAAAAGCCCATCTTGCTTTTTTCCCTTTCCATAGAAATCCGTTAAGCAAAGACTGGAGTTTGGAAAAGTAGGAATTGGGAACCGGGATAGGAAGTGATCTAAACAAGTATATTAGTTGAGGTAGAATTACCATTTTAAAAGCAGCGAGGCGTCCTGACCATAAAAGTTCTGATTTAACTAAATTTTGAAGTCTCGACGGTAAGGAGCTGAGAAAGGGGATATAGTTGGCCCTAAAAAGGTCGTCCGGAGATGCGGTTAAAGTGATTCCCAGATAATTCACCCCCTCCTTGCACCATGCATATGGAAACTGTGAACTGAGCACCTTTTTCAATTGTGGCTCTATGCCAATACCTAATATATAAGATTTGTTCTCATTTACCTTATAGTAAGAAATTTTAGTAAACATTTGTAATGTGTCGTGTACCGAAGCCAGGGAAATTGTCGGATTTGTAAGCATTAAGATAATGTCATCTGCGAATAAGCTAATGACATGTTCTGATTTATGGGTTAGGAAGCCTGTTATGGATTAGTGTTTTCTGATATATGTTGCTAAGGGTTCTAGAATTAGATTGAAAATTAGTGGGGAGAGAGGACAACCCTGGCGGGTACCGTTAGTTATATTGAGCGGCTTAGAGAGTACTCCCGAGGTATACACGCGGGCTGAGGGTTTTGAATATAATGCCATTATTGCCTTAAAGATGGATCCAGAGAACCCAAACCTCCCCAGAACCAATTCCAAGTATCCCCAATGTACTCTATCAAAGGCCTTCTCTGTGTCCAATGCTAGAAGCCGAGAAGGCCTTCGCTGGGTCGCAGCAGTGTGAATAATGTTTGTCAACCTCCTGGTAGCATCGGAGGTCTGGCGTCCTCTAGTGAACCCAGTCCGATCCGAATGTATTAAGTGGGGCAGAATATCTATTAGGCGGTTAGCTATGATTTTGGCATAAATTTTTAAATCAGTATTTAATAATGATATAGGCCGAAAGTTTGCTGGAGTGCATTTAGCATTTCTGGTGGGAAGGAGGAGGAGGCAGCTGCAGCATTGAAAACTTTGTTTAGATGGGGAGATAATAGGGATTTAAATGCTTGATAGTATTCCCCTATAAAACCATCTGGGCCTGGGGATTTGTTAGCGGGGAGTGAATCAATAGTTTTGTGGATTTCTTTGATGGTAAATGGTGCACTTAAATACTCCTTTTCCTGTTGGGACAGTGTTGGTAGTGTGATTTGTTCTAAAAAATCATTTATCATCACGGTAGTTGGTTGGAATGCAGTTGCATCATCTTTGAGGTTATAGAGGGCACCATAATAAATGCTAAAGGCGTCCGCTATATCTTGTGGATGTTGCATTTTGGCTTTGTTCGTAGGGTGTAAGATATATGGAATTTTAGTTTTACTTCTATGTCCCTTAAGTTGTTGCACTAACAACTTTCCTGCCCTATTTCCATGTGCATAATAGTTCATTTTAAGTCGTTTTGTGTTTTTCTCAAATTCCTCTAGTAAGAGGAGTCTGAGATCACATCTCAACTGGTTTAGTCTTTTGGATAATGTGGGAGAAGATTGTTTATTTTTGAATTCTAAACTATAAATTTTATCTGTAATAATCTGAAGCTTCTTTTGCCGCTGCCTCCTCACCTTGGCCCCCAATTTTATGAATATCCCCCTAATAAATGCCTTGTGAGCATTCCACAAAGTAAAGTGGCTCTGAACAGAAGGTTCATTAATATTAAAAAATTCTAGCAAATGGTCTTCAATAACTTGTTTGGACTCTGGTTGTTGCAAGAGAAAAGAGTTAGCTCTCCATACTGGAGCAGTATTGACTATAGAAGCGTCTTTTATGGATAAGGTAATAGAGGCGTGATCTGACCACGTAATATTGTTGATGGTCGAAGAAACCGACTTGGTCAAGGTTTGTTGGTCTACCAAAAAAAGATCAATTCTGGTATATGTATGGTGTGGGGCGGAGAAGAATGTGAAATCTCTTTCTCCAGCATGGAGACACCGCCACACATCGTATAAGTTCTCTTTATGTATAAAATCTTGAAGAGATGCCATTGCCCGTTTCACCTTCCTCGTTGTATCTATAGATGGATCAGGGATTATATTGAAGTCCCCACATAGTATCAAAAACCCCTTTCTGAGGGTGTTAATTTTGTGTATAAGTTAAAGTGAAAAAAAAAAGTGAAAAAAACGGACCTGATGTTTGTTTGGGGCATATACGTTTACTATAGTATAAGTTACCTGGTTGATATCACATACCAACACCAAGTATCGCCCTTGTGGATCAATATGCTTCGTATGTAATACAAACGCTACAGTGTCTCTTATGGCAGTCATTACTCCTTTGGATTTCGAATCCGCATTAGCAAAAAAAATGTGTGGAAAGTTCTTGTTTTGACATACTGGGGCGGACTTACCACAAAAATGCGTTTCTTGGGCACATAATATATCAGATTTATTTATCAGTGCTTCTTTCCAAAGGGTTTTTCTCTTTGCCGGGTTGTTAAGCCCTTTAGCGTTGATGGATATAAATTGGATAGCCATGGGTTTGGTTTTTTGGGTATGGTGTTTGTGATCTGTGCACAAACTTAAGGAAGATAAGAGCTCCCTTTTGTGGATATTGCAATATATGCATTTTTCCCCTCATGGGACGAGTACTCACTATGGTCCTGGTAAGAGCTGTATCGTGCCGTCTTTTGTGCTGGAGAGTTTTAGAGGGTTGAAGAGACTTTGTCACGATGAGCTGGATGCTTAATAGATAGCTGTAATACTCCATAGACAGAAAAAAAAAAAAAAAAGAATAACCAAACATATATCATAACAAGTAAAGCAACAGTGCAACTTTCCATAAACTTCAGAATAATCCATAAGGGAAATTTCCTTCTTATGGGGTTTAATGGGAGTCACCCGTGTGCAGCTAATTGCTGCTCAAGTAACTTGGGGGATGAGTTCTAGCCTAACGGCTACTCCGGCATTTTCAAAGTGGACAGGAGTTCACTCCGGAATCTCAAGGGATGTTATTTATGCGACTTGGCGTTCCTTTCGTTACTGTTTTCCAGTCAGGGATAGATGATCGTCGGTTGGTTATGGGACTTCCTTCGTCTCCGGAATCAGGAAGAATTTTCCATGCTTTTAGTAAGAAAATACCTTTATCCAGGGAATCCACAACGAACGTTTTATCCTGTTTGGTGACTGTAATTTTAGTAGGGTAACCCCATCTATAGGGTATGTTGTGGCTCCTGAGCACTTTTGTAATAGTGTTCAGATTCCGTCTTTTTTGCAGTGTATGCTGAGACAGGTCAGCATAGAATTGCAGTTGTTGGAATCGAGGAGGAATGTTTTCCTGTTTGCGCATTGTTTGCATTAGCTGCTCTTTAACATGAAAGAAATGTAGGTGCAGAATCACATCCCTAGGGACAGCATCCGGGAGATATGATGGTTTTGGTAGGCGGTGTATTCTATCAATAGTAATGTCTATTGCGGATAGGTCTGGTAGAAGAGCAGTAAATAGATCTATCACATATGACCGCTGTTCTGATGTTTGCACTGATTCAGGGATCCCCCTAATCTTGAGGTTATTCCGTCTGGACCTGTCCTCAATATCTGCGATTTTGTTTTTAATCCATACAGATTCCTCTTCTCTTTCTTCATTGGCGTCTACCAAATCATTTATGGTGGAGGCATAATCCCCCATCTTGCTTTCAACATGCTCCACTCGGGCCTCTACTGCATTTAGCTCCCCACTAAATCTATGTATACAATTCATCATATCTGCTTGTAAAGTGCTTCTTAAAGACACCAGCATATCTTTTAGAACAGTGTCCAGTACAGGTTGGTTCATAGTGGGGAAGACAGTAATGGAATCAGGGAGCTCCCTGGTGTCATCCCTTGAATCCATTACAGGGCTCATTGCAGGGCTGCATCCAACTCCATCCAGCTTTAATTTAGCTTTGGCTGGGCTCCCTGATGGTGAGGAGGAAGGGAGGGATTGCTGGCTACTGTAGGTCTCATTATGGTTAGGGGATGAGGTGGCGGTGTGCGGAGCGGGCTTGTTTTTGTGTGTCCATGCAGGTGAATGGCCGGCGCCATTTTGCCTACCTCCATGCTGCGGCTGTGTGAAATAGTCCGTCAGCCGTTGTGGCTTGGATGTGCCTTTCCGTTTTGCCCATCAAACCCTCCTGGTATGCCCGGATCAGATTGCCAGCCAGGGGAAGAGAAATCCGGGTTTATTTGTGCCGTTTTCAGCCACTGTGTCCGCCGGAGTGCCGGAGCTCTGGAATCAAGCGGCCATTCAGCTCAGTTGCAGGCCACGCCCCCCAAGACAATCCTATTTTAATTGTGGGCATTTGAGGGAAACCAAGTGAGTGTTAGAACCCCTGTTTTTTCTTTTTTAAGTTGGGCTTTGTGTCCCTTTTCTTAAAATTGGCTTCACTTCCTGCCACAGCAAACAGGACATGAGGGTAAAACCCTACCAATGTCTTTTCTTGCGTACACACAGGTCAATCTAACTAGTGCCCCCATTAAGCAAATTACATTCTAGCACTTTGTTGTGTACACCCCAAATGATGAGGTAGTTTGGGGTTTAGTAAAGGCAAATCCACTCTGCAATACAAGTGAACTCGCTGAAAATCTGAGGGGAAGCACTGGTGATTTTAACATCTAATCATGTAGAAGCAAAGATGGTGGTTTTTTTTTCCTTGCATCCCCCCCTCGGATCTCCAGCAAGTGCACTTTTAGTGGAAAGTGGACTTTTAGTAAATAAACCCCAAAGTCCAAGATACCTAATAATTTGGGGTGTACACAGCAAAATGCTAGAGTGCAATTTACCTAATGGGGAAACTATTTATATTGACTTGTGTGTCCCCAAGGAAAGACATTGGTAGGGTTTTACCCTCACTTCCTGTCTGGCCTTGTGACAGGAAGTGAATACATTTGAAGGCGAAAGTGGCAAAATTTGGGAGGTGTCTTCATCCTATCAGGGGTGCAGACATCCCCAAAAACTGACCAGACTTCCAATGCCTCTGCACTCTATCCCCAAGCAAAAATAAGAGGATTTCATTTAGTTTGTCTTTGCAAAGACACATTCCTAAGTTCAACTGTGATGCATGTCAATGGCCCATTTAGACCTTGTTTAATAGAAAACACCAGTTGCCTTTCACTAGAAACATTTTCCTGGAAATCTGCATCTGCTTTACTATTAATTTCCATAAAAATTGAGTTCCTGCAGCTAGATGCGCGACCGCTGTGAATGTGAGATGCGCAACTGCTGTTTGCGCACAGGTATGCGCACATGTGGTTCTCGGAAAGTGGTGGCCAGAATGACATCACACCCCTACAGGAAGTTGCTTGTACTGCTGCTAAGTTCTCTGAGGAAGAGATGATCCTTATTTGAAAATTAAGAAAAAAAAAAAAAATTAACATGGGGCGGTGTTTGTTTGGGTCCCTAACATACATTCATACGTATTAGGGCCAATTTAGACAGGATCCGATTTACAGCATGTTTTTAGATTGTGGGAGGAAACCGGAGTACCTGGAGGAAACCCATGCAGGTACAGGGAGAACATGCAAACTCCATACAGATGGTATCACGGGCAGGATTCAAACCAGTGACCCTTTTTGCTGCTAGGTGAAAGTGCTAACCACTACACCACTGTGCTGCACAAATATGTATCTAGAGATGTAGATTCTTGTGTCCACTTGTGAAAATACAAGTGTGTCATGGCACAGCTACATTCCAAATTTGGCACTTAAGATGGTCATGCACTATGCAATCTGATGCGCTATTATCAATGGGAAAGCAGCAGTTACCCTGCCACCAGTTGCTGTTGGCATATTTATTATCGCGTTGCGCGTCTGCGTGCGCCAGTTCACACGCTCAAACAATGATTTATGCGGCGCAACAATTAAGGTATGAACCGGCGTAACACACTGTTCTTAGTAAATCAGCCCCATTGGCATGCAATAATAAAATTCCAGTAGTAAACAGTAAACTTGTATATTTTTTAATTGTGCACTTGGTTGTTTTACTAGAAATTTTTCTTCAGCGAAGTCCACAAATGCCTACCTCCCACTGTTCCCTCACCAGTGGTGGCATCTTCTTCATAAAATGGTAGTTTCAATTTTACAAATCCAATGTTACTTGATATTAGTGCAACTGTTTTGTAAATGCAAAATTTCTGTGAAAAATATTCTAAATTTAATTTTAGGGCAAACACAATTACCCAATATTTTGGTAAAATAGAAAAGATGAGGTTGTTCTGAGTAAATAGATACCCAACATGTCAAACCTTAAAATGTTGTGCCCCCGTGAAATGGTGCCAAACTTCAATACCCTATATTTTCCTTAGGTGACACTTTAGAAGCCCCTATAGGTCATCAGTCTAGCATTACCCAGAAGCTCTGGTGCTAGAATTATTGCTGTCACTCGGCTTGTGCAGCAATATGTAACATGTGTAGTGCAATCAACGTTTTCGTGGGTGCCCCCAAAGTATGCATTTACATTCATACGTGTGTGTACAGTGCCTAAAAAAAGTATTCATACCCCTTGAAATTCTCTACATTTTGTCATGTCACAACCAAAAACATAAATGTATTTTATTGGGATTTTATGTGATAGACCAACACAAAGTGGCACATAATTGTGAAGCGGAATGAAAATGATAAATGATTTTCATTTTTTTTTTACAAATAAATATGTGAAAAGTGTGGTGTACATTTGTATTGCGCCCCCCTGAGTCAATACTTTGTAGAACCGCCTTTCACTGCAATTACAGCTGTAAGTCTTTTTGGGGAAGTTTCTACAAGCTTTGCCCATCTAGAGTGACATTTTTTGCCCATTCTTCTTTGCAAAATATATCAAGCTCTGTCAGATTGGATGGAGAATGTCTGTGAACAGCAATTTTCAAGTCTTGCCACAGATTCCCAATTAGATTTAGGTCTGCACTTTGACTGGGCCATTCTAACATATGAATATGCTTTGATCTAAACCATTCCATTGTAGCTCTGGCTGTATGTTTAGGGTCGTTGTCCTGCTGGAAGGTGAACCTCCGCCCTAGTCTCAAGTCTTTTGCAGACTCTAACAGGTTTTCTTCTAAGATTGCCCTGTATTTGGCTCCATCCATCTTCACATCAACTCTGACCAACTTCCCTGTCCCTGCTGAAGAAAAGGTGTGTTCAGGTTGATGTGCAGTGTTAGTTTTCCACCACACATAGCGTTTTGCTTTTAGGTCAAAAAGTTCAATTTTGGTCTCATCTGACCAGAGCACCTTCTTCCACATGTTTGCTGTGTCCTCCACATGGCTTCTCACAAACTGCAAACGGGACTTCTTATGGTTTTCTTTCAACAATGGCTTTCTTCTTGCCACTCTTCCATAAAGGCCAGATTTGTGGAGTGAACTAATAGTTGTTCTGTGGACAGATTCTCCCACCTGAGCTGTGGATCTCTGCAGCTCCTCCAGAGTTACCATGGGCCTCTTGGCTGCTTCTCTGATTAAAGCTCTCCTTGCCCGGCCTGTCAGTTTAGGTGGATGGCCATGTCTTGGTAGGTTTGCAGTTGTGACATATGCTTTCTATTTTCAGATGATGGATTGAACAGTGCTCTGTGAGATGTTCAAAACTTGGGATAATTTTTTATAACCTGACCCTGCTTTAACCACTTCCTGCCCGGCCTATAACAGAATGACGGCCGGGAAGTGGTTCTGTTATCCTGACTGGACGTCATATGACGTCCAGCAGGACAACATGCCGGCGAGCGCCTGGCATGTTGTCTGACACACCGCATCTCCGATCGTGATAAGCCTCTGACAGGGGCTTCTTACCATGTGATCAGTTGTGACCAATCACAGCTGATCATCGCGTGAACCAGGAAGTGCCGTTAAACGGCATTCCTCGGTTCGCGCTGACAGGGAGAGCCGATCGGCGGCTCTTCCTGTCGGGGGGGGGGGGGGGGGGCTGTGCTGATAATCAGCACATTACTTATCAGCACAGCCCAAATTAAATGTACCCATAAGCTGCCAATGGGTGCCCAGTCAGTGCCCCACCATAACCCCCTGCCAGTGCCCAAGTGGCAATCAGTGCCCACCATAGTGCCAATCAGTGTCCATCACAGTTGCAATCAGTGCCCAGCCTTAACACCTGTCAGTATCTGCCCAATCAGTGCTGCCCATCAGTGCCATGTATTAGTGTCCATCAATGCCGCCTGTCAGTGCCCATCAGTGCTGCATATCAGTGCCGCCTATCAGTGCCCATCAATGCCTCCTCATCTGTGCCACCTTATCAGTGTTAACTCATCAGTGCCCATCGGTGCTACCTCATGAGTGCCCATCACTGCCGACTAATCAATGCCCGTCAGTGAAGGAGAAAACAAGATTTTTTAACAGAAACAAAGAAACTTTTTTTTCCCAAAAATGTTGTTTTTTTTTTAGTTTGTTGAGCAAAAAATAAAAACCGCAGAGGTGATCAAATACCACCAAAAGAAAGCTTTGTGGGAATAAAATGATAAAAATGTAGTTTGGGTACAGCATTGTATGACCGCACAATTGTCATTCAAAGTGCGACAGCACTGAAAGCTCAAAATTGTCCTGGGCAGGAAGGGGTGAAATTGCCTGGTATTGAAGTGGTTAAACTTCTCCACAACTTTATCCCTGACCTCTCTGGTGTGTTCCTTGGCCTTCATGATGTTGTTTGTTCACTAAGGTTCTCTAACAAACCTCTGAGGGCTTCACAGAACAGCAATTTTTGTACTGAGATTAAATTACAGACAGGTGGACTCTATTTCCTAATTAGGTGACTTCTGAAGGCAATTGGTACCACTAGAATTTAGTTAGGGGTATCAGAGTAAAGGGGCCTGAATACAAATGCAAACCACACTTTTCAGATATTTATTTGTAAAAAAAAAAAAAAAAAATGAAAACCGTTTATCGTTTTTGATCAACTCCACAATTATGTGCCACCTTGTGTTGGTCTATCACAAAAAAAATAAATAAAAAAAATAAAATACATTTATGTTTTTGGTTGTAGCATAACAAAATGTGAAAAATTTCAAGGGGCGTGAATACTTTTTCAAGGCACTGTATGTGGGGGTGTGGGGCCTCAAAAATTTGGGTAGGATTTTAAGTACTTGGGTGGAACTTTAAATTTTTAACACTTTTTTCATCACATAGGGGATGTGATAATTTTTTGGTGACAGGTTTTCTCTAATCAGACACCAGGGGGCTAAACGACCCCTGATGTCTCACCTGCCCTCCATTGAAGCTGATGGAATGGAGATCACCCTCCATCAGCTTTTGCCCGAACCATACAGGCTGGGGGAAGTGAAGGGGGAACCTGGAAGTGATATTTTATATGTTACTTTCAGGCCAACAAAAAGAAGTGGAGGAGACAGATTTACATCTACTCAGCTCCTTTCCCTCTACCCAGCGGAATACACAATGCCAGTCCCAGGTGTGCCGATGGGCATGCGGAGCCAGGGATACATGGTGGGGGCACACGATGGGGGTGCAGCCATGGCATGTGTAAACCCACCTGCTGTCAGATATATATATACAATGTAAGGACCTGGCAACGTTAAAGTGTATGTCAACCTTAACAATGAACTTCTCTTACTGTCTTTCTCCATGTTGAATGTATTATTGGAAACATGTTATAATACCTGTTTGATACATGCAAAAAAAGCAAAAAAAAATTGCTGTTGATCATGTCAGAAATTCAGAGATGTTCTGTGTCTTGTGTATATTTCCTGTGTTATCTCAAGGACAATTAGCTCTTCTATATCTTCTCTTGGACTATAATAATTAGAACAATCAGTCTGTATGCTGTAGAGATGAGGAGAGTGGGAGGGATTGAATTGTTTAGTAAAAGACTACTGTGCAGGGCTGACACCATTCAGTCCACAAAAAGAGCAGGGAGATCATCCAGTGAGGGTGTCGGCATCTACACTGTACCCTGGGCACCTGAACCTCGCTTGTCCCCATCCTGCACTCAGTGGGAGCTGCTGTGGAGATCAGATCTGAGGAAGCCATTGGGAGACGAGCTGTAATTTGTAAACACATAAGCCAGGCTTCTGAGTTTACAAGAGATAGTGGTGAGTAGGAAGCAGAGGACCTGAGCCAGAGGTGGTGGAGTTCAACCAAGTTCCAGCTGAAAAAGCCCTGGGTGTAACCCTTTAATGGGACCACAGGGGGAGCACTTCTAAGAGTAGCAACATTATTAGGTAACAGAGAAAGAATCATAACAGGCAGTCAATATGCTTTCTGTATTAGATTGTTGATATTTACCAATCTTATGCTGCTGTGCTGCTTGTCCTCTGCCTGAGTCTCCGGTCTGCTTGTCTATGGTCGGTCTGAGGTCCTTTGTACCCTGTGGGCTGGTAATATGTGAGTTACTATGGGTGACTGCTGTCACTGGCTCCAGACCAGTA
Source organism: Lithobates septentrionalis (assembly GCA_037952835.1). Classification (NCBI taxonomy): domain Eukaryota; kingdom Metazoa; phylum Chordata; class Amphibia; order Anura; family Ranidae; genus Lithobates; species Lithobates septentrionalis. Next base: position 5,050,188 of record JBBDGP010000149.1, read on the forward strand.
TGTGATGTGTGGTAGACTGGCGTTGGACAAACTGCGCTGTACACAGGAGCCTGCTGAATCCCAGATCCCTCTGAGCAGCTTTCCTGTCTTTCTGAGGAAGAATGGATATTCCCAGTCAGTCTGTCTGCTGAAAGAGAGCAGAATTGTGATACATATATAGATTCAATACAAGGTATCCTCAGGCTTTCTGTGAATACTTTATTCAACGCGTTTCTGAGCCTAAACACTCTTTCTTCAGAAAGAGTGTATAAAGTACACATTGGCATTCATTAATAAAACTCCGCTGGTAAACAGTAAACTTGTATATATTTCAATTGTGCACTTGGTTGTGTGACTAGAGTATTTCCTTCAGCAAAAATAAAGTCTGCAAATACCTCCCCGTGTTCCCTCACCAGTGGTGACATCTTCTTCTCAGCGTCTTTCTGGTGCCGGGTCTCCAGTTGTCTTGATTGTCAGGCAGGAAAATGATTTGAGATAAATATTGGCATTCCAGTTTTGGCTACATTTGAAAACTATGTGTTAAGAAGGAACAATCATATAGACCCCTTTCACACTCACAGTGCGGCCGCGTTAGCAGTAATGCGCAGCGCTTTACGGTCGTTTTAGCAGCACTTTTCGGCCGCTAGCGGTCAAAGAAAGGGTTAAATTCGGCTCCATGTCCTCTCCTCCATGGCGGCTTCCAGCTCCTCCCCTCCTCCACCTAGGTGTCCAATAGGATGGCCTGTCCTTTCAGCTAATCGGGGGACCGGTGTCAAAACCGGCTTCCTGATTGGCCAAGAGGAGGATCAGTGCTACAACAGTGAACATTCATTCGCTGTTGTAACACACCTGGGTGGGATCAGAGCGCACTCTCTGCGACCCGAGGTCACCCTATATTAAAGCCTATTAGAGCCTCTGGAATCCATGCGCCCGTGTCCTGAAAGGGGCCGGACACATGGGGGGGGGGGGGGGGCGGCGATGGTCAGGAGAGGGGCGGCGCCCGTGTGCCCTTAATGGACGGCCCGCCCCTGGTCAAAAGACTATAACTAAAACTACATTGAAATTTAATGTAAAAAATGAACACTGCTGAGAACAGTTCTCTCTACCGTTTGAAATTGTTTGGTGCTTATTTTATGGGATTGCCCAATTGTCCAAATATTCTGGAAGGCAGTTTTTGATTTTGCCTCCAAAATCTTTGATACACCTATATAGCCCAATCACGTTACACCCCTATTAAACCCGAAACCTGATGGGACCACACAGAAGCTATTTCGTCTTCTTTTACAGCTCCTTACAGCCGCATGCTAAGTCATGGAAAACTCAATATTTAATTCTAGCTGAATCCATACACAGAACTAATAAAGCTCTTATTCACACTAAAATGGAATCAATCTAAAGAGATCGAATTGGTCAATTTGAGAAACTCTGGCTTCCTTGGGTTAAGCATTGTTTACATCCAAACGTTGATGACACACTGTTATTGTCTTGGTAATTTTACTCTATTTGTCTTGACCATACTTTCTATTCATATTGGATCACATCACCACTTATAACCCCCCCCACACACACACACACACACTCCCTTCCCCCCTTTTTCTACCCTCTTCTCTCTATCTACTCCTATTTTTTGTGCATTTTATATATATATATATATATATATATATATATATATATATATATATATATATATATATATATATACCATATTTATCGGCGTATAACACACACATTCATTTTAAGAGGGAAGTTTCACAGGAAAAAATCTTACATTTTAAATAAGGAACTTTGAAACAAAATAAGGGTCAGTGCCCATCTGCAGGCTCACCAGTGCCATCAATGCAGCCTGATCAATGCCCATCTGCAGCCTCACCATTGCGATATTGCGATCAATGCAGCCTGATCAATGCCCATCTGCAGCCTCACCATTGCCATCAATGCAGCAGCCTCACCATTGCCATCAATGCATCAGCTTCACCAATGCCTTCAATGCAGCAGCCTCACCATTGCCATCAATGCAGCCTGATCAATGCCCATCTGCAGCCTCACCATTGCCATCAGTGCAGCAGCCTCACCATTGCCATCAATGCAGTAGCCTCACCAATGCCTTCAATGCAGTAGCCTCACCATCAATGCAGTAACCTCACCATTGCCATCAATGCAGTAGCCTCACCATCAATGCAGTAACCTCACCATTGCCATGAATGCAGCAGCCTCACCATTGCCATCAGTGCAGCCTAATCGATGCCCATCTGCAGCCCAGAGGGGACAGGGAGGGGGGCGGGACGAGCGCCGACAGATTACATACAGTGAGAATCTCCTATAATAGACAGAACAGTGGTCCAATGGCGGCCCAGGAGACAGGAGTTCCTATTAAAGAGGCCGCCAAGTAAACAGAAGATTCTCACTGTATGTAATCTGACGGCACTCGTCCCGCCCCCCATATGGTGGCAGTATAGCTACTTTGCATGTGCTGGTTTCCCTGCTCAAATGTGGGATACTCAGGAGGCCGTACCGCTGGGGAGAGGCTGCAAGAGAATACATGTAATTGTTTTCACTGCAGAAAATCTTTACAAATTGGCCTTAAAGTGACAAGCTGCATCTGACCACTGAGCTACAGTATACAAGACCACAGCACTGGGGTCTATAAGACCTGCAATGGTTGCATTTAGAGCGGATAAATAGTGCAAGTGATACTAAAACCCCAATTCAAACAGCCAGATTAGTAGGACATGGGAAACTGCTTGAAACCTAATAGGGTTGTTGTGCTCAGAGTTGGGCGTTAAGTGGAACTCCCTACAAACACTCAAATACATTCATATTTACCTGCCCATATGTAGGCAAGTTATTGTTAATCCTGTTGTAAAACGTTTTGCTGGTGCTGCAATAATGAAGGGTTCTGTACTGTCATGTCTTCTTCTGTGTGCGACTCTCTTCTCTTTGAGAGGTGATATATACAGGGAAGGACCAACCTCATGTGCAGTCTAGGCATGGGATTGATGCAGTAAGGACCCTCTCTACTATGTGATCTGTCAGACTGGTGGCCTTTTTTTCTCAGAAAATAGATGCAGGAACTCAACCATGACCCCACAAATGGCTCTATTACCTCCCCCGCACACTGTAGGTGGCTCTGCCCCTTTCACTTACAGGGAGATCATCCAGTGGGGGTGTCATGATATACATTGCACCCTGGGTACCTTCACCTCCCTTGTCCCCATCCTGCACTCAGTGGAAGCTGCTCAGAAGATCAGATCTGTGGAAGCCATGGGGGGAAAAGCTGTCACTTATAAATACATAAGCCAGGCTTCTGTATTTACAAGAGATAGTGGTGAGCAGGAAGCAGAGGACCTGAGACAGAGGTGGTGGAGTTCCACCAAGTTCCAGCTGAAAAAGCCCTGGGTGTAACCCTTTAATGGGACCACAGAGGTGACCACTTCTAAGAGTAGCAACATTTATATGTAACAGAGAGAAACAATCATAACAGGCAGTCAATATGCTTTCTGTATGAGATATTTACCAAACTTATGCTGCTGTTTTTCTTGTCCTCTGTCTGAGTCTCTGGTCTGCATGTCTAAGCTATGGGATGGAAATGTGTGAGTTACTACGGGTGACTTCTGTCACTGGCTCCGGACCAGTAGCTGATGTGTGGTGGACTGGCGTCTGGTGTGTTCCTTGGCCTTCATGATGCTGTTTGTTCACTAAGGTTCTCTAACAAACCTCTGAGGGCTTCACAGAACAGCTATATTTGTACTGAGATTAAATTACAGACAGGTGGACTCTATTTACTAATTAGGTGACTTCTGAAGGCAATTGGTACCACTAGAATTTAGTTAGGGGTAGTAGAGTAAAGAGGGCTGAATACAAACGCACGCCACACTTTTCAGATATTTATTTGTAAAAAAAAAAAATGAAAACCGTTTATCGTTTTCCATCCACTCCACAATGATGTGCCACTTTGTGTTGGTCTATCACAAAAAAAACAATAAAATACATTTACGTTTTTGGTTGTAACATGACAAAATGTGGAAAATTTCTAGGGGTATGAATACTTTTTCAAGGCACTGTATGTGGGGGTGTGGGGCCTCAAAAAATTGGGTAGGATTTTAAGTGCTTGGGTGGAACTTTAATTTTTTTTTTTTTTAACAATTTTTATTTTTAATTTTTCATAATAATACAACAATACAACATGTGCCAAAACCCTCTCCCACCCCCCTACCTTAACCCTATTCCGTTGCAGCTTCCACAATACAAATACAAGTTATACTTATGCTCTAACTTCCAATAACATAATTAGGTTCTCGATAAATCCGTGATTTACACAATCCTCGCATACCTAGTAATGGAGCTAATTGAGATTTTTTTTTTAAAACCACCCACCCATGTGTTAACCAAACATACCAGGATAAATACCACTACTCCCGCTCAGAATCTATGAAAAGTGAACTTGGCATCAAGCCAGCACTGCCCCACTTTCTCAAATTTTTTTGGACATCCCCTTCTCAGGTATGTTGCTTTATAGAAAGGGAGAGCTTTGTTAATCAAGTCTTTCCAGAAGGATATAGTAGGTTGATTTGGTTTTTTCCAGCATAACAAGATAGCTTTACGTGCATAAAAAAGAGAGAGTGAAATCATGGTTCTTTGTGCCCTACGTGGCGTTACCTCTTCCACCAGTCCCAGCAAACACACTGCCACTGTTACAGGAACCTGTACCGTGACGACCTTCTGTATAGTGTGTGTCACCTCCTTCCAGAATTCCCGGATCGGTTGGCACTGCCAGAATATATGGTCAAAATCAGCATTGTCAGCCGTGCAGCGCCAGCACTCTACCATATATCCCAGCAATCCTTGCAGGGGTATAGTAGACCCGGTGCAATAATTTAAATTGAATGAGCCTATCTCTGGCTGATACTAAGGTCTGGAAGGGGTGATCCCACATTTCATCCCAATCTTCCCCCCCGAAATCTGTCACAAGTGCGCTCCATGCATCCCTACATTTAACAAGCATTTTGGCCTTTCAACAAATAGTTCCTTGTACACTACTGATAGTGTTTTCGGTAAGTCTTCTGCCCCCAGCATGTTCTCTAATGGTGATAAACCCAACTCCAGCTCCTCAGAGCCAAATTGGGCTAAGAAAGCGTGTCTTACCTGGATATAACGGAAGAAATACCAGTTGGGTAAGTCATATTTTTCTTTAAGTTGGTCAAAGGTTAGCAATTTTTGCCCACCCACTAAATGTTTAAGTTGCTTAATACCGACTCTAGCCCATATAATCGGGTCAGGGATTACACCAAAGTGAGGCAACCTAGGATTAAACCACAGGGGGGTGTCCTGTGACCAACTCCCTTCTGGAGATTTCATTAGCTTCTGTGCCTTATCCCATGCACGAATAGTGACGCGCATCGAGGAGGTCAAAGACGAAGAAGCCTGCGGTCCTCTATGTACCAAGTAAGACAGACCTTCATACGAACCCATAAGGGCTGCTTCCAGTACCGTCGCTGAGTCCCCGTCATCTCTAGTCAGCCAGAGTCTAGCAAATACCATTTGTCCGGCTATGAAATATTTGAATAAATCAGGTAGAGCCAGACCACCCTGTCCCAACGGCTCTTGTAGAGTCTGGAGGCTGATTCAAGGATGTGCATCGGACCAGAGAAAGGAACTGAATAAGCCATTCACCCTCTTGAAAAAAGAACAGGGGATCCAGACTGGAGAGTTCCTTAAAAAATACAGAAAAACTGGAAGAATCTTCATTTTTAATAAGTTGACCCTACCAATCAGGGACAACGGCAAGTGTCTTCATGCCTCAAGCTGCAACTTAACTTTGTTCAGTAAAGGGGACAAGTTAAGAGACATGTAATCCCCCACCCTAGGTGAAATACGTATACCCAAATACTTGAACTCCGATACCCAGAGGATGGGGACCCTTTTGGTTGCCAAAGTCTGGGCATCATTGTCAATGGCCATCACAGTAGATTTTTCCCAATTTACTCAGAGTCCGGAGACCTCAGCAAATCTATCCAGTATCTGAAACACTGCCTCCAAGGATGATCCGGCATCTTGCAGAAACAGAAGCATATCATCTGCGTAGAGGGCAGTACATTCCCGTATACCTCCCACCTCCAATGCTCTCACCTCAGGCGATCTTCTTAAAGCTATAGCCAGAGGCTCTATAACTAGCGCAAATAGGGATGAAGATAGTGGGCATCCCTGCCGTGTGCCTCTACCTACTGAAAACTGAGAAGACACTGAGGTACCCAATTTTATGGCAGCCCGGGGCTTGCTATACAAGAGTGAAATCCAGGTCAAGAATACATCCCCAAATCCCATGTGACGCAATACTGCCAACATATAATGCCAATCGACAGAGTCGAAAACCTTGGCAATGCCGAGAGACAATACCGCCCTAGTTCCCGCATTAGCATGTTCTATCTGCAAATGAGCGAATAGCCTGCGTAAGTTAGTGTCCGTCGATTTTTGAGGCATAAAACCAGTCTGGTCTATGTCCACTAGGGTAGGGAGAACCTGTGACAGTCTTGTAGCTAAAATTTTTGTGAGAATTTTAAGGTCTTGGTTTAAGAGCGCTATAGGTCTGTATGACGAACAAGACAACGGGTCCTTACCTGGCTTCGGTAAAAGAATTACATGTGCCTCTAGCATGGAATGCGGCAAGCATTTATGTTTCAGACAAAAGTGGAATAAAGCCTTCAGTCTAGGGACCAAATCCTCAATATGCTGTCTGTACCTTTCTACATCGAAGCCATCCGGTCCCGGTGACCTGTGCGGAGGGAATGCCCTGATAGCGGTTTCAATTTCCTTTTCAGTTATATCTGCCTCCAGAACATCCCTGTCCGAAACAGACAGGACTGGAATGTTCAGGGATGATAACAATGCATTCAAATGTTGCTTGTCGTACTCTGGGATAGGGGTATAAAGGGTTTTATAATACTCCACAAAAGTGTCCATAATGGCTACTGGGTCTGTAAGAATGTCTCCCCTGCAGTTTTTAATACATGGTATATTCGTCTGTATTCTCTGATCCGCCACTAGCATAGCCAGTAACTTACCATTCTTATCACCCTGTTCAAAAATGGACTCCGCATACTTCTGCCTAGACGTATGTGTTAGGTCGGTGAAGTGCAAAGCCAGTATACGTCGTGCCTCCAACAACTCATTATAAGTTGCATCAGAGTTGTCATTTGCATGTGCCACTTCACATGTCCTTTCCCTGTCTTGCAGTTCTTGTTCTTTTTTATTATAAGACTTACGCACCTGTTTAATAGCTGAAATATAATGGCCCTGCATACAAGCCTTAAACGCATCCCATACTGTGTCTGGGTTGGCGGATACTACATTGTCCTTCGGAACTTTAATTTTTTAACACTTTTTTTCATCACATAGGGGATGTGATAATTTTTTGGTGACAGGTTTTCTCTAATCAGACACCAGGGGGCTAAACGACCCCTGATATCTCACCTGCCCTCCATTGAAGCTGATGGAATGGAGATCCTCCATCAGCTTTTGCCCTAACCATACAGGCTGGGGGAAGTGAAGGGGGAACCTGGAAGTGATATTTTATATGTTGCTTTCAGGCCAACAAAAAGAAGTGGAGGAGACAGATTTACATCTGCTCAGCTCCTTTCCCTCTACCCAGCGGAACACACAATGCCGGTCCCAGGTGTGCCGATGGGCATGAGGAGCCAGGGATACATGACGGGGGCACACGATGGGGGTGCAGCCATGGCATGTGTAAACCCACCTGCTGTCAAATATATATACACAATGTAAGGACCTGGCAGCGTTGTATGTATGTCAACCTTAACAATGAACTTCTCTTACTTACTCGCTTTCTCCATGTTGAATGTATTATTGGAAACATGTTATAATACCTGTCTGATACATGCAAAAAAAGAAAGAAAAAAATTGCTGTTGATCATGTCAGAAATTCAGAGATGTTCTGTGTCTCGTGTATATTTCCTGTGTTATCTCAAGGACAATTAGCTCTTCTATATCTTCTCTTGGACTATAATAATTAGAACAATCAGTCTGTATGCTGTAGAGATGAGGAGAGTGGGAGGGATTGAATTGTTTAATAAAAGACTACTGTGCAGGGCTGACACCATTCAGTCCACAAAAAGATCAGGGAGATCATCCAGTGAGGGTGTCGGCATCTAGACTGTACCCTGGGCACCTGAACCTCGCTTGTCCCCATCCTGCACTCAGTGGGAGCTGCTGTGGAGATCAGATCTGAGGAAGCCATTAGGAGACGAGCTGTAATTTGTAAACACATAAGCCAGGCTTCTGAGTTTACAAGAGATAGTGGTGAGCAGGAAGCAGAGGACCTGAGCCAGAGGTGGTGGAGTTCAACCAAGTTCCAGCTGAAAAAGCCCTGGGTGTAACCCTTCAATGGGACCACAGGGGGAGCACTTCTAAGAGTAGCAACATTATTAGGTAACAGAGAAAGAATCATAACAGGTAGTCAATATGCTTTCTGTATTAGATTGTTGATATTTACCAATCTTATGCTCCTGTGCTGCTTGTCCTCTGCCTGAGTCTCCGGTCGGCATGTCTATGGTCGGTCTGAGGTCCTTTGTACCCTGTGGGCTGGTAATGTGTGAGTTACTTTGGGTGGCTGCTGTCGCTGGCTCCAGACCAGTATGTGATGTCGGGTGGACTGGTGCTGGAAGAACTGCGTTGTGCGCAGGAGCCTGCTGAATCCCAGATCTCTCTGAGCAGCTTTCCTGTCTTTCTGAGGAAGGATGGCTATTCCCAGACAGTCTGTGGGCTGAAAGAGAGCAGAACTGTGATGCATATATAGATTCAATACAAGGTATCCTCAGGCTTTCTGTAAACACTTTATTCAATGCGTTTATGAGCTCAAACACTCTTTCTTCAGAAAGCGTGTATAAAGTACACATTGACATGCATAAATAAAACTCTGCTGGTAAACAGTAAACTTGTATATATTTCAATTGTGCACTTGGTTGTGTGACTAGAGTATTTCCTTCTGCAAATACCTCCCCGTGTTCCCTCACCAGTGGTGACATCTTCTCCTCAGCGTCTTTCTGGTGCCGGGTCTGCAGTTGTCTTGATTGTCAGGCAGGAAAATGATTTGAGATAAATATTGGCATTCCAGTTTTGGCTACATTTGAAAACTATGTGTTAAGAAGGAGCTATCATATAGACCCCTTTCACACTCACAGTGCGGCCATGTTAGCAGTAATGCGCAGCGCTTTACGGTCGTTTTAGCAGCACTTTTCGGCCGCTAGCGGTCAAAGAAAGGGTTAAATTCGGCTCCATGTCCTCTCCTCCATGGCGGCTTCCAGCTCCTCCCCTCCTCCACCTAGGTGTCCAATAGGATCGCCTGTCCTTTCAGCTAATCGGGGGACCGGTGTCAAAACCGGCTTCCTGATTGGCCGAGAGGAGGATCAGTGCTACAACGGCAAACATTAATTCGCTGTTGTAACACACCTGGGTGGGATCAGAGCGCACTCTCTGCGACCCGAGGTCACCCTATATTAAAGCCTATTAGAGCCTCTGGAATCCAAGCGCCGGTGTCCTGAAAGGGGCCGGACACATGGATGGGGGGGCGGCGATGGTCAGGAGAGAGGCGGCGCCCGTGTGCCCTTAATGGACGGCCCGCCCCTGGTCAAAAGACTATAGCTAAAGCTAAATTGAAATTTAATGTAAAAAATTAACACTGAGAACAGTTCTCTCTACCCTTTGAAATTGTTTGGTGCTTATTTTATGGGATTGCCCAATTGTCCAAATATTCTGGAAGGCAGTTTTTGATTTTGCCTCCAAAATCTTTGATACACCTATATAGCCCAATCCTGATACAGCCCTATTAAACCCGAAACCTGATGGGACCACACAGAATCAATTTCATCTTCTTTTACAGCTCCTTATAGCTGCATGCTAAGGCATGGAAAACTCAATATTTAATTCTAGCTGAATCCACAGAACTAATAAAGCTCTTATTCACGCTAAAATGGAAGCAATCTAAAGAGATCGCATTGGTCAATTTGAGAAACTCTGTCTTCCTTGGGTTAAGCATTGTTTATAACCAAACGTTGACACAATATTATTGCCTTAGTAATATTACTCTATTTGTCTTGACCATACTTTCTATTCATATTGGATCACATCACAACTTATAACCCCCCCCCCCCCCCACACTCCCTTCACCCCTTTTTCTACCCTCTTCTCTCTATCTACTCCTATTTTTTGTGCATTTTATATACACATATATATATATATATATATATATATATATATATATATATATATAAACTATATAGATCACACTTAAAAGAGGGACTAATGAGGAGGAAAGTGGGACATTGTTCCAAATGAGGGACAGCCCCTCGAAATCAGGGAGAGTTGGGAGCTATGCCTATTAGACCTTTATGATCTAAAGCAGGGGTCCCCAACCCCCACCGGTACCGGTCTGTGCCCTGTTTGCAGCCGGCCTCCAAAGGCTTCACTGAAAGAGGTGCAGCAGGCAAGCAGAGAGATGACATCATCTTTCCCCGCCCACCTCACATCACAGCTGTTCTGCCTCCGGACTGTCATAGGATGGCAGTATAGCTACTTTGCATGTGCTGGTTTCCCTGCTCAAATGTGGGATGCTCAGGAGGCCGTACCGCTGGGGAGAGGCTGCAAGAGAATACATGTAAGTGTTTTCACTGCAGAAAATCTTTACAAATTGGCCTTAAAGTGACAAGCTGCATCTGACCACTGACCTACAGTATACAAGACCACAGCACTGGGGTCTATAAGACCTGCAATGGTTGCATTTAGAGCGGATAAATAGTGAAAGTGATACTAAAACCCCAATTCAAACAGCCAGATTAGTAGGACATGGGAAACTGCTTGAAACCTCATAGGGTTGTTGTGCTCGGAGTTGGGCGTTAAGTGGAACTCCCTACAAACAGTCAAATACATACATATTTACCTGCCCAAATGTAGGCAAGTTATTGTTAATCCTGTTGTAAAATGTTTTGCTGGTGCTGCAATAATGAAGGGTTCTGTGCTGTCATGTCTTCTTCTGTCTGTGACTCTCTTCTCTTTGAGAGGTGATATATACAGGGAAGGACCAACCTCATGTGCAGTCTAGGCATGGGATTGATGCAGTAAGGACCCTCTCTACTATGTGATCTGTCAGAGTGTTGGCCTTTTTTTCTCAGAAAATAGATGCAGGAACTCAACCATGACCCCACAAATGGCTCTATTACCTCCCCCGCACACTGTAGGTGGCTCTGCCCCTTTCACTTACAGGGAGATCATCCAGTGGGGGTGTCATGATATACATTGCACCCTGGGTACCTTCACCTCCCTTGTCCCCATCCTGCACTCAGTGGAAGCTGCTCAGAAGATCAGATCTGTGGAAGCCATGGGGGGAAAAGCTGTCACTTGTAAACACAGAAGCCAGACTTCTGTGTTTACAAGAGATAGTGGTGAGCAGGAAGCAGAGGACCTGAGCCAGAGGTGGTGGAGTTCCACCAAGTTCCAGCTAAAAAGCCCTGGGTGTAACCCTTTAATGGGACCACAGGGGTGACCACTTCTAAGAGTAGCAACATTTATAAGTAACAGAGAGAAACAATCATAACAGGCAGTCAATGTGCTTCTGTATGAGATATTTACCAAACTTATGCTGCGGTTTTGCTTGTCCTCTGCCTGAGTCTCTGGTCTGCATGTCTAAGCTCTGTATGAGGTCCTTTGTACCCTGTGGGCTGGCAATGTGTGAGTTACTACGGGTGACTGCTGTCACTGGCTCCGGACCAGTAGCTGATGTGTGGCGGAATGGCGTCTGGTGTGTTCCTTGGCCTTCATGATGCTGTTTGTTCACTAAGGTTCTCTAACAAACCTCTGAGGGCTTCACAGAACAGCGATATTTGTACCGAGATTAAATTACAGACAGGTGGACTCTATTTACTATTTAGGTGACTTCTGAAGGCAATTGGTACCACTAGAATTTAGTTAGGGGTATCAGAGTAAAGAGGGCTGAATACAAATGCACGCCACACTTTTCAGATATTTATTTGTAAAAAAAAAAAATGAAAACCGTTTATCGTTTTCCATCCACTCCACAATTATGTGCCACTTTGTGTTGGTCTATCACAAAAAAAAAAAACAATAAAATACATTTATGTTTTTGGTTGTAACATGACAAAATGTGGAAAATTTCAAGGGGTATGAATAGTTTTTCGAGACACTGTATGTGGGGCCTCAAAAATTTGGGTAGGATTTTAAGTGGGTGGAACTTTGATTTTTTAACACTTTTTTCATCACATAGGGGATGTGATAATTTTTTGGTGACAGGTTTTCTCTAATCAGACACCAGGGGGCTAAACGACCCCCGATGTCTCACCTGCCCTCCATTGAAGCTGATGGAATGGAGATCACCCTCCATCAGATTTTGCCCGAACCATACAGGCTGGGGGAAGGGAAGGGGGAACCTGGAAGTGATATTTTATATGTTGCTTTCAGGCCAACAGAAAGAAGTGGAGGAGACAGATTTATATCTGCTCAGCTCCTTTCCCTCTACCCAGCGGAACACACAATGCCAGTCCCAGGTGTGCCGATGGGCATGAGGAGCCAGGGATACATGGTGGGGGCACACGATGGGGGTGCAGCCATGGCATGTGTAAACCCACCTGCTGTCAGATATAAATACACAATGTAAGGACCTGGCAGCGTTAAAGTGTATGTCAACCTTAACAATGAACTTCTCTTACTTAATCACTTTCTCCATGTTGAATATATTATTGGAAACGTGTTATAATACCTGTTTGATACATGCAAAAAAATAAAAATAAAAAAATTGCTGTTGATCATGTCAGAAATTCAGAGATGTTTTGTGTCTCGTGTATATTTCCTGTGTTATCTCAATGACAATTAGCTCTTCTATATCCTCTCTTGGACTATAATAATTATAACAATCAGTCTGTATGCTGTAGAGATGAGGAGAGTGGGAGGGATTGAATTGTTTAGTAAAAGACTACTGTGCAGGGCTGACACCATTCAGTCCACAAACAGACCAGGGAGATCATCCAGTGAGGGTGTCGGCATCTACACTGTACCCTGGGCACCTGAACCTCCCTTGTCCCCATCCTGAACTCAGTGGGAGCTGCTGTGGAGATCTAATCTGTGGAAGCCGTTGGGAGACAAGCTGCAACTTGTAAACACCTAAGCCAGGCTTCTGAGTTTACAAGTGATAGTAGTGAGTAGGAAGCAGAGGACCTGAGCCAGAGGTGGTGGAGTTCCACCAAGTTCCAGCTAAAGAAAACCCTGGGTGTAATCCTTTAATGGGACCAACTGGGGGAGCACTTCTAAGAGTAGCAACATCAATAAGTAACAGAGAAAGAATCATAACATTACCAATCTCTTGCTGCTGTGCTGCTTGTCCTCTGCCTGAGTCTCTGGTCTGCATGTCTATGGTCGGTCTGAGGTCCTTTGTACCCTGTGGGCTGGTAATGTGTGAGTTACTTTGGGTGGGTGCTGTCCCTGGCTCCAGACCAGTATGTGATGTCGGGTGGACTGATGCTGGAGGAACTGCGTTGTACACAGGAGACCCAGATCCCTCTGAGCAGCTTTCCTGTCTTTCTAAGAGAGGATAGCTATTCCCAGTCAGTCTGTGGTCTGAAAGAGAGCAGAATGGTGATACATATATAGATTCAATACAAGGTATTCTCAGGCTTTCTGTAAACACTTTATTCAACGCATTTCTGAGCTTAAACACTCTTTCTTCAGAAAGCGTGTATAAAGTACACATTGACATGCATTAATAAAACTCCGCTGGTAAACAGTAAACTTGTATATATTTCAATTGTGCACTTGGTTGTGTGACTAGAGTATTTCCTTCAGCAAAAATAAAGTCTGCAAATACCTCCCCGTGTTCCCTCACCAGTGGTGACATCTTCTCCTCAGCTTCTTTCTGGTGCCGGGTCTGCAGTTGTCTTGATTGTCAGGCAGGAAAATGATGTGAGATAAATATTGGCATTCCAGTGGTGGCTACATTTGAAAACTATGTGTTTAAAAAGGAGCTATCATATAGACCCCTTTCACACTCACAGTGCGGCCATGTTAGCAGTAATGTGCGGCGCTTTACTGTCGTTTTAGCAGCACTTTTCGGCCGCTAGCGGTCAAAGAAAGGGTTAAATGCGGCTCCATGTCTTCTCCTCCATGGCGGCTTCCAGCTCCACCCCTCCTCTGCGTCCAATAGGATGGCCTGTCCTTTCAGCCAATCAGGTGACCGGTGTCAAAACCGGCTTTCTGATTGGCCGAGAGGAGGATCAGTGCTACAACAGTGAACATTCATTTGCTGTTGTAACACACCTGGGTGGGATCAGAGCGCACTCTCTGCGACCCGAGGCCACCCTATATTAAAGCCTATTAAAGCCTCTGGAATCCATGTGCCGGTGTCCTGAAAGGGGCTGGACGCATGGATGGGGGGCGGCGATGGTCAAGAGAGGGGCGGCGCCCTTAATGGATGGCCCGCCCCTGGTCAAAAGACTATAACTAAAACTAAATTGAAATTTAAAGTAAAAAATGAACACTGCTGAGAACAGTTCTCTCTACCTTTTGAAATTGTTTGGTGCAAAAATCTTTTATACACCTATGTAGCCCAATCCTGATACAGCCCTATTAAACCCGAAACCTGATGGGACCACACAATCCATTTCGTCTTCTTTTACAGCTCCTTATAGCTGCATGCTAAGGCATGGAAAACTCAATATTTAATTCTAGCTGAAACCATACACAGAACTAATAAAGCTCTTATTCATGCTAAAATGGAAGCAATCGAGAGAGATTGAATTGGTCAATATGAGAAACTCTGGCTTCCTTGGGTTAAGCATTCTTTCCATCCAAAAGTTGATGACAAACTATTATTGCCTTCGTAATTTTACTCTATTTGTCTTGACCATACTTTCTATTCATATTGGATCACATCACCACTTATAACCCCCCCCCCCCCCACACTCCCTTCACCCCTTTTTTCTACCCTCTTCTCTCTATCTACTCCTATTTTTTGTGCATTATTTATATATATATATATATATATATACACACACTATATAGATCACATTTAAATGAGGGACAAATGAGAAGGAAAGAGGGACATTGTTCCAAATGATGGACAGCCCCTCGAAATCAGGGAGAGTTGGGAGCTATGCCTATTAGACCTTTATGATCTAAAGCAGGGGTCCCCAACCCCCAGTCCGGGGACCGGTACCGGTCTGTGCCCTGTTTGCAGCCGGCCTCCAAAGGCTTCACTGAAAGAGGTGCAGCAGGCAAGCAGAGAGATGACATCATCTCTCCCCGCCCACCTCACATCACAGCTGTTCTGCCTCCGGACTGTCATAGGATGGCAGTATAGCTACTTTGCATGTGCTGGTTTCCCTGCTCAAATGTGGGATGCTCAGGAGGCCGTACCGCTGGGGAGAGGCTGCAAGAGAATACATGTAAGTGTTTTCACTGCAGAAAATCTTTACAAATTGGCCTTAAAGTGACAAGCTGCATCTGACCACTGACCTACAGTATACAAGACCACAGCACTGGGGTCTATAAGACCTGCAATGGTTGCATTTAGAGCGGATAAATAGTGAAAGTGATACTAAAACCCCAATTCAAACAGCCAGATTAGTAGGACATGGGAAACTGCTTGAAACCTCATAGGGTTGTTGTGCTCAGAGTTTGGCGTTAAGTGGAACTCCCTACAAACAGTCAAATACATAGATATTTACCTGCCCATATGTAGGCAAGTTATTGTTAATCCTGTTGTAAAATGTTTTGCTGGTGCTGCAATAATGAAGGGTTCTGTGCTGTCATGTCTTCTTCTGTCTGCGACTCCCTTCTCTTTGAGAGGTGATATATACAGGGAAGGACCAACCTCATGTACAGTCTAGGCATGGGATTGATGCAGTAAGGACCCTCTCTATTATGTGATCTGTCAGAGTGGTGGCCTTTTTTTCTCAGAAAATAGATGCAGAAACTCAACCATGACCCCACAAATGGCTCTATTACCTTCCACGCTGTAGGTGGCTCTGCCCCTTTCACTTACAGGGAGATCATCCAGTGGGGGTGTCATGATATGCATTGCACCCTGGGTACCTTCACCTCCCTTGTCTCCATCCTGTACTCAGTGGAAGCTGCTCAGGAGATCAGATCTGTGGAAGCCATGGGGGGAAAAGCTGTCACTTGTAAACACAGAAGCCAGGCTTCTGTATTTACAAGAGATAGTGGTGAGCAGGAAGCAGAGGACCTGAGACAGAGGTGGTGGAGTTCCACCAAGTTCCAGCTGAAAAAGCCCTGGGTGTAACCCTTTAATGGGACCACAGAGGTGACCACTTCTAAGAGTAGCAACATTTATAAGTAACAGAGAGAAACAATAACAGGCAGTCAATGTGCTTCTGTATGAGATATTTACCAATCTCATGCTTCTGTTTTGCTTGTCCTCTGCCTGAGTCTCTAGTCTGCATGTCTAAGCTCTGTATGAGGTCCTTTGTACCCTGTGGGCTGGAAATGTGTGAGTTACTATGGGTGACTGCTGTCACTGGCTCCAGACCAGTAGTTGATGTGTGGTGGACTGGCGTCTGGTGTGTTCCTTGGCCTTCATGATGCTGTTTGTTCACTAATGTTCTCTAACAAACCTCTGAGGGCTTCACAGAACAGCGATATTTGTACTGAGATTAAATTACAGACAGGTGGACTCTATTTACTAATTAGGTGACTTCTGAAGGCAATTAGTACCATTAGAATTTAGTTAGGGGTATTAAAGTAAAGAGGGCTGAATACAAATGCACGCCACACTTTTCACATATTTATTTGTAAAAAAAAAATGAAAACCGTTTATCGTTTTCCATCCACTCCACAATTATGTGCCACTTTGTGTTGGTCTATCACAAAAAAAAAAAAAAAAACCAATAAAATACATTTATGTTTTTGGTTGTAACATGACAAATGTGGAAAATTTCAAGGGGTTTGAATACTTTTTCAAGACACTGTATGTGAGGCCTCAAAAATTTGGGTAGGATTTTAAGTGCTTGGGTGGAACTTTAATTTTTTAACACTTTTTTCATCACATAGGGGATGTGATAATTTTTTGGCGACAGGTTTTCTCTAATCAGACACCAGAGGGCTAAACGACCCCGGATGTCTCACCTGCCCTCCATTGAAGCTGATGGAATGGAGATCACCCTCCATCAGCTTTTGCCCGAACCATACAGGCTGGGGGAAGTGAAGGGGGAACCTGGAAGTGATATTTTATATGTTACTTTCAGGCCAACAAAAAGAAGTGGAGTAGAGAGATTTACATCTACTCAGCTCCTTTCCCTCTACCCAGCGGAACACACAATGCCGGTCCCAGGTGTGTCGATGGGCATGTGGAGCCAGGGATACATGACGGGGGCACACGATGGGGGTGCAGCCATGGCATGTGTAAACCCACCTGCTGTCAGATATATATACAATGTAAGGACCTGGCAGCGTTAAAGTGTATGTCAACCTTAACAATGAACTTCTCTTACTTACTCTCTTTCTCCATGTTGAATGTATTATTGGAAACGTGTTATAATACCTGTTTGATACATGCAAAAAAAGAAAGAAAAAAATTGCTGTTGATCATGTCAGAAATTCAGAGATGTTCTGTGTCTTGTGTATATTTCCTCTATTATCTCAAGGACAATGAGCTCTTCTATATCTTCTCTTGGACTATAATAATTAGAACAATCAGTCTGTATGCTGTAGAGATGAGGAGAGTGGGAGGAATTGAATTGTTTAGTAAAAGACTACTGTGCAGGGCTGACACCATTCAGTCCACAAAAAGAGCAGAGAGATCATCCAGTGAGGGTGTCGGCATCTACACTGTACCCTGGGCACCTGAACCTCGCTTGTCCCCATCCTGCACTCAGTGGGAGCTGCTCTGGAGATCTGATCTGTGGAAGCCGTTGGGAGACAAGCTGTAACTTGTAAACACAGAAGCCAGGCTTCTGAGATTACAAGAGATAGTGGTGAGCAGGAAGCAGAGGACCTGAGCCAGAGGTGGTGGAGTTCCACCAAGTTCCAGCTAAAAAGAAAACCCTGGGTGTAACCCTTTAATGGGACCACAGGGGGAGCACTTCTAAGAGTAGCAACATTATTAAGTAACAGAGAAAGAATCATAACAGGCAGTCAATATGCTTTCTGTATTAGATTGTTGATATTTACCAATCTCTTGCTGCTGTGCTGCTTGTCCTCTGCCTGAGTCTCCGGTCTGCTTGTCTATGCTCGGTCTGAGGCCCTTTGTACCCTGTGGGCTGGTAATGTGTGAGTTACTTTGGGTGGCTGCTGTCGCTGTCTTCAGACCAGTATGTGATGTCGGGTAGACTGGCGTTGGACGAACTGCGCTGTACACAGGAGCCTGCTGAGTCCCAGATCGCTCTGAGCAGCTTTCCTGTCTTTCTGAGGAAGGATGGCTAATCCCAGTCAGTCTGTGGTCTGAAAGAGAGCAGAATGGTGATACATATATAGATTCAATACAAGGTATCCTCAGGCTTTCTATAAACACTTTATTCAACGCATTTCTGAGCTTAAACATTCTTTCTTAAGAAAGAGTGTATAAAGTACACATTGGCATTCATTACTAAAACTCCGCTGGTAAACAGTAAACTTGTATATATTTCAATTGTGCACTTGGTTGTGTGACTAGAGTTTTTCTTTCATCAAAAATAAAGTCTGCAAATACCTCCCCGTGTTCCCTCACCAGTGGTGACATCTTCTCCTCAGCTTCTTTCTGGTGCCGGGTCTCCAGTTGTCTTGATTGTCAGGCAGGAAAATGATGTGAGATAAATATTGGCATTCCAGTGGTGGCTCCATTTTAAAACTCTGTGTTAAAAAGGAGCTATCATATAGACCCCTTTCACACTCACAGTGCGGCCGGGTTAGCAGTAATGCGCATCACTTTACTGTCGTTTTAGCAGCACTTTTCGGCTGCTAGCGGTCAAAGAAAGGGTTAAATGCGGCTCCATGTCCTCTCCTCCATGGCGGCTTCCAGCTCCTCCCCTCCTCCACCTAGACGTTCAATAGGATGGCCTGTCCTTTCAGCCAATCGGGTGACCGGTGTCAAAACCGGTTTCCTGATTGGCCGAGAGGAGGATCAGTGCTACAACAGCAAACATTCATTCGCTGTTGTGACACACCTGGGTGGGATCAGAGCGCACTCTCTGCGACCCGAGGCCACCCTATATTAAAGCCTATTAGAGCCTCTGGAATCCAAGCGCCGGTGTCCTAAAAGGGGCCGGACACATGGATGGGGGGGGGGGGGGCGATGGTCAGGAGAGAGGCGGAGCCCGTGTGCCCTTAATGGACGGCCCGCCCCTGGTCAAAAGACTATAACTAAAACTAAATTGAAATTTGATGTAAAAATGAACACTGCTGAGAACAGTTCTCTCTACCCTTTGAAATTGTTTGGTGCTTATTTTATGGGATTGCCTAATTGTCCAAATATTCTGGAAGGCAGTTTTTGATTTTGCCTCCAAAATGTTTGATACACCTATATAGCCCAATCCTGATACAGCCCTATTAAACCCGAAACCTGATGGGACCACACAGAATCAATTTCATCTTCTTTTACAGCTCCTTAAAGCCGCATGCTAAGTCATGGAAAACTCAATATTTAATTCTAGCTGAATCCATACACAGAACTAATAAAGCTCTTATTCACGCTAAAATGGAAGCAATCTAAAGAGATCGCATTGGTCAATTTGAGAAACTCTGTCTTCCTTGGGTTAAGCATTGTTTATAACCAAACGTTGATGACACAATATTATTGTCTTGGTAATTTTACTATTTGTCTTGACCATACTTTCTATTCATATTGGATCACATCACAACTTATAACCCCCCCCCCCCCCCCCCCACACTCCCTTCACCCCTTTTTCTACCCTTTTCTCTCTATCTACTCCTATTTTTTGTTTTGTACCTTTCTTTTAATATTGTGTGGTAATTATAAACAGATTATCTCTTCTGTTTTTAATATATACCTATTAAATTGATCTCCTTATTACTGCTCTTGCACAATGAACCAATAGTCACTAGCTGACTTTTTTTCCTTCTGATTGAATCTTTTAATGCTTTTGATGTAATACTTTATTGGTTTATTCGTTGCTCTACTCGTTACATTTTTACATTATCATGTACTCATCCTGTTCATAAATCAATATGTTTAGCTTTATTTCTATTTGAATATTGTACCACCATCCTTGTATGTACTCAATTTGTCAATCTTTGTTATATTTAAAAAATAATAAACAAATTTGACAAGAAATTGTTCGGTGCTTCGACTAAATATAATCTTACCTGGGCTGGGTAATGCTGCTTGTGAGGGTTCATTGTTTATCAGAGATTTATCCCTATTGTTACTTTTTTCTCTTACACTCTTAACATTTTTCTCACGATCTTGAGGTTTTTTGGGCAGATGGTCTTCTGAGAGCAGACAAGAAAATTCAACACAATTTACATTACTATTGGGGATAATGAAGGAGGAGATTCTCTTAAATATTTTATGTAGATTTGACTGATTTGCAGAGATCAAAACATAGGAATCTAGAGAATTATGAATTGTATTAATTTATCCAGGTTGGAAAATGTATATACTGTAGATGACTTCTAGGTATGGTTATTTTTACATTTATAGTTATATTGATACAGTTTGGCCCCATGCCCAGTAGTTAACCTCCTGTATTCACAATGTAGAAGGGCAGCCACTTGGTACAGGACCCAAAGCCTAGGGAGAACACTGGGAGAAACTAGTTACTAGAATTACAAATTCTTAGGTAGATAAAATAGTAAGCATGTATGTATTTTACCTATGTAATAGGGTGCTTGAATGCAATTATGCTTTAAAGCAGAAATAATCTCTGCAAATACTTGTAAGTAGGTGCACTTAATCAGTCACTAGGTGGTTCTGTTCCAGAATAGTGTCTGGTTACAGAGAATAGTGTCATCAGGTGCTAGGTCCCTTTTTAGCTAAAGCCCTCCTGCAGTGATGTCATAGGTGAGTCAGTGCTCACATATAAGCCAGATTGGGAGGAGCTTTCGGCAGTTGGGGCATGGAAGCCAGAGACCCAACCATCAGGCAGATGTAATCAGTGGAAGCCCTGGACAGGCTCTGGAGGACAGGGAGAGGTAGCTCTGTAACCAGAAGAGCAGGTTGTAGACTTCCTGATTCTTATGGTGGTGGAGGCTATAGCAAGTTGCAAAAGGCATTTTAGGCCTGGCCAAGTGTTCCCTGGAGTGAGGCTATCCCCCTGGAGGACCTGGGAGAAGTGTACCCAAGCCAGAGGTGACTCTAGTGATCCAGTCTCGTTAGGCATGCACAGGAATTATATCACCAGTGATCATCCAATAGCCATAGAGACGAGCTGCCAAATCTGAAGGAAGGGGCTGAGAGGATGGGGTCTGTCAACGGAGCAGTGATGAAAAGCTTTGATCTATCAGCAATGGAAAATGGCAAGTACAAGGTGAGCCTGCCATAATGTGCATGTATGTTGAGCACAATATTGCAAGAGATGTCTATCCTAGGCCATGCTACATAGAATGCATTAAGGTAAAAAACCTTGATGCTTTAGAACCACTTTAACCCTCCAGTAAATGCAAACACTCAAATATCAGCTTTGAGTGGACCAACTCTTTATTAAATAACACAGATATTGGTGTTCATTAACTAGATAATTGTTCTAAATAATAGTTTTTTTTAATATTTTTTACTTTTAAAATGCAAGTAAAGCTTTGTTAAATCATCCAATAGCGTGTAAGGAAAAATCCTGTTATTTTAAATTCTCTTGCACATGATTGGACGTTCAGAGTGAGCATAACATATTCGCTAACCCAAGTGAACATTTTCTACTAACTTAATTGATAAATTTCACAGACAAAATCTTAAATGGCAAACGTGCAAAGTGAAAAAGTGAAAGCACATATGTATGTTACATTACCCGGTGGGTTATTTGCCAATAAATTTTCTTTTTGATTTTCCAGATTATCTTCATGGTGCTTATTTTGACCTTTTTTAATAAAATGAAAAAAAAAATAGATTGTTAAAATGAACAAACTAACATTTGTTGGCTTTTAATAATAAACAATCCAGACCAAAAGCAAAATTTGGTTTCTGTGTAATAATATTTATTTATACAATGAGTTGAAGTTTCTGTAAGAATAAAAGCTGATGGCTCAGTGATTCAAGTAAAAAACGTAGAAACAATATGCAGAACCGTATGGAAGAAAAACACTTTTTTATGTCTTATGTTTGGCTATGAGCTCCACCCCCATATGAAACCCAATTTGTGAGTGTTCCTATAGGGATGTTCCAACAGAGCCCAGTAGTTACTTCATCAGTGGTCATCCAGTGGGATGCCTAACCAGGAGGAAGGTGCTGAGATGATGGCCACAGCAGACAGAACAGTGATGGACAGTGATGGCTCTGATCAGCACCGGACAAGGGAAAATACAGAGGTGAGCCTACCATAATATGCACAACCGTAGGGATGACTTCCCTAGTCCAGTTCTGCTTCAATAGTGGTACACTTGCTAGGCCTGAGCTCTGCCACATGGCAGTGGGGGAAATGTGCATAGCCTGTGTAAAATTTAACTAAGTAAGGCAACATTTTTAAAGGACTATAGGGAGGTGCCATGGCAGTGGATCAGGAAGATGGAGTGAGAAAAGATTTGTAAATGGTGCTAATA
Source organism: Lithobates septentrionalis (assembly GCA_037952835.1). Classification (NCBI taxonomy): domain Eukaryota; kingdom Metazoa; phylum Chordata; class Amphibia; order Anura; family Ranidae; genus Lithobates; species Lithobates septentrionalis. Next base: position 5,072,883 of record JBBDGP010000149.1, read on the forward strand.
CTGCTTCCTGTCTCCAGTATTGGTAAAGTATGGGTCTCTTTGAAAGGTTTGTACATAAGTAAATTTTGGTTCAAAGTGGAGCCTATAAGGGGTTAGGCCACCTTCTGGCTTCTCATGTGTATTTGCTGCCCCAACAAAGATCTCCCTGTAATAATTCTCAAATGTTCCTGTCCACCCAGGATTTCAAGATAGAGAGTAGGAGCCACTCATGATGAGCAGGTGTACAGAACCAGTAATTGGTGCAGCGCTTTCAACTAAAAGAGTCTCCGAGAGATAGAAGAGACAGGTAGCTTAACTCTCCAGCAACTGCCAAACAGTCAAATAACAGCTTTGGGTGGACCAATGCTTTAAATAAAACAGATATTGGTGTTAATTAACTAAATACTGTACATAGGTAAAGTACTGCTGTGTTCACTTCAACCATACAATAACAGGCAGGAAAAAATCATTTTTTTAACACTTTCGCACATGATTGGTTTCTGATGAACACAACAAATTCACGAACCTAAGTATTATTATTTATTATTATTATACAGGATTTATATAGTGCCAACAGTTTGCGCAGCGCTTTACAACATCAGGAAAGACAGTATAGTTACAATACAATTCAATACAGGAGGGATAAGAGGGCCCTGCTCATTAGAGCTTACAATCTAGAAGGGAGGGTCAAGTGGAACAAAGGGTAATAGCTGTGGAGGATGATCAGATGGACAAAATTAAAAAACAGTTGTTAAGTGTGGGTAGGATAGGCTTCTCTGAAGAGGAGGCTTTTCAGGGATCCTCTAAAAGCTAATAGAGAAGGAGATAGATGGACAGATTGGAGTGAGGAGTTCGGTAGGCTTGGAGAGGCTCTGGAAAAGTCCTGGAGATGAGCATGGGAGCAGGTGATGAGAGAGCTAGAGAGCAGGAGGTCTTGAGAAGAACAAAGAGAACGATTAGGTTGGTATTTAGAGAATAGGTCAGTGATGTAGCTGGGGGCAGAGTTGTGGATGGCTTTGTAGGTAGTTGTTAGTATTTTGAATTTAATTCATTGGGTGAGCGGAAACCAGTGGAGGGATTGACAGAGAGGAGTAGCAGAGACAGAGCGGTTGGTAAGGTGGATGAGTCTGGCAGCAGAATTCATGATGGACTGAAGGTGGGATAGAGTATGCAGAGGTAAGCCAATGAGGAGGGAGTTGCAGTAATCGAGGTGAGAGATAACCAGCGAGTGAATTAAGAGCATTGTTCTGTCATTGGTTAGAAAGGGGCGTATTTTGGAGATGTTGTAGAGGTTAAGGCAGCAAGATTTGAACAGCGATTGGACGTGGGGCTTAAAGGAGTGTTCAGAGTCCAGGACTCCTCCTAGGACCTTGGCATGTGGGGATGGACTGATAGTTGTGCCATCAATTTTGAAAGAGAGATCAGGGGAAGAGGCATGTGGGGGAGGAAAAATGATAACTTCGGTTTTGGATAGATTGAGTTTGAGGAAGTGGTGTGACATCCAAACTGATAGATCTGATAGTAAATTAGTGATACGTGAGGAGAATGAAGGAGCGAGTTGAGGGGCAGAGAAATAGATTTGAGTGTCGTCAGCGTAGAGATGGTATTGGAAGCCGTGGGAGGCTGACACAGGGAGGAGGTGTAGATTGAAAATAGGAGAGGTCCAAGAACAAAACCTTGGGGGACCCCAACAGAGAAAGGAAGAGGAGAGAAGGAAGTAGAATTGTAAGTGACGCTAAAGGTGCGGTTGGATAGGTAGGTAGAGAACCAGCGAAGAGTACAGTCATGGAGACCAAAGGCGTGGAGTTTTTTTGAGGAAGAGGGGGTGGTCAACCGTATCAAAGGCAGCAGAGAGGTCCAGGAGTAGAAGTACAGAATAGTGTCCCTTAGTTTTGGCCGTTAGTATATCATTTGTTAGTTTTAGAAGAGTAGGTTCTGTGGAATGTTGAGGACGAAATCCAGACTAAAGGAGATCAAGAAGGCTATTATAAGCAAGGTGGATGCTCAGTCGGTTGTAGACTAGACGTTCAAGGTGTTCGGATAAAAGGGGGAGCAAGGAGATGGGGCATAGGTGATTAAGATTGGTTGGGTCCAGTGAGGGCTTTTTAAGTATGGGGCTGACTAGTGCATGTTTCAAAGAGTTAGGGAAGATGCCAGAAGAGAGGGATGCCAGAAGAGAGGGAGAGATTGAAGATGTGGGTTAGAGAGTGTAGAATAGAGCCAGAGGGCGAACATAGCATTTGCGAGGGAACAGGATCCAGAGGGCAGGTGGTAAGATGGACATTAGCAAGTAATTTAGCAACCTCGTCTATAGTGGTGGGGTTGAAGAGGCAAGTAATGATTGTACCTGTGGGCATGAGGTGTAAAGCATGAAGGGTATCTGAACAGTAGAGATCTCCTCGCAAATTGTATCAATCTTCTGTTTGAAGTGATTGGCGATCTCCTGGGCAGTAAGTGAGTTAGTGGGTGGAGGCAGTATTTTTGGAGGGCAGATTTATACTGGCCGAAATCTTTCTGGGACTTTGTCTTACACCACAGGCGCTCGAGAGCACGGCTGTGTTTTTTCAGACTTCTAGTATCATCTGTTTGCCAGGGTTGAAGGGGATGGGGCCTTATTCTGTGTGTAGTGAGGGGGGGCAGTGTGTCCAGTGATGCTAGAAGTGAAGTGTTGTAGACAGAAGGGGCTAGGTCGGTGCAGGACAGGGGTGCTATTTTGTCATAGAGGTGGTCAGTCGCAGAGTATAGAAGAGAAGGGTTGATATGGCGAAGGTTTCGACGAGTAACCGTTAGGCGTTTGGAGGGAGAGGAGGCGGGGGTGAGGGAGAGAGTGAAATTAATAAGGTAGTGATCAGAGATAGGGTAAGGATAGTTGGAGAGGTTGCATGGAGTGCAAAGATGGGAAAAGACGAGGTCAAGGGTGTTGCCTTCAGAGTGAGCATGTATCCAATGCTTCAGGTCAAAGGAGGATGTCAGACTGAAGTTTGGAAGTTGCAGGAGTGTTAGTATTAGTAGGGATGTTGAAGTCCCCAAGAATGATTGTGGGGATTTCAGAAGAGAGAAAGTAGGGTAGTCAGGCAGAGAAGTCATCAAGAAAGGATGATACTGGACCGGGGGGCCAGTAGTTCACAGCTATCCTTAGAGAAACTGGGGAGAAGAGACGAATGAAAATGAGGAGAGTGCCAGAGAGGGAGGTGGGTGAAGTACTTGAAAGGTGCTATGAGAGGCTGACAGCTGTCATGGCTAGATGCGGAACCTAGTGGTACGAACATGTAGGGCTGTATGTGATCAGGGATGAATACCCAGAACACAGACCTTTTCCTTTGCGGGAATTCATCCCTGGGCATATATTGCTCTAAATATTTGTATCACTAAGTGCATCATCCAGTGCCATCCAGTCCCACTGCCAACAGCCGGTCAAACTCTATAGGAGGCTGAAAGCTGCTTTGGACGGGGCTGATGAAGACATGTGCAGAACGTAAAAAATCACTTTCCTTTCAATTCGTTATTAAAATTTGTTTAGTTAAAATTAGTTTAATATGTTTTGTTTATTCATTTTCAAATTGGATATAAATTCAATTCGACCGGATTTTGAAAATTTTATTCACCATTCGCATTCAAATTTAAAATTTGAATTTCGGAAGATGGTTATATTCTTTCTTCTCTATTCTGGTCTTTTGTTTTTTCTATTCTATTTTCTTATTTTCTATTCTAATTTTTTTCTATTTTATTCTAATTTATTGTATTCAAATTTAAATCTATTCTAATAGAAATTAACATTTTCGGAAGTTGGTTATATGCTATTTTATTCTATTCTTTTTTTTTTTCCATTCTATTCTTTTCTATTCCTTTTCTTGTCTATTCTATTCTATCTTGTTCTGATTTACTTTTTTTTTTTATTCTTTTATTTCCTATTATATTCTGTTCTGTTTCACTCTAAATATAAATATAATAAAAACATTTATTGCAGAAATAATCACACATAAAAAGTAGTATAAACAAAGGCAAAGCTGATACAATTTGTACATGGTTAGAAATACATGAGTATACATCTAAAACACCCGACACATTTTGCGAGATGCGACTCGCTCTTCAGGGGTGGATGCATGTAGGATATATCTGGAATGTGTGTGTGTATGTGTATATTATATATATATATATATATATATATATATATATATATATATATATATATATATATATATATATATATATATATACATATACATATACACAGTGGAACCTCGGATTGCGAGTAATGCGGTTAACGAGCGTTTCGCAATAAGAGCAATTTTTTTTTAAAATCCTGACTCGGTTTGCGAGTGTTGTCTTACAAAAGCCTCTGCGGTGTGCAGTGGGCCAAATTAATTTTGTTTCCATTGACATCCATTGACTTCTATGGGGAAACTCGCTTTGATATGCGAGTGCTTTGGATTACAAGTATTCTCCTGGAATGGATTATGCTCATAATCCAAGGTTCCATTATAGATCTATATTTTCTGTAAGGCCCCTCTTACCATTTGTCCATCATTTATTCATGTGTTACATTACCTTTTTGGTCATTCATTCTTAGATATATCCTACATGCATCCACCCCTGAAGAGCGAGTCACATCTTGCGAAACGCGTCAGTTGTTTAGGATGTTATGTACAGTCAGGTCCATAAATATTGGGACATCGACACATATTTTGCTGAATATGAGCAGATAATATTGCCCAAAACACTTCAGAATTCATCCTGCTGCTTTTGTCAGCGGTCACATCATCAATAAATACAAGAGAACCAGTTCCATTGGCAGCCATATATGCCCATGCCATGACCCTACCACCACCATGCTTCACTGATGAGGTGGTATGCTTTGGATTATGAGCAGTTCCTTTCCTTCTCCATACTCTTCTCTTCCCATCACTCTGGTACAAGTTGATCTTGGTCTAATTTGTCCATAGGATGTTGTTCCAGAATCGTGAAGGCTTTTTTAGATGTTGTTTGGCAAACTCTAATCTGGCCTTCCTGTTTTTGAGGCTCACCAATGGTTTACATCTTGTGGTGAACCCTCTGTATTCACTCTGGTGAAGTCTTCTCTTGATTGTTGACTTTGACACACATACACCTACCTCCTGGAGAGTGTTCTTGATCTGGCCAACTGTTGTGAAGGGCGTTTTCTTCACCAGGAAAAGAATTCTTCGGTCATCCACCACAGTTGTTTTCCGTGGTCTTCCGGGTCATTTGGTGTTGCTGAGCTCACCGTTGCATTCTTTCTTTTTAAGGATGTTCCAAACAGTTGATTTGGCTACACCTAATGTTTTTGCTATCTCTCTGATGGGTTTGTTTTGTTTTTTCAGCCTAATGATGGCTTGCTTCACTGATAGTGACAGCCCTTTGGATCTCATATTGAGAGTTGACAGCAACAGATTCCAAATGCAAATAGTACACTTGAAATGAACTGAATGCAGCCAATTGTCCCATTACTTTTGGTCCCTTAAAAAGTGGTAGGCACATAGACAAACTGTTGTAATTCCTACACCGTACACCTGATTTGGATGTAAATACCCTCAAAATAAAGCTGAAAGTCTGCAGTTAAAGCACATCTTGTTCATTTCATTTCAAATCCATTGTGGTGTATAGAGCCAAAAAGATTAGAATTGTGTCAATGTCCCAGTATTTATGGACCTGACTGTATACTCATGTATTTCTAATGCAATACGATCTTCAAAGCGGAGTTCCACCCAAAAATGGAACTTCCACTTTAAGTGTAGGTGAACCCCTGACATGCCACATTTGGCATGTCATTTTTTTTGGGGGGGAGAGCGTATACCCTTTTTTTAGAGGCATCCAGCTCCCACTTCCCCCTGGGGCACCGCGGCGCCAGAAGGAATTTCACCTCTTCCCCCTCTGTCTCAGCAATCATCTGGGACACGTATGCGCACTGCATGCCCAGCTGTGAAGCCACAGCCAGGTGCCCACAGTCAGAATCCCGATGCCGAGGAGAGGAGGAGAAGAGGAGCGGGGCTTCATATGCTGTACGCTGGACCGTGGGACAGGTGAGTGTCTGATTAATAAAAGTCAGTAGCTACACTTTTTGTAGCTGCTAACTTTTATATGGGTTGATCTCCGCTTTAACCATGTACAAATTGTATCAGCTTTGCCTTTGTTTATGCTATTTTTATGTGTGGTTATTTCTGCAATACATGTTTTTATTGTATTTATAATTTTGTTAATTTCATCAGCCTATTGTACACACCTCATATAAAGTTCCAAAGGGTGATACCTTTGCTTTTATTGTATTATTAGGGATGGAGGTGTGTCACTGGTGACACCAAACCTCTCTTTTATTTATTCTGTTTCAATCTATTTTTTTATATTCTATTACCTGATTTTCTGTAATGGAAATTTGTAAATTCTGTATATAATTGTATTCTATTCTGTATGTAATGTACACTGCCCTCACTGTGAACACGGCACTAATAATGTTTTCAGTACATGTTTACATTCTTTCGAGTCCTGATTAGAATTAGCCTGTCTATGTAACACCCCTTGTTACCATAAATGTACAATTGTAATATTAATGTAATACCTACGTAATTATGTGTATAAAAACCTTCAACTGCGTCATAATAAACAGAACAGTTATTTGGAAAGATGCTGAGCGTATCTTGTGTGTCTGTTCCCTACTGCAGTAGTTATTATTAATTTGGAACCACTAATCAATATGAGGATAGGGGTTGCCTATATACAAAATGTCCAGCTCATTTTCTATTATATTTTATTCTATTAATTTATTTTCTATTCTATTATAGTATATTATTTTATATTCTATTCTAATCTGTTCTACTCCATTCGATTCTATTTTACATCTGAATTTCTGAATAACGAAAAATTTGTCCGAATTTAGATTCGGAACGAATCGAACTGCACCTGTCTAGCTGATGGTGCACCTAGCAGTACAAACTTTTAAGGCCGTATGAGACCTAGAACACCTGTGCCTTTGCCCGCAGCCAAACACCTTTTGATCCTTGCAGTGGGGCTAAAATGCCCAGTGTGCTTTGGGCCTAATAATAACATTCGCTGTGTATTATTATTTAGCAAAAGGTATTAAGTAAAGAATAAAATGAAAATACAAATGTGCATAATATTACCTTGTTGGTTACTTGGCATTAATTTTTCCTCTTGATTTTCTCGATTTTTTACTTTATTGTGATTTTTTTTACCTTTTGTATTAAAAAAAGGAAAACCGGTTAACTGAGCAAAATTTCTTTTTTTTTTGGTTATAAACAATTCAGACTAAAAGCAAATTAAGTTTTTGTGTTATATTATATATGTATATTATTGCAAACTGGTGAAAGCCTACCTTCAGTAAAAAAAACAAAAAAAAACTGTAAACTAATACATTTAGGGACTGAACTTTCAGGTGCCAGGATATCCTGTTTTGTCAATTGGTGTGTTTTTGGAGTGCATTGCCTAGGTAAATATTGTCATTCTGGTTGTAGCTACATGGGTGTCCACAATCCAGTACCTAACTCTGGGTGCCTTACCAGCAAACCAGGCAATGCCAAGCGGAAGGAGGGATGGGTAAGCGTATGAAGTCAGAGTAAGGATGAGCTCAGGCATGTTCAAACACGAGTCTGAGTTATCCCCCCTGAAAGCTGTCAAAAGCTGGCAACCAATCATAGGTAGCGGAGGAATTCTGCACCCGAAGTTGCATGTATGTAAGAGGTGTGCAGAATCTAGCCAATTCAACTGTACTGATTTTTTGGGGTGCTCAGATTGATCATAAGAGGTCATGCAACCATCATCACTGAACACAGAGTCCTGCAGTGCAAGTTGGCTACCCGATAACCCGTCATAATGATATCCGATGAACCCCTAACTGAGAATGGGGATTCGCACTGAGCATAGTGTGGTTCTCATTTTTCAAAATACAAAGCAGAAGAGCATAAAACTCTACAAAAGCTCTCCTATAGACCAAGGATTGTAAGTACTATATTAACAAAAAGTATTGGGACGCCTGCCTTTACACGCACATGAACTTTAAAGAAGTTGTAAAGACAGAAGGTTTTTTATCTTAATGCATTCTATGCATTAGGATAAAAAGCCTTCTGTGTGTTGCAGCCTCTTCAGCACATTCCCTCTCTCTCCAGCGATGTCCACAAGTCCCTCGACCATCCGGGACTCTCCTCCTGATTGGCTGAGATGCAGCACCGGTGCCACTGGCTCACAAAGCTGTCAATTAAAGTCAGTTAGCCAATCAGGAGAGAAAGGGGCAGGGCTGAACCGCAGCTCCGTGTCTGAATGGACACATGGAGCTGTAGCTCGGCTCGGGTGCCCCAGAGCAAGCTTCTTGCTCTGGGACACTCTACGGGAGGGAGGGGCCAGGAGCAGTGAAGAGTGACCCGAGCAGAGGAGGATTCAGGCTGCCCTGTGAAAATCCACTGCACAAAGCAGGTAAGTATAACATGTTTGTAATAAAAAAACAAAAAAAACAAGACTTTACAATTACTTTAATGGTATCCCAGTCTTATTCCGAAGTGTTCATTATTACAGCTAGAACAGCTTCAACTCTTCTGGGAAGGCTGTCCACAAGGTTTAGGAGTGTGTCTATGGGAATGTTTGACCATTCTTCCAGAAGCGCATTTGTGAGGTCAGGCACTGATGTTGGATGAGAGAGCATGGCTCACAGTCTCCACTCGAATTCATCCCAAAGGTGTTCTATTGGGTTGAGGTCAGGACTCGCTCATCCATGTCTTTATGGACCTTGCTTTGTGCACTGGTCCAAATCATTTGGTGGAGGGGGGATTATGGTGTGGGGTTGTTTTTCAGGGGTTGGGCTTGGCCCCTTAGTTTCAGTAAAGGGAACTCTTAAGGCGTCAGCATACAAAGATATTTTAGGCAATTTCATGCTCCCAACTTTTAGGGAACAGTTTGGAAATGGCCCCTATCTGTTCCAACATGACAATGTCAATATTGAACCCTGAAGGACTAAAGCTGGCCATACACCTATAGATTATCTGCAGATTTTCTATGGTTAGGTAGAAAATGTGCAACAGATCTCTCCATGTTAGCTAAACTGTGTGGATGGAGGAATCTCCCACTTTTTCTATCTAACCATAGAAAATCTGCAGATAATCTATAGGTGTATGGCCAGCCTAAGACTGGGATTCCATTAATGTTCATGTGCATGTAAAGGAAGGCGTCCCAATACTTTTGGTAATATAGTGTATCTTGTCCAGATCTTCACAGCCAGATAATGAACGTGTCATAATTGGCTAACTAGAGGTCATTAAATTCATTAGCAGGATATTACTTAATCCAAGCCAGATCACTCATAGTTTGTGTAAAACAGCATTAAGCAGAACACCTAATTTTTTTAAACCAAGTGTGCTACAACGCAGGGATGACTTGTATCTGTGCTGTGGTGTGCTCTAGCACAAACGTTATTTGTAAAGAATGGCAACGCACTATACAGCATGTTACTGCATGTTAGTGGCATTCACATTACATTATAATGTGTGTTATGTTGTGCAGTACGATTGCACTGATGTGTGAAAGAGCCATTAAAAGAATCAGTTTACAGGTCTTTGTTTTATCACAGGTTCAGTTTAGTATTCAGTGTGAAGATGCATGGGAACTATTTCCTAAATAATTATCTGTATATGAAGTAATTCTATTAGTGTCAATAAGGAATGAAAGCCACACTTCATTCCTTTTTATCAGCAATAAACTTTAGTTACAATTATTGTGTGTGACTCTGGGAGTGGTTGCCACCATCCTGGTTAATTATATCTGGAAAATCACAATTGCTCTTTATATATGATCTTTGAAGGCAACTTCTAACCAAAAAATAAGAATAAAATAATAACCTTTATTTTCTCGATTTAAAAGGTTTGAACTACATATATTACATCACATATTACATAATATAAATTATTGTACAAAATTGGGTTGCAACATCAAGAAGCGTGATCCAAATGGTTTCCCCCACAGCTGATGATTTAGCTAGAAGTTATTGGATTACTGGTTGGCCCACTCACTTTGGGGACTCCTAAGGACCACCATTTGGATCACACAACTATTTTTTGGTTAGAAGTTGCCTTCAAAGTCTTATAAAGAGCAATTGTGGTTTTCCAGATACAATAAACCTTTAGTTATCATCTAAGTCTGTAGTTCTCAACCTGGGGGTCGGGACCCCCTCGGGGGTCAAATGATGATTTGCCAGGGGTCACTGAATCCTGGGAGGATCCTGAAGCCTGCACCGCTCTCCAAGCCTTTTTGCGGCCACCCAGCAGGGCTGTCCCTTGAGCCTGTGACTGGTCAGTTGGGCTGTTCCTGGAGCCTGTGACTGGCCAGTTGGGCTGTTCCTGGAGCCTGTGACTGGCCAGTTGGGCTGTTCCTGGAGCCTGTGGCCACCCACTCAGCCTCTTTGCAGCCACCCATTCAGTTCAAGGCATGGCTGGGGGGCAGAGACTAGAGGTCAGCTGACATGTGAGGAATGTGAAGTGGGAGGGGGTGGAGGAGACCCTATCTCCTGATTGTGGCATAGTTGTCACTGCCACGAGACACCACAAAGTCGGAGACAGAGTGAGTAACACTACCTGTGATTACAGTTGCCATTAAAAGTCCCCACTACAGTTCTCAGAGGACCTTGCTCAAGAGCACCTAAGTTGGCTAATCAGGACTCCCCCCAGCACTGCCACTCATCCCATTCTCCCCACCCCCCCACCAAGGAGTAAGAGAAGAAATAAAAATAGAGAATACATGTAAGGGAGAGGAAAAGAGGGGGAGGAACAAAGAAAAAGGGAGAGAAAGAATAAGAGAAAAGAAAGACAGCTAAAGAGAGGGATGGGGAAAAAAAACAAGAAATTAGGATAGAGAGAGTTAAAAGGGAAAGAAAGGAGAACAAAGAGAAAGAATGGTACATCCTAAAATGTACCATAAAGGGTTTTAATACTGTATGAGTGGAAGGGACTCAGCGAGCGCTAAATGTCCGTGGGTTAGGGGCGCAAATTACTTGTCTTGCCTTGGGTGCTGACAACCCACGCTACGAAAATAATTTTACTGTTAGGGGTCCCCACAACTTGGGAAATTTTTTCAAGGGGTCACGGCAGTAGAAGGTTGAGAAACATTGATCTAAGTAGACCTTTTAGGTATATTTAAAGGGTTAATTCAGCTTTTCAGAAAAAAATAAGAAAGGTGAACCAATACTCTATACCTACAGAAAACACACGTGGACATGAGCGTGGGATCTGGTTAGAAAGTCTTGTATCTGAATCAGACAAATAAACAATAGCAGCTTACATCACAGCAGCCAGTTGTCAGCCGAACTGGTGTAAGATCAAGGCATCACAGTCCAGGCAAAGAACAAGATGTGGAGAACTCATCAGTGCCGGCTGGAACTCTCGATGTACGGGAAGAAGAAAGCAACATTCCCCGTTACTGTGTGAACTGCTGACAGGATCATGCATCAAATGAGATTGCACCTCTTTGTCAAGCCTGCCCCAATCAGTTACTTGGGGATTTATGTGCAAAACAAGAATGGGAAAGGTGTGGCACACAGATAACTGACCCAACCACACTGGAATCTAGCTGGAACCGATTCAAACAAGCAGAACAGGCGATGCTGGCTATAAATCCATTATGAATTTTAAAAACTATTAACTGTTGATTATTATCTATATTCATAAACTATTACATACCTAAAGTGTTACTAAACCCACAACTGTAAAATCTGTATATGTAGAATAGCATGCTTGTTATACTCACTGTGGAACTTAAGGGGTTAATTCTCTGCATTGTGTAAAAAGTCTCTTTGATCCTGTATGGACAGATTCTCCCCCCTTCTGTAGGGTCTCTCTTGGCAAGGCCAGATGAGACACAGTGAGGGAAGTCCTGCTGCACATGCTCAGTTTGGTCTCTATTGCTGGAGAGAACATTTCCTTGTTGATCAAAACTAGCCAGGTCACATGGTATGACTTCATACATTTGGGTGTGTATACAGATCCTAAATGACAGCCCAGTCCCTCCCTCCTCCTCCATGCCTATGTAGCATCACATATGGTGACCTATAATATTTCGCTACCCGCTGGAGTGCGCATGTGCGACGCTGCCATATGCGTTCCAACACTTTTACGACAAAACTCCACACCCTTCGCGGGCTTGCTTCGCTCACCCGCTTCGGGCACGGCCTCGCTTCGCTCGGCATAATTATAATCTAACTCTGTGTCCACTTGGATGGCGGGACATGAACCTTGACTTAGGGGTGGAGTTTTATCGTAAAAGTGTTGGAACACATATGGCGGCGTCGTGCATGTGCACTCCAGCAAGTAGCGAAATGTGATGGGTCGCCATATGTGATGCTACACCCAGTAACTAAAAAAGAACACAGTGGGTGGGATGTCACATCTTGATGGATGGATGATCTGACTCCCATAACAGCATAAGGACACATGCTATAGTGAAAATCTCCTCCTACCTGAACACTCAGCACTCAGGCAGACCCTGCATTTTATCACGTGACCGCAGTATACAGATAAGCCAAAAAGGTATATACTGGCAGTTTTTTAATGTAAAAAAAAGGATTTATAAGCTGTGGGCATTGGGGGGCGGATGAATTATTTTCATATTACTGGGTTTAGTACCACTTTAATACATTGCTATGTCAAATGCTATATGAATCATGAGCTAAAAATGAATAAATTTGCCTGTCATAAAAAGGTAAAAGGCTGGGTTTACACTGGTCCGACAAACGCTCCGACATTGGGAGCTCATGTCGCATGACGTGTGAAATTTAATGTTTCCCTATGGGAGCCGTCCTAACTGGTCCGACACAAGTCGTTCCGACTTTAGAAATGCTCCCTGTACTACTTTGGTCCGACTTTGATCCTACTTCAGCCTATTGACTATCATTGAAGTCGGATCAAAGTCGGATTGCCGTCTTGCATGATCCGACTTCGGCACGCGACTTGTGCTCAGATGATCTTGAGGGGGAACTCCGCGCCAAATTTTAAATAAAAATCCGGCATGGGTTCCCCCTCCAAGAGCATACCAGGCCCTTGGGTCTGGTATGGACCTTGAGGGGAACCCCCTACGCCGAAAAAGCGGCGTGGGGGGGTCCCCCCAATCCATACCAGACCCTTATCCGAGCACGCAGCCCGGCCGGACAGGAATGGGGGTGGGGACGAGCGAGCGCCCCCCCCCCCCTCCTGAACCGTACCAGGCCGCATGCCCTCAACATGGGGGGGTTGTTGCCTTGGGGGAGGGGGGCGCGCTGCGGCCCCCCCACCCCAAAGCACCTTGTCCCCATGTTGATTAAGACAAGGGCCTCTTCCCGACAACCCTGGCCGTTGGTTGTCGGGGTCTGCGGGCGGGGGGCTTATCGGAATCCGGGAGCCCCCTTTAATAAGGGGGCCCCCAGATCCCGGCCCCCCACCCTATGTGAATGAGTATGGGGTACAGCGTACCCCTACCCATTCACCTAGGAAAAAAGTGTCAATTTAAAAAAAAACACTACACAGATTTTTAAAGCATTTTATTAGACAGCTCCAGGGGTCTTCTTCCGACTTTGGGGGTCTCTCCGGTTCTTCTCCACGCTCTCCGGATCTTCTGCCGGGCTTCTCCGCTCTCTTCTGCTCTTTTGCCGCTCTTTTGCTAAAGCGGAGGAGCCCGGTCTTCGGCCTTCCTCTCTTCTTCTGATGTTGACACGACGCTCTCTCCGGCTAGAATGCTCTCTGTGCGCTCTGCTCTGACTTATATAGGCGGTGACCCCGCCCCCTTATGCCGTCACAGTCCCTGGGCATGCTGGGACTATGACGGCATAAGGGGGGCGTGGTCATCGGGTGATGACCACGCCCCCTAAAACGTCACAGTCCCAGCATGCCCAGGGACTGTGACGGCATAAGGGGGCGTGGTCACCACCTATATAAGTCAGAGCGGAGCGCTCAGAGTGCATTCCAGCCCCAGAGAGCGTCGTGTCAACATCAGGAGAAGAGGGCAGAAGGCAGAAGATTGAAGACCGGGCTCCTTCGCTATAGCAAAAGAGCAGAAAATAGCGGAGGAGCCCGGCAAAAGATCCGGAGAGCGCGGAGAAGAACCGGAGAGACCCCCAAAGAGAAGAAGGCAGCAGACCAGGCTCCTCCGCTATGGCAAAAGAGCAGAAAATAGCGGAGGAGCCCGGCAGAAGACCCGGAGAGCGCGGAGAAGAACCGGAGAGACCCCCGAAGTCGGAAGAAGACCCCTGGAGCTGTCTAATAAAATGCTTTAAAAATCTGTGTAGTGTTTTTTTTTAAATTGACACTTTTTTCCTAGGTGAATGGGTAGGGGTACGCTGTACCCCATACTCATTCACATAGGGTGGGGGGCCGGGATCTGGGGGCCCCCTTATTAAAGGGGGCTCCCGGATTCCGATAAGCCCCCCGCCCGCAGACCCCGACAACCAACGGCCAGGGTTGTCAGGAAGAGGCCCTTGTCCTCATCAACATGGGGACAAGGTGCTTTGGGGTGGGGGGGCCGCAGCGCGCCCCCCTCCCCCAAGGCAACAACCCCCCCATGTTGAGGGCATGCGGCCTGGTACGGTTCAGGAGAGGGGGGGGCGCTCGCTCGTCCCCACCCCCATTCCTGTCCGGCCGGGCTGCGTGCTCGGATAAGGGTCTGGTATGGATTGGGGGGACCCCTAAAGATTCATACCAAACAATGCCGGGCATTGGCGGGGATCCAAGTCGGATCCCCGTTCATTGAAAGTCGGACACATGCCGGCTTCATGTCGCAGGGCAAAGTCGGATCCAAAGTAGGACGGCTGTCGTGTCGCACCAGTGTGAACCCAGCCAAATGGACACTGATAGCTCATCACCCATGGAGGTAAGTACAGCGGTTAGCAGAAGGGTGCAAGAGGCTAGTTCACCTTTTCATTTTTTCTGAAAATATGAACTAACCCTTTAAGTAAAATGGATTGTGATTTTGCTTTTGTGAGAAATAAAACACTTTCCTACCTTTTCTCTTGACACAAAATATTGCAACAGCTGCTATTAATATAAGTATCACAACACCAGCAATCACAGGTATAATGATGGTGTAGAGTGTAGAGCTCTTTGTATCTGTAGAATACAAAAGATAAAGTACAAATATCAGCATACCGGACCACAAGTTATGTGTTAAAATGATTGCCTTTAAACAGCATTTGTTAGGAATGTAAATTGTCATACTTCTTGACTTTTAAAGGCTAAGTTCACCTTTTTTTTTTCTCCTAAAATCCAGCTACACTAAGTACCAATATACCATTAATGTACCTCGGCTGCACAAACATACAGTAGCATTTTCTTTGATTTTGAAAACAAGGCCTCACCTCATCCATGGCTATATTTTGCAGACCACTTCAGAACCTTCCTGGTTTACAGACACAGACAGACCAGCCAGTAAGACACAGGAAGAAATTTACCAGCTGACCTCATTAGCACACCTTCACCCATCAACTAAGTTTTTACAGCACTACAGGCATTCCCCCCATGTGTGCATTTGCCTGACTTCCCCAGAGTCCCTTCAGATGAGCTCAGGCTCCATGCTAAACTCCCTGGGGCCACATGCAGCCCACAGGACATCCCTGACAGGGCCGTAGATAATTTTTTGTTCTGGGGGGGGGGGTTCAGCAGCAAGTACTAAGTAAAAGTCTTTTAAATAAAACAAATTGCACCAAATTCATAAAGACTGGAAAAGGAAAAACTATGTGTTGCTCATAGTAAGCAATCAATCACATCCTTAATTCTATTTTCTCAGATCAAATTGAACACGATTTCAGTTTTGCCTTCTTCCAGTTTTATGAAGATTGCAGTGAGGTTGGCTACTGTCCAGTCTAAGGCCTGGTACACAGTCACATGCTGGACTGAACGGAAAAAAAACCTGACAGATCACTGTACTAACACATGCAGTGTTAGTACAGCGATCTCCCAAGCTGTGCTATTGTGTTCTGACAGGGGAAGCCCCACCAGAATACAGCTGTCAGTGCTCTTAGCCATTGGAGTGGCTATCACTGGGTGGTGCACTGTAATAGCCAATCTTACTGGGCAGGTGCAAAGGGCACCATCTTGTGGAAGGCAGCACAATCACTGATTTTTTGTTATCCCGGTATACCAGACAAGAGGAATGGTACTGTGCACAGTTCATACATACATAACATACCTCTGAACTTTTGAACTTGAGAATAAGGGGTACAGGTAGCACGCCGGGAAAAAATTGGGTGTGGTCAAAGTTATCGTGGGAGGGGAGTGGGGGAGAGACTGCGGATGGATTACAGGAGATAACCAAAAACTGCGGATGGACAACAAGAGATATTCAGAAACTGTGGACAGATTACAGGAGATAAGCAGAGACTGCGGACTGACAACAGGAGATAATCAGAGACTGCGGACTGACTACAGGAGATAATCAGAGACTGTGGGCTGACTACAGGAGATAATTAGAGACTGCGGACTGACTACAGGAGATAATCAGAGACTGTGGGCTGACTACAGGAGATAATTAGAGACTGCGGACTGACCACAGGAGATAATTAGAGACTGCGGACTGACTACAGGAGATAATCAGAGACTGCAGACTGACTACAGGAGATAATCAGAGACTGTGGGCTGACTACAGGAGATAATTAGAGACTGCGGACTGACTACAGGAGATAATTAGAGACTGCGGACTGACTACAGGAGATAATCAGAGACTGCAGACTGACTACAGGAAATAATCAGAGACTGGGGACTGACTACAGGAGATAATCAGAGACTGCCGACTGACAACAGGAGATACTCAGAGACTGCAGACTGACTACAAGAGATAATCAGAGACTGCGGACTGACTACAGGAGATAATCAGAGACTGCGGACTGACTACAGGAGATAATCAGAGACTTCGGACTGACTACAGGAGATAATCAGAGACTGCGGACTGACTACAGGAGATAATCAGAGACTGCGGACTGACTACAGGAGATAATCAGAGACAGCGGACTGACTACAGGAGATAATCAGAGACTGCGGATGGTTTACCCTCATCTTAGGGTCCTTACTCTCTCAGTGACCCCCTACAGATTCTTTTTGGAGCTGTCATGCACTGACCTTAATATTCTGGTGGAGGCCAGATACTGAGGGCAGGAATTGGTCTTCCACTTCCCCTCCTTGCAGTACATTTGAAATTTGTGCACTGGGTCAGTGGACTGCCCTGCCCCCTGCCCCAGCCGAGCTGTCAGAGACCCCGCCCCCGCCCGAGCCGTTAGCGGCCCCGCCAGAACTAAGCGGGGGAGTCAGCGGACCGCGCCACCCCCTGCTCCAACCGACCATAAATATCAGCAGAGCGCCCCGTCCCCCACCTGAGCCAAGCTGTTAGTGGCCCCGCCCCCTGTTCGAGCTGAGCTGGAGTGTCAGAGGACCGCCCCGCCCCTTGCCCGAGCCGTCCATAAATGTCAGCGGAGCGCCCTGCCTGAGCCGTTCTGAGCCGAGCTGTCAGCGCCCCCCAGTCCGGGCCGAGCGGGGGTGTCAGCGGAGCGCCCCGCCCCCCGCCTGAGATGAGCCGAGATCTAAAGCTGCCCAGCCTGGAGAGAGGAGGGGGGAGGATGACAGCGGCTGGATCAATACAGGAGCTTGCCTTGTTCCCGTCCATTGACAATTAAGGACCGGACGGGGACAAGCGTAAAGCTCCCTTTTTTTGACAAACATAACTCTGCTCTGGGGGGGTTCAGACACCCCAAACCCCCCCCTATCTACGTCCATGATCCCTGATGTAGTGCAAGTGCCTGCCTGATTGGATACAGAGTGATTGGATTAATGGTGTCTCCTCCTATTACATAGTTTTGGTAAATCTAAAGGAGATTGTGCAGAGATTATACAACTAGATTGTAGTGTATGGCCACATTTATACACCAATAATTACCTAGTTGCACTTTCAGTGTCATTAATTGTTAACGGCACACCAAATACAGAAGCAAAACACACATTTTGCCACATAAAAAAAAGGTGACAAATGCAATAAAAAAAAAAATGTAGAAAAATGTCCCACTAGCCACTTTGCCATTGAAATCAACGGGCTGCCCTAGGTGTGTCACTGGAAAAAAAAAAGCCAAAAAACCTGCCCTCCCACTACTCTAGGTGTGACTGGGGTCTGAAAGTGAAATGGGTGTGTTAACACAAGAATATTGAGGCTCCATTCACATCTGTGTGTTTCCAAACACATGAAAAACTGAACAGAAAATGTGCTGTAGCTCCCTCTAGTGTGCTAGAAGTGGTAGTGATTAGGTTTTTGTAGGTACATTCCAGGCTTGGCTGGCAGCCAGGCCTGTTTGTTTTGATCTGGGTTGGGAGTGACTCAGGCAGAGCTGGGTGAATCACAGGCAGCATCACTGAGACCTCCCTCTTCTTTCCTGAGTTTGCTAGAAAGTTCTGGAAAGAGAGGAGGAGAGGGGGAGATGCCTGGGGTATTCTGAGGAGCCCTGACCAATCCCCAACTTGGATTGGCAGGGGGAAGGCCTCCTCAAATACTCAGAGTCAGTCCAGTTGGGGAGGGGTTGTTCAGTATGGAGATGGAGTGCTAGGCTGTCGTGGCCCGGATGGAGCTCCCCATTCTGGGGGGGTGACCTTGGGCCTGGGCTCTGGTGCAGATGGGGCCCCCTGAGAACATGTGGGGGTGTCCTGGACAGGAAGCACAGGAGCAAGGAGAGGACAGCAGGAGAGAGCACTGGCAGGCAATTTTCCAGGGAGAAACAACAGGTTGCAGCCAAGAGGGCTGGTGAGTGACACACAGTCAGGAGGACTGGGAGGCACACCTGGGAGGACTGGGAGAGTGCAGTCTGGGGTGCGTGCAGAGCCAGTGGAGTGGACTTTGGTGACATGGGCAGTGGAGAGAGACAGCTACAGCCAGGAGGGCTGTCAAGGCCTGAAGATGTGGTACTGGGCTCAAGAGCCACGTGGACAGCTAGCACTGGGACTACCTACTTTTTGCTACAGCATAGGAGCCCGCGGTCCCTGCCTGTAAAGGGCATCTGCTTTGGGCCTGGCTGAGCCAGTGTCTGGCCTATCCATCAGTGCTAGCTGGTCCTGAAGAGTGAGATCAAGAGTTGTGCTGGAGCTGGAAGTAAAGAGGTTGTATATACCGGAAATGTATATAGTTGGTTTCATATATCTTTCTGCAATCAATTGGGCATCTCATGAGTATCTCATCCCCATCCAAGTAAAATCTTCTCAATAATAATATAAAACAAAGTTCAAGGACTGGTTTTCTGCCTGAGGGCGAATGAGAACTGTGTGCCTGGCTGGGCAGGATGACGGATGGTCCACAACACTCAGCAGCCCCTACAGGGGGTTTCGCTACAGAGCACTTTACCATGCAATTCAGAAATGCTGCAAATGTGCATCATGCTTGTGTTGTCATTACATGTTAAAGGCACCCCAAGTGCGGCAAACACCCCAAAACTGAGGCAATGCACCATGCTCCATTTCAAAAATAGTTCTGGAGCTTCTCTGTGGCAATTGTCGTGCATAGGGAAGCCCATTCAAGTGAATGGGCTACCGTATGGGTGACGAGTGAAAACGCTCCAAAACACCCAAAACAAACGCATGCGGAAATGTGAGTTTTCACTACGTGGAGATACGTAAATGAGGCCTGACAACTGAGTGTCTCTGTCCACTCCCTCCTATGTACTTGTATAGAGATGACCATATACTATGCAATCTCTGTACAATTTCTTTACATTTACCAGAACTATAGAGCAGGATGCCCCCCTGACTAATCCATTTAAATTAGCCCTTGTACTACATAGCTGATCTAAAGGAGATTGTACGATCTGATTGTATAGGATGTGGGTGGAAGGTGGTATTGTAATTTGGGAGGTGTGGTCCAGAATGGTGAACACACCCTATCACACCCTCTTCTATGATGCAACAAGGAAGTGATGGCTTCTGGGAGATGACCTAACAGGAAGTGAATGCTGATACAAGCTACAGGAAGTGATGGAATCTGAAAATCCGTTCAAAAATACAAATAAACTGACAAGATTCTAAACATCCTGTGGATAATGTAAATGAGAGAAAAGCACATTGGGGTGGCTGGGTCAGAAATGCCATTGGAAAACGCTTCTATTTATTATGAAAAGTGAAATTCTGCCTGAAAAGATGAACCTATCCTTTAAATTCTGTGATAACTAAGCTGGATAATCTACAATTTGATTTATTTACTAATCTCTTTTAATACGTTGTCAGAGCTAGACTGGAAATTAAAGGGTAATTCCACTTTCGTGGGGAAAAAAAGAGCAAATAAAGAAAAAATAATATAGAGTATACAAAAGCGACACAAGTCATATTGTAATTGAATGTTACTAAAAATGACATTTCCTTTTCAATCTGCAGCCGCTGTAATTTTCTGAAAATACAATGCAATATGGCTACATGGAGTTGTTCTGTACAGAAACATCATTTCCTGCTTGTGTGATTGGCTCACTGATTTTCCCAGAAGTCTGCCTAAGATACAAGTCAGATTTCAGGCATCCCCTGCAACAAAAATGTAATTTTTGGTGAGATATTTCCAATAGGAAATATCCAGCAGACCCAGCAGATTTCTTCATTAGTGCTCTGCAGCTGCACAGCTGATTGCTAATTATGAAACCACTCCCATTAAACCCACTCAGCACGGAAGAACAAACAGGGATTTCTTCAGAATAATAAAAGGTAGGAATCTGCAACAAAGGTTGTTATAATCCTGGCAATGTATATAGCTCACCAGGGGGGGAATGTTTTTTTTTCTCATCAAAAGTGGAGTTACGCTTTAAAGATTTTTTTTTTGCAACATTTAACTTGATACGGCTACATTCACACCTAAGCTTTTGTCAGGTGGTTTTCAACTAAAACGGGGCAGGGAGCTGCTGTTTGAGCAGAAAACGTTTGAAAAAATGCTTGACAAAAGCTCATGTCGCGCTTTTCAGGAGCTTCTATTGAAGTCTAAGGGGACAAAAAGGCGCAGTTCTGCCTAAAAAGTAGCTTATGTACTTTTTTGAGCAACAGGCATTTTGCTACAAGCGACAAGACGCTCAGGTGTAAACAAGGGCGATTGAAAGCAATCGATTTTTGCTTGTTGAGCATTTAGAGCTTCAAGATAGAAGCTACAAAATGCTCAAGTGTGAACGAGGCCTAAATAAGGATGAGGTTCTGATTCACTGTATGTGGTGTTTGCAGCAAAACAAGGGGGTTCGGCCTGGCTGGTTCTAAGAATTTCTGGACAGTCTCACTGGGTCATTCCTCCCAGGAACACCAATGATGGGGCGCTATTCCTCCCAGGAACACCAATGATGGGGCGCTATTCCTCCCAGGGACACCAATGACGGAGCGCTATTCCTCCCGGGAACACCAATGATGGGGCGCTATTCCTCCCGGGGTGAGGCTGAGCTGGGAGACTCACAGGCAGCGTCACTAAGACCTCCCTCTTCTTTCCTGAGTTTGCTAGAAAGTTCTGGAAAGAGAGGAGGAGAGGGGGAGATGCCTGGGGTATTCTGAGGAGCCCTGACCAATCCCCAACTTGGATTGGCAGGGGGAAGGCCTCCTCAAATACTCAGAGTCAGTCCAGTTGGGGAGGGGTTATTCAGTATGGAAGCTGGAGATGGAGTGCTAGGCTGTCGTGGCCCGGATGGAGCTCCCCATTCTGGGGGGGTGACCTTGGGCCTGGGCTCGGGTGCAGATGGGGCCCCCTGAGAACACGTGGGGGTGTCCTGGACAGGAAGCACAGGAGCAAGGAGAGGACAGCAGGAGAGAGCACCGGCAGGCAATTTTCCAGGGAGAAACAACAGGTTGCAGCCAAGAGGGCTGGTGAGTGACACACAGTCAGGAGGACTGGGAGGCACACCTGGGAGGACTGGGAGAATGCAGTCTGGGGCAACAGGCATTTTGCTACTCACTGTGAAACTCAAGGGGTTAATCCTCTGCATTGTGTAAAAAGGCTGTTTTCTCCTGTATGCACAGATCCTTCCCTCCCTGCACTGTCTATCTGGGAAAGGCCAGCTAACATAGGCAGGGTAGCCGACCTGCACATGCTCAGTTGTGTCTTTTATGCTGAAGAGAACATTTCCTTGTTCTCAGAGCTATCCAGGTCACATGATATTGATATCACACATGTGGGCGTGTATACAGGCTGTAGTGGAAATCTCCTCCTACCTAAACACAAGCTGTGCAGGTTATCATGTAACCGTGGCATACAGATCAGCCAAAAAGGAATATAGTGGCAGTATTTTAATGTAAAAAGAAGATTGATAAGCTGTGGGCACTGTGGGTGGGCAGATTAACTATTTTCATATTACTGGGCTTAGTACCACTTTAATGACCAGGTCATTGTTTGTGATTCGGCACTGTGTCGCTTTAACTGACAATTGCGCGGTCCTGCGATGCTGTACCCAACCTACATTGATGTCCTTTTTTCCCCACAAATAAAGCTTTCTTTTGCTGGTATTTGATCACCTCTGCAGTTTTTATTTTTTGCACTATAAACAAAAAAAGTGACATTTTTGAAAAAATAATTTTTTTTTTTACTTTCTGCTTTAATACATATACAAAATATATATACCGATATATATATATGTATATATATATAATATTTAATGTATTCATCAGTTTAGGTCGATATGTATTCTTCTACATATTTTTGGTAAAAAAAAATAAAAAAAAAATACCAATACAGTAGGTGACTGTGATATTGTGTCAATCTCGCAGCTGTTATAGGCGAGATTTGACAGCTGCGAGCCCCGTCGCGGGAGCCAGCGCCGATCTATGTGTTTTTTCCTTTCCCGATGAGCGACAAGCAATACTGACAGGTGTTTAGTATGAATCATGAGGGGGAACTCCACGCCAAATTTTAAATAAAAAACGGGCATGAGTTCCCCTCCAGGGGCATACCAAGCCCTTAGGTCTGGTATGGAAATTAACGGGAACCCCCTACGCCGGAAAAAGGCGTGGGGGTCTACCCAAAATCCATACCAGACACTTATCCGAGCACGCAGCTCGGCTGGTCAGGAAAGGGGGTGGGGACGAGCGAGCGCCCCCCCCCCTCCTGAACCGTACCAGGCCGCATGCCGTAACCGTACCGTAACAAAAGAGCAGAAGATAGCGGAGGAGCCGGCAGAAGAACCAGAGAGCTGGAGAAGAGGCCGGAGAGCGGGAGAAGAACCGGACAACGGGAGAGGAGGCTGGAGAGAGCGGAGAAGTCAGAAGAGACCCTGGAAGTCAGAAGAAGACCCCCGGAGCTGCCTAATAAATTACTTTAAAAACCTGTCTAGTGTGTTTTTTTATTGACACTTTTTCCCCAGGTGAATGGGTAGGGGTACGATGTACCCCATACTCATTCACATAGGGTGGGGGGCCGGGATCTGGGGGCCCCCTTATTAAAGGGGGCTCCCGGATTCCAATAAGCCCTCTGCCCGCAGACCCCGACAACCAACGGCCAAGGTTGTCGGGAAGAGGCCCTTGTCCTCATCAACATAGGGACAAGGTGGTTTGGGGTGGGGGGGGGCGCAGGACGCCCCCCTTCCCCAAAGCACCCACCCCCCATGTTGAGGGCATGCAGCCTGGTATGGTTCAGGAGGGGGGGCGCTCGCCCACCCCCACCCCCTTTCCTGACTGGCCGGGCTGCGTGCTCAGATAAGGGTTTGGTATGGATTTTGGGGGGGCCGTTTTTTTCGGCATAGGGGGTTCCCCTTAAAATCCATACCAGACCTAAGGGCCTGGCCAACGACCGGGATGTGAGGACGTGCAAAGCCTGAGCTCCGTCCGCCTCACTCAGATCCTTCAACCATCCTGCTAGCCCGGCCGCCATCCACAACCATCCTCACACTTACTAAACTCCCAGGACTCCAGAGCACCTCGGGCCATGGTGAAATACGGTCCGGCCATGGAGGAAACCTCAGGATTCGGTCCGCCATCGCAGCCATGCCCGCCGCAGCAAAATGGCGCCGGCCGGCGCCACGCTCAGAAGCAAGGTCAGCCATCCACCTCCCTGACAATCCAGCAGCATCGAGGGAAGGGTGAGTCACAATATATCCCTGGCAGCAGCCCTGAAAACCCCCTTCTATCCTCCTCCCCGGATGACATAGACTCAGTATCTGATCCTAATGCTGATGTGGCTGTAGGCCCTGCAGAGCCCTCTCTCTCCCAAATTATGGAGGCCATACAGCACAGCCATGCTTCCCTCACCACACAGATGGATTCAATTAAAACTGATTTATCATTCCTGAAGCATGATGTACAAAACCTAAGACATAGAGTGCAAAATGCGGAACAGCGCATAGGAGATTTAGAGGATGACACGCGCCCTTTGCAGGGATCTGTAAGGGAGCTGCGCCAGGCCCAAGATTATATGGCTGATAAGCTTACAGATATGGAAGACCGTCTAAGACGTAATAATCTCCGCTTTCTAGGCTTCCCGGAAGGGGTAGAGGGCAAGGCCCCAAAAAAATTTATGGAACAATGGCTGATGTCAGTATTTGGCGCTAATGTTTTTTCCACCATGTTTGCCATCGAGAGAGCACACAGGGTCCCACTACGCCCCCTGCCCCCTGGGGCTCCCCCACGTGCTATGCTTATTAAGATGCTGCATTTCAGGGACAGAGAAGCCATCATTAGAGCAGCCAGGGAAAAAGGGAACATACTCTTCAATGGTAACGGTATTACTATCTTCCCTGACTTCTCGGTGGCCACACAGAAACAACGTGCCACTTTCCTAGCAGTCAAGAGGCGTTTGCGTGATCTGCAACTACCATACAGCATGCTATATCCTGCACGCCTTCGGGTCATTTATCAGGGTAAAGCCCATTTCTTTTCTGATCCAAAAGAAGCGGCTCACTGGGCAGACACGCTGGGACCTTTAGATCAAAGGAACCTACCACGGAGATCACCCCCCCGATGACCAATATAACCCCTTATTGTTCCAACATAAGCAAAGCTCTTTGTTCACTGATATTCTTGAACTATTGATCTTTAATATCCACAATGAAGATTGCAAATAAGCTCCAGGACATTGGCATTTCCATATTAGCTCCTACTGAACGGTAGAAAGGCAGAGAAGACCAATGCTGTACGTCCCATGATGGAACTGTTCATATCCTTCCACTGGCTGACCAAACTGGTTACAACTAGGCGGGCTGGAACTGGAACTTTTCTATCATCATCCAGCTGAATATTTTGCTAAGGCCGGGCTGAGGAATACTTTGATACACGGGTGGTAGCTTGTGTTTATAATCTCCATTTGTTTAGTGCTACCCCAGGTTGTTGACTACGGGACTGTTCTAAACACCCCCTGCTACGCAGGTTCAAGTTAGGGTATAAAGCTCTCATGAGTTGGGGTATGGGAGCCGGGAGGGTTAGGGTGGGTTGGGAAGGTGGGAAAACCTTTTGGGTGTTGGCATCGTTTATGCCTTGGTTACATGTTTATTACTATTTTATGATATATATTTGCAGGTTCATGGATCAGACCAACCATCAAGGTGCCCAGGTATATGTACTAGATGACATACAAATTTTTCAGACAAATATCCGGAATTGCGCCGCCGCTTCTCGAGGAGCCCGGGGACCCACAGGATGGCTGACCCTGGGGTGTCTCGGGAGGCGGTCGTGCAACCTTTTGTATTACACCCAGAAATGAATAATTTACGTCTGATATCATGGAATGTTAGGGGGCTTAATTCCAAGATAAAGCGTTCAGTGATGTTTGATTATTTAGCACGCCACAAGCCGCATGTGATCCTCCTCCAGGAGACCCATCTCCAGGGCTCCAGAGTTATGGCCCTTAAAAGAGCTAAAATAGCTTATGCCCTACACTCCACCTATTCTTCATTTGCCAGGGGGACGTCTATTCTCATTGCCAAATCAGCACCAATCTCCATTAAACACATTAAACTTGACCCAAATGGCTGCTTTGTCATCTTGGTAATGGAACTTCTAGGTAAACCATATACGGTGGTAAATATTTACATCCCACCACCCTTTACGAGGAAATTCTTTGAAAGGGTGATGGGAACAATACTCGAAATCGCTGAACGCCCACTAATCATAGCAGGGGATTATAATACGGTGCTAGACAACTCTATAGACAGATTCCGATGTTCTATAATGCCCCCAACGCCCTTAGGATCATATCTCACTCAATTTGACCTGGTGGAGGCCTGGAGGTGGAGACATGCGGGGGTAAAAGAGTATTCATGTCAATCTGACTCCCATAATACTCTATCACGAATTGATCTCTGTTTGGTCTCTTCTAGCATTCTTCATTTAATAACAAGAATTAAGTATCTGCCCAGAGCACTATCGGACCACTCACCTCTGATGGTGGATCTGGCCCTTGACACGCCCTCCTCGTACAGAGTGTGGAGGCTGAGCCCGCTCTGGTTAGAGGATCAGGCCGTGGTGGACCAGAGTTCTGCTGATATGAAAATTTACTGGATAAATAACAAACATAGTGCAGACACCCTGACGGTCTGGGATGCCTTTAAGGCCACCACT
Organism: Lithobates septentrionalis; assembly: GCA_037952835.1. Classification (NCBI taxonomy): domain Eukaryota; kingdom Metazoa; phylum Chordata; class Amphibia; order Anura; family Ranidae; genus Lithobates; species Lithobates septentrionalis. Next base: position 5,099,351 of record JBBDGP010000149.1, read on the forward strand.
CGTGGCTCCTTTACAGCAGCGATTGGGCAAGCCCGCAAGGCATCACAGTCCAGACTAATGGACGCAGAGGATGGGCTCAGGGACGCGGAGATTGCGTATTCTGACAACCCTACCTCTGCGACACACGCCACTTGGCGACATAGGGCAAGAGAGCTGGACTTGGTACTGGTGGAACGTACACAAAAAAAACTCCTATATCAAAGCCAGCGGATATTTGAATTTGGAGATAAAAATAGTAGGTTATTAGCATACATAGCCAGACCAGAATATCAACCATGCAATATTCCCAGAATCAAAAACTCGGCGGGCATAATAGTGGAACAGAGTAGTGATATTGTAGAAGCGTTTGTTGAGTTCTATTCCAACCTATATACAACCAGAGCTCACTATACGATAGTGGAACTAGATGACTACCTCTCCGAAATTTCACTCCCCAAACTAACAGAACTTCAGACAATCACACTTGACGCCCCGTTGACGGTTGACGAAATAGGAGACGCAATTAAATCTTTTGCTAGACACAAAACTCCAGGCCTTGATGGATTTCCTATTGAGTGGTACATGCACTTTAGGGACCTGCTAATACCTCATTTATTAAAGATGTATAACTTTGCCATTAAAACAGGTCGGTTGCCACCCTCCATGTCAGAAGCATTGATAGTGTTAATCCCCAAGCCTCATAAGGATCACCTCTTATGCGAGTCATACCGACCAATCTCACTTATTAACACTGATGTGAAGATTTTAGCTAAAATACTTGCTAAACGATTAAATGCAGTGATTACGACTATTGTGGGGGCGGATCAAACAGGGTTCATACCTGGAAGGTCAACCTCTATTAATTTACGTAGGCTATATACTAATCTGTAGGCAATCCATGACAAAACTGGTACCCGTGCTGTCCTGGCTTTAGATGCTCAGAAGGCCTTCGATTCAGTCGAATGGCCATATCTGTTTGAAGTTTTAGCCAAATTTGGGTTTGGCTCTACTTTTATACAGTGGGTACGCCTCCTTTATTTCAATCCTACTGCTAGACTGAGAGTGAACGCATCTGTATCAAGGGCCTTCCAGATAAAGAGAGGTACAAGACAGGGGTGTCCATTGTCGCCACTCCTGTTTGCAATAGCAATAGAACCCCTGGCAGCATTGGTGAGAACCAGTGGGGAAATTAGGGGACTGACGACTGGGGGCCTGGAAGAAAAGGTGTCCTTGTATGCGGATGACATGTTGATATATTTGGAGGACCCCCAGTCGTCACTCCCAACCCTGCTGGAGATCATCCGACGGTTTGGCCATTTCTCAGGCTTTCAGGTCAACTGGGATAAATCTTTATTGTTCCAGATTGACCGAGAGACTCAAGTAGAACTACCTCAAGATTGCCCACTACAAATAGTTCACAGCTTTAGATACCTGGGGGTATTAATTGAACAACCTATCTCTTCCTATGCCAAGATTAATTTAGACCCTCTCATTAGTGGACTGAAAAATACATTGAAAACCTGGAATAACCTCCCGCTTACACTCCTAGGAAGAATAAATATCTTTAAAATGATATACCTCCCGAGATTCCTTTACGTTCTGGGCAACTCACCAATTTATGTAACAAAAGCCAAATTTAAGGAAATAGATTCTATAATCACCCAATTTATATGGAGGGGTGGTGTAGTGAGGATTGCCAAGCATACCTTGCAATTGCCCACCCTAGAGGGGGGACTGGCGCTACCGTGTCTTCAAACGTATTATATTGCTTCACAACTAGCACATGCCCATTGGTGGTTCTTCCCAGAGGCCAACAATGCAGCTACTGCTCTGGAGGCAGCCATCCTCACCTCATACGAATCCCTCCAAAACCTAATACATCGCATGTCACTAAGGGGGAGAGAGGGAGTAAAGGTTCTAGCCATGACAATACAGATCTTTAAAATATCTAAACTGCTACCCCCTAGCTCTAGAGCTGTCTTGTCTCCTAATGCTCCATTATGGGGAAATCCAAACTTACCTGAATTTAATCAGAGAACTGACGGGGGATATTGGGCAAAAAAAGGGGTTAAAACTATAGCACACCTGTTTTTAGACAATACATTCCGATCTTTTACAGAATTTCAGAGGGATTATGGGCTTCCACACACGGCATACTTCCAGTATTTACAGATAAGACATACTGCAGCGGCACAATTTGGGCTTCGCAATACAGAGATGCAGCCTTCTCAACTTGAACTCCTACTGACTGACCCCTCACACGACAAACTTATATCGTTTTATTATAAGACTCTGCTACACTCTACTACTTCTAGGCTCACTGCTATTCAACATAAATGGAAATTGGACATACCCGAGCTGACGGAGGAGATTTGGGGGGAAATTTTACCCGTACAGGTCCCCTCTGTCATCTCTTCTAGAGATAAAGTGATCCAGACCAAATTATTGTACAGAGCATATTTCACACCACGACTACTATTTAAACTAAAGAGAGCACCCGACTCTCTATGTCCTAGATGCTGGATGGCTGAGGGCACGTTCTTCCATTTACTATGGGAATGCACGCCGATACGGCAATTTTGGTCAGAGGTTACGGCCCTTATCAGCACTGTAGCCAATATACCAAATATCTGTAATCCTCTTAGATGTCTGCTAGGATATATCGATGATGAAGAGTTATCCAAACATGTTCAATCATTCATACGTATAGTGATGTTTTACGCCAAAAAAACAATAACCATGCATTGGAAATCTAGTACGACCCCGACCGTGAAACTTTGGCTAACTATTGTCAACCAAGCTATACCATTATATAAGCTGACATACGAGGCAAGGGGATGCCCCAAAAAATTCACAAAAATCTGGAACTCATGGGTGAGTTCAGAGAGTACCATACCCCCTGCTTAATTAGTGAACACAACACTGGTTTAAAGATATTGCAACTCCCCATACCTACCTCTTGATAGAGACAATGTAATATAATGCAAGATGTACTGTGTGTATTACTATATAAGGTCAATCTGTATACCTGTCCACTGTACTGAACCTTGAATAATGCAATATTTGATGTGCCTTGTGAACCTGCTTAACAATTATTGTTACTGTTTATAAAACAATAAAAAATTACCCTTTAAAAAAAAAAAAAAAGACCTAAGGGCCTGGTATGCTCTTGAAAGGGAATTCTTTATTGCGCTCGCCGCAATAGGAAAATGTGTTTTTCCTATTGCAGCCAGCGCGAGATGTACAGTACCCTGTCGCCGAGAATCAGCACGATGGGATCGCGCTAGAAACACAATCTCGCGGGCAGGTACTGCAGGTGTATATTGATTGGTTTGCGCAAAAGTTATCGCGTCTACAAACTATGGGACTTTTACTTATTTCTATTGTTTTTACTGGTAATGGCGGCAATCTGCGATTCTTAGCAGGACTGCGATATTGCGGCGGACAACTATGACCCCAAATGACGCTTTTGGGGACCAGTGACATTATTACATTGATCAGTTCTAAAAAAATACACTGATCAATGTATAAATGACACTGGCAGGGAAGGGGTTAACACTAGGGGGGATCAAGGGGTTAAATGTGTTCCCTTATGTGTGATTTAACTGTAGGTGGGATGGGCTGCCTGGGACATGACAGAGATCACTGTTCCCGATCACTGAGAACAGCAGATCTCTGAGATGTCCTCTGTCAGAATGGGGATCCACCTTGTTAACAAAGACAAATCCCCGTTCTACCCCTGTGTACAGCGATCGCGGGCAACCGGCAGACATCGAGCCCACCGGACCCATGGGCACGTTCCCGTGGAACACAGCATGCGTGCGCCCGCAATCTCACATGCACTGATCGATGTACAGGTACGTCGGTTTGCACGGGAGAGCCAACCTGCCACAGTATAAGTGTGGCGGCTGGTCGGCAAAGGGTTAAGGGTGGTCATCAGGATTGGAATGGCCAGTAACGGGGCCTTTGTTATGTACCAGCCCCCTAGCTTTGAAAGGGTGGGTCCCCAGCTGCCAATTGTCAGTGTGTTTTGGAGAATGCAAAATCAGCCAGGTTCCAGGTTTTATTGCAAAAGCTTATTGAACAAGCTGAAGCTAGAAGCCGATTGGCTACCATGCAGAGCTGCACCAGCTTTATTAAATCAGTCCCAGTGTGTTCTTCCCGCCAGCAATTACTGCTAGTGCCTATAATAGCCACTAGCAATAATTGCATGTAAAAACAGGCTGACCCAAGTTGATAGGTCGATCAGTTTGGGTACATTCAGCCTGCCCATACATGGTTCGAATCCAAACCATCTATGGTTGGCCTTAGGCTACCCTGCACAACTGCTGCAAAAAGAAAGTGCAGGCAAAACTTGGACTTTGGTAACTGTAATCTTGTGGAATGCATACCTCCCAACTTTTTGAGATGGGAATGAGGGGCTCCTATCAGCAAAAGTATGCAGGCACCCCTGGCCTTGCCCCCTTAAACGAAAATTGTACAAAAAAACAAGATTGGTTAAACCCACAAGTGCTTTTTTTACCACTACTATTCCTTTATATTGGCTTTTGGAATCTACAAATGCAGCAATTTAGAAATCAGATAAAAGGTTTAGCGCTGGAAAACACTTTTTGATAGATAAAAAGTGCATTTTATATACATCTATATAGATCAGACCAAAATGAGGGACAAATGAGGAAGAATGAAGCTCCAAATCAGGGACAGTCCCTCAAAATCAGGGACAGTTGGGAGCTATGGGAATGTCTTATCTGCTTGTATCTAGCTGTAGATGGGAATCTCCATGAAGAGAAACATTGATATGAGATTCCTGTTTTAACGATCTGTTTGTGTCCTCATAATTTAAACCATATACAGACTACACAGCTCTGTCTATGTTAGATTTAAGAAAAAATAGTAATATTACCTCCATACAGCAGCTTGAAGTCTTCCTGGAGAGGTGTAGTAAGAGACTCGTGTTGGATTCTACAGGAGAAGATTCGCTTCCTGTCCTCCTCGGTGGGTATTATTGTTACTGAGCTCCTCACACTGTAAGTCCCACCTGGGTCTCTTTGAGGTTTCTCCAATGTAATATTGTTCAGTATTATTCCATCTCTAAGCCATTTAATGTCGATGTCCACCGGGTAGAATCCAGAAATGGCGCAGCTCAGGACATTCTCTTTCGATATAAAAATGTTTTCACCTGTTATGGTGATCCTTGGAGGGGCTGTAACAAAAGCCATGTTAGAGCAAGACAAGCTTAGACCTATAAAAGTTTGCTACAATGTCAAGCTTTTTCAGCTTTTAAGAATTGTTTTGAAAGTTGAGACTTTCTGATTTCTGGAGCTCATGGACTATCTTTGTGAGCAAGGTGTAGCATGGTGTGGTGGACAGTGAACACACAGAGTTCAAGTTAGGCAATAGTGATACATTGTAGAAAGGTTCAACACAATGCAGTTAGGCCCGGCAGGTAGGCATGCCACTCAGAGCCACTTACATAACAGCGGCCTGTAGAACTGAAGATGCCAACAGCATCTGAAACAAGGAGCAGAATGCAGCCTGGCCAGTCCACACCCAAAACAGGCAGGCTTCCTGAAGCAAGGTAGACATAGTCTCTGCACTGTCCCTACTCCTCTGTAATCTTTCTCCATCTCTATGAACTGCCCCTGCCAGACGGGGAATCTGTACCCACACTAACCACTCGCAAAAAACACGCCAAACCCAGGAGCTGGATCCTAAATAGACTCTGTCTGACCCAAGATGGCCACTGAAGTTACATGGGATGCCAGCATCCAGTGAGACAGCTGTTTCCTTGTGACCGCAGGAAATCAGAGAGGAACAACGTTCCTCACAACTTCCTTCCCTTCTTGCATTGCTACTTTGGTCGAGTGCCACCTGCAGTTGGGAGTATAGACTGCACCTGCCTACACCTTAAAGTGGAAGAAAAGCCTAAATATCTATTCCAAAAAATGGCCCCTCCCTCTCCTTTTACCTTTTCTGCCCATCCTGTATAGTAAAGATGATTCCCTTTTTTAATCTGCTCCGGTCATAAGGATTGGGTGCCACCCTTTCCTGCCAAGGAATACTCTACTAGATCTGTGAGTACTTCTTTGGCTTTTTGGCATCGAACAACTGTTTCCCAAATTTTTAGGGCTGCCAACTAGTCTTCTGTTCCTACATTCTTTAAGTTAGCGCTTTGTTTGATATATGCCAACCTCTCAATTAGAATCTAGATGTTCAAATTGTCTCTGAATCTTGTGTCCCTCAAGGTTTAAAAAAAGAAAATTGGATTTTTGTATTTGCTGTAAAATCATTTTCTTGGAGTTTATTGAAGAGCACAGGACCCATCCCTCTGTTTTTATAGTCTTGCTCTGGTTACTATTTTTGTTTACAGTGTCCAAATTCTCCTGTAAGCATCAGCATAACCCAATTGTCTCAGAATCCTGTGCCTCTAAATGTACTGCAAGAAAAGGATTTTGCAATCAGTAAAAAAATCAAATTTTTAAATGTAAAGTCAATTACCATCTGGAATTTTTTGTTAGCAGTTCTTGACAACAGAAACATATCCTGCAGAAAGATGGCTAGGGTCATCTATATTATACTCATAGGCCAGCTTTGGTCCTTATTTAATTGTTCAGTTAGCAGGTTGGGACTGTGTTCTTGATCAAGTTAGGTTAATGATGCAGTGAAGGCTGTGCTGTTAGAAAAGCAACAAAGGGAAGACCACTTCTTTACAATGCACTTGATTTGGAATGTAATCCAACAATTCAGAAATTCATAACTCTGAACTTTAGCAAGCAAAGCTGTAGACTAATGGTGTGTGCTAGGCCACGGGTCTACAACCCAAGGCGCGAGGGCCACATCTGGCCTGCTACAAGTTTTAAACCCAGCCAACAGCAACGCTGATGTGATTGGAGGGTTTCTGACATGAAAATGGGGGGGGGGGGGCGCTTCTGATGTGAAAGGGGGGGTACCCTGTTGTGATGTGGGGCTTTCGGCTTAAAAGGAAGATCTGATGTGAAAGGGGGACTCTGATGGAAAGGGGGGATTCTGATGTGAAAGAGAAACTCTGATGTGATGCGTGGGACTTACCATACACATCCAGTCTGATCTCTTTCTCCTTCTCCCCTGGGATTTGAGTCATAGAACACTTGTAAAGTCCACCATCCGATATAGATACACCAGACATGTACAAATCCGCAGTTCCGTCTTTTATTCTATGTTGATCTATCGATAGTCTTGAATTAAGGACCTCTGGGTTATTTGGATACCTGAAGATTTCCTTTTCTTGAAAGTGCCATATTACTGAGAAAGTTCTTTGTGCTGGTGGGACAGCATTGACATCAAACTTACAGGGAATAGTTGTATTTGATCCCCTTCTAGCTGAATGAGTGAAAAGTACGTAACCCAGAGCAGCACCTGAAAATAATATATACAATATATTTCCTATAAATTATTTATGTTTTACAGCAAAACTGTATAGTTGTGGTAGGCTAACCCTTATTCCTTACTTGTTTACTATGTAATTTTGTCAGGTTTCACTAGGCTCACCAGTCCCAACTCTGATGTAGGCATTTACAGCAGTGGGTCTCTCAACTTTGGTCCTCAGGCACAGCAAGCGACCCCTCTGTGGCTCAGGCTCGGGCTCTTTGGGTGCTCTCAGGGGCTCAGTCTTTTACAGGCTTTGACAGACACTGCAGCAGGTCTGCTCTCTCCAGGTCCCAGCTGCAAAATGACCCTGCGCTCTCTCTGAATGCCCGCGATAAGCAACCTGCTCTCTACTCCTCCATGTGCAGGGATTGTGGGTCCTCTAGTTCTGCAGCCATCCAGTTGTATTGTACAGTGCCCATTTAAGACTACATTTCCTATGAATCCATGCGGCCGCATAGTGGGTCTCTGCCTGCCTCTGCCAGGAGGAAGAAGGTCGGGGTACAACGAGCAAGGGGGTTAAACAGAGCCTTGTAGAACTGACTTCAGAGGACTGCAGACTGCCAAGAGATCTGGATTCGATGCCTGTACCAGAAGGGGTGAACTGAACATCCATGCTTAGGTCAAAACTGACACAGTTAATGCAGGAGAGACTCCCCCTTGTTTAGCAGCCCACTAGCCATCTGCTGTACACCCTTAAAGGGGACGCTACATGTGCACCAACCACAGAAAGGCCCCAATGTAAGCCGGCCAATGTGGACAGTTAGGCACCAGGTACTCTCAGGCACCTTCAGGAGTACTCCTTTAGCAGTAACGTATATGCCAATCTGCTAGTGGGGGGTATGAATAGTGTGCACACAAGGACAATTATCTTTTTAATCAGTTGACGCTAATACTTTAACCCTGTTGCAACGCTTATAACTTAGTTGAATCTTTCTAAAGTTAAATTTACTGCCAGCTTATAGGTCAGTGTTCATTTACCTAATACGGTATCCTAGAATCTGTTTATTTGCCTGTTAAATGATGGGTGCATTGTTAATTCCATTTCTTCAATACATTCATACAATCTACCACCAGTTGCTTGGCCTATTTCTGTGTCAGTGGGAACTGAGCAGCTTTAAGAGTTGTGGCAGAACAGAGAACCCTTCATCACCTGAGGTTTCTGCATGGGTAAGCACTACATTGGCATACGCTGATTTGGCCTATGATCCCTGAATAAAACTGTCAGGCTGCTGGCTAACTATACACTGCTGTACCTCCTGCAGTGGCGTCTCCAACTTTCATATTTAGGGGGGCACATGGGGGGGGGGGACAGGGACAAAAGTAGGGGGGCCAACTATAAAATGCAATATATATATGTTTTTTAAAGAATAGAATGCACTCCAGAGGTCTTGTTACAAATTCACCTTTGTTTTATGCTCAGCTACACTGACCTACCTGTCCACTACACTGACCTACCTGATTCCTATACTCACTTTTACCAGTGATCTACCTAATTCCTACCCCCTCCATTGGGGGGCCGTGTCACATCCTCAGCTCTGAGGGGCTCATACTGGGACCTGTAGTCTTTCAGTTTAGTTTATATGGGGGGGCAGTCACCAGTATCCAGTGTGGGGGGGAGCATAAAGTGTGCTAACCACAGTAGGGAGCTGAAGAATTGCACATGGAGGGACTTAATGCAGGAGTCACTCATCATATGGATGGATGTGAAGCCTCCGGGGTCACCATCTATGCTCCTCCTCCAAGTTCTGTACAATTTTCAGCAGCCATCTGTGCATGTAAGTGAAGATGGCCACACCCCCGCCCTGCTCACCAGCTCGGTCAGCCTCTGTAGCTGCAGGCTGGGAGAGACCATCGGGTCTGCCAGCCAGAGGAGGTTGCATGCACAAAAGCTGCACTGCACCCGGAGTAGAAACCAGAGGTAGCCTATAGTTCCCTATGGGCTCCCTGGTTGCATTAATAGCTGTGCCCGCACGCGTCCCCTGGGTAGGGGGGGCGGCTGGGCAGCAAATAGAGAAACCAATATGTCAATTTATCTCCTGCCGCTCTGAACGCCTGCAGGAGAAGCAGGAATTCAGCGGCAGCAGAAGAGAAATGGACAGTTCGGTTCTGCTATGCGCCACGACCCACCGGGCAGCTGTTTTTGGCCCCAGGTGCACTAGGCTAGTCTCAGAGGAGGAGAAAGTTAAATCCTCCACTTTCAATGCTGGGCAGAGAGGGAGTCGCGGCCGTGACGTCACTGGTTGCTAGATGCCCAGGCGGCTCTAACAACCAGTGGCCAGAAGTAGAGTCCGATGGAGATGGAGCTGGATCCGGTGCTTTTTTAGTTCAGTTCAGTCAATGGTTCCCTATGGAAGCCATCTTAACTGATCAGCCCATTGATTTGAATAGAATTCGCATCTATGGCATGTGACTTGTGCTCTGAGGATCTTGAAGGGGAACCCCAATTTTTTTTAAAAAAATGGCGTGGGGTCCCCCCAAGATCAATACTAGGTCTTTGAGTCTGGTATAGATCTTAAAAGGGAAGCCTATGCCAAAGAAAAAATGACATGGGGTTCCCCCCAAAATCCTTGCCAGACCCTTATCCGAGCATGCAGCCTGGCAGGTTAGGAAGGGGGGGACCTGGGCCAGTGTAGTTGCCCTGGACCATACCAAGCCACATGCCCTCAACATGGAGGGGTGGGTGCTTTGAGGCAGGTGGGGGGCTTTGCGCTCCTCCACCCCAAAGCACCCTGTCCCCATGTTGATGGGGTCTTCTTATTCTGATCTTCTTCCTTTAGACTTGTCCCTCCGTGTTCTTCATCTGGTCTTCTCCGCCGCTGCTGTCTTCTCTGCCGCTGATGCGCTCCTCCTCGGACGCTGGCTCCCGTTGTTGTGCCAGCTCCATTCTCTGCTGGTTCCATATAGCCAGCGTCAGAGGAGGACCAGGTCAGCAACGTAGAAGACAGCAGTGGCGAGGAGGAGACGGGAGGAAGAAGTTTGGAGGAAAAGTCCAGAGGAAGAAGACCGGAGGAAGAAGACACGTTGAAGATTGAAGGCCCTCTGATCCCTCCTGTATTGAATTGTATTGTAACTGTACTGTCTTCCCTGATGTTGTAAAGTGCTGCGCAAATTGTTGGCGCTATTTAAATCCTGTATAATAATAATAATAAAGGACTTGTGAAAACCGTCTCTTGTTTTTATTTACACTACACTGCCTTTTTAAGGGGTGAATGTATCCCATACTCATTCACATGGGGGGGCTGGATCTGGAGACCCCCTTGTTAACGGAGGCTTCCAGATTCTGATAAGCCCCCCGCCCCCAGGCCCTGACAACCACCGGCCAGGGTTGTCGGGTAGAGGCCCTTGTTCCCATCAACATGGGGACAAGGTGCTTTGGGGTGGGGGGGATGCAAAATCTTCCCTGCCCCAAAGCACCCACCCCCCAAAGTTGGGGGCATGTGGCCTGGTATGGTCCAGGGTGGGCGCTTTCCTGACCTGCCGGGATCTGTATGCTCAGATAAGTGTCTGGTATGGATTTTGGGAGGGACCCCACTTTGTTTTTTTCAGTTTGGTATGGGGTTCCCGTTTAAGATCCATCCCAGGCTCAAAAAGCCTGGTATGAATCTTGGGGGGACCCCACGTCACTTTTTTATATTTTGGCGTGGGGTTCGCCTTTAAGATGCTCAGAGCACAAGTCACATGCCACAAGTCGGATCATGATGATCTGACTTGGATGCGACTTCTATTTAAATCAGTGGGCTGTAAGTTGGAAACCATTGATTTTAAATAGAGGAAAAGAAACAGTGGTGAAAGCTAACGCTGCTAAACACCCATTAACGCCAATGCAAAAAGCTACTAAAAGCGTATTTTTACAGCCGCTTTTTCCTGGCGTCAGTAGTGAACTTGCAGCTCATATATTCCAATGCCCTGTGCGCATGAGGACTAAATAGGGATGAGATTCGGGTCCGCTGCTACCATGGGTTTAAGGCAAATCGTGTTGGTTCATGATTCATGGTTCCTTTGAATTTATGTGCAGGTTCTCCCGAGGGAATTTTATAAGAAATACATTGCACTGCATGCCCTGTGAACTATTGCTATTGCCGGTAAATGCATGTGTTTTATTTTCTGAAAAGCTTCCCTTTAAAAAGTGGGCTTTTGTTTCAGGGATCGTATTTTGGGCCAGGCCTTCCTATTTAAAATAATCCTGCTTCTGGCCAATTTCACACTGCTGTACCCTCTGCAATTTCTTAAATCCCAATGAGTGCTTGATAGAAATTAGCCAGCAGCATTGTGCCACTGGCTAATGTAAGCCAAGCTAATTGTAAAAGAAAAATAAATCCATTCCACAGCCAAATAGTGCCAGTGTACGCGGTCACTGAGATTGTCCCTACTGTACCGCAACATCATGTACAGCTTAGGGATCCACCAATATTGTTTTTTTTGTGCAGATACGATACTGATGTTTCCGGCCACCTCTCCTGCCGCAAGCCAATATTTTGGAATTTAAAAAAAAAAAAAATTTACACTGTCATTTTTAATTTTTGGGGTTTTTATTACTGTTACAGGGGGTCCCCGACTTACGAACATCCGAGTTGCGAACAACTCCTACTTACGAACGGGGCCCGAATGACGTCACTGCTGGCCGCATCTTCCTTTCCTTGCTGGAGTGAACCTTTCCTCCGTTCCTGGCTTGGCTGCGGGCCCCCCTCGTCATCCTGCCTGCCCATCCACAGGCCTGGTACGGTCCAGTGGCCTGCCAGGCCGCTAAAACTGCCCGTTGTGGCCGAGGCCTTGTTCGGCCTAGTGCGGCCTAACGAAGCCTCCAGGATCCCCGGTCTTTCCTGCACTGCTGCCCCGCGGAGGTGCACCGTGGCCGGCCGGCCGCCCTGCCTGGACTCAGACTGCTGCTTTCACCATCCATCTCCCTGCTGTGCCATACAGTGTACCTCTCTCTGCTGTCTCCTGTCGCTTGCGCCATGAAAACAGTGAGAGGGGAGAGCTGTGCTCCTGGACTCCTGTTTTGGAGGTGACAGGGTCAATAAAGAGAACCTGTCACCTCCAATTGCTATCACACAGGGAATTGTTTTCCCCTGTGTGATAGCAAAAAAGTTAAGTGAAAAAATTGATAGAAATAAAAATAAAATAAAAATAAGAAATACAGTAATAATTAAATTAATAAAATAAAAAAAGTAATTAAAAAAAGTAAAGAATAAGAAAAATAATATTAAAAATAAGAAAATTATACAAAAATACAAGTTACAAATAAATAAAAATAAAAAAAGTGATAAAAAAGTAAAAAAATAAAAGAAACAAAACATATTTGAACTAACCATGCCACCTCTGCCATCCGGTTGCCTTTCTCTGTTGATTTGGGTTTACATCCAGTCTCTGAGACTAGATTTGCACTTAAAAAAGGTACTGTTCCGACTTACAAACAAATTCGACTTAAAGAGGAGTTCCACCCAGGGGGGCCATAAAAAAAAAAAAAAAAAAAATTAAAAGTCAGCAGCTACAAATACTGCAGCTGCTGACTTTTAATTGGACACTTACCTGTCCCTGGGTCCAGCGATGCGGGGGATCGAAGCCCCGCTCGTCCCCCCCCACCGCTCGTCGGCGCCGGCATTTCAACTGTGGGCGCCGGGCTGTGGCTTCACAGCCTGGCACCCACTGCGCATGCGCGAGTGGCGCCGCGCGCCGTGATTGGCCGCTCAATCACCTGGGACCTGTAATGGGTCCCAGATGATTGACAGGAGGGAGGGAGAAGAGCCGAGCCCTTCCTGTGCCAGGGGGAAGTGATGTCACCAGCCCAGGCAGAGGAAGGGGCAGGCTAGGAGGGACCACCTAGCAACAGGCATTTAGAGGTAAGTAAAAAAAAAAAAATATCCAAATGTTTTTTTGTTTTTTTTTTTAGAATTTTTTAGATATGTTTGTTTTTTTTGGGTGGAACCCCACTTTAAGAACAAACCTACAGTCCCTATCTTGTTCGTAACCCGGGGACCCCCTGTATTGCTGTCACAAGGAATGTAAATATCCCTTGTGACAGTAATAGGCATGTGAGAGGTACTATTTATGGAGAGATCAGAGGTCTATAAGACCCCAAACCCCTCCTCTGCAATTCAAAGTATTCAAAACGTCAAGATCGGCGTTTTTGAATACTTTACTTTTTAAAACCGGCGCCTTTAAGATGCCAGTAATGCAGGAAGTGATTTCATCACTTCCGGATTACTAGATCCAAAACCCGAACGAAGCATCGGCTTTGTTCGGGTCTTTGGCCAGCTGGCCAACGTTTCGGCTGGTTGCTCGGGCCTTCCAGTGGGGCAGAAGAGCCCGGGGGAGCGGCGGAAGGCGGCGGGAAGGGGGGAACGGCCCCCTCTATGCTGCTTGTAATAACAGCCGAGCGGTTGCTGAGCCGCATTGGTTGTTATTACAATAAAGCCGATCATCCGCTCTACAGAACGGTACCGGGGTGATGCCTGCAGCTGAAGCAATATCAGTCAGTTTTTTGACCGATACGATACTTCTAAAAAAAGTGAATATCGGCCGCACTGATAATGGGTCGATCCCTAGAACAGCTGTAAGGCATTCCCTAAGCATGTTAAAGGGGTTGTAAAAGTTTGTTTTCTTTTTTCTTTTAATAACAAACGTGTTACTTACCTCCTCTGTGCAAGCATTTTGCACAGAGCGGCCCCGATCCTCCTCTTCTGGGGCCCCCAGCAGGGCTCCTGGCTCCTCTTTTTGAGACACTTTCCATGGGGGCATTTGTGCGAGCGCGCTCCCGAGTCCTGCTGCTGCGTCCATTGACACAGACAGCAGGACTCGGCCCGAACCCCCGTGTCACTGGATCTATCCAATGAGGACCCTTGACAGCGCCTGGAGCTGCTGTGCTTAGCCCCGTTGCTTGAACGATAGGGCTCAGGTAAGTAAAAGGGGGGCTCTGGGGGGGCAGCTGCACTACAAAAGGTTTTTCACCTTAATGCATAGAATGCATTAAGGTAAAAAAAATCTTGAGGGTTTACAACCCCTTTAATTAAAGGATTTGTGTATTTTCAAGATTGCCCTCAAAGCCACATGAAAAGATTATCTCCCTACTGTGCGGTATTTTTTTAAAAACATTCTGCATTGGTACATGTCTCCCATAGCAGTGCCCAGCTTCCCATGCCTTTCTTTGCAGTGGTTTGTCTCATAGCTCTACAAATGGCCAGAATGTATCAGCAAGATAGACCTCATTGGGATTCACCTTATTTTATTTATTTATTTATTTCAGGTACTTATATAGCACCGTCAATTTACGCAGTGCTTTACATATACATTATACATTCACATCAGTTCCTACAGTCAAGGAGCTTACAATCTAAGGTCCCTAACTCACATTCATACACACTAGGGACAATTTAGACAGGATCCAATTAACCTACCAGCATGTCTTTGGAGTGTGGGAGGAAACCGGAGTACCCGGAGGAAACCCACACAGGCACAGGGAGAACATGCAAACTCCAGGCAGGTAGTAAAATCTTCACAAAGGAGAGGGAGGTATATAGGGATTATAGCAGTACCAAAGACAACAACCTCGTTAAAGTAAAAGCATGTATTTTTATTAACAAAAAAAGTAAAAAACAAGTTACAAAGAGTAGGTGTGCATTAAACCATTTAAAATCCTTGGTAGCAATTCTCAACGAGATTCGGCCTGGGAGTGTGGTGGCCCGTCCCGTGAATAGGTATTGAAAGAGTCCTACATGTTTCGCCGGAAAACGGCTTCCTCAGGGACAGATGGTATACCTAATGTGCTACTCTGTAATCTGTAGAAAAAGTGACAATCAGATACTTTGTATATAACTTAACAGGCCCGGCGGCTCTGCCGTACAGCGCATGCGCAGTGGCGACGTTTGTCCGCTCACACGTGCAGTGACGTCAGATGCTGCGCGTGTGTGGGGGGCATAAGAACGCCGGCTCTTCTCATCACTACACCGCTGGGGACTCACAGGACACGGACGACTCATCCATATCTGGCTAAGGTACACATATATATACTTTTTACTCAACTTCTTTCTGGGCTAACATGAGCCCCCCCCCCCCCTTTGGATCTGATTTGCACTATATACTTATCTTTTACAGTGCATTGGACCATATATTTGATCCATGCATCTCCTTACATCAGCAATTGAGGCAGCCCAATACCACTGCTTGGTAAGCTTAATAGATATAAAAAAACTGGAGTTAGACTTACCGGTAACTCCTTTTCCAGTGGTCTTCCAGGACAGCCCTTGAGAGATGGAGTCCCTCCCATCGACCCAGGAAACACATTGCCAAAACAGTTCAAAAGGCGGTCCCTCAGGTCCCTGGTCAGTCATTCACCAAGAACCGAAGGATGGAACTGTAAAAAACATAACCATAACCATAACAGGTAATAATGTTAGTACATTCACATAATCAAAAAAGGGTGGGATCGTGCTGTCCTGGAAGACCACTGGAAAAGGAGTTACCGGTAAGTCTAACTCCAGTTTTCCCCAGTTGTCTTCCAGGACAGCCCTTGAGAGGATCCCCAAGTACTCACCAGATTAGGGGGGGACCACGGCTTGGAGAACTTTTCTCCCAAAAGCCTGATCCTGACTGGACATTAAGTCCAGTCGATAATGCCTTGTAAAGGTGGAAAAGCTTGACCACGTGGCTGCTTTACATATTTGCTCCGGGGTGGCACCAGCTCTTTCTGCCCAGGATGCTGATAATGCCCTTGTGGAGTGGGCTTTAATACCCCCAGGAGGATCTTTGTTTACTGTCTTATAGCCCTCTGCTATAGCTAGCCTAATCCACCTAGCTATGGTGACTTTAGAAGCTTTTTGCCCCTTACGTTGTCCGGAAAAAAGAACAAAAAGTGAATCTGAGATTCTAAATGGATTGGTTACCCTAAGATACTCTAGGATACACCTTCTCACATCTAATAAATGAAAACGCCTTTCTTTCTCGTTTGAAGCCTTTTGACAGAAAGAAGGGAGGACAATATCTTGTGATCTATGGAAATTAGATGCAACCTTTGGTAAGAACCCAGGGTCTGTCTTTAGGATGACTCTGTCTTCCAGAATCTGGAGGAAAGGCTCTCTGACAGAGAGAGCTTGGATTTCACTAACTCTGCGTGCTGAAGTGATTGCCACAAGCAGTACTGTCTTGAAAGTGACTAGTCTTAGAGAGGCCTCTGAGATAGGTTCAAAAGGTGACCCCAAAAATGCCCTTAGAACAACTGACAGATCCCAGGATGGGGCTATGTTAAGTCTAACAGGTTTGCGTCTGGAGATTGCTTTACAGAACCTAGCAATAAAAGGATCTTCCTGCAACCTTTTCTCTAAGTACACACTTAAGGCCGCTATCTGGACCTTAATAGTACTAGGAGTTAGCCCTTTATCTATCCCTTCCTGGAGGAACTGCAGGATATTTGCTGTATCCGTATTTACCTCCCCTCGGCTGTTCAACCAGCTGTTAAATTTTCTCCAGACCTTCCTGTAAATGGCCTGAGTGACAGGTTTTCTACTTTGTAGCAGGATCTGAATCACTCTGTCAGACAGGCCCTTGCTCCTCAAAATTTCCTCCTCAGTAACCACGCTGAGAGGTTCAGCATGGATACTTGTGGATGAAAAAGAGGTCCCTGCGACAGAAGGTCTGGTCTGTAGGGAAGCCTCAGAGGAGGTTGGTCTGTCAACTGTAGCAACGTTGTGAACCATGGTCTCTTGGGCCAAAACGGTGCCACTAAGATTAGACACGTTTCCTCTACTAGAAATTTCGCTAAAACTCTTGGGATGAGGTGAAGCGGAGGAAACGCATACGCTAAACTGAAGTTCCATGGGGTCTGTAAGGCGTCTACTGCCCAGGGCCGATCTCCTGGGTGTAGCGAGCAAAAATTTGGAACTTTTGCATTCACCTTGCTTGCAAACAGGTCCACTACTGGTTTTCCCCAGTAAGCTGCTATATATTTGAACACCTCTGGGTGTAGAGACCATTCTTGATTCGACACTTGTTGTCGACTCAAGAAATCTGCCGTGTTGTTGAGCTCCCCTTTCAGGTGAACTGCGGAGATGGAAGCCAGATTGGATTCTGCCCATAGAAACATGCGATTGGCCACCAGCATTAGTCGACGACTTCTGGTGCCCCCTTGCTTGTTTACGTACGCTACAGCCGTCATATTGTCTGAACGGACCTGTAGATGATGACCCTGTATTGCATTCTGAAAGAATAACAGAGCCCTGAGGACCGCTGTTAGCTCTTTCCAATTGGACGAGAGGAGTTTCTCCTCTGCCGTCCACCTGCCTTGTGCCCAATCTGAGTTGAGGTGGGCTCCCCACCCCCAGCTGCTCGCATCCGTAGTTAGTATGGACGTGATGGGAGAGATCCAGAGAACCCCTTTGTTCAAATTCTCTGAGTCTTTCCACCACCAGAGGGAGCGTTTTACTCTGGTGGGGATTGAAACTTCTTCTTCCAGATCCCTGTCCTTTAATTTTTCCAACAGAAAACTTTGAAGGTCTCTTTGGTGGAACCTGGCCCATTGTACAGCTGGAATGGCCGCTGTCATCAGTCCTAAGACCGACATCACCTCCCTCACTGTACACTTGGCGCTGCTTTGAAGAAAAGACATTCTGTGGCGTAAATTCAATATCTTCTCTTCTGGCAGAACTATCCTCTGCTCTACTGACAGGATCTTGTACCCCAAATACAAAATTTCCTGTGTTGGGGAAGTCTTGGACTTTTCCAGACTGACTATCCACCCCAGCTGCCTCAGGTTGAACTGAGTCAACTCTAGGTCCCGACGAAGTTGTTTCTCCGAATGGGCCGTGAGAAGTAAGTCGTCTAGATATGGGATAATCGTGACTGACTGTAGTCTTAACGGAGCTAATGCCTCCCCGAGAACTTTGGTAAAGATTCTCGGGGAGGACGACAGTCCGAAAGGAAGTGCTCTGCACTGGAAATGATAAACCTTGGTGTCCATTTGAATCGCCATTCCTGGCATTCCTTCCTTATTGGGATATGCAGATAGGCGTCCCTTAAATCCAGGGTAGCCATGAACACCTCTTTTTGGAGTAGATTCCTTATTGAGTAAATAGACTCCATCCGGAATTTTTTGTATCGGATGGAGCGGTTCAGAGGTCGGAGGTTCATTATTAGTCTGAATCTCCCGGACGGCTTTTTTACTACAAAAATGTGCGAGTAAAAACCGTCCCCCTGTTCCTGAATAGGGACTGGTGTCAATACCTCTTGATCCACCATTTCCCCTATTAACAGAGGCAAGGCCCTGGCCTTTTCTGAGTCTCTTGGAAGCTTTGTCACAAGAAACTTTGAGGGTGGATCGCTGTGAAACTCCAGCGCATACCCCCTTTTTATAATGTTCAAGACAAACTCGTTTGAGGTTGTCTTTTCCCACTGTGGGAGAAAGTTCATTAATCTTCCTCCCACCGGGACCCTGATGTCACTGGGGTTTGGGGTTTGAATTGGGGCGGTTAAAAAGTATGCCCCCTTTTCCTTTCCCTTTTTGTCCTGTCCAATGCTTTTTGGGCTTGAACTCCTTCTCTGACTTAGAGGGTTCTTTTGAGGGACGAAAAAACTTTCTTTGAAAATTTTTCTTTTTAATGGGAAAGGTTTTCTTTTTATCCGCCGTTCTTTCCAAGGCGGCATCAAGTTCAGGCCCGAAGACTAAGTCTCCTGTAAAGGGGACACTGCACAAACGTGTTTTAGACGCCGTGTCTCCCCCCCAAGTTTTCATCCAGACTGACCTCCTAGCTGCGACCGAAAGCGCTGCTGTTTTAGCCGTAAATTTAATGGCATCAGTGGAGGCGTCAGAGATGAAGCTTGTCGCCTTAAAAAGCATAGGGAAGGTTTTTAAGATCTCCCCCCTAGGCGTGCCTACCTTTAGATGTTCTTCTAGTTGGGCTAACCAGAACTCTAGGTTCCTGGCTACACAAGAAGTGGCCAGAGCTGGTTTTAAACCTGCCATAGAAGCATCCCAGGCCCTCTTTAAGACTATGTCTGTTTTCCTGTCCATGGGGTCCTTTAAATGACCCATATCCTCAAAGGCAAGGTCAGACTGCTTGGAGACTTTGGACAGGGGGGCGTCTAGTTTAGGATTTTTATTCCAGACCGCCTCTGGGCTCTCGTCAAAGGGGAATCTCCTTTTTAGGGAATTTGGGAAGAAGACCTTTTTATCTGGCTCGGCCCATTCCTTGCGGACAAGGTCAGAAAGCACATTATGTATAGGGAATACCTTAGCTTTCTTTTTCCCCAGAGCCTCATACATTTTATCATGTCTGGTCAATTGAGTTTCTTCCTCATCAATTTCCAGTGTATCATAAATGGCGCTCAACAGCTCGTCTACATCCTCCAGAGACAGCTTGTATTTTGCGACTTTGTTAGCTACAGCCTGATCCTCATCTGAATCTGCGTCAGAGGATTCAGGGCTAACTAACACGGGGCTATGCTCCCTGATTGTACGGGGCTCCCCAGAGCTGGGTGTTGTAAGGCATGGTGAGGAGGGAATCGCAGCTGCTTTACTGGTGGAAGCAGACGTGCCTACATCTGCGATTAACTCGCGGAGAGATTTAAAGGTTGATGCCATCTCATCTTTAAAGGAGCCAAGGAATCTTGCCAAAGGAGAGTCTGCCTCTGTTTTAAGTAAGCCTGCAATACATTGCTTGCATAGGGCTTTGTTAGAGCCTGAGGACAACTTATTTCCACAGTTAGGGCATTTTTTGCGGCCTGACTTGTCTTCCCTTGGAGCTTCCTTCCCCTAAAAATAAAGAATAGACTTTTTTAGCATCAGGAACCCCTAAAACTCTAAAAACACCTGTGCTGCAACCACCACTGCATCCACCCGGGACTGTGAGGAAACCACCACCATGGGGTACTACAAATCCCAGCCTTACAACAAAAAACCCCAGAAAAAACCACAGTAAGGGCTTGCCCAGCAGCCTACCTGGGTTTGGCTGGTGCCTGCCTCCACCGGAGTGTCCTGGGAAGTAGCCTCCATGGTCCCCCTCACGCTCCGTGTCCCGCCGCTAGTCCGGTATAGCTGGACGCTGGTCGGAACTGCAGGCCTCAGCGTGGGCCTTCCCCTCCTCCTTGTGCCTGTAGAGACCCGGAACCGGAAGTCTCAGGACACAGGATGACCCGGTTCCGCCGGAAATGACGCTCGGCGTCTCCGACCCCCACCGCTGTGTATAGCAAGGAGCTGTGATGGAAGAATCCATCTGCACCGCTCCTGGGGGAACCTGCGCCAACCTGTCCCTGGCACACCTCGGCACTGGAAGGAGGGGGGTAACGGGTCGGCTCCTAATCAGCTGGACGGTACCCGAGCCCCAAATAGAAAAGGTAGGACTAGATTGGAGCCGCTGGATAGGACCCGGTCCCCCTGTGCGGCTCCGCTCCCCTCAGGCAGCCCCTGAGAGATAGAGTCCTTCTCTGGTTCCTGGCAACATGTTCCTCCGACGGAGGAAACACAAATGACTGACCAGGGACCTGAGGGACCGCCTTTTGAACTGTTTTGGCAATGTGTTTCCTGGGTCGATGGGAGGGACTCCATCTCTCAAGGGCTGTCCTGGAAGACAACTGGGGAAAACATTTTTTTGCCTCATATTTTGAACATATCTTAGAACCTTTATAGTCATGTCCCTACATTTATAGTCAATACTTATCTATGCTGGCAGGTTCTTCTTTTCTTTCTTTTTTTTTTTTTTCTTTTCTCCTTTTATATATGTCTTTTTTCTTATTCCTTTCCCCTCTGCTTATTTTTATCATTATAGATCGAATATAACCTCTGACTCTATTCCCTACATATGGTTTCTTATATTTGACATACGCATGTCCGTTGTCCTGTATACAAACTTTAAAGTTAAATACTGTAAGTATAAGTTCGAGACTATGTTAGTCCAATTCTTAATATGTTTATATGTGGACCCCACCTATTTTGGTGGCTCCACTTCACTTTCATTTATTTGTAATTTTTAAAATTATAATTTTTAAAAACTATACCTGGATATTTTCCCGCCAGGATCGTTCTTTTCTGCCCCCTGCAGCCACCTAGTGTACTCGGTGCTTTTGGGAGCAGTTCCGGAGCTGTCCGTGTTCGTGCCGGGTGTCTAAGGTAGTCACAAATTTCTTCCCCTTGTGGGTGATTTTGTTCGGGCGGATGAGTGAGGGATGACATGTGAATGTGCGTTATAGCACCTGTAACCATTCCTTTGGGCATGGAGTGTTTGGATTCATGCATGACGACCCGCAAACATAGCAATAATATTCCCCAAATGTTGTAAAATATTTCCCATATCATCGTATTTGTTAAGTTATATACAAAGTATCTGATTGTCACTTTTTCTACAGATTACAGAGTAGCACATTAGGTATAGCATCTGTCCCTGAGGAAGCCGTTTTCCGGCGAAACATGTAGGACTCTTTCAATACCTATTCACGGGACGGGCCACCACACTCCCAGGCCGAATCTCGTTGAGAATTGCTACCAAGGATTTTAAATGGTTTAATGCACACCTACTCTTTGTAACTTGTTTTTTAGTTTTTTTGTTAATAAAAATACATGCTTTTACTTTAACGAGGTTGTTGTCTTTGGCACTGCTATAATCCCTATATACCTCCCTCTCCTTTGTGAAGATTTTACAAATCTTGGGATGAGGTGCCGTATAACATAGAGGATCACCCTACCATTTACCAGTCCAGGCAGGTAGTGTCATTGTTGGGATTCGAGCCAGTGACCCTTCTTACTGCTAGGAGAGAGAGCTACCCACTACACCACTGTGCCACCCCTTCTAGTTTGGGTTTGCTGAATTTCAAAGAAGAATTGCTGAACCCTTGGCCTATGGAAACCCAACAAGATTTGCCCATCCCTCTTCTTGAGAGTTTGATAGAAATTGGCCAGGTTGTAGGACATATTTTCATCAGCAAGAAGAGGGACAGTTTTCATTGAACTATGAGCCAATTTCTGTCTGTGACCCAAACTTGTTATGCCGCTTACACACGAGCGGACCTCCACCCCGCCTCTGCTCTCCGCCTCCCCAGTCCCTCCAGCGACGCCGGCTTTTTGCATAGTGGCATTTTTCGTGCATAGTGACATTTTTTGCATATTGGCAGAGATTGCTGACAGCTCTGTTTTTTTTTTTCTCCCCATCCAGCAGGTTGTGTCCTGAGGGCTTTTTAAGCACTTGTGTTGATGAAGTGTGTGCTGCTTATTTTGAGGTGATGGTGAAAAAAAACATAGCAAAACTGAGTACTGATACTAAACACAGAGATCCACCCACAGAGGGAGGTACCATATATAGCCCAATAAACAGGAAACTACTAACTATAGCCTAATACAAAGAGGGGGAGCCGCCTATACAGGGAGGTACCAGAGCTGGGCCAGGTAGGAAGGTAGGAGAGAGAATAGATGTGAGGAAACTTGGGGCGCAT
The DNA here is from genome assembly GCA_037952835.1 of Lithobates septentrionalis. NCBI lineage: Eukaryota > Metazoa > Chordata > Amphibia > Anura > Ranidae > Lithobates > Lithobates septentrionalis. The sequence continues at coordinate 5,122,145 of JBBDGP010000149.1, forward strand.
TCCTGACCCCTGCACTCTGTACATAGCGCATTCCAGACCCCTGCACTCTGTACATAGCACATTCCTGACCCCTGCACTCTGTACGTAGCGCATTCCTGACCCCTGCACTCTGTACATAGCGCATTCCTGACCCCTGCACTCTGTACATAGCGCATTCCTGACCCCTGCACTCTGTACATAGCGCATTCCTGACCCCTGCACTATGTACGTAGCGCATTCCTGACCCCTGCACTCTGTACGTGGCACATTCCAGACCTCTGCACTCTGTACATAGCGCATTCCAGACCCCTGCACTCTGTACATAGCGCATTCCTGACCCCTGCACTCTGTACGTAGCGCATTCCTGACCCCTGCACTCTGTACGTAGTGCATTCCTGACTCCTGCACTCTGTACGTAGCGCATTCCTGACCCCTGCACTATGTACGTAGCGCATTCCTGACCCCTGCACTCTGTACGTAGCGCATTCCAGACCTCTGCACTCTGTACGTAGCGCATTCCTGACCCCTGCACTCTGTACGTAGCGCATTCCTGACCCCTGCACTCTGTACGTAGCACATTCCTGACTCCTGCACTCTGTACGTAGCGCATTCCAGACCCCTGCACTATGTACGTAGCGCATTCCTGACCCCTGCACTCTGTACGTAGCGCATTCCAGACCTCTGCACTCTGTACGTAGCTCATTCCTGACCCCTGCACTCTGTACGTAGCACATTCCTGACTCCTGCACTCTGTATGTAGCACACTCCTGACCCCTGCACTCTGTACGTAGTGCATTCCAGACCCCTGCACTCTGTACATAGCGCATTCCTGACCCCTGCACTCTGTACGTAGCGCATTCCTGACTCCTGCACTCTGTACGTAGCGCATTCCGGACCCCTGCACTCTGTACGTAGCGCATTCCAGACCCCTGCACTCTGTACGTAGCGCATTCCTGACCCCTGCACTCTGTACGTAGCGCATTCCTGACTCCTGCACTCTGTACGTAGCGCACTCCTGACCCCTGCACTCTGTACGTAGCGCATTCCAGACCCCTGCACTCTGTACGTAGTGCATTCCTGACTCCTGCACTCTGTACGTAGCGCACTCCTGACCCGTGCACTCTGTACGTAGCGCATTCCTGACCCCTGCACTCTGTACGTAGCGCATTCCTGACCCCTGCACTCTGTACGTAGCGCATTCCTGACCCCTGCACTCTGTACGTAGCACATTCCTGACTCCTGCACTCTGTACGTAGCGCATTCCAGACCCCTGCACTATGTACGTAGCGCATTCCTGACCCCTGCACTCTGTACGTAGCGCATTCCAGACCTCTGCACTCTGTACGTAGCTCATTCCTGACCCCTGCACTCTGTACGTAGCACATTCCTGACTCCTGCACTCTGTACGTAGCACACTCCTGACCCCTGCACTCTGTACGTAGTGCATTCCAGACCCCTGCACTCTGTACGTAGCGCAGTCCTGACCCCTGCACTCTGTACGTAGCGCATTCCTGACTCCTGCACTCTGTACGTAGCGCATTCCGGACCCCTGCACTCTGTACGTAGCGCATTCCAGACCCCTGCACTCTGTACGTAGCGCATTCCTGACCCCTGCACTCTGTACGTAGCGCATTCCTGACTCCTGCACTCTGTACGTAGCGCACTCCTGACCCCTGCACTCTGTACGTAGCGCATTCCAGACCCCTGCACTCTGTACGTAGTGCATTCCTGACTCCTGCACTCTGTACGTAGCGCACTCCTGACCCGTGCACTCTGTACGTAGCGCATTCCTGACCCCTGCACTCTGTACGTAGCGCATTCCTGACCCCTGCACTCTGTACGTAGCGCATTCCTGACCCCTCCACTCTGTACGTAGCGCAATCCTGACCCCTCCACTCTTTACGTAGCCCACTCCTGACCCCTGCACTCTGTACGTAGTGCACTCCTGACCCCTGCACTCTGAGTATATACATAGTCCTACAGATACAACTGGCCCTTCGAGGGCAACCATACTGCTGATGCGGCCCCCAATGAATTTGAGTTTGACACCCCTGGGTTAAGGCATCCCCCCACGCATGTTTTTTAGAGGTGTATTTTTAACATTGCCCTTAAAGCTGCCTGAAGAGACTCTCTCCCTGTTGTGTGAAATTGAAAAAAAAAAAAAAATCTGCATTAGTACATGTCCGTCATGGCAGTGCCCAGCTTCCCATGCCTTTTTTGGGATATTAGCCTACCTATTAGCCCTAAAAATGGTTAGAATTAATCATGGGATTTGCACTTCCCATAGACTTCATTTATATTTGATTCTAAGTTTGGGTTTGCCAATATTCAAACAGACCCTTGATAAATCACAGTGGATATCAAACACAAAATCTCCTGCGCTTGAGAGTGGGCCCAGAGATACCAGTTAACTATATTCTAGGGCTGGGGAAAAATCAATTTAAATCTTGAATCGAGTTGAGAGGTCAAATCGATTCAAAATTTAAGCAAATCGATTTTTTTTTTCACCGCGCCGGTCCTGAGGAGCTGCGGGCAGGAGTCTTTAGGCAAGGCCGCGGCTTCGGCCTAGTCCGTGGCATGAGCTGTGGGCAGGAGTTTTTAGGGGAGGCCATGGCTTTGGCCTAGTCCGTGGCATGAGCTGCGGGCAGGAGTTTTTAGGGGAGGCCATGGCTTTGGCCTAGTCCGTGGCATGAGCTGCGGGCAGGAGTTTTTAGGGGAGGCCATGGCTTTGGCCTAGTCCGTGGCATGAGCTGCAGGCAGGAGTTTTTAGGTGAGGCCGCGGCTTCGGCCTAGTCCGTGGCGTAAGCTGTGGGCAGGAGTTTTTAGGTGAGGCCACGGCTTCGGCCTAGTCTGCGAGGCCGGACGCCGCGGACTAGGCCGAAGCCGCGGCCTCGCCTAAAAACTCCTGCCCGCAGCTCCTCAGGAACAACGCGGTGAAAAAAAAAAAAACTCCATTCGGATCGTGAATCGAGTTTTTTTTTTAAATCGCAAATTTTTTTGGGGGGGGGAAATCGCCCAGCCCTACTATATTCCCATCCTGGCTTTTAGGGATAAGTCTCACCTTGCTGCCCTCATTAGACTGAAGAGGTCTGAAAACACTAAAACCATAAAGCAAAACAGAGAGTACACCGGCCTAGTGCATTATCCTTAAAACATAACTTTATTTAAAGCGTTACTAAACCCAGCACCCTGCATTCACTATATCTGGTCTCCCACAGAACACAGAACATGGAAATGCAATTATTTTAGTAACTATAAACTGCTTAAATACATTAGCCGTCTTGTGACTTCTATCAGTTTCTGAGTAAAAAAACCTGTAGGAGGAGTTTACATTCTCCTCTGACTATCCTATGAGGTTCCAGGACCTCTGACCTTCTGTCTGGACAGTGCTGATTGGCCCTGTGCTGATCACATGCACCCTCCCAAGAAAAAAAAAAAAAAAACTCTGTAGCAATACACACCAAACTGAGCATGTGCAGAGTGCCCCCTAGCCTCTGTTCTATCGGGAGATGGATTGGGGACAGTGGAAAAAGGGGAGGATCAGAGGAGACCGGATCAAACAGCTTTTTTTACACAATGCAAAGGATTACCCCTAAGTTCCACAGTGAGTATAACAAGCATACTTTTTACTGCGTATACAGACTGATTTTACTGCTGTGGAATAAGTAACACTTTAATGTAAAGGTGGTGAGTATTATACTCACAGAATGACAAATGCATCAAAGTTTATCAAATAGGAAGAGCACCATCCAGTCCACAATACATCATAACAGGTGACAGGACAATTCGAGATCCAACAGCCTAACGCGTTTCAAGGACTTGCCTTTTCCCCAGATGTGTATCATGGACTGGATGGTGCTCTTTCTATTTGATGAGCTTTGATGCATTTGTCATTTGGTGTGTATAATACTCACCACCTTTACATTAAATAAAGTTATGTTTTGAGAACAATGCACAGGGTCGGTGCGCTCTCTTTATGGTTCCTTGAGAAATCAAACTCACCGAAGCTGCATTTTTCACACCAGTTTAGCAGAATTTGGTGCTGGGGGGGGGGGAGGGGGGGTTTGTTCATTTCATTGGCCAGAATTTTAATTTATTCTGTCTATGAAAATGAATAAACAAAGTACTAATTACGCCTGGGCACTACTCCTCCTACTAGTACCAATAATGGCCACTACTTCTCCTATTAATACCAATAATGGGGCACTCCTCCTCCTAACAATACCAATAATGGAGCACTCCTCCTCCTAACAATACCAATAATAAGGCACTACTCCTCCTACTAATACCAATAATGGGGCACTACTCCTATTTATAGCAATAATGGGGCACTACTCCTCCTACTAATACCAATAATGGGGCACTACTCCTATTTATAGCAATAATGGGGCACTACTCCTCCTACTAATACCAATAATGGGGCACTACTCCTATTTATAGCAATAATGGGGCACTACTCCTCCTTTCTAATACCAATAATGGGGCACAACCCCTCCTACTAATACCAATAATGGGGCACTACTCCTATTTATAGCAATAATGGGGCACTACTCCTCCTACTAATACCAATAATGGGGCACTACTCCTATTTATAGCAATAATGGGGCACTACTCCTCCTACTAATACCAATAATGGGGCACAACTCCTCCTACTAATACCAATAATGAGGCACTACTCCTCCTACCAATACCAATAATGGGGTACTACTCCTATTTATACCAATAATGGGGCACTCCTCCTTCTACCAATACCAATAATGGGGTACTACTCCTCCTACTAATACCAATAATGGGGCACTACTCCGCCTACCAATACCAATAATGGGGTACTACTCATATTTATACCAATAATGGGGCACTACTCCTCCTACTTACACCAATAATGGGGCACTACTCCTCCTACTAATACCAATAATGGGACACTACTCCTCCTACTTATACCAACAATGAGGCACTACTCCTACTAATACGAATAATGGGGCACTCCTCCTCCTACTTATACCAATAATGGGGTACTACTCCTACTTATACCAATAATGGGGCACTACTTCTCCTACTAATACCAATAATGGGGCACTACTCATCCTACTAATACCAAAAATCGGACACTACTCCTCCTACTAGTACCAATAATGGGGCACAACTCCTCCTACTGATACCAATAATGGGTCATTACTCCTCCTACTGATACCAATAATGGGGTACTACTCCTATTTATACCAATAATGGGGCACTACTCCTCCTACGTATACCAATAATGAGGCACTACTCCTACTAATAATACCAATAATGAGGCACTACTCCTACTAATACCAATAATGGGGCACTACTCCTACTTATACCAATAATGGGGCACTACTCCTCCTTCTGATACCAATAATGGGGCACTACTCCTACTAATAACAATAATGGGGCACTCCGCCTCCTACTAATACCAATAATGGAGCACTCCTCCTCCTACTAATATCAATAATGGGGCACTACTCCTCTTACTGATACCAATAATGGGGCACTACTTCTCCTACTAATACCAATAATGAGGCACTACTCCTACTGATACCAATAATGGGGCACTACTCCTCCTTCTGATACCAATAATGGAGCACTCCTCCTCCTACTAATATCAATAATGGGGCACTACTCCTCTTACTGATACCAATAATGGGGCACTACTTCTCCTACTAATACCAATAATGGAGCACTACTCCTACTGATACCAATAATGGGGCACTCCTCCTCCTACTAATATCAATAATGGGGCACTACTCCTCTTACTGATACCAATAATGGGACACTCCTCCTACTAATATCAATAATGGGGCACTCCTCCTCCTACTGACCACCAAACCTGAGGCCATATTTATTCTCACTGATGCTGGGCCCGGGACATTTTCTACCCCCACTGGCCAGAATCCGACCCTCCTAAAGTCTGAAGAACATTAGATTGGCCCTTTGCTTGAAAAGTTTGGAGACCCCTGCTGTAGAATAACATGCAGGGGAGTTTAGTGGCAGAAAAACGCCAGATGCCCCTGTAAAACCGTCCAGTGTTCATGATGCCTGAGTTTGCAGTAAATATACTAACCACAGGCGTGCGCACAGGGTGTGCCAGGTGTACCTGGGCACACTCTAATCACCACATGTGGTGCATATTTGCCCTATTTGGGCCCCTGATATTTCACCAAATTAAACAAAAAAAAACATGTTTTTCCTTTTTTCTGCTAAAAAAATTGTGAAAAAAAATATATAAAAAAAAAATTAAATTGTAAAAAATACCCTACTGACACCAATCTCTGCCCTTATGACACCATCCACTGCTCTGTGGACACCGTCAGTATATATATATACATACACACACATACAGTAATGCCCCGTACACACGGTCGGACATTGATCAGACATTCCGACAACAAAATCCTAGGATTTTATCTACGGATGTTGGCTCAAACTTGTCTTGCATACACACGGTCGCACAAAGTTGTCGGAAAATCCGATCGTTCTGAACGCAGTGACGTAAAACACGTACGTCGGGACTAAAAACGGGGCAGTGGCCAATAGCTTTCATCTCTTTATTTATTCTGAGCATGCGTGGCACTTTGTCCGTCGGATTTGTGTACACACGATCGGACATTTTCCATCGGAAAAATCGTGTGTACGGGGCATATGTGTTTGAACCTTTGGTGCCCAGCTCACCTATAATACTAAGTCAAAGTCAAACTATTTACAACATGTTATGGACTTTAGTCAGATAAATCCGCAGTGTGCACACGTCACCAGCCATTTACTGCAGTATATACTGATTATAAACAGTGTCATTTCCCCCTTGGGGGGGGACACATACAGTGAGTTTTGAGATCTGGGAAGCGTATAGGGGGGGGGATAAGGAACACTAATTAACTTTTTTGTTAGCAATACTGAAAAAAATGTTTGATTACAATTTATATAATACTAAACTGTATTATGGCTTACATATGTGCATGTAGTTCTGCTTTAACCCTGGTTCACACTGAATGCGGCTTTGAAATCATGCACATGAAGCAGCGCTATTTCAAAGTCGCAGGTCAGTTCGCTTTCAGGTGCCACTTGCCTGACAGCTGTGCGACTTCATGTACAGATGTCTATGCAAGTCGCACCCGATATCGCAAAAAATAGCGCAGGAACCTTTTTTCCAAATCGTTTCGGCACCGCAAAGTCGGAGTCGTACAGATTTGAACAGTGCCAACAATAGGGTGCGACTTGTCATGCGATTTGAAACGGTCAAATCGCATGACAGGTTGCACCGTTGTGAACGGGGGGCTTTAAGACCAATCCAAGTATGGAGGAAAAAAAAAATAGCAAAAAAATAGCAAAAACCCCTGCAGTGAGACCTCCCCCCCTCTAGGGGAACTGAAGAGGATGTAATACTTAACCACTTAAAGACCAGCGCACGCCGCGAGCTCCATGACCGTGCCCGTGGGACCCGCGGACTCAATGTCCGCCGGGTGCCCGCGATCATGTCACTTGGCTGAAGAACGGGGAGATGCCAGCGTAAATACAGCATCTCCCCGTTCTGCCTAGTGACAGGACACTGATCACAGCTCCCTCTCATCGGGAGCAGCGATCAGTGTCGTGTCACTGCTAGCCCCTCCCCCCCCCCACAGTTAGAATCACTCCCCAGGACACACTTCCCCGCCCCCTAGTGGTCAACCCCTTCACTGCCAGTGACATTTATGCAGTACTCTATTGGCATTTACCATTGGGAGCTTATATCATATTGCTTCACCAGTCTCATTATCTAGCGCGACTTTTTGTCTTTTCGTTTCTGTTTAGTGTCGTATTACACTTTTAGTCGCAGCTCATTCCTTTTTACACTTTTTAGCGCAATTTTTCCCTTTTGCATTTACACAGTAATCAGTGCATTTTTATATATAGCAATGATCGCTGTATTAATGCCAATGGTCCCAAAAATGTGTCAACATTGTCCAATGTGTCCGCCATAACGTCGCAGTCACGATATAAATCGCTGATTGCCGCCATTACTAATAAAAAAAAAAAATATTAATTAAAAATGCCATAAAACTATCCCCTATTTTGTAGACACTATAACTTTTGCACAAACCAATCAATAAACGCTTATTGCAATTTTTTTTTTTTTACCAAAAGTATGTAGAAGAATACGTATCGGCTTAAACTGAGGAAAAATAATGGTTTTTTTATATATTTTTTGGGGATATTTATTATAGCAAAAAGTAAAAAATATTGCTTTTTTAAAAAAATTGTCACTCTATTTTTGTTGATAGCGCAAAAAATAAAAACCGCAGAGGTGATCAAATACCACCAAAAGAAAGCTCTATTTGTGGGGAAAAGACGTCAATTTTGTTTGGGAGCCACGTCGCACGACCGCGCAATTGTCAGTTAAAGCGATGCAATGCCGAATCGCGAAAGGCGCCTGGTCATTTGGCAGCCAAATCCTCCAGGGCTGAAGTGGTTAACCCGTGCTTTGTTTTTCTCCATTTCTCCCTAAGGCTCCATTCACACCGATGCATTTTTAGCGCTTTTTGCATTTTGCAGATTTGCACTACAGTCCATTTAACATGGTTTCCTATGGAACACGTTCTATAATGCAAATCTGCAAAATGCAAAAAGCACTAAAAATGCCTAGGTGTGAATCCAGCCTAACACTGGGCATTCTCTCGCCATCATTGTGTACAATGCAAGGCCATTAATTCTACATTGTACGTGCAAGAGGCTGGTGTGCTACCGCAGCCAGGGGCACCTTAGACTAGGTTCACAAGGCTTCACTGCTGGTTTCCCTTAGGCAAGATGGCGGCGCCAGCACCCGAGAACCAATTCAAGAATCGCCTCGGGCGAGTACAGCGCTGGATCCATGGACAGGTAAGTGTCCTAATAGTAAAAGTCAGCAGCTGCCAGCTCAGTGGCGGCCGCTCAAGCAGAGCGCACGGGTGTCGCCCCCACTAATCCATGCGCCCCGGACCCCTAATCTACATGCAGGGCTCCAGACGCATGGAATTGAATGGGGGTTTTTTTGTGGTTTTTTTTATGCATAGAGAGCAGGATATAAAATTTTCCGACAACAAAATCCGTTGTCGGAAATTCCGATCGTGTGTACACAAATCCGACGGACAAAGTGCCACGCATGCTCAGAATAAATAAAGAGATGAAAGCTATTGGCCACTGCCCCCATTTATAGTCCCGACGTACGTGTTTTACGTCACCGCGTTTAGAATGATCGGATTTTCCGACAACTTTGTGTGACCGTGTGTATGCAAGACAAGTTTGAGCCAACATCCGTCGGAGAAATTCCTAGGATTTTGTTGTCGGAATGTCCGATCAATGTCCAACCATGTGTACGGGGCATAAGGCTCTAATTGGCTTAAAAAAAAGAGGGTGGGCTCTGCACCCTGAGCCCACCCAGTTCTGTGACAATAGCGAATTATTATTCACTATTGTCTTCCTGCGTCTCCTCCTGGCCAATCAGGAATCGGGTCCTGAGACCCGATTGGCCCTGAGGAGAAGCTACTGGATTGGCCGGAGCAGAAGCAGGGAGGAAGAGGAGGAGATGCAGAGGGAAGCCGCCCAGGACCCGGATGGGGGTAAGTGCGAGGTTGGCGGATGGATAGACGGGGGGGGGGGATGACTGAATGACCGACCAACCAGGGGGGGTGGGCGTGGTGGTTTGTTTGCCGCCCCCTCCAAATATGGACTGGCCGCCACTGTGCCAACTACTGACTTTTCATTTTTTGTGGGTGGGGGCTCCTCTTTAAGGAAACACATCAGCCATAAAGTAAAGTCCTATAACCAAGGACTAATGCGGGGAATTTATGCACTTTTTGCAGACTGTTTTTGGAACCTTCAGGTCACATAACAGCAGAACACTCCCTACAAATCTGCTAATATCTCCCCCTCCCTTTGTGTGAGGGTGGGGCACCTACCTCCGTCTTGTTGATTCTCTTATATGTTGCAAGGAATGTAAACAAATAAAACTGACCTGTGTGTTGCAAGAAAAGCAGCCATAAGAATCCCAGAGGAGACATTTCTTTTCCTAGGAGGGTGGAAATTTTCTTCTCATTGTCACGCCTTTCGTCTCTTTATCATTAGCTGAATCAGCTATTCGTGCTTTTTTCCAAAATTAGAAATGTAAATCTATATTTAAACACAAGTAAAAACAGCTTGTAAAAAATAAGTGTTTGCTATCCCGATAGAAGGAAGAAACTAGTTTCTTTCACTTTTGCTTTCTTTCTCCTCCTACCTCTAGCTCTACTGAACTAAGCTTAGAGCCAATGACATTCCCGGCATAGACAGGATAGAGAATAGACGGGATAGAGGATAGAGAGACATACTACTGAATCCCATCCATTCCATACTAAACACATACTTATCAATATGTAATATTCATTACAATTACAAATCAATGACCGAGAATCACATGTCTTTATTTAGAATATTCATATAAAAAGCAGACCATCATTATTTTGGCATATTTTTGGTTATTAAAATGGCAAAAAATATTCTACCTTAATTATATCTACAAAAATATATATCTATAAAGGTGCTGCTACTTCTATAAGCCTGAATACACGACTTGCAAACACGCACTATATTACCAAAAGTATTGGGACGCCTGCCTTTACATGAACTTTTTTTTTTTCCCCTCTCCAAAACACAGTTTATTTGTAAGTGCAACATATAAGCATGGTTAGGGTGACCACATTTCCAAATTGCCATTCAGGGACACCCCCCCCCCCCCCACCCGCCCAAAAAAGATGTTTTTTTGATACTTTTTTTTGCCAATTGTTGGGAAAAAAAAAGCAAACAGTGGTAACCAGTTTAGACAGGTGGTATGCAATGTGCACCTGCTTTAACTACCGTATATACTCGAGTATAAGTCGTTCCGAGTATAAGTCGAGGCCCTAATTTACCACAAAAAAATGGGAAAAACTTATTGACCCGAGTATAAGACGAGGGTGAAAAATGCACAGCTACTGTAAGTGGAAAAGAGGGTCAACAATGCCCATTTGCAATCTCACCGTGCCCATTTGCATGCCTCACTGTGCCCATTTGCAGCCATAGGTCCCCCGAACTTCAAACTCGGTAGTTAAGAGTTCCTAGATGCCCCCTAGCTGCAGCCAAAATTTGGGGTCTCTGAACCCAAAGGGTCCCGAAATGACATTGCTGCAGATGGACACAGTTGACTGACTTTGGGGCCCTGTATCTCGGGGCCACTTAGTGCTAGGAACCCCAAATTTGGTGTGCAAACCCAGTGGAACTAGCACCATAAAATATCTAAAGCTGGGGTTTCTAGCAATAAGTGGCCCCAAGATACAGGGCCCCAAAATCGGTTCAGAAAATGTCAAGCACTTTTCTGCAGCAGAGAATGACATTTTCCAAACCTATTTTGGGGCCCAGTATCTCGGGGCTACTTGGTGCTAGGAACCCCAGCTTTGGATATGTTGTGGACCCAGTTCCACTGGGTTAGCACACCAAATTCGGGGTTCCTAGCACCAAGTGGCCCTGAGATACGGGGCTCCAAAGTCGGTTCGGAAAATGAAAATTTTTGCTGCAGAAAAGTGCTTGACTCGAGTATAAGTCGAGGGGGGTACTTTCAGCACAAAAAAATGTGCTGAAAAATTCGACTTATACTCAAGTATATACGGGAAGTCACTTAGTGACAATTGCGTACTTTGTACATCACTTACTCCGCAGAACGGAGGGGGATATGGAGGAAGAACGGAGGGGGACAGCAGAACGGAGGGGGACACGGAGGAATAACGGAGGGGGACACAGAGGGAGAACGGAGGGGGACAGCAGCAGAACGGAGGGGGACAGCAGAACGGAGGGGGACACGGAGGAAAACTGGAGGGGGACAGGACAGTAGCAGAACGGAGGGGTCGGGGGGACAGTAGCAGAACAGAGGAGGACAGCAGCAGAATGGAGGGGGACACGGAGGAAAAACGGAGGGGGACACAGAGGAAGAACGGAGGGGGACAGCAGGATAACGGGGGGGACACGGTGGAAGAACAGAAGGGGACAGCAGCAGAATGGAGGGGGACATGGAGAAAGAACGGAGGGGGACAGCAGCAGAACGGAGGGAGACACGGAGGAAGAATGGAGGGGGACACGGAGGAAGAACGGAGGGGGGCAGCAGCAGAATGGAGGGGGACAGCAGCAGGACGGAGGGGGACACAGAGGAAGAATGGAGGGGGACAGCAGAACGGAGGAGGACAGCAGAATGGAGGGGGACACGGAGGAAGAACGGAGGGGGACAGCAGTAGAACGGAGGGGGACACGGAGGAAGAATGGAGGGGGACACGGAGGAAGAACGGAGGGGGACAGCAGCAGAACGGAGGGGGACACGGAGGAAGAACGGAGGGGGACAGCAGCAGAATGGAGGGGGACACCGAGGAAGAATGGAGGAGGACAGCAGAATGGAGGAGGACAGCAGAACGGAGGGGGACACGGAGGAAGAATGGAGGGGGACAGCAGAACGGAGGGGAACATGGAGGAAGAACGGAGGGGGACAGCAGAACGGAGGAGGACAGCAAAACAGAGGGGGACACGGAGGAAGAACAGAGGGGGACAGCAGAACGGAGGGGGACACGGAGGAAGAACGGAGGGGAACAGCAGAACGGAGGGGGACACGGAGGAAGAACAGAGGGGGACAGCAGCAGAACGGAGGGGGACAGCAGAACGGAGGGGGACACGGAGGAAGAACGAAGGGGGACAGCAGAACGGAGGGGGACACGGAGGAAGAACGGAGGGGGACAGCAGAACGGAGGGGGGGCACGGAGGAAGAACAGAGGGGGACAGCAGCAGAACGGAGGGGGACAGCAGAACGGAGAGGGACACGGAGGAAAACTGGAGGGGGACAGTAGCAGAACGGAGGGGTCGGGGGGACAGTAGCAGAACGGAGGAGGACAGCAGCAGAACGGAGGGGGACAGCAGAACGGAGGGAGACACAGAGGAAAACTGGAGGGGGACAGCAGCAGAACGGAGGGGGAGCATGCTCACTGTAACAAAGTGTGTAACACAGTACACTAACCTGTCCTGGAAGTTTGTCAATGTCTGGCAGGCGGCAAACTGGTGGACCTCGTGGGCGGGAGCCTGGAGGAGGACTCGGACGAGGCTCAGCTCAGGAGAGAAGTTGAACTGTTACTGTGGAGAAGTATGTTGCTGGCAAATGGCAATGTGCCTGCAGCGGAGAGCGGCTGCAGGAGTAGTCGGCGGCGGCCCTGGCCGGGACTGGCACTGACTAAACACAGGCTGGATGATCCTTACCACCAGTAAGTGACTGTGGCTCTGTCTGGTGTGGTGTCTGTGGCTGGCTGCTCTCTCTCTGTCTTGGAGGCGCGCTGCTCAGCTGTAGGGTGTGGGTGCCCACGCTGACTGCCCACATGTCAGCCCTCAGCCGACGTCACTGGTTGCTAGACGCGGGGCGGACCTAGCCTAGCAACCATGTTATGATGTGTCATGTGTTACTGTGTAGTGACAGTGTGTAATGTTATATGGGTGGCGGGCGGCGGACTGGCGGTGTGTAAATGTTTATAAGGGTGGCGGACTGGCTCGGCTGGCTCGCGGTGTGTTTTTTTTTTTCATTCCGGGACAATACAAGGTGCCTGGGACATGGGACAAAAATCAGAAATAAGGGACAATCCCGGGCAATCCGGGACACCCTAAGCACGGTACATGTCATGTAGTACAATAGAAGGATACACACATATCACATAAAGGTGACTTATTCTAGGTGTCCTTTACACAATGAAGTCCGTCCTTTTCACTATTAACAAAACATACTTATCAGATTCAAATGTTTCTACGCTAAAGAATCTCCAGGACATTCAACAGTCCATAATATAATATGGTGTATTTCTTGTCTATGGCCTAGGACACTACTCAACCCCCAATATATGTTCAGGTGAGTTAGTTTACCCATTACAGGTGTCTGGGGTGTCAAGCCACCTATCCCAGACCTTGTTATATTTGACAGGACATCCCCTATGACGGTATATAACTTTCTTGTATGGTAAATTCAGATTTATTTCCCTAATCCAGTCCTCAGAGGCGGCTCTCCAATTAGGCAAATTAGCCGATCGCCTCAGGCCTCGCCATCATAGGGGCCTCGCCATCGCCGAATTTGCCTGATTTGTGCCGCCGGCAAATGACAGGAGCGGGTCCGAGGAGACCTCCTTCACCCCCCTGCTCGAGCCGCCGCTAAAAGACTGGAGGGAATTCCCTCTCTCTCTCTGCTTCCTGCCCATCCCCCCTCCTGTCAGAGTTGAGCAGAGCAGCAGAAAAACGGAGCAGCTGTCTGTGTCTGTGTGGAGAGAGAAGCTGCTGTGGGCTCTTTTCCCCCCCTCTCCTCCTCTCAGCACTGTACTGTGTTTCTTCCCCCTCCTTCTTATTGGACAAGGGGGAAAAAACACTAAAAGGAAACAGAGGAGGATTGTGGGAAATGTAGTCTCGAGTGGTGGACATTGCAAAACTAAGGGAAGAAACTGCAGCCCCCAGCATGCCCAGCTGAAGAGGAGGGAGAGAGATCCAGAATCCCGGGGGAATTTTGGGGAAGTGCACCCAGAACTCCATCAGAGAGAGAGAGAATCCCACTGAACTGCACCACCACAGAGAGAGAGAGAATCCCACTGCACTGCACCATCAGAGAGAGAGAGAATCCCACTGCACTGCACCACCACAGAGAGAGAGAGAATCCCACTGCACTGCACCATCAGAGAGAGAGAGAATCCCACTGCACTGCACCACCACAGAGAGAGAGAGAATCCCACTGCACCACCAGAGAGAGAGAGAATCCCACTGCACTGCACCACCACAGAGAGAGAGAGAATCCCACTGCACCACCAGAGAGAGAGAGAATCCCACTGCACTGCACCACCACAGAGAGAGAGAGAATCCCACTGCACCACCAGAGAGAGAGAGAATCCCACTGCACTGCACCACCACAGAGAGAGAGAGAATCCCACTGCACTGCACCACCACAGAGAGAGAGAGAATCCCACTGCACTGCACCACCACAGAGAGAGAGAGAATCCCACTGCACTGCACCACCACAGAGAGAGAGAGAATCCCACTGCACCACCACAGAGAGAGAGAGAATCCCACTGCACCACCAGAGAGAGAGAGAGAATCCCACTGCACCACCAGAGAGAGAGAGAATCCCACTGCACTGCACCACCAGAGAGAGAGAGAATCCCACTGCACTGCACCACCACAGAGAGAGAGAATCCCACTGCACTGCACCACCACAGAGAGAGAGAGAATCCCACTGCACCACCAGAGAGAGAGAGAATCCCACTGCACTGCACCACCACAGAGAGAGAGAGAATCCCACTGCACTGCACCACCACAGAGAAATCCACACAGCCTATCACCATCACTTCTGAAGAAAGGCATGAAGTTATTTCCAGAATACACATCCGGGCACCACCCAGCGGAGTCGCCACAGGCAACCCAGAATGAGCCAACTCCTGATCAGAGGAACCATTGTTGCTGTATCCTCAGGTCAGGTAAGAGGGCCAGTCAGCCATTATCTTCTGCTATCTATAGGAACTTCCCACCCTGGTATTCTTTGGCCCTAATACTGCCCGCAGGCCCTATTCACAGCTGCAAGAGATGAAGATTTAGGACTTAGTGCTAGTTCACACTGCAGCGATGTTCAACATCGGATGTGATTTGTACCACACTGCAGTGCAAATCACATGCGACTTCTGTGCGATTTCAGCCATACACATTGTATGGCTGGATTTGTATCGCATTCGGACCAAACTCGCACAGGACCTCTTTTCTGATCTGCAGCAGAGTCGGAACGCATGGGTGTTCACATCCATGTGATCTGATTCCTGTCCAAATTTGCAGTTTACACTGCGATATGCAAACTGATTTGGGGGTGTCATTAACTTTGTATTGACCCTCCAAGCAGTTCGCATAGGGCAATGTGAACCGCCACCGGGAGACATACGATGCGGGAACCCGCAGCGGATTCGAAGGGTTCCCACATCGCTGTAGTGTGAACCAACACTTAGGCTCTGTTCACACTGGTGCAATGCGAGAACCCTGTGAATCCGCTGCCGGTTCCTGCATCGCACCTGACTCGGTTCACACTGCCTTATGCGAACCGCTGAAAGTGTCAATACAAAGTTAATGACACCCCCAGATCGGTTCACATATTGCTGTGTAAACTGTCAATGCAGACATGAATCGGATCGCATGGGTGGGAACACCCATGCGATCCGATTCTGGTGTGGACCAAAAAAGGGTCCTGCATGACCTTGGTCCAAATGCGATGCAAATTCAGCAATACTATCTGTATGGCAGAAATCGCATAGCACAGACTTCACATGTGATTTGCACTGCAGTGTGGTGCGAATCACATGTGAACCGAGCCTAAAGACTGCCCTATAACTGTAGTGGCCCTAGGGCTATGACCAGCACTACCATATGGTGGCTTAAGCAGCCACCTCAGGGCACCAGGATAGGGGGGCAGTAAAATCCTAATACCCAGCCCCTATAGCAGCTCGAAGTGTGTGTACTATAGTAAAGCTGACTGTCGCCTTTCATCTGGAAGTGTTACAAGTGGCTGGGAAGCTGCCTATCACTTCCACCACTGACACAATGTGCAACCCCCTTCACCATGTTTACCGGGCACCACTGTCCCACCTGCGGGCCCGGTGCTGTCATGATGGGTGGCACTGGGAAGGGCGGCCGTAGCTCAGCAGACCTTCATCCACTCAGCCACCCTCCTGTACACAGACCGTGAAGTGTCATGTATGACGTCAGGGGCAGGCTGGGCCGGGGGGGGCAGAGTGCCCCCTAGGCCACTCTAATCTATGTTGAAAACAGCTGGCAGCTGCTGCCCGCTGCCTTTTTTTTTTCTTCTGTAGGAAATTGGGCCGGCGGCCCATCCGGCTGCTGTTGCATTCTGGGAGTTGTAGTCCGCGCTCAAGCTCCCGAGCAGGGCAGAGGAAACTACAACTCTGGTGAGTCTGCATTGATGGGCACTGATGAGTCTGCATTGATGGGCACTGATGAGTCTGCATTGATGGGCACTGATGAGGCTGCATTGATGGGCACTGATGAGGTGGCACTGGTGAGGCTGCATTGATGGGCACTGATGAGGTTGCATTGATGGGCACTGATGAGGCTGCATTGATGGGCACTGATGAGGTTGCATTGATGGGCACTGATGAGGCGGCACTGGTGAGGCTACATTGAAAAACCAGGTGGGCATGGATGAGCTGATTTGGTGGTTCAATGGGCCACTTGACTGGACAGGCTGCCAGCCCTCCCCTGTATGACGTCACTTCTTGGACCAGCGATAAGTAAACAAAAATCCTTGCACTGGCCCTGCACAGTTTGTTGTTGCCATTTAAAGGGGGACCCCACCTTCTCTCATTTTTTCGAGTGCACTCAAAAACAATTAGGAAACTGCTATTCCTTTAAACATGTTTAGATTACAGTTGTGTTGCTAAATATTGATTTACCTTTTCTCGTATTGATTTTTTTGCTATTGATGTAGAGCTGCTTTTATAGATATATTTGTTTACCTTTATTACCTGAGGGCAGTTCTACTCTGCTTTGTGAACTGGATTTTTTATCATTTATGCAAGTTCCTAATTCTAGACAAATAGTGTCTACCACTAAACACGTGTGTAATTGTTTATTGCCTATATCCTACGGTAAGGTGAAAGGTACTATACGCTATGTGTATCTGTAGTGATTCAATCAACCAGGTGTGTCAAAGGGGCTGAAGGTGTTCTTGGAGTTGAGGCGCAGAACAGGGAACCCAAAATTACCAAGCGGCTCCTTCAGGGGTAGTGCAACACACATTACCCCAGTTTTGGTTGACAGGGGACCTTAACACTGCTGTGCTCAGGCAGCATTAAGAGCCCTGTCTCACTTAATTGTGCTGAACAACTGATCTGCAGCACTTTATTTTAGAGGTGACAGAACATCTTAATGCCTCTGTATGCAGGCAACGTTAAAAGCCCTGTTACACTCACTTCTCGCGTAACCTAAGACTCCTGATGTTCTGCCTACCAGCCAATGAGGAGTGATGTTGCGTCTGCGCACGTCACTTTTGCCATCCACCGCATGAGCATCTCAATCTGGGAAGACCTGCTGCATAGTTTAAGGGCATCAGTGGGACCTCATGTCGAAGTTTTGCCTAAAGCCTCACAAAGCCTAGAGCCGCCTCTGCCAGTCCTGAATAGTTGGGGGGAGCAGTTCGCATCCACAGTTTAGCTACCATTTTCCATGCGCTAAAAAGGGTTTCGTGCAGGAAGATGGCTAGGAACTTATCTATTGAAACATCTGGGATCAGGCCTAGTAAGCAGGATTTAGGGTCCAGCTGTAAAGGTGAGCCCATATGGTCATGTAGAAATTGTATGATCTGTGTCCAATAGCTCTGGATCACCGGGCATGACCATAGTATATGGTAGAATGTGCACGGATAGTCAGCACATCTTGGACAATTTGGGTTAAAATTTGTGCGGTATTTGGCTATTCTTGCTGGTGTAAGGTAAGATTTGTGTATGATATACAGTTGAACTTTAATGGCATCCCAGTCTTAAAGCCTCATACACACTATTATGCATAGCTCCCAACTGTCCCTGATTTCGAAGGACTGTCCCTGATTTGGAGCAATGTCCCTCTGTCCCTCTTTCCCCCTCATTTGTCCCTCATTTTGGTCTGATCTGTATAGTTGTATAAAAAATTCACTTTTTATCTTTCAAAAAGTGTTTCCCAGAGCTAAACCTTTCATTCAATTTCTAAATTGCTGCATTTATAAATGTTAAAAGCCAATATAAAGGAATAGTAGTTGAAAAAAGCCCTTGTGGATTTAATTAACCTTTTTTTTTGGTTAATTCTCCTTTAAGGGGGTGTGCCGGGGGGGGGGGGGGGGGCGTGTCCTGTGCCTACTTATGTTTGCTAGTAGGTGTCCCTCATTCCCATCTCAAAATGTTGGGAGGTATGTATTATGCCCTGTACACACGGTCGGAAAGTGTTCGATGGGAGGTTGTTGTCGGAAATTCCGACCGTGTGTAGGCTCCATCAGGCATTTTCCATAGGAAAATCCGACCATGTGTACGGGGCATAATACATACCTCCCAACATTTTGAGATGGGAATGAGGGACACCTACTAGCAAACATATGTAGGCATAGGACACGCCCCCCTGTCACACCCCTTTAAAGGAGAATTAAGCAAAAAAAAAAAGTTAATTAAATCCACAAGGGCTTTTTTCCACTACTATTCCTTTATATTGGCTTTTAACATTTATAAATGGCGTCATACAAAATTTGAGATCTGGATCTCAAATTTTCCGACAACAAGCTCCGTTGTTCCGTTGTCGCAAATTCTGATCATGTGTACACAATTCCGACGCACAGAGTTCCACACATGCTCAGAATCAAGCAGAAGAGCCGCACTGGCTACTGAACTTCATTTTTCTCGGCTTGTCGCACGTGTTGTACCTCACCGCGTTCTTGACGTTCGGAATTTCCGACCAACTTTGTGTGACCGTGTGTATGCAAGACAAGTTGCTTGATTCCGAGCATGCGTGGAACTTTGTGCGTCGGAATTGTGTACACACGATCGGGATTTACAACAACGGATTTTGTTGTCAGAAAATTTGAGAACCAGCTCTCAAATTTTGTGTGACGGAAATTTCGATGGAAAATGTCCGATGGAGCCCACACATGGTTGGTATTTCTGACAACAAGCTCCTATCAAACATTTTCCGTCTGAAAATCCTATCGAGTGTAAGGGCATTGAGGTTTGACCTCATATTACATGGTTTTGGTAAATCTGAAGACAAAAATCTGCAGAAAATCTAATAGTGTGTATGGGGTCTAAAAGCACACGGTCAGAAAATCTGAAGTTAAATTTCATCCGATGAACGATCTGCCAATTTTCTTATCGTTAGTATGCTGCTTTTAAAGGCCGATTATACATTTTCGTCAGACAAAAGCTGGATGGATTTTCTTATTATTAGTACGGTTTTCTGCCAAAAAAAATCTGAAGAGCAAGACTACGCATGCTCAGAAATGAAAGAACACATACAAAACAATTCAACACGTTACGTCACTTCTGATGTTGAATTCTGCCGTTAGAAACTTTTCTGATGGTGAGTACCCTCTTCACTTTCGATTTGAGACACCCAACAAAGAACTGACGAAAATTCGTCCAATAATCTGACCGTGTGTACGAGGCTTTTATGCCTCGTACACGCATTTCGATTATCGGATGATAAAAATCGCTTTTGGATTGATCGTTCGATAATATGATCGTTAGTACACAGCTTTCGACAGCGGATCACGACAGTCCGTCCAACAAAATCCGAAGGGACAAACACGAAAACTTTGTTCGGACGACAATCATTTAATCAGTACAGTATGCGTCCACTAAAAATCGATAGACGAACACCACGCATGATCGGAAACATGAAAATAAACCAGAAGGACACAGGGGTCACACGTATTTGACATCATTTCAGATACATAGCTACGCACACCGGAAGGTTTTTCCAGAATCGTACAACAAAAATCTTAATTTTCGTAGAGCATTGTTGTATTCGATATTAGTTTTATGCAACAAGATTCGAACAATACGTCGTACGATAATCGGAACATGTGTACGAGGCATAAGGCCTATACACACGATCCGATTGTTGGCAAGGGATTGTCTGTTGACATTCTGTTGTCCTAAAATCTGACCGTTAGTACGCTCCTTTTGACAACTGCTGTCCAACTTTCGTTGGATGACATGCTAGTAAATTTTGGGCGGACAACTGTTTGTTGTCAGATTTTCTGATGGTCAGTACACAAATCTGTCACACAAAAGTCAAAAAAGCAAACACGCATGCTCAGAATCAATGCTCAACACGAATTTAGCAGAAGGGGCCCAAAGGGTGGCGCTCAGGAGCTCAAATTCCTCGTAGTACGTCACTACGTTCGTGTCTGTTGCACGAAAATTGTGTACTGTTAGTATGCAAGACAAAATCCTGGCACACGCCCTTTTGACAAAAATCAGACACTCGGTTGGCCAACAATCGTATCGTGTGTACGAGGCTTAAGTCTATAGGAAGAGCTCTAATTCATCCCAAAGGTTTTCTATCGGGTTGAGGTCAGGGCTCTGTGCAGGCCAGTCAAGTTCCTCCACCCCAAACTCGCTCATCCATGTCTTTTTGGACCTTGCTTTGTGCACTGGTGCAGTCATGTTGGAACAGGAAGGGGCCATCTCCAAACTGTTCCCACAAAGTTGGGAGCATGAAATTGTCCACCTTAAGAGTTCCTTTCACTGGAGCTAAGGGGCCAAGCCTAACCCTTGAAAAACAACCCCACACCATAATCCCCCCTCCACCAAATGATTTTGACCAGTGCACAAAGCAAGGTCCATAAAGACATGGACGAGCAAGTGTTGGGTGGAGGAACTTAACTGGCTTGCACAAAGTCCTGACCTCAACCCGATAGAACACCTTTGGGATGAATTAGAGTGAAGACTGTGAGCCAGGCCTTCTCATCCAACATCAGTGCCTGACCTCACAAATGCACTTCTGCAAGAATGGTCAAACACTCCCATAGACACACTCCTAAACCTTGTGGACAGTCTTCCCAGAAGAGTTAAAGCTGTTATAGCTGCAAAGGGTGGGCCAACTCAATATTGAACTCTACAGACTAAGACTGGGATGCTATTAAAGTTCATGTGTGTGTAAAGGCAGGCGTCCCAATACTTTTGGTAATATAGTGTATAGAAAAGAAATAAGTACGCAACCTCTTATCCAATACTTGTGTTATAATGAATAGCATAAATTTGAACCATCAAGATTCTGAATACCAAAACAGTATAGATTATAAAATCAATCCTAATTTATTCAATCCACAGTAGGAAAAGTTAAAGTCCAATTGATTTATCCGTGCTCTTAAATAAACAGTGCTCCATAGACAAGTGATCAGCAAGGTGCCTTCCTCATATATACGCACACCTCTTACCAGAAGGATTGGATCTCAAATTCTAGAGATCTAACTCGCTTCAACAAATTCCAACCTCCAGAGATATTCCACAAAACCTGGCTTCACCCGACGTGCTTCCCTATAACAGGCATCGACTGAGAACAGAGCCTCTGTTCCCAGTCGATGCCTGTTATGGGGAAATGCATCGGGTGGAGCCGGATTTGGTGACGTCACTACGCAGGAGCCTGCTGGCAAGGCCCGTGACCGCGTTGTATATTTTTCTCTACTGCTTCTGAACTGTTTTTAATATGTACTGTAACTGCAATGATGCATTTTAAATAAATGATGGTTTTATATACTGCATTATGAAGCTTCTTCCATCCGTTATCCTCTATATATGAGAGAATCCATAGTGACACGTCTTGCATGGATCCAGTGGATACTTTGGACATATTGTAACAGTGGAGCTGTGATCATACACAGAGGGAGTGTTCTTAAATACCTCTGGAGGTTGGAATCTGTTGGAGTGAGTTAGATCTCTATAATTTGGGATCCAATCCTTCTGGTAAGAGGCGTGTGTATATGTGGGGAAGGCACCTTACTGAGCACTTGTTTATGAAGCACTGATTATTTAAGAGCACGGATAAATCAATTGGACTTTCACTTTTCTTACTGTGGACTGAATATGTTTGCAATGATTTTAGGTCTAGGAAACACAACATTTCAGATGAATGTTGTTCAAAGTGAAAACAATCTGTACAGACCTCCAAACCTGGCACCCAAAGTGCTTCTCCTGGTTTGGGCGTGTTGCTATTTGTAAAATGACCATTCTACCAAGAGTTCTCTATTTATTTAGAAACATACCAATAATAATTCCACAGAGTTTCTTTAAAACCCTGAAATTTATATGGGCCCACAAAAAACCCAGAGTCCGATTCACCTTACTCACACAACCCAAAGAAAGAGGAGGGATGGGCATTCCGGACTTCCGAACTTACTATTTAGCCTCACATGTTACCAGGATAGTTGACTGGTACTGCCATCACAAACTTAAAGATTGGGTAGAGCTGGAAGAGGTGCTGAGTCATACTTCCATCAGGTTCTCTCCATGGATCCCATGGACAAGCCATTTGGCAGCCATGAAATTACACCCCCTTATAGGCACCACTTTAGCAATTTTCCATAAACTAACTAGACTCACAAACTTCTCTTCTTAACTAAGTCCACTCACCCCATTGCAGAATAACCCTGACTTCCTGCCGGGAATGGGAAACCGTTCCTTATGATCCAATAACGCAAACAAACCCCTACTAGCTATGCAATGTTCAGGGCCGGACTGGCCTACCGGGATACTGGGAAATAACCCGGTAGGCTGCCTGCCTTGGGGCTGCTTTGAGCTTTGGCTGCAGCTGCAGCGCTCCGCTCCCTCAATCTCTCCTGTGTATAAGAGCAGGGTATGTGTTCAGCGGCCGCGCTGTTACAAGGCCCCGCCCCCCTAGACCGGCTCATGTGATAGTGGATTGAAGGTTCCACCTATCACACGAGCTGATCTAGGGGGGCGGGGCCTTGTAACAGCGCGGCCGCCGAACACATTCCCTGCTCCGTGAAACAACGTGGGAGGTCTCTGTGTGTCCTACAATGGTGAGCCGACAGTCTCTATAAGTGATCTAAAAGTGAGTAAATGTAGAGGAAGAAAAGAGATATGAGGAAACCTGTCAGCTGCTTTAAGTGAACTCTTGCACCTTTTTTATCACTTTATAGTCCCGTGTGTTATGACTTGATACTGGTCTTTGCATGGAAGTATCTTAAAATAACTCTCTCTCTTAGTAAAAAAAAAGGCTGCTTCCTGCTCTCTCCCTCTAGTGCTCTGTGCTGTGTGTCCTACAATGGTGAGCCTGCAATGGAGGGCACAGTGAGGCTGAATGCATGGGCATAGGCTGAAATGGTGGGCACAGTGAGGATGCAATGCTGGGAAAAGTGAGGCTGAATTCACGGGCACAGGCTGCAATAGTGGGCACAGTGAGGATGCAATGGTGGGCACAGTGAGGCTGAAGTCCCGGGCACAGGCTGCAATGGTGGGCACAGTGAGGCTGAATGCAAGGGCACAAGCTGCAATGGTGGGCACAGTGAGGCTGAATGCACGGGCATAGGCTGAAATGGTGGGCACAGTGAGGATGCAATGCTGGGAAAAGTGAGGCTGAATTCACGGGCACAGGCTGGAATAGTGGGCACAGTGAGGCTGAAGGCACGGGCATAGGCTGCAATGGTGGGCACAGTGAGGATGCAATGGTGGGCACAGTGAGGCTTAATGCAAGGGCACAGGCTGCAATGGTGGGCACAGTGAGGATGAATTCACAGGCACAGGCTGCAATGGTGGGCACAGTGAGGTTGCAATGGTGGGCACAGTGAGGCTGAATGCATGGGCACAGGCTGCAATGATGGGCACAGTGAGGCTGAATTCACGGGCACAAGCTGAATTCACGGGCACAGTGAGGCTGCAATGGTGGGCACAGTGATGCTGCATTCACGGGTACAGTGAGGATGCAATGGTGGGCACAGTGAGGCTGAATTCACGGGCACAAGCTGAATGCACGGGCACAGTGAGGCTGCAATGGTGGGCACAGTGAGGCTGCAAAGCTGGGAAAAGTGAGGCTGAATTCACAGGCATAGGCTGCAATGGTGGGCACAGTGAAGATGCAAGGCTGGGAAAAGTGAGGCTGAATTCACGGGCACAGGCTGCAATGGTGGGCACAGTGAGGCTGAAGGCACGGGCATAGGCTGCAATTAACAGGCACAAGCTGAATGCACAGGCACAGTGAGGCTGCAATGGTGGGCACAGTGAGGCTGAATTCACGGGCAAAGTGAGGCTGCAATGGTGGGCACAGTTAGGCTGCGTTCACAGGCACAGTGAGGATGCAATGGTGGGAACAGTGAGGCTGAATTCATGGGCACAGTAAAGCTGCATTTGATGGGCACAGTGATGCTGCATTGATGGGCAGTGAGGCTGCAATGATGGCACAGTGAGGCTGCATTCACGGGCACAGTGAGGCTGAATTCACAGGCACAGTGAGGCTGCAATTGATGAGCACAGTGAGGCTGCATTGATGGGCACAATAAGGCTGAATTTGATGGGCACAATATGGCTACATTTGATGGGCACAGTGAGGCTGCATTTGTTCAGAACTGGTGAGGCTGCATTATTCTCCTGTATCATGTCTGCAGTCTCTGACCATCTCTTGTAGCATGTCTGCATTCTCTTACCATCTTTGGTATCATGTCCTCAGTCTCTAACCATCTCTTGTATCACGTCCGCAGTCTCTGAGGGAGTCTGGAGAGAAGTCAAGAATGGGAGCAGGATGGGGGTCGTGGGAGAAGTCAGACGTGTGTGGACTGTGGAGAGGAGACTATAGAATAAAACCAGAGCCACCGAGCTGGAGCCGACTGACTGAGCTCTGCATGGTGCACCTAAGAGGAAGTCAGTGACAGAATCGCCAGGCCAGTCTGAGGGGGGGTCACTGATGTAAGGGGGGCGTGAATGCGATAATGTAAGGGGACACTGATCTGATATAAAGGTTTCCCCCTTATATCAGTAACCCCCCCCTTACCTTAGTGTATTCTTTCTGCAGAAGGTGGTCTCTGGTCAGCAGAGTCCCGTCCCCCCCACGTTTTCGAGTTCATGGTGTCCCCCTTGATGATTGACCACTTTCAACTGGAATTTGCTTTTATATATATATAAAGCCCTATGTGCTTTCATATCTGCCCTATGTGTTTTAAACTACATGGTTTTCCCTTTCATGAACAAGAAAGTTATGCTGTTGGGCTGGTATAATAATGCTATGGGGCTGGTATGAAAATTTTTCCAGGGCTGGTTTTTATGCCCAGTCCGGCCCTGGCAATGTTTCCATAATCAAGAGTTCAGAGACTACACAGACATTAAAGTAGAAAACCACCTCCCAGACCTGCCTTTGTGGACATATTTTCAATGCCGCAGCTACCTTAACCAAAAACAAAAAAAAACTAACTTCAGTAGACCACTGACAGAAATAGAATTAGTTTGCAATGCAGAGGAACCTATCCCCAAAGCGATTTCACTTGTTTACAGATGGATTCAGAATGGAGGCGATGCAGTTGGGAACGGACTCAGAGAGAGCTGGTCATTAGCATTAAGTGTCTCACTTTCGGATACACAATGGAGAAAAGCATGCATTTTTGCTCATAAATGCTCTCTGAGCACAAGAACTCAGCATATAAGCTGCTTACTCAATGGTATGCCACACCAGTAAAGTTACATTATTGGTTTCATTATTATCCAGACACTTGCTGGCGTTGTCATAACGATAGGTGCTCATTACTACACATAGGGTGGCAATGCCTTGTGCTGAAAGCTTTCTGGTCAGAGGTCAGGGAGAAGGTGTTTCTGATCACAGAGACAAAACTTTCACTAGACGCGGCGGGCTGTCTCCTCCATGTCACAGAATTTCCCATGAAAAAATACAAGCTTTCGCTCTCCAAACACCTATTGAATGCTGCAAAAGCGCTTATTCCACTTTATTGGAAGTCCACAAAAATCCCAACCATTCAGGAATGGCTTTGTAAAATATCTGAGATATGTGAGATGGAGGAGACCATTGCCCAGGCAGGTGACAACGTGGAACGCTTCCACAAGACCTTGTCACCCTGGTTCTTATACAAATACTCTCAGGTACATTCAATCTATTAAATTCACACTAATGCCCCGTACACACGGTCGGACATTGATCGGACATTCCGACAACAAAATCCTCGGATTTTTTCCTACGGATGTTGGCTCAAACTTGTTTTGCCTACACACGGTCGCACAAAGTTGTCGGAATTTCCGATCGCCAAGAACGCGGTGACGTCAAGCACGTACGACGAGACTAGAAAAGGCCGGTTCAGAACCAAGCGCAGCACCCTTTGGGCTCCTTTTGCTAATCTCGTGTTAGTAAAAGTTTGGTGAGAGACGATTCGCGCTTTTTCAGACTCGTGGCTTTCAGATCGTTTTCTGCCGTTCAGTTTGTGCTTGTGGGTTTGTATCTGCTCTTCAGTGCGTGCAAGCAAGTTCCGCGTGACTTTAGTCACTGTATTCTTGTTCGTTCGTTACTGGTTTTCAGGTCGCTCTTCACAGGCCTTGCTGTTCTTCAGTGCGTTCTGTTACTTCGTTCTGAGCAGCCGACCGTTTTATAGCCATGTTTCGTATGCGTACTCCTCGTAGAGTTCGTGCTGTGCGGGGCTTGGTGTTGGGGTCCTGACCTTGACACAAGTCCAGTCCATGAACAGGGTGGGGAGGAGTTCATGGACCAAGAATTGGTTGCTTCAGCGTGACCAGTTCTGTCATATGCCTTTGCTCCGTGAGATCCGTGAGAATAATCCTGATGATTTCAGGAACTTTCTCTGGATGACGGACCCCGTGTTTCACCGTTTGTTGGCTTCGCTGACCCCCTATATCAGCAGGCAGGATACCTGCATGAGGCAAGCCATCACTCCGGAGCAGAGGTTGGTCGCTACCTTGCGGTATTTGGCCACAGGGAGAAGCCTGCAGGACCTCAAGTTCTCGACAGGCATCTCCCCCCAGGCTCTGGGGATCATTATCCCAGAGACCTGTTCTGCCATCATCCAGGTCCTGCAGAAGGAGTATATGAAGGTAAGATTTTTATCCTTTAATATCACATTTTATTGTATTGAATGTTTGCTAATATATTGTATTTCTTTCCTCATTCCCCAATTACCATGATTGTAATATGCTGTGAATGTCCCCTTTGTCCTCATGCATGCTGGATTTTTATGTAATTATTATTTTATGTCCTTCATACATATTTGCCCTTCAATAACCTCTCCAGCATGGTGTCCCCTGCCCTATATTCACCTCATGTAGTCACTTAACAATGTATTTTATCAGCTCCATAGTAGTGCTTTACCCCAAACACCCCCTAAAATGTTTGGAAATGTTATTTTGGATTTAAATTCAGGCAGAGGGCCAGAGGCTTTTTTTTGTGGTGTCCCCAAATTTTTGGTAACCCTCCCTC
Organism: Lithobates septentrionalis; assembly: GCA_037952835.1. Classification (NCBI taxonomy): domain Eukaryota; kingdom Metazoa; phylum Chordata; class Amphibia; order Anura; family Ranidae; genus Lithobates; species Lithobates septentrionalis. Next base: position 5,150,123 of record JBBDGP010000149.1, read on the forward strand.
CCCCAACTGCTAAGTCAGCTGATCCCAATTCTCTATCCTCAATCATCTATCTGCTGACTTTGCCAAACCCATACACACTATACCCATCTCTTTCCTGGTCAGATTTATGGATGAATTCCCCAAAGCATGTAGTGCAAGGGCCTGCCTGTATACTTTCCAATGGTACTGTTTAAAGTTCTTGTATCCTATTATGATCTTGATAGGTAATAGCAGAATGTCCAAATGTGCTCAAATGTGTACAGTGTGTATTTATATCTTTGTATTATGACACTTCTTACCTGTCCAGTGGGCTGCCAATAGTGTAACTAAGGAGGGGCTGTTCCAAGTAATACCCTGTATTTAGGCATTCATCTCTCAATGAAGTGAAGAGGGTTACCTGTCCAAGAGTCCCCCCCCCCCCTATAATGTTCGAAATGGCCCATGAGAGGGGGGGAGGGGGAATATGATAGGTGTACCTTATACTTTGTTGTTGTTAAATTCCCCTTAATAAATGCTATCTGGAGGTTGACCCATAATGTTTGTGTCTAATCTGCTTGCCAGGTTTCTGTGAAAAAATAGTAATGTTTATTGTTTTTTCTTCAACAGTTTCCTTCCACGCCACAGGAATGGCAGACTGTGGCCTCCCACTTTGCCCAGCGGTGGGACTTTCCTAACTGCGGAGGGGCAATTGATGGGAAACACGTCCACATCGTCCCACCACCCAACTCGGGGTCGTACTATTATAACTACAAGGGGTTTAATAGTATAGTGATGTTGGCGGTGGTGTCGGCTAATTACGAGTTCTTGTATGTGGACGTGGGGAAGAATGGCCGGATGTCCGATGGTGGAGTCATCGCCCAGACGGAGTTCTACAGGCGTCTCCAGAATGGCAGTTTGGACTTGCCACCTCCAGAGGACAATGTTGAAGGTCTCCCATTTGTGTTCGTTGCTGATGAAGCATTTGCGCTGGGGGACCACCTGATGCGGCCATTCCCGATGAGGACCCTCACCCCGGAACAGAGGGTTTTTAATTACCGGCTGGCCAGAGCCCGAAGAGTGGTGGAGAACACATTTGGAATCCTGGCCAGCCGGTTCCGACCCATCCATATGGCGGAGTATAAACTGAACCATATTATACTGGCGTGCTGTGTTCTCCATAATTTTTTAAGAAAACATTCAGCCAACTATGCTGGCTCAGTTGGGCCTGAGGCCGGAATCCCAAATACTTCCACAATGACGGCACTTGAAAGCGGCTGTCCTGGCTTGCCCTCCCTGAATGCCCGTGATGTCGGGTTACGATACCTGGAGTTCTTTGCGGGTAGGGGGGCTATCAATATGCCAGACAATATGTGACACCTTTTTCAAATAAAAAACAACCAAAAGCAATTCTTGGTGGACATTTACTGCTTGTGTTTGTTTTAGCTGACCCTGACAGAAATGTGTTGAGTGCAGAAAATGTCGTGATTGGGTAACCTTATAAAGAATAGTGTTGGCTGGTACTTCCTAAATGCAAAAACACATTTCACTACAAGTGCACTTGCAACTGCACTGAACCTGCACTTGTAGTGCAAAGTGTATTTGCCCTTAGGAAATAACCCCCATTTGTGCATAAAACAACAATTACATCACCCCAAAAGTGTTGTAGTGTTGAGACAATAATCCACACATTCTTGAGTAAGGCACTTTTTTATACCTGCACAATCACATGCGCATTTCCCAAAGGTTTTTAAAACAAACCAACATGTTTGTTGTATAAAATGTTTGCAGTAGCATTATGAAAAATCAAAATATCCATTTCAGATAAAACAGGCCTGTGTAAAACCAACAAGAAAGCCAAAAAACTTGAACTTACAAAGTTCACATTAGGTAAAACCTGAAGGCTATATCAGACATCAGTATTTAGGAACTGGGTTTGATATAGCGTTCAGATGGGGGGAACTCACCGCTGGAAAAGTCAAATTTGGAAGATGCACACCAATTTACAAATGTCAACATGTGCTATCTGCCATCAGGGGGGATCAAGGGACGTGTTTTGGGGGAGCAAGCCCTTCCTCAACGCTACTTTATAATTGAGGAAGGGGTTGCACCCCCAAAACGCGTCCATTGATCTCCCGTGATGGCAGATAGCACATGTTGGCACACTGTGTGCATCCTCCAAATTTGGCTTTTCAAAACATTGTAAAAATTTAAATTACATAAAACAGGTCATTTTGTGGGGTTTAAATTCGCCCCAAAACATCAATGATGTTATTATTTTTTTTAATAACATCAGTGATTTGTTGCTGAATGTTTTGCAATTGGAGATTACATCCCATGATCTCCCCTATCAGTATCTGGGCACTTTCTGATGTAAAGCGTTCTCTCTCCCTCACATCACGATCACCTAAAAAGAGATAAAGAACAAAAAAAACAGGTCTCAAAAATCTGCCACCAGCCATCTCTTTTACCTGAGTCTGTGGTCGCAGACACTCACCTGTTGTGGTGCCAATCTCCACCACGTCTTCTTCTTCCTCCTGCTCTTCTTCTTGTGTTTGGGGTAGTTCCCCTTCTTCCAGAGGGGGGGGGGGTCTGTGTTCTCCTGGGATGAGGAGTGTCCGAGTCTTTTCTCCCTTATCTAAAACAAAAATGGTATACTTAGCACACAGATATTTGATGGCAGAACTAGAAATAGGAAACATTGCTTGGAAGTGGGGTACAATTGTCTATTTTAGCCGAGTTCAAAGATGTCTTTTTTTTATTGCCCTTTGTCAAGCTGCAATACTTTACCTGTTTGGTACAAGCTTCACACATGTAACCCCCCCTATAGTATACACTGGAGCACCTGTGTGCCCCCCTAATAAAAATGGTGTTCTGGGGTCCCACACTAGTGCTCCAGTGTCCAGATGTGAAAACAGCTGCTCAGTGTCCTCTCCTTACACACAATCTAGTTTGCATTTCATTCTAGTAACAAACCCATCTACCTAAACAAATATTTAGCATCCAAGTAGGCCCCAAAAAAATGTGGGAAAATGCATATGGCCTAAACAATGGTGTTCTAGAGGCCGAACGAAAAATGTTTGATACGAACGAATAATGGGCCCATGAACATTAAAGTTGACCTTTTTAAACGTTACAATTACTAAAATCATATGGAGCAGAACGAACGGAATAAAGCCAGAAAGAATAGAAACACAGCACAACTACTTACTTTTTTGCAGCACTCTCCGGATCTTTCGGTACTGCTCCGGCTCTCTCAACTTCAGGTCCGACCACCGCTTCCTGAGCTGATCTTTTGATCTTCGTACCCCGAAATTCCGCTCAAGACTCCTGACCACTTTCGTCATGATCTTGGCCTTTCGGATGTTCGGGTTGGGGTAAGGCCCATATTTTCCATCATAGTTGGACTTCCTCATGATGTCGACCATCTCCAACATCTCCCCAAACGACATATTTGTGGCCTTAAAACGTCTCCTTCTGGATCGGGACGTGCCTGGATCCGGGCTTTCCTCCTCCTCCTCGTTGCTACAATTAGCACGCACCTGGTGTAACTCCGCCATCATGCTCTTCCCCCACTGCGCCGAACGAAAAGGGGCGGGGAATAGAATAGAAAGAACGTCAGGGGCGGGCGGAGTTACACACATGCGCAGTGTGTATAAAGCGTAACACGCGTGCGTATTACGTACGATCTGTGAGCGGAGGAAGGAGCATTGGACGCGCCGATCGTAAGAACGAAGGTAAGAGACAAACTTGGGCCTATACTGCTTCTAGATTGAGACCTATATTGTAACAAGATTAGGAGAGTTTGGTCTGACATTAGGCTTTGTCTTGTGTTGTGTCTTGCAGTGAACATGGATATCTTAATGAGAGATACTGACTTCATGTCACTATTCATTGATATGCTAAGGGAGCTGCCCTGTCTGTGGGAGATTACCCACCCCCATTTCAAAAACCAAGCAAAGAGGAAGGCAGCACTGGAACAATTGTGTGAAATTGTGAAGCAGGTGATCCCCACGGCAGACATCACTTATTTAAAGATCTTAATTGGTTGCCTGAGGAGCACATATCTGAGGGAGCGCAAGAAAGTCCTGGATTCACAGAGATCCGGAGCAGCAGATGACATCTATGTCCCCAGGATGTTGTACTACGACAGGCTGCACTTTCTGGCAGGCCAGACTGAACCCAGGCCATCCCTCTCCAGTCTTCCTTCCACGCTTCCTTCCCCCCCGGCTGAGGCTTCTGATGCCCAACCTGGGCCTTCCAGGCCACATGTGGAGGAGCCCAGATTGAGCCAGGTATAGCATTCCTCTAAATATTTCTACTTGTACAATCAATGATGTTAACTAGATGTTAGTTGGGAGTACTAATTTAGGATTGTGATTGATGATGCAAAAACTAAAACCATGTCCTTTTTTCATACACAGGGAAGTCTCAGCCAGGAGGTGGCTGATCTGCAGGTCCCTCCACCCACCCTGAAAACAGAAAGTGGCAGCAGGAGGAGTAGCCTAGAGGAGGCGGCTATCAGATTTTTTTGGAGGGCTACAGAGGTCCTGGGAGCACCCCACACCAGGCAGGAGAACCTTGCGGCATTCATTGCCTATAAAATGCAGAGGATGGAGGAGGGCCAACAAGCCATGTGTCAGGCCCTCATATCAGAGGCTCTGGAGAAAGGTGTGAGGGGACAACTTACACCTCACACACAGCTTTTGGATGGTCCTCCTCCTCCTCCTCCCTCTCCTCCAGGTCCTCCCATTCCTCCTCCAGGTCCTCCCAGTCCTCCTCCAGGTCCTCCCAGTCCTCCTCCTCCTCCAGGTCCTACTCCTCCTCCTCCTCCAGGTCCTACTCCTCCTCCTGCCACATCTCCTACTGCACAGCCACAGCCGGGAAGGAAGTGTGAAAGGAAGACCAGAGAGTGAGGACCCTGGATCCAGTCTGGTCGGCCAAAAGATGCAGCCTCTTGTGGTACCACAGCCTGGGGACACTGATGTCATCTGCTGCTATCCGAGTCTCTGTGAATCCCGGACCAGACTGCCCTCCCTTATATATGGACTCCTCAGGCCACCAATTTTGAGGTTTAAGAATTGATGTCTGCCGTGGGGGTCCCAGGCTTCACTAATTTCTGCTGTTGATCCAGTGTTGCCTTCCTCTTTGTTTGGTTCTGAGCCCTTAATAAAGGATTTTTGTTTTGAATTATACTCTCCTATGTGTTTTACTTCAAAAATGACAGTTTGTTTGTGAGGATTCAGGTACATTTCTAATATACAATGTGAAATGAACAAGGGACACCAACAACAAAACATCTCATGGAGATTAAATAATAAAAGATATCAATGGTGTTGGGGTAACTTGCCACACAAAACACACACAAAAATATTCTGGAGTAAAAATAAAAATAACATTGAACAAAGATCAGCCTTGGAAAAAATCCAAACATTAAAGAAAAAAAAAGGCTTAAAAACCAAAAAAAAAATCAAAAAAAAATATAAAACTGTCAGATGTGACAACTAATAACAATATATTGAGGGAATCCCACTAAAAAAACACAAATAAAACTTTGTGAGAAGTGTGTGTGAATATGAGCAGCAAAACGACTTAATTCTTGTCACATTATAAAGAAGAAGAGAGTGCGCTGTATTAAACCATTTTTAACATTGCAGCGTGACGAAAGTGCTGTATCCATTGCGAACGCTAAGTTTACCAGAACGAGCTGTCCCGTGTCGGAATTTCTTCTGAGCATGCGTGGCACTTTGTGCGTCGGAACAGGCCACACACGGTCGGAATTGACGCGATCGGATTTTGTTGTCGGAAAATTTTATCTCCTGCTGTCCAACTTTGTGTGTAGGAAAATCCGATGGAAAATGTCCGATGGCGCCCACACACGGTCGGAATTTCCGACAACACGCTCCGATCGGACATTTTCCATCGGAAAATCCGACCGTGTGTACGGGGCATAAGACCGTATGCCTTTACATGTATGCTCTCTATAGATTACTTATTTACTCAACAGGCTTAGAAAATGGATTCTGATGTTCACCTTTGTCTGAATGATTGATACGATAAAACCTACTCTGGAAAATATCAAATAAGATTGGCGATCTATTGGTTGACCCAGACTTACTATCTATACACTACTACTTTCTTTCTAACCTTTCTCTTTCCAAATTATTTCTTTCCCCCTTTCTTGAAGACAACCCTTATAATACGAGGTTCTTTGATACATTTTAAATGTGTTAACATACACAGAAGCTAAGATTTCAAAGTAGACAATAATTTACTACAATAAAATATTAATACAGCTAACTATAAGTTTACTTGCATATTCAATTTATGTATTCTCATTGAGTGGAGCTGCGACTCCACAGTTGTATTTTTCTTACCTCAAATAAACTTTGATGTTAAAAAAAAAAAGAATGTTGTTCAAAGTTACTTTTGCTTTTAACATTCAAATTTAGAATAAATGGACTCTCCCAAACAAAAAACACATTTTGTCAAAAAAGAATGGCAGATCCCGACTTCCTAAGTTGGTATGACGCTCTGCCTGGACTGATTCCTGTGATGTCAGTGGAGAGCGGACTTCAAACTGCTCTCCACTGAAGATGGGTCACAGGAGTGCAAAACGAATTGCACTCCTGCGACCCTTAGGAAAAGCCCAGCCTAAAAAGCTCAGGCTGGAATTCTCCTTTAAGCCTGAACATCGCCTGTTGCCCAGTCAGCAAACACCTGAATTTGCGGGGCGTCCAACAGGATGTTCATACACTGAGTGCCCCACAATGCAGTGCGTGCCACACAGTGCAGTCTAGGGTGCTGATTGGCTGAAGCAATGTACCTGGCCACTGGTCAGGTGCAGGGCTTTGCCCAATCAGGGTACAGAGCACTGTCAGAGCCATGATTGGATAAAGTCATAATGACCTTACCCAATCATGGCTCAGAGCTCATAGTCCCACCCCACACTATAAAAGGTTCCTTAGCACCGGAACCTTTTGCAGTGTGTTGTTGGAGATAGATACAGCAGTGCTCAGTTTGCTACTAGTGAGTAAGTATTGTTTTTTGACGTATGCCTCGTACTTTGTTCGGACATTCCGACAACAAAATCCTAGGATTTTTTCAGACGGAAGTTGGCTCAAACTTGTCTTGCATACACACGGTCACACAAAGTTGTCGGAAAATCCGATCATTCTGAACGTAGTGACATAAAACACATACGTCGGGACTATCAACGGGGCAGTGGCCAATAGCTTTCATCTCTTTATTTATTCTGAGCATGCGTGGCACTTTGTCCGTCGGATTTGTGTACACACGATCGGAATTTCCAACAACGGATTTTGTTGTCGGAAAATTTTATAGCCTGCTCTCAAACTTTGTGTGTCGGAAAATCCGTTGGAAAATGTGTGATGGAGCCTACACGCTGTCGGAATTTCCGACAACAAGCTCCTATCACACATTTTCCGTCGGAAAATCCGACCGTGTGTACGGGGCATTAGAGTGTACAGTTTTATGCCCCGTACACACGGTCGGATTTTCCGATGGAGAATGCTCGTTCTGGTAAACTTAGCGTTCGCAATGGATACAGCACTTTCGTCACGCTGCAATGTTAAAAATGGTTTAATACAGCGCACTCTCTTCTTCTTTATAATGTGAAAAGAATTAAGTAGTTTTGCTGCTCATATTCACACACACTTCTCACAAAGTTTTATTTTTGTTTTTTTATTGGTATTCCCTGAATATATTGTTATTAGTTGTCACATCTGGCATAATTTTTTTTTTTTTTTGGGGGGGATTTTAAGCCTTTTTTTATTTATTTAATGTTTGTATTTTTTCAAAGGCTGATCTTTGTTCAATGTTATTTTTATTTTTACTCCAGAATATTTTTGTGTGTGTTTTGTGTGTCAAGTTACCCCAACACCATTGATATCTTGTACTATTTAATCTCAAGGAGATTGTTTGTTGTTGGTGTCCCTTGTTCATTTCACATTGTATATTTGAAATGTACCTGAATCCTCACAAACAAACTGTCCTTTTTGAAGTAAAACACATAGGAGAGTATAATTCAAAACAAAAATCTTTTATTAAGGGATCAGAACCAAACAAAGAGGAAGGCAACACTGGATCAGCATGAGAAATTAGCGAAGCCTGGGACCCCCACAGCAGACATCAATTCTTGAACATCAAAATTGGTGGCCCGAGGAATCCATATGTAAGGGAGGGCAGTCTGGTCCAGAATTTGCAGAAATCCGGATAGCAGCAGATGACATCTGTGTCCCCAGGCTGTGGTACCACAAGAGGCTGCATTTTTTGGCTGACCAGACTGGATCCAGGGTCCTCACTTTCTGGTCTTCCTTCCACGCTTCCTTCCGGGCTGTGGCTGTGCTGTTGGAGATGTGGCAGGAGGAGGAGTAGGACCTGGAGGAGGACTGGGAGGACCTGGAGGAGAAGGAGGAGGAGGAGGAGGACCTGCAGGAGGAGGAAGAGGACCATCGCAAAGGTGTGTCTGAGCTGTAATTTGGCCCCTCATACCTTTCTTAAGAGCCTCCAATATGAGCGCCTCACACATGACTTGTTGTTCCTCCTCCATCCTCTGCATTTTATAGGCAATGGTGGCAGCAATGTCCTCCTCCGCGGTGTGTGGTGCTCCCAGGACCTCTGTAGCCCTCCAAAAGAGTCCTCTGGCAGCCTCCTCTAGGGCACTCCTCCTCCTGCCACTTTCTCTTTCCAGGGGGAGTGGAGGGACCTGCAGATCAGCCAGCCAGCTCGGCCACCTCCTGGCTGAGACTTCCCTGTGTATGAAAAAGGGACATGGTTGTAATGTTTTGCATCATCAATCACAATCATAAATTAGTACTCCCAACATCTAGTTAACATCATTGATTGTACAAGCAGAAATATTTAGAGGAATGCTATACCTGGCTCAATCTGGGCTCCTCCACATGTGGCCTGGAAGGCCCAGGTTGGGCGTCAGAAGCCTCAGCCGGGGGGGAAGGAAGCGTGGAAGGAAGACTGGAGAGGGATGGCCTGGGTTCAGTCTGGCCTGCCAGAAAATGCAGCCTGTCGTAGTACAACATCCTGGGGACATAGATGTCATCTGCTGCTCCGGATCTCTGTGAATGCAGGACCTTCTTGCGCTCCCTTAGATATGTGCTCCTCAGGCCACCAATTAAGATCTTTAAATAGGTGATGTCTGCCGTTGGGATCACCTGCTTCACAATTTCACACAATTGCACCAGTGCTGCCTTCCTCTTTGCTTGGTTCTTGAAATGGGGGTGTTTAATCTCCCACAGACAGGGCAGCTTCCTTAACATATCTACGAATACTGACATGAAGTCATTGTCTTTCAGTAGCATATCCATGTTCACTGCAAGACACAACACAAGACAAAGCCTAATGCCAGACAAAACTCTCCTAATCTTGTTACAATATAGGCCTCAATGTAGAAGCAGTATAGGCACAAGTTTGTCTCTTACCTTCGTTCTTACGATCGGCGCGTCCAATGCTCCTTCCTCCGCTCACAGATCGTACGTAATACGCACGTGTGTTACGCTTTATATACACTGCACATGCGTGTAACTCCGCCCGCCCCTGACGTTCTTTCTATTCTATTCCCCGCCCCTTTTCGTTCGGCGCAGTGGGGGAAGAGCACATGGCAGAGTCACAGCAGTTGCGTGCTAATTACAGGAACGAGGAGGAGGAAAGCCCAGATCCGGACACGTCCCGATCCAGAAGGAGATGTTTTAAGGCCACAAATATGTCCTTTGGGGAGATGTTGGAGATGGTGGACATCCTGAAGAAGTCCGACTATGACGGAAAGTATGGGCCTCCGTTCATGCTGCTCCATATGCTTTTCTTAATTGTAAAGTTTAAAAGGGCAACTTTAATGTTCATGGGCCCATTATTCGTTCGTATCAAACATTTTTCTTTCGGCCTCTAAAACACCATTGTTTAGGCCATATGCATTTTCCCACATTTTTTGGGGCCTACTTGGATGCCAAATATTTGTTTGTGTAGATGGGTTTGTTACTCGAATGAAATGCAAACTAGATTGTGTGTAAGGAGAGGACACTGAGCAGCTGTTTTCACATCTGGACACTGGAGCACTAGTGTGGGACCCCAGAACACCATTTTTATTAGGGGGCCACACAGGTGCTCCAGTGTATACTATAGGGGGGTCTCCATCTGTGAAACTTGTACCAAACAGGTAATGTATTGCAGCTTGACAAAGGGCAATAAAAAAAATACATCTTGGAACTCGGCTAAAATAGACAATTGTACCCCACTTCCAAGCAATGTTTCCTATTTCTAGTTCTGCCATCAAATATCTGTGTGCTAATTATAACATTTTTGTTTTACATAGGGGAGAAAAGACTCGGAGGACACCCCTCATCCGAGGAGACCAGAGACCCCCCACCTATGGAAGAAGGGGAAATACCACCAACCCAAGAAGAGCAGGAGGAAGAAGAAGATGTGGAAATTGGCACCACAACAGGTGTCTGCGACCACAGGCTTAGGTAAGAGATGGATGGTGGCAGATTTTTGATACCTGTTTTTGTTTTGTTTCTCTCTTTTTAGGTGATCGTGATCCAGATCCTTTCACATCAGAAAGTGCCCAGATCCTGATCAGGGAGATCATGGGGTGTAATGTCGAATTGCAAAACATCCAGCAAAAAATAAATGATGTGATTCAAAAAAATAATAACATCATTGATGTTTTGGGGCGAATTTAAAACCCCACAAAATCACTTTTTGGATTGTGGTCCAATCTTTTAAATCTTTTTGCAATGTTTTGAAAAGCCAAATTTGGAGGGTGCACACAGTGTGCCAACATGTGCTATCTGCCATCACGGGAGATCAATGGACACGTTTTGGGGGTGCAACCCCTTCCTCAATTATAAAGTAGCGGTGAGGAAGGGCTTGCTCCCCCAAAACACGTCCCTTGATCCCCCGTGATGGCAGGTAGCACATGTTGACATTCGTAAATTGGTGTGCATCTTCCAAATTTGGCTTTTCCAGGGGTGATTTCCCCCCATCTGAACGCTATATCAAACCCAGTTCCTAAATACTGATGTCTGATATAGCCTTCAGGTTTTACCTAATGTGAACTTTGTAAGTTCAAGTTTTTTGGCTTTCTTGTTGGTTTTACACAGGCCTGTTTTATCTTAAATGGACATTTTGATTTTTGATAATGCTACTCCAAAAATTGTTATACAACAAACATGTTGGTTTGTTTTAAAAACCTTTGGTAAATGCACATGTGATTGTGCAGGTATAAAAAAGTTGGTTAATCAAGAATGTGTGGATTATTGTCTCAACACTACAACACTTTTGGGGTGATGTAATTGCTGTTTTCTGCGAAAATGGGGGTTATTTCCTAAGGGCAAATCCACTTTGCACTACAAGTGCAGGTTTAGTGCAGTTGCAAGTGCACTTGTAGTGAAATGTGTTTTTGCATTTAGTAAATAACAGCCAACAGTGCTTTGTATAATAAGGTTACACAATCACGACATTTTCTGGACTCAACACATTTCTCTCAGGGTCAGCTAAATCAAACACAAGCAGTAAATGTCCACAAAGAATTTCTTTTTTTGTTTTATTATAAAAAGGCTTCACAGATTTGCTGGCATATTGATAGCCCCCCTACCCGCAAAGAACTCCAGGTAGCGTAACCGAACATCTCGGGCACTCAGGGAGGGCAAGCCAGGACGGCCACTTTCAAGCGCCGTCAGTGTGGTTTGATGTATCATTCCGGCCTCAGGCCCAACTGAGCCAGCATAGTTGGCCGAATGTTTCCTTAAAAAGTTATGGAGAACACAGCACGCAAGTATAATATGGTTCAGTTTATACTCCGCCATATGGATGGGTGTCATAAATAGGCGGAACCGGCTGGCCAGGATTCCAAATGTGTTCTCCACCACTCTTCGGGCTCTGGCCAGCCGGTAATTAAAAACCCTCTGTTCCGGGGTGAGGGTCCTCATTGGGAATGGCCACATCAGGTGGTCCCCCAGCGCAAACGCTTCATCAGCAACGAACACAAATGGGAGTCCTTCAACATTGTCCTCTGGAGCTGGCAAGTCCAAGCTGCCATTCTGGAGATGCCTGTAAAACTCAGTCTGGGCGATGACTCCACCATCGGACATCCGGCCATTCTTCCCCACGTCCACATACAGGAAGTCGTAATTAGCCGACACCACCGCCAACGTCACTATACTATTGAAGCCCTTGTAATTATAATAGCACGACCCCGAGTTGGGTGGTGGGACGATGTGGACGTGTTTCCCATCAATTGCCCCTCCGCAGTTAGGAAAGTCCCACCGCTCGGCAAAGTGGGAGGCCACAGCCTGCCATTCCTGTGGCGTGGAAGGAAACTGTTGAGGAAAAAACAATAAACATTACTATTTTTTCTCAGAAACATGGCAAGCAGATTAGACACAAACATTATGGGGCAACCTCCAGATAGCATTTATTAAGGAGAATTTAACAACGCCAAAGTATAAGTACACCTATCATATTCCCCCCCCCCCCCTCTCGTGGGCCATTTCTAACATTATAGGGGGTGTGTGGAAATCTTGGACAGGTAACCCTCTCCACTTCATTGAGAGATGAATGCCTAAATACAGGGTATTTAGGCATTCAATAGTTACACTATTGGCAGACCACTAGACAGGTAAGAAGTTTCATAATACAAAGATAGAAATACACATTGTACACATTTGAGCACATTTGGACATTCTGCTATTACCTATCAAGATAATAATAGAATACAAAAACTTGAAACAGTACCATTTGAAAGTATACAGGCAGGCCCTTGCACTACCTGCTTTGAGGAATTTATCCATAAATCTGAGCACTAAAGAGGTGGGTATAGTGTGTATGGGTTTGGCAAAGTCAGCAGATAGATGATTGAGGATAGATAGAGAATTGGGATCAGCTGACTTAGCAGTTGGGGGGAGGGAGGGTTACTAAAAATTATTTGGGGACACCACCAAAAAAAAGCCTCTGGCACCCTGCCTGAATTTAAAGCAAAAATAACATTTCAAAACATTTTAGGGGGTGTTTGGGGTAAAGCACTACTATGGAGCAGAAAAAATACATTGTTAAGTGACTACATGCGGTGAATATAGGCCAGGAGACACCATGCTGGGGAGGTTATTGAAGGGCAAATATGTATGAAGGACCTAAAATAATAATTACATAAAAATCCAGCATGCATGAGAACAAAGGGGACATTTACAGCATATTACAATCATGGTAATTAGGGAATGAGGAAAGAAATACAAGATATTAGCAAACATTCAATACAATAAAATGTGATATAAAAGGATAAAAATCTTACCTTCATATACTCCTTCTGCAGGACCTGAATGATGGCAGAACAGGTCTCTGGGATAATGATCCCCAGAGCCTGGGGGGAGATGCCTGTCGAGAACTTGAGGTCCTGCAGGCTTCTCCCTGTCGCCAAATACCGCAGGGTAGCGACCAACCTCTGCTCCGGAGTGATGGCTTGCCTCATGCAGGTATCCTGCCTGCTAATATAAGGGGTCAGCGAAGCCAACAAACGGTAAAACACGGGGTCCGTCATCCTGAGAAAGTTCCTGAAATCATCAGGATTATTCTCACGGATCTCACGGAGCAAAGGCATATGAGAGAACTGGTCACGCTGAAGCAACCAATTCTTGGTCCATGAATTCCTCCCCACTCTGTTCATGGACTGGACTTGTGTCAAGGTCAGGACACCAACACCAAGCCCCCGCACAGCACGAACTCTACGAGGAGTACGCATACGCAACATGGCTAGAAAAAGGTCGGCTGCTCAGAACGAAGTAACAGAACGCACTGAAGAACAGCAAGGCCTGTGAAGAGCGACCTGAATAACAGCAACGAGCGGACAAGATCGCACAGAAATCTCCAATACAAACTGACTGCATGCACTGAAGAGCAGATACAAACCCACAAGCACAAACTGAACAGCAGAAAACGATCTGAAAACCACGAGTCTGAAAAAGCGCGAATCGTCTCTCACCAAACTTTTACTAACACGAAATTAGCAAAAGGAGCCCAAAGGGTGCCGCGCTTGGTTCTGAACCGGCCTTTTCTAGTCTCGTCGTACGTGGTGTACGTGACCGCGTGGTTGGCGAATCGGAAATTCCGACAAGTTTGTGCGACCGTGTGTAGACAAAACAAGTTTGAGCCAACATCCGTCGGAAAAAATCCTAGGATTTTGTTGTCGGAATGTCCGAACAAAGTCCGACCGTGTGTACGCCCTATTAGTGTAGTGTGAGTATAGTGTGTTAGTGTAGTGTGAGTATACAGTAGTGTAGTGTGTCCGTATAGTATGTCAGTATACAGTGAGTATAGTGTAGTGTCAGTTTAGTACGTTAGTGTAGTGCAGTATTTAACACAGCATTACATAATATTTAGTGCTGTATACAGTGCTATAGACCTTTTTTTTTTTTGGCTGCTGCATTTTTTTGTCCCCTGCCTTTTTTTTAAATTTTCAGCCGCATTTCTTCTGACAGCGACGCTGTTGTTTCTCCTTTTTTGTTTATTATAGTTTTTACATTTCTGTTAGTGGCAGTCCTTGATTTAAAGTGGTTGTATGCCCGCACTGAAATTTTTATAAAAAAACAAAAACACAACGTAAGGCAAAGGCATAATGAGCTAGTATGCAGCGCATACTAGCTCATTGTGAAATACGCACCTTAGAACGAGGCCTCAGCATCTAATCCCGGTCCACACCGAGGGAGCTGACACATTCCCTTGGCGTGCCCTCCGGGTTCGCAGCTCCGGCGCTTTGAGTGGCCAGGGACGCAATTACGTCACTCCTGCGCATGCGCGCGGGAGTCTTATTCCTGGCAAGCCGGGCCTTCACAGCGCATGCGACGCTGACGTCAGCGGATACATGCAAAGTGATCAGCTCCTAAACCATACAGGTTTAGGAGATATTCATTTTACCTACAGGTAAGCCTTATTATAGGCTTACCTGTAGGTAAAAATGACAAATAAGGGTATACAACCGCTTTAACCACTTGCCCACCGCACTATAGCCGAATGACGGCTACAGTGCGGCTCCATAACTCTGGGAGGGCGTACACTGACGTCCTCCCAGAGTCTCGCTCCCGTGCGCCCCCTGGGGCACACACATGGGAACATCTGTGCTCGCCGGGTTCACGGGACCCGGCGCAGCACGGATCGCAGTAAAAGGCCAATGACAGCGGCCCTTTACCACGTGATCGCTCCGTCCAATGACGGAGCGATCACAAATGTCAATAAACCAGGGTCAAAGAAAGTTCAAAGCTCTCCTCTCCTCACACCGATACAGCGTAAGAGGAGAGGAGAGATCGCATGACAAACTGTGAGTTCATAATATATTTAGCAGTGCCCAGCAGTGCCCAACAGTGCTACATCAGTGCCCAACAGTGCTACATCAGTGCCATCTGTGCCACAACAGTTCTATCTGTGCCACATCAGTGCCATCTGTGCCACATCTGTGCCACCTCTGTGTTAATCAGTGCCATCAGAACCACACCAGAGCCACACCAGTGCCACACCAGTGTCCATCAGTGCCACCTGTGCCCATCAGTGCCACCTGTGCCCATCAGTGCTCATCTGCGCCTCTGCAGTGTCACATCAGTGCCGCCCTTGCCCACCAGTGCTGCCTGTGCCACCTCTGTGCTAATCAGTGCTACCAGAGCCACACCAGTGCAACCAGAGCCACACCAGTGTCGCTATAGTGCACACCAGTGCCACACCAGTCCCACCTGTGCCACACCAGTGCCACCTGTGCCCATCAGTGCCACCTGTGCCCATCAGTGCTCATCTGTGCCTCTGCGGTGCCACCTGGGCCCACCAGTGCCACCTGTGCCCACCAGTGCTGCCTGTGCCCACCAGTGCCACCACAGTGCAATCAGTGCCACTACACAGTACAATCAGTGCCACTACACAGTACAATCAGTGCCACTACAATGCCAATTGGTGCCACTACTTTGCCAATCGGTGCCATCTGTGCCACTACCATGCCATCAGTGCAACTCAGTGCCACTACAGTGCCCAATAGTGCACATCAGTACTCTGCAGTGCAGCCTCACCAGCCACCAGTATGGTAAAAAATATTTTACCAGTGAGGAGGCCTACCATCGTCTAAGCATGACCGATGAGAGCAGCGGGGAGCTCTCTGAGTCTCAGTCTGATTCAGATTCAGCCTATGAACCCTGTGACAAACAGTGGGTCTGATACAGCATCGGAAGAGGAACGTGTGCCCGTGAAAAGAAGGCATTCTGGCGTGGAGCAGCAGCCTACTACCAGCAGCGCAGGGCCATCAACCTCCAGCGCAGGGCCATCCACCTAGACCGCAGTGCCACTGCAACAAAGGCCAAGCACCAGTAGGGTGTCATCTCAGCCCCAAAGGGATAGGGGCCATGCCAGCCTTCCCTATGCCCTTCAAAACCCCCTGTGGCTTCCCACCAAATTCCGGAGCAGCAAACATCCCCCCTTTCACCACCCAGCCAGATGTCCAGGTGAACACCGATGATTTTGCAATGCTTGATTTTTTTCATTTGATTTTCACCGAAGACTTACTATCGTCCATTGTGGCCCAGTGCAACCTCTATGCACAGCAGTACATAGTAAGCAACCCTGGTTCTAGTTACGCCCGTCCCTTTGAGTAGAGAGAACTTACCGTAGAGGAATTCAAAATTTTTTTAGGCCTAACTTTTAATATGGGACTCACAAAAAAAACAAATTGTACTCCTATTGGTCTACCAACCCCATCCACCACATGCCACTCTTCTCATCCATCATGCCAAGATCAAGATACCTTATGATTATGCAGTTCTTCCACTATAATGACAACACCCAGTGCCCTCCCTGAAATGACCCAGCTTTTGACAAATTATTTAAAATTTGGGCACTCCTAAATCATTTCTCTGAAAATTTCCCCCAGTTATATACCCCGAACAGAATATCTCCGTGGATGAGTCCCTTATAAAATTCTCAGGCAGGCTGGGCATCAAACAATTTATCCCCAGCAAAAAGGCCCAATATGGGGTTAAAATGTACAAACTTCGTGACCGAGCAACAGGGTACATCTACTTGTTCCTGGTGTATGAAGGGAAGGACTCCCAACTGATCCCATCAGATGATTAAACCCTACCTTCCCACAAGAAAATCCCGTCATTGGTATAAAAAAGTGTCCATTTATTTTTTCAGTTTGGCCATGTATAACACATGTTATTTACAAAAAATCTACCGAGACCCCCGTATCCTATCTTCACTACCAGGAACAAGTAATCTCCGCACTTTTGTACCCTGAAAGCCCACCAGAAAATATTTGCTCTGATTCCGTGAGCAGACTCTAGGAACGCCACTTTCCTGAGAAAACCCCCCCCCGTGAAACAGGCCACAGACGTCAGAAGAAATGCCGGGTGTGCTTCAGAAGAGGAGTTAGAAGAGACACCACGTATTATTGTCCCCGATGTCCTTCCCAACCAGGCCTCTGTATAGGTGAATGTTTCCTCTTTTACCATACCTCTCTACATTATTAGGGAAGTAAGGTAAATGTTATTCTCATTTCCTGTCATTTTCCTCCACACCCCTTATGCCACTGCACTGAACCTGACTTACCTCAGCCTTGTCTGGAACTGACCCTGACCTGTTATACGACCAAGCTTCTGCCTAACACTAAAACTCTACCTACCTCTGCCTTCTCCGGAACTGACCCTGGCCTGTTATACGACCAAGCTTCTGCCTAACGCTAAACTGTACTTTTTACCTCTGCCTGCTCTGGAACTGACCCTGGACTGTTTGACCACATTTTTTGCCTGCCTCTTGGACTGATCATTTACCCTGCTATGCTAGTGGGAACACAGGGGTCTCACATATGTGAGGGGCTCCAGAAATGTTTTTCTGGATGAAGAAAACTAATTTTTTAGTTTTCTCAGTCCCGGATTAGGGTCTGGAGACTCAGAGGCTTCAAAGAGATTTGGGTGGGAGTAGCCTCTACTCCTGTCCCCATTCTTTCCTGGCCTGCTACTTGGACCATGTTCCTGCTTACTACCAGGACCAATATTTTGGCACTGCTGGCAATGTCTCTACTTGCACTGACCTTGGACTGTATATGGACAGTATCCCTGCCTGTACTGGCTATGGAAAATATTCCTGCCTGCTGCCTGGACAATTATATTCACTGTCGCTGACCACGTCCCTGCCTGCTGCCTGGATCAGGGCTCTCCTCCTGTGGACAACTGCACTACTAAAACCACAGCTAATCTTTTGTTTACCCTTTGCTCAGAAGAATGTATTTTAAGGTGTAATTCTTGATATGTTCATGCTATGTGTTAGAAATATGAAGGGCCTTCAAAAATGTGATAGATTGTAAGGAAATTAGATGTGTAATCTATGCTCCTAGAACGCCTAAATGTGCTACTTCAATGTTGGGCCTCTGTATGTGGCCAGGCTGTGTAAAAGTCTCACATATGTGGTATCGCCATACTCAGGAGGAGTAGCAGAATATATTTTGGGGTGTCATTTGTGGAATGTACATGCCATGTGAGAGAAATAACCTGTTAAAATGACAATTTGGTGTGAAAAAAAAGAAAAAAAATCTTCATTTTGCAAACAATTGTGGGAAAAAAATTACAACTTCAAAAAACTAACCATGCCTCTTACTAAATACCTTGGAATGTTTACTTTTCAAAAAGGGGTCATTTTGTGGGTATTTGTACTTTCCTGGCTTGTTAGGGTCTCGAGAAATGAGACTCAGAAACTCAGTACATCAGGTGTGATCAGATGTGATCAATTTTCAGTGATTGGCACCATAGCTTGTAGACTCTATAAGTTTCACACAGACTAAATAATATACACTAATTTAGGTTATTTTTACCAAAGATATGTAGCAGTATACATTTTGGCCCAAATGTATGAAGATAAATTACTGTATTTATCGGCGTATAACACAGGGGAAAATCGTGGGTGCGTGTTATACGCTGATCCCCGCTAATCGTGATCTTTCGGAGTGATCGCCGCCGACATTCACATAGCGTGTAATTTTAAATATGGCACCGCGGAGTTAGGAGGGACTCGGCGGCGCTGAACGAGCGCCCCTGAGATCACAGTGACTGGGCGGAGCCGAGATACACATAGCCGAGTGTTCTCGGCTCTTTGCGGAGCCGCTCACAGTCATGCCCAGTCCCGCCATTGGACCTATGTTATGTCCATCATAGGGCGGGACTGGGCGTGACTGTGAGCGGCAACGAGAAAAGCCGAGTCAGCTATGTGTATCTCTGCTCCGCCCAGTCACCGAGTCCCTCCGAACTCCGCGGCGCCATATTTAAAACTACACGCTCTGTGTATGTCGGCGGCGATCTGTTCAAGGCAAGCATGTAATGGACACTGGGGGCAAGGCTGCACTGACCACTGGGGCAAGGCTGCACTGGGGCAAAGCTGCACTGACAATTCTGCACTGGGGCAAAGCTGCACTGACAAGGCTGCACTGGGGCAAAGCTGCACTGACAAGGCTGCACTGGGACAAATCTGCACTCACAAATCTGCACTGGGACAAAGCTGCACTGACAAGGCTGCACTGGGGCAAAGCTGCAGTGACAATTCTGCACTACGGCAAAGCTGCACTGACAAGGCTGCAATGGACACTGGGGCAAGGCTGCACTGACACTGAAAAGGCTGCAATGACACTGACAAGGCTGCAGATGGACACGATAAGGCTGCATTGATGGGCATTTAAATGTAAGGTTTTTTTTCCTTAAACTTCCCTCCTAAAAGTTTTTTTCCTTAAAATTCCCTCCTAAACTTGGGGTGCGTGTTATATGCCGGCGCGTGTTATACGCCGATAAATACGGTACTTATTTGCAAAATGTTATAATAGAAATGAAGAAAAATGCTTTTTTTTTTACAAAATGTTTGGTCTTTTTTCATTTATAGCACAGAAAATAAAAACCCAGAAGTGCTCAAATACCACCAAAAGAAAGCTCTATTTGTGTGAAAAAAAGGACGGAAATTTCATATGGGTACAGAGTTGCATGACTGAGTGATTGTCATTCAAAATGTGAGAGCACTGAAAGCTAAAAATTGGTCTGGTTAGGAAGGGGGTTTAAGTGTCCAGTGGTCAAGTGGTTAAAGTTCACCAAACTCCACTTTTCATTCAATAAAGTGCATCCAATCACACATTTCCCAGTTTCTATTATATTTGGGTAATAAGCCCCCCCCATCATGTCTGGGAGGACAACAAGGAGAGGCAGAGGTTCCCATGCCACTATGAGGGGGGCAGCAGCGTATGTGTCCACAGGCAAAGGTGGACATGGTCCTTCCTCAGGCAGGGCATCATTTCCTCTGTTTAGTCACGTTGCCCATGTTATCCATTCAGCCACAGCATGCAGAGGAAGTGGTGGACTGGCTTACTAAACTATCCTCATCCTCCTCATCTTCTATGACCCAAGCTGACACTAGTGGGCAGTCCACCGTAGCTGCCAGAGCGGCTTATTCTGCCTCCTTGTCCACAGCTATTCCTGCCATAGCCCCACTATCATGCATGGAGGAGTCAGCTGAGTTATTTGAACACAGCGTCAGCCATTTGCTTATTGGCAATGCAAAGCCATTACTTGATTCTGATGTTGGTTCTGAGGCAGTAGCGGCTGGGGAAGTTTTAGGATGGGGGGGTGCCAGACCCTGCCCTTCCTTTTTGACTCCTCCCACTTGGTGAAAATGGGCGTGGTTTCAGCAAAATAGTGGGCGTGGCTCTAAGGTGGTGTGGTTAGCGTCTGAGATGAATGAGGGATGGAGGGAGAGAGGGATGGAGGGACAGCAGGCCCACATCCTACACAACAATAGAAATATGTGTATTCTACAAAGTTTAACACTCAGCAGATAAAGATACTCCAAACACCTAGTGTTAGCACTTCAATCATCCCGGCACCATGGTTGTTGTGGTGTCAGGATGATTGAAGCGCATTATTTCTATTATTACATTGTAATATAAAATGAAATCATTCAACTCACCATAATGCAGAATCAGTGGGAGCCCTGAGCGTGTCACTAGCCACGTCGCCTGCCACCAGATGCCATCAGGTGTCCCCAGCGGAGTCCCTCCTTACATGTAGCCTGTGTCACATCAAATGCAGCCTGTGTCACATCAAATGCAGCCAGCCTGTGTCCAGCCTGTGTCACATCAAATGCAGCCAGCCTGTGTCCCTGCGTCCAGCCTGTGTCACAAAAAATGCCACCAGCCTGTGTCACATGAAATGCAACCAGCCTGTGTGACATGAAATGCAGTCAGCCTGTGTCCCTGTGTCCAGCCTGTGTCCCATGAAATGCAGCCAGCCTGTGTGACATGAAATGCAGTCAGCCTGTGTCCCTGTGTCCAGCCTGTGTCCCATGAAATGCAGCCAGCCTGTGTCCCATGAAATGCAGCCAGCCTGTATCCCTGTGTCCAGCCTGTGTCCCATGAAATGCAGCCAGCCTGTGTCCCATGAAATGCAGCCAGCCTGTGTCCCATGAAATGCAGCCAGCCTGTGTCCCATGAAATGCAGCCAGCCTGTGACCCATGACATGCAGCCAGCCTGTGTCCCATGAAATGTAGCCGGCCTGTGTCCCTGTGTTCAGCCTGTGTCCCATGAAATGCAGCCAGCCTGTGTCCCTGTGTCCAGCCTGTGCCACATGAAATGCTGCCAGCCTGTGTCACATGAAATGCAGCCAGCCTGTGTCCCTGTGTCCAGCCTGTGTCCCATGAAATGCAGCCAGCCTGTGTCCCTGTGTCCAGCCTGTGTCACATGAAATGCAGCCAGCCCGTGTCCCTGCGTCCAGCCTGTGTCCCATGAAATGCCGCCAGCCTGTGTCCCTGCATCCAGCCTGTGTCCCATGAAAAGCAGCCAGCCTGTGTCCCTGTGTCCAGCCTGTGTCCCATGAAATGCAGCCAGCCTGTGTCCCTGTGTCCAGCCTGTGTCCCATGAAATGCAGCCAGCCTGTGTCCCATGAAATGCAGCCAGCCTGTGTCCCTGCGTCCAGCCTGTGTCCCATGAAATGCCACCTGCCTGTGTCCCATGAAATGCCACCTGCCTGTGTCCCATGTAATACAGCCAGCCTGTGTCCCTGTGTCCAGCCTGTGTCCCATGATCTGCAGCCAGCCTGTGTCCCTGTGTCCAGCCTGTGTCCCATGAAATGCAGCCAGCCTGTATCCCTGTGTCCAGCCTGTGTCCCATGAAATGCAGCCAGCCTGTGTCCCATGAAATGCAGCCAGCCTGTGTCCCATGACATGCAGCCAGCCTATGTCCCATGAAATGTAGCCAGCTTGTGTCCCTGTGTCCAGCCTGTGTCCCATGAAATGCAGCCAGCCTGTGGCCCTGTGTCCAGCCTGTGTCACATGAAATGCTGCCAGCCTGTGTCACATGAAATGCAGCCAGCCTGTGTCCCTGTGTCCAGCCTGTGTCCCATGTAATACAGCCAGCCTGTGTCCCTGCGTCCAGCCTGTGTCCCATGAAATGCAGCCAGCATGTGTCCCTGCGTCCAGCCTGTGTCACATGAAATGCCGCCAGCCTGTGTCCCATGAAATGCAGCCAGCCTGTGTCCCTGTGTCCAGCCTGTGTCACATGAAATGCAGCCAGCCTGTGTCCCATGAAATGCAGCCAGCCTGTGTCCCTGTGTCCAGCCTGTGTCCCATGAACTGCAGCCAGCCTGTGTCCCATGAAATGCAGCCAGCCTGTGTCCCATGAAATGCAGCCAGCCTGTGTCCCTGTGTCCAGCCTGTGTCACATGAAATGCCGCCAGCCTGTGTCCCATGAAATGCAGCCAGCCGGTGTCCCTGTGTCCAGCCTGTGTCACATGAAATGCAGCCAGCCTGTGTCCCATGAAATGCAGCCAGCCTGTGTCCAGCCTGTGTCCCATGAAATGCAGCCAGCCCGTGTCCCTGTGTCCAGCCTGTGTCCCATGAAATGCAGCCAGCCTGTGTCCCTGTGTCCAGCCTGTGTCCCATGAAATGCAGCCAGCCTGTGTCCCTGTGTCCAGCCTGTGTCCCATGAAATGCAGCCAGCCTGTGTCCCTGTGTCCAGCCTGTGTCACATGAAATGCAGCCAGCCCGTGTCCCTGCGTCCAGCCTGTGTCACATGAAATGCCACCAGCCTGTGTCCCATGAAAAGCAGCCAGCCTGTGTCCCTGTGTCCAGCCTGTGTCCCATGAAATGCAGCCACCCTGTGTCCAGCCTGTGTCCCATGAAATGCAGCCATCCTATGTCCAGCCTGTGTGACATGAAATGCAGCCAGCTTGTGTCCAGCCTGGGTCCCTGTGTCCAGCCTGTGTGACATGAAATGCAGCCAGCCTGTGTCCCTGTGTCCCATAAAATGCAGCCAGCCTGTGTCCAGCCTGTGTCACATCAAATGCAGCCAGCCTGTGTCCCTGCGTCCAGCCTGTGTCACAAAAAATGCCACCAGCCTGTGTCACATGAAATGCAACCAGCCTGTGTGACATGAAATGCAGTCAGCCTGTGTCCCTGTGTCCAGCCTGTGTCCCATGAAATGCAGCCAGCCTGTGTCCCATGAAATGCAGCCAGCCTGTATCCCTGTGTCCAGCCTGTGTCCCATGAAATGCCACCTGCCTGTGTCCCATGAAATGCCACCTGCCTGTGTCCCATGTAATACAGCCAGCCTATGTCCCTGTGTCCAGCCTGTGTCCCATGATCTGCAGCCAGCCTGTGTCCCTGTGTCCAGCCTGTGTCCCATGAAATGCAGCCAGCCTGTATCCCTGTGTCCAGCCTGTGTCCCATGAAATGCAGCCAGCCTGTGTCCCATGAAATGCAGCCAGCCTGTGTCCCATGACATGCAGCCAGCCTATGTCCCATGAAATGTAGCCGGCCTGTGTCCCTGTGTCCAGCCTGTGTCCCATGAAATGCAGCCAGCCTGTGTCCCTGTGTCCAGCCTGTGTCACATGAAATGCTGCCAGCCTGTGTCACATGAAATGCAGCCAGCCTGTGTCCCTGTGTCCAGCCTGTGTCCCATGTAATACAGCCAGCCTGTGTCCCTGCGTCCAGCCTGTGTCCCATGAAATGCAGCCAGCCTGTGTCCCTGTGTCCAGCCTGTGTCACATGAAATGCCGCCAGCCTGTGTCCCATGAAATGCAGCCAGCCTGTGTCCCTGTGTCCAGCCTGTGTCACATGAAATGCAGCCAGCCTGTGTCCCATGAAATGCAGCCAGCCTGTGTCCCTGTGTCCAGCCTGTGTCACATGAAATGCAGCCAGCCTGTGTCCCATGAAATGCAGCCAGCCTGTGTCCCATGAAATGCAGCCAGCCTGTGTCCCTGTGTCCAGCCTGTGTCACATGAAATGCCGCCAGCCTGTGTCCCATGAAATGCAGCCAGCCTGTGTCCCTGTGTCCAGCCTGTGTCACATGAAATGCAGCCAGCCTGTGTCCCATGAAATGCAGCCAGCCTGTGTCCAGCCTGTGTCCCATGAAATGCAGCCAGCCCGTGTCCCTGTGTCCAGCCTGTGTCCCATGAAATGCAGCCAGCCCGTGTCCCTGTGTCCAGCCTGTGTCCCATGAAATGCAGCCAGCCTGTGTCCCTGTGTCCAGCCTGTGTCCCATGAAATGCAGCCAGCCTGTGTCCCTGTGTCCAGCCTGTGTCCCATGAAATGCAGCCAGCCTGTGTCCCTGTGTCCAGCCTGTGTCCCATGAAATGCAGCCAGCCTGTGTCCTTGTGTCCAGCCTGTGTCACATGAAATGCAGCCAGCCCGTGTCCCTGCGTCCAGCCTGTGTCACATGAAATGCCACCAGCCTGTGTCCCATGAAAAGCAGCCAGCCTGTGTCCCTGTGTCCAGCCTGTGTCCCATGAAATGCAGCCAGCCTGTGTCCCTGTGTCCAGCCTGTGTCCCATGAAATGCAGCCAGCCTGTGTCCCTGTGTCCAGCCTGTGTCCAGCCTGTGTCCCATGAAATGCAGCCAGCCTGTGTCCCTGTGTCCAGCCTGTGTCACATGAAATGCAGCCAGCCCGTGTCCCTGCGTCCAGCCTGTGTCACATGAAATGCCACCAGCCTGTGTCCCATGAAAAGCAGCCAGCCTGTGTCCCTGTGTCCAGCCTGTGTCCCATGAAATGCAGCCACCCTGTGTCCAGCCTGTGTCCCATGAAATGCAGCCATCCTGTGTCCAGCCTGTGTGACATGAAATGCAGCCAGCTTGTGTCCAGCCTGGGTCCCTGTGTCCAGCCTGTGTGACATGAAATGCAGCCAGCCTGTGTCCCTGTGTCCCATAAAATGCAGCCAGCCTGTGTCCCTGTGTCCCATGAACTGCAGCTAGCCTGTGTCCCATGAAATGCAGCCAACCTGTGTCCAGCCTGTGTCCCATGAAATGCAGCCAGCCTGTGTCCAGCCTGTGTACTTACCTTGCTGTGGTGTCCTCTCCTGTGATGTCTCCTTCCACTGGCAGTGGTGATTCCGCTCCTCATACTTCCTGTTTCCTCTCTCCCGGGCGCAATGGGAGAGAGAAAACAGGAAGTGACATCAAACTCGCATGTCAATCAAACCGCCCGGCCGTGGTAATAGATACTACAAGCGCCGGGCGGAAGCTACTCGGCGCCTCGGAAAGCGCTGCAAGGCTGGATAAAAGCCTGCAAATGAATTGCCGTGTCTGCAATCTCGTGATTGCATAGATGTGGTGCTTCCCATAAGTGCACTGTGTCTGGCGTCGCACTGTGTCCGGCGTCCGAACACAGTGCACTTAAGGACCTTTTTTTTTTTTTTTAAAGGGCCAGCTTTAAAATTTTTTTTACATTTTTTTGTGTCTGCCTGAGGGAGAGAGGGAGGGAGGGGGGGGCGCCCAGTGTATTACAAAGTTGGTTGCAGTGATGATGAGGGTGGAGGATGGAGGGGATGATGATGAGGTCACTGACGCAACTTGGGTGCCAGATATCGCAGATGAAAAAAGAGAGGGTGAGGCACAACCCCAACGAGGCAGCCATCATGGGAGAGTAGAGAGCAGCCACCCTATTCCATCACATTGTGAAGCTGTTATCTCCCAGCCCACTTCCCACAACTCAGCTGTCTGGGCCTTTTTTAGCACATGTGCAGCTGATCGCACTGTTGCAATTTGCAATCTCTTCTGCAAGCAGTTCCAGCGTGGCAAAAACACCAACCATTTACTATAGCCATAGCTGACATCCTTCTGTAAGTCATTGAGCGCCAGACACTTCTTGCATGTAATAGAGGTTCTATTTCTTTTGACAGTCCTTTTTATATATTTTGGGGGAAAGAGGGTTGGGGCCAGGACACCCTTAGTTGCAAACTTAATTGGCAGTCTCCGAGACTTTAATAGGAGGACAGTCGTACAGGGAAAGGCCCCAGCAAGGCGCCACTTCTGCACGTGCAGGATTGCTGTCTCCTATGGTAACAGTCCTTTAACAGTTCCTAACTCAAACGTAACAGTTCTTTCAGCTCCACTACAACTGCTCCTTGTAGTTCTTCAATACTTAGTTCCCGGTCTCTCACTAGACCCTCTGATTCACTGACTATGAATTCCTTGAGCTCCTCCAAGGTTTGCGGTGGTATCTACCTCAAACGTCACCCTCCGCTTCTTTGCTGGGTCCCTAGCTTGGCACTATGGATATCTTCAAGCTTCACCCCTGCTAACCAGCTCGGTCCCTGGCTTGACACATAAGGCTGCTCTGCAAGCATCTCCCCCACTGGTTAGGTCCTTGACTTGATCACCGCCTGAAGTTTCCTGATTCTCCACTGTGCCCTTTCAGTGAGAATATGATTCCGGTACTTTGTTCAGTTACTCACTGTGGTCCCTGGTAAAGGCGATTGGTCCCTTCGTGGCGACAGCTTTCTTTCTACCTCCGAACACTGACAGGTTATCCGGCCGGCAGAACTGTCACTTTTGGTTGGACTGCAAGCCGCAGTCCCAACCCTGCGCTGCCCTCTTACTATTGGATAGGCCCTCACACAGCCTTGCAACTAGATGCCCCCGGGATAGGCCCAATATCCAGCCTAGCAGCCTGGGCAGATGACACACGTCCACCCAGCCGTCTAGGTGGCAAAGAACACAGATCACTTGACCTCACCCGAATATGAAGGCTCTCCCAGCAGGCCAAGGGATTAAAGAAACCCCTGCCCATTGGCTGGGACACCCACATACCCATAACCTGACCTTAGGTTGCCCTTCTCGTATCTAGTACCACCAAGTACCCGGCCACCTAGTCAGACATCTCAAGTCTCCCGGGAGCCTCCCGCATTTGGCTGTGGGCTCCCGGGCTCCCACGGGTGCAGGGCGATCTCTCGGCTGTGCCTGTCACTCAGCCACAGACAGACAGAGCAGCCTGAATGGCTGAATGGAGTACGGCCGCTCTGTCTGTGACTGAGTGACAGGCAGAGGGGGGACAGCCAATACTGCTGTCCCCAGTCTGCTTTGGCTGCTGCATGGGTACATTTTTTCAGCAGGGAAGGAGGGGGGTGGGCAGAGGCAGTGGCGTTGTTATGAAGGGGCGGGGGGTGTGGACCGCATCCGGGTGACACCTGTGGGCAGCGGCATCGCACAATCCGCACACCCCACTGATCTGTGTCTCTCCTTGGCTCTCGGCTCAGATCGGTCCCCCGCCCCTCCAGCCCCCTTCACTGCAGCTCCTCCCACACTACTGTACACAGGATGGATGAGGGAGTCCATGGAGGGACACGCCGCTGTACATATCCCATGCTGTTCTGAGGTCTGAACAGTGTACTGTATATTTGTACATGGACAAATGCTGGGGGCGCTATGGAAGGGGGGACTTCTAGCACAAGTGGAGAGGGGGGGTCTGCACTGAGGAGGTTTATGCTGATGGAGGGGGGGTCTGCACTGAGGGGAGTCTATACTGATGGAGGGGGGTGAATATGCTGAGGGGGTGTCTATACTGATGGGGAGGTCTATACAGCAGAAGGGGGGTCTGTACTGAGGGGGAGGTGTCTATACTGCGGGAGGGGGGTCTGCACTGAGGGAGGGGGGTCTGTACTTAGGGAGGGGGGGTTTGTACTGAGGGAGGGGGGTCTGTACTGCGGGAGGGTGGTCTGTACTGCGGGAGGGGGGTCTGCACTGTAGGATAGGGGTCTGCACTGTGGGAGTGCGGGATAGGAGTCTGTACTGCGGGAGAGGGGTCTGCACTTCGGGAGTGTGGGAGAGGTGTCTGCACTGCGCGAGAGGGGTCTGTACTGCGGGAGTGCAGGAGATTAGTCTGTGCTGCGGGAGAGGGGTCTGCACTGCGGGAGGGGGGTCTGTACTGAATTCACTGACATCAGCCCCGTTGCAGCCAAACCCCAGGACTAGCAGCCAGACCCCAGGACCAGCAGCCCAGCTCCAGCAGCCGGACCCTTGGCACCAGCAGCCAGACCCTTGGCCCCAGCAGCTGGCCCTTGACCCCAGCAGCCGGACCCCAGGCCCCAACAGCCAGACCCCAGGGCCAGCAGCCCAGCTCTAGCTGCCAGACCCTTGGCCTCAGCAGCCAGACCCCAGGACCAGCAGCCCAACTCCAGCAGCCGGACCCATGGCCCCAGCAGCCAGAGCCCAGGCTCCAGCAGCCAGACCCCAGGACCAGCAGCACAGCTCCAGCAGCCAGACCCAAGGACCACCAGCCCAGCCCCTGTGTGATCAGGCTGCATTTCATGGGCACTGGTATAGCTGCATTTTATTGTAGGGGAGGTCGGCACCGGTGCGAAGCGTCACCTCCCTGAAATAAGTTTGAAACCTCCCTAAAATTAGTTTTTGCAGGTTGGGATGTCTGCCTAGTGGTAGAAGAGAAAAGTGCAACAGGGCCAAGCTTAGGGAGAAATCAATAGATCCCTACCAATCGACCAAGATAATTACTCTTGGCAAGTAAATTTGTGAGGAGCTCCCTGACCAGGGCGCTACAGGCACATCAGCTGTCAGCGGGTTTCCCTACTGACAGCTGAATGTAAAAAAAAGAATGTCGGCAATGAAAAATACATGAAAGAAGAACGGCGTGAGGTTCATCCCCCCCCCCCACGCATACCAGAAACAAAAACTTTTGACCTTGAAATGTAAAGATTTGCTCTACTATAGGCTATGTGTACAGGCAACAAATGACACCAAGGAACAACATTATCAACGAACATTTTATGTAGGTGAAATACACACGGGGCAGGCAGGAAGGTTTATAATGAAAGGGATGGTCGGCACTCAGGATGACATCCAAAATGGCATTTCTTTATTAACCTCCCTGGCGGTATGATTCTTTCTGATTTTAGGTGCTGAAAGCGGTACAATTATTTTGCATGGAAATTTGGCGTTTTATATTGTAGGTCTGTAATTATTAACAATAACACACTTAAATCTGTCCAAACAAGAGTCTAGTAGATATCCCGGATATGATAAAGTTTGAAACACAAAAACATAAATTTTAATATAATAAAAAAATAATAATAATTAAAAAAAATAAAAATAAATAGTAATAAAATAAATTTCCACACGATTCACTATCGCTCAATTCTGCAAGTGTTCTAATTTACTATCGCTGTTTTCTAGCTGGTCTAAAGCCATTTTTGACGTAAAGGGACACTTTTTGGTTGCTATGGACAATCTCCAGTTTCCAGGCAGAAAGAACAGTATATGCAATATAAAACTGCATGCAGGGCATGGGCCAGAGCACTGGGGACAAATGGGATGTGAAATGATTTCATACAGTACTGTAATCTGTAAGATTACAATACTGTATGTGTTATGCTTTTTACATTTTTTTGAATTTGCCGCCAGGCTCCGCCCCCGTGCGTCGCGACGCTCGCAGGGAACGGAGCCTGGCACAGAGAGGCTTCGGGACAAGACACAGCCCGCGGACACTGCGGGGGACATCGCAGGATCCCGGGGACAAGGTAAGTAAGGAGGCACCAGGATCCTGCGATGCAATCCCGAGTGTGGCTCGGGGTTACCGCTAATGGTCCTGAATTTTAACCCCGAGCCACACTCGGGAATACCGCCAGGGAGGTTAAATACATGTACAAAGATGTAAAACAGCCTAAGTGTTTTGGACGTTAGTCCTTAGTCATGGCTGAAGGTTTATAATGCCTTAAAATTGCTCTAATGCCGCACACACACAGGCAGACTTTTCGGACGGTCTTTCCGACGGACTTTCGAACGAGCGAACTTGCCTACACACGATCACACCAAAGTCCGACGGATTCGTACGTGATGACGTACACCGGACTAAAGTAAGGAAGTTGATAGCCAGTAGGCAATAGCTGCCCTAGCGTTGGTTTTTGTCCATCGGACTAGCATACAGACGAGCGGATTTTTCGACCGGACTCGAGTCCGTCGGAAAGGTTTGAAACATGTTCCAAATCTAAAGTCCGTCAGATTTTCGACCGAAAAAGTCAGCTGCAGGTCCGATGGAGCCCACACACGGTCGGATTGTCCGCCGGATTCGGTCCTTCGGACCAGTCCAGTCAAACAGTCCGCCCGTGTGTACACAGCATAAGGTGTGTTTTTCTTTGTGTCCTGGGTATTCTCTTTTCACCTTTTTTTGCATTCTTTGAGGATTTTTAGGAAAAACAGAATCTGAATAGCAAATTAAAATAGTTTTTTTCTTTTTACATTTTTTCCCTTTTCTTTTTTGGTGTGTAGGAAGGTACAGCATGGTGCAGTATCGAACCATGTGTAGGCTCCATCGTACATTTGCTGTCGGAATTTCCGACAACAAATGTTTGGGAGCTGGTTCTCAAATTTTCCGACAACAAAACTTGTTGTCGGAAATTCCGATCGTGTGTACACAATTCCGACGCACAAAATTCCACGCATGCTCTGAATCAAGCAGAAGAGCCGCACTGGCTATTGAACTTCATTTTTCTCGGCTCGTCGTACGTGTTGTACGTCACCGCGTTCTTGACGTTCGGAATTTCCGACAAGATTTGTGTGACCGTGTGCATGCAAGACAAGTTTGAGCCAAAATCCGTCTGAAAAAAATCCACGGTTTTGTTGTCGGAATGTGCGATCGTGTGTACAGGGCATTACTGTTATTAATAAAACAATTCACATCCCATTCCCCTCTTTGTCTGCCTCTGGATCTAGAGGATGGATTATCTCTCAGTAAGGATGTGGTGGTGGTATTGGCTTCCTTGGCTGCTGAACTTTGATCACCTCGTCTGAGACTGCATTGTCTATGTTTATAGAGCTGTGTCTTGTTGGCTTATGGCTCTCTTCCGGGGTGTGCTGGTTTGTTTTTGTTTCAAGCCTTTCCTCTCTTCTCCATCATTTTGCTCGGGCTGTGGGTCATTTTCTTCCCCCTCATTTGCATTTTCTCCACATTTTTTTTGATCAGGGTTCTTGGGAATTTTGGCATCTACAGCAAACATTTAAAATAATACATTAAACATCAGTAGTGTAAATGACAATGTCATTAAATATAAATATAAATATATATATATAGCCTATGCAGGGAACAGAGCTGTGGGAGGGGCCCAGCAGGCTCCACAGACCACAGGCTGCCTGCAGAAAACTACAGGAGGAGGCGGAGACAAGACCAGTCATTCTGCACAAGGAGAGAGATCAGCAGTGAGCGGTCTTTATTACAGGAAGTCTCACACTGGATCACTGCACAGATCTGGAAGAAATATACAAAGCTCACCGAGATTCAAATAAGATGTCTCTTATATGTATAAAAAAGGTACCTAGCATGAGAGTGAAGGGTATTGGTTTTGGTGACCAGATTGCTTTAAGCAAAGAAATCCAGTAACCCAAATCAACCAATCAGGATCCATCTTGTACTGCTCTGATGTCATCAGCATGAGTTCTGATTGGTTACTATCCCTTACTATTACCAGTGACTCTTTGTTGGCATAGTCATCTCTACCTGCTCCTTTGCCTTTGATACAGGAAACTCCCGAGAGCCTTAGACCAGTGTTTCTCAACTCCAGTCCTCAAGGCGCCCCAACAGGTCATGTTTTCAGGATTTCCCTCAGATGAAATGGCTGTGGTAATTACTAAGGCAGTGAAACTGATCAAATCACCTATGCAAAATAATGGAAGGCCTGAAAACATGACCTGTTGGGCAGGCTTGGGGACTGTAGTTGAGAAACACTGCCTTAGTATGACTGGATGGTGAATATGTATTTGGCTAAACTTCCATTACAATCACCTAAAAGCATCTCTCTTATATAGAAAATGTCTACTCCAGAATTCAGCTTTAATCATACAAAGTTATTTTTAACATCTGTATGGTGCAGTCAAACATATTTACTATACCTCCCAAATGTCCCTGATTTGGAGGGGCTATCCTATAATGGAACCAAATCCTTCTGTCAGTACCTGTGAAACTGCATCTACAATTATTCTCTGCAAATGGGGACAAAATCGAATATAACTATGCCAACACATTTCAGGGGCCACACAATCCCCCTTCATCAGGGATGGGTGAAGTGGCAGAAAGCTAAATGGACTCGAAAGCACCCCTAAGCAGACTGATTTGCAGGCAGAGGATGTTACAGACGGTGAACGGTCAGTTCTGTGTTAATAGTAGAGTTTAGAGGGCCTTACTTTTGAGTTAATTTAACATTAGAGTCATGGGGAAGGTTAATGTTGGAATTAGAATTATAGAGATGGTTAATGTTAGGTTACTCATGGGGTTAGGGTTAGAGTTATGGGAAAGTTTCATGTTGGTGTTATGGATGGGGTTAGTGTTAGTATTGGAGATATAAGAAGGGTTCATGTTGGTGGCTAACGGATGGGGTTAGTGTTAGGTTTGTAGTTAAAGGCGGGGTTAAGATTACAGTTCTGGAGATGTTAGGGTTACACATGGGGTTAGGGTTGGAGTTATGAGAATGGTTCATGTTGGTGTTACGGATGGGGTTAGTGTTAAGGTTGGAGTTATGAGAATGGTTCATGTTGGTGTTACGGATGGGGTTAGTGTTAAGGTTGGAGTTATGGGAAGGCTTCATGTTAGTGTTATGGATGGGGTTAGTGTTATGGTTGGAATTATGGGAAGGGTTCATGTTAGTGTTACAGATGGGGTTAGTGTTATGGTTGGAATTATGGGAAGGGTTCATGTTAGTGTTACGGATGGGGTTAGTGTTATGGTTGGAATTATGGGAAGGGTTCATGTTGGTGTTATGGATGGGATTAGTGTTATGGTTGGAATTATGGGAAGGGTTCATGTTAGTGTTACGGATGGGGTTAGTGTTATGGTTGGAATTATGGGAAGGGTTCATGTTAGTGTTATGGATGGGATTAGTGTTATGGTTGGAATTATGGGAAGGGTTCATGTTAGTGTTATGGATGGGATTAGTGTTATGGTTGGAATTATGGGAAGGGTTCATGTTAGTGTTACGGATGGGGTTAGTGTTATGGTTGGAATTATGGGAAGGGTTCATGTTGGTGTTATGGTTGGAATTATGGGAAGGGTTCATGTTAGTGTTATGGATGGGATTAGTGTTATGGTTGGAATTATGGGAAGGGTTCATGTTAGTGTTACGGATGGGGTTAGTGTTATGGTTGGAATTATGGGAAGGGTTCATGTTAGTGTTATGGATGGGGTTAGTGTTATGGTTGGAATTATGGGAAGGGTTCATGTTAGTGTTATGGATGGGATTAGTGTTATGGTTGGAATTATGGGAAGGGTTCATGTTAGTGTTACGGATGGGATTAGTGTTATGGTTGGAATTATGGGAAGGGTTCATGTTAGTGTTATGGATGGGATTAGTGTTATGGTTGGAATTATGGGAAGGGTTCATGTTAGTGTTACGGATGGGATTAGTGTTATGGTTGGAATTATGGGAAGGGTTCATGTTAGTGTTATGGATGGGATTAGTGTTATGGTTGGAATTATGGGAAGGGTTCATGTTAGTGTTATGGATGGGATTAGTGTTATGGTTGGAATTATGGGAAGGGTTCATGTTAGTGTTATGGATGGGATTAGTGTTATGGTTGGAATTATGGGAAGGGTTCATGTTGGTGTTACGGATGGGGTTAGTGTTAGGGTTGGAGTTATGGGAAGGGTTCATGTTGGTGTTACGGATGGGGTTAGTTTTAGGGTTGGAGTTATGGGAAGGGTTCATGTTGGTGTTACGGATGGGGTTAGTGTTAGGGTTGGAGTTATGGTTAGGGTTCATGTTGGTGTTATGGATGTAGTTAGGTTTGGAGTTATGGAAAGGGCTCATGTTAGTGTTATGGATGGGGTTAGTGTTAAGGTTGGAGTTATGGGAATGGTTCATGTTAGTGTTACAGATGGGGTTAGTGTTAAAGAGGAACTGCAGTCTGCTCACATAATTTGTAATAAAAACATGTTTGCCATTCTGAAGCTTCCCTCCAACCACTTTGCATATTATTTTATATATATTGTGATTCTGTACTTGTCAAATATGCTGCAGAAATCTCCCTCCACCGAGTCTGTCTGTAACCATTTTAACTGTGGGCAGCTGAAGCTGCTGCATTTTCACTTCCTGGATTTACATAGACGCATACCTCCAGCTCTGCAGCTCTCATTGGCCCTCTTATGACTCATCCCCCCTCCCTTCCTGGCAAACTCTCACGAGAGTGAGAGAGAGAGCTGTGCATTATGTCATAAGCCTAGGCTAATGACCAGACAAGAAACAGGAAGTGGGCTGTATAAGGGATTTACTGGCAGAAGGAAAATGTTTTACTATCCAAAGTTAAAACAACAAAGGCAGAAGATTTAATACATGGAAAGATGAAAAAATGACTGAAGTTCTGCTTTAGACACCTTTTCACACTGTGCCGCCACCGGCGTCAGCAGTAAAGTGGCGCTATTTTTAGCACCACTTTACCGTTGTTTTAGCAGTGCTAGCGGGGTGGTTTTAACCCCCCGCTAGCCACCGAAATGGGGTCAAATCCGCCTGCAAAACGCCGGAGCGCCGTTTTGCCGGCGGTATCGCGGCGCAGCCCCATTGATTTCAATGGGGAGCAGCGGTGGAGGAGCGGTGAGTTCACCGCTCCAAAGAAGCTGCTGGCAGGACTTTTTCTGATGCCCTGCCAGCGCAACACTCCAGTGTGAAAGCCCTCGGTTGAATGGAGCAGCTGTTTAGGGGCGGTTTGCTCGCTATTTTTAACGCTATAGAGCCTGCAAAACGCCCCAGTGTGAAAGGGGTCCTAAAGAGGAAGTCCAGTCAAAAATAAATAAAAAATAAAAGTCAGCAGTTACAAATACTGCAGCTTTTGACTTTTAATTGGACACTTACCTGTCCCAGGGTCCAGCGATGCGGGGGATCGAAGCCCCGCATGTCTCCTCCTCCGTTCAGCGGCGCCGGCATTGCAATTGTGGGTGCCGGGCTGTGGCTTCACAGCCTGGCACCCACTGTGCATGCGCGAGCTGCACCGCGCGCCGTGGTTGGCTGCTCAGTCACCTGGGACCTGTAATGGGTCCCAGATGATTGGCAGGAGGGAGGGAGCAGAGCTGAGCCCTTCCTGTGCCGAGGGGGAAGTGATGTCACCAGCCCAGGCACTGAAAGAGGCAGACTACGAGGGACCCCCTAGCAACAGGCATTTAGAGGTAAGTAAAAAAAAAAAATCCAAATTTTTTTTGAATTTTTCTTTAGGATTTTTAATGTTTTTTTTTTTTGGGTGGAACTCCACTTTAAGGTTGAAGTTATGGGAAGGGTTCATGTTAGTGTTAGGGTTGGAGTTACGGGAAGGGTTCAGGTTGTTGTTACAAATGGGGTTAGTGTTAATGTTGGAGTTAAATGAAGTGTTAGTGTTAGGGTTAGAATTATAGTTAAGGTTAATGTTAGAGTTACAGAGAGGTTTGTTGTTAGAATCATAGTTATGGAGAAGATTGATATTAGGATTAGAGGGAGACCTCTCCTTGTAGCCCCCACTGTCTAAAACATCTTATGGTGACGGAGCAGTATTAAACCCAAAACCAAAAATGTAATGTATTAGATGTGGTAGCTGCATTCGTTTTCTTTTTTAGACTTTTTCCCTTGGTTTTCCCCTGGTGACCTAGTCAGCAAAACACTTTCCGTATTAGAGTGCCCCCACTCTGGATGAAGAAGCGCAGGTAACACATTTGAACAGCAGCATTGTTACTCCAGAGGCATGGATTAGCAGACTTATATATACTAACAAATTGAAGACAAACTCCAGCTCACACTTTAAACCAGTTACAACAAAATAGTTTCCTTTATTCCTTTTGGGATAAAGGTTTTACATAAATAAGTAAAAGCTGATTATTATAAGCACCCCTGTCAGTAATAAATGGTTTGTCTCAACCCCCCAACTTCTACATCTGCAGGACAGCTTGTTCTTTTGAAAAACAACAGATTTACTGACCAGATCACCAGGTGACAAAAAGGGAACGAAAGCCTAAAAAATAAAACGAGTGCAGCCATCATATCTAAGAACTGGTAAGCTGCAATAAAATAAATGTTTGATTTTGGGTTAACTAGCACTAATTTTGTCCAAGCAGCCAATCTCCTGCACAGGCCGTGCTCCCTTCTTCTTTGGGTTCTTTCATAGTGATCCATTCATAAGTTGCTGAAACCTGTGCCTGGCTGATTTATATGTGTTTTATTTGTCTTGGCCAGGAATAGCGGATCTTCTGAACTCTTCCATCCTTTTCTTGAGCCAACTCACAGTTGTGTATGTGCATTTGTCACCTCGGTAATACAGAATACCTTCTTTACCTTCCCCCAGCCACCAAAATAATCACATTTACTGATTTTATTTTATTTTGATGAACAAAAAAAAAAAGTTTCTGCAGAAATGTAATATTTAATCAATGCAAGCTACAGATCGAATGAAACTGGTGCAGCCTTAGTCATGTGATATTTGGTTTCAAAGACAAAACAGTTGAGTTATTTGAGATGTAGCTTCCTACCTTGTATTTGTTTTTTCAGCATGTCATGATCATATTTCCACCAAAGACAACAAAAGGCTACTACCGACAGCCCAAATAAGCAGCCAAGAATAATAGTTGCAACTTTATAGTCAAAGTCATTGGACATCTTTTCATCTGCAGAAAGAACAATGTTTACCTGTAAATTAAACTTCAAGTTGTTTTCTTTAACCACACAATAAATGACGCAGATAAGCAGGAAAAACAAAGAGAGAAATGAAGAGCAGCCACATTCTGTGAATACTGTAAAGTAAAATTCCCTCATTTGTCCCAGAGAGGATAAAGTCATAAAAATAGTTCCACAACAACCTTTGTTAATCCCTCTCTGCCTTGCCCCAGTGTCCCTTTAAGAGCCCTTTCACACTGGGGCGGGGGCGGCGTTGGCGTCGGCGGTAAACCGCTGCTATTATTAGCGGCGTTTTACCGCCGGTATACGGCCGCTAGCAGGGCGGTTTTACCCCCCGCTAGCGGCCGAGAAAGGGTTAAATACCTCCGCAAAGCGCCTCTGAAGAGGCGCTTTGCCGGTGGTATAGCCACACCGTCCCATAAATTTCAAAGGGCAGGAGCGGTAAAGGAGCGGTATATACTCCGCTCCTTCACCGCTCCGAAGATGCTGCTAGCAGGACTTTTTTTACCGTCCTGCCAGCGGGCCCCTGGGGCTTTCACACTGGAGACAAAGCAGCGGCACTTTCGGGTGGGTTTGCAGGCGCTATTATTAGCGCAATAGCGCCTGCAAACCGCCCCAGTGTGAAAGGGCCCTTAGTCAGTTTTTATGGCTCCGGTAGGGGACGGGCTTAGGGTTGCCACCTTTTCTTCAAGTCAAACCCGAACACTTTAGCAGCGCACAGCAATTTTTTTATAGTATAAACTATACATATATTTTGCTATTAAATAACATTTCTAATCATATGAAGTTAATAACAAGAGTCCCCCTTTACATCAGAGTCCACAGAGTTCCCCTTTTACATCTGAACTCGCTGTAAGGGAGGACTCTGCAGACTCTGATGTAAGGGAGAACTCTGGGGACTCTAACATAAGGAATCCTCTGGGAACCCTGATGTAAGGGGAAACACTGTGGCCTCTGGTGTAAAGGGGAACTCTGATGTAAGGGGTGCTCTGAGAACCCTGATTTGCCTTAGTGTATCTACTCAGAGGCAGGAGAGAAAAGGGGAGACTTCAGTCACAGACAGGGATGGATGGTGAGCTCACTTACCCCTTGGCAGTCAGCACCTCTCATCTGGATGTATCTGAGGCTGCTGGACTTCAATCCCCGGCGCTATGCCTAAGAATAGGGAAGTTGGGGCTGGGAATTTGGAGTGTGGGCAGACACAGAGGGGTGGGGCAGGAGGAAGAGGTGCAGATTGAGCCCTCGCTCCTCTCCCGTCTGTTTGTGTGTTGGGGGGGGTTGTTAGTGTTGGCTTTAAGCGCTATGAAAGAGTTATGCCGTGTACAAACGAGCTGACTTTTCAACGGACCGGACTCCGTCTGACAATTTGACCGTGTGTGGGCTCCAGCAGACTTTTTTTCCCCGTGCCATAACAGACACTCTCAGCTTAGACAACTGCAGCTGGCAACCCTGCTGTCTGGGTTTCAGGCAGTCTGAAACCCAAACGCATGATTCCAAAACCGAACTGTCCGGGTGAATCCTGGACAGGTGGCAACCCTAGACTGGCTGCCCAATCAAGTGACCACTGTGAATGGCTATCACAATGGTCACATGATTGAGGGCCTGTCCTACTGGTTCCTGAACATTCCTAGAGACCAGGAACTGTCTATGACAGCTCGGTCTCTGTGCTGGGAGTGTGTAGTGAGTGCGCTCTGAGCACAGAAACATTGGCTAACCATAGATGTATATGTCTGCTGTGTGGGTGTTATGGGCCACCCTCTTTGCTGCTGCACTTATACATTGCGTGGGCAGCAAGAAGATAACCCTTTTACCGCAGAGGAACCCTTAAAATCGTTTTCAGGTCTAGGGGAGCCTCTGCTAAAATCAGTTTATTGGGCTTTAGTGGGAAGAACGGACCGAACATTGGTGGTCATTGGGAAAAATGTCCCTTACATTGGTGGTCAGTGGGAAGAATGCTTCTTATGTTGGTGGTCAATGAGAAGAATACTCCTTACTTTGGTGATCAGTGGGAAGAATACTCCTTACTTTGGTGGTCAATGGGAAGAATGTCCCTTACATGTCCCTTACATTAGTGATCAATTGGAAAAATACTCTTTACATTTGTGGTCAGTGGGAAGAATGCCCCTTACATTGGTTGCCATTGTGAAGAATGCTTCTTACATTGGTGATCAGTGAGAAGAATGTTCCTTACATTGGTGATCAGTGGGAAGAACGTTCCTTACATTGGTGATCAGTGGGAAGAATGTTCCTTACATTGGTGATCAGTGAGAAGAATGTTCCTTACATTGGTGATCAGTGGGAAGAATGTCCCTTACATTGGTGATCAGTGGGAAGAATGTTCCTTACATTGGTGATCAGTGGGAAGAATTCCCCTTACATTGGTGATCAGTGGGAAGAATGTCCCTTACATTGGTGATCAGTGGGAAGAATGTTCCTTACATTGGTGATCAGTGGGAAGAATGTTCCTTACATTGGTGATCAGTGGGAAGAATGTTTCTTACATTGGTGATCAGTGGGAAGAATACTCCTGACATTGGTGGATAGTAAGAAGAATGTCCCTTTTTCAAACAGCTAAAAAGATAACAGGTGTCATAGCATCGGGTCTTTCAAATGGCATTGGCCCCAGAACTATGCAAGCACCAGGGACGTGCATTCAGGGGAGGCAGGTGAGGCAGAGCCATGAACATAAAAAAATAAATAAAAATAAAAGATTGACTTCAAGGGTCATAGCTCAGTGACCCGGGGTCCCAGAGACCCCAACTTTGTATAATATGAAAGATGAAGCTTTGAAGTGCGCACACACGTGGAATGGCGCCAAACTTCAGTACTTAAAAATCTCCATAGGTGACGCTTTAAATTTTTTTACAGGTTACATGTTTAGAGTTACTGAGGAGGTCTAGTGCTAGAATTATTTTATTTCTCTCGCTCTAACGATCGCGGTGTATGTAACCTGTGTGTATCTGGCTCTGATACTAGCCAGTGCCTCACCAGCTACTGACCTCACCGCACGTCCCTGGCAAGCACCATCAAATCAGATGTCAGTCATCCACAGCTCAAGGTCCCCTAGCAACCTCCAGAGGAACCCAAGGTTTCCACAGAACCCTAGTTGAGAATGGCTGTTCGAAAACCATCATCCTACCTATGAATCTGTTGCAAGTAGCACTGGCCTGTTGATTTTTTTTTCTTTTTTATGCTCTCTAAACAATGGAGACAGTAAGGCTTCACTCATACCTAGGTGTTTGGAATCGCGGGTGGAATAGCCGCGATTCTGCCCGTGATCCCAGAATCGCGACAAAACGCAAGACGTGATTAAAATGCTATTACTTGTTAATGGAACCCCAATCAGGGTGTGATTTTGCCACGATTGTCCAACGATAAATTGCGCTGCAATCGTGGCAAAATCGCAACGCGTGAAGCTTGTCGCTCAAAAAGGAGCTTCTTTTGCGTGACAGCGTTGCGCATTGCAATTTTGCAGCTATTGCAGCGCGATTTATCCCAAGACAATCGTGGCAAAATCGCACCGCGATTGGGGTGCCATTAACAAGTAATGGTATCGCAATCGTGTCCCACATTTCGCCCATGATTCTAAACGCCTAGGTATGAATGAAGCTTCACAGCCAGTTTCCCTTACCTAAGATGCCAGCACCTGGACCTGAAGCTGATTAAAGAATCGGCTTGGGTGAGGACATTGCTGGATCCCTGGACAGATAAGTGTCCTTATATTAAAAGTTAGCAGCTACAGTTTTTGCACCTACTGACTTTTAATTTTTTGAGGGGGAGACTGGAGCTCCTCTTTAAGACAAGACTGCAAGATATGGCGTAACCACCAATCTGGAAGACGATTTAGGCTGGGTTCACACTTATGCTAATTGGATGTGGGTTTCCCCCTGCTGCGTGCCGTTTCGCAGTGTGAACTCAGCCTTAGGCTAACCATTCTTGTCCAGAATTCCTCCAGGGATGTTGCCCAAACTGTGGTTGATTTATCTCCCCTCTGATGATGCCTCCAAAGTTCTTGGGCCAAAACCACTTGGCAGAGCCAGCAGCATGACACCAATGATCTTTTAAGCTGTCTGTAGGGGTTGCATTCTTCCTACTGACCAACATCGTAAGGGACATTTTTCCCATGGACCCCGAATAAATTGGATTTAGTAACGGTTCCCCAAGACTTGAAAACTGTTTTAGGGGTTCTTCTAATGTTAAAAAAAAAGGAGGTTTAGAAAGGCTGCTTTAGGCAAAATAAACAGCATCATTACCTCCATATTTCAGTTGAAGGTCTTTATTCAGAGGTGTAGGTAAAGACACATGTTGGACTCTGCAGGAGAAGTTCCGCTCTCTGTCCTCCTCAGTGAATCTTAGTATTATTGAGCTGTTTCTACTGTATGTCCCATCCGGATTGTTTTGAAGTTTTCCTTCTAGAACATAGCCCAATGGCTCTCCATCCCGGAGCCATGTGATGTTAATGTCCTCCGGGTAGAATCCAGAGATTTCACAGCACAGGAAACTTTTTTTACTTATCATGACATCATCATTAACAACTGTGATCTTCGGAACAGCTGTTAAATATATAAAAAAAAGTACAAAATCAGTATTGCTAGGTAATTTCCAATGTATATGTAAAATACATAATACAAATGTATGTAAGCTATAATGACGTTTACACATTCCTCATGGAGTATGCACTTATATATTAAACATGGGTGAAGTTCCTCTTTAATGTGTGGACACATCTAATATACCGTACCTTGAATGGTCATCACTGTAGATTTTTGCTCTAGGAATTGTGCATTGCTCACTGAACATTTGTAGATTCCACGATCTGCCATAGATATGTTATAGATCCTCAGATTTGCAGTGCCATTTAAAGCTTGGTCTTTATCCATGGAATATTTGGACGTATTATACCCCGCCGAAACATCAGTTCCTACAATAACTGAATTATTATAATACCAATAAACTGCAAACTTTGGAGAATTCTTGAGATTTTGATCCGATGTGAATGTGCAGGGAATGTTAGCTTCTGATCCGAGGGTGGCTGTATAGGCTGAAGTGGCAAATATTTGTACATCAGCATCTACATGAGAAGACAATAAATAAAGTGGTTATGTTTGTATGATAAGATAAATACACACACTGCATGCAATCACAAGGGATCCTAGTGCTCCAAGTCATTGGTTCCTTTTGTCCTTTTGTGACCATACAGTAGTTGCAAGGAATGTTAAAGCAGAAAATAACACAATTGACATGAATAGTCCATTAAAAGGCAACGTGGCAAAACCAATTTTGCTGCAATATCCAGGTTCAATACAGAATTGTCCCATGC
This sequence comes from Lithobates septentrionalis, assembly GCA_037952835.1. Classification (NCBI taxonomy): domain Eukaryota; kingdom Metazoa; phylum Chordata; class Amphibia; order Anura; family Ranidae; genus Lithobates; species Lithobates septentrionalis. The sequence continues at coordinate 5,192,319 of JBBDGP010000149.1, forward strand.
AGGAGTTTTTTCTCTGCCACTAGATGTCCTCATTCAGTATGGACAGCATAATATAACCTACTTTCTGTGAGCCCAGGTCATCCTGAATCCACATCAGTCTGTGATTAGTGAGAAGAGATGCAACATGAGTTCATCTCTCTGTCACTCTGATTTCTCCTCCTATCAGCATGTCTTTTGTCAGTACATGAGCAGATTGGCTACCTGTGCTGGTACTTCCTCTCACACTCCAGCCCTGCTGTACAGGGACGGTTGTAGGCTGAGACCAGGTCAAATCTGCTAGTATTTAACCACTCCAGCTCCGGAAGACTTGCTCCCCTTCACCAGGTCATTTTTTGTGATACGGCACTGCGTTACTTTAACTGACAATTGTGCGGTCATGCGACGCTGTGCCCAAATAAAATGTATGTCATTTTTTCCCACAAGTAGAGCTTTCTTTTGGTCATATTTGGTCACCTCTGCGGTTTTTATTTGCGCTATAAACAAAAAAAGACAGACATCTTGAAAAAAACAAAACAATATTTTTTACTTTCTGCTATAACACATATTCAATAATTTTTTTTAAAAAAAATCTAATTTCTTCATCAATTTTGGCCAATATGTATTCTGCTACATGTTTTTAGTAAAAAAAAAATCAATACATGTATATTGATTGGTTTATGCAAAAGTTATCGCGTCTACAAACTAAGGGATATTTTTCTATATTTTTTCTTTATTTTATTTTTTTTACTTGGTGGTGATTAGCGACTTATAGGGGGACTGTGATATTGCGGTAGACAAATCAGACACCTAACTGACCCTTTCACACTTTTAGGGGACCAGTGACACCAATACAGTGATCAGTGAAAAAAATATCCACTGACACTGCACTAATGACACTGACAGGGAAGGGGTTAACATCAGGGAGCAATCAAAGGGTTAAATGTGTTCTTAGGGAGTGCTTGCTAACTATGGGGTGGGGGAGTGTAAAGATCCATGTTCCTGCTTAGCAGAAACACAGGATCAGTACATTCCCCTCTCACAGAACGATAATCTGCCTTGTTTACATAGGCACAGGGCTGGACTGGGACACAAATTTGGCCCTGGACTTCATCCAGACTGGCCCACTTTAATTTTGAGTGTCCCCATCAGCAGTCCCCTTACATCAATGTCCCCATTAGCAGTCCCCTTCATCAGTGTCCCCATCAGCAGTCCCCTTACATCAGTGTCCCCATCAGCAGCCCCCTTACATCAGTGTCCCCATCAGCAGTCCCCTTACATCAGTGTCCCCATCAGCAGCCCCCTTACATCAGTGTCCCCATCAGCAGCCCCCTTACATCAATGTCCCCATCAGCAGTCCGCTTACATCAGTGTCCCCATCAGCAGTCCCCTTACATCAATGTCCCCATCAGAAGTCCCCTTACATCAGTGTCCCCATCAGCAGTCCCCTTACATCAATGTCCCCATTAGCAGTCCCCTTACATAAGTGTCCCCATCATCAGCCCCCTTACATCAGTGTCCCCATCAGCAGTCCCCTTACATCAGTGTCTCCATCAGCAGCCCCCTTACATCAGTGTCCCCATCAGCAGTCCCCTTACATCAGTGTCCCCATCAGCAGTCCCCTTACATCAGTGTCCCTATGAGCAGTCCCCTTACATAAGTGTCCCCATCATCAGCCCCCTTACATCAGTGTCTCCATCAGCAGCCCCCTTACATCAGTGTCCCCATCAGCAGCCCCCTTACATCAGTGTCCCCATCAGCAGTCCCCTTACATCAGTGTCCCCATCAGCAGTCCCCTTACATAAGTGTCCCCATCATCAGCCCCCTTATATCAGTGTCTCCATCAGCAGCCCCCTTACATCAGTGTCCCCATCAGCAGTCCCCTTACATCAGTGTCCCCATCAGCAGCCCCCTTACATCAGTGTCCCCATCAGCAGTCCCCTTACATCAGTGTCCCCATCATCAGCCCCCTTACATCAGTGTACCCATCAGCAGCCCCCTTACATCAATGTCCCCATCAGCAGTCCCCTTACATCAGTGTCCCCATCAGCAGTCCCCTTACATCAGTGTCCCCATCATCAGCCCCCTTACATCAGTGTCCCCATCAGCAGCCCCCTTACATCAATGTCCCCATCAGCAGTCCCATTACATCAGTGTCCCCATCATCAGCCCCCTTACATCAGTGTCCCCATCAGCAGTCCCCTTACATCAGTGTCCCCATCAGCAGCCCCCTTACATCAGTGTCCCCATCAGCAGCCCCCTTACATCAATGTCCCCATCAGCAGTCCCCTTACATCAGTGTCCCCATCATCAGCCCCCTTACATCAGTGTTCCCATCAGCAGTCCCCTTACATCAGTGTCCCCATCAGCAGTCCCCTTACATCAATGTCCCCATCAGCAGTCCCCTTACATCAGTGTCCCCATCAGCAGTCCCCTTTATTCTCTTTATTCTGCCTATGAAGCCAAATAATTGGAAATATTAGGACCAGGATACACCCAGATTCAGGGTCCCATCTATACGTTTTTTTGGTTCTTTTTGCGAAAACGCACTACAGTCCACTTAACATGGTTTCCTATGGGATACGTTCACACCTGTGCTTTTTTCAGCCGTTGCATTTTTGGAAAGGGTCAGGGGCTTTTTTAAATGCAAAATGGTGCAGCCCCCTTACATCAGTGTCCCCATCAGCAGTCCCCTTACATCAGTGTCCCCATCATCAGCCCCCTTACATCAGTGTCCCCATCAGCAGCCCCCTTACATCAGTGTCCCCATCAGCAGTCCCCTTACATCAGTGTCCCCATCAGCAGTCCCCTTACATCAGTGTCCCCATCATCAGCCCCCTTACATCAGTGTCCCCATCAGCAGCCCCCTTACATCAATGTCCCCATCAGCAGTCCCCTTACATCAGTGTCCCCATCATCAGCCCCCTTACATCAGTGTCCCCATCAGCAGTCCCCTTACATCAGTGTCCCCATCAGCAGTCCCCTTACATCAATGTCCCCATCAGCAGTCCCCTTACATCAGTGTCCCCATCAGCAGTCCCCTTTATTCTCTTTATTCTGCCTATGAAGCCAAATAATTGGAAATATTAGGACCAGGATACACTCAGATTCAGGGTCCCATCTATACGTTTTTTGGTTTTTTTTGCAAAAACGCACTACAGTCCACTTAACATGGTTTCCTATGGGATACGTTCACACCTGTGCTTTTTTCAGCCGTTGCCTTTTTGGAAAGGGTCAGGGGCTTTTTTAAATGCAAAATGGTGCTTTTTTTGCTTTTTTGGTTCCATAGACTTCAATGGAGAAGCTGCAGAAGAGCATGTAGTGCAATGAAAATTGGCCAAAAAAACCCCGCAAAACTCAAAATCGTGTGTGCAAAAACGCACAGCAAAATGCACTGTAGAATGCACCAATCGCAAACTGCATAGATGTGAACCGAGCCTTATGGCAGGTTCACTAGACAAACTGGGCTGCACTAGGCAGCCACGCCCAGCACAGTCCCAACACATAGACAAGGCAAAAGCTTCATATTGAATAAAGGATTCTGAAGTAGGCCTAAAGCTGATAAGATTCTATCCTGTTATTAACTCTCCAAGACCTCCCAGGTGTTTTATCACGGTTATATGATGGTTTAAATGTTTTGGGTTTATTTGAGATGTGCAAAAGAGAGATCACACAAACACTTATATGTGTAACGTTTATTTAAAGCGGAGCGCCGCCAAAATTTTTTTTTTTAAAAGTCAGCAGCTACAAATACTGCAGCTGCTGACTTTTAAAACATGGACACTTACCTGTCCAGGGCGCCCGCGATGTCGGCACCCGAGGCCGAACCGTCTCTCCGTCCTCGGGTGCTGCCGCCTCCATCTTCGGTAAGGGAATCAGGAAGTGAAGCCGTGCGGCTTCACTTCCCGGTTCCCTACTGCGCATGCGCGAGTCGCGCAGCGCAATACGGATGGTCCCTGCTGCCTCTGGGACCCGTGTGTTTCCCAGCAGGCAGCGGGGAGGGAGCAGGAAGTGGCGTAAATAACCGCAGATTCTGCGGCTATCTATGCCGGAAGTGGGTACAGATACCTGTAATATACAGGTATCTGTACCCCCCTCCCCCCTGAAAGGTGCCAACTGTGTCACCGGAGGGGGGGAGGAATCTGATGAGTGGAAGTTCCACTTTTGGGTGGAACTCCACTTTAAGTAATGGCAGATACAGATAACAAATGTAATAATATTAGAAAATATAACTAAAATACTTAGCTATAGATGTCTTTTTCACCACGGAGTCCCCTGTCCTTATGGCGTGGCACAAATGATCATATTAGATGCTTGTGTAATTTCAGCTCTGAGATGAGACTCACTTTTACAAGTTTTAGCTGTAGTATATACAGGACTAGTGTGTGAGTAAATGATCATAATTGTTTGTAGAGTGATACCACCTTTTAGGGAAGATATTGGACTTGGCCATATAGTCAGTTTACAATGCCATTCCTATAGCATTAGATCAGTTAAAGTGGTTGTAAAGGTACAAGGTTTTTTATCTTGATGCATTCTATGCATTAAGATAAAAAAACCTTTTGTGTGTAGAAGCCTTCCCAGCCCCATTTCTCTCCAGCGATGTCCACGAGTGTCTAAGCCATCTGGGACACTCCTCCTGATTGGCTGAGACACAGCAGCACCGCCATTGGCTCCCGCAGCTGTCAATCAAAATCAGTCAGCCAATCAGGGGAGAGAGGGGGAGGGGCCAGTTTGGGCTCTGTGCCTGAATGGACACATGGAGTTGTCGGTTCCAGTGTCCCCATAGGAAGCTGCTGACTGTGGGGGCACTTGATAGGAGGGAGGAGCTAGGAGCAGCAAAGAGGGACCCAAGAAGAGGAGGATCTGGGCTGCTCTGTGCAAAACCAACTGCACAGAGGAAGGAAGTGTAGCGCTTGGTTGCTACTAGTAACAAACATCTACCATATCACCCAGCTGCCAGACCTCCATCTATCACCTCAGAGACAATGAACAGTCATTTGCGTTGTTTTGTCTTTGTTTATTGAGGGATATAACTTGGTTGGGGGAAAGGGAATATGGGATGCTCATAGAACATGTTGCTTTGCCATCATATTAACCACCTCAATACTGGGCACTTTCACCCCCTTCCTGCCCAAGCCATTTTTTAGTTTTCAGCACTGTAGCATTTTGAATGACAATTGCGCGGTCATACAACACTGCACCCTAATGAAATTTTTATCATTTTTTCCCCACAAATAGAGCTTTCTTTTGGTGGTATTTGATCACCTCTGCGGTTTTTATTTATTATATGAAAAGGTGTATTTACAGGCCCAAAAACACACCACTCAGCGCCAGGGACCCTAGCAGCTCAAAAGCAGTAATAAATAAATAAAACATATATGAATATGTAAAACACCGATATGCTTAAAAAAGTCTCAAATAAGACTAAACAGAAAAGCAGCCGTTTAAAATTACAGAAAAATCATCATAAATAGTGGCATAACATAATCAACAAAATGATCATTATAACACACTAAAACAGCGCTAGTGTTGAGCTAAACGGATAATGTGGCCAACTTCACATGCAAAAAAAAGTCCTTAAAGAGAGAAGAGTAGTAAGCAAAATGGTTCAGAAAGTGTTCATAGGTGATCAGAGTACAGAAGTTCAGCGTGCACCTTCCACCGATCCTTCCACTTCCACCCTGTGAGAACACACTCCCCTCAGGGGGTTAAACTCACCAAAAGCCTAATACATATAAGCATCCAAGAAAGGAGAAATCCAAGCCACCAGCGCAATCGTCACTTCCGGCGTCGTGTAGGTCAAGCCCCTGACGCGTTTCGTCATATCCTGACTTCAACAGAGGGCGCCCTCTGTTGAAGTCAGGATATGACGAAACGCGTCTGGGCGTGACCTACACGACGCCGGAAGTGACGATTGCGCTCCACCACAGCCTGTGCTGCAACCAGGAAGTTAGTGATTGCTGCTTGGAAAGCGGAACCGGCTGGAGCTGACTATGGTGAAGTGCTGTGTCTAAATGCTTCCTCTGATGTGCTCTTTTGATTGCATTTACAATGTACGTATAATGTTTGAAGGGGGGTCTTTGTGTGATGTGAAGGGCTTTTATCTAATAAACAGGATTACGCTATGTACGCTTTTCTTTTGTTGTCTGGTGATTTATGAACCTTGACCATCTTGGATTCCTCCGGAGCGTTGCTGATAGTGGCTGGTGGCTTGGATTTCTCCTTTCTTGGATGCTTATATGTATTAGGCTTTTGGTGAGTTTAACCCCCTGAGGGGAGTGTGTTCTCACAGGGTGGAAGTGGAAGGATCGGTGGAAGGTGCACGCTGAACTTCTGTACTCTGATCACCTATGAACACTTTCTGAACCATTTTGCTTACTGCTCTTCTCTCTTTAAGGACTTTTTTTTGCATGTGAAGTTGGCCACATTATCCGTTTAGCTCAACACTAGCGCTGTTTTAGTGTGTTATAATGATCATTTTGTTGATTATGTTATGCCACTATTTATGATGGTTTTTATTTATTGCCCTATAAACAAAAGAAGAGGGATAAGTTTGAAAAAACACAATATTTTTTACTTTTTGCTATAATAAATATCCAATCTTTTTTTTTGTTAAACAAACTGTTTCCTCAGTTTAGTTTATTCTTCTACATATTTTTGGTAAAAGAAAATAGCAATAAGCGTATATTGATTGGTTTGCGCAAAAGTTATAGCATCTACAAAATAGGGGATAGATGTATAGCATTTTTATTTATTAATTTTTTTTACTAGTCATGGCGGCGATCTGCGATTTTTATTGTGACTGAGATATTGCGGCGGACATATCGGACACTTTTGACACATTTTTGGGACCATTCACATTTATACAGCAATCCGTGCTATAAAAATGCATTGATTACTGTGTAAATGTGACTGGCAGGGAAGGGGTTAACACTAGGGGGTGATCAAGGGGTTAAATGTGTATACTAGGGAGGTGATTCTAACTGTGGGGGAGGGGACTGACTGGGGGGGAGGTGACCGATCAGTGTCCCTATGTACAAGGGACACACCATCGGTCTCCTCTCCTCTGACAGGACGTGAATCTGTGTGTTTACACACACAGATCCACGGTCCTGCTCTGTTACCTGGCAATCGCGGGTGCCCGACGGACTTTGCAGCCACCGGGCACGAGCATCGGGAGGGCGATCACAGTGGGCGGGCAGCTAGTGGTTAAAGAACTTGAAATTTGGTTGAGCCTTGAAGTACGGATGCACATATAATATCTACAGTCTCTTCCCTACATCACCATGCAGACTGTTTCCCCTTCTCTGCGTACCTCCTGCAGACTGTTGCTCCCAGGACTTCTATCCTCCTGCACAAACTTTACTGTAGATCATTATCTTGCCTGTCGCATCATCCTCTATGAGCAAAAGAGGCCGCTCTGAACAGTCTCAGTGGCTGGCTGTAATAGTTGTTGTTACTAGGCCAGAGGTCTGAAGTACCTCTCCCCGGTGGCCTAGTAATTTAGTAGCACGTGTAGATTGGTGGACTCCCAGCTAGTCCAGTTTGCAAATCCTGCGCCCTCAGTCCGCATTGATTTGACACTTTCCCCACAGTCTTTCCTCTGGCCTCGCACCCAGCTCCCCTGGCATGCCTCACCCAGCAATCCACTGTGGTCCACTCACCGACCTTCTCCTGCCCCGAATCTAGGGTGCCCACGTGTCCCGGATTGCCCGGGACAATCCCGCAATTAGCAGGTCTGTCCCGGGTCCCGGGCACCTTCATTCCGGGACAATACAGTGTCCCGGAATGATACTGACAGAGTGAGCAAACCCTGCTGTAGCACTGGTGCTCACTCCGCCTCCACCTGATTCTCTACTGGCCACTGGTTGCTACAGCCGCCTGGCGTGTAGCAACCAGTGACGTAATAGATGTGACTCCCTGCTCAGCCTTCAAAGCGGAGGAGGAGTTAACTTCCTCCTCCTCCGCGCCTAGTGCTTTCCACCACGCTGGATGCCCTCCCACCTCCTTTATCCTCTGGCAAGTGACACGGCATCTGGGCCAGGTGTCAGTGGGGGCCCCACTCACGGCATCCCAAAGAAGAGTCTCTGCTACCGCACTTCCAGTCTCCACAGGGATCTCTACTGGGCACCTGACCCTTCACAGCATGGAGCAGCTGACACCAGGGATGTTCCCCGATCGCACAGTGTTATTCTAGTAGGGGGGGAGCCACCAGCCTCTGCCCACACCATAAGGAGAATCACTGGGGACACACTGGATTGTCAGAGGGAGTTGTAGAAGTTCTATAAAGCTGTCTGTTAGATGGATGAGCCTCCTTGTCAGTCCATTTATTCACCCCCCCCCTCTCCCCTCCCTAACCTGCCAGCTTGAAATGCTCCGAATCATAAATCACTGTGAGAGGACCATAAACCAGTGCTCAGGAGGGAGAGGGCAATGTACAGCTGTCAGTGTGTTTGTACATGTCTACTGCCTATGTGTGCTACACTGAGACATGAGACAAAACTGGCTTATCCACTTGCTCTCCAAAAGATTTACCCCTCCTTAATGACCAGGCCATTTTTGCAAAAAGTCACTGCGTTATTTTAACTGAGAATTGCGCAGTCATGCAACGCTGTAACCAAATAAAAATAAAAGATATCCTTTTTGTTCCCACAAACAGAACTTTCTTTTGGTGGTATTTGATCACCTCTGCGGTTTTCATATTTTGCACAATAAACAAAAAAGAGCGTAAATTTTGAAAAAAGAAAATTTTTTTTACTGCTATAAAACATCCAATAAAAAAATTGAAAAAAAAAAAAATCATCAATTTAGGCCAATATGTATTCTGCTACATATTTGTGGTAAAAAAAATCCCAATAAACGTATATTGATTGGTTTGCGCCTATATGTTTATAGCATCTACATGGAACATTTATGGAATTTTTATTTATTTTTCTTCTACTCGTAATGGTGACAAACAGCGACTTATAGCGGGACTGCAATGTTGCAGTGGACAAATTGGACACACTGCATCTGGTGGCAAGTGACAATCTCAGGGCTCCCACTGATTCTGCATTATGGTGAGTTGAAATATCTCATTATATATTCTAATGCAGTAATAGAAATAATGTGATTAGATCATCCTGACACCATATCAAGCATAGTGTCAGGATAATTAAAGTGCCAACACCAGCCATTCGCTCGACAAACCACCCGCTGCCAAATTCAACACCACTACCCATCCGCCAGTTGCCTCCACCACCTGGTAATTGGAAAAAGTTTGTTCCATGAAACAGGTCCCTCAAGAAAGGGGGGGGGGGTGTCCCTGAATGGCAGTTAGGAAATGTGGTCACCCAACCCGAGTCCATGATGGAGAACTCTGTACATATGTTCCAGCAGCTTCTCCAGCCCCTCTGTTCCAGGATACTTCACGCATGACCGTGTAAAGATGAAGCTCCCTCCCAGCTCTCCTGGGCTCCTCCACTAGGCCTCGCACCCCCCCCCCCCCCAGATGGGGATGGGGACCCTGCTACTGCCTAGTACTCCATTTTCCACCTCTCCCAGCCGACAACCCTCCCCCAGTGGGCTGGACCTGAGCTTATATGGGAGGCCTGCCTCATGCCAATTCCAATTGGGGATTGGTCAGGGCTCCTCATATGAGCTCCCTGCCACTCCAGTCCTGTGCCCTGCCCCTCTTCCAGATCATTCTCCCTGGAAGCAGGGGAGGTGCCCCAGAACTAGAGCACAGGTGGTCACACCCACTGCTACTCTAACCACTCTCTGCCCACAGATCAAAACAAACAGGCCTAGGCTGAAGCATAGGCCCGCCCAAATTGACCTGCTCTGGCAGCTTTCCTACAAAAATCCTCACTCTAGCACCTACCTAAGGTAGAGGGTGCTTCAGAAGTATAACATGTTTGTTATTTTTTTAAAGAAAAAAAAAACAGACTTTACAATCACTTTAAGGTAAAACCATACTTATGTCCTTATATGGTCCCTTAACCAGGATTTGGAGGCTTTCTTATACATTAATGAGCCACAATTAAAGGATAAATTAATTTTCTCCATCACTGGGGTAACTACAACAGGAACGTGTGAATGTTTCATGACCCTGAACCTGACTTGTGTTTTATCTGTAGTATGACATCCCACTTTTGCTAAATTTAAATTGTAGTTTACCAGTTCTAGGGCCAGCCATCACATCCACATCCTTAAATAGCAAGAACACATAAAAAGGTGATTGACTCCTAAAAAGATAAGACTTTGAAGGATATGAGGCTGTCACTGAGGTGAGCACACAATCAAGATAATATTGTAGAAACATTATTAAAATTCCATAAAGATAGATACAATCATATCACAAAGTGTAAACATTAGCACAAAGCTAGAGTTGATATTGATACTTATTTCCAGCAAGAATATATTGAGTTCATTGATACAGAGAAGTCCAACGTGTTTCGCAGAGTGGTGTCTCCGCTTCCTCAGGGAAACTCAGTATATGTCAACTTCATCAAAATATAAGTGTGTATGTTTCTATGGATGCAAAGGACCGAGACTGCAAGCTGGCCAAGTAGTCCATGGCGTCAGTACCCAGGACCAGGACTGGCAGACACTGGATCGCACACAGGTGGATTCAGGAGGAAGCAGTTTATATGCCCAGCATGCTAACAGATCAGCTCAGCAAAGCACCGCACACAGCCATGCAAACAATGTCCACCGTCGCATATACGTGGATATCAGAGCTGACATATACTGAGTTTTCCTGAAGAAGCGGAGACACCACTCTGCAAAACGCGTTGGACTACTCTGTGCCAATTAACACAATTTATTCTCGCTGGAAAAAAGTATTAACTCTAGCTTTGTGCTATTGTTTAAGATATAGGAAGCAGGAAAAAGAGGAAGAAGCGCCAGGGCAGTACATGTGCAGCATATAAAGATTTTATTGTAAAAACAAGATTTGTAACAAAGTGTTATGCACTCACATGCTCTGTAGGTGGGGGGCTTACCGCGGGCCTGAGGAGCCGCCCACCGCAGGGCTTACAGCGGTGGGCAGCTCCCCAGTGTGACAGCTCCAGATCACTTCTACACTGAGCAATCCAGCTGGCGTCCTTCTGTGATCCCTTGAGGCTTCATCTCCCCGCTAACACAAGATGATCGCGGCGTTACATCCCAAGGACGCAGCAGTCTTTTAAACGCAAATTTTGGGGGAAAAATTATTTCATGAATTTAAAAAAAACTAAACAGAAAAGTTAGCCCAACTGTTTTGTTTAATGTGAAAGATGATGTTATGTCGAGTAAATAGATACCTAACATGTCATGCTTTGAAATTGCGCACACTCATGGAATGGCGACAAACTACGGTACCTAAAAATCTCTATAGACGACGCTTTAAATTTTTTTAACGGTTACCAGGTTAGAGATACAGAGGAGATCTGGTGCTAGAATTATTGCTCTTGCTCTGACGATTGCAGGGATACCTCACATGTGTGATTTGAACACCATTTACATATGCGGGCGCGACTTACGTATGCGTTTTCTTTGCTGAATGAGCTCGCGGGGATGGGATTGCTTTAAATTTTTTTCTTTTTTTTCTTATTTATTTTATTTCTTTAAATTTTTTTACACTCTCTCTGTAAAAAAAAATAAAAAAATTCTGATCACTTTTATTGCTGTTATAAGGACTGTAAACATCCCTTGTGACAGTAATAGGTGGTGATAGGCAGGGGCGGACTGACCATTCGGGCACTCGGGCACTGCCCGAGGGCCCCATGCCACTAATGCTGCGTACACACGAGCGGACTTTTCGACCGGACTGGTCCAACGGACCAGCAGCCTAGTAAACCGGAAGTGACGTTGTGACGTTGCTTCCCTGTTTGCACATAGGAGACTGGAAAGAAGCCGCTTCCGGCTTTGATTCAGTCTCTCTCTAGCTGGCGGAAGTGCCGGAGCATGGATTGGGTCTCCCGGTGGGTTGGGAGGCCCGGGAACAGCGGTGGAAGGCAGCGGGAGGGGGAATGTCCACTCCCGCTCCTGTGGCATAACAACCGAGCGGCTTTTAGCTGCAATGGTTGTTATCCCTAAAGAGCCGATCGCCCGCTCTAAAAAACGGTACCGGGGTGATGCCTGCAGCTGCATGTATCCCCCTGGTATAACCCCTGAAAGCCGAGGCCGCATATGTGCGTACGGTCGGCACTAAGGGGATAAACAATTTTTTATTACCTTGATTGTGTGCTCACCTCAGTGACAGCCTCATATCCTTCAAAATCCAACCTTTGTAGGAGTCAATCACCTTTTTATGTAATCCCACTTTTGCTAATCTGTTCATATTATTTTTCTGTCAAAGCTTTTTAATGCCTGTAAATACTGCTCACCAATTATGTGTTTAGGTCATTCTATAAACAACCATATTACAGAATATATACTGAACATTTATATCCATGTGTGCCAATAAACTCCTCTGTTATCTCACCCGTAAGAAAAGTGGCCATGATTGAATTCCACTAAATGAAGAAACAAAGGGTGATAGACAATGGCCAGAACAAGGTAAATGAAGGCTCCATTCACACTGTTACATGTTGGGAAATCATGCAAAATCACGTACTTTCCCGACATGCACAGAAACGTGCTGCCTTTAGCAGATGTTCAGCAGTGCAATTAATTCTTAATAGCACCCCCCACACATCTGCTAATGCACGCACCATGCGGCCCGATTTTGCAAACGGTTCAGAGACTTCTTTTGTATGCTTCTCGCTTGTAGGGCAGCCCATTGAAATGAATGGGCTGCCCTACACGTAAAGCGTTGGAAACGCGCTTCTGCTCCATCTTACCTCTACGGTAAGTAGAAATTCCTTACTAGAAATAGTATGGCAAGCAACATTGAAACTGTTCCAGGGACATGCAGGTCTGCTTGATCCAGGGGTGGAACCAGGGGGGGGGCAACGGGGCAATTGCCCCCTCCGAGAATGTGGGTCAGTAAGTGGGCGGGCAGGCGTCGCTGTGGGTGAGAGAGCCGGCGGGCGGCTCCGCTGAAAGCACGGGCGGCCCGGTGGGGGGAGACAGCGGGCGGCTCCGGTGGGGAGAGACAACGGGTGGCTCCGGTGACAGCGTGAGCGGCTGCTGGCCAATCAGGGAGCCGGCGGGCGGAGGAGCAGAGAGATAACATCATCTCTCACCGCCCAGCGCCCGCCCTGCTTCCCTGCAGTTCCGCCCTCACTGTGTGTGCAGTGTGCAGGTAGCCGCGGCAGCAGAGAGATGACATCATCTCTCTGCTGCTTGACTGGGACACAGCAAGAGACGATTATAGTAGGCAAGTAACAATCCGCAACGTGTGGCATGGGACGTGGCAAGTGACAATTTGCAACGTGTGGCATGGGACGTGGCAAGTGACAATCTGCAACGTGTGGCATGGGATGTGGCAAGTAACAATCCGCAACGTGTGGCATGGGACGTGGCAAGTGACAATCTGCAACGTGTGGCAAGGGACGTGGCAAGTGACAATCCGCAACGTGTTGCATGGGATGTGGCAAGTGACAATCTGCAATGTGTGGCAAGGGACATGGCAAGTGACAATCCGCAACGTGTTGCATGGGATGTGGCAAGTGACAATCTGCAACGTTTGGCATGGGACATGGCAAGTGACAATCTGCAACTTGTGGCATGGAACGTGGCAAGTGACAATCTGCAACGTGTGGCATGGGACGTGGCAAGTGACAATCTGCAACGTGTGGCATGGGAGGTGGCAAGTGACAATCTGCATCTGGTGACAGGCGACGTGGCAAGTGACAATCCGCAACGTCTGGCATGGGACATGGCAAGTGACAATCTGTAACATGTGGCAAGTGACAATCTGCATCTAGTGACAGGCGACATGGCAAGTGGGAATCTGCAACGTGTGGCAGGGGACAGTGGCAAGTGACACGCTCGGGGGTCCCACTGATTCTGCATTATGGTGAGTTGAACTATTTCTTTTTTTATAACAATGTAATAATAGTAATAATGCGCTTCAATCATCCTGACACCATAACAACCACAGTGCCGTGATGATTGAAGCGCTAACACCAGCCATTTCCCATTTAAATTTACCCCAAAAAAAGTATTTTCTGGCAGTGTCCCTCCCAAGGCTCTGGATCCGCCCCTGGCTTGATCATGGAGACAAGGAGTGGAATGAGACAACACCCTTGTCTGATGGGGAAGTCACATTGGACACACGCAAATCCCAACCATGCATAAGATAGGCAGATATCATTCATGCAGGGGCATAACTACCACCATAGCGACCCATGCGGGCGCTATGGGGCCCTCAGCCGAGTGGGGCCCAGTGAGGATAAGAGCACCGCCGGCACAGTCTCCCAGCCAGGGGAAGAGAGAGGAAAGGAAGAGGCGAGCTGTCCGTATCAGCAGAGAGCTGAATTGCCCGATGTAAGAGCTTTCATTAGAACTTCCAGTGTTCCCGGGGCTCACGTCACATAGCTCCACCTTTTGGCCCGGTGCCTTTGATTTGACAGAACGCCGATCCAATGCGGGACATGTGACGTAATCAAAGGCATCGGGCCAAGAGGTGGGGCTATGTGACGATGAGCCTCGGGAAGACAGGAAATTCAAATGAAAGCTATTACAGCGGGCAATCCCGCTCTCTGCTGATCCGGGTGGCTTGCCTCATCCTCTGCATAGGTGGGGCTGTATGGGGCACAGGCAGACCAGGCTATATTGGGCACAGGTCACGCTGTATGGGGCACAGGTCATGCTGTATTGGGCACAGGTCACGCTGCATTGGGCACAGGTCACGCTGTATGTGGCACAGGTCACGCTGCATTGACACTAGGGCAGCTGTGGGGGGGCTGTTTGCAGGGGGGCCCCATACAACATTTTGCTATGTGGCCCTGCTATTTCTAGTTACGCCTCTGCATTCATGGCTATCTATCACAAGTCTTACTATCAAGTTTACTCTGGAAGGGTGTTGTTTAAAGCAACTGTGATGTAGGTGGAGTGATTACAATGTAATCGACTAGATAGATGGAAGGAGAGAATGAAAGAAGGAAAGATGGAGGATGGAAAAAAGAAGGACAGAAGGAAGGATGGAAAGAAGGAAGGAACGAAGGAAAGAAAGAAAAAGAAATAAGGAAAGAAAAAGTAAGGAGGAAGGAAAGAAGCAAAGATGGGAGAAAGAAGGAAGGAAGGAAGAAAGAAAAGAAGCGAAGATGGAAGAAAAGAATGACAGAAGGAAGGTTAGAAACAAGGAAGGAAAGAATGAAAGAAGGAAAGAAGCAAAATGGAAGAAAAGATGGACAGAAGGAAGGATGGAAAGAAGGAAGGAACAAAAGATAAGACGGAAAGAAGCAAAGAAGAAAAGAAGGACAGAAGGAAGGATGGAAAAAAGGAAAGAAGGAAGGAACAAAAGTAAGAAAAAAATAAGAAAGACGAAAAGAAGCAAAGATGGATGGAAGGAAAGAAAGAAAAAAGGAAGAAAAGAAAGAAAAAAAAGAAAAGAAAGGAAGAAAGAAAAGAAAAGAGAAATAGATAGATAGATAGATAGATAGATAGATAGATAGATAGATAGATAGATAGATAGATAGATAGATAGATAGATAGATAGATAGATAGATAGAGTAGATAGCAAAGAAAGATTAGTTTCAGCTGCTCTGACAATGAAGAAATTAAGTGACAGTTTCTGTGTCAGTATATACTGATAGTGATCCCTACATCATGCAACTAAACTAATGCCGCGTACACACGAGCGGACTTTACGGCGGACTTTGCCCGGCGGACTGGATTTCGTCGGACAATTCGATGTGTGTGGGCTCCAGCGGACTTTGTTTTCTCAAAAGTTGGACGGACTTAGATTTAAAACTTGTTTCAAATTTATCCGTTGAAATCGAGTCCGGTCGAAAAGTCCGCCGTCTGTATGCTAGTTCGACGGACAAAAAAGCCACGCTAGGGCAGCTATTGGCTACTGGCTATGAACTTCCTTGTTTTAGTCCGGTCGTACGTCATCACGTACGAATTCGACGGACTTTGGTGGATTGTGTGTAGGCAAGTCCGTTCATTCAGAAAGTCCGTCGGAAAGTACGTCGAAAAGTCCGCCGGGCAAAGTCCGCCGTAAAGTCCGCTCGTGTGTACGCGGCATAAGGCTGACCATACATTATGCAACTTTCTTGAAAAAATATTTCCTTTAGATTTACCAAAACCATATAATATGAGGTCAGCCCTAAACACTTTCAATTTGTATGCAGTCAGGCAGACCCTTATGCCGTGTACACACGGCTGGACTTTTCGACCAAACTTGTCCGACGGAATGAATCCGTCAGACAATCCAACCAAGTGTGGGCTTCATCGGACCTGCAGCGGACCTTTTCTGTCGAAAATGTGACAGACTTTAGATTCGGAACATGTTTCAAATCTTTCCGCCGGAACTCCGCCAGACCCAGTTCCTATCGAGAAATCCGCTCGTCTGTATGCTAGTCCGACGGACGAAAACCGACGCTAGGGCAGCTATTGGCTACTGGCTATGAATCCGTCAGACTTTGGTGTGATCGTGTGTAGGCAAGTCTGTTCGTTAGAAAGTCCATCGAAAAGACCGTCCGACCTTTGATGCCGAAAAGTCCGCCCGTGTGTACAGGGCATTACACTACATAGTTAAGGTAAATCTAAAGAAAATTGAACAAGAAAATTGTATAATGTATGGCCAGCTTAAGTCCCTTGTTCAATACCTCCCATAATATAACAATGATGCTCCTCTTAGTGAATGAACAAAAGAATAGTGAAATCAAACTGACCTGTATAATAGAGAAGCAAGAGGAGGACGGCTGCCTGTCCATACCCCATGTTGTTCTGAGGGTTCCATACCATTTGTTGATTTTCTTTAAGTTGCTCAGATGTGCTTACGTTCAATATTTCTTACAACTGTAGTAGTTCCAGTTAAAAATTTACAAAGGTGTCTGAATCCCACCTTTGCACATTGTGACATATAGGTTGTTTATTCAGATGACATAACATTTCATTCTGCTGAAACTATCGATCATAGAGCAGGTCAGGAGTATACGGAAAGTTTTAGGAAAAATAGAAGGTTTCATACCATTTGTTGGTTTTCTTTAAGTTGTTCAGATGTGTTTACTTTCGATATTTCTTAATAGTATTTCCAGTTAGAGGTATACAATGGTGTCTGATGAATGTCACCTTTCCACAGAGTGACATACAGATTGTATAATCAGATGACATAGAAATTCATTCTTCTGAAACCATCAGTCATAGAGCAGGTCAGGGTAAAACACCGGAAAGGTATAAGAAAAATATTTGTGTAGATACTATGTGGAAATTACTGACGCTTGTACCAGGAAGTTCCAAGAATTTATGGAATTATAGTTTGCTATAAGTTATAGAAAAATGATGGGGTGGAGACATCCAGCTACCTAATTAAGGTTATTGGACCTAGGACAAGTCCAAAGGAATAAAGGTACAAAGAAACAAAGGGTGAGACCTGGCGCTTAGGATAATGAAATAAAGTTAGAATATACACATAAACAGATATTGCATTGAGTGACGTGAAGAAGTATATTGGAACTCAGTGTTCAGAGGGGGAAATCTGAAATGGTAGATTGGGTCAAAGGTGTGCACTGGGATTGGCTCTGTGTGAAGTCAGAAGGTGACAGTAACCGAAGATACAAGCAGAGGCAAGGTTGTATATAGAGGGCACTCTGGATTTCAGTAAAGTCAGGATACCATTGTAAGGACTGAGCGGTGGTATGGATGGAAGCTCAGGGAGGAGTGGAAATGAGAGCTGTCTCCTCTTCAGTGTGGGCAGAGTAACGGGAAATGGAGTCAATCCAGAGCCACAACCGGGTTGCAGCAAGCGCTCCGTGTTTCTGTTGCCTAGCAAGGTTTCGGACAGAGACCCTTTCTCAAGCTTGAAACCTCCCTATACATTACAGTGTCCTTAGTACAATAATAGGGAATTATACTGCATCTGATCATCACAAACAAAAAATGCCATTTCATTCATTTTCAATATTCTAAGCAAACCCCCCCATCCATCTGGGTGTCTCCTAGATTTATTTTGCTGAGAAACCATTTGAAACCCCCAGCATTTCTGGCCATGGCCATCTTGAGTAAGGGCACACGATTACTTACTTCCAGGAATCCATCTGCCCTTAGCTCGCACATGCAGGAAGGATGATGTGCTTAGCTGAGAAAATCCTCCTCCACTCCTGAAGGCTCCTGAGAGGTATAGCGTCATTTGCCTAGGCTCGGAAACCAGGAAGTAACTGAAGAAATGTACAATAAAGCAGCATAAGGATTGAAAATAGCTGATGTTGATGGAGAGTGAAGATCCACTTTAACATGCTGTAGTTGGTTATAGAAATAAACGATTAATTTTTCAGATTGTCATAATTGTCCTCATCTCTCCATTCTGAAGATGGGAGGATATAGCCAGCATTGGATACACAGCCCCAGAAACTCAGAACTCAGCACTTGGCTTTGTTCCCTACCCACGCATGCACAGTCTGCTTTTATTTTATTCTCTTTTTCAAAATGCTGAGCTGTGAGAGGGAGCAGACTGTGCATGCATGATTCAGGAACAAAGCCAAGTGCTCACTCGTGGATCTGCAACATATCTGAATTTTTCTGCACAGCTTTTGACATGAACACACGTAATCTATGCAGAAAAACTCTATGCAAATGAGAAAAAAATTCTTCTCACCAGTCATGATAGCAACACCCTGCGATAAAACAATCTGCCTGCAGTCCTGCTGACCCACTTATACCATTGCCCTGATGCTGCCCAAATATAAACAAAGGGGAGGGTCGATGATGTCAGTTACCTATTACGGTCAATGACATCGCCCACCCCTTTGTTTACACTTGGATGACATCGATGTTATATGCGGGTAAATAAGTGGTGAGTGTGGGTTAGCAGGACTGTGGGTGGCTTGCTCTGCAGACCCCCTTATGTTAACCACTTGCTGACCGGGCTATAGACGGATCACAGCTACAGCGCAGTCATCCAGTTCTGGGTGGCCATCATATGTGGGGCATGGGCGGCTCCTCCGGACACTGCCGAACACAGATTGAGGTACAGAGCCAATCAGCAGGCTCTTTACCATGTGATCAGTTGTGTCTAATCACAGCTGATCACAATGTCAACAGAAGCCGGTTACCAGCTGTCTTCACCGCTCCTTCTCACACTGTCATCTGAAGGAGGAGAGGAGAAAAGAGCCGATAATCAGCTTCTGCAAAATTGTGCCCACCACTGCTGCCAATTAGTGCCCACCACTGCCGCCAATTAGTGACATCACTGCTGCCAATCAGTGCCCACCTATGTCTCCTCATCAATGTCACCTATCAGTGCTGCCTATCAATGTCCATCAGTGTCGCCTACCAGTGCCTATCAGTGTCGCCTACCAGTGCCCATCAGTGTCGCCTACCAGTGCCCATCAGTGTCGCCTACCAATGCCCATCAGTGGCGCCTACCAGTGTCCATCAGTGGCGCCTACCAGTGTCCATCAGTGGCGCCTACCAGTGTCCATCAGTGGCGCCTACCAGTGTCCATCAGTGGCGCCTACCAATGCCCATCAGTGTCGCCTACCAGTACCTATCAGTAGGGATGAGCCGAACACCCCCCCTCGGTTTGGTTTGCACCAGAACTTGCGAACAGGCAAAAAATTTGTTCGAACACGCGAACACCGTTAAAGTCTATGGGACACGAACATGAATAATCAAAAGTGCTCATTTTAAAGGCTTATATGGAAGTTATTGTCATAAAAAGTGTTTGGGGACCTGGGTCCTGCCCCGGGGACATGGATCAATGCAAAAAAAAGTTTTTAAAACGGTCGTTTTTTCGGGAGCAGTGATTTTAATAATGCTTAAAGTGAAACAATAAAAGTGTAATATTCCTTTAAATTTCCTACCTGGGGGGTGTCTATAGTATGCCTGTAAAGGGGCGCATGTTTCCCATGTTTAAAACAGTCTGACAGCAAAATGACATTTCAAAGGAAAAAAAGTCATTTAAAACTACTCGTGGCTATTAATAAATTATCGTTCCGACAATACACATAAAAGTTCATTGATAAAAACGGCATGGGATTTCCCCATGGGGAACACCAAACCAAAATTTAAAAAAAAATGCTTGGGGGTCCCCCTAAATTCCATACCAGGCCCTTCAGGTCTGGTATGGTTATTAAGGGGAACCCCACGCCGCCAAAATTTTTTAAAAAAATGGCGTGGGGGTCCCCCTAAATTTCATACCAGGCCCTTCATGTCTGGTATGGATATTAAGGGGAACCCCGTGCCAAAATTAAAAAAAAAAATGGCATGGGGTCCCCCAAAAATCCATACCAGACCCTTATCCGAGCACGCAACCTGGCAGGCCGCAGGAAAAGTGGGGGGACGAGAGAGCGCCCCCCCTCCTGAACCGTACCAGGCCACATGCCCTCAACATTGGGAGGGTGCTTTGAGGTAGCCCCCAAAGCACCTTGTCCCATGTTGATGGAGAGAAGGGCCTCATCCCCACAACCCTTGGCCGGTGGTTGTGGGGGTCTGCGGGCAGGGGGGCTTATTGGAATCTAGAATCCCCCTTTAACAAGGGGACCCCCAGATCCTGCCCCCCCGTGTGAACTGGTAATGGGGTACAAATGTACCCCTACCATTTCACAAAAAAAGTGTCAAAAAGGTTAAAAAACACAAGAGACGGTTTTTGACAAGTCCTTTATTAACTTCTTCTTCTTTCGTCTTCTTTCTTCTGGTCTTTTTCTGTGATTGGGTTGCCTAATTGACTGCTGCTGTGGCATAAGGTGTAGGTCCTTTAAAATCATGTTACAACACGTGTACCCAGCGCTGTCTCAACATCAACAATGTCATACAAAAATCACAATGAATTAACACAAATACAAAGTGCCCATTCATTTTCAGTGCCCAAAAAAAGTATTTTATATTAATGGGCAGTCCTTGTGCAGTTGCTATTCATATACCGTGCTGGGCTTCCCTCCTTATGTGCCCACACTCATCAGATAATGGTGGACTCTGCCCCTGAAAAGAAGATATTCATCTGATGGTCTTCCCAATGGTTGGTCCACTTATCCTTGTAGTTCTCCAGCAGGTAAGGATAGATCCTTGTGTATGTTATGGGAATTATAACCAGGAATAATCCATAGTATAATACTGTTTTCTTTATTACGTTAAAATCGCATTGACAGGCAAATGAAAACTTACACAACACTCCTCTTGTATGTAAGCATATACTAACGCTGTCTTGGAATTCAAAGAGCCGCGGAATGTTTCCAAGGAAACGTTTATTATATTGCAGCTTACCAATCCTTAGATGTGGTGGCTGCATTTCTTTTCTTTTTTTTAGGCTTTCTATCTTTTTTATTTTACTCCTTGTGATCCTGCTAGTAAGTCTGTTGTTTTTCAACAGAAAAAGATGTCTTGCAAATGTAGCAGTAAGAGAAAAAACATTTACCACTGACAGGGGTGCTTACAATGATCTGCTTTATTTATTTATGTAAAACATTTATTCCAAAAAAGGAACAAAACAGTTGCAGTAACTGCTTAAACAGTATTAGCTGGAATTTGGCTGCAATTTGTAATGCCCCGTACACACGGTCGGATTTTCCGATGGACAATGTCCGATCGGAGCGTGTTGTCGGAAATTCCGACCGTGTGTGGGCTCCATCGGACATTTTCCATCGGATTTTCCGACACACAAAGTTGGACAGCAGGAGATAAAATTTTACGACAACAAAATCCGATCGCGTCAATTCCGACCGTGTGTGGCCTGTTCCGACGCACAAAGTGCCACGCATGCTCAGAAGAAATTCCGACACGGGACAGCTCGTTCTGGTAAACTTAGCGTTCGCAATGGATACAGCACTTTCGTCACGCTGCAATGTTCAAAATGGTTTAATACAGCGCACTCTCTTCTTCTTTATAATGTGACAAGACTTAAGTAGTTTTGCTGCTCATATTCACACACACTTCTCACAAAGTTTTATTTGTGTTTTTTTAGTGGGATCCCCTCAATATATTGTTATTAGTTGTCACATCTGACAGTTTTATATTTTTGATGTTTTTTTTTTTTGGATTTTAAGCCTTTTTTTTTCTTTAATGTTTGGATTTTTTCCAAGGCTGATCTTTGTTCAATGTTATTTTTATTTTTACTCCAGAATATTTTTGGGTGTGTTTTGTGTGTCAAGTTACCCCAACACCATTATTATCTTTTATTATTTAATCTCCAGGAGATTGTTTGTTGTTGGTGACCCTTGTTCATTTCACATTGTATATTTGAAATGTACCTGAATCCTCACAAACAAACTGTCATTTTTGAAGGAAAACACACATAGGCGAGTATAATTCAAAACAAAAATCCTTTATTAAGGGATCAGAACCAAACAAAGAGGAAGGCAACACTGGATCAACAGGAGAAATTAGCGAAGCCTGGGACCCCCACGGCAGACATCAATTCTTCAACATCAAAATTGGTGGCCTGAGGAGTCCATATGTAAGGGAGGGCAGTCTGGTCCAGGATTCGCAGAGATCCAGATAGCAGCAGATGACATCTGTGTCCCCAGGCTGTGGTACCACAAGAGGCTGCATTTTTTGGCCGACCAGACTGGACCCAGGGCAATCACTGTCTAGTCTTCCTTCCACGCTTCCTTCTGGGCTGTGGCTGTGCAGTTGGAGATGTGGCAGGAGGAGGAGTAGGACCTGGAGAAGGAGGAGGACTGGGGGGACCTGGAGGAGGACTGGGAGGACCTGGAGGAGAGGGAGGAGGAGGAGGAGGAGGAGGAGGACCATCCCTCCTCCATCCTCTGCATTTTATATTCTATGAAGGCAGCAATGTTCTCCTGCATGGTGTGTGGTGCTCCCAGGACCTCTGTAGCCCTCCAAAAGAATCTGATAGCCGCCTCCTCTAGGGCACTCGTCCTACTGCCACTTTCTCTTTTCAGGGGGGGTGGAGGGACCTGCAGATCAGCCAGCCGGCTCGGCCCGGCCACCTCCTGGCTGAGACTTCCCTGTGTATGAAAAAGGGACATAGTTGTAATGTTTTGCATCATCAATCACAATCCTAAATTAGTACTCCCAACTAACATCTAGTTAACATCATTGATTGGACAAGCAGAAATATTTAGAGGAATGCTATACCTGGCTCAATCTGGGCTCCTCCACATGTGGCCTGGAAGGCCCAGGTTGGGCGTCAGAAGCCCCAGCCAGGGGGGAAGGAAGCGTGGAAGGAAGACTGGAGAGGGATGGCCTGGGTTCAGTCTGGCCTGCCTGAAAGTGCAGCCTGTCGTAGTACAACATCCTGAGGACATAGATGTCATCTGCTGCTCCGGATCTCTGTGAATCCAGGACTTTCTTGCGCTCCCTCAGATATGTGCTCCTCAGGCAACCAATTAATATCTTTAAATAAGTGATATCTGCCGTGGGGATCACCTGTTTCACAATTTCACACAATTGCTCCAGTGCTTCCTTCCTCTTTGCTTGGTTCTTGAAATGGGGGTGGGTAATCTCCCACAGACAGGGCAGCTCACTTAGCATATCAATGAATAGTGACATGAAGTCAGTATCTCTCATTAAGATATCCATGTTCACTGCAAGACACAACACAAGACAAAGCCTAATGTCAGACAAAACTCTCCTAATCTTGTTACAATATAGACCTCAATCTAGAAGCAGTATAGGCACAAGTTTGTCTCTTACCTTCGTTCTTACGATCGGCGCGTCCAATGCTCCTTCCTCCGCTCACAGATCGTACGTAATACGCACGCGTGTTACGCTTTATACACACTGCGCATGCGTGTAACTCCGCCCGCCCCTGACGTTCTTTCTAGTGTATTCCCCGCCCCTTTTTGTTCGGCGCAGTGGGTGAAGAGCATGATGGCAGAGTTACAGCAGGTGCATGCTAATTCTAGCAACGAGGAGGAGGAGGAGGAAAGCCCGGATCCAGGCACGTCCCGATCCAGAAGGAGACGTTTTAAGGCCACAAATATGTCGTTTGGGGAGATGTTGGAGAGGGTAGACATCATGAGGAAGTCCGACTATGACGGAAAATATGGGCCTTACCCCCACCCCAACATCCGAAAGACCAAAATCATTGGTAAAGTGGTCCGGAGTCTGGAGAGGAATTTCGGGGTACGAAGATCTAAAGATCAGCTCAGGAAGCTGTGGTCGGACCTGAAGTTGAGAGAGCCAGAGCAGTACCGAAAGATCCGGAGAGTACTGCAAAAAAGTAAGTAGTTGTGCTGTGTTCCTATTCTTTCTGTCTTTATTACGTTCGTTCTGCTCCATATGCTTTTATTAATTGTAACGTTTTAAAGGGCAACTTTATTGTTCATGGGCCCATTATTCATTCGTATCAAACATTTTTATTTTGGCCTCTAGAACACCATTGTTTAGGCCATATGCATTTTCACACATTTTTTGGGGCCTACTTGGATGCCAAATATTTGTTTGTGTAGATGGGTTTGTTACTAGAATGAAATGACAACTAGATTCTGTGTAAGGAGAGGACACAGAGCAGCTGTTTTCACATCTGGACACTGGAGCACTAGTGTGGGACCCCAGAACACCATTTTTATTAGGGGGGGCACACAGGTGCTCCAGTGTATACTATAGGGGGGTCTCCATCTGTGAAGCTTGTACCAAACAGGTAAAGTATTGCAGCTTGACAAAGGGCAATAAAAAAAATATACATCTTTGTACCCCACTTCCAAGCAATGTTTCCTATTTTTAGTTCTGCCATCAAATATCTGTGTGCTAATTAAACCATTTTTGTTTTACATAGGGGAGAAAAGACTCGGAGGACACCCCTCATCCCAGGAGAACACAGACCCCCCACCTATGGAAGAAGGTGAAATACCCCCAAACGAAGAAGAAGAGCAGGAGGAAGAAGAAGACGTGGTGGAGATTGGCACCACAACAGGTGAGTGTCTGCGACCACAGACTCAGGTAAACGAGATGGATGGTGGCAGATTTTTGAGACCTTTTTTTTTGTTCTTTATCTCTTTTTAGGTGATCGTGATGTGAGGGATCCTGAACGCTTTACTTCAGAAAGTGCCCAGATACTGATCGGGGAGATCATGGGGTGTAATCTTCAATTGCAAAACATCCAGAAACAAATCAGTGATGTTATTAAAAAAAAAATAATAACATCATTGATGTTTTGGGGCGAATTTAAACCCCACAAAATCACCTGTTTTATTGTGGTCCAATCTTCCAAAAATTTTAAAAATGTTTAGAAAAGCCAAATTTGGAGGATGCACACAGTGTGCCAACATGTGCTATCTGCCATCACGGGAGATCAATGGACGCGTTTTGGGGGTGCAACACCTTCCTCAATTATAAAGTAGCGGTGAGGAAGGGCTTTCTCCCCCAAAACACGTCCCTTGATCCCCCGTGATGGCAGATAGCACATGTTGACATTCGTAAATTGGTGTGCATCTTCCAAATTTGGCTTTTCCAGGGGTGATTTCCCCCCATCTGAACGCTATATCAAACCCAGTTCCTAAATACTGATGTCTGATATAGCCTTCAGGTTTTACCTAATGTGAACTTTGTAAGTTCAAGTTTTTTGGCTTTCTTGTTGGTTTTACACGGGCCTGCTTTATCTGAAATGGTTATTTCGAGTTTTGATAATGCTACTGCAAAAATTGTTATACAACAAACATGTTGGTTTGTTTTAAAAACCTTTCGTAAATGCACATGTGATTGTGCAGGTATAAAAAAGTGCCTTACTCAAGAATGTGTGGATTATTGTCTCAACACTACAACACTTTTGGGGTGATGTAATTGCTGTTTTATGCAAAAATGGGGGTTATTTCCTAAGGGAAAATACATTTTGCACTACAAGTGCAGGTTCAGTGCAGTTGCAAGTGCACTTGTAGTGAAATGTGTTTTTGCATTTAGGAAGTACCAGCCAACAGTGTTTTTTATAAGGTTACCCAATCACGCCATTTTCTGCACTCCACACATTTCTGTCAGGGTCAGCTAAAACAAACACAAGCAGTAAATGGCCACAAAGAATTTCTTTTGGTTGTTTTTTATTTGAAAAAGGTGTCACAGATTGTCTGGCATATTGATAGCCCCCCTACCCGCAAAGAACTCCAGGTATCGTAACCGGACATCACGGGCACTCAGGGAGGGCAAGCCAGGATGGCCGCTTTCAAGCGCCGTCAGTGTTGATGGATTTGGGATTCCGGCCTCAGGCCCAACTGAGCCAGCATAGTTGGCTGAATGTTTTCATAGAAAATTATGGAGAACACAGCAGGCAAGTATTATAGGGTTCAGTTTATACTCCGCCATATGGATGGGTGTCAGAAATAATCGGAACTGGCTGGCCAGGATTCCAAATGTGTTATCCACCACTCTTCGGGCTCTGGCCAGCCGGTAATTAAAAACCCTCTGTTCCGGGGTGAGGGTCCTCATCGGGAATGGCCGCATCAGGTGGTCCCCCAGCGCAAACGCTTCATCAGCAACGAACACAAATGGGAGACCTTCAACATTGTCCTCTGGAGGTGGCAAGTCCAAGCTGCCATTCTGGAGACGCCTGTAGAACTCCGTCTGGGCGATCACTCCACCATCGGACATCCAGCCATTCTTCCCCACGTCCACATACAAGAACTCGTAATTAGCCGACACCACCGCCAACATCACTATACTATTAAACCCCTTGTAATTATAATAGTACGACCCCGAGTTTGGTGGTGGGACGATGTGGACGTGTTTCCCATCAATTGCCCCTCCGCAGTTAGGAAAGTCCCACCGCTGGGCAAAGTGGGAGGCCACAGTCTGCCATTCCTGTGGCGTGGAAGGAAACTGTTGAGGAAAAAACAATAAACATTACTATTTTTTCACAGAAACATGGCAAGCAGATTAGACACAAACATTATGGGGCAACCTCCAGATAGCATTTATTAAGGGGAATTTAACAACAACAAAGTATAAGGTACACCTATCATATTCCCCCTCCCCCCCTCTCATGGGCCATTTCTAACATTATAGGGGGGGAACTCTTGGACAGGTAACCCTCTTCACTTCATTTAGAGATGAATGCCTAAATAATGGGTATTACTTGGAACAGCCCCTCCTTAGTTACACTATTGGCAGCCAACTGGACAGGTAAGAAGTGTCATAATACAAAGATATAAATACACACTGTACACATTTGAGCACATTTGGACATTCTGCTATTACCTATCAAGATCATAATAGGATACAAGAACTTTAAACAGTACCATTGGAAAGTATACAGGCAGGCCCTTGCACTATATGCTTTGGGCAATTCATCCATAAATCTGAGCACTAAAGAGATGGGTATAGTGTGTATGGGTTTGGCAAAGTCAGCAGATAGATCATTAAGGATACATAGAGAATTGGGATCAGCTGACTTAGCAGTTGGGGGAGGGAGCGTTACAAAAAATTTGGGGACACCACAAAAAAAAGCCTCTGGCCCTCTGCCTGAATTTAAAGCAAAAATAAAATTTCCAAACATTTTAGGGGGTGTTTGGGGTAAAGCACTACTATGGAGCTGAAAAAATACATTGTTAAGTGACTACATGAGGTGAATATAGGGCCAGGAGACACCATGCTGGGGAGGTTATTGAAGGGCAAATATGTATGAAGGACCTAAAATAATAATTATATAAAAATCCAGCATGCATGAGAACAAAGGGGACATTCACAGCATATTACAATCATGGTAATTAGGGAATGAGGAAAGAAATACAATATATTAGCAAACATTCAATACCATAAAATGTGATATAAAAGGATAAAAATCTTACCTTCATATACTCCTTCTGCAGGACCTGGATGATGGCAGAACAGGTCTCTGGGATAATGATCCCCAGAGCCTGGGGGGAGATACCTGTCGAGAACTTAAGGTCCTGCAGGCTTCTCCCTGTGGCCAAATACCGCAAGGTAGCGACCAACCTCTGCTCCGCAGTGATGGCTTGCCTCATGCAGGTATCCTGCCTGCTAATATAGGGGGTCAGTGAAGCCAACAGACGGTGAAACATGGGGTCCATCATCCGGAGAAAGTTCCTGAAATCATCAGGATTATTCTCACGGATCTCACGGAGCAAAGGCATATGAGAGAACTGGTCACGCTGAAACAACCAATTCTTGGTCCATGAACTCCTCCCCACCCTGTTCATGGACTGGACTTGTGTCAAGGTCAGGACCCCAACACCAAGCCCCCGCACAGCACGAACGCTACGAGGAGTACGCATACGAAACATGGCTAGAAAACGGTCGGCTGCTCAGAACGAAGTAACAGAACGCACTGAAGAACAGCAAGGCCTGTGAAGAGCGACCTGAAAACCAGTAACGAACGAACAAGAATACAATGACTAAAGTCACGCGGAACTTGCTTGCACGCACTGAAGAGCAGATACAAACCCACAAGCACAAACTGAACGGCAGAAAACGATCTGAAAGCCACGAGTCTGAAAAAGCGCGAATCGTCTCTCACCAAACTTTTACTAACACGAGATTAGCAAAAGGAGCCCAAAGTTGCCGCGCTTGGTTCTGAACCGGCCTTTTCTAGTCTCGTCGTACGTGGTGTACGTGACCGCGTGGTTGTCGATCGGAAATTCCGACAACTTTGTGCGACCGTGTGTAGGCACAACAAGTTTGAGCCAACATCCGTCGGAAAAAATCCGAGGATTTTGTTGTCGGAAAGAAGGTCCCGGAGCAGAGAGGAGCAGGGGATCAGCGCAGGGACAGCATGACTTGTGTGGACTGCACAGTCACGCTGTTTACGCTGGTCGCTTTCCCCTTTAAGGATAAGGGAGGGGCTGGAGCAGAGGAGGAGGCAGAAGGAAATGTAGAGAGAAGAAGGGGGGAAGTGACGTCAGTGGAGAGCGTCGGGGAAGAAGATTAGACACGCTCCCACACTGCTCCATTGAAATCCACCAACATGTCTGAGGTAACGGCGGCGGCTATGCTCGAACAGCTCCGAGCGGTGGCCGCAACTCAAGGGGCAGACTGGCTGCAGGCTCAGGTAGCAGCCATAATGCAGGAAGACAGAGCGGCACCGAGCGGGGGGGGCCAGGAGACTCCACGTGGGCGCCGTTCCAGGCCGCCACAGCGCTTCAGCCCTGACTCTTCTCCTGTGAGTCAGAGGCCCAGGGACCAGAACAGAGGCAGACCGAATCAGCCACCCCCCCCCCAGTGCTCAGCAAGCTCGGGGAGCCAGCAGAGGAGAGGTGCAGCGTTCACAGCGCA
Organism: Lithobates septentrionalis; assembly: GCA_037952835.1. Lineage (NCBI taxonomy): Eukaryota > Metazoa > Chordata > Amphibia > Anura > Ranidae > Lithobates > Lithobates septentrionalis. Next base: position 5,221,494 of record JBBDGP010000149.1, read on the forward strand.
GAGGAAGAAGTGCAGGGATGGGGGAGACCAGCGCAACCCTCGGTTCCCCCCCCTCAGCGCGTCGCAGGCGGCAAGAACAACCGGATGGAGAGTCGCAGGGGTCAGCAAGCGGTCAGTCGGACCGTCGATCATCGTCAGTCGATCGGGGGGCTGGTCAGGTGGTCCAGGCGGCCAGCAGCCCTACGCCAGCCAGAGGTGGAACCTTGAGAAGCGCAGTGTCGGTGGTGAACAGAGGTGAAAGGAGAACAGCTGAGGCCCAGCATGGTCAGAGGAACAGAAGTCCGTCTACAAGGCCAGGACGCGGGTCCGGTGTTGCGGCGCAGCGTACAGGGAGAGAGCAACAGCGGAGACCCCCGGCAGCCAGAGCGGGAACCTCTGGAGTGCAGGCATCGGTCGTTCGCCAGGAGGAAGTCAGCGACAGGTCGGAAGGTGAACTGTCCGGGTCAGAGAGAGACGAGGACCAGGGACAAGCGTCAGCGGTGGATTCCGGAAGGGCGGCTGTTCGGCCCAGTCCTTTGCAGCCTGGTGAGTGCAGCTCTAATGTTACCATTTCTTCTTTATTAGAACAATTGTTAGAACAGGGTAGAAAAGGGGCTCCCTCTGGGGGGGCTGGTTCCCGGGGGGTGAGTGGGGTTAGGTCACCGGCTACACATCCTAGGGAGGCAAGTGAGAGGGCGAGTAGTAAGGGCTTGCAGGATTTGTTGGCTGGTTTGCGGGATTTAGTGCAGCGTTTTGATCCACCCACGGGGGACGGAGCGTCACCGGCGCGGGCGTGGGTCACAACCCCAGAAAAGGAGACGGCTGTGGTAAGTACGCCAGTACCGGCGGTAATGGTGGGTGGAAGTGCGGAGTCAGCGGGCGCAGGCGCAGGGTCGGCGGCCGTTGAGTCGCCTGGGACGTCAAGTGGCGATTCCGCCACGAACAGCCAGGGTAAACCTGGAGATAAGAAGGCCGAGTCCGTCAGATTGGCGGACGCGGCGAAAAGTGAAGTGTACGTTTGCTTTGAAGGCCCATTGGGTGCACATCTTAAAGCAGAGGTAAAAGAGAAAATTTGGAAAGGGGAATATGTGGAGATATTCACGTTGTTGCCCTTAGAAAAATTCAATCTGGATAGATTGAAGCCAGAAGAACGCAAAAAAGAGGATGAGGAAAAACGCAGGTATCGGCTGATTCTGCGTACCTTTTCCAATTGGTTGCAAGCGTTCGCTATCCTGGCGAGTGTGGTTGGGGAGAAGGCTCCCGAGCACTGCCCGGCCTTGTTTGTGTACTTGGACGCTATTAGCGAGGCTCATCGGACGTACGGCGGAGTGGCGTGGCTGCGGTACGATGAACAGTTTAGACAACGGATGGCCGTCCGACCGTCACTACGCTGGGATCATAAGGACATCAGCCTGTGGATGAAGCTTATGACGGCGGCGAGGGCTCCGAACCAGTTTTTTCAGGCAGGGGTCGGAGGTAGCGCAGCTCCAGGACAGCCAACCGACAAAAAATGGGGCTTCTGCTGGCAGTTCAATGAGGGCACCTGTAAGTTTGGTGCAACCTGCCGGTTCAAGCACACGTGCTCGGGTTGCGGGGGATCCCATGCCCTGTCCAAATGCTTTAGACGGGGAAAAGGTCGTGGAGGAGAGCCTTCGAACAAAAGGGAAGACCCCAGTACGGGTGGAAAGGATGCGTCCTTTTCTCAGTAGATATCCCGACCGGGAGGCAGCACGGTTATTAGACTCGGGTTTTGAGAGCGGTTTTAGAATACCAGCTTCCTTGGAGGCGGCGCCCCCCTTAGCAAAGAATTTACGGTCGGCTCTCATGCACCCATCGGTGGTTGCCGAAAAATTGGGAAAAGAGGTACATTTAGGGCGCATGGCGGGCCCTTTTACCTCTGCACCCCTGCCGGGATTGGTGGTTTCTCCATTGGGGGTAGTTCCTAAGAAGGAGCCCAACAAATTCCGGTTGATCCACCACCTTTCCTTTCCGAAGGGTGCGTCGGTCAACGATGCAATTGCGCCGGAAATGTGTGCGGTGACGTACACTTCCTTTGATGCGGCAGTATCATGGGTGCGGCGCTACGGGCGGGGGGCGCTGCTGGCAAAGGCGGATATTGAGTCTGCTTTCAGGCTCTTGCCGGTTCATCCGGATAGTTTTCACTTGCTTGGGTGCACATGGAATGGGGCGTTCTACGTGGATCGCTGCCTTCCAATGGGATGTTCTATCTCATGCGCCTTTTTCGAGAAATTTAGTTCATTTCTCGAATGGGTGGTCAGGGACGTGTCGGGGATCCAATCGGTAATCCATTACCTGGACGATTTCCTTTGTGTTGGCCTAGCGGGTTCCAACGTTTGTGCGGTCCTATTAGGGACTTTGCAGCACATAGCAGACCGTTTCGGGGTCCCGTTAGCACCGGAAAAGACGGAGGGCCCTACGTCCACCATTGTTTTTCTGGGTATTGAGATAGACTCCATGGGGATGGAGTGTCGGCTACCGGTGGACAAGCTGGAAAATCTCAAGGCGGAAGTATGTGGGACCATTGGCAAGCGTAAGGTGCAATTGCGGCAGCTGCAATCATTATTGGGCAAGCTGAATTTTGCTTGCCGAATAATGCCAATGGGCAGGGTGTTCTGCCGACGGTTGTCGGCAGCGACCGCAGGGGTCACCGCCCCCACTCTGTGACGCTCAACAGGGAGCACAGAGGGGTATGGCACGAGTTCTTAGACTCCTTTAACGGGCGGGCCTTGTGGATGTCAGGTCCCATCAGTAATTGGGATCTCGAACTATTTACTGATGCGGCAGGTTCTACGGGCTATGGGGCAATTTTCCAAAGAACTTGGAGCGCTGCCCGTTGGCCCACAACTTGGGTGGAGGCAGGGTTCTTGAAGAACCTGGTCCTGCTGGAATTGTTTCCAATTGTGGTGGCAATGGAAATATGGGGAGAGTCTTTTCGGAATTTGAAGGTGCGGCTGAACTGTGACAACCTAGGCGTAGTTCAGGTGATTAATCGTTTGTCGGCCAAGTCTTTGCCAGTGGTCAGGTTGCTGAGGCATTTAGTGTTGCGCTGTTTGAAAATGAATGTTTTCATCTACGCTGTACACTTACCTGGAGTGGACAACACCGTAGCTGATGCACTGTCTCGTTTTCAGTGGGACAGGTTTCGGGAACTGGCACCAGACGCGGAGCAGCAGGGGGTTACCTGCCCGGACTGGATATGGACCGTTGCCTTGGGAGCGCGGCCAGGTGGATCCAAAACTCCGTGAGTAAGGTCACTTGGGACGCTTACTCTAAGGTATGGCAAGAATGGTTGGCATGCTTAACTAGTTTAAACATCGACCCTGTGAGCCGGGAGATACCTCAGGCGATGCTATACTTTCTTAATTTAGGTTTCGAGCGGGGCATCTCGGCAGCCGCCATCGATAAAAAAATGGCGGGTTTGGCCTTTCTCTTTAAGTTGCAGGGGCTGCGAGACCATACAAAGGACTTTTGGGTTAGGCAGGCTTTGAAGGGTTACAGAAAAGGTCATAAGAGCAGGGATGGGCGACGACCTGTGTCGTTTGAAATGTTACACGGGCTATTTAGTCAGATAGAAGGCATTTGTAATTCTAGTTTTGAAAGCGCACTTTTTTGCACGGCTTTTGCTTTAGCGTTCTTTGGGGCGCTACGGGTGGGCGAACTGGTCAGCCCGTTTAAATGTGCAAATGGGGGACTGCAATGGGATGATTTGGTGTGTACACGGGAATCAGTTAGGATTTACATAAAACGGTCAAAAACAGATCAGGCAGGGAAGGGAGTACAACTGGAGGTGTTCCGGATCGCGGGATCACAGATATGTCCGGTAGCAGCGGTGAAGAAATTTAGAGATTTGCGCCCGCGTGTCCCGGGCTCATTTCTGATACATGCGGACGGATCCTCTTTGTCAAAATTCCAGTTTGTTGCCGTGTTCAAAAGGTGTTTATCGGCTGCCGGTTATGACCCCATTAGATACTCGTCCCATTCCTTTCGTATTGGGGCTGCTACTGAAGCGGCCAGGGCGGGCCTGGGTTCTGAGGCAGTTAAGCGTATTGGCAGGTGCTTTACATCCGCCCACATTTATTACAGGCTTGTTGAATAAAGGGGGGTGTTTCTTCTTGAATTTTGGGGGGCCTGGGTAAAGTTTTGGTGATTTATTGTTGTGTTCTGTTAACCTTACTTTACAGGTGACTCGGTGGCCCTGGTTTGGATATTGGGCCACTCATTCGTGTTCTGGGGTGCCAAGCGGGCCGACGTTCGGCCGAATGGTAGGCAGCTGGGTATCCCAAGGCAGGAAGCACGGGTAAGGTGGATTGGGTTGTCAGGGATGATGTGGAACAGGGTAAGGTCAGAGGTCCACAAGTTTGCTCGGTGGGACAGGGCCCCGGATCTCTTAGTTTTACATGTGGGGGGCAATGACATGGGGGTCAGGTCTATGAGGGACCTCATAGGAGATATAAAATGTGATGTCTTACGTTTACAGGCGGCTTTCCCTGGGATGGTGATAGTATGGTCGGACATGGTGGGTAGAAGGTCATGGCGCTGGGCTTTGTCCGATAAAAAGGTTGATAGGGCCCGTGTGAAGGTAAATAAGGAGGTCAGCAAGTTTGTTATGAGGAATGGGGGAGTGACCATACGGCATAGGGAGTTGGAGGTGGATACCTGGAGGTACCTTAGAAGTGATGGGGTGCATCTTAATGAGGTGGGCACTGATCTTTGGGCGCTTGGTTTGCAGGAGGGGGTACAGCGAGCTTTGAGGGTGTGGAGGTGCTCGCAAGGGTAAGGTTTTACCCCTTGTGAGCGGTGGCAGTGGTTTGGGTCTGTGAGGAGGAGGAGATTGATGGTATGGAGAGTTTACACGGTTTGTACCCATATATAATATGGGCTGTTTTTATGTACCTTCCGGTTACGAGGGGTTAACCAGGAAGGAAAAAGTTTGGTCACTGAGAAGGTTGGGTACTGTCTCACAGTCTGGGGTTAGCGACTGGAGGCCTTAAAAAGTTTAAGAGTTCCTATGCAGTGACCTGTGGGTGGATTCCCCTCCTAGACTCCAATAATTCCGTGAAGTTATTATTAAAAGTTATTTAAAAGTTATTTATAAAAATGTTATTTATTGGTTTTATATTTTATTAATAAAAGGCCGACAAGGCCATTTACTCCACCACCTTGTCGCGTCATTTGTGGGAGGTATTAGAGGTTAATGGTTAAGGGGTAGCTTCTAGGACTGAAGTTTAGTCCTTCACAGGTCATGTCCGAACAAAGTCCGACCGTGTGTACGGGGCATTAGTGTATCAAAATCTGCTCTTGTAGTGCCCCCCACTCTGGATGAAGGAGAAACAATGACACCTTTGGACAGCAGACTGATAATGCTGCCGTACAGAGGTGTCTTTGTTTCTCCTTCACCCAGAGTGGGGGCACTACAAGAGGGGTGTTACTGGCTGGATCATCAGGTGAAAACAGAACAAAACCTAAAAAAGAAAATGAATGCAGCCATCACATCGAATGATTGGTAAGCTGCAATATGTTTAATTTTATGGTTTGAGGTTACTGTCCAAAGTGGGAAGCCAACTTTTTTTTGTACCTCTGTGTTAATATTCATATTAGAGGCTTAGGGTCTGGCATGGATATTAAGGGGAACACCACATTTTTTTTTTACATTTTTTCTGCATGGTTACCCTTCATGTTTATATCAGACCCTAATCCTCGATGAAGGTCTGATGTGGATATTAAAGTGTTACTAAACCCACAACAGTAAAATCAGTCAGTATATGCAGTAAAGCATGATTGTTATACTCACTGTGGAACCTAAGGGGTTAATCCTCTGCATTGTGTAAAAAGGCTGTTTGATCCTGTCACCTCTGATCCTCCCCTTCTTCCACTGTCCCCAATCCATCTCCTGATAGTTCAGAGCCTTGGGGACACTCTGCACATGCTCAGTTTGGTGTGTATTGCTATAGAGTTTTTTTGTTTTGGGAGGGTGCATGTGACCAACACAGGACCAATACAGACAGAGGGTCAGGGGCCCTGTAGCCTCATAGGACAGTCAGAGGAGAATGAAAACTCCTCCTACAAGCTTTAACCAGACAGTGATAGAAGTCATAAGACTGCTCTATACTGCTGATGAAAAAAGGTATTTAGCAGGTGATATTTACTAAAATAATTGCATTTCCATGTTCTGTGTACTGTGGGAGACCAGATATAGTGAATGCCGGGAACTGGGCTTAGTAACACTTTAACCGCTCCCGGACCGCCCACCGCATATATACTGCGGCAGGGCGACCTGGCTGCGCAAAATCACATACCTGTACGTGATTTCGTGCACAAGGCGTGACCCGCTCCCGCTGTGATTGGACACAGCCAAGACCCGCTGATCATTCACAGGAGAGGCAGAATGGCGGTCTACCTATGTAAATAAGGCAGACCGCTGTTCTCTCAGAGAAGAAAATGGAGATCTTGTGTTTCTGCTAAGCAGAAACACAGATCTCTTTTTTCCTCCAGTCACAGCATTCCCCACACAGTTAGAAGTCACTCCCTAGGAGCACATTTACCCCTTCATTGCCCCTGATGTTAACCCCTTCCCTGCCAGTGTCATTTATACAGTGACAGTGCATTTTTTTTTTTTTTGCACTGATCACTGCATTGATGTCACTGGTCCCCATAACGTGTCACTTAGTGTCAGATTTGTCCGCCGCAATGTCGCAGTCCTGCTAAAAATCGCTGATTACTACTTCCGGTTCCGGCGCCACATGAGGAGGAGGTAGCTAGCTCCAGCTCCCACAGCGCTCCTCACTAATCTGCCTCTCAAGCCGGCTATTGCTCCGAGGAGACCCCCCATCGCAGTGCGGACACACAGCGGGCTCCCATGGATCGCTTTGTGGAGCGATCGTAGGCTCGGGCGGTCACATCCACGATCCCCACCGGAGGAGATACAGCCAAGATGGCGGCCGCCCCAGGCATGACGGAGCAGGCACACACGCAGCCCCAGCCGCAACCACAGCTCCCCTCAGCTCCTGACATGACAGGTACGGACCCTACCTCCCCTGCTGGAATTGCACAAGCTGTAGTCACGCTGCTGGGCCCCACTCTCACAGCTACAGTGGATGCAGCAGTTCATAGAGGGTTAGAGCAGTTACATATTGACCTACAAGCACAGGCACAGAGAATCAATCAGGTAGAGGATAGAATTTCCTCCCTGGAAGATGAACTCACAGCCTCATCTGCAGCAGTAGCACGTCTCACAGCTACTAACAGGGACATATGGGACAAACTCGATGATTTGGAAAATCATTAGAGGAGAAACAGTTTACGTATCATTGGTCTGCCTGAATCAGTATCCACACCACAGCTAACCAATATATGCGCAAAAATCATCCCAGAACAACTGGGCCTTCGCATTCCCTGCACTATCGAACGCGCGCACCGCATAGGTCAATTCTCAGAATCATGTGCCAAACCCCGCCACGTTATTGTAAAGTACCTCAACTACGCGGACAAGAATGCCATAATGCAAAAGTTTCATCGTTCACAGTCTTTAATGGTTGATGGCGCAAAACTCCTACTTTTCGCAGATTATTCCATAGAGGTAATGAAGCAGCGTAAAGCGTTTTCACCGATCTGCTCCACCCTTCATCATAACCAAATCCGGTTCTCCTTAGCCTTTCCAGCTGTCCTCCGCATCCAAACACATGAAGGAGAACACCTCACGTTTCATACCCCCGAGGAGGCGGAACATTTTCTCGCCACCCGAGGCACCGAAATGGAGCATAGCAACATTGAAGAGAATTCACCATCATCATCATCACCGTCGACAGCGAAGGTACCACCCAAACATCAACGCAGCCCCACAAAACCTCCATACAAGCGCAGCCACTTTACTAACCAAGAAGACCGCTCTGCAAATCGATGAAGGACTCCAGGAACTTTATCTAACCAACTACACTTCCTCGGATGGGTAATATTACCCCCCATTGTCTCTAACCTGATTTCTTCTTATTTTACTTGTTAGCCTGTTTTAGGTGTAATGTCTTACACGGTTGCTATTGCTTGTTAGCTAAAGGTACTGTTATAATGCCTCCCAGCCTGGTTTACCACCACCCACCGCCCACACTCTGTTTACCCAAAAGGTCAACATAATAACTCAGGTTATCTCCACGGCTATAGACCCCTCACTGGGCAGACCCTTTGACTAAGCCCCCCCTTTGTATTATATTATCTTAGCTGACCCTATTCTTTGACACAGATACAACCAGCCACTTCCCTTAACCCCATACCCTGATCCTACCCCTATACCAACTCCTACCTACCACCCCTCCCTCCCCTCCCTCCCCCCTTTCCCTCATCTCTTCCTCCCTTCTCCCACTCCTCTTAGCCAAAATCATGCTCATATGTGAGGAGCTAGCGGGTCGCTGAGAGGCATTACGGGTAGTTGTATCCCATGTGGAAAAAAGTGAAGTACACTGTTTCTAGTTTGTTACGCTATAACCGTAACCTTGCTTTGTTACAGCTTAATACCTATTGCTTAATACACTTGCAATTCATGTTTGCCTTATTAGTACCTTTTCTTTTATGTGACCTACAACTTTTGGCTGATTCCTGTATGGTTGACACTGTACATATCAGGAGGCTTCCTGATCAGCCTCCCACTCATTACAACTATTATATCCAATCATGTCTTTTTCAACCGATGGGAGTCACCTGAAATTTATTTCATGGAATGTTAAGGGGCTCCGATCCCCGAATAAACGTATGTCCATTCTTAGACATTTACGGCGTCTTCGGGCAGATGTGGCTCTATTGCAGGAGACACATCTCTCCGCAGACGATTTAACACGCCTTCAAAAAATGTGGGTAGGATCTGTATACGGGTCCCCTGCATTAGGCCGCAAAGCTGGTGTAGCTATTTTAATTCATAAAAACCTACGACACTCTGTCAGAGAGGTGAAGGCTGACGCCCTAGGCCGCAAATTGACTTTACATATGACCATAGGCGACAAAGCCGTAGCTATCACTAATATCTATGCTCCCAACTCTCCAGACACTTCATTCTTCCAGGACATGGTTCAATGGGTTCTCACTGCCCCTGAGGTATTGCATTTAGTGGGCGGGGACTTTAACTCGGCCATGTCCACACTGGCAGACCGCACTTATCTCCCTAAGCAAAAGACAAGGACCGGTCCCTCCTATACACCAGACTCGACTCCCTTAGCGCACTCCATTGAATCTATGCATTTTGTCGACATCTGGCGCCTGGCGCATCCAACGGACAGAGAATATACGTTTTTCTCGCCCCCACATAATACCTTCTCTCGTATAGACTACTTCTTTGCCTCTCCGGCCCTAGTATCTGTAATAAACACCCCAGACATTTACGATGCCAGAATCTCAGACCACAGCCCCATCGCAGTCCATATGACTCAATTCACACCCTCAACTCCTTCCCCTACCTGGCGTTTCTCTTCATATCTGGCGGATAATGAAGACTTCCGACACGTATTGCACCAAACATGGGAAGAATATATCTCCACAAATGGAGCACATATCTCTGACCCAAACCTCTTCTGGGAAGCAGGTAAAGCCTTCCTACGGGGTAAAATCATCTCGTACACCGTACAATTTAAAAAACACACCCGACAACAATATATGCAAGCAAGTGAATCCCTACGTCTAGCTCATGACAAGCTAACACTAAACCGCACCTTAGCTAATATACAGGAATGGAAGCGGGCCAAGTGCGCCTTTGATCTCTGGGCAGAACAACACGAAGCTGCTAAAACTTCGTACTCTACTCTTCACTTTCACAAATTTGGCAACAAGGTTGGCAGATTGCTTGCCAGACTATGTTCAGGACCAAGACGTCCTACACATATCCCAACCTTGAGAAATGCTTCCAGATCGCTAGTTACCTCGCCTGCCGAAGTCAGCAAATTACTTGCAGATTATTATACTGATTTGTACCGAGTAGACCCAGCAGATCAACCTGCCGTGGAAGCTCTGCTAGACAAGATACGCCTGCCCAGGCTTCAAACGTCACACTTGGAGGCACTTAATGCGCCTATTACTTTAGAAGACATACAACACACGATCAAATCTATGGCCTCTGCTAAAGCTCCGGGTCCCGACGGGTACACTGTGGAATTCTTCAAATTAACGGCCGATTTCATTCCCAACACACTGAAGCATGTATATGCAGCCATGTGGGATGGAGGTCCATACCTCCCCACAGGGACACAAGCTCATATCAAATTAATCTCCAAGAAAGAGAAGGATCCCTTACTTCCAGGCTCCTATCGTCCAATTTCGTTAATAAATGTGGACGTAAAAATCCTGTCTAAAATCGTAGCTTCACGTTTAGCTCTCTTACTTCCGTCCCTCCTACACCCAGCCCAATCTGGTTTTGTCTCAGGACGATCAGCTACACTAAACATCCATAAGGTCTTAATGGCGCTAGAATTTGCTAAAACACACCCCGATCAAGACGTAGCAATCATGTCCCTAGACGCCGAAAAAGCCTTTGACAACATTGGTTTTTCATGGCTTTTCACGGTAATGGAAAAATTCAGCTTTTCAGGTCAAATCACAAGGTTCCTCTCACAAATGTACACCTCACCAACGGCACGCCTTGTCACCCTGAACTTTATTTCAGACACCATCCCCTTAGCGAAAGGAACGCGACAGGGATGCCCACTATCCCCGTTGTTATTCAACATTGCGATCGAACCCTTATCTAGAATCCTCAATTCAACCGAAGGGGTTAGTGGCATCACCTTGGGAAACCAAACACTCCGCTCTGCACTATTTGCGGACGATATTTTATTGTTTTCTACTGACCCCGTATCAGACTTTGACAGACTTAAACAAATATTTACGACCTTCCGACTCTGCTCTGGTTTTCGTATAAACTTTGATAAAAGTGAAATCTTAGCACTACACCCTCGACTATCCACTAAGAGGACACATCTGTCCCCGCTGACCATTGCATCTCAACATATAACATACTTAGGAATACATATAGGCCGAGTCCCATCTTCCTTGTATATACTCAATTACCCTCCCTTGGTAGCCAAAACTGTTCGGGAATTGGAGGATTGGGGTGCCCTTCCCCTCTCGCTTTTTGGGAGATCCCACCTTTTTAAAATGGTATCATTTGCACGCCTACTGTACCCCATGCAAACCATACCTCTATTATTGAGGCATTCAGATGTGCAAAAACTTCAGAAGGCTGTGACAGCTTTCCTATGGTCTATCAAAAAACCACGCATTGCGCTTCAAAAACTATGTCTCCCGAAGAGCGAGGGCGGGGCAGGACTCCCCAACATTCGTTTTTATAATTTAGCCTGCTTACTTAGACAGAGCCTAGACTGGTTAACAGGAGGGTCCAAATATTCCAACTATGCCCTAGAAGACTCTATGGCTTCACCATACGACCTTGCAGGCATCCTCCACTCCAATCCTAACAACCTGCCGCATCACCTCAAAACCAGCATACTATTCAGGGATACTGTCATCGCCTGGAGGGAGGTCAAAAGCTACTTGGACTGCCTTCTAGCATCTCGAAACATCTCAAAATACAAGGCAGCCCTATGTTCTTACCTTCCACTTTACATAAAGCCTATACCCAATGGCAATCCAGAGGACTCATACAGATAATTTCGTTATACCAAGATAATACAAGTAAGCTCAAACCATACCAAAACCTGATGTGGGAATTCTCCCTGCCACCAACTCACAGCTTCTCCAATTACCAACTCACGACTTATCTGAGATCCTGTTGTGGTCCCGAGACTGATCCTTTTAAACCATCCTTTATTGATAACTTACTGCAAAGCAAAGATTACTCTATCTCCAACATTTATTCCCACCTCATCCAACACCAGTCACGGAAGTACCGCCTCACGCCTTTCCAAAAATGGTCCCATATACTGGGAGATGAGGACCTACCCGACAAAATCCTTGAGGGATATAGGCTCACCCGGAAACTTACGATCTCTGAAACATGGCGTGAAACTCAATTTAAGATTATTCACAGAGCATACTTCCCATTTTGTTTCAACAAAGAAGACCCGTCTCAAGCTCTATGTCCATGGTGCTTATTGCCACGTCCCACGCTGCTCCATAGGCTTTGGAAGTGTTCTGCTATTAACAGCTACTGGAACGATGTGACAGCCTACATTAACAAAATCTGCAATATCAGTCTACATAGTGACTGCCTACTATGCCTGTTTAGCATCACACCTTCAGCCTCCTCCTCGTCTGCACTGGACTTTCCAAACATACCGCACTGGGCCCATATATGCCTTCTTGTAGCCCGCAGGACTATTATGTCCCACTGGATCACAACATCGCCGCCCAGTCTGCCTGCGGTTATAAAATCCTTGACGTCATTATTCTATCTAGAAAGATTGGACCTCATCAAGTCAAATCTCCGCCTTACCCCACGATTTTTCAAACGCTGGAGAAGGTTTCTGGAAGCCACATTTCCTCAACAGACCATCCAAGACATAATGCACCCATTTAGATATACAGAATGGTACCTGACGAGCAGTGCTGGGACAAGGCCATTTGGTGCCCAGGGCAAAGATGGCAAACTGCGCCCCCCCCCCCATTTTTAAGAAAGAATCAATGTCATTTCAAAACAAGGATATACTTAAAACAATACAAATTTAATTAGGTTTAATGTGATAGAAACAGAGTTCACTCACACCTTTTAATTATATGTACAGTCAGGTCCATAAATATTGGGACATTGACACAATTCTAATCTTTTTGGCTCTATACACCACCACAATGGATTCCACCACTCGTCCACAGTGGGAGGATTCCCCCTTCCACCTGGAATGTGTAGATGGGGGAATTGGAACATTCTTTTATTTTTTCATTCAACCTAATAGTTGAATGAAAAAAGTGATGGGCTGCCCAAGAGCGAAGACTAAGATAGTTTAACCTCTTGACATCCACGCTATAGCTGAATGACGGCCACAGCGCGGACCTGAATTTCTGGGAGTGCACGTGCCCTGTGCGCGCTGTGATCACCGAGTCACTGAGTCCCGGCCCCTTACAATGTGATCCAATGTGATCAGCCAATGACAGCTGATCACATGATCAAAACAAAAGCTCTGTGATCGTTTTTTTTTCTCCTCACGCTGACAGCGCGAGGAGAAAAAAAAGCTGATCACTGGCTCATCTGCAAGGGACATTGGTCCCGAAGAGGAAGAGGCAATTATGCCTCATCTGTGCCACCTGCCATTGCCACCTACCTATGCCCATGAGTGCCAGCTATCAATTCCCACAAGTGCCACCTATCAATGCCACCTATCAGTGTAACTGATCAGTGCCCATCAGTGCCGCCTCAACAGCGTACATCAATGAAGGAGAAAAATTACCTGTTTTCAAATTTTATAACAAAATATAATAACTTTTTTTTTTTTTTTTTTCATTCGGTCATTTACATTTTTTTTTAACAATAAATAAAAACCACAGAGGTGATCAAATACCACCAAAAGAAAGCTCTATTTGTGGGGAAAAAATGATAAAAATTTCATTTGGGTACAGTGTTGTATGACCGCGTAATTGTCATTCAAAGTGCGCCAGCGCTGAAAGCTGAGAATTGGTCTGGATAGGAAGGGGGTTTAAGTGCCCAGTAAGCAAGTGGTTAAATCTCAGCTGTTTCAGCGAGAACTGGCTAAGATTAGAACCATTAATGGGCAGGCTGAATGTACCAAGTTGATCGATCAAATTGGGTACAACCAGCCTGCCGGATACTTATGATTATCACTAGCGGTTGCTATATCTGCTAGTGATAATCACTGTTTGTTGGGACAATACAATTGCTCAGCAGAAGGGATTCCCCTGTCAGCACTGACTGTGCTGACAGGGCAATCATTTACATTTCTTTCCTGCAATCTGTGGTTACTGGAAAGAAATTTGTACCATCTATTGTCTAACTGAAATTGAAAGTGAAAGTTAGTGAATATCTTGAAAGAACATGATGGGGGGAGGGGGAGACAGATGGAGATAAGGACAGTTCAGTGATTACATTGCACTGTAGTGTACACAGTTGCTCACTCACCCAGGTCCAGGCTGGATACTCAGGCATCTTTGGCACACAGGATCTGCAGCTGCTGTTTTCATATTTCCCTCCCACACATCCCCCCTCTTCAGATACATCTGCACGCCGGGGATAGTGTGGGCGGGGCGGGAAGTCACTGGAGGAGCAGAGATGGGAGGAGCTGTATGGGGATAGTGTGGGCGGGGCGGGAAGTCACTGAAGGAGCAGAGGTGGGAGGAGGAGGTGCTGTATTCCTCCCTGATCTCCTGTCAGTGAGGGGGGAGGTAATGTGTTCGCTGGGCTGTGTAAGTGTCACAGTCAGACACACTTACACAGCTGCAGCCACCAGTTTCACAATATTACAGACTGATTCTCCTATCCTACGGACGGGAGAAATCAGTCTGTTTCTTCACAGTTACCAAGATAATGGGAGGCTTGTCCGCTCCTCCCCTGCTGGTTCAATCCCTCTGAAGTCGCTCTCCTCCCTGCCAATGAGGGGGAGGGAGCAGATCGGTCGGAGCGGCTCTCACATTATGCTCAGAGTCAGCGAGCAGAGGGAGAAATCCGCCCCCTCTCACACTCCGCCCAGGGCACCCGCCCCTCTCGCCCACCCCTTGTACCGGCCCTGCTGACGAGAGACATCACTAACTCACTCGGCAAACTTAAAATTCCTCCAGCGTCTGATCCTTCTTCATTTAAACCACCATAAGCGGCCTACAATCACTTGAAGCTCCTTGGCATCCATCAACTTCAGCTATTACACTCTGGGACTATATTCACCCAAACAAAATGTATTAACCAGATCATATTGTAGGTTATCTAGCTAGATATGTTCATAAGTCGCCTCCATTCCCTAAAAGTACAAAAATTTAGGATAAACCCTTTTGCCAACTTCTTGCCTAATGTTAGTGACAAGCTGGCAAATGTGAATTGCTTACCCCCTTCTCCCTCCCCTCTCCCCTCCCTCTCCCCAGTGCTCCTTATAACTATGTTTATGTTTAGGTATAACATGCATTCTGTATAAAGAATAATTGTGTATATTCATGCCTTACAATTGTTCTGTACAATGTCTTCTATGAATATATTTTGAAAAAATCAATAAATATTTTTAAAAAAAAAAAATCGCTGATCGCCGCCATGACTAGTAAAAATAATTGAAAAAATTTGAATTCCATAAATCTATCCCATAGTTTGTGGACACTAGAACTTTTGCGTAAGCCAATCAATATACGCTTATTAGGAATTTTTTTTACCAAAAACATGTAGCAGAATACACATTGACCTAAATTTTTGAAGAAATTTGACTTTTTACATTTTTTTATTGGGCATGTTTTATAGCAGAAAGTAAAAAATATTGTTTTTTTGATTTTTTTTAATTGTTGGTCTTTTTTTGTTTATAGCGCAAAAAATAAAAACTGCAGAGGTGTTCAATTACCACCAAAAGAAAGCTCTGTACGGTACAATGTCGCACGACCGGGCAATTGTCAAAGTAACGCAGTGCCGTATCGCAAAAAGTGGCCTGGTCAGGAAGCCGGTAAAACCTTCCAGGACTAAAGTGGTTAAGGAGGAACCCCAGATTTTTTTTTAGCTTTTTTCTGTGGGGTTCCCCTTTATATTTATTTCAGACCCTAACCTTGCATGAGGGCCTGGTATGGATATTAAAGGGAACCCCACATAGTTCTTTCAACCCACAAAAGGGAAGAAAAAGTGATGACACGTGATGTAGTGTGAAATTGCACATAAAAATCACACATGTAAACTGATGTCAATGTGCATAGGAACCCACTGAAATGTGTAAACATGTCATTCTCTGATTGGATGAGGTGGGGATTGTAATGTCAGCTCACTCCTCTGCAGCTGTCACTGTAGTAGCCAGGACTACTACAGTGATTTACAGCATCCCAGCATGATCAGAAATAAATAATGTATAAAAAATATAAATAAGGTAGTGGTACGCTGTCACCTACTGATAGAAATAAATAGTGTTCAGCTGCTGCAATCACTAAATGTGTTCCCACATCCACAGTAAATTAATATGAAAAAGTTTGATCACTCTGCCTCAATAGCAAGGTAATGTATTGACTGGAACGTGACAATAAATAACTAAAAATGTAGACCTTTCATATATACAGCTGTGCTCATAGGTTTACATACCCTGGCAGAATTTATGATTTCTTCTTGTCCATTTTTCAGAGAATATGAATGATAACACAAGTTTTTGTTTCTTTCACTCATGGTTAGTGTTTGGCTGAAGCCATTTATTATCAATCAACTGTGTTTACTCTTTTTAATCATAATGGCAACAGAAACTACCCAAATGACCCTGATCAAAAGTTTACATACCCCAGTTCTTAATACCGTGTATTGCCCCCTTTAACATCAATGACAGCTTGAAGTATTTTGTGGTATTTGTGGATGAGGCTCTTTATCTTCTCAGATGGTAAAGCTGCCCATTCCTCTTGGCAAAAAGCCTCCAGTTCCTGTAAATTCTTGGGCTGTCTTGCATGAACTGCACATTTGAGATCTCCCCAGAGTGGCTCAATGATATTGAGGTCAGGAGACTGAGATGACCACTCCAGAACCTTCACTATATTCTTCTGTAGCCAACGACAGGTCGACTTGGCCTTGTGTTTTGGATCATTGTCATGTTGGAATGCAGGTAGGTAGTGTTGTGGTTGGGATTTGAACCAGTGACCCTTTTTACTGCTAGGCGAAAGTGCTATCCACTACACCACTGTGCCGCCCAGGAGCTTAAACTCTAAGGTCCCTAACTCACAGTCATACATACACATACTAGGGCAAATTTAGACATGATCCAATTAACCTACCAGCATGTCTTTTGGAGTGTGGGAGGAAACCGGAGTTCACGGAGGAAACCCACGCAGGCACAGGGTGAACATGCAAACTCCTTTTACATCATTACCCCCAGAATCACCTTCCTTTTACACCATTACACCCAGCATCAACCCTTACCTCAATAACGTCAGTGATTTTCCTACCTCCAGTTGCGGGGACACCGGCCCCTCAGGTAGTGTTGGCACAAGTGTAGTTTGGGGAGCTTCTCTTCTTCCTCCTAGGGGCGCAGGTATCAGGTGCTCAGAATGTTTGTAAATATACTGCAGTGGCCACAGTAAGTGAGAATGTCCTCAATGTGGTTGCTGCAGTATGTCTACAAAGATTCTGGGCCATATCAGAGAATCACCCAGCAACCACATACAAATTCCAGCATTGCCGGATCATTTCTGACAAGTTCCCAGGTATGATTATGACTTTACATGTGTGAGGTTTCTTCCTACTGCAGGTAGTTTAATTTTTTGTATTTATTGCAAAACCTGTGTCGTAGTCTGCCTCATTACTCCAGTGTAACATTGCCTTGCTGAGAATTGATAAATGTCCCACCCCCAATGTATGTAAGGGGTTGTTGAACTCTGAGATTTGCCACCAGCAACCGGCAGTCCTCTGATCAGATGTAGAGCTCAGAAGAGTGGCAGCAGATCTCTTCTAGACATGTTTTCAGATAAAAACAAAGTACAGTACAATGTGTTTTCCATGAGAACATATTTTGAGGTATGGTTGTAGTATTTGCTTTTGTATATATTGGATATGACCTTTACTTTTTAGGAGGCTTGTTCTTCCAGATTTTTGGTATTGTATTAAAGGGTAATTGCATTTTCTTTAAAAAATATAGCAAGAAAAAAAAAATAATACAGCCTATGCAATTGTTATACAAGCCATGCTGTAATTTAATGTTATTAAAAATGACCTTTACAATTCAATCTGCAGCACTGTCATTTTCTGGTAATTTCAATGCAATATGGCAGCCTGGAGGCTTTCTGAACACAGTTGGTGTACAGAACGCCCCCTGGAAATGTAATTTCTGGCTTGCGTGATTGGCTCACTGATTTTTCCAAAAGTCAGATTTTATTCATCCTCTGCAATAGGAATCATATTTTTGATGCATAAGGGTTAATTACATTTCTAATGTACTTATGAGCAATGCCAATCCATAAATGGTAGGAAATACTTTCTAGATAAGTGGCATTATTGCAAACAGTACAAAATAAGGTGTAATACATGTAAACATCAGTTATTACAGTCACAGAAAAAATATTATGCCGCGTACACACGGTCGTACTTTTCGTCTACAAAAGTCAGACAGCCTGTCCGACAGACTTCCGGCAGACTTTCGGTGGACTTGCGGCGGACTTGCGGCCTACTTTCTAACGAACGGACTTGCCTACACACGACCACACAAAAGTCCGACGGATTCGTACGTGATGACGTACACCGGACTAAAATAAGGAAGTTCATAGCCAGTAGCCAATAGGTGCCCTAGCGTGGCTTTTTGTCCGTCGGACTAGCACACAGACGAGCGGATTTCGGGGTCCGTCGTAGTTACGAAGTAAAGTTTTGAAGCATGTTTCAAATCTAAAGTACGTCGGATTTGAGGCTAAAAAAGTCAGTTGAAAGTCCGGAGAAGCCCACACACGATCGGATTACCAGCCAGCTTTAGTCCGTCAGCGTCCGTTGGACTTTTGTAGACGAAAAGTACGACCGTGTGTACGCGGCATTACAGTCACATTACACATGCATTTTTGTTACAGCAGCAAAATTTGAAAAGTGCCATGCAACCTCTATCTCTGCTGTACAGATTTAGATGTGCTGTATATCCAAATACAAAGAGTAAAGAGTAATGCCGTGTACACACGACCGGACTTTTCGCCAGCAAAGGTCTGACGGAACAAATCCGTCTGTCAATTCGACCATGTGTGGGCTTCATCGGACCTTTGCTGTCGAAAAATCAGACAGACTTTAGATTTAGAACATGCTTCAAATCTTTCCGATGTCATCATGGTTGAAGCCGTTGGACTTTGTTGTGATCGTGTGTAGACAAGTCCGATTCGACGGAACTCTGTCAAAAGTCTGTCGAAAGTCTGTCGGAAAGACCGTCGGACCTTTGATGCCGAAAAGTCCGGTCGTGTGTACACGACATTAGACTAGGTTCACTGGAGTCCGGTGTGGTTTTGTTCACCAGTTCAGTTGCAAAATTTTACTTGAATTTGCACCTGAACCAGACCCTAAATCGCACAAGACTCGCCGAAGCGGCCCCAGACATGTGTGAACCAGGTCCATTGAAACCCAGTCCGATTCACATGTTATGCGAATTGGATACGGTTCAAAATGCCAGAACTAAGGCTTATGCCGCGTACACACGAGCGGAATGTCCGACAGAAAAAGTCAAACAGAAGCTTTTCATCGTCTATTCCGATCGTGTGTGTGCCTCATCTGACTTTTTTTTTTGAAAATTCTGACGGACCTAGAAATGGAACATGTTCTAAATATTTCCAACGGAAACAATTCCTATCGGGAAAGCCGCTTGTCTGTATGCTGTTCCGACGTACCAAAAATGACGCATGCTCTGAAGCAAGTACGAGATGGAAGCTATTGGCTATTGGCTATTACACTTCCTTTTTCTAGTCCCATCATACGTGTTGTACGTCACTGCGTTCTGGATGGTCGGACTTTGGTGTGACCGTGTGTAGGCAAGACCGCTTGAGTTCCGTCGGAGAAACTTTCAGAGTTTATTCCGACGGCAAAACCGGTCGTGTGTACAGGGCATTAGAATCTCTGTCATGGTTGTGTCCACATTGGGCAGATTTCTCCACACTTCCTGCTCTGCTCTGATAAACCGGTTCCTCCTAAGGCAGGAAGTGGTGGAAACTCAGCAGTAAAAACTTTAGAAAGGTTAGAAAGATGTTGTTCTGGAGGAGTAGTTCTTCAACATGCATTGGGTCAAGGAGTGGGCATGTCAAAGTGGTTGTTATTTAAAGGGATTTTGTTAGATAAAAAAACGGGTGTATATTAGTGTGCATTACAGTAACAGCCAGCATGGTGGTATAAGTACACAGCCATGCTATCTTAGGGTCACCACTAACATCTGATTGTACAATCTCCTTTAGATCTACCAATACCTATGTAGTGCGAGGGTCTTTCTGATTGGAAACAGAGTAATTCTATAGTTTAGGTATGGCTTTAAATTGGATAGTTTTGGTAGATCTAAGGATGATTGTAAAGGTATTGTATGTATGGTCAGATAGTAACATGCATGGCGAGCCTTAGGCTTTAGGTAATCGAGCCATCAGCTTGATTGCTCAATTAACAAAGGCAGTGTTGTTAAGTTTCACTTGCCACACCCAGGCCTGATTACTGTCAGACCTGTTGAATCAAGAAATCACTTAAATAGAAGCTGTCTGACAAAGTGAAGCACGCTAACAGATCACAAAAAGCCACACATCATGCCGCAATCTAAAGATATTTAAGAACAGATGAGAAACAAAGTAACTGACATGTATCACTCTGGAATGGGTTACAAAGCCATTTTTAAGGCTTTAGGACTCCAGCGAAACGCGGAGGGAGCCATTATCCACAATTGGAGAAAACTTGGAACAGTGCTGACCCTTCCCAGGAGTGGCCGTTCTACCAAAATTACTCCAAGAGCACAACGGCGACGACTCATCCAGGAGGTCATAAAAGAACCCAGAACAACATCTAAAGAACTGCAGGCCTCACTTGCCCCAGTTAAGATCAGTGTTCATGATTCCCAATAAGAAAGAGACTGGGGGAAAAAAAAAAATCGCATCTATGGGAGAGTTCCAAGGTGAAGGCCACTGCTGACCAAAAATAACACGGCTTGTCTCACATTTGACAAAAAACATCTTGATTATCCCCAAGACTTTTGGGCAAATATTCTATGAATAGACAAAAGTTGAACCTTTTGGAATATGTGTGTCCTGTTACATCTGCCCCAGTTAAGATCAGTGTTCATGATTCCCAATAAGAAAGAGACTGGGGGAAAAAAAAAATCGCATCCATGGGAGAGTTCCAAGGTGAAGGCCACTGCTGACCAAAAATAACACGGCTTGTCTCACATTTGACAAAAAACATCTTGATTATCCCCAAGACTTTTGGGCAAATATTCTATGAATAGACAAAAGTTGAACCTTTTGGAATATGTGTGTCCTGTTACATCTGGCGTAAAACTAACACAGCATTTTATAAAAAGAACATCATACCAACAGGCACACATGGTGGTGGTAGGGGGATGGTCTGAGGTTGCTTTGCAAATTCAGGACCCGGACGATTTGGCATAATTGATGGAACCATTAATTCTGCATTCTACCAGAAAATCCTGAAGGAGAATATCCGCCCACCGCTACTGACCTTTAGGCTGGGTTCACACCATTGCGAATTGGATGAGGTTTCTCCGCATCCAATTCGCAATAGCAGGAGCTTTTGATCGACTCTCTATGGAGCCGGTTCACATATTCACATATCTCCGCAGTGGGTCCGGTATGTTTTGCACAAAAACACTGTGTGTCTTTTGGTCCATTTCAGGTCTGAATTCAGCCCAAAATTCGGGCTGAAATTGGACCTGAAACAGTGAACAAGAATGCACTGGACCCCGATATGGGAACCGAGCCTGAAGCTCAAGCACACTTGGGTTATGCAGCAGGGCAATAATCTGAAACATACCAGCAAGTCCACCTCTGAATGACAAAAAAAAAAACAGAAAGAAGGTTTTGTAGTGGCCTAGTCAACGTGCAGACTTAAATTCAATTGAGAGGCTGTATTATGACCCTACACAGGCCGTTCATGCTCAAAAACCCTCCAATGTGGCTGAATTAAAACATTTTGGCAAAGAAGATTCCTCTTCTTGATCTGTCAATGACGTAGACAAAGAGCCACCCCTCTGAAAGGCAGTGTTATTGTCATGGACATACTACTTCCAGACCTGCAACAGGGCTCAGGCGCATCCCCGCCAACAGGTCCCCAGTAGCGAATAGGTGTGCGCCAATGCGCATGCGACGATCGTGCACGCACACAGTGATGCGGCTTTGGCGCCCAGTGGCCTTTAAGAGGGGCTCCCACCGTTCAGCTCTGTCTGATCTGCAGCTTCACCTGTGACCTGCTCCTGTAACCTGCATCCGATCACCTTCCAACCTGGTTCCCTGACCACGCTGCTGTCTCCAATCCTGAACCTTGGCTTTCCTTGACCCTGATCCTGTTTACCTGCCTGCCTGATCTCCTTCTACCAGAACCAGCCTGAACTTGACCATTCCTTGCCTGCCGATTCTGTTGAACTGATCCGCTGTGTATGACCCGGCTTGCCTGACCTTGCTTCTGTCTGCTGTGCGCACCCACATGCGCTTGTTGCTTCTTGGCGCACCTGCAGCCTGCTGACCTGCATCCAGCTCACCTGCAGCCCGCTGACCTGCATCCAGCTTACCTGTACCCGGCACTCCAGCCGGTTCCAGTGCCTCCCAGTGGACATCATCTCCGGTTCCAGAGAATCCACCAGGCACTCTTACCCCAGTGTGCTCCTACGGTCACTGTCCTCAACTCCAGTGACCCAGGAACCAGGGCTGTATGAGAGGTCTCCCTCTGCACGTCAGGCTTACATACGAGGTACGTGTCAGTATCAGACAGCCATGCCTGAGCCTGCAAGAGGGACCTCCGCTACTGATGAAATCTGCCAATTGCTCTCTGTCCTTATTCTTTTTTTTAAATCAAAAAGGTGTTTATTGAACAAATTTACATAGCTTTCATTGTACAAGCATCAAGCAACAACATACCATCATGTAAATATTACATTCCAATCATCATTTGTTACCGAAAATCCTGTAATATTTCAATGCTCAACCACTTTACAGTCAACAACCGTTTAAGGAACCTCATGGGCCCCCCCCCGAGACACTGCAACAGTCTGGACATTACCAGTTCCCTAGGACTCAGTCCAGGGGTATCTAACCATGGTGCCCAGATCCTCTCAAATCTATTGGAGCTGCCTCTGTGTTGGTAAATGCATTTTTCCATAATCAAGGTGTTGCCCATATGCTTTATCCAGGATTTCACTGATGGCGGCGAGGTCGATTTCCAGCCAAGTAATATAAGTTTGCGTGCCTGAAATAGTGCCCTAGTGAGTGCTATTCTAGTCATCTCTTCCGGGACAATATCCTCTAGGACTCCTAAAATACAGTGAATTGGATCAAGGGGAATGTTAGTCTGGAACACTTGATTAAGTGTTCCCATAACCTCACTCCAATACCTATGGAGTTTTGGACATCTCCATAGTAGATGGATGAGATCACCTTGATGCCGCTCACATCTGCTACATATAGGGTCAGGCCTCCTACCCATATTGTAAAGTTTAAGTGGGGTGTAGTGCACTCTAAGTACTATATATAGTTGGGATACCTTTTGGGCCACATTGAGAGAACACACATTAATGGATTGCAGAATTTCTTCCCATTGATCTCCCGTAATTGGACCTATATCCTGCTCCCATAGGGATGGTGCCCTGGTCGGGTGTACTTTCAAAAGTTGCATCAATAGCATTTGATAGCAATATGAGATAAAACCTTTGGTTTCTGTGCTGGATTGTATCAAATGGAAAATAGGGGTGGTTGACAATGTCCAGGGAGCAGCGTTTCCCTGTGCGTTCACCGCATGTTTGAGCTGGATATAGGAATAGTACATAGTATTTGGGAGGTTGTATTTATTTTGTAGCTCTGAGAACGTGAGCAACTTGCCATTTCTAAATATGTGGGATAAAAGGATAATACCAAATGAACGCCATTTGGGACCCTGTTGCAACTTTGCTAGCTCGACGTACGAAAGATTCCCCCATATTGGGCTGTATTCCGTGAAACCTGTCACCTCCTGCAGCTGCCTTCCCTTGTTCCAGATTTTCTGTATTAAAGCAAGAGTGGGTGTTGTTTTATTAGATTTGTGAAACAACTGGGCCTCAAGGCCTACCAGGATTGTTTCCGCTCCTGTCCCAATCAGCATTAACTGCGCCGATGAGCCAGGAGGGTCCCGGTTCATGGAGCCAACCAATTGCTGCAGTTGAGCTGCTATATAGTACAGCCAAGGGTTGGGTACTGCCAGCCCTCCGCTGTCCTTAGGGTTTTGTAGCTGTTCCAGCTTGATTCTAGGTGTGCCTGAATTGCATAATAATTTGCGGAAAAGAGTGTTAACCACCCTAAAAATCTTTAAGTGTATCACTACTGGGGAGTTGTGTAAAAAATAGAGTAGCTGTGGCATTAAAATCATTTTTATTAAATTTGCTTTGCCCGCCAGTGACAGTTTGAGCCTGTTCCATGTGTTGATTTTGTCCCTAAATCTGGATAGCAAGGGGTGTATGTTTAAGGGGCAATATTCCGCTAGTTTAGATGAAATTTGTATGCCTAGGTATTTAAATGATGACGTTACCGGAACCGAGCAGGAATCTGGTAGATTCACCTCTTCCCCCTCGTCCAGCAACATCAGAGCCGACTTAGACCAGTTAATTGTCAGGCCAGAGAAGTGATCATTTTTGTCACCTCTGCCAAGGACCTTGTGGTGTCCCCCAGGAAAAGCATCATGTCGTCGGCATACAGCATAATCTTTTCGTGGAGGTTCCCATATTTAAAGCCTGTGATCTCCTGACTAGCCCTTACTGCCGCCGCCAATGGCTCAATGGCGATGGCAAAGAGCAGGGGAGACAGGGGGCATCCCTGCCTTGTGCCCCTGCCCAGAGCAAACGCATGAGACATCCTACCTGACATCCTGATAGTCGCCTTTGGGGAGGCATACAGCAGTTTGACCCATGCTATAAAGCGACTTCCAAACCCAAACCTTGATAGTACCGCCCATAGGTACCTCCAGCCCACACTGTCAAACGCCTTGTTGGCGTCTAGAGAGAGCAGAGCCCTGCTCCCTTCATTATCTGGCTGCAGCTGCATATTTAAAAATAGGCGTCTGAGGTTGGTGGCAGTGGACTTTTGCGGCATAAACCCAGCCTGGTCGGGATGTATTATGGAGTCAATGTTCCGGTTGACCCTAAGCGCCAGGGCCTTAGCCAGGATTTTAACATCACTTTGCAGTAGTGAAATAGGCCTGTATGAGCCCGGGTTAACTGGATCCTTTATAGGTTTCAGTAATAAAATTATATTGGCTCTAGTCATGGAGGTTGGCAAATTGCCTTCTTTAAGCGAGTCATTGAACACTTCCAGCAGGTGTGGCATTATCCATTCACCATACTGGGCAAAAACCTCCATGGGGATACCATCCTCTCCTGGTGCCTTGCACGTAGGAAAGGAGCATGCCGCATGTTGTAACTCTTCCAGTGTCAGGGGAGCTTCCAGTGATTGTCTAGCCCCCTCAGATAGAGAGGGCAGATCAATCCCTGAAAGGTATGCCTCTAGCTCGTTATCTGTGTATTCATCCCTCGCTCCATAAAGATCCTCGTAAAAGGATGCTAGCTCCGTTAAAACTTGATCCGGGCCATTAACCACCTTTCCACCGGCTGTGCGAATCGCCCCAACCGCTGGAGACAGTTGCTGGGACCTGGCTATTTTTGCCAATAAACGTCCCGTTTTTTCCCCCTCTTCATAAAATGCTTGTTTGCTAAAGAACCTTTTGCGTTCTGCGGCGGAGGATCTTAAGCGGTCCAGTGAATCTTGGGCCGAAATCCATGCCTCCCTCGCAGACTCTGTAGGGTCAGTAACATAAGCTAGCTCCAACTGGCGCACCTGATCTCCAACCTGCTCCAATAGTGCTGAGGAATTTCTCTTGACCGTAGCTATTTCTGCAATAAATACTCCCCTAAGGTAGGCCTTAAAGGCTTCCCAGGTTTGGATTTTACCTGTTAAGTGCTTATGGGAGTTGAAAAATACTTCTATTTGATTAGAAATTCGCTCTTGGGAGTTAAACAGTTTCAGCCAGAAGGCGTTAAGTTTCCATGGCGCCCTGGGTAGTGAGGTTGGGGGTTGGGCAATTAGCCATACAGCCACAGGTGAGTGGTCAGACACTCCACGAGGGAAGTACTCTATCTTAGAAATATATTCTAGCAAATTAGGAGTGCCTATACTAAGGTCTATACGGGACAGGGATCCGTGAGTTTTAGAAAAGCATGAAAACTGCTTTACATTAGGGTTACGTATGCGCCAAAAATCGGTCCAACCTAATTCCAGAATTAGGCGGCCGAGTGCAGTACCCCTACCACCCCTAGGAGAATGGACTGGGGGATGCCTATCCAATTTAGGGTCTAGGTAGCAGTTAAAGTCTCCCATGATCAGCAGTGGAACATCAGGTTTGCCCGCCAGGTACATCAGCAACAGCTGCAGCACCTCCCGTGAAAACGGGGGTGGTATATATATAAAGGCTATAATCAATGTTAATGTATACAACTTGCAGTAAATGAATACATATCTACCATCACCATCCACCAGCGAGTCCAACTCCTGGTATGTCAAAGCTTTATGTATCAATACACTCACCCCACGAGAATAGGCGGTGTGAGTGGAGTGATAGGATTTGCCCACCCAGGCATACTGCAGGCAGCTCACATTGTCCCCCAAGAGATGTGTCTCCTGAAGGGCAATAATAGCCGGATAGAATTTGCGCAAACCAGAGGAGATCATGGTCCTTTTTAAAGGGTCATTCACTCCGCGCACATTCCATGAGACTATGGGTGTGGATACCATTGCAAATATTCAAAAAAAATACATTTAGAGGAGATTTTTCTAGAAATCAGGGCTGATCTGGTTATGTGGTTACCCATGAGCATTAGAATGTGTTGCATCGAAAAGCATTTTTTCAGTAAAAGGTTGTCCCAATGGAAGCTCAGTGTTCGTGAAGGGTGTATACTCTCGCGCAACTGCGCGGCAAAACAGTGAAAAAAAACAAAACAAAAGTAGAAACAGACTGTGTTGAGGGCCCTGGATCCCGCCACGCCGTGACGCATACATCCAGAACCGTCCCAAAGCTGTAGGGCATGTGATCTGTCCTGGGTATTAATGCCAACAGGGCAATAAAACATTAGCCATGTAGCCCATGACTTCAAACAACTTCCACTTTTTCTGCACGATATCTTCCCCTGTAAGGGTCTGTGCTTCAAGTGAAAATAACTGGTTGTGAAAGAGATAACGGTATTTCAGTGGTAGTCACTCGCTGTGTAAGCAACTGGTATAGTTCCTCTTCAGACTGGTAAATATAAAAAAGGAAAATGGACGCCCTGCTTTCCCCTGCATTTCTTCTGCCATCTCTGGTTTATCCGGCTCCGTCTTCCTGGCCCTGGCGGCGCAGAGCTTGCTCATTCTGATCTAGCCATGTTGTTGCATCTTGCGCATTTTCAAAAAAGTGGTTCTGTCCGTTTGCCGTTACTCTCAGCTTGGCTGGGAACATCATTGCATAGGATAGTTGCAGCCTTTGTAGCCTCCTTTTAACTTCCATAAATTTTGATCGCCTGCGTTGTACTTCGGTGGAAAAATCTGGGTAAAATGAGACTTTAGTGCCGTTGTGTTTAATGCTGCCTTTTTCTCTGGCCAGTCTCAGTATCACCTCTCGGTCCTTGTAATTCAGGAGCCTGGCCAGCATTGATCTTGGGGGGTTCCCAGGGGGGAGAGGGCGTGGGGGTACTCTATGGGCCCTTTCCACTGTGTAGATGGGAGAGAAAGCATCTTTGCCAAAGACTTCTTGTAGCCATTCTTCAATAAAGGTAGTGGGGTCACGTCCTTCCACTTTTTCAGGGAGTCCCACTATGCGTATATTATTGCGTCGCAGACGGTTCTCGATTTCGTCAGTTTTACTAAGGGCTTGAAAGGCATTTTGAGTGGCCATCCTGACATCTCTGAGAAGGGGGGGCAACTGGTCCTCCACGTCGCTCACCCGGCCCTCCACTGCTGTGGTTCTTTCCCTGATCTTTTGCAGATCTTGGCGCATAAGGGACACTGTTTCTTTCAGGCCTCCAAATTTCTCCTTCAAATCATCAACTGAAGCAGTGCATTTGTGCACAGCATGCAGGATTTCACTCAGAGAAGGCTGCACATTGTCCTCTGAGGGGGAGTCAGATGGATCAGACATGAGATCCTGCTGCAGATCTATTGGCACTGTGTCGTCCAGCATGCTTGTATCCTCCCTGCTTGGTAGCTCAGAGGTGTATAAGGGCTGAGGGGAGTCATGCAGAGGGGAATTAGAATGTCCAGCCAGCTTTTGAGTGTAATAAAGCATGTCCCTGGATTGCTCCTTACTTTTAGGGAGTTTGCTGGACTTACCCCCCTGTTCGGATTTCTTCTCCAGGCCGCGCTGTGCTTTAGGAGGCTGAGACCGGCTGGCGCCATCTTGGTCAGCTTGGGACTCCCAGGCCTCGGTCTCCATTCGGTTCCCCCGGGTCATCATCAGCTCCAATCGAACAGCCAACAGCACCGGGTGTCTCCAGGAGGTATCAGGCAGCTCTCTGGGGCAAAAATGGGCGATTACGGTGGTGAGGAAAGGATAATAGGCAGGATTCTCAGCGGGAGCTCCGTGCAGCAGGTCTGCTCACATGCCTCGTCAGGCCACGTCCCCCCTCTGTCCTTATTCAAAAGGTGAAATCCCTCCAGGACAGCTATGAACACCGTGAGAGAAAAGTGCAGTCCCGGACGATTATTACAAACCTTCCTTCCAGCGGGTTGTCGTCAGAGGCTTCCTCCGCACTCCCTGTAATGATGTTATCTCCAGAACCTAGTGTCCCAATTTCGGAGAAGTTTTCTGGGAATCAAAGCAAGTTTCGGACTTTCAGCAATGCATGTGAGCTGTACTTTTCCTTAATACCCTTAACCTTTACGCAGGAAAACACCAAGGTGGGGTTTTTTGTCTCACTTCTGCTAGGAGAACCACAAGCCTGGGCTCATCACCTGCTGGAAGAACACCATGTTTCTCTGGACTACTTGTCATCCTTCTTGGACGCAATGTCACTCTTATATGATGACCCCCAACGAACTTCCCTTGCCGAAGGTGCTCTTAGCACGCTCCAGCAAGGCCGCAGAGTGGTCGAAGACTATATAACAGACTTTAGGCGCTGGAGTGGAAATACCCAGTGGAATCATGCAGCTTTACGGCACCAGTTTCGCTTAGGCTTGTCAGAAGAATTAAAGGATAAATTGGCTCGGGTTGTGTACCAAATTCTCTGGAGTCCTTGATTACCCTAACTATTCAGATAGACCATCGTCTTCGGGAACGCAGGATGGAGAGGGTGACCCAGCAGACTCAACCAACTTGGATGTTACCCCAAGTGCCTACAACCTCTCTTCCTGTTCCCTTCAGACTGGTCCCGGTTAATCCTGCACCAACCAAACTAACACCGGACTTTCATAAATCTGGGCAGGTCGGACTTATGAGACCCGCATTGTCCTCCGAGAAATGTCTACGTCAGCAACAGCTCAACCTTTGTCTGTACTGTGGGGGAACTGGCCATTATGTACATTCATGTCCTGCCAAGTATCGTAGATCTTCACCCATCCCATCTCACAATCACGCAGCTCCCTCTACTCACCTGGCTATTCCCATCACCCTTCAGTTTTCCGAAAAGACTGTGTCTGTTACTGCAATAATAGACTCTGGTGCATGCAGTTGTTTTATTGATTTGAACTTTGCCAACCAAAACACATTCCACTCCAGCACAGGGCTCAAGGACTTTCTGTTTTCTTGGTGGATGGATCCCGTATTAAATCTGGCCAGGTGACTAAGGAGACTACCCCACTGCCTATAGTTACTGTCTTGAACCACAAGGAACTGCTTAAGTTTGATGCCTCAGAAACAGCTGTGGGGGCAGTTATTTCTCAGCGCCAAGGACTCAAGGATCTCATGCACCCCATAGCTTTCTTCTCTCGGAAGCTTTCGCCTGCCGAGAAGAATTATGATGTAGGTGACCGTGAACATCTGGCCATTAAAGCCACGCTCGAAGAATGGCGATACCTGCTAAAGGGAGCTGCACATCCCATACTTATCTACACGGATCATAAAAATCTGGAATATTTACGAACTGCCAAACGTTTGAAGCCGCGCAAAGCACGGTGGGGGTTATTCTTTTCCAGATCTTCATTTCACATCACCTACTGGCCAGGATTAAAGAACATCAAGCCTGACGCTCTCTCTCGGATGTACGATGACCCCAAGGAAACTTCAGTCAGATGGTGACATCATCTCCAGTTCCAGAGAATCCACCAGGCACTCTTACCCCACTGTGCTCCTACGGTCACTGTCCTCAACTCCAGTGACCCAGGAACCAGGGCTGTACAAGAGATCTCCCTCTGCACGTCAGGCTCACATACGAGGTACGTGTTAGTTAGTGTCTATTTCTTGTGTAGATGATTGATCTGCTGGACTTTAATCACCTGTGTGTTGTTTTTCCATCTTTGTCAGCAATTCTCCAGAATCTTCTTTTTCATATGAGGAATGGGAAGGATTTTGTGTCAGGTCCTTTACATCCATGTTATTAAAAACGGTGTATTCTTCTTCTTCACCCCCTCTAATTGATGGGAAGAAATGTCTATT
Source organism: Lithobates septentrionalis (assembly GCA_037952835.1). Lineage (NCBI taxonomy): Eukaryota > Metazoa > Chordata > Amphibia > Anura > Ranidae > Lithobates > Lithobates septentrionalis. The sequence continues at coordinate 5,251,888 of JBBDGP010000149.1, forward strand.
GGTAAGAGGGTGTCAATGAGCTATTCTTGGTCGGATTTTATACTTCCTACACTTTTTCTTTATGTTTCTTCTTCTTTTTCATATACAATTCTCATAGATCTTCTTCTGCTTATGAGGAATTGTGGTAATTTTGTGTCAGGTCCTTTACATCCGTGTTATCAAGAAAAGTGGGTTCCTCTGTATCTCCTCCCTCCAATTTAGGGGAGAGAATGCCTAATGGTAAGATGGAGTCAATGATTTCTTCTTGGTTGGGTGTTTGACTTCCTAGACAAGGATCTTCTTTAGCCCCCGTTCATACTTGTGCGAATTAGATGCGGTTTACCTCGCATCTAATTCGCAGGACATTTTAAAATACATTCATATGAATGCATCTGGTTCACATATGTGCGTTTCATTCGCACTGCGCATTGCACAAAAATCGTGTGCGTTTTCTGGGCATTGCGGTGCGAATTACGAGCCCCTTATCTTCTATGGGAACGCATCTGCTTCGCAGATGCATTGCGTTCTGAACATGGATTTTCTCCTCCTCACTACACCTCCCCCTCCCTCCCCCTCTCCCTGCTCACTGATCCTGAGCTAAAACGCAGATGAGCCTTTGAACAGGAGATTTTTATATCCCCAGTGAAACCTGAGCTTCAATTCGCACCGCACATGTGTGAACCCAGGCTTATAGTGTTTTTCCATCTTCGTAGATGAGTCTGCTACATTCTCTTCTGAATATTTGGAATCGGGAGGGTTTTGTTTAAGGTTTTTTTCCTCCGTGTTATCGAGATTAGTGGATTGCGCCTGATCATCTGGCTCCAGTTTGGAGGAAGAACTATTGGGTGCTAAGTCCGTGTCAATGTTGTCTTTTTTCACAAGATCACAAACTGCGGTTGCTTTTGATAACTTTCTTTTAAGGTTTCTTTTTGCAGGTTTGCATGTTTGTTGTTGGTCAAATGATTGAGGCATGTTGTTTTCTGCTGTATGAAATTTTGTACAATTCTTTACTTCCTGAAGTGAAGCCTGGTTCTTTCCTGCAAAGATTTAAAAAATAATTCAAGTGTATATGAACACATAGGATAACATTTAACTACCTGGCATCCGCGCTATAGCCGAATGACGGCTACAGCGCAGACCTACATTCCCGGGAGGCCGTCATATGACGGCCTCCCCTGTGCACGCTCCCTGCGCGCGCCCTGCAGGGCGCGCGCCGGGCGCGTTGTGATCACCGAGTCACTGAGACTCGGCTGATCACCGATCTGTGTAAGGGGCCGGTCCCGGCCCCTTACCATGTGATCAGCTGTCAGCCAATGACAGCTGATCACATGATGTAAACAAAAGATCGGTAATCGTTTTTTTTTTTTACTCACGCTGACAGCGCGAGTAGAAAAAAAAGCTGATCACCGGATCGGATGTGAGGGACATCAGTCCCCAAGTGGAAGAGGCACATCTGCCTCATCAGTGCCCAATAAAAGTGCCACCTAATAGTGCCCACAGTGCCACCTAATAGTGCCCACAGTGCCACCTAACAGTGCCCACAGTGCCACCTAACAGTGCCCACAAGTGCCACCTAACAGTGCCCACAAGTGCCACCTATCAATGCCCACCTGTAGTGCCAATCAGTGCCACCTGCCAGTGCTGCCCATCACTGCCACCCATCAGTGCCCATCACTGCCAACCATCAGTGCCCATCACTGCCGCCTATCAGTGCCCATCACTGCTGCCTCATCAGCGTACATCAATGAAGGAGAAAAATTACCCGTTTAAAATTTTTTATAACAAAATATAAAAAATAAACTTTTTTTTTTTTTTTAAATTCAGTTTTTTACATTTTTTTAATAAAAAGTAAAAACTGCAGAGGTGATCAAATACCACCAAAAGAAAGCTCTATTTGTGGTGAAAAAATGATAAAAATTTCATTTGGGTACAGTGTTGTATGACCGCGCAATTGTCATTCAAAGTGCGTCAGCGCCGAAAGCTGAAAATTGGTCTGGATAGGAGGGGGGTTTAAGTGCCCTGTAAGCAAGTGGTTAAAATGCCTTTAAGTTTTTATTGCATCCACAACAGTAAAGTAAAATAAAAAAATTTTTATAAATACTTTTTTGATGATATTTGTAAAGTGATCATCTGACTGCTCAGTGCAGTATTTCAAGGCTCTGGGGGAGTAGGGGGGGTGGGGGACTCCTTGTGTTGAATGGCAGTTTCCACTAAAGTCACATTTTAAAGGAGCAGTTTTGAGTGCTCTGGTGTCTACATACTGGATGGATAGGTGGATGGAAGCAGCTATCAATCACTATGGACTAGGAGCATATCACTGAACTATGGGAGTGTCACTGGTCTATGGGCTTGTCATTGAAGACAGCAAGCCTCACTGTGCTTATGCATGGCATCCTGTCTGCTAAAAGCTTATGTGTACATGGACACATAGGCTTTTATGGAGTTGAGTTAAGGAGCTTTGGCAAAAAAACGGCAAAAGCTCCTAAACTCAAGTGCCAGTGTAGGCTAGTGTACATGAAGCCGAAAATTGATTGACCGATTTGAGTTCTGTATGAAGAATAGCTTGTTGATAAGGAGTGGTCCGGGAAGCCAGCAGCCACACCCTTAACAACTGATGACTCATCAGCTGTCAGCGGGTTTCCCCACTTACAGCTAAATGTAAAAAATAGAATGTCTTCAATGAAAAATTTGTGAAAATAAAATGGCGTGAGGCGTCCCCCCCCCCCCCCCCCCCCCGATGCATAGCAAAAAACAAAAACTTCTGACCCCAAATTGTGAAGATTTGCTCTATTATAGGTTATGTGTACAGGCAGGGCAGCAAACGACACCAAGAAACAACATTATCAATGAGCAATTTATGTAGGTGAAATACACGCAGACAGGAAGGTTTATAATGCCTTAAAATTGCTCTAAGATGTGCTTTTCTTTGTGTTCTGGGTATTTTCTTTTCAGCTTGTTGTGAATTTTTTGAGGATTTTTAGAAAAAACAGAATTAGACATGTGCAATTCATTCCGAATTTGTTTTAAAAAAATTTTACAAATTCTTTAATTTGCAAATATAGTATTAATGGAAAACCTGTTTAATGAATTTTTCCGATATTCAAAAATTCGGAAATTCTAAAATTCTAAAAATTTGAAAAGTTGAAGATTCGGAAATTCGAAAATAAGAACGAAAATCCAAAAATTCGAAAGAAGGAAAATCCAAAAATTTGAAAACCCGAAAATTCGAAAATCTGAAATAATAACTAACTAATAATAACTATTACTAACTATTAAATTATAGGTATTGGAATTTCCTTTAAAATTTGGCTGTTAGCGAATGTAATGAATACGAATTTATCCGAAGTTACCAATTATCCGAAATAACGAATGCCACATCTAAACAAATGGAATGTAACAAATTAATAATAATGAATAACAATAATAATTTTTTATTATTATTTATTAATTTGTTACGTTCCATTTGTTATTTCGGATAATTCGTAACTTCGGATAAATTCGTATTTATTACATTCACTAACAGCCAAATTTTAAAGGAAATTCCAACACCTATAATTCAATAGTTATTATTAGTTAGTTGTTATTTTGGATTTTCTAATTTTTGGATTTTCAGATTTTCATTCTTATTTTGGGATTTTCGTTCTTTCGACCTTTGGGGTTTTCTTTCTTATTTTTGGATTTTCGAAATTCTGAATTTCAGATCGAATTTCTGAATTTTCAGATTTTGAATTTCCAAACTTTCGACACTCAGATTTTTCGAAATTCCAAATTTTCAAGTTTCCGAATTCTCCAATTTTCGTATTTAGAATTTCCAAATTTTCGACTTTTCGAATTTCCGAATCTCCAACTTTTCGGATTTAAAATTTCCCGACTTTGAATTTTCCGACTTTTCGAATCTAGTTATTTTGAATAAATTCATAAATTTGAAAATTTTCGGATTTCCAAATTTTTGAATTTCCGACTTTTTGAATTTCTGAATTTTCGAATTTGAGGTATGTCTATACAGAATCTGAATAGCAAAATATTTTTTTCTTTTTACATTTTTTCTCTTTTCTTTTTCGGTGCATGGGAAGGTACAGTGTTGTGCAGCCGCAGTATACATACAGAGCCGGTTGCAATAAAACTTGGAGCTTGTAATGAAGAGAATGCTAAACTAAAAACAAAAAAGTGCCGCTTAGGGAAACATTCACAGTTCAGTTTAAATGAAGAGATGCAGCGAGAAGAGATGCACCGACAGGGTCTGTTCAGAGGGTGAAGTGCAGCCTGGGCAGTTCGATCCCAAAAGGGGGGGTTCCTTGAGGATAGAGAATCCCTAGCCTGTCCCTACTCATCAGAAACCTTTCCCTGCCACTAATCACTTTCCCGGTCAGGTCTCTCTCCCAAATCTACCCACTTGGTAAAAGTGCACCAAAACCTGGAGGCAGGGAATTATGACTCTGCTGACCCAAGATGGCTACCAGGGGTCACATGAATGCAGCGTAGCCAACCAGGAACACTGCTCCATGACTCAGGAAACCACAAAGAAACCAGGTTTCTCTTGACTTCCACTACACTCTACAGGCTGTTGTACCACTTGTTTAAGCGCCTCATGCAGTGGAGAAAACAGACTGCACCTACCTACAAGTGTATTTTGTACATGGTAGTTGTTACACTTTTAATTACACAGGCATGTTTGTACACGTTCCCTATTCAAAAAACCTCAAATAACAAAAAAAATACACAAAAAATACACAAAAACAATAGGTTTTAGCATAATCACACAGAGATTGGATGAGTTTCCTGTTTTTATTTACTTTGGCAACATATATAACTATAACAATTTGTTAGTGCTTTTTGCTTTTTATTTTTGTGTGTGTGTTTTTTATTTCATTATTTTATTTATATGTATATGTTTATATATTATTTATTTATTATTACCAAAACCAAAATGTAACTTTAACCTAGCTTTGTTTATACATTTCTAATATATGTTTGTTTAAAAAAAATTCTAGGAAAGACAATTGTTCTGATTGTGATTTTTAGAAATGTTTACATTTATTTGTTATAATCATTAACATATCAATATATTTTAATAATAATTGTAATATTTTTTAAATTCTGACTCTCTGGTGATCCTGCCATTAATGTCCTTATTCAAGCACTTCCTGTTACAGGGTGACAACGCTCCATCCATATCTCCCAACTGTGTGTTGTCAAACTGCCACATAGATTTTTATGGAGACTACAAATAGTTGTTTTACCACACTTTATGCAGGCATGGTCCACTGTTCACACCTTCAAGAAACCCACCCTGGGTGGGTCATTGCTGGAGTGATTGCAAATAGGTCACAGGGTATGAAAAAGGTGAAAAAAAGGCATTGTATTAAAAAAAAAAAAAAAAAGGCAGGTCATATAGAAAGAAATCTGTAACTAATCTCAGTTGAGCACACAAAGTCCACAAATATGTGTTCTTCAAAATACGCACAACACTGTGCAGTGCAACATTCTACTCCAGGGCCTGCAAAAGGATTCCGAGACAGGGAGTAAAAAAACACATGCTCCTTACCAAAGATAAATGGCACTCTATTTATTGAGTAGCCATATGTTCTTTTGAGATCAAAAGGCAGAAAGTTCCACTCTGCAGACAGATGTCAGTTAAAGAGTAGGGAGACAGAGAAGAAAATCAAGCCACATAGTGTAGTAGATAAATTCAATTAAAAAATGTACTAAAGCGCTGAAATGGATTTAAATGAGACTAAACCATTGCTGAAAATTACAAAACTGTGAAAATATTCAAATTCCAAAGACTTGTGACTGGAAGAAAACCAAATAATAAAAGCTGCAAAACTCAAAAGTGTTCAGACACCTATAGTGAGTAACAAGTGAAATAATGTGTTGCGCTAATATTAACCTTCCAATCAATATTAAATCCAGTGCAAAATTGGTTAATAAATCAATACCTCTAAGTGTCAATAAAATAAATAAATATGGTGTGGTCAGAAAACATATAGCCACTAAATCATGATCATATGCTCCACAAAATGAATAAACCGCAGGTTACCACCTGTAAAAAATAAATGACTGCTATATATATCGTCCAATATCTAGTCCATTCAGAAAACTCCTCTTATAATATTATTATAGCTTGAAGATATATGTCGATAGCCGTTCTTCATTGCAGAAGATTATACGCTGCACTGATATATGCTATTGAACAAAATCCCATATATGCCAAAAATAAGTCTGTTCACAAAGTTCCCTTATATTGCTGTATAAAGTAAAGGGCATTCAGATGAATGTTTTCAATTACCAAGGATACATGAAATAAAAAAGAAGAGACATCATTGCGCAATGAACAAAGTATGAATTGCTTTAAACTAGAAAGACTTCACTGGATACACTCACATGAGCCTGAATAATTATAGCCTGGATAGAAAACAATCAGCCGCTTGGGGCGCGGTGAGTCCTCACACCGCTAGTATCGAGCTGTTGAACAGCCTCGATGCTGTACGTCACTGACTCCTCCTACGCATTGCGTCAACCGCATTGCGTCAAATAAACAATAAAGCGACCCTTTGTTTGAAAAGTTTGGAGACCCCTGATCTAGAGGATGGATTATCTCTCAATAAGGATGTGGTGGTGGTTTCGGCTTCATTGGCTGCTGGACTTTGATCATCTGGTCTGCATTGTTCATGTTCATAGAGCTGTGTCTTGTTGCCTTATGGCTCTCCTCTGGGGTGTGCCGATTTATTATTGGTTCAAGGGTTCCCTCTCTTCTGGCTCAGGCTGTGGGTCATTTTCTCCCCCTGCAATCGCATCTCCATCATTTCTTTGAACAGGGTTCATGGGAATGTTGGCATCTACAGCACATTTTTAAAATAATAAATGAAACATCAGTAATGTAAATGAAAATGTCATTAAATATGTATACCATATACAGCACAATAAAAGAATGATAAAACGGAATTTCATCTGTAGAAGCATTCAAAATGCAGAAAAGGGCTTACAGCAGGTTCAGATAGTTTGAACATAGAAAAATGAGGAAGGAAAGAAAAAGCTACAAGGGGTGGTAGCAGACTGATATACACTATATCACCAAAAGTATTGGGATGCCTGCCTTTACACGCACAGGGATATACACTCACATGAACTTTGATGTTTTTGATGGCATCCCAGTATTAGTCCGTAGGGTTCAATATTGAGTTGGCCCACCCTTTGCAGCTATAACAGCTTCAACTCTTCTGAGAAGGCTGTCCACAAGGTTTAGGAGTGTGTCTATAGGAATGTTTGACCATTCTTCCATAAGCACATTTGTGAGGTCAGGCACTGATGTTGGATGAGAAGGCCTGGCTTGCAGTCTCCGCTCTAATTCATCCCAAAGGTGTTCTATCGGGTTGAGTTATGGGAAGGGTTCATTTTGGTGTTACGGATGCGGTTAGTATTAGGGTTGGAGTTAAAGGAAGGGTTAGGATTAGAGTTATTGAGATAGATAATGTTAGGGTTATACATGGGGTTAGGGTCAGAGTTATGGGAAGGGTTCTTGTTGGTGTTACAGATGGGGTTAGTATTAGGGTTGGAGTTATGGAAAGGGTTCATGTTAGTTTTAAAGATGGGGTTAATGTTAAGGTTGGAGTTATGGGAAGGGTTCATGTTGGTGTTATGGATGGGGTTAGTGTTAGTGTTGGAGTTATGGGAAGGGTTCATGTTAGTGATACAGATGGGGTTAGTGTTAGGGTTGGAGTTATGGGAAGGGTTCATGTTAGTGATACAGATGGGGTTAGTGTTAGGGTTGGAGTTATGGGAAGGGTTCATGTTAGTGTTATGGATAGGTTTAGTGTTAGGGTTGGAGTTATGGGAAGGGTTCATGTTAGTGTTATGGATGGGGTTAGTGTTAGGGTTGGAGTTATGGGAAGGGTTTATCTTTGTGTTACGGATGGGGTTAGTATTAAGGTTAGTGTTAGAGTTAGAATTATGGTTAGGGTTAATGCTAGAGTTACAGAGAGGTTTGTTGTTAGAATCAAAGCTATGGGGAAGATTGATATTAGGGTTAGAGAGAGACCTCTCCTTGTAGCATCCACTGCCTAAAACATCTTATGGTGATGGAGCAGTATTAAACCCAAAACCAAAAATTTAATATATTGCAGCTTACCAATCCTTAGATGTGCCGGCTGCATTATTTTACCTTATTAGACTTTTTCCCTTCTATTTTCACCCAGTGATTTAGCCAGTAACACTCCTCCTATATTAGGATGCACAGGGGGCAGATTTGGACAGCAGCATTGGGATGGGATGGGGGGTGTTAGATGGACTAGCATGTCCTGTTTAACATTATCATCAAAAGTGACAGTGTTTTGGGTTGTCCCCAGAAAAGTAATAGAGGGGAAAGCTTCAAATGGGGGCACTAGTTCTGGTGACGTGGGGGGGCTCCAATGGATTCCTTTAATTTGCAGGGGTTTCTTCTCACTTCCTGTTTGGCGATGGGACAGGAAGTGAAGGGAAATCTCCCCAATGGGACAACGATGGTGTCAGGTCACCTAGGGGCTGGGTGACAGATGCACACCGTTGGGATCAGGAGTGCACCGCAAGGTAGTGGACCCTATGGCTGACTGCTGCGGATTGAACCCTGGGAGGTTTCAGGAAGCAGGTCTACTGGATCACTGACACAGATCCCACTGGGAGCTAGAGCATAGATTCCCCAGGGCGCGGAGTCTAAGATCCAGCAGGTGTTCACCAGAGCCTTTAATGGTAAGGATGGACTGCGCTGCAGTCTGGCTCCAGGTTGTGGCCCCCAGGGTCTCACAGCTCACGCTCACGGTAGACTACAGGAGAAGAGGAAGGAGGCAGCAGGCTGGAACAACAAGGAAAGTAAGGGACAAGCCAAGGTCAGGGCCACAAGCAGACAAGGACAACAGAGTACACGCCAAGGTTCAGGGTCACAGGCAAACAGGGATGGTCGGGAACACGCCAAAGGTCAGGGTCACAAGCAGACAGGAATAGTTAAGAACAGGCCAAAGTCGGTAACAGGAATCAGATGTAGGAATCACAGCAAGTACACACAGAGGCTAACACACAATGGTTGATCAGCCCTGCTGGCTTGCAGTGCACAGGTTAATATAGGGTTCCCTGATAGGGCCTGGGGTGGGGCCATGCTTAGAGAAGAGGTTAGAAAAGCAGTCAGGTGAGGGTCAGCTGGTCTCTAGAGATGAACATTTGAGACAGGTATGCTGATCGACAAACTCTATTGCATAACCATGACAGATGGCAAGTAAAAACTGATGGGGGATATAATCCTCCTTTATCCTATCCAAAATGGAAAAAAAGTTTTGCCCATAGTTTTACTTTAATCTATGCAAGCTACTGATTGACTATGTTACCAAAAGTATTGGGACACCTGCCTTGAACTTTAATGGCATCCCAGTCTTAGTCCGTAGGGTTCAATATTGAGTTGGCCCACCCTTTGCAGCTATAACAGCTTCAACTCTTCTGGGAAGGCCGTCCACAAGGTTTACACATAGAAAATAAGTCAGCGCTTGCACCAGACTCGATGTGAGCTCATAGGGGAAATTAATGGTTGAAGGGGATTAAAAGCCGACTCATAAAAAATACATAAAGTCCATTTAAAAGCATCTTGAAGGCAGCCCAGTGGAAGATAAGAAGAGTCTTCTGGAACAGCTGAGACTAAAACACAGGCGTCACTCTAAGTGCAGTATGAAAGTAGATTTATTTTCACAAATAGATATGGGTACTCACAAGAGTAAAGTAGTAACAGGCATTTAGGCACAATATGCCAAAGATACGTGAAGGAGATGCATTCGTGAGGCTGCTTGCTGGTCACTCAGAGCTGGCTGTGCCGGTGATCGCCGACACTTCCTGGGTCTGGAACACTCACAGGGAGCCGAGGGATGTCGTCACTTCCAGGTAGAGGAGAACCAATAGGCGACGCGTTTGCGGAGCATGCGCTCCTTCTTCAGGCCTAACGGGGGCCATGTTGGATGAGGGCTTATAAGAACAGGAATCGTTGCTACTGGGTCCTAAGATCCCACGTCTATATAAATCTATACACACATTTTTAATTGCTTGATGTGGATATATAGAGAGAGAGCGCTAAGCAGATCAAGATGTAAAACTACCTGACTAATTGGGAATACAAAGTAAGGAACTTAAAAGAAACATTAAGAACATTAAAATTAATCTTATGAAATCTGCATTATAATACAGCACATAACAGTGAAATCCAAATATATATATACACGAACACACACACATGCACATGAGTGAACTCATTGACCATGAGCCAAATTGATTGGATAAAGATTTGTCTGGTTGGATATATTGTGAGGGCCGGGGAAATCATGATAGTGATTTGGACAAAAATGAAAAATGACAAAAATTAAAATGAAAAAATGAAAATAAAAATAAATAAAGATAAAAATAATAAAAATAATATATATATGAAAATGAAAATAAAAAAATATATAATAAAAAAAATAAATATAAATAATATTAAAATTTAAAATAAAAATGAAAAATATATAATAAAAACAATATATAATAAAAATGAAAAAAAAAATTATACGGTAATAATATATAAATTAATATATCATTTTCATTTTTATTATATATTTTTCATTTTATTTTTATTTTTTAATTTGAAAAATATTTAGATTCATTTTAATTTTTATTATTTATTGTATATTTTTTATTTTATTTTTTTATTGTCATTTCTTTATTTTTCATTTTTGTCCAAATCACCAGCTCTCATGATCTCCCCGACCCTCACAATTAGGGATGAGCTTCGTGTTCGAGTCGAACCCATGTTCGACTCGAACATCGGCTGTTCGGTCGTTCGCCGAATTGCGAACGATATGGGCCGTTCGCGCCAAATTCGTGTGGCGCGTCACGGCCCATAATTCACTGCGGCATCGCAGTGCATTGCTGGCTGATGATTGGCCAAGCATGCACTATGACCCGCATGCTTGGCCAATCACAGCGCCGTCAGTAGAGAGAGCTGTAATTGGCCAAAGCCAGGGTGGCTTTGGCCAATTATGGCTCAGGGGATTTAGTACACACCCCACACTATATAAGGCCGCCTGCACGGCGGCCCTGTGTAGTGTGTGTTCCGGTGTGCTGAGAGATAGAGAGAGAGAGAGACAGTGTCATTTGATTTGAGTTAGATAGATTAGGCAGAACAGTCAGTCAGTTAGCTGCACTTACAGTGTATTGTGTATATATATGCATCCCAGGTGTTGCATATATATATATACACTGTATTCAGTTTAGCTAGATCCGTTCCTGTTATCTTCTATCTAGACTATTTACATTTAGTGCAGTGTGTCCTGCTCACAGTGTTCAGCTAGATCCGTTCCTGCTATTTACATTCAGTGCAGTGCGTCCTGCTCACAGTGTTCAGCTAGATCCGTTCCTGGTATTTACATTTAGTGCAGTGCGTCCTGCTCACAGTGTTCAGCTAGATCCGTTCCTGCTATTTACATTCAGTGCAGTGCGTCCTGCTCACAGTGTTCAGCTAGATCCGTTCCTGGTATTTACATTTAGTGCAGTGCGTCCTGCTCACAGTGTTCAGCTACATCCGTTCCTGCTATTTACATTCAGTGCAGTGCGTCCTGCTCACAGTGTTCAGCTAGATCCGTTCCTGCTATTTACATTCAGTGCAGTGCGTCCTGCTCACAGTGTTCAGCTAGATCCGTTCCTGCTATTTACATTCAGTGCAGTGCGTCCTGCTCACAGTGTTCAGCTAGATCCGTTCCTGGTATTTACATTTAGTGCAGTGCGTCCTGCTCACAGTGTTCAGCTACATCCGTTCCTGCTATTTACATTCAGTGCAGTGCGTCCTGCTCACAGTGTTCAGCTAGATCCGTTCCTGCTATTTACATTCAGTGCAGTGCGTCCTGCTCACAGTGTTCAGCTAGATCCGTTCCTGGTATTTACATTTAGTGCAGTGCGTCCTGCTCACAGTGTTCAGCTAGATCCGTTCCTGCTATTTACATTCAGTGCAGTGCGTCCTGCTCACAGTGTTCAGCTAGATCCGTTCCTGCTATATACATTTAGTGCAGTACGTCCTGCTCACAGTGTTCAGCTAGATCCGTTCCTGTTATCTTCCTACTGACAGGCAGGCTTGTCTGGTTACAGTATATAAAGCTACCTGAAGAAAATTACAGGTGTTCTTTTTGATCCTATTAGTACCACGGTCAGGCAGCTAGACTATTTACATTTAGTACAGTGTGTCCTGCTCACAGTGTTCAGCTAGATCCGTTCCTGTTATCTTCCTACTGACAGGCAGGCTTGTCTGGTTACAGTATATAAAGCTACCTTAAGAAAATTACAGGTGTTCTTTTTGATCCTATTAGTACCACGGTCAGGCAGCTAGACTATTTACATTTAGTACAGTGCGTCCTGCTCACAGTGTTCAGCTAGATCCGTTCCTGCTATATACATTTAGTGCAGTACGTCCTGCTCACAGTGTTCAGCTAGATCCGTTCCTGTTATCTTCCTACTGACAGGCAGGCTTGTCTGGTTACAGTATATAAAGCTACCTGAAGAAAATTACAGGTGTTCTATCCCAGCTTAGTGCAGCTACAGGCCATTAGTATGTCTGGAAGGCCAAGAAGGAGAGGCAGACAGTCACAAGCCAATAAGAGAGGGCAAGCAGGCTCTGTGTCTAGTGCTGGTCGTGGAGACGGTGCATCCTCATCAGCACGTGGCCATGGGACACGCTTGGCCTTTTTTTCGGCAGCTGGCCGTGTTGAGCCGCAACATGCGGAAGACTTGGTCGAGTGGATGACCAAGCCGTCCTCATCCTCCTCATCCTCTCTCACCCATGCCCAGGGTGCTTTGTCTGGCAAAGCAGCGGCCTCTTCCCTCAGCTCAATGTCATCAGTGACTCCTTCCCTAGCTCCACCATGTCCTCATGAGGATTCCCTCGAACTGTTTGACCACAGTGTTGGGTACATGCTCCAGGAGGATGCCCAGCGTTTGGAAGGCTCTGATGATGATACTGAGCTCAATGAAGGCAGTAACATGAGCACGGACAGAGGGGGTGCCCAAGAAGGACAGCAATCTGGCAGTCATGCTCCCCCTGCTGCAGCATACTGCCAGGTTTGCTCCAGTGATGAGGAGGGAGGGGATGATGAGGTCACTGACTCAACGTGGGTGCCTGATAGGAGAGAGGAGGAGGAGGAGGAGGAGGAGGAGGTGGCACATCACCAACTAGGCAGGATGCCCTCCAGGGGCCAGCCTAAGGGCAGCACATTGACTGCATCACACCCCAAAGCTCCACATGTGCAGGGCGCTGCAGTCTCTGCGCGTTATTCAAAAAGTTCTTTGGTGTGGGCCTTTTTTGAGACGAGTGCATCAGATCGCACCGCTGCTATTTGCAACATATGTCTCAAGCGTATCTCGCGTGGCCAAAACATCTCCCGCTTGGGTACCACATGCTTGACCAGACATATGTTGACCTGCCATGCAGTTCGTTGGCAAGCGTATCTGAAAGACCCACACCAAAGAACAAAGAGGATCTCTCCTTGCTCCTCATCAGCTGAGATTTCCAACCCCACTAGACCTTCAGTCCTCTCTGAGACCTGCAGTGAGAGGAATGAAGGTGTAGAATTAGGTGTGTCACAGCCAAGTACTTGTGGGCAATCTGCTTTTGGTACACCGACGTCAGATTGTACCAGGCAAATTTCCCTGCCCCAGCTGCTGCACCGCCGAAAGAAGTTTGCTCCCAGCCATCCACATGCCCAGCGGTTGAATGCTAGCTTGGCAAAATTGCTAGCACTTCAACTGCTGCCTTTTCAGTTGGTAGACTCTGCCCCCTTCTGTGAGTTTGTGGAATGTGCGGTTCCTCAGTGGCAGGTACCCAAACGCCACTTTTTCTCACGGAAGGCGATTCCGGCTCTCTACCGGCATGTGGAAGGCAATGTCCATGCCTCGCTGGACAGGGCGGTCAGCGGTAAGGTGCATATTACCGCTGACTCATGGTCCAGCAGGCATGGACAGGGACGTTACTTAAGTTTCACGGCGCATTGGGTGACTCTGCTGGCAGCTGGGAAGGATGCAGGACAAGGTGCAGTAGTGTTGGAGGTTGTTCCGCCACCACGCCTCCAAAATGCTGATTGTGACACACCTCTCTCCTCCACCCCCTCCTCTTCTTCTTCCTCCATGGCCTCTTCCTCGGAACCAGCGGTGCTCCGTAGGCGTTCAAGGGGCTACGCAAGTACGCAGGCCAAAAGATGCCATGCGGTGCTTGAGCTGGTGTGCTTGGGGGACAGGAGCCACACTGGGGCAGAGGTTCTGTCAGCTCTGCAGGGGCAGGTTCAGAGGTGGTTGACGCCACGCCAACTTAAGGCAGGAATGGTGGTTTGCGACAATGGCACCAACCTCCTCTCTGCCCTCCGACAGGGACAACTGACCCATGTGCCCTGTTTGGCTCACGTCCTTAACTTGGTGGTGCAGCGGTTCTTGGGCAGGTACCCGGGCTTACAGGATGTCCTGAGGCAGGCCAGGAAAGTCTCTGTGCATTTCCGCCGGTCATATAATGCCAGTGCTCGGCTGACGGACCTCCAAAAGGAGTTTAACCTGCCCAAGAACCGCCTAATCTGTGACATGCCCACCAGGTGGAACTCGACGTTGGCCATGCTGCAGCGGCTGCACACGCAGCAGAGGGCCATCAATGAGTACCTGTGCGACTATGGCACCAGGACAGGGTCAGGGGACCTTGGTTTTTTTTCCCCACGCCAGTGGGCCATGATCAGGGATGCATGCACTGTCCTGTCACCATTCGAGGAGGCCACGAGGATGGTGAGCACTGACAGTGCATGCATCAGTGACACTGTCCCCCTTGTCCACCTGTTGGAGCACACGCTGCGTGGAATAATGGACAGGGCACTTGAGGCAGAACAGAGGCAGGAAGAGGAGGACTTCCTTAGCTCTCAAGGCCCCCTTTATCCAGACAGTGTTCCTGCGTGCCCGCCGATCACACAGGAAGAGGACGAGGAGGAGGAGGAGGAGGAGGAGGAAGATTGTGTCAGTATGGAGGTGGAGCCTGGCACTCAGCATCAGCAGTCTTTAAGGGATCAGTCCCAAGGAACACATGGACTTGTACGTGGCTGGGAGGAGGTGGCTGCGGACGTTGTTGTCCTTAGTGACCCAGAGGACTCCGGACCGAATGCCTCAGCAAACCTACGCTGCATGGCCTCCCTGATCCTGCAAAGCCTGCGTAAGGATCCTCGTATTCGTGGTATCAAGGAGAAGGACCAATACTGGCTGGCAACCCTCCTTGATCCACGTTACAAGGGTAAGGTTGCGGACCTTATCTTGCCATCGCAGAGGGAGCAGAGGATGAAACATCTTCGGGAGGCCTTGCAGAAAGGTCTGTGCAACGCGTTCCCAGAGACTGGGAGGTTACTGTCACGGACCTGGCCGGAGCAGAGGCTGTTGGAGAGGACTGTGTGCGGGCCTGTTGCCCACCGATTATGGGCCCTAGCATTTGAGGTGAATGAGAAATCCAGTCTGAACTGTATTAATCGGACTCAGTCATGTATATATTGTATGGGGACTCCTTACTGCATATTTGTGTCCCTGAAGAGGGAGGGGGGATTCCTCCAGCAGCCCCCTGCTGATAAGACTGATTCATTCTGCTGGGACACATCCTGTGAGGAGATGCTGGTGTTATCAACATGTGTTTATGTTAATTGAGAGAGTTGATCACATTACCCACCAGCCCTGGCTAATAGACGAATGGTCTAGGCTGAGGAGGGGGGAGATTGTTGTTTGTATTGTTAATTAAATTAATGTGTGAAGTGTGAAGCTCGGTGCCCACAGGACTGTCATCTGGTCTGGGTACATTTTGTAGTAAATTAGGTCATGTTAATTAGGTTAGCTTTGAGTCATCCTGGTGTATAAATGTGTGTGAGATCTCAAATAAAAGTAGTTCTGATGTACTCCAAGACTGGTGTTGTCTAGTTCTTGGGGTTCCTATAGCCAGATCCATTGGACTCGTGTTCCAGAACTTAGGAAGCGGTATATGACGGAAGCACTCAAGCGGAGTGTGGGACGTTCCGTGACATTGGTGGCAGCGGTGGGATAGCTTCCTGAAGTCTGGGACATCCAAACCTCCAACTGGATCCAAGATCAGCATAGCAGACTTCAGTCACCCCAGCGGAGATATGGACCTGGCATCAGAATTCCCGGGGCTGCTGCGGATCATCCTTTCAACGTACACCAGGACTGTGTCTGAGGATGAATACCTGGAGCTTAGGCAGCAAATTCGGGTGGAGCTCTGGATTGCAGCCCTCCGTCTCGCTGGTATAAAACAGGGCAAGTGCTTTCCAACCCAAGAGCAACGGGCCAGTGACCAACGGGCATTGCGGATAGCACTCCTGGGAGAGCAGCCCCAGGAGCAATGGGTGACTGAGTTGGACAGGTTGGTCCAGCAGGAGATAGAGCTGGACAATCGTTATCGGGCTCTGCAATGGCACGCAGAGGAGGGATATTTAGGGGAGACAACAGAATGCTCTCCGGAGGGATATGACTTTGGCGGCCCTGGATTGCTGTGGGAGAACCTTACAGATCTTTTTATGTTTGGCGATGAGGGGGAACCTGACCTTGAGGACATGAGAGACTATAGAGAGTCTATGCTCAGTCTTGCAGGGGTCTCAGAGCTCAAACCTGATCTGGACCATTTGCTAAGGAAGGAACAGCATCTGGAAAGGGCATACAGGAAACTGCTAGAACAAGTTCAGCAGCATGCCAGAGAATCGGCAGTGGAAAATCCGGAGATTGCCGTCCCCAAACCTGAAGTGCTGACAACAGGGCAGAGCTCTGCTAACCTCTGCCCAGCACTGATAACATCTTCTGGGTTCCATGGACAGGAGATGGTGAACCTATATCCCCAGACATCAGTTGCAGAGACATGGGACTTGATAGACTTTTCTGCTGAGGAAGAACAACCTGATGAGCCTCCAGCAGAAGAGCTGCTATCAGGGCCAAAGTTCACTGTGTTCTGCCCAGCACCAACAGTGGCTTCGGCCTTCTTGAGAGAAGAGGTAGTCGGCCTTTCTCCCACAACACTGACAGGGACATGTGATTTTCTGCCAGCAGCATCTATGGAGTTAAAACAAACTTCTCCAGCTGAAGATCTGGTAACTGAACAGATGGTCCAAGACCTCTGTCCCACACTTTTACCACTTCCAGAGACTGGGGATTTAATAGACGTTTCTGTAGAGGAGGAACCACCTGGCAAACCCCCAGCAGAAGTGCTGGCAACCGGACAGAGGGTCCAAGACCTCTGCCCCACACCTGCAGCAATTGTGGAGGCCCAAGGTGAGGAGGTGGCAGTCTATCGCGAGCTGCAGATCAGGATCCAAGGAGAGAATGCAGTCATCACCTCACAACTGCAGCTTGATCTGGTGTCGGTTGATGGGGCTTCAGTCCCCACCTGTATACCCCAGGGATGCTGGGCAGTCGGCCCAGATCCCCAACAGCAGGATGGAGTGAGCCCAGTCCCACTGTCTTCTCTCCAGCGGCAGAAAGGATTCCAGGGAGAAGGGCCAGTCCGGGCCTCTCCCCAGCGGCAGATATGTTCTCTGAGAGAGGCAGAGGATGGCTGGGTGAGTAATACACTGTTTGGAATAATTTGTTTGGGGTACTGTGTGGGTACAGGCAGTAGAGGACTGGAACTACTGACTAACTTCGGAGTCAACCCGTCTGGGGTCTCCTCCTGTGTTAGTCTCCTGCCGAAAGGGGAGAAATGTCACGGACCTGGCCGGAGCAGAGGCTGTTGGAGAGGACTGTGTGCGGGCCTGTTGCCCACCGATTATGGGCCCTAGCATTTGAGGTGAATGAGAAATCCAGTCTGAACTGTATTAATCGGACTCAGTCATGTATATATTGTATGGGGACTCCTTACTGCATATTTGTGTCCCTGAAGAGGGAGGGGGGATTCCTCCAGCAGCCCCCTGCTGATAAGACTGATTCATTCTGCTGGGACACATCCTGTGAGGAGATGCTGGTGTTATCAACATGTGTTTATGTTAATTGAGAGAGTTGATCACATTACCCACCAGCCCTGGCTAATAGACGAATGGTCTAGGCTGAGGAGGGGGGAGATTGTTGTTTGTATTGTTAATTAAATTAATGTGTGAAGTGTGAAGCTCGGTGCCCACAGGACTGTCATCTGGTCTGGGTACATTTTGTAGTAAATTAGGTCATGTTAATTAGGTTAGCTTTGAGTCATCCTGGTGTATAAATGTGTGTGAGATCTCAAATAAAAGTAGTTCTGATGTACTCCAAGACTGGTGTTGTCTAGTTCTTGGGGTTCCTATAGCCAGATCCATTGGACTCGTGTTCCAGAACTTAGGAAGCGGTATATGACGGAAGCACTCAAGCGGAGTGTGGGACGTTCCGTGACAGTTACAAACTCCTGTTTCTGGACAACGTGTTGCTGAGGCTTCGGTCAGTCAAAGAAGGAGCGGTGGAGAAGGTGGCCGTCTGACCGATGCGTTCAGACAATTTTTTGGTCCGCAGCCCCAAGGTATGATCGGTTCCAGCAACCATCGCCAGCGTCTGTTTTACATGGTGCAGGAATACCTAGGGGCAAGATCAGACTTGGACACCTTTCCCACCGAAAATCCTCTGGGTTACTGGGTCTTGAGGATGGATCACTGGCCAGAGCTTGCACAGTATGCAATTGAGCTACTGGCCTGTCCTGCATCCAGCGTTCTTTCGGAACGCACATTCAGTGCTGCTGGAGGCGTGGTAACCGATCACAGGGTGCGTCTGTCCACCGACTCGGTCGATCGGCTGACCTTCATAAAAATGAATCAGTCTTGGATCACCACCAGCTACCAAGCACCTGATGCAGATGTAACCGAATAATTTTTTTTGAAATCTCAGATCCCTTCAAAGACTGCCTATGCTGATGCTGAGTGACTATCCCTGAGTAATTATCCTCTTCCTCCTCAATCATCACGCTGATAGCTTGTAAGAACATTTTTGGTTCTGGGCGCCACCACCAGTGCCTAAGGCACAATTTTTCAGCCCCTGTTTAACAGGGGCGTGTAATTACAATTTTTGATGCAATACTTTGCAGCAGGGCTTGTTCCTGCGTTTCAACTAGAGTGTCTGTGAGGGGTTGCAGTGTTGTGGCACCAGCACCAGTGCCTAAGACCCAATTTTTCTGCCCCTGTCTAACAGGGGCGTGTAATTACAATTTTTGATGCAATACTTTGCAGCAGGGCTCGTTCCTGCGTTCCAACTAGAGTGTCTGTGAGGGGTTGCAGTGTTGTGGCACCAGCACCAGTGCCTAAGGCCTAATTTTTCAGCTCCTGTTCAACAGGGGCATGTAATTACAATTCTTGATCTAATATTTCACAGCAGGGCCCTGTGAGGGCTTACAGTGTTTTGGCCACAGCAACACCTAAGGCCCAAATTTCTGCTGAGTATATAGGGCAGGACCCTACCTTCAAACATCTAACTTACAAACGACTCCTACTTGCAAACGGTAGGAGACAACAGGAAGTGAGATGAAATCTACCCCTAAGGAAGGGAAATTCTCTCCTGTAAGAGTTAATATGGGAAAACAATTTCTCCTTTCCACTGATGCTTTCCAATCCTTGTTCCACAAAAAAACCCAAATTTTCAAAAAACATTTTTCATTGGGACAAAAAAGTGAGGTGAAATCTTCTGAAGAGGAGGAAAGACGCAAAACAAATGTCACAGGGGTGATAACCCTTCCCTATGTTTTCCAAAAAGCTTAGAAAAGATTTTTTGGCTGGAGCTAAACACATTAAAAATGTTCAAAATTACAAACAGATTCTACTTAACAACAAACCTACAGTCCCTGTCTTGTTTGCACCGCCTGTATACTGCTGTTCAGAGTATATAGGGACCTTTCCTTATTTTAATTTGGGTGCGGGGTTCCCCTTAATATCCATACAAGACCCAAAGGGCCTGGTAATGGACTGGGGGGTACCCATGCCGTTTGTCTCACTGATTTTCATCCATATTGCCATGACCCGACATGACATTAAACCCGCAAGCAGTTTTAAATGAGATTTTTTCCTTTAAAAATGACATTTGGTGCAGGGACTGTTCTAAACATGGGAAACACGCGTCACTTTACAGGCATACTATAGACACCCCCCAGGTACGATATTTAAAGGAATATTTCACTTTTTTTTTTTTACTTTAAGCATCATTAAAATCACTGCTCCCGAAAAAACGGCCGTTTTTAAAAGTTTTTTTTGCATTGATACATGT
This sequence comes from Lithobates septentrionalis, assembly GCA_037952835.1. Classification (NCBI taxonomy): domain Eukaryota; kingdom Metazoa; phylum Chordata; class Amphibia; order Anura; family Ranidae; genus Lithobates; species Lithobates septentrionalis. The sequence goes on from JBBDGP010000149.1 coordinate 5,272,120, forward strand.
CCCCTGGGGTAGGACCCGGGTCCCCAAACCCTTTTTAGGACAATACCATGCAAATTAGCCTTTAAAATGAGCACTTTTGATTTCGAACGTTCGAGTCCCATAGACGTCAATGGGGTTCTAACGTTCGTGCGAACTTGCGGTCCGTTCGCGGGTTCTGGTGCGAACCGAACCGGGGGGTGTTCGGCTCATCCCTACTCACAATGTATCCAACCAGACAAATCTTTATCCAATCAATTCGGCTAATGGTCGATAAGTTGACTTTATGTCCATGTGTGTGCTTTTGTGTATATATGTTTACATTTCACTGTTATGTGCTGTATTATAATGCCAGTTTTATAAGAGTAATTTTAATGTCTTAAATGTTTCTATTAAGTTCCTTACTTTGCTTGCCCAATTAGTCAGGTAGTTCTCTCTCTCTCTCTCTCTCTCTCTCTCTCTCTCTCTCTCTCTCTCTCTCTCAATTATAAATGTGTGTATAGATGTATATAGCCGCGGGATCTTAGGACAAATGAATAAACTTCCTAGGATCAAGGATGGTGCTAATTCAACAAAGTAAATGTGGTTGTGAGACAGGAGGATGCTCTGTTAAAAAGATGTAGATGGGTACTCTTACCAGACAAAGTGGACCCACTTGCCAGCGGATCTAGGGTCAATCGGGCTCGTATTGGCCGAACGCCTCAGGATCTAGAGTTGGGATCACACTTTAGGTGTGGCAGAAACCTGGAAGGTGGTCACTCCAAACAAGGTAAGTCCACTTGTCAACAGTGTGGATTTGGCCAAAGATCCAGGACTCGATAATTCTCCAGACAGAATGAGACTACCACCCAATGGGAAAGCCGTCTGGAGGCCAATGGTAGGTGAAGGAATAAACTAAATAAAAACTAAATGAAAATTTTAAAAGCAATATGGGAAGCAAGTAGAGCAAACCCGACGCGTTTTGTCCCAAGAACTTCTACTGGGGCATTGCTCCAGTTGAAGTCCATTGGGACGAAACGTACTGAAGTCTGTTGGGACGAAATGCGTCGTTTGCTCTACTTGCTTCCCACATTGCTTTTAAAAATTTTATCTTGTGATCACAAAGAAAACTAAATTTTTTGTACACATCATTGATGTTTTGTACTTTTAAAAATAAATCTCTCTGTTTTTGACCTGCACCATATGGAGCCTTTACATTTTTTTTCTCATTCCGGTTTGACCGAGTTTATTCCTTCACCTCCCATCAGCTTCCAGATGGCTTTCCCATTGGGTGGTAGTCCCATTCTGTCTGGAGAAGTATCCGAGTCCTGGGTCTTTGGCCAAATCCACACCGCTGACAAGTGGACTTACCTCGTTTGGAGTGACCACCTTCCAGGTTTCTGCCAGAACTAAAGTTGGCACAACTCTAGATCCCGAGGCGTTCGGCCAATACGAGCCCGATTGACCCACTGCCGCTGGCAAATGGGTCCACCTTGTCTGGTAATAGTACCCATCGACATCTTCTTAACAGAGAATCTTCTTGTCTCACAGCCACATTTACTTTGTTGCATTACCACCATCCTTTATAGAGGATTCACCAGTCATTTATTTGATGGACACACTTCCTAGGAAGTTTATTCATTTGATGTATTTATTTGAACTTTATCCTCACCGATTTGCCTTTTTGTACGTGTGAACATTGGACTTACATCTTGGATGTTTGTATCATATGTTTACATGTTTTATACACTAAAATTTTCAGTCTATCACTGTTATATTGTTTTATGTATAGCGCTACACTTTGTTTTTCACATTTTATTCTCAGCTGTCCACAAGGTTTAGGAGTGTGTCTATGGGAATGTTTGACCATTCTTCCAGAAGTGCATTTGTGAGGTCAGGCACTGATGTTGGACGAGAAGGTCTGGCTCGCAGTCTCTGCTCTAATTCATACCAAAGTGTTCTATTGGGTTGAGGTCAGGACTCTTTGCAGGCCAGTCAATTTCCTCCACCCCAAACTTGTTCATCCATGTCTTTATGGACCTTGCTTTGTTCACTGGTGCACAGTTATGTTGAAACAGCAACGGGACATTCCCAAACAGATTTGGGAGCATGAAATTGTCCAAAATATCTTGGTATGCTGACGCCTTAAGAGTTCCCTTTACTGGAAGTGGTCAAAGCCCAACCCCTGAAAAACAACCACCAACACATAATCCCCCCTCCACCAAATTATTTGGACCAATGCTCAAACAATGGAAGGTCCATAAAGACATGGATGAACGAGTTTGGGGTGGAGGAACCTGACTGGCCTGCACAGAGTCCTGACCTCAACCCGATAGAACACCTTTGGGATGAATTAGAGTGGAGATTGCGAGCCAGGCCTTCTCGTCCAACATCAGTGCCTGACCTCACAAATGCGCTTCTGGAAGAATGGTCAAACATTCCCATAGACACACTCCTAAACCTTGTGGACAGCCTTCCCAGAAGAGTTGAAGCTGTTATAGCTGCAAGGGGTGGACCAAATCAATATTGAACCCTACAGACTAAGACTGGGATGCCATTAAAGTTCACGTGCGTGTAAAGGCAGGCGTCCCAATACTTTTGGTAATATAATGTAGTTGCAGTTTTGCCATAGTCATGTGATATTTGGTTTCAAAGACCAAACAGTTGAGTCATTAAGAAAGATGTTGTTTCCTACCTGCTCTCTCTGGTGTTTGTTTTTTCCTAAGAAACCAAATGGCTATGGCTAATAGCAAGACCGAGATCCCAAAAAACAAGCCAAGAATAATAGTTGCAATTTTATATTGTTCACAGTCATTGGTACGAGGTAAGGAGGACATCTTTTCATCTGCAGAAAGAAAAATGTTTACCTATAGATTAAACTTCAAGGTGTTTCCTAATTAACCACAAACATAAAATGCTGCAGATAAGCAGGTAAAACTGAGAGTAGGGATAGAGAAGTGAAGAGCAGTCGGACACAGTGAATACTGTAATGTTCAATTCTCTCATTTGTCCCAGAGAGGTTAAAGTCATAAAAATGTTTTCATACCAGCCTCTGTTAACCCCTCCCTGCCCAGCCCCCGTATCCCTTTTAGTCAATCTTTATGCTTGCAGTAGGGGACTGGCTACCCAATCACATGACCACTGTGATTGGCTGTCACAGTGGTCACAAAATTGGGAGCCCATCCCACTGGTTCCTGAACACTCCTAGAGACCAAGAACTGTCCATGACCGCTCAGTCTCTCTGCTGGGAGTGTGTAGTGAGCACAGAAACCTCAGCTGTCCATGAACGTATATGTTTGCCATGTGGGTGTTAAGGGCCACCTTTTTTTCTGCTGCACATATGCATTACGTGATTGATAAGAAGATAACCTTTTTACTCCAGAGGAGCTCTTAAAATAGTTTTCAGCTCTAGGATAACCTCTAAAGGGTCCCTGGTGTCATGGCATTGGGTCTATCAATTGGCATTGTCCCAAGAACTATGAAGGCACCATCAAATTGGATGTCAGTGATCCACATCTCAAGGTCCCCTAGAAACCTGTAGAGCAAGGGTAGGCAACCTTAGAGAGGTAAGAGATCTACCTGAATAAAGGGGGAGAAGTCAAAGATCACCGGGCACAGTGTCCTGTTGTTAGGTCCAGTTCAGAGCAGAACGTGGTTACTGAAAAGGTGCGTGCAGAGCGCGCTTCCTGCACTGCAAAGCACACTGCCTTTGGATCTGCTGTGGGTGGCAATACATTGTTAATGGCTCCCCAAATGTAGTGCATTTGCCTGCACCAGATCGCATGCAGTATCATACAATTTGGTGCACTGTGTTTTTGAAAAGTAGTGTTTTTTTTGTGTGCAATACACATCCCATTTAAATGAATGGACTGTAAATTGCACTACACTGAGTCACACAGGAACACAGACTCCTACCCCCTTTAGCTGCAAAGGCAGCAGCCGAGGTTATACACAATGGCAGCCCATCCATTAGGGACACAGGGGTGCTGCCCCTCCTAATCCATGTGCCCGGCCCCTAATCTACATGCAGGGCACTGTATGTATTTCAGTTGGGTTTTTTTTTGTTAAGTACATGATTAGAACCTGTGGCTCAAATCGGCTTTAAAAAAGGGTGGGCTCTGGGGGAGGGGGAGAAAGTACTGCGCCATGAGCTCACCCAGTTGTGTGACAATAGCAAATTAATATTCGCTATTGTCTTCCTTATTCTTCTACCGGCCAATCAGGAAGCGGGTCCTGAGACCAGATTTTCCAGGGAGTCTTAAGTCCCACTTCCTGTTTAGCCGGGAAGAGAAGCAACGGCCGCGGCTCTTCTTCTGGGGAGGCAGCAGGTGCAGCAGCCCTACCCCGGATCCTTGTCATCTGCCTCCTAAGGTAAGGAGGCCTCTGATCGCTGCCACCCCGTCTGTCTCCCGCGGGTGGGGGGAGACCGCCCCCTTTCCCGTCTGTCTCCGGGGGGGCGGGGGTTTGGAGGGCGGTCGTTGCCGTTAGATTGCCGCCCCCCCCCCAAAATATTGAGCACCAGCTGCAACTTATTTTACACATGCTGAGGCAGAAGTTATACTACCTATCATCGATTGCAACCCATTCAAATGAATGGGGCCTCTCCACAAATGCCCCACAACCATGTGCTTTGCAGCATGCCAGTGCAGGGTCCAAGGGGTTAAAGCAGGTGGTGAGTAGGAGATACAACACCTCCTTACCACCTGCTTTAACCCCTTTATCATTGTACTGCACAAGGTTGCAAGGTGTCAGGAAGATCCTGCCAGTAATCGGCATCCCAGGCTCATTGGTGCGCGATCGCGGGCGCCATTGCGCGCGCGCACACGAGCGCGCACACAAGCGCGCATGCGCATCCCTGTTGGCGCCAGGCGGGCTATTTAAACCTGCCTGTCACACTCAGTCCCCGCTGTCTGCTCTACAGCGTTCTGTGTGCCAAAATCTGTTACTTGACCCGGCTATCTGTTTGACTATCCATTTATCTGCCTGCATCTGACCCCCGGCTTGCTTAGACCATTCTCCTGTCTTGATCCCTGGTACCTTGCTGTCTGCCTGATATCAATCACTGGCCTGTCTGACGATCCTTCTGCCTGATCCCTGATACCTGCCTGCTACCTACTGTTGTTCCTGGTTCCAGTCCAGCATTCCAGTATCCAGCCTGCTACCTACTGTTGTTCCTGGTTCCAGTCCAGCATTCCAGTATCCAGCCTGCTACTTACTGTTGTTCCTGGTTCCAGTCCAGCATTCCAGTATCCAGCCTGCTACCTGCTGTTGTTCCTGGCTCCAGCCTTCCCTTCAGTTCCAGTTTCCTGGGTCCGAACTACTCCTGGACTTCTGAGTGGACTGTTGACCCTGCCAGGCACCTATACCACTCCTCACTCCTGTGTCCTCTGTCCCCATTCCAGAGGGCCGTGAGTGGGAGCCCTAGGGGAGGTCTCTCTCTGCACTTCGGGCTCAAAACCTACCAGTTAATGACACAAGGTTTCTGCAGCCTCCAATGGTTGTCAGTTTACCACTCTGTGGCTGGGCAAGGTATTTACTACGAGGGAACTAGGAAAGCAGCAGCCAGTGGGCAGAGTGTAGAACAGTATGCTGGAGACGTTTGTTTCCTCCTGTGCAGTTCACTTAGTGAGTGTTTCAGCATACCTCCCAACTTTTTGAGATGGGAATGAGGAACACCTATCAGCAAAAGTATGCGGGCATAGGACACACCCCTTGCCACGCCCCCTTAAAGGGGAATTGTACAAAAAAACAAGATTGGTTAAATCCATAAGTGCTTTTTTTTACCACTACTATTCCTTTATATTAGCTTTTGGAATTTACAAATGCAGCAATTTAGAAATCAGATGAAAGGTTTAGCGCTGGAAAACACTTTTCAATAGATAAAAAGTGCATTTTATATACATCTATATAGATTAGACCAAATGAGTGACATTGCTCCAAATCAGGGACAGTCCCTCCAAATCAGGGACAGTTGGGAGCTATGGTTTCAGGTCCTGGTCTTTCTGCAAGACCGCGGCACTGAGTGTGCAGCACAATGTGCCCCTTCCACACATGTGAGCTCTACTCCCGGGGGCACCTTTCCCATCCAGGCGCAGCCTTTTCCTAGGCCAGATACAGAGAGGCGGAGTGCAGTTTGTATCACTCTGTTGGAGTGTGGCCGTCTTCTCACTCCAGCAGAGCAGGCTCCACTCTTCACTGTTCTGGAAAATGGCAAGTCGGCAAGCTCAGGGCGGGATCTACCAGTCACCTGGCTGTGATCGACTGGTAGATTGCGATCAACAGGTTGCTAGCCCCCGCTCTTGAGGAACTGAAGGTTTCCACAGTCCCTGCTTCTTTGCTGCGCCACCTGCTCAGCCACTATGAATGAAGAAACACAGCACTATGACTGTGTAGACTCTCGGTACTCCACATGGAGTCCACCTGCTCAGCGGGGAATCTGTCTGCTGATCCCTACTCCGCTATGCAGAGGGGACACAGACACAGCCCTCTCTCCTCTATGGGCGGTCAGATATAAACAAACAGCCTGTCAGTTTGCACCTGACTGCCATCTGATCCACCAGATGAAAGGGGAACGGAGCAGATTGGATTGGATGTCGGCACTCGGCAGGTGTAAATAGACTCGTGTGAAAGGAGTCTTTATGGTTCTAAGGATCCTCTCCCTGCCATTATGTTACAGCACTGGGCTGTTTACCAAGAACTAGAACATTGCATAGAACTAGTCATATACTCTTCAGTACTTGGTTATTGGGCATTTTCTCTACTCCCTGGAAGTGAAAAAAGGTGCATACAGTATGTGATGAGAGGAAAAAAAAAGGGGGGTTTATAAAGTAAAACACGGGTTTATATTAAGCTGTAATGATAGAGTTTATGCACACAGACAGAAGACAATAACCAAGACCAACAGACAGGAAATGGGAATCAAGGCTTGAATCTAAAGTACTGTATATAGTTAAGAACAGACCTAAAGTTGAGGGCAACAGATGGAAGACATGCATAAGATATACAGGTACAGATTAATATACCTATAAATAGGAGTTTAACAACTTTAATACCGGCCACTTTTACCAATTTTCAGCTTTCAGCACTGTCGCACATTCAATGATAATTGCACGGTCATGCAACACTACTCATATGAGGTTTTTAGAATTTTTTGGTGGTACTCAATCACCACTGGGTTTTTTTATTTTTTGCTAAAAAAAAAACAAAAAACACTGAATATTTTGAAATAAAGCCAAAAACGTTTTTCTTAGTTTCTGTTGTAAAATTTTGTTAATAAGTAGTTTTTCTCCTTCACTGATGGGCACTGATATGCAGCACTGATGGGCACTAATAGGCAGGACTGATGTGTGCACTGATGGGCACTGTTGGGGCTGCACTGATAATCAGTGCCCTGATTTGCTGTGCAGGTCTCCCCTGTGAGGAAGGTTAGGGTTCATGCACACTGGACTCTCCCTAGGTGCCTCTCTCTGGCAGCAGAAAAACAATGGACACTGGTAAACGCGTGTGTCATGTTTAGCAGCATCAAGCACTTGGGCGTTGATTCATTTCATTGGGCTAAATAATAACTTATTCTAGCCATTGAAAATAAGTAATGCACAAGCGCTAACATGCGTTTACATGCATTTTTGCTCTCCTCTCCTGAACATGATTCTTATTCATTCAGGAGAGAAGCATTAACTGCCTTTAAATGCTGTTCCTCCTAAACTCTGGTAAAAGCCTATGTGTGTATGGGCACATAGGCTTTTATAGAGTTGTGTTCAGGGGCTTAGGCAAAAAATGTGGGTTTTAGGATCAGGGCATGTGCATGAGGCCTAAGATCGACTTCTGTTGAGCGGAAGTGACGACACATGGATCAAAATTCGACTGATCTCTGCTAAACCAGACAAAATTTGGTCCATCTGTGGACAGCTTAAGTCCCAGTTCACACTGATGCGGTGTGGGATTTGCAGCGATTCATGTGCGTTTTCCGCATCACAATCGCACTCTGTTCATGTGACACTTCCAGTGCAATTCCAGTGTGGCAAAGAAAGGTACATGCACCTTTTTCGTGCGCGTGCAATGAATTGGTTCAATGTGGTGCGATTTCTGTCTGAATCACATACAGTTCCCCGCACAGCATCAGTGTGAACCGGGACTAAAGCGGAACTTCACCAAAAATGGAGAGTTCTGCTTGTTTGCATCTTCCCCCTCCTCCACAGCCACATTTGGCACTTTTTGGGGAGAAGGGGGGAGTGGGTACCTGGGTTTGACCCACTCCTACTTCTGGTCAGATCGCCAAAGTTCGAGCCCCCTATCTGAAAGAAGCTTTGGGCCAGCCGTTCTTGTCCAGGATTCCTCCAGGGATGTTCCTTGAACTGTGGTTGATTTATCTCCCCTCTGATGATGCTCCCATACTTCCCAGGCCAACACCACTTGGCAGAGCAAGCAGCATGACACCAATGATCTTTTAAGCTGTCTGTAGGGGTTGCATTCTTCCTACTGACCAACAATGTAAGGGACATTTTTCCCATTGACCCTGAATAAATTGGATTTAGTAGGGGTTCCTCAAGACCTGAAAATTATTTTAGGTGTTCCTCTGGGGTAAAAAAAAAAAAACGAGGTTTAGAAAGGCTGCTTTAGGCAAAATAAACAGCGTCATTACCTTCATATATATAGAGTTGAAAGTCTTTATTCAGAGGTGTAGGTGAAGACACATGTTGGACTCTGCAGGAGAAGTTCCGCTCTCTGTCCTCCTCAGTGAGTCTTAGTATTATCGAGCTGTTTATACTGTATGTCCCATCCGGGTTGTTTTGAAGTTTTCCTTCTAGAACATTGCCCAATAGCTCTCCATCCCGGAGCCATGTGATGTAAATGTCCACCGGGTAGAATCCAGAGATTTCACAGCACAGGAAACTCGTTTTATTTATCATGACATCATCATTAACAACTGTGATCTTCGGAACAGCTGTTAAATATATAAAAAAAAAAGTACAAAACCAGTATTGCGAGGTCAGTTCCAATGTATATGTAAAATACATAATACAAATGTATGTAAGCTATAATGACATTTACACATTCCTCATGGAGTATGCACTTATATATTAAACATGGGTGATGTTCCTCTTTAATGTGTGGACACATCTAATATACCGTACCTTGAATGGTCATCACTGTAGTTTTTTGCTGTCGGAGTTGTGCATTGCTCACTGAACATTTGTAGATTCCACGATCTGCCACAGATATGTTAGAGATCCTCAGATCTGCAGTGCCATTTAAAGCTTGGTCTCTATCCATGGAATATTTGGACGTATTATACCTTTTCGAATTATCAGTTCCTACAATAGCTGAATTATTATAATACCAATAAACTGCAAAATGTTCAGAAGCCATGAGCTTTTGATCCGATATGAATGTGCAGGGAATGTTAGCTTCTGATCCGAGGGTGGCTGTATAGGCTGAAGGTGCAATCATTTGTACATCAGCATCTGCATGAGAAGACAATAAATAAAGTGGTTATGTTTGTATGATAAGATAAATGCACACACTGCATGCAATCACAAGGGATCCTAGTGCTCCAAGTCATTGGTTCCTTTTTTTGTCCTTTTGTGACCATACAGTAGTTGCAAGGAATGTTAAAGCAGAAAATAACACGATTGACATGAATGGTCCATTAAAAGACAACGCGGCAAAACCAATTTTGCTGCAATATCCAGGTTCAATACAGAAATTGTCCCATGCAGGAGTTTTTTTTTCTGCCACTAGATGTCCTCATTCAGTATGGACAGCAAAATATAACCTACTTTCTGTGAGCCCAGGTCATCCTAAATCCACCGCAGTCTGTGATTGGATAAGGAAAAGAGAGGCAACATGAGTTCATCTCTCTGTCACTCTGATTTCTCCTCCTATCAGCATGCCTTTTGTCAGTACATTAGCAGATTGGCTACCTGTGCTGGCACTTCCTCTCACAATCCAGCCCTGCTGTACAGGGACTGTTGTAGGCTGAGACCAGGTCAAATCTGTATTTAACTACTTCAGCCCTGGAAGATTTGCCCCCCTTCACCAGGTAATTTTTTGTGATACGGCACTGCGTTACTTTAACTGACAATTGTGCGGCCATGCGATGCTGTTCCCAAATAAAATGTATGTCATTTTTTCCCCACAAGTAGAGCTTTCTTTTGATCGTATTTGGTCACCTCTGCGGTTTTTATTTGCGCTATAAACAAAAAAATACAGACATCTTGAAAAAAACAAAACAACATTTTTTACTTTCTGCTATAACACATATTCAATAAAATGTAAAAAAAAATCAAATTTCTTCATCAATTTTGGCCAATATGTATTCTGCTACATGTTTTTGGTAAAAAAAAAAAAAAAAATCTCAATACATGTATATTGATTGGTTTGTGCAAAAGTTATCGCGTCTACAAACTAAGGGATATTTTTCTATATTTTTTCTTTATTTTATTCTTTTTACTTGGCGGTGATCAGCGACTTGACACTTTTTGGGGACCAGACACCAATACAGTGATCAGTGAAAAAAATATCCACTGACACTGCACTAATGACACTGACAGGGAAGGGGTTAACATCAGGGGGCAATCAAAGGGTTAAATGTGTTCTTAGGGAGTGCTTGCTAACTATGGGGTCGGGGAGGGTAAAGATCCACGTTCCTGCTTAGCAGAAACACAGGATCAGTACATTCCCCTCTCACAGAACGGTGATTTGCCTTGTTTACATAGGCACAGGGCTGGACTGGGACAAAAATTTGGCCCTGGACTTCATCCAGACTGGCCCACTTTAATTTTGAGTGTCTCCATCAGCAGTCCCCTTACATCAGTGTCTCCATCAGCAGTCCCCTTACATCAGTGTCCCCATCAGCAGTCCCCTTACATCAGTGTCCCCATCAGCAGTCCCCTTACATCAGTGTCCCCATCAGCAGTCCCCTTACATCAGTGACCCAATCAGCAGTCCCCTTACATCAGTGTCTCCATCAGCAGTCCCCTTACATCAGTGACCCAATCAGCAGTCCGCTTACATCAGTGTCCCCATCAGCAGTCACCTTTATTCCCTTTATTCTGCCTATGAAGCCAAGTAATTGGAAATATTAGGACCAGGATACACTCAGATTCAGGGTCACATCTATACTTTTTTTGGTGCTTTTTGCAAAAACGCACTACAGTCCACTTAACATGGTTGCCTATGGGATACGTTCACACCTGTGCTTTTTTCAGCCGCTGCATTTTTGGAAAGGGTCAGGGGCTTTTTTTAAACACAAAATGGTGCTTTTTTTGCTTTTTTGGTTCCAAAGACTTCAATAGAGAAGCTGCAGAAGAGCATGTTGTGCAATGAAAATTGGCCAAAAAAACCCCGCAAAACGCAATTCGCATCAAAATCGTGTGTGCAAAAATGCACAGCAAAATGCACTGTAGAATGCACCAATCGTAAACTGCATAGATGTGAACCGAGCCTTATGGCAGGATCACACTAGACAAACTGGGCTGCACTGAGCAGTTATGCCCAGCACAGTCCCAACACATAGAGAAGGTAAAAGCTTCATATTGAATAAAGGATTCTGAAGTAGGCCTAAAGCTGATAAGATTCTATCCTGTTATGAACTCTCCAAGACCTCCAAGGTGTTTTATCACGGTTATATGATAGTTTAAATGTTTTGGGTTTATTTGAGATGTGCAAAAGAGAAATCACACAAACACTTATATGTGTAACGTTTATTTAAGTAATGGCAGATACAGATAACAAATGTAATAATATTAGAAAATATAACAAAAATACTTAGCTTTAGATGCCTTTTTCACCACGGAGTCCCCCGTCCTTATGGCGTGGCACAAATGATCATATTAGATGCGCGTGTAATTTCAGCTCTGACATGTGACTCACGTTTACAAGTTTTAGCTGTAGTATATACAGGACTAGTGTGTGAGTAAATGATCATAATTGTTTGTAGAGTGATATCACCTTTTAGGGAAGATATTGGGCTCGGCCATATAGTCAGTTTACAATGCCATTCCTATAGCATTAGATCAGATAAAGTGGTTGTAAAGGTACAAGGTTTTTTATCTTGATGCATTCTATGCATTAAGATAAAAAAAAACTTTTGTGTGTAGCAGCCTCCCCAGCACCCCTTAATTACTTACCTGAGCCCCATCTCTCTCCAGCGATGTCCACGAGTGTCTAAGCCATCCGGGACACTCCTCCTGATTGGCTGAGACACAGCAGCAGCGCCATTGGCTCCCGCAGCTGCCAATCAAAATCAGTCAGCCAATCAGGGGAGAGAGGGTGCACTGTGTTTTTGAAAAGTAGTGCATGCACTATTTTTGTGTGATTTGGTGCAATACACATCCCATTTAAATGAATGGACTGTAAATTGCACTACACTGAATCACACAGGAACACAGACTCCTACCCCCCTTTAGCTGCAGAGGCAGCAGATGAGGTTATACACAGTGGCAGCCTGTCCATAAGGGGCACAGGGGCACCGCCCCTCCTAATCCATGTGCCCGGCCCCTAATCTACATGCAGGGCACTGGATGCATGTATTTCAATGTTTTTTTTTTTAAAGGGGTTGTAAAGGTAAAAGTTTTTTCACCTTAATGCATTCTATGCATTAGGGTGAAAAAACATCTGCCAATACCGGCCCCCCCAGCCCCCCCAGCCCCCCCCCATTTTACTTACCTGACCCCTCGAAAGTCCCGCGCTCGCCCCCGACATCCTCTTCGCCGCTCAGCCTGGCCGTTGATTGGTTACAGTGGATGGATTGAAAGCAGCGTAGCCATTGGCTCGCGCTGCTGTCAATCACATCCAATGACGCCGCTCGCCCGGGGGCGGGGCGGAGTGATACAGTGAGCGGCCATGGCCGCCGGGTGAATCACAGGAACGCGCCCGCAAGCACTCAACACCATTAAGTCCTTGCGGGGGGAGCCGAGACAGCCACTGAGGGACCCCAGAAGACCAGATTCGGGGCCACTCTGTGCAAAACGAGCTGCACAGTGGAGGTAAGTATAACATGTTTGTTATTTAAAAAAAAAAAAAAATTATCTTTAGTGATCCCTTTAAGTACATGATTAGAACCTGTGGCTCGAATCAGCTTTAAAAAAGGGTGGGCTCTGGGGGAGGGGGAAAAAGCACTGCGCCATTAGCTCATCCAGTTGTGTGACAATAGCAAATTCTGATTCTTCTCCCGGCCAATCAGGAAGCGAGTCCTGAGACCCAATTTTCCAGGGAGTCTTAAGTCCCACTTCCTGTTTAGCCGGGAGGAGAAGCAATGGCCGTGGCTCTTTTTCTGGGGAAGTTGCAGCAAGGAGCAGCAGCCCTACCCTGGATCCTTGTCATCTGCCTCCTAAGGTAAGGAGGCCTCTGATCGCTGCCACCCCGTCCGTCTCCCATGGGTGGGGGGAGACCGCCCCCTTTTCCGTCCATCTCCGGGGGGCGGGGGTTTGGAGGGCGGTGGCTGCCGTTAGATTGCCGAGCCCCCCCCCCAAATTATTGAGCACCAGCCGCAACTGGTTAAACACATGCTGCAGCAGAAGTTATACTACCTATCATAGATTGCAACCCATTCAAATGAATAGGGCCTCTCCACAAATGCCCCACAACCATGTGCTTTGCATGCAGTTGCAGCATGCCAGTGCGGGGTCCACGGGTTAAAACATGTGGCGAGTAGGAGATACAACACCTCCTTACCACCTGCTTTAACCCCTTTGTCATTAGACTGCACAAGGTTGCAAGGTTTCTGCAGCCTCCAATGGTTGTCAGTTTACCACTCTGTGGCTGGGCAAGGTATTTACTACGAGGGAACTAGGAAAGCAGCAGCCAGTGGGCAGAGTGTAGAACAGTATGCTGGAGAGGTGTATTTCCTCCTGTGCAGTTCACTTAGTGAGTGTTTCAGCATACCTCCCAACTTTTTGAGATGGGAATGAGGGACACCTATCAGCAAAAGTATGCAGGCATAGGACACACCCCTTGCCACGCCCCCTTGAAGGGGAATTGTACAAAAAACAAGATTGGTTAAACCCACAAGTGCTTTTTTTACCACTACTATTCCTTTATATTGGCTTTTGGAATTTACAAATGCAGCAATTTAGAAATCGGATGAAAGGTTTAGTGCTGGAAAACACTTTTCAATCGATAAAAAGTGCATTTTATATACATCTATATAGATCAGACCAAAATGAGGGACAATTGAGGAGGAATGAGGGACAGAGGGACATTGCTCCAAATCAGAGACAGTCCCTCGAAATCAGGGACAGTTGGGAGCTATGGTATCAGGTCCTGGTCTTTCTCCAAGACCGCGGCACTGAGAGGGCAGCACAATGTGCCCCTTCCACGCATGTGAGCTCTACTCCCGAGGCACCTTTCCCATCCAGGCGCAGCCTTTTCCTAGGCCAGATACAGAGAGGCGGAGTGCAGTTTGTATCACTCTGTTGGAGTGTGGTCGCCTTCTCACTCCAGCGGAGCAGGCTCCACTCTTCACTGTTCTGGAAAATGGCAGGTTGGCAAGTTCAGGGCGCGATCTACCAGTCACCTGGCTGTAATCGACTGGTAGATTGCGATAAACAGGTTGCTAGCCCCCGCTCTTGAGGAACTGAAGGTTTCCACAGTCCCTGCTTCTTTGCTGCGCCACCTCTCTGCTCAGCCACTATGAATGAAGAAACACAGCACTATGACTGTGTAGACTCTCGTTACTCCACCAGGAGTCCATCGGCTCAGCGGGGAATCTGTCTGCTGATCCCTACTCCGCTATGCAGAGGGGACACAGACACAGCCCTCTCTCCTCTATGGGCGGTCAGATATAAACAAACAGCCTGTCAGTTTGCACCTGACTGCCATCCAATCCACCAGATGAAAGGGGAACAAAGCAGATCGGATTGGATGTCGGCACTCAGCAGGTGTAAATAGACTCGTGTGAAAGGGATCTTTATGGTTCTAAGGATCCTCTCCCTGCCCTTATGTTACAGCACTGGGCTGTTTACCAAGAACTAGAACATTGCATAGAACTAGTCATATACTCTTCAGTACTTGGTTATTGGGCATTTCCTCTACTCCCTGGAAGTGAAAAAAGGTGCATACAGTATGTGATGAGAGGAAAAAAAAAGGGGGGGTTTATAAAGTAAAACACGGGTTTATATTAAGCTGTAATGATAGAGTTTATGCACACAGACAGAAGACAATAACCAAGACCAACAGACAGGAAATGGGAATCAAGGCTGGATATTAAATCTATAGTATTGTATATAGTTAAGAACAGACTTAAAGTTGAGGGCAACAAATGGAAGATACGCATAAGATATACAGGTACAGATTAATATACCTATAAATAGGAGTTTAACAACTTCAATACCGGCCACTTTTACCAATTTTCAGCTTTCAGCACTGTCGCACATTCAATGATAATTGCGCAGTCATGCAACACTACTCATATGAGGTTTTTATAATTTTTTTGTGGTATTCAATCACCACTGGGTTTTTTTATTTTTTGCTAAAAAAAAAACAAAAAACACTGAATATTTTTAAAAAAAAAAAAAAAAACGTTTTTCTTAGTTTCTGTTGTAAAATTTTGTTAATAAGTAGTTTTTCTCCTTCACTGATGGGCACTGATAGGCTGCACTGATGGGCACTGATATGCAGCACTAATGGGCACTAATGGGCACTAATAGGCAGGACTGATGTGTGCACTGATGGGCACTGTTGGAGCTGCACTGATAATCAGTGCCCTGATTTGCTGTGCAGGTCTCCCCTGTGAGGAAGGTTAGGGTTCATGCACACTGGACTCTCCCTAGGTGCCTCTCTCTGGCAGCAGAAAAACGATGGACACTGGTAAACGCGTGTGTCATGTTTAGCAGCATCAAGCACTTGGGCGTTTATTCACTTAATAGGGCTAAATAATAACTTATTCTAGCCATTGAAAATAAGTAATGCACAAGCGCTAACATGCGCTTACTTGCATTTTTGCTCTCCTCTCCTGAACATAATTCTTATTCATTCAGGAGAGAAGCATTTACTGCCTTTAAATGCTGTTCCTCCTAAACTCTCATAAAAGCCTATGTGTGTATGGACACATAGGCTTTTATAGAGTTGTGTTCAGGGGCTTAGGCAAAAAATGTGGGTTTTAGGATCAGGGCATGTGCATGAGGCCTAAGATCGACTTCTGTCAAGCGGGAGTGACGACACATGGATCAAAATTTGACTGATCTCTGCTGAACCAGACAAAATTTGGTCCATCTGTGGACAGCTTAAGTCCCAGTTCACACTGATGCGGTGTGGGATTTGCAGCGATTCCTGTGCGTTTTCTGCATCACAATCGCACTCCGTTCATGTGACACTTCCAGTGCAATTCCAGTGTGGCAAAGAAAGGTACATGCACCTTTTTCGTGCGCGTGCAATGAATCGGTTCAATGTGGTGCGATTTCTGTCCGAATCACATACATTTCCCCGGACAGCATCAGTGTGAACGGGGACAAAAGCGGAACTTCACCAAAAAAAGGAGAGTTCTGCTTGTCTGCATCTTCCCCCTCCTCCACAGCCACATTTAGCACTTTTTGGGGAAAAGGGGGGAGTGGGTACCTGGGTTTGACCCACTCCTACTTCTGGTCAGATCGCCAAAGTTCGAGCCCCCTATTTGAAAGAAGCTTTAGGCCAGCCATTCTTGTCCAGGATTCTTCCAGGGATGTTCCTTGAACTGTGGTTGATTTATCTCCCCTCTGATGATGCCTCCATACTTCCCGGGCCAACACCACTTGGCAGAGCAAGCAGCATGACACCAATGATCTTTTTGGCTGTCTGTAGGGGTTGCATTCTTCCTACTGACCAACAATGTAAGGGACATTTTTCCCATTGACCCTGAATAAATTGGATTTAGTAGGGGTTCCTCAAGACCTGAAAATTATTTTAGGTGTTCCTCTGGGGTAAAAAAAAAAAAAAGAGGTTTAGAAAGGCTGCTTTAGGCAAAATGAACAGCATCATTACCTTCATATATATACAGTTGAAGGTCTTTATTCAGAGGTGTAGGTGAAGACACATGTTGGACTCTGCAGGAGAAGTTCCGCTCTCTGTCCTCCTCAGTGAGTCTTAGTATTATTGAGCTGTTTATACTGTATGTCCCATCCGAATTGTTTTGAAGTTTTCCTTCTAGAACATTGCCCAATAGCTCTCCATCCCGGAGCCATGTGATGTAAATGTCCACCGGGTAGAATCCAGAGATTTCACAGCACAGGAAACTCGTTTTATTTATCATGACATCATCATTAACAACTGTGATCTTCGGAACAGCTGTTAAATATATAAAAAAAAAGGTACAAAACCAGTATTGCGAGGTCAGTTTCAATGTATATGTAAAATACATGACTACAAATATATGTAAGCTATAATGATGTTTACACATTCCTCATGGAGTATGCACTTATATATTAAACATGGGGGATGTTCCTCATTTACACATCTAATATACCGTACCTTGAATGGTCACTGTAATTGTTTGCTTTTGGGATTGTGAAAAGCTCACTAAACATTTGTAGATTCCACGATCTGCCACAGATATGTTAGAGATCCTCAGATTTGCAATGCCATTTAAAGCTTGGTCTTTATCCATGGAATATTTGGACGTATTATACCCCACCGAAACATCAGTTCTTAGAATAACTGATTCATTATAATACCAAATAATTGCAAACTGTGCAGAACCCATGAGATCTTCATCAGATGTGAATGTGCAGGGAATGTGAGCATTTGATCCGAGGGTGGCTGTATATGTAGAAGGTCCGGTCATCTTTACATCAGCATCTGCATGAGATGACAATAAATAAAGTGGTTATGTTTGTATGATAAGATAAATACACACACTGCATGCAATCACAGTCCTAGTGCTCCAAGTCATTGGTTCCTTTGGTGACCATACAGTAGTTGCAAGGAATGTTAAAGCAGAAAATAACACAATTGACATGAATAGTCCATTAAAAGACAACATGGCAAAACCAATTTTGCTGCAATATCCAGGTTCAAAACAGAAATCGCCCATGCAGGAGTTTTTTTCTGCCACTAGATGTCCTCATTCAGTATGGACAGCATAATATAACCTACTTTCTGTGAGCCCAGGTCATCCTGAATCCACCGCAGTCTGTGATTGGATAGTGAAAAGAGATGCAACATCAGTTCATCTCTCTGTCACTCTGATTTCTCCCCCTATCAGCATGCCTTTTGTCAGTACATGAGCAGATTGGCTACCTGTGCTGGTACTTCCTCTGACACTCCAGCCCTGCTGTACAGGGACGGTTGTAGGCTGAGACCAGGTCAAATCTGCTAGTATTTAACCACTCCAGCTCCAGAAGACTTGCTCCCCTTCACCAGGTCATTTTTTGTGATACGGCACTGCGTTACTTTAACTGACAATTGTGCGGTCATGCGACGCTGTGCCCAAATAAAATGTATGTCATTTTTTTCCCACAAGTAGAGCTTTCTTTTGGTCATATTTGGTCACCTCTGCGGTTTTTATTTGCGCTATAAACAAAAAAAGACAGACATCTTGAAAAAAACAAAACAATATTTTTTACTTTCTGCTACAACACATATTCAATAAAAATTTAAAAAAAAATCTAATTTCTTCATCAATTTTGGCCAATATGTATTCTGCTACATGTTTTTAGTAAAAAAAAAAATCAATACATGTATATTGATTGGTTTGTGCAAAAGTTATCGCGTCTACAAACTAAGGGATATTTTTCTATATTTTATTTTTTTTACTTGGTGGTGATTAGCGACTTATAGGGGGACTATGATATTGCGGTGGACAAATCAGACACCTAACTGACCCTTTCACACTTTTAGGGGACCAGTGACACCAATACAGTGATCAGTGAAAAAAATATCCACTGACACTGCACTAATGACACTGACAGGGAAGGGGGTAACATCAGGGGGCAATCAAAGGGTTAAATGTGTTCTTAGGGAGTTCTTGCTAACTATGGGGTGGGGGAGGTGCATTCCCCTCTCACAGAACAATGATCTGCCTTGTTTACATAGGCACAGGACTGGACTGGGACACAAATTTGGCCCTGGACTTCATCCAGACTGGCCCACTTTAATTTTGAGTGTCCCCATCAGCAGTCCCCTTACATCAATGTCCCCATTAGCAGTCCCCTTACATCAGTGTCTCCATCAGCAGCCCCCTTACATCAGTGTCCCCATCAGCAGTCCCCTTACATCAGTGTCCCCATCAGCAGTCCCCTTACATCAGTGTCCCCATCAGCAGTCCCCTTACATCAGTGTCTCCATCAGCAGTCCCCTTACATCAGTGTCCCCATCAGCAGTCCCCTTACATCAGTGTCCCCATCAGCAGTCCCCTTACATCAGTGTCTCCATCAGCAGCCCCCTTACATCAGTGTCCCCATCAGCAGTCCCCTTACATCAGTGTCCCCATCAGCAGTCCCCTTACATCAGTGTCTCCATCAGCAGTCCCCTTACATCAGTGTCCCCATCAGCAGTCCCCTTACATCAGTGTCCCCATCAGCAGCCCCCTTACATCAATGTCCCCATCAGCAGTCCCCTTACATCAGTGTCCCCATCAGCAGTTCCCTTACATCAGTGTCCCCATCAGCAGCCCCCTTACATCAATGTCCCCATCAGCAGTCCGCTTACATCAGTGTCCCCATCAGCAGTCCCCTTACATCAATGTCCCCATCAGCAGTCCCCTTACATCAGTGTCTCCATCAGCAGCCCCCTTACATCAGTGTCCCCATCAGCAGTCCCCTTACATCAGTGTCCCCCATCAGCAGCCCCCTTACATCAGTGTCCCCATCAGCAGTCCCCTTACATCAGTGTCCCCATCATCAGCCCCCTTACATCAGTGTCCCCATCAGCAGTCCCCTTACATCAGTGTCCCCATCAGCAGTCCCCTTACATCAATGTTCCCATCAGCAGTCCCCTTACATCAGTGTCCCCATCAGCAGTCCCCTTTATTCTCTTTATTCTGCCTATGAAGCCAAATAATTGGAAATATTAGGACCAGGATACACTCAGATTCAGGGTCCCATCTATACCTTTTTTTGGTTCTTTTTGCAAAAACGCACTACAGTCCACTTAACATGGTTTCCTATGGGATACGTTCACACCTGTGCTTTTTTCAGCCGTTGCATTTTTGGAAAGGGTCAGGGGCTTTTTTTAAATGCAAAATGGTGCTTTTTTTGCTTTTTTGGTTCCATAGACTTCAATGGAGAAGCTGCAGAAGAGCATGTAGTGCAATGAAAATTGGCCAAAAAAACCCCGCAAAACTCAATTTGCGTCAAAATCGCGTGTGCAAAAACGCACAGCAAAATGCACTGTAGAATGCACCAATCACAAACTGTATAGATGTGAACCGAGCCTTATGGCAGATTCACACTAGACAAACTGGGCTGCACTGAGCAGTTATGCCCAGCAGAGTCCCAAAACATAGACAAGGCAAAAGCTTCTTATTGAATAAAGGATTCTGAAGTAGGCCTAAAGCTAATAAGATTCTATCCTGTTTTGAACTCTCCAAGACCTCCCAGGTGTTTTATCATGGTTATATGATAGTTTACATTTTTTGGGTTTATTTGAGATGTGCAAAAGAGAGATCACACAAACACTTACCGTATATACTCGAGTATAAGTCGAATTTTTCAGCACATTTTTTTGTGCTGAAAGTGCCCCCCTCGACTTATACTCGAGTCAAGCACTTTTCTGCAGCAAAAAATTTCATTTTCCGAACTGACTTTGGGGCCCCGTATCTCAGGGCCACTTAGTGCTAGGAACCCCAAATTTGGTATGCAAACCCAGTGGAACTGGTACCATAACATATCCAAAGCTGAAGTTCCTAGTACTAAGTGGCCCCGAGATACGGGGCCCCAAAATCGGTTCGGAAAATGTCATTCTCTGCTGCAGAAAAGTGCTTGACATTTTCTGAACCGAATTTGGGGCCCCATATCTCAGGGCCACTTGGTGCTAGGAACTTCAGCTTTGGTATGTTGTGGTACCAGTTTCACTGGGTTTGCACACCAAATTTGGGGTTCCTAGCACTAAGTGTCCCTGAGATACGGGGCCCCAAAACCGGTTCGGAAAATGAAATTTTTTGCTGCGGAAAAGTGCTTGACATTTTCTGAACTGATATTTGGGGCCCCTGTATCTCGGGGCCACTTGGTGCTAGAAACCCCAGCTTTGGAAATGTTATGGTGCTAGTTCCACTGGGTTTGCACACCAAATTCTTGGGTTCTTAGCACTAAGTGGCCCCGAGATACGGGGCCCCAAATTTGGTCAACTGTGTCCATCTGCAGCAATGTCATTTCGGGACCCTTTGGGTTCAGAGACCCCAAATTTTGGCTGCAGCTAGGGGGCATCTAGGAACCCTTAACTACCGAGTTTGAAGTTCAGGGGACTTATGGCTGCAAATGGACACAGTGAGGCATGCAAATGGGCACAGTGATGCTGCAAATGGGCATTGTTGACCCTCTTTTCTACTTACAGTAGCTGTGCAATTCTCACCCTCGTCTTATACTCGGGTCAATAAGTTTTTCCCATTTTTTTTGTGGTAAATTAGGGCCTTGACTTATACTCGGAACGACTTATACTCGAGTATATATGGTATATGTGTAACGTTTATTTAAGTAATGGCAGATACAGATAACAAATGTAATAATATTAGAAAATATAACTAAAATACTTAGCTATAGATGCCTTTTTCACCACAGAGTCCCCCGTCCTTATGGCGTGGCACAAATGATCATATTAGATGCGTGTGTAATTTCAGCTCTGAGATGTGACTCACTTTTACAAGTTTTAGCTGTAGTATATACAGGACTAGTGTGTGAGTAAATGATCATAATTGTTTGTAGAGTGATATCACCTTTTAGGGAAGATATTGGACTCGGCCATATAGTCAGTTTACAATGCCATTCCTACAGCATTAGGTCAGTTAAAGTGGTTGTAAAGGCAGAAGGTTTTTTTATCTTGATGCATTCTATGCATTAAGATAAAAAAAACCTTTTGTGTGTAGCAGCCTCCCCAGCCCCATTTCTCTCCAGCGATGTCCACGAGTGTCTAAGCCATCTGGGACACTCCTCCTCCGCCATTGGCTCCCGCGGCTGTCAATCAAAATCAGTCAGCCAATCAGGGGAGAGAGGGGGAGGGGCCGGTTTGGGCTCTGTGCCTGAATGGACACATGGAGCTGTCGGTTCCAGTGTCCCCATAGGAAGCTGCTGACTGTGGGGGCACTTGATAGGAGGGAGGAGCTAGGAGCAGCAAAGAGGGACCCAAGAAGAGCAGGATCTGGGCTGCTCTGTGCAAAACCAACTGCACAGAGGAGGGAAGTGTAGCGCTTGGTTGCTACTAGTAACTAACATCTACCATATCACCCAGCTGCCAGACCTCCATCTATCACCTTAGAGACAATGAACAGTCATTTGCGTTGTTTTGTTTTTGTTTATTGAGGGATATAACTTGGTTGGGGGAAAGGGAATATGGGATGCCCATAGAACATGTTGCTTTGCCATCATTTTAAGCACCTCAATACTGGGCACTTTCACCCCCTTCCTGCCCAAGCCATTTTTCAGTTTTTAGCACTGTCGCACTTTGAATGACAATTGCGCGGTCATACAACACTGCACCCTAATGAAATTTTTATCATTTTTTCCCCACAAATAGAGCTTTCTTTTGGTGGTATTTGATCACCTCTGTGGTTTTTATTTATTGCCCTATAAACAAAAGACGAGGGACAAGTTTGAAAAAACACAATATTTTTTACTTTTTGCTATAATAAATATCCAATCTTTTTTTTGTTTTTAAACAAATTGTTTCCTCAGTTTAGGCCGATATGTATTCTTCTACATATTTTTGATAAAAAAAAATCGCAATAAGCGTATATTGATTGGTTTGCGCAAAAGTTATAGCATCTACAAAATAGGGGATAGATTTATAGCATTTTTATTTATTAATTTTTTTTTACTAGTCATGACGGTGATCTGCGATTTTTATTGTGACTGAGATATTGCAGCGGACATATTGGACACTTTTGACACATTTTTGGGACCATTCACTTATAAAGGAATCTGTGCTATAAAAATGCATTGATTACTGTGTAAATGTTACTAACAGGGAAGGGGTTAACACTAGGGGGTGATCGAGGGGTTAAATTTGTGTACTAGGGAGGTGATTCTAACTGTGGGGGAGGGGACTGACTGGGGGGGAGGTGACCGATCGGTGTCCCTATGTACAAGGGACACACCATCGGTCTCCTCTCCTCTGACAGGACGTGGATCTGTGTGTTTACACACACAGATCCACGGTCCTGCTCTGTTACCTGGCAATCGCGGGTGCCCGACGGACATCTCAGCCGCCGGGCACGAGCATTGGGTCCCGAGCAACGTGGCGGGCACGCGCCCCCTAGTGGCTCGGGAGGGCGATCACATCATATGACGTCCGCCCAGAGCAAGAGCTGCCTCGTCCCGCAGTCATATGACAGTGGGCGGGCAGCTAGTGGTTAAAGAACTTGAAATTTGGTTGAGCCTTGAAGTACTGATGCACATATAATATCTACAGTCTCTTCCCCTGCATCACCATGCAGACTATTTCCCCTCCTCTGCATACCTGCTGCAGACTATTGCTCCCAGGACTTCTATCCTCCTGCACAAACTTTACTGTAGATCATTATCTTGCCTGTCACATCATCCTCTATGAGCACAAGAGGCCTTTCTGAACAGTCTCAGTGGCTGGCTGTGATAGTTGTTGTTACTAGGCCAGAGGTCTGCAGTACCTCTCCCTGGTGGCCTAGTAATTTAGTAGCACGTGTAGATTGGTGGACTCCCAGCTAGTCCAGTTTGCAAATCCTGCGCCCTCAGTCCGCATTGATTTGACACTTTCCCCACAGTCTCTCCTCTGGCCTCGCACCCAGCTCCCCTGGCATGCCTCTTCCAGCAATCCAATGTGGTCCACTCACCGACCTTCTCCTGCCTGGAGTCCATGATGGAGAACTCTAACTGTACATATGTCCGGCAGCTTCTCCAGCCCCTCTGTTCCAGGATACTTCATGCATGACCGTGTAAAGATGAAGCTCCCTCCCAGCTCTCCCGGGCTCCTCCACTAGGCCTCGCACCCCCCCAGATGGGGATGGGGACCCTGCTACTGCCTAGTACTCCATTTTCCACATCTCCCGGCCGACAACCTTCCCCTAGTGGGCTGGACCTGAGCTTATATAGGAGGCCTGCCTCATGCCAATTCCAATTGGGGATTGGTCAGGGCTCCTCATATGAGCTCCCTGCCACTCCAGTCCTGTGCCCTGCCCCTCTTCCAGATCATTCTCTCTGGAAGCAGGGGAGGCGCCCCAGAACTAGAGCACAGGTGGTCACACCCACTGCTATACTAACCACTCCCTGCCCACAGATCAAAACAAACAGGCCTAGCCTGAAGCATAGGCCTGCCCAAATTTAACTGATCTGGCAGCTTTGCTACAAAAATCCTCACTCTAGCACCTACCTAAGGTAGAGGGTGCTACAGAAGTATAACATGTTTGTTATTTTTTTTAAGAAAAAAAAACCCGACTTTACAATCACATTAAGGTAAAGCCATACTTATGTCCTTATATGGTCCCTTAACCAGGATTTGGAGGCTTTCTCATACATTAATGAGCCACAAATAAAGGAGAAATTAATTTTCTCCATCACTGGGGTAACTACAACAGGAACATGTGAATGTTTCATAAAATAAAGTAACGCATGCAAGAGTTGACACAGCTGCACACCCCAAAAAGCATTGCAAAATTACCATAGTGGAAAAATTTCCCCAGGGGGCTTTTAAGCAGCAAAATATTTCTGAAACAATGTTTAGTAACCATGTTTAGTAAAAAATATTATTTAATTCAGACATAGAATGCATTACATAAATACAATCAATATCACATAAAATTTCCAGTAGTCGACATCAGCAACAACAAAGGACCATCTCCCATGGCAATCAATTCATTGAAAAAGTTCTAATTGTACAGTTACATTGTATCAATACTATCCATATGAATCCCCATGAATACCCAAATGCATTTCGACCCTTTATCCTTTTCTGGTCTTCTTCAGGGGGGTTTTAACTTCTAAAGAGATACATCAAAAAATTCCATTAGGATTTTCTACAATATATAAAACATAACAGATCATTTTGTGATATTTTGAAAGTTTTTGAAAGTACATCTCCATACATATGGCGAAGTATTAACCATTTGGGAATAGGAAAGTGGGCTTGTGTCGCATAGTTTTAATTAATAAAAACCGTTGCGTGCGGTGGTCCCACAATGTTTGCTCATTCCCTCTGTCGCCTCTGGGCGCGTCCATAGTCCACGGGGCTTGCAAGGAGCCACGCATTTGGACCCAGTGGGGAAGGTGTAGGGCGAGGCACCTGTAATTTGATATTTGTAAAAATTAGTATGTAGTCAGCGGGTGTCGGGTGGGTGTTCCGTATTGTCCTATATAGCCAGACTGCTTAATATTCAAAACAATTAATAGAGTGGTCACTACTAATATTGTCCCTTTGCTCATATTTTAATAATTTTTGGATCTAAATTGTGATATGTGAATGTATGATAGGTTGAACTAAGTGTATAGAGTACTTGATGAAAAAAAATCACTTTAAACAAGCTCTATAGTTTCCTGCCTCACCTTACAAAGGTGATAATACTGGGTGGTGGGGTAGTGTGTGTAAAAAAACTAAGTGAAGGGATCTATGTGATAAGGTGTGACATAAATAAAATTTTGTTGACCAGTGCTAAAAGCATGGGGTCTGCGTAATGAAATGTAGCATGATAAAGTGTTGTTGATGTGTGCCAAAAACAAAAACAAAAAACAAAGACTTGTAAAAAAATATAACAAACATGTGAAAAAGGGAAAAGAACTAAGGTGTCCGTTTATGAAGCAGTGATCAGCGGTGATCACGAGGATCGCCGCTGATCACAGTCCATAAACAGTTTATGAAGCAGTGATAATCGGGGGAGAACATGTTTGAACTTGTTCTCCCGCCGATTATCTCTACACACGGAGAATCCTCATTGACTGTCACAGTAACGGCCAGTTTATGAAGCGGTGATCTCACCGCTTCACTGGCGATCTGAGTCAGAATTCACACTCCCAGGTTCACCAGCTCAGAGGTGGTGAATCGGGGAGTGAAGAGGAAATCTGGGGGGATCTGAGGGGGAAGGAGGAAGTTTTTTAACTTCCTTATGCCTCGTTCAGACCCCCCAACACTGTAAGCATGTCCCCCTGTCATATTTATGTGTATACATATATATACATATATACATATAATGTGTATATGTATATATATATCATGTGTGTGTATATACATGTATATATAATGTGTGTGTGTGTATACATATGTGTATAATGTAGGGGGACTCTTTATTTTACTAACATTAATCCACGCCGTTGAGCGGTGATAATTTATCACTGCTTGATAAACTGACATCTGGTACTGTAATCTCGTAAAGTCTCACGAGATTCCAGTATCAGGGGCCGTTCTCCACTATTTGAAGCATTTGTAGATCACTTCACTCCTCCAAAGGTGAAGCGATCTACACCGCTTCATAAACTGCACACAGAGGAGAAAAATCTTCACTGTGAATGCCGGAGAACGAAGCAGTGAATAGATTTCACTGCTTCATAAACGGACACCTAAGAAGGCTAGTGATGTGTGATGGTGAAAACAATCTATACAAGGTGAAGTAATGTGAAGTGCCTAATAAAGGAATATCCAAGGTTATAAACAGGTGGTTAAAATGATAATACTGTTATTATTACTTATTATTGGGCTATGTGTATAAGATGTCAATGTGATAGATGTATTGAGAAACCTAAATCATAAAAAATATGAATGTATTCCATACTGTGTGAGCTGCGGCTGGCAGGACTCATCCAGTACAAGCACTTACTTGTCCAAAAATTATTAAAATATGAGCAAAGGGACAATATTAGTAGTGACCACTCTATTAATTGTTTTGAATATTAAGCAGTCTGGCTATATAGGACAATACAGAACACCCACCCGACACCCGCTGACTATATACTAATTTTTACAAATATCAAATTACAGGTGCCTCGCCCTACACCTTCCCCACTGGGTCCAAATGCGTGGCTCCTTGCAAGCCCCGTGGACTATGGACGCGCCCAGAGGCGACAGAGGGAATGAGCAAACATTGTGGGACCACCGCACGCAACGGTTTTTATTAATTAAAACTATGCGACACAAGCCCACTTTCCTATTCCCAAATGGTAAATACTTCGCCATATGTATGGAGATGTACTTTCAAAAACTTTCAAAATATCACAAAATGATCTGTTATGTTTTATATATTGTAGAAAATCCTAATGGAATTTTTTGATGTATCTCTTTAGAAGTTAAAACCCCCCTGAAGAAGACCAGAAAAGGATAAAGGGTCGAAATGCATTTGGGTATTCATGGGGATTCATATGGATAGTATTGATACAATGTAACTGTACAATTAGAACTTTTTCAATGAATTGATTGCCATGGGAGATGGTCCTTTGTTGTTGCTGATGTCGACTACTGGAAATTTTATGTGATATTGATTGTATTTATGTAATGCATTCTATGTCTGAATTAAATAATATTTTTTACTAAACATGGTTACTGAACATTGTTTCAGAAATATTTTGCTGCTTAAAAGCCCCCTGGGGAAATTTTTCCACTATGGTAATTTTGCGTGTGAATGTTTCATGACCCTGAACCTGACTTGTGTTTTATCTGTAGTGTGACATCCCACTTTTGCTAAATTTAAATTGTAGTTTACCAGTTCTAGGGCCAGCCATCACATCCACATCCTTAAATAGCAAGAACACATAAAAAGGTAACTGACTCCTAAAAAAGATAGAACTTTGAAGGATATGAGGCTGTCACTAAGGTGAGCACACAATCAAGGTAATATTGTACAAACATTATTAAAATTACATAAAGATAGATACAATCATATCACAAGGTGTAAACATTAGCACAAAGCTAGAGTTGATATTGATACTTGTTTCCAGCAAGAATATATTGAGTTCATTGATACAGAGAAGTCCAACGTGTTTCGTAGAGTGGTGTCTCCCCTTCCTCAGGGAAACTCAGTATATGTCAACTTCATCAAAATGTAAGTGTGTATGTTTCTATGATGCAAAGGACCGAGACTGCAAGCTGGCCAAGTAGTCCATGGCGTCAGTACCCAGGACCAGGACTGGCAGACACTGGATCGCACACAGGTGGATTCAGGAGGAAGCAGTTTATATGCCCAGAATGCTAACAGATCAGCTCAGCAAAGCACCGCACACAGCCATGCAAGCAATGTCCACCGCCGGATATACGTGGATATCAGAGCTGACATGTACTGAGTTTCCCTGAAGAAGCAGAGACACCACTCTGCGAAACACGTTGGTGTACTCTGTGCCTATTAACTCAATTTATTCTTGCTGGAAACAAGTATCAACTCTAGCTTTGTGCTATTGTTTAAGATATAGGAAGCAGGAAAAAGAGGAAGAAGCGCCAGGGCAGTACATGTGCAGCATAAAAAGATTTTATTGTAAAAACAAGATTTGTAACAAAGTGTTATGCACTCACATAGTGCTCTGTAGGTGGGGGGGCTTACAGCGGGGCTGAGGAGCCGCCCACCGCAGTGAATACTGATTGGCTATCACAGCGGTGGGTGGCTCCCCTGTGTGACCGCTCCGGATCACCTCTACACCGAGCAATCCAGTTGCGATCCTGTGATCGCGCGAGGCTTCAGCTCCCCGCTGACACAAGATGATTGCGGCATTACATCCCAAGGAAGCAGCAGTCTTTCAAACGCAAATTTTGGGGAAAAAATTATATCATGAATTAAAAAAAAACTAAACAGAAAAGTTAGCCCAACTGTTTTGTATAATGTGAAAGATGATGTTATGTCGAGTAAATAGATACCTAATATGTCACGCTTTGATATTGCGTACACTCGTGGAATGGCGACAAACTACGGTACCTAAAAATCTCCACAGGCGACGCTTTAAATATTTTTAGCGGTTACCAGGTTAGAGATACAGAGGAGATCTGGTACTAGAATTATTGCTCTTGCTCTGACGATTGCAGGGATACCTCACATGTGTGATTTGAACACCGTTTACATATGCGGGCGCGACTTACATATGCGTTTTCTTTGCTGCGTGAGCTCGCGGGGACGGGAGCGCTTTAAAATTTTTTCTTATTTATTTTATCCCTCCTTTGCACTTCAAAGTATTCAGATCACCAAAAACAACGATTCTGAATACTGTTGTTTCTTTTTAATTCAGCGCTATTAGCAGCCAATTTGCACTTAGGAGACTGGAACGAAGCCATTTCCGGCTTTGATTCAGTCTCTCTCTAGCCGGCGGAAGTGCCGGATCATGGATCGAGTCTCCCGGTGGGTCGGGAGGCCCGGGAACAGAGGCAGAAGGCAGTGGGAGAGGGGATGTCCCCTCCTGTGGCATAACAACTGAGTGGCTTTTAGCTGCAACAGTTGTTATCCCTAAAGAGCCGACCGCCTGCTCTAAAAAACGGTACCGGGGTGATGCCTGCAGCTGCAGGCAGTGGCGTCGTTAAGGGGTGGCTATTGAGGCTGGAGCCCCGAATCTTGGGCCCATAGCCCAAAGGTCCATGGCTGGCCCTATCATGAGAGTGTCCAGGGCTGCCTGACACTCCGTGCTTCAATGACATCCAGAGAAGGGAGATGAGTGTGAGAGCGAGTCTCCTCCTTGCTCCACCCATATCATAGAGTCGGGAGTAAGTTTCTCACACTGAGCTCCTGAGCAGGTGAGTGCAGACCATGGGGAGGGGGGAAACTCTGTATACCTAGCCTCTCTGTATACACCCAGCCTCTCTCTATACACCCAGCCTCTCTCTATACACCCAGCCTCTCTATGTACACCCAGCCTCTCTATGTACACCCAGCCTCTCTGCGTACACCCAGCCTCTCTGTGTACATCCAGCCTCTCTGTGTACATCCAGCCTCTGTGTGTACACCCAGCCTCTCTTTATATACACTAGCCTCTCTGTATATACCTAACCTCTCTGCATACCTAACCTCTCTGCATACCTAGCCTCTCTGTATATACCCAGCCTCTCTGTATATACCCAGCCTCTCTGTATATAACCCAGCCTCTCTGTATATAACCCAGCCTCTCTGTATATACCCAGCCTCTCTGTGTATATACCCAGCCTCTCTGTATATACACCAGCCTCTCTGTATATACACCAGCCTATCTGTATTTACACTAGCCTCTCTGTATATACACTAGCCTCTCTGTATACTCAGCCTCTCTGTATACACTAGCCTCTCTGTATACACTAGCCTCTCTGTATGTAACAATCCGCATCTGGTGGCATGTGACGTGACAAGCTCTCTGGGGACCCAAATGTAAAGGGGAGGCTCCCTGGGGACCCTGATGTGAGGGGGGGGGGGCTCTCTGGGGACCCTGATGTAATGAGTGGGGCTTTGGGGACCCTTATGTAATATATAGTGTTTATATATATATATATATATATATATATATATATATATATATATATATATATATATAATATATATACACACACACACACACACAAACACATATATTATATACATGTGTATGCCCGCCCAAGCGTATGACTTTCTTTACTTCGCTACTATGGGCTCTAGCCCCAGATCTTTTGTAGACCTAGCAACGCCCCTGGCTGCAGGCATCACCCCGGTATAACCCCTGAAAGCCGAGGCCGCATATGTGCGTACGGTTGGCACTAATGGGATAAACATGTTTATATTACCTTGATTGTGTGCTCACCTCACTGACAGCCTCATATCCTTAAAAATCCTACCTTTTGTAGGAGTCAATCACCTTTTTACGTGGTCCCACTTTTGCTAATCTGTTCATATTTTTTTTCTGTTAAAGCTTTTTAATGCCTGTAAATACTGCTCACCAATTATGTGTTTAGGTCATTGTATAAATAATTATATTACAGAATATATACTGAACATTTATATCCATGTGTGTCAATAAACTCCTCTGGTGTCTCACCCGTAAGAAAAGTGGCCTTGATTGACTTCCACTAAATGAAGAAACAAAGGATGATAGACAATGGCCAGAACAAGGTAGACGAAGGCTACATTCACACTGTTGCATGTTGGGATTTCATGCAAAATCACATACTTTCCCGACGTGCACAGAAACGTGCTGCCTTTAGCAGATGTTCAACAGTGCAATTAATTCTTAATAGCACCCCCACACACCTCCCATACTTGCCAACTGTCTTGAATTTCCCGGGACATTCCCGGGATTTAGACCCTTTTCCCGATTTAATAGTTTCCCGGGAGATGTCCCGAGAAATTCGGTTTTTCTCGATTTTTGTGGCCGAGGTTCGCGCCGCCGGCCGCTAGAGGTACGCGGCGATGTCTCCGCCGGCCACCATTTTCAAGGAGACCGTAGGCTGGCTAGATGGCTACAATAGAGATTGAGCTGCGGCGCCGCCTACCCCCGGTCCGCTCCGCCCCGCTGACAGTCTCTGTGACCTGTTATGGAAAGGGGCAGGGGATGGGCGGCGCCGCAGCTCAATCTCTACTGTAACCATGCGGCTCCGCTTGGTCTGGATGTCACAGGGGGGGGCGGTCTGGATGTCACAGGGGGGGGCCAGTCTGGATGTCACGGGGGGCTAGTCTGTGGTCACGTGGGGGGCGTACAGTCTGGATGTCACAGGGGGGGACGTATAGTCTGGGTGTCACAGGGGGGGCGTATAGTCTGGATGTCACAGGGGGGCGTATAGTCTGGATGTCACAGGGGGGGCGTATAGTCTGGATGTCACAGGGGGGTGCCGTATAGTCTGGATGTCACAGAGGGTGGGCCAGTCTGGATGTCATGGGGGGGCGTATAGTCTGGATTTCACGGGGGGGCGTATAGTCTGGGTGTCACAGGGGGGGCTGTATAGCCTGGATGTCACTGGGGCTGTATAGTCTGGATGTCACAGGGGGGGCCGTATAGTCTGGATGTCACGGGGGGGCGTATAGTCTAGATGTCACGAGGGGGCACCAGATGTAAGGAGAACTGATGGGGACACAGATGTAAGGAGGACTGATGGGGACACAGATGTAAGGAGAACTGATGGGGACACAGATGTAAGGAGGACTCTGCTGATGGGGACACAGATGTGAGGAAGGCTCCGCTGGGGACACCTGATGACATCTGGTGGCAGGCAACGTGGCAGTTGACGTGGCAGGTGACACGCTCAGGGCTCCCACTGATTCTGCATTATGGTGAGTTGAATGATTTTATTTTATATTACAATGTAATAATAGAAATAATGCGCTTCAATCATCCTGACAGCATAACAATGGTGCTGGGATGATTGAAGCGCTAACACCAGATGTTTGGAGTATTTTTATCTGCTGATTGTTAAACTCTGGAATACACATTTCTAATGTGGTGTAGGATCTGGGGCTGCTGTCCCTCCATCCCTGTCCCCCCCTTTCCCTCTTTTCCTCTCCATCCCTCATTCATCTCAGACTCTAACCACACCCCATTTGAGCCACACCCATTTAAGCCACGCCCACCTTCCCACGGAAACCACACCCTTTTGTCGGCGCAGCGAGCTTTGCGCGCTGCATTTTTTATTTCAACTATGTCACACCCACAAATGCATGCCCTGCCCCCTAATTATAATGCAACTCCGCCTACAGCCAAAAAAGTGTCCCTAAAAATATTTTTACAATGTTGGCAACTATGACCTCCTAATGCGCGCACCATGCGGCCCAATTTTGCAAACGGTTCAGGGACTTCTTTTGTGTGTTTCTCGCTTGTAGGGCAGCCCATTGAAATGAATGGGCTGCACTACACGTAAAGCGTGGGAAACGCGCTTCTGCTCCATCAGCTCACCTCTAGAAATTCCTTACTAGAAACAGCATTGCAAGCAATAGTGAAACTGTTCCAGGGACATGCAGGTCTGCTTGATCATGGAGACAAGGCATGGAATGAGAACAACACCCTTGTCTGAAGGGGAAGTCACGTTAGACACAAGCAAATCCCAACCATGCATAAGACAGGCAGATATCATTCATGGCTATCTATCACAAGTCTTATGCCCCATACACACGATAGGATTTTCCAATGGAAAATGTGTGATAGGACCTTGTTGTCGGAAATTCCGACCGTGTGTGGGCTCCATCACACATTTTCCATAGGAATTTCCGACACACAAAGTTTGAGAGCTTGCTATAAAATTTTCTGACAACAAAATCTGTTGTAGGAAATTTTGATCGTGTGTACACAAATCCGATGCACAAAGTGCCACGCATGCTCAGAATAAATTAAGAGACGAAAGCTATTGGCTACTGCCCCATTTATAGTCCCGACGTATGTGTTTTACGTCACCGCGTTCAGAACGATCGGATTTTCCGACAAATTTGTGTGTCCGTGTGTCAACCAACAGCCAACATCCATGGATTTTGTTGTCGGAATGTCCGATCGTGTGTACAGGGCATTACTCAAGTTTACTCCGGAAGGGTGTTGTTTAAAGCAACTGTGATGTAGGTGGAGTCTTTACAATGTAATCGACTAGAATAGATGAAAGGAATAAAATGAAAGAAGGAGAGATGGAAGATGGAAAAAAAAAGGACAGAAGGGAGAATGCAAAGAAGGAAGGAAGGAAAGAAAGAAAGAAAGAAAGAAAGAAAGAAAGAAAGAAAGAAAGAAAGAAAGAAAGAAAGAAAGAAAGAAAGAAAGAACGAAAGAACGAAAGAAAGAAAG
The DNA here is from genome assembly GCA_037952835.1 of Lithobates septentrionalis. NCBI lineage: Eukaryota > Metazoa > Chordata > Amphibia > Anura > Ranidae > Lithobates > Lithobates septentrionalis. The sequence goes on from JBBDGP010000149.1 coordinate 5,305,824, forward strand.
AAAGAGAAAAAGAGAAAAAGAGAAAAGGTAAGAAAGAAAGAAAAAGAAAGAAGGAAAGAAGGAAGGAAGGAAACAAGAAAAGAATCAAAGATGGAAGATGGAAGAAAAGAAGGACAGAAGGAAGGATGGAAAAATGGAAAGAAGGAAGGAACAAAAGAAAATATAAGAAAGAAGCAAAGATGGATGGAAGGAAAGAAGGAAGAAAAGAAAGACAGAAGGAAAGAAAGAAAAAATAAAAGAAAGGAAGAAAGACAAGAAAAGAGAAATAGACAGACAGACAGACAGACAGGCAGACATGAAAGTTTAGGCTGGCATACATTATACAATTTTCTTGTACATTTTTCCTTTAGATTTGCTAAAACCATATAATATGAGGTCAGACCTAAACCTTTTCAATTTGTATGAAATCAGGCAGGTCCTTGTACTACATAGTTGAAGGTAAATCTAAAGGAAATTGAATAAGAAAACTGTAGAATAGATAGCAAAGAAAGATTAGCTTCAGCTGCTCTGATAATGAAGAAATTAAGTGGCAGTTTCTGTGTCAGTATATACTGATAGTGTTCCCTACATCATGCCACTAAACTAAGGCTGACCATACATCATAGATGTGCGCAGGGGGTGTTCCGGGTGTGCCTGGGCACACCCTAATCTACCGGTGCCACGCAGCTTCCCCTGCTGATATTTCACCAAAGCCCCCCAATGCAGCTCCAAAAACAATTGTAAGAAGTAATAAAAAAAATAATAATTAATAAAAACTACTGACACCAACTTCTGACCTACTAAAAAGTCCACTGCTCTACTGACGCCATCCACTGCCCTACTAACACCGTCCATGTTTTAATACATTTGGGGTGCACACCCTAATGCAATAGGCTGAGCACACCTATGCCATACATTATGCAATTTTCTTGAAAAAGCATTTCCTTTGGATTTACCAAAACCATATAATATGAGGTCAGACCTAATCACTTTCAATTTGTATGCAATCAGGCAGACCCTTATGCCGTGTACACACCGCCAGACTTTTCGACCAAACTTGTCCGACGGAACGAATCCGTCGGACAATCCGACCGTGTGTGGGCTTCAAGACAGAGAAAATAAATCACCGCTCAGGAGAACTTGCTTTCAGGTGTGTATTAGTGAATCCTTCAGAGGAGAGGAGTCCCAGGTGCTGGCTAAATGCAAATTGAAGCAGGGTTTGAAACAGGAAAATCTGGATGCCGCACACCGGATAAAGTTGAAAACATCTTCTTTATTGTAAAACTTGGATCATAAAAAACAGGACAATCAGGCGGGTGGTACAGACACACTGACGCGTTTCGCGCTCTAGTTCGAGCGCTTACTCACAGCCTCGTGTGTGGGCTTCATCGGACCTGCAGCGGACCTTTTCTGTCGAAAATGTGACGGACTTTAGATTTGGAACATGTTTCAAATCTTTCCACCGGAACTCCGCCGGACCCAGTTCCTATCGAGAAATCCACTCGTCTGTATGCTAGTCCGACGGACGAAAACGGACGCTAGGGCAGCTATTGGCTACTGGCTATCAACTTCCTTATTTTAGTTCGGTGTACGTCATCACGTACGAATCCGTCAGACTTTGGTGTGATCGTGTGTAGGCAAGTCTGTTCGTTAGAAAGTCCGTTGAAAGTCCGTCGGAAAGACCGTCGGTCCTTTGATGCCGAAAAGTCCGCCTCTGTGTACAGGGCATTACACTACATAGTTAAGGTAAATCTAAAGGAAATTGAACAAGAAAATTGTATAATATATGGCCAGCCTAAGTCCTTTGTTCAATACCTCCCATAATATAACAATGATGCTCCTCTCAGTGAATGAACAAAAGAATAGTAAAATCAAACTGACCTGTATAATAGAGAAGCAAGAGGAGGACGGCTGCCTGTCCATACCCCATGTTGTTCTGAGGGTTTCATACCATTTATTGGTTTTCTTTAAGTTGTTCAGATGTGTTTACTTTCGATATTTCTTACTAGTCTTTCCGGATAGAGGTGTACAAAGGCATCTGATGAATGTCACCTTTCCACAGAGTGACATACAGATTGTATATTCAGATGACATAGAAATTCATTCTTCTGAAACCATCAGTCATAGAGCAGGTCAGGGTAAAACACCGGAAAGGTATAAGAAAAATATTTGTGTAGGTACTATGTGGAAAATACTGACGCTTGTACCAGGAAGTTCCAAGAATTTATGGAAATATAGTTTTCTATAAATATAGAAAAATGATGGGGTGGAGACACCCAGCTACCTAATTAAGGTTATTGGACCTAGGACAAGTCCAAAGGCTTAAAGGTACAAAGAAACAAAGGGTGAGACCTGGCGCTTAGGATAATGAAATAAAGTCAGAATATACACATAAACAGATTGACGTGAATAAGTATATTGGAACTCAGTGTTCAGAGAGGGAAATCTGAAATGGTAGATTGGGTCAAAGCTGTGCACTGGGATTGGCTCTGTGAATTCAGGAGGTGGCAGCAGCCGAAGATACAAGCAGAGGCAAGGTTGTATATAGAGGGCACTTTATATACTACATTACAGTGTCCTTAGTACAATAAAGCGGAACTATACTGCATCTGACCATCACAAACAAAAAATGCTATTTCATTCATTTTCAATATTCTAAGCAACCCCCCCCCCCCCCCCCATCCATCCGGGTGTCTGCTAGATTTATTTTGCTGAGAAACCATTTTGAACCCCCCAGCATTTCTGACCACGGCCATCTTGAGTAAGGGCAAATGATTACTTACTTCCAGGAATCCATCTGCCCTTAGCTCGCACATGCAGGATGGATGATGTGCTTAGCTGAGAAAATCCTCCTCCACTCCTGAAGGCTCCTGGGAGGTATAGCGTCATTTGCCTAGGCATGAAAACCAGGAAGTAACCGAAGAAATGTAAAATAAAAAAAAAAAGTTTAAAACAAGTAAATATGATATACCTTCCTATCTGATTACTAATGCTAGCAGCATAAGGATTGAAAATAGCTGATGTTGATGGAGAGTGAAGATCCACTTTAACATGCTGTAGTTGGTTATAGAAATAAATGATTACTTTTTCAGATTGTCATAATTGTCCTCATCTCTCCATTCTGAAGGTGGGAGGATATACTCAGCATTGGATACACAGCCCCAGAAATGCAAAACTCAGCACTTGGCTTTGTTCCCTACCCACGCATTCACAGTCTGCTTTTATTTCATTCTCTTTTTCAAAATGCTTAGCTGTGAGAAGGAGCAGACTGTGCATGCATGATTCAGGAACAAAGCCAAGTGCTCACTTGTGGATCTGCAATGTATCTAAATTTTTCTGCACAGCTTTTGACATGAACACACGTAAACTATGCAGAAAAACTCTATGCAAATGAGAAAAAAATTCTTCTCACCAGTCATGATAGCAACACCCTGCGATAAATCAATCTGCCTGCAGTCCTGCTGACCCACTTATACTATTGCCCTGATGCTGCCCAAATATAAACAAAGGGGAGGGTCGATGATGTCAGTTACCTATTACAGTCAATGACATCGCCCACCCCTTTGTTTACACTTGGATGACATCGGGGCGATGTTATATGCGGGTAAATAAGTGGTGAGTGTGGGTTAGCAGGACTGTGGGTGACTTGCTCTGGAGACCCCCTTATGTTAACCACTTGCTGACCGGGCTATAGCCGGATTGCAGCTACAGCGCAGTCATCCAGTTCTGGGTGGCCATCATATGATGGCCTTCAGTGATCGTGCCCGACTCGCGCATGCTGTGGGGCATGGGCGGCTCCTCCGGACACTGCCGAACACAGATTGAGGTACAGAGCCAATCAGCAGGCTCTTTACCATGTGATCAGTTGTGTCTAATCACAGCTGATCACAATGTCAACAGAAGCAGGTTACCAGCTGTCTTCACCGCTCCTTCTCACACTGTCATCTGGTGGAGGAGAGGAGAAAAGAGCCGATAATCAGCTTCTGCAAAATTGTGCCCACCACTGCTGCCAATTAGTGCCCACCACTGTCGCCAATTTGTGACATCACTGCTGCCAATCAGTGCCCACCTATGTCTCCTCATCAATGTCACCTATCAGTGCTGCCTATCAATGTCCATCAGTGTCGCCTACCAGTGCCTATCAGTGTCGCCTACCAGTGTTTATTATTTATTAATTTATTTCAGGTACTTATATAGCGCCGTCAATTTACACAGCGCTTTACATATACATTGTTCATTCACATCAGTCCCTACCCTCAAGGAGCTTACAATCTAAGGTCCCTAACTCACATTCATACATACTAGGGACAATTTAGACAGGATCCAATTAACCTACCAGCATGTCTTTGGAGTGTGGGAGGAAACCGGAGTACCCGGAGGAAACCCACGCAGGCACAGGGAGAACATGTTGCCTACCAGTGCCCATCAGTGTCGCCTACCAATGCCCATCAGTGTCGCCTACCAGTGCCCATCAGTGGCGCCTACCACAGTGCCCATCAGTGGCGCCTACCAGTGCCCATCAGTGGCGCCTACCAGTGCGCATCAGTGGCGCCTACCAGTGTCCATCAGTGTCGCCTACCAGTGCCTATCAGCAGGGATGAGCCGAACACCCCCCCCCCCCGGTTTGGTTCGCAGCAGAACTTGCGAACAGGCAAAAAATTTGTTCGAACACCGTTAAAGTCTATGGGACACGAACATGAATAATCAAAAGTGCTATATGGAAAAGGCTTATATGGAAGTTATTGTCATAAAAAGTGTTTGGGGACCTGGGTCCTGCCCCGGGGACATGTATCAATGCAAAAAAAAGTTTTTAAAATGGTCATTTTTTCGGGAGCAGTGATTTTAATAATGCGAGGTGTCTATAGTATGCCTGTAAAGGAGCGCTTGTTTCCCGTGTTTAGAACAGTCTGACAGCAAAATGACATTTCAAAGGAAAAAAAGTCATTTAAAACTACTCGCGGCTATTAATAAATTATCGGTCCGACAATACACATAAAAGTTCATTGATAAAAACGGCATGGGATTTCCCCACAGGGGAACCCCAAACCAAAATTGAAAAAAAATGCTTGGGGGTCCCCCTAAATTCCATACCAGGCCCTTCAGGTCTGGTATGGTTATTAAGGGGAACCCCACGCCAAAATGTAAAAAAAAATTGCGTGGGGGTCCCCCTAAATTCCATACCAGGCCCTTCATGTCTGGTATGGATATTAAGGGGAACCCCGTGCCAAAATAAAAAAAAATGGCATGGGGTCCCCCCAAAAATCCATACCAGACCCTTATCCGAGCACGCAACCTGGCAGGCCGCAGGAAAAGAGGGGGGACGAGAGAGCGCCCCCCCTCCTGAACCATACAAGGCCACATGCCCTCAACATTGGGAGAGTGCTTTGAGGTAGCCCCCAAAGCACCTTGTCCCATGTTGATGGGGGGGGGCCTATCTGGGACCCCCAGATCCTGCCCCCCGTGTGAATTGGTAATGGGGTACAAAATGTACCCCTACCATTTCACAAAAAAAGTGTCAAAAAGGTTAAAAAACACAAGAGGTTTTTGACAAGTCCTTTATTAATTTCTTCTTCTTTCATCTTTCTTCTGGTCTTCCTTTTGGTGTTCTTCTTCCTCCATCTTCTTCTTCCTCCATCTTCTTCTTCATCTTCTTCTTCTCCATCTTCTTCTTCCTCCGCTCTTCTCGTCCCGCATCTTCCTCCAGGCTTCTTCTCTGCTCTGTCCGCACGATCCATCTCAGTGGGAGTCTTCCGCCGTGTGACGCTTCAGTTTTCTTATATAACAGAGGTACATAAACGAGTGACCCCGCCCCCCTCTGACAACATGGGGAAAGCCACAGGGAAGTTCCCCGTACGTCAGAGGAGGGCGGAGTCATCTGGTGGCCCCACCCTCCGTTATATAAGAAATGTCAGAAGAACCAAAGTGTCACGCGGCGGAAGACTCCCACTGAGGCGGATCGTGCGGACGGAGCGGAGAAGAAGCCTGGAGGAAGATGTGTGACAAGAAGAGCAGAGGAAGAAGAAGATGGAGAAGAAGAAGACGGAGAAGAAGAAGATGGAGGAAGAAGAAGATGGAGGAAGAAGAAGAACACCGGAGGAAGACCAGAAGAAAGAAGATGAAAGAAGAAGAAATTAATAAAGAATTAAAAAAGAATAAATAACTTGTCAAAAACTGTCTCTTGTGTTTTTTTAACTTTTGACACTTTTTTGTGAAATGGTAGGGGTACATTCGTACCCCATTACCAATTCACACAGGAGGGCCAGGATCTGGGGGTCCCCTTGTTAAAGGGGGCTTTCAGATTCCGATAAGCCCCCCCGCCTGCAGACCCCCACAACCACCGGCCAAGGGTTGTGGGGATGAGGCCCTTCTCCCCATCAACATGGGGACAATGTGCTTTGGAGGGTTACCTCAAAGCACCCTCCCAATGTTGAGGGCATGTGGCCTGGTACGGTTCAGGAGGGGGGCGCTCTCTCATCCCCCCTCTTTTCCTGCGGCCTGCCAGGTTACGTGCTCGGATAAGGGTCTGGTATGGATTTTTGGGGGGACCCCACGCCATTTTTTTTTATTTCGGCGCAGGGTTCCCCTTAAAATCCATACCAGACCAGAAGGGCCTGGTATGGAATTTAGGGGGACCCCCACGCATTTTTTTTTTTATTTTGGCTCGGGGTTCCCCTGTGGGGAATTCCCATGCCGTTTTTATCAATGAACTTTTATGTGTATTGTTGGACCGACAATTCATTAATAGCCACGAGTAGTTTTAAATTACTTTTTTTCCTTTGAAATGTCATTTTGCTGTCAGACTCTACTAAACACGGGAAACATGCGCCCCTTTACAGGCATACTATAGACACCCCCCAGGTATGAAATTTAAAGGAATATTACACTTTTATTGTTTCACTTTAAGCATTATTAAAATCACTGCTCCCGAAAAAACGGCTGTTTTTAAAACTTTTTTTTGCATTGATACATGTCCCCTGGGGCAGGGCAGGACACTTTTTTTTTTTTTTTTTTTTTCCATAATAATACTTTTTATGACAATAACTTGCATATAAGCCTTTAAAATTAGCACTTTTAATTTCTCCCATAGACTTTTAAAGGGTGTTCCGCGGCTTTCGAATTTGCCGCGAACACCCCAAATTGTTCCCTGTTCGGCGAACTGGCGAACAGCCAATGTTCGAGTTGAACTTATGTTCGACCCGAACATAAAGCCCATCCCTACCTATCAGTTTCACCTACAAGTGCCCATCAGTGTCACCTATCATTACCGCCTATCAGTGTAGCTTCATCAGTGCCCATCAGTGAGGGAGAAAAATTACTTATAGAAATTGTAATCCCTGCGCTATATAATATATTTTTCTGTGATTTGGTTGCCTAATTGACTGCTGCTGTGGCATAAGGTGTAGGTCCTTTAAAATCATGTTACAACACGTGTACCCAGCGCTGTCTCAACATCAACAATGTCATACAAAAATCCCAATGAATTAACACAAATACAAAGTGCCCATTAATTTTCAGTGCCCAAAAAAAGTCTTTTATAGTAATGGGCAGTCCTTGTGCAGATGCTATTCATATGCCGTGCTGGGCTTCCCTCCTTATGTGCCCACACTCATCAGATAATGGTGGACTCTGCGCCTGAAAAGAAGATATTCATCAGATGGTCTTCCCAATGGATGGTCCACTTATCCTTGTAGTTCTCCAGCAGGTAAGGATAGATCCTTGTGTATGTTATGGGAATTATAACCAGGAATAATCCATAGTGTAATACTGTTTTGTTTATTACGTTGAAATTGCATTGACAGCCAAATGAAAACTTACACAACACTCCGGGTGAAGGAGAAACAAAGACACCTTTGGACAGCAGACTGACAATGCTGCCGTACAGAGGTGTCTTTGTTTCTCCTTCACCCAGAGTAGGGGACACTACAAGAGGGGTGTTACTGGCTGGATCATCAGGTGAAAACAGAACAAAACCTAAAAAAGAAAATGAATGCAGCCATCACATCGAATGGTTGGTAAGCTGCAATATGTTCAGTTTTATGTTTTGAGGTTATTATTGTCCTAAAGTGGGAGGCTTTTTTTTTTGTACCTCTGTGTTAATATTCATATTAGAGGTTTAGGGTCTGGCATGTATATTAAGGAGAACACCACATGTTTTTTTTTTTTTGCTGCATGGTTACCCTTCATGTTTATATCAGACCCTAATCCTCGATGAAGGTCTGATGTGGATATTAAAGTGTAACTAAACCCACAACAGTAAAATCAGTCTGTATATGCAGTAAAGCATGATTGTTATACTCCCTGTGGAACCTAAGGGGTTAATCCTCTGCATTGTGTAAAAAGGCTGTTTGATCCTGTCACCTCTGATCCTCCCCTTCTTCCACTGTCCCCAATCCATCTCCTGATAGTTCAGAGCCTTGGGGACACTCTGCACATGCTCAGTTTGGTGTGTATTGCTATAGAGGTTTTTTAATATAAAATAAATGATACACTAAGTACTCGCCCTCACCAATAGTGTGATCAAATAGCAGCGCTAAAAATCTAAAGCATACCCTGATTCAAGAAATAATATATAAACAGTGATTGCTCAATGTGATAACAAAAAAAAATTATATTAATATTATGTGTCCATAATAGAATGCCAGACAGTGTTTCTAATAAACACCCACCATACAGTCCATTTGTGTATAACACCAAAAGAATTCAGTAAAAAAGTCCAAACATAAATGGTGCCTTAGTGAAATAATGGTGACAATATCAGAATAATGATCTTCAATGATAATATCTTCCACCACACCGCTGTGAATGTGATTCCACTCCCCTTCAGCGAGCAAACTCACCAGCTTTTTTTGCCTTACACTCTCGTGTTTGGCTTGTAGGCTTTTCCCACACAGTGGGGGTAAAGTGATAACCTCCAATCAGTATCCGTATGGTTAACCGCAGCGTATAAGCAAATGCTCTCTCCACATGAAAAAAAGGAAAAGCGAACCAATAGTGCAGTAACGCAACACACTTTAATAAAAGTAACACTCTCCTTCACCATAAAACTCACATTTTCCAATTTTCAAAAACGCAAAACAGCACAGCAACACTTGGTTGTCACCAACAGCACTTCAAACGGTAACCTGGACGTATGGTGGTCACGGCGGACCCAGGTGCTCGGTGAACGTGAACACTCTCACCCGTCCCTTGGAGCCCTCCGTAGCCACTTCCCCGCTCACTCGTATGGCGCCGCCTGTCACAGCGTCCTACGTCAGACTTCCTCGATTGCCGTATAGCCACGCCCCGACATGTTTCGTCACACCGGACTTATTCATGGGATTGGCTAGACGGACTGGCAATCTTTCTTATATATCCTCCCCCCGCATGACGCGCAATGTCGATGGTACTGCGCTTGCGCGCTCCCTGTGTCCCCGTTCACACCATACGTGGACATTGCTTTTAAACATAATATAAGAGACATCGAGATTTAGAAAATTAGCCTAAAATTACTACAGCATTGTATCTAGCAACTATCCCACTCGCTGATTGTTGATCACACACACCATCAACGAGGGGCACCTGTCTTCCATTCTAACGACTATTAGTGCGTTCTCTATGTGTAGTAGTAGCTGTAAATTGATAATGGAGATATTACTGTCTTTATAAAAATCTATATATAAAAACATATTCCTTTATCATATAAAAATAATAAAAGTTATAATTATAAAATTAATAAAATTGATTCTTGAATGGTTGGAACTCTAAACTTTATATTTAATGATACAAAATCCAAACTAGACACATACCCCACATGGGTCTTTCCTGTTGTTCCCATGATTTTCACTCTATATCCTGCAGGTGAACTCCTACATATACACAGATCAAGCGGTTTACAGACACTTTCATATTCCTATAGTTTTCCTTGCTGATTCATCTCCTAATAGGTGGTTTCTCCATTGCGTTGGTGTTATAGACATTCCACCTATCACCATTTTTGGGAGTAGGTATCTTATGGCCTTGGATCCTCAACCCTCAGCTCAAAAGTCGTTGATGAAACAGTTGAGGTCCAGTTCTATATTTAAACCCCCAGGAAAAAGACATTTAAACAAGTATATCCATCGCGTTTCACGTTGGGATAAATCCCTTATTCTATTGGAGCCCCTCCACGATGGGTACACTATGTCTATTCCACAAAATTGAAGTAGACTCGGGTCTTGGTTATGCTTCTCCCTAAAATGAAGGGATACGCTATGGTACTTGAAACCATTTTTAATATTGGTCAGATGTTCAGAAATGCGAATTCTCAATAGCCTTTTTGTGCGTCCTACATAATGTAACCCACATGGGCACCACATTAAATACACTACGTATGATGAATTACACGTTATAAATTCTTTAATTTCAAATGTTTCATTTGCTTGATTGGTGATGCTCTTCATGTTTCTATTTCTAATCCTTACTGTTTTGCAGCACACACATTTATTACATGGATAGAAACCATTGAGATTTATTTTGATGGATGGCCGGCCTGGTGGGTCGAGGATTTTTTTCACTACCCTATCCCCAAAATTGGGGGCCCTCCTGTAGATGAATTTGGGGGTTTCAGGTAGCAATTCTCCCAGGTGACGATCCCTTCGGAGAATATACCAGTATTTTTTAAAAATCCTCTCAATATCTCTATATTGATTGTGATAATTGGATATAAATCCCCACTGTTGTTTCTCATTAAATTTGGTTCTATCTTTACTTTTCAGCATTTCTTCCCTTGGTAGAATCGCTATCTGCTCTATAACCTCGTCTACAGATTTCTCTGCATAGCCCCTCTGTAGGAACCTCTCCTTCAGCACATTTGCCTGAGAGTAGTATTTCTCCTGTTCTGTGCAGTTTCGACGGACTCTCATAAATTGTCCCTTCGGAATGTTCTTTATCCATACAGGGTGATGACCACTCCTGATGGACAAAAAACTATTCCGGTCCGTCGGTTTAAAGTACACACAGGTTGTTAAAACTTCATCCTTTCTTTGGATTGTAACATCCAAAAAGTTAATGCATGCATTACTAATTTGTGCCTCCAGTTTAATGTTGTTATTATTAGTATTGAGATACCTAAGAAACTCCTCAACAGATTCCTTGGGCCCTTCCCAGATCAATAGGAGATCGTCTATGAAACGCCTGTAAAATTTAAGTTGGGGGGGGCGGTCTGCTGAAAATGAACCTGTCCTCCCATTCGGCCATGAAGAGGTTGGCGAGGCTAGGGGCAAACTTAGCTCCCATAGCCACGCCAACCCGCTGGGAGAAAAAATGTCCATTCCACCAAAAATAATTATGCGACATGCAGAAGTTAAGGGCCTGACCCACAAATCTCTTCTGCATGTCGGGTATGTCCTCCCTTTTGCTCAGAGCCCAATTTAGTGACAGAGACGCGTCCTCATGTGAAATAATCGTATATAATGAGGATACGTCTGCTGTCACCAAAAACGTTTCAATATTTGGGTTCAAACGTATCTCCCCCAGCTATTGTAACAAGTCCGTGGTATCTCTCAGGTAGGCCCTAGTGGTTTTCACACTAGGCTGGAGGAACCTGTCAAGATATTCCCCCAGCCTGGCTGTGACCGATCCTATCCCGTTAACTATCGGGCGGGCTGGAGGTATTTTAGCATCCTTATGGATTTTGGGGAGTGTGTATATCACCGGAATCCTACAGGCACTGGGAACCAGATACCTTTTTTCTTTAAGGTTCAGGGCATTGGTGGCATGTCCCCATTCAATGAGTGAATTGAGTTGTTCCCTATATTTGACTGTAGGGTCACAAGTCAGTCTCTCATACGTGGCCCGATCATTCAGCATACTTGTCAGTTGCTCATGATAAAAGGATTTGTCTAAAATAACGACCCCTCCCCCCTTGTCGTATAAGTCCGGTGTGACGAAACATGTCGGGGCGTGGCTATACGGCAATCGAGGAAGTCTGACGTAGGACGCTGTGACAGGCGGCGCCATACGAGTGAGCGGGGAAGTGGCTACGGAGGGCTCCAAGGGACGGGTGAGAGTGTTCACGTTCACCGAGCACCTGGGTCCGCCGTGACCACCATACGTCCAGGTTACCGTTTGAAGTGCTGTTGGTGACAACCAAGTGTTGCTGTGCTGTTTTGCGTTTTTGAAAATTGGAAAATGTGAGTTTTATGGTGAAGGAGAGTGTTACTTTTATTAAAGTGTGTTGCGTTACTGCACTATTGGTTCGCTTTTCCTTTTTTTCATGTGGAGAGAGCATTTGCTTATACGCTGCGGTTAACCATACGGATACTGATTGGAGGTTATCACTTTACCCCCACTGTGTGGGAAAAGCCTACAAGCCAAACACGAGAGTGTAAGGCAAAAAAAGCTGGTGAGTTTGCTCGCTGAAGGGGAGTGGAATCACATTCACAGCGGTGTGGTGGAAGATATTATCATTGAAGATCATTATTCTGATATTGTCACCATTATTTCACTAAGGCACCATTTATGTTTGGACTTTTTTACTGAATTCTTTTGGTGTTATACACAAATGGACTGTATGATGGGTGTTTATTAGAAACACTGTCTGGCATTCTATTATGGACACATAATATTAATATAATTTTTTTTGTTATCACATTGAGCAATCACTGTTTATATATTATTTCTTGAATCAGGGTATGCTTTAGATTTTTAGCGCTGCTATTTGATCACACTATTGGTGAGGGCGAGGACCAGTGTTTCATGATTGAATGGTTGGAATTTTTTAACCGAGTGGGGAGGGAGCTACAAGATCTGGTATTAACCAGAAAACAAGTGAAACTGGGGAAACTCAATGAACAAATTAGTGGGATTCGAAAGAAACTAGAACCTATGAGTGAGTCTAACCAGTTGAAAGAGTTTAATACCAATATGAAGAAAAAACTTGAAAAGGTTGACCGAGATACACAAAAGAAAAAGGTCAAAAAATATAATAGGGATGTAGCTGATTTTAAAAATAATAAAATTTATGCATGGCAAAATCCTATCTCTAACACTAATGAGGCCCCGCTACAGGTGAAGGGAAATGCTAAACCAATGAATGGCTCCAAACTAGACCCTAGCAAGAAAACCGGTAGTAAAAGGAGTGATGACAAGCATCAACAAGGAGGACTGGGACAGAGCAATCTTTACCCCCCTACACAATACAGAGAGGAACAACAGAGGGAGCATTACTATACTCCCAAACAGCCTCAATTTATAAGAGATGAGCCGTACCCCAACTCTAATCAGAATGAGTGGAATGGTCCCCATATGGGGGATAGGAATTATGGGGGAGACCTATATAAACAACAGAATTATGGGGGAAATCAACAATATTCACCATTTAAATATGGGGAAGGGAGAAGCCCCATTCCGCTCCACAACAGATATCTACCCTTGGATGGGGATTATCATGTACCCCAATACCACCAGCAAGGACCACCACCTTTTTTAGGGTGGCGAGGGAGGAGGGGGAGGGGAGGAGGAACACCGAGAGGAATGGGCCACCCAAAGAACTACAGGGAGGGGGGAAGGAGCCACAGCAATATGCAAACAAGGGAATGGGATCATCCTCAAGAGGCGAAGGGGTTGCCGAGCAGGACGACGGCAACAACCCAAGAAAGAGAATGAGGGACAGGTAAATGTAGGCATTTATAATTTGAGTAAAACTACATTGAATGCTAAAGAGATGAATATTTTGAACCTGGGCCTTAAATGTGCCCCAAAGAAAGTTTTGAATAAGTTCGAAGTATTCATCGATACTCATAAATATATCAGAACTCTGAACATTAAAAAATATTTTCTAAGTCACCCAGTAAGTTCTACGATTAAAGCTGGAACGCCTGGATGCAAAGTTGATAGTGGTTTGAAAAACAAATCCATCTTTAATCCCCAGAACTCCAACAACCACTACGTGGAGGTATTCAAGAATTTAGTCTTGAAGGATCTGGATGCTATTAAAGTCAAAGAGGAAGTTAATCCGAAGTATATCAGGGAGGGTATCAGATCGCTAGAAAAGCGAAAAGATATCATTGTGCGTCCAGCTGACAAGGGGGGAGGGGTCGTTATTTTAGACAAATCCTTTTATCATGAGCAACTGACAAGTATGCTGAATGATCGGGCCACGTATGAGAGACTGACTTGTGACCCTACAGTCAAATATAGGGAACAACTCAATTCACTCATTGAATGGGGACATGCCACCAATGCCCTGAACCTTAAAGAAAAAAGGTATCTGGTTCCCAGTGCCTGTAGGATTCCGGTGATATACACACTCCCCAAAATCCATAAGGATGCTAAAATACCTCCAGCCCGCCCGATAGTTAACGGGATAGGATCGGTCACAGCCAGGCTGGGGGAATATCTTGACAGGTTCCTCCAGCCTAGTGTGAAAACCACTAGGGCCTACCTGAGAGATACCACGGACTTGTTACAAAAGCTGGGGGAGATACGTTTGAACCCAAATATTGAAACGTTTTTGGTGACAGCAGACGTATCCTCATTATATACGATTATTTCACATGAGGACGCGTCTCTGTCACTAAATTGGGCTCTGAGCAAAAGGGAGGACATACCCGACATGCAGAAGAGATTTGTGGGTCAGGCCCTTAACTTCTGCATGTCGCATAATTATTTTTGGTGGAATGGACATTTTTTCTCCCAGCGGGTTGGCGTGGCTATGGGAGCTAAGTTTGCCCCTAGCCTCGCCAACCTCTTCATGGCCGAATGGGAGGACAGGTTCATTTTCAGCAGACCGCCCCCCCAACTTAAATTTTACAGGCGTTTCATAGACGATCTCCTATTGATCTGGGAAGGGCCCAAGGAATCTGTTGAGGAGTTTCTTAGGTATCTCAATACTAATAATAACAACATTAAACTGGAGGCACAAATTAGTAATGCATGCATTAACTTTTTGGATGTTACAATCCAAAGAAAGGATGAAGTTTTAACAACCTGTGTGTACTTTAAACCGACGGACCGGAATAGTTTTTTGTCCATCAGGAGTGGTCATCACCCTGTATGGATAAAGAACATTCCGAAGGGACAATTTATGAGAGTCCGTCGAAACTGCACAGAACAGGAGAAATACTACTCTCAGGCAAATGTGCTGAAGGAGAGGTTCCTACAGAGGGGCTATGCAGAGAAATCTGTAGACGAGGTTATAGAGCAGATAGCGATTCTACCAAGGGAAGAAATGCTGAAAAGTAAAGATAGAACCAAATTTAATGAGAAACAACAGTGGGGATTTATATCCAATTATCACAATCAATATAGAGATATTGAGAGGATTTTTAAAAAATACTGGTATATTCTCCGAAGGGATCGTCACCTGGGAGAATTGCTACCTGAAACCCCCAAATTCATCTACAGGAGGGCCCCCAATTTTGGGGATAGGGTAGTGAAAAAAATCCTCGACCCACCAGGCCGGCCATCCATCAAAATAAATCTCAATGGTTTCTATCCATGTAATAAATGTGTGTGCTGCAAAACAGTAAGGATTAGAAATAGAAACATGAAGAGCATCACCAATCAAGCAAATGAAACATTTGAAATTAAAGAATTTATAACGTGTAATTCATCATACGTAGTGTATTTAATGTGGTGCCCATGTGGGTTACATTATGTAGGACGCACAAAAAGGCTATTGAGAATTCGCATTTCTGAACATCTGACCAATATTAAAAATGGTTTCAAGTACCATAGCGTATCCCTTCATTTTAGGGAGAAGCATAACCAAGACCCGAGTCTACTTCAATTTTGTGGAATAGACATAGTGTACCCATCGTGGAGGGGCTCCAATAGAATAAGGGATTTATCCCAACGTGAAACGCGATGGATATACTTGTTTAAATGTCTTTTTCCTGGGGGTTTAAATATAGAACTGGACCTCAACTGTTTCATCAACGACTTTTGAGCTGAGGGTTGAGGATCCAAGGCCATAAGATACCTACTCCCAAAAATGGTGATAGGTGGAATGTCTATAACACCAACGCAACGGAGAAACCACCTATTAGGAGATGAATCAGCAAGGAAAACTATAGGAATATGAAAGTGTCTGTAAACCGCTTGATCTGTGTATATGTAGGAGTTCACCTGCAGGATATAGAGTGAAAATCATGGGAACAACAGGAAAGACCCATGTGGGGTATGTGTCTAGTTTGGATTTTGTATCATTAAATATAAAGTTTAGAGTTCCAACCATTCAAGAATCAATTTTATTAATTTTATAATTATAACTTTTATTATTTTTATATGATAAAGGAATATGTTTTTATATATAGATTTTTATAAAGACAGTAATATCTCCATTATCAATTTACAGCTACTACTACACATAGAGAACGCACTAATAGTCGTTAGAATGGAAGACAGGTGCCCCTCGTTGATGGTGTGTGTGATCAACAATCAGCGAGTGGGATAGTTGCTAGATACAATGCTGTAGTAATTTTAGGCTAATTTTCTAAATCTCGATGTCTCTTATATTATGTTTAAAAGCAATGTCCACGTATGGTGTGAACGGGGACACAGGGAGCGCGCAAGCGCAGTACCATCGACATTGCGCGTCATGCGGGGGGAGGATATATAAGAAAGATTGCCAGTCCGTCTAGCCAATCCCATGAATAAGTCCGGTGTGACGAAACATGTCGGGGCGTGGCTATACGGCAATCGAGGAAGTCTGACGTAGGACGCTGTGACAGGCGGCGCCATACGAGTGAGCGGGGAAGTGGCTACGGAGGGCTCCAAGGGACGGGTGAGAGTGTTCACGTTCACCGAGCACCTGGGTCCGCCGTGACCACCATACGTCCAGGTTACCGTTTGAAGTGCTGTTGGTGACAACCAAGTGTTGCTGTGCTGTTTTGCGTTTTTGAAAATTGGAAAATGTGAGTTTTATGGTGAAGGAGAGTGTTACTTTTATTAAAGTGTGTTGCGTTACTGCACTATTGGTTCGCTTTTCCTTTTTTTCATGTGGAGAGAGCATTTGCTTATACGCTGCGGTTAACCATACGGATACTGATTGGAGGTTATCACTTTACCCCCACTGTGTGGGAAAAGCCTACAAGCCAAACACGAGAGTGTAAGGCAAAAAAAGCTGGTGAGTTTGCTCGCTGAAGGGGAGTGGAATCACATTCACAGCGGTGTGGTGGAAGATATTATCATTGAAGATCATTATTCTGATATTGTCACCATTATTTCACTAAGGCACCATTTATGTTTGGACTTTTTTACTGAATTCTTTTGGTGTTATACACAAATGGACTGTATGATGGGTGTTTATTAGAAACACTGTCTGGCATTCTATTATGGACACATAATATTAATATAATTTTTTTTGTTATCACATTGAGCAATCACTGTTTATATATTATTTCTTGAATCAGGGTATGCTTTAGATTTTTAGCGCTGCTATTTGATCACACTATTGGTGAGGGCGAGTACTTAGTGTATCATTTATTTTATATCACTTGAGGTTTAATTCTAAGCAGCTGCTCAGAGGGAGGGGCTCACCCCATAAGCGCAGTGTTTGGCACACAGGAAAGGGGGCGTATCATCTGTGTACCACATTAGCAGCATATAGAGGTTTTTTGTTTTGGGAGGGTGCATGTGACCAACACAGGACCAATCCAGACAGAGGGTCAGGGGTCCTGCAGCCTCATAGGACAGTCAGAGGAGAATGAAAACTCCTCCTACAAGCTTTAACCAGACACTGATAGAAGTCATAAGACTGCTCTATACTGCTGATAAGAAAAGGTATTTAGCAGGTGATATTTACTAAAATAATAGCATTTTCATGTTCTGTGTACTGTGGGGGACCAGATATAGTGAATGCCGGGAACTGGGCTTAGTAACACTTTAACTGCTTCCGGACCGCCCACCGCATATATACTGCGGCAGAGCGGCCTGGCTGTGCAAAATCACATACCTGTAGGTGATTTCGTGCACAAGGCGTGACCCGCTCTCACTGTGATTGGACACAGCCAAGACCAGCTGATCATTCACTGGAGAGGCAGAACGGCGGTCTACCCATGTAAATAAGGCAGACCGCTGTTCTGTCAGAGAAGAAAATGGAGATCTTGTGTTTCTGCTAAGAAATCCTTAGTCACAGCATTCCCCACACAGTTAAAAGTCACTCCCTAGGTGCACATTTACCCCCTTCATTGCCCCTGATGTTAACCCTTTCCCTGCCAGTGTCATTTATACAGTGACAGTGCATATTTTTTTTAGCACTGATCACTGCATTGGTGTCACTGGTCCCCAAAAAGTGTCATTTAGTGTCAGATTTGTCCGTCGCAATGTCCCAGTGCTGCTAAAAATTGCTGATCGCTGCCATGACGAGTAAAAATAATTAAAATCTTAAAAATTTAAATTCCATAAATCTATCCCATAGTTTGTGGACACTAGAACTTTTGCGTAAACCAATCAATATACGCTTATTAGGATTTTTTTTTACCAAAAACATGTAGCAGAATACAAATTGACCTAAATTTTTGAAGAAATTTGATTTTTTACATTTTTTTTATTGGGCATGTTTTATAGCAGAAAGTAAAAAATATTTTTCTTTTGTTTTTTTTAAATTGTCGGTCTTTTTTTGTTTATAGCGCAAAAAATAAAAACTACAGAGGTGATCAAATACCACCAAAAGGAAGCTCTATTTGTGTGAAAAAGGGACATCAATTTTGTTTGGGTACAACGTTGCACGACCGCGCAATTGTCAAAGTAACGCAGTGCCGTATCGCAAAAAATGGCCTGGTAAAGAAGTGGGTAAAACCTTCCAGGACTAAAGTGGTTAAGGAGGAACCCCAGATTTTTTTCAGCTTTTTTCTGTAGGGTTCCCCTTTATATTTATTTCAGACCCTAACCTTGGATGAGGGCCTGGTATGGATATTAAAGGGAACCCCACATAGTTCTTTCAACCCACAAAAGGGAAGAAAAAGTGATGACACGTGACGTAGTGTGAAAATGCACATAAAAATCACACATGTAAACTGATGTCAATGTGCATAGGAACCCACTAAAATGTGTATACATGTCATTCTCTGATTGGATGAGGTGGAGATCGTAATGTCAGCTCCCACCTCTCGTCATCATCCAATCAGAAAATGCCTTATTTTCATTGAAAATAAATTCAAGGTGCTCTGTGAAGGGCGGCCACGCTGAGCGTCCAATTCCCAGTCTTCTGTGTGCAGAGGGTAAGCCGTTTTCACAGAACCCGGAAGGTTGCAGCTGTCACTGTAGTAGCCAGGACTATACAGTGATTTACAGCATCCCAGAATGATCAGAAATAAAAAAAATGTATACAAATGTAAATAAGGTAGTAGTGCGCTGCCACCTACTGATAGAAATAAATAGTGTACAGCTGCTGCAATCACTAAATGTGTTCCCACATCCACAGTAAATCAATATGAAAAAGTTTGATCGCTCTGCCTCAATAACAAGGTAAAGTATTGACTGGAACATGACAATAAATAACTAAAAATTTAGACATTTCATATATACAGCTGTGCTCATAGGTTTACATACTCTGGCAGAATTTATGATTTCTTCTTGTCCATTTTTCAGAGACTATGAATGATAACACAAAAACATTTCTTTCACTCATGGTTAGTGTTTGGCTGAAGCCATTTATTATAAATCAACTGTGTTTACTTTTTTTAAATGATAATGGCAACAGAAACTACCCAAATTACCCTGATCAAAAGTTTACATACCCCATTTCTTAATAGCGTGTATTGCCCCCTTTAACATCAATGACAGCTTGAAGTATTTTGTGGTATTTGTGGATGAGGCTCTTTATCTTCTCAGATGGTAAAGCTGCCCATTCCTATTGGCAAAAAGCCTCCAGTTCCTGTAAATTCTTGGGCTGTCTTGCATGAACTGCACATTTTGAGATCTCCCCAGAGTGGCTCAATGATATTGAGGTCAGGAGACTGAAATGATCACTCCAGAACCTTCACTTTATTCTGCTGTAGCCAATGACAGGTCGACTTGGCCTTGTGTTTTGGATCATTGTCATGTTGGAATGTCCAAGTACGTCCCATGTGCAGCATCCTGACTGATGAATGCAGGTAGGTAGTGTTGTGGTTGGGACTTGAACCAGTGACCCTTTTTACTGGTAGGTGAAATGAAACCCACGCAGGCACAGGGAGAACATGCAAACTCCTTTTACATCATTACCCCCAGAATCACCCTCCTTTTACACCATTACACCCAGCATCAACCCTTACCTCAATAATCTCAGTGATTTTCCTACCTCCAGTTGCGGGGACACCGGCCACCGGCCCCTCATGTAGTGTTGGCACAAGTGTAGTTTGGGGCGCTTCTCTTCTTCCCCCTATGGGGCGCAGGTATCAGGTGCTCAGAATGTTTGTAAATATACTGCAGTGGCCACAGTAAGTGAGAATGTCCTCAATGTGGTTGCTGCAGTATGTCTACAAAGATTCTGGGCCATATCAGAGAATCA
Organism: Lithobates septentrionalis; assembly: GCA_037952835.1. Lineage (NCBI taxonomy): Eukaryota > Metazoa > Chordata > Amphibia > Anura > Ranidae > Lithobates > Lithobates septentrionalis. The sequence goes on from JBBDGP010000149.1 coordinate 5,326,255, forward strand.
CCGACACCCAGCAACCCCATCAATATTCCAGCATTGCGGGATCATTTCCGACAACTTCCCAGGTATGCTAATGACTTTACATGTGTGAGGTTTCTTCCTACTGCAGGTAGTTTAATTTTTTGTATTTATTACAAATCCTGTGTCATAGTCTGCCTCATTACTCCAGTGTAACATTGCCTTGCTGAGAATTGATAAATGTCCCATCCACAATGTATGTAAGGGGTTGTTGAACTCTGAGATTTGTCACCAGCAACCGGCAGTCCTCTGATCAGATGTAGAGCTCAGAAGAGTGGCAGCAGATCTCTTCTAGACATGTTTTCAGATAAAAAGAAAGTACAATGCATTTTTCATGAGAACATATTTTGAGGTATTGTTGTAGTATTTGCTTTTGTATATATTGGATATGACCTTTACATTTTAAGAGGCTTGTTCTGCCAGATTTTTGGTATTGTATTAAAGGGTAATTGCATTTTCGTGAAAAAAATATAGCAAGAAAAAAAAAATAATACAGCCTATACAATTGTTATACAAGCCATGCTGTAATTTAATGTTATCAAAAATGACCTTTACAATTCAATCTGCAGCACTGTCATTTTCTAAAAATTTCAATGCAATATGGCAGCCTGGAGGCTTTCTGAACATAGTTGATGTACAGAACGCCCCCCAGAAATGTAATTTCTGGCTTGTGTGATTGGCTCACTGATTTTTCAAAAAGTCTGTATTAGGATACAAGTCAGATTTTATGCATCCTCTGCAATAGGAATCATATTTTTGATGCATAAGGGTTAATTACATTTCTAATGTAATCATGAGTAAGGCCAATCCATACATGGTAGGACATTTTTTCTAGATAAGTGGCATTATTGCAAACAGTACAAAATAAAGTGTAATTCATGTAAACATCAGTTATTACATTCAGGTCACAGAAAAAAAATTACAGTCACATTACACATGCATTTTTGTTACAGCAACAAAATTTGAAAAGCGGCATGCAACCTGTATCTGTACAGATTTTGATGTGCTGTATATCCAGATATAAAGAGTAACGCTAGGTTCACTGGAGTCCGGTGTGGTTTTGTTCACCAGTTCAGTTGAATTTGCACCTGAACCAGACCCAAAATCGCACAAGACTCTTTTGAAAAAAGGGCCGAAGCCGCCCCAGACATGTGTGAACCAGGTCCATTGAAACCCAGTCCGGTTCACATGTTATGCGAATTGGATACGGTTCAAAACGCCAGAACTAAGCCTTATGGGGCGTACACACGGTCTGACTTTTTGACTGGACTGGTCCAACGGACGCTGACGGACCAAATCCGGCAGACAATCCGACCGTGTGTGGTCTGCATCGGACTTCTGTCGAACCGTTTCGGTCGGAAATCCGACGTACTTTAGATTTGAAGCCTGCTTCAAATCTTTACGGTGTAACTCTGCCGGACTCAGTTCCTGACCGAAAGCCCGTTTGTCTTTATGCTGGTCCGACGGACCAGATACAACTCAAGGGCAGGGTACTGCATCTCGCGCTCGCTGCAATAGGAAAAACAAATTTTCCTATTGCGGCGAGCACGGGGCATACCAGGCCCTTAGGTCTGGTATGGATTTTAAGGGGAATCCCCAATGCCGAAAAAACGGCGTGGGGTCCCCCCCAAAATCCATACCAGACCCCTATCTGAGCACGCAGCCTGGCCGGTCAGGAAAGGGGGTGGGGACGAGCGAGAGCCCCCCTACTGAGCCGTACTAGGCCGCATGCCCTCAACATGGGGGGTGGGTGCTTTGGGGGAGGGGGCTCCCTGCAGCCCCCCCACCCCAAAGCACCTTGTCCCCATGTTGATGAGGACAAGGGCCTCTTCCCGACAACCTTGGCCGTTGGTTGTCGGGGTCTGCAGGTGGGGGGCTTATCGAAATCCAGGAGCCCACTTTAATAAGGGGGCCCCCAGATCCCAGCCCTCCACCCTATGTGAATGAGTAGGGGTACATCGTACCCCTACTCATTCACCTGGGGGAAAATGTGTCAATAAAAAAACAAACTACACAGGTTTTTAAAGTCATTTATTAGACAGCTCTGAGGGTCTTCTTCCGACTTCGGGGGTCCGCTTCCGACTTCGGGGTTCCACTTCCGACTTCGGGGTTCCACTTCCGACTTCGGAGGTCTTCTTTAGACTTCAGGGGTCTTCTACCGACTTCGGGCGTCTCTTGTACCGGTGTCCAGTTCTCTTCTGCCGGCTCCTCAGTTATCTTCTGCCGCTCTTTTGCTAGTGGTGGCTCGGACTTCTGCCTTCTGCCTTCTTGTCTTCTTCCCTCTTCTCTTCTTCCGATGTTGACACGACGCTCTCTCCGGCAGCAATGCTCTCTGGGCGCTCCGCTATGGATTATATAGGTGGTGACCCCGCCCCCTTAAGATGTCACAGTCCCTGGGCATGCTGGGACTGTGATGTTTTAAGGGGACATGGTCGCCGGGTGATGACCACGCCCCCTTAAACCGTCACAGTCCCAGCATGCCCAGGGACTGTGACGTCTTAAGGGGGTGGGGTTACCGCCTATATAAGCCATAGCGGAGCGCTCAGAGAGCATTGCAGCCAGAGACACACTGGGGGATTTCCTCTTGGTGGAACTTTAAATGGCAGGAGTCTCAAAGCAATATCAACAAAATATTAATAATAATAGATGCTGGTTTTATTAATCAAAAAGTTAAAAGGACATGACAATCAGTAAAAAACACAAAGAAAAAAACGGATGCTGAATGCACAATGGTGATGATACAACAATAATGTAAGACAGATTGGAACGATACACTTATCCCCACAAAGACTGTTCCAGCAAGAGAGAAAGCTATACAGTAGAGCCCGACACGTTTCGAGGTTTTATCAGTGTTGTGACCTCTTCTTCAGGGGCTGGTAGTGAGGTACTTAATCTGTCTAAAAACATTTTATGAGCAAGAAAGATATATAGAAAAAAAGAAAAGAAAAAATATATATAAATGAAGGGAGCATAAATATTGAACGTCAACAAGCAAAGTGGACAACACCGTATAGACCAAACATAGCACATTGTTCCCTATTGCAAGATATACATCACAGTACTATATAAAGAAATGTTCTAACCGTGTTATTCCTTGATCAGCATTCTTTTGCATCCAATTTAAAAGCTTTGAGGGGATGGAATGGTTTGCCAATGGGGTTCAAAAACTGAAAATCCTCTGCTGTCACTGAGGGACTAAATGTTTCCCGCACCTAGGACACGACTCAAAGGACGTCCCGCCCACCAGCTGAAGACACCACTGATGTTTAAACAATAGTGATGTGTAGTTGTTGGCTACGAAAGAGGAGATCATATATAATGTAGAGAAGTCTATCCCATACATGAAAAGAAAAAAACCGAAAGCAAAAAAGAATATATATATATATATTTAAATGGAGTGATGTCTAAATTAGACTCACACCTACTAAAGGTTTTTTATAAATATATATATAACTCTGTATAGTTAGTACATACCTGGCCGTGCATATACTGGGTAGTTAGCCCTAGTAGCAAACTAAAAATGAAGGTGTCCCCAAAAGTGCTGTCTGGTCTCAGCCCCAAAGAGGAATCACCAAAACAGCCTCTGCAACCAATCGCTGTAGTCAAAACACAAAAGAGAAAAAGGAAAAAATATATATGTGGACTTTCTAATCCAAATGAAGTAAGTATAATGAAAAGAAACAATGATCACTGAAGGATCAGCATTTGGAGATCTCCTCATGCATGAGCCGACATCCCTGTGCCTTGCATGTGCTTTACAAGCTAGGCTTAGGGGTCATTGTTATTCAAGCATTATACAGGGGAAAGCAGCATGGCTTACCTTAGGAAGTTTAACAGCTGAGAATACCATCTGGCATCCACTCCAGCCTGGAGTGAGGCGTCTCCACTTATGATTTAAATGGCATTGTTAATTGCAGTGAGATGTCCCTCAGCTGACAGGCAGCAGCGTCATCGCCGTTGGGCGGGGCCACCCTCCGAGTCCTTGGCGCGCAGGCCAGCCTCCTATACCCCACGCACGGCTGCCAGTCCAGGGAGACAAACGTCATATCCTGGAGACAGACGATCCGTGCTGGGAGGGAGCTGATGTCTGCGCCAGCAGCCTGCGGCACGCCGATCGCCATGGCAACGAGATAAACTATCTCCGCCATAGGCGATCCAGAGAAGAGGACCAAATGCTGCCAAGTGAATATGGCGCAATAGGCCCCTGTGCACCGAGTGGGGTATCCAGGTGCAGACCAAGCAGTCATCCAGATCTGCATCGGCACAGAATTCAAACCCATAATGGCACCAGAACAGATGACAAAAAGTGAATAGGAGAAGACAGAGAGGAGAGAGAGAAGAAACTGTACAGTAAGAGATGCGCTGTTATGTCAAAATAATAAATGACAGTCCAGCGTTGAGAAACAAAAAAAGAGATAAATGCATATAGAATTTAGTCATTATAACATCCCGGTCACTAACCCATGTTCATTGCAGCCAGAGAGAGCGTTGTGTCAACATCGGAAGAAGAGAAGAGGGAAGAAGACAAGAAGGCAGAAGGCAGAAGTCCGGGCCACCGCTAGCAAAAGAGTGGCAGAAGATAGCAGAGGAGCTGGCAGAAGAACTGGAACACCGGGAGAAGAGGTCGAACACCGGGAGAAGAGGCCAGAGAGAGAGTGGAGAAGAACCAACCGGACACCGGGAGAAGAGGCCGGATGGACCCCCGAAGTTTCCCAGAAAGTCCAGTCGTGTGTACGCTGCATTAGAATCTCTGTCATGGTTGTATCCACATTGGGCAGATTTCTCCACACTTCCTGCTCTGCTCTGATAAACCGGTTCCTCCTAAGGCAGGAAGTGGTGGAAACTCAGCAGTAAAAACTTTAGAAAGGTTAGAAAGATGTTGTTCTGGAGGAGTACTTCTTCAACACGCATTGGGTCAAGGAGTGGACACGTCAAAGTGGTTGTTATTTAAAGGGATTTTGTTAGATAAAAACGGGCGTATATTAGTGTGCATTACAGTAACAGCCAGCATGGTGGTATAAGTACACAGCCATGCTATCTTAGGGTCACCACTAACATCTGATTGCACGATCTCCTTTAGATCTACCAATAGCTATGTAGTGCGAGGGTCTTTCTGATTGGAAACAGAGCAATTCTATAGTTTAGGTATGGCTTTATATTGAATAGTTTTGGTAGATCTAAGGATGATTGTAAAGATATTATATGTATGGTCAGATAGTAACATGAATGGTGAGCCTTAGGCTTTAGGTAATCGAGCCATGAGCTCAATTAACAATTGGGGGGGAGCTGCTAAGAATGATAGTATGTAAAATCCGATCAACTTAGGTACATTCAGCCTGCCCATACATGGTTCAAATCGTCTATGGCGAGCTTTAAAGCTTGATATGTTAGACATACTACCATTGTTTGGTTGTATATTTTGGCTTCCTATATTGTCTATATCACCCATCTTCTCAACCATCCAGTCACATCACTCTTATTGTTCTTAGGCTCCAGAGTGTAGCCACTCTTGCTTCATGAAAAGGAGAGTTTCTGGTTTGCTGATGAGCAGGGGAAGAACTTTCTATGTCTGCTATAGTCCCACATTGCTCTTTAAGTTATGGGATTGCATAATGTGGTTGCACAGCATGCTTCCAGCCTAGTACCATGGAGAAACTGTGGAAGGGTTGGGAAGGGTGAAGATCCAGAACTTGTTTATATATATATATATATATATATATATATATATATATATATATATATATATATTTATTTATATTTATATTGTATACACAGTGCTGTGAAAACTTATTTACCCCCTTCCTAATTTTTTTGCATGTTTGTCACACTTAAATGATTCAGATAATCTAACAAATTTTTATATCACACAAAGATTACCTTAATAAATATAAAATGCAGTTTTTAAATGATGATTATATTTATATAAGGGAAAAAAGTTGCCCAAACCTGCCTGGCCCTATGTGAAAAAGTAATTGCCCCCCCCTTGCTTAATGATGAATGAACTGTGATTAATCACATTTTTTTGGAAAGCTGAGTTAAGTTTCACTTGCCACACCCAGGCCTGATTACTGTCAGACCTGTTGAATCAAGAAATCACTTAAATAGAAGCTGTCTGACAAAGTGAAGCACGCTAACAGATCACAAAAAGCCACACATCATGCCGCAATCTAAAGATATTTAAGAACAGATGAGAAACAAAGTAACTGACATGTATCACTCTGGAATGGGTTACAAAGCCATTATTAAGGCTTTGGGACTCCAGCGAAACACGGCAGAAGCCATTATCCACAATGCCATTATCCACAATTGGAGAAAACTTGGAACAGTGCTGAACCTTCCCAGGAGTGGCCGTTCTACCAAAATTACTCCAAGAGCACAACGGGGACGACTCATCCAGGAGGTCATAAAAGAACCCAGAACAACATTTAAAGAACTGCAGGCCTCACTTGCCCCCGTTAAGATCAGTGTTCATGATTCAACAATAAGAAAGAGACTGGGGGAAAAAAAATTGCATCCATGGGAGAATTCCAAGGTGAAGGCCACTGCTGACAAAAAATAACACGGCTTGTCTCACATTTGACAAAAAACATCTTGCGGTTTCCCCACATCCAATTTGCAATAGCAGGAGCTTTTGACAGACTCTCTATGGAGCCGGTTCACATATTCACATATCTCCGCAGTGGGTCCGGTAGGTTTTGCACAAAAACGCTGTACATCTTTTGGTCCATTTCAGGTCTGAATTCAGCCCAAAATTCGGGCTGAAATTGGACCTGAAACAGTGAACAAGGATGCACTGGACCCCGATATGTGAACCAAGCCTGAAGCTCAAGCACACTTGGGTTATGCAGCAGGGCAATGATCTGAAACATACCAGCAAGTCCACCTCTGAATAACTAAAAAAAAAAAAAAACAGAAAGAAGGTTTTGTAGTGGCCTAGTCAACGTGCAGACTTAAATTCGATTGAGATGCTGTATAATGACCTTACCCAGGCCGTTCATGCTCAAAAACCCTCCAATGTGGCTGAATTAAAACATTTTGGCAAAGAAGATTCCTCTTCTTGATCTGTCAATGACGTAGACAAAGAGCTTCCTTATGTAGATGATTGATCTGCTGGACTTTAATCACCTGTGTGTTGTTTTTCCATCTTCGTCAACAATTCTCCAGAATCTTCTTTTTCATATGAGGAATCGGAGGGATTTTGTGTCAGGTCCTTTACATCCATGTTATTAAAAATGGTGGATTCCTCTTCTTCACCCCCTCCAATTGATGGGAGGAAATGTCTATTGGTAAGAGGGTGTCAATGAGCTAGTCTTGGTAGGATTTTATACTTCCTACACTTTAATCTTCTTTATGTTCCTTCTCCTTTTTCATAGACAATTCTCATAGATCTTTTTCTGCATATGAGGAATTGCGGGAATTTTGTGTCAGGTCCTTTACATCCGTGTTATCAAGAAAAGTGGGTTCCTCTGTATCTCCTCCCTACAATTTAGGGGAGGAAATGCATAATGGTAAGATGGAGTCAATGATTTCTTCTTGGTTGGGTGTTTGACTTCCTAGACAAGGATCTTCTTTATACTCTTTTTCCATCATCGTAGATGAGTCTGATACATTCTCTTCTGAATATGTGGAATTGGGAGGGTTTTGTTTAAGGTTTTTTTCCTCCGTGTTATCAAGATTAGTGGATTGCGCCTGATCATCTGGCTCCAGTTTGGAGGAAGAACTATTGGGTGTTAAGTCTGTGTCAATGTTGTCTTTTTTCACAAGATACTGCGGTTGCTTTTCATAACTTTCTTTTATGGTTTCATTTTCTGGTTTGCATGTTTGTTGTTGGTCAGATGATTGAGGCTTGTTGTTTTCTGCTGTATGAAATTTTGTACAATTCTTTACTTCCTGAAGTGAAGCCTGGTTCTTTCCTGCAAAGATTTAAAAAATAATTCAAGTGTATATGAACACATAGGATAACATTTAAAATGCCTTTTAAAATGCCTTTTTAAATGTTTTAAAAGTTTTTTTATTGTATCCACAACAGTAAAGTAAAATACATTTTTTTTTATAAATACTTTTTTGATGATATTTGTAAAGTGATCACCTGCCCACTCAGTGCAGTATTTCAAGGCTCTGGGGGAGTAAGGGGGGGGAGACTCCTTGAGTTGAATGGCAGCTTCCACTAAAGTCACATATCAAAGGAGCAGTTTTGAGTGCTCTGGTGTCTACATACTGGATGGATAGTTGGATGGAAGCAGCTATCAATCACTATGGACTAGGAGCATATGACTGAACTATGGGAGTGTCACTGGTCTATGGGCTTGTCATAGAAGACAGCAAGGCTCACTGTGCTTATGCATGGCATCCTGTCTGCTAAAAGCTTATGTGTACATGGACACATAGGCTTTTATGGAGTTAAGTGTAGGAGCTTTGGCAGAAAAAATGGCAAAAGCTCCTAAACTCAAGTGCCAGTGTAGGCTAGTGTACATGAACCCAAACATTGATTGACCAATTCAAGTTCTGTATGAAGAATAGCTTGTTGATAAGGAGTGGTCTGGGAAGCCAGCCGCCACATCCTTAACAACCGATGACTTATAAGCTGTCAGCGGGTTTCCCCACTGACAGCGGAATGTAAAAAATAGAATGTCGTCAATGAAAAATTTGTGAATAAAAATGGTGTGAGGTGTTGTCCCCCACCCGCGATGCATAGCAGAAAACAAAAACTTCTGACCCCAAATTGTGAAGATTTGCTCTACTATAGGCTATGTGTACAGGCAGGGCAGCAAACGACACCAAGAAACAACATTATCAATAAACAATTTATGTAGGTGAAATAAACGCAAACAGGAAGGTTTATAATGCCTTAAAATTGGTCTAAGGTGTGTGTCAGGGACCTGTCAGCACCAGACAGGGGTATATGCGTGCGCGCATGCGCCTGCGCGCCCCTGCTCGAGCTGAGCAAGAACGTCCGTCCACTGGTGTGCATTTTGCTGTTTGGTGCCAGTGAACGCATAAAGGACTCTCAGCTGCACTGGTGCGGTGCTGTGTCGTCTTCAGCTTCTGTGATCTGTTATCTGCATCTGATTGTTGATCTGCTATACCGACCCAGCTCTGTCTGACTACCCTGCTCTCTCCAATATGACCCGGCTTGCCTGACTCTGCTACAACTCCTGCCTGTGATCCGTTGCGGACCTCTGCCTGTTTAACTGACCCTGCTTTTGCCTGCTGTGTTCACCTGCCTGATTACCTGCCGACCCGGACTGTCTGACCCTGCTGCTGCACTCCCAGCTCCTCACATACAGCTCCAGTGACCACTGCTCCTATGCTCATCAGCTCTTCAGACTGCTGCCTACCACTGACCACCATCGCCTGCAGTCCAGCCATCCCTGAATGGATCTCTACTCTGCTATCAGCACTAGCAGCTCCTACTGCAGCAGGCACTCCTACCCACTGTGCTCACAAGACCACTATCCCCATTCCAGTGGCTCCTAAACCAGGGTTGTAAGAGAGGTCTCCTCCTACAAGGCTCTACTACCAGGTACCTAACAGTACGAAACAGCCATGACTGAGTCTGCAGGAGAGACCTCCCCTATGAAGGAGATCTGCACGCATCTTGCGGCCCTCACGCAAGCCGTGAAATCCCTGCAGGATAACTATACCAGGCTTGAAGGACAAGTTCAGAATCTTACTGGCCCCAGTCCCATGGCTTCCTCTTCTGCCGCTCCTCCAGTACAGACTGTTTCATCTCCTTCCGTTGTGATGCTCCCACTTGAGCCAAGGGTCCCCATCCCAGAAAGGTTCTCCGGAGACCGAACCAAATTTCGGGCCTTTCATAATGCCTGCCCGCTCTATTTTGCTTTACAACCCTCTCTCTAGAAGCTACCAAAGTGGGATTTGTGATCTCCCTCTTACAAGGAGAACCTCAGATCTGGGCCCATCGACTACTTGAAAGAGACTCGGTCCTGACCCATTCTCTACATTCCTTTTTTGAAGCTATGGCTCAGCTTTGAGGATCCTCAGCGGACTGCCACTGCCGAGTCCGCCCTGTTTGCGCTCCAGCAAGGCTGCAGACCGGCCGGGGATTATGTCACTGACTTTAGGCGCTGGAGCGCAGACACTCAATGGAATGATGTGGCCCTACATCATCAGTTCCGCATAGGCCTGTCTAAAGGGCTGAAGGATGAACTTGCTCGGGTTGGCATACCAGACTCCCTCGAGGCCTTATTCTCCTTGACAATCCAGATCGATCGTCGCCTTTGGGAGCGCCGATCTGGATGTTCTACTCAGCAAACCCGCCCGGTGTGGATGACTGCAAAGGCTCCAGTTACTGCCTCTCGCTATTTATCTCCACCCAGTTTGAACCCAGTCAGCTCGGTGCCTGACGCTTCCGAGCCCATGCAGCTAGGGCTGATGCGCCCTGCCTTGCCTCCAGAAGAACGAGCACATCATCGTCAGCTAAACCTGTGCCTCTACTGCGGTGGAACAGGACACTACGTCCATAACTGTTCGATCAGGATGAGTAAGTGTCCATCTCCTGTTTCTACCAGTCTCTCTGCCTTGTCTGCCAATTCAACCCACCTTGCTCTTCTTCTCTCATTACAGCTCCGAAGAAAGATAATTCCAGTCAACGCTATCATTGACTCTGGAGCATGCAGTTGCTTTGTCAACTCTACTTTTGCCAGCCAACAAGATGTCCCCTTACAAGAAAAGACTCATGGACTTTCTGTTTTCTTGGCCGATGGCTCCCGCATCAGATCAGGACAAGTAACCCAAAAGACTCTTCCTTTGCCTGTTACTGTTTCCTCCCAGCATAAGGAGCTTCTGACCCTTGATGCCCAATTGAACTGCTTCCTGGGGCCCAAATCCCTTTTGAGCATATCTTCCCCCCTATCAGAGAAATAGCAAGAAGTATTAAAGACTTATATTGTTGAAAACTTGGCCAATGGGTTCATCCGCCCTTCAACCTCCCCAGCTGGTGCCGGAATATTTTTTGTTACCAAAAAAGACAAGACCCTCCGTCCGTGTGTAGACTACCGGGAAATGAATAAGATTACGGTCAAAAAACGTTATCCCTTACCCTTGATACCTGAAATTTTCCAGAAATTAAGATCTGCTGTCATATTCACCAAACTTGACCTGAGAGGGGCCTACAACCTGATCCGCATTCAGGCCGGGCACGAATGGAAGACGGCTTTCCTTACCCAATTCGGGCATTATGAATACTTGGTCATGCCCTTCAGGCTCTGCAACGTCCCTGCTACCTTCCAACATCTCATCAACAATGTATTTAGAGACTTTTTAGACGTTTTTGTGATTGTCTACCTGGACGACATCTTAATATTCTCTGGATCACTCGATCAGCATCGAGAGCACGTCTGCAGTGTCTTGGGTCATCTTCGCTTGCACGGACTGTATGTAAAGGCAGAGAAATGCGAGTTCGAGCAACAGAGCATCCAACTAACAAAACTCCCGTTTCTGCTGGAATCAGATGGCCCAAGACGCCTTCGAGAATCTCAAAAGACTTTTTACCTGTGCTCCAATCCTCAGCCATCCTGATCCATTGTTACCTTTCATTTTGAAAGTAGACACTTCTGAAGTAGCCGTGGGAGCAGTCATTTCACAACGTCAAGGTAATAAAGACCTAATGCACCCTGTGGGATTCTTCTATTGGAAACTCTCTCCCGCAGAAAAGAACTATGACGTTGGTGACCGGGAGCTACTCGCTATTAAAGCCGCCTTGGAGGAATGGAGATATCTGTTAGAGGGTGCTGTTCATTCGGTATTAATATATACCGACCACAAAAACTTATGCAACGTACACGCGGCCAGACTTTTCGACCGGACTGGTCCGACGGACTTTCCGACGGACTTTTGACAGACTTCCGCCGGACTTTTTTTTACGAACGGACTTGCCTACACATGACCGGACTATGGACGGCCTTGCCTACACATGACCGGAGTTTCCGGCGGACCTATTTCCCGACGGAGTTACGGCAGACTTTCCAAATGAACGGACTTGCCCATACACGAACAAGTCTGTTCATTTTGAACGTGACTCGGGTACGACGGGACTAAAAAAGGAAGTCAATCTCTGCGAGATTGACACCTTGCTAGCCCCGTCGTGGGGCATACCAGGCCCTTAGGTCTGGTATGGGTTTTAAGGGGAACCCCCTATGCCGAAAAAATGGCGTTGGGTCCCCCCAAAATCCATACCAGACCCCCTATCCGAGCACCATGTTGATGAGGACAAGGGCCTCTTCCTGACAACCCGACAACTCAAGAGGCCGAACACCGGGAGAAGAACCAAACATCGGGAGAAGAGGCCAGAGAGAGCGGACAAGAACCGGCCATCGGGAGAAGACGCCGGAAAGAGCGGAGAAGAACCGGACACCATTTCTGGTAAGGGTTCCCACATACAGAGTCCTACCCCCAGGTTGTGATTCATCTCTCCATCATCTAGGATCCAGGGAGGTGAAGACAGGGACCTCCGAACCTCACCTGTACTGACCCCTACTGTCAAAACATATCTGTGCACTTATTTACTCATGTTATATTTGTGTTACACTGAGGACATTTGCTTTTGTTTTTGATTCATTGATGCACTTTTGGTGTTGATGGACTTTTCATGTTTCTTTGTCCACTATTTAATGTTTATCACATCATATTTATACACTTCAATTTATTTGTGTATCTATGAGGTATAATTTTTTCTATTTAGGATGTTTTTTGGAACATCTTAAATTTATTTGTTATTTAGCGCAACTTTATTTATTTACACATGCTTTTCACCATAGAGATATTAGATGGTTTTTTATTGCTGCTGCTTCCATTTAATTTTTAGCCCGGTATTTTTCTATTTATATTTTGAAAGTTTGTTTTGATATCACTATACCAGCTGCTTGATTTGTTCGATTTATAGCTCTTGGATGAGCTCACTTAACACTATAAGCAACCAATAGTGCTTATTTTTTTAATTTTGAAATGTATTATTTATTTCACGCTTTTTATTTATATTTCTCACCTTTCAAGGGAGGGAAACAACTCTAGAGAATGGACATTTTCGAATATCGATCCTCGAGAGTTGTAAAGAAAGATGGTGTTTTTGAAGCCAGTGGTGAACCAGACGTCATCTGGGAGGCCTTTTCATGAGACTCAAAAATCTCATGATATCAGAAATACACACTCAGTGGGACATTGCGTTCTTAGAACAATATGTCACTGATTCGATGGTCCCTCAGAGTCTTAGATGGGACGTGAGCCCTCAAAGGGGTGAGTTGGAATTAGAAGAATGGTTTAAGTACTTTAATGTAGCGGGAGTTCAGTTTTTGGAATTCCTGATACAAAGGAAGAACAATAAACTGACACGTTTGGATGTGGAAATTAAGTCGATCAAAGATAAACTTTCAGCCCACATTACTAGCAAGGAATGCAAAGAACGTTCTAGCAATCTAAAAAAATTACTTGAAAAAGAAGAATTTGAACAGAAAAATAAAAAAGGAAAAAATATAACAGGGATGTGGGGACTAAAAGAATGGTTTCATTTTTGACTGGCAGAGCAAATTACCAGTTGGGGAAGGGGACCCTGTAATCAACCCAAATGTGCCCCCCCTCTAATTGTCGGGTTTCTACAGACCAAACAGAGGGTAGAAGCAACAGTCCCTACAGACCTGGACCTAGTCAACAACATCCTATGGGTACCAGAAGGGTGTCCTATAGGTCACCTGTTAGACATTATAGATCACCTCAATCTAGATCTAGGACACCAGCTCGCCCTACTAATGGTTTCCCAAAAAAATCCTTCAACCGGAAACCTAAAAACAAAAATAAGAAATCTTCCCATTATGGATAAAGAAAGGAGCGCAATTCATATGGCGGACCGTATGTGGATGACCATTATGGCCCTAACCCAGCTAGAAAACCATACTTGGAAGATCAGTACACTGTTCATACGTATAACAGATTTCAACCTCTTAGAGAGAGAGACCGCTATTGTGATAGTGACCATTATCCATATAGGGAAGATCACTATGCGGAATATCGGACTCCAAATAGAGGTAGAAGGCCTGACAAATCTCCTTGGTATCAGCCACCACAGCCACATAACAGGGAATATGAGTCAGGCCCCCTTAATATCCACAATGGGATGAACACCACCAGCCACAAGACTGGAGTTTTCCCAGGGTGGAACAAAAGGCGCAAAGGCCCATAGAACACAGAAAGGAGTCAGAGGGGGGCAGAGGTAAAAAAACAAAAAGGAAAAGGGAGTAAAAGGACATGGAATTTTTAATTTAAGTAAGGTTACTCTTACTGACGCTGAAATTTCCCTCCTGGATAAGGGCCTTAAGTTTGCACCCTCCCGAGCTCTGAACAAATTAAAAACATATATGGATATTTATAAATACACATGGAAACTTAACATCAAAAGGTATATGCTGTCTAACCCCATCAGCTCAAGAGGGATAAATTCCACCAACCTCAGGCATTCTGGCCTTGCTAATGCCTCTCTATTCAATCCTCCATGTGGCTTATCTTCATCAATTAAGGTATTTAGAGATGTGGTCTTGAGAGATTTGGACCTTTTAAAAGTCAAACAGGCTAAGATGAATAAACATCTCCAGTTGGGCTTGGATCAACTATGCAATCAGAAAGAGCTGGTGATTAGGCCCGCCGATAAAGGGGGGGGGGGGGATTGTGATCCTAGACAAGACAGATTATCTCACAGAACTCAATAGGATTGTTGGTGATAGGGAGACTTACATGCCGCTCCCTTCTGACCCACGATTTAGATTCAAAAAAGAACTTGAGGCAATTGTCAATTATGGTTTCGATTCGTGCATACTTAACAAAAAGGAGAAGTCATTTCTTATACCCATTGCTTCTAGAATTCCCTTCATATATTACCTGCCTAAAATCCACAAGCATTCAGCTCACCCTCCTGGCCGACCCATTATCAGTGGGATTGATTCCCTTACCTCTCGGGCGGGTAAATACATTGATGGATTTCTCCAACCGTCAGTTAGATCTCTGCCTGCCTACATTAGAGACATGAAACATACTATCAATATCTTAAAGGATTGTGCGTACATGGAGGGCCTCTGGCTGGTCACAGCTGACGTGACGTCCCTGTACACCATAATCCCACACAATTGGGGGCTGTCGTCAGTAAACCATTTTTTAAAGAAAGACACTACATTGCCCCTTAAACAAAAAAAGTTCATCATGGAACTCTAATGCCCCGTACACACGGTCGGACATTGATCGGACATTCCGACAACAAAATCCTAGGATTTTTTCTGACGGATGTTGGCTCAAACTTGTCTTGCATACACACGGTCACACAAAGTTGTCGGAAAACCCGATCATTCTGAACGCGGCGACGTAAAACACGTACGTCGGGACTATAAACGGGGCAGTAGCCAATAGCTTTCATCTCTTTATTTATTCTGAGCATGCGTGGCACTTTGTGCGTCGGATTTGTGTACACGCGATCGGAAATTCCGACAACGGATTTTGTTGTCGGAAAATTTTATAGCCTGCTCTCAAACTTTGTGTGTCGGAAAATCTGATGGAAAATGTGTGATGGAGCCTACACACGGTTGGAATTTCCGACAACAAGGTCCTATCACACATTTTCCATCGGAAAATCTGACCGTGTGTATGGGACATTAGAGTATGCCACCACACATAACTTTTTCTGGCATGGGAATAAATACTTCTTTCAGAGAAAGGGTGTAGCCATGGGGGCAAAGTTTGCCCCCAGTCTGGCTAATCTGTTCATGGGCAAATGGGAGGAGGACGTCATCTATGCCGACAGAAGACCTGAATTTGTCCTTTGGGCCAGGTACATAGATGACGTCCTCCTCCTATGGGATGGCACCCGTGAGTCCTTGCAGTCGTTTATGTCCTTCCTAAATGACACTGATCGAGGCATAGAATTCAAATATGATGCTAGTCAGCACAACATTAATTTTTTGGATTTGACCATTCAGAGTGAGGGTGACACACTGGTCACCTCCACCTATTTCAAAATGACCGATCGAAATTCCTTCATACCCAGAGATAGTTGCCATCATAACTGATGGTTAGATTCAGTCCCTAAAAGCCAGTTTATCCGTTTGAGAAGAAACTGCACTCGAGTTGATGATTTTGATACACAAACCAAAATACTCAAAGGCAGATTATGTGATAAGGGTTACGATATAACTACCCTTAATAGTAAAATTGCGGAGGTCCGAATGGTAGACCGCGATTCACTTCTGGCAGATGAACCCATGACAGCGGAATGTGAATCTGGTGAATTTGTATGTCCCTTTATCACACGTTACTCCCAACAGCACTTTTCCGTCAAAAAACTCATACGTTAACACTGGCACATAGTCAGAAATGACCTTGTGCTGGGTGCTGTGCTCCCTGACAAGCCACGCGTAGTGTTCAGGGGTGCCCCTCCTATTAAACAATTGGTGGCCCCCACTGTCTGTGATCCACCAATCAACAAACCCATGTTTTTTCAGAATCCAGTAGGGTTTTATAGATGTAATAACTGTGCTGTTTGTTCTATTAATGCTATTAAAACCAGGAAAACCACAGAATTTACATCTAGAAAAACTAATTATACATTCCCCATCAAATCCTTCATGACTTGCTCGACCCCCTGTGTAGTGTATCTCCTGACCTGCCCATGCGGGCCTTAGTATGTTGGCCGTACTGTGCGCCCCCTGCAGGTCAGGCTGAATGAGCACCTAGGTAATATCAGGAGAGGGTTTAAAGGTCATCCACTTTCTAAACATTATTTGGAGGTTCACCAACAAAACCCTAAGGGCACCTCTATGATAGGGACAGACAGGTTAAGATTGCCTTGGAGGGGTGGTCCAAAGAGACGGGCCATTTCAAAGTTATAAATGAACTGGATTTATAAAATTAAATGTTTTAGGCCTTCTTGTTTAAATGTCGATATAGAAATCAATGCTTTTATTGACAATTCTTGAATTTTGTGGCTATTACTGACTATTAATTGTCTGGCAAAAGATTTTATTGATTGTACTATTATGTACCTATAGGAGGGAGCCCAACCTCTGGGTTTATCTATAGTGGTGTAGTGGTTAGCACTCTCGCCTAGCAGTAAGAAGGGTCACTGGTTCAAATCCCAACCAGGACACTACCTGCTTGGAGTTTGCATGTTCTCCCTGTGTCTGCGTGGGTTTCCTCCGGGTACTTAGTTTCCTCCCACACTCCAAAGACATGCTGATAGGTTAATTAGATCCTGTCTAAAAAAAATTGTCCCTAGTATGTAAGAATGTGAGTTAGGGACCTTAGATTGTAAGCTCCTTGAGGGTAGGGACTGATGTGAATGTACAATGTATATGTAAAGCGATGCGTAAATTGACGGCGCTATATAAGTACCTGAAATAAATAAAATAAATAAAATATCTGCGTTCCATCTATTCCTTTGAGTCCAATATGGCGCCCAAGTTACAACGAGGCTTGGTTGTGGCCGTACGTTATTTAAGTGATGGTTCAGCACCCAGGAAGACGCAAGGTATTGCGAAAAATGTAGGGCGGTGCGTTGTGCTGACGCCATCATGCCACATGTGACCCCGGCACGCAGGTGTTGTGTTTTTTGTTTAGTTTAGCTGGCTTTTTAGCATTTGTCTGTATATGTCATCGGCGGTTATCCGCACGTTTTTATATTAATAAAGCGCTTTCGTTTTATCACTTACTACATGATTAGCGTCCCCTTCCTCCTCGCTTTTCCACTCGTGGCTTTGAGCCCGAGTGTGTTTCATTTCAGAGCTAAAGAGTCACTGTGTCGGGCTTTATTCCGCATCCCCGTGAACCGCTTCTATTCACCATCTGAAGAGAACAGGAGACCGGAGACACCAGAAGTTTCATCAGTCCCCCACAGAGGGCTAATCTGTCTGACTTTATGACCCTGCGCTGGAAGGGGTCCACCATTTCTGGCAAGGGTTCCCACATACAGAGTCCTACCCCCAGATTGTGATCCATCTCTCCATCATCTAGGATCCAGGGAGGTGAAGACAGGGACCTCCGAACCTCACCTGTACTGACCCCTACTGTCAAAACATATTCATCTGTGCACTTATTTACTCATGTTATATTTGTGTTACACTGAGGACATTTGCTTTTGTTTTTTGATTCATTGATCCACCTTTGGTGTTGATGGACATTTCATGTTTTTTTGTCCACTACTTAATGTTTATCATATCATATTTCTACACTTCAATGTATTTGTGTATCTATGAGGTATATTTTTTTCTATTTAGGATGTTTATTGGAATATCTTAAATTTATTTGTTATTTAGCGCAACTTTATTTATTTACACATGCTTTTCACCACAGAGATATTAGATGTTTTTTTGTTGCTGCTGCTTCCATTTAATTTTTAGCGCTGTATTTTTCTATTTCTATTTTACTTTAAAAACCTGTCTAGTGTGTTTTTTTTATTGACACTTTTTCCCTAGGTGAACGGGTAGGGGTACGATGTACCCCATACTCATTCACATAGGGAGGGGGCCGGGATCTGGGGGCCCCCTTATTAAAGGGCGCTCCCGGATTCCGATAAGCCCCCCGCCCGCAGACCCCAACAACCAACGGCCAGGGTTGTCGGGAAGAGGCCCTTGTCCTCATCAACATGGGGACAAGGTGCCTTGGGGGGGGTCGCAGGGCCCCCCTCCCCCAAAACACCCACCCCCCATGTTGAGGGCATGCAGCCTGGTACGGTTTAGGAGGGGGGAGGCGCTCACTTGTCCCCACCCCCTTTCCTGACTGGCCGGGCTGCGGGCTCCGATAGGGGGTCTGGTATGGATTTTGGGGGGACCCCAAGCCGTTTTTTCGGCGTAGGGGTTTCCCCTTAAAACCCATACCAGACCTAAGGGACATCGTCGCCTCCCCCTCGCGCTCGCCGCAATAGGAAAATGTGTTTTTCCTATTGCAGCGAGTGCGAGATACAGTACCCTGCACCCTGGTCCATCGGACCAGCATACAGATGAATGGGCTTTCCGTTAGGAACTGAGTCCGGCGGAGTTACGACATAAAGATTTGAAGCAGGCTTCAAATCTAAAGTCCGTCGGATTTCCGACCGAAACGGTCCGTCTGAAGTCCAATGCAGACCACACACGGTTGGATTGTCTGCCGGATTCGGTCCGTCGGACCAGTCCGGTCGGAAAGTCCGCCCGTGTGTGCACGGCATTAGAGTACCTAAGATCTGCTAAACGGCTGAAGCCTCGACAAGCCTGCTGGGCCCTGTTCTTCTCATGCTTCTGTTTTCACATGACCAGGGTCAAAGAATATTAAACCGGATGCGTTGTGACGCATGTATGACAACCCGAAAGACTTATCTGTTCCTGATACCATACTGCCCGCAAGCAACTTCTTACTCCTGCAGACAGATCTTCTTTCCCACATCAAGGAAGCATCCTTGGACTCGTCAAGGCCTCCAGAGGTCATTCAGGGATGGCTTGTTTTGGAAGGGGAGCCAAATTTTCGTTCCTAAGGACATTCGAGTCAAAGTTTTAACCCTACTCCATGACCACCCACTGGCAGGCCACTTTGGGGTCTGCAAGACCCCTGAACTCATGCGACGCACGTTCTGGTGGCCTAACCTGAAAGACTTTTGTGAGAAATATGTCAGTTCTTGCCCTGTTTGTATCCAGAATAAGATGACAAGAAACCGAGCTTGGGGACTGTTAAAACCTCTGCCTGTACCCGATAGACCCTGGAAAATGATTACCATGGATTTTATAGTGGAGCTTCCATGTTCTGAGGGGTGTTCAGCTATTTTTGTGGTTGTAGACCACCTATCTAAAATGGCCCATTTCCTACTCTTAAAAGGAACTCCATCTGCTATGGAAACTGCCCGCATATTTATCAGAAAGAGTGTCAGACTACATGGGATCCCTGCAAACATAGTATCAGACAGAGGGGTACTGTTCACCTCATGTTTTTGGAGGGCCCTGTGTGAGATCCTAAAGATTGAGTTGGCCCTGTCCTCGGCCTATCACCCTCAAACCAATGGGCAGACAGAGAGGACCAACCAGACTCTCGAACAATATATTAGGTTTTTTACATCCTTTGTACAGGATGATTGGGTGTCCCTGCTGCCCTGTCGGAATTTGCCTATAATAATACTAGCCATTCAGCCACTGGACAGTCCCCCTTTTTCTACAATTACGGCTTTCATTTAACCTTTCTATCTGATTTTCTTCCAGAGTCTCCAGTTCCGGCAGTGCAGGATACAGTGGAGTTCCTCAGCCACAACAACTGGGTGTTGCAGGAGGCTGTGTCCAAAGCCTAGGCAGACAACAAAAGAGCCTTCAACTGGAGAAGAAGAGGGGAACTGCAGCTTGGCGATCAGGTATGGCTTTCCACCAATAATATTAAGTTGGCTTGTCCATCTAAGAAGCTTGCACCTAAGTTTATGGGACCTTTTCCGGTAAAGAAAAAAATCAACGAAGTTTCTTACGAAATAGCCCTGCCTGATTCAATCCAGTGTTCTATGCTAAAACCTGCTAAAGCGTCTGTTAAGAGGGTGAAGTGCAGCCTGGCCGGTTGGGTCCCAAAAAGGGGAGGCTTCCTTGAGGATAGAGAATCCCTAGCCTGTTCCTACTCGTCAGGAACCTTTCCCTGCCACTAATCACTTTCCCTGTCGGTCTCTCTCCCAACTCTACCCACTTGGCAAAAGTGCACGAAAACCTGGGGGCAGGGAATTATAATGACTCTGCTGACCCAAGATGGCTACCAGGGGTCTCATGGATGCAGCATAGCCAACCGTGAACACTGCTCCATGACTCAGGAAATCACAAATAAACCAGGTTTCCCTTGACTTCCTCTACACTCTACAGGCTGCTGTACCATTTGTTTGAGTGAACAAGATATGGTGAAAAATACTCCTGCGCTTGTGAGATCGTTTGCTGTAAAACAAAGGTAGTATTGTAGTCAGAGGTAGGACTGGGCGAGATGATGGAGCGTGTCCCGTTGCCTTAGCTGACCAGGGGTGGTCTGGAAAGGATTGTTTAGTAGGAAGTGGATGGAAGGCGCGTGATCAGACGCTTACATCAAGAAATGTATGGTTTATTAATGTAAAAGAATACAGACATATAATCATATAGATATAAAATCATACAAATACTACATAATATTATAAAAAAAGAAAAAACAGGTAACAAAATAAATACTAGGAAGTTAAAATTGGGGTGTGCCCATATTGAGGCAGGTATTTAAGAAAAGCTGACGCGTTTCGAGGAAAACCTCTTCATCAGAGCCAGGAGAACTGGAGCACAGTCTGTATGGGCCGGTAGGCCGACATGTATACATGGGGAGAGGTGGTGTGGCGAGTAGGAGGATGTGTCCTGTGTTGGACAATTGATTATTCCAAGTTCCATACCCAGGTGTTCTATGGATGAAATTAGAATGTAAATAGATTGTATTTTCTTTTTGCGGTGCTGTTAGGCTGTCAGATGTGCCTGTCTCAGGAGAAGTGTGTAGACACAGCTGCAAACTGTAGAGATCCTTTGGAGTGGAGAGCCGTGTGATCCTGACAGCAGAAGGGGGGGAGGAAAAGGGAGGAGGTGTCCTTGAGGCAGCTGATGCCTGGATAGAAAGCATCTTGCTGCCTAGGGATAGGAAAGGTTTTTCTATCCCTAGGCAGCAAGACGCTTTCTATCCAGGCATCAGCTGCCTCAAGGACACCTCCTCCCTTTTCCTCCCCCCCTTCTGCTGCCAGGATCACACGGCTCTCCACTCCAAAGGATCTCTACAGTTTGCAGCTGTGTCTACACACTTCTCCTGAGACAGGCACATCTGACAGATGAAAAACTGACAAACAGACAGCATGTGTGAAAGGGGCCTAATAAAACAATTCACATCCCATTTCTCCTCTTTGTCTGTCTCTGGATCTAGAGCAGGGGTCTCCAAACTGTGGCCCAAGGGCCAGATGTGGCCCCTTGCTAGCCCTTATCTGGCCCTTGGGACACAATTCCTCCCACTGATATGAGCCACCATTCCTTCCATTGACACCAACAATGGGGCACTATATCTTCCACTGATACCAATGATGTGATACTATTCCTCCTACTAATAGGGGGAATACTCCTCCTCCTATTGACCACCAACCCTGAGGCCATGTTTATGCTCACTGATGCTGGCCCGTGACATTTTCTGCCCCTGCTGGTCACAAATTCTGGCCCTCCTAAAGTCTGAAGGACAATAAAGTGTCCCTTTGCTTGAAAAGTTTGAAGACCCCTGATCTAGAGGATGGATTATATCTCAATAAGGATGTGGTGGTGGTTTTGGCTTCCTTGGCTGCTGGACTTTGATCATCTGGTCTGCATTGTCTATGTTCATAGAGCTGTGTCTTGTTGCCTTATGGCTCTCCTCTGGGGTGCGTCGATTTATTCTTGGTTCAAGTGTTCTATCTCTTCTTCATCATTTTGCTCGGGCTCTGGTTCACTTTCTTCCCTTGCATTTGCATTTTCTCCATCATTTCTTTGAACAGGGTTCATTGGAATGCTGGCATCTACAGCACATATTTAAAATAATAAGTTAAACATCAGTAGTGTAAATGAAAATGTATTTAATTATGTATACTGTATACAGCACAATAAAAGAATGATAAAACGGAATGTCATCTGTAGAAGCATTCAAAATGCCGAAAAGGGGTTACAGCAGGTTCAGATAGTTTGAACATAGAAAAATGAGGAAGGAAAGAAAAAGCTACAAGGGGTGGTAGCAAACTGTTATACACTATATCACCAAAAGTATTGGGATGCCTGCCTTTACACACACATGAACTGTGATGGCTTCCCAGTCTTAGTCCGTAGGGTTCAGTATTGATTTGGCCCACCCTTTGCAGCTATAACAGCTTCAACTCTTCTGGGAAGGCTGTCCACAAGGTTTAGGAGTGTGTCTATGGGAATGTTTGACCATTCTTCCAGAAACGCATTTGTGAGGTCAGACACTGATGTTGGACGAGAAGGCCTGGCTCACAGTCTCCGCTCTAATTCATCCCAAAGGTGTTCTATCGGGTTGAGGTCAAGACTCTGTGCAGGCCAGTTAACTTCCTCCACCCCAAACTTGTTCATCCATGTCTTTATGGACCTTGCTTTGTGCACTGGTCCAAATCCTTTGGTGGAGAGGGGGAGATTATGGTATGGGGTTGTTTTTCAGGGGTTGGGATTGGCCCTTTAGTCTCAGTGAAGGGAAATCTTAAGGCATCAGCATACCAAGACAGTTTCGACAATTTCATGCTCCCAACTTTGTGGGAACGGCCCCTTCCTGTTCCAACATGACTGGCCTGCACAGAGTCCTAAACCTCAACCCTTTGGGATGAATTAGAGTGGAGACTGTGAGCCAGGCCTTCTCATTCAACATCAGTGCCTGACAAATGGAAGAATGGTCAAAAATTCCCATAGACACACTCCTAAACCTCCTTCCCAGAGGAGTTGAAGCTGTTATAACTGTAAAGGGTGGGCCAACTCAACATTGAACCCTATGGACTAAGATTGGGATGCCATTAAAGTTCATGAATGTGTAAATATAGTGTATATCCCTGTGCTAGAGGGAATATATGTACCAAAGGGTGCCTAGCAAGAAATGGAGAGGTGACATAGAAGGGTTTTGTTTTGGCGACATGATTGCCTTGAGTGCAGCAATCCAGTTATCAACAAAATATATGAATCCACTTTGTGTGCTTCAGATGTCTTTGTATGCCCCAGCAGTGACATCAGTGGCGGCTGGTGCTCAATATTTTTTGGGGGGGCACAAACATACTGAAAAATTGTGAAAAAAAACCCATCAAACGCAGCCACTGTGCCCATCAATTGCTGCCACTGTGCCATCAAATGCTGCCACTGTGCCATTGAATTCCGCCACTGTGACTCCCCCAGCCCGGTCGTCATCTGCCCAGCACTTACCCTGTCTTGGTGGGGCAGCGGGTGATACCAGCTAGGAGTGTCCTCCATGCATCTCCTCCCGGCGTCTCCTCCCGTCCTCTCCTACTGATAGGCGTCCAATCACAGCGCCTGTCGTTTCAGCCAATCAGGTGATGGGTAACAGACCCGAACACCTGATTGGCGGAGAGGTGGTTCAGTGTTCGCTTTTCTAACACACCTGGGTGGACTGCGAGCTCCGAGCATGGCGCTCGCAGTTCACCCATTTTGAAGCCTAATAGAGCCTATGGCTCTAATCAGGTGCTTCAAAAGCCCCCCACCGCTGTAATTCAGGCGCCCCGGTGCCCGAAAAGGGTCCGGGCGCCTGAATAGAGGGTGGCAGTGGCGGCCATAGATAGATTCATGCTTTGCTTGAATCTATCCATTGGTCATAGAGGGGGGTGGCTGGAGAGGGAGGGCGGTGCCCGTGCACCCTTATGGATGCACCACCACTGAGTGACATCATTACTGAGCTGTACATAGCTTATGCAGAGAACAGAGCTGCAGGAGGGGCCCAGCAGGCTCAACCCACCACAGGATGCCTGTGGAAAATTACAGGAGGGGGCGGAGACAAGACCAGTCATCCTGCACAAGGAGAGATCAGCAGTGAGCGGTCTTTATTACAGGAAGCCTCACACTGGATCACTGCACAGATCTGGAAGAAATACACAAAGCACACAGAGGTTCAAATAAGATGTCTCTTATATGCATAAAAAAGGTACCTAGCATGAGAGTGAAGGGATAATGGTTTGGTGACCAGATTGCTAAACTTCCACTGCAATCACCTAAATATGTCTCTTCTATTTAGAAAATGTCTACTCCAGAGTTCAGCTTTAATCATACAAAGTTATTTTTAACATCTGTATGGTGCACCCTGAAACATATTTACTATACCTCCCAAATGTCCCTGATTTGGAGAGGCTTCCCTATAATGGAACCAAATCTTTCTGTCAGTACCTGTGAAACTGCATCTACATACATTGTATGCAAATGGGGACAAAAGCGAATATAACTATGCCAACACATTTCAGGGGCCACACAATCCCCCTTCATCAGGGATGGGTGAAGTGGCAGAAAGCTAAATGGACTCAAAAGCACTCCTAAGCAGACTGATTTGCAGGCAGAGGATGTTACAGACAGGCATGTACTGGCCATTGGGACTACCGGGAGTTTCCCGGTGGGCCGATGGCTCAGTGGGCCAGTCAGGCACAGTCCTGGAGCCGCTTCTCACTGACAGTGAGTGATCGTGATTTCACTCCTGTCACCAAGGAGCAGCTGCCTACACTTGCTGGAGAGATGATTAGGCTTTCTGCTCCCTCCAGCCTGCAGGGGGAGATAGACAGTCGGCAGATTTCCCTTCCTCTCTCCCCTTATCACTTGTCACTTATCACATGACTGGAGAGAGGAACGAGAAGCTGCCTTCAGAACTGTGAGTACACATGGGAGGGGGAGGAGAGGGGGGACACTCTGATGTAAGTGGGTGCTGATGGGTCCACTCTGATGTGAAGGGGGGTGCTGATGGAGACACTTTGATGTAAGGGGGTGCTGATGGGGACACTCAAAATTAAAGTGGGCCGGTCTGGTTAAATTCCAGGGCCACATTTGTGTCCCAGTCCAGCCCTGGTTACAGACAACAGTCAGTGCTGTGTTCACAGTAGAGTTTAAAGGGCATGTCATGTGGAAGGTTACATCCACATTAAGCAATTATAAATGTGTGTATAGATGTATATAGCCGTGGGATCTTAGGACCCAGTAGCAACGATTCCTGTGCTTATAAGCCCTCATCCAACATGGCCCCCTATAGGCCTGAAGAAGGAGCGCATGCTCCTCAAACACGTCACCTATTGGTTCTCCTCTACCTGGAAGGGACGACATCCCTCGGCTCACTGTGAGTGTTCCAGACCCAGGAAGTGTCGGCGATCACCGGAGCAGCCAGCTCTGAGTCACCAGCAAGCAGCCTCACGAATGCATCTCCTTCATGGATGTTTGGCATATTGTGCCTAAATGCTTGTTACTACTTTACTCTTGTGAGTACCCATATCTATTTGTGAAAATAAATCTACTTTCATACTGCACTTAGAGTGGGGCCTGTGTTTTATTCTCAGCTGTCCACAAGGTTTAGGAGTGTGTCTATGTGAATATTTGACCATTCTTCCAGAAGCGTACTTGTGAGGTCAGGCACTGATGTGGATGAGAAGGCCTGGCTCGCAGTCTCCGCTCTAATTCATACCAAAGATGTTCTATCGGGTTGAGGTCAGGACTCAACCCGGCAGCCCAGTCAAGTTCCTCTACCCCCAAACTCGCTCATCCATTTCTTTAGGTAGCTTGCTTTGTGCACTGGTGTGCAGTCACGTTGGAACAGGAAGAGGCCATCCCCAAACTATTCTCACAGATTTGGGAGCCTGAAATTGTCCAAAATGTCTTGGTATGCTGACGCCTTAAGAGTTTCCTTCACTGGAACTAAGGGGCCAAACCCAACCCGTGAAAAACAACCCCACACCATAATCCCCCCCCCCACCAAATGATTTGGACCAGTGCACAAAGCAAGTTCCATAAACACATGGATGAGCGAGTTTGGGGTGGAGGAACTGACCTCAACCCGATAGAACACCTTTGGGATGAATTAGACTGGAGATTGCGAGCCAGGCCTTCTCGTCCAACATCAGTGCCTGACCTCACAAATGCGCTTCTGGAAGAATAGTCAAACATTCCCATAGACACACTCCTAAACCTTGTGGACAGCCTTCCCAGAAGAGTTGAAGCTGTTATAGCTGCAAAGGGTGGGCCAACTCAATATTGAACCCTACGGACTAGGACTGGGATGCCATTAAAGTTCACGTGCGTGTAAAGGCAGGTGTCTCAATACTTTTGGTAATATAGTGTAGGTGCAGTTTTGCCATAGTCATGTGATATTTGGTTTCAAAGACCAAACAGTTGCGTCATTAAGAACAATGTTGTTTCCTACCTGCTCTCCCTGGTGTTTGTTTTTTCCAAAGAAACCAAATGGCTAATAGCAAGACCCCAAGAATCGAGCCAAGAATAATAGTTGCACTTTTAAATCGTTCACGATCATTATTAAAAGGTAAGGAGGACATCTTTTCATCTGCAGAAAGAAAAATGTTTACCTATAGATTAAACTTCAAGGTATTTTCCTAATTAACCACAAACATAAAATGCTGCAGATAAGCAGGTAAAACTGAGAGTAGGGATAGAGAAGTGAAGAGCAGTCGGACACGGTGAATACTGTAATGTTCAATTCTCTCATTTGTCCCAGAGAGGTTAAAGTCATAAAAATGTTTTCATACCAACCTCTGTTAACCCCTCCCTGCCCAGCCCCAGTATCCCTTTCTGTCAATCTTTATACTGGCAGTAGGGGACTGGCTACCCAATCACGTGACCACTGTGATTGGCTGTCACAGGTCACAAAATTGGGAGCCCATCCCACTGGTTCCTGAACACTGCTAGAGACCAAGAACTGTCCATGACCGCTCAGTCTCTGTGCTGGGAGTGTGTAGTGAGCACAGAAACCTCGGCTGTCCATGAACGTATATGTTTGCCATGTGGGCTTTAAGGGCCACCTTTTTTTCTGCTGCACATATGCATTACGTGGGTGATAAGAAGATAACCTTTTTACCCCAGAAGAGCTCTTAAAATAGTTTTCAGCTCTAGGATAACCTCTGCTAAAAACAAGTGGGAAGAATGCCCCTTACATAGGTGGACGGTAAGAAGAATGTCCCACTTACAGATAGCTAGAAAGGGCCACTGGTGTCATGGCATTGGGTCTATCAAGTGGCATTGTCCCAACAACTATGAAGGCACCTTCAAATTGGATGTCAGTGATCCACATCTCAAGGTCCCCTAGAAACCTGTAGAGCAAGGGTAGGCAACCTTAGAGAGGTGAGAGATCCATACCTCCCTACAGTCCTGGATCGAGCGGGACTTTCCCACATTTACAAGTTTGTCCCTGTCCCGCGGTGCAGGGGCTTTGTCCCACATTATTCTGTTGATTAATGTTGCCTTCTAGCTCAATAGGACCTGCAGCAGTGTGCACATTCGGAGCAGCCAGAGATTGGTGAGCAAGACAGCTGGGTGTGCACTGTGCAGCCCCCATGAGAGAGTGCAGCTGTCAGATCCAAGCTATGATGTCGGGTGTGGGTGGGACTGCTACCCAGACCCGCCCCCTCTGTAAAGCAACCACTGCATAGGGAGAGAGGCATTTGTACTTCAAGGTCCCTCAAAAATTATTTAACCACTTCCCTTCCGGCCTATAGCAGATTGACAGCCGGGCAGTGGTTCAGTTATCCTGACTGGGCATCATATGACGTCCAGCAGGATAACAGCCGCCGCATCGCAGCGATCGGTGGAGTGGTGTGTCAGTCTGACACACCGCTCCACCGATCTTGTTAAAGAGCCTCCGGCGGAAGCTCTTTACCACATGATCAGCCATGTCCAATCGCGGCTGATCACGATGTCAATAGGAAAAGCCGTTGATCGGCTTTTCCTCACTCGCGTCTGACAGACGCGTAAAGGAGAGCCGATCGGCAGTTTTCCTGACAGGGGGGTCTGGGCTGCTTGTTTATCAGCGCAGCCCCCCCTTGGATGCCCACACTAGACCACCAGGGAAGCCGCCAGGACCACCAGGGAAGGCGGCAACATGTGGATGGCCAAGTTTGTACCCTATGGCCATCCACATGTGCAAATTATGCCCAATCTGTGCCAATCAGTGCCCACAAATGGGCACTGACTGGCACCATTATATATCAGTGATGCCCAGCAATGCCACCTATCAGTGTCATCAGTGCCACCAATCAGTGTCATTAGTGCCACCCATCAGTGTCCATTGGTGCCACCTGTCAGTGCCCACCAATCAGTGCCCATCCATGCCACCTATCAGTGCCACCCATACTGTAAGTACCCATCAGTGCCACCCATAAGTACCCATGAATGCCACCTACGAGTGCCCATCAGTGCCGCCTATGAGTGCCCATCAGTGCCACCTATAAGTGCCCATCCGTGCTGTATACCAGTGCCACCTATCAGTGCCCATCAGTGCCGCCTATCAGTGCCCATCATCAGTGCCCATCAGTGCCACCTCATCAGTGCCACCTCATTGGTGCCACCTCATCGGTGCCCATCAGTGCATCCATATCAGTGCCCGTCTTGAAGAAGAAAACATACTTATTTACAAAACATTTTAACAGAAACAAAGAAAAGCTTGTTTTTTTACAAAATTTTCGGTCTTTTTTTATTTGTTGCGCAAAAAAGAAAGCTCTATTTGTGGGAACAAAATGATAAAAAATTTGTTACAGTGCAGTTACAGGGTACAGTGTTGTATGACCGCGCAATTGTCATTCAAATTGCGACAGCGCTGAAAGCTGAAAATTGGCCTGGGCAGGAAGGTGTCTAAGTGCCCTGTATTGAAGTGGTTAAGCACCCCCAAAATTTACATTAGTATTTGTAGATGTTACTGTGTTTTTTTTTTTTTTTTTTTTTTTTATGTCATTGCCTGCATATCCTCTATTGCTGCCTGGAAACTGGGGACTATTTTTTTTCTTGTGGAGGGATACAGCAGCCTGGCCGCATAATCTGATGATCTTTACTTAGACCCCGCAAGAAGATTTCAGAGGTGGATTTATATACAATCTCTTTTCTGCCTCCTCAGCCAATGGGAAACACTGTACCCGGCCCGCCTTGTTTGACTTTTAAAGCGGAGTACCACCATAAGAATTTTTTACATTAAAAGACTCCTTTTAACCTAGAAAAAATCATTTGGAGAGAAACTTTTTTTATACTTATCAGAAAGGGCCTGTTGCTATGTAGTCCTGGTAATCTGCCACTTCCTGATCCGTGGAGTTCCTCGAGACTTCCTCCCTCAACTGTGCTCCTTGGAAATGATGACACATCATTTCCCAGGAGTTTGTGGGCAGTACTGTGCTCAGCGCTACGGCTGCCGTTGTATCGCGCATGCACGAGATTGAGTTACCCAGCATGCACCTCTCCCAAAGTATTCCAGGAAGCAATCTAGATTGGGCTTCACATGCCCACATTGAGGATAAAAACGGCCACAGTCGGAGGCATAAAAGATACAAGTAATATAAATATATATTTTAAAAAGCGATCTTGATCATTGTATTGTCTTTTTGAAATTTAATTGCAATAATAGTAGGATGCAAAAAAAAAAGAAGAAGAGGAGATGTCGGCAGCTGCATTGAAGGGGGAGAGAGAGGAGAGAACACAGCCTGCTATGGGGACACGCTGTAAGGAGCAGACAGATTCCTCAGCCCCAGCACTGAAAAACAGTGAGTTGTGTTACCCTGCACTGCTGCCAGCATGGAGCTCCAGAGAACAAAATCGTTCATCCAATCCCTCCAGGCTTGTATACTGACACCAGCAAGACTTGTGATAAAGATTGTCTGTGGGGCATACAGAACACAGACAGAGACTGTATTCCTTCCTGCCAGCACAAGTCATATGGTACTTACAGAGACTCTTATGCCCTGTACACATGACAGGTTTTGGCATCGGAATAAACTCTGAAGGTTTCTCCGACGGAACTCCAACGGAATTCCGCTCAAGCGGTCTTGCATACACACGGTCACACCAATGTCCGACCGTCCAGAACGGACGACGGGACTAGAAAAAGGAAGTTCAATAGCCAGTAGCCAATAGCTTCCGCCTCGTACGTGTTTCAGAGCATGCGTCGTTTTTGGTCCGTCGGAACAGCATACAGACGAGCGGTTTTCCCGATAGGAATTGGTTCCGTCGGAAATATTTAGCTAGGTCCGTCAGAATTTTTGAAAAAAAAAGTCAGATGAGGCATACACACGATCAGAATAGATGATGAAAAGCTTCCATCTGACTTTTTCTGTCGGACATTCCGCTCGTGTGTACGCGACATAACAGGGAGAAAATAATCTGTGATGTCTGAGTGTTCTGTCCATCCATCCATAAATTTAACATAAATGTTGCTGGTGTCACAATACAAGAAGAATGTATTGAAAAATGACAGGATATTGTCTGGTGGCATTCTACTAAACCTATGTTTAATACACTTTAGTAACAAGGACTCTTGAATGTAGCGCCCTCCTGATCCCTTCACTGAGTACGTAGTGCACTCCTAATCTCTGCATTGTGTACCTAGCGCACAACTCATGATCTCTGCATTGTGTGCATAGTGAACCCTGCGCATTCCTGAGCCCTTCACTCTGCACGTAACGCATTCCTGAACTCTGTACGTAATGGACTGAATCCTTCTGCACTTTGTGTAACGCACACTTCCATAGTTCATGCAAGACCATTTGTAATGAAAGCTTTTCATTCTTTTTGAGTGTCCCTCATTCTGAAGTTCAAAAGTTGGGAGGTATGGAGATCTACCTGAATAATGTGGGAAAAGTCAAGAATCAACGGGCACAGTGTCCTGTTGGTAGGTCCAGTTCACAGCAGAGCGTGGTTACAGGAAAGGTGCGTTCAGAGCGCGCTTCCTGCACTGCAAACCACACTGCCTTTGGATCTGCTGTGGGTGGCAATACATTGTTAATGGCTCCCCAATTGCACATTGCAAATGTAGTACATTTGCCTGCACCAGATTGCATGCAGTATCATATAATTTGGTGCACTGTGTTTTTGAAAAGTAGTGTTTTTTTGTGTGCAATACACATCCCATTTAAATGAATGGACACTGAATCACACAGGAACACAGACTCCTACCCCCTTTAGCTGCAGAGGCAGCAGCCGAGGTTATACACAATGGCAGCCCATCGATAAGGGGCACAGGGGCGCTGCCCCTCCTAATCCATGTGCCCGGCCCCTAATCTACAAGCAGGGCACTGGGTGCATGTATTTCAATGGGCTTTTTTTTTTTAAGTACATGAATAGAACCTGAGGCTGGAATTGGCTTAAAAAAAGGGTGGGGGAGGGGGGAGGGGAGCACTGCGCCATGAGTTCACCCAGTTGTGTGACAATAGCGAATTAATATTCGCTATTGTCTTCCTGATTCTCCTCCCGGCCAATCAGGAAGCGGGTCCTGAGACCCGATTTTCCAGGGAGTCCTAAGTCCCACTTCCTGGTCAGCCGGGAGGAGAAGCAACAGCCGTGGCTCTTCTTCTGGGGTAGCTGCAGCAAGGAGCAGCAGCTCTACCTCGGATCCTTGTCATCTGCCTCCTAAGGTAAGGAGGCCTCTAATCGCTGCCACTCTGTCCGTCTCCCGCGGGTGGGCGGGGAACCGCTCCTCTTTCCATCCAACTCCAGGGGGGGACGGGGATTTGGAGGGTGGTGGTTGCCATTAGATTGCCACAACCCCCCAAAATATTGAGCACCAGCCACAACTGGTTATACACATGCTGCGGCAGAAGTTGTACTACCTATCATCGATTGCAACCCATTCAAATGAATGGCACCTCTCCACAAATGCCCCACAACCATGTGCTTTGCATGCAGTTGCAGCATGCCAGTGCAGGGTCAAAGGCAGAGGCGTAGCTTGAAGCTTGTGGGCCACTACTTCCAACATGCGTGCAGACACATCCACCGCACACCAATATACACAAAGTGGCTTAAGAGTTTTGAGTTCCTCTTTACATCAGAGGCCAGGGATCACTGCTGGAGAATCAGAGGGCAGGGACACCTGGCAGCTCACTTGGCAGAGGTCCTTTCCCATCCCAGCACTGTATACAGCTCTCCCACACTGCACAGGGCTAAAATCACATTCCTTTACACACAGTCTGTCTTCACAGGGTGTATCTGGCTTTTATGTTGCCCTTCTGACCTGTGAAATTCTCTGGTTGGAATGGCAGTGTAGTTGCAGTAGGCAGATACACCCTGTGCAGATTGTGGCTAACTGGCTATGTTGTAAAGGAATGTGATTTCAGCCCTGCGGAGAAGGAACAGTACAGAGTGCTGTAATGGGAAAGAAGCTCAGCAGCCAGGCATAGCATGCAGGGTGGAGGGGGTGGTCAGGGGGCTTTGGGGGGACAACTTAGATCTGGGAGGGCAAAACCATGTGACACAAAATCTGGAGCCTGAAGCCCTTCAGGGGCCCCCCGAGGAGGTGTTAAGGGATTTGTTTTAGCAATTTCTGAAGGTTTCTCTGTCAGTGTTGGCAGGTGTTGGGTGAAGGTCACATCCCAGAGGTGTGTGTCTTTTCCCCAGTTGTCAGGGAAGTTGGGTAAGTAGACATCCCCAGGTGGAGGGGTACAGAGAATCCCAGCTGGTGACTAGGAGACACTGAGCAGTGTCATACCTCACCAGTGACATCGGTCCCATCATGGCTACAGGATGGCACTCTCCTCCTCTTGCCTCGCTGAGCTTGGTTACCATTCTATGTTGCCAGCACACAGCACAGACACTTCCCCATCCTGGGCTGTTCTCACCTTGTGCTCCTCCCCATTCAGGAAATGGCTCACAGCTTCTCCCCAGCCAATGGGAACAGAGGGGTGTGGACTGTGGAAGGCAAAGTAGAAGCCCAGTACTGGAGCGTGGCTGTGGGGCACTAGGGCAGATCGAAGCTGGATTTTTTGGAGGATATGATAATATGACAGGGAGGCTGCAGGGGCCCCCTGGAGCTAGGGGCGGGGTTGCGATTGTGACCCCCTGCAACCCCTTATGCTACGCCCATGGTCCAAGTGGTTAAAGCAGGTGGTAAGTAGGAGATACAACACCTCCTTACCACCTGCTTCAACCCCTTTATCATTGTACTGCACAAGGTTGCAAGGTTTCTGCAGCCTCCAATGGTTGTTAGTTTACCACTCTGTGGCTGGGCAAGGTATTTACTACGAGGGACCTAGGAAAGCAGAAGCCAGTGGGCAGAGTGTAGAACAGTATGCTGGAGAAGTGTGTTTCCTCCTATGCAGTTCACTTAGTGAGTGTTTCAGGTCCTGTTCTGCAAGACCGCGGCACTGAGTGTGCAGCACAATGTGCCCCTTCCACACATGTGAGCGCTACTCCCGGGGGCACCTTTCCCATCCAGGCGCAACCTTTTCCTAGACCAGATACAGAGAGGCGGAGTGCAGTTTGTATCACTCTGCTGGAGTGTGGCCGCCTTCTCACTCCAGCAGGGCAGGCTCCGCTCTTCACTGTTCTGGAAAATGGCGGGTCGGCAAGCTCAGGGTGCGATCTACCAGTCACCTGGCTGTGATCGACTGGTAGATTGCGATCAACGGGTTGCTAGCCCCCGCTCTTGAGGAACTAAAGGTTTCCACAGTCACTGCTTCTTTGCTGCGCCACCTGCTCAGCCACTATGAATGAAGAAACACAGCACTATGACTGTGTAGACTCTCGTTACTCCACATGGAGTCCACCTGCTCAGCGGGGAATCTGTCTGCTGATCCCTACTCCGCTATGCAGAGGGGACACAGACACAGCCCTCTCTCCTCTATTGGTGGTCAGATGTAAACAAACCGCCTGTCAGTTTGCACCTGACTGCCATCCGATCCACCAGATGAAAGGGGAACGGAGCAGATCGGATTGGATGTCGGCACTAGGTGGGTGCAAATGGACTTGTGTGAAAGGAGTCTTTATGGTTCTAAGGATTCTCTCCCTGCCATTATGTTACAGCACTAAACTTTGGTGTCACCCCCCCCCGGGGCCACTGAGCAATCCGGGGCTCTGAGCAAGCTAGCGCATCAGCACAGCTCTCCCCCCTGTGTAATCCCCTTAATGTAACCCTCCCCCGTGCAATTCTCCCTAAAGGCGACGCCACTGCGTGTCATGTTGGTGAGGTGTCATCATCATCTGTGCTGCTGCACACTGCTGTCTGTGTCATTTCAAGAGTCAATTTCATGTGTGTGTGCCGCCCATTCTAATTTCTTGATTTCTCAATTCCTGTCCCTGAGCTACTTACTTTATCGAAAATAAAATAAGAAATATGTTTTTGCCTGAATATGTATCCTAAATCACATTGCTAATTGCATATTGTACTTATTTGTAGCCTAAATACTGAAATTTGCACTTAAAACTGGCATTTGGTAACTTTTGGATATGCCAGTAAAAACTTGACTGTGCCAGTAAATTTTGGGTGTTGTGTCAGTGAATTTCAATCTGGTAGGTTGGTAACACTGGTATATAGTTAAGAACAGACTTAAAGTTGAGGGCAACAGATGGAAGAAATGTATAATATATACAGGTACAGATTGATATACCTATAAATAGGAGTTTAACAACTTCAATACCGGCCACTTTTACCAATTTTCAGCTTTCAGCACTGTCGCACATTCAATGATAATTGCACGGTCATGCAACACTACTCATATGACGTTTTTATAGTTTTTTTGAGACAGAGCTTTCTTTTGGTGGTATTCAATCACCACTGGGTTGTTTTTATTTTTTGCTAAAAAAACAAAAAACACTGAATATTTTGGAAAAAAAAAATTGTAAATAAGTAGTTTTTCTCCTTCACCGATGGGCACTGATGAGGTGGTACTGATGGGTAGGCACTTATATGCCACACTGATGGGCACTGATAGACCACATGGATAGATGGCACTGATGTGCACTGATGAGATGGCACTGATATGCAGCACTGATGGGCCACATGGATAGATGGAACTGATGTGCACTAATGGGCACAGATGAGATGGCACTGATGGGTAGGCACTGATATGCAGCACTGATGGGCCACATGGATAGATGGCACTGATTTACACTGATGGGCACTGTTGGGGCTGCACTGATAATCAGTGTCCTGATTTGCTGTGCAGGTCTCCCCTGTGAGGAAGGTTAGGGTTCATGCACACTGGACTCTCCCTAGGTGCCTCACTCTGGCAGCAGAAAAACGATGGACACTGGTAAACGCGTGTCATGTTTAGCAGCATCAAGCACTTGGGTGTTGATTCATTTCACTGGGCAAAACTAGCCATTGAAAATAATTAATGCACAAGCGCTAAATGTGCTTAGCGTTAACACGCGTTTACATGCATTTTTGCTCTCCTCTCCTGAACATGATTCTGCGTTCAGGAAAGAAGCATTCACTGCCTTTAAATGCTGTTGCTCCTAAACTCTGGTAAAAGCCTATGTGTGTATGGACACATAGGCTTTTATAGAGTTGTGTTCAGGGGCTTAGGCAAAAAATGTAGGTTTTAGGAGCAGTGCATGTGCATGAGGCCTAAGATCGACTTCTGTCGAGTGGGAGTGACGACACATTGATCAAAATCCGACTGATCTCTGCTGAACCAGACAAAATTTGGTCCATCTATGGACAGCTTAAGTCCCAGTTCACACTGATGTGGTGTGGGATTTGCAGCGATTCCTGTGCGTTTTCCGCATCACAATCGCACTCTGTTCATGCGACACCCCAAAAACGTTTTTGCAAAAGTGCAATTCCAGTGTGGCAACAAAAGGTGCATGCACCTTTTTCGTGCACATGCATATAAAATTAATTGGTTCAATGTGGTGCGATTCCTGTCCGAATCACATACAGTTCCCCACACTGCATCAGTGTGAACCGGGACTAAAGCGGAACTTTACCCAAAAAGGAGAGTTCTGCTTGTTTGCATCTTTCCCCTCCTCCAGGGCCACGTTTGGCACTTTTTGGGGAGGAGGGGGGAGTGGGTACCTGGGTTTGACCCACTCCTACTTCTGGTCAGATCCCCCCTCCTTCCCCCCACAGCCTTCTGGGACACATGACAGGTCCCAGAAGACTGTGGGACCATTCACAAGGTGCAGCACGGCTCTCGCATGCACAGTAGGAAACTGGCCATGAAGCCGCAAGGCTTCACTGCCGGTTTCCCATACCTAAAATGCCAAAGCCTGGACCTGAAACCTGAGGAATGGGCTCGGGTGAGGACATCGCTGGATCCCTGGACAGGTAATTTTCCTTATAATAAAAGTTAGCAACTACGGTATTTGTAGCTACTGACTTTTAATTTTTTGGGGGGATCCTGGAGCTTCTCTTTAAGACAAGACTGCAAGATGCAATGTAACCACCTATCTGAAAGAAGCTTTAGGCCAGCCATTCTTGTCCAGGATTCCTCCAGGGATGTTCCTTGAACTGTGGTTGATTTTTCTCCCCACTGATGATGCTTCCATACTTCCTGGGTCAACACCACTTGGCAGAGCCAGCAGCATGACACCAATGATCTTTTAAGCTGTCTGTAGGGGTTGCATTCTTCCTACTGACCGATAATGTAAGGGAGAAAAAAATACCCCCAAATAAGGTTGTGGGACTTTAACGGCAACAGTGTAATGTAAAAACAATTTTATTCCATAGAAAAACTTATATATGTATACAAAACATTAGGATAGTTAATAAACATAACACAGTGAACACAATAAAAAGCTGAAACACAGCTGTACTGCTCTGATCAGGAATCATACCTACATGGGGCTTCCGCACTGTGAGACAGACTTCTTCGTAGAGGTTACTCTCTTTCCACTCTGAAAAAGGCATTCAAGCGAGCCAATGGACATACCAGATGCGAGCTACTGTTTAGCCATCGAAGGAAGTCCGATGACTACCCTACAGTCAGGCTCATTACGAGGTTTAGCAATCAACACGAATCCATAAAATTAATTCTTAACAAGTTTTGGCATACCTTATTTGATGACCCCATGCTACGCCCACATTTAACTGCACGACCGGCCATTACATATCGACGCACCAGCTCACTAAGAGACCAATTGGTCCAGAGTGAATTTGTAGGCGACTTCCGAAACGATCCATGTAAAAGGTTTGGGACCTTCACCTGCGGTGGTTGCTCTATATGCAGATATATGAACACCATTAAAAATATCATTCTCCCTAATGGCCGACCGTACCAACCCCATCACTTTTTCAAATGCAAGACCGAGGGGGTGATATACCTTCTTACCTGTCAGTGCCAACGCTTCTACGTTGGGAAGACCAAACTGAAGTTCTCCCTGCGAGCCTCCAGGCACATCGCTTCCATGAAAAAGGCAAACCCAGATCTCCCTCTGGGAAGGCACGTAATTCATGAACATCATGGGATCTTTCCAGGAATTCAATTTTTGATCCTGGATAGAATCCATCCCAACCCCAGGGGCGGGGACTGGAACAAGGTCCACTTACAACGGGAAGTCCGTTGGATTGCTGACCTTGCTTCCACCTCGCCCCCGGGCTTAAATGAACAGCTTAGTTATAGGCCATTTTTAGAGGGGTCTACATCAGGAGAATATGAGAAAGATATATAGTCTCCTATATCGTGGTTTCTCCCCCTCTCCCCCCCCCCCTTTGATCTAACATACTGTCCGATCGTCCAATCTAGGTTGGTCACCTGTGTAAGGTTATGTTTAAATCATCTACTTAGATTTGTCTACCCCTGACCTGCTCATCGTGTTTTAGTTCCTTGATGATGTACATTTGACCTGTTTTCATGCCCTGCAGTTGTTGGATTTCTCATTTCCATGTCATTTTATGGCGCACTATATGTTCGGGTACATCTGTTGGCCCCTCTTTGCCCCGCCCGGCGCAGGGGGGCTTCCCAGGGACTCTGTGTCCCTCTTGGGGGGCCTTTTTCATGTGGCGTCCTTGCGGGCATCTAGATGCCTCTCTGCGTCGGTGGGCCGCCACTGCATGACCCACCTCTCAGGCCTACGCCTGTGGGGTGCGCCGTGCAGTGATGGCTCGGGGTCCCCCCTATCCTGTTTGACACCTTTTACATGTTGCCCCCTACTTCCAAAAGCTCTGATAATACAGTAGGTCCCCTCTTTTGTTTAATATGTTCACATAATAAACATGGAGAACCATGGATGCATCTGTGCTTGACATGATCCTCCTATCCTGTGGTCTTACTATATAGCCGGCTATTATATTGTTACGACGCTCCTGGCTGCTAAGATACAGTTGGCTGCGCTCTGTCTCCTCTCACAGAAGAGTGGGAGGAGTTCTGGGCTAATCCTGATTGGAGTGAGAATGTGGGGATGCCGCAGAGAGTGTGGTGTCG
The DNA here is from genome assembly GCA_037952835.1 of Lithobates septentrionalis. NCBI lineage: Eukaryota > Metazoa > Chordata > Amphibia > Anura > Ranidae > Lithobates > Lithobates septentrionalis. The sequence goes on from JBBDGP010000149.1 coordinate 5,365,088, forward strand.
CCGCGAAATCACTCTCACCCGGAGGTTCCTTTTTCTTTGCTCTCTTCCATGCTAATTGACGTGATCTATGCTAAGTGCCGATTCACACTAGACGCGGCACGACTTGCAGGTCGCCTCACCGAGGCGACCTGCACACGACTGCCGGGGCGACTTGCAAGACGACTTCTGTATAGAAGTCTATGCAAGTCGCCCCCAAAGTAGTACAGGAACCTTTCTTCTAAGTCGGAGCGACTTGCGTTGCTCCGATTAGAACGGTTCCATTGTACAGAACGGGAGGCGACTTGTCAGGCGGCTAGGTCGCCTGACAAGTCGCCCCCGTGTGAACCGAGCCTTATTGACAGATCAGTGTCACGCCCGACCCCTCCCCTCTCAGTTTTTTAAATGCTGCAGTGATCAGTGTCAGTCTGTCATTGCCCTGAATGGAGGCGACCCATTTGAACATAGATGCTGCAAGAGCTGACGCCCACTAACTAAAGAGCCTTATACCGGTATGTAAGCTTTTACCTTGTCGCTTTATATAAGTCCAGGCACTTTACTTACTTTACATTGATTTACCTTCTCTCACACAGCACTCTCTCTGTTTGTTTGCAGGCTCTGCTGGTGTGAAGATCAATATGTTCATGCAAGCTAATCAATGACCATTTAATTGGTACCCCACACTCCCTTCATATAGCCCTTTTTTCTACTCGCCCTAGATTCACCACTGTATATTCTCTAGCACTCAGGTACGATACTATTTACTGAGCCGACTATGACCCATTTTTGACTTAGATAATCTTTAATTGAATACCATATTTTTTATTATCCTTTTCAGACATCCACTTGGGTCTGTGCCTTCCTGACAGTACCCTCTTGGACGGGCTCCGTGATTCGGTGTCTCTTTTTTGGGGGTGGATCAGTGTGGGCAGAGTGGGGCCAACCACACACACCCAGGCTCCGGTTTTTGGATCCGTGGGTGGTTTTGATGTATCCGCCACCGTGATTTGGGCAATGGGTGCTCCAACACTGTCATGTTTGGGTAGGCTGTTTCTCTTGTTTTGTTTTCATAGACTTCATGTTCTCTATGCAATGCTATGACAATATTATGCGGTAGAAAATGTTGTATTTATTTATATTTTTTCTAACCTTGTATTTCACCATACAGTAAGAGCTTGTCCCACAAGTCTCCCTTGACAAAGGGACGGTCAGTTTCAGTCCCGAAACGCGTAGGCCTTCGTGGAAGACATTACAAGCATCTTTATCCAATGCACATCAGTACAGCTGTGTTTCAGCTTTTTATTGTGTTCACTGTGTTATGTTTATTAACTATGCTAATGTTTTGTATACATATATAAATAGTTTTTACATTACGCTGTTGCCGTTAAAGTCCCACATCCTTATTTGGGGGTATTTTTTTCACCTATCAATCTAGGGATGTTGGCAACATACATGATCTAGCTGGATGGTAACCTTTTTCTATTAACCACTTGAGCCCTGGACCATTATGCTGCCTAAGGACCAGAGGTCTTTTTCCAATTTGGCACTGCGTCGCTTTAACTGGTAATTGCGCGGTCAATGCTGTACCCAAACGAAATTTGCGTCCTTTTCTTCTCACAAATAGAGCTTTCTTTTGATGGTATTTGATCACCTCTGCGGTTTTTATTTTTTGCGCTATAAACGGAAAAAGACCGAAAATTTTGAAAAAAAAATGATATATTCTACTTTTTATTATAAAAAAATCCAATAAACTCAATTTTAGTCATACATTTAGGCCAAAATGTATTCGGCCACATGTCTTTGGTAAAAAAAAATGTCGATAAGCGTATATTTATTGGTTTGCGCAAAAGTTATAGCGTCTACCAACTAGGGTACATTTTCTGGAATTGACACAGCTTTTAGTTTATGACTGCCTATGTCATTTCTTGAGGTGATAAAATGGCAGAGCAGTACAAAACCCCCCCCAAATGACCCCATTTTGGAAAGTAGACACCCAAAGGAAATTGCTGAGAGGCATGTTGAACCCATTGAATATTTTTTTTTTTTTTTGTTAAAAGTGATTGAATAATGACAAAAAAAAAAAAAAAAAAATTTACAAAAAGTTGTCACTAAATGATATATTGCTCACACAGGCCATGGGCCTATGTGGAATTGCACCCCAAAATACGATCAGCTGCTTCTTCTGAGTATGGGGATACCACATGTGTGGGACTTTTTGGGAGCCTAGCCGCGTACGGGACCCCGAAAACCAATCACCGCCTTCAGGCTTTCTAAGGGCGTGAATTTTCACTCTTCACTGCCTATCACAGTTTCGGAGGCCATAAAATGCCCAGGTGGCACAAAACCCTCCCAAATGACCCCATTTTGGAAAGTAGACACCCCAAGATATTTGCTGAGAGGCATGGTGAGTATTTTGCAGCTCTCATTTGTTTTTGAAAATGAAGAAAGACAAGAAAAAACATTTTTTTTTTTCAATTTTCAAAACTTTGTGACAAAATGTGAGGTCTGCAAAATACTCACTATACCTCTCAGCAAATAGCCTTGGGTGTCTACTTTCCAAAATGGGGTAATTTGGGGGGGTTTTGTGCCACCTGGGCATTTCATGGCCTCCGAAACTGTGATAGGCAGTGAAGAGTGAAATCAAAAATTTACGCCCTTAGAAAGCCTGAAGGCGGTGCTTGGTTTTCGGGGTCCCGCACGCGGCTAGGCTCCCGAAAAGTCTCACACATGTGGTATCCCCATACTCAGGAGAAGCAGCAGAATGTATTTTGGGGTGTAATTTCACATATTCCCATGGCATGTTTGAGCAATATATCATTTAGTGACAACTTTGTGCAAAAATAAAAAAAAATTTGTCTCTTTCCCGCAACTTGTGTCACAATATAAAATATTCCATGGACTCGACATGCCTCTCAGCAAATAGCTTGGGGTGTCTACTTTCCAAAATGGGGTCATTTGGGGGGGTTTTGAACTGTCCTGGCATTTTATGCACAACATTTAGAAGCTTATGTCACACATCACCCACTCTTCTAACCACTTGAAGACAAAGCCCTTTCTGACACTTTTTGTTTATATGAAAGTTTTTTTTTTTTGCAAGAAAATTACTTTGAACCCCCAAACATTATATATATTTTTTTAAAGCAAATGCCCTACAGATTAAAATGGTGGGTGTTTCATTTTTTTTTCATACAGTATTTGCGCAGCGATTTTTCAAACGCATTTTTTGGGGAAAAAACACACTTTCTTTAAATTTTAATTCACTAAAACACACTATATTGCCCAAATGTTTGATGAAATAAAAAAGATGATCTTATGCCGCGTACACACGAGCGGACATTACGGCGGACTTTGCCCGGCGGACTGGATTTCGTCGGACAATTCGATGTGTGTGGGCTCCAGCGGACTTTGTTTTCTCAAAAGTTCGACGGAATTAGATTTGAAACTTGTTTTAAATTTATCCGTTGAAATCGAGTCCGGTCGAAAAGTCCGCCGTCTGTATGCTAGTTCGACGGACAAAAAGCCACGCTAGGGCAGCTATTGGCTACTGGCTATGAACTTCCTTGTTTTAGTCCGGTCGTACGTCATCACGTACGAATTCGACGGACTTTGGTGGATTGTGTGTAGGCAAGTCCGTTCATTCACAAAGTCCGTCGGAAAGTACGTCGAAAAGTCCGCCGGGCAAAGTCCGCCGTAATGTCCGCTCGTGTGTACGCGGCATAAGGCCGAGTACATGGATACCAAACATGACATGCTTTACAATTGCGCACAAACGTGCAGTGGCAACAAAATAAATACTTTCTTAAAAGCCTTTAAAAGCCTTTACAGGTTACAACTTTAGATTTACAGAGGAGGTCTACTGCAAAAATGACTGCCCTCGATCTGACCTTCGCGGTGATACCTCACATGCATGGTGCAATTGCTGTTTACGTTTGACGACAGACCGCCGCTTGCGTTTGCCTTAGCGCGAGAGCAGGGGGCGACAGGGGTGCTTTTTTTTTATTATTTTTTTCCTTTTTTATCTTATTTTTAAACTGTTCCTTTCATTTTTTTTTTTAAAATCATTTTTATTGTTATCTCGGGGAATGTAAATATCCCCTATGATAGCAATAGGTAGTGACAGGTACTCTTTTTTGAAAGAATTGGGGTCTATTAGACCCTAGATCTCTCCTCTGCCCTCAAAGCATCTGACCACACCAAGATCGGTGTGATAAAATGCTTCCCCAATTTCCCAATGGCGCTATTTACATCCGGCGAAATCTAAGTCATAAAATGCTTGTAGCTTCCGGTTTCTTAGGCCATAGAGATGTTTGGAGCCACTCTGGTCTCTGATCAGCTCTATGGTCAGCTGGCTGAATCACCGGCTGCATTCTCAGGTTCCCTGTTGAGACAGGAGAGCCAGAGAAAAACACGGAAGACGGTGGGGGGGGCATTCCCTCCCACGGCTTGTAAAAGCAATCTAGAGGCTAATTAGCCGCTAGGATTGCTTTTACATGAAAGCCGACCACTGGCTGAAAAGAATGATACCAAGATGATACCTAAACCTGCAGGCATCATTCTGGTATAACCACTCAAAGTCGTGAATGGCGTACATGAAGACAAATAAATGGTTAACAATAAAGCACAGTAAACGGTAAAGTATAAAAAATTACATACCTGAAAAACAAACGTGATAAAACATAATAACAATAAAACATTGCAGAATAGAATACAGTAAAAAAGAGCAGAACAATAGAGAGAGAATAGAGAGAGAGAGAACAATAAAACGGCAACTATTTAGTTTTATTTTATATATTTTTTTTTTTTTACACTTTTTTTGTAACTAACTTTTATAACTGTAACCGGTTCCAGGTTCGGGTCTCTCAAAATGCGATGGCATCTTGGAAGACCCTGTGAAAGTGTGCCTAGTCTGTGCAATGCTGTACCCTACGCTAATACTCAACTAGTGCATGGTAGCGTTCAAAACATTCACCAATGCAAAGACCAGGATTGTCAGGACAGGAGGGACAATAATAGCGGGTGTCACGCCTATATCCGCACTTGCTGCAGACACAACATCTTTTTTGGGGGTGTTCGTTGGGTAGGGGTACTCGGGAGGACATAAAGAAAATGCCTCTCATGCAGCTGACTGCATTTGGTTGGGGATGTGAATGGGGGAAGTACTGGTGCTGCAGAAGTGGTGGGTTCCCAATTAGAATTGGCGAATGCAGCAGGAAGGGCATTATGGGCACGACGGGCCTGTGTTTGTCTTTTTGGTGGCAGCGGGACACTACTTGTGCTTGCCACCTCACCAGCTTAAACTGCACTTATGGGACTCGCCACGTCACCAAGTGTTACTGCAGTGCGGGTTTGACTACGACCGGGGTGTACTAGGCCGCTGGTGCTTGCCAGTTCAATAAAAAGCTACCAAAAAAACTGTTAGCGATCGCAGGGATCAGGCCTGACTCTGCGAACGCTGCAGTTATGTGTTTAGTGTTTTGTAAGTGACAGTGATCGATCAATACTGCACTTGGGTGGGCTGGGCCGGGCGGAGGGGCAAAACGCAGGTGCTAGCAGGTATCTGGGCTGATCCCGCTAACACTGCGTTTTTGGGAACCCTAAACTGCTGGGGACGCTAGTATAGATCTGATCGGATCAGATATTGATCCGTTCAGATACTATACCACTAAGGGAGGTGTATGGTGCGTGCGTGGGTGTTAGCGGTACTGGCGCTAATCTGACGCTGCCTGGGGCGACGCATATCACCGCCGGGCGATCAGGGGGCTAAACCTTTATTCGGTAATAAACGGCGGGTGCCCTGACACTATAAAAAATAAACGAACTAACCAGCGTCACCCATAACAGTTATACGGTGATCAGTGGTGAAAGGGTTAACTAGGGGGCAATCAAGGGGTTAAAACATTTATTAGGTAGTATATGGGGGTCCCTGTCGCTATAAAACGCTGCCGGCGAACCTAAATATTTACCTCCCTAACTAGCGTCACCAGCGACACTAATACAGTGATCAGAAAAATGATCGCTTAGTGACACTGGCGACAGGGGGTGATCAAGGGGTTAAAACTTTATTAGGGGGGGTTAGGGGGGTACCCTAGACCTAAAGGGGGCTAACCCTAACTGTCCTAACACTGTAACTGTCACAAACTGACACCATGCAGTAATCAGAGAAAAAAAGAAAACTGCTTGGTGTCAGTTTGTGACGGGGGGGTGATCGGGGGGGGGGATCGGGGTGTTTTGTGTGCCTGGCATGTTCTACTGTGTGTGTAGTGTTGGTGCACTCACATTTCAGTCTTCTCTCCTCGGCGCCGGAACGGAAAATACCGAGTCGAGGATAGATGACATCATTTCCTTTGCTGCTGTTTAGCATACAACAGCAAAGGAATGTTCCCATTGGCTGGCGGCGATCGCGAGGGGGGGGCCACGAACGGATGGCCTCCCCCTCACCTCCGATCGCCAGGGGACAAAAGAGGACCGCCTCGGGCAACGGGGGGGGGTCCGATCGGACCCCCCACCCGCGGGAGGCAAATCACGTGTATGTACGTGATTTTGCCTGCCAGTGCCGCCTTGCCGACGTACATCGGCGTGAGGCGGTCCTTAAGTGGTTAATAATGTAAGGGACATCTTTCCCATTGACCCTGAATAAATTGGATTTAGTAAGGGTTCCTCAAAACCTGAAAATTATTTTAGGGGTTCCTCTGGGGTAAAAAATAAGAAGAAGAGATTTAGAAAGGCTGCTTTAGGCAAAATAAACAGCGTCATTACCTCCATATATGTGCAGTTGAAGGTCTTTATTCAGAGGTGTAGGTGAAGACACATGTTGGACTCTGCAGGAGAAGTTCTGCTCTCTGTCCTCCTCAGTGAGTCTTAGTATTATTGAGCTGTTTATACTGTATGTCTCATCCGGATTGTTTTGAAGTTCTCCTTGTAGAACATTGCCCAATGGCTCTCCATCCCGGAGCCATGTGATGTAAATGTCCTTCGGGTAGAATCCAGAGATTTCACAGCACAGGAAACTCGTCTTATTTATCATGACATCATCATTAACAACTGTGATCTTCGGAACAGCTGTTAAATATATTAAAAAAAAGTACAAAGCCAGTATTGCTAGGTCAGTTCCAATGTATATGTAAAATACATGACTACAAATATATGTAAGCTATAATGACATTTACACATTCCTCATGGAGTATGCACTTGTAGCACTGACATTTTTGTTTCCTAATGCCATGTAATGTAAAAGTATGGACAATGCCTTTATTGGTATTTGGCATCATCTAGTGGCCCAAACGTGAAATGGACTTCATTTTATTTTCTATTTCAAGAACATAGAGAAATGTTACAGGAAGTGACTGTTTACATAGTACAAGGATCTACCTACCCAGAATGCCAAGTGACCTACCCATGAATACTTAGTACTGAATTGCATGCTGGGTAGGGTATAAAAGACCATGCGCGGCCATCTTGGGTCTCTTCTGGACGCGTGGCCTGCCTACAAGGACCTGTGAGGATGTTTCCAGACAGCGCGGCCTACACCTGCTGTGGCGCGGCACGATCAGCGACTCTGCTTTGTACCTGTGAGCTGGAAAGATGGTGTGACGGAACTGGGAAGGATCAAGAGATACCTGTCGGAGCCATCTGAGGGTCCGGTCCATCTTGCAGAGCAGAGTGGTGAAACGGCGCCAGCTGGTGAGGAGCAAGACTGAGTGCACCGGAGCGGAGCTGTTCTATTCATTATCCAGACCTGGTTAGGTGAGAGGGCTGCCGCCCATAGTTTATTAACGCACTTTTATACACATAAACTTTTAACACAGTGTTGCTGGGACCTGTAAACCCACAGAGAAGATCTTAAGCAAAAGGACTGAGTTTGAACAGGCCTCAAGCCTATCCTTCACTGTACTACTGACACTGTGTTACTAAAAACCGGAGGCAGTTGCAGGTGTACTGCACTACAAGAATAGTTCCAACATCCATTTTCCTTTAATCCTGGTTTGTTCAACTATTGGATTACAATTCGTACCACACAAATAGCTAGCAGAAGACAGAAGAAAGAAAGGACTGCATCTCTCATTACAACAAGGCCTTGCATCCTATTGATTATCAGAGGGACTGCATTATAAAGCAGGGGGAGCTCCCTAGGAATTGTGTTGTGCTTTATTGAATAACATTTGTCTTCTTGTGGTTAACAGAGGTTGCTGGAAGTGGGAAGGTGCCCAGAGTTAAGGTGTTTTCTCTCTGGGCATTAGTCCCACTTGGAGACTCACTTCCAGGGATCAGTTAAGACAAACTCATGTGTATAGACTGTTGTGAAAAACCTTTTGGGCTATTGCATTACGTTTATGTGACGGTGCAAATACTGTCATTATTATTCTATACCATTTCCAGTAAAATTCCGTTCCTGGTTAAGTACCATTGGTGTGGAGTGCTGTTCTTATTTTCAGCAGCTGAAACATCGGATGCCCAGGTAATAACAAAGGTATATTATTACTTTATTGCACAGTGTGGGGTTGTTTTTTTTTTACTATTTACTTCACATCAATACTGCACCACAGCTGTGTCAAGGGGATTGAGTCAAGTTATCGGGGTTGTAAGAGCAGAATACAGGCCCAATCAAATACCAGCAGCTCCTTTTGGTCAGAGCTACACGCTTATATATTAAACATGGGTGAAGTTCCTCTTTAATGTGTGGACACATCTAATATACTGTACCTTGAACGCTCACTGTAATTGTTTGCTGTCGGAGTTGTGTATAGCTCACTGAACATTTGTAGATTCCACGATCTGCCACAGATATGTTAGAGATCCTCAGATTTGCAATGCCATTTAAAGCTTGGTCTTTATCCATGGAATATTTGGACGTATTATACCCCACCGAACCATCAGATTTTAGAATAAATACTGGTACCGGTAATTCATTATAATACCAAATAATTGCAAACTGTGCAGAACCCATGAGATCTTCATCAGATGTGAATGTGCAGGGAATGTGAGCATTTGATCCGAGGGTGGCTGTATATGTAGAAGGTCCGGTCATCTTTAGATCAGCATCTGCATGAGATGACAATAAATAAAGTGGTTATGTTTGTATGATAAGATAAATACACACACTGCATACAATCACAAGGGATCCTAGTGCTCCAAGTCATTGGTTCCTTTTGTGACCATACAGTAGTTGCAAGGAATGTTAAAGCAGAACTCCAGTAAAAAATAACACAATTGACATGAATAGTCCATTAAAAGACAACGCGGCAAAACCAATTTTGCTGCAATATCCAGGTTCAATACAGAAATGCTCCATGCAGGAGTTTTTTTTCTGCCACTAGATGTCCTCATTCGGTATGGGTAGCATAATTTAACCTAATTTCTGTGAGCCCAGGTCATCCTGAATCCACCGCAGTCTGTGATTGGATAGCGGAAAGAGATGCAACATGAGTTCATCTCTCTGTCACTCTGATTTCTCCCCCTATCTTTTGTCAGTACATGAGCAGATTGGCTACCTGTGCTGGTACTTCCTCTCACACTCCGGCCCTGCTGTACAGGGACTGTTGTAGGCTGCGACCAGGTCAAATCTGCTAGTATTTAACTACTTCAGCCCTGGAAGATTTGCCCCCCTTCACCAGGTCATTTTTTGTGATACAGCACTGCGTTACTTTAAATGACAATTGCACGTTTGTGCGATACTGTACTCAAATAAAATGTATGTAATTTTTTTTCCCACAAGTAGAGCTTTCTTTTGGTCATACAGTATTTGATCACCTCTGTAGTTTTTATTTGCGCTATAAACCAAAAAATACTGAGATCTTGAAAAAAAAAATATTTTTTAGTTTCTGCTATAAAACATATTCAATAAAAAAAAATTAAAAAAAAAAATTTCTTCATCAGTTTTGGCCAATATGTATTCTGCTACATATTTTTGGTAAAAAAAAAAATCCCAATAAGCGTATATTGATTGGGTTGCACAAAAGTTATATTGTCTACAAACTATGGGATATTTTTCTTTATTTTTTCTTTATTTTATTTTATAGCGGGACTGTGATATTGCGGCAGACAAATCGGACACTAATGCCTCGTTTCCACTGAGCGGATTGGTTCGCTTCGGTACAGTTTGAATGGCCTAGAATGGTCCGGTCTAATCTGGTGAGCGTTTCCACTGCAAGTGGGACCACAAGGGGGCCATGCAGGGTTTAGAAAAAATGCCTAGTGTGATGTCATATTAGTGCGACAGGAAACCTGAGAATCAACAACAATGGAGGTCATCCAGCAGCTCATCTTTTCTCTAGTTGCCTTTTGGTTCTTCATATTTAAAAAACATGCCGCACTGTATGAGAGAAGGTTGCGAGCAGCAATGAGAAACACAGCAGAAAAGAAAACTTCTAGCTTGGATATGTAGCCGAGAGGAGAAGTACACCTTTGTGCGGCAAAGACAAAGACGGCAGCGCTATAGGGTAAGCAAATGACCCACCTACCTGACACACACACTCTGACCCACCTACCTGACACACACACACTGACCCACCTACCTGACACACACACACACACTGACCCACCTACCTGACACACACACACTGACTCACCTACCTGACACACTGTCCTACCTATTTGAAACACACACTGACCCACCTACCTGATACACTTACCAAGAATAATGAAAAATTTATATGTTGTATGAATATGTTTTTTATTTTATGATCTGTTACCATCTGTGTTTGTTATTTTTTTAGATGCTTCTCCTCTTGGCAAAGCAGCGCCGCCGACCAGTCATTTGGGCTCTCACCCGCGCCAATGAGTGGTGGGGTGTGACCGTCCTGAGATTCACACACACACAGTGGGTGCACAATTTCAGAATGTCTGAGGAAACCTTCTCTTACCTTTGTACAAAGCTACGTCCTGCAATGGAGAAGCAAAACACCAACTTCAGAGCCAGTTTGCCTGTGAGGAAAAGAGTTGCCATTGCACTGTGGAAGCTGGCTACCAACATTGAATACAGAAGTATAGGTCATCTTTTTGGTGTCAGTAAATCATCAGTGTGCCAGTGTGCGCAGGACTTCTGTAAGGCTGTCTGCACATTGCTAACTCCTGAAATTGTTCGTTTTCCATATAGGGAAAAGCTTAAAGACATGGCTGACTACTTTGAGAACAGGTGGGGCCTTCCACAGTGTGTTGGTGCTATTGACGGCTCACACATACCAATAATAGCACCACAAGAATACCACACTGACTACTTCAACAGAAAAGGCTGGCATTCCATCATCCTCCAGGGAGTAGTGGATGGAAAAGGACTGTTCTGGAATGTGAATGTAGGAAAGCCTGGGAGTTTGCATGATGCTCGGGGTCTACGATTGTCCACATTTTGGGATTGGGTTGGCCAGGGAGGCCTGTGCCCTGTTTGCACTAAGAACATTTGTGGGGTGAATGTTGGCTATTATGTGCTCGGGGACTCTGCCTACCCTTTACAAAATTGGCTCCTAAAACCATTTCCTGACAATGGCCGCCTGACACCAGAATAACAAACCTACAACAAGAAAACATCCAGGGCACGGGTTGTAGTGGAAAATGCTTTTGGAAGACCTAAAGTGGATGTAAACATGAATTTTTTTATCATACCGTAGAGTATAAAATTTCCTATCATTTGAGCCCAGGCTTGCCACACAGAGTTAATCCATATCTGAGCAATCCCCTTTTATTGTTCAGTGAGAAAAATCTTGACAAACTGAGAAAAACTTTGTCAAATACTCCCCCTTGCTGTGAGTGACAGCCTAAGACATGCATTATTTTTTAATTCCCTCCCCCACTCCTTTCTTCAGCAGCTCTGCAAGGATTGGCTGTTTCACACCTCAGCATGATTTGGCATGCTGAAGTCATGTGGTTACTTTCCTGTCTTTTCACTGGATGTTAGGCTGGATTCACACCTATGCATTTTTAGTGCTTTTTGCATTTTGCAGATTTGCTCTACAGAACGTGTTCAATAGGAAACCGTGTTAGATGGACTGTAGTGCAAATCTGCAAAATGTAAAAAGCACTAAAAATGCATAGGTGTGAATCAGGCCTTAGAGATCATAGCAGAAGTTCAGCAGAAGTTCAGTGTTAGAAAGGAGAACATGCATATTGACAAGGAGTGTAGAGGTGAGTGGGGAGTCTACTGACATCACGACTCCACCCACTGAACTCCAGAAACAGACCCAACCACAGAATATGCAGTTTTTCGGGTCTCATAACAGACAGAGGGGAGACATTTGACAGTTAAAGATACATGCAGGAGGCGTGTATATCCTTATAGATAACCCCTATGGCAGTAGTTTAGAAAGGATGACATTGGGTTTACATCCACTTTAAGGGTAGATGGCGGTGTCTTATGAAGAGGAATGACAATGACATTAAACTTGCCAAATCCATGGTGCTTACTTGCTGTGCTCTTCACAATCTTTGTGAAAGTCATGGAGAAGACTTCCACCAGGATTGGAATACATATTCAGAGCCAGTACTAGTAATAGCAGCACAGGATATGGAAGAAAAGTGCAGTGAAATACGTCAGGCTCTGATGCGGCACCTCAATGTTTAATTTCTTACCATTCATTTTTACAAGTTTTAATAAAGTATTACTGTATTGTTAATAAAGTGTTACATTAATCAGACATACTCAAAAAAGTCTCTCATGATTTTTATTTCACAAAAAAAAAATTCTATATATTCTAGAAAGTCAAAATGTGAAAAATATATTTAAAATAAGCTTTTTTTTATAAAAACGTAACTAAATTTTTTTTTAACGAAACATGTACAAGTGCACAATTCCTGTGCTGCATGAAAGGCCCTACTGTCTGGGTGGTAACCTGGGATCACGACTGGCTCCAAGCACTTGAACAAGCTGACCCAGGACACCAAGGAAGGCTTGATTGAAGGTAGCCAACTGCTCCATCTGCTGCCGGGCGATTTCTGCCTTCTGGCACATAGCTTCCTGTGCATCCTGATGCAGTGCCTGAAATTGACTCTCAGAAAGGTTCTCAATCCTTTCCAGCTGCCTTTCCTCTGATGCCCGCATATCCTCCATGACTGTGCGCAGATCCATCTGCAACCGTCTCCTTTCACCTGTAATATACAAAAGACCAGAATAGTTTTTGGAAGCATCAGTCCCACCACTGTAACCCTGTTTCTCATCTACCCCACCAGACTGTACCCCCTGCTCTCCTGTCCCACCTCTGTTCCCCCTGATATTCTGCCCCATCTCTGTTCACCCTGCTCATCTGCCCCGACAATTCACCTCCTTTCACATCTGCCCCACTGCTCTTCTGTCTACTGCTGAACCCCCTTCTCATCTGTTCCACCACTGTACCTCCTGCACATCTGCCACACTGCTGAACCCCCTGCTCTTCTCTTCCACCACTGTACCCCCTGCACATCTGCCACACTGCTGATTTATTTTAAGAAAATGCACAATTACAACTATCATCATGTCTTACCACTGTGCCAGGGTGCATTGGGCATACTCTGTGGTTGGCTACTCTGTGGTTGGCTACTCTGTGGTTGGCTTGAGGAAATAGTACTGGTGCTGCTGAAAGAGGTTGAAGGTCCATCGTCGGAAACGTTTGATGCATCATTGGAAACTCCATCACTTGTTTCTGAAAATGCACATATGGTTATATATATTTTTTAAATGGTTAGCAGAGCAAAATCCTATGTATAACAAAAAAACTCACCAAAGGGGTCTATCATGGATTCCAGCATTGAAGTTGCAGAGTCCAGACCTCCCTCCCTGCCTTGGTTTGCTGGCCTAAGACCGTAAATGGCGTCCATGGCGTTGTACCTCTTCCAAGTACTCTGACTGTTTCCACTACGGCTGTTGTCGTCCTTAAATTTTTTATATTGGCCTTTAAGCTTCTTAAGCTTTGCCCTACATTGACCCGACGTGCGTTCAAATCCCTCTGCTGCCATCCGCTGAGAAATATCTTTGTACACCTTTTCGTTCCTTACTGATCCATCAAGCTCACTCTGAATAACGCTATCACAAATTATGCTTAGGAAAGTAGATAATTCCTGTGATGACCAAACACAGCTGTTGTTTTCAGGCATCCTTCTCCTTTAATTCTCCTTTATATGCAGTTTGTTTGGCGCTTTCCTCTGACATCATCATAGCACAGCAGAGTGTTTTGTGTCAGCCAATCAGTGGAAAGTATCGTGTGATGCCGGTAGCTCCGCCTTAACCGAACCGTTCCATTTTCTATGGCCCCACATCTGAAGAAGGACCCTGAATGGAGCGGTACGGTTCGGTTGTATGGGCCGCTTTCGTAATGCAAACACCCAAAATAGCGTACCGAACCAATCCGCTCAGTGGAAACGAGGCATTGCTGACACTTTTTGGGGACCAGTGACACTAATAATGTTGTCAGTGCTACTGTCACTGTACTAGTGACACTGGCAGGGAAGGGGTTAACATCAGGGGCGATCAAAGGGTTAAATGTGATCCTAGGGAGTGTTTGCTAACTGTGGGGGGGGACTTGTTTGGGGGAATGTAAAGATCCGTGTTCCTTCTTATCAGAAACACAGGATCAGTACATTCCCCTCTTCCCCTCTCGGCGATCTTCCTCATGTACATGCAGGCAGATCGCCATTCTGTTTCTCTCCCAAACGATCAGTGGGTTCCGGTGGACATTACATCCGCCGAACCTACTGATTGGCTCCTGCTGTGTCCAATCACAGCTGGAGCAGGTCGCCGCAGACCAGACCAGGAAGTGTCAGATCACGTACTAGGTACATGATCTGGCACAGAGCGGTCGCCCTGCCAAAGTATATGTATGGTGGGCGGTCCACAAGCGGTTAAAACTACATTTAATGATGTATTAATGATTACAGAGCTGCAGTCATTTGTGTCTTTTAAATCTGCCCGGATTTCAGCTATAAGAGGTTTTCGACTCAACCCACAACTAATAGAATCAATGTACTGTTTTACAAGAAGCATTTTGCAACAAAGGAACCTTCATAGTATTAAATTGTGTGGCATAGTTCAACAAGTAAGCATATTTAATTTGATAAAATACTGTTTATGTGCAGTGTGCCATCTCTCCCTCCCAGAGCTCAGCCACTGTGGCAACACAGGGAGGGATTGCACACTGTGCATGTATGGTCTATGAAAGAACTGGCATGATTGGTCCTTCCATGTTGGGAGCACGCTTGTAAATTCTGCCTTGTAGATACATGAGCATTTTTTTGAAAGCTGAAGAGTGGATTGTAATGTACATGGGATGCTGCAGGGCATGGGATACATTTTACACTTAAAGGTGAACTAACCCTTTAACAATGAAAGAAGAGTATCAGGGTGACGTCATTATTTGGTATTGGACATTCATTGTCCAATCAGTAATCCAGAGGTGGGTCCTTGGTTGAATTGTATTGCCTAAAGTGACCCTGTGGTCAAGGCTTCCAGGTGAGTACCACCACCTGGAGTTCCTCTCACAGGCTTGTATGTCACTACAATATGTCAGGTTATCTTTCTGCTCTTCTGGGTAAAGTGAAGTGGAGGTTTTTTAAGAGAAGCAACTTTTTATCATGAGTATATTTTAACCACTTCAGCTTGACGTGGAAATTCCACTATACGCTACGTGTATTCCATGTCATGTTCAGCCTTTTGGTATAATGCATCTTAGTATGACCCTATTTCCCGTTTCTTCCCAAGTAACACAGACATAACCACCATTCTTACATCCTCAGCTCCACAACTCGACTGCCTACCCTCACATGCACAGGCACCTTTTATTTATCGGCAACAAAAGGAATCACAAACAGGAAGTCATGGCCCCAACAGCCAATCGCTTCCTCCATGCAAAATGACATCACAGGAAATGACAACACAGGAAATGACAACAGTAAAGGGGAGGGCATCCAAAGGAGTGGGGGGGAGAGCTCACATGTCCCACCCACTTGAGGCATGTACACTGCCCCCCGCCCAGCCACATGCATGCACATCCACCATTTTGATCAGCATGGAGCCCATTCAATACTGCTCAGAGTAACCAGAATCTACTAAGATCATTCTACTTGTTCTTACAGGCTTGAGAAGATCTGCGGGGACATTGCTGCAGCTTTTGTCAATATACGGTACGAGTATACCAACAGGGCAGATATCAATGTCCTCTTACAAAAGCAGATATGTATCCAAAAGGAATAGAATAGCCACAACAGAGATATAATATGTTTCTCTCGTTATGCGGACATCGCTTCTCTAATGTGCATAGATATTTGAAGGCAAGAAGCCCAGCGCATTGCACTTGATACTTACAAACCGGCAAACGCCCACACACACAGAGAACATGTCTCCAAGCCCATGAGAAGGTTTTCATACTGACGGTTTTACTGCTTGTCCCGATTCATCCCAAGTGCGCTCTGCTAGAGCGCTCCTCAGTTAAATCAGACACAGGAAGACGGATGACAATCTATAAAGCACACATCCTAGAATAAAATGTCCACATGAGTCCATATAATAAAATTTCCACAAAAGTTCCTCCTTTTTGTCATATGCTCCCATGTGTCCCTCGATGAATCTTGATCTTCCTACACCTGGAAATGAATCAGTCCTTACAGTCCATATGAGTCCATAGAAAGGAAAACACGGCTTGACTTGTATACTCTGTTCTTCAGTAAGGATGACTTAGAGGAGGACATGAAAGCTGGTCGGTCTGGGATCCTCTGTTTCTTGTACGTAGGTTGGGCTTCGGGGCATCTCATCTCAGCGAGGAAGATGTGGTCATCTGCTCTGGCTCTGTTCACTCGTCCAATCAGGCAACAGTAGCACCTCATCACGACATATAGAAGGAATAGATACAAAAACAACATGAGTATATATACCCCTACCTCCTTCAACCATGATCCGCTGAAAAATAAAAATAAATCCCCAAAGATTCCCAGACCCTTAAAAGGATTCCAACCTTCACTAGCTATAGCTCTGGCTTTGCCTTGCAGGGATCTAACCTTATCCATATGAGCCTGAACTTTGTCACTAGTATCCCCGATCCAGGTACAACAATTTTTACCTATGAATTCACAGAAACCCCCCTTGGATGCCAACCGATAATCATGGTCCATCTTTTAATAGAAGGGTCTTGATCTGCTGTTGTTCCTGTTGGATCTTCCTTTCAGCTTCAACAGTTACATTGAACATCCCATCCAAAAAGTATGAGAAATTGTTCAATTGTTTCATAAGCTCAAGCACCCACCCTGTGCAAGCAGGAAGCCATGCCCAGAACTGGTCAGGGTTGGTGAACAATTCCCTTCTAGCTGTCCCTGCCATTCTTACCTTCTCTCGTGCCATCAGATCCTCACGATCGGCCGCGACATAAGATGTTGGGATGAGTCTCACCAGGACGCATGAACCTCTTGCAGTAAGGGGAGTTACCTTATAAGCTATAATCCTGCATAAGTACCAAACTAAAATTGAAGCACACTTGTAGGCTACCTAGTTGTCCCTATTCCCAAACTGACAAGAACCAGAGCTATTGTTAAAACTATAACTAATTTTACCCTCTAGAAATGTATTGTTAAGTTCTATTGACAAGTGTCTGTTTGGAGTTTTTTACTTGTTTTTTCAAAATTCCTCATACCAATATGAACATCATATATAGCATGTACTGCTGTCCTCGCTCGGGTACTAAAGCTCGGTTGAGATTCCGAGTAGACGCAGCACCTGGTCCTGTTCACTTTAATTAGTTAGAGAATACACCAAGCTAAAAATATAAATAAACAAAGATACTCCTCATCCTTTGGTGTAGTTGAGCAGCTTCTTGTAGTGGCTGGCATGGATCCAGTTGTCTCGTCCCTTAAACTTCTTTACAATGACACAGTCACCTGGTTGGAAAGAATGTAAACCGGTTATTGTGTCAGGGTCCAGGAAGGACTCGTGAACCCTGTGGTGTACCTTTTGAAGTTCACATTACAGTGACTGCACCTACCTCATTAGCTGAGAATGTAAGTCACAACTGCTGAAGAAAGTACAACCCTGTTTTCAGTTGACCACCAAACAACCCTCCATATGGCAATAACCTAGATATGTGGAAACTCAATGACTGTGGTCACTGCATCTTATTATCTGGGGTGTAATACCTGGAACCATTGACAAAAAGGTTCTTCGTCTGGGATTGGAGTCTCCTTCACCAGACTGCTGGTTGCTGATTCAAATTCCATCAAAGAGAGACAGTCGTAGAACATGTCATCCTACTAGGTCACAAACTTGGTTAGAATTACAGCAGTTAGTATTATTAGTTTGAAAACTGTCATTCTCACCATTATTCCCCCATTTTCTTTCTCATTACAAACCGGAGGAAGAGAAGCAGGGTTTAGAATGGTGCAGAAAAAAACCAATGAAACAATGAAACAGCCCATTATACTTTTACCGTCTTTTAGGCGTGTGTATTTATGCACCTAAATACACCTTAAGAAACTCACTGAACCTGAAAAGATACTTATAAACACAAGTTATTACACTATTCTTCATCTTTAACTTGCAAGGAAAGGCAACCAATACAATATCCTGTACATTGGAAAATTGTCACTGACATTCCTCAAAAACGACAACAACAAAACCTGTAATCTGTAACTCTTGCCGTGTACACACGATCGGACAATCCAACAACAAAACTGTGGATTTATTTCTGACGGATGTTGACTCAAACTTGTCTTGCATACACACGGTTGCACAAATTCCGACCATCAAGAACGCGGTGACGTACAACGAGCCGAGAAAAATGAAGTTCAATAGCCAGTGCGGCTCTTCTGCTTGATTTCGAGCCTGCGTGGAATTTTGTGCGTCGGAATTATCTACACACACTCCGAATTTCCGACAACAGATTTTGTTGTTGGAAAAATTGAGATCCAGCTCTCAAATTTTTTTTGTTGCGAAATCCAACAACAAATGTCCGATGGAGCCTACACACGATCGGAATTTCTGACAACAAGCGCACATCGAACATTTGTTGTCAGAAATTCTGACCATGTGAACGCGGCATTAGTTTCACGTTCCTACAAAAATATTCATATTATTCATATTCATATAACTACATACAAACAGTGAGATAACTAAGACTGGAGACAAACATTTAGATACAAATATGAGGGAGATATTTCATAGTTTCCAAAACAAAAATAAAAAACAAAAACAGCCAGACGGAATACTGCCTTCACTCTTTTAGCAATAGAAAAAAAATACAATGGGAAAAACACGAGAGCAGCTTCAAACCTTGCATGGGCCAGCCACACAAAGTTCAAAAACAGGCATGAGAATTTTAATCACACAAATGTGTACTACACATTCATCAACCCACTCATCATTACAGATTTCTGAAGCCACAGCCGATCTACTAGGTATCTACAAGGTATTTTTATTCTGGGGTCTCGTACCTCCAGACATCAAAAGTACCTTCCAAAGGAATACACCTTACTGTACCCTCTGAATGGCCTTTGCCCCAAAACTAGACTCAATGTACTGTGCAGCCGTCTGACTGTGGGAAGCCTCACATTCCTTCCATTGCACGGACTATAGCAGCCTCCCCAGCACCCCCTAATTACTTACCTGAGCCCCATCTCTCTCCAGCGATGTCCACGATTGTCTTAGCCATCTGAGACACTCCTCCTGATTGGCTGAGACACAGCAGTGGCACCATTGGCTTCCATGGCTGTCAATCAAACTCAGTCAGCCAATCATCATGGGAGAGAGGGAGTGGGGCTGGGTCGAAGCTCTGTGCCTGAATGGACTGTGACTTGGCTCCAGAGCCCCCATAGGAAGCTGGTTGTTGTGGGGCACTCGATAGGAGGGGCCAGGAGCAGCAAAGAGAGACCCGAGAAGAGGAGGATCCGGGCTGCTCCGTGCAAAACCAACTGCACAGAGGAGGTAAGTATAACAGGTTTCCTATTTTTTAAAGAAAAAAAAATACTTTACAATCACTTTAATGTAAAGCCATACTTATGTCTTTATGTGGCCCCTTAACCAGGATTTGGAGGCTTTCTTATACATTATTGAGCCACAATTAAAGGAGAAATTACCGTATTTAGTGGCATATAACACACACTTTTTTCCCCTTAAAATCAGGGGAAAATCGTGGGTGTGTGTTATAGGCCGATCCCCGCCAATTTCGTTCTGATCGGAGCGATCGGGGTGATTGCCGCCGACATACACAGCCGTGTGTAAATTCAAATATGGCGCCGAGACTGCAGGGACTCGTCGGAGCCGAGATACACATACCCGAGTGTCCTCGGCTTTTCTCGGCGCCGCTCACAGTCCCGCCATTGGACCTGTGTTATGTCCATCATAGGGCGGGACTGGGCGTGACTGTGAGCGGCCCTGAGAAAAGCCGAGGACACTCGGGTATGTGTATCTCGGCTCCGACGAGTCCCTGCAGTCTCGGCGCCATATTTGAATTTACACACGGCTGTGTATGTCGGCGGCGATCGCTGCAATCACACAAGGCTGCACTGGGTCAAGGCTGCACTGGGGCAAGGCTGCACTGGGGCAAGGCTGCACTGGGGCAAAGCTGCACTGGGGCAAAGCTGCACTGACAAGGCTGCACTGACAAGGCTGCAATGGATACTGGGGCAAGGCTGCACTGACAAGGCTGCAATGGACACTGGGGCAAGGCTGCACTGACACTGACAAGGCTGCAGATGGACACCGATAACGCTGCATTGATGGGCATTTTAATGTAAGTTTTTCTTCCTTAAAGTTTACTCCTAAAAGTTTTTTTCCTTAAAATTCCCTCCTAAACTTGGGGTGCGTGTTATACGCCGGCGCGTGTTATACGCCAATAAATACGGTAATTTTGTGGTTTATCTGTAGTGTGACATCCCACTTTTGCTAAATTTACATTGTAGTTTACCAGTTCTGGGGCCAGCTATCACATCAACATCCTTAAATAGCAAGAGCACATAAAAAGGAGATTGACTCGTAAAAAGGTAGGACTTTGAAGGATATGAGACTGTCACTGAAGTGAGCACACAATCAAGGTAATATAAACTTGTTTATTGTACAAACATTATTAAAATTCCATAAAGATATTTTTAAACTCTTATGTTTTCGTGACAAGGTCACTATCCTGCAGAAGGCAAGAGAATTAAGAAATATCCAGCATAATGGTGCCAGGATTTCGATATACCCGGACTTCTCCCCCGAGCTACAGAGACAAAGAGCCAAATTTGGAGACTGTAAAAGGAAGCTTCAACAACTAAGAGTTAACTATGCGCTATTGTACCCGGCACGGTTGCGTGTCATGGCTCTGGGGGAGGTCAGGTTCTTTTCCACCCCTAAGGATGTGTCAATTTGGTTAGAGAAGAATGAAGAGAGAATAAGACGGGGAGAAGAAACTTAGATATTTTTTTTTTTTTTGGACATTGTTGCTTTTCTCTTTTTTTTTTTCTCTCTCTCCCTTTCTCAGCTTTTTGCTCTATATTCATTGTTTTTTAGAATGTAAACAGGAGTGGAGTGGCGTGGGGGGAGGGGGGATGGTAGGGGATTAAATATAAATATAAGTGATAAATGCATATATATTAGTATTTGGGCTCAGGGGTTTGGGATGGGGGGGGGGGGGTGGGGGGTGCTGGGGGGGGGAGGAGATTGGGGGGTGGGGGGAGATTTGGAATAGGGGGGTGTACACTGAGGGTAGAGGGGGGGAGTATGGTTATGGATGGATGAATGTTGGTCTAGCCTATCACAGCAAAGGGACATAATTAAAAGTAGGGTTACTCACAATGTTCACAAAAGATGGTGGTTTAGTTTATTAGGAGATATGTGTGTGGTAAGGTCACTAGACCTAAGGGTCGATGATAACCGAAAAGAGGTGTAATAAAACCCCAGGAGGTGGTGGAAGGGTTAATATATGCGCATGGAATGTAAGGGGGATTGGGGATAGGAGATAATTGGGGGATTGGGGATAATTTTAAAAAACAGATAATTTTTTCAATAGCCAAGAGGAGGAAAGTCAAAATACTTTGCCTGCAGGAGACCCATTTGGTAAAGGACTCAATTAAAATCTTAGACAACACGCAATTTCAGACACAGTATCACTCCACCCACTCCTCCTATTCTAGAGGGGTGAGTGTATTGATAAGCACTGGTTTGCCCTTCTCCTGCAGTCAGAATAAGGTGGACGAATACGGGCGGTATATCTTTCTTTCCTGCTTGATAGAAAATAAAAGATTTATTCTGGCCAACGTTTATATCCCTCCCCCATTCAGCATGGCAATACTAGATGACTTAGCCAGTTTTATCATGAACTCCCCCGGTTCTACGAGTACGAACATAAGACGAGTGTACCTGAATATGCAAATACCGGTGGAAAACAGTGGGGGGAGAGCGGCTCTTTCACTGGACGCGGCCAGAGCCTTCGATTCCCTGGAATGGCACTACCTGTGGAGGGTCTTAGTGGAATACCAGTTTGGCCCTGGGTTTGTCCAATGGTTAAGGCTGTCATACAGTGGCCCGAGGGCTAGGGTTAGGATCAATGGCCAGTGCTCGGAGGGGTTCCAGCTGAGCAGGGGCACGAGACAGGGGTGCCCTCTGTCCCCCCTGCTCTTTGCCCTGGCAGTTGAGCCTTTGGCGATAGCCCTGAGAGCGGCACAAGGGGTGCAGGGATTTAAAAGAAGGAAGGGGACGGACAAGGTAGCTATGTATGCAGATGACATCCTGCTGTTCTTGGCAGATACGCAGAATTCATTAAAAACAGCCATAGGGATAGTTGAGGAATTCAGCGTTTTTTCCGGGTTGCTGATTAACTGGGAGAAATCAGTAATCCTACCCATAGATCCGTTGAACGAACCCCTCCCTTGTCAAGTATCCCAGGTTAAAATAGTCAGCCAAATGAAATATCTGGGTATTAACATAACCAATGATCCAGGACAGTATATATCCGGTAACTTAGTCCCACTTATGAAAAAAATGAAACAGAAGTGTCGGGTGTGGGGTCGCTTGCCCCTCTCGGTCGTCGGAAGCTGCAACCTGATCAAGATGGTCTGGCTACCCCAACTTTTATATGTTTTGCAAAACGCCCCTGTGTGGATTCCTAAGCACTGGTTTAAAAAAATAGACAGTGTGTTTAGAGAACTTATTTGGAAAGGTGGGTCGGCCAGGATCAGTTTGCGGACATTGCGACAGCCAGAGGAGAAGGGCGGCCTGGCAGTACCGGATCCGTATGGATACTTTCTGGCCTCCCAATTGCAGCAAATGGGAGGTAGTAATAGGCCATGGGAGGAAGGAGTGGATGGTAGCATCTTGTGGAATGACATCGGCCATGACACGATCGCAGAGGCACTAGAGGCAGACTCATTTAGTACTAAATGCCCCACTACCCAACTGATGGTTAAGGCGTGGGTACAAGCCAAAAGAACTCTGGGATATACGGGCTTTGCGGAATTTTCCCCACTTTGGGATAATAACAACCTCAATGAGCTTAAAAAAATGGGACACTTCGTGGAGTGGGACCGCCAGGGTATCCATTGCCTGGCTCAGGTATATAGAGAGGGGAGGTTAAAATCTTTTAAATAGTTGGTAGAGGAGTATGCAATCTCTAATAGATCTTTTTACAGGTATTTGCAACTCAGGCATGCCCTAGAGGCACAATTTGGGAAGGATGCGCCAGTTTGGTGCGAAATGACCTCTTTGAGAAAGCTTATTGATGTACATACTACGAAAGGGTTGATTTCTGAAATGTACGGATGCCTGAAGGCTTCAGCCCAGGGGGGCATGGTGGAAAACAAAAATAGGATCAAATGGGAGGGAGATGTGGGGGCACTGTCCGATGATCAATGGAAGCAGGTTCTGTCGCTGGGGCCCAGGGTTACTCTTTCTCCCTCATAGGTGATGTCCCATTTTTATCTTTCCTATAGAGCATATTACACACCATTGAAATTATTTAAGTGGGGTAAGAGGCCCGACCCAAAGTGCCAAAGGTGTGGGGGAGGGTATGGAGACCTGATCCACATGTTTTGGCGATGCCCCAAACTATATATATATTGGAAAGGGGTTGTGGAAAAGATAAATTTGGTGTTTGGGACGTCATTGAGAGTGGAGGCGAGGGAGTGCCTGCTGGGATTAACGGGGGACAAGGTGGCCTCAAGGGATATACAGACAGCAAGGATTAGATGCCTGTTTCAGGGCAAAAAGCTTATCGCACAGTATTGGCAGAGAAAGGAAGCACCGACGGTTTCAGAATGGGTGAATGCAGTTAGAGAGGTAATTTGCAGAGAGAAATATATATACAAAAAGAGGGGTAACTTTAAGAAATTCGAAAAAATATGGAAAGCTTGGCTGGATCTGGAAGAGTTGGAGTAATAGGAGGGGTGGGTGGTGGATGATTTGGGGAGGGGGGGATGGTTGAATGAATAATAAAATGTACGGCAAAGTGTATGATGGGGAGTGGATGAGGGGTGGGAGAGTGAATAGGGGGAAAAAGGAAGAAAATTATTCTCGAAGCCTTTAGCACAAGGACGGGTTGAACTGTCGCATATTAGAATGATAATATAGGGATAGGTATTTTTATGTTTTTACTTATGATACCATCCCTTGTTCCCTGCTTATATGTTTGTTGTAATGGAAAACTTTTTTTTTTCAAATAAAAAGAATTAAAAAAAAAAAATTCCATAAAGATAGCTAAAATCATATCACAAAGTGTTAACAATAGCACAAAGCTAGAATTGATATTGATACTTGTTTCCAGCAAGAAAAAATGGAGTTAATTGATACAGAGTAGTGCAGCATGTTTCGCAGAGTAGTGTCTCCGCTTCTTCAGGTAAACTCAGTATATGTCAACCTCATCAAAATATACTGTAAGTGTGTATGTTTCTATGGATGCAAAGGACCAAGACTGCAGATTGGCCAAGTAGTCCATGGACTCAGTACCCAGGACCAGGTCTGGCAGACACTGGATCGCACACGGGTGGATTCAGGCCGAAGCAGTTTATATGCCCAAAATGCTAACAGATCATCAAAGCACCGCATACAGCCTTGAAAACAATTTCCACCGTCGGTTACGTGGATATCAGAGCTGATATCCGGCGGTGGACATTGTTTGCAAGGCTGTGTGTGGTGCTTTGCTGAGCTGATCTGTTAGCATTCTGGGCATATAAACTGCTTCAGCTTGAATCCACCTGTGTGCGATGCAGTGCTGTCAAACCTGGTCCTGGGTACTGACGCCATGGACTACTTGGCCAGCTTGCAGTCTCAGTCCTTTGCATCCATCAAAACATACACACTTATATTTTGATGAGGTTGACATATACTGAGTTTCCCTGAAGAAGCGGAGACACCACTCTGCGAAACACGTTGGACTACTCTGTATTAATGAACTCAATTTATTCTTGCTGGAAACGAGTATTAATATCAACTCTAGCTTTGTGCTATTGTTTAAGATAAAGGAAGCAGGAAAAAGAGGAAGAAGCGCCAGGGCAGCATAAAAAAGATTTAATTCTAAAAATAAGATTTGTAACAAAGTGTTATGCACTTACATAGTGCTCTGTAGGTGGGGGGCTTACAGCAGGGCTAGGGAGCCGCCCACCGCTGTGATAGCCAATCAGTGGCCAGTGTGACAACTCCGGATCACCTCTACGCCGAGCAATCCAGTTGGCATCCTTTCGAGGTCTCACGAGGCTTCAACTTCCCGCTGACACAAGGCGATCGTGGCATTACATTCCAATGGCACATCGGCGGTTCTGTTTCCATCCTGGACAGGGTAAGCCCCCCACCTACAGAGCACTATGAGATTGCATAACACTTTGTTACAAATCTTGGTACCTAAAAAAAGGCGATGCTTTAAAAATTCTTAGCGGTTACCAGGTTAGAGATGTAGAGTTACAGAGGCGGTCTGGTGCTAGAATTATTGCTCTCGCCCTGATGATTGCGGGGATACTTCACATGTGTGATTGGAACACCGTTTACATATGCGGGCGCGGCTTACATATGCGTTTTCTTTGCTGCGTGAGCTCGCGGGGATGAGGGCGCTTTAAATTTTTTTAAAAATTTTTTCTTATTTATTTTATTTATTTTTAATTTTTTTACACTGTCCCTGTAAAAAAAAAATTCTGATCACTTTTATTGCTGTCACAAGGAACGTAAACATCCCTTGTGACAGTAATAGATGGTGACAGGTACTCTTTATGGAGGGATCTAAAAGACCCCAAATCACCTCCTTTGCACTTCAAAGTATTTAGATCGCCAAAAACAACGATTCTGAGTAAACTGAAAATGACGTTGTGACGTCGCTTCTGTGTTTGCACATAGGAGACCGGAACAAAGCCATTTCCGGCTTTGATTCAGTCTCTCTCTAGCCGGTGGAAGTGTCGGATCATGGATCAGGTCTCCCGGTGGGACGGGAGGCCCGGGAACAGCGGCAGAAGGTGGCATGAGGGGGGGCATGCCCTCCCGTTTCTCTGGGATAAGAGCCGAGCAGCTTTTAGCCGCATTGGCTGTTATCCCTAAAGAGCCGACCGACCGCTCTAAAAAATGGTACTGGGGTGATGCCTGCAGCTGCAGGCATCACCCCGGTATAACCCCTGAAAGCCGAGGCTGCATATGTGCGTACAGTCGGCACTAAGGAGATAAACAAGTTTATATTACCTTGATTGTGTGCTCACCTCAGTGACAGGCTCATATCTTTCAAAGTGCAACCTTTGTAGGAGTCACCTTTTTATGTGGTCCCACTTTTGCTAATCTATTCATATTATTTTTCTGTCAAAGCTTTTCAATGCCTGTAAATACTGCTCACCAATTATGTGTTTAGGTCATTGTATAAATAATTATATTACAGAATATATACTGAACATATATCCATGTGTGCCAATAAACTCCTCTGGTGTCTCACCCGTAAGAAAAGTGGCCATGATTGAATTCCACTAAACGAAGAAACAAAGGGTGATAGACAATGGCCAGAACAAGGTAGATGAAGGCTACATTCACACTGTTGCATGTTGGGAAATCATGCAAAGTCACGTACTTTCTTGACATGCACAGAAACGTGCTGCCTTTTGCAGATGTTCAGCAGTGCAATTAATTCTTAATAACACCCCCCACACATCTCCTAATGTGCGCACCACGCATCCCAATTTTGCAAACGGTTCAGGGAATTCTTTGGTGTGTTTCTCGCTTGTAGGGCAGCCCATTGAAATGAATGGGCTGCCCTACACGTAAAGCGCGGGAAACGCGCTTCTGCTCCATCTTACCTCTACGGTAAGTAGAAATTCATTACTAGAAATAGTATGGCAAGCAACAGTGAAACTGTTCCAGGGACATGCAGGTCTGCTTGATCATGGAGACAAGGCGTGGAATGAGAACAACACCCTTGTCTGATGGGGGAGTCACATTGGACACAAGCAAATCCCAACCATGCATAAGAAAGGCAGATATCATTCATGGCCAGGGATTTTTTTCTCAGAGAATAGGTGCAGGAACCCCCCCCACCTTTGAGCCACTTCTTCAGAGCCAAGTATCGTTTTGTGGTGCTAAGTAATTTGTATGGAATTTTTTAATGATAGCAAGAAAAATAGTAAAATAGATCCCCCACAGCCAGCAGTAATAGACCCCCCAGCAACAATAGATTTGATCAAAAACAATAGACCCCCCAGTAACAACGGACCCCCACAACAAAATACCACCCCATCAACAACAACAGATGCCACCAGCACCCTCCTTTGTCAACAGTAGATTTCTTCCAGCAATAATTGACCCCCAGCAGCAATATATCCCCCACCAGCAACAATAGGTCTCCCAGCAACAATAGACCGCCACTCAAAAATAGATTGCTCCAGCAACAATAGATCGCCCAGCAGCCAGCATTAATAGACCCTTCAGCGCGCCCCAGCACCCCTTGCCATTACACACAGTACATTCAGTGCTGGAGGTGCAGGAACTGCGTTCCCACTGAAAAAAAGCCCTGTTCATGGCTATCTATCACAAGTCTTACTATCAAGTTTACTCTGGAAGGGTGTTGTTTAAAGCAACTGTGATGTAGGTGGAGTGATTACAATGTAATCGACTAGATAGATGAAAGGAGAGAATGAAAGGAGGAAAGATGGAAGATGGAAAAAAGAAGGACAGAAGGAAGGATGGAAAGAAGGAAGAAACAAAAGAAAGAAAAAGAAAGAAGGAGAGAAAGAAGGAAAGAAAAAAGAAAAGCACAGATGGAAGATGGCAGGAAAGAAGGAAGGAAAGAAAGAAAGAAGGGAAGAAGGAAGGAAAGAAGCAAAGATGGAAGATTGAAGAAAAGAAGGACAGAAGGAAGGATGGAAAGAAGGAAAGAAAGAAAAAAAGAAAAGAAAAAAGGAAGAAAGATAGACAAATAGTTAGCAATGAGAGCTTAGTTTCAGCTGATAAATAGAAAAAGACAGATACACAGACAGACATGAAAGTTTAGGCTGGCCATACGTTATACAATTTTACTTTAGATTTACCAAAACCATATAATATGAGGTCAGACCTGAACCCTTTCAATTTGTATGAAATCAGGCGGGTCCTTGTACTACATAGTTGAAGGTAAATCTAAAAGAAATTGAATAAGAAAATTGTATAATCTATGGCCAGCCTTAGCATCAGCTGATAAATAGAGATAGATAGATAGATAGATAGATAGATAGATAGATAGATAGATAGATAGATAGATAGATAGATAGATAGATAGATAGATAGATAGATAGATAGATAGATAGAGATAGATATAGATAGATATAGATATAGATAGATAGATATAGATAGATATAGATAGATATAGATAGATAGATATTAAGTGGCAGTTTCTGTGTCAGTATATACTGATAGTGCTCCCTACATCATGCAACTAAACTAAGGCTGACCATACATTATGCAATTTTCTTGAAAAAATATTTCCTTCAGATTTACCAAAACCATATAATATGAGGTCAGACCTAAACACATTCAATTTGTATGAAACCAGGCAGGCCCGTTCACTACATGGTTAAAGGTAAATCTAAAGGAAATTGAACAAAAAAATTGTGTAATGTATAGCCAGCCTAAGTCCGTTGTTAAATACCTCCCATAATATAACAATGATGCTCCTCTCAGTGAATGAACAAAAGAATAGTGAAATCAAACTGACCTGTATAATAGAGAAGCAAGAGGAGGACGGCTGCCTGTCCGTACCCCATGTTGTTCTGAGGGTCTCAAACCATTTTTGGCTTTCTTTAAGTTGCTCAGATGTGCTTACTTTCAATATTTCTTACAACTGTAGTAGTTCCAGTTAAAAATTTACAAAGGTGTCTGAATCCCACCTTTGCACTTTGTGACATATAGGTTGTTTACATAACATAACATTTCATTCTGCTGAAACCATCGATCGTAGAGCAGGTCAGGAGTATACGGAAAGTTTTAGGAAAAATATTTGTGCAGGTACAGTATCTCACAAAAGTGAGTATACTAATGTCTAAACCGCGGTTTAGACTTAATGACTGTGTGTTGAGTTAAAGTGACACTAAAGGTTCGATTTATATTTTTTTTAAATAACAAACATGTCATACTTACCTCCACTGTGCAGCTTGTTTTGCACAGAGTGGCCCCGAAAGGGGTTTTCTGGGGTCCCCCGGCGGCTCTCCTAGCTCCTCCCCATCTCAGATAACCCCCTGGGAGAAGCGTTCTCCCAGAGGGTTACCTTGCGGGCGCGCTCCCGAGCCCAGTATTTGGCGTCCATAGCCGCTGAGTGCAGGACTCTGCCCCGCCCCCCACACCTGGGTCATTGGATTTGATTGACAGCGGCGCTGCTATCAATCTATCCAATGAAGAGCCGAGAACCCTGGGCAAAGATCCAGCGCATTCGCGTAGCAGGACTTTCCAGGGCTCAGGTAAGTAAAACGGGGGGGGGGGGGGCTGGGGGAGCCGGTAATCAGATGTTTTTTCACCTTAATGCATAGGATGCATTAAGGTGAAAAAACAGGAACCTTTACAACCCCTTTAATTTGAGGGGACAGCAAATTTACACT
The DNA here is from genome assembly GCA_037952835.1 of Lithobates septentrionalis. Taxonomy (NCBI): domain Eukaryota; kingdom Metazoa; phylum Chordata; class Amphibia; order Anura; family Ranidae; genus Lithobates; species Lithobates septentrionalis. Next base: position 5,394,998 of record JBBDGP010000149.1, read on the forward strand.
GTTATACTGTAACTTAAGCTGTACACTCACTACTTTACATTGTAGCAAAGTGTCATTTCTTCAGTGTTGTCACATGAAAAGATATAATAAACTATTTACAAAAATGTGAGGGGTGTACTCACTTTTGCGAGATACTGTATGTGGAAATTACTGACGCTTGTTCCAAGAAATTATGGAATTATAGTTTGCTATAAGTTATAGAAAAACCTTGTAAGTCCAGCATTCGGCGTCCATAGAGGCCAAATGCAGGACTCGGCCCTGCCCCCCCGGAACCCGCGTCATTGGATTTGATTGACAGCAGCAGGAGCCAATGGCTGTGCTGCTATCAATCTATCCAATCAAGAGCTGAGAACCCTGGGCAGAGAGACAGCGTGTCCCCGTGGGTCAAGTTCTAGAGCTCAGGTAGGTAAAACGGGGGGGGCTGAGGGGCTGTTCACTGCCAGGTGTTTTTTCACCTTAATGCATAGGATGCATTAAGTTGAAAAAACACGAGGGTTTACAACCCCTTTAAGGCCCCATTTTCACCTCCGCTCAAAGCCTCCAACAGGGGCCGATTTTCCATAAGATACCTGTGCCCATCAGTGTCACCTACCAGTGCCCATCAATGTCACCTACCAGTGTCCATCAGTGTCGCCTACCAGTGCTCAACAGTGTCGCCTACTAGTGCCCATCAGTTTCACCTACCAGTGCCCATCAGTGTCGCCTATCAGCGTAGCTTCATCAGTGCTTCTTCATCAGTGCCTTTTCATCAGTGCTCATCAGTGCTGCCTCATCAGTGCCCATCAGTGAAGGAGAAAAATTGCTTATAGAAATTGTGATCCCCGCGCTATATAATATATTTTTCTGTGCTTAGGTTGCCTAATTGACTGCCACTGTGGCATAACGTTAGATCTCACATAATTAAAGACTTATTAAGTGATTAACCCCCCCTTATCAAATTTTCTGGCCAAAAATCATTCAGGCTAATACATATTCGTTAGGTCCGGTAAGATCAAGTGGTTTTAACGTTAGATCTCACATCATTTCAGAGATATTCCACATCAAAAAAGAGATATTCGGTGGTACATATGGACGGGTTAGCCATATTGTTTGTTCCTACTAAGTAGGAAAAACTATATGTCTCCTCTCCTAGTCAATTCTATCCCCATACAGTTAGAACACACTGAGGGAACACACAATTAACCAATTGATTGCCCTCTAGTGTTAACCCTTTCCTTGCCAGTGACATTTACACAGTAATCAGTGCATTTTTATAGCACTGATCGCTGTATAAATGACAATGGTCCCAAAAAAGTGTCAAAAGTCTCTGATCTGTCCGTTGCAGTGTCGCATTACTGCTAAAAATCGCAGATCACCACCATTACTAGTAAAAAAAAAAATAACAAAAATGCTATAAATCTTACCCATAGTTTTCAGATGCTATAACTTTTGCGCAAACCAATAAATATACGCTTATTGCAATTTTTTTTGTACCAAAATTATATAGAGAAGAATATATATTGGTCTAAACTGATGAAGAAATTTTTTTTTCTTTAAATCACAATAAGCATATATTGATTGGTTTGCGCAAAAGTTATAGCTTCTGCAAACGATGAGAACGATTTATGGCATTTTTATAATTATTTTTTTTTTACTAGTAATGGCGGTGATCTGAGATTTTTAGCGGTACTGCGACATTGCAACGGACAGATCGGAGACTTTTGACACTTTTTTGAGACCATTGGCATTTATACAGCAATCAGTGCTATAAAAATGCACTGATTACTGTGTAAATGTCACTGGCAGGGAAAGGGTTAACACTAGTCAAGGGGTTAATTGTGTGTTCCCTCAGTGTGTTCTAATTACATTAAAATCGCGTTTATTACATTACTTTTTTACATTAAAATCAGCCAAATAAAAACTTACACAACAATCCTCTTGTATGTAAGCATATAGTAACGCCATAGCTCCCAACTGTCCCTGATTTGGAGCAATGTCCCTCTGTTCCTCTTTCCTCCTCATCAACAAAAGTTTATAGCGCAACAAATAAAAAACACAGAGGTGATGAAATACCACCAAAAGAAAGCTCTATTTGTGGGAAAAAAAGGACGTAAATTTTGTTTGGGTACAGCATCGAACGACCTTGCAATTGTCAGTTAAAGTGGCTCAGTGCCAAATTGTAAAAAGTGCTCTGGTCAGAAAGGGGTTAAAATCTTCCAGGGCTGAAGTGGTTAAAATCACAGTATGAGATGTAAACCCATCGCTGTTTTAACATTAACAACATCATACAAAAATCACAATGAATTAACACAAATACAAGTGTTCTGTCTCTGGGACAGCTAGCTAAACCTTCTTATCCCAATAACTGTAGATACCATATTTCTTTGATCTCAGTTTTATTAGAACAAGCCAGGTGAAACTACAAAATAACAGAAATATACTTCAATAAGTACAATATTGCATACAATACAGCATACATTGCAGAAACAACGATGTACAATACAAGATGTGATAGTAAAAACCTACTTTTTAAGTTCTATAAGGAGTGATGGCGATAGATTGCGAAAGACATGACTTGCTTCCTTCAATGTGTTGAAAAGAATGGTGGATGGTTCACTTCCTGCTAAGATTCTACCCAGAATTCCCTGCTTGCTGACAACTTCCTTAATTACACATACAATAAAACAATAAACAGAACTGCAGCAATACCAAAAAGGAGCGGAGGTGGAGGTGGAGCCTGCACACCACATATGATTGTCTTAAGCAAATTACACATTTTGCATGTAAATTTAACATCACAGGTACAAATAACCAGTATAAAACATCTGGTGGACAGAACAAGTGCCCATTAATTTTCAGTGCCCAAAAAAAGTATATTTAGATTAATGGGCAGTCCTTGTGCAAATGCTATTCATATGCCGTGCTGGGCTTCCCTCCTTATATGCCCACACTCATCAGATAATGGTGGACTCTGCGCCTGAAAAGAAGCTATTCATCAGATGGTCTTCCCAATGGATGGTCCACTTATCCTTGTAGTTCTCCAGCAGGTAAGGATAGATCCTTGTGTATGTTATGGGAATTATAACCAGCAATAATCCATAGTGTAATACTGTTTCATTATTACATTAAAATCGCGTTTATTACATTACTTTATTACATTAAAATCAGCCAAATGAAAGCTTACACAACACTCCTCTTGTATGTAAGCATATAGTAACGCCATATCTCCCAACTGTCCCTGATTTGGAGCAATGTCCCTCTGTCCCTCTTTCCTCCTCATTTGTCCCTCATTCTGGTCTGATCTATATATTTGTATATAAAATGCACTTTTTATCTTTCAAAAAGTGTTTCCCAGTGCTAAACCTTTCATCTGATTTCTAAATTGCTGCATTTTTCAAAGCCAATATAAAGGAATAGTAGTGGTAAAAAAAAGCAATTGTGGATTTAATTAACCTTTTTTTTGGTTATTTCCCCTTTAACCGGTTCAATACAGGGCATTTTCACCCCCTTCCTTCCCAGGCCAATTTTTAGTTTTCAGCGCTGTCGCACTTTAAACGACAATTGCGCGGTCGTGCAACGTTGTACCCAAAAAAAATTGACGTCCTTTTTTCCCCACAAATAGAGCTTTCTTTTGGTGGTATTTGATCGCCTCTGCGTTTTTTTTTTTGCGCTATAAACAAAAGAAGAGCGACAATTTTGAAAAAAACACAATATTTTTTACTTTTTGCTATAATAAATATCCCAATTTTTTTAAAAAAAAACTAATTTTTTCCTCAGTTTCGGCCGATACGTATTCTTCTACATATTTTTGGTAAATAAATCGCAATAAGCGTATATTGATTGGTTTGCGCAAAAGTTATAGCGTCTACTAAATACGGGATAGATTTATGGCATTTAAAAAAATATATATTTATTTATTTTTTTAGCGGCGATCGCGATTTTTTTTTCGTGACTGCGACATTATGGCGGACACATCGGACACTTTTGACACATTTTTGGGACCATTCACATTTATACAGCGATCACATAAAATTGCATTGATTACTGTGTAAATGTTACAGGCAGTGAAGGTGTTAACCACTAGGGGGCGGGGAGGGGTTAATATGTTTCCTAGGGAATGATTCTAACTGTAGGGGGAGGGGACGCACAAGGGGAGGAGACCGATCAGTGTTCCTCTGTTCTGGGAACACAGATCGCTCTCCTCACAACTGACAGGATGTGGATCTGTGTGTTTACACACACAGATCCACGGTCCGGCCCGGTTAACGGGCAATCGCGGGTGCCCGGCGGCATCGCGGCCGCTGGGCACATGCACCGGGTCCGGTCCCAGGACGTCATAGGATGTCCACCCAGGATGGGAGATCCCATCTGTGGACGTCATATGTCTATGGCTGGGTAGGGAAGTGGTTAAGGGGGCGTGGCAGGGGGGGCATGTCCTATGCCTACATACGTTTTCTAGAAGGTGTCCCTCATTCCCATCTCAAAATGTTGGGAGGTGTGACTAACGCCGTCTTGGAATTCAAAGAGCCGCAGTTTGTGTCTGATGATGCTTCCAGGCAGAGCGAAAGGCATTGGGTGGGTGGATACTTCCGGTGATGTCATATCCGCCAATTGGAACACAAACCACGGCTCTTTGAATTCCAAGATGGCGTTAGTATGTGCTTACATACAAAAGGAGTGTTGTGTAAGTTTTCATTTATTTGTTTCATTTAGGAAAAAAAAAAAATCCCAGTGGTGAATAAATACCACCAAAAGAAAGCTCTATTTGTGTGAAAAAAACGTATAAAAATTTAATTTGGGTACAGTGTTGTATGTCTGCGCAATTGTCATTCAAAGTGTGACAGCGCTGAAAGCTGAAAATTGGCCTGGGCATGAAGGGCGTAAAAGTGCCCGGTAGGAAAGTGAGCTTACAGATTTCATGTCCCCTGTTAGCAGGAAAAGGTCCTCATTAACATGGGGACGAGGTTTGCCAGGGGGGCTCCCCTAGAAAGGTATGGTTCAGGAAACAGACTTCCTCTTGTTGTTTCCTGGCCTGGCAGGTTGTATGCTCAGATTAGGGCCTAGTATGAAGTAGTATTAAACCCAAAAGGAAACATTTATTATATTACAGCTTACCAATACTTAGATGACCTCTGCCGGGTTAGCCCCCCATATCAAAATTTTTGAAAAAATCGTGTCAGTTTGTTAGATCAGGTTAGATCAACCGTTGTTTGCGTTAGATCTCACACAGAAGAAGCAATATTAACAGTTATTTGCTGGGGGGGCTAACCCTCATCAGTCCCCCTTATCAAAAAATTGACCAAACAGCTATTTTGGAAGCTATTTGTTAGATCCGGTAAGATCAAGTGGTTTTAACGTTAGATCTCACATAATTAAAGACTTATTAAGTGATTAATGAGGGGGGCTGGCCCCCCCCTTATCAAATTTTCTGGCCAAAAATCATTCAGGCTAATAGATATTCGTTAGATCCGGTAATACCAAGTGGTTTTAACGTTAGATCTCACATCATTTCAGAGATATTCCACATCAAAATAGAGATATTAGGTGGTACATATGGATGGGTTAGCCCTCCCACATGCAAATTTCTGGCCAAAAATCATTCAGGCTTATAGATATTCGTTGGATCCGGTAAGATCAAGTGGTTTTAACGTTAGATCTCACATCATTTCAGAGATATTCCACATCAAAATAGAGATATTAGGTGGTACAAAAGGTACATCCATCTTCAACCGCCTCCGGATGGTCTCTGGAACCGTCTTTGGATGGTTCTTCAGCGGGTGCCTGTACTCCTCACACCTCCGCTCACCTACCTGCCTCATGGTGATCTCTACTCAGACCAACAAGCTTAAGTCTTTAGCTAGCCCCCCTTCTTGCAAAGCAGACTGGGCTTGGTAGTTCCACCCCTGTAGAAATCAGTGGGGCTGTATTGTGATGAGACTTCAAGTCCCGTGGTCCTCTGCTGCTGCTTGATTGGCTCCCTCTCCCTGCCAATAGGGACACAGGAAGAGGCGAGGGAGGGGGAAAAATCCCCCAAAGGGACTGACAGGTGTGCTCTCCCTCAGTGAGTGCCTGTGTCAATGTCTATTCAGTCCGGCGGTCGCTGGCGGGAATGGCGGGAGGTGCAGGAGCACAGGTGATAGAGTAGCCCCCGCTACACACTCCCCCCACCAAAGAACCTTTGGTCCGCCAAAAGAGGTAAAGAGTTTATGACCTGTTACATGATTTTGATATACACACGAAAAAAAAAAACAGGTTAGTATGCAAAGGAAACCATACAATTTACATCTGCAAAAAACCCTGGCAGAGGAACATCCCCCCAATTAGCATAGGAGGGGAGGTTGTCCTGCCTACAGGCCACCTTAACTGGAATGGCCCAGTTAGATGTGCCAGGGGGTGAGTGTCAGAAACCAAGAAATCAGGCCGAGACAGAAGTACAATAAATCACACTTGTTTAATAATAAAAGTAAAAAGAACAAACATAGTCAAAGCCAAAGTTCAGTAACCAGAACGGATAGTCAGCCAAGCCAGAAGTCAGGGATCAATGTAGTGGAACAGCAACAGGATCTAGAGCCAGAAGGGATGTCAGCAAAGCAAGTCTTGAACAGGATCACAGGAGATTGTTTCTGTGATGTTGACCAAGGCGAAGGCAGAGATCCTCTGGACTGGACGGCTTAAGTAGGCAGGACTGACGAGCAGGATATCATCAACAGCTGAGTAACTCTGGAGAGATAGGAGCTGGCAATTAGCCGACAGCTGAGCGGCCAGCTCAGAGAAGAAGGGCTGAGCACAGCCCTGACAGTGAGTTGGGATTGTCCACCACCAAATCTGTGGTGGAAGGGTCAGTTACTTCAAGAGTCCTTTTTACAATGAGAACGACCTCCTCAGAGCTTTCACCCAAAGTATAATATGTTAGTCTTAAGGGCGGGTGAATAACCCTTCGCTCTCGCTGTTGGTTCTGGGGTTACAGGCACACTGGTCTCTTCTTCTTCCTGCATATCAGCTTCAGCTTCCTCAATGAAGGATGGAAAGTCTTAGGGGTCTGTTGTCAGCAGGGAAGATTGAGGGTCTTCCAACTCTGCAAAAGGTGGACTTTGAGGTACAAACTCAGGAACCTCTGGCCTGAGAGTCACCTCAGTCACCTTGGGAAGAGAAAAAAAGGGGGGTGGCAGGCCCTTTCATTTAAGACGGCCACAAACAATCTTTCTCTTCATCCTTGCTGGGATCTTTGAGAGGCCATGGGTGTGGACTGTAAATCTGGCTGTGGTGTTACATGAACTGCTTCTGACAGAGGCAACAGATGATTGCGATGCCAAGTCTTCAGCGGGTCTGTGCTTCCCTCTGGCCGGATTTGATATACTAGGTGTCCTGGCAGATGCATGCAAACGACATAGGGCTGTGACTTCCAGTGGTCACTTAACTTGTGCTTGCCAGGGACACCCAGGTTTCTCAGCAGTACCTTGTCATCTGGCTGTAGGTCCTGTACTCGTACCCTGAGGTCAAAGTTTATTTTGTTTCTCTGTCCTCGGGCATATGAGGAAGCTTGAGCCTTATCATAGGCAATTTTCAGACGTCTCTGCAGGCAATCCACATACCCTCTGTGGGAAGTTGCTGAGGTATGGTCGAGGGATGTGCTGAAGGCCAAGTCTACTGGCAGCCGGGTCTACGGCCCGAACATCAAACTATAGGGAGAGTAACCTGTGGCATCATTGGCGGCGCTGTTATAAGCATGCACAGTAGCCACTATATGCTTGCTCCAGTGCTGTTTTTGTTCTGAACTTAGAGTTCCGAGCATATCCAGGAGGGTTCGGTTAAATCTCTCTGGTTGAGGATCACCTTGAAGATGATACGGGGTGGTTTTAGACTTCCTGATGCCCAACAGGTCTAAAAGCTCTTGATGAGTCCACTCCCAAAATCCCTCCCTTGATCAGAGTGGATGCATTGGGACAGACCGTAGTGCACAAAGAATTTTTCAGCGAAGATCTTGGCCACCGTGGATGCTTGTTGGTCCCTCATGGAAAACGCCTGGGCATACCGAGGGAAATGGTCAGTCACTACCAGGATATTTCCCTGCCCGCTCAGATCAGGCTCCAAGCACAGAATGTCAATGCACACCAGCTCCATGGGTCCCTGACTCTGAAGATGGCCCATTGGGGCAGCTCGGTGAGGCAAAGTCTTCCTTTGGATACTCTGATGCAGGAGTGGCAATAGTCCTCAACTAGGGATGAGCCGAACATCCCCCTGTTCGGTTCGCACCAGAACATGCAAACAGGAAAAAAGTTTGTTCGAACACGCGAACACCGTTAAAGTCTATGGGACACGAACATGAATAATCAAAAGTGCTAATTTTAAAGGCTTATATGCAAGTTATTGTCATAAAAAGTGTTTGGGGACCTGGGTTCTGCCCCAGGGAACATGGATCAATGCAAAAAAAGTTTTAAAAACGGCCGTTTTTTCAGAAGCAGTGATTTTAATAATGCTTAAAGTCAAACAATAAAAGTGTAATATCCCTTTAAATTTCATAGCTGGGGGGTGTCTATAGTATGCCTGTAAAGGGGCGCATGTTTCCCGTGTTTAGAACAGTCTGACAGTAAAATGACATTTCAAAGGAAAAAAAGTCATTTAAAACTACTCGCGGCTATTGCATTGCCGGTCCGACAGTACACATAAAAGTTCATTGATAAAAACGGCATGGGAATTCCCCACAGGGGAACCCCGAGCCAAAATTTAAAAAAAAAATGACGTGGGGGTCCCCCTAAATTCCATACCAGGCCCTTCAGGTCTGGTATGGATATTAAGGGAACCCCGGCCAAAATTTAAAAAAAAAATGACGTGGGGGTCCCCCTAAATTCCATACCAGACCCTTCAGGTCTGGTATGGATTTTAAGGGGAACCCGCGCGAAAATTAAAAAAAAAAACGGCGTGGGGTCCCCCCAAAAATTAATACCAGACCCTTATCCGAGCACACAACCTGGCAGGCCGCAGGAAAAGAGGGGGGGACGAGAGAGCGCCCCCCCTCCTGAACCGTACCATGCCACATGCCCTCAACATGACCCCCAGATCCTGGCCCCCACTGTGTGAAATGGTAAGGGACCATTTCACTAAAAAACTGTCAAGAAAGTTAAAAATGACAAGAGACAGTTTTTGACAATTCCTTTATTTAAATGCTTCTTCTTTCTTCTATCTTCCTTCATCTTCTTCTTCTTCTGGTTCTTCTGGCTCTTCTGGTTCATCCTCCGGTGTTCTCGTCCAGCATCTCCCCTGCGGCGTCTTCTATCTTCTTCTCCTCGGGCCCTCCGCACCCATGGCATGGGGGGAGGCTCTCGCTCTTCTCTTCATCTTCTTCTCTTCTTTTCTTCTCTTCTTCTCTTCTTCATCTTCTTCTCCGGGCCGCTCCGCTTTTTTGACAGTTTTTTTAGTGAAATGGTAGGCCCTTACCATTTCACACAGGGGGGGTGCTGGGATCTGGGGGTCCCCTTGTTAAAGGGGGCTTCCAGATTCTGATAAGCCCCCCGCCCGCAGACCCCCACAACCACCGGCCAGGGTTGTGGGGATGAGGCCCTTGTTCTCATCAACATGGGGACAAGGTGTTTGGGGGGCTACCCCAAAGCACCCTCCCAATGTTGAGGGCATGTGGCCTGGTGCGGTTCAGGAGGGGGGGGCGCTCTCTCGTCCCCCCCTCTTTTCCTGCGGCCTGCCAGGTTGCGTGCTTGGATAAGGGTCTGGTATGGATTTTTGGGGGGACCCCACGCCGTTTTTTTTTTTTATTTTGGCGCGAGGTTCCCCTTAAGATGCATACCAGACCTGAAGGGTCTGGTATGGAATTTAGGGGGACTCCCACGTCATTTTTTTTTAAAATTTTGCCCTGCTTCTGAAAAAACGGCCGTTTTTAAAACTTTTTTTGCATTGATCCATGTCCCCTGGGGCAGGACCCAGGTCCCCAAACACTTTTTATGACAATAACTTGCATATAAGCCTTTAAAATTAGCACTTTTGATTTCTCCCATAGACTTTTAAAGGGTGTTCTGCGGCATTCGAATTTGCCGCGAACACCCCAAATAGTTTGCTGTTCGGCTAACTTGCGAACAGCCGATGTTCGAGTCGAACATGAGTAGAACCGGTTCCTCACCAGGTGAAAAGTCCTCTTGGGCCCTAGGTGGCCATGGTTGTCGTGTAGGGCAGTTAATACTATCTCCCTATGTTTTTCAGGTGGGAATAGCTCCCATTTTTCTTCAGAATCGTCAGAGGGGCCCCTTCGGTAGACCAACCCTCTGTGCACATGAAACCGATCCCACTCTTGGTGCAGCAGATGGGTTTCCTTCGGGGAGTCAGTGAGGAGCAAGTCAGGGCATTGGCTCTCCAAGGCCTTCAATGCCAAGCTACAGGGAGGGTCTTCCAACTGGTCCCTCCACAGGTCTTTCTTTGACAGTCTGGGCAGACCTTCATCCCCAACTTGGGTGACATTGCAATAACATCTGGGGACACCAGCGGCTGACACTCCTACCTCTTCGGTCCTGGATCCTACTCCAGGTTAATGTTCTACTCCTTGACATAAGGCTTGTACCCCTTCAGGTGTCAGCTGGGCCTATTCTTCTGGAGGGTCTCTGGAACAATCTGGCCTTCTTGACAAAGCATCCGCATCTTGTTTCCCGACTCCGGTTGATAATTCAGGCTGAAAATAAACCCTGATAGAGCAGCCAACCATCTGTGACCCGTGGCGTCCAACTTGGTGGTAGTGAGGATGTAGGTGAGAGGATTGTTGTCAGTCTTGATCACGAACTCCGCTCCATACAGGTAATCCCTCAGCTTATCCACCACTGCCCACTTTAAGGCCAGGAACTCAAGTTTGTGCATGGGGTAGTTCTCGGCAGGGGCTCTTGCTCATTCTCTTGATATAGCACCCCACCCAACCCATCTCAACTGGACTCAAAGTGTAGCTCGTATGGTTTGGTTGGATCTGCATAGGCCACGACTGGAGTGGTTGTTAGGCTTCACTTCAGCTGTCTAAAACCTCTTCACACTTTGGAGTCCATTGTTCCTGAATGGACTCTCTGGGTTTTCTGGGCCCTCCAGCTGGTCTGACAGACTTCGCCAGATCAGGGTCAGCATCTTAGCGAATCCCATGACAAATCTCCTATAATAAGAGCAGAATCCCAGAAATGACCTAAGTTCAGTCACGTTAGTAAGCCTCGGCTAGGAGGTGACAGCTTCCAGCTTCTGGAGGTCGGTGGCCATTTCGTCAGCAGACACAATGTGGCCAAGGTAGTTGACTGAGGATTGATAAAACTGGCACTTTTCCAGACAGCTTCAACCCCCACCTTGATCAGTTTCATGTCTCCCACGGTCTTTTCCATTAGCCTTTGGAAGGTGGCTGGGACACCAGACAGGCCTTGATGCATACGGTCAAATCCAAAGATCCCCTCCGGGGCAATGAAAATGGTCTTCTCCCGATCCTCAGGGTGCATGGGGATTTGGTAATACCCACTCTTCAAATCCAGCATGCTGAACCACTTCGCTCCTTAGAGGCTCTGCAAGGCAACTTCTATCCTTGGGGTGGTATATTGGTCGAGAATGGTCCTTTGGTTCAGCGTCCGGTAGTCAATATTCAGCCTAGGTGACCCATTCTTCTTCCATACCACCACTATTGGGGAAGCGCATAGACTCTGGGACTCTCGGATGATACCTGCCCTCTTCAACCCTGCCAGTTGTTGGGGCAGATCCTCCAAGTGCCCTAAAGGAATCCATCAAACTCTTTCCCTGAACGGCGTATGCACTCGAAGAGATGGATCCGGTATTAGGCACTTTTTGCACACCCCACATCAAATTCACTCTTGGAGAATGCAGCCTGCCATCTCAGGAGCTGAGTCTTGGCCCTTTCTTTTCATTCAGGCAAAAGGGGAGTATTCTTCAGATAGAACTCCTCCACAGAGATCCCTCCCCTTTGTTCCCCCCACTAAATCAGACTGGGGTGGCCAGATTCACTTGTCCCAGCAACATCTGAGCTGGCATCTTCACTGGTGAGGCTGTTATGTTGTGGACACTAACCAAGATCTTCCCGTGACTTCTTTGCAACCCTTTGGTTGAAACCACCTCAGGAATTATCTCCACTCCCATGTCTTCTCTCTGTCCGTCCAATTCAAGGACAATGAAAGTGCCTGGTTGCTTCCAATTTAGCTTGACAGATGCTCGTAAATAGGCCACTTTACCAGGCTGTAACACCTCTCAAACTGGTCCAAGCGCCAGATCTTTCCCACTCCTTCAGCTAGAGCCTTCGGTTATTGTACCAGGTGCTAGTAGGCTTGTCTCAGCATGGGGTGCACACTTGTAGTTGAAGTGCACGGCTCCAGAACAAGAGGCGTCAACAGCCTTCTCAAAAGATCAGTATTGGGCCCTATGATGAGAGAACTCTTACTGGCTCCTGGTGGGCGAGGACAGACCACTGCCTGAGTGTCAAAAGTCTCACGCTTTCCCAGCCATGGAGGGATCGAAGGTCAGCTTGACCGGTAGATAGCCATCATAGAGAAAGTTTTGAGTCACAATGCCCCATATCTGCAGCTCTTCCAACTTCTGCAAAGGCAGGTGCTTGAGGTGAAAAAAATTTGTGAAGACCACAGAGAAATTCTTCAAGGAGGACAAACCAGTGGAAAAGCTATTGATCATTTATTGATTATCCATATAAAGAAAACTATTACAAAAACTAGGTGAAAAAATACAACTATCTCCAACACATAATTAAAAAGACTTAATGTCTTGGTAGGACACCGGTGGCCACCATTCCTTGATCACACCTTTCATATCCCTCACATTCACACATGCACAGGCAGACCAGGATCGATCCTCAAATCGGTAGAAAAAATAGCCCTGAACATTGGAAAAATATATTAATAGTTATGCCTAGATGAGGGGTATTATCCTCTGTAAAGTTAGTAAATGTTCATAGCAGGTCTTCCAGGGGGGGAAGGGGATTGAAACATACAGAGTGCTAGTGCTGTGTGAACATTCCTCAGTGTTTAGCCGCTGTGGATACTTTGTTTCAAAAACTCTTGGTATTCAACAGATCAGAGACTAGTGACAGATTGTATCAAAACAGGATTTCAACTACATGCTTCATGGGATATGCTGATAGTATTTCCTTATACAAGTAATAGGAATATGATACAGCCCACCATGTCTTCATGTGTACAGCTGATCACAGCCTCAGACATCTATGTATGGTTTCCGTGATTCATCTGTCACTGTTGCAGTCGCTGCAGGGAAATCCATAAACCTGATAGCAAAGTAGTTTCCTCCTTGAAGAGTTGAAGCAATTGTCTGTATCAGGGAGGGAGGAGAGGATAAGTCCTCCAAAGAAGCCAGGGTTCACAGCAGAAGATGTACCCTTGTAATATCACCCATGTGGGTTACATCAGTAGCCGGTCTCAAGTGCGTGGTGGCGGCCCGAGAAAAAAAGTTGAGGGGGTAAGTCAAGTTTATGAATGGGGGTCTCGGTGTCCTCATCACGGATACCATGATAAGATCATGCTTACATGTTTCGCTTTGTTAAAAGCTTCCTCAGAGCATGCGCAGTAGTTTCAAATCCCTGTTTAAATCTTCAGTCAATTAGGGATTGAACGATTTCATATGGAGACATTCTATGTGCGCTGTGATTCAATCAGGGTATCATACATCACCTGTGCAGTGACACACACTCATACAGGGGCGATCGGTAGCTAGATATATAAAATATTGAGCAAAATTACACATCAATACTGGAAATTAACTCATAAGGAGTCAAAGAAGAAAAAAATATATAGAAAGTTAATTAGACAAATTTTTTAACATGGATTTTTTAACACAAAGAGGAAATTAAGAGGATTATTTCGTCTCAGAATTAATAGAAATTGGAATAACCACATTTTGGTAGAGAATTAGCTCATATATGGTAGAGGAAGCAAAAAGCTTTGATAGATGAAGTTAAAGAGAGATTTCATTTCGTGGACAGGTTACTGATAGTAGGAATAAATTCCCTACAACCCTGGAGTAGTAGGAGGTGTCTCTATCGTTGTCCGGTTTAGGCCTTTTCTGTTGTAGATCAAGGGTCTATCCTTATTGCAGCTCATACTGTTTTGTGTACAGAACCTTTTATTTACCCTCTTCTTTCAACCCATCTCATAGGGGGCATTCATTACATCCAATCTAGAGTGAAAAGAGAGGCAGTTTTGTATATTAGAATATGTAGTCGAGCCTAGGCCCCCATGTGTGGATACCAAGCTAGGGCAAAAGGAATGTTCTTTATCTGTCAAGAAAAACAGACAAATTACATTCGTTATTTAAGCCTTGCGGTTGCATACTATTTAAGGTAAATATCCACATTTTTTCTTTTTGATAGAGAATCCTATCAAAGTCTCCCCTACGTGAGGGTAGATTAAGTCTGTAGATACCTTTGCATTTAAGGCCACTCGGTTCTCCTCCATGCATTTTCAAAAAATGTAGAGATAACGGACGATTGTCATCTTTATTAATTATGCTTTGTATATGTTCACCAATCCTGGTTTTGAGTTGCCTCTTTGTTTTTCCCACATAAATTAGTCCACATGGACAAGTGAGCATGTATATGACACGTGTTGTTTGGCAGTTTATGAAATTATAGATTTTAAATTGTTTAGTACCGTCAGAATTGGTGAACATATCAGTCGTGTCCACGTATTTGCATATGTGGCATCTACCACATTGATACATGCCCTTGAGTGGGAGGAAGGCTAGTAATCCAGTCCCGTTTTCTGTGTCTACGGTACTCTGAGTGGACCAGACAGTCTCTAAGATCAGTAGCTCTTCTAGCTGTGAGTAGGGGCCTGTCGCCAACAATATTCCCGAGAATGGGAGACTCAGCTAGAATGTGCCAATGGCGGCTGAGTATTTTTCTAACCTGTTCCCATTGGGCCCCGAATTTAGTGATGATTCTGATTGGGGCACATGTGGTTCTATCTGGTTGCTGCCCCTCTGTGGTTTCGGTAAGGAGGGACGATCTATCCGCTACCATAGCTCTTTTCTTAGCCTTTCTAATGCATCCATGGGAGTATCCCCGTTCACGGAATCTCCCATACATTTCACAGGCTTCAGTTTTAAAGTCCAATTCCTCTGAACAGTTCCTCCTACTGCGTAAAAATTGACCTACTGGAATTCCCTGAATAAGTGATCTGGGATGGTGACTCGAGGCTAATAGCAGGGTATTTGCTGTAGTCTCTTTTCTAAATGTTTTAGTGGATAGTACGCCGTCTTTAATTTGGATTGTAAGGTCAAGAAAGGGTAAGGATACAGGATCGTAGGAAAAGGTGAGTTTTATGTTCCGATTGTTATTTTTAAGTTCCTCAATGAAAGTGATTAGTTCAAGGGGTGTGCCTCCCCAAATCATGATCATGTCATCAATGTACCTCAGCCACAGGAGACAGTGGCTGAGGTACAGAGACGAGGGATAGACGCATTCCAATTCCCACAGTCCAAGATGTAGGCATGCATTGGCTGGGGCCCAAGGATAAGGTGCTTGAGGTGCCTGTCATAGAAGTCTCTGTAGAGAAGGGTCACTTAAGCTCCAGTATCCAGAAGGGCCTTGGTGTAGACTCCCTTTTTACTTGGATGGGAACAACAGGAGAAGGCCCAACCAGCTTTTTAGGGAGCATAGAGGAAGTGGTCGCCCTGGCCTGTTTGGTGGTTTGTATCCGCACTCCTGTCTGCGGAGATTCTGATCGGGCTTAAGTCTGCGCTAAGTTCTGGGAGTCTGGTGTGCATTGACCCTCCGACACCAGGCAGCATGTGTCAAAGGAAACGGGACACTGGGTTGCTTGGAGGCAACAACAGGGGGCCCTCTGCAAGGGTTTGGACTTTTGCTGCTGTCTCCGTGTCATTGGTTCTGAGCCAGCTATCGTAGATGGGCACCCGGTTGGCTCCTTCACCAGAGCCCTCCGAAGTTTCCCCCTGGCTTCTGGCACTGTGCTTCAGGCTTCACTGGGCTTGGACACACCTGTCGATTAATGTCCCACATAATTTCAGCATACCTCGGTATGCTCAATGGCACTCCTCACTGGTACACATGAAAATGCTCATTATCGGCTCTGATATAGACACTAGTGTGGGTATCCGTGCATCGCTACCAAATATCCATAATATCCCTGTAATTATGGATAATCAAACATTAAAATCAGTCAAGTCTCTAATTATGTGAGATCTAATCTCATCCTTATGTACCACCACCTAATGTCTCTAACGTTAAAATCACTTACCGGATCTAATGAATATCTATAATCCTGAATGATTTTTGGCCAGAAAATTGCATGTGGGGGAGGCTAACCCATCCATATGTACCACCTAATATCTCTATTTTGATGTGGAATATCTCTAAAATTATGTGAGATCTAACGTTAAACCACTTGATCTTACCGGATCTAATGAATATCTATTTGCCTGAATGTTTTTTGGTCAGAAAATTGCATGTGGGGGGGCTAACCCGTCCATATGTACCACCTAATATCTCTATTTTGATGTGGAACATCTCTGAAATGTTGTGAGATCTAACGTTAAAACCACTTGATCTTACCAGATCTAGCAAATATCTATTAGCCTGAATGATTTTTGGCCAGAAAATTGCATGTGGGGGAGGCTAACCCGTCCATATGTACCACCTAATATCTCTATTTTGATGTGGAATATCTCTAAAATTATGTGAGATCTAACGTTAAAACCACTTGATCTTACCAGATCTAATGAATATTTATTAGCCTGAATGATTTTTGGCCAGAAAATTTCATGTGGGGGGGCTAACCCGTCCATATGTACCACCCAATATCTCTATTTTGATGTGGAATGTCTCTGAAATGATGTGAGATCTATTGTTAAAACGACGTGATCTTACTGGATCTAACAAATAGCTTCCAAAATAGCTAACTGTTTGGTCAATTTTTTGATAAGGGGGGGCTGATGATGGGTTAGCCCCCCAGCAAATAACTGTTAATATTGCTTCTTCTGTGTCAGATCTAATGCAAACAATGGTTAATCTAACCTGATCTAACAAAGATCTAACAAACTGCATAAGATTTTTCTACAAATTTTGATATGGGGGCTAACCCAGCAGAGGTCTTAGATGTGGTGGCTGCATTTGTTTTCTTTTTTAGGCTTTCTATCTTTTTGTTTTCTCCTCTTGATCCTGCCGGTAAGTCTGTTGTTTTTCAACAGAACAAGATGTCCTGCAAATGTAGCAGTTAAAGGGTTGAGAAAAAAACATTTCAGTGATCAGCTTTTATTTATGTAAAACATTTATTCCGAAAAGGAACAAAACAGTTGCTGTAACTGTCTAAAAAGTATTAGCTGGAGTTTGGCTGCAATTTGTTAGTGTATCAAAATCTGCTAGTACGTTTAACACTCCCTTCCCCGCAGACTGACAATGTTGCTGTACAGAGGTGTCTTTCATCCAGAGCGGAGGCTCTCTAATACAGGAGGTGTGTTACTGGCCAGATCATCAGGTGAAAATAGCGGGAAAAAAGCCTAAAAAAGAAAACCAATACAGCCACCACATCTAATGATTGGTAAGCTGCAATATATTCAATTCTATGTTTTGAGGTTAATACTGCCTTAAGTGGGAAGCCCATTTTTATTTTTTTGTACCTCTGTGTTAATATTCATATTAGAGGTTTAGGGTCTGGCATGGATATTAAGGGGGACCCCACATGTTTTTTTTAATTTTTGCTTATCCTTCATGTTTATATCTAACCCTACCTTTTTTTTAACCCACAAAAGGGAAGAAAAAGTGATGGCACGTGATGTAGTGTGAAAATGCACATAAAAATCACACATGTAAACTGATATCAATGTGCATAGTAACCCACTGAAATGTGTATACATGGCATTCTCTGATTGGATGAGGTGGAGATCGTAATGTCAGCTCCCTCCTCTCGACATCATCCAATCAGAGAATGCCTTATTTTCATTGAAAATAAATTCAAGGTGCTCTGTGAAGGGCGGCCACGCTGAGCGTCCAATTCCGAGTCTTCTATGTGCAGGGGGGAATCGTTTGTACAGAACCCGGAAGGTTGCAGCTGTCACTGTAGTAGCCAGGACTACTACAGTGATTTACAGCATCCCAGCATGATCAGAAATAAAAAATATAAATAAGGTAGTAGTGCGCTGCCACCTACTGATAGAAATAAATAGTGTACAGCTACTGCAATCACTAAATGTGTTCCCATATCCACAGTAAATCAATATGAAAAAGTTTAATCACTCTGCCTCAATAACATAGTAAAGTATTGACTGGAACGTGACAATAAATAACTAAAAATGTAGACATTTCATATACAGTAGATGACCAAAATATTGTGTCAATCTCGCTCATGGTTAGTGTTTGGCTGAAGCCATTTATTATCAATCAACTGCGTTTACTCTTTTTAAATCATAATGGCAACAGAAACTACCCAAATGAGCCCGATCAAAAGTTTAAATACCCTGGTGATTTTGGCCTGATAACATGCAGACAAGTTGACACAAAGGGGTTTGAATGGCTATTATCACCTGTGATCTGTTTGCTTGTAATTAGTGTGTGTGTATAAAAAGGTCAATGAGTTTCTGGACTCCAGACAGACCCTTGCATCTTTCATCCAGTGCTGCACTGACGTTTCTGGATTCTGAGTCATGGGGAAAGCAAAAGAATTGTCAAAGGATCTGCGGGAAAAGGTAGTTGAACTGTATAAAACAGATAAGTAATATAAAAAGATATCCAAGGAATTGAGAATGCCAATCAACAGTGTTCAAACTCTAATCAAGAAGTGGAAAATGAGGGGTTCTGTTGAAACTAAACTACGGTCAGGTAGACCAACTAGAATTTCAGCCACAACTGCCAGGAAAATTGTTTGGGATGCAAACAAAAACCCACAAATAACTTCAGGTGAAATACAGAACTCTCTGAAAACATTCCTACTGTGAAACACGGAGGTGGATCGCTGATGTTTTGGGGATGTGTGAGCTACAAAGGCACAGAAAATGTGGTCAAAAGTGATGGCAAGATGAATGCAGTACGTTATCAAAAAATACTGGAGGAACATTTGCATTCATCAGCCAGGAAGCTGTGCATGGGACGTACTTGGACATTCCAACATGACAATGATCCAAAACACAAGGGCAAGTCGACCTGTTATTGGCTACAGCAGAGTATAGTGAAGGTTCTGGAGTGACCATCTCAGTCTCCTGACCTCAATATCATTGAGCCACTCTGAGGAGATCTCAAACTTTCAGTTCAAGCAAGACAGCCCAAGAATTTACAGTAACTGGAAGCTTTTTGTCAAGAGGAATGGGCAGCTTTACCATCTGAGAAGATAAAGAGCCTCATCCACAAATACCACAAAAGACTTCAAGCTGTCATTGATGTTAAAGGGGGCAATACACGTTATTGAGAACTGGGGTATGTAAACTTTGATCAGGGTCATTTGGGTAGTTTCTGTTGTCATTATGATTTAAAAAGAGTAAACACAGTTGATTGATAATAAATGGCTTCAGCCAAACACTAACCATGAATGAAAGTTTGTGTTATCATTAATATTCTCTGAAAAATGACCAAGAAATTCTGCCAGGGTATGTAAACTTTTGAGCACAACTGTATACAGTGCCAGTGCAAAATATATGTGCGAACAATATATATATATATATATATATATATATATATGTGTGTGAAAATAAATAAATAAATAGTGCAAAAAAAAAGAAAAAAGTCCACTTGAATATAAATGAGAGTATATTCAATAAAGTGCTTCACAGAAAAACACCTCAGTGTTTCAGCAAGTTCCAACTTGTGCTCCTTTCACCAGGTGAAGTGCAAACTCACCTTCTTTATAGGCCCCAAAAGGGTCAACTAAGCATGTAGACAAATCAATCTGATGGACAGAACACTGGTGTTCAGGTTCCTTTAAGAGCGATAGGGTTCCCTCTACAAAATGGCTCCATACAGCTCACAAACAGGTCATAGGCAACAAACAGAATAGAACAGCCTCAAATAGTGCAGTACCTGGGTTACTACGTTCATCAAACCGCACAAACCCCACTTCATAAAATACACTCATTTTTATTTGGTAAAAACAAGCATGTAATAAACATCCAGCATCTCACGTAATCCGGCGAATACTCCCGTCGCCAGGCTCAACCTCTACGCATTACGCCACCAACACACGTGGCTTCATCTTGAATTATCACACACATACCCGCTCACACACATTTATTTAGTGTCTAAAATGCTAAATATGCATGCTTATATAAATTTGTGTATTTTTCTCTGTGCGTCAATCTCTGTTAATCCCCCCCATCAGTACTTACCGACAGTACATACAATACCAAAATGCAACAAAAATTACATTATATTTTATAGAAAGCCTGAGTAGATATTGTCCCTGATGGAATTTTTAAAAAGTTGGGGTTTTGTTTCAGGGGGTGGTATTTTGTATTTTGAGGTTTTTAATTTATTTTGCAGGGTATGATGGTTTTTGCTTTATGTTGATATGGCCCTAATTTTAAAAATTCTTCTTTTTTTTTTTTTTATGCTGCAAGGTTTTCCTTTATAAAAGTGTTTCAAGGGTGGTATTTTGGGGTTTTCATGACTTTTGTGTTTTTTTTTAGTTTATGTTACTCAAAGTGGAGCATTCACTTGTTGCTGACCATCTGTGCTTGGAGCCACCCTTTGTTCACAGCACGCTGCTCCCATGCAGTATTCTAATTCTTGTGGTAAAGTCCCAGCCTGTGCTTTTTGTCTCCAGTAAATTTGGGCCTAGCCTTGCTCATTAAAATTATCCTGCTGCTGGCCAATTTTATGTCCTGTACACATGACCGGTTTTGCCGTCAGAATAAACTCCGAAGGTTTCTCAGACGGAATTCCGCTCAAGCGGTCTTGCATACACACGGTCACACCAAAGTCCGACCGTCCAGAACGAGGTGACATAAAACACGTACGACGGGACTAGAAAAAGGAAATTCAATAGCCAGTAACCAATAGCTTCCGTCTCGTACTTGCTTCAGAGCATGTGTCGTTTTTGGTCCATCGGAACAGCATACAGACGAGCGTTTTTCCCGATAGGAAATGGTTCCATCGGAAATATTTAGAACATGTTCCATTTCTAGGTCCGTCAGAATTAAAAAAAAAAAAGTCCGATGAGGATACACACAATCGGAATAGACGATGAAAAGCTTCCGTCTGACTTTTTCTGTCAGACATTCCGCTCGTGTGTACGCGACATTACACTACTGCATTAGACCGCCGCTGAAGATGTTAGAGAACGAAGCGCGCACGACGGACCAGCGCCTACACATCACTTCCTGGCAGCACAGTGGGAGGAATACATCTCCAGCTGATCGCTACTTCCCCCATTTGTACCTGCTTGGGTTTCAGTGACTGAACAGTGACTGAACAACCAAACACCAACAAAACCCATTTTTGAGTGATATCCCTCCCCAGTGGCCAAGGGGGGTGAACGAACGGGACCTGTTGGATGTTTGCAACTTTTTTTATTTTTATTTTTGTTTTATATTTTTTTGTCTTTTATACTACTTTTTAAATAAATACTTTTTGGGACTATATTATACTATGGAAGCCTTTTTCTTTCCCTGATATGAGGGCTAATTGCAACATGATCATTGGAGCCATCTGAAGCATCGCAGCAGTAGCAGTCTTCCGTGCAGCATTACAGGCCTGATACCCCTGTAGGGGTTCCGACATCTGGTGAGTGAGCAATCTGAGGGGGATCACAGAAGTCACCATCCTACCCTGTACACACCAAGTCACTTTGGGGATAATATCAAGTCTGATTGCCGCATGAAATACAAGAGACTATTACACATTTGTGCAATTGCTACAACATATGAACTATATGTGCACTGAGATATAGAGATACTGTTGCGATATTGTATATGGAATCCTTTTCCCCATAGGAACCAACATAAGTGGATCCACGCATGTTTCATGCATTTTTGTCGCTATAAACTAGATGTCTTTTTTTTGTACTAAATGCTGAATGTGTGTTGTGATGGGTAAAACTACACTGTCCTATGAAAAGCATATGATATTGTAGCACATACAGAGTCTTTTCTGATTATCTCTGTATGCGATTATATACTGACCCACACATATGTACTTTAGCCAATTGAGTGTGACTCTGCAACATTTTCCGTTTTCCATTTAATTACAGCACCCTTTCACCCATATTGGTTTGAAATCTTGTGATATATATAAAATTACGTTTATACAACGTTCCCTGTATAGGCTGAGCCAAACAGGTCTTTCGGGTAGCGCCGTTTTTCCCTATTTATCCCCTAGTTTTTCTTATTTCTGCAGGACATTCCTAGGGAGTGTCTCTGTTTAAGGGAGGCAGCAACCTGTAAACACTTGGCCTATATACTTGGTTCATCCATAGGAACCAACATAAGTGGATCCACGCATGTTTCATGCATTTTTGTCGCTATAAACAAGATGTCTTTATTTTGTACTAAGTGCTGAATGTGTGTTGTGATGGGTAAAACTACACTGTCCTATGAAAAGCATATGATATTTTAGCACATACAGAGTCTTTTCTGATTATCTCTGTATGCGATTATATACTGACCCACACATATGTACTTTAGCCAATGGAGTGTGACTCTGCAACATTTTTCGTTTTCCATTTAATTACAGCACCCTTTCACCCATATTGGTTTGAAATCTTGTGATATATATAAAATTACGTTTATACAACGTTCCCTGTATAGGCTGAGCCATACAGGTCTTTCGGGTAGCGCCGTTTTTCCCTATTTATCCCCTAGTTTTTCTTATTTCTGCAGGACATTCCTAGGGAGTGTCTCTGTTTAAGGGAGGCAGCAACCTGTAAACACTTGGCCTATATACTTGGTTCATCCATAGGAACCAACATAAGTGGATCCACGCATGTTTCATGCATTTTTGTCGCTATAAACAAGATGTCTTTATTTTGTACTAAGTGCTGAATGTGTGTTGTGATGGGTAAAACTACACTGTCCTATGAAAAGCATATGATATTTTAGCACATACAGAGTCTTTTCTGATTATCTCTGTATGCGATTATATACTGACCCACACATATGTACTTTAGCCAATGGAGTGTGACTCTGCAACATTTTTCGTTTTCCATTTAATTACAGCACCCTTTCACCCATATTGGTTTGAAATCTTGTGATATATATAAAATTACGTTTATACAACGTTCCCTGTATAGGCTGAGCCATACAGGTCTTTCGGGTAGCGCCGTTTTTCCCTATTTATCCCCTAATATTTCTTATTTTTGCTCATTAAAATTATCCTGCTGCTGGCCAATTTTATGTCCTGTACACATGACCGGTTTTGCCGTCAGAATAAACTCCGAAGGTTTCTCAGACGGAATTCCGCTCAAGCGGTCTTGCATACACACGGTCACACCAAAGTCTGACCGTCCAGAACGAGGTGACATAAAACACGTATGACGGGACTAGAAAAAGGAAATTCAATAGCCAGTAACCAATAGCTTCCGTCTCGTACTTGCTTCAGAGCATGTGTCGCTTTTGGTCCATCGGAACAGCATACAGACGAGCGTTTTTCCCGATAGGAAATGGTTCCATCGGAAATATTTAGAACATGTTCCATTTCTAGGTCCGTCAGAATTTTCAAAAAAAAAGTCCGATGAGGCATACACACAATCGGAATAGACGATGAAAAGCTTCTGTCTGACTTTTTCTGTCAGACATTCCGCTCGTGTGTACGCGGCATTACACTACTGTATTATCTACGATCTTTTAATTCTTGTAGAAAAACACCCACCTGTACTCTTTGAGGGAGATTTACTAAAAATGGTGCACACAGAATCTGGTACAGCTGTGCATAGAACCCAATCAGCTTCTAGGTTCTAGCCCCATTCACATCGGTGCAATTTGACAGGTCAAATTGCATGTCAAATCGCAGACTATTGCCCGCAATAGGAGCGTCCCAATCGGTGCGATGCTGACTTTGCGGTGACTCAGCAGTTTCCAAAAGTAGTTCCTGCATTACTTTTGGTGACTTCGGGGGCAATTTCAATAGACATCTGTGCATAAACGCACACAAATTAACTGTAGACTATGGCCTCTAGGAAATTAACTGTAGACCATGGTCTGTAGGAAATTAACTGTAGACCATAGTCTCTAGTAGACATGTGCACAACATAAAAATTTGTTTTGTTTTGTTTCTTTACGTTTCAGTTTATTTGTAATGATTCGTAAATTCGTTAGAAGCAAGTTTTTATATTCGGATTTGTATTTTACAGATATATTTTCGTTGATACAAAATGATTCGTAAATCTGTTAGTCAATTCTGTTAGTAAATTACATAAAAGGGAAAAAATGGGAATTTAACTCAAAACTGATCCCACTTAAAGACGCAGAATTTTTCACTCCAGGGAAGGAGGATATGTTTGGGAAGTGAATACTGAAGGAAGATGCCCAATTAAAAGATATCATGAGACAGGGCAATATTTGCACATACCAAGAACTAAAAGATAAAGGCGCATGGTTCATTAAAAACCCCTGGTGTTATAAACAACTGAAACACTTTGTTGATTCAATTCCTCAGCCTATTAGGTCGACAAAGAACTTGTTATCCCTGGAGAAAATATGCACGGAGAAAAAAGGGAAAGGGGGGGGTCTCGAAGATATATAGAGTCTTAACGGATTTGGGGAGTGCAGAATTCCCTCCATTCATGGTGAAGTGGGAGAACGAACTGGGTCTCAAGTTTGATGAACGGGAGTTAGGGCAGATATTGAAAAGGGTCAACACCACCTCGGTGGATTGTAGGATAGTGGAGATGAATTACAAACTACTGGCGAGAATGTATTTTACACCTGACATAGGACATAGGAGTACATAGGATTCGGCGGGAAACCTCACAACTATGCTGGAGGGGATGTAACGATATCGGGACAATGGCACACATTTGGTGGTTGTGCCCGGAAATTAAGAAATATTGGGAAGAGATAAGGGGTACTATAGCGGAGATTACTGAGATCGCCATCCCAGATGATCCACGGATATGCTTATTCCACGGCTGTGAAATGTCCACGAAAACATATTTGAAGTCATTGCTACCACACCTTATAAATGCGGACAAAAGTCTTATTCCTAGACATTGGCAGGATAAAAGAAGACCCTCAATACGGGAGTGGTTCAACAAAGTCAATGAAATATACTACTTAGAATACTTGAGGTTTAGCGAAGGGTTGGGATTGGAAGCCTTTGAAACGACTTGGAGTAAGTGGGTAAAATATAGATACTCAATAAGAGCAGCAGAGGTGTGCGGTATTTAGATAGAGGCCCCAAAATAATTAAAAATAATTAAAGAAGCTAGACAGGTAAGATAACAGTAATTACGCAGTTGAAGATCTGATAGGAGTGAAGGAGCAGGAGAGAAGGTACAGAAAGAAGTATGAACAAGTATGGGGGACTTAAAAGGGGGGGCAGGATAAGGGGAGGCAATGGATTAGGGGGGTAGGGGCGGGTAATAATTGGGGATTAACAAGGGGGGGGGCAAATCATTGTTGAAAGTAATGTAATTGTTTGGTTTCTCCTTTTTTTTGAGATGATAATCAAGCCACAATGATGTGATGACATAAGCAAAAAGATACTGAACTGTAAAGTTGAAGTAACATCCCCCGGAAAACACCTCGCTGAAGTGGCAAAAAAAAAATAAAAAAGATAAAAAAAAAATAAAAAAATAGGAATCATATTTTTGATGACATACTGCGTAAGGCTTAATGATGTAGCACCCTGGGGTTTAGGCAGGGTTGCTCCCCAAAATTTACTTGTCAGGAATAGTCATCTTGGCTAATTGTTAGAGATCCATTGATTTCTCCCTAAGATTGGCCTTGTTGCACTTTTCTCTTCTACCACTAGGTGGTCGGGTACCTGGTGGTGCTAGATACGAAGAGGGCAACACAAGGTTAGGTTATGGGTATATGGGGTATCTTAGCCAATGGGCAGGGGTTTTCTTGGATCCCTTGGCCTGCTGGGAGAACCTATATATTTGGATGGAGTCAGGTGATCGGTGTTCTGTGCCACCTGGGCGGCTGTCTGGGTGGACATGTGTTGTACTGCCTGGGGTGCCTGTCTGAGGGCCTATGCAGAAGCAAGAGAGCAGCGCAGGGTTGATACTGTGGCTTGCAGTCCAACCAGAAGTGACAGGTCTGCCGGCCGGAGAACCTGTCGTGGTCGGACGTAGAGGGGAAGCTGTCACCACTAAGGGACCAACCATCTTATTACCAGGGACCACAGTGAGTAGCTGAAGCAAGTACCGGAGCAGTATTCTCGCCAACCGGGGACGGTGAGGAATTGGGAAACTTCAGTGGATATAAAGCCAGGGACCCATCCAGTGGAGGTGGAGCTTGCAGAGCAGCCTTGTGGCTCAAGCCAGTAACCAAGCAGGCCAGTGGGGTGAAGTTTGAGAGGTATCGTGAGTGCCAAGCTAGGGACCCAGCAGAGAGGCGTGGATGATGCTGGAGGAAGATACCACCGTGAAGATTGGAGGAGCTCAAGGGATTCAGTGACAGTGAATCAGTGAGTCTAGTGAGAGACTGGGAGGTCAGTGGGCTAAAGAACTACAAGGGGATTGTAGTGGAAGTAAAAGGAACTGTTACGCTTTGGGGATTATTTACTAAAGGCAAATCCACTTTGCATTACAAGTGCACTGCAAGTGTAGGGCACTACTTTGGCCTCTAGGGGGAAGCATTGACCAAGTCATCTCTGGGTGCCTGACATGACAGGCACCCAGACGGTGGGTGACAAAGATCTTTGATCTTTGTCACCCACCGTCATCAATCATCTGTCAGCCATGGCTCTCTTTGAAGCTTGTAATCACACATATCACAGCAGGTGGGTTTGAGCCAAGCCCTTGTTATTCTGATATGCTACAAAGCTTTGATGTGTAACTGGTTACATTCCAACTTAGACCACCTGGCTGTATCAACCAGGAAATATAGACCATGTTGCTATCCAACATAAGCCGCTTTGCGCCTAAAGGGCGCATACCACCCTTCTTCAGACACGGCTCCTATGGAACAGTTCATAACTGTCTTAATGTGTTAGGTTTCCAACAGGTCCTTAAGAAACAGCTCCTATGGAACAGTCCATAATGGTCTTGATAGGTTGTGCTTCCCAACATGTGCCACTTTGCCACTGAGTGACACACCACCATAATTCTTCAGTGACAGCTTTCATGTCACCATTCTGTATCTTTTGTATCTTCTCCTTTCCGGTATCTTCAGAACGGGGTGCATTACAGGCAAGGAGTGTCCACTCACTCACCATTCACCAGCACACACTCAGAGCAACATATTAACCAGCTTTCAGATACAGTCTCGAGGAGGGCCTTACTCACCCATATTACCAACCTAAAATACACGTCACACTATACCATAACGTAAATCAACCCATTACCATAATATATGCATATATATGTGTCCCATCCAATTACGCATCCCGCTCCCAACCTCCTATAACCCTTTACTGTAAATACGGGTCAGGTTTAGGCAGGCTTGCTCACAATGGCCTTTCCTACCGCACTTTTGGCGTGTCAGCGGTATTGCAGGGCTCTGTCTTGGCAGCAAAGCCTCTAACTTATACGCAGAGACACTACCGTCAATTTGTCCCTCAACTTGCATAGATAAATAGGAGACCCTTCTATATAACTATCGAGTCTAACACATATGAACCTGAAACCATGACAAACCACAAAATTCCATCCCTGTGTCTGGATTTCAGAGACCATGCCCAGGGTATACCATGCACCCCTACCTATTGTTAGGTTCAAGGAACACCCTAGTTCCATGACTAATGTTACATCGGTATCCTCTTGGACAAAGAAACACACTCTCCTATGTCCCAAATAATACACCGGTGTTCCCTTCCCGGCAATGTTCTCCCCATCTAGAACACAGAGTGAGGCATCTTCACAACATGTCTCATTCACCACCGTGTATTTACCTGGCTTTGTAGCATATCAGAATAACAAGGGCCTGGCTCAAGCCCACCTGCTGTGATGTGTGTGATTACAAGCTTCAAAGAGAGCCATGGCTGACAGATGATTGATGATGGTGGGTGACAATGATCAAAGGATCAACAGGCACCCAGAGATGACATGGTCAATGCTACCCCTAGAGGCCAAAGTACAGCAGGACAGACATTAATATAATCTGTGGAAAAGTACAGCCCCAATAAATGCTGATTTGTCGAAAGTCGAAAGGGGATGGCACTGGGCTTAGGTTTGAATGGTGTGTGATCGAAGTATAAAAGACTGAGCAAGGAAGAGAAAAATAGTCCCTTTCCCTTTGGATCATGGCTTGGGCCTAAGCCTCATGGCTCTGGCCCTCTTTTCAATATCTGAGCAAAGCTGATGATACAAAGCCTCGCGGAGAGCTTTGTAATAAGTATCCTTGATGTTCTTGTATTATATGTTCTGATTGTAAGCTTTGTAATATTGTAATACAGTATCTTTTAATACTTTCTTGTTAGCTTTCTTATTTCCTTGGGAATAAATAAGACTTTATTACTCATGTTTGGTTTCATAGCTAACCTTGTATTATGGTGATATCAACAGTAACATGTGGTCAGAGTTTAATATAGACTAGCTAACTATAGGGATTAGACAAATTAATATATAGGTACAATAATATTTATTGTATCATTTTTACTTCACAGCGTTAGGTCAATCTCCTACACAAGTGATAGGTACTAAGTAAATGTGGTCATCTGTGTGTTGTTTCTCCATCTTCATCAACAATTCTCCTCGATCTTCTTCTGCATATTGGGAGGAATTTGTGTAAGGTCTTTTACATCCATGTTATCGAGAATGGTGAATTCCTTTTGCACCTCGCTCTAATTTAGTGGAGGAAATGTCTATTGGTAAGATGGTGTCAATGAGTTCTTTTTGGTCAGATGTTTTACTTCCTACGCTTTGATCTTCTTTATGGTCCTTCTTCTTCATAGACAATTATCCTAGATCTTCTTCTACATAAAAGGAATGGCAGAATTTTGTGTCAGGTCCTCTACATCAATGTTATTAAGAAAAGTGAGTTCCTCTGTATCACCTCCCTCCAATTTAGGGGAGGAAATGTCTATTGGTAAGCTGGAGTCAATGATTTCTTCTTGGTTGGGTGTTTGACTTCCTAGACTTTGATCTGCTTTATGGTCTTTTCCCATTAAAGATGCGTCTCCTATATTCTCTTCTGTGTATGGGGAGTATTTTGTTAAAGGTTTTTTTCCTCCATGTTATCAATTCCACCTGATTATCTAGCTCCAGTTTGGAGCAGTGGCGGCTGGTGCTCAAAATGTTGGAAAAATCTGTGCCATCAAATGCAGCTACTGTGCTAAATGCTGCCACTGTGCCCATCAAACGCTGCAGTGTGCCTATTAAATGCTGCCAGTGTGCCCTTCAAAAGCTGCCAGTGTGCCCAACTGCCCATCAAGTGCTGCCAGTGTGCCCAAACGCTGCCAGTGTGCCCAAATGCTGCCAGTGTGCCCATTAAATGCTGCCAGCGTGCCGCTTGCTGTCTGCCAGGCACTTACCCTGTGTCTGTGGGGCAGCGGGTGACGGCGACGAGCAGGGTCCTTCATGCATCTCCTGCCTCATCTCCCGTCCTCTCCTCCTGATAGGCGTCCAATAGCGGTGCCTGTCTTTTCAGCCAATCAGGTGACAGGTTACTGACCCGAGCACCTGATTGGCGGAGAGGCAGTTCAGTGTTAGGAATGCAAATAGTCCTTTTCTTTCCTAATACAGCTGAGTGGACCTATTTTGCAGCCTATTAGAGCCTTACTTACCAGCTCTGCTCGGGCTGTGCGTTCCACGGAGCTTCTGACGTCACTTCCGGTTTACCACTGGCACAGGGAAACCGGAAGTGATGTTTTAACGTGAAGAACAAAGCACCTCTGAGTTAAGTGATACTACAGGCGGGCGGAAGTTGTCCGGTGCGATGGACTGCACCACAAGCCAACTCAAAAGCCTGCAAATGAAGCGCCTCGTCTGCAATTTCGTGATTGCATAGATGTGGCGCTTCCCATAGTGCACTGTGTCCGGCGCCCGAACACAGTGCACTTAAAGGACATTATTTTCAAATTTTTTTAAGGGCGTTTTTGAAAAAAATTATTTTTTTATTTTTATTTTTTAATTTTTTTTGTGACCCGTGTGCCCCCTATGGATGGCCCGCTACTGGCTTGGAGGAAGAACTAACCAATGCTAAGACAGTGAAAAAATGTGTGCATCAAGGTGCATCAACAAACTAGGTGAAAAATCCTGTAAAAGTGCTAAGACCCTTTAGAATGTATGTGCCATATAAGATGTTAGGTATACAAAACACCAAAAAATTATATAAAGTGAAATTAAAAACTTGTATAGGTGAAACTAAAATATCAATTGTATTGTTTTAATAAACTTAACATTTTTTGGATTTACACTATAAGGCTCCTCTTTTCTCATCATATATGGACACTTTCTGGTGGAAACCATTAAAAGGACAACAGTGATATATGTGTAAAGGAGACCACGGAATCGTAGAGAGGGATATCGATCGATCAGGATTCTGGCTACTGGATTCACATACACATGCCTATTACCCCTGCAGGGGTTGGGCGTTCCGGTGAGTGAGGGCACAAGTGGGGGTTCAACAAAAAGACGAATAGCATCAGTCACAGCAAACCTGTTTGGGATTACTTGGATGCACACACCATTTGTTCACAGGGATATTTTCCACACTCATAGGACAATTTTTATTGGACAATTTTTATTGCAGTATCTGGTTGCACATAGTATTATTTTATCACATATTCTTTTTGATTGAAAAAATTCACGAAAAAATTCATCAAAATTGAACATTTTTTATTTACTTTGTCATTTTTATATCATTTTTGGGATTTTTCAGTCACCATCAGAGGATTTATAGCTGCCGTTTTTGGTGTCACATTGTTTTGAACATTCATTATTGGGACTTTTAAAGTGGATACAATTGATGTTTTAGTTTCACCTATACAAGTTTTTAATTTCACTTTATATGATTTTTTGGTGTTTTGTAAACCTAACATCTTATATGGCACATACATTCTAAAGGGTCTTAGCACTTTTACAGGATTTTTCACCTAGTTTGTTGATGCACACATTTTTTCACGTTGAGGATTCAAAAAATTTTTTGTGAACAGCGCCAATTCCCCTATCAGAGTATTTTATCATTTGGATTTCACCTTGGTGTTTTCCTTTTCTGGGGGGCTGCAGTTCCTGTTGGTACTTGTCCTAAGCGCGGAATATTTGAGTTTTACAATGCTAAGAAAGAGTCAGTGTTGTCTTTTTTCTCCACTTTCACAGGACATTTTGGTTGCTCTTCAGAACTTTCTTTTGAGGTTTCATTTTCTGGTTTGCATGTTTGTTGTTGGTCAGATGATTGAGGCTTGTTGTCTTCTGCTAAGGTTGTAGGAGATTCTGTACATTGGTCCTTTCCTTCTTTTATACTCTCACATAATTTGTTCTTCTTTTTACCTCGAATCCTTTCTGCAAACATTTAAAATAATATGAAAGTATATATGAACACAGAAGATAAAATTTACAATGCATTCAAGTGTATTTTATTGCATTCACATCATTAAAGAAAAATAAAAAAGTAATAAATATTTTTTTGATGATAATTGTAAAGTGATCACCTTACCACCGTTCAGTGCAGTTAGTATTTCAGGGCTCTGTGGGGTAGGGGTCGCGACTCCTTGTGATGAGCGGCGGCTTCCCCCAAAGTCACATATCAAAAGGAGCTGTTTCAACTGCTCTGCTGTCTGCATACTGTAGGTGGTTGGGAGCAGCTATCACCCACTATGGACTATGGGCATATCATTAAAATATGGGAGTATCACTGGTTTATGAGCAAGTGATAGAGGACATGAAGCTCACTGTGCTTAAGCATGTCATCCTGCTTTCACCTGTGATAGATTGACTGCACATGTCTGCCCTTGCTATGAATGATACTTTTGTGAGCATTGACAAAAAAGAGCAGAAAGCAGGGAAGCACACAGGGGATGGGCAGGAGCACAAGGTGTTTGTCTTCTTTGGAACACCCCCTTTCCCGAAAAAAAGAAAACATAATATAGAACAGTTTTTGATAAATTTAAGCTTACATAAATAAAATATAATTGAAATTGTCATTTTACACATCATAAATATAATATTTGTGAAACAAAATTTGACTCTTGGCAATCACCGTGATCTACACAATTTATTAAGATACAAGAAAATAATTACAGCCAGGTTTCAATAATATAAAACCTGAAAAATGAGGGGAACAAAATTCTGCAAACATTGTTAATCATCTATTACGAAAGTTTCACATAGGACAGGAAAGAGTTAATATTTTTTGTGCTTTCTATCAAAGACTACTTTTTGGAGATTACCCCTCATCTATCCTGTGTCCTTGTGATGCTTGTATAAGAAATGAGCGGTGCGGTAGTCACAGGGACAGGAAGGCACAGACAGCAATAACAACAGTAATTCTAGCCCGTTCTCACTTTCCTCAAAGTGTGTTTTTGCTGCGTTCCCATTGGAGAGTTTGCCCCTACTTCCTGTCCTGACAGGAAGTGAGTTGAAATCTCCCAATAGGTACACAGGCAGTAATATAAACCTGATGGAAGCTCTTGCCCCCTCCACACTTAGACAATACGTAGATGGCGATACGGCACATAGATAATGTAGGACCAATGGACAGCCTATCATCCGTCAAATGGCACAAAAGGCTGGCAAAATTCTGAAGGCCGGTGGTTCAGCTCTTGACAGACAGTGGGGTGATGATCCCTGCAGTGCTCCACTCAGTTAAATATATCCTATTATATGTTTTTCTCATAGCAGGGAGGAGGGCCAGTGGTGTATAATGCAATAAATGACATTTTATGATTTATTAAAAGAAGACTCGTAATTTCTTTGTAGGATTTCTTTGTAGGATTTCTAAGTGGATGGCAAAAACCTTTTTTGGGTCACTAGTATCTTCTTTATGCAGGATGGTTAAATTTAACTGGTGGTTCTGAGCTTTATTCCACTTCTCTAATATGAAAACATATGGTTTTAATAATAATGGGGATACTGCTCTTTTAACACAATCAAGCCTGGCAGGTTCTCCTGTTGTTTGCAATGGACAAGGGGATGGGAAGAATATTGTGTTATTTATTTAACTCCAGTGCTATCAAGACTAGAAGATCAATAATCTTTGTCTTTTTCCAAGCTAGAGGACAAACTGCCCATGCTACTTGTTCAATTATAGACTTGCTAAAGTTTCTCATTTTTCTCCCTTCTTCATAATCTAGATAGAATAGTTTCCTGAATCTTCTTAACCATGTGAGGAACAAAGAATTTCCATCAGTTCTGCCTCCACGTTTTGGAGATCCATGGATTGACCCTACTCTCTCTTTCAGTTCAGATGAAGAACTATCCATTGACATGACAGTGTCAGTGTGTTTGTCTTGCTGAGGTGATTGATTTGTTGGGCCTCTCCTATCTTGCTCATCCAACTTCACAGAATATTTTCCTGGATCCTCTTCTGCATATGAGGAAAGGAAAGAACTTTGCATCAGTTCTTATGCCTCCAGTTTAGAAGAACTACCACTCAACAGTGTGTTCTTCTTGATCAGGCAATTAACCTGATGGATATTGATCTCCTTTATCTTCTTTCTCACTAGCCATATTATATTATGGTTTATCCTCCCTCTGTTTTTCCAAGGTTTCAGTGTCTGATTTACATGTGTGTTTTAGGTCAGATGAGTGAGACTCGCCATCTTCTGCTGGAACCTAGGCCCACTGGTTGAGCATGCCTGTACTAGTCAATGAAGCTGTCTGTTTAACTTATCAATCGTGACCCAGAGAATTTGGGAAGGGCAGGGCTAGATTCCCATTATTGGAGCCTGTAGGTACACAGTCTTTGCTGTCCAGGACAATAGTCGTGTTAATTGGACAATTTCTTGTTTTAGGGGCCCTAACCTGATTTATAATAATGCAAAAGCTCATACATTGCAAAAGTTCATATAGTATATGTGAACCCTCACCTTGTAAAACAACCCATGACGTTTAAAATAGAAATGAAAGGCAAAAAAATGTGTAAACAGTGGGGCAGGTGATGGATCTTCCTCCATGTTGTCTTATTAACTTGTTGGGCACCAAGTACGGGTCACATGAGAGGGCTATCCCTGGGGTGGGATCTTCTGGGCTATGCTAGGCTACTGTAACAGGGCCATTCTTGCAAATGGAGTACCTTTACTTGTACCATTTCCATCATTGCCCTAGGAAAAGGCTGAGGCTGCCATCAGGGAATAATCAACTGTAAGGCAGATCTCTAACTTTAGAGATGGCCATGCACCATGTACACTTGACAACAAACTGTCCTTTAGTTAACTCTTTGTTCCCGTGTCAAGGTATACCTTCACTGTAGACAGTTGCATTTAGGAGGGACATGATGAGCCTATGCCCATTCCACCTGTGCAGTGTATCTCCGCTACCTCACTCCCAGTAGCAGAATGGAAACCTAGCGTGGGCTTCATACGTTTACTTAACTGTCAAGTTGACTCTATGTTTAAAATTGATTTTTTTTTTAATGTGAGACGGATTTGCCCCCATTCAGGGCAGACATCTCACAGATTCACATACAATTGAACATGTATTTTATGTGACATCTTACAGGGTTTTTTTAATTTGATTTTATTTGCAATTTTATTTCATTTTTGTTTTCTTATTTGTCCTAATGGTTTATTTTTATTGATAATGTTGCAATTTATTTATTTTTCTGACCAAGGAGGATTGATTCCAGTTTTTAAAAATATTTTTAATAAAGCGAGGTTTTATATGTTTTATAATATTTTTGAAGTATTAAGCACACTGTATTTTTATGGAGTGTATTTTTACCAGAGCATATTATGGTATCTGAGCACAAGATAGTGATATTGAGCACTCTTTATTTTTCTGGAGTGTACTTTACTATTTGAGCACAAGATGGGGATATTTAGCACTCTCTCACGATTAATAGAGCCAGGGCCGGACTGGCCTCCCGGGATACCGGGAAATATCCCGGTAGGCTGGCTGCACTAAGTACCGCTGGGGCCGCTCGCTGCCTGTGTCAGCAATCTAAAGAGCAGCGGCGGCGGCCGCAGTATGCAATGGCTGTGGCTGTGTCACTGGTCAGTCACTGTCTGTGTGTCCTCCGTTCCGGCGCGCCGCCCACCACATTCATCACCTAGAGCAGTGTTTCCCTAAAGTAATCTGCCTGTGTGCCTGAGGGGGAGGAGCAGGAGAACGCCGTGCTGCTTCAGCACCGCCCACTAACTGCACGAGGAGAATAGAAGTGAATGGCCGGCCAGCTGCAGCACAAGAAGTTATTAAAAAAAAATCTCTCTTTTCTCTCTCTTCTCTCTCTCCTCTCTCTCTTCTCTCTCTCTCTCTCCTTTGAAAAGCTGTATACCATCAAACTGTGCCCATAGATTGCCAACACTGTGCCCTTCCCATCAAACGCAGCCACTGTACCCATAAATTGCTGCCACTGTGCCCCATCAAACGCAGCCACTGTACCCATCAATTGCAGCCACTGTGCCCATTAAACGCTGCCACTGTACCCATAAATTGCTGCCACTGTGCCCCATCAAACTCAGCCACTGTACCAATCAATTGCAGCCACTGTGCCCATTAAACGCTGCCACTGTACCATCAAACACAGCCACTGTACCATCAAATGCAGCCACTGTGCCCATAGATTGCCAACACTGTGCCCTGCCCATCAAACGCAGCCACTGTACCCATAAATTGCTGCCACTGTTCCCCATCAAACGCAGCCACTGTACCCATTAAACGCTGCCACTGTGCCCATTAAACGCTGCCACTGTACCCATAATTTGCTGCCACTGTGCCCATTAAACGTTGCCACTGTACCATTAAATGCTGCCACTGTACCATCAAACGCAGCCACTGTACCATCAAACGCAGCCACTGTACCCATAAATTGCCACCACTCTGCCCATTAAACACAGCCACTGTGCCCATCAAACGCAGCCACTATACCATCAAACGCAGCCACTGTACCCATAAATTGCCACCACTGTGCCCCATCAAACGCAGTCACTGTACCCATCAATTGCAGCCACTGTGCCCATTAAACGCTGCCACTGTACCCATTAAACGCTGCCACTGTACCCATAAATTGCTGCCACTGTGCCCCATCAAACGCAGCCACTGTACCAATCAATTGCAGCCACTGTGCCCATTAAACGCTGCCACTGTACCATCAAACACAGCCACTGTACCATCAAACGCAGCCACTGTGCCCATAGATTGCCAACACTGTGCCCTGCCCATCAAACGCAGCCACTGTACCCATAAATTGCTGCCACTGTGCCCCATCAAACGCAGCCACTGTACCCATCAATTGCAGCCACTGTGCCCATTAAACGCTGCCACTGTACCCATAATTTGCTGCCACTGTGCCCCATCAAACGCAGCCACTGTACCCATCAATTGCAGCCACTGTGCCCATTAAACGCTGCCACTGTACCATCAAACACAGCCACTGTACGATCAAACGCAGCCACTGTACCCATAAATTGCCACCACTGTGCCCATTAAACACAGCCACTGTGCCCATCAAACGCAGCCACTGTACCATCAAACGCAGCCACTGTACCCATAAATTGCCACCACTGTGCCCATTAAACGCTGCCACTGTGCCCATCAAAAGCAGCCACTGTACCAAACGCAGCCACTGTACCCATAAATTGCCACCACTGTGCCCATTAAACACAGCCACTGTGCCCATCAAATGCAGCCACTCTACCCATAAATTGCCGCCACTGTGCTCATTAAGCGCTACCACTGTGCCCATCAAACGCAGCCACTGTAACCATCAATTGCCGCCAGTTTGCCCATTAAATCCTGCCAGTGTCCCCCCCGCCTGGCACTTACCTGTCTCAGGTCAGCGCGTTGCTCCATGCTCCCTCCGATAGGCATCCAATCACAGCGCCTGTCACTTCAGCCAATCAGGTGACAGGTAACCAGACCCAGTGCACCTGATTGGCTGAGAGGTGGGTCAGTTTTAGGGAAGTGATTTATTTGATTTCCTAACACAGCACTGTGTAAGCAGCGAACGCACAGCAGTGTGCCTGCTGTTTACCAATTTGGAAGCCTATTAGAGCCGACGGCTCTAATCAGGCACTTCTAAAAATACCCCCGCCGCTGTAATTCAGATGCCCGATGCCCTTTATATATATATAAAGCCCTATGTGCTTTTATATGTGTCTTATCTATATATAATGCATTCTTTAAATGTGCTTTAAAATGCATGGTTTTCCATTTTATGAACAAGAAAATAATGACGTTATGCTGTTGGGCTGGTATAATAATGCTATGGGGCTGGTATGACATTTTTTCCAGGGCTGGTTTTCATTCCCAGTCCGGCCCTGAATAGAGCTGAGTCAAGTGCTTGTGTTGATCCAAGGGCGCCGTGGATAGCATTGTTTTAAATATTTGATTGATGTTTCTCTTAGCCAATGGGTTGTGATCCTCCTTGGCTGGATATGTCTATTTAAACAGCTCAGTATGGGCATGTATCCATGCCCCTAACGATGTAATCTGTGACGAAACTGGTAGGGCGGACCCGGATACACGCTACTGAGCATGTGCGAAGGAACAGTGGCAATTTTGATGCTGGAATTCCATGCTGCTGTACCATGTGATATGCTGTGTTACTTCAGGACGGTTGTAAGTGCTTAGACTTAATACATTCCCTTTTATAGGTGGTTTCATGCTAGCTGGAGTGTCTCTTTTATCATCACTCCTTTTTTGTACTGGTGGCCAATGTCCCTGAAACAGTCAGAGAAAATCCAAATATTTAAAGATGTTCCTGGAGCAAGAAATGAGGAGAAATCTTCTCATGCGGGCAGGGGCGGCTGGAGTTCCATCAGTCAGGGGGGGCGGCAGCGGACCTGACCATGGACAGCCCCCCCACCCCCATTGCTCCCGCCTGCACCGCACACCATACCCACACCCCACCCCCTCCTGGTCGCCGGCTTACTCACCCTGTGCTGCCCCCCGGACTGATGCAGGGGCTTCCCCCTTCAGTCTCCTCCGTGTCCCCCCTCCAGCAGTTGGGCTTCCCCTGCATCTCCTCGGCATAACAGTGGCTGTCTCCTCCCTCCTCCTCCTAGGCCAATAGGATGGCTTCTCCTTTCAGCCAATTAGGAAACGGGTCTCAGGACCCACTTCCTGATTGGCTGGGAGGAGAATCAGCGTGACAATAGTGAATATTCATTCGCTATTGTCACACAACTGGGTGGGCCTCAGGGCACAGTGCTCTGCACCCTGGGCCAACCCTTTTTGGAAGCCTATTAGAGCCTCAGGCTCTAATCAGGTGCTTAAAAAAAAAACTCTTATTGGAATCCACGTGTCTGGTACCCCGCATGTAAATTAAGGAGCTGGATGCATAGATAGGGGGGCGGCACCCCTAATGGGCGGGCCGCTACTGCATGCGGGCACCTGTTCCGCGAACAGTAATCTGAGAGGGGGATTCCCCTCACTATGGGAAGGACAGTCAATAGTAGTAGTAGTTGGTAGGAAGAGGAG
This sequence comes from Lithobates septentrionalis, assembly GCA_037952835.1. Taxonomy (NCBI): domain Eukaryota; kingdom Metazoa; phylum Chordata; class Amphibia; order Anura; family Ranidae; genus Lithobates; species Lithobates septentrionalis. The sequence continues at coordinate 5,433,595 of JBBDGP010000149.1, forward strand.
TAGTTATGCTTTTGATAGCAGAGCTACTCATTGACTGTTAGGAACATCTCCTGCTATAGATTTGTTCGCCTGGGAATTCTGTTCTGTGAGTCAACTAAATAATTTGATAAGTTGTTTAAGGCTTGGTGAAGGGAGATTTATTGGCCTCCAAAATGTGCCACTTTCAAAATGTGACACGCTACAGTTCACTTAGTATAATATATGTTTCCACTAAATCAGTGTCCCAGAATAATATTGAAATCCAATACAAAATTCCCTCTAAATGAAAGGTACAAATATAAATTTACTGCCAGCACACAAACCCTAATGAAGGGTGGGATTTTACCCCGAAACATGTTGGTTTCTGATTACGTGTCCTGAAAAATAAAATTCTTATGGGGCTGAATCAAGCATTGTGGCTCTCATCCTTCTAATGCTCTAGAGCACCCTTGGGATACTGTAACAATGCTCATTATAACTGAAATGTGCTGGTTTTATAATGCCATGTCATGGTTACCCTTTCTTTCAAGAAGTTACATTTTTCTGCCAAAAGATGGACAACAACCTTCTGTGCTGCAGGTGCCCCCCAGAGCCCCCCCTTTTTTTTCTTACCTGAGTCCGTCCGTTCCAGCTATGTGCACGAGCCCAGCAACTCCAGCCGCTGTCTCCACGCTCATTGTATAGACTGATAGCAGCGGGAGTCATTGGCTCCCACTGCTGTCAATCAAATCCATTGACACCGGAGCAGGGGACGGGGCAGAGTCCTGCTGTCTGTGTTAATGGACGCAGCAGCGGGACTTGTGAGCGTGCCCACATGGGTGCCCCCATGGAAGGAGGAGCCAGGAGCGCCGCCCGGCACCCCAGAAGAGGAGGATCGGGGCAAAACTCTTGCACAGAGCAGGTAAGTATAATATGTTTGTTATTTAAAAAATAAAAAAAAAGAACCTTTAGAATAACTTTAATATAACTTGTTATCATACTTTACGGTCTCGAGCCTCATTTCAGGGTGACCCTGAGGCACTTACCAAAAGTTATCCATGTGCAGTGGCGGCCCGTCTATAGGGGGCACCTGCCCCCCCCCCCCCCTCCTGGCCCTTTAAAAAAAAAAAAAAAGAAAAAAAAAGGTCCTTAAGTGCACTGTGTTCGGACGCCGGACACAGTGCACTTATAGGAAGCGCCACGTCTATGCAATCATGAGATTGCAGACGTGGCGCTGCATTTGCGGGCGTTTAGCCTGCCTTGGGGCATTTTCTGAAGTGCCAAGTAGCTTCCGCCCGGCCATAGTAATACATACTACAGGCGCCGGGCGGAAGCTACCTGGCACTTCAGATTTGATTGACATCTGCCCTGAGTCAGATGTCACTTCCTGTCTCTCTCTTTCATTGTGCCCGAGAGAGGAAACAGGAAGAATGCTGCTGCCAGTTTGAGGAGGAGGACACCGCAGGAGACTGAAGGTAAGTACCGCTGTGTGGAGAATGGGGGGACACATGCTGTGGGGGGGCTCTGATGGGGGACACATGCTGTGGGGGCTCTGATGGGGACACCTGCTGTGGGGTGCTCTGATGGGAGACTCCTGTTTTGGGGGGCTCTGATGGGGACACCTGCTGTGGGGGGACTCTGATGGGGACACCTGCTGTGGGGGGCTCTGATGGGGGACACATGCTGTGGGGGGCTCTGATGGGGGACACATGCTGTGGGGGGCTCTGATGGGGACACCTGCTGTGGGGGGCTCTGATGGGGGACTCCTGTTTTGGGGGGCTCTGATGGGTTCACCTGCTGTGGGGGGACTCTGATGGGGGACACCTTCTGTGGGGGGACTCTGATGGGGACACCTGCTGTGGGGGGCTCTAATGGGGGACTCCTGTTTTAGGGGGACTCTGATGGGGACACCTGCTGTGGGGGGACTCTGAGACACCTGCTTTGGGGGACACCTGCTCTTGGGGGGCTCTGATGGGGAACACCTGCTGTGGGGGGCTCTGATGGGGGACACATGCTGTGGGGGGACTCTGATGGGGACACCTGCTGTGGGGGGCTCTGATGGGGGACACCTGCTGTGGGGGGCTCTGATGGGGGACACCTGCTGTGGGGGGCTTTGATAGGGGACACCTGCAGTGGGGGGCTCTGGTGGGGGGCTCTGATAGGGGACTCTGATGGGGACACCTGCTGTGGGGGGGACTTTGATGGGGACAACTCCTGTAGGGGACACATGCTTTGGGGGGTTCTGATGGGGACACCTGCTGTCGGGGGACTCTGATGGGGACACCTGCTGTGGGGCTCTGATGGGGGACACCTGCTGTGGGGGGCTCTGATGGGGGACACCTGCTGTGGGGGGGGGCTCTGATGGGGGACACCTGCTGTGGGGGGCTCTGATGGGGGACACCTGCTGTGGGGGGACTTTGATGGGGACAACTGCTGTAGGGGACACATGCTGTGGGGGGTTCTGATGGGAACACCTGCTGTGGGGGGACTCTGATGGGGACACCTGCTGTGGGGGGCTCTGATGGGGGACACCTGCTGTGGGGGGGCTCTGATGGGGGACACCTGCTGTGGGGGGGCTCTGATGGGGGACACCTGCTGTGGGGGGCTCTGATGGGGGACACATGCTGTGGGGGGCTCTGATGGGGACACCTGCTGTGGGGGGCTCTGATGGGGGACTCCTATTTTGGGGGGACTCTGATGGGGACACCTGCTGTGGGGGGGCTCTGATGGGGGACACCTGCTGTGGGGGGGTTCTGATCGGGGACACCTGCTGTGGGGGGCTCTGATGGGGGACACCTGCTGTGGGGGGGGCTCTGATGGGGGACACCTGCTGTGGGGGGCTCTGATGGGGGACACCTGCTGTGGGGGGACTTTGATGGGGACAACTGCTGTAGGGGACACATGCTGTGGGGGGTTCTGATGGGAACACCTGCTGTGGGGGGACTCTGATGGGGACACCTGCTGTGGGGGGACTCTGATGGGGACACCTGCTGTGGGGGGCTCTGATGGGGGACACCTGCTGTGGGGGGGCTCTGATGGGGGACACCTGCTGTGGGGGGGCTCTGATGGGGGACACCTGCTGTGGGGGGCTCTGATGGGGGACACATGCTGTGGGGGGCTCTGATGGGGACACCTGCTGTGGGGGGCTCTGATGGGGGACTCCTATTTTGGGGGGACTCTGATGGGGACACCTGCTGTGGGGGGGCTCTGATGGGGGACACCTGCTGTGGGGGGGGTTCTGATCGGGGACACCTGCTGTGGGGGGCTCTGATGGGGGACACCTGCTGTGGGGGGCTCTGATGGGGGACACCTGCTGTGGGGGATTCAGATGGAGGACACCTGCTGTGGGGGATTCAGATGGGGGACACCTGCTGTGGGGGACTCTGATGGGGGACACCTGCTGTGGGGGGCTCTGATGGGGGACTCCTGTTTTAGGGGGACTCTGATGGGGACACCTGCTGTGGAGGGACTCTGAGACACCTGCTTTGGGGGACACCTGCTCTTGGGGGGCTCTGATGGGGAACACCTGCTGTGGGGGGCTCTGATGGGGGACACATGCTGTAGGGGGACTCTGATGGGGACACCTGCTGTGGGGGGCTCTGATGGGGGACATCTGCTGTGGGGGCTCTGATGGGGGACACCTGCTGTGGGGGGCTTTGATAGGGGACACCTGCTGTGGGGGGCTCTGGTGGGGGGCTCTGATAGGGGACTCTGATGGGGACACCTGCTGTGGGGGGGACTTTGATGGGGACAACTGCTGTAGGGGACACATGCTGTGGGGGGTTCTGATGGGGACACCTGCTGTCGGGGGACTCTGATGGGGACACCTGCTGTGGGGCTCTGATGGGGGACACCTGCTGTGGGGGGGCTCTGATGGGGGACACCTGCTGTGGGGGGGGCTCTGATGGGGGACACCTGCTGTGGGGGGCTCTGATGGGGGACACCTGCTGTGGGGGGCTCTGATGGGGGACACCTGCTGTGGGGGGACTTTGATGGGGACAACTGCTGTAGGGGACACATGCTGTGGGGGGTTCTGATGGGAACACCTGCTGTGGGGGGACTCTGATGGGGACACCTGCTGTGGGGGGCTCTGATGGGGGACACCTGCTGTGGGGGGGCTCTGATGGGGGACACCTGCTGTGGGGGGGCTCTGATCGGGGACACCTGCTGTGGGGGGCTCTGATGGGGGACACATGCTGTGGGGGGCTCTGATGGGGACACCTGCTGTGGGGGGCTCTGATGGGGGACTCCTATTTTGGGGGGACTCTGATGGGGACACCTGCTGTGGGGGGGCTCTGATGGGGGACACCTGCTGTGGGGGGGGTTCTGATCGGGGACACCTGCTGTGGGGGGCTCTGATGGGGGACACCTGCTGTGGGGGCTATGATGGGGGACACCTGCTGTCGGGGGGCTCTGATGGGGGACACCTGCTGTGGGGGATTCAGATGGAGGACACCTGCTGTGGGGGATTCAGATGGGGGACACCTGCTGTGGGGGGCTTTGATAGGGGACACCTGCTGTGGGGGGGGCTCTGATGGGGACACCTGCTGTGGGGGGTTCTGATGGGGTCACCTGCTGTGGGGGGACTCTGATGGGGACACCTGCTGTGGGGGGCTATGATGGGGACACATGCTGTGGGGGGCTCTGATGGGGACACAGGCTGTGGGGGGGCTCTGATGGGGGACACATGCTGTGGGGGGCTCTGATGGGGGACACATGCTGTGGGGGGCTCTGATGGGGACACCTGCTGTGGGGGGCTAGATGGGGGACTCCTGTTTTGGGGGGCTCTGATGGGGACACCTGCTGTGGGGGGCTCTGATGGGGGACTCCTGTTTTGGGGGGCTCTGATGGGGACACCTGCTGTGGGTGGACTCTGATGGGGGACACCTGCTGTGGGGGAACTCTGATGGGGACACCTGCTGTGGGGGGACTCTGATGGGGACACCTGCTGTGGGAGGCTCTGATGGGGAACTCCTGTTTTGGGGGCCTCTGATGGGGACACCTGCTGTGGGGGGACTCTGATTGAGACACCTGCTTTGGGGGACACCTGCTCTTGGGGGGCTCTAATGGGGAACACCTGCTGTGGGGGGACTCTGATGGGGGACACCTGCTGTGGGGGGACTCTGATGGGGGACACCTGCTGTGGGGGGACTCTGATAGGGGACACCTGCTGTGGGGGGACTCTGATGGGGGACACCTGCTGTGGGGGGACTCTGATGGGGACACCTGCTGTGGGGGGCTCTGATGGGGACTCCTGTTTTAGGGGGACTCTGATGGGGACACCTACTGTGGGGGGACTCTGAGACACCTGCTTTGGGGGACACCTGCTCTTGGGGGGCTCTGATGGGTAACACCTGCTGTGGGGGGCTCTGATGGGGGACACATGCTGTGGGGGGCTCTGATGGGGGACACCTGCTGTGGGGGGCTCTGATGGGGGACACCTTCTGTGGGGGGCTTTGATAGGGGACACCTGCTGTGGGGGGCTCTGGTGGGGGGCTCTGATAGGGGACTCTGATGGGGACACCTGCTGTGGGGGGGACTTTGATGGGGACAACTGCTGTAGGGGACACATGCTGTGGGGGGTTCTGATGAGGACACCTGCTGTCGGGGGACTCTGATGGGGACACCTGCTGTGGGGCTCTGATGGGGGACACCTGCTGTGGGGGGGCTCTGATGGGGGACACCTGCTGTGGGGGGGGGCTCTGATGGGGGACACCTGCTGTGGGGGGCTCTGATGGGGACACCTGCTGTGGGGGGTTCTGATGGGGTCACCTGCTGTGGGGGGACTCTGATGGGGACACCTGCTGTGGGGGGCTATGATGGGGACACATGCTGTGGGGGGCTCTGATGGGGACACAGGCTGTGGGGGGGCTCTGATGGGGGACACATGCTGTGGGGGGCTCTGATGGGGGACACATGCTGTGGGGGGCTCTGATGGGGACACCTGCTGTGGGGGGCTCTGATGGGGGACTCCTGTTTTGGGGGGCTCTGATGGGGACACCTGCTGTGGGGGGCTCTGATGGGGGACTCCTGTTTTGGGGGGCTCTGATGGGGACACCTGCTGTGGGTGGACTCTGATGGGGGACACCTGCTGTGGGGGAACTCTGATGGGGACACCTGCTGTGGGGGGACTCTGATGGGGACACCTGCTGTGGGGGGCTCTGATGGGGAACTCCTGTTTTGGGGGCCTCTGATGGGGACACCTGCTGTGGGGGGACTCTGATTGAGACACCTGCTTTGGGGGACACCTGCTCTTGGGGGGCTCTAATGGGGAACACCTGCTGTGGGGGGACTCTGATGGGGGACACCTGCTGTGGGGGGACTCTGATGGGGGACACCTGCTGTGGGGGGACTCTGATAGGGGACACCTGCTGTGGGGGGACTCTGATGGGGGACACCTGCTGTGGGGGGACTCTGATGGGGACACCTGCTGTGGGGGACTCTGATGGGGACACCTACTGTGGGGGGACTCTGAGACACCTGCTTTGGGGGACACCTGCTCTTGGGGGGCTCTGATGGGTAACACCTGCTGTGGGGGGCTCTGATGGGGGACACATGCTGTGGGGGGCTCTGATGGGGGACACCTGCTGTGGGGGGCTCTGATGGGGGACACCTGCTGTGGGGGGCTTTGATAGGGGACACCTGCTGTGGGGGGCTCTGGTGGGGGGCTGTGATAGGGGACTCTGATGGGGACACCTGCTGTGGGGGGGACTTTGATGGGGACAACTGCTGTAGGGGACACATGCTGTGGGGGGTTCTGATGAGGACACCTGCTGTCGGGGGACTCTGATGGGGACACCTGCTGTCGGGGGACTCTGATGGGGGACACCTGCTGTGGGGGGGCTCTGATGGGGGACACCTGCTGTGGGGGGGGGCTCTGATGGGGGACACCTGCTGTGGGGGGCTCTGATGGGGGACACCTGCTGTGGGGGGACTTTGATGGGGACAACTGCTGTAGGGGACACATGCTGTGGGGGGTTCTGATGGGAACACCTGCTGTGGGGGGACTCTGATGGGGACACCTGCTGTGGGGGGCTCTGATGGGGGACACCTGCTGTGGGGGGGCTCTGATGGGGGACACCTGCTGTGGGGGGCTCTGATGGGGGACACATGCTGTGGGGGGCTCTGATGGGGACACCTGCTGTGGGGGGCTCTGATGGGGGACACCTGCTGTGGGGGGCTATGATGGGGGACACCTGCTGTGGGGGGCTCTGATGGGGGACACCTGCTGTGGGGGATTCAGATAGGGGACACCTGCTGTGGGGAATACAGATGGGGGACACCTGCTGTGGGGGACTCTGATGGGGGACACCTGCTGTGGGGGGCTTTGATGGGGACACCTGCTGTGGGGGGCTCTGGTGGGGGGGCTCTGATAGGGGACTCTGATGGGGGACACCTGCTGTGCGGGGACTTTGATGGGGACAACTGCTGTAGGGGACACCTGCTGTGAGGGGGCTCTGATGGGGACACCTGCTGTGGGGGGTTCTGATGGGGACACCTGCTGTGGGGGGACTCTGATGGGGACACCTGCTGTGGGGGGGCTCTGATGGGGACACCTGCTGTGGGGGGGACTCTGATGGAGACACCCTGCTGTGGTGGACACCTGCTGTTGGGGGCTCTGATGGGGGACACCTGCTGTTGGGGGCTCTGATGGAGGACACCTGCTGTGGGGGGACTTTGATGGGGACAACTGCTGTAGGGGACACATGCTGTGGGGGGATCTGATGGGAACACCTGTTGTGGGGGGACTCTGATGGGGACACCTGCTGTGGGGCTCTGATGGGGGACACCTGCTGTGGGGGGGCTCTGATGGGGGACACCTGCTCTGGGGGGGGCTCTGATGGGGGACACCTGCTGTGGGGGGCTCTGATGGGGGACACCTGCTGTGGGGGGACTTTGATGGGGACAACTGCTGTAGGGGACACATGCTGTGGGGGGTTCTGATGGGAACACCTGCTGTGGGGGGACTCTGATGGGGACACCTGCTGTGGGGGGCTCTGATGGGGGACACCTGCTGTGGGGGGCTCTGATGGGGGACACCTGCTGTGGGGGATTCAGATAGGGGACACCTGCTGTGGGGAATACAGATGGGGGACACCTGCTGTGGGGGACTCTGATGGGGGACACCTGCTGTGGGGGGCTTTGATGGGGACACCTGCTGTGGGGGGCTCTGGTGGGGGGCTCTGATAGGGGACTCTGATGGGGGACACCTGCTGTGCGGGGACTTTGATGGGGACAACTGCTGTAGGGGACACCTGCTGTGAGGGGGCTCTGATGGGGACACCTGCTGTGGGGGGTTCTGGTGGGGACACCTGCTGTGGGGGGACTCTGATGGGGACACCTGCTGTGGGGGGGCTCTGATGGGGACACCTGCTGTGGGGGGACTCTGATGGAGACACCCTGCTGTGGTGGACACCTGCTGTTGGGGGCTCTGATGGGGGACACCTGCTGTTGGGGGCTCTGATGGAGGACACCTGCTGTGGGGGGACTTTGATGGGGACAACTGCTGTAGGGGACACATGCTGTGGGGGGTTCTGATGGGAACACCTGTTGTGGGGGGACTCTGATGGGGACACCTGCTGTGGGGGGCTCTGATGGGGGACACCTGCTGTGGGGAGGCTCTGATGGGGGACACCTGCTGTGGGGGGGCTCTGATCGGGGACACCTGCTGTGGGGGGCTCTGATGGGGGACACATGCTGTGGGGGGCTCTGATGGGGACACCTGCTGTGGGGGGCTCTGATGGGGGACTCCTATTTTGGGGGGACTCTGATGGGGACACCTGCTGTGGGGGGCTCTGATGGGGGACTCCTATTTTGGGGGGACTCTGATGGGGGACACCTGCTGTGGGGGGGGTTCTGATCGGGGACACCTGCTGTGGGGGGGCTCTGATGGGGGACACCTGCTGTGGGGGGCTCTGATGGGGGACACATGCTGTGGGGGGCTCTGATGGGGACACCTGCTGTGGGGGGCTCTGATGGGGGACTCCTATTTTGGGGGGACTCTGATGGGGACACCTGCTGTGGGGGGGCTCTGATGGGGGACACCTGCTGTGGGGGGGGTTCTAATCGGGGAAACCTGCTGTGGGGGGCTCTGATGGGGGACACCTGCTGTGGGGGCTATGATGGGGGACACCTGCTGTGGGGGGCTCTGATGGGGGACACCTGCTGTGGGGGATTCAGATGGGGGACACCTGCTGTGGGGGATTCAGATGGGGGACACCTGCTGTGGGGGACTCTGATGGGGGACACCTGCTGTGGGGGGCTCTGATGGGGGACTCCTGTTTTAGGGGGACTCTGATGGGGACACCTGCTGTGGAGGGACTCTGAGACACCTGCTTTGGGGGACACCTGCTCTTGGGGGGCTCTGATGGGGACACCTGCTGTGGGGGGCTCTGATGGGGGACACCTGCTGTGGGGGCTCTGATGGGGGACACCTGCTGTGGGGGGCTTTGATAGGGGACACCTGCTGTGGGGGGCTCTGGTGGGGGGCTCTGATAGGGGACTCTGATGGGGACACCTGCTGTGGGGGGGACTTTGATGGGGACAACTGCTGTAGGGGACACATGCTGTGTTGGGTTCTGATGGGGACACCTGCTGTCGGGGGACTCTGATGGGGACACCTGCTGTGGGGCTCTGATGGGGGACACCTGCTGTGGGGGGGCTCTGATGGGGGACACCTGCTGTGGGGGGGGCTCTGATGGGGGACACCTGCTGTGGGGGGCTCTGATGGGGGACACCTGCTGTGGGGGGACTTTGATGGGGACAACTGCTGTAGGGGACACATGCTGTGGGGGGTTCTGATGGGAACACCTGCTGTGGGGGGACTCTGATGGGGACACCTGCTGTGGGGGGCTCTGATGGGGGACACCTGCTGTGGGGGGGCTCTGATGGGGGACACCTGCTGTGGGGGGGCTCTGATCGGGGACACCTGCTGTGGGGGGCTCTGATGGGGGACACATGCTGTGGGGGGCTCTGATGGGGACACCTGCTGTGGGGGGCTCTGATGGGGGACTCCTATTTTGGGGGGACTCTGATGGGGACACCTGCTGTGGGGGGGCTCTGATGGGGGACACCTGCTGTGGGGGGGGGTTCTGATCGGGGACACCTGCTGTGGGGGGCTCTGATGGTGGACACCTGCTGTGGGGGCTATGATGGGGGACACCTGCTGTCGGGGGGCTCTGATGGGGGACACCTGCTGTGGGGGATTCAGATGGAGGACACCTGCTGTGGGGGATTCAGATGGGGGACACCTGCTGTGGGGGACTCTGATGGGGGACACCTGCTGTGGGGGGCTTTGATAGGGGACACCTGCTGTGGGGGGCTCTGGTGGGGGCTCTGATAGGGGACTCTGATGGGGGACACTTGCTGTGCGGGGACTTTGATGGGGACACCTGCTGTGGGGGGGCTCTGATGGGGACACCTGCTGTGGGGGGTTCTGATGGGGACACCTGCTGAGGGGGGACTCTGATGGGGACACCTGCTGTGGGGGGGCTCTGATGGGGACACCTGCTGTGGGGGGTTCTGATGGGGTCACCTGCTGTGGGGGGACTCTGATGGGGACACCTGCTGTGGGGGGCTATGATGGGGACACATGCTGTGGGGGGCTCTGATGGGGACACAGGCTGTGGGGGGGCTCTGATGGGGGACACATGCTGTGGGGGGCTCTGATGGGGGACACATGCTGTGGGGGGCTCTGATGGGGACACCTGCTGTGGGGGGCTCTGATGGGGGACTCCTGTTTTGGGGGCTCTGATGGGGACACCTGCTGTGGGGGGCTCTGATGGGGGACTCCTGTTTTGGGGGGCTCTGATGGGGACACCTGCTGTGGGGGGACTCTGATGGGGGACACCTGCTGTGGGGGAACTCTGATGGGGACACCTGCTGTGGGGGGACTCTGATGGGGACACCTGCTGTGGGGGGCTCTGATGGGGAACTCCTGTTTTGGGGGCCTCTGATGGGGACACCTGCTGTGGGGGGACTCTGATTGAGACACCTGCTTTTGGGGACACCTGCTCTTGGGGGGCTCTAATGGGGAACACCTGCTGTGGAGGGACTCTGATGGGGGACACCTGCTGTGGGGGGACTCTGATGGGGGACACCTGCTGTGGGGGGACTCTGATAGGGGACACCTGCTGTGGGGGGACTCTGATGGGGGACACCTGCTGTGGGGGGACTCTGATGGGGACACCTGCTGTGGGGGGCTCTGATGGGGGACTCCTGTTTTAGGGGGACTCTGATGGGGACACCTACTGTGGGGGGACTCTGAGACACCTGCTTTGGGGGACACCTGCTCTTGGGGGGCTCTGATGGGTAACACCTGCTGTGGGGGGCTCTGATGGGGGACACATGCTGTGGGGGGCTCTGATGGGGGACACCTGCTGTGGGGGGCTCTGATGGGGGACACCTGCTGTGGGGGGCTTTGATAGGGGACACCTGCTGTGGGGGGCTCTGGTGGGGGGCTCTGATAGGGGACTCTGATGGGGACACCTGCTGTGGGGGGGACTTTGATGGGGACAACTGCTGTAGGGGACACATGCTGTGGGGGGTTCTGATGAGGACACCTGCTGTCAGGGGACTCTGATGGGGACACCTGCTGTGGGGCTCTGATGGGGGACACCTGCTGTGGGGGGGCTCTGATGGGGGACACCTGCTGTGGGGGGGGGCTCTGATGGGGGACACCTGCTGTGGGGGGCTCTGATGGGGGACACCTGCTGTGGGGGGACTTTGATGGGGACAACTGCTGTAGGGGACACATGCTGTGGGGGGTTCTGATGGGAACACCTGCTGTGGGGGGACTCTGATGGGGACACCTGCTGTGGGGGGCTCTGATGGGGGACACCTGCTGTGGGGGGGCTCTGATGGGGGACACCTGCTGTGGGGGGCTCTGATGGGGGACACATGCTGTGGGGGGCTCTGATGGGGACACCTGCTGTGGGGGGCTCTGATGGGGGACACCTGCTGTGGGGGGCTATGATGGGGGACACCTGCTGTGGGGGGCTCTGATGGGGGACACCTGCTGTGGGGGATTCAGATAGGGGACACCTGCTGTGGGGAATACAGATGGGGGACACCTGCTGTGGGGGACTCTGATGGGGGACACCTGCTGTGGGGGGCTTTGATGGGGACACCTGCTGTGGGGGGCTCTGGTGGGGGGCTCTGATAGGGGACTCTGATGGGGGACACCTGCTGTGCGGGGACTTTGATGGGGACAACTGCTGTAGGGGACACCTGCTGTGAGGGGGCTCTGATGGGGACACCTGCTGTGGGGGGTTCTGATGGGGACACCTGGCTTGGGGGGACTCTGATGGGGACACCTGCTGTGGGGGGGCTCTGATGGGGACACCTGCTGTGGGGGGACTCTGATGGAGACACCCTGCTGTGGTGGACACCTGCTGTTGGGGGCTCTGATGGGGGACACCTGCTGTTGGGGGCTCTGATGGAGGACACCTGCTGTGGGGGGACTTTGATGGGGACAACTGCTGTAAGGGACACATGCTGTGGGGGGTTCTGATGGGAACACCTGTTGTGGGGGGACTCTGATGGGGACACCTGCTGTGGGGCTCTGATGGGGGACACCTGCTGTGGGGGGGCTCTGATGGGGGACACCTGCTGTGGGGGGGCTCTGATGGGGGACACCTGCTCGGGGGGGGCCCTGATGGGGGACACCTGCTGTGGGGGGCTCTGATGGGGGACACCTGCTGTGGGGGGACTTTGATGGGGACAACTGCTGTAGGGGACACATGCTGTGGGGGGTTCTGATGGGAACACCTGCTGTGGGGGGACTCTGATGGGGACACCTGCTGTGGGGGGCTCTGATGGGGGACACCTGCTGTGGGGGGGGCTCTGATGGGGGACACCTGCTGTGGGGGGCTCGGATGGGGGACACATGCTGTGGGGGGCTCTGATGGGGACACCTGCTGTGGGGGGCTCTGATGGGGGACACCTGCTGTGGGGGGCTATGATGGGGGACACCTGCTGTGGGGGGCTCTGATGGGGGACACCTGCTGTGGGGGATTCAGATAGGGGACACCTGCTGTGGGGAATACAGATGGGGGACACCTGCTGTGGGGGACTCTGATGGGGGACACCTGCTGTGGGGGGCTTTGATGGGGACACCTGCTGTGGGGGGCTCTGGTGGGGGGCTCTGATAGGGGACTCTGATGGGGGACACCTGCTGTGCGGGGACTTTGATGGGGACAACTGCTGTAGGGGACACCTGCTGTGAGGGGGCTCTGATGGGGACACCTGCTGTGGGGGGTTCTGGTGGGGACACCTGCTGTGGGGGGACTCTGATGGGGACACCTGCTGTGGGGGGGCTCTGATGGGGACACCTGCTGTGGGGGGACTCTGATGGAGACACCCTGCTGTGGTGGACACCTGCTGTTGGGGGCTCTGATGGGGGACACCTGCTGTTGGGGGCTCTGATGGAGGACACCTGCTGTGGGGGGACTTTGATGGGGACAACTGCTGTAGGGGACACATGCTGTGGGGGGTTCTGATGGGAACACCTGTTGTGGGGGGACTCTGATGGGGACACCTGCTGTGGGGGGCTCTGATGGGGGACACCTGCTGTGGGGGGGCTCTGATGGGGGACACCTGCTGTGGGGGGGCTCTGATCGGGGACACCTGCTGTGGGGGGCTCTGATGGGGGACACATGCTGTGGGGGGCTCTGATGGGGACACCTGCTGTGGGGGGTTTTGATGGGGGACTCCTATTTTGGGGGGACTCTGATGGGGACACCTGCTGTGGGGGGGCTCTGATGGGGGACACCTGCTGTGGGGGGGGTTCTGATCGGGGACACCTGCTGTGGGGGGGCTCTGATGGGGGACACCTGCTGTGGGGGGCTCTGATGGGGGACACATGCTGTGGGGGGCTCTGATGGGGACACCTGCTGTGAGGGGCTCTGATGGGGGACTCCTATTTTGGGGGGACTCTGATGGGGACACCTGCTGTGGGGGGGCTCTGATGGGGGACACCTGCTGTGGGGGGGGTTCTAATCGGGGACACCTGCTGTGGGGGGCTCTGATGGGGGACACCTGCTGTGGGGGCTATGATGGGGGACACCTGCTGTGGGGGGCTCTGATGGGGGACACCTGCTGTGGGGGATTCAGATGGGGGACACCTGCTGTGGGGGATTCAGATGGGGGACACCTGCTGTGGGGGACTCTGATGGGGGACACCTGCTGTGGGGGGCTTTGATAGGGGACACCTGCTGTGGGGGGCTCTGGTGGGGGCTCTGATAGGGGACTCTGATGGGGGACACTTGCTGTGCGGGGACTTTGATGGGGACACCTGCTGTGGGGGGCTCTGATGGGGACACCTGCTGTGGGGGGTTCTGATGGGGACACCTGCTGTGGGGGGACTCTGATGGGGACACCTGCTGTGGGGGGCTCTGATGGGGACACATGCTGTGGGGGGCTCTGATGGGGACACAGGCTGTGGGGGGGCTCTGATGGGGGACACATGCTGTGGGGGGCTCTGATGGGGGACACATGCTGTGGGGGGCTCTGATGGGGACACCTGCTCTGGGGGGCTCTGATGGGGGACTCCTGTTTTGGGGGGCTCTGATGGGGACACCTGCTGTGGGGGGCTCTGATGGGGGACTCCTGTTTTGGGGGGGCTCTGATGGGGACACCTGCTGTGGGGGGGCTCTGATGGGGACACCTGCTGTGGGTGGACTCTGATGGAGACACCCTGCTGTGGGGGACACCTGCTGTTGGGGGCTCTGATGGGGGACACCTGCTGTTGGGGGCTCTGATGGAGGACACCTGCTGTGGGGGGACACTGATGGCAACTCTGATGTAAGGGGACAAAGGCTGTATTTGGGGGGGACAGAGGCTGTATTTGGGGGGGACAGAGGCTGCATTTTATGTGACAGAGGCTTCATTATATGTGACAGAGGATGCATTTTATGTGACAGAGGCTGTATTGGGGGGGGGCAGAGGCTGCATTTGGGGGGGGGGGCAGAGGCTGCATTTTATGTGACAGAGGCTGCATTTTATGTGACAGAGGCTGCATGTAAGGACAAACTGCTGGGGACACCTGATGGCATCTGGTTGTAGGCGATGTGGCTAGTGACACACTCGGGGCTCCCACTGATTCTGCATTATGGTGAGTTGAACGATTTCATTTTATATTACAATGTAATAATAGTAATAATGCGCTTCAATCATCCTGACACCATAACAACCATGGTGCCGGGATGATTGAAGCGCTAACACTAGGTGTTTGGAGTATCTTTATCTGATGATTGTTAAACTTTGTAGAATACACATTTCTATTGTTGTGTAGGATCTAGGCCTGCTGTCCCTCCATCCCTCTCCCTCCATCCCTCGTTCATCTCAGACGCTAACCACACCACCTTAGAGCCACGCCCACTATTTCGCTGACATCACGCCCATTTTTACCAAGTGGGAGGGGTCAAAAAGGAAGGGCGGGGTCTGGCGCCCCCCCATCCTAAAACTTCACCAGCCGCCACTGTCCATGTGTGTTTATTGATGGGTATACCCAAGATGTCGGAGGTACAGAGGTCTTTGTAGAGTTCAAGGTAAGAACAGAGAACCCAATACATCCAGCGACTCCTGCGGGGGGTAGCGCTACAATACCTCGACTGAAAGAGAGCTGCCTCTAAAAGTTAGATCTGACTGATCTGTTATTTATCTACTCTGGGATCCAGAACTTCACCAACACATACCATGATGTTTTTGTACAACCACAGTACATAATTATTATATGGTATAATATAGAGGAACTGCTCACCTTCCACAAGTATGGGTCCTGTTCTTCTCTCGATCGGACAACCTGAGTCTGGAAGGTCCAATCTCAAGATGAAGTCTGATCCCTCATCAGACTTCTCCACAGGTACTAAAGCCAGGTAAGTTATGTAGGTGTCATCAGAATCTATATCTTTTTCTATACTTTGGTGCTTCTTTCCATCATAATTTGCACCAATGACATCACCAGTAGATTTTAATTTTACATGCCATGAAACTTTGTGCTCACCAGGAATATAATTATAAATTGTACATGAGAGGGTGGCTTTTTTTCCAGCTATCAGTTCTGGTACTTTTATCTCTCCAATCTCAGGCAGCTGTCCTGTAGAAATTCAGACAGAGTGTCAATGAATGGAAAAGAGTGAATAGTAAATGCATTAGACTTTGCATTATACAATAAAAGATGCTGTACAGTATGCAAGGGATTTTCAGACTATTATATTGCATCCAGTAGTGTATTTAGGTTTTGTGCTGCCCTAGGCCTGACTAAACTCGTGCACCCCCTAATTTAAGTATGACCCACCCCTTCCTGTCAAGGCCACACCCCTTGCTGTTTAAGACCCGCCCTGAAATTTTCGAGTAGGGACACTAGTTCTGAGGGCCGGGGGGTAATGTGCGCCCCCATAAAGCTGCCACACTGCTTCCGGTATGCGGGCGGCTGGCATTCCGCAACTGGGGGGGGGGGCGCCGCTTCTAATTTTGACTGTCCTATCATCCTGTACCACAAACCTTCCTCACTGTGCTATATGTTTTCTGCTGCACCATTGGCATGGTTATATCTTCTTAGTCCTCTCCATAAAATTATCAGAAATTTGTGCTTAAAGCAGAACTATAGGCAACAATTTTTTTTTCCATTTTGGATAGAGTAAGGGAGGGTTATAGCCCCTGTCAGTTTATTTTTTACCATCCCTGTCCCATTGCAGAGCTTTCCCTTCACTTCCTGTCCCATAGCCAAACAGGAAGTGAGAGGAAATCTATGCAAATTAAGGGAATCCATTTGGGGCATGTTGAGCTCAGCCCAATATCAACCACAAAGCACCTTGTACCCACTAGTTTAAAAGGGGCTTTCCACATTCCGTAAAGCCCCCTGTCTTCAGCCCTCCACAAGCCCAGCCTCAGGTTGTGTGGAAGAGGCCCTGAATATGGGAACAAGGTGGTTGACTTTTGGGGTACCCGAGCCCCTCCTGCCCCCAAGCATCCCCCCTCTTTCATGGGCTGGCTTGCTGTGTGTTTGGCTAGGGGTTTGTTAGTGTTTGGGAGGGGCACAATATTTTTTTAGTTTTGGGTGGAATTTTTCACGTGGGGCTCTCATTTAAAGCCTTAACAGACCGAAATGGCCTTGTCTGTATTGGGGGGAGGCCATTTTTGTTTTTTTGGTAAAAATCTTGCAGCTGCAATGTAGATTTGTAAGTTTTTTTAAAGCCATATATCTTAGAAGCAGCATTTTGGATACATGCTACAGATGCACCACTTTGCAAGAACAGTAAGCCCCCCCGACCCCCCCCCCCCCCTCCCAAGTTACTAGCTTTTAAGCAATTTGTCATTTTTAAAGGCACTTCTCCCTGTTTTGTTTTTGAGGTTGTCAAAATTGGTGACATTGATTTATGTCCCTCAGGGCGGGAGCTGGGCCTCCATACACATTTTAAGGGCAATAACTAGAAGATAAGAGATAAGCCAAGTGGAGACTAGCAAAATTAACAAGTCAGTTCCCATAGACTACAATGATATTTGTTGTATAACTTTTGCCCATGTTAGGCTGTTTGCCCCCGGACTGGGGGGGTGTTTTGTCCCATCTGTAATTTTGGTGCATGCTGGATGATGTGCATAATTTTGGACAGGGGGGTGGCTTATTTAGTGCTAGCTGCAATTGGGTTGTTCTGGGCATGCTCAGGGACTTTGGTTTTTTGGTGTGTGAAATGCATTTGGGTTGGTCTGGTCATGCTCAGGGACTTTGGTTTTTTTTGTGCTTTTTGTGTGTGAACAGCACTTGGAATTTTCTGGGCATGCTCAGAGAGTGTGTTTTTCGGGTAAGTAATTAAAGGACATCCTTAACAGGTGTACCCACTTTGAAGTTCTGTCTGTAGATTGGTTGAACTTGCATTTTGTGTGTTTCATGTACTGTGCATGTGTTTTTAATTGCCTCATTAGCACACAAACCTATGTTATATAAAGCTTGCAGATGGCATTCTTTACTTTGCCCTGAAAAGAGCCAAGATTGTGTGTGGGGCCGGCAAGAGAGTACATTTGGGTGTCCTTATCGAGTTTGTAACACATTTAATTACTGTTTGTATTTTGTTTATGTCTTTGCAAAACAGATGTGTTTTAGAGCAAATATTTTTTACTTTAGTTTGTATTTTTTTTTGGGATGGGGGGGATATTTTTCCCTGAAATATTTTTGATGTCAATGTGTGTCATTTGTTGGTTGTTAGTTTCACTTTGATTTAATTGTCTGTGCTGCATTATTTTGCAAAATCTTCCTCAAGATGTTGTGACTAATGTTTAAATCCTTAAGAGACTGTCCGTTTGTGGGCGCAGTCCTTTTAACTCTTCATTTCCTCTGCAAAATGGTCAGACCTCAAAACCATATTCTGTTAGTGTCTCAAATTAACATGTGTTTTTGCTTTCCTTGCTTTTTTGACCAATAACAATTGTAGCAATTTTTTATGTTTTGTTAATTATTTGTTTTGCAGATGCATGCTCAATAAAAGTAATGCATTTTACACTCCCTCCTCAACTATTTTTCTGGAACGGATTTCCCAGTTTCTGATTGTCATGGCAAAACAAAAAAGGTGTGATTTGTCTAAAAGCTACTTTACAGCAGTGGTTCTCAACCTCAGTCCTCAAGTACCCCCAACAGGCCATGATTTGACAATTTGTCTTAGCTAAAATAGCTGTCCAAAATACTAAGCTATTGACTGACCTGTGCAAGATAAAGGAAAACCTGCAAACATGGCCTGTTGGGGGTACTTGAGGACAGGGTTGAGTATCTCTGATTTAGAGCACTGAGCTAAAATCTAGCTCCAGACAATCCTATTCTAATTTTGGGCATTTGAGGGAAACCGAGTGTTAGAACCCCTGCTTGTCTTTTTAGGTTGGGCTTTGTGTCCCATTTCTGAAAATCGGCTTCACTTCCTGTCACATAGCCAAACAGGAAGTCAGGGTAAAACCCTACCAATGTGCTTCCTTGGACAAACAGATCAATCTAACTAGTGTCCCCATTAGACAAATTGCACTCTAGCACTTTGCTGTGCACATTCCAAATTATTAGATGTTTTGGACTTTGGGGTTTAGTTACTAAAATCCACTCTGCACTACAAGTGCAGTGAAACTGTAGTCACTGTAAATGGAGTGGAAGCACTGCTGATTTTATCATCCAATCATGTAGAAGCAAAAATGCTGTTATTTTCCTTGTGTGTCCCCCTCGGCTCTCCAGCGACTGCACTGCCAAGTGCACTTGTAGTGCCCATCAGTGCCACTTCATCAGTGCCAATTCACCAGTGCCCATCAGTGAAAGGGAAAACAAAATTTTGGTCTTTTTTAGTTTGTTTAGCAAAAAATAAAAACCCCAGTGGTGATCAAATACCAGCAAACGAAAGCTCCATTTGTTGGAAGAAAATAATAAAAAAAAAATTTGGGTACAGTGTTACATGACCGCGCAATTGTCATTCAAAAAGTGAAAGCTAAAAATTGTCCTGGGTGAAAGTGCCTGGTATTGAAGTGGTTAAATAAATGTGAGTTCAATATTAGCTGGGGTGGTGAGGTTCTGTCATTTAATACTGAGGATACTGCACCATTGGAGGCATTTTTGTCTTTTCCATGTCATTCTAATTCGCTGGAGACTAATGTGGAGCTACCTCTCAAGCAGCTACATTGGAAGGATACAGTATTTGGTGTAGAGTGAGCTATACCCTTACAAGGTTTACCAGGAACTAGTGAGGACCAGTCTGGAGCCATCCTTAAAGGAGAATTGCACTGTGTGCAAGGTGTGTTTGACCCCCTGCAGGGTCTTACAAGGAGGTGAACGTGCATTGCACTCGGTGGTGGGAGCACCTTAACAAGTGGTGTGGAGTCACAGTGAAGCACAATCGCAAATCTACCCACGGTTTTTTCACTTTGATAAGAAGATTTATTACTTATGTCACGTTTGGACTTTTATGCAATTGTATGCACTGTTTATATATTATTGTTATATTCTTTACTTATTAATTTATTAGCAGCGATGTTACATTCATTTATCTGATTCTGATTATCTGTGGGAACACATAGGTGACAGCAGCAGCTTTTTTAACTTTATTTTTATTTTTATTTTTTTTTATTTCATTCATTTAGTTTTGCACTATAAGGTTGCAGTGCGCAGCTATTCTATTTTGTACTATATCTCTAGGCTCTGGGGAGTTTGGATTGAGCATCCTCTACCAATTTTTTATTGCTGCCTGTATCTATTGTGTTGACTCTTCACCCTCCCTTTTTTGTACTCGTGACCATTGTTACTAAAAGAAAAAATGAGGACATCCAAATTTTTAGTGTTGTCCCCATAGCAAGAGGTGAGAAGAAATCTTCTAATGGGGACACCTGTTCTGCAGGCAACTTTCTAAGGCCTGGTTCATACCTATGCATTTAGTGCTTTTTGCATTTTGTAGATTTGCACTACGGAACGTGTTCCATAGGAAATCATGTTGAATGGACTGTAGTGCAAATTTGCAAAATGCAAAAAGCACTAAAATTGCATAGGTGTCAATCAGGCCCAAGGCTCGATTCACATCTATGCATGTTGCTTTTGAGCATTTTTGGAGTTTTTTTGTGATGCTCGCCACGTTTTTGTAGCGTTTTTGCCGCATTTTGCGTTTTTTTTTTACAGTTTAAAAAAAAACGCAAAACGCATCAAAAACACTGTAAAAACGCAGCAAAAATGCTTCATTTGCGTTTTTGATGCTGGTCCATTGAATTCTATTAAATGCAAAATGCTGCATTTTGCATGAAAAAAAGTCCCTGACCCTTTAAAAAAAGGCAGAGGTACAAAAAGGCATTGATGTGAACATGTTCCATAGGAACCCATGTTAAAAAATTCCCATGCATTTCTGCAAAATGCATCAAAAAACGCGCTAGTGTGAATGGAGCCTAAAGCCTTGTACACACCTCAGATTTTCAGACGACCGTTCATTTTTTTGTTGCATGATAATCTCATATCGAAAGTGAAGAGGTTATTCACCATACGAAGAAGTGACGTAATGTGTTGAATAGTTTTGTATGTATTCTTTCGTTTCTGAGCATGCGCAGTCTTTTTTTCTTTCGAAAACTGTACCAATTATACGAAAATCGGATGTTGAGTTCACGTACGACAAAAATGTTATAGTTTGCACATCCAGCTTTTGCCGGACGAAAAACCTGAATCGGCTGTCGAAAATCGGCAGATTGTTAGTCGGACGAAATTTTGCTTCAGATTTTCATATTGTGTGTACGGGCCTTTAGAGAGGGTTTCCCCTCACAGTCAATGAGTAGACATGCCGCTGATACTGGCACAGATACTCACTGACTAATGTTCAGAACATCTCCTTCCATAGGATGTGTTTGCCCAGGAGCCTCTGTTCTTTGGGTCCACTAAATACCGTATATACTCGAGTATAAGTCGTTCCGAGTATAAGTCGATGCCCTAATTTACCACAAAAAAATGGGAAAAACTTATTGACCCGAGTATAAGACGAGGGTGAGAAATGCACAGCTACTGTAAGTGGAAAAGAGGGTCAACAATGCCCATTTGCAGCATCACTGTGCCCATTTGCAGCCTCACTGTGCCCATTTGCAGCCACAGGTCCCCTGAACTTCAAACTCGGTAGTTAAGGGTTCCTAGATGCCCCCTAGCTGCAGCCAAAATTTGGGGTCTCTGAACCCAAAGGGTCCCGAAATGACATTGCAGCAGATGGACACAGTTGACCAAATTTGGGGCCCTGTATCTCAGGGCCACTTAGTGCTAAGAACCCCAAATTTGGTGTGCAAACCCAGTGGAACTAGCACCATAAAATTTCCAAAGCTGGGGTTTTTAGCACCAAGTGGCCCCGAGATACAGGGCCCCAAAAATCAGTTCAGAAAATGTCAAGCACTTTTCTACAGCAGAGAATGACATTTTCCTAACCGGTTTGGGGCCCCGTATCTCAGGGCCACTTAGTGCTAGAAACTTCAGCTTTGGATATGTTGTGGTACCAGTTCAACTGGGTTTGCACACCAAATGTGGGGTTCCTAGCACCAAGTGGCCCTGAGATATGGGGCCCCAAAGTCGGTTCAGAAAATGTCAAGCACTTTTCTGCAGCAGAAAATGACATTTTCCGAACCGATTTTGGGGCCCCGTATCTCGGGGCCACTTAGTGCTATAAACTTCAGCTTTGGATATGTTGTGGTACCAGGTCCACTGGGTTTTCACACCAAATTTGGAGTTTCTAGCACCAAGTGGCCCTGAGATACGGGGCCCCAAAGTCGGTTCGGAAAATGAAATTTTTTGCTGCAGAAAAGTGCTTGACTCAAGTATAAGTCGAGGGGGGCACTTTCAGCACTAAAAAATGTGCTGAAAAATTCGACTTATACTCGAGTATATATGGTACTTTGATACATTGTTTAATCACTTGACCGCTGGACACTTAAACCCCCTTCCTAACCCGACCAATTTTCAGTTTTCGGTGCTCTTGCATTTTGAATGACAATTACTCAGTCATGCAACACTGTACCCATATGAAATTTTTGTCCTTTATTTTACACAAATAGAGCTTCTTTCTTTTGGTGGTATTTAATCACCGCTGGGTTTTTAATTTTTTTGCGCTATAAATCAAAAAAGACTGAAGACTCAGTAAAAAAAAAAAATCTTTGTTTCTGTTTATTGGCAGAGTATTGGCAGAGTATTGCCATTATTGCAGAGTATTGCACAGTATGGGCACTACATATCCAGCCCACAGCGCTGCCAAAAACGATCCCTCCCCCTCCCCCCTCGCACTGTACAGATTGGTACAGAGAGGGGATGACATGACGCCGGTTTGTTTAGAAGTGATTGCTCCGTCATTTGACGGAGCGCTCACGTGGTAAACGGGCGCTACAAGCGGCCATTTACCGTGATCCGTGATGCGACGGGTCTTCCGGACCCGGCGGTCACGGATGTTTGCGGGAGCGCGCTCGAGCAACATTCTGGGAGGATATCCATGGACGCCCACCCAGAATAAGCTGACCGTGCTGTAGCCGTCTTTCGGCTATGGCCCGGTCGGTAAGTGGTTAAGCCCTGATGAAGGGGGATGTTTGGCCTCCGAAAAGCATTGGCTTTCTTTTGCTTTTTGTTGTGGAGATAAAAAAAGACTTTAGACTCCTACGACATTTGTTTGACTCTCCTTGTGGCTTACCAAACAGCACAAAATAGCATGGCATGGTTTTAACTATTTCACTCTTACCTTCACTACTCATTTAACAACTAAAACAAAATTTGGACTGTACATGCCCTTTAAATATACCACTGATAGTTTTTCTTTTTTTTATAACTATATAAGTACAAAAATCTTCCGATGTTCCCTGCCCTGCTGCTCATCAGTTAGTATTGTTCCCACTTCTCCTTGTAGACTTCAGAACCCTTTGTTGTGAAGATGGAAAGAGGTGGTGGTATCAATGCATATAGTGCAGTGAGTGATCATTTGTCATCCAAGGAAAAGAACTGTTACCGGTTTTAGTACCAAGTAAAAATAAGGGGAAAAAGCCTGAATATAAAGAAAACAAATGCAGCCACCAAATCTAAGCACTGGTAAGCTACAGTATGTTACATTTTGGTTTTTAGTTGTATAGACTTTAAGCTTTTTTCTTCTCCTGTCTAATGTTAACTAGACGTGCACTGCTGAAAAATTTGTTCATTTTTTTTTCTTTTGTTTTTTTTTTTCATTTTTCAGGTCAATCGTCATGATTGCAATTCGTAAATTCGAAAATCTGAAGATACAAAAATAAGAAAATCCGAAAATTAATAACTACCGTATTTATCGGCGTATAACACGCACTTTTTTCCCCTTAAAATCAGGGGAAAGTCGCAGGTGCGTGTTATACGCCGATCCCCTGAGCTGCACAACTCAAAAATCGCCGACCGCGATTTGAAAATGGCGCTGCCGGCGCCGAAATACACAGAGCCGGTCCCCGTCTCTTTCCGGCGGCTCTCGTTCATTTTTGGCTCCACTTGTAGTCCCGAGCGGAGCTATCCGAACCTACTCGGCTAGGTTCGGATAGCTCCGCTCGGGACTACGAGTGGAGCCGAAAGTGAACGAGAGCCGCCGGAAAGAGCCGAGGACCAGCTCTGTGTATTTCGGCGCCGGCGCCGCCATTTTCAAATCGCAGTCGGTGATTTTGAAGACAGGGGATCGAAGGCTGCACTGGGGGAGGCTGCACTGGGGGAGGCTGCACTGGGGGAGGCTGCACTGGGGGAGGCTGCACTGACAAGGCTGCACTGAGAAGGCTGCAATGATGGGCATTTAAATGTAAGTTTTTTTTCCCTTCAACTTCCCTCCTAAAAGTTTTTTTTCCTTAAAATTCCCTCCTAAATTGGGGTGCGTGTTATACGCCGGTGCGTGTTATACGCCGATAAATACGGTAATTATAGGTATTGGAATTTCCTTTCAAATTTGGCAATTAGTGAACGTAACAAATACGAATTTATCCGAACTTACGAATTAACCAAAATAACGAATGCCGCATCTAAACAAATTGAACGGAACAAATTAATAATAAATAATCAGAGTCCCCCTATCACATCAGATCTTCCTTTTAAATAAGAAGCCCCGCATCACAACAAAGTCCTCACTTTCACAACAGGGTGCCCCCCTTTCACATCAGAAGCCCCCCCCCCCCATTTTCACATCAGAAATAGACATGTGCGCTGCCGATAATGTGTTCGTTTTCGTTTCAGTTTCATTCATTTTTTATTTATTTATTTATTTTCCGGGTCAAACTATATGATCGCAATTCGTTAATTCAAAAATTCGATAATTCGATAATTTGAAAGTCCAAAAATAACAAAAGAAAATCCGAAAATTCTAAAGGATAACTACCGTATTTATCAGTGTATAACACGCACCTTAATTTTAAGAGGGAAGTTTCAGGGAAAAAAAACGTACATTTTAAATAAAGAATTTTGAAGGAAAGGGTCACTGCCCATCAATTAGACATATGCATTATGAAAACATAATCGAATTCGAAAACAAATTTGAATCGAATTTGAAAACAATAGAAATCGATTTTCTAAAAAATACAATGAAATAGAATATAAAAACATAAAGCAATAGAATACATATATATAATATATTTTTTTTTATTCTGTTTTATTGTTTTTCTATGCTTTTCTTTTCTATTATTTTCTATTCTTTAATAGTCTTTTCTATTCACATTCAAATTCATTCTATACGAAATTCGAATTTCGGAACATGGCTTCTGAAGATCAAATTTCGTATAGAATGAATTTGAATAGAACAGATTAGAATAGAAAAAAAAATAATAGAAAAGAATAAACTAGAAAAACATATATTGTATTTTATTCTATTCTGTTCTATTGTTTTTCTATTCTTTTTTTATTATTTTCTATTCTATTTTAATCATTTCTATTCAAATTCAAAATCATTCTATACGAAATTTGAATTTTGGAAAATGTTTATTTATATATATATCCATTTTCAGAAATTCTAATTTTGAAAATCGAATTAGAATAGAAGAAAATAATAGAAAAGGATAGACTAGAAAAACTATATATATATATATATATATATATATATATATTTCCAAAAGTTGCTGCTTAAAAATGTGTGGTTTTTCTATGCTATTCTTTTCTATTATTTTCTAATCTTTTCTATTTGAATGCAAATTCATTCTATACGAAATTTTAATTTCGGAAAATGGTTATATAGAAATAGAATGAAATCAAATTCTAATAGAAAAGACTAGAATAGAAAAAACAATAGAACAATATATATAAAACATCTTCCAGAATTGGAATTTGGTACAGAATGAATTCGAATTCTAATTCTAAAAATTAGAATAGAATATATTATATTTTTTTCTATTCTGTTCTATTGTTTTTGCATGCTATTCTTATTTTCTATTCTATTTGAATCTTTTCTATTGGAATTCGATTTCATTCTATATGAAATTCGAATTTCGCAAAATGGTTATATATAGTTTACTTTTTCAAATTCGGTCAAATTTTTTTCAAATGCGGTCGAATTTTTTCGAATTCGAATACGAAACTAAACAAATCCCGAAAACGAATGTAACGAATGCAACTAATTTAACTAAACAAATTTAGTTAAATAACGAATCAAAACTAAACTAAACAAATTTTTTCATCCTGCACATGTCTACCATCAATGCAGCCTGATCAGTGCCCATCTGCAGCCTCACCATTGCCCATCATTGCAGCATGATCAGTGAAAAATTCTATAAACGTGTTTTGGTTCATTCGGATTTTTCTGCATTAACGAATTTGTCTAAATTTGTTAAAAAACGAATTGGGAACAAAACAAATTGCACATGTCTAATGTTAACCAAGTTACTTACGATTGTGTGGTGTATTAGGATTTTCTTTTGGTCTTTTTGCTGGAGTTATAGTTGTATTGCTTTCCTCTCTTTGATTTGGTGGCTGTTCAGCAAATGACTGTCTCGATCTCGGAGATACTTGTAAATCTTTAGGTGGAAGATGTTGTTCAGGGGACCCAAGACTTTTGCCTCCAGTTTTCCCTGTAGACCAGCTTGGTTTGGTTGGAGTTTGTTTAATATTTTTTGATGCATCAGATGGATTTTCTTCAGCCACTAAAATATCAATAGTTTTGCTTAACAGCCGAGTACTATGAAGAAGTTTGTTAGAAAACCCTAATCCATTCATAAACTGGGCTAATTTTTTTTTTTATAGCACCAACAGTTTGCGCAACGTTTACAACATGAGGACAGACAGTACAGCTACAATACAATTCAATACAGGAGGGATCAGAGGGCCCTGCTTGTTAGAGCTTACAATCTAGAAGGGAGGGTCAAGTGATACAAAAGGTAATAGCTGTAGGGGATAAACTTAAGAAAATGAAAGCTCAGTAGTGGCTGGTGCTCAATATTGGGGGGGGGGCAAGCCCACGCCAGCCATCCCTCCCTGCAGGAGACGGAAAGGAAGGCATCAAACCCCCCCCATGGGAGACGGATGGACAGAGGCCTCCTTACCTTAGGAGGCAGATGACAGGGATCTCGCTTCTTGCTCCAGGGCCATTGCTTCTCCTCCCGGCCGAACAGGAAGTGGGTCTTGAGACCCAAGAGACCCGATTGGCCAGGGGGAGAATCAGGAAGAAAATGGCTATTGTCACACAACTGGGTGGGCTCAGGGGACAGTGCTCTGTGCCCAAAGTCCACCCTTTTTTGAAGCCAATTAGAGCCTCAGGCTCTAATCATGTGCTTCAAAAAAAAAAAAAACCCTGTTGAAATCCATGTGTCCAGCTCCCTGCATGTAGATTAGGGGGGCCGGGCAATCTTCTTATAGCCTAAGCCATCTTTATGTAGAGCAATGCTTTTTTTCAGATCCTCAGAGACTTCTTTGCCATGAGGTGCCATGTTGAATTTCTAGTGACCAGTATGAGAGAGTGAGAGCGATAACACCAAATTTAACCCACCTGCTCCCCATTCACACTCGTTGTAACACTAACGAGTCAGATGACACTGGGGAGAGAAAATGGCTAATTTGGACATTTTCACTTAGGGGTGTACTCACTTTTGTTGCCAGCGGTTTAGACATTAATGGCTGTGTGTTGAGTTATTTTGAGGGGACAGCAAATTTACACTGTTATACAAGCTGTACACTCACTACTTTACATTGTAGCAAAGTGTAATTTCTTCAGTGTTGTCACATAAAAAGATAGATTAAAATATTTACAAATGTGTGAGTACTGTACTCACTTTTGTGAGATACTGTACACCCCTCACATTTTTGTAAATATTTTATTATAGGCTATCTGCCTATCCCTGCACGGACCCGGAAGTGACCTTGTTCCCCTGATCACAAACAGTGCGTTCCAGCGGCAGGATATACCGATCATCCAGCAGCGCAGCCTGTCATGTGAAGCAGAACGCCACTACACGATGTGACTGGACACTACTCCTGGGACACCTGGCACCACCTATTTATCATCCACATTCCTGTTTACATGTACCCTTGTGAGTACCCGATTTTAAAGATGTATTAAATTCGTTTTTAAATACTGCACTTAGAGTGGCGCCCTTGTTGTTCATTTTCTTCAGTACCTAGAGGATTGCTTCTTCTAAATCTACAGGGCTGCCTTCTATAGTTGCTTTCAATGGACTATAATTCAGTTCTTTTTGGACTTTAGCAGCTCAGAGTCTGTTTTTGTTTTGATTATCCATTATATTATTATAGTTCAAGTTTGTTATTTAATGTTTGTAGCTGTGTATCAACCTTCCCAACCACCTCATGTTCTCTCTATCAAGAGCAATATGTTTTGGGGGGGTTACAACTGTTTCTAATTGTGTTGAACTTAGCGCTCACATCCACATCCACATCCACGAACAGCAAACCCCATTGGAGTCTATGGGAGCTGAGCAGGAAAAATAAAAAGTGCCAATTTTGAAAGGTTATATGCAAGTCATTGGCCATAAAAGGGGTATAGGGGTCCGGGTACTGCCCTGGGGGACACGTACTGTATCAATGCAATTTTTTTTCTTTTTAAAAAGTTTGTTTTTTCAGGAGCAGTGATTTTAATAAAGCTTAAAGTGCAACAATAAAAAAATAAAAATTCATTTAAATATAGTGGGGGGTGGGGGTCCCCTTAGTCTGCCTGTAAAGTGGTGCATTTGTAGCATATATAGAACCTGCTGCAGCAAAAATTACATTTCTCAAGAAAAAAAGTCAAATCACATTTAAATTGACTCACGGTTGCAATTGCTGGTACCCGGCTATTGAAAAAAAAAACTAGGAAAAAAATGGCATGGGCCCCCCCAAAATCCATAGATCAGGAAAGTGGGGGGGGAACAAGTGAGCGCCCCCCCCAAACCACACCAGGCCCCATGCCCTCCACATATGAGATGTGGTTGCTTTGGAGCAGGGGGGGCTTTGCCCCCTCACCCCAAAGCACCTTGTCCCCATGTTTATGGGGACAAGGGCCTCATCCCCACAACCATGGCCAAGGGTTGTGGGGGTCTGCATGCAGGGAATGGAACTCATGCTCGGGCCAAACCGTTTACCCAACGCTAATGCATTTAGTTTAGTAAATTTGCATCGTTTATGCCCAGTATGAATGAATAAGGGGATTGTGTTGGATCCTCATGTATGTAGAGTATGGCAATGGGTTGTAGGAGTGGATATAGGGAATGGTCATGACTCATGAGTAAAGTCTTTAATAACCCTGAAGAGAGAGGCATATCTGTTTCTACATCTTGTAGATTTAAATCTGCATTAGTGGGCAGTTGTTGGCATATTAATCCACTGACATCTTTCCATCTGAATAAATAACTGGTTCATAGGTTTGAGGTCACATATATCCTCTACCATTTTTTTTTATTGCTGCCTGTATCTATTGTGTTGATTCACCCTCCCTTTTTGTACTCGTGACCATTGTCACCAAAAGAAAAAAAAAAAGAGAAAATCCAAATTTTTTGTGTTGTCCCCAGAGCAAGAGGTGAGAAGAAATCTTCTAATAGGGACACCTGTTCTGCAGGTAACTTTCTAAGGCCTGGTTCACACCTACACATTTTTTTAGTTTTTGCATTTTGCAGATTTGCACTACAGAACATGTTCCATAGGAAACCATGTTAAATGGACTGTAGTGCAAATCTGCAAAAAGCACTAAAAAAGCATAGGTAAGAAACAGGCCTAAAGCCTCGTACACACGTCCGATTTTCGGATGACCGTTTGTCCATTTTTTGTTGCATAATAGTCTCATATCGAAAATGAAGAGGTTACTCGCCATACGAAAAAGTGACGTAATGTGTTGAATAGTTTTGTATGTATTCTTTCTTTTCTGAGCATGCGTAGTCTTGCTCTTATGATTTTTTTTCATACGAAAACCGTACTAATTATAGGAAAATCCTACATTGAGTTCACGTATGACAAAAATGTTATAGTCTGCACATCCAGCTTAGTCGAACGAAATTTTCCTTCCGATTTTCATATTGTGTGTACAGGCCTTTAGAGAGGGTTTCCCCTCACAGTCAATGAGTAGACATGCCGCTGATACTGGCACAGCTACTCACTGACCAATGTTCAGAACATCTTCTTCCATAGGAAGGGCTGGACTTCCCACAAGGCCACCGAAGCCAGGCCTCGGGGCGGCAGTGGTGCAGGGGCAGCGCTGCTCCTGCGGCGACTTCTCAGCTTTCGCGGCCGCCCCCCTTTATTTTACCGTTTTTTTTCGCCGACGCTATTGACAATGTTTCCACCGGCCGCCATTTCCACCGGCCGCCCACCCCCCCCCCCGCTGCTGGTCTGACAGTCTGTGACATGTTGTGGGAAAGGCCGCAGGGTGGGGTGGAGGGTAGGCAGCCTCCTGGCAGGCTCAATTTCTATTGGCAGCCACCCGGCCGGCTCCACCTATTGTTCCACCCTGCTTGAGTGAGTCTCCGCTGCTGGGGGGGGTTCTCCACTGGGGACACACCTAATGTAAAAGGGGCTTCTCCACTGGGGACACTGGATGTAAGGGGGAGCTTCTACACTGGGGACACCTGATGTAAGGGGGGCTTCTCCACTGGGGACACCTGATGTAAGGGGGGCTTCTCCACTGGGGACACTGGATGTAAGGGGGGCTTCTCCACTGGGGACACCTGATGTAAGGGGGCTTCTCCACTGGGGACACCGGATGTAAGGGGGGCTTCTCCACTGGGGACACCGGATTTAAGGGGGGGCTTCTCCACTGGGAACACCTGATGTAAGGGGGGCTTCTCCACTGGGGACACCTGATGTAAGGGGGGCTTCTCCACTGGGGGCACCTGATGTAAGAGGGGCTTCTCCACTAGGGACACCTGATGTAAGGGGGGCTTCTCCACTGGGGACACTTGATGTAAGGGGGGCTTCTCCACTGGGGACACCTGATGTAAGGGGGCTTCTCCACTGGGGACACCTGATGTAAGGGGGGCTTCTCCACTGGGGTCACCTGATGGGGGGCTTCACCACTGGGGACACCTGATGTAAGGGGGGCTTCTCCACTAGGGTACACCAGATGTAAGGGGGGCTCCGCTGCCACAGATCTGTAAGGAGGGCCTCTGCTTCTGGGGGCATCTGATGTAAGGACGGGCTCTGCTGGGGGCACCTGATGGCATCTGGTGGCAGGCGACGTGGCAGGTGACACGCTCAGGGGTCCCACTGATTCTGGATTATGGTGAGTTGAATGATTTTATTTGATTTTATCTGCTGATTTGTTAAACTCTGGAATACACATTTCTATAGTGGTGTAGGATCTGGGCCTGCTGTCCCTCCATCCCTCTTTCCTTACTCCTCTTTGCATCCCTCCTTCTTTCCTTCTTTCTCTCTCCCTCACTCCCTCCTTTCCCCTTTCTTTCTCCCTCCCTCCCTCTTTTCCCCCTCCCTCTTTTCCCTTTTCTTTCTCCATCTCACATTCATCTCAGACTCTAACCACACCCCCAATTGAATCACGAACATATAAGCCACGCCCACTGTTTTACGTAAACCACGCTCGAATGGTGGTGTGTGTGTGTGTGTGGGGCAGCATTGGAGGACCCGGCCTTGGGGTGGCAAAGGGAGTAAATCCGTGCCTGTCCATAGGATGTGTTTGCCCAGGAGCTCTGTTCTTTGGGTCCATTAATTACTTTAATACATTGTTTAAGCCCTGATGAAGGGGGGATGTTTGGCCTCCGAAAAGCATTGGCTTGCTTTTGCTATCTTGTTGTGGAGATAATAAAAGACTTTAGACTCCTACGACATTTGTTTGACTCTCCTTGTGGCTTACCAAACAGCACAAAATAGCATGGCATGGTTTTAACTATTTCACTCTTACCTTCACTACTCAATCAACAACTAAAACAAACTTTGGACTGTACATGCCCTTTAAATATACCACTGATAGTTTTTCTTTTTTTATAACTATATAAGTACAAAAATCTTCCTATGTTCCCTGCCCTGTTGCTTATCAGTTATGCCCTGTACGCGCGGTCGGACTTTCCGACGGAAAATGTGCGATCGGAGCTTGTTGCCAGAAATTCCGACCGTGTGTGGGCTCCATCGGACATTTTCCATCGGATTTTCCGATACACAAAGTTTGAGAGCAGGCTATAAAATTTTTCCACAACAAAATCCGTTAGCGTAAATTCCGACCGTGTGTGGACAATTCCGACGCACAAAGTGACACGCATGCTCAGAATAAATTAAGAGACGAAAGCTATTGGCTACTGCCCCGTTTATAGTCCCGACGTACGTGTTTTACGTCACCGCATTCAGAATGATCAGATTTTCCGACAACTTTGTGCAAAAACGAATTCGGAACAAAATGAATGTCTAATGTTAACCGAGTTACTTACGATTGTGTGGTGTATTAGGATTTACTTTTGGTCTTTTTGCTGAAGTTATAGTTGTATTGCTTTTTCCTCTTTGATTTGGTGGCTGTTCAGCAAATGACTGTCTCGATCTCGGAGGTACTTGTAAATCTTTAGGTGGAAGATGTTGTTCAGGGGATCCAAGACTTGAACCTTCCGTTTCCCCTGTAGACCAGCTTGGATTGGTTGGAGTTTGTTTTACATTTATTGATGGGTTTTCTTCGGCCACTAAAATATCAATAAATAGTTTTGCTTAACAACCGAGTATTATGAAGAAGTTTGTTAGCAAACACTAATCCACTTATAAACAGGGCTAAAAAGTAATTTTTTATATAGCACCAACAGTTTGTGCAATGTTTACAACATGAGGACAGACAGTACAGCTACAATACAAGAGGAATCAAAGGGACCTGCTCGTTAGAGCTTACAATCTAGAAGGGAGGGTCAAGTGATACAAAAGGTAATAGCTGTAGAGGATGAACTTAAAAAAATTAAAATACAGTTCAGCAGCGGCTGGTGCTCAATATTTGGGGGGGGGGGGCGGCAAACCCACACCAACCCCCCCTCCCTGCAGGAGATGGATGGGAAGGTGGCGTTCCCTCAACCCCTCCCCCCGGCAGGAGACGGACGTTAAGGCGGCGATCAACCCCCCTGTGGGAGATGGATGGACAGATGCTTCCTTAACTTAGGAGGCAGATGACAGGGATCCCGCTCCGGGGCCGTTGCTTCTCCTCCCGGCCGAACAGGAAGTGGGTCTTGAGACCCGAGAGACCATGATTGGTCTAGAGTCCTAAGACTCCCTGGCCAATCGGGTCTCAGGACCCCCTTCCTGATTGGCCCGGGAGGAGAATCAGGAAGACAATGGCTATTGTCACACAACTGGGTGGGCTCAGGGGACAGTGCTCTGTGCCCCAAGTCCACCATTTTTTGAAGCCAATTAGAGCCTCAGGCTCTAATCATGTGCTTAAAAAAAAAACCCTGTTGAAATCCATGTGTCCAGCGCCCCGCATGTAGATTAGGGGGGCCGGGCAATCTTCTTATAGCCTAGGCCATCTTTATGTAGAGCAATGCTTTTTTTCAGATCCTCAGAGACTTCTTTGCCATGAGGTGCCATGTTGAATTTCTAGTGACCAATATGAGAGAGTGAGAGCGATAACACCAAATGTAACACACCTGCTCCCCATTCACACCTGAGACCTTGTAATACTAACGAGTCAGATGACACTGGGGAGAGAAAATGGCTAATTTGTACATTTTCACTGAGGGGTGTACTCACTTTTGTTGCCAGCAGTTTAGACATTAATGGCTGTGTGTTGAGTTATTTTGAGGAGACAGCAACTTGACACTGTTATACAAGCTGTACACTCACTACTTTACATTGTAGCAAAGTGTCATTTCTTCAGTGTTGTTGAAAAGATAGAATAAAATATTTACAAAAATGTGAGGGGTGTACTCACTTTTGTGAGATACTGTATACCCCTCACATTTTTGTAAATATTTTATTATATCTTTTCATGTGACAACACTGAAGAAATATTTGGGAATTCGGTTTGGATATCAAGAGCTTTATGGGGATTGGTTTTAGGATACCATATTGAAGTAATTTCCTTATTATGTCAGGGTTGAAATATGTTTGTTAGTCAGCATGGTATAAATTTGGGAAGGAATAAGTAAAATATGTGCACACAAGATGGGCCAAACACCCTCCTGTTCAGTTCACAGCAGAACTTCAGAACAGGGGAAAAGCTCTAACCTGAACAGCAAACCCCATTGAAGTCTATGGGAGCTGAGCAATAAAAATAAAAAGTGCCAATTTTGAAAGCTTATATGCAAGTAATTGGCCATAAAAGGGGTATGGGGGTCCGGGTACTACCCTGGGGGACATGTATCAATGCAAATTTTTTTCTTTTTAAAACATTTGTTTTTTTCAGGAGCAGTGAATTTAATGATGCTTAAAGTGCAACAATAAAAACTAAAAATTCCTTTAAATATAGTGGGGGTGGGTCCCCTTAGTCTGCCTTTAAAGTGGTGCATCTGTAGCATATATAGAACCTGCTGCAGCAAAAATGAAATTTCTCAAGAAAAAAAGTCAAATCACATTTAAATTGACTCACGGTTGCAAATGCCGGCACCCGGCTATTGAAAAAAAAAACTAGGAAAAAAATGGTATGGGCCCCCCAAAATCCATAGGTCAGGAAAGGGGGAGGAACGAGCGAGCACCCCCCCAAATCACACCAGACCACATGCCCTCCACATATGAGATGTGGGTGCTTTGGAGCAGGGGGGGGGCTCTGCCCCCTCACCCCAAAGCACCTTGTCCCCATGTTGATGGGGACAAGGGCCTCATCCCCACAATCAAGGCTAGGGGTTGGGGGGGTCTGCGTGCAGGGACTGGTGCATGCTGGGTCAGCAATGTCGCAAGGGACAAACAGGAAAACTTTGGTTGGACAACAGCCCATCGTACGACAATCGTGTAATCAGTACAGTATGCGTCCGCTAAAAGTCGATCGACAAGCACCGCGCATGCTCGGAAACACGAAAATAAACCAGAAGGACACAGGGGTCACACGTATTTGACATCATTTAAAATACGTAGCTACGCACAGCGGAAGATTTTTCCAGAGTCGTACGGCAAAAATCTTACACACATTTTGCACTGTTGTATTCAATCTTAGTTCTATGCAACAAAATGCAAACGATCTGTCGTACGATAATCGGAACGTGTGTACGGGGCATAAGGTGCAAAAAAAGGGGGTAAAGTGATTGTAAAAGCAGAACTTTTTTATCTTAATGCATTCTATGCATTAAGATAAAAGAACCTTCTGTGTACAGCAGCCCCCCTCAGACCGCCTAACACTTATGCCCCGTACACACGTTCCGATTATTGTACGACAGATCGTTCACATTTCGTGCCTGTATCCTTCTGGTTTATTTTCGTGTTTCCGAGCATGCGTGGTGTTTGTCGATCGACTTTTTAGCGGACGCATACTGTACTGATTACACGATTGTCGTACAATAGGCTGTTTGTCCCTTTGGATTTGGTTGGATGGACTGTCGTGATCGGCTGTCGAAAGCTGCGTACTAACGATCAGAATATCGAACAATCTGTCCAAAAGCGTCTTTTGTCGTCCGATAATCGGAACGTGTATACAGGGCATTACTTGTGGTCCCTCTCTGTCCAGCGATGTCCATGAGTATCTCAGCCATCGCATCCTGATTGGCTGAGACACACCAGCGGTGCCACTGGCTCCTGCTGCTGTCAATCAAAGTCAGCGAGCCAATCAGGGGAGAGGGGGGGGGGCCGGGTCTGGGCTCTGTGTCTGAATGGACACAGCAAGCTGTAACTCAGCTCGGGTGCCCCCATAGCAAGCTGTTGCTGTGGGGGCACTGAACAGGAGGGAGGGGCCAGGATCACAGAAGAGGGACTCGAGAAGTGAAGGATCCGGGCTGCTCTGTGCAAATCCACTGCAACAGGGCAGTTAAGTATAACATGTTTGTTATTTTTATAGGAAAAAAAACGAGACTTTACAATCACTTTAAGATAAGAGATATCATGAAAACCTGGCCCCCCTGACCTCCACCATTATACTCGCCTATATTTCCTCACTACTCTATCCCCTAGGTCAGTGGTCATGTCTTTTTTTAAAGTATTAAGCACACTGTATTTATCTGGAGTGTACTTTACTATTTGAGCACAAGATGGGGATATTGAGCACTCTTTCACGATTAATAGAGCTGACTCAAGTGCTTGTGTTGATCCAAGGACGCTGTGGATAGCATTGTTTTAAATATTTGTTTGATGTTTCTCTTAGCCAATGGGTTGTGATCCTCCTTGGCCGGATATGTCTATTTAAACAGCTCAGTATGGGCATGTATAAATGCCCCTAACGATGTCATCTGTGACGAAACTGGTAGGGCGGACCCGTATACTTGCGCTACTGAGCATGTGCGAAGGAACAGTGGCAATTTTGATGCTGGAATTCCATGCTGCTGCACAATGTGATACAGTATGCTGTGTTACTTCTGGACGGTTGTAAGTGCTTAGACTTAATACATTCCCTTTTATGGGTGGTTTCATGCTTGCTGGAGTGCCTCTTTTATCATATGTGCATTGGCCCTTCTGTGCTAATTCCCAGTGGGTCAGCAGTTCCCTGCAAGTTGTGGATGTATACGGTGACAACTGACAGCAAAATTCCTGGTGTCTCTGTGGATGAGTGGAGGCTGGAGAGAGCGCCTTTTTGCTGGGAGAATCTCACTATGCACATGTGACCATTCTTATATAGTGGGTTGCATTACTTGGTAAGCCTTGTGTGTGATCAATGACACCTGGGAGACTTTACAAGTGTTTGATGGTGACAGCCTGAGGAACTCATCCTATTTCCTCATCACGGCTTGCGCGGCTATTTTTATTTTGTCCTAGTGTATTTTCTGCTGTATAGGCCTCCATATTTATTTGTGGATTTAAAGTGATTGTAAAGTCTCATTTTTTTTCCCTATAAAAATAATAAACGTTATACTTACCTGCCCTGTGCAGTGGATTTGTACAGAGTATCGCCAATCCTCCTCTTCTTGGGTGCCTATTTTGTGCTCTTGGCCCCTTCCGCCTGTTGAGTGCCTCCACAGGAAGCAGCTTGCTATAGGAGCACCCAATCTGAGCAGCAGCTCCCTGTGTCCATTGAGACACAAAGCTGCGGCCCGGCCCTGCCCCCCCTCTCTCTTGATTGGCTAGCTAACTTTGATTGACAGTAGCAGGAGCCAATGGTGCTGCTGCTGTGTCCCAATCAGGAGGGAGGGTCCCGGATGGCCAAGACACTCGTGGACAGAGATGGGGCTCAGGGAAATATTAGGGGGGCCGAGGGGGGCTGCTGCACACAGAAGGCTTTTTATTCTAATGCAGGGATCCTCAAACTACAGCCCTCCAGCTGTCACGGAACTACACATTCCATGAGACATTGCAAAACTCTGACATTCACAGACATGACTAGGCATGATGGGAATTGTAGTACCTGAACAACTGGAGGGCCGTAGTTTGAAGACCCTTGTTCTAATGCATAGAACAACCCCTTTAAGCACTTTGTCGATTTATATTTTTGTTTATTACCACAATATTCTTTTATGTAATGCTGCTTGATTACACATATTGCTATTAACAATAGACATTGGGGGAAAAGGCCTATGGCCACACCACCCTAAATGTGCCTGGTTCTATTCTGATCTTGGAAGCTAAGCAGGGATGGGCCTGGTTAGCACTTGGATGGGAGACAGGGGTAAGATCTTGGTGATTCGTAGGATTATTTTTCATTACTATTTATTTTCATCATTTTGGTGTTGAGTTGGTGAGCATTGCACTTGTTATAAATACCTAGATACAAGGACTTGTTTCTGTTATCACACATTATATGAGGATTTTTATGTTCACTCTATTGATTGTTTACTATTGATGGAGTGGTTTTCACTGACCTATTATGTTATACGAAATTTTCAAATTCTAATATTACATGATTTTGGTATATAGTTTGCAATCTTCTCATATATTTATTACATGATTTTGGTATATAGTTTGCAATCTTCCCATATCTTTTCAATGTACGCACATTTAATACTATATATTAGTGGTTGTGCGTAACGCACAGCAGTGTTGGGTTCTGTTTTATGCACTTTGCATCACATTTTTATTTTGTGGATAGCACTGCAAACTGCACACATATTGTTTCTTATTGTTGTCTCTGTCTCTATTTGGGTAGAGTCATACTCCTTTTTTGTACTGGTGGCCAATGTCCCTGAAACAGTGAGAGAAAATACAAATATTTAGAGACGTTCCTGGAGCAAGAAATGAGGAGAAATCTTCTCATGTGGGCAGGGGCGGCTGGTGCTCCATTGGTCAGGGGGGGCGGCTGCAGACCTGACCATGGACACCCCCCTACCCCTGCTGCTCCAGCCTGCACCACACACCATACCCACACCCCACCCTCTCCTGGTCGCCAGCTTACTCACCCTGTGCTGCCCCCCGGACTGATGCAGGGACTTCCCTCCTCAGTCTCCTTCGTGCACCCTCGGCATAACAGTGGCTGTCTCCTCCCTCCTCCTAGGACAATAGGATGGCTTCTCCTTTCAGCCAATTAGGAAACGGGTCTCAGGACCCACTTCCTGATTGGCTGGGAGGAGAATCAGTGTGACAATAGTGAATATTCATTTGCTATTGTCACACAACTGGGTGGGCTCAGGGCAAAGTGCTCTGCACCCTGGGCCAACCCTTTTTGGAAGCCTATTAGAGCCTCAGGCTCTAATCAGGTGCTTAAAAAAAAACTCTTATTGGAATCCACGTGTCTGGTGCCCCGCATGTAAATTAAGGAGCTGGATGCATAGATAGGGGGGCGGCACCCCTAATGGGCGGGCCGCCACTGCATGCGGGCACCTCCTCCCTCCTCCTCCTCCTCCTCCTAGGCCAAAAGGATGGCTTCTCCTTTCAGCCAATCAGGGAATGGGTCTCAGGACCCACTTTCTAAATGGCTGGGAGAAGAATCAGTGTGACAATAGTGAATATTCATTCGCTATTGTCACACAACTGGGTGGGCTCAGGGCACGGTGCTCTGCACCCTGAGTCAACCCTTTTTTTGAAGCCTATTAGAGCCTCAGAGTCTAATCAGGTGCTTAAAAAAAATACTTCTCATTGGTGCCCCGCATGTAAATTAAGGAGCTAGATAAGGGGGCGGCGCCTAATGGATGGGCCGCCACTGCATGCGGGCACCTGTTCCGGGGACAGCTATCCAAGAGGGAGATTCCCCTCACTATGGGAAGGACAGTCAATAGAAGTAGTTAGTAGGAAGAGAAGTAGTTATGCTTCTGATAGCAGAGCTACTCGTTGACTGTTAGGAACATCTCCTGCTATAGATTTGTTCGCCTGGGAGTTCTGTGAGTCAACTAAATACTTTGATATGTTGTTTAAGGCTCGGTGAAGGGAGATTTATTGGCCTCCAAAATGTGCCACTTTCAAAATGTGACACAATACAGTTCACTTAGCATATAATATAATATGTTTCCACTCAATCAGTGTCCCAGAATAATATTGAAATCCAATACAAAATTCACTCTAAATGAAAGGTACAAATATAAATTTACTGCAAGCACACAAACCCTAATGAAGGGTGGGATTTTACCCCAAAACATGTTGGTTTCTGATTACGTGTCCTGAAAAATAAAATTCTTATGGGGCTGAATCAAGCATTGTGGCTCTCATCCTTCTAATGCTCTAGAGCACCCTTGGGGTACTGTAACTAGGCTCATTGTAGCTGAAATGTGCTGGTTTAATAATGCCATGTCATGGTTACCCTTTCTTGCACGAAGTTACATTTTTCTGCCACAAGATGGACAACCTTCTGTTCTGCAGCTGCCCCCCAGAGCCCCCTTTTTTTTCTTACCTTAATCCGTCCGGTTCAGCGATGTGCACGAGCCCAGCAACTCCAGCCGCTGTCTCCATGTTCATTGTATAGACTGATAGCAGCAGGAGCCATTGGCTTCCTCTGCTATCAAACAAATCCAATTACACAGAGTCCTGCTGTCTGTGTTAATGGACGCAGCAGCGGGACTTGTGAGCGTGCCCACACGGGTGCCCCCATGAAAGGTGGAGCCAGGAGCGCCATCGGGCACCCCAGAAGAGGAGGACCGGGGACGCTCTGTGCAAAACCCTTGCACAGAGCAGGTAAGTATAATATTTTATTTTATTTATTTATTTCAGGAACTTATATAGTGCCGTCAATTTACGCAGCACTTTACATATACATTTTACATTCACATCAGTCCCTACCCTCAAGGAGCTTACAATCTAAGGTCCCTAACTCACATTCATACATACTGGGGACAATTTAGACAGGATCCAATTAACCTACCAGCATGTCTTTGGAGTGTGGGAGGAAACCGGAGTACCCGGAGGAAACCCACGCAGGCACAGGGAGAACATGCAAACTCCAGGCAGGTAGTGTCGTGGTTGGGATAATATGTTTGTTATTTAAAAAAAAAAAAGAACCTTTACAATCACTTTAATATAACTTGTTATCATACTTTACGGTCTCGAGCCTCATTTCAGGGTGACCCTGAGTCACTTACCAAAAGTTATCCATGTGTGTTTATTGACGGGTATACCCAAGATGTCGGAGGTACAGAGGTCTTTGTAGAGTTCAAGGTAAGAACAGAGAACCCCATACATTCAGCGACTCCTGCGGGGGGTAGCGCTACAATACCTCGACTGAAAGAGAGCTGCCTCTAAAAGTTAGATCTGACTGATCTGTTTTTTATCTTACATAGTTACATACCCTGTTTCCCCGAAAATAAGACCTAGCGTGATTGTCGGTGATGGCTGCAATATAATCCCTACCCCCCAAATAAGTCCTACCCTGTTTCCCCGAAAATAAGCCCTACCCTGAAAAGAAGACCTACAAGGACTCTAACTAGGGCTTATTTGGGGAGTAGGGCTTATATTGCAGCCATCACTGACAATCACGCTAGGTCTTATTTTCGGGGAAACGGGGTAGTAGGTGAGGTTGAAAAAAGACACAAGTCCATCAAGTCCAACCTATGTGTGATTATGTGTCAGTATTACATTGTATATCCCTGTATGTTGCGGTCATTCAGGTGCTTATCTAACAGTTTCTTGAAGCTATCAATGCTCCCCATTGAGACCACCGCCTGTGGAAGGGAATTCCACATCCTTGCTGCTCTTACAGTAAAGAACCCTCTACGTAGTTTAAGGTTAAACCTCTTTTCTTCTAATTTTAATGAGTAGCCACGAGTCTTGTTAAACTCTCTTCTGCGAAAAAGTTTTATTTCTATTGTGGGGTCACCAGTACGGTATTTGTATATTGAAATCATATCCCATCTCAAGCGTCTCTTCTCCAGAGAGAATAAGTTCAGTGCTCGCAACCTTTCCTCATATCTAAGATCTTCCAGACCCTTTATTAGCTTTGTTGCCCTTCTTTGTACTCCCTCCATTTCCAGTACATCCTTCCTGAGGACTGGAGCCCAGAACTGGACAGCATACTCTAGGTGCGGCCTGACTAGAGTCTTGTAGAGCGGGAGAATTATCGTTTTATCTCTGGAGTTGATCCCCTTTTTAATGCATGCCAATATTCTGTTTGCTTTGTTAGCAGCAGCTTTGCATTGCATGCCATTGCTGAGCCTATCATCTACTAGGACCCCTAGGTCCTTTTCCATCCTAGATTCCCCCAGAGGTTCTCCCCCCAGTGTATAGATTGCATTCATATTTTTGCCACCCAAATGCATTATTTTACATTTTTCTACATTGAACCTCATTTGCCATGTAGTTGCCCACCCCATTAATTTGTTCAGATCTTTTTGCAAGGTTTCCACATCCTGCGGAGAAGTTATTGCCCTGCTTAGCTTAGTATCATCTGCAAATACAGGGATTGAACTGTTTATCCCATCCTCCAGGTCATTTATAAACAAATTAAATAGGATTGGTCCCAGCACAGAACCCTGGGTTCCGAGTACTCCCCATTTATCACCACCCTCTGAACTCGCCCTTGTAGCCAGTTTTCAATCAATGTACTCACCCTATGGTCCATGCCAACGGACCTTATTTTGTACAGTAAACGTTTATGGGGAACTGTGTCAAATGCTTTTGCGAAATCCAGATACAACACGTCTACGGGCCTTCCATTATCTAGATGGCAACTCACCTCATAGAAGGTTAGTAGATTGGTTTTACAAGAATGATTCTTCATGAATCCATGCTGATTACTGCTAATGATACCGTTCTCATTAATAAAATCTTGTATATAGTCCCCTATCATCCCCTCCAAGAGTTTACATACTATTGATGTTA
Source organism: Lithobates septentrionalis (assembly GCA_037952835.1). Classification (NCBI taxonomy): domain Eukaryota; kingdom Metazoa; phylum Chordata; class Amphibia; order Anura; family Ranidae; genus Lithobates; species Lithobates septentrionalis. The sequence continues at coordinate 5,475,698 of JBBDGP010000149.1, forward strand.
GGCTAACTGGTCTGTAATTCCCAGGGATGTATTTTGGGCCCTTTTTAAATATTGGTGCTACATTGGCTTTTCTCCAATCAGCTGGTACCTTTCCAGTCAGTAGATTGTCTGTAAAAATCAGGAACAACGGTCTGGCAATCACTTGACTGAGTTCCCTAAGTACCCTCGGATGCAAGCCATCTGGTCCAGGTGATTTATTAATGTTAAGTTTCTCAAGTCTAATTTTAATTCTGTCTTCTGTTAACCATGGAGGCGCTTCCTGTGTTGTGTCATGAGGATAAACACTGCAGTTTTGGTTACTGAAGCCCTCTGATTCACTCGTGAAGACTGAGGAGAAGAATAAATTCAATACCTTTGCCATCTCCCCATCCTTTGTAACTAGATGTCCTTCCTCATTCTTTATGGGGCCAATATGGTCTGTCTTCCCTTTTGTACTGTTTACATACTTAAAGAATTTCTTGGGATTTTTTTTGCTCTCCTCCACTATGTGTCTTTCAAGTTCTATCTTATCCGTCCTAATTGCACCCTTACATTTCTTGTTGCATTCTTTATAAAGTCTGAATGCTGAGGATGATCCCTCAACACTGTATTTTTTGAAGGCCTTCTCCTTTGCTTTTATATGCATTTTTACATTGGAGTTAAGCCATCCAGGACTTTTGTTCGCTCTTTTAAATTTATTACCCAATGGGATGCATTGGCTAATGCCCTTATTTAATATGCTCTTAAAGCAAACCCATCTCTTCTCCGTGTTCTTTGTTCCTAATATTTTATCCCAATTTATGCCTTTTAGCAAGGTTTGTAGTTTAGGGAAGTTGGCTCTTTTGAAATTCAGTGTCTTTGTATTCCCTTTATGTTTCCTATTTGTGTGATTTATACTGTAACTAATTGAGCTGTGATTGCTGTTACCTAAATTTCTCCGTACTGTATTTCCACATCCGTGATCAGGTCTGTATTGTTGGTAATCAGCAGATCCAGTAATACTCTTTTACTAGTTGGTGCGTCTACCATCTGACCCATAAAATTGTCCTGCAAGACATTAAGGAACTGGCGAGCCTTAAATGAATGCGCGGTTCCCTCCGCCCAGTCTATGTCTGGATAACTAAAATCGCCCATTATGATAACATTTCCCATCCTTGCTAATCCAAATTGTGATAGGAGATCTGTCTCTACTTCCTCCCTCAGGTTAGGGGGCCTATAGCATACTCCCAGTATTATTTTCCCCTTAGCTTCATCCCTTTGAAGCTCTACCCATAAGGATTCCACCTCCTCCCTAGCTCCCTCAGTGATGTTATCTCTCACATTCACTTATACATTATTCTTGATATATAGGCATACCCATATCTACTCTGGGATCCAGCACTTCACCAACACATACCTGCATGATGTTTTTGTAAAACCACACTACATGATTATTAACATGGTACAATATAGAGGAACTGCTCACCTTTCACAAGTATGGGTCCTGTTCTTCTCTCTATCGGACAATCTGAGCCTGGAAGGTCCAATCTCAAGATGAAGTCTGATCCCTCATCAGACTTCTCCACAGGTACTAAAGCCAGGTAAGTTATGTGGGTGTTCGGGTCAGAATCCTTATCTTTTTCTATACTTTCGTGCTTCTTTCTATCATAATTTGCAGCAATGACATCACCAGTAGATTTTTCTTTTACATGCCATGAAACTTTGTGCTCACCAGGAATATAATTACAAATTCTACATGAGAGGGTGGCCTTTTTTCCAGCTATCAGTTCTGGTACTGTTATTTCTCCAATCTCAGGCAGCTGTCCTGTAGAAATTCAGACAGAGTGTCATTGAATGGAACAGAGTGAATAGTAAATGCATTAGACTTTGCATTATACAATAAAAGATGCTGTACAGTATGCAAGGGATTTTCAGACTATTATGTATTGGAAATTGATATATGAAACCTCTTTTTTTTTTTTTTATATCCACGTCCTGCAATAGGTTGTACGTCCTCAAGTTTAAGTGGTTATACCAGGATCATGATTGCAGCTGCAGCCATGATCCTGGCAGGTACATTTTCTGTAGAAAATACTCTTTAGGCTGGGTTCACACCTATGCAATTTGGTTGCTGGGTTCCGGTTCACATATCTCCAGGGCGGCTGTGGAGCGCATTGCATCTTTAGCTTTGTTTCAGGGCCGAATTCAGGCAAAGATTTGGCCCTGATTCATCACTGAACCGGAGAATAGGGACGCACAGCGTTCCTGTGCCATTCGCAGCTGGTTCCAGTGAGAACCGAGCCTCAAAGTAAAGTCATCTGAATGGCTATACAGCCACCTGATCCATTCCACAGGGGAGCCTGGGATTGATGTGGGTGGTTGGGCTTACCAAAGAGAAGGAGGAACATCCATTCCCTGATTGTCTCTATGGTGTATGAAACCGGAAGTGACGAGAATTTCCTCACTTCCGGTTTTGGCCCATTGTTTACTGGCCATTACAGACTAGTAAAGCAGCTGATCAAACCGACCTTGGTTTGATTGTCTGCTTTGGAGGGCAGAGTACCTGTCACTTCCCATTCTATTTAAAAGGGCTTATCCCTTGAGATAGCAATAAAGTTGAATAAAAATGAAAAAAAGAAACAGCGTAAAAAAAAGATTTAAATAAAATATATGAATAAATATCAAAAATTTTAAAGCACCCCCAGACCCCTCTGTTTATGCGCAAATGTAAATGCTCACATAGGTCTGGCACGCATATGTAAATGATGATCACATCACACATGTAGGTTATTGCTATGAACGTCAGAGTGAGAGCAATCATTCTAGCACCCAGACCTCCTGTGTCACTCTAAACTAGTAACCTGTAAAGTCTTTGAAATCGTCACCTATGGATAATTTAACCACTTCTGGACCGCCCACCGCATATATACTGCGGCAGGGCGGCCCAGCTGCGCAAAATCACGTACCTGTACTTGATTTCGTGCAGGAGGTCTGGGGCACTACCGATGACCCCCTTCCACTGTGATTGGACAAAGCGGGAGCCAATCAGCGGGTCTGGTGGCTGCGATGGCCCCTGGGACCGCAGAACAGCGGTCTGCCTATATACACAAGGCAAAGCGCCGTTCTGTCAGAGAGGAAGAGAGAGATCTTGTGTCTCTCTCCTCCAGTCAGTCCATCCCCCACTCAGTTAGAAAACACTCCCTAGGGACACACCTAACCCTTTGATCGCCCCTCATGTTAACCCCTTCCCTGTCAGTGTAATTTTTACAGTGACAGTGCAATTTTTTTAGCACTGATCACTGTATTGGTGTCATTGGTCCCCAAAAAAGTGTCACTTAGTGTCCGATTTGTCTGCTGCAATGTTGCATTCCCATTAAAAATCGCTGATCGCCGTCATTACTAATAAAAATAACAATGCCATGAAAGTATCCCCTAGTTTGTAGACGTGATAACTTTTGCGCAAACCAATCAATATACGTTTATTGGGATTTATTGTACCAAAAACATGTAGCTGAATACATATTGGCCTAAATTGATGAATAAATTAGATTTTTTTTTTTTTTATTGGGAATTGTTGGGTTTTATAGCAAAAAAAAAAAAAAAATAAATGTTTTTAAAAAATTGTCAGCGTAAAAAATAAAAATCACAGGAGGTGATCAAATACCACCAAAAGAAAGCTCTATTTGTGGGGAAAAAAAGACATAACTTTTGTTTGGGTACAGCGTCACATGAACGCACAATTGTCAGTTAAAGCAGAGCAGTGCTGTATCACAAAAATGGCCTGTCATTAAGGGGGTAAAACTCACCGGAGCTGAAGTAGTTAATGTGCCGTAGTTTGTAGTCTTTCCTTAGGCTTGTGCAGTTTTAACACATGACATGTTATGTATCTCTTTACTCAATGGAACATAATTTTTTATATTTTACCAAAAGACTGGGTATTATACTGCATTTGTGTACACTAAAATTAAAGTTGATTTTTTCCAGAAAAGTTGTGTTTGATAAACCTCTGCCAAAATTAAGTGACATACAATAGGCAACAGTCACCATTTTGTTCTCCAGAAAATATATAATGTTTGGGGTAATGTTCTAAACAAATACTAAAAATGATGATTTTTGTATGTACATGAGAAATGTCAGATTTGGCTTGGGCAGCAAGTGGATATTTAGGCAAATCTTAGCAATACAAGCCTGTCAGAGGCAGGGGAGTAGCTACAAACTGTGGGGCCCCATATAAACATTTTATTAGAGCTCCCTCTGTAGCAGCTAGCATCGTCAACTGTGACAATATGGGGTTGATTTACTAAAGCAGTGCGCCATCAGTAGAGCAAGGAGCAACGCACATTTTCATATTTACAACATGGTGCGCCGGTAACAGAGCTCGAATCCACAATTTACTATTGCGGTCTCGGCGCACTGGAGAATGTAATCTGTGCACCTCTATGGACATGGCGCACAGGACATCTCCAATTCAATACAATGCTGTATCCTGGCCTAGGCCTAGGCCTAGGGCAGCATTTTGCAGGGGGACAACATGAAAAGAGTCCTCGCTGGCTTGCGCTACACTTTTAGTGTAGCACCAGTCTTATGGGGCGGACTGGGCTGAGGGGCAAATAGTCTAGCGCCCCCATAAAGTGACTGCACTGCTTCCGGTATACGGGCGGCCGGCATTCTGCAACTGTGGGGGGAGCCGCTTCTAATTTTGACTGTCCTACCATCCTGGACCACAGACCATCCTTACTGTGCTATATGTTTTCTGCTGCACCATTGGCATGGTTATATCTTCTTAGTCCTCTCCATAAAATTATCAGAAATTTGTGCTTAAAGTAGAACTATAGGCAACACTTTTTTTTTTTTTTCATTTTGGATAGAGTAAGGGAGGGTTATAACCCCTGTCAGTTTATTTTTTACCATCCCTGTCCCATTGCAGAGATTTCCCTTCACTTCCTGTCCCATATCCACACAGGAAGTGAGAGGAAATCTATGCAAACCAAGTGAATCCATTGCCACACCCCCAAGCCCTCAGAACTAGTGTCCCCACTCAAAAATTTCAGGGCAGGTCTTAAACAGCAAGGAGTGTGGCCTTGACAGGAAGGGGTGGGTCATATTTAAATTAGGGGGTACAGGAGTTTAGTCAGGCCTAGGGCAGCACAAAACCTAAATACACTACTGATTCAATATTAACAGAAGATGGGGGTGCCAATATGATGGGGTAATGTGAGGAAGTTTAGTAAAAGTGGAGAAGATGCCGGACAAGAACACCGGAGGAAGAACCTAGAAGAACCAGAAGAAGAAGAAGATGGAGGAAGAAACTGAAGGAAGATAGAAGAAAGAAGAAGCATTTAAATAAAGGAATTGTCAAAAACTGTCTCTTGTCATTTTTAACATTTTTGATACTTTTTTGTGAAATGGTAGGGGTAGTACCCCCTTACCATTTCACACAGGGGAGAGGGCCGGGATCTGGGGGTCCCCTTGTCAAAGGGGGCTTCCAGATTCCGATTAGCCCCCCGCCTGCAGACCCCCACAACCACCGGGCAAGGGTTGTGGGGATGAGGTAATTGTCTCCTATCCATCTGTACATCCCTACTGAACTGACTTTGCTGTTACATATTTTTGGTAATTGTCTCCTATCCATCTGTACATCCCTACTGAACTGACTTTGCTGTTACATATTTTTGGTAATTGTCTCCTATCCATCTGTACATCCCTACTGAACTGACTTTGCTGTTACATATTTTTGGTAATTGTCTCCTGCTGCCATATCTTTAAACTTCCATATTTACTGCTAGCTCTATAACAAACACACTGCAATAGCAATATTACTGGTGATTGATTCTCAACTCCATGTAGCTTGAGTGATCAAGAGAGGTAATTAGCTTTACGACCCTAGCCTGTGTATGTAGCTGGTCTGGCACTGGCCATCTCCTCCCCATATTCAGGTATCTCACATCAGACCCAATAATGACCAACTGAGAAATGCATCCCAGCTTAGTCTCCCTATAAATTTATGGCAGCTTATGGGGTGGCGCAGACAGGGGCAAGGCGTAGATATCTGTCCTGAGTGGCTCTGTCACGAGTGATGCGCAGTTTCACCGACGCAGTTTAACGAAAGCTGGATGAACAACAACAAGAACTCTGCTCCACTCTGCAAGATGACAAGCAAACCAGCTTTAACATTTATTTTATATTAGGTTAGTTTCCCACTCTGTATCCACTAACATGCTCCTTATTTTCTCCGTTCTCACATTGGTGTCTTCTATCCTCAAATTATCTTTACTCTACCCCTCCTCTCTTCCCTGCAGCATGCACATATCACCCTCACTCCTACCCTCTCTCTACTATGGCACCCATCATCTCGTGCATTTGCTGCACCCACATGCTGACATAAACACCAGGGCCACTAGACACGTGCGCTCATGCACATCCCACTCCCACCTTGCCTTCCTCGCCCTCCTCCTTCTCCTAGTCTCAGGTGACATTTCTCCTAATCCTGGTCCGCCATTTTCCAAATGCAAGCCACATATCCAATACCCCTCCCCCTCTGGCAATCACCGCAATCCACTCAGTTTAATTTCTATCCCCCTGCTTCCTCAAAGCACCCCACAAATCTCATGCGCCCTTTGGAACGCCCGCTCCATCTGTAACAAGCTAACATCTGTACATGACCTCTTCATCTCTCATGGCTTGAACATACTCGCCATAACAGAAACCTGGCTTCAAAATTTTGACTCAGCTTCTCCTGCTGCCCTCTCCCATGGTGGTCTCCATTGGACTCCCTCCCCCAGACCCAACAGACAGAAAGGAGGTGGAGTTGGCTTCCTTCTATCCCCACAAAGCACCTTCCAAGTCCTTCCTGTCCCTCCCTCTCTATCCCTCTCTTCTTTTGAGATGCACTGTATTCGTCTGTTTTCTCCCATTTCTCTGAGGATTGCAGAAATGTATAGGCCTCCAGGACCCGTATCGCGCTTTCTTGATGACTTTGCTGCCTGGCTACCCTACTTTCTCTCCTCTGAAATACCCACCATTATTCTTGGTGACTTTAACATTCCTGTCAATGTTAACAGCCCAACTACAGCTAAACTTCTCGACTTAACCTCATCTTTTGACCTAACCCAATGGACACATACTTCCACTCACTCCAGTGGTAATACCCTTGACCTTGTATTCTCCCATCTCTGCAACCCTGGCAACCTCACAAACACCCCCTTTGCTCTATCTGATCACAACCTCATTACTTTCACTGTATCCTTGCCTCCAACCACCCATCCCTCCAAGCAGCAAACAATTACTTGTAGAAACCTTCGCCACTTTAACTCTTCTCTATTCTGCTACTGAACACCTATATGACATAATCTCTCCCCTGTCCTGTCCTGACCTGGCCACCTCTGTCTACAACAGTTCACTCTCATCATCACTAGATGCACTTGCTCCTCTAACCACACGCAGAATCAGGCCCCGACCGTTACAACCCAGGCAAACTGACAACACTAGAAATCTCAAGAGACATTGCCGTGCTCTTGAACGACTGTGGCGTAAAACCAAATGCCTGCAAGACTTCACCCTATATAAATCTGCCCTTCTAAAATACAATTCATGCCTCCATGCTGCCAAACAAGCCTACTTTGTCTCTCTTATTAATTCCTTGTCATCCAGTCCCCGTCGGCTCTTCTCAACCTTTAACTCTCTGCTTCGTCCACCACCCCCTCTACCCACTAACTCACTCACTGCCCAAGAGATTGCCAATCACTTTAAAGACCAGATCGATGCAATTCGTGAGGACCCCTCCCCTGTGCGTACATCTTCCCCACCCAACATACCTTGCCTACCAGCACATTCAACACTCTCCTCTTTTGAATTTGGTACTACGGAAGAGGTTACAAAAATTTTCTCGGATGCCCACCTAACCAATTGTCCCTTGGATCCTGTTCCCTCACAACTACTACGGTCACCCTCTTCTTCTATACTATGCTCCCTCACCCACATCTTCAATCTCTCCCTCTCTAGTGGCATCTTCCCCTCCCCTCTAAAACATGTGCAGATCACTCCCATTCTTAAAAAGCCCTCACTGGACCCTACTGACCTGAACAACTTAAGACCCATCTCATTGCTCCCATTCACCTCTAAACTTCTAGAAAGCTTAGTCTACAACCGTCTTAGCTCCTACCTCAATGAAAATAACCTTCTTGACCCCTTACAGTCTGGCTTTCGCTCGCAGCACTCCACGGAAACTGCCTTACTAAAACTCACTAACGATTTACTAACTGCTAAAACCAACAGCCAGTACTCCATACTCCTACTACTTGACCTCTCTGCGGCCTTTGATACTGTTGACCACCCGCTCCTTCTCAATAAACTACATTCCCTTGGCCTCCGAGATTCTGCTCTATCCTGATTCTCTGCCTATTTATCACAGCGCTCCTTCAGTGTCACCTACAACTCTGTCTCCTCCTCGTCATTGCCCCTTTCTGTGGGGGTCCCTCAAGGCTCGGTTCTTGGACCCCTTCTCTTCTCTATCTACACCTCCTCCCTTGGTCACTTAATAACTGCCCACGGCTTCCAATACCACTTATACGCTGATGACACCCAAATCTGTCTACTCCTCACCTCACTCCTTCAGTCTCCTCTCGCATTACTAACTTACTTACTGACATATTAGCATGGATGTCGCACCACTTCCTTAAACTAAATCTCTCTAAAACTGAGCTATTAATATTCCCCCCTGCCCGTGCCCCCCTCCATGACTTTTCCATCAAAATCAACAATGCAACCATCAGTCCCTCCCCTAACGCCAGGGTACTAGGTGTAATCCTAGACTGACTTGTCATTTCAGCCTCAAATCCAATCAATGTCAAAAGTTTATAGAATTCACCTCCGTAACATCTCTAAAATTCGCCCCTTTTTAACAAATTAAACCACAAAGCTCCTCATTCACTCCCTTGTTATCTCTCGCCTTGACTATTGCAACTCCCTTCTCATTGGCTTACCTCTCCATAGGCTATCCCCTCTTCAGTCTATCATGAATGCTGCTGCCAGACTTATCCACCTTACCAACCGCTCAGTGTCTGCCAACCCTCTACTCCAATCCCTACACTAGCTCCCATTCACCCAGCGAATTAAATTCAAAATACTAACCACAACATACAAAGCCATTCACAACTCTGCCCCGAGCTACATCACTAATCTTGTCTTTTGTCTCCAAATATCACCCAAATCGACCTCTCCGCTCTTCTCAAGACCTTCTGCTTTCAAGCTCTCTCATCTCCTCCTCCCATGCTCGTCTCCAGGATTTCTCCAGAGCCTCTCCCATCCTTTGGAACTCGCTACCTCCATCTATCCGGCTATCCCCTACTCTTGCTACCTTCAGGCGATCCCTGAAAACTCATCTCTTCAAGAAAGACTATCACATCTCCAACTAATCTCCTACCACTTCCACCAGCTCATTCCCCACAGTTACAACCTTTTGTACCACCTGCCCCACCCTATTAGATTGTAAGCTCTTCTGAGCAGGGCCCTCTTAATCCTCTTGTATTTTATTGTATCATAACTGTATTGTCTCCCTTTTATATTGTAAAGCGCTACGTAAACTGTTGGCGCTATATAAATCCTGAATAATAATAATAATAATAATAATAATAATGAGGCCCTTGTCCCCATCAACATGGGGACAAGGTGTTTTGGGGGCTACCCCAAAGCACCCTCCCAATGTTGAGGGCATGTGGCCTGGTACGGTTCAGGAGGGGGGGCGCTCTCTCATCCCCCCTTTTTTTCCTGCGGCCTGCCAGGTTGCGTGCTCGGATAAGGGTCTGGTATGAATTTTTGGGGGGACCCCACGCCATTTTCTTAAAAATTTTGGTGCAGGGTTCCCCTTAAAATCCATACCAGACCTGAGGGTCTGGTATAGATTTTGAGGGGGACCCCACGCCATTTTTGACCACTGGGCAGTTAAACCCCCTTCCTAACCAGACCAATTTTCAGTTTTTGGTGCTCTCACATTTTGAATGACAATTACTCAGTCATGCAACACTGTACCCATATGAAATTTTTGCCCTTTTTTCACACAAATAGAGCTTTCTTTTGGTGGTATTTAATCACCGCTGGGTTTTTAATTTTTTGCACTATAAATAAAAAAAGATTGAAAATTTGGTAAATGTTTTTGTTTATTATTTATTTTACATAGCAGCGCTGTGGGCACTACAGATCCAGCCCACAGCGTGGCTAAAAACAATCCCCCCCCCCTCGCACTGTACAGATCGGTACAGAGAGGGGAGGGAGGAACCGGTGTTCTGTCCACCAGATGCTTTATACTGGTTATTTGTACCTTATTTGTACCTGTGTTGTTAAATTTACATGCAAAATGTGTAATTTACTTAAGACAATCATATGTGGTGTGCAGGCTGCATCTAGCGTTCCTTTTTGGTATTGCTGCAGTTCTGTTTCTTTATTTGTATGTGTAACTAAGGAAGTTGTCAGCAAGCAGGGAATTCTGGGTGGGATCTTAGCAGGAAGTGAAACAGCCACCATTTTGTGAGAAGACATTCAGGAAAACACATGTATTTCTCTATCGCCATCACCCCTTAGAGAACTTAAAAAGTACGTTTTTACTATCCCATCTTGTACTGTGTATCGTTGTTTATGCAATGTAAGCTGTATTCTATGCAATATTATACTTATTGAGGTCTATTTCTGTTATTTTGTAGTTTCACCTGGCTTGTTCTAATAAAACTAAGATCAAAGAAATATGGTATCCACAGTTTAGCTATCTGCTCCTTGAGACAGAACAGTGACATTTTTAAGCTGACCTCTGAAGGGAAGATAAGCCGACTTCGGAAGTCTGTACAGCCCGGGGCTACGCAGTATCCATACAGCCAGAAGCCTTAAAGATACAGGCCTGCGGCAGGAGAAGCAAGCAGCCACGCTACACAGAGACGCGCTCTGTCAAGCAGCATCGACACTAGAACAGTCTCTATACAGCAAGACAGCTTCTTCCTCACAGCCATGTCTCACAGTGGGACATCTTCTTACAAAACACGTTCACGAGCAAGCTCATCTAAGTCCTCTGTCGCAAATGCAGCAGCTATCGTTCGTTCAAAAGCTGAAGCAGCAAGAGCCAGGGTCGTATTCGCAGACCAAGAGTTGCAGATAAAAAAAGAAAAGGCCCGCCTTGATGCAGAAAAGGTGAGACAGGAGCAAGAGAGTGAGAAGGAAAGAGTACGCTTAGAGCAAGAGAGAGAGAAGAAAAGAGTACACATGGAACAAAAGAGAGAGCGAGAGAGTATGCATGGAACAAGAGAGAGAGCAAGAAAGAGTATACATGGAACAAGAGAAAGAGAAGGAAAGAATACGCCTGGAAGAGCTAGCCCAGCAGGAAGCATCTCTGAAATTGCAGCAAAATTTCTTAGAAGCTATTGCAGGAGCAGAAGCTTTAGAAGCAGCCGTCTACAATGAGCCAAGACTAGGCAGCAGCATACCGGGTCTAGAAGAGGACCAACAAGATTCTTCACAACGCACGTCAGATTATGTCTACCAGCACTGGAACCCAAGCAGCATCCCACAACAAGAAAGAGTCACATCGAATAAAGCAGCAACAAGACGACCTGGGACCCCAGTGCTACAAGCAAGAAAAATCTGACAGAGTTCCAGACTTTCCAGTTCCAACCAATCCTACTCCACAAGGTACCCAGGCTTCATACAAGCATCAAACACCAGTCTTCACTCCAAAGGTGTATGCAACGAGCTGGTACGAACTTCCAACCTTATGTAGGTTGGAACCCAGTGCGCCTAAAGAAGAGACTTTTACCAGGTATGCCTTTACACTGCACCACAATACACCAGCAGCCTACTCCAATGCCAATCAGGCTACTGTAGACTTTGCCAAGTTCCTGGCCAAAAGAGAGTTAGTTACCCAAGGACTTGTCAAATTTAGTGATCGCCCTCAATACTACAGGGCGTGGCGATCCGGTTTCCAGAATGTTATTCAAGGTCTAGATCTATCCTGCAGGGAACAGATAGAACTCCTCGTAAAGTGGCTTGGCAATGATTCTGCTGAACATGCCAAAAGAATTAGAGACATTAATATAAACCACCCTGAGATAGGCCTTACAAACATCTGGAACAGACTGGATAGATGTTATGGCTCACCAGAGGCTTTAGAGAGTACACTGTTTAAAAGAATAGAAGACTTCCCAAAAATACCTAGCAGAGGTTATCAGACTCAGAGAATTCAGTGACCTGTGTATGGAGTTACAAGTGGTTAAAGCAGAAGGGGACTCACCTGGCCTTTCTTATCTTGACTATTAACTCCTTAGCACAAAAACTTCCTTATGAGTTACACGAAAGACGTATTACTCATGGCTGTAACTACAAACAAGAACACAATGTGCCTTTTCCACCCTTTAGTGAGTTTGTGGACTTTGTAGACAGACGAGCAGGAATGAAAGATGACCCCAGCTTCATTTTTCCAGTGTCTTATACCACTTCTTCTGGCCCTAAACAACTCAGAGCTCCAGTAGCAGTGCACAAAACTAACATTTCTTCCCACAGATTTGCAGAGTCTCAGCCAGAGGATCAAGACAGCAACCCTACTAAGTTCTGCCCTCTACATAAGATGCTACATCCTCTTCTGGAATGCAGAGCCTTCAGGATAAAGACCATCCAGGATCGCAAAGCTTTCCTCAAAGAGAACAACATCTGTTGCAAGTGCTGCTTTTCGTCCACACATTTCGCCAAGGCCTGTAAGGTCAGTGTCAAATGTACAGAATGTGACAGCACAGAGCACAACACAGCTCTACACCCAAGGCCTACTCCAAGAACCTTCCCACCTGTTCATAGGGACACGGAGCAAGGCGGGGAGACCAAAGACTCTAGTACAGACGCAATAGCAATCACTTCACAGTGCACTCGTGAGAGTTTACCCAAACTCTACGGCTCTACGCCATCTTGGATGATCAGAGTAACCAGTCACTAGCTAGAGCTATGTTTTTTGACATTCTAAACCTTAAAGGCCCCAGCAGCCCTTACTCCCTTAGAACTTGTGCAGGTACAGTGGAAACGACGGGGAGAAGAGCTGACGGCCTACAAATTGAATCTATGGATGGTAAGACATGCCTACCCTTGCCAACCATAATAGAGTGCAACCAGATGCCAGGCAACAGATCAGAGATTCCCACACCAGACGCAGCAGCTCACCAAACTCACTTGAACCACATAGCACATCTCATACCAGAACTAGATGATCAGGCTCAGATAATCTTACTCCTAGGCAGGGATATCTTGCAAGTCCACAAAGTAAGAAAACTGATCAATGGTCCTAAAAATGCCCCATATGCCCAAAAACTGGATCTCGGGTGGGTCATTATAGGTGATGTTTGCCTGGGAGGTGCACACAAACCTGCATCTGTTAATAACCTGCTCACTAGTACCCTCGAGAATGGTCGTCCTTCTCTTTTCCAACCCTGTCAAAATCACATCCTCATAAAGGAACTACCACACAACAACCCTGTACCTCTTCCCTTCCTAAGTCTCCTCTGTGACAGCAATACCTATGACGAAGACCAAAGCGACCTAGGAAGCACAGTGTTCAGGAGAACAAAGGAAGACAACCAGGTAGAAATGTCCATTGAGGATAGGCTCTTCTTAGAGGTTATGGAAAGGAGTATGGAGAAAGACGGGACTAATAGCTGGGTTGCACCTCTTCCCTTTAGACCACAAAGACGACGTTTGCTTAACAGAGAACTAGCATATAAACGTCTCACTTCCCTCACAATCTTCAAAGGAAACCAGAGATGAAAGAACATTTTTTGTCCTTCATGGAGAAAATACTCCAGAATGGTCATGCTGATGTAGCGCTGACAAAATTTTGATCAGGCGCTCATTTGTAAATTTAGTGGGTTATCTGTTCTGTATATAGTTCAGAGTTAATCTATGGCTAAATTAGCCTCTGTTCCAGCATTGGCTGTGTTGCGTGTAGTTCCACACTGCCTGTAGGTGTCGTTGTCACCATAGGTCAATGTTGGAAAAGCAACAAGCTGAAGTATTTTGAGTGCTCTTCTTTCCCAGAGGTAACTCAGCAGAGGTGATCCACTGCTATGCATTATGGGAGAGAGTACTTAAGGGACATATGCCATGTGCTAAGGGGAGTTCTACCTCATGGCCCTCCATGCCGGGGGGCTGCGTTGCTGCAGCCGTGCAAGTCAGCCCAGAAGCCTGTCTGGGGCCTACTACTACAAAGATGGTCCTGTGCTGTCTGTCCTGCGGGAAGAAGCCGGACAATTGAGAAGACCCAGGGACCCATCTTGGAGAGGACCGTGTGGAATGTTGGTGTCTCAAGAGGGGCCTGGTGACTCAATTGGAGGACGCATCTTAACCTAATCTACCGCACAAGTACTGCCGGGTCGGCTTAAAGGTTCTGGTACTGTGTTGCTGTTCACCTAAAACTACTCCGTCCTGTGGCAGAGGATCGTACAGTTAAATTGTTCTTCTCAAGTCTGTGGCAGAGAAATTTTGGTCGTGCTACATGTGGGGGCGTCGTCTGGGATTGTTTGCCGTTGCCCTAAGCAACTCTGAGAAGTATTTCACCGAGAGTCTATGCTAAAAAGAGGTTTCTGGACTTTGTCACTTTCTCCAGGAAAAGAAGGGTTTAAACTGCAGAATTACATTTCTGACTGCGTAGGCTGCGGGTGAGAAGTAAAAGTCCGGGAGCTATGTGATCAGAGGAGCAAGTGGGAGGAGCTACACCTGCTTGCTGCTGCGTAAGACACGAGTGTGTGTGTCTGGCGCCAAAGGAGAAGAGAGGCCTTGTGATCGTACTGAGAGGATCAAAGTGCAGCCATGTCTTCTTTTCCACTGATGCCATGGGCCATGGGGTTTCCTACAAGTACCGCTGTGGGTGCTATGGATACCGGCATTTGTTTGAAGCCACAGGGGCGATTCGTACTATATACCGTTGGAGATATTGAAGGGTTGGGCATGCTTTGCCACAAGTGTGAAGGACTGACCATACATCTCCGTCCATTTGTTCAATGTTTGCAGTGCGGAGAATACCTATTCACAGTGGAGCAACCTACAATGTCGCCCCGTGCTTATTGTGAAGCTGTTTGGGACTATTTGTCTGTACCAAAACCTTTCCGGAGAGCTGGGTATTCTGCTGCCATAGATGAACATTTCAATGGGTGTCTGCTGCACTGGAATTATGGTCAGCACATTTATGCTGGCAAAGTGGTCATTTGCAGACCTGGAAAAGAGGACATTGTTTATTTTATCACCACTGTGGATAAACAGGGGAAGAAACTGACTTTACCAGAATTCCCGGTTTTATTAGTGATGCTGCAAATGGACTGTTTGTGTTTAGCTAAAGAAAATAGAACTTTGGGGTATATAGTCAGATAATGCCAGGGTGTCAGGAGACTAGTAGACCAGACTGTGTGGACTGCACAGAGATAACCCAAAAACGCATGTAAGTGAATAAATAATGGTGTTTATTAACCACCTGACAACTGGGCACTTAAACCCCCTTCGTGACCAGACCAATTTTCAGCTTTCAGCGCTCTCACACTTTGAATGACAATTACTCAGTCATGTAATACTGTACCCAAATGAATTTTGTGTCCTTTTTTTCATACAAATAGAGCTTTCTTTTGGTGGTATTTGATCACCTCTGGGCTTTTTATTTTTTGCGCTATAAATGAAAAAAGACCAAAAATTTAGAAAAAAAACGCATTTTTCTTCGTTTCTGTGATAAAATTTTGCAAATTATTAATTTTTCTTCATAAATTTTGGCCACAATTTATACTGCTACATATCTTTGGTAAAAATAACCAAAATTAGTGGATATTATTTGGTCTGTGTGAAAGTTATAGAGTCTACAAATTGTGGTGCAAAACATAAAAAATTGATCACACCTGATGTACTGGTGGCCTATCTCATTTCTTGTGACCTGAACAAGTCAGGACAGTACAAATACCCCCCAAATGACCCCTTTTTTGAAAGTAGACATTCCAAGGTATTCAGTAAGATGCATGGTGAGGTTTTTGATGTTGTCATTTTTTCCCACAATTCTTTGCAAAATGAAGATTTTTTTTTTTTTTCCTCCCATAAAATTGTCATTGTAATTGGTTATTTCTCTCACATGGCATGTGTATACCACAAATGACGCCCCAAAATACATTCTGCTACTCCTTCTAAGTATGGCGATACCACATGTGTGGGACTTTTTCACAGCCTAGCCACATAGAGAGGCCCAACATGCAGGGAGCACCATCAAGTGTTCTATGAGCATAAATGACACATCTAACTTGTTAATTACCTATTACATTTTTGAAGGCCCTGGAGCACCAGGACAATGGAAACGCCCACAAAATGACCCCATTTTGGAAAGCTAACACCCCAACGTATAATCTATGAGGCATAATGAGTTTTTTGAACGGTTCATTTTTTTCCAGAAGTTTTTGGAAAATGTGGAAAAAAATGAAAACGCATTTTTTTTTTACACAAAGTTGTCCATTTATAAGCTATTTCCAACACATAGCATGTACATAGCAAAAATGACACCTCAAAATACATTCTGCTACTCCTCCTGAGTATAGCGATACCACATGTGTAAGACTTTTACACAGCCTGGCCACATACAGGGGCACAATACTGAAATAGCACCTTCAAGGGTTTTAGGAGCATAAATTACACATCTCATTTCTCACCCACCTATTACACTTTTGAAGGCCCTGGAGCACCAGGACAATGGAAACGCCCACAAAATGACCCCATTTTGGAAAGCTAACACCCCAACGTATAATCTATGAGGCATAATGAGTCTTTTGAACGGTTCATTTTTTTCCAGAAGTTTTTGGAAAATGTGGAAAAAAATGAAAACGCATTTTTTTTTTTTACACAAAGTTGTCCATTTATAAGCTATTTCCAACACATAGCATGTACATAGCAAAAATAACACCTCAAAATACATTCTGCTACTCCTCCTGAGTATAGCGATACCACATGTGTAAGACTTTTACACAGCCTGGCCACATACAGGGGCACAATACTGAAATAGCACCTTCAAGGGTTTTAGGAGCATAAATTACACATCTCATTTCTCACCCACCTATTACACTTTTGAAGGCCCTGGAGCACCAGGACAATGGAAACGCCCACAAAATGACCCCATTTTGGAAAGCTAACACCCCAACGTATAATCTATGAGGCATAATGAGTCTTTTGAACGGTTCATTTTTTTCCAGAAGTTTTTGGAAAATGTGGAAAAAAATGAAAACGCATTTTTTTTTACACAAAGTTGTCCATTTATAAGCTATTTCCAACACATAGCATGTACATAGCAAAAATGACACCTCAAAATACATTCTCCTACTCCTCCTGAGTATAGCGATACCACATGTGTAAGACTTTTACACAGCCTGGCCACATACAAGGAACACCGTCAGGTGTTCTAGGGACACATAGCATGCACATACCAAGAATTACACCCTAAAAATACATTCTGCTGAGCAAAGGGTAAAAAAAAAAGATTACCTGTGGTTTTAGTAGCACAGTTGTCCACAGGAGGATAGCACTGGTCCAGGCAGCAGGCAGGGACTTGGTCAGCAAAAGCGAACGCAATTGATCCAGGCAACAGACAGGAACACTGTCCATAGTCAGTACAGGCAGCAGGCAGGGATACTGTCCATATACAGTCCAGGGTCAGTGCAGGCAGAGATTGTCAGCAGTGCCAAAATATTGATCCTGGTAATAGGCAGGAACATGGTCCATCCATGTGGTGTGGTCAGTTCATGCAACAGGCAGAGGCATGATGGCATAGGTCCTACAGGCAGCAGGCAGAAGTAGGGCCTCGTTCAGGACAGAATGGGGACAGGGGTAGAGGCTTCTCCCACCCAAATCTCTTTGAAGCCTCCGAGTCTCCAGACCCTAATCTAGGAATGAGAAAACAAAAAAAACGTTTTCTTCATCCAGAAAAACAATTCTGGAGCCCCTCACATATGTGAGACCCCTGTGTTATGAATCCCACTAGTCCAGTAGCAGGGTACAAGATCAGTCCAAGAGGCAGGCAAAAAGGATGGTCAAACAGTCCAGGGTCAGTTCCAGATCAGGCAGAGGTATGAACAGAATCGGTAGGCAGAAGCGTGGTCGAAAAACAAGCCAGGGTCAGTTCCAGATCAGGCAGAGATATAAACAGAATCGGTAGGCAGAAGCATGGTCGAAAAACAAGCCAGGGTCAGTTCCAGATCAGGCAGAGATATAAACAGAATCGGTAGGCAGAAGCGTGGTCAAAAAACAAGCCAGGGTCAGTTACAGAGCAAGCAGAGGCATAAGGGGTGTGAAGGTAAATGGCAGGAAGTGAGGGTTATGTTTACCATACTTCACTAATAATTTAGTGAAGTATGGTAACGGCGGAAACAGTTAACTATACAGAGGCCTGGTTGGGAAGGACATTCGGGACAATAAAAAGTAGTGTCTCTTCTCACTCCTCCTTTGGAGCACACCCGGCATTTTTTCTGCCGTTTTTGGCCTGTTGGTCTGGGGGGGATTTTTTCGGGAAAGTGGCGTTCGGACAGTCTACTAATCACATCGGATCGAATGGTTTCTGGTGGGCCGTTGGGGTATATCAGGGCAGTGATGATTTCCTCCTGGTATCCAAGGAAGGATTTGGGGCTTGCAGTGGATTTATGATAAATAACATAGCTGTTATATATGGCCAAATTGAACAAATATATTGAAACTTTTTTATACCACTGGTATGTTCTTCTCGTGGCAAGATAGGGTTCGAGCATCTGGTCGTTGAAGTCGACACCCCCCATATACTTGTTGTATTCAAAGATGCATGTGGGCTTTTGGATTACCCCATTCCTCCTGGTTATCTCCACGACGGTGTTATTATGGATTGATGAAAGCACGTAGACGTCCCTTCTGTCCCTCCACTTCACAGCCAGAATTTCCTCATTCCTCAAACTCGCCATTTCCCCTCTTCTTAGCTTTTTGTTCACGAGGCTTTGAGGAAAGCCCTTCCGGTTCTTCCTTATGGTGCCACATGCTGGAGTCTTCTGTCTGTGAAGATTTCGGAACAGGGGCAGACTAGAATAAAAATTGTCCACATATAGATGGTAGCCTTTTTCCAGGAGTGGGTTTATGAGTTCCCACACGACTTTCCCACTCGATCCGATGTATTCTGGGCAATTAGGGGGATGTAGCTGGGTGTCCTTCCCTTCGTATACCATGAAGGCATAGGTATATCCTGTAGCTCGGTCGCATAATTTATACATTTTAACCCCATAGCGGGCCCTTTTGGTGGGAATAAATTGTTTTATGCCCAATCTGCCACTAAATTTGACCAGGGACTCATTCACACATATGTGCTGGTCTGGGGTAAATAACTGGGGGAAGATATCAGAAAAATATTTTAGTAGTGGGCAAATTTTATATAGCTTGTCAAAATGTGGGTCATTTCGGGGAGGGCACTGGGTATTGTCATTGAAGTGTAGGAATCTCATAATCATGAGATACCTGGTTCTGGGCATTACAGAGGAAAAGATGGGCATGTGGTGGATGGGGAGGGTAGACCAATAGGAACGTAATACATTTTTTTTGGTTAGTCCCATACAGAATGTGAGGCCCAAAAAAATTCTAAACTCCTCCACTGTTAGGGCTCTCCATTCGTAGGGACGGGCATAATAGGACGTTGGGTTACTTGCTATGTATTGTTGGGCATATAGATTGCACTGGGCCACAATCGATGCAAGCATGTCCTCAGTAAATATAAGGTTGAAAAAATCTAATGGTGAAAAATTTTCCGTATCCACCTGGACTCCTGGCTGGGCAGTAAAAGGGGGAATGATAGCTTCTCCTGAATTGGGTGGCAGCCATAAGGGGTTCTCAAGGGAGTAGGGAAGGCTGGCATGGGACCTAACCCTTTGGGCCTGAGGTGACACCCCACTGGTACGTGGACTTTGTCGAGGTACTGCGGTGCTGGTGGATGGCACTGCGGTGCTGGTGGATGGCATTGCGGTGATAGTGGATGGCATTGTGGTGATAGTGGATGGCATTGCGGTGCTGGTGGATGGCACTGCATCCTCACCAGTACGTCTTCGTCTGGCGGGCGGACTCTCATCCTCCTCTGAGGCTGTCAGTGTACCACTGCTGGGGACAGGCTCGTAGTCCACGTCAGACTCAGAATCTGAATAGGAATCTGAAGCGGAGAGCTCCCCGTTGCTCTCGTCGGCCGCAAGAATATTATATGCCTCCTCGGCTGAATATACTCTTTGTGACATAGTGATGAAAAATGGCAGATATGTGGCACTGATGACACGTGACACTGGCAGATTGCACTGGTGATAGATGGCACTGATACGTGACACTGATGTGGTAGGTGACACTGGTGACACTGATGACACTGATGTGGCAGGTGACAGACAGGTGGCACTGACGACAGATGGCACTGACAGATTGCACTGATACGTGGCAGGTGACACTGACAGGTGGCATTGATGTGGCAGGTGGCACTGATGTGGCAGGTGACACTGACAGGTGACACTGATGTGGCAGGTGACACTGACAGGTGACACTGATGTGGCAGGTGACACTGACAGGTGGCACTGATGTGGCAGGTGACACTGACAGGTGGCACTGATGTGGCAGTTGACACTGGTGACACTGATGACACTGATGTGGCAGGTGACACTGGTGACACTGATGACACTGATGTGGCAGGTGACAGACAGGTGGCACTGACGACAGATGGCGCTGACAGATCAGATTGCACTGATACGTGGCACTGATACATGGCAGGTGACACTGACAGGTGGCACTGATGTGGCAGGTGACACTGATGTGGCAGGTGACACTGACAGGTGACACTGATGTGGCAGGTGACACTGACAGGTGGCACTGATGTGGCAGGTGACACTGACAGGTGGCACTGATGTGGCAGGTGACACTGACAGGTGGCACTGATGTGGCAGGTGACACTGACAGGTGGCACTGATGTGGCAGGTGACACTGACAGGTGGCACTAACGACAGATGGCACTGACAGATGGCACTGATGACAGATGGAAGCACTGTGGCACTGATGTGGCACTGTATGGGCACTGTATGGGCACTGTAGGGTGTTTCACTAAATGCTTGGCACTCACAGTTCTCACAGATCGCTCTCTCTCCTCACACACGGTCTCTGTGTGAGGAGAGAAAACCGGCAATGAGAGATGATCTCATATGTTTACATTTGAGATCATCTGTCATTGGAAGCTCGGATCGCGCTGTAAACGGCCGCTGTGATTGGCCGTTTACGGCGATCCGTGACTGGCTGTATCCAAGGGACACGGCCAGAGCAGAATTTCCCCGATGCGCGCTCCCGGGAGCGCACATTGCGGAAGTGAACAGGAGGACGTCCAGGGACGCCCTCCCGGCAATTGGAGTCCGCGCTGTAGCCGTCTTTCGGCTATAGCGCGGACGCCTAGTGGTTAAACAAGTGAGTAAGAGGAATCTAAACAGTGCAAAACCAACCACAGGCCCACAAACAACAAATAGTATATACAAGTAAATGGAGATACCGGAATCATAAACAAAGCCAGGCCAAGGTCATACACGGGGAGGTTAGCAGATGGGCAAGGACGGGAAACCAGCAGGACAGGGAGAGGGTGGATGGTTAGGCTGCAGGGCAGGGATCCAAGGGAATCAGGAGGGACAAGAACAGGATGGGCTAGGGATAGGGATCAGATCGGATCAGAGCAGAGCAGGACAGAAACAGGTTCACCATCAGGATACAGGCAGCAAGGTCAGGGCACAGGGAGAAAGATACCAAGGCGAGCATGTGAGGGCTTGCTGGGTATTTATAGGACTAACTATAATTGACTTCAAGTCACACCTGAACGCAGGGAGTGTTGTCTGCTCCATACTGCCAGGATCCATCCGCTGGTGGGCATCAGTACTGCGGCCAAAAGATGAAATGACACCAGCAGGGAAATATTCTCCTGACAGTTCAACACTGCCAGGAGACACCTGCTGGTGGACCCCAGTAATGCATGCCAAACGATATATCTTACCAGCGGATGGACCCTTTCCTGACACAGGGTTTAGAGAACTTTATGGTCAAGAGACTTCAATTGTCTCAGCCCTTCTATATCCAAAGACTCTTTGCTATGCTGGATTTCTTCTGATAGACAGTGGAGTCTGCCCAGAGACAGGGATGGACTTTTAAGTTACTTTTAGTTCACCTTGAAAAAAAAAAGTGTGTGGAAGAAAGGGTCATTCTCTTGGGAGTGAGGCTTTGCTCCCAATTGATTAGTGATGCTAATGTACATTTTTTTGTGTGTGTTTAACTTTGTTTCTTTCAGGAAAAAAACCCCCAGATCTCCTATCAAGCTGTTAGAGGCGCTACCGTTAGATAGACAGTGGGGTCTTTGTAACATGACTGATGTGAATATGCAAGGCTTTTTTTCTCAAACAGTAGGTGCTGAAACTTAACCACGACCCCACAAAACCCCTCCCCCTACCCACACCCTCCAAATCACATCAAATAGTGGGTGTGTTCAGTCAAATTTCATGAAAACAGTAGGAGGGTCTTCAAGGGGCATTAAATACCAGGATTGCATTACATACAGAGTGCAGAGCTGTCACTTGTAAACACAGAAACCAGACTTCTGTGATCACAAGTGATTGTGGTGAGCAGGCACCAAAGGGTCTGAGCCAGAGGTGGTGGAACTGAGTTCCACCAAGTTCCCCCTGAAAAAAAGCCCTGTGAATATGCTGTTGTATTAACGTTTGAAATTGTAACCTTCTTCTTACTGCCTTTCTTCTTCCCTATTCAAGTTTTTGGGTTCAAATACCTACTCTCAGGCTTGAGTCATATTTTTGGCAGACGTTGAGGACAACTTCTATTCTAGTGGGGGGAGTATGTAGCGCTGACAAAATTTTGATCAGGCGCTTATTTGTAAATTTAGTGGGTTATCTGTTCTGTATATAGTTCAGAGTTAATCTATGGCTAAATTAGCCTCTGTTCCAGCATTGGCTGTGTTACGTGTAGTTCCACATTGTTGCCTGTAGGTGTCATTGTCACCATAGGTCAATGTTGGAAAAGCAACAAGCTGAAGTATATTGAGTGCTCTTCTTTCCCAGAGGTAACTCGGCAGAGGTGGTCCACTGCTATGCATTATGGGAGAGAGTACTAAAGGGACATATGCCATGTGCTAAGGGGAGTTCTACCTCATGGCCCTCCACTCCGGAGGGCTGCGTTGCTGCAGCCCTGCAAGTAGGCCCAGAATCCTGTCTGGGGCCTACTACTACAAAGATGGTCATGTGCTGTTTGTCCTGCGGGAAGAAGCCGGACAATTGAGAAGACCCAGGGGAGGACCCATCTTGGAGAGGACCGTGCGGAATGCTGGTGTCTCAAGAGGGGCCTGGTGACTCAATTGGAGGATGCATCTTAACCTAATCTACCGCACAAGTACTGCCGGGTCGGCTTAAAGGTTTGGTACTGTGTTGCTGTTCATTTAAAACTACTACGTCCTGTGGCAGAGAATTGTACAGTTAAATTGTTCTTCTCAAGTCTGTGGCAGAGAATTTTTTTCGTGCTACACTTCGGCTGCTAGGTCAGTGAGAGAGATCTATCCGGGTGGGCAAAGATTTAATTTTGAAATGAAGGTATAATCGTCTCTATGATCTTCAATTCCTCAGTGATTCAAAGAAAAGGTATTTGAACTTTCCTGCAACTCTTCTTCTACCTCTTTCCTGCTACTTCTTCCAGTTATTTCCCATTAAAGCATTGGAAAAGTACTAAAGTGACTGGTGCCTACATTGTCAGATACAAAGCTCAACATGGACTCTAAGTTCTGGTATTGGTAAAAACTACTGGTAAAGAGGTGACGGTAACAGCCTGATATAAATCAGCAGCTCCTTCGGGGGTTAGTGCTACACTGAGATAGCCCCAAACCTCAAAGATTCAGAGGAATGTTGGCACTTAACCATATTCGGAGTCTATCACCCTAAGAAGCCAGGGCAGATTAGAGTGGTGTTCGATTCCAGTGCAAAACATGAGGGTGTCTCTCTAAATGATGTCCTTCTCTCTGGCCCTGACCTTAACAACAGACTATTAAGAGTACTTCTTCACTTTCGCAAGGATTCAGTCGCATTCATGGCAGACATACAGCAAATGTTCTATTGCTTTCTTTATAAAGAAGAACACCGTAACTTTCTGAGGTTTCTCAGGTTCAGGGACAACAACCCCTCAGGAGACATCACAGAATACCGCATGGGAGTTCACATATTTGGCAACAGTCCTTCCCCTGCGGTTGCTATATATGGCCTCAGACATTCTGCTAGAGTGGGAGAGTTAGAGTATAGGTCAGATGTCAGACAGTTTGTGGACAAGGATTTCTATGTAGACGATTGCTTGAAATCACTACCCACAAATGAAGCCGCAATCAGTCTCCTCAAAAGAACTCAATCAATGCTTGCTTGTTCCAACTTAAGACTCCATAAGATTGCTTCCAACAATAGAGAAGTTTTAGAAGCCTTTCCTGTCCAAGATCATTCTAACGAGTTAAAGGACTTAGATCTAGGCACAGACTCACTTCCCATGCAACACAGCCTTGGTTTGCTTTGGGACTTAAGATCTGACACGTTTACTTTCCAAGTAAACACAGAAGAAAAACCCTTTACCCGTAGAGGTGTCCTGTCTACCATAAACAGCCTGTATGATCCCTTAGGCTTTGCAGCACCTGTCACCATCCAGGGTAAGGCACTACTTAGAGACTTAACCTGTGAGTTGCTAGATTGGGACCACCCTCTCCCCACTGACAAGAAGAACCTACGGCTAGAGTGGAAGGACTAACTAACAGCTCTATCCAACCTTAAAATTTCACGACCATATGCTCCTCTGTCATCTGCTGATGCTCAGATGCAAAGACTTTGTGTGTTTTCGGATGCTTCTGTTAAAGCAATTGCTGCTGTAGCTTATCTGAAAACCATAGACACTAAAGGACAATGTCACATAGGGTTTGTAATGGGGAAAACAAAACTTGCACCACTTTTCGAAAACACCATACCCAGGCTGGAAAAGCAAAACTGCACATGGATCTTCAACCCACCACACTCTTCTCACATGGGAGGTGTTTGGGAGAGGATGATAGGCATAGCCCACAGAATTCTAGATTCTATCTTCCTACAAGTAGGAACTGCAATACTTACTCACGAATGTTTAGTGACATTTATGGCAGAGGTTACAGCTATCATTAACGCCAGACCTTTGACATCAATTCCAAGTGACTCTGAAGATCCAGTAGTCCTCACACCTGCCATGTTATTCTCGCAAAAGACTAGTCTTGCCGGTGCTCCAGCTGGAGAATTTTGTGAGAAGGACCTTTACAAACGTCAATGGAGACAAGTACAAACCCTTGCCAATACCTTCTGGAACCAGTGGAGGGAACAATATATATCTACTCTACAAGTAAGGAGATAGCGGCACACTGAAAAGCCTAATCTAAAATCTGGTGATGTTGTGCTCATGAAAGATTGCCAGACACTAAGGAATATGTGGCCTTTAGGTCTGATCACCAAAGTACTGCCAAGCAAAGATAATTGTGTCCGTAAGGTCGAGGTCAAGATCTTTTAACAAAATGAGGTTAAAATATTCTTGAGACCAGTGACCGAACGTATTCTGTTGCTTTATACGGAGGGGGCGCGCGAGAGCAACATTCTGGGAGGATATCCATGGACGCCCACCCAGAATAAGCCGACCACGCTGTAGCCGTCTTTCAGCTATGGCCGGTCGGCAAGTGGTTGAAGGGGGATGTTTGGCCTCCGAAAAGCCTTGGCTTGCTTTTGCTATCTTGTTGTGGAGATAATACTTTAGACTCCTATGACATTTGTTTGACTCTCCTTGTGGCTTACAAAACAGCACAAAATAGCATGGCATGGTTTTAACTATTTCACTCTAACCTTCACTACTCAATCAACAACTAAAACAAAGTTTGGACTGTACATGCCCTTTAAATATAGCACTGATAGTTTCTTTTTTTTTTATAACTATATAATATATAATATAAGTACAAAATATATAATAATATATAAGCACAAAAATCTTCCTATGTTCCCTGCCCTGCTGCTCATCAGTTAGTATTGTTCCCACTTCTTGTAGACTTCAGAACCCTATGTTGTGAAGATGGAAAGAGGTGGTGGTATCAATGCATATAGTGCAGTGAGTGATCATTTGTCATCCAAGGAAAAGAACTGTGTTACCGGTTTTATTACCAAGTAAAAATAAGGGAAAAAAGCCTGAAAATGAAAATAAAGAAAACAAATGCAGCCACCAAATCTAAGCACTGGTAAGCTGCAGTATGTTACATTTTGGTTTTTAGTTGTACATAGACTTTAAGCTTTTTTCTTCTCATTTCTAATGTTAACTAGACAGGAACTGCCAAAAACTTTGTTCATTTTCGTTTCATTGTTTTTTTATTTTTTTTCGTTTTTCGGGTCATTCGTTATTATCACAATTCGTTAATTAGAAAATCGGAAAATCTGAAAATAGAAAATTTGAAAAAACGAAAATTCTAAATAATAACTAAGGTATTGGAATTTCCTTTCAAATTTGGCAATTAGTGAACGTAACAAATACGAATTTATCCGAACTTACGAATTATCCAAAATAACGAATGCTGCATCTAAACAAATTGAACGGAACCAATCAATAATAAATAATCAGAGTCCCTCTATCACATCGGATCTTCCTCTTAAATAAGAAGCCCTGCATAACAACAAAGTCCTCACTTTCACAACAGGGTGCCCCCCTTTCACATCAGAAGCCCCCCCCATTTTCACATCAGAAATAGACATGTGCACTGACGAAAAATTTGTTCGTTTTAGTTTCCGTTTCATTCGTTTTTAGTTATTTTTTTTAGTTTTTCCGGGTCATACTATATGATCGCAATTCGTTAATTCAAAAATTCGTAAAATTCGATGATAATTCGATAATTTGAAAATCCAAAATTTCTAAAGGATAACTACTGTATTTATTAGTGTATAACACACACCTTAATTTTAAGAGGGAAGTTTCAGGAAAAAAAGGTACATTTTAAATAAAGAATTTTGAAGCAAAGGGTCAGTGCCCATCAATGCAGCCTTATCAGTGCCCATCTGCAGCCCATCATTGCAGCATGATCAGTGAAAAATTCTATAAACGTGTTTTGGTTAATTTGGATTTTTCCGCATTAACGAATTTGTCTAAATTTGTTAAAAAATGAATTGGGAACAAAACGAATTGCACATGTCTAATGTTAACCAAGTAACTTACGATTGTGTGGTGTATTAGGATTTTCTTTTGGTCTTTTTGCTGGAGTTATAGTTGTATTGTTTTCTTCTCTTTGATTTGGTGGCTTTTCAGCAAATGACTGTATCGATCTCGGAGATACTTGTAAATCTTTAGGTGGAAGATGTTGTTCAGGGGATCCAAGACTTTTGCCTCCAGTTTTCCCTGTAGACCAGCTTGGATTGGTTGGAGTTTGTTTTATAATTTTCGATGCATCAGATGGATTTTCTTCAGCCACTAAAATATCAATAAATAGTTTTGCTTACCAGCCGAGTACTATTAAGAAGTTTGTTAGCAAACACTAATCCATTCATAAACAGGGCTAAAAGTCATTCTTTTTATAGCACCAACAGTTTGCGCAACGTTTACAACATGAAGACAGACAGTACAGCTACAATGCAAGAGGATACAGAGGGCCCTTAGGGAGCTTACAATCTAGAAGGGAGGGTCAATTATACAAAAGGTAATAGCTGTAGAGGATGAACTTAAGAAAATGAAAGTTCAGTAGCGGCTGGTGCTCAATATTTGGGGGGGTGGCAAGCCCACGCCAACCACCCCTCCCTGCAGGAGACGGACAGGAAGGTGGCGTACCCTCAACCCCTCCCCCCGGCGGGAGACGGACGTAAAGGCGGCGATCAAGTCCCTGTGCCATTTGCCCAGCGCCCTGCATGTAGATTAGGGGGGCCGGGCAATCTTCTTATACTCTAGGCCATCTTTATGTAGAGCAATACTTTTTTCAGATCCTCAGAGTTCATTGCCAAGAGGTGCCATGTTGAATTTCCAGTGACCAGTATGAGAGAGTGAGAGCGATAACACCAAATTTAACACACCTGCTCCCCATTCACACCTGAGACCTTGTAACACTAACGAGTTAGATGACATTTTCACTTAGGGGTGTACTCACTTTTGTTGCCAGCAGTTTAGACATCAATGGCTGTGTGTTGAGTTATTTTGAGGGGACAGCAAATTTACACTGTTATACAAGCTGTACACTCACTACTTTACATTGTAGCAAAGTATCATTTCTTCAGTGTTTTCACATGAAAAGATAGAATAAAAATATTTACAAAAATGTGAGGGGTGTACTCACTTTTGTGAGATACTGTATACCCCTCACATTTTTGTAAATATTTTATTATATCTTTTCATGTGACAACACTGAAGAAATATTTGGGAATTCGGTGTGGATAGCAAGAGCTTTATGGGGATTAGTTTTAAGATACCATATTGAAGTAATTTCCTTATTATGTCAGTGTTGAAATATGTTTGTTAGTCAGCATGGTATAAATTTGGGAAGGAATAAGTACAATATGTGCACACAAGATGGGCCGAACATCCTCCTGTTCGGTTCACAGCAGAACTTCAGAACAGGGGAAAAGCTCTAACCTGAACAGCAAACCCCACTGAAGTCTATGGGAGCTGAGCAGGAAAAATAAAAAGTGCCAATTTTGAAAGTTTATATGCAAGTAATTGGCCATAAAAGGGGCATGGGGGTCCGGGTACTGCCCTGGGGGACATGTATCAATGCACATTTTTTTCTTTTTAAAACATTTGTTTTTTTTAAAGTGCAACAATAAAAACTAAAAATTCCTTTAACCACTTCAATACTGGGCACTTTCGCCCCCCTCCTTCCCAGACCAATTTTCAGCTTTCAGCGCTCTCATAATTTCAATGACAATTGCACGGTCATACAATGTTGTACCCAAATGAAATTTTTATCATTTTGTTCACACAAATAGAGCTTTCTTTTGGTGGTATTTATTCATTACTCCATTTTTTATTTTTTGCGATATAAGCGAAAAAAAGAGCGGAAATTTGGAAAAAAAAAACAATATTTTCTTCTTTCTATTTTAATAAAAATCCAATAAAATCGAATTTTGTCATAAATTTAAGCCAAAACGTATTCTGCTACATGTTTTTGTTAAAAAAAATCCCGTTAAGTGTATAATAATTGGTTTGTGTGATCACGGACACATGTGCGCAAATGATAATGTACAGATGTGCACAGGTGACATATGTGTGCAGATAATCATTGGGACATGTGATTTTACTGGGACATTTGTGGGGGACATGTGTTTTTACTATGTGGGGACATGTGTTTTGGGGACATGTGTTTTGGGGACATTTGTTTTGGGGACGTGTGTTGTGGGGACGTGTGTTGTGGGGACGTGTGTTGTGGGGACGTGTGTTGTGGGGACGTGTGTTGTGGGGACGTGTGTTGGGGACATTGTGTGTTTACTTTGTGTTTTTTTTACATTGTCAGGACACTAGACTGGTGATCAGTGAGTAAAAAGCTGTAAAAAACAGCTCATACTCACTGATCACCAGCCGGCTGCAGCGATCCGCTCTCCTCTCCTCACTGACAACTTCCGTGTGAGGAGAGGAGAGCAGATTGCCTAGCAACCGGCTCTGTGTTTACATCACATGATGGCTGTGATTCGACACGGCCGTCATGTGATCAGGAGGGCCAATCGCAGAGCCCTCCTACCGAACGGAGATGCGCCGTGTCCGGGTGACACGAGTGCACCGGGATCATGCCGCTGCGCGGGTACGCGCGCGCGCGATCCCGCTCCTTCTGAGGGACGTTCCTGAACGTCCACTCAGAAGGAGAGATAGCCCACCCGGCCGTTTATGTGCAGTGGCCGGGTGGGAAGTGGTTAAATATAGTGCCGGGGGGGTCCCCCTTAGTGTGCCAGTAAAGTGATGTATCTGTAGCATATATAGAACCTGCTGCAGCAAAAATTAAATTCCTCAAGAAAAAAAAGTCAAATCACATTTATATTGACTCATGGTTGCAATTGCCGGCACCCAGCTATTGAAAAAAAAAACTAGGAAAAAAATGGCATGCCCCCCCCCCCCAAAGTCCATAGGTCAGGAAAGGGGGAGGAACGAGCACATATGAGATGTGGGTGCTTTGGAGCAGGGGGGGGCTATGCCCCCTCACCCCAAAGCACCTTGTCCCCATGTTGATGGGGACAAGGGCCTCATCCCCACAACCATGGCCAGGGGTTGTGGGGGTCTGCGTGCAGGGACTGGTGCATGCTGGGTTAGCAATGTCACAAGGGGGTGGTGTCACCAGGTGATGTCGCCAGGTGGCTCCATCCTTTACCTATATAAGCACTGTCAAATGGCGGAGCCTGCAAGAGATGGCCAGCCTTCATAGGCGGCAGTGCATTTTTGTTTTTTTATTTTTGAGGTGCGGTGTGATTGATAATGGATTTACATCGGGGGACATTGTTTTTTTCTTTTTTAATAAAGGAATTGTCAAAAACTGTGTGTGTGTTTTTATTACTTTGACACTTTTTTAGTAAATGGGTAGGGGGTACCCTACTCATTCACATGGGGAGTGGTGGCATATGGGGGCCCCCTTGTTGAAGGGGGCTTCCAGATTCTGATAAGCCTCCTCCCCGCAGACCCCACAACCACTGGCCACGGTTGTGGGGATGAGATCCTTGTACTCATCATTATAGGGACAAGGTGCTTTGGGGTGGGGGGGCAGAGCCCCCTTGCCCCAAAACACCCATCCCCCCATGTTGAGTGCATGTGGCCTGGTATGGTTAAGGAGGGGGGTACTCGCTCATCCACCTCCCTTTCCTGTTTTTTTTCTATTTTGGCATGAGGTTTCCCTTAAAATCCAAATTTTCCCTTTTTTAACCACCATTTTTTTTTATTCAGCCGTCGGTAGGAAAACCCATTGACAGCTGATGACTGATCGGTTGTTAAGGACGCCGCAGCTGGCTTCCCGGCCCTGCTCCTTGTTGCCACATATTCTCAGGTCCTTTCGCAGGCTTTGAAGAATGAGGAAGCCCATTCATCGCAAGTTATGATGCATCAGAAGGCATGAGAAGCATAGTCCTCGGGGTCACTGAGGATTACAGTATCTGGAACTGCCTCCTCCCAGCCACATACCATCTGTTAAGGGTTGGTGTATGTCTTCTTCTGCTTCAATGCCTCCAAACCTGCCAGAATCCTCCTCCTTCTCCTGTCTCCTGCCTCTCCTCTTGTGTGTGTTGTGTGGCAACGCAAGAATGGTGTCTGCATAAAGCTGCCTTGAGAGAGACAGAGAAGGATGTCCTCTTCCTTCTGCTGCTCTACCTCGAGTGCCCTGTCCATAATGCCAGGCAGAGTCTGCTCCAGCAATATACTGCGGTAAACATGCACCAACGCACTGAAATATACTGCACTTAAATATACTGCTTTAAACGTGTGCTAACACACTGTAATATACTGCATTAGAAATGCACCAATGCACTGAAATATACTGCATTAAACGTGCACTAACACAATGCAATATACTGCGTTAAACGTGCAGTAACGCACTGCAATATACTGTGGTAGACGTGCAATAATGCACTGAAATATACTGTGTTAAATTGCACTAACGCACTGCAATATACCGCAGTAAACATGCACCAACGCACTGAAGTATCCTGCGTTAAACGTGCACTAACACACTGCAATATACTGCAGTAAACGTGCAATAACGCACCAAAATATACTGCGTTATACGCGCACTAACACACTGAAATATACTGTAGGAAATCTGCCCTGACAAAATAAAATGACACTAAAGTAAAAATGAACAGTCGCACTACACTCACACTGCACTGTCACTAGATTCACACTAAAGTGACACTAAAGTAAAAATGAATGGTTGCACTACACTCACGCTGCACTATCGCTAGATTTACACTAAAGTGATACTCTACACCACAGGTGTCAAACACAAGGCACGCGGGCCAAATCCGGCCCTCCAGGCCATTTCATGTGGCCCTCGCACCTCTCCTGCAGCTGCAGAACTCCAGCCCTCATCTGGTTCTCCTCCAGACCCTTACTTTCTGCTTTCAAGCAATGCATACAGCTTCTTGCCAGCAGCAGCATAAGTAAAGGGGGGTACACTGTGATTGTGATGTAAGGGAGAGTGGGGGACTCCACTTTTGATGGTGGGGTGGCTCTTAAAATCTAATGTAAGGGGAGGGGATGCCCTGGACATCTAATCTTACAGATATGGCCCTTTTGAGGGCAATCATAATGCTGATGCGGCCCACGATGAAATTGAGTTTGACACCCCTGCTCTACACTGACAATAGAATCAGAATAGCACACTAACTCGCTAATAGCACTGAACAGAGCCCTGTTCTATCTTTCTCCACTCCAATATCACACTGAAAATGATCGCTATGGGAAGAATATTTTTATAGTGTGGGGTGGGACTAAGAGCAATGAGCCATGATTGGATAGAGTCATCATTGATTCAGCCAATCAGGGCTTCCAATGCTCTATGCACTCTGCAACAGGGCAGTGCATTGTGGTCGTTCGGTGGGCCAAATAAACATTCAAACGCCCTGACAATTTGGATCTTCTTTGAATGGGCGAACAGCCAATGTTCGGCCTGAACTCATGCTTGGGCTGAACCGTTCACCCAGCACTACTGACAAGCAACAAATCCACCGTGATCCGAAAAGTAGCAGCTAAGAACTACCACTAGGTGCTTTTTTTTCTACAGGTTATCCTCCTACAATGAGAATGGCCTGCTAAATAATTAATTTAGGCTCCTACAAGCCCATTGCTACAACACAATTTACTAGATCTTATCAAATTCTGAGGAACACTGCAAAGCAATGAAAAAAAAACTTATGGAAAGAAAAAATGCTTCAAGTAGGCTTTCAAGATACTTATTTTTTTGTCCTTTTTTCTTCCAGTTTTTGAAGTTTGTGACAGGGTCTCTTTAAGACTGAGACTGTTATAGGGCGTACACACGGTCGGACTTTGTTCGGACATTCTGACAACAAAATCCTAGGATTTTTTCCGACGGATGTTGGCTCAAACTTGTTTTGCCTACACACGGTCGCACAAAGTTGTCGGAATTTCCGATCGCCACCACGCGGTCACGTACACCACGTACGACGAGACTAGAAAAGGCCAGTTCAGAACTAAGCGCGGCACCCTTTGGGCTCCTTTTGCTAATCTCGTGTTAGTAAAAGTTTGGTGAGAGACGATTCGCGCTTTTTCAGACTCGTGGCTTTCAGATCGTTTTCTGCTGTTCAGTTTGTGCTTGTGGGTTTGTATCTGCTCTTCAGTGCGTGCAGCAAGTTCCGCGTGACTTTAGGTAGTCATTGTATTCTTGTTCGTTCGTTACTGGTTTTCAGGTCGCTCTTCACAGGCCTTGCTGTTCTTCAGTGCGTTCTGTTACTTCGTTCTGAGCAGCCGACCGGTTTCTAGCCATGTTTCGTATGCGTACTCCTCGTAGAGTTCGTGCTGTGCGGGGGCTTGGTGTTGGGGTCCTGACCTTGACACAAGTCTAGTCCATGAACAGGGTGGGGAGGAGTTCATGGACCAAGAATTGGTTG
The DNA here is from genome assembly GCA_037952835.1 of Lithobates septentrionalis. NCBI lineage: Eukaryota > Metazoa > Chordata > Amphibia > Anura > Ranidae > Lithobates > Lithobates septentrionalis. Next base: position 5,509,300 of record JBBDGP010000149.1, read on the forward strand.
CTTCAGCGTGACCAGTTCTCTCATATGCCTTTGCTCCGTGAGATCCGTGAGAATAATCCTGATGATTTCAGGAACTTTCTCAGGATGACGGACCCCGTGTTTCACCTTTTGTTGGCTTCGCTGACCCCCTATATCAGCAGGCAGGATACCTGCATGAGGCAAGCCATCACTCCGGAGCAGAGGTTGGTCGCTACCCTGCGGTATTTGGCCACAGGGAGAAGTCTGCAGGACTTGAAGTTCTCGACAGGCATCTCCCCCCAGGCTCTGGGTATCATTATCCCAGAGACCTGTTCTGCCATCATACAGGTCCTGCAGAAGGAGTATATGAAGGTAAGATTTTTATGCTTTAATATCACATTTTATTGTATTGAATGTTTGATAATATATTGTATTTCTTTCCTCATTCCCTAATTACCATGATTGTAATATGCTGTGAATGTCCCCTTTGTCCTCATGCATGCTGGATTTTTATGTAATTATTATTTTATGTCCTTCATACATATTTGCCCTTCACTAACCTCCCCAGCATGGTGTCTCCTGCCCTATATTCACCTCATGTAGTCACTTAACAATGTATTTTATCAGCTCCATAGTAGTGCTTTACCCCAAACACCCCCTAAAATGTTTGGAAATGTTATTTTAGCTTTAAATTCAGGCAGAGTGCCAGAGGCTTTTTTTGTGGTGTCCCCAAATCATTTTTAGTAACCCTCCCTCCCCCAACTGCTAAGTCAGCTGATCCCAATTCTCTATCCTCAATCATCTATCTGCTGACTTTGCCAAACCCATACACACTATACCCACCTCTTTACTGGTCAGATTTATGGATGAATTCCCCAAAGCATGTAGTGCAAGGGCCTGCCTGTATACTTTCCAATGGTACTGTTTAAAGTTTTTGTATCCTATTATTATCTTGATAGGTAATAGCAGAATGTCCAAATGTCCTCAAATGTGTACAGTGTGTATTTATATCTTTGTATTATGACACTTCTTACCTGTCCAGTCGGCTGCCAATAGTGTAACTAAGGAGGGGCTGTTCCAAGTAATACCCATTATTTAGGCATTCATCTCTCAATGAAGTGAAGAGGGTTACCTGTCCAAGTTTTCCACACACCCCCTATAATGTTAGAAATGGCCCATGAGAAGGGGGAGGGGGAATATGATAGGTGTACCTTATACTTTGGTGTTGTTAAATTCCCCTTAATAAATGCTATCTGGAGGTTGCCCCATAATGTTTGTGTCTAATCTGCTTGCCATGTTTCAGAGTAAAAATAGTAATGTTTATTGTTTTTTCCTCAACAGTTTCCTTCCACGCCACAGGAATGGCAGACTGTGGCCTCCCACTTTGCCGAGCGGTGGGTTTTTCCTAACTGCGGAGGGGCAATTGATGGGAAACACGTCCACATCGTCCCACCACCCAACTCGGTGTCGTACTATTATAATTACAAGGGGTTTAATAGTATAGTGATGTTGGCGGTGGTGTCGGCTAATTACGACTTCTTGTATGTGGACGTGGGGAAGAATGGCCGGATGTCCGATGGTGGAGTCATCGCCCAGACGGAGTTTTACAGGCGTCTCCAGAATGGCAGCTTGGACTTGCCAGCTCCAGAGGGCAATGTGGAAGGACTCCCATTTGTGTTCGTTGCTGATGAAGCATTTGTGCTCGGGGACCACCTGATGCGGCCATTTCCAATGAGGACCCTCACCCCGGAACAGAGGGTTTTTAATTACCGGCTGGCCAGAGCCCGAAGAGTGGTGGAGAACACATTTGGAATCCTGGCCAGCCGGTTCCGCCTATTTCTGACACCTATCCATATGGCGGAGTATAAACTGAACCATATAATACTTGCGTGCTGTGTTCTCCATAACTTTTTAAGGAAACATTCGGCCAACTATGCTGGCTCAGTTGGGCCTGAGGCCGGAATCCTACATCAAACCACACTGACGGCGCTTGAAAGTGGCCGTCCTGTATTGCCCTCCCTGAGTGCCCGTCATGTCCGGTTATGCTACCTGGAGTTCTTCGCGGGTAGGGGGGCTATCAATATGCCAGCAAATCTGTGAAGCCTTTTTATAATAAAAAAAAAAGAAATTTTTGGTGGACATTTACTGCTTGTGTTTGTTTTAGCTGACCCTGACAGAAATGTGTTGAGTCCAGAAAATGTCGTGATTGTGTAACCTTATTATACAAAGCACTGTTGGCTGTTATTTCCTAAATGTAAAAACACATTTCACTACAAGTGCACTTGCAACTGCACGGAACCTGCACTTGTAGTGCAAAGAGGATTTGCCCTTAGGAAATAACCCACATTTTCTCAGAAAACAACAATTACATCACCCCAAAAGTGTTGCATTGTAGTGTTGACACAATAATCCACACATTCTTGAGTAAGCAACTTTTTTATACCTGCACAATCACATGTGCATTTACCAAAGGTTTTTAAAACAAACCAACATGTTTGTTGTATAACAATTTTTGCAGTAGCATTATCAAAAATAGAAATGTCCATTTCAGATAAAACAGGCCTGGTTAAAACCAACAAGAAAGACAAAAAACTTGAACTTACAAAGTTCACATTAGGTAAAACCTGAAGGCTATATCAGACATCAGTATTTAGGAACTGGGTTTGATATAGAGTTCAGATGGGGGGAAATCACCCCTGGAAAAGCCAAATTTGGAAGATGCACACCAATGTCAACATGTGCTATCTGCCATCGGGGGGGATCAAGGGACGTGTTTTGGGGGAGCAAGCCCTTCCTCAACGAGACTTTATAATTGAGGAAGGGGTTGCACCCCCAAAACGCGTCCATTGATCTCCCGTGATGGCAGATAGCACATGTTGGCACACTGTGTGCATCCTCCAAATTTGGCTTTTCAAAACATTGCAAAAAAATTGAAAAGATTGGACCACAATCCAAAAAGTGATTTTATGGGGTTTTAAATTCGCCCCAAAACATCAATGATGTTATTATTTTTTTTAATAACATAATTGATTTTTTGCTGGATGTTTTGCAGTTCGGCATTACACCCCATGATCTCCCCGATCATGATCTGGGCACTTTCTGATGTGAAACGTTCTCTATCCCTCACATCACGATCACCTAAAAAGAGAGAAAGAAAAAAAAAAACAGGTCTCAAAAATCTGCCACCATCCATCTCTTTTACCTGAGCCTGTGGTCGCAGACACTCACCTGTTGTGGTGCCAATCTCCACCACATCTTCTTCGTCCTCCTGCTCAGCTTGGGTTTGGGGTATTTCACCTTCTTCCAGAGGTGGGGGGTCTCTGGTCTCCTCGGATGAGGGGTGTCCTCAAAGTCTTTTCTCCCCTATGTAAAACAAAAATGGTATAATTAGCACACAGATATTTGATGGCAGAACTAGAAATAGGAAACATTGCTTGGAAGTGGGGTACAATTGTCTATTTTAGCTGAGTTCCAAGATGTATTTTTTTTATTGCCCTTTGACTTTGTTTTAGAGGCCGAAAGAAAAATGTTTGATACGAACGAATAATGGGCCCATGAACATTAAAGTTGCCCTTTTAAACGTTACAATTAATAAAAGCATATGTAGCAGCACGAACGCAATAAAGACAGAAAGAATAGGAACACAGCACAACTACTTACTTTTTTGCAGCACTCTCCGGATCTTTCGGTACTGCTCTGGCTCTCTTAACTTCAGGTCCGACCACCGCTTCCTGAGCTGATCTTTCGATCTTCATACCCCGAAATTCCTGTGAAGGCTTTTGATCACTTTCGCCATGATCTTGGCCTTTCTGATGTTGGGGTTGGGGTAAGGCCCATACTTCCCGTCATAGTCGGACTTCCTCATGATGTCGACCATCTCCAACATCTCCCCAAAGGACATATTTGTGGCCTTAAAACGTCTCCTTCTGGATCGGGACGTGTCCGGATCTGGGCTTTCCTCCTCCTCCTCCTCGTTGCTATAATTAGCACACCTGCTCTAACTCCGCCATCATGCTCTTCACCCACTGCGCCGAACGAAAAGGGGCGGGGAATAGACTAGAAAGAACGTGAGGGGCAGGCGGAGTTACACGCATGCGCAGTGTGTATAAAGCATAACACGCGTGCGTATTACGTACGATCTGTGAGCGGAGGAAGGAGCATTGGACGCGCCGATCGTAAGAACGAAGGTAAGAGACAAACTTGTGCCTATACTGCTTCTACATTGAAGCCTATATTGTAACAAGATTAGGAGAGTTTTGTCTGACATTAGGCTTTGTCTTGTGTTGTGTCTTGCAGTGAACATGGATATCTTACTGAAAGACAATGACTTCATGTCAGTATTCATAGATATCTTAAGGGAGCTGCCCTGTCTGTGGGAGATTAAACACCCCCATTTCAAGAACCAAGCAAAGAGGAAGGCAGCACTGGTGCAATTGTGTGAAATTGTGAAGCAGGTGATCCCCACGGCAGACATCACCTATTTAAAGATCTTCATTGGTGGCATGAGGAGTACATATCTAAGGGAGCGCAAGAAAGTCCTGGATTCACAGAGATCCGGAGCAGCAGATGACATCTATGTCCCCAGGATGTTGTACTACGACAGGCTGCATTTTCTGGCAGGCCAGACTGAACCCAGGCCATCCCTCTCCAGTCTTCCTTCCACGCTTCCTTCCCCCCCGGCTGAGGCTTCTGACTCCCAACCTGGCCCTTCCAGGCCGCATGTGGAGGAGCCCAGATTGAGCCAGGTATAGCATTCCTCTAAATATTTCTGGTTGTACAATCAATGATGTTAACTAGATGTTAGTTGGGAGTACTAAGTTATGATTGTGATTGATGAAGCAAAAACTAAAACCATGTCCCTTTTTCATACACAGGGAAGTCTCAGCCAGGAGGTGGCCGGGCTGAGCCGGCTGGCTGATCTGCAGGTCCCTCCACCCCCCCTGAAAAGAGAAAGTGGCAGTAGGAGGAGTGCCCTAGAGGAGGCTACTGGAGGACTCTTTTGGAGGGCTACAGAGGTCCTGGGAGCACGACAGACCGTGGAGGAGGACATTGCTGCCATCATTGCCTATAAAATGCAGAGGATGGAGGAGGGCCAACAAGCCATGTGTGAGGCGCTCATATTGGAGGCTCTTAACAAAGGTATGAGGGGCCAAATGACAGCTCAGACACACCTTTGCGATGGTCCTCCTCCTCCTCCTGCAGGTCCTCCTCCTCATCCTCCCTCTCCTCCAGGTCTTCCCAGTCCTCCTCCAGGTCCTACTCCTCCTCCTGCCACATCTCCAACTGCACAGCCACAGCCCGGAAGGAAGCGTGAAAGGAAGACCAGAAAGTGAGGACCCTGGATCCAGTCTGGTCGGCCAAAAGATGCAGCCTTTTGTGGTACCACAGCCTGGGGACACAGATGTCATCTGCTGCTATCCGGATCTCTGGGACTTCTGGACCAGACTGCCCTCCCTTACATATGGACTCCTCAGGCCACCAATTTTGATGTTGAAGAATTGATGTCTGCCGTGGGGGTCCCAGGCTTCGCTAATTTCTCATGTTGATCCAGTGTTGCCTTCCTCTTTGTTTGGTTCTGATCCCTTAATAAAGGATTTTTGTTTTGAATTATACTCTCCTATGTGTTTTACTTCAAAAAGGACAGTTTGTTTGTGAGGATTCAGGTACATTTCAAATATACAATGTGAAATGAACAAGGGACACCAACAACAATCTCCTGGAGATTAAATAATAAAAGATATCAATGGTGTTGGGGTAACTTGACACACAAAACACACACAAAAATATTCTGGAGTAAAAATAAAAATAACATTGAACAAAGATCAGCCTTGGAAAAAATCCAAACATTAAATAAAAAAAAAGGCTTAAAATCCTAAAAAAAATAAAATAAAAAAAAAAAACATTCTGTCAGATGTGACAACTAATAACAATATATTCAGGGAATCCCAAAAAAAAAATCAAAATAAAACTTTGTGAGAAGTGTGTGTGAATATGAGCAGCAAAACGACTTAATTCTTGTCACATTATAAAGAAGAAGAGAGTGCGCTGTATTAAACCATTTTTAACATTGCAGCATGACGAAAGTGCTGTATCCATTGCGAACGCTAAGTTTACCAGAACGAGCTGTTCCGTCTTGGAATTTCTTCTGAGCATGCGTGGCACTTTGTGCGTCGGAACAGGCCACACACGGTCGGAATTGACGCGATCGGATTTTGTTGTCGGAAAATTTTATCTCCTGCTCTCCAAATTTGTGTGTCGGAAAATCCGATGGAAAATGTCCGATGGAGCCCACACACGGTCGGAATTTCCGACAACACGCTCCGATCGGACATTTTCCATCAGAAAATCCGACCGTGTGTACGGGGCATAAGTCTGAAAAGTATCTCTTTTGTTCAAGAAAAGTCTTTTTTTTTTTAAATTTCAGGATTTTTTTTTTTAAAGCTGAAAATAAAATTGAACAAAAGTCAAATGGTAAAATATTCACTCAATTTATTATTGAATTGGTAAAAAGTGGTCTAATAGACAACCAACTAGTTCAATAAGTTTAGAGTGTCAAACAGGTTCCCCCAAATAGATCACAAAAAAACTGCTAGAGCCATGGTGAGATGGAGCCTTGACTGAATCAAGGCATACATTTGGAAATGGCTTTTTAGCCCAGGTTGCTGAATATACTAAAATTGTAAGCCTATTGGTTAGACTATTCAGAGAAGAGGGAGGGATTGGTAGGTTGTTTTAGGTGTGTAAATGGTTATTATACTTAACTGAAGTTCCTATACCCACCAGAAAATTTCCCGTCCTCTCTGCCCCATCTTTTTTGTAATTTATTGTCTCTGCTTTATTGGAAGAATTTTTATCTTGACATTGGTTAGCTGATGTCTGCGTTGTGCTTGGGGTAGTCAAATGCTTGTCTAGAACTGATGTCAGGATGGGTTGTCAGACTATACAATATAATTGGGTGCTCAAGGTTCTCTCTTGTCAAAACACTCTTCTTCTAGCAAATTTTCTTCAAGAATGTAGAGAGCATTGAGCATGCACCATGCAGTGTAAATCCTGACTCATTTCCAGCATTCTGAGAATAGAGCTGTGTGTCGGGACAAAGTAACTCCAGTGTGCATCTTACATTATAACTGGCTATCCAAAGGTCTTAGAGGATCTCAGTTGAGTTAAACATTAAATAGGTCGTTAACACATGTAAAATATAAAGTAGACCCAGATAACACCAAGAGCTCCAGCCAAAACTTTTAATGTTTCTACTTGTGGGAAAATGTTTCCTCACTTCCTGTCCTGGTGACCAACTGATCCACTCCATACAACATACCTTTGTTTGTGTTTAGAAGTCTCTGTTTTTCCTCCCTATCTTCAATGGACTGCTTGTTGTCACTGACTTGTTGTCCAGCTATCTCCTCCAGGGAAGTGACACTTGTATCTTTACTGTTGGGAGGTGTTCTATCAGAAGCTGCAAATTAATTCAGTAAGAATTAATGCAATACATATCTTGTCAGTACAGGCCACAGTAAAAAAACATCTCTGGAAAAAGCCCCCCCATTATACTCACTCAAACTTCCTCACTGCTGCACCCCCTAGGAGAGTGATCAGGTCTGTGGCAAGGCGTTGCTGGTAAGTTATATGCCCTGCATTGCAAGGTGACAGTGTCTCTTTAAGCACTCTTGAAGCAAAGGAGACACATTTCTGTACATACATGACTAGATTTCCATAAATCGATTCCCCCATCCACTCTAACAAGTGTGAATACCCAAACAGTGACTACATCTGATTGGTTACAGTCACTGTTTGGCCAACAGTTTTCCATCTGGCTCCTGCAAATTTGTAATTGAAAGTTGTTGAGTGAGGTGGTGCCGACAAGGCCACTCATAGCTCATCGACAAGGCCACTCGAATTTTGGCTGATTCAGTAGGAATAGGCTGAAATTCAAATTGTGTATGACTAGCCTAAGGTGGAAAAGGGGGGGCAGATAAGATGAGAGATATCATGAAAACCTTTGTACTTTTATCACTTCTCAAGATGTTAATCCAAAATAAGGCTTACCTGTAGGTACAGTGAATATCTCTTAAACTTGAGGTCTTTAGGTGATACAGTGGATTTAGCCGGTGACGTCACCAGCTCATGTCATGCGATGCATACTAGCTCATTATGCCATTGCCTTGCCCAGGATTTAAAAAAACATTTTTTTTGAAAGACCATGTTTTACTACTGCTTTAAAGACTGGGTAACTGCTATAGCACACCTAATGGATGCATCATGTGATAATTAAAAATGATAATGTGTTTCTGTTTTAAGCACACACTATTGGATGCAAATAATCCATGTCAAAGTGGACGCTGCTCCAGGAAACGTGTTGGTTAGATTAGATGTGTACAGATTAAATTTAGATCTGTACAGTCTTAATTTATGCTTATTATAAGCTATACATTATATATGTATTTTGGACATCAATTATTTTATATTAATTATTTTGCTTTGTAATACACTATTGAATACCATAGTGTAATACAGTGACATGCATACCAATAGTCCTCACATTGGTAGGATTTTGTTTACATACTTAAGGGACCCTTTTCTTATTTTATAATACAATAGGTCATTAACTCTTGTAAAATATGACGTAGACCCAGAAAACACCAAGAGTTTCAGCCTAAATTCTTCATTTTTAAACTTTTTGGGAAGACTTCCTGTCCTGGTGATCAACTTCTCCACACCATAAAACAACCACACTTGTTCTGAGAAGCGTCAATACAACATACCTTCATTTGTGCTTAACAGTTCCTGGCTTTCCTCCAACTGCGTGTTGTCTTTGACTTGTTGTCGTCCACCTATCTGCTCCGGGGAAGTGGGACTTGAATCGTTGGATGGTGCTGCAAATTAATTCAGTAAGAACAAGTGCAAAACATGCAATATGCAAATACATATCCAGAAAGGCCACAGTGACAACATCTCTGGAAAGGGCCCCCCTGACCCCCTATTATACTCACCCATACTCGCTCACTGCTCCGTCCACTAGGAGAGTGGTCAGGTCTGTGGACAAGGAAGGAGTGACAAGGGGTTGCTGGTAAGTTGATTATTTGCCCTGCATTGCAAGGTGACAGTGTCTCTCTAAGCACTCTTGAAGCAATGGAGGCAAATTTCTGAACATAGATGGCCAGATATTCATAACTCGATTCCCCCATCTACTTTAAAAAGTCTGAATACCCAAACAGTGACTAAATATGATTAGTTGCAGTCACTGTTTGGCCAAAAATTTTCCACCTGGCTTTTGTGACTTTATAATTGAAAGTTGTTAAGTCAGGTGGTGCCGACAAGGCCACTCATGGCTCGAATTTTGGCCAATTGTAAGTGTACTGTCTGCCCTCATGTTGTAAAGCGCTGCGTAAACTGTTGGCGCTATATAAATCCTGTTTAATAATAATAATAATAATTCAGTATGGCTAGTCTAAGGTGCAAAAAAAGGGGGTAAAGTGATTGTAAAAGCAGAAGGTTTTTTTTCTTAATGCATTCTATGCATTAAGATAAAAAACCTTCTGTGTACAGCAGCCCCCCTCAGTCCCCGTAACACTTACTTGAAGTCCCTCTCTGTCCAGCGATGTCCACGAGTACCTCAGCCATCTCATCCTGATTGGCTGAGACACAGCAGTGGCGCCACTGGCTCACGCTGCTGTCAATCAAAGTCAGCGAGCCAATCAGGGGAGAGGGGGGTGGGGCCGGGTCGGGGCTCTGTGACTGAATGGACACAGCAAGCTGTAACTCAGCTCGGGTGCCTTCATAGCAAGCTGTTGCTGTGGGGGCACTGAACAGGAGGGAGGGGAAGGGAGGATCACAGAAGTGGGACCCGAGAAGAGGAGGATCCGGGCTGCTCTGTGCAAATCCACTGCAACAGGGCAGTTAAGTATAACATGTTTGTTATTTTTATAGGAAAAAAAAAACGAGACTTTACAATCACTTTAAGATCATGAAAACCTGGCCCCCCTGACCCCTCCCCGTTATACTCACCTAAACTTCCTCACTACTCTATCCCCTAGGTCAGTGGTCATGTCTATGGAGACAGAAGAGGTGGCAAGGGATTGCTAGTAAGGTGATTATATGCCCTGCATTGCAAGATGACAGTGTCTCTTTAAGAACTCTTGAAACAAAGGAGGCACATTTCTGAGCAGTCAAATCACAATATATACAGAACTTAAAGTGGTTGTAAAAATTTAAGTTTTTTTACGTTAATTCATTCTATGCAATAAGGTAAAAAACCTTTTAAGTGCAGCCCCCCCCCACAGCCCCCCTAAATACTCTAATACCTAAGCCCAATCTTGGTCCAGCGCTGTGCACTCTGCAGCAACTCTCCTCCCCTCTCCATTGGCTCCTTCTGCTGTCAGTCAAAACCTGTAATTAGAGAGCGGGGCCAAGCCTGGCTGTGTGTTTGAATAGACACGGGAGCATGCCCGCACTGGTGTACCCATGGCAAGTGGGGAGGAGTCAGGAGCACTGGCTGGGGGGCCTGAAAAGAGAAGGATCCAGGCTGCTCTGTGCAAAACCATTGTACTGAGCAGGTAAGTATAATACGTTTTTTATTTTAATTTAAAAAAAACTTGACCTTTATTATCACTTTAAATGAACCAACCACCAGAAACATAAATACATTCTAAAGCTGTGCATACCTGACCAGATTTCCATAACTTTATTCCCTCATCCAATCTGAAAAGTCTGAATACCCAGTGACTACATCTGATTTGTTGCAGGCACTGTTTTACTCTTGACTATGTAATTGAAAGTTGTTGAGTCAGGAGTTGCCAACAAGGACACACATGGCTCAAATTTTGGCTGATTTAGATGGAAATTACCAAAATTCAAGCTGTGTATGGCTAGCCTAAGTTGGAAAAAAAGAGGTATAGTTAAGATAAGAGATATCATGAAAACCTTTGAAACTTTTTCTCCTCTCAAGATGGCAATCTCTCGCCAAGAAAAGTGGGCTTGAACGCCCAGCCGCTGCACATATGTGCCATGGTGGCCTACTGAGATACTGAGATCACACTCACTACACACTTCCGGCACAATAGCTGAGCTTTCTCCCATAATCCTCAGTCACAGCTTCTGATCAGGTGCCAGTAGAATGAGTTCCTGATCATGTGGCCGCTGTGATTGGCTTTCACATGGGGAAGAGAAAGAGGAAGAACTGGATATTTCAGTGAAAGTAAGGTCATATTAACCATATTTTATACAAATATAAATCTTTATTTATTAACAAATCCAAAAATTCAGATAGACTTACAGTATGCTACCATAAAAAAGAAAAGGGTCCCTTGATTATGTAAAGAAAATCCTGCCCACGTGAGGATTATTGGTATGCATCATATTTTAAATTAGTAATTTGAGGGATTGGGGAGAAAGTAGCAAGGACTACTCCAAACAAGTCCTACCTCCCCATAGGAAAGAATGTGGACTGTTGCGGTACCTCATGAAAACATACAATATAGATAAAATTACCAATTTATTAAATTATAAACAATAAAAAATCTATATAAAGAATACAGATTGATAACAATTCATCACCAAAAATGGTCCGCTCCCAGCCCCCAAGGTATAAATTGGCGTAGGAAGGGGCACACGACGTGCCCATTGCAACGCCTTGAGTTTGTAGGTAGAGTTGATCCATAAAAACAAAATAGTTCCTGGTAAGGATGAACTCCAAGAGTTTCAAAATGAAATTATTGACCGGCCAGGTATTATGGGTACTTGTTCCATAAGGAAGGAGCTAGCCATCCGGACGCCCTGCTCGTGGGGGATGCTCGAGTAAAGAGCGTCGACATAGATAGCCGCGAGGAGGGCGTCCGGAGGGACCTGGACTTCCTTGATATGTCGCAACAAATCGGTAGTGTCACGGATATAAGAAGGTAGACTTAGTACATGTGGCATCAGAAACATGTCTACCAATTTACTCGTGTTTTCTGTTAAGGATCCCTTGCCGGAGACTATGGGTTGGCCAGGTGGTGATTCAAGACTCTTATGGGTTTTTGGTAAAGCATAGAACGTTGGTATTCGTGGCATCTGGGTATTAATGAAATTAAGAGTATCCTCGTCAATGAGGCCCTGCCAGAATGCCTCAGCCACAAGTTTTATGAATTCATCAATAGTTGTTTGAATAAAGGAAGGACTGATTGGGGAGTACTAATTGGGATTGAGTAATACCTTAAGGCACATGGTTTGATACTGTTGATGCGTCAAATTGCCACCTTTATCTGACTGTTTGATAATTAGGTTTGGATTTTTCTGAAGTTTGTTTACCGCCCTAGTTTGTTTCTGGGTTAGATTAGATGGTAATACTAACCACTGTTCTTTTTTGAGGGATTGGATACATTCATGTAAGAAGGCCCATACAGATGGGCACGTCATTAAATCTGGAAAGGATCGGGATTTCAATTTGAGGTTCTTGTTTGGGTTGGTCTGTAATGAAGTAGGGTTAATGCCACGTTTGATTGTCTCGATAGAGTCAATTCTGGTGTCGGGGTCTGGTGACTCTGTTGCTCCCTCGTCATAGAGGAGCATCAGGTCACGCAATGCTCTAAATTCTGCCATAGTGAAATTCTTGGTTCTCTCTGCTAGTTTTTTCTCCAAATTCAGCTTTTTGCGATCGTGATCGAAAATATAGCTGAAGGTCAAATTCCTAGCGAAAAGGTAGAGATCTTTAATTGTCTCATATATGTCAATAGGCTCCGAAGGGCAGAAGCCCAAACCTAACTGAAGAACCTGTTCCTCCTCTAAAAATAACGAGTAAGATGTCAAATTAATGATGTTGAGTGTGTGAATATTGTCAGTTACATCTGCGGTGGTGGATTGTGGGAGGTGCCTGGCATGGGGGCTTTTTGTACAAATGCGTCTAGGTTCCCCTGTCTGTTGGAAGGGGCAGTGGTTGGTGAGTGTATTTACTGAACATGTTAATTACTCCAATATCATGTTATATGACCTTGTATTACCTCTCATTAATATATGTATGTAATTTCAACTGTTTTACCTTTTAGATACTATATTTGGGCGCCTCCTGAGGAAGCGGCATCGCCGTGAAACTGTTGAGGCTTACGTCCTTAAGTATATCAACTTGCCTTCATATACCCATGCGGGCTCCTTATATTGCTATCTCAGAATACATTGTTCTGTAATACTTCTTAAAATTGTCCTGTTATCAATCTGTATTCTTTATATAGATTTTTTATTGTTTATAATTTAATAAATTGGTAATTTTATCTATATTGTATTTTTTCATGAGGTACCGCAACAGTCCACATTCTTTCCTATGGGGAGGTAGGACTTGTTTGGAGTAGTCCTTGCTACTTTCTCCCCAATTCCTCAAATGACAAAACCTCTAAGGATGATGGTACCCGTTAATTGAATAACCCCCAGTCTAAACATTGTGGCATCAACTTGTAACTATATTTTAAACTAGGATAATCAATAGTATTTTTACAAAAGCAAAATAATTGGTGTCCAAACTTTACATCAATAAGCACACACAAATCCTATGTGTTTCCTAGGGCAGCGTCCACTTTATTATAATCATATGTGTATCTAATAGTATGTCCTTAACCACTTAAGGACCAAGCCTATTTCTGACACTTGTTGCTTACTAGATAAAACAGTATTTTTTTGCTAAGAATTACTTAGAACCCCAAACATTATATATATCTTTTTAGGAAAGACTCTGGAGAATAAAATGGCGGCCATTGCAATATTTTATGTCCCTATTTGTGTATTTGTGCAGAGGTCTTTCAAACGGAATTTTTTGGGAAAAAATTCACTTCACTGAATCTAAAAAAACTAAACAGTTAGTCCAATTTTTTGTATATAGTGAAAGATGATGTTACGCCAGTAAATAGATAACTAACATGTTATGGTTTAAAATTGCGCACACTCGTGGAATGGTGTCACTGTCAAACTCTGGTACATAAAAATCTCCATTTTATTGGTTGCTAGTTTAGAGTTACAGAGGAAGTCTTTTACTAGAATTATTCCTCTCGCTCTGGCGATCACGGTGATACCTCACATGTGTGATTTGAACACTGTTTACATTTGCGGGCGCAACTTACATATGCGTTTTCTTTGGTGCGCAAGCGCGCAGGGACGGGGACCCAAAATCCCTCCTTTGCACTTAAAAGTATTCAAAATACCAAAATCGGCAATTGAGAATACTGTCGATTTTTAAAAACTGACAGCCAAGTAAACTGGGAGTGACGTTGTGACGTTGCTTCTGGGTTACTACATTGGAGACTCAATTGAAGCCAAATCTGGTTTTGTTTGGGTCTTGGACCAGCAGGAAGGCGTGCCGGCTGGTCTCTCGGGTTTCCTAGAGGGACGGGAGACTCGGGCAGAGCAGCGAAAGGCGGTGGGAGGGGAGCACGTCCCCTCCCGCTGCCTGGCATAATGGCCGAGCGGCTGCAGAGCCAACTGCCAGCTCTAAAGTACGGTACTGGAGTGAAGCCTGCAGCTGCAGGCTTCACCCAGGTACATTCACTGCCTCAAACCAACGTACAGGTACGTTGATTTGCGTGAAGTGGTTAAATGATAAACACATCAGTATAATTTTGACTATATAATGCATCTATTAAGTTTTTCACAGCAGTTACCCAACCCTTTAAGGCAAGGGTCTCCAAACGTTCTAAGCAAAGGGCCCGTTTACTCTAATTTAGACTTTAGGGGGTAAACAATGCCCCATCTTTGGTATAAGGCTGGGTTCACATTTGCTGTGGCCGTAGGTCACAGCAGGGGGGTCCGGTGCATCCCTGTTCACCGTTTCAGGTTCGAATCAGGTCTGAGTTTTTGCCTAAATTTGCACCTGAAACGGAGCCAAAGACGCACAGGGCCCTTCTGCAATTCAGACCACGGCCACCCCGGAGGTGTGTAAACAGGCTCCATTGAGAGGTGGTCACACTCTTCTGTCATGCAAAATGGATGTAAAAAACCTGCATCCAATTCGCATCAGTGTGAACCCGGCCTAGGGGGGAGCATTAGATATTGTCAGTGGGAGGAATAGTGCCCCATTATTGGTTTCAGTGGGAGGAACAGTGCCCCATAATTGGTGTCAGTGGAAAGAATAGTGCTCCATTGTTGGGGTTAGTGGCAGGAATAATGCCAGGGCCAGATGAAGGCAAGCAAAGAGCTGCATCCAGTCCCCAGGCCGCAGTTTGGAGACCACTGTTTTAAGACATAAATCCACATATGGAATTGCTATTTAACATATATCAGACTCTAATGCCCCATACACACGGTCGGATTTTCCGACGGAAAATGTGTGATAGGACCCTGTTGTCGGAAATTCCGACCGTGTGTAGGCTCCATCACAAATTTTCCATCGGATTTTCCGACACACAAAGTTTGAGAGCAGGATATAAAATTTTCCGACAACAAAATCCTTTGTCGGAAATTCCGATCGTGTGTACACAAATCCGACGGACAAAGTGCCACGCATGCTCAGAATAAATAAAGTGATGAAAGCTATTGGCCACTGCCCTGTTTATAGTCCCAACGTGTTTTACGTCACCGCGTTTAGAACGATCGGATTTTCCGACAACTTTGTGTGACCATGTGTATGCAAGACAAGTTTGAGCCAACATCTGTCAGAAAAAATCCTAGGATTTTGTTGTCGGAATGTCCGAACAAAGTCCGACCGTGTGTACGGGGCATTAGTGTAGTGTTGCATTTTAGCAGTTCAGACGTGTGCCCGCATTTTTTCTGGTGCACTTCCTAGCACATTGGCATCACTTCCGGCAATGTCATTGGATTGTGTGCGATTTGGCGTCATGTTGGATGCTCATTTATAAGGAGCTATAAGGAGGTGGGCTCTCCTCTTTTCCTCTTCTTTTCCCCTTCGTACATGCGTACATGGGGAATCTGCTCCCCAGCATGGGTTGACTGTGGAATTACCCCACCACCTGTAAGTGAAATGTATCCTTGGGCGGATATGTGGTTTGGTCTCTTTTTTGGGAGGGGGTAAGGGGCCCCATTTTCCCCAGGTGGTCTTGCTTGTCTGATGGCTTTTTCCAACTATTTTATTCAGACCACCTGCAGACCTCTAGCCCTTCTTTTCACACCTGGATATAGGTGTAGCACCCTGGGGTTTAGTCAGGGATGCTCCTCACAAATTTACTTGCCAGGAGTAGTTACCCTGGTCAATTGTTAGAGGTCCATTGATTTCTCCCTAAGTTTGACCTTGTTGTACTTTTCTCTTCTACCACTAGGTGGCCGGGCACTTGGTGGTACTAGATATGAGAAGGGCAACCCAAGGCCAGGTTATGGGTATTTCAGCCAATGGGAAGGGGTTTTCTTGAATCCCTTGGCATGCTGGGAGAGCCTATATATTCGGGTGGAATCAGGTGATCTCTGTTCTGTGCCACCTGGATGGCTATCTGGGTGGACGTGTGCCATGTGCCATGTGCCCCAGGCTGCTAGGCAGGAGATTGGGCCTATCCCAGGGGTGCCTGGCTGCCAGGCTGTGTGAGGGCCTATCCAGAAGAAAGAGGGCAGCGCAGGGTTGGGATTGCGACTTGCAGTCCAACCAGAAGTGACGGTTCTGTCGGCTGGAGAACCTGTCATGGTCAGAGGTAGAGGGGAAGCTGTCGCCACTAAGGGACCAAACACCTTGTTACCAGGAACCACAGTGAGTAACTGAAGCAAGTACAGAAGCAGCATTCTCACCGAACGGCAATGGTGGAGAACTGGCAAACTTCAGGCGGTGATCAAGTCAGGGACTCAACCAGCAGGGGTGACGCTCGCAGAGCAGCCTTATGTGTCAAGCCAGGGACTGAGCCGGTCAGCAGGGGTGAAGCTTGAGAAGTAGTATCTGGAGTGCCAAGCTAGGGACCCAGCAGGGAAGCTTGGGTGACGCTTGAGGGAGATACCACCGCAAAGATTGCAGGAGCTCAAGGGATTCAGAGTCAGTGAATCAGAGGGTCTAGTGCAGTGATGGCGAACCTTGGCACTCCACATGTTTTTGAACTACATTTCCCATGATGCTCTTGCACTCTGCAGTGTAGTTGAGTATCATGGGAAATGTAGTTCCAAAACATCTGGAGTGCCAAGGTTCGCCATCACTGGTCTAGTGAGATCGGGAGCACAGCACTGAAGAACTACAAGAGGCAGTTGTAGTGAAGCTGAAGGAACTGTTAAGTTTGGGTTAGGAACTGTTAAAGACTGTTACCATAGGAGACAGCATTCTCAGATGTGCAGCACGTGCAGATGTGGTTCCTTGCTGGGGTCTTTCTCTGCACGGCTGCCCTCCTATTGAAGTCTTGGAGTCTGCCAATTGAATCTGCAACTACTTATTGTGTCCTGGCCCTAACCCTCTTTCCCCTCAAAATATAAAAAAGGACTCTTTAGAGAAATAAAACCTCTATTACATCCAAGAATTGTCTGGTTCCCAATAACTTTATCCACCTTACACCCACTATGCCTCACAACCCACCACATACAGAAGGATGTCAGCTATCTTTGGCCTGGAAAGTTCTCATTAGACTGGATGAGACCAAAGACCTTGCTGCATAGGGAATCATGAATTATCTATGTATTTGGTTTCAATTTACACTAAGGGTCTGATATATGCAGTGGCGGCTGGTGCTCATTTTTTTTGGGGGGGTGTTAAACAAACCCACCATTGCCCCGCCACCTGTCTGCTCACTCATTCGCCTGCCCACCAGCCAGCCCGCCAGCCCCGCACTTATGCTATTCAGGTCACGGGCAGCTTTCCCGGCTCCACCTCAAGGCCAATCCGGTTGCGTCTCCTCCTGGCCAATCTGGCCTTAGCACCTGCTTCCTGTCCTGATTGGCCAGGAGGAGAAGCAGGAAGACAATAGCGAATGTTGATTTGCTAATGTCACAAGTGGGTAGGCTCTGCGACCCCGAGCCCAACCTTTTTGAAGCCAATTAGAGCCTCAGGCTCTAATGATGTGCTTCAAAAAAAAAATCAATGCATCCGGCACCCCGCATAGAGATTAGGGGAGTGGTGCCCCTGCGCCCCTCATGGGCCGGCCACTGCTGGATATATGTTAAATGACAATTCCATATGAGGTATGGTGATGAATGTCTTAAAGGATTGGACAACTGCTGTAGCTCACTTAAATGGAACTTCACTCTACCATTCAACATTGACTATTTTTAATCCTCATGCTGCTAGCATTAGTACATAGATAGAAAAGTATATCATATTTACTTGTGTTAAACTTTTTCTTTTACATTACAGCTACTTCCTGGTTTCTTGACTAGACTAGACCCAGCAGGGATGCCTGCTAGAACCCACCAGAGATGCCCACTAGACCATGGATGCCAATCAGTGGCCATTAGGGATGCCAATCTATGCCCATCAGTAATGCCTGTCAGTGCCTTCTCACTAGTGCTGTCTATCAGTGCCATCTATCAGTGCCACTTATCAGTGTCACCTATGAGTGCCCATCAGTGCCACCTATGAGTGCCCATCAGTGCCACCTATCAGTGCTGCTTATTAATGCCCATCAGTGCTGCATATACAGTATCTCACATAAGTGAGTACACCCCTCACATTTGTGTAAATATTTTATTCTATCTTTTCATGTGACAACACTGAAGAAATGACACTTTGCTACAATGTGAAGTAGTGAGTGTACAGCTTGTATAACACTGGGGAGCTACAGTTCATTGAGGGAACCATGAATGCCAACATGTACTGTGACATACTGAAGCAGAGCATGATCCCCTCCCTTTGGGGACTGGGCCACAGGGCAGTATTCGAACTTGATAACGACCCCAAACACAACTCCAAGATGACCACTGCCTTGCTAAAGAAGCTGAGGGTAAAGGTGATGGAAAGGCCAAGCATGTCTCCAGATCTAAACCCTATTGAGCATCTGTGGGACATCCTCAAACGGAAGGTGGAGGAGCGCAAAATCTCTTACATCCACCAGCTCTGTGATGTCATCATGGAGGAGAGGAAGAGGACTGCAGTGGCAACCTGTCAAAATGCAAAGCTGGAAATTTGACTGGTCAGGAAGGGGTGAAAGTGCCCTGTATTGAAGTGGTTAATGGATGCATCATGTGATAATTACAATTATAATTTGTTTCTGTTTTAAGGACACATTTAAGTTGATCTGCTAAAACTGGAGAGTGCAAAATCTGGTGCAGCTCTGCACAGAAACCAATCAGCATTCAAGTTTTATTGTCAAAGCTTAATTGAACAAGCTGAAGTTAGAAGGTGATTGGCTGCCATGCACAGCTGAAGCAGATTTTGCATTCTCCAGTTTTAGTAAATGAACCCCTTTATTAGATGCACATACTTCCATGTCAAAATGAACGCTGCTCCAGAAAACACATTGAATAGATTAGATGTGCACAGATTCAGGCCGGATTCACACTATTGGGAATTGGATGTGGCTTCCATGCATCCAATTCACAATAGCAGGAGAATGTGACCATCTCTCTATGGACCTGGTTCACATATCTCCGATGAGGCTCCGGTGCAAATTTGCACAGGGGTCCTGTGCGCCTTTTGGTCAGTTTCAGGTCTGAATTCAGCCCGGGCTTAAATTGGACCTGAAACGGTGAAAGGGGGCGCACAGGACCCCTGCCGGGAGCCGCATCGGCATCCAGTGTGAACCCAGCCTACATTAGATATGCACAGTCTTCATGTGTGATTATTATATGATATATATATTTTGGACATCAATTTTTTGGTATAATGTTGATATTTTGAAATTTGATATAATATGTTTTGCTTTGTAATATACTATTGATTATCATAGTGTAATAGAATGACACACATACCAATAGTCCTCACATTGGTAGGATTTTGTTTACATACTCAAGGGACCCTTTTCTTATTTTATAATATTATAAGTCTGCCTGAATTTAGGGTTTATGTATAATTAAAAATTTAGATTTTTTTTTTTAAGCATGGTTTATCTGACCCTACTTTCACCAAAATATCCCTTTCTTCCTCTTTATGAATTACCGGTATATGACCAGTGTGGTTGTAAAACCTCACATAGACCAAGTGATGTGACTGGCCTCAGGTGATACACAGAGATAACACAAATCCTGCTACATAAGTTCTACCTGTTTTTCTGCAGTCTTCACTACACCCGTTCAAAGTCAAGATATTACTCTCATTTAACCCTGGTTCACACTGACAGTGGGAATTAAACTGTGTGAGTTCAGCTGAACTCGCATGATTTCATTCCCACATGTCAGTCCCAACTTCGGGGACGATTTCAGAGACATCTGTGCGGGTTGTTGCACAGATGTCAATGGGAATCGCACTCCGAAGTCACCAAAAGTAGTACAGACACTACTTTTGGGAATCGGTGCAGCTGGGCACCGATTCAGATGGTGCCATTGCTGGCAATTGCCGCCAATTTGGCATGCGATTTGGCAAATCGCTCCAATGTGAACCAGGGCTCAATGTCATTTGTCTGAGAACTCAGAAAAAAGGGGACGGAGAGCTGAAGTTACACACTGGAGAGCTCAGTGAGGAGAGCCCTGAGATCTGATTGGAGGGAAGGGACACACCCCCCTCCACACAGCACACAGGAACAGAGCTGAGGCTATCAATCTGCTGGAGCTCTCTACCCTGTCACCATTTTTCTCTTGGTGTCAGGAAAACTTGGCAGAAGTGACTCATGCTGATAGCAGAGGAAGAGGAAGGAAGCAGCAGACAGAAAGGACACTTAGTGCTCTGGATTCAGATGAGTACACAATATAGAGGGATATGCTTTGTTCATATTTCATGTCTTTAGTTTGCAACCACTTTAACATGGGATATGGTGAACACATTTTTGACATATTTTGTTTAAATGTTACATTCCTCTGATATACTTCCCCCATCTGTTTAACTCACATGATATTGAAGCAGTGCCGCCTCCCGAACAATAAAGCCTACTCAAAGGGCTGCAGGGAGGCAACACTCAAGGGGTTAAAGAGTATAAGCCCATGAAAAATGTGAAAAAAAAAAACATTTTAAACTGGAATTCACACTGGTATATTATTTCAGACTGGTGATTATTTTATTAAAAGAGCTCAATTTGTGTATGTTACCTTTTCTACAGATCCACCAAATGACAGCTGCAATTATCCCAAACAGCACAACTGCTATGACAACACTGATAATAATAATGGCCACATAAGATGAGGACTCTGGAGAAATAGAAGACAATAATAACTGAATTATTATACTATATAATAATTAATAACAATAATTATTAATTGAATTAACTCTTTAAGAAGGTAGAACTTGTTACTAGCACATACATGAGGGATATACGTTATCACATAAAGAATACCTGATTGGAATTCCTGATTATTCACACCTTGATAGGTGAGCTGGAAGTCCTCCTGTAGAGGTTCTTGTAGGGATACATGTTGGATTCTGCAGGAGAACGTTTTGTTCCGGTCGTCATCGTTCGGTGTGATTGTCACTGTGTTGTTCACTTGATACGTTCCATTGTCATATTGGAGTGGCTTTCCCATGGACTGATTCTTCAGAACTTCTCCATCTTTATACCATGTGACATTAATATTATTAGGGAAGAATCCATTGGCCATACAGGTCAGGTTGTTCTCTGTATTTCTCTGGACACTCTTATCAAGTATGAAGAGTAGAGGTCGGGCTGTAGAGGACATAGGGATGGTTAATGAAGTTGTACTTTAGATACATAAGAATGTTTTGATCCACAACTAGTTAAAAAAAATACATCTGTGAACAATAGGAATAATAAGGGACATTGAAGGAGAAGCTTGTTTGGTTGTACTTCTCCTGTGGATCACAGGAGTGCAGTTCATTTTGCACTCCTTGTGACCCATTTTCAGCAGACAGCGGGCTGAAACCTGCTGTCAGCTAATGTCACAGAGCCGGTCCAGGCTCAGGAAGGATCGCGACCATATGGTCGGGACTTACTCACATGCCTGGGCCAGAAACCAGCTCAGCCTCTCAGCAAGCCGCTGAGAACCTGAGCAGGCCACTCCCACCCCATCCCCAGATCAGCGCTCCAGTGAGTGTGGAGGGAGGGTGCAGAACAGAGAGTCAGTGACTGACAGTGACCAGCTCTCTGCTCAGGGAGCTGTGAGAACCGAGTGATCGGTTTTAAACCTGATTCAGAAAGCAGGAACGATCCTACTGCAGACCTGGAGGAGGTAAGTGTAATGTGCAAGTCAGGTCTTCTTGCCGGTTTTTGAAAGCATACAGTCCCACTGAAGTTTATGGGGATTTCTTGACTACTGTAGAGAGCCTAAGGGAAAGGGGTGAGGAGTAGAAAGATCCAAAATGATGTCATACATCAAAGGAGTCTTCATCAGTATTTTCTTTTCTTTCATCTGGGAGGAGTGGAAGAAGGGCTTTTTCATCTAAGCAAACCTGCGTGCCTGAGCTAAGGGGAGAGGGATTCCAGGAAGTAAATGCTACATGAATCTGCCCTTATTCAAGATGGCCATGGCTACATATGCTAGTCAGGGTGTTTTTCAAAGTGATTTCTCAACAAAATAACATACATATATGGAAGGAGCTCTAGATCGAAAGATGAAAGATTCCAAATTAATTTATCGATATTGTGTTAAAAGACAGTCAAAGCATTTCAGGGATCAAAGGAACTCCCCCTTTCTTGGGTGGGTGCATGTGATCAGCACAGGGCCAATAAGCACTGTCCAGACAGAGGGTCAGGGGTCCCGCATCCTCATAGGACAATCAGAAGAGAATGAAAACTCCTCCTACAAGCTTTGACCAGGAACTGATATAAGTCACAAGACTGCTATATACTGCTAATGAGAAAAGGTATTTAGCAGTTTATATTTATTAAAATACTTGCATTTCCATGTTCTGTGTACTGTGGGAGACCAGATATAGTAAGTGCAGGGTCCTGGGTTTAGTAACACTTTAAGCCTTGGTGAAGGGAGAATTCCTTTGACCCCCAAAACTCGCTGGCTGTCTTTTAACACATCTCAATAAATGAATTTGGACTCTTAACTTTTATTCTGGCTCTCCTTCTATGTATGAATGCAGTGTTTTTTTAATGGTAACCCACTGGAGGGTAGCCTTGTCTGTTGTAAGTAGGGATGAGCTTCGTGTTCGAGTCGAACTCATGTTCGACTCGAACATCGTCTGTTCGCCCGTTCGCGAACAGGCGGTGTTTGGCCAATTATGGCTCAGGGGATTTAGTACACGCCCCACACTGTAAAAGGCCGCCTGCACGGCGGCCCTGTGTAACGTGTGTTCCAGCATTGAGAGAGATAGACAGAGAGACAGTGTCATTTGATTTAAGTTAGATAGATTAGGCAGGACAGTCAGTGAGTTAGCTGCACTTACAGTGTATTGTGTATATATATGCATCCCAGGTGTTGTGTATATATATATATATATATATATATATATATATATATATATACACTGTATTCAGTTTAGCTAGATCTGTTCCTGTTATCTTGCTACTGACAGGCAGGCTTGTCTTGTTACAGTATTTACAGCTACCTGAAGAAAATTGCTGGTGTTCTTTTGATCCTATTAGTACCACAGTCAGGCAGCTAGACTATTTACAGTTAGTGTAGTGCGTCCTCCTCACAGTTTTCAGTTAAAGCTACAAGTTAGTTTAGTGCGTCCTCCTCACAGTGTTCCGCTAAAACTACAAGTTAGTGTAGTGTGACCTCTGCACAGTGTTCAGCTAAAGCTACAAATTAGTGTAGTGCGTCCTCTGAACAGTGTTCAGCTAAAACTACAAGTTAGTGTAGTGCGAGCTCTGCACAGTGTTCAGCTAAAGCTACAAGTTAGGGTATATGTGCAAACGAGAATATCTGGACAGCCGCACTCCAGGAAGTAATAATCCAAGTTTCTTTATTTTAAAATCAGGAACACATCAGATACAGGACATCATAGACAGAGTGTACAGATCATAGATCATATGAGTAAGCACTTGGACAAGTGTGAAACGCGTTATCCTATGATCTGTACACTCTGTCTATGATGTCCTGTATCTGATGTGTTCCTGATTTTAAAATAAAGAAACTTGGATTATTACTTTCTGGAATGCGGCTGTCCAGATCTTCTCGTTTGCACATAGTCTCTACTAGCATGAGCCAGGACCTGGAACCTCTCATCTCTGGAGAGCAAGATCAGCTTTACACCTGGTGAGACCTAAACTAGTGCGGGGATAACTTTTGTATTACAAGTTAGGGTAGTGCATCCTCCTCACAGTGTTCAACTAAAGCTACAAGTTAGTGTAGTGCGTCCTCCTCACAGTGTTCAGCTAAAACTACAAGTTAGTGTAGTGCGACCTCTGCACAGTGTTCAGCTAAAGTTACAAGTTAGTGTAGTGCGTCCTCTGAACAGTGTTCAGCTAAAACTACTAGTTAGTGTAGTGCGAGCTCTGCACAGTGTTCAGCTAAAGCTACAAGTTAGTGTGGTGCGTCCTCTGAACAGTGTTCAGCTAAAGCTAAAAGTTAGTGTAGTGCGTTCTCCTCACAGTGTTCAGCTAAAACTACAAGTTAGTGTAGTGCGACCTCTGCACAGTGTTCAGCTAAAGCTACAAGTTAGTGTAGTGCGTCCTCTGAACAGTGTTCAGCTAAAGCTACAAGTTAGTGTAGTGCGTCCTCCTCACAGTGTTCAGCTAAAACTACAAGTTAGTGTAGTACGACCTCTGCACAGTGTTCAGCTAAAGCTACAAGTTAGTGTAGTGCGTCCTCCTCACAGTGTTCAGCTAAAGCTACAAGTTAGTGTAGTGCAACCTCTGCACAGTGTTCAGCTAAAGCTACAAGTTAGTGTAGTGCGTCCTCTGAACAGTGTTCAGCTAAAGCTACAAGTTAGTGTAGTGTGTCCTCTGAACAGTGTTCAGCTAAAGCTACAAGTTAGTGTAGTGTGTCCTCCTCACAGTGTTCAGCTAAAACTACAAGTTAGTGTAGTACGACCTCTGCACAGTGTTCAGCTAAAGCTACAAGTTAGTGTAGTGCGTCCTCTGAACAGTGTTCAGCTAAAGCTACAAGTTAGTGTAGTGCAACCTCTGCACAGTGTTCAGCTAAAGCTACAAGTTAGTGTAGTGCGTCCTCTGAACAGTGTTCAGCTAAAGCTACAAGTTAGTGTAGTGTGTCCTCTGAACAGTGTTCAGCTAAAGCTACAAGTTAGTGTAGTGTGTCCTCTGAACAGCGTTCAGCTAAAGCTACAAGTTATATATATATATATATATATATATATATATATATATATATATATGGCTACAGGCCATTAGTATGTTTGGAAGACCAACAAGGAGAGGCAGACAGTCGCAGGCCAATAAAAGAGGGCAAGCAGGCTCTGTGTCTAGAGGCAACAGTGCTGGTCGTGGAGACAGTGCATCCTCATCAGCACGTGGCCGTGGGACACGCTTGGCCTTTTTTTCGGCAGCTGGCCGTGTTGAGCCGC
The DNA here is from genome assembly GCA_037952835.1 of Lithobates septentrionalis. Lineage (NCBI taxonomy): Eukaryota > Metazoa > Chordata > Amphibia > Anura > Ranidae > Lithobates > Lithobates septentrionalis. The sequence continues at coordinate 5,534,648 of JBBDGP010000149.1, forward strand.
AACATGCAGAAGACTTGGTCGAGTGGATGACCAAGCCGTCTTCATCCTCCTCATCCTCTCTCACCCATGCTCAAGGTACTTTGTCTGGCAAAGCAGCTGCCCACACGGCCTGTTCCTTTGGCTCAATGGCATCAGTGACTCCTTCCCTAGCCCCACCATATCCCCCTGAGGAGTCCCTCGAACTGTTTGAACACAGTGTTGGGTACATGCTCCAGGAGGATGCCCAGCGTTTAGAAGGCTCTGATGATGATACTGAGCTAGATGAAGGCAGTAACGTGAGCAAGAAGGACAGCATACTGGCAGTCATGCTCCCCCTGCTGCAGCATACTGCCAGGTTTGCTCCAGTGATGAGGAGGGAGGGGATGATGAGGTCACTGACTCAACGTGGGTGCCTGATAGGAGAGAGGAGGAGGAGGCACATCACCAATGAGGCAGGATGCCCTCCAGGGGCCAGCCTAAGGGCAGCACACTGACTGCATCGCACCCCAAAGCTCCGCATGTGCAGGGTGCTGCTGTCTCTGCGCGTTATTCCAAAAGTTGTTTGGTGTGGGCCTTTTTTGAGACGAGTGCATCAGATCGCACCGCTGCTGTTTGCAACATATGTCTCAAGCGTATCTCGCGTGGCCAAAACATCTCCCGCTTGGGCACCACATGCTTGACCAGACATATGTTGACCTGCCATGCAGTTCGTTGGCAAGAGTATCTAAAAGACCCACACCAAAGAACAAAGAGGACCTCTCCTTGCTCCTCATCAGCTGAGATCTCCAACCCACTATACTTTCAGTCCTCTCTGAGACCTGCACTGAGGATGAAGGTGTAGAATTAGGTGTGTCACAGCCAAGTACTTGTGGGCAATCTGCTTTCGGTACACCGACGTCAGATTGTACCAGGCAAATTTCCCTGTCCGAGCTGCTGCACTGCCGAAAGAAGTTCGCTCCCAGCCATCCACATGCCCAGCGGTTGAATGCTAGCTTGGCAAAATTGCTACTTCAACTGCTACCTTTTCAGTTGGTAGACTCTGCCCCCTTCCGTGAGTTTGTGGAATGTGCGGTTCCTCAGTGGCAGGTACCCAAACGCCACTTTTTCTCACGGAAGGCGATTCCGCTCTCTACCGGCATGTGGAAGGCAATGTCCATGCCTCGCTGGACAGGGTGGTCAGCGGTAAGGTGCATATTGCCGCTGACTCATGGTCCAGCAGGCATGGACAGGGACGTTACCTAAGTTTCACCGCGCATTGGGTGACTCTGCTGGCAGCTGGGAAGGATGCAGGACAAGGTGCAGTAGTGTTGGAGGTTGTTCTGCAACCACGCCTCCAAAATGCCACTACTAATGATTGTGACACACCTCTCTCCTCACCCCCTCCTCTTCTTCCTCCATGGCCTCTTCCTGTGCTTTGTCCTCGGAACCAGCGGTGCTCCGTAGGCGTTTAAGGGGCTACGCAAGTACGCAGGCCAAAAGATGCCATGCAGTGCTTGAGCTGGTGTGCTTGGGGGACAGGAGCCACACTGGGGCAGAGGTTCTGTCAGCTCTGCAGGGGCAGGTTCAGAGGTGGTTGACGCCACACCAACTTAAGGCAGGAATGATGGTTTGCGACAATGGCACCAACCTCCTCTCCACCCTCCGACAGGGACAACTGACCCATGTGCCCTGTTTGGCTCACATCCTTAACTTGGTGGTGCAGTGGTTCTTGGGCAGGTAACCGGGCTTACAGGATGCCCCGAGGCAGGCCAGGAAAGTCTGTGTGCATTTCCGGCGGTCATATAATGCCAGTGCTCCTATCAGACTCCTACTTACCAGACCGGTGAGTCCGCTTGGGCAGAGAGTAGGCTCCCTTACGCGTCCGACTCGCGGCCCCTGGTAAGGTAACAGGAAGCACAGGAGTGCGGAGTGGTATGAGAGCCTGTGAACTAGAGTCCAGATGCTGGTGGAATAGCAGTCTATGAACAGCAGGTGCAGGCTGGAACACAGGCGATGAGACTGAGCAGGATGGTCAGGAGACAGGCTGGGTTCGGCAACAGACGGGCAACAAGGTACAATAGGAGCAGGCAGAAGCGGAGTCAAACAGGCCAAGGTCGGGTACAGGCAGCAAGAAGGGGAATCCAAGGGCAATCCGGGTCGTCAGGAGATCAGGTAAACAGGAAGACAAGACAGGAAACAGGAACTACGGCACAGGAAGCTGATGATCAGGCAGCATTGAACAGAGTGCCTGACAAACTTAAATAGGCCGGCTTGCTCACAGGCACTCCCTCTGGTGGCCAATCCCATGACCAGCAAGGTGAGCTCTCTGACAGTGCCCCCTCCCCAAGGGCAGCCTCCGGATGCCCAGCCGGGCCAACCTGGAGGCATGAACATTTCTGAAAGTCTGCAAAAGTTCCGGGGCATGCAAATTGTTTTCTGGTTCCCAGGAATTGTCCTCCGGACCATACCCCTTCCATTTGATAAGATACTGTATTTGATTGCGCCTTTTCCTACAGTCCAGGATAGCCTCGATTTCAAACTCCTCCTCGTTATTGATCATAACAGGCTTAGGAGGACTGGTACTACGGTTGGGGAAAGGATCAGGAGCGACCGGTTTCAGTAAGGACACATGGAAAACCGGGTGTATTTTGAAGGAGTCCGGCAGACTGAGCTCGTACGCTACGTTGTTTATTTTTCTTCTCACCGAGAAGGGTCCCATGAATTTAGGCCCTAGTTTCCTAGAAGGGCAAGCCATTTTTAAGTTAGTTGTGGACAGCCATACTTGATTGCCAGGTTCCAGGATAAGCTCCCCGCGCCTCTTCTTGTCGAACGTCTTTTTATAAGAAGCCTGGGATTGGGCCATTGTTTCCTGCAGAAGTTTGTTGTTGGTAGAGAAGAATTCCAATGTCTCGGTCACTGCAGGGAGAGAACATTCAGGTATTGAGCTGGGTAGAAAGGAGGGATGAAATCCATAATTGGCAAAAAATGGCGTCTGGTTGATGGCTGAGTGCAGGGAGTTATTGTATGAAAACTCCGCAACTGGTAGCAGAGAAACCCAGTCATCCTGGGAAAAGGCAGAGAAACAACGGAGGTATTGCTCCAAGGTTTGGTTGGTTCTCTCCGTCTGGCCGTTTGTCTGAGGGTGATAGGCTGAAGAGAACGCTAACTCAATTTCGAGGGAACCACACAATGCCTTCCAGAACCTGGAGGTGAATTGGACACCCCGGTCCGAGACGATATTAGAGGGAACCCCGTGTAATCTCACAATTTCTTTAATGAAGATCTTCGCCGTTTCCACGGCTGAGGGTGTGCCTTTCATAGGCAAGAAGTGGGCCATTTTTGACAATCTATCAATTATGACAAAGATGGTAGAGAAGCCTTCGGATGGGGGCAGTTCCACAATGAAATCCATCGCGATCATTTTCCAAGGTCTGTCAGGGATGGGCAAGGGTTTCAGTAAGCCCCAGGCCTTCGTCCGAATATTCTTGCTTCGGGCACATGTGTGGCAGGAACTGACGTAATTCCTACAGTCCTCGGCCAACTGTGGCCACCAAAAGGTGCGCTGCACCAGTTCGGTTGTCTTCTGAGCCCCGAAGTGCCCAGCCAACTTGTGGTCATGGCAAAGCTCTAGTACTGGTACCCTAAGGCTCTCAGGAACCATGATCTTCTCCTGATGCCAGAGTAAACCATCTCTTAGGCTGGTCTCAGTGGGTTGGGGTATAGTTGTGGAAGCTTGCCTTATTCTGGAGATTAAATCCCCCTGAAGTAATAAAAAATTTCCTGCAGGCAGGATAGTGTCCGGAGGGACGGTTTCTTTGGAGTCATGGAACATTCGTGAGAGAGCGTCTGGTTTGATGTTTTTGGAGCCGGGTCTGTAGGTAATATGAAATTGAAAGCGAGAGAAGAAGAGCGCCCATCTGGCTTGTCGCGGTTTTAGTCTCTTGGCAGATCTCAGATATTCCAAGTTCTTGTGGTCCGTGTAGATTAGAATAGGATGTACAGCACCCTCCAAAAGATAGCGCCACTCCTCCAGAGCCGTCTTGATGGCCAGAAGCTCCCGGTCTCCTACATCGTAGTTTCTTTCAGACACCGATAATTTGCGAGAAAAAAAAGCTATTGGAAACAGAAGGGCCTTGGGGCCCTGACGTTGGGAGAGTACAGCTCCTACTGCGACCTCTGAGGCGTCAACCTCCAACACGAATGGCAAGGCAGAGTTAGGGTGTTTGAGGATGGAGGCCGACGTGAATAATCCTTTTAATTTTTCAAAGGCCAATTGAGCCCTAGGGGTCCAGCAGAATCGGGTTCCTTGTCTTGTTAATTCAGTAATGGGGGCGATGATCTTGGAAAAGTCTCTGATGAATTTCCTATAGAAATTGGAAAATCCAACGAAGCGTTGGACCCCCTTCTTGTCCGTAGGTGCGGGCCAGTCCAGTATGGCGGACACCTTTTGAGGGTCCATTTTAATACCTTCCACTGAAATGATGAGCCCCAGGAATTGGATGCATTGGAGTTCAAATTCACATTTATCGAGTTTAGCATACAGCCCGTGTTGCCTGAGCCGGGCGAGGACATTCCGGACGTGCCTGCGATGATTAGTCAGTGATGATGAGAAAATGAGAATGTCATCGAGGTAGACGATGACGTAGAGATCCAAAAATTCCCGGAAGATGTCGTTCACAAAATGTTGGAATGTGGCTGGGGCATTGCATAGACCGAAGGGCATAACGCAATACTCGAAATGCCCAAAACGAGTGCGAAAAGCAGTTTTCCACTCGTCCCCCTCCCGGATACGGATTAAATTATAGGCTCCGCGAAGATCCAGTTTTGTGAAGACGGTTGCCGTTCCTAGCCTCTGGAATAATTCAGGCACCAGGGGTAAGGGGTAGCGATTCTTGATCGTTATCCGATTTAATTCCCGGTAGTCGATACATGGCCGAAGGGAATGATCTTTTTTTTCCACAAAGAATATGCCTGCGCCGGCCGGAGATGTGGACGGGCGGATGAACTTTTTCTTTAAATTCTCATCAAGGTATTGTTTTAGTGTATCCAATTCCTGCTCAGTCAATGGAAAGATCCTACCGAAGGGTACTTCGGTTCCAGGTAGCAGCTCTATAGGGCAATCATAGGGCCTGTGTGGCGGTAGAGTCTCAGCACCTTTCTTGCTGAATACATCAGAGAAATCTCGGTAGGGTTCTGGGATGGCTTGGTGTGAGTTGGTTTCAGGGTGTAGGCCGAGGAGTTGAGGTGTCTCATGGGCCATTCTTGGCTGGCAATGTTGTTGGCAATAATCAGACAGAAACTCCACTTTCCCAGAAACCCAGTTGATATGGGGGTTATGGCCCAGCAACCACGGCATGCCCAGGATGACAGGGAACAGAGGAGAGGAAATGACATCTAAACGGAGGAATTCCTGGTGTTGAGAGTTTATAGTAGCTATTATAGGGATAGTCTCTTAAATGACAGGACCGGAACGGAGGGCGGAACCGTCTGCAAGATGAACAGCCAGGCTCTGGGTCTTGAGTCGGAGTGGGATATCATGCTGAGCTGCAAAGGCCTGGTCCACGAAGCAGCTGCATGCTCCGGAATCAACGATGACTGGAACTTGGATAGCCTTTCCGGGAAGCTGCAAAGTGACAGAGATGGTAAGGTGAGTACTAGGTTTTGGCATGATAGTAGCACATATACGAGCAGAAGAACGACACTTACGCGTCTTGTTGGGGCAGACGCTGGCGTAGTGCCCAGGTTCCCCACAGTAGAGGCATAGGTTAAGGTTACGTCTTCGTAACTTCTCTTCGGGAGTCAAGGAAGGACGGAGCAGACCAAGCTGCATAGGCTCTGATGTGTCGAAAACTGGAGAGGTTGGAGGAGCCAAAGGCCTACTAGGAGGACTGGGAACCTGTGGAAGCATCCAAGTGGGTCGATAGGCACTGGTAGACCTTTCGGTGCGTCGTTCTCTCAGACGACGGTCAATTTGGATTGAGAGGTTAATTAATTCTTCCAGGGTCTGAGGTATCCCAACCCGTGCTAACTCGTCCTTGAGTGGATCGGACAAACCCATTCTAAAGTGATGACGCAGAGCCGCGTCATTCCATGTCGTATCGGAACTCCAGCGCCTAAATTCAACGGCATAGTCCTCCGCTGCCCTGCGGCCTTGCCGAAGGGAGTGCAGGGAAGCTTCAGCAGAAGCGGTTAGTTGAGGATCCTCATAAAGTTGAGACATCGCCAAGAAGAAGGCGTCCAGACTTTCCAGGGCATCCGACTTTTGTTCCAGAAGGTGATGGGCCCAGGTTTGAGGCTCACCGGACAACAGGGAAATAACAAAGCCCACTTTGGTGGCTTCTAGGGAGAAGGTCCGAGGCTGCAGAGCAAAATAGAGACTACATGCATTCCGGAATGCACGGTATTTACTACGGTCTCCAAAAAATCTCTCCGGTATAGGTACTTTGGGCTCTGGAGGGAGCATGACTACGGAGGGTGCCCCGGTTGCAGACGAAGTCCCCTGAGGATTGGTAGGTGCAGACAGGGCCTGAACACGTTCCTCTAGTCGGGTATAGCCATCCTGTAAACTTTTGACTGCTTGGGTTAATCCTGCCAAGTGTCTTCAAAGTTCGTCCATAGGGGAGGCCCCCTGCCCGGACTCGGTCATGGCTGCCTGATACTATCAGACTCCTACTTACCAGACCGGTGAGTCCGCTTGGGCAGAGAGTAGGCTCCCTTACGCGTCCGACTCGCGGCCCCTGGTAAGGTAACAGGAAGCACAGGAGTGCAGAGTGGTATGAGAGCCTGTGAACTAGAGTCCAGATGCTGGTGGAATAGCAGTCTATGAACAGCAGGTGCAGGCTGGAACACAGGCGATGAGACTGAGCAGGATGGTCAGGAGACAGGCTGGGTTCGGCAACAGACGGGCAACAAGGTACAATAGGAGCAGGCAGAAGCGGAGTCAAACAGGCCAAGGTCGGGTACAGGCAGCAAGAAGGGGAATCCAAGGGCAATCCGGGTCGTCAGGAGATCAGGTAAACAGGAAGACAAGACAGGAAACAGGAACTACGGCACAGGAAGCTGATGATCAGGCAGCATTGAACAGAGTGCCTGACAAACTTAAATAGGCCGGCTTGCTCACAGGCACTCCCTCTGGTGGCCAATCCCATGACCAGCAAGGTGAGCTCTCTGACAGCTCGGCTGGCAGACCTCCAAAAGGAATTTAACCTGCCCAAGAACCGCCTAATCTGTGACATGCCCACCAGGTGGAACTCAACGTTGGCCATGCTGCAGCGGCTGCAAACGCAGCAGAGGGCCATCAATGAGTACCTGTGCAACTATGGCACCAGGACAGGGTCAGGGGAGCTTGGTTTTTTTTCCCCACGCCAGTGGGCCATGATCAGGGATGCATGCACTGTCCTGTCACCATTTGAGGAGGCCACGAGGATGGTGAGCAGTGACAGTGCATGCATCAGTGACACTGTCCCCCTTGTCCACCTGTTGGAGCACACGCTGCGTGGAATAATGAACAGGGCACTTGAGGTAGAACAGAGACAGGAAAGGGAAGAATTCCTTAGCTCTCAAGGCCCCCTTTATCCAGACAGTGTTCCTGCGTGCCCGCCGATCACACAGGAAGAGGAGGAGGAGGATTGTGTCAGTATGGAGGTGGAGCCTGGCATCCAGCATCAGCAGCAGTCTTTAAGGGATCAGTCCCAAGAAACACATAGACTTGTACGTGGCTGGGAGGAGGTGGCTGCAGACCATGTCGTCCTTAGTGACCCAGAGGACTCCGGACCGAATGCCTCAGCAAACCTATGCTGCATGGCATCCCTGATCCTGCAAATCCTGCAAAAGGATCCTCGTATTCGTGGTATCAAGGAGAAGGACCAATACTGGCTGGCAACCCTCCTTGATCCACGTTACAAGGTTGCGGACCTTATCTTGCCGTCGCAGAGGGAGCAGAGGATGAAACATCTTCGGGAGGCCTTGCAGAAAGGTCTGTGCAACGCGCTCCCAGAGACTGGGAGGTTACAAACTCTTGTTTCTGGACAACGTGTTGCTGAGGTCAGTCAAAGAAGGAGCGGTGGAGAAGGTGGCCGTCTGACCGATGCGTTCAGACAATTTTTTAGTCCGCAGCCCCAAGGTATGATCCGTTCCAGCAACCATCGCCAGCGTCTGTTTTACATGGTGCAGGAATACCTAGGGGCAAGATCTGACTTGGACACCTTTCCCACCGAAAATCCTCTGGGTTACTGGGTCTTGAGGATGGATCACTGGCCAGAGCTTGCACAGTATACAATTGAGCTACTGGCCTGTCCTGCATCCAGCGTTCTTTCGGAACGCACATTCAGTGCTGCTGGAGGCTTTGTAACCGATCACAGGGTGCGTCTGTCCACCGACTCGGTCGATCGACTGACCTTCATAAAAATGAATCAGTCTTGGATCACCACCAGCAACCAAGCACCTGATGCTGATGTAACCGAATAATTTTTTTTGAAATCTCAGATTTCTTCAAAGACTGCCTATGCTGATGCTGAGTGACTATCCTGAGTAATTATCCTCTTCCTCCTCAATGATCATGCTGATAGCTTGTAAGAACATTTTTGGTTCTGGGCGCCACCACCAGTGCCTAAGGCCCAATTTTTCAGCCCCTGTTTAACAGGGGCGTGTAATTACAATTTTTGATGCAATACTTTGCAGCAGGGCTCGTTCCTGCATTCCAACTAGAGTATCTGTGAGGGGTTGCAGTGTTGTGGCACCAGCACCAGTGCCTAAGGCCCAATTTTTCAGCCCCTGTTTAACAGGGGCGTGTAATTACAATTTTTGATGCAATACTTTGCAGCAGGGCTCGTTCCTGCGTTCCAACTAGAGTATCTGTGAGGGGTTGCATTGTTGTGGCACCAGTGCCTAAGGCCCAGTTTTTGTTCAGCAGGGACATGTAATTAGAATTCTTGATCTAATATTTCACAGCAGGGCCCGTTTCTGCGCCCACCAAGATTAACTGTGAGGACTTACAGTGTTGTGCCACCACCACCACCACCAAAGGCGCAATTTTTCTGGCCCTGTTCAACAGGGGCATGTAATTACAATTCTTGATTAAATATTTCACAGCAGGGCCCGTTTCTGTGCCCACCAAGATTAACTGTGAGGACTTACAGTGTTGTGGCACCAGCACCACCACCACCAAAGGCCCATTTTTTCAGCCCCTGTTCAACAGGGGCATGTAATTAGAATTCTTGATCTAATATTTCACAGCAGGGCCCGTTCCAGCGCCCACCAAGAGTAACTGTGAGGACTTATAGTGTTGTGGCACCAGCACCACCACCACCATCACCAAAGGCCCAATTTTTCTGGCCCTGTTCAACAGGGGCATGTAATTACAATTCTTGATCTAATATTTCACAGCAGGGCCCTGTGAGGGCTTACAGTGTTGAGGCCACAACAACACCTAAGGCCCAAATTTCTGCTGAGTATATAGGGCAGGCCCCTACTTTCAAACATCCAACTTACAAACGACTCCTACTTGCAAATGGAAGGAGACAACAGGAAGTGAGATGAAATCTACCCCATAGGAAGGGAAATTCTCTCCTGTAAGAGTTTATATGGGAAAAACTTTTCTCCTTTCCCCTGATGCTTTATCACCAATCCTTTTTTCACTAAAAACCCCAAATTTTCAAAAAACATTTGTCATTGGGACAAAAAGTGAGGTGAAATCTTCTGAAAAGGAGCACAGACAGCAAAACAAATGTCACAGGGGTGATAACCCTTCCCTATGTTTTCCAAAAAGCTTAAAAACAGATTTTTTTGGCTGGAGCTACACTTTAAAAATGTACCAGTTCAAAATTACAAATAGATTCTACTTAACAAACCTACAGTCCCTGTCTTGTTTGCACCGCCTGTATACTGCTGTTCAGAGTATATAGGGCCTGGGGGCCCCACGCCATTCCTTTTTTTTAATTTGGGTGCGGGGTTCCCCTTAATATCCATACAGGACCCAAAGGGCCTGGTAATGGACTGGAGGGTACCCATGCCGTTTGTCTCACTGATTTTCATCCATATAGCCGGGACCCGACATTACATTAAAGCCGCAAGCAGTTTTAAATGACTTTTTTTTCCTTTAAAAATGACATTTTGTGCAGGGATTGTTCTAAGCACGGGAAACACGCACCACTTTACAGGCATACTATAGACACCCCCCAGGTACGATATTTAAAGGAATATTTCACTTTTTTTTTTTTTACTTTAAGCATCATTAAAATCACTGCTCCCGTTTTTTTTTTTGCATTGATACATGTCCCCTGGGGCAGGACCCGGGTTCCCCAAACCCTTTTTAGGACAATACCATAAAAATTAGCCTTTAAAATGAGCACTTTTGATTTTGAACATTCAAGTCCCATAGACATCAATAGGGTTCTAACGTTCTTGCGAATTTTCGGTCCGTTCGCAGGTTCTGGTGCGAACCGAACCGGGGGGTGTTCGGCTCATCCCTAGTTGTGAGCAGCCTAACCTGAGCCAGTGGTCTCTTCAAATGTTTTTTGCCCTCTCGCTATCTTGTTTAAACTCATATCAAAGCACCAGTGCCAATTGGATGCCCTTTTTTTATTGACAAAACAAAATATTAACAAAATAAAGCATGGAGACATGGATTAATGGGTGCGGTTGCTTTGAATGTTAAAAATAAAAATAAAAATAGTGCTTTCAGTTTGTGGTGCTTTTTTTGCTAGAAAATTACTTCAAATTAGAGCTGCACAATTAATCGTTAAAAAATCATGATCTCAATTTAACCCCCCTGATGATCCCTATTGCAGAGTTTGCAGATTCTTTCATATAACAAGTGGAGAGACTTATCTGCTCACTCAGCTGTCAAAAAGAAAACATCCGGGCAGTCTGCCAAGTTCTTAAAATAAAACATTGTAACTAACTCTTCCTTCTTAGAAAGGGAAACTTCTGTGTGTAAAGAAAAAATCTAGGCAGTCTGCCAAGTTTTTAAACAACGTGTAAATGCAGGAAGTTTAACCACTTAAAGTCTAAATCTTTTTCTGACACTTGTTTCTTAAGTTAAAATCAATATTTTTTGCTAGAAAATTACTTGGAACCCCCAAACATTATTATATATATTTTAGCAGAGACCCTAGGGAATAAAATGTCTATTGCTGCAATATTTTATGTCACACTGTATTTGCCCAGCGGTCTTTCAAACGCAATTTTTTGGGAAAAAATACACTTCAATGAATAAAAAAAAAACAGTAAAGTTAGTCCAATTTTTTTTTGTTTTAATGTGAAAGAAGATGTTACGCCGCGAGAATCGTGAGAGAATCGTGATCTATCTTCTAAGCAAAAAAATTGTGATTCTTATTTTAGCCAGAATCATGCAGCTCTACTTCAAACCCCCCAAAAATTATATATTTTCTGAAAGCAGAAGACCTGTAGAATAAAATAATGGTAATTGCATTTTTTGATGTCACAAGATTTTGCACAATTTTCTGTAAAATAACACTAAAATTAATTTTAACCACTTGGCGACCAGCAACAGTACTTACCGTAGCAGCAGGTCAGCACCTGCAGGCAAAATCATGTACATTCAAGTGATTTTGCCTGCTCGGGCCAAGAGGGTTGCTGCACCCCCCTCTCCCTCCCCCTCCCCTCCCATGCAACCGATGTGCCCACTGCACACAGGGGACAAGGGGGTCACCTTACCAGCCGTGTTGGACATGGTTGCATTGCAGGTGTAGCACCACCCCACTCATATAGGGTGTAGTGGCAGATGGTACCCCCTGCTGACCGTGACATGCCACATTTTTTTTTTGCCATGCCACGGAGCACAACTTCACTTTCATGACAATGTGTATGGGGCTGTCAGGCAATCATTGTTTGGTTTTGATAGGTGTCTGAGGAGAGTCGAACACGTGTTAACCCCTTAGTGAAGACCGTATGCAAATTTGCGTTTGTGGCTTTAAGGGGTTATACCGGGGTGATGCCTGCAGCTGCAAACTAGGTTGAGACTGGAAGAAAATTGGCTTTGATCGAGTCTCCTATGTAAAACCCCGGAAGCGACGTCACAACATCACTTCCTGTTTACTCGGCTGCCAATGGCTTGGATTGAAAATACAGTATTTATAATTGCCGTTTTTGTCGATCTGAATACTTTTAAGTTCAAAGGAGGTGATTTGGGGTCTTTTAGACCCCCGATACCTCCATAAAGAGTACTTGTCACCACCTATTACTAATTTTTTTAAAGCCCCCTACCGCGGGGAGCGTGCTCACGCAGCAAAGAAAATGCCTGCGTAAGTCACGTCCTGAAACGTAAGCGGTGTTCAAATCACACATGTGAGGTATCACCACGATCATCAGAGTGAGAGCAAGAATTCTAACAAAAGACCATAACATTTTTTTAAATTGTCACCTATGGAGATTTTTAGGTACTGTAGTTTGTTGCCATTTCACGAGTGTGCGCAATTTCAAAGCATGACATGTTAGGCATCAATTTACTTGGCGTTACATCCTCTTTCACATTATACAAAAAAATTAAGCTAACTTTACTGTTTCGTTTTTTTTTAATTCATGAATGTGTCTTTTTTTCCCAAAAAATTGCGTTTGAAAGATCGCTGCGCAAATAGCGTGTGCCATAAAATATTGCAATGATCGCCATTTTATTCTCTAGGGTCTTTGCTAAAAAATATATATAATGTTTGGAGGTTCTATGTAATTTTCTAGCAAAAAATATGGATTTTAACTTGTAAGCAACAAATGTCAGAAATAGGCTTAAGCATGAAAGGGTTAAACTTGTTTCAGCAGCCCAGTTTTGCCACATGACAGTGCCCATGTGAAAGGAGCTCTACCCTTTGATTATAATACAAATGTCTTTAACCACTTCAGCCCCGGAAGGTTTTACCCCCTTCCTGACCAGAGCACTTTTTACAATTTGGCACTGCGTCGCTTTAACTGACAATTGCGCGGTCGTGTTACACTGTACCCAAACAAAATTGACGTCCTTTTTTTTCCCACTAATAGAGCTTTCATTTGGTGCTATTTGATCACCTCTGCAGTTTTTATTTTTTGCGCTACAATTTGCGCGACAATTTTGAAAAAAAAACAATATTTTTAACTTTTTGCTATAATAAATATCCCCAAAAATGTTTTTAAAAAAAATAAATTTCTTCATCAGTTTAGGCCAATATATATTCTTCCACATATTTTTGGTTAAAAAAAAATCGCAATAAGCGTATATTGATTGGTTTGCGCAAAAGTTATAGCGTTCACAAACTATGGGAAAGATTTATGGCATTTTTGTTATTATTTTTTTTTTACTAGTAATGGCGGTGATCTGTGATTTTTAGGGGTATTGCGACATTGCGATGGACAGATTGGACACTTTTGACACTATTTTGGGACCATTGTCATTTATACAGCGATCAGTGCTATAAAAATGCACTGATTACTGTGTAAATGACACTGGTAGGGAAGGGGTTAACACTAGGGGGCGATCAAGGGGTTAAATGTGTGTTCCCTAGGTGTGTTCTAACTGTGTGGGGATGGGAGTGACTAGGAGAGGAGGCATTTCGTTGTTCCTACTTACTAGGAACAAACGACATGTATCCTCTCCTCTGACAGCACAGGGATTTGTGTGTTTTTTTGTTTTTTTGCTAAACAAATAAAGAAAGACCACACATTTTGAAAAAAAAACGTTTTCTTAGTTTCTGTTATAAAATTTTACAAACAGGTAATTTTTCTCCTTCATTGATGTGCGCTGATGAGGCTGCACTAATGAGCACTAATAGGCCATACTGATGAACACTGATAGGCTGCAATGATGGGCACTGATGAGACGGCACTGATGGACACTGTTGAAGATGCACAGATGATGAGGCTGCACTGATGGGCACTGATAGGCGGCACTGATGGGCACTAATAGGCAGCATTAGGTGCTGATGGGCACTGTTTGGCACTGATTGGCATCACTGATGAGCACTGTTTGGCACTAATTGGCATCACTGATGAGCACTGTTTGGCACTGATTGGCATCACTGATGAGCACTGTTTGGCACTGATTGGCATCACCGATGAGCTATGTTTGGCACTGATAGGCAGCACTTATGAGCACTGTTGGGGCTGCACTGATACCGTATATACTCGAGTATAAGTCGTTCCGAGTATAAGTCGAGGCCCTAATTTACCACAAAAAATGGGAAAAACTTAGTGACCCGAGTATAAGACGAGGATGAGAAAAGCACAGCTACTGTAAGTGGAAAAGAGGGTCAACAATGTCCATTTTCAGCCTCACTGTGCCCATTTGCATGCCTCACTGTGCTCAGTTGCAGCCATAGGTCCCCTGAACTTCAAACTCGGTAGTTAAGGATTCCTAGATGCCCCCTAGCTGCAGCCAAAATTTGGGGTCTCTGAACCCAAATGGTCCCGAAATGACATTGCTGCAGATGGACACAGTTGACCGATTTTGGGGCCCCTTAGTGCTAGGAACCTCAAATTTGGTGTGCAAACCCAGTGGAAGAAGCCCCAAAAAATATACAAAGCTGGGGTTTCTAGCACCAAGTGGCCCTGAGATACGTGGCCCCAAATTCGGTTCAGAAAATGTCAAGCACTTCTGCAGCAGAGAATGACATTTTGCGAACTGATTTTGGGGCCCCGTATCTCGGGGCCACTTAGTGCTAGGAACCCCATCTTTGGATATGTTATGGCAACAGTTCCACTGGGTTTGCACACCATATTTGGCGTTCCTAGCATAAAGTGGCCCTGAGATACGGGGCCCCAAATTCAGTTCGGAAAATTAAAATTTTTTGCTACAGAAAAGTGCTTGACTCGAGTATAAGTCGAGGGGGGCACTTTCAGCACAAAAAAATGTGCTGAAAAACTCGACTTATACTCGAGTATATACCGTATTCAGGACGCTAATGTCACTGATTATCAGAGCAGATGTCCCCTGAATGCTATCCGGTTACAGGCTCTCTCCTCTCTTCACACTGTGACAGCATGAGGAAAGGAATGCCGATAACCAGCAAGTGTGTTTACATCGTGATCAGCTGTGATTGGACAGCTGATCACATGGTAAAAAGCCGCTGTGATTGGCTCTTTATCCCAGTCTGTGATTAGCTGTGTCCCAAGGACACAGCGATCACAAAGCACACAGGGCGCAATCACGGGAGGATGTCATATGCCACCCTCCCAGAACTGAACTGGCTGACCGCACTGTAGCATTCATTTTGCTATAGCACGGTTGGCAGTTGATTAAACTGTAGCTTTTTTTACAGCTACTACAAACATCTGTCTTGTCGGATTTCACCTGAAGGAGACACTTTGGGATTGTTTAACAGCCGGAAGAAGACTGCATTAGGCATACAGGTTTAGTTTCAGTGTTGGCCGGGATGACCAGAAGATCCGAGGACAATACATCAGAACTACTAAGACAGCTAAACAAATTCTTCTATTGCTGCGTACACACGAGCGACTTTACGGCATACTTGGTCCGGAGGACTGGACTCTGTCGGACAATTCGATCGTGTGTGGGCTCCAGCTGACTTTTTTTCCCCAAAAGTCTGACGGACCTAGAAATAAAACATGTTTCAAATCTTTCCGACGGACTCGAGTCCGGTCGAAAAATCTGCTCGTCTGTATGCTAGTCCGACGGACTAAAACCGACGCTAGGGCAGCTATTGGCTACTGGCTATCAACTTCCTTATTTTAGTCTGGTCGTACGTCATCACGTACGAATCGGTCGGATTTTGGTGTGATCGTGTGTGTCCAAGTCCTGAAAGATTGTCAGGCCTAGTCCGTCGAAAAGTCCGCTTCTGTGTACGAGGCATTACTATACAGCCTACAAATGAGGATGAGTGGATAGAAACAACCAACCTAAAGTCTCCTCCTGTACATGTGAGACCAGCCGTTCTTAGTTGGAAATGTCACAGGGGTATAGGATCAGTGTGAACATCAACCTCTGCAATCCTTATTGATACAGTACCAGATTGTATTATCTTCACATGCACACAGATTTTCTATCAAATTTGCCCCAAGATTCCCATAATGGGGTCCCTTTCCAGCCCCAGGCCCATAACAGTCACGTTAGTGGTTACAGCTGTTGCTACACTATTGTTAAATGCATTGATTACAAACTGTAGATATAAGCTGTAACAACCTAAAAAATACAGAACACTAAGTGGAATAATGGAACAAAATTACTACAAAAATTATGTGAGAATGCCTAATTGCAGGCGAAACATGTCACAGTAAAGAGATGGTGAAGAGGATGCATATGGGTGGGGGATGTACACATTGTTTGAATAAATGACATCATTTTTAGATTTAGCAGTAGTGTGACCTTATTTCTTTTTATGTTTGGTGTATGGATATGGGTCAGATTCTTGCAATCATGATTCTCTTTAAATGTTAGCAAGTACTGTATATGGATATACAGTATATGAATAGTTAAAGTGTGTCTAAAGTCCAGATCTGGTTTTAGTTTTGGATGAAGTGGGGAAGGTTCAGACCCCCTTTTGGATTTTAATTGTTGTTGGTGTCCTCACTCGGAAGATTCACTGTCTCTATTTGTCTTGTTGATCAATATCACCATGTCATACCTACCCCTAGCATAGGTGGTCAGACACTATAGCTCAGTGGGTCGGTTGGTCGGGTCAATCGCAAGACTCGCTTCCTAATTGGCCGAAGGAGAATCAGTGTGACCATAGCGAATATTTATTCACTATTGTCACACAACTGGGTGGGCTGTGCCCCGAGACGCATGGATGGGGGGGGGGGGTGGCATCAGTGCATCCTGTATTATGGGCCACCACTGCTATAGCTGGCTGCTGTGTTCTTCACATTTAGCAGCCCCTTTTCCCAAAAGGCAAGTAGGCCTACCGGTAATCGGTTGCCCCCGGTCTTATACACAATGCTATAGTACCTGGCTAGCGCAAACTGAGCACAGCAAACAGGTACTTGTGGTTGGCAGATAGTCACGTAGTGGTGTGGTCAGAGTGGTTAGTGACAGTCCAGGTTCAGGGCAGGCTGAGTAGCCGATCTAAAATCATCTTTGGGTTGTAGACATTATGCTGAGAAGTAAGTTTCTGTTGTGTTAGTCTGTTAAAATACATAGATAGGATGCATATCTTTCTTCAGCTGGTTGTCTAATCCCGACTTGGCAGATAACTCTTATGCCCCGTACACACGATCGGATTTTCCGACAACAAATGTTTGATGTGAGCTTGTTGGAAGAAAGTCCGACCGTGTGTATGCTCCATCGAACATTTGCTGTCGGACTTTCCGCCAACAAATGTTGGCTAGCAGGTTCTCAAATTTTCTGCCAACAAATTTTGTTGTCGGACTTTCCGATCACGTGTACACAAGCCCGTCGCACAAAAGTCCATGCATGCTTGTGTAGCGCTGACAGATTTTTGATCAAGCGCTTATATGTAAATTTAGTGGGTCATCTGTTTTGTACATAGTTCCGATTTAATCTACGGCTAACTTAGC
This sequence comes from Lithobates septentrionalis, assembly GCA_037952835.1. Classification (NCBI taxonomy): domain Eukaryota; kingdom Metazoa; phylum Chordata; class Amphibia; order Anura; family Ranidae; genus Lithobates; species Lithobates septentrionalis. The sequence continues at coordinate 5,552,063 of JBBDGP010000149.1, forward strand.
CTCTGTTCCAGCATTGGCTGTGTTGCGCGCAGTTTCACACTGTCGCCTGTAGGTGTCGTGGTCACCATAGGTCGGTGTTGAAAGCAACAAGCTGAAGTGTATTGAGTGCTCTTCTTTCCCAGAGGTAACTCTGCAGAGGTGGTCCACTGCTATGCATTCTGGGAGAGAGTATTTATGGGACAGATGCCAAATGTTAAGGGTCAGTTCTACCTCGTGGCCCTCCAGGCCGGAGGGCTGCTTTGCTGCAGCCATGCAAGTAGGCCCAGAAGCCTGTCTGGGGCCTACTACTACAGAGATGGTGTCATGAACAGGTGTGACCAGATTGTGTGGACTGCAAAGAGGAAACCAAAACGCATGTAAAATTGAATAAGAATAATGTTTATTTAAAATAAGTGATATAAATAAACAAACACCCCAAATACAAATAGTGCTCAACCAACCAACAGAAACCCACAGACAACAGATAATTTATACAGCCAAAGGGAAGTGCCGAAATCAAACACGTAAGCCAGGCCAGGGTCATACACAGGGGATCAGCAACTGAACAAGGGCAGGATAGGAGAGGGAGATAATGGATGGGATATGGCTACAAGGGAATAGGAACACAGGAGGGACAGGATCAGGATGGGATCAGATACAGGCTCAGGAGCAGGCTCAGGTTCAGATACAGATACAGGTTACAGATACAGGTTGCAGGTCAGGGCGCAAGGAAGAAAGATACCAAGGCAAGTTGTGAGGGCTTGCCGGGTATTTATAAGGCTGCAGTAATTGACCTCATGTTACACCTGAGCACAGAGGGTGCTGTCTGCTCCACACTGCCGGAGTACACCCGCTGGTGGACACCGGTACTACGGCCCAAGGATGCAACAGTGCCACCAGCAGGTGAGTCCTCTTACTACAGGTCCTGGATGTTGGAAGACACCCGCTGGTGGACACTGGTACTGTGATCCAAGAGACTGACAGTGACACCAACGGGTGAACCATTTCATGACAGTACCCCCCCCTCAAAGGAGCGGCTTCCAGATGCTCCAACTAGAAGTAATTGTCCAAAGGTAATGGCCTCACACTGAACAATAGATGAGGGCAAGTCAGACTGGGCATCGGGTACTTCAAACCGGACAGTGGGCACTTCATAGCAGACAGCGGGCACATCACAGCAGACAGCAGGCTCCGGGTCATCGAGCTGGGCAGCAGGCTCCGGGTCATCGAGCTGGGCAGCAGGCATCAAGTCCTCGAGCTGGGCAGCAGGCTCCGGGTCCTCGAGCTGGGCAGCAGGCTCCGGGTCTTCGAGCTGGGCAGCAGGCTCCGAGTCCTCGAGCTGGGCAGCAGGCTTCGGGTCCTCGAGCTAGGCAGCAGGCTCCGGGTCCTCGAGCTGGGCAGCAGGCTCTGGAACATTAGGCCGAACAGCGAGCACCGTAAGGGCAGGCTGGATCACAGGCACCAGCTAAGCAGGCTGGGTAATGGGCCCTGGCCCAGTGGGCTGGGTAACGGGCCCCGGCCCAGCAAGCTGAACACCGGGCACTGGTCCGGCAAGCCGAATAACGGGTACTGGCTTAACAGGTCGAGTGAGGGACTCTGATTTAGTAGACTGAGTAACGGGCACCGGTTTAGCAGACTGGGTAACGGGCACCGGCTCAGAAGACTGGGTAATGGGCACCAGCTCAGCAGACTGGGTAACGGGCATCGGCTCAGCAGACTGGGTAACGGGCACCAAAACTCCAGGCTGACACACGGGCACCGAAACTCCAGGCTGACACACGGGCACGAAACTCCAGGCTGACACACGGGCACCGAAACTCCAGGCTGACACACGGGCACCAAAACTCCAGGCTGACACACGGGCACCAAAACTCCAGGCTGACACAGGGGCACCAAAACTCCAGGCTGACACATGGCACCAAAACTCCAGGCTGACACACCAATATCAAGACATCTGGCTGGAAGGCAGGCAACGAGACACCAGGCTGGAAGACAGGTACCAAGACATCAGACTGAGAAGCAGGCACATCAGACGGGGAAGTGGAGACATCAAGCTGGAAGGCAGGCACCGAGACATCAGGCTGGAAGGTGGGCACATCAGGCAGGAAGGCAGGCACATCAGGCTGGGAAGCATGCACCAAGACTTCAGGCTGGAAGACAGGCATCAGGACATCAGACTGGGAAGCGGGCACATGAGACTGGGAAGCGGGCACATCAGACTGGGAAGCGGGCACATCAGACTGGAAGGCATGCACAAAGACTACGGGCTGGAAGGCAGGCATCAGGACATCAGACTGGAAAGCGGGCACATAAGACTGGGAAGCGGGCACATCAGACTGAGAAGCGGGCACATCAGACTGGGAAGCGGGCACATCAGACTAGAAGGCATGCACCAAGACTTTGGGCTGGAAGACAGGCATCAGGACATCAGACTGGGAAGCGGGCAAATCAGACTGGAAGACATGCACCAAGACTTCGGGCTGGAACGCAGGCATCAGGACATCAGACTGGGAAGCGGGCAATCAGACTGGGAAGCGGGCACATCAGACTGGGAAGCGGGCACATCAGACTGGGAAGCAGGCACATCAAGCTGGAAGGCAGGCACCGAGACATCCGGCTGGCGGGCAGGCACCGAGACAGGCTGGAAGGCAGGCACCGAGACACCAGGCTGGAAGGCGGGCACATCAGACTGGAAACCGGGCACCGACTGGAAAGTGGGCACATCAGACTGAAAGGCAGGCATCGAGACATCAGGCTGGAAAGCGAGCACCTCAGACTGGAAGGTAGATACATCAGACTGGAAGGCAGGCACCGAAACTTCAGGCTGGAAGGCAGGCATCAAGACATCAGACTGGAAAGCAGACACATCTGACTGGAAGGTAGGCACATCAGGCTGGAAGGCAGGCACCGAGACTTCAGACTGGAAAGCGGGTACATCAGACTGGAAAGTGGACACATCAGACTGGAAGGTAGGCAAATCAGGCTAGAAGGCAGGCACCAAGACTTTGGGCTGGAAGGCAGGCATCAAAACATCAGACTGGGAAGCGGGCACATCAGACTGGAAGGTAGACACATCAGGCTGGAAGGCAGGCACATCAGGCTGGAAGGCAGGCACCAAGACTTTGGGCTGGAAGGCGGGCATTGGGACATCAGACTGGAAAGCGGGTACATCAGACTGGAAAGCGGGTACATCAGACTGGAAAGCGGACACATCAGACTGGAAGGTAGGCACATCAGACTGGAAGACAGGCACATCAGACTGGAAGGCAGGCACCGAGACTTTGGGCTGGAAGACAGGCATCAAGACATCAGACTGGGAAGCGGGCACATCAGACTGGAAGGTAGGCACATCAGGCTGGAAGGCAGGCACCGAGACTTCGGGCTAGAAGGCAGGCAACAAGAGATCAGACTGGAAAGCGGACACATCTGACTGGAAGGTAGGCACATCAGGCTGGAAGGCAGGCACATCAGGCTGGAAGGCAGGCACCGAGACTTTGGGCTGGAAGGCAGGCATCAAGACATCAGATTGGAAAGCGGGCACATCAGACTGGGAAGCGGGCACATCATACCCTCTGTCTGACCAGGGACTGCACTTCATCTATACAATCTTTCAACAACTGTTTGGGACAAACCGAATAATGCTCCAAAAAGGATGCAGAGTCATCCTCCAACAGCCATACTAAGGACGCAACCTGGTTAATGCTGAAGGGGGGAGAAAAGTCATCATGGCCCTTTGGGATACAAGGCAGAGCCAGCTCTGTACACATTCCAATCAAAGGCTGAACATCCTCAAACAGTATACTGCCCTGATCGACAACAGAGTGAGCTAAACGGATAATCTCCAGCATCTGATCACTGGACCACCCTTTCAATGTCTGGCGGAGATATTCAGAACTCTGTTCTGTTGCCAGCAGAGCATAATAAACAATTATATCTGAATTCATCCCAGCAACATGAAACAGTTCCCCTGTGCAGCCACTTCTGGTCAGAGATGGCCTTGGTATACTGTCATGAACAGGTGTGACCAGATTGTGTGGACTGCAAAGAGGAAACCAAAACGCATGTAAAAGTGAATAAGAATAATGTTTATTTAAGATAAGTGATATAAATAAACAAAAACCCCAAATACAAATAGTGCTCAACCAACCAACAGAAACCCACAGACAACAGATAATATATACAGCCAAAGGGAAGTACCGAAATCAAACACGTAAGCCAGGCCAGGGTCATACACTGGGGATCAGCAACTGAACAAGGGCAGGATAGGAGAGGGAGATAATGGATGGGATATGGCTACAAGGGAATAGGAACACAGGAGGGACAGGATCAGGATGGGATCGGATACAGGCTCAGGAGCAGGCTCAGGTTCAGGTTCAGATACAGATACAGGTTACAGGTCAGAGCGCAAGGAAAAAAAGATACCAAGGCAAGCATGTGAGGGCTTGCCGGGTATTTATAAGGCTGCAGTAATTGACCTCATGTTACACCTGAGCGCAGAGGGTGCTGTCTGCTCTACACTGCCGGAGTACACCCGCTGGTGGACACCGGTACTACGGCCCAAGGATGCAACAGTGCCACCAGCAGGTGAGTCCTCTTACTACAGGTCCTGGATGTTGGAAGACACCCGCTGGTGGACACTGGTACTGTTATCCAAGAGACCGTCAGCGACACCAACGGGTGAACCATTTCATGACAGATGGTCCTGTGCTGTCTGTCCTGCGGGAAGAAGCCAAACAATTGAGAAGACCCAGGGGAGGACCCATCTTGGAGAGGACCGTGCGGAAGGCTGGTGTCTCAAGAGGGGCCTGGTGACTCAATTGGAGGATGCATCCTAATCTAATCTACTGCACAGTACTGCTGGGTCAGCTTAAAGGTTCTGGTACTGTGTTGCTGTTCATCTAAAACTACTACGTCCTGTGGCAGAGGATCGTACAGTTATATTGCTCTTCTCAAGTCTGTCGCAGAGACTTTCTTTTTGCTGCGCTCCGGCTGCTAGGTCAGTGAGAGAGACCTATCCGGGTGGGCAAAGATTTAATCTTGGACTGAAGGTATATTCATTCCCGAGATTTCAGTTCCTCAGTGATTTAAAGAAAAGGTATTTGAACTTTCCTGCAACTCCTCTTCTATCTCTTTCCTGCTACTTCTTCAAGTTATTTCTCATTAAAGCATTGGAAAAGTACTAAAGTGACTGGCGCCTACATTGTCAGATACAAAGCTCAACATGGACTCTAAGTTCTGGTATTGGTGAAACTATGGGTAAAGGGGTGAAGGTAACAACCCGATATAAATCAGCAGCTCCTTCGGGGGTTAGTGCTACATGTGGGGGCATCGTCCGGGATTGTTTGCCATTGCCCTAAGCAACTCTGAGAAGTATTTCAGAGTCTATGCTAAAGGAGAGGTTCCTGGACTTTATAACTTTCTCCAGGAAAAAGAATGGGTTAAACTGCAGGATCACATTTCTGACTGCGTAGGCTGCGGGTGAGAAGTAAAAGCCCGGGGGCTACGTGATCAGAGGAGAAGGTGGGAGGAGCTACACCTGCTTGTTGCTGCGTGAGACACGAGTGTGTGTGTCTGGCGACAAAGGAGAAGAGAGGCCTCCTGATCATACTGAGAGGATCAGAGTGCAGCCATGTCTTCTTTTCCATTGATACTGTCGACTATGGATACCGGCATTCGTTTGAAGCCACAGGGGTGGTTTGTGTTATACACTGTTCTAGATATTGAAGGGCTGGGCATGCTTTGTCACAAGTGTGAAGGACTGGCCATACATCTCCGTCCATTTGTCCGATGTTTGCAGTGCGGAGAATACCTATTCACAGTGAAGCAACCTACAATGTCGCCCCATGCTTATCGTGTGGACTGGGCTACAGGGATCACTACGGTGGAAACTGCTGCCATTACTGCTGGAGAGCAACAGGCCTTAGTCTCATCTACTACCGTGAGTGTTCCTGAGGGAGATGTCGCTGTTACTGCTTCATCAGCGGACATCACTTTTTTTTCTACTTCTACTACACCTGTTCCCGCTGCACCTGTCCCAAGGAAGGTGGGATGTGTGAAGGCTTCCCGCGGCCGCGGTCGAGGTCTACCCCAGAGACTACCCGAACCGGAGCCGGAGGAGTATATGGATCTGGAGAAGTCCACGACAGGAACGGGTGAGAGATCAAAGGGGAACATATCTGGGACTCTTTGTAAATATTTGCCAGCAGAAGAGCTGAGAGATTCGGAGATAGATTCTTTGTCAGGTCTCTCCGGTGATGGTGATTTGTTTGAGACAATGTCACAGGAATTATTGTGGGCCCAGGGTGAAGATGTTGCTTCTGCCTATACCTTCTCAGAATGGATAGCCATGGATTCTGGGAAGACATCACCTAATGTGGAACCGCATAGTACTACCAAAGAGACATTGTCTAAAGTTACCGGTTTGTTTGAGTCTGAGCCGACGCCTATCGGATCTATGGTGCGCAAATCGCCAAATTCTTGTGTGCCTCCTGGTTTGGGAAAAAATAGGGCTTTACCTAGACTTGCCCAATTACAAAGAGTGTTCGCCAAACGAGTTGCCACAGAATACGGTCCGGAATTTCCTTATGCTACTCAAGAAGTTATGCAGGAAATTGAGGCTAATCGAGAGCAGTGGTACTGCGAAGCTGTTTGGGACTATTTGTCTGTACCAAAACCTTTCCGGAGAACTGGTTATTCTGCTGCTATGGATGAACGTTTCAATGGGTGTCTCCTGCACTGGAATTATGATCGGCACATCTATGCTGACAAAGTGGTCATTTGCAGACCTGGAAAGGATGACATTGTTTATTTTATCACCACCGTGGATAAACAGGGGAAGAAACTGACTTTACCGGATCCCCGGTTTTATTGGTGATGATGCAAAGGGACTGTTGTTTCTGTTCAGTTGAAAGAGAACATTGGGGTATATAGCCAGATAGTGCCAGGGTTTAGAGAACTTCGTGGTCAAGAGATTTCATTTACCTCAGCACTTCTATATCCAAAGACTATTTGCTATGCTGGATTTCCTCTGCTAAATAGTGGAGTCTGCCCAGAGATAGGGATGGACTTTTAAGTTACTTTTAGTTCACCTTGAAAAAAAAAATGTATGTGGAAGAAAGTGTCATTCTCTTGGGAGTGAGGCTTTGCTCCCAGTTGATTAGTGATGCTAATATATATTTTTGTGTGTTTAACTTTGTTTTCTTTAAAAAAAAAAAAACAGATCTCCTATCAAGCTGTTAGAGGCGCTACAGTTAGATAGATAGTGGGATCCTTGTAACAGACTGTTGTATTAATGTTTGAAATTGTAACCTTCTTCTTACTGCCTTTCTTCTTCCCTACCCAAGTTTTTTAGTTCAAATACCTACTCTCAGGCTTGAGAGTCATATTTTTGGCAGACGTTGAGGACAACGTCTATTCTAGTGGGGGGAGTATGTAGCGCTGACAGATTTTTGATCAAGCGTTTATATGTAAATTTAGTGAGTCATCTGTTTTGTACATAGTTCAGATTTAATCTACAGCTAAATTAGCCTCTGTTCCAGCATTGGCTGTGTTGCATGCAATTTCACACTGTTGCCTGTAGGTGTCGTTGTCACCATAGCTTGGTGTTGAAAGCAACAAGCTAAAGTGTATTGAGTGCTCTTCTTTCCCAGAGGTAACTCGGCAGATGTGGTCCACTGCTATGCATTATGGGAGAGAGTATTTATGGGACAGATGCCATATGCTAAGGGTCAGTTCTACCTCGTGGCCCTCCAGGCCGGAGGGCTGCGTTGCTGCAGTCGTGCAAGTAGGCCCAGGAGCCTGTCTGGGGCCTACTACTACAGAGATGGTCCTGTGCTGTCTGTCCTGCAGGAAGAAGCCAAACAATTGAGAAGACCCAGCGGAGGACCCATCTTGGAGAGGACCGTGCGGAAGGCTGGTGTCTCAAGAGGGGCCTGGTGACTCAATTGGAGGATGCATCCTAATCTAATCTACCGCACAGTACTGCTGGGTCGGCTTAAAGGTTCTGGTACTGTGTTGCTGTTCATCTAAAACTACTACGTCCTTTGGCAGAGGATCGTACAGTTATATTGCTCTTTTCAAGTCTGTGGCAGAGACTTTCTTTTTGTTTGTGCTACGCTCCGGTTGCTAGGTCAGTGAGAGAGACCTGTTTGGGTGGGCAAAGATATATTTTGGACTAAAGGTATATTCGTTCCCGAGATTTCAATTACTCAGTGATTTAAAGAAAAGGTATTTGAACTTTCCTGCAACTCCTCTTCTACCTCTTTCCTGCTACTTCTTCAAGTTATTTCTCATTAAAGCATTGGAAAAGTACTAAAGTGACTGGTGCCTACATTGTCAGATACAAAGCCCAACATGGACTCTAAGTTCTGGTATTGGTGAAACTACGGGTAAAGGGGTGAAGGGGTGAAGGTAACAACCCGATATAAATCAGCAGCTCCTTCGGGGGTTAGTGCTACACTCTGAATCAATGCTCAAGACAAGTTTGAACCAACAACCTGCGAACAAAAAAATGTTGTTGTCGGAAAGTCCGATCGTGATTTGTCTAATATGTTATATTGCCGTGGAATATTGCACCCTGAGTTTGTCTGGGAAACATTCCTATCTGCATGTAAAACCCTTAAATAAATATTTAAATAAAGAATGTATAAAGTCATCAACAAGGAAATCCAAGCAAGCTGGCAGCGTTAAGATGCAGGTCTAGGCACAGGAACAAGGCAGGGAAACAGGGAGATTGAAGCACGTGTTACAAACACTATCACAAGCAAGATGTTAAGGGTTTGGCTGGCTTAAAAGTGATATTAAAGTCTTGTTTATTTTAATTTAAAAGTAACAAACATGTTATATTTACCTGCTCTGTTGAGGTGGTTTTGCACAGAGCAGACCAGATCCTCCTCTTCTCTGGCCCCTTGCCAGTGCTCCTGGTCCCTCCCTCTTGCAGCTTGCTATGGGGGCACCAGATCTGAGCCACTGCTCTGTGTGTTCATTCAGACATGGAACCGCGGCTCAGTCTTGCCCCCTCTCTCCTCTGATTGGCTCATTGATTTTGATTTACAGCAGCAGGAGCCAATGGTGCCCACTGTGTGTCAGCCAATCAGGAGGGAGAGTCCTTGACAGATCAGTCTCTTGAGCAACATTGCTGGATCGAGAAGGGGCTCAGGTAAGTATTATGGGGGCTGAGAAGGGCTGCTGCACACAGAAGGGTTTTTTTTTTATTTTAATGCATAGAATTCCTTTACAACCCCTTTAAAACAGGATTGATCTCCACCCATAGACTTGCAGGTGGACAGGCAGACAGAGAGAATACATCACAGCCAAAACCAGGATGCTGGAATGAGATCAGCAGTTGTCATGGAACAGGAGCTTTACATGCTCCTGGCACCAGTGTTAATTTCGTCAACTAAAATATTTTTGTTGACTAAATTAATACGATTTTAGTCGACTAAAATACAACTAAAACTAAAATGGCATTTTAGTCAAAGAACTATAACTAAAATTAAATTGAAATTGGACATCAAAATTAACACCGCACTACCACATAAGAATAAGTAAGGAGCATCTACTAAGCTGCTAAAAGAAAGGAAAAAAAAATAAGAAAAGGGCTTTTCTTATATTTTTTCTTGATATTTAATGTTGGTAATATATTCAGGTAATGTGTGCAATGGCATTATAGGCAAAAGAGTTCACAGCTTTTTTTTTTTTTTTTAAATATTTTCAAGTTGTACTTCTGCTTGTCAAAAGCAATATTTTTGTTTGTTTATGAAATTTTATTTTATTTATAAAGACGTGATATATCACAATGGCTAAATCTGTGTCTGTAGTGCATGTTCAAACCTTAATACCAGAAATAATAACATATTCGATTTTTACTCCAGAAGTATATAATGGAGTTTTGCAATTCTAAAGAAATGCTTAAATAATGCATTAAAATTTAACTACCGTATATACTCGAGTATAAGTCGAGTTTTTCAGCACATTTTTTTGTGCTGAAAGTGCCCCCCTCGACTTATACTGGAGTCAAGCACTTTTCTGCAGCAAAAAATTTCATTTTCCGAACTGACTCAGGGCCACTTGGTGCTAGGAACCCCAGCTTTGGATATGTTATGGTACCAGTTCCACTGGGTTTGCACTCCAAATTTGGGGTTCCTAGTACCAAGTGGCCCTGAGATACGGGGCCCCAAAATCGGTTCGGAAAATGTCATTCTCTGCTGCAGAAAAGTGCTTGACATTTTCTGAACTGATTTGTGGGGCCCTGTAACTCGGGGCCACTTGGTGCTAGAAATCCCAGCTTCGGATATTTTATGGTGGTATTTCAACTGGGTTTGCACACCAAATTTGGGGTTCCTAGCAATACGTGGCTCCGAGATACGGGGCCCCAAAGTCGGTCAACTGTGTCCTTTTGCAGCAATGTCATTTCGGGACACTTTGGGTTCAGAGACCCCAAATTTTGGCTGCAGCTAGGGGGCATCTAGGAACACTTAACTACCGAGTTTGAAGTTTGGGGGGACCTATGGCTGCAAATGGGCACAGTGAGGCATGCAAATGGGCACAGTGAGGCTGCAAATGGGCATTGTTGACCCTCTTTTCCACTTACAGTAGCTGTGCATTTCTCACCCTCGTCTTATACTCGGGTCAATACGTTTTTCCCATGTTTTTGTGGTAAATTAGGGCCTCGACTTATACTCGGAACGACTTATACTCGAGTATATATGGTAAACCCATTAGATTTTAGTGGACTGAAATGTACTTGAGATTTTTGTTGACTAGCATACGCCGATGTTTGTGAGCTGAGCGAAGCGATTGCCGCCGAGATACACATAGCCAAGTGTACTCGGCTCCTCTCGGCTCTGCTCACAGTCACACCCAGTCCCGCCATTGGACCTGTGTTATGTCCATCACATAGCTCCCAACTGTCCCTGATTTCGAGGGACTGTCCCTGATTTGGAGCAATGTCCCTCTGTCCCTCATTCCCCCACATTTGTCCCTCATTTTGGTCTGATCTATATAGTTGTATATAAAATTCACTTTTTATCTTTCAAAAAGTGTTTCCCAGAGCTAAATCTTTCATCCAATTTCTAAATTGCTGCATTTGTACATTTTAAAAGCCAGTATAACGGAATAGTAGTGGTTAAAAAAATGCCCTTGCTGATTTAATTAACCTTTTTTTTGCTTAATTCTCCTTTAAGGGGGTGTGGCAGGGGGCGTGTCCTATGCCTACATACATTTGCCAGTAGGTGTACCTCATTCCCATCTCAAAATGTTGTGAGGTATGCCATCATAGGACGGAACTGGGCGTGACTGTGAGCGGAGCCAAGAGAAGCCGGTCACACTCGGCTATGTGTATCTCGGCGGCGATCGCTCAGCTCCGCCCAGTCCCTGTGATCTCGGCGGCGCTCGTTCCGCTCCGCCCAGTTCATGAGATCTCGGTGGCGGTCACTCCGCTCCGCCCAGTCCCTGCGATCTCGGCGGCGCCAATTTTAAATCCATCCAGTAACACTGACAAGGCTGCAATGGACACTGGGGCAAGGCTGCACTGACAAGGCTGCAATGGACACTGGGGCAAGGCTGCACTGACAAGGCTGCAATGACAAGGCTGCAATGACACTGATAAGGCTGAATTGATCGGCATTTAAATGTAAGTTTTTTTCCTTAAACTTCCCTCCTAAAAGTTTTTTCCCTTAAAACTTGGGGTGCGTGTTATACTTAGAGATAGGTAAGCAGAGAGCTTGTCTATTCACAGTACAGCTCTCCATGTTCCTTCCTTCCTCTGCCTATGTGAAGGGAGGGGGTGTGCCTTTCCTCCAATCAGCTCACACACAGTGTAAGCCCAAACTGCCCTCCCACTGCTGAAACAGGAAGAACATTTTCTAACTCAATGTGCACTTTCTATGTAATATATAGAGATGAAGACAGCAGATATACATGTAAAACCTATGTAGGGAGATTTGATTAATCTCTGTGTATTATCCGAGGCTGTACACTTCACTGGGTATATGTGAGGGCTTATATTCACTTTAATTTGGAGGTTAAATATTATTTCATCTTGGGTATCAAAATGCTTGCGCACTGCTATACGTGACAATAATTGATTAATTAGTGAGCTGAACAGCTGCTACCAATAAATAGTGAACTCTCACACTAACTGCAAAACTGAATAAAGGTATAAATGGTGCACTTGTTCAAAAATCTACCATTGCTGTAAATATAAGCACAGTGACCAATCAAACATATGTAATCATCAAACTGCAAATGATAAAAAAAACATATATAATGTGACTGTTGAAGGAAAATGTCCAAAGTGCAGAAAAATTGATTAAACAAAGGCCATAATGTGATATCCAACATAACCGGTGAAGTCATGTGACCAGTGACGCAACGCGTCGGGTGGAGCCTGTGACATCACTTCCCTGTGTCTACAGTGTATGGAAGTGCGGTGAGCAGGCGATCTGTTCCTTGCTTTTATGGTCAACTCGGATGGTGTTTTACTGTAATGTAGGCATTTATTAATTAAATCTACTCCTTATTGGCTATACTGCGCTACGGTGTTTTTTATGCTCTCTCTGAGTATCTGCTGACTGAGAATTGTGGATTAGGAGTATCAAACAAGATGTCGTGGTTTTGTAGTGTGGTGCCCAGCAGTCATCCTCTTGGATAATCAAAGCTTTGTTTGACCTTTATGGTCAGCCCTGGAGATGAGCGGCCATTTCATCCTTTGGTGGTGATGGATGCAATATACCGTATTTATCGGCGTATAACACACACTTTTTTCCCCTGAAAATCAGGGGAAAATCGTGGGTGCGTGTTATACACCGATCCCCCGCCGATTGTGAGCTCTTCGGCCGCTTTCAGCGGCTTTTGGCTCTTCTCGGCAGCTTTGAAAATGGCGCCGCCGTTCTCAGCCGCTTTCGGCCATTCTTGGCGGCTCTCGCCAGCCTTGGGCCATTCTCGGCGGCTCTCGCCCGCCTTCGGCCATTCTCGGCGGCTCTCGCCCGCCTTCGGCCATTCTCGGTGGCTCTCGGCCGCTTTCGGCAATTCTCAAAGCCGAGTGCGTGCGAGAGCGGCCGAGTGCCGCCAAGAATGGCCGAAAGCGGCCGAGGGCCGCCGAGAATGGCCGAAGGCGGGCGATAGCCGCCGAGAATGGCCGAAGACGGCCGAGAACGGCGGTGCCATTTTCAAAGATGATGCAAATGACACAGGCTACAGAGTAACACTGACAAGGCTGCAATGGGGACAAGGCTGCAATGGGGGACAAGGCTGCAATGGGGACAAGGCTGCAATGGGGGACAAGGCTGCAATGGGGGACAAGGCTGCAATGGGGGACAAGGCTGCAATGGGGACAAGGCTGCAATGGGGGACAAGGCTGCAATGGGGGACAAGGCTGCAATGGGGGACAAGGCTGCAATCAGGGACAACACTACAGATGGACACTGACAAGGCTGCAGATGGACACTGATGAGGCTGCTTTGGTGGGAATTTAAATGTAATTTTTTTTTACTTAAACTTTCCTCCTAAAAGTTTTTTTCCTTAAAATTCCCTCCTAAACTGTGGGTGCATGTTATACGCCGGCGTATGTTATACGCCGATAAATACTGTACTTTTTCTCTTCACTGGATTTGCTTTGGAATTAAATCTTCTTCACTGGTTATGTTGGATATCACATTATGAACTTTATTTAATAAATTTTTCTGCATAAATATCTGCCTACATTACAGTAAAACACCATCCGAGTTGACCATAAAAGCAAGGAACAGAGCCTCCTCACCGCACTTCCACACACTGTAGATACAGGGAAGTGATGCCACAGGCTCCACCCGACGTGTTGCATCACTGGTCACGTGACTTCACCGGTTATGTTGGATATCACAGTATGGATTTATTTAAGAAACTTTTCTGCGCTTTGGACGTTTTCCTTCAACGGTCACATTATATATGTTTTTTTTTAATATTTGCAGTTTGATGATTAATTATGTTTGATCACTGTGCTTATTTTTGCACCAATGGTAGGTTTTTGAACAAGTGCACCATTTATACCTTTATTCATTATTTCATCTTGCAGTTAGGGTAGAGGACAGGAAATAATTTATAGTTTTTTCAGCAAGCTCTAAGAAGAAGCAGCAGAGTATGAAATTCCCCATAATAACAAATCAAATCTGAATTTCTGTACCTGAAATGTTCATGCTGATCTCTCTATCCATTGGGAAAGAACTGTAATTGACTGAACATTTGTAGATTCCACCATCTGATAGCAATGTATTCGATATGATTAAATCAGCAATTCCATTTAATGCTCGATCCTCATCCAATGAAAATCTGGGATTAGTTGATGTCACGGTCTTATCATAACTTAGAATACGTTTTCCTTCTAAATACCAAAAAACTGTAAAATATCTGGGATCTGCAGGAAGATTATCTGCTGTGAAGTTGCAGGGAATGTGGGCAATGGATCCAACTCTGGCTTTATATGTAGAAGGTCCCGTCATTTGTAGAGCAGCACCTGCATGAGATAGAAATCAATCAAGGTTACATGTACAGTATACTTACAGTAAGGTAAAGTGAACTTGTGCAACCTAAAGCAGGCCTTCAGTCATTTTTTCATCTTTCCATCTATTAAATCTTCTGCCCTGCCCTTGTTGTTTTAACTTTGAATAGTAAATGTTTTTTTTCCTGCCATTGAATACCTTATACAGCCCACTTATGACAATGCAAAGCTCGCTCTTTCACTCTTGTGAGATTTGGCCAGGAAGGGAGGGGGGATGAGTCATCAGAGGGCCAATGAGAGCTGCAGAGCTGGAGGTATGCCCTCACCCAATGCTGGCTCCTGCTGAACGACAGCTCTGCTGCCTCCCGCCGCTAAATAAACTACGGGGCGCCACCTGATGATGTCACTGGATGACCCCGTCCCCTTGTGACATAATTGATGTTGGATCTTTATTTTTTTAATAAAGTACTTGTCAAAAATGGGCTCCTGTCTTTATTTATACTACTCTTTTATTGTTCTATGTACCCCTACTCATTAATATGGGGGAGGCAGAATCTGGGGGCCCTCTTGTTAAAGGGGGTGCCCAGATTGCGATAAGCCCCCTGTCTGCAGAAACCCAAAACCACCGGCCTGGGTTGCGGGGAGGAGGCCCTTGTCCCCACGACGTGGGGACAAGGTGCTTTGGGGGGTGAGCCCCCTCCACAAAGCACCCCCCATGTTGAGGGACATGTGGCCTGGTATGGTTCGGGGAGGCAGCTTGCTTATCCCCCCTACTTCCCTTTTCAAATATTTTTATTAAGATATTTTTCACATAACATTAACATACATAAAATACAAATAAAAACATAACATAAACATGGATCCATCTCAAAATCTCAAAGTACATTCTAGAATATTAAGGTGTCTTCCGTCATCTCTCCCCCCTCCCATCACCCCCCATTCCCAAAGGGGAGAAAAAAAAAGGGAAAAAAGGGGGGGACCCCAAACCTTTATAATGTTTCCCTTTTCCCTTCCTTTCTCCATTTTAGTAACCCCCTCCCCCTTTCCCCATTCTCTCATTCCTTATCATATTGTCCTTAATCCCATACTGTGCTTATGTACCCCCTAACTAAGGTATTAAATTATCTTAGTGACCTCTCTTAGTGATGCTTTTTCTATCTATTTATGAAGAGGAGAGAGTCTCAACTCTCAACCATCGTTTAAATTCTTAGCGATAGAAAGCAGCGTGAAAGAAAAGAAAACACACTGTTTTACTTGTGTAATATATCCAAACTTCTATCTATTGTTAAATTCTCTAAGTGACTTCCTACTTATATATGTGAAAAGAAAAAAAAAGGGGGGGAAATGAAGGAGGAGCAGCGGAACCCCTAATTACTACTCATAAAATACACGTAAGCCTGAGTTTGTCTAAATTCCAGCCAACTCTTCCAGATATTCGCATAGGAATGGTGTAATTGCTTCTCTATATTTCTTCCTTGGTATCTCCGTTACATGAAACAGGCATTGCCAAGGGTCAAACTTTCCCACTGATCTTTATCCAATCTAGTGCCACCATATATGTGCATGTGTTCCAACCCCCCCCCCCCTCGCATTCCCTCCAAAATAGAGAAGGTAGGTCGGGGTTAATTTTATGCAAATTTTCTGGAACATAATACCACTTAGTTAATCATTTATAATTTATTTCCTTCATCCTTGTGTCTATTGAAGACCAGTCAACATAATCAAATACTTTACTTCTCATTATTTCAGGCACTAGCTCTAGTTCCCAGCTCTCCAAAAGACACATGGACTTCATATTTGGGGGAGTCATCAACAACCTATATACATTGGAAATCCCCTGTTTATTTATTCCCCCTTGATTAACTAGTCTTTCCCATGGGTTAAGCCCGCTGACTGCACGAAGGGGCTTTGGAAGAGATTCTTCAAAATGTTGAAGTTGTCTATATCTCCATACATCCCATGGCGTTTCATCGTATTTTCTCGTAATTCCGATAGTGAACAGAGGACATTTTCTTTCAAAACATCTCTTAGCCTCAAATGGTCCGAAGAGGTCCATTTTTAATACAATTTATTTTCCTTACCTGGAGGAAAATAATTATTACCTGTCAGGGGCATCAGAGGGCTATTATATTGCCAAGATCTACTTTGGAGAAGCTTATCCCATATAAGCCACAGGGATGTTTATCGGGAGACACTAAAAGATATACAGAGCTTTCGGAAGAGTCATAATTTTAATTAAGCTTATCCTGCCAAACCATGACAATCTATGTGTAGGGTATCCTTTCATAGTTACATAGTTACATAGTAGGTGAGGTTGAAAAAAGACACAAGTCCATCAAGTCCAACCTATGTGTGTGATTATGTGTCAGTATTACATTGTATATCCCTGTATGTTGCGGTCATTCAGGTGCTTATCTAATAGTTTCTTGAAGCTATCAATGCTCCCCGCTGAGACCACTGCCTGTGGAAGGGAATTCCACATGCTTGCCCCTCTTACAGTAAAGAACCCTCTACATAGTTTAAGGTTAAACCTCTTTTCTTCTAATTTTAATGAGTGGCCACGAGTCTTATTAAACTCTCTTCTGTGAAAAAGTTTTATTCCTATTGTGGGGTCACCAGTACGGTATTTGTATACTGAAATCATATCCCCTCTCAAGTGTCTTTTCTCCAGAGAGAATAAGTTCAGTGCTCGCAACCTTTCCTCATAATTAAGATCCTCCAGACCCTTTATTAGCTTTGTTGCCCTTCTTTGTACTCGCTCCATTTCCAGTACATCCTTCCTGAGGACTGGTGTCCAGAACTGGACAGCATACTCTAGGTACGGCCGGACCAGAGTCTTGTAGAGCGGGAGAATTATCGTTTTACCTCTGGAGTTGATCCCCTTTTTAATGCATACCAATATTCTGTTTGCTTTGTTAGCAGCAGCTTGGCATTGCATGCCATTGCTGAGCCTATCATCTATTAGGACCCCCAGGTCCTTTTCCATCCTAGATTCAAATCTTGTTTGATTTTATTGAGTAGGAGCATATAATTATTCTGATATAAATCCATTGTTGATATTGACAGAAACACTCCCAGGTATTTCAATCCCCTCTTCCTCCACTCAAAGGGATATAGAACTCTGAGATCCCTACCTTCATCGGATTAAATCGAGATATCCAATATCTTGGTTTTCTCCATATTTATCTTGAGGTTTGATACAACCCAGTACTTACTCAATTCTATCAAAATCTCCGGGAGTGTTTATGTAGGGTTCATTATGTACAACATAACACTGTCTGCAAACACGGATATCTATGTTCTTGTCCCGCAACGTCTATACCTTTAACTTTATAATTAGCTCTTATAGAGGCTAAAAGGTGTTCCCGAGAAAACACAAAGAGTAAGGGCGAGAGTGGGCAACCCTGTCGTGTACCATTAAATAACCGAAAGGTCTCAGATAAAGTTCCATTTACTTCAATTTTAGCCGTAGGGTTAGAGTATAGAGCCTCAATCCACCTCATCATTTGCAGTCCCATACCAAATCTATGTAGTGTCCATAACATAAAGTCCCAATCTCATCTATCAAAAGCCTTTTCGGCATCTATTGACAGAAAAAGAGCAGGTTTCTTCCCTTTTTTTGCAACATGCATCAATAAAATTGTTCTTAATATATTATCTCTTGCCTCCTCCCGGGGACAAAACCTGCTTGATCTTTCTCGATTAAATAGAGCAAAAGAAAGCGATTAGCTGCAGTAACTATTAGATATGCAAAGTAGTATATATATAGAAATCTGTTCATTCGTATATACAGTAAGTGTTTATATGGAAGATGATGCAAAATAGATATGGATTCATTTGCACTTGCTGTTTAAATAGTTAGACTGTTATACAGGTTATTTTTTTAAATTTCCTCATACGCATCCTCAGATGCACAGTTCACATTTATATATAACAGTCCATATAATAAGTATGATGGGTATTTGCAAGAAGCGAGCAAAAAATATAAGCGACAGCTGGCAAGCAGGAGAAAACAGGTCTGAAATGCAGGTATAGACTCAGGCCTCTACCAATATGAGTTTTCTATATGTTTGTATAGGCTTTGGAAAACAGTCCATAAAGTCCATAAAGTAATCTTTGCAGACAGTCTTTGCAAGCAGGGTGAGGCAGGACAAAGCAATAGCTGCAGTGTCCACACATAAAGTCCTCCAATTTTTTCAAGGACAATATAGGACAGATAAGCTCTAAATCCTATAACCATAGGCGTGTCCACAGGGTGTGCCAGGTGTGCCTGGGCACACCCTAATCGCCTTGTGTGGTGCATATTCCCCCCGTTTAGACCACTGATATTTTATCCCCCAAAAAAATGTTACAAAAGAAAATAATTTTTTGGAAAAGAAAATGAACAAAATTACACTGTCCACTGCCCTACTGACACCATCAGTACATATACACATGCATATGTATTGAGCTAACTAATGCTAGAGGCTGTGCACACCTATGCCTATAACGCATCATTTGCTCTAAGATTTACTTATTTTAACCAGTTTTTTTTTAGTCATTCCTACTTGGTCTTCAGTCCTCCTCCTGTCGGCACTGCTAACGGATCCCCACTACAGACTTTTCCGAACATCCGCAGTGAGTCTTTCAATCCTCAAAAGGCTTCTGTAGGACCGACTGTCCCACTACACTGCATCCAACCGGCTCCACTGTTGTCTCAGTCACATCTCAACCACGTGACACCCTCCGCTCCGCCGCCTCCCTAGTCTCTCTCACAGACAGGGTAGGGGGCTACATCCACCCGCTCCCTCAGGCATCACCATGGCTTTCTTCCAACGCTGGCTCCGATTTTGACCGACAGTCTAAAGAGGAGGGGAAGTACAGCCAGAGACCTACCAGAGCGGGTAACAAGTCTCAATCTCAGTCTTTCAATGTCAATTCAGCGCAGCTTCACTTCTTCCGATTCCAGACAGCATACGTAGGGGTTTTGTCAAATCGGCAACA
Organism: Lithobates septentrionalis; assembly: GCA_037952835.1. Lineage (NCBI taxonomy): Eukaryota > Metazoa > Chordata > Amphibia > Anura > Ranidae > Lithobates > Lithobates septentrionalis. The sequence continues at coordinate 5,571,501 of JBBDGP010000149.1, forward strand.
TAAGCCGGCTTAAGTAAGATGTAGTGGAGCTTTCAGACGGCCTCATACTCGCTCGGGGTAATGCATGGAGCCTCACAGCAAGTTCCTACTTGGCGCCATCTTTTAGATCCGCCCCCCCACTTCTTTTCCAGTCCTCATCCCCCCTCCTTCCCTGACATTTTGGGCCGCTTGCATGGATAAAGGTCTGGTATGTATTTTGGGAGGACCCCCACACCATTTTTTTTTTTAATTTTGGCGTGGGGTTCCCCTCAAAATCCATAGCAGACCTAAGGGCCTGGTATAGGGGACCCCCACGCTGTTTTTTTTAATTGCCGGCAATTCTTTTGTTTATAGTTTACATTCAGACTTTAGCTGGAAACCACACTGACAGCTAATGAGTCACCTGTTAAGAATGCGGCGGATGGCTTGTCGGCCCACTCCTTAACAACCAGTTATTCACTGGTTGTTAAGGACGCTGGCGACTAAGAAAGAAAAAAAAGCTGGAAACTGGTGCTTAGCAGCGGTTAGCAGCATTTAGGAGCTTGTAGGCAGGGCTGGCGCTACCAATAGGCAAATTAGGCAGCCGCCTAAGTCACACTAGGGCACAGCCGGGTTTCCCTACTCTCCATCTCTGTGCTATGTACATTTTGGTGATGTGTATAAATAGCTTTATAATAAATGTAATAACCTCTGGTGGGCACTGCTGATTGGGATGAAGCATGCTCATCAAGGGGGATGCAGGGGATGCCACTGCTGCATGTAACTCAGGCAGGCAGCAGCCGCTCCCTAGGCGCAGCACTGACATGTCCAGATGGAACGGAAGAAAACATCCCCTGCGCACCTGGCGCCTCTATCAGTGACCTGTCTCTCCTTGGTGATCATCCCAGTACAGCCAGCTCTGCCCATACATCCAGTGATTCCAGTAACCCAGCCCCCTGTGTCACCACTGTGCTCCTCCCGGCCTATCCAGTACAGCAGCAGCATGCTGTAGCCTATAGGAGTAGTGGGCGCTCTGGGGTCAGTGCCCGGTGACAGCTGGAGGCAGGGTTTGTTCCTGGCAGAGCCCCAGAGATTGAAGAACACTGATGTATATATACTGTATGGTGTCTGATCAGTCCTCACATGTGTGATGTCATCATACCGAGTGCATGACCTCCTCCCCCCCCTTCCGCTCTTCCCCCCTCTTCCTCTCCCCCACCTTTTCCTCTCCCCTCCTCGCCCTCTTCCTCTCCCCATCTTCCTCAATCTTCCTCTCCCCTCCTTCCCCTCTTCCCTCCTCCTTCATCCACCCTCCTTCATCCTCTCCCCCCCCTCCTCAACCCTGCACTCTGTACACAGCGCACCCCGCAACCCTGCACTCTGTACACAGTGCACCCCGCAACCCTGCACAATGTACACAATGCACCCTGCAACCCTGCACTCTGTACATAGCACAACTCTACACTCTGTAAGTAGCGCACCACGCAACTCTGCACTCTGTACATAGCGCACCCCTCAACCCTGCACTCTGTGCACAGCGCACCCCGTGACCCTGCATTCAGTGCCTAGTGCACTCCGCAACTCTGCATTCAGTGCATAGTGCACCCTGTAACCCTACACTCAGTATGTAGTGCACCCCGCAACCCTGCCCTCTTTGTATAGTAAAAGAACACTGTGTGCATTACACACTCCTGACTCCTGCAACCTCCACCGTATACATGGGCAGGGCAAAGGGGGTGGAGTCAGGGGCGGCAAAATGAGGTTTCACCTAGGGTGTCAAAAATCCTTGCACCAGCCCTGCTTGTAGGAGCTGTCAGCATTTTAGTCAGCTGTTGCTCCCAAGGACACAACAAAAATTTGTTTTTTTTTCTGCTCCTACAAGCTGAAGCTTCAAAATCGTTTCTAGAATAAATAGTGTGTATGGACATATAGGATAACACTATTTGTTTCTAGAAGCAGAAAACAAAATGCTCAAAGCTGCTGTTTTTTGAGCTACAGTAGTGTCCATGGAGCCTTAACAGCCATGTTAAAAAAACGCCCAGTGGGGGGCATGCTGTGGACATGGCAGAGTGAAGAAGTGTGCTTACACAGCTCCCGGTCCTCGCCTGTCTTCCCCGGCTTATTTTACTCAAATCTCCCAGGTATGTACTCGGCAAAGAAGCAGGGAGGTAAAGGGAACAAAAAAACAAAACAGACGCCACAATCGGGCGGTGAAATCCAGCGTTTTTTCTATGCGTTGTTAATAAGTGTCTATGACTGCAGTATCTATATACCATTCCTATACTAGAGGGATTGTTTGTTACTTGGTGGACAGCGGGCTTATCTCAAGGTGTATGAAGTGGCATGCTGTTGTCTCCATCCTATGAAAGGCCCCGACCGGGTTAAGGTCGCAAGCCCTCCTATGCTTGCCGTTTGGTAAGCGCGCATTTTATTTGGTTATCACAGTGGTGCGGTGAAGGATCCATTTTTTACTTGCATTCCTGCCTTCAGACTGGGGCTTGTGCCTAAGTCTCTTCACTTTATCCATTTGGACTTTAATTATTTATTAGGACTGTCATCAAACACTTTATGTTTTCAATTTATGAACCATGATATATCTTTATTTTTAATTGGGTTTATCTATTTATCCCATTTACACTGGCTTGTTTTTATAAGCATATATTACTCACAGCGCTGCTCCTTATATTGATTGTCGTATAGTGTGTGTATCTCACTTTTAGTGGCTGCTTTACCATTTATATTATTTTTGTCACTTCACATTTTTTTTGCAATTTAGTTTCATAATTTGTTTAAGTACTTTTTGATTCAATATAGCGCGGTAGTCTTCCTCTTCCATCTATATATGTAGCAGTGGAGATTGGTTGTCTGGTGGGGGTGATTGCACCGTTAACATCACACCTAGAAGGTTTTGAAGCCTTAATTTTTTTTTCATGTCTGTGCACTTGTCAAACTTACCGGTTCCTGGCTAATCTTCTGCTCCGGTGCTAATGCTTGTTGCCCTTTCTGGGGCTTCGGTCTCTAATGCTGCCTGCTGTTTCCATTACTATACCGATCTGGGGTATTTGTTGTATTGCTGTACTGAATGCATTTTTATGTAATGCTTCTAAGGAGATCTCTTGTCCTTCCTCTCACCCCCTGTACCTTACCCGAGGGGGGGGGTGATGAGCCGCTCCGAATGTGCGAGGGAGTGCCTCCATGTGGGTTACCCCCTGCATGGATGGGATGATCCCCTCTTCTCCATGCCAACAAGGGGGTTCACTATATTGTCAGTAGGCAGTGAGGGGCGATCATAAACATACTAGCCTAGTGAAATTAGCCTGGTTTTTGATAGTTAGACCAGATAGTGGGAAACGGGCTTCCTATATTGTGTGATTCCAGGAATCACCCTCCCTGTGATGGAGAGTCAGGGAAACCATATAATGTGACCGCCAGACATGACTAGATGTTATTCATGTTTATACCCTATAACAATGTTTTTTCTTTACACTTTCATACCTTTACTAGTTGTTCCTGCTGGGGTGACTGGGTGGGGATGGGTTGGCTCCTCTTGGACTAATCCACCCTCTCCCCCACCTAGGTTGAAGCACAGACCCTCAACGGTTATCGAGGTGTGCTTCCTTGAAAATCCTTTTTGCTATAGTTAGCTGTGTGAGCAGTGTTTCACTGCCTACCATATAGTTTCTTATAATTTTCTTTTCTCTCTTTTTCTTTCTTTCTTCCTTTTTGGTATTTTCTGTACCCCCCACTCGCTCCTCCCCCCCTATTCTTCCAGACTCCGGTGGCGATGGACTCCATCAAGATTGTCTCGCTGAACATGAAAGGTCTGTGTTAACCTGAAAAACAGCGTATGCTTCTCAATGACCTAAAAAGGGCTCACGCTGATGTAGCATCTATTCAAAAGACCCACTTTAGAGCAGGTAGACCTCCATGCCTTAAAGATAGATCCTACCCTCTGTCCTACCATGCTACTAATGATGCCGCTAAATCTAAAGGGGTTTCTATACTCCTCTCTAGTAAACTACCCTGAACTTGCCATGATACTTTAATAGATAGCAACGGTCATTATGTGTTTCTCAATCGATATATTGGTGTAGCGCTGGTAGATTTTTAATCTACCGCTTATAGGTAAATTTAGTGGGTCATCTGTTATGTACATAGTTCAGATTCAGTCTATTGTTAAATTAGCCTCTGTTCCAGTTTGGCTTTGACAGTTCCACATTGTGCCTGTGGGTGTCGTTGTCACCATAGGTCGGTGTTAGAAAGCAACAAGCTGAAGTATATGAGTGCTCTTCTTTCCCGGAGACAACTCGGCAGAGGTGGTCCTCTGTGTTGCATTCTGGGAGAGAGTATTTATGGGACAGATGAAATTTTTCTTAAGTCTTTACCTCGTGGCCCTCCTGGCCTAAAGGTATGTGCTAGTCAGTTCTACCTCGTGGCCCTCCGGGTTGGAGGGTTGCATCGCTGCAGCCGTGCAAGTAGGCCCAAAAGTCTGTCTGGGGCCTATTACTGCTGGGATGGTCCTGTGCTGTCTGTCCTGCGGGAAGAAGCCGGACAATTGAGAAGAATCCAGGGGAGGACCCGTCTTGGAAAGGACCATGCATAAGGCTGGTCTTAAGAAGGGCCTGGTGACTCGATTGGAGGACGCATCTTAATCTAATCTACCGCACAAGTACTGCCGGGTCGGCTTAAAGGTTCTGGTACTGTGTTTGCTGTTCATCGAAAACTACTACATCCTGTGGCAGAGGATCGTACAGTTTTGTTCTACTCAAGTCTGTGACAGAGACTTTTTGTTCGTGCTACGTTACAGCTGCTAGGTTAGTGAGAGAGACCTATCCGGGCGGGCAAAGATTTAATCCTGAACTGAAGATACATTCATCCCCGAGATTTCAATTCCTTAGCGCTACACCAAGAAAAGGAATTTGAACTTCCCTGCAACTCTTCTTCTACCTCTTTCCTGCTACTTCTTCCAGTTATCTCCCATTAAAGCATTGGAAAAGTACTAAAGTGACTGGTGCCTAGATTGTCAGATAATACGCTCAACGTGGACTCTGAATCTGGTATTGGTAAAACTACAGGTAAAAAGGTGACGGTAACACCCCGCTTTAAATCAGCAGCTCCACCGTTAGTTATTGCTACATGGGTAACTCACAAGTGACGCTGGCCACTATTTACGTCCCCAACAATCGCTAGGATGTTTTTATCCATCGTATACTTGATTTGCTTATAGAATTCTCTGAAGGCCAATTGATCTTGGGTGGCGACTTCAATATTCCTTTACTCCCCTCAGCAGACACATTGTCCAGCATATCCTCTGTCCGCGCTGGCATTCATAGTCGAATAACACAATATTTGCACAGAGCCCAACTAGTAGACGTCTGGAGATTACAACACTGGAGAAAAAGACTATACCTTCTATTCCTTCCCACACAAAGTATACTCGAGAATTGATGAATTTATGGTCCCTCATCAGCAGTTACAAGCAGTAAGTGAATCTGGCATAGGGAATATCACATGGTCAGATCATGCTCCTGTATCCATACGGTACTCACTGTCGACAGTTCCAACCACCAAAACCCATTTTTGGAGATTAAACAAAAGTCGTCTACAGACCCCAGAAGTTCTAACAGATGTCACCAACGAATTGAAGAACTACTTTTCTGCCAACGACCAACCAGACTGTGTATCCTTTGGAAAGCCCACAAGACAGTAATCAGAGGAGTACTACTTAACTATGCTCCTTAACAAAATCTATGTGGTAGAGCCCCATCATAAACAAACACTTACTTACTCTCTGGAGAATGAACTATTGTCCCTCTGGCGGCAAACAGTGGATTTATTGCATTACAGAACTAAAGCAGTACTTCAATTTTGCCGCAAGCTTAGTTATGAGTCTGTCAATAAGTGTGGGAAATTGTTAGCAAAATCAGTCAGAGATCACAAACTTACCACATATATACCCCAAATCGTATCCTCCTCGGGACAGAAGGCAGTTCTCCCTAATGAGATTGCGAAAGAATTCAGGGATTACTATTCATCTCTATATAATCTCCCATAGGGGACAACTTCTAAGACGGCAATTGATGAAGACATCGCTTCGTCTCAACTTCCCCGACTTCCTGCGGAAGTTAGAGAAGAGTTGGAAGCCCCCATTACGGTGGGAGTTACAGAGGGTGGTGGGTGGGATGAAACCAGGGTAAGCCCCAGGACCTGACGATTTCACTTTACAATATTACCAATCCCTTCTTCTGACTTTTAGATGCATTTACAGTCAGATCCATAAATATTGGGACATCGACACAATTCTAATCTTTTTGGCTCCATACACCACCACAATGGATTTGAAATGAAACAAACAAGATGTGCTTTAACTGCAGAGTTTTTGCTTTAATTTGAGGGTATTTAAATCCAAATCAGGTGAATGGTGTAGGAATTACAACACTTTGTATATGTGCCTCCCACCTTTTAAGGGACCAAAAGTAAAGGGACAATTGGCTGCTCAGCTGTTCCATGGCCAGGTGTGTGTTATTCCCTCATTATCCCATTTACAAGGAGCAGATAAAAGGTCCAGAGTTAATTTCAAGTGTGCTATTTGCATTTGGAATCTGTTGCTGTCAACTCTCAATATGAGATCCAAAGAGCTGTCACTATCAGTGAAGCAAGCCATCATTAGGCTGAAAAAACAAAACAAACCCATCAGAGAGATAGCAAAAACATTAGGTGTGGCCAAATCAACTGTTTGGAACATCCGTAAAAAGAAAGAACGCACCAGTGAGCTCAGCAACACCAAAAGACCCGGAAGACCGTGGAAAACAACTGTGGTGGATGACCGAAGAATTCTTTCCCTGGTGATGAAAACACCCTTTACAACAGTTGTCCAGATCAAGAACACTCTCCAGGAGGTAGGTGTATGTGTGTCAAAGTCAACAGTCAAGAGAAGACTTCACCAGAGTGAATACAGAGGGTTCACCACAAGATGTAAACCATTGGTGAACCTTAAAAAAAATGAAGGCCAGATTAGAGTTTGCCAAACATCTAAAAAAGCCTTCACAGTTCTGGAACAACATCCTATGGACAGATGAGACCAAGATCAAGAGTGATGGGAATAGAAGAGTATGGAGAAGGAAAAGAACTGCTCATGATCCAAAGCATACCACCTCATCAGTGAAGCATGGTGGTGGTAGTGTCATGGCGTGGGCATGTATGGCTGCCAATGGAACTGGTTCTCTTGTATTTATTGATGATGTGACTGCTGTAAAAAGCAGCAGGATGAATTCTGAAGTGTTTCGGGCAATATTATCTGCTCATATTCAGCAAAATGCTTCAAAACTCATTGGACGGCACTTCACAGTGCAGATGGACAATGACCCAAAGCATACCGTGAAAGCAACCAAAGAGATTTTTAAGGGAAAAAAGTGGAATGTTATGCAATGGCCAAGTCAATCACCTGACCTGAATCCGATTGAGCATGCATTTCACTTGCTGAAGATAAAACTGAAGGGAAAATGCCCCAAGAACAAGCAGGGACTGAAGACAGTTGCAGTAGAGGCCTGGCAGAGCATCACCAGGGATGAAACCCAGTGTCTGGTGATGTCTATGCATTCCAGACTTCAGGCTGTAATTGACTGCAAAGGATTTGCAACCAAGTATTAAAAAGTGAAAGTTTGATGGATCATTGCTAATCTGTGCCATTACTTTGGTCCCTTAAAAAGTGGGAGGCACATATACAAACTGTTGTAATTCCTACACCGTTCACCTGATTTGGATGTAAATACCCTCAAATTAAAGCTGAAAGTCTGCAGTTAAAGCACATCTTGTTCATTTAATTTCAAATCCATTGTGGTGGTGTACAGAGCCAAACATATTAGAATTGTGTTGATGTCCCAATATTTATGGACCTGACTGTATGGTAAAGATGTTCAATGCTCTTTGTTCGGACACAAATTTCCCTAGAGACACTCTGAAGGCCCAGATTTCCATTATACACAAGGAAGGTAAGCATCCATCCTTCTGTGGTAGTTATAGGCCATTTCCCTTCTTAATATCGATCTCAAGCTTTTTACAAAGATCCTGGCCACAACAGTTACAAGACATAGTTCATCTAGACCAGGTAGGTTTTATCCCCTCAAGGGAAGCTAGGGACACCACCAAAGTCCTTAATCTGATTCATGTTGCCTCTATGAACCGTACACCCTGTGTATTTCTCAGTATGGATGCTGAAAATTCATTGATCGGGTTAACTGGGTATTTATGTCCTCAGTACTTCAACATATTGGTCCGGGAAACAATATGCTCACATGGATTACCAAGATTTATTCTTCACCAACCGCCCAGGTCAAGGCCAATAGTATTCTATCGGAACCCTTCTCCATCACCAGTGGAACACGTCAAGGGTGCACGCTTTTCCCTCTTCTCTTCGCTCTATCTCTAGAACCCATCCTATGTACAATTCTCTTGAACCCGGATCTCAACCATAGGCGACTCCCAACACAAGATCTCAGCGTATGCTGACAATCTTCTTTTTTTATTAACCAACCCTATAGTGTCGCTTTCCCATCTCCTTAGGGAATTTGAAAACTACGGAGCAACGTCCAATCTAAAATCAACTTTGACAAATCAGCAGCAATGGGTGTCAAAATAGCCCCTTCTCTTTTAACATCCTTGAAATCCACTTAATGCATACATTTAAATGGATGGACCACGCTCTCAAATATTTAGGTACCTACAGTGGGGCAAAAAAGTATTTAGAGGTAAATAGAAAACACCGCGCTAACCAGTGAAATAAATAAAAAAATAAAAAGCTGCTGCATACAGTTTGACAAAAACAACAAAATAGGCATATAGAAAAATGCAGCGCATGTACAAAGGAACATAGGTCTTTATAATGGTGAAACAGTAAAGAAATCACTAATTAACCACAGGTGCCTTGAAACACAAACGTCCATAGATGGATGTGAATGTCCAACCGCACAGGAGGTGTTGAACCGCACATCTATGCCCCTGTTGAAGACCCCTAGGTCGAAACGCGTCGGGTACATACACCACTCTCTTTGTTGCCCATTTGCTTTTATCCACCGTGATCACGCTTTTATTTGTGTATGGTCGTTTTTGTCAATAAAAACACCCTTTTTTATCTGCACCATGTGGAGGCACATTCTTTTTGTTTCCACATTTACCACATGAGATCCAGTCCCTCCAACTGCTCCTTTCGGGGGACCGTTTGTGAAACTTCTGATGCACGCTGGGACGGTTCGGTGTGAGGACGGTTCGTTGTGAGGACCCATCCGGTTGCCGGCCGAGATCCATACAGACCACAATCCAAGGGATTGGCGATTCCTGAGCTCCCATTCCACGTCATTTGTGACAAACTGCGCATGCGATTCCCTGTCGCTGACATGGGAATCAACAGGATCTGGTAAGAGGCTTTTTTGCACTTTCTCTGAATGACCCATTGGGACCCAGTTTCTCGGTTGGGAAGTCGCTGTATGATGCCAGGTGTTTTCTGACAACCATCAGACCATCACCACCCCTTGGAGTACTTACACCTCCTGCGCGGTTGGACATTCACATCCATCTATGTACGTTTGTGTTTCAAGGCACCTGTGGTTAATTAGTGATTTCTTTACTGTTTCACCATTATAAAGACCTATGTTCCTTTGTACATGCGCTGCATTTTTCTATATGCCAAAAAAGTATTTAGTCAGCCACCAATTGTGCAAGTTTTCCCACCTAAAAAGATGAGAGAGGCCTGTAATTGTCATCATAGGTATACCTCAACTATGAAAGACAAAATGTGGAATCAAATCCAGACAGACAATCATATTGTCTGATTTTTGAAAGAATTTATTTGCAAATTATGGTGGAAAATAAGTATTTGGTCACCTACAAACAAGCAAGATTTCTGGCTCTCACAGACCTGTATCTTCTTCTTTAAGAGGCTCCTCTGTCCTCCACTCATTTCCTGTATTAATGGCACCTGTTTGAACTTGTTATCAGTATAAAAGACACCTGTCCACAGCCTCAAACAGTCACACTCCAAACTCCACTATGGTGAAGACCAAAGAGCTGTCAAAGGACACCAGAAACAAAATTTTAGACCTGCACCAGGCTGGGAAGACTGAATCTGCAATAGGCAAGCAGCTTGGTGTGAAGAAATCAACTGTGGGAGCAATAATTAGAAAATGGAAGACATACAAGACCACTGATAATCTCCCTCGATCTGGGGCTCCACGCATGATCTCACCCCGTGGAGTCAAAATGATCACAAGAACGGTGAGCAAAAATCCCAGAAACACACATGGGGGACCTAGTGAATGACCTGCAGAGAGCTGGGACCAACTTAACAAAGGATACTATCAGTAACACACTACGCCGCCAGGGATTCAGATTCTGCAGTGCCAGATGTGCCCCCTGCTTAAGCCAGTACATGTCCGGGCCCATCTGAGGTTTGCTAGAGAGCATTTGGATGATCCAGAAGAGGATTGGGATAATTTCAGATAAAACCAAAGAGTTGCAACCAAAGAACACCATACCCACTGTGAAGCATGGGGGTGGCAACATCATGCTTTGGGGCTGTTTCTCTGCAAAGGGAACAGGACGACTGATCTGTGTACATGAAAGAATGAATGGGGCCATGTATCGTGAGATTTTGAGTGCAAACCTCCTCCCATCAGCAAGGTCATTGAAGATGAAACGTGGCTGGATCTTTCAGCATGACAATGATCCTAAACACACTGCCCGGGCAACGAAGGAGAGGCTTCGTAAGAAGCATTTCAAGGTCCTGGAGTGGCCTGGCCAGTCTCCAGATCTCAACCCCATAGAAAACCTTTGGAGGGAGTTGAAAGTCCGTGTTGCCCAGCGACAGGCCCAAAACATCACTGCTCTAGAGGAGATCTGCATGGAGGAATGGGCCAACATACCAGCAACAGTGTGTGACAACCTTGTGAAGACTTAAAGAAAAAGTTTGACCTCTGTCATTGCCAACAAAGGATATATAACAAAGTACTGAGATGAACTTTTGATATTGACCAAATACTTATTTTCCACCATAATTTGCAAATAAATTCTTTCAAAAATCAGACAATGTGATTGTCTGGATTTGTTACCACATTTTGTCTCTCATAGTTAAGGTATACCTATGATGACAATTACAGGCCTCTCTCATCTTTTTAAGTGGGAGAACTTGCACAATTGGTAGCTGACTAAATACTTCTTTGCCCCACTGTATATTCCTAGTGATTTGACCCGCAGATGCAAACTTAATTTGCCACCCTTACTGACCACGACTCCTGTCCTACTGGAGAGTTGGAGTAAAGAATGCATTCCTGGTTTGGCAGGTCCAACCTTCTTAAAATGTGTATACTCCCGAAATTTCTCCACTTGTTTCAACCCCTACCGATACAGATTCCATCACATTATTTCAAACAAGTACAGTCGCTTTTTGTCAATTTCATCTGGGCACATTCAAAACCTCATCTACCCAGACGATACCTTACGCTACCCAAACATTACGGGGGTTTAGCTCTTCCAGACATAAGGAATTACTATCTGGCAGTACATCTGGGGAGAATCTTTGACTGGAGTTGGCACAATGGACATAAAATCTGGGCACAATTGGAGCAGAGCCAGACTGTTATCCTTTTGAAGGGAGCTGTGTGGTGCTTTTCCTGTTTGCCTACCACATCGAAATCCCATCCCCTAATTGGCACCACACTTCGTCTCTGCTCCAAGGCTATCTCCACAGCTTCGCTCTCCACCAGAGAATCCCCTCTGTTCCCTATCTTGGGCAACCTAGCATTTCTTCCTGGACTTGGACGGTCTGAATTCCAGACACTCTCTCAGACGGGTTTGCGATCGTGCCCTCCATGTTCTAGATGGAAACCAATGGCCTTCCCTCCTGTCCTTGATGCGTGAGAATGGTTGTTTCCAGCTCCCTTTTTGGAGCGTGATACAGCTCCATCACTTTCTACACTCCCTAGCAAATCCTATCTAATTTAATCGGACCTTCACGACCTTTGAAGACTACTGTATGGATGACGGAACGCTGCCACAAGTATTATCCAAAATGCATGCTTTTCTCAATTCCCCTCCTGAACAACCGCAACTGTCTTTCCTACAGAAATGGGAGGCTGATTTACATCGTTCCGTTTCAGTAGTGGAACAACAAAATATTCTTAGATTTTCCTTAAAGTTGTCGATCTGTATGAAAATACAGGAAACAAAATGATAAAATCCTGACTAGATGGTACTATACACCACAATTGTTAAACAAATACTACCCAACCACCACCGATAGCTGTTACAGATGCCAAACAGACAGAGGATCGTTCCTTCATATCTTTTGGTCTTGCCCTAAGCTAAACATTTTTTGGATGACTTTCCGCAATATAACCCAAAAACTCACAGACTATAATATTCCCAATGATCCGGCCTTCTTTTTATTCCACATTACCACAATCCCAGTGAAACACTACCAAAAATCAATCATGCAACATTTATTTAATGCTGCCAAAGCTTGCATTCCCCTATTCTGGGCAAGGTAGAAGATACAAATAAGTTAGAAGATTTAGTCCTCACAGCACAAAATAAACAGGAAAAGCATTCTAAAATGTGGGGACTATGGAACATGTTCATTTTATCTGATGAAGTGTCACTATTACGCTCATAGATGGGTATGTGATGCAGGTTCACTTGTACATGCAACTGTTGGAAGTCCATTGCCATCCAGGATCCTTCTTTATTCCATTCCCCTCCCCTTCCCCCCCTCCCACCCCCTCTTCCCTCCCATCTCCTCTCAAATCTTCTTCTTTTTTCTGTTTTTTCCTCACTACCTTCTTACATCCGTTATTTCCCTAGAACAATTTTTTCCGCCCCATCTGTTCTTAGGAACACATAATCTGCAGGGATTAGGCGGCTCAGAGTTTATTTGTGTGACAACTCTGCACAGTTTGTCACCAAATGAAACTATTGATTGTACTTGTGATATCTCATTCCTTGGATCCAATGACTGAACATGAATGATGACATTGTGTGTAAATGTAACTGTGGCCGTTTTATGCTATTGTACTTGAATTTTGCCTCCCCTGAGCTCTAAATTAATAAAATGTTATATTTGAAAAAAAAATGCGGCCTCAGTGGCAGATCTGTAATTATGAAGTGAAATATAAATACAGGATCATTTTAGCTTGCTGCTGGCATAGAGAGAATAAAGCTGGTGAAAATATTTTAGTTCTGTAAGCAAGGAGCAGAGGATAACTATTCCTGCAATAAAATAATACAAATCTGAATTTCTTTACCTGAAATTTTCACTTTGATCTCTTTTTCCCTTTGTATAGGGCTATCAGTCACTGAACATGTGTAGATTCCACCATCTGATAGAAATGTATTAGAGATGGTCAGATGAGCGATTCCATTCAATGCTTGATCTATATCCAATGAATATCTGGGATCAGTTGATGTCACAGTGTTATCATAGCTTAGGATACGTTTTCCTTCTAAATCCCAAACAACTGCAAAAAATCTGGGATCTGCAGGAAGTTTATCTGCGGTGAAGGTGCAGGGAATGTGAGCAATGGATCCAACTCTGGCTTCATATGTAGAAGGTCCCGTCATCTGTAGAGCAGCACCTGCATGAGATAGAAATTAAATTTATACTTACAGTAAAGTAAGATCAGGTGATCCCATAAAACATCCAATTACATCTCAGAGAAATAGAGCTATTTCCTTGCATGAATAGATATTTGGTGTAGCACCCTCTGATATGTGTGCTAGAATTAGAGCAGGCAAACCATACTCTGACTCCCACTGTAAATTTGTGAGTCTTAATTGGCTCAGGGTTCATTAGCGTTCAGGGCTGGGTGACTCATCACGGCAGCTATCTGGTGCCTCCCTCTGGTCTGGAAGGTTGGAGAAGCTTCTAGAACTAGAGGGTTGGGGTTAGGAGGAGTTGCCTTGAATATTTATGGGGCCACGGCCAATCCCCAGTGGTGGGCTGGCAGGGGACTGAGACAACCCCATAAATAGAGATGGCCATTCCAGTGGGGGAAGTTGGGTGGAAGATGGAGATGCCATGTTAATGTTACATTAATTCTCTCATGTTGCCCGTTAAGGGATAAGTGAAAGGGTTTGTGTGAATGTACTGTAGCGCTACCCCATTGGAGCTGCTGGTTAACATGGGTCCTCTGTTCTTGACCTCAAACTTTTCAAAGACCTTAGCTCTTCTGACACACCAGGCTGAGTACACAAACCCACAGCATCACAGGGAATCACTGGCAGCAACACTAAGTACCCAGCAGTAATGCTATTTCAAAGAACTCATACACCAAATCAATTAGTAAAAGAAACTTAGTATATTGTCATCCAACAAAGTAAGTAATAGGCATGCAGAGATAAAGGTATAAACTGAATAATGATGATAATAATACATTTTGATATACACTATAAAGATGTAGCACCCTCTTTGTTAGGTTGTTAGGATGTTAGGCAAATTGAGTTCTTTTTGTCTCCTCTGTAACCAGTGGAGCAGTTTGATTGATTCCCCCTGTATTGTAGAGAGTTCGAAAACAATAGTGGGTTGGAAAGTCAAATAAACAGTCTGAATGTTTGTGGGATTTCAGTCAATCCCTGGGGGGGGGGGGGGGGTGTAGCCCAGTAGGTGGCTGATGAGCACAGATGAGTAAGGTAGATTAATGGGCACCAGACACTTCTTGAATGCAAAGAGATTTATTGTCTCTTAAATAGAACTGTGGGAGAGAGGGTTAGGGCCAGGACACCCTTAAAGAGGAGTTCCCACTAAAAAAAAAAAATTAAAAGTCAGCAGCTACAAATACTGCAGCTGCTGACTTTTAATAATCGGACACTTACCTGTCCCAGGGTCCAGCGATGCGGGGGATCGGAAGCCCCGCTCATCTCCCCCTCCGTTCGGCGGCGCCGGCATTGCAACTTAGAGTGCTCAGAACGCTGTGATTGGCCGCGCAATCATATGGGACCTGTCACGTGTCCCATATGATTGACAAGAGGGAGGGGGCAGAGCTGAGCCCTTCCTGCACCGAGGGGAAGTGATGTCACCAGCCCAGGCACTGAAGGAGGCAGACTACGAGGGACCCCTAGCAACAGGCATTTAGAGGTGAGTAGAAAAAAAAATTTCCAAATTTTTTTTTTTTTACGCACATTTATGCATTTTATTTTTGGGTGGAACACCACTTTAAGTAGTAGCAATGTTAATTGGCAGACTCCGATATCTCTATAGGTAGACAGCCATGCAGAGAAAGGCATTCAGCTAGACACCACATCTGCACAAGTGGGATCGCTGTCTCCTATGGCAACAGTCATGTAACAGTTTATTTTGTAACAAACTTCTTTCCTTCCTCTACAATCTCCTCTTGTAGACTTTCACTCAACTGAGCTCCCAGTCTCTCTCACTAAACTTGTCGATCCACTGCCACTGGATCCCCTGAGCTCTTCCAATCTTCTCACACAGTATCTTCCTCAAGCGTCACCCCCGTGTCCCTGCTGGGTCCCTAGCTTGGCACCCACAGATACTCCTCAAGCGTCACCTCGCTGGCCTGCTCGGTCCCTGGCTTGTGCCAAGCAGCCCGGGGCAACACAACACACGTCCACCCAGACAGTCACCCAGGTGGCACAGAACCCCGATCACCTGACATCACCCAAATAAAAAGGCTCTCCCAGCAGGCCAAGGGCTCCAAGTAAATCCCTGCCCATTGGCTGAGGTATCCCAGTCATTCCTACTCTGTCCTTGCAATGCCCTTGTCTTATCTAATGTCACCAGTTATCCGGCCATCTAGCGACAGAAGAGAGAAGTGCCTCAATTCCAGAATTAGGGTGAAATAATTTGACCTCCTAACAATTGGCCAAGGAAACTACTGCCTGGCAACTAAATTTAACAGAATTCCTGCCTAAATATCGGGGTGCTACCTCTAGATTACACAGAAAAAAATAAGAAAATAAATTAATTAAAACTGTAGCGATAACCCGAGAGGAGCCACTGAATTTTTGTAATTTCTCTGCATACCTGAAGATGACACTACCTATGTGCAGAAAAGCAATCTCTCAGGTCGCCCTTTATATAACCCAAAAGGACTCTACAACTAATTGGGTCAGTATGGTATACATAGGTCTACACCCTATATGAGGGATAAGTGGGTGTGGAGGTACACCTAGATAAGGGCCAACCTCTGCCTAAAAACCACTAAAGGGTGAGTTCACAGTGATGAACTTTAAATACACCAGTGCCCTGAAAAGTGACCTGATGGGTCACTCTTTATATGGCAGGAAAATTTAGGTCACAATAATATAATAATGAAACTGCACCCTACATATGGGAGTGAGAGGATGTAGGGATCCACCTATTGAGGGTGAGTGTACAATGATGCTCCTATGACACCACTATAAACATACTAAAAAAACTAAAGTAAATGAAATAAAATTAACCAGTGATAATAGTGAGTACACCCTCGTATTAAAAAAAGAAAAATATTGTAACATAAAGTCCAAAGTCTATATATATCCAGACACTGTAATGTTGTAAATTGTCCAGACACCACTAAGCGGTAAAAACAAACAGTGCTCCAAAACTGCTATATATATATATATATATATATATATATATATATATATATATATATATATATATATATATATATAAAAATATCGAAAAATATATGCATCAAAAACAAAAATCGCACCAGTTGCATCAGAAATCGCATCAGTTTTAAAAAAGCACATATGTGCAACCGTTCCAAATGTGAATAATTGTTCATGCTTAAAACAAATAATTGCAGGTGACTTTAGTGTTCATGACTCTTGCCAGGTGACTTGCGTGCTCCAGGGCCAGATTAAGAGCATCATGGGCCTGGTGCTGAGGATTTCGGTGGGCCTTTTTATGGAAACAAAATGAAAATGCACACAATTTTTCGCTAAAACGAATTAAATATACTCTCACCAGTAATACCAGCTGTGCAGCCTCTGAGCAGCAGCAACACCACCAATACCACCTGCTATGCAGTCTCTCACCAGCAGCAACATAGGGAGACCACATTTCCAAACTGTCATTCAGAGACAACCCCCTCTTCCGAAAAAAAGATGAGGGTGGGGGATGTAGTCTCGGGGTTGGCAGGGAAATCGGTGGTGGAGGTGATTTGTCAGGCAAATGGCTGGTGTTAGTACTTAAAATCAATCATCCTGACACCATGCTTGATATGGTGTCAGGATGATCAAATTCCATTATTTCAGTTACTACATTGTAATATATAGTGAAATAGTTCAACTCACCATCGTGCAGAATCAGTGGGACCTGAGCTTGTCACTTGCCACCAGATGCAGCTTGTCACTTGCCACCCATAGCCTGCCACCAAATGTAGCGTATCACTTTCCACAGTTGCCTGCCACTAGATGCAGCATGTCACTTGCCACCAGCAGCCTGCCACCAGATACAGTGTGCCACTTGCAACCAGATACAGTGTGCCACTTGCTACCCACAGCCTGCCAAAAGGTACAATGTGCCAATTGCCACCAGCAGCCTGCCACCAGATACAGTGTGCCACTTGCCAACAGCAGCCTTTCACCAGATACAGTGTGCCACTTGCTACCGACAGCCTGTCACCAGATACAGTGTGCCACTTGCCACCAGCAGCCTGCCACTAGATACAGTGTGCCACTTGCCACCAGATACATTGTGCCACTTGCCACCAGATACAGTGTGCCACTTGCCACCAGCAGCCTGCCACCAGATACAGTGTGTCACTTGCCACCAGCAGCCTGTCACCAGATACATTGTGCCACTTGCCACCAGATACAGTGTGCCACTTGCCACCAGCAGCCTGCCACCAGATACATTGTGCCACTTGCCACTAGATACAGTGTGCCACTTGCCACCAGCTCCCTGCCACCAGATACAGTGTGCCACTTGCCACCAGCAGCCTTCCATCAGATACAGTGTGCCACTTGCCAACCACAGCCTACCACCAGATACAGTGTGTCACTTACCACCAGCAGCCTTCCACCAGATAGTGTGCCACTTGCCACCAGCAGCCTGCCATCAGATACAGTGTGCCACTTGCCACCAGCAGCCTACCACCAGATACATTGTGCCACTTGCCAACCACAGCCTACCACCAGATACAGTGTGCCACTTGCCACCGGCAGCCTGCCACCAGATACAGTGTGCCACTTGCCACCGGCAGCCTGCCACCAGATACAGTGTGCCACTTGCCACCAGCAGCCTGCCACCAGATACAGTGTGCCACTTGCCAACCACAGCCTACCACCAGATACAGTGTGTCACTTACCACCAGCAGCCTTCCACCAGATAGTGTGCCACTTGCCACCAGCAGCTTGCCACCAGATACAGTGTGCCACTTGCCACCAGCAGCCTGCCACCAGATACAGTGTGCCACTTGCCAACCACAGCCTACCACCAGATACAGTGTGCCACTTGCCACCGGCAGCCTGCCACCAGATACAGTGTGCCACTTGCCACCAGCAGCCTGCCACCAGATACAGTGTGCCACTTGCCAACCACAGCCTACCACCAGATACAGTGTGCCACTTGCCACCAGCAGCCTGCCACCAGATACAGTGTGCCACTTGCCACTAGCAGCCTGCCACCAGATACAGTGTGCCACATGTCACCTGCAGCCTGTCACCAGATACAGTGTGCCACTTGCCACTAGCAGCCTGCCACCAGATACAGTGTGCCACTTGCCACTGACAGCCTGTCACCAGATACAGCGTGTCACTTGCCACCAGCAGCCTGCCACCAGATACAGTGTGCCACTTGCCACCAGCAGCCTGCCACCAGATACAGTGTGCTACTTGCCACCAGCAGCCTGCCACCAGATACAGTGTGCCACTTGCCACTAGCAGCCTGCCACCAGATACAGTGTGCCACTTGTCACCTGCAGCCTATCACCAGATACAGTGTGCCACTTGCCACTAGCAGCCTGCCACCAGATACAGTGTGTCACTTGCCACCAGCAGCCTGCCACCAGATACAGTGTGCCACTTGCCACTAGCAGCCTGCCACCAGATACAGTGTGCCACATGTCACCTGCAGCCTGTCACCAGATACAGTGTGCCACTTGCCACTAGCAGCCTGCCACCAGATACAGTGTGCCACTTGCCACTGACAGCCTGTCACCAGATACAGTGTGCCACTTGCCACTAGCAGCCTGCCACCAGATACAGTGTGCCACTTGCCACTGACAGCCTGTCACCAGATACAGTGTGCCACTTGCCACTAGCAGCCTGCCACCAGATACAGTGTGCCACTTGCCACTAGCAGCCTGCCACCAGATACAGTGTGCCACTTGTCACCTGCAGCCTATCACCAGATACAGTGTGTCACTTGCCACCAGCAGCCTGCCACTCCCTCCAGGACTCTTCCAGGATGGGTAGAGAAGGGACAGGGACAGCATAGTCAAACAAATCCCTGAAGCCCCCACCCCTCCTGATCTGGGATGGTATGGCTGTGTGTAAAATGAATGCCAGGAGTATTGATCAGACCAAGTTCTATAGAGGGGTGTGTGTACAGCCTTTGGGCTCACACTGGTTTGCTGCAGTTTGGCCGCACTGCTTGTGTATCTGCAGTTTTAGCTTGCAGTCCTATTGATTTTGGTGCGCTTTCAGAAAAAACATGCAACCTAATAGAAATCAATAGGACTGTGGGTAAAACGCAGGAAAACTGCGGATACACCAGCAATGGGCCAAAACACAGCAAAGCAGTGTGAACCCACCTAAAAGCACAAGGAGCCAAATCTACATATTGACTGCAGTTATAACAGCCATTGCTGAAGATAAAGGTAAACGAGGGGGAGAAAAGGGAGATAAGAGTCCAGTCACTGAGCTCACACTTGGATGGTTGGAAGCTTATCACTCACATATGTGTTCACCTTCTATCTGCCGGCTGCAGTTGCTCTGTTCATAATTTCCCAACCCACACGGCTCCTTCACTGCACACAGAGAGAGGAGGGGGAAGGCAGAGCCATTTGTGTAGGGGGGGAACTGTGCACTGTGACGCTGTACTAAACACAGTGAGCCAACACAGATGCAGCCAGACACCCCTCCATTTACACACAGCTTCTCCTGTCCCATAGACGTTTATGGGCAGGAGAAAGTCGGGCTTATATTACTAGCTGTGAGGGCCGATTTTAAGGCAGGGGCCTGGAGCTGCAGCTCCATCAGCCCCTATGTTAATCCAGCCCTGGCGTGCTCCCCCTCAAGCCTCTGAAGACGTCTATGACAAAACACGTATGGCATCGCCATGCTTACCACGTCACTTCCGGGTACCAGAGCCAGTGGGTGGAACGCAGTTGGAGCGCACGCTGCGAACCCACAGCTCGGTTTACCCCGGCACTTATCAGCTAGAGCTGTTTTTTTTTTATTTTATTTTTGTGGTTTATGTTTTTGAGTTTTTAACTACTTTTAATAAATTGAACTGTTTGGATACTACACTATGGGAACCAGGGCCGGATTAACATAGGGGCTGATGGAGCTGCAGCTCCAGGCCCCTGCCTTAAAATCGGCCCTCACAGCTAGTAATATAAGCCCGACTTTCTCCTGCCCATAAACGTCTATGGGACAGGAGAAGCTGTGTGTAAATGGAGGGGTGTCTGGCTGCATCTGTGTTGGCTCACTGTGTTTAGTACAGCGTCACAGTGCACAGTTCCCCCCCTACACAAATGGCTCTGCCTTCCCCCTCCTCTCTCTGTGTGCAGTGAAGGAGCCGTGTGGGTTGGGAAATTATGAACAGAGCAACTGCAGCCGGCAGATAGAAGGTGAACTGAACAGATATGTGAGTGATGAGCTTCCAACCATCCAAGTGTGAGCTCAGTGACTGGACTCTTATCTCCCTTCTCTCCCCCTCTTTTACCTTTATCTTCAGCAATGGCTGTTATAACTGCAGTCAATATGTAGATTTGGCTCCTTGTGCTTTTAGGTGGGTTCACACTGCTTTGCTGTGTTTTGGCCCATTGCTGGTGTATCCGCAGTTTTCCTGCGTTTTACCCACAGTCCTATTGATTTCTATTAGGTTGCATGTTTTTTCTGAAAGCGCACCAAAATCAATAGGACTGCAAGCTAAAACTGCAGATACACAAGCAGTGCGGCCAAACTGCAGCAAACCAGTGTGAGCCCAAAGGCTGTACACACACCCCTCTATAGAACTTGGTCTGATCAATACTCCTGGCATTCATTTTACACACAGCCATACCATCCCAGATCAGGAGGGGTGGGGGCTTCAGGGATTTGTTTGACTATGCTGTCCCTGTCCCTTCTCTACCCATCCTGGAAGAGTCCTGGAGGGAGTGGCAGGCTGCTGGTGGCAAGTGACACACTGTATCTGGTGATAGGCTGCAGGTGACAAGTGGCACACTGTATCTGGTGATAGGCTGCAGGTGACAAGTGGCACACTGTATCTGGTGGCAGGCTGCTAGTGGCAAGTGGCACACTGTATCTGGTGGCAGGCTGCTAGTGGCAAGTGGCACACTGTATCTGGTGACAGGCTGTCAGTGGCAAGTGGCACACTGTATCTGGTGGCAGGCTGCTAGTGGCAAGTGGCACACTGTATCTGGTGACAGGCTGTCAGTGGCAAGTGGCACACTGTATCTGGTGGCAGGCTGCTAGTGGCAAGTGGCACACTGTATCTGGTGACAGGCTGCAGGTGACATGTGGCACACTGTATCTGGTGGCAGGCTGCTAGTGGCAAGTGGCACACTGTATCTGGTGGCAGGCTGCTGGTGGCAAGTGACACACTGTATCTGGTGGCAGGCTGCTAGTGGCAAGTGGCACACTGTATCTGGTGATAGGCTGCAGGTGACAAGTGGCACACTGTATCTGGTGGCAGGCTGCTAGTGGCAAGTGGCACACTGTATCTGGTGGCAGGCTGCTGGTGGCAAGTAGCACACTGTATCTGGTGGCAGGCTGCTGGTGGCAAGTGGCACACTGTATCTGGTGGCAGGCTGCTGGTGGCAAGTGACACGCTGTATCTGGTGACAGGCTGTCAGTGGCAAGTGGCACACTGTATCTGGTGGCAGGCTGCTAGTGGCAAGTGGCACACTGTATCTGGTGACAGGCTGCAGGTGACATGTGGCACACTGTATCTGGTGGCAGGCTGCTAGTGGCAAGTGGCACACTGTATCTGGTGGCAGGCTGCTGGTGGCAAGTGGCACACTGTATCTGGTGGTAGGCTGTGGTTGGCAAGTGGCACACTGTATCTGGTGGCAGGCTGCTGGTGGCAAGTGGCACACTGTATCTGGTGGCAGGCTGCCGGTGGCAAGTGGCACACTGTATCTGGTGGTAGGCTGTGGTTGGCAAGTGGCACACTGTATCTGGTGGCAGGCTGCTGGTGGCAAGTGGCACACTGTATCTGGTGGCAAGCTGCTGGTGGCAAGTGGCACACTATCTGGTGGAAGGCTGCTGGTGGTAAGTGACACACTGTATCTGGTGGTAGGCTGTGGTTGGCAAGTGGCACACTGTATCTGGTGGCAGGCTGCTGGTGGCAAGTGGCACACTGTATCTGGTGGCAGGCTGCCGGTGGCAAGTGGCACACTGTATCTGGTGGCAGGCTGCCGGTGGCAAGTGGCACACTGTATCTGGTGGTAGGCTGTGGTTGGCAAGTGGCACAATGTATCTGGTGGTAGGCTGCTGGTGGCAAGTGGCACACTGTATCTGATGGCAGGCTGCTGGTGGCAAGTGGCACACTATCTGGTGGAAGGCTGCTGGTGGTAAGTGACACACTGTATCTGGTGGTAGGCTGTGGTTGGCAAGTGGCACACTGTATCTGATGGAAGGCTGCTGGTGGCAAGTGGCACACTGTATCTGGTGGCAGGGAGCTGGTGGCAAGTGGCACACTGTATCTAGTGGCAAGTGGCACAATGTATCTGGTGGCAGGCTGCTGGTGGCAAGTGGCACACTGTATCTGGTGGCAAGTGGCACAATGTATCTGGTGACAGGCTGCTGGTGGCAAGTGACACACTGTATCTGGTGGCAGGCTGCTGGTGGCAAGTGGCACACTGTATCTGGTGGCAAGTGGCACAATGTATCTGGTGGCAAGTGGCACACTGTATCTAGTGGCAGGCTGCTGGTGGCAAGTGGCACACTGTATCTGGTGACAGGCTGTCGGTAGCAAGTGGCACACTGTATCTGGTGAAAGGCTGCTGTTGGCAAGTGGCGCACTGTATCTGGTGAAAGGCTGCTGTTGGCAAGTGGCACACTGTATCTGGTGGCAGGCTGCTGGTGGCAATTGGCACATTGTACCTTTTGGCAGGCTGTGGGTAGCAAGTGGCACACTGTATCTGGTTGCAAGTGGCACACTGTATCTGGTGGCAGGCTGCTGGTGGCAAGTGACATGCTGCATCTAGTGGCAGGCAACTGAGGAAAGTGATACGCTACATTTGGTGGCAGGCTATGGGTGGCAAGTGACAAGCTGCATCTGGTGGCAAGTGACAAGCTCAGGTCCCACTGATTCTGCACGATGGTGAGTTGAACTATTTCACTATATATTACAATGTAGCAACTGAAATAATGGAATTTGATCATCCTGACACCATATCAAGCATGGTGTCAGGATGATTGATTTTAAGTACTAACACCAGCCATTTGCCTGACAAATCACCTCCACCACCGATTTCCCTGCCAACCCCGAGACTACATCCCCCACCCTCATCTTTTTTTCGGAAGAGGGGGTTGTCTCTGAATGACAGTTTGGAAATGTGGTCTCCCTATGTTGCTGCTGGTGAGAGACTGCATAGCAGGTGGTACTGGTGGTGTTGCTGCTGCTCAGAGGCTGCACAGCTGGTATTACTGGTGAGAGTATATTTAATTCGTTTTAGCGAAAAATTGTGTGCATTTTCATTTTGTTTCCATAAAAAGGCCCACCGAAATCCTCAGCACCAGGCCCATGATGCTCTTAATCTGGCCCTGATGGGAACCAATTTCTTTTTCCATGAGGAATTTATTTGGATACACCTGCCATTGCCTGGAAATCCAAGGGGCGCCCGAGAGACTGCAGAGGCTGGAACCTGGGAACATCGGCCTAGATTGCGGATCTATATGCGCACTACCCCTGTAGGGGTTATAGGAGCTGGTGAGTGGGGACCCATGAGGGGGAGCACGCAAGTCACCTGGCAAGAGTCATGAACACTAAAGTCACCTACAATTATTTATTTTAAGCACAAACTATTATCTGTTTTAAGCACAAACAATTATTCACATTTGGAACGGTTGCACATATGTGCTTTTTTGCAACTGATGCGATTTCTATTTCTGGTGCAACTGGTGCGATTTTTGTTTTTGATGTATATATTATTCAATATATTTTTTTGAAATATATATATATTTTTTCACCACACTCATTACAGCAGTTTTGGAGCACTGTTTGTTTTTACCACTTAGTGGTGTCTGGACAATTTACAACATTACAGTGTCTGGATATATATAGACTTTGGACTTTATGTTACAATATCTTTTTATTTTTTTAATACGAGGGTGTACTCACTATTATCACTGGTTAATTTAATTTAATTTACTTTAGTTTTTATTATTTTAATAGTGGTGTCATAGGAGCATCATTGCACACATCCTCAATCGGTGGATACCTACATCCTCTCACTCCCATATGTAGGGTGCGGTTTCATTATTATATTATTGTGACCTATTTTTTCATGCCATATAAAGAATGACCTGTCAGGTCACTTTTCAGGGCACTGGTGTATTTAAAATTCATCACTGTGAACTCACCCTTTAGTGGTTTTTAGGCAGAGGTTGGCCCTTATCTAGGTGTACCTCCACACCCACTTATTCCTCATATAGGGTGTAGACCTATGTATACCATACTGACCCAATTAGTTGTAGAGTCCTTTTGGGTTATATAAAGGGTGACCTGAGAGATTGCTTTTCTGCACATAGGTAGCGCCAACTACCCCACCTCTGCTATACTTTCACTTTTAAGAGCTCTCCTCTGGGAGCTTTTTAGGGGAGGCTGCAACCTTTTTATACACATATTTTTCTTTTCCTAAGTGCAGTACTTTCTATTTTCATATCTTCATATCTGAAGAGGACACACCTCACTCACACTCACTTGGCACACCTTGAGGCAATTCAAAGAATTTATTAGGCCAAGCATAGCATAAAAGCGGATTAGCAAGTGTAATTTTACAATCAATTGGATAATACCGCTACTCTGGGAGATAAGGTTAAACACCTGATGGGTTTACTTCCTTTTTGTTTCCCTGCAAAGGTAAAGCATAAAGGGCTACTGTGCATCGCATAGTAACCCATTATGTGTCACTTACCTGACACAGGAGAATGCGATGTCACCGCTGTCCCCTCTGCTACGGAGCGTCCATCTTCTTTCCGGGTATCGTGGCTCCAGCGCTGTGATTGGCTGTAGTCGCGATGACGTCACTCCTGCGCATGCGCACGGGAGCCGCCACTAACGGCATATCGCCGTTAGCAGCGGCATGCTCAGTGCACTTGCACGCCGCTGTCTACACAGTGGTGTCTGTCTTTTTGCAAATATCTCCTAAACCGTGTAGATTTAGGAGATATTTCATGGACCTACAGGTAAGTCCTAATCTAGGCTTACCTGTAGGTCAAAGTGGTCTGTAAGGGTTTACAACCACTTTCATGCATAGGATGCATTAAGGTGAAAAAACACAAGGGTTTACAACCCCTTTAACCACTTCCCGCCCGCCGGCCGTCAAATGATGGCTGGGGGGCGGTGCGGCTCTCGTTCTGGGTGCATGTCATATGACAGCCTCCTAGAACAACCGCTCTCATGCGCCCGCAGCGATCGGTGGTGCGGTGTGTCAGTCTGACACACCGCTACACTGATTTCGGTAAAGAGCCTCTGACGGAGGCTCTTTACCACGTTATCAGCCGTGTCCAATCACGGCTCATCATGATGTACACAGGAAGAGCCATCGATCTGCTTTTCCTCACTCGCGTCTGATGGATGCGAGTAAAGGAGAGCCGATCGGCGGCTCTCCTGACAGGGAGGTCTGTGCTGATGGTTTACCCTCGGATGCCCACCCAGGATGCTGCCAGGACCACCAGGGATGGCCACCACACTGGACCACCAGGTATGCCACCCTAGACCACCAGGGAAATGTCAATCAGTACCCAGGCAGCTGCCAATCAGTGCCCATCCCCAATGCCTGCCAGTGCCATCAGTGATGCCTAACAATGCCATCTATCAGTGCCTCATATCAGTGCCCATCAGTGGCATGTATCAGTGCCCAGCAGTGCCGCCTATCAGTGCCACCCATAAGTACCCATCAGGGCAGCCTTTCAGTGCCCATCAGTGTCGCCTATCAGTGCCCACCAGTGCCACCCATGAGTGCCCATCAGTGCCACCTATCAATGCCCATCAGTGCTGCATATCAGTGCCACCCATCAGTGCCGCCTATCAGTGCCCATCGTCAGTGCCCATCAGTGCCACCTCATCGGTGCTGCCTTATCAGTGCCCGTCAGTGCCGCCTTATCAGTGCCCATCAGTGAAGGAGAAAATGTACTTATTTACCTGTTTAGCAATAAATTAAAAATGCAGAGGTGATCAAATACCACCAAAAGAAAGCTCTATTTGTAGGAACAAAATTATAAAAATTCTGTTTGGGCACAGTGTAGCATGACCACACAATTGTCATTTAAACAGCGACAGCGTTGAAAGCTGAAAATTGGCCTGGGCAGTAGGGATGAGCTTCCCTAGTTCGCAGAACAGCGAACAATTTGGGGTGTTCGAGGCAAATTCAAATGCCGCGGAACACCCTTTAAAAGTCTATGGGAGAAATCTAATCTTATCTCATTTTAAAGGCTTATATGCATGTTATTGTCATAAAAAGTGTTTGGGGACCTGGGTCCTGCCCCAGGAGACATGGATCAATGCAAAAAATAGTTTTAAAGACGGACGTTTTTTCGGGAGCAGTGATTTTAATAATGCTTAAAGTGAAACAATAAAAGTGTAATATCCCTTTAAGTTTCATACATGGGTGGTGTCTATAGTATGCCTGTAAAGGGGCGCATGTTTACCGTGTTTAGAACAGTCTGACAGCAAAATGACATTTCAAAGGAAAAAAAGTAATTTAAAACTACTCGCGGCTATTAATGAATTGCCGGACCGACAATACACATAAAAGTTCATTGATAAAAGGCATGGGAATTCCCCACAGGGGAACCCCGAACCAAAATTTAAAAAAAAAATGACGTGGGGGGTCCCCCTAAATTCCATACCAGGCCCTTCAGGTCTGGTATGGATATTAAGGGGAAACCCAGCCAAAATTTTTCTTAAAAAAATGGCGTGGGGTCCCCCTCAAAATCTATACCAGACCCTTTAGGTCTGGTATGGATTTTAAGGGCAACCACGCGCCAAAATAAAAAAACGGCGTGGGGTCCCCCCAAAAATCCATACCAGACCCTTATCCGAGCACACAACCTAGCAGACCGCAGGAAAAGAGGGGGGGACGAGAGAGAGTGCCCCCCTTCCTGAACCGTACCAGGTCACATGCCCTCAACATTGGAAGGGTGCTTTGGGGTAGCCCCCCAAAACACCTTGTCCCCATGTTGATGGGGACAAGGGCCTCATCCCCACAACCCTTGCCCGGTGGTTGTGGGGGGCGGGGGGCTTATCGGAATCTGGAAGCCCCCTTTAACAAGGGGACCCCCAGATCCCGGCCCTCCCCCCTGTGTGAAATGGTAAGGGGGTACAAAAGTACCCCTACCATTTCACAAAAAAACTGTCAAAAATGTTAAAAATGACAAGAGACAGTTTTTGACAATTCCTTTATTTAAATGCTTCTTCTTTCTTCTATCTTCTTTCTTCTATCTTCCTTCAGTTTCTTCCTCCATCTTCTTCTTCTTCTGGTTCTTCTGGTTCTTCCTCCGGTGTTCTCGTCCGGCATCTCCTCCGCGGCCTGCCAGGTTGCATGCTCGGATAAGGGTCTGGTATGGATTTTTGGGGGACCCCACGCCGTTTTTTTTTTACATTTTGGCGCGGGGTTCCCCTTAAAATCCATACCAGACCTGAAGGGCCTGGTATGGAATTTAGGGGGACCCCCCACGTCATTTTTTTTTTTTTAATTTTGGTTCGGGGTTCCCCTGTGGGGAATTTCCATGCCGTGTGTTGTCGGACCGGCAATTAAATGTCGCGAGTAGTTTTAAATGTCTTTTTTTCCTTTGAAATGTCATTTTGCTGTCAGACTGTTCTAAACAAGGGAAACATGCGCCCCTTTACAGGCATACTATAGACACCCCCCAGGTATGAAATTACTTTAATGGTTTTCGCGTGTTCTAACATATTTTTTGCCTGTTCGCAAGTTCTGGTGCGAACCGAACAGGGGGGTGTTCGGGTCATCCCTACTGGGCAGGAAAGGGGTGTGAGTGAGCACTCCCTGTTCACTTTAATGGAGCTAGAGCATGGGGGGGGGTAATGTGTATAGCAGTGCTTGTCACTTTGAAATTGGGGCTTGTGATTTGTATTTAATTAGTCAGGTAATAGGACAGCAACCATCAGTCCACAGGTGATGTCCTAACCCTGAGGATTATCATAGATAACATATTTTAGTTTCAGATTCCAATGAAATATGAAAAAGTAAAGTTACATGGCTAAAAATAAAGATCCTTATCCTAGTATTGTAAATAAAGCCTAATGTCCATTCAACAGATGATTTATTTATTACAGGTATTTATATAGAGCCAGCAATGTACATATATATTGTACATTAACATCAGTCCCTGCCCTCAAGGAGCTGAAATGGAAAGGTTCCCCCAAAGGGTGGAGTTTTCAGGCAGCAAAATAGAATAGGTAACAAAAAATTCAAAAGAGTTTTGGTTACCTATTTTATTTTGCTACCTGAAAACCCCACCCTTTGGGGGAACCTTTCCATACCATATCATTCGGGGTGAGCAGCTATTAAATCTTTCTGCATACGTATCTTTTCTTTGCCCTCAAGGAGCTTACAATCTAAGACCCCTAACCCACATTCATACATACACATATAATGCCTCGTACACACGAGCGGAATTTCCGATGGAAAAATCTTAGATGGTTTTTCTGACGGAATTCCGCTCAAGCTTGGCTTGCATACACACGGTCACACAAAAGTTCTCTGCAGTTTCGACCGTCAAGAACGCAGTGATGTTCAACACTACGACGAGCCGAGAAAATGAAGTTCAATGCTTCTGAGCATGCATCGTATTGTTTCCGAGCATAGGAATTTTGCGCGTCGGAATTGGTACAGACGATCGTAATTTCCGATCGGAACTTTTTCGACTGAAAAATAGAGAACCTGCTCTCAATCTTTTGCTGGAGGAATTTCCGATCGTGTGTACGGGGCTTTAGAGCCAATTTAGACAGGATCCAAAGGAGTGAATATTGCCTTTTGCTTGGCTGCCAGTACACTAGTGCAGGGCCGTTTTTAAGGCAGGGCAAATGGGGCAGCTACCCTGGGCCCTGTCATTGTTGTGGGGCCCAAAGCAGCTGACTCATACTTGCCAACTATGCTGGTTTAAATTCCCTCGTCCGTTGAGGTTTTAGTCCTGTGCTGTGTCCCAATATCTCAGTGTGAAGTGCTGCTACTAATGCTGCCCAGCTCTGCCTTTTTGTTGTGTACAGATGACTTATCTGCAGACCCTGTGTTTACATGTAAATTACTGGCATTCATATGTAAATAGCGGCGGCCGGCGGCATTGATATGCATATCATGCCCCCCTGAGGTCATATCCACAGTAATCTCAACCAGCAGAAATCATGTGCTGTAACCTCTAGCAACTAATCAGTGAGCTGTAATGTGTGCTGTAACCTTTAGCAACCAGTCAGTGAGCGTTAATGATACACTGTAACCTCTGGCAACAAATCGCAATATTCAAAAAGTAGGGAAAGAAATCCCCAAAGGTATTCTTCAAAAAGGATACAAAAAGTATAAAGGACTAGTGATCTTTATTAATAATTTACCAAGACAGATTTAGTAAACACCTCTGATGATACACATCTAGAAAATTGATATCATTTAATTACAAATACCCTCCTCCAAACACATTAAATAAAATTAACCCCCCAAAAAAGAGTCAAAATTTAAAAACAGTACTCAGGTTTTTGACAAAGTAATTTATTGAAGGAGCTCCGGCATCTTTTCTCCTTCCGATTTCTTCTCCCTCCACGATGTCTTATTCCGCTGCCGGTTCTCCTCGCTCCGCTGTCTGCTTCCGCTGACGGTACTCCTCTCCCTGCTGTCTTCTCCCTCTGCCGGTTCTCCTCTCTCCACTGTCTTCTGCCTCTGCTGGGACTCCTTCCTCCGCTGCCTTCTCCCTCTATTCTTCCTCCGATGTTCTTTCAACACTCTCTCCCGCTGTAATGCTAGGGCCACCGTGTGCCGTTGCTTATTTGACCATGGGCCGGGGCCACCCGGTGACATCATCCAGAGGCCTCGCCCCCTTGTGACACCGCCCCATAATGCCTGGGCGGTGATGTCACAAGGGGGTGGGGCCTCCAGATTACATCACCGGGTGGCCGGCACATGGCAGCCCTAGCATTACAGCGGGAGAGAGCATTGAGAGAACATCGGAGGAAGAACAGAGAGAGAAGATAGCAGAGAGCAGAGAACCGGCAGAGGGAGAAGACAGCGGAGAGAGGAGAAACGGCAGCGGAAGAAGACATCAGCGGAGTGAGAAGAACCAGAAGATGAAGACATCGCCTGAGGGAGAATAAATCGGAAGGAAGAGGCCCCCTCCGCCCATAGACCCCGACAACCAACGGCCAGGGGTGTCGGGAAGAGGCCCTGCTCCCAATCAACATGGGAACAGAGTACTTCGGGGTTGGGGGGCACCGCCCCCCCTGTCCCAAAGCACCACCCACCCCCCCCATGTTGAGGGCATGTGGCCTAGTATGGTCCAGGACGGGGTGGGGGTGCTTAATCGTTTCCCCTTTTCCTGACCTGCTGGGCTGTGTGCTCGGATAAGGGTCTGGTATGGATTTTGGGGGGTTCCCCTTGAAATCCATACCAGACAATTCTGGTATGGTCTTGGGGGAAAACCCCACGCCAGTTTTATTTTTATTTTCTTGCAAGGGTTTATCATGATCCGACTTCTGGTGCGACTTCTATATAAATCAATGGGCTTTCATAGGGAACCATTGATTTTGAATAGAGGCAGAGGAGCGCTGCTAAAAGCTAGCATGGCTAAACATGCATTAACACCAATGTAAAAAGCTACTGAAAGTGTGTTTTTACAGCCGCTTATTCCTGGCATGGTTTTTCTAACGCCCTCTGTGCATGAGGCCTAAGTCTAATAGTTTTATGCCCCCCCTAAACGGGGAGTGGATTGCTCCGGGATGATGTGGCTAAACTTAGTTTATCTGTTGAATTTCTGTAGAACTGGCTGATTTACTGCTACAAACATTTTTCAGTACCCTTTGTTTTTCTTGCCTTTATTTATTTTTCTACATTTTTCTATACCAGTGTTAATTTTGACTACAAAGTTTCATTTAAATTTAGTTTTGACTAAAATGCCATTTAGTTTTAGTAATATTTTAGTCATCTGAATTGTTTTAGTTTTAGTCTAGTTTTAGTCGACTAAGTAACATAAGATTTTAGGTGACTAAATCTATAGTAGATTTAACCAGTTCCCGACCGGCAAACGACGATATACATCGGCAGAATGGCACGGCTGGGCAAATCGACGTACCTGTACGTCCTTTTGAATTCCCCGCCGTGCCATTGCGTGCACGCCGCCGGTGGCGCGCGCCGACCGGGAGCCCCGTGAGTCGGGTCGCGGGTCCCGCGGACTCGATCGCCGCGGGGATACCCACGATCGCCTCACGGAGAGGACGAACGGGGAGATGCTGATGTAAACAGCATCTCCCCGTTCTGCCTAGTGACAAGTGTCACTGATCTCTGCTCCCTGTCATCAGTGACACATACAGCCCCTCCCCCCTACAGTTAGAAAACACTCCTAGTACTGATTCACCCCTCCCTGCCCCCTAGTGGTTAACCCCTTCATTGCCAGTGTCATTTGCACAGTAATCAGTGCATTTTTAATCGCACTGATTGCTGTATAAATGACAATGTTCCCAAAAATGTGTCAAAAATGTCCGACATGTCCGCCATAATGTCGCAGTCACAATAAAAATCGCTGATCGCCACCATTACTAGTAAAAAAAAATAATTAATAAAAATGGCATAAAACTATCCCCTATTTAGTAAATGCTATAACTTTTGCGCAAACCAATCAATAAACGCTTATTGCGATTTTTTTTTTACCAAAAATATGTAGAAGAATACGTATCGGCCTAAACTGAGGAAAAAAATGTTTTTTTATATATTTTTGGGGGATATTTATTATACCAAAATGTAAAAAATAATGCGTTTTTTTCAAAATTGTCGCTCTTATTTTGTTTATAGCGCAAAAAATAAAAATAGCAGAGGTGATCAAATACCACCAAAAGAAAGCTCTATTTGTGGGAAAAAAAGGACGTCAATTTTGTTTGGGAGCCACGTCGCACGACCGCGCAATTGTCAGTTAAAGAGACGCAGTGCCGAATCGCAAAAAGTGCTCTGGTCAGGAAGGGGGTAAAAGCTTCCGGGGCTGAAGCGGTTAATCAACTAAAATGTAATGACCGAGATTACATACCTGTAGGTTTGCCACCCCTCCGGGTTTCAGCCGGACAGTCCGGGTTTGGAGTCGGGTGACCAGATTTCAGGCTGCCTGAAACCCGGACACCCGACTTAGCAGAGACCGGGCGGCAGCCTTTAATGAACTTGTGCGGCCAGTCATTGCGGAACCGCAGGGCAGCCTGCGACGGGTGTGTGCACTGTGCTGGCGCACACGGCACATAGTCCGTGTCCCCCTTTGGGCCGGAGCCAGTCCGGAGGGGGGCGCAGAGTGTGTGCCTTGTACGCTGGCACAGTGCACACATCTGTTATGGGCTGCCCTCCAGTTACGAAATGAACAAACACACTGAATTCACATCTGAGCTGAGTCGGGTGTCCGGGTTTCAGGGCACCCGACTCCAAACCCAGGCTGTCGGGGGAAAACCCGGAAGGGTGGCAATCCTACAGGTATGTAATCTTGGTCATTACATTTTAGTTGATTACCGTATTTATCGGCGTATAACACGCGCCGGCGTATAACACGCACCCCAAGTTTAGGAGAGAATTTTAAGGAAAAAAATTTTTTAGGAGGGAAGTTTAAGGAAAAAAACTTACATTAAAATGCCCATCAATGCAGCCTTATCTGTCCATCTGCAGCCTTTTCAGTGTCAGTGCAGCCTTGCCCCAGTGCAGTCTTGTCAGTGCAGCCTTGTCAGTGCAGCCTTGTCAGTGCAGCTTTGTCAGTGCAGCCTTGTCAGTGCAGCCTTGTCAGTGCAGCCTTGTCAGTGCAGCTTTGCCCCAGTGCAGCTTTTGCCCCAGTGCAGCCTTGCCTCAGTGCAGCTTTGCCCCAGTGCAGCTTCGTTAGTGCAGGTTTGCCCCAGTCCAGCCATGTCAGTGCAGCTTTGTGCACTCGGTGTAGATTCAAAAAATGGTGCCGAGACTGCAGGGAGCCGAGATACACATACCCGAGTGTTCTCGGCTTTTTCCGGCGCCGTCGTCACGCCCAGTCCCGCCCCTGGACCTGTGTTATGTCCATCATAGGGCGGGACTGGGCGTGACTGTGAGCGGCGCCAAAAAAAGCCGAGAACACTCGGGTATGTGTATCTCGGATCCGACAAGAGCAGAGATACACATACCCGAGTGTTCTCGGCTTTTTTTGGCGCCGCTCACAGTCACGCCCAGTCCCGCCCTATGATGGACATAACACAGGTCCAGGGGCGGGACTGGGCGTGACGGCGGCGCCGGAAAAAGCCGAGAACACTCGAGTATGTGTATCTCGGCTCCCTGCAGTCTCGGCGCCATTTTTGAATCTACCCACGGCTGTGTATGTCGGCGGCGACCGCGGCAATTGCCGCGATCGCTCCGATGACACAGAAATCGGCGGGGATCGGCCTATAACACGCACCCATGATTTTCCCCTGATTTTCAGGGGAAAAAAGTGCGTGTTATATGCCGATAAATACGGTAAATCTACTATAGATTTAGTCGACTAAAATCTTATGTTATTTAGTCTACTAAAACTAGACTAAAACTAAAACAATTCAGATGACTAAAATATGACTAAAACGAAATGGCATTTTAGTAGAAAACTAAAACTAGATCAAAATTTGTGGTCAAAATTAACACTGGTATTGAAAAATATAAAAAAAATTATTTAAAAAAAAAAGGCAAGAAAAACAAAGGGTAATATTTTCGTAGCGGTAAATGAGCCAAACTATTGGTCCAATGGGAGATTTTGGTTAAAACAAATTTAGTAGTGCAAAAATGGCAGTTTGTAGCCAATGGGTTCAAATGTGGGGCTCTGTATCTTTAAAGCGGAGTTCCACTCAAAAAAGGAACTTCCACTTTTTGGATTCCCCCCCCCCTCTGGTGTCACATTTGGCACCTTTCAGGTGGGAGGAGGGAGCAGATACCTGTCTAATACAGGTATTTGCTCCCACTTCCTGGCATAGATCATGGCGGCACTTGCGGTGACCTATGCCACTTCCGGCGCGTACCCCGTCCTCCCCCCTAGGTCCCCAAACACAGCAGGGACCTGAGAGGACGCGCAGCGCGACTCGCGCATGTGCAGTAGGGAACCAGGAAGTGAAGCCGCATGGCTTCACTTCCTTATTCCCTTACCGAGGATGGCGGCGGCAGCAGCCGAGAGCCGAGGGACAGATCGGCTTCAGCTGCCGACATCGCGGGCTCCCTGGACAGGTATGTGTCCACATATTAAAAGTCAGCAGCTGCAGTATTTGTAGCTGCTGGCTTTTAATATTTTTTTTTCAGCGGACCTCCACTTTAAATTTGCACAGTAAAATCATAACGTATTGTAAATGTTTGAGAGGGTGATGTATGTGTGACGACTCTGTGAAATCATTATTTTATATATTACATTATGTTATATTTAGTCTTTCTGTGTTGAATATTCAACCCAAAAAAACCTGTCTGATAGCAAGACCACTGATTTGCAACTGTCTGATGGCTTGACTCCAGTCTATTGCGATTGGTTGCCAGAGGTTACAGTGTATCATTACCGCTCACTGACTGGTTGTTAGAGGTTACAGCACATGATTTCTGCTGGTTGAGATTAGTTGCAATCGCTGCCTGATCTGATTCAGTAAACTAATTTTGAGTCTAGCTGCTATTTATTGTATGTCTCAGAGCAGGTGGAGAGCAAAACTGCAATTGGGGGGGGGGGCCAAGAAAAGTTTTGCCCAGGGTCCAATCAATGTCAAAGACGAACCTGCACTAGTGGGGAAAGGACTGGGGACACAAATCAGCGGCTCTTTTAGGGGTTAACACTACACAAATGAGAAGTAAAAAAAAAAAGACTTGAAAAGTAACTGACCTGTGGAGTACAGAAGATGGAAAAGCCAAACAATTCTTCCATTCATTATGTTGTTTGTTTGTGTCTTTGGTAAAATTGTGACCCCCGTGTCCCTGTTGAAGAGAAGCTTGAGGAACGAACATTTCCTAAAGAAAATCTGGACTGTGTGGGGCGTATGTTTCTGGAGTACATCCAGCCATAGAAATTCCTTTCACTTTCTGTTTAGAGCTCCTGCAGCATACTTTCCCATTTATGAAAATAATCTGATATTCATTGATGTTTATATTTTACATAGAAGGTGAGGTTGAAAAAGGACACAAGTCCATCAAGTCCAACCTATGTTTGTATAAAGATAATCCTCAGTTAAAAGCAATAGAAAATGTTCAGCTACAGTGTATTCATTAAGAGCTTTTTTTCTACCTGTTTGCACTTTCTATACAGCTGCATTCTTTGAATTTTACTGCTATCAAAACTCGACCAACCTGCTTGGCTTAACCACTTCAGCCCAGGAAGATTTGGCTGCTCAATGACCAGGCCATTTTTTGGGATTCGGCACTGCGTGACTTTACCTGACAATTGCGCGGTCGTGCGACTTCGCACCTTAACAAAATTGACGTCCTTTTTCCCCCACAAATAGAGCTTTCTTTTGGTGGTATTTGATCACCTCTGTGGCTTTTTTTGTGTGCTATAAAAGAAAAAAAAGCGTCAATTTTGAAAAAAAAAAACACAATAATTTTGTACTTTTTGCTATAATAAAT
Source organism: Lithobates septentrionalis (assembly GCA_037952835.1). Taxonomy (NCBI): domain Eukaryota; kingdom Metazoa; phylum Chordata; class Amphibia; order Anura; family Ranidae; genus Lithobates; species Lithobates septentrionalis. The sequence goes on from JBBDGP010000149.1 coordinate 5,607,620, forward strand.
ATCCCCATTTTTATTAACCACTTCAGCCCTGGAAGAATTTACCCCCTTCCTGACCAGAGCACTTTTTGCGATTCGGCACTGCGTCAGTTTAACTGACAATTGTGCAACGCTGTATCCAAACTAAATTGACGCCCTTTTTTTCCCACAAATAGAGCTTTCTTTTGTATGTGATCACCTCTGCGTTTTTTTTTTTTTTGCAGTATAAACAAAAAGAGAGCGACAATTTTGAAAAAAAAACAATATTTTTTACTTTTTGCTATAATAAATATCCCCCAAAAATATATAAAAAAAAAACAATTTTTCCTCAGTTTAGGCTGATACGTATTCTTCTACATATTTTTGGTAAAAAAATCGCAATAAGCGTATATTGATTGGTTTGCGCAAAAGTTATAGCGTCTTCAAAATAGGGGATAGATTAATAGCATTTTTATTATTATTTATTTTTTTACTAGTAATGGCGGTGATCTGCGATTTTTTTTTATTGTGACTGCGACATTATGGTGGACAGATCGGACACTTTTGACACATTTTTGGGACCATTGGCAAAAAGCATTGATTACTGTAAAAATGTCACTGGCAGTGAAGGGGTTAACACTAGGGGGCGATCGAGGGGTTAACTGTGTTCACTGGGAGGTGATTCTAACTGAAGGGGGAGGGGACTGACTGGAGGAAGTGACGAATTGTGGTTCCTAGATAATAGGAACACACGATCTGTCACTCCTGTCAGAACAGAACAGGGAAGTGTGTGTTTACACACACAAATCCCTGTTCTGTCTCTCCTGCTCATGAATGCACGTGGCCATCGGTTATCGTGTCCGTTGGCCACGAGCACCGGCACCCCCCGCTGTGCAGCGGGTGCGCACGCGCGCCTGCTATCCCGATCCTGCCGTAAAGCTACGACGGCTCGCGCAGGGGGGCCAACCTGACGCAGTATAGCTGTGGCGGTTGGTCGGGAAGTGGTTAAAAAAGCAAATTTTTTCTCAATTTAGGCCGATATCTATTCTTCTACATATTTTTGGTAATAAAAAACGCAATAAGCGTATATTGATTGGTTTGCGCAAAAGTTATAGCATCTATAAAATACGGGATAGATTTATAGCATTTTTATTATTATTTTTTTTTTACTAGTAATGGTGGCGATCTGCGATTTTTATCGGGACTGAGATATTATATCGGACACTTTTGACACATTTTTGGGACCATTGGCATTTATACAGCGATCAGTGCTATTAAAATTCACTGATTACTGTAAAAATGTCACTGGCAGGGAAGGGGTTAACACTGGGGGGCGATCAAGGGGTTAACTGTGTCCCCTGGGAGGTGATTCTAACTGAAGGGGGAAGGGACTGACTGGAGGAAGTGATGAATCGTGGTTCCTAGCTAATAGGAACACACAATCTGTCACTCCTGTCAGAACAGAACAGGAAAGTGTGTGTTTACACACACTCATCCCTGTTCTGTCTCTCCTGCTCATGAACGCTCGTGGCTGTCAGTCATTGTGTCTGTTGGCCACGAGCACTGGCACCCCCCCCGCTGTGCAGAGGTTGCGCGCGCGCCTGCTATCCCGATCCTGCGAGCCGACATATAGCTATGACGGCTCGCACAGGGGGGCCAACCTGCCGCAGTATAGCTGCGGCGGTTGGTCAGGAAGCTGTTAAAAAAGCAAATTTTATCTCAGTTTAGGCCGATATGTATTCTTCTACATATTTTTGGTAAAAAAATCACAATAAGCGTATATTAATTGGTTTGCACAAAAGTTATATCGTCTAAAAAATAGGGGATAGATTTATAGCATTTTAATTATTTAATTTTTTCACTAGTAATGGTGGCAATCTGCGATTTTTATCGAGAATGTGACATTATGGCGGAGACATCGGACACTTTTGACACATTTTTGGGACCATTGGCAGCGATCAGTGCTATTAAAATGCACTTACTGTAAAAATGTCACTGGCAGGGAAGGGGTTAACACTAGGGGGTGATCAAAGGGTTAATTGGGTTCCCTGTGTGTGTTTCTAACTGTAGGGGGAGGGGACTGACTAGTGGAGATGACAGATCATGGTTCCTAGCTATTAGGAACTCACAATCTGCATCTCCTCTTAGAACAGAACAGGGATTTGTGTGTTTACACACATGTCCCTGTTCTGCCTCTCGTGCCTGCGATCGCTCGTGGCCGGCAGTCATCGCGACCGTCGGCCACGAGCATCGGCACCCCCGCTGTGCAGTTAAAGGTTACACTTTGTTTAACCATAGAATTAAGTGATTCACCGGACCACACATGTAAATTGCCACCATCCCTTGGTAATACATAAAATAAACCTAAAAAAATGGGATTTTATGGGCAATTTAAAAAAATATATATATAAAGAACTTCACATATAGAAAGATGTCATTTATTATAGAAAAATTGTATAGAAAAGTCTCATATTATTAATGCAAAACAGTACTATCAATATTGTTCATTGTATAAATGACGTTATCAACATTGCACATTTGACTGTTAGCCATGAAGTGGTAATCCCCATCCACTTGCTGTTCCATGGGGTCATTGAATGTGACAAGGAATACTGTAGAGAGTCTGTGACTGAACTCTCCCCTCTTCCTTCCATTTAATCCTTCCTTCCACATAATAGTGATCCTTCCTGCCTTCCATGTACCATAGTGATATGTCCTGCCTTCCATGTACCATAGTGATATGTCCTGCCTTCCATGTAGAATAGTGATACTTCCTGCCTTCCATGTGCCATGGTGATCCTTCCTTCCTTCCATGTACCATAGTGATCCTTTCTGCCTTCCATGTGCCATAGGGATCCCTCCTGTCTTTCAGGTGCAATAGTGATCCTTCCTACCTTCCATTTCCATAGTGATCCTTCCTGCCTTCCATGTGTCATAGTGATCCTTCCTGCCTTCCATGTGTCATAGTGATTGATAGGGAAAACCCAGAACTTAAGGACTTTCAATAACGTTGTAGAATAATTATATTAATTTGGCTTTATAATCAAGATCTGTATTTATGCAGTCTGAGTTCCCTTTTATGCTTTGACATTGAAAAAGCTCACTCAGCTCAGCATAAGACGAATCTTGAAATAGCTAGGTTGTGTGCATGTCATTTTTGTACCAGTTGTTCTCCATGTACAGAGTTAATGACTAAAGGTCAGTAGGTCAGTGGTTTCACAGATAAGAATATACTCAGAATATCTGTCATAGACTTTATTGTAAAGATCTTTTTAAAAGTAAAAACATATATTATCTATAATATAGTTAGTTATTTGATATAGTTATTTAATTAGTTAGCTAGATTGAGTTAGTGTGAAGTAATATATATTTATATACATCCAATTATAGTTTAATATGCATTTGTAAGGTTTGGTACAGAATTGCATTTCTGTAGCTTAAAGTATATCCATTACAAGAATTCGGCCATTTGGAAAGGTCATTCACCTTGAGTTTTTTATAAGAATCTGTTGTGTGTTGCTGACAATCAAAGAAGCTTAAGAGACGTGTCAGCTGTTGGCAAAGAGAATATTTAGAATAATCACGAATATGATCATTTCAAATTTAGTTCTAGCCGTATATGGCTATGGCTGAGGTGTGCTGACTAGTAGATTTGAAATAGTATAAAAAACAGAGTGACACTTCACTCCAGTACACTACATGTCCTTCACTCACACACAGAAGGACTTCATTACTTTTTCACACACACAAAGAAGAACACACCCATTCTTACTCTACAGAAGACATTTTGTTTACATTAGGCCTATACACAGCCTGCCTCACAAACAGCTGCTAGAGCAGACATCTCTCTGTCATAGAGTAGCACAGAGGGAGCTGAAACATCTCTTGAACTTTCTTGATACAAGTTTTTGTTCCTATTATCTTTTGTTTTACTACATCAAGCTGTAAGAAGAATTTAACTTTGTATATATTTTCAAGTTGTTACCAAGTGTGACCAAATAAACTCACACTTTGTTTTAAGGCAGCCTGGCTACTGAACTTTTGAACAAAACGCCTAAGACACTGTTGACATAACACATGTCTGTGAGAAGAGAAGCAGTTCTCGCTTTCTCTACATTTTTACAAACGTTGACTGCTGAAGCCAAATTATAGATGATGTATTTATTATACAAGCCCATAGTTTTATCTATAGGCAGGGAGAACAATACAGTAAGTACATGGTGACATTCAATATGATTGTTCTGACTGAAGTTGGGACCTAACTAGCTTGTATACTCTAGCTGTGGGCTACCTTGTAAGTCTCTTTGAAGTCTTGATTAACTTGTTGGTTATTTACATTGTTAAACAGATGGTCAATTACATAGTTACATAGCTACACAGCTAGTAAGGTTAAACAAAAACACCAGTCTATCCAGTATATCTGGTTAATCAGTATACATGGTTTTGGCTACTTATAACTAAATGTTTGATAAATAAATAGCTATTCCATTTACCCTATCAATCCCATCTCTTGGTCAAATTAAAAATTGACCACATAACTAACAAAACATAACATAACAGCACTATAACAAACAATTCATACACTGGTTGTGGACAGTTGGGTTCTTGACTATTCAGTGTAGAGATTCTTTTGGTTACAGTTAAAGCTGTGTGGGGCCTAACTAGATGTGAATATTACAGGCAATGGTATTGGGAAAATGGAACAAACTACGTCTCATAACACATGCACAACCTAAAGAACGGCAGATAAAATTACAATTCCTATAAATTGCTTCTAAATTTCCACATCTCCCTCCAACTGCCTATTCTTAGTTTAAATCTTTATTTTTCTAGTTCATATTTCTCCTAATTTGTGTACCCAATTTACTTCTGCAGAAAAATCTCATTTTGCTTTTGTCAAGGCTAAACAAAAATAAAAATACAAAAATGTCTAAAAACAAAAATTACACGTTGGTCTAACAATGTATGAACAAGTCTTTAGTTGATTGCTCTGCTGTATCTTTGACAGCTCGTCCTCCATAAGACTCCATTGCAACACCTAAAGAAGGCATACAGTTTTCATACATAATCTTCTTTTCTTCAGGACTATCGCAGTCCACATGACAAGAAACTTCCAGTAGGTGTGCAGATCTTTTTGAAATTATAGCAAACCGAGCTGTGATTTTTTTTTTTAGACAGCTGGCATGATAAGTAGGGATGAGCCGAACACCCCCCGGTTCGGTTCGCACCAGAACCCGCGAACGGACCGCAAGTTCGCACGAACGTTAGAACCCCATTGACGTCTATGGGACTCGAACGTTCGAAATCAAAAGTGCTCATTTTAAAGGCTAATTTGCATGGTATTGTCCTAAAAAGGGTTTGGGGACCCGGGTCCTACCCCAGGGGACATGTATCAATGCAAAAAAAACTTTTAAAAACGGCCGTTTTTTCGGGAGCAGTGATTTTAATGATGCTTAAAGTAAAAAAAAAAAAGTGAAGTATTCCTTTAAATATCGTACCTGGGGGGTGTCTATAGTATGCCTGTAAAGTGACGCGTGTTTCCCATGTTTAGAACAGTCCCTGCACCAAATGTCATTTTTAAAGGAAAAAATCTCATTTAAAACTGCTTGCGGGTTTAATGTCATGTCGGGTCATGGCAATATGGATGAAAATCAGTGAGACAAACGGCATGGATACCCCCCAGTCCATTACCAGGCCCTTTGGGTCTTGTATGGATATTAAGGGGAACCCCGCACCCAAATTAAAATAAGGAAAGGCCCTATATACTCTGAACAGCAGTATACAGGCGGTGCAAACAAGACAGGGACTGTAGGTTTGTTGTTAAGTAGAATCTGTTTGTAATTTTGAACATTTTTAATGTGTTTAGCTCCAGCCAAAAAATCTTTTCTAAGCTTTTTGGAAAACATAGGGAAGGGTTATCACCCCTGTGACATTTGTTTTGCGTCTTTCCTCCTCTTCAGAAGATTTCACCTCACTTTTTTGTCCCAATGAAAAATGTTTTTTGAAAATTTGGGTTTTTTTGTGGAACAAGGATTGGAAAGCATCAGTGGAAAGGAGAAATTGTTTTCCCATATTAACTCTTACAGGAGAGAATTTCCCTTCCTTAGGGGTAGATTTCATCTCACTTCCTGTTGTCTCCTACCGTTTGCAAGTAGGAGTCGTTTGTAAGTTAGATGTTTGAAGGTAGGGTCCTGCCCTATATACTCAGCAGAAATTTGGGCCTTAGGTGTTGCTGTGGCCAAAACACTGTAAGCCCTCACAGGGCCCTGCTGTGAAATATTAGATCAAGAATTGTAATTACATGCCCCTGTTGAACAGGAGCTGAAAAATTAGGCCTTAGGCACTGGTGCTGGTGCCACAACACTGCAACCCCTCACAGACACTCTAGTTGGAACGCAGGAACGAGCCCTGCTGCAAAGTATTGCATCAAAAATTGTAATTACACGCCCCTGTTAGACAGGGGCAGAAAAATTGGGCCTTAGGCACTGGTGCTGGTGCCACAACACTGCAACCCCTCACAGACACTCTAGTTGGAATGCAGGAACGAGCCCTGCTGCAAAGTATTGCATCAAAAATTGTAATTACACGCCCCTGTTAGACAGGGGCAGAAAAATTGGGCCTTAGGCACTGGTGCTGGTGCCACAACACTGCAACCCCTCACAGACACTCTAGTTGGAACGCAGGAACGAGCCCTGCTGCAAAGTATTGCATCAAAAATTGTAATTACACGCCCCTGTCAGACAGGGGCAGAAAAATTGGGTCTTAGGCACTGGTGCTGGTGCCACAACACTGCAACCCCTCACAGACACTCTAGTTGAAACGCAGGAACAAGCCCTGCTGCAAAGTATTGCATCAAAAATTGTAATTACACGCCCCTGTTAAACAGGGGCTGAAAAATTGTGCCTTAGGCACTGGTGGTGGCGCCCAGAACCAAAAATGTTCTTACAAGCTATCAGCGTGATGATTGAGGAGGAAGAGGATAATTACTCAGGGATAGTCACTCAGCATCAGCATAGGCAGTCTTTGAAGGGATCTGAGATTTCAAAAAAAATTATTCGGTTACATCTGCATCAGGTGCTTGGTAGCTGGTGGTGATCCAAGACTGATTCATTTTTATGAAGGTCAGCCGATCGACCGAGTCGGTGGACAGACGCACCCTGTGATCGGTTACCACGCCTCCAGCAGCACTGAATGTGCGTTCCGAAAGAACGCTGGATGCAGGACAGGCCAGTAGCTCAATTGCATACTGTGCAAGCTCTGGCCAGTGATCCATCCTCAAGACCCAGTAACCCAGAGGATTTTCGGTGGGAAAGGTGTCCAAGTCTGATCTTGCCCCTAGGTATTCCTGCACCATGTAAAACAGACGCTGGCGATGGTTGCTGGAACCGATCATACCTTGGGGCTGCGGACCAAAAAATTGTCTGAACGCATCGGTCAGACGGCCACCTTCTCCACCGCTCCTTCTTTGACTGACCGAAGCCTCAGCAACACGTTGTCCAGAAACAGGAGTTTGTAACCTCCCAGTCTCTGGGAACGCGTTGCACAGACCTTTCTGCAAGGCCTCCCGAAGATGTTTCATCCTCTGCTCCCTCTGCGATGGCAAGATAAGGTCCGCAACCTTACCCTTGTAACGTGGATCAAGGAGGGTTGCCAGCCAGTATTGGTCCTTCTCCTTGATACCACGAATACGAGGATCCTTACGCAGGCTTTGCAGGATCAGGGAGGCCATGCAGCGTAGGTTTGCTGAGGCATTCGGTCCGGAGTCCTCTGGGTCACTAAGGACAACAACGTCCGCAGCCACCTCCTCCCAGCCACGTACAAGTCCATGTGTTCCTTGGGACTGATCCCTTAAAGACTGCTGATGCTGAGTGCCAGGCTCCACCTCCATACTGACACAATCTTCCTCCTCCTCCTCCTCCTCCTCCTCGTCCTCTTCCTGTGTGATCGGCGGGCACGCAGGAACACTGTCTGGATAAAGGGGGCCTTGAGAGCTAAGGAAGTCCTCCTCTTCCTGCCTCTGTTCTGCCTCAAGTGCCCTGTCCATTATTCCACGCAGCGTGTGCTCCAACAGGTGGACAAGGGGGACAGTGTCACTGATGCATGCACTGTCAGTGCTCACCATCCTCGTGGCCTCCTCAAATGGTGACAGGACAGTGCATGCATCCCTGATCATGGCCCACTGGCGTGGGGAAAAAAAACCAAGGTCCCCTGACCCTGTCCTGGTGCCATAGTCGCACAGGTACTCATTGATGGCCCTCTGCTGCGTGTGCAGCCGCTGCAGCATGGCCAACGTCGAGTTCCACCTGGTGGGCATGTCACAGATTAGGCGGTTCTTGGGCAGGTTAAACTCCTTTTGGAGGTCCGTCAGCCGAGCACTGGCATTATATGACCGGCGGAAATGCACAGAGACTTTCCTGGCCTGCCTCAGGACATCCTGTAAGCCCGGGTACCTGCCCAAGAACCGCTGCACCACCAAGTTAAGGACGTGAGCCAAACAGGGCACATGGGTCAGTTGTCCCTGTCGGAGGGCAGAGAGGAGGTTGGTGCCATTGTCGCAAACCACCATTCCTGCCTTAAGTTGGCGTGGCGTCAACCACCTCTGAACCTGCCCCTGCAGAGCTGACAGAACCTCTGCCCCAGTGTGGCTCCTGTCCCCCAAGCACACCAGCTCAAGCACCGCATGGCATCTTTTGGCCTGCGTACTTGCGTAGCCCCTTGAACGCCTACGGAGCACCGCTGGTTCCGAGGAAGAGGCCATGGAGGAAGAAGAAGAGGAGGGGGTGGAGGAGAGAGGTGTGTCACAATCAGCATTTTGGAGGCGTGGTGGCGGAACAACCTCCAACACTACTGCACCTTGTCCTGCATCCTTCCCAGCTGCCAGCAGAGTCACCCAATGCGCCGTGAAACTTAAGTAACGTCCCTGTCCATGCCTGCTGGACCATGAGTCAGCGGTAATATGCACCTTACCGCTGACCGCCCTGTCCAGCGAGGCATGGACATTGCCTTCCACATGCCGGTAGAGAGCCGGAATCGCCTTCCGTGAGAAAAAGTGGCGTTTGGGTACCTGCCACTGAGGAACCGCACATTCCACAAACTCACGGAAGGGGGCAGAGTCTACCAACTGAAAAGGCAGCAGTTGAAGTGCTAGCAATTTTGCCAAGCTAGCATTCAACCGCTGGGCATGTGGATGGCTGGGAGCAAACTTCTTTCGGCGGTGCAGCAGCTGGGGCAGGGAAATTTGCCTGGTACAATCTGACGTCGGTGTACCAAAAGCAGATTGCCCACAAGTACTTGGCTGTGACACACCTAATTCTACACCTTCATTCCTCTCACTGCAGGTCTCAGAGAGGACTGAAGGTCTAGTGGGGTTGGAAATCTCAGCTGATGAGGAGCAAGGAGAGATCGTCTTTGTTCTTTGGTGTGGGTCTTTTAGATACGCTTGCCAACGAACTGCATGGCAGGTCAACATATGTCTGGTCAAGCATGTGGTACCCAAGCGGGAGATGTTTTGGCCACGCGAGATACGCTTGAGACATATGTTGCAAATAGCAGCGGTGCGATCTGATGCACTCGTCTCAAAAAAGGCCCACACCAAAGAACTTTTTGAATAACGCGCAGAGACTGCAGCGCCCTGCACATGTGGAGCTTTGGGGTGTGATGCAGTCAATGTGCTGCCCTTAGGCTGGCCCCTGGAGGGCATCCTGCCTAGTTGGTGATGTGCCACCTCCTCCTCCTCCTCCTCCTCCTCCTCTCTCCTATCAGGCACCCACGTTGAGTCAGTGACCTCATCATCCCCTCCCTCCTCATCACTGGAGCAAACCTGGCAGTATGCTGCAGCAGGGGGAGCATGACTGCCAGATTGCTGTCCTTCTTGGGCACCCCCTCTGTCCGTGCTCATGTTACTGCCTTCATTGAGCTCAGTATCATCATCAGAGCCTTCCAAACGCTGGGCATCCTCCTGGAGCATGTACCCAACACTGTGGTCAAACAGTTCGAGGGAATCCTCATGAGGACATGGTGGAGCTAGGGAAGGAGTCACTGATGACATTGAGCTGAGGGAAGAGGCCGCTGCTTTGCCAGACAAAGCACCCTGGGCATGGGTGAGAGAGGATGAGGAGGATGAGGACGGCTTGGTCATCCACTCGACCAAGTCTTCCGCATGTTGCGGCTCAACACGGCCAGCTGCCGAAAAAAAGGCCAAGCGTGTCCCATGGCCACGTGCTGATGAGGATGCACCGTCTCCACGACCAGCACTAGACACAGAGCCTGCTTGCCCTCTCTTATTGGCTTGTGACTGTCTGCCTCTCCTTCTTGGCCTTCCAGACATACTAATGGCCTGTAGCTGCACTAAGCTGGGATAGAACACCTGTAATTTTCTTCAGGTAGCTTTATATACTGTAACCAGACAAGCCTGCCTGTCAGTAGGAAGATAACAGGAACGGATCTAGCTGAACACTGTGAGCAGGACGTACTGCACTAAATGTATATAGCAGGAACGGATCTAGCTGAACACTGTGAGCAGGACGCACTGCACTGAATGTAAATAGCAGGAACGGATCTAGCTGAACACTGTGAGCAGGACGCACTGCACTAAATGTAAATACCAGGAACGGATCTAGCTGAACACTGTGAGCAGGACGCACTGCACTGAATGTAAATAGCAGGAACGGATCTAGCTGAACACTGTGAGCAGGACGCACTGCACTGAATGTAAATAGCAGGAACGGATCTAGCTGAACACTGTGAGCAGGACGCACTGCACTGAATGTAAATAGCAGGAACGGATGTAGCTGAACACTGTGAGCAGGACGCACTGCACTAAATGTAAATACCAGGAACGGATCTAGCTGAACACTGTGAGCAGGACGCACTGCACTGAATGTAAATAGCAGGAACGGATCTAGCTGAACACTGTGAGCAGGACGCACTGCACTGAATGTAAATAGCAGGAACGGATCTAGCTGAACACTGTGAGCAGGACGCACTGCACTAAATGTAAATACCAGGAACGGATCTAGCTGAACACTGTGAGCAGGACGCACTGCACTGAATGTAAATAGCAGGAACGGATCTAGCTGAACACTGTGAGCAGGACGCACTGCACTGAATGTAAATAGCAGGAACGGATCTAGCTGAACACTGTGAGCAGGACGCACTGCACTGAATGTAAATAGCAGGAACGGATGTAGCTGAACACTGTGAGCAGGACGCACTGCACTAAATGTAAATACCAGGAACGGATCTAGCTGAACACTGTGAGCAGGACGCACTGCACTGAATGTAAATAGCAGGAACGGATCTAGCTGAACACTGTGAGCAGGATGCACTGCACTAAATGTAAATACCAGGAACGGATCTAGCTGAACACTGTGAGCAGGACGCACTGCACTGAATGTAAATAGCAGGAACGGATCTAGCTGAACACTGTGAGCAGGACACACTGCACTAAATGTAAATAGTCTAGATAGAAGATAACAGGAACGGATCTAGCTAAACTGAATACAGTGTATATATATATATGCAACACCTGGGATGCATATATATACACAATACACTGTAAGTGCAGCTAACTGACTGACTGTTCTGCCTAATCTATCTAACTCAAATCAAATGACACTGTCTCTCTCTCTCTCTATCTCTCAGCACACCGGAACACACACTACACAGGGCCGCCGTGCAGGCGGCCTTATATAGTGTGGGGTGTGTACTAAATCCCCTGAGCCATAATTGGCCAAAGCCACCCTGGCTTTGGCCAATTACAGCTCTCTCTACTGACGGCGCTGTGATTGGCCAAGCATGCGGGTCATAGTGCATGCTTGGCCAATCATCAGCCAGCAATGCACTGCGATGCCGCAGTGAATTATGGGCCGTGACGCGCCACACGAATTTGGCGCGAACGGCCCATATCGTTCGCAATTCGGCGAACGACCGAACAGCCGATGTTCGAGTCGAACATGGGTTCGACTCGAACACGAAGCTCATCCCTAATGATAAGTATCAAAGTTCTTCAGACATCTAAAAAGCTTCTGAAAGCATGCTTTTCCATTAATGCTGTTTGTGGCTGATGTCATAAAGCCAAGGAATGAGGGAGGATATTTGTGAGGATGGCGTCACTCAGATTGTTAGTCCAACATTTGATCATTAACAAAAATGCCCATAAAGTCGTTTGAGTTTTTTATACTGCTGAAGTAAATCTATGTTCTAGCAATAAGACCTAGAAGAAAAGAAAAATGTCTTAATTAGGGATGAGCCGAACACTCCCCTGTTCGGTTCGCACCAGAACATAAGAACAGGAAAAAGGTTTGTTCGAACACCGTTAAAGTCTATGGGACACGAACATGAATAATCAAAACTGCTAATTTTAAAGGCTTATATGCAAGTTATTGTCATAAAAAGTGTTTGGGGACCTGGGTCCTGTCCCAGGGGACATGGATCAATGCAAAAAAAACTTTTAAAAACGGCCATTTTTTCAGGAGCAGTAATTTTAATAATGCTTAAAGTCAAACAATAAAAGTGTAATATCCCTTTAAATTTCGTAGCTGGGGGGTGTCTATAGTATGCCTGTAAAGGGGCGCATGTTTCCTGGGTTTAGAACAGTGTGACAGCAAAATGACATTTCGAAGGAAAAAAGCCATTTAAAACTACTCGCGGCTATTGCATTGCCGGTCCAACAATACACATAGAAGTTCATTGATAAAAACGACATGGGAATTCCCCACAGGGGAACCCCGAACCAAAATTTAAAAAAAAAATGATGTGGGGGCCCTCCTAAATTCCATACCAGGCCCTTCAGGTCTGGTATGGATATTAAGGGGAACCCCGGCCAAAATTTAAAAAAAAATGACGTGGGGGCCCCCCTAAATTCCATACCAGACACTTCAGGTCTGGTACAGATTTTAAGGGGAACCCCGCGCCTAACAAAAAAAACGGCGTGGGGTCCCCCCAAAAATCCATACCAGACTATTATCCAAGCACACAACCTGGCAGGCCGCAGGAAAAGAGGGGGGACGAGAGAGCGCCCCCCCTCCTGAACCGTACCAGGCCACATGCCCGCAACATTGGGAGGGTGCTTTGGGGTAGCTCCCCAAAACACCTTGTCCCCATGTTGATGAGGACAAGGGCCTCATCCCCACAACCCTGGCCGGTGGTTGTGGGGGTCTGCGGGCGGGGGGCTTATCGGAATCTGAAAGCCCCCTTTAACAAGGGGACCCCCATATCCCGCCCCCCCTGTGTGAAATGGTAAGGGGGTACAACCCCTACCATTTCACTAAAAAACTGTCAAAAATGTTAAAAATGACAAGAGACAGTTTTTGACAATTCCTTTATTTAAATGCTTCTTCTTTCTTCTGTCTTCTATCTTCCTTCATCTTCTTCTTCTTCTTCTTTTTCTGGTTCTTCTGGCTCTTCTGGTTCTTCCTCCGGTGTTCTCGTCCAGCATCTCCTCCGCGGCGTCTTCTATCTTCTTTTCCTCGGGCCGCTCCGCACCCATGGCATGGGGGGAAGGCTCCCGCTCTTCTCTTCATCTTCTTCATCTTCTTCTTCATCGTCTTCTTTTCTTCTCTTCTTCTCTTCTTCATTTTCTTCTCCAGGCCACTCCGCATCCATGCTGGCATGGAGGGAGGCTCCCGCTGTGTGACGGCGTCTCCTCGTCTGACGGTTCTTAAATAACGGGGGGCGTGGCCACCCGGTGACCCCGCCCCCTCTGACGCACGGTGACTGGACGGGACTTCCCTGTGATGTCACGGGGAATGCCACAGGGAAGTCCCGTCATGTCCCGTGCGTCAGATGGAGGCGGGGTCACCGGGTGGCCCCACCCCCCATTATTTAAGAACCGTCAGACGAGGAGACGCCGTCACACAGCGGGAGCCTCCCTCCATGCCAGCATGGATGCGGAGTGGCCCGGAGAAGAAAATGAAGAAGAGAAGAAGAGAAGAAAAGAAGAAGAAGATGAAGAAGATGAAGAGAAGAGCAGGAGCCTTCCCCCCCATGCCATGGGTGCGGAGCGGTCGGGAGAAGAAAATGAAGAAGAGAAGAGAAGAAAAGAAGAAGATGAAGAAGAAGAAGAAGAAGATGAAGAGAAGAGCGGGAGCCTCCCCCCATGCCATGGGTGCGGAGCGGCCCGAGGAGAAGAAAATAGAAGACGCCGCGGAGGAGATGCTGGACGAGAACACCGGAGGAAGAACCAGAAGAGCCAGAAGAAGAAGAAGAAGAAGAAGATGAAGGAAGATAGAAGAAAGAAGAAGCATTTAAATAAAGGAATTGTCAAAAACTGTCTCTTGTCATTTTTAACATTTTTGACAGTTTTTTAGTGAAATGGTAGGGATAAAAGTACCCCCTTACCATTTCACACGGGGGGGGGATCTGGGTGTCCCCTTGTTAAAGGGGGCTTCCAGATTCCGATAAGCCCCCCGCCCGCAGACCCCCACAACCACCGTCCCGGGTTGTGGGGATGAGGCCCTTGTCCTCATCAACATGGTGACAAGGTGTTTTGGGGGCTACCCCAAATGTTGAGGGCATGTGGCCTGGTACGGTTCAGGGGGGGCGCTCTCTCGTCCCCCCTCTTTTCCTGTGGCCTGCCAGGTTGCGTGCTCGGATAAGGGTCTGGTATGGATTTTTGGGGGGACCCCACGCGTTTTATTTTTTTTTTTGGCGCGGGGTTCCTCTTAAAATCCATACCAGACCTGAAGGGTCTGGTATGGAATTTAGGGGGACCCCCACGTCACTTTTTTTAAATTTTGGCAGGGGTTCCCCTTAATATCCATACCAGACCTGAAGGGCCTGGTATGGAATTTAGGGGGACCCCACGTCATTTTTTTTTTAAATTTTGGTTCGGGGTTCCCCTGTGGGGAATTCCCATGCCATTTTTATCAATGAACTTCTATGTGTATTGTCGGACTGGCAATGCAAAAGCCGCGAGTAGTTTTAAATGGCTTTTTTCCTTCGAAATGCCATTTTGCTGTCAGACTGTTCTAAACACGGTAAACATGCGCCCCTTTACAGGCATACTATAGACACCCCCCAGCTACGAAATTTAAAGGGATATTACACTTTTATTGTTTGACTTTAAGCATTTTTAAAATCACTGCTCCTGAAAAAACGGCCGTTTTTAAAAACTTTTTTTTGCATTGATCCATGTCCCCTGGGGCAGGACCCAGGTCCCCAAACACAATAACTTGCATATAAGCCTTTAAAATTAGCACTTTTGATTTCTGCCATAGACTTTTAAAGGGTGTTCCGCGGCATTCGAATTTGCCGCGAACACCCCAAATTGTTCGCTGTTCGGCGAACTAGCGAACAGCCAATGTTCGAGTCGAACATGAGTTCGACTCGAACACGAAGCTCATCCCTAGTCTTAATACAAGGAGAAAACATTCTCATTTAGTATAAAATGTTATTCAACTGTCATTTAAACTAAACTGTCTAGACCATAAACATTTATCATGAACAATAGGCTTCTCAGCAGGGGGGGTATCACGTATGGCCTGGACCATTGATCCTAAAGGAACATAGACAAGGATTTACAAGAATGACAGGAGTATAGTGCAGTACAAGGGGTTTAGGGTTCACAGGAGATACAGTTGACATGTACAAAGATTCCAAGCCAGGAAGGATACCTAATGGTACTATCTGGGGAGAACGCAGCATGTCCGCACATGCAACAATGGTGAGGGCCCTTGAAAGGGCCGAGGCGCAGAGTCTAAGGAACTGCCTTGTCTTCTCCAGAGCTCTTGATGGTAGGGATGGTTTTGTGCTGCAGACAGATCCCCGGTTGCGGCCCTCTTACTCACCCAAGCAGGCAGGTACCTAGAACTAAGGGCCAATGTACAAATGAGAATCCCTTGCAGCGCTGAGTTGCTGGGATCACTAAACAGCAGGGAGTAAAATTCAAGCTAACAGGTGTGTGCTTGGACACACACAGACATTGGGGACAGATACACAAAGACACATAAACAGCTAGAAATAAGTAGCCATGCAAACAGTCACACAGGAATCTATAAGAGTCGTGAAGTTGCATGGTGTCACCGAACAGGAAACTAGTTTACAAAATATACTTGGAGACACAAAGACAGACTTGCTTGGGACATTATTATTCAAAGCCTAGGGCAATCTGCTTCAGCTTGAAAAGGCAGTACTGGCTGGGCATGTAGTTAATTCAATTAACAACAGGAGGTTTAATCTAGTCTTAAAAACAAATTTTGTGGGACAAGATACAACCACAGACCTTATATGTTAAAGCATTGGAACTAAATGCCAATACCAATACAATAATAATACCAGCATACCTGCTGATCTTTGGGAATAGAGGAGACAGATCTGTGAAAAAGCTGACGATCTGTGACAGGTCTAATTTAAAATGTTAATAATACCCAAGTAATTCTTAACACTCCATGTAGTAACACTGACTACATGTAGTAATACATTCATTCCTTTTTTTTTTTGTCATCATAGGTGTTTAAACTAGATCAGCAATTATTCAATTCAATGTTAATAACTTTTTCATCTTAAAATAATATACAAAAACTATATAAGGCTCAGTTCCCACTATTGTGACTTAAAGTTGCAGCGACTTTGAAAAGGTTCTTGCACTACCTTGATGCAACATTCAATGGAACTCTGATCTAGAGACTGAAGTTAGATCAAAGTCACACTCCAGAGTCTCTGAATCACATGACTTTGGTAGTCATTATAGTGGAAATGTAGTCTAAGACAAGAAACACTTAATTATCTAGGGCAGGGGTGTCAAACTCAACTTCATCGTGGGCTGCATCAGCATTATGATTGTCCTCAAAAGGGCTGGTTGTATCTGTAAGATTAGATGTCCAGCACATCCCCTCCCCTTACATTAGATGTCAAGAGCCACCCAACCATCAGAAGTTGAGTCCCCCTACTCTCCCTTACATCACAGTGCACCCCCTTTCCTTATGCTGCTGCTGGGAAGAAGCTGGATGCATTGCTTGAAAGCAGAAAGTAGGGGTCTGGAGGAGGACCAGAGGAGGGCTGGAGCTCTCATACAGCTGCAGAGGAGGTGTGAGGGCCACATGAAATGGCCTGGAGGGCTGGATTCGGCAACAGGCCTTGTGTTTGACACCTGTGATCTAGGGCATTGAAACTCGTTAAATTTCAAAGCTCATACATGTCAGATCATAACACAACATAAAATTTAGCACCTAATATTGTAAATAGGAACAAGAAACTGCAGTACGGACTCAGATGACTGCATCAATATTTAGCTAGTGTGGGGAGTGAAACCCATTAATGTTCACATATGAAAATAGAAACACTTTAGAACAATACTCCCATTGGTGAATTTTCTTTGAAGGCCATGGTCTCCTTCTGTTTGGAAAACCTTAAAATAAATCAACTCAGGGCATAGAACTAATCTGAGGAATAAGCATCAACATTTTAGTAAAAACACATTATATTTCCTCCTAATAATAAACCAAAGGTTAGAGATATTTAGCATACAGTAAGCATTTTGAACATTTTCTTTCTTAGATGTTTTACCAGTGCACTTTTTTAATACCAAAAATTGTTTGACGTCAAACTAAATGTTACCACGTTGATTTTATGTATGGTATACCATTACTATAAAAAAACTATTATTCACCATGGTTAAAAAATGAGCAGCTCAAAAAAAATAATTTTTTATAAGTTCCCCTTTGTCTTGCAAGACAGTTATACTTCACCATACTGAGCACATTGGAAAACTTCTTCCAAAACTGTTTCTTCTATGGAAACAAAGATTACCGTTAATATACACACACATTTTATTAAATGCATTGGGTGTGGCTCCAATGACCACATGATCAGCCACCCCAGCAAGTATTTAATTTAACGATTTTCAGCTCACAGTTTTTAGATTAACCTTTCTTTTAGAATAAGCAAATATAATAATTTGTTTTTCTTTTTCATATTAAATTGACCACAGTGCAAAATGACTACACATTGCACACAAAATGTATAATTTGAAGTAAAAAATTTTTATACCCAAATTTATATGGATCAAATTGTTCTTTTAAGTCAGAAATACAATTTTTAGTCTTTTTTTAAGGTCACACTTTAGAGACAAAATATTTTTCTTGCTTCTAAAAGTTGCAATGACCAACATTGCACTGACTTGCTACCTGTAAATGTCCATGTGGCAATGTCCCATCATTTTAAAACATACATAACAAACACAAAACACAATCATCATGAAGATTCGGTTCGGAAAATGACATTTTTTTCTGCAGAAAAGTGCTTGACTCGAGTATAAGTCGAGGGGGGCACTTTCAGCACAAACAAATGTGCTGAAAAACTCGACTTATACTTGAGTATATACGGTAAATGTTTGATGAATAAATAGCTATTCCATTTACCCTGTCAGTGATCCTTCCTGCCTTCCATGTGTCATAGTGATCCTTCCTGCCTTTCATGTGCCACAGTGATCCTTCCTGCCTTTCATGTGCCATAGTGATCCATTCTGCCTTCCATGTGCCATAGTGATCCTTCCCGTCTTTCAGGTGCAATAGTGATTCTTCCTGCCTTCCGTGTGTCAGAGTGATCCTTCCTGCTTGCCATATGCCATAGTGATCCTTGCTGCCTTCCATGTGTCATAGTGATTCTTGCTATCTTCCATGTGCCATAGTGATCCTTCCTACCTTCCATACCACCATAGTGATCCTTCCTTCCTTCCATGCACCACAGTGATCCCTCCTTCCTTTCTTACATGTACCATAGTGATCCTTCCTGCCTTCCATGTACCCCAGGGCTGGACTGGGACACAAATGTGGCCCTGGAATTCAACCAGACCAGCCCACTTTAATTTTGAGTGTCCCCATCAGCACCCCCTTACATCAGAGTGTCCCTATCAGCACCCCCTTACATCAAAGTGTCCCCATCAGTACCCTCTTACATCAAAGTGTCTCCATCAGCACCCCCCTTCACATCAGAGTATCGCCAACAGCACCCCCTTACATCAGAGTGTTCCCATCAGCACCCCCTTACATTAGAGTGGGCCCATCAGCACCCACTTACATCAGAGTGTCCCCCCCTCTCCTCCCCCTCCCATGTGTACTCACAGTTCTGAAGGCAGCTTCTCGTTCCTCTCTCCAGTCATGTGATAAGTGACAAGTGATAAGGGGAGAGAGGAAGGGAAATCTGCCGACTGTCTATCTCCCCCTGCAGGCTGGAGGGAAAAGAAAGCCTAACCATCTCTCCAGCAAGTGTAGGCAGCTGCTCCTTGGTGACAGGAGTGAAATCACGATCACTCACTGTCAGTGAGAAGCGGCTCCAGGACTGTGCCTGACTGGCCCACTGAGCCATCGGCCCACCGGGAAACTCTCGGTAGTCCCAATGGCCAGTACATGCCTGATGTACCCTCCCCTTTCACTATCATGTTTGGTCACACCCACTTTTTTGCTGCAGCATGCTTAGCGTGGCACAGGTCACTATCTCCCTGAAATGTCCCTCATCCTCAAGTTCAAAAGTTGGCAGGTATGGATTACCTCCTCTCTAAGGCTGTCACTCATTACATGAATTCACTAAGGTTTCTCCTAAGCCTCTATTTTTGTTTATCTGTTTCAACATCTGCTGTTTAGGGATCAATACAGCACATACATCAGGGTCTGCAAAATACACTTTTACTTGATCCACTGCTGCTGGAGACTTCTCCAGGTTTTATGACCGGACCCTGCAGCCTGTTTCCCCCTATGCTCTAGGGTCGGAAACCCTCTGATGTCATCAAAGCCAATGCAGAGCCCATAGCCCATGCATTGGATGTGAGGATGCTGAGGGAGAGTACATTGCTTGAGCAAATGGGGGTAGAGGAGAGTGCTGGCTGCTGGTGGAGTGATGCATCATGTAAGTAAAAGTGCTTTTTTGAGGCCTCTAAATAAGAATTCAACACTTGCAGAGAGGGAGCCGCCCCACTGCTAGTCTGGCCAATCAAGATGGCTGAAAAGATCGCCAACCCAGAAGAAGATGGTGTTCTGCATGAACAGGGAACTATACACAGTTAGTCTTTTATGTATTATTCCTTAAATCGCTTTCATTGGTTATGTCATAATTTTTTAAGATATAAAATAATTTAGAATTGACTGCATTAATTTAATATAATACAATACATTATATTACCATAAGAGCATGTCACTCTATTATTATTAAATTATGTTTTAGTCATTTTTAATAGTATCAGTATTGATTCCATTAATTAATATTAAGATTTTTTTAATCATTTTTTGTCTCACTTTTTTTATATCTTTTTTGCAAATATGTTTATGTTCATTCTAAGTGTCTAAAGTGTCTCAACTCTAATGCCCTGTACACACGGTCGGATTTTCCGACGGAAAATGTGCGATCGGAGCTTGTTGTCGGAAATTCTGACCGTGTGTGGGCTCCATCGGACTTTTTCCATCGGATTTTCTGACACACAAAGTTTGGGAGCAGGCTATAAAATTTTCCGACAACAAAATCAGATTGCGTCAATTCCGACTGTGTGTGGCCAATTCCGACGCAAAAAGTGCGACGCATGCTCAGAATAAATTCCGAGACGGAACTGCTCGGTCTGGTAAAATTAGCATTCGGAATGGATATAGCACTTTCGTCATGCTGCAATGTTTTAAACTGTTTAATGCAGCGCACTCTCTTCTTTATAATGCTAGAAGAATGAAGTAGTTTTGCTGCTCATATTCACACAGACTTCTCACAAACACATTTCTTTATTATTTATCGTGATTTCATCAATATATTTTGATTTGTCACATCTGACAAAAAAGTTTTATTTTTATTTTTTTTGTTTGGATTTTTTTCAAGCCTGATCTTGTTTTTTTTTTCTTTTCTTTTTTTTTTTTTACTCCAGAATATTTTTGGGTGTGTTTTGTATGTCAAGTTTCCACAACACCATTATTGGTATTATTATCTTGTATTATTTAATCTCAAAGAGATTGTTTGTTGTTGGTGTCCCTTGTTAATTTCACATTGTATTTTTGAAATGTACCCGCCTCCTCACAAACAAACTGTCCTTTTTGAAGGAAAACACACATAGGCGAGTATAATTGAAACCAAAATTCCTTTATTAAGGGCTCAAAACGAAACAAAGAGGGAGGCAACGCTGGATAAACAGCAGAAATTGGTGAAGCCTTTGACCCCCAGGGCACACATCAATTATTTTACTGCAAAATTGGTGGCCTGAGGCAGGGCCGATCCTAGGCGGGTGCACTGGGTGCAGTTCACCCAGGCACCACAGAGGTGGGGGCGCTCAAGCGCCAGAGTGCTCCCCTCCCTCCCTCCTCCTCTCCTTGTTGGTGCTCAAGTCTGTCCCCGCCCGCTCCATCCTCCTGTTAGAGGAGATCGGAGTGGCTGTCTCTGTTCGGAGAGACCCACGCAGTGATGTCATTGGAGGGCGGGGCGGTCCGTGCCGCGCGGCGTACAGTGCCTGTCATTTATTTTTCTCCTCTCGGCCACAATCTTCTCCACCCGGGTGGCGCGGCTGCACGCCCGGGTGGGGTTTGTCCTGAGGGGGGGTCTGTGGGGGGGACTCGGGGAGTCTGTACTAATAGAGGAGGGGGGTATGTGGGGGGGAGTCTGTACTAATAGAGGAGGGGGGGTTTGTGGGGGGGAGTCTGTACTAATAGAGGAGGGGGGGTTTGTGGGGGGGAGTCTGTACTAATAGAGGAGGGGGGGGTTTGTGGGGGGGAGTCTGTACTAATAGAGGAGGGGGGGTTTGTGGGGGGTCTGTACTAATAGAGGAGGGGGGGTTTGTGGGGGGGAGTCTGTACTAATAGAGGAGGGGGGTTTGTGGGGGGAGTGTGTACTAATAGAGGAGGGGGGGTTTGTGGGGGGGAGTCTGTACTAATAGAGGAGGGGGGGTTTGTGGGGGGGGAGTCTGTACTAATAGAGGAGGGGGGTTTGTGGGGGGGAGTCTGTACTAATAGAGGGGGGGTTTGTGGGGGGTCTGTACTAATAGAGGAGGGGGGGTTTGTGGGGGGGAGTCTGTACTAATAGAGGAGGGGGGTTTGTGGGGGGAGTCTGTACTAATAGAGGAGGGGGGGTTTGTGGGGGGGAGTCTGTACTAATAGAGGAGGGGGGGTTTGTGGGGGGGAGTCTGTACTAATAGAGGAGGGGGGGTTTGTGGGGGGGAGTCTGTACTAATAGAGGAGGGGGGGTTTGTGGGGGGAGTCTGTACTAATAGAGGAGGGGGGGTTTGTGGGGGGAGTCTGTAGTAATGGAGGGGGGGGGTAGTTTGTCCTGAAGGGGTCTGTACTAATGGGGGGGGTTAGTTTATCGGGGGGGGTCTGTACTAATGGAGGAGGGGTTGTCCTGAGGGGGGGGGGTCTGTACTAATGGAGGGGGGGTTTGTGAGGGGGAGTCTGTACTAATGGAGGGGGGATCTGTACTAATGGAGGGGGGTGGTTTGTGGGGTGGTCTACTCTGTACTAATGGAGGGGGGTGATTGGTGGGGGGGGTCTGTACTAATGGAGGGGGGGTGGTTTGTCCTGAGGGAGGTCTGTATCTGTACTAATGGGGGGTGGTTTATGAGGGATCTGTACTAATGGAGGGGAGTGGTTTGTGTGGGGGGTCTTAACTAATGGAGGGGGTAGTTTGTCCTGAGGGGGGTCTGTACTAATGAGGGGTTTGTCGGGAGGTCTGTACTAATGGAGGGGGGAGGTTTGTCCTGAGGGGGGGTCTGTACTAATGGGGGGGCGGGGTTTGTCGGGAGGTCTGTACTAATGGAGGGGGGAGGTTTGTCCTGAGGGGGGGTCTGTACTAATGGAGGGGGGGTGGTTTGTGTGGGGAGTCTGTACTAATGGAGGGGTGTGGTTTGTGTGGGGGGTCTGTACTAATGGAGGGGGGGTGGTTTGTGGGGGAGTCTGTACTAATGGAGGGGGGTAGTTTGTCCTGAGGGGTATCTTTACTAATGGGGGGTGGTCTGTACTAAGGGAGGGGGGTGGTTTATGGGGGGAGTCTGTACTAATGGAGGGGTGTGGTTTGTATGGGGGGTCTGTACTAATGGGGGGGTGGTTTGTGGGGGGGGTCTGTACTAATGGAGGGGGGTCTGTACTAATGGAGGGGGGTAGTTTGCCCTGAGGGGGGTCTGTACCTATGGGGGGGTCTGTACTAATGGAGGGGGGGTTTGTCGGGGGGTCTGTACTAATGAAGGGGGGTCTGTACTGAGGGAGGGGTTTATACTTAGTGGGGTGTCTGCACTGACGGAGGGGATCTATACTTAATGGAGGGAGTCTGTACTGAGGGGCGACTATAGTTGGTGGAGAGGGGGGTGACACTATGTTTTACCGCACTGGGTGACACCAACCATAGTGACATCACTGCAGCCGTGGGCACTTCTTTCCCCCCTCCCTCTCCCTCCCCTCCCTCTCCCTCTCCTCACGCTGCTGTACTAGTGAGCAGTGCTTGCCAGCACAGCTGCCCCGCTATGTTTCTTCCCCCGCCTTCATATCGGCCAGGGAAGAAATAGAATAAAAATATAATCAGAGAAGAGGATTGTGGGACATGTAGTCCCGAGGACTGGCAGCCCCACTGTAACACGGAAACTGCAGCTCACACAGCATGCCCAGCTGAATGGGAGGGAGAGAGAGCCAAGAGCCCGGGAAAGCTTTCAGGGAAGTACACCCTGGACTCCAGAGGGAGAGGACAATGCTGAGGGAACACCATCAGAGAGAGAACCCCACTGTCCTGCGGAGAAAGGAATGGAGTCATTGCCAGAATGCAGATCTGGGCTCTACCCAGCGGAGTCGCCACGGGCAATTCAGAGTGAGCTGACTCCTGATCAGAGGAATCGTTGTTGCTGGGTCAGGTGAGATGGACGATTATCTCCTGTAGTATGTCTGCAGTCTTTTGATCATCTCCTGTATTATATCGGCACTCTCTGACCGCCTCCTGTGCTATGTCTGCAGTCTCTGTTCATCTCCTGTATTATGTCTGCAGTCTCTGATCATCTCCTGTGCTATGTCTGCAGTCTCTGATCATCTCCTGTACTATGTCTGCAGTCTCTGACCATCTCCTGTGCTATGTCTGCAGTCTCTGACCATCTCCTGTACCAGGTCTGCAGTCTCTGACAATCTCCTGTGCTATGTCTGCAGTCTCTGACCATCTCCTGTATTATGTCTGCAGTCTCTGATCATCTCCTGTACTATGTCTGCAGTCTCTGATCATCTCCTGTACTATGTCTGCAGTCTCTGATCATCTCCTGTACTATGTCTGTAGTCTCTGATCATCACCTGTACTATGTCTGCAGTCTCAGATCATCTCCTGTAGTATGTCTGCAGTCTCTGACCATCTCCTGCAATATGTCTGCAGTCTCTGACCATCTCCTGTATTATGTCTGCAGTCTCTGATCATCTCCTGTTCTATGTCCGCAGTCTCTGACCATCTCCTGTACTATGTCTGCAGTCTCTGACCATCTCCTGTATTATGTCTGCAGTCTCTGACCATCTCCTGTATTATGTCTGCAGTCTCTGACCATCTCCTGTATTATGTCTGCAGTCTCTGACCATCTCCTGTATTATGTCTGCAGTCTCTGACCATCTCCTGTATTATGTCTGCAGTCTCTGACCATCTCCTGTAATATGTCTGCAGTCTCTGACCATCTCATATATTATGTCTGCAGTCTCTGACCATCTCATGCATTATGTCTGCAGTCTCTGACCATCTCATGTATTATGTCTGCAGTCTCTGACCATCTCATGTATTATGTCTGCAGTCTCTGACCATCTCCTGTATTATGTCTGCAGTCTCTGACCATCTCATGTATTATGTCTGCAGTCTCTGACCATCTCATGTATTATGTCTGCAGTCTCTGACCATCTCCTGTATTATGTCTGCAGTCTCTGATCATCTCCTGTACTATGTCTGCAGTCTCTGATCATCTCCTGTACTATGTCTGCAGTCTCTGACCATCTCCTGTATTATGTCTGCAGTCTCTGACCATCTCCTGTATTATGTCTGCAGTCTCTGACCATCTCATGTATTATGTCTGCAGTCTCTGACCATCTCCTGTATTATGTCTGCAGTCTCTGACCATCTCATGTATTATGTCTGCAGTCTCTGACCATCTCATGTATTATGTCTGCAGTCTCTGACCATCTCCTGTATTATGTCTGCAGTCTCTGATCATCTCCTGTACTATGTCTGCAGTCTCTGATCATCTCCTGTACTATGTCTGCAGTCTCTGACCACCTCCTGTACTATGTCTGCAGTCTCTGAATATCTCCTGTACTATGTCTGCACTCTCTGACCATCTTAGGTAATATGTCTGCAGTCTCTGACCATCTCCTGTAATATGTCTGCAGTCTCTGATCATCTCCTGTACTATGTCTGCACTCTCTGACTGTCTCTTGTATCATGTCTCCAGTCTCTGACTGTCTCCTGTACTATGTCTGGGGGCTCTTTCTAACAGAAGCCCTCTCTGTGTGCATCAGAGAGACTCATTAGTGTAAGCTCGTCCTGTATTTTTTTTTATTGTTAGAAGATCATGGGAGGATCCTAGAAGACTTCTTAGGGGAGCATCTCTGTGTTTGAGTCGTTGCCATAGAAACATGTGTAAAGGGGAGGAGTTTGTAACATGAAGACGCCCATGTGGGGGCGCCAGAAATATTTCTGCACCCAGGCGTCTGTGACCCTAGGATCGGCCCTGCCCTGAGGAGTCCATATATAAGGGAGTACAGTCTAGTCCAGAAGTCCAAGAGATCATGAAAGCAGCAGGTGACATGTATTGTCCCCAGGCTGTGGTCATACAAGAGGCTGCATCTTTTGCCAGACCAGACTGAACCCAGGCCATCACTCTCTGGTCTTCCTAACACGCTTCCTTCCCGGCTGTGGCTCTGGTGTTGGAGGTGTGGCAGGAGGAGGAGTAGGACCTGGAAGAGGAGGAGGAGGACCTGGAGGAGGAGGAGGAAGACCATGGGTGAGCTCACAAATGTGGCTTTCGCATGTGAGTTGGCCCCTCAACCCCTTATTTAAAGCTTCTAAAATGACAAACTCACATAAGAGGCGTTGGCCCTCCTCCATTTGAAGCATTTTGCATGCTGTTTGGTCAGCAAAATCCTCTTCCACCCTGTGGGGGGTTCTGAGGGCCTCAGTAGCCTTCCAAAACAAGCCAATTGCAGCCTCCTCCAGGTTACTCCTCTTCCTGCCACTTTTTCTTTGAAGGCGGAGGGGAGAGGCCTGGGTATCGGGTAGCCTGCTTGGCCCGGCCCCCTCCTGGCTGAGACTTCCCTGTGTATGAAAAAGGGACATCATTTTAGTTTTTGGTTCCTAAATCACAATCATAAAATAGTACTCCAACTAACATCTATTTAACATCATTGATTGGACAACCAGAAATATTTAGAAGAATGCAATACCTGGCTCAAGCTGGGCTCCTCCACATGTTGCTGCCTGGAAGGCCCAGGTTGGGCGTCAGAAGCCTCAGCTGGGAGGGAAAGAAGCGTGGAAGGAAGAGTGGAGAGTGCTGGCCTGGGATCAGTCTGACCTGCCAGAAAATGCAGCCTGTCGTAGTACCACAGCCTGGGGAGATAAATGTCATCTGCAGCTCCTGATCTCTGGGAATCCTGGACCTTCTTGCGCTCCCTTAGAAAAGTGCTCCTCAGGCCACCAATTAGGATCTTCAAATAGGTGATGTCTGCCGTGGGTATCACCGGTTCACAAATTGCAGCAAATTATCCAGCGCTGCCTTCCTCTTTGTTTGGTTCTTATAATCAGGGTGATTTACCTGCCACAGACAGGGCAGCTCCCTGAACATATCTATGAATATGCAGATAAACTCCTGATTCTTCAAGATATCCATTTTCTCTGCAAAAAACACAAGACAAAGCCTAATGTCAGGCTAAAGTCTCCTAATCTTGTCCCAATACAGGCCTCAATCTAGAAGCGGTAGAGGCCCAATTTAAAATCTTAACTTTGTTATCACGATTGGCGCCTCCGGTACTCCCTCCTTTGCTCACAGATCGTATGTACTACGCATGCGTGTTATGCTTTATATACACTGCGCATGCATGAAACTCCGCCCGCCCCTGAAGTTCTTTCTAGTTTACTCCACGCCCCTTATCGTTCGGCGCAGTGGGGAAGAGCACTTGGTAGAGACGGAGCAGGTGTCTGATAATTACACCAACGAGGAGGAGGAGGAGGAAAGCCCGGAGCCAGAAACATCCTGATCCCTGAGGAGACAATTTAAGGCATCAAATATGTCCTTTGGGGAGATGTTGGAGATGGTGGACATCCTGAGGAGGGCCGACTATGATGGGAAGCATGGACCTTACCCCAACCTCAATGTCAGAAAGGCCAAGATCATGGAAAAAGTAGTCAAGAGTCTGCACCAGAATTTTGGGGTACGGCGATCCAAGGATCAACTGAGGAAGCGGTGGTCGGACCTCAAATTAAGGGAGCATGAGCAGTACAGAAGGATCAGGAGAGTGCTGCACAAAAGTAAGTAGTTGTCCTGTGTTCCTATTCGTTAGTTTTATTACGTTCGTGCTGCTCTACGTGCTTTTCTTAACTGTTGTACAGTTTAAAATGGCAACTTTCATGTTCATGGGCACATTATTCGTTCGTTCGGCCTAGAAAACACCATGTTTTGTCTAGATGCAGTTCTAAACATTTTTTCAGGCATACTTCTGTTAAATAAATTTTGTTGTCTAGATGGGTTAGTAACTAGAATGAAATGCAAACTAGATTCTGTGTAAGGAGAGGACACTCAGCAGCTGTTTACACATCTGGACGCTGGAGCACTAGTGTGGGACACAAGAACACCCTTTTTATTAGGGGTCCACACAGGTGCTCCAGTGTATACTATAGGGGTGTCTCCATCTGTGAAACTTGTACAAAACAGGTAAGTATTCAAGCTTGACAAAGTTAATAAATATTTCTTCATCTTCGAACTCTGCCAAAACAGACAATTGTACCCCACTTCCAAGCAATATTTCATATTCCTATTTCTGCCATCAAATATATGTGTGCTAAGTATACCTATTTTTTTTAACATAGGGGAGAAAAGACTCGGAGGACACCACTCATCAGAGGAGACAACAGACCCCCCACCTCAGGAAGAAGTGGAAATCCCCCAAAGCCAACAAGAGGAGGAGGAGGGAGACGTGGTGGAAATTGTCACCACAACAGGTGAGTGTCTGCGACCACAGGCTCAGGTAAGAGATGGATGCCGGCATATTTTTATTACATGGTGTGTTTTTGTTTCTATATTTTTAGGTGATCGTGATGTTGTGGATCCAGGTCATTTCACCAGTTAAAGTGCCCAGATCCTGATCGGGGAGATCATGGGGTGTAATAGGGACTTGGAAAACATCAAGCAAAACATCAGTAATGTTCAAAACAAAATGAAGAACATCATGGATGTTTTAGGGAGAGTTTAAAACACCTCCAAATCCCTTACTTTGTTGTGCTTTTTTTCCAAAAAAATGTTTTCACATTTTTTGACATATTCGAGAAAAGGCAAATTTTGAAGATGCACACAGTGTGTCAACATGTGCTATCTGCTATCGTGGGAGATCAATGTGGGTGTTTTGTGGGTGCAACCCTTTCCTCAATAATAAAGTAGCTGAGAGGAAGGGGTTGCACCCCCAAAACACGTCCCTTGATCCCTCGTGATGGCAGCTAGCACATGTTGACATTCGGCAATTTGTGTGCATCTTCAAAATTTGGCTTTTCCAGGGGTGACTTCACCCCATCTGAACGCAATATCAAACACAGTTTATAAATACCCATGTCTGATATTGCCTTCAATTTATAACAAAGTTGAACTTTGTAAGTTCCAGATTTGTGTATTTCTTGTTGGTTTTAAACATGCCTGTTTTACCTTAAATGGATATTTCTACTTTTATTAATGTGACCCAAAAATTGTTATACAACAAACATGTTGGTTTGTTTTAAAAACCTTTTATAAATGCACATGTGATTGTGCTGGTATTAAAAAGATTGATAATCAAGAATGTGTGGATTCTTCTTTCAATGCTCCGTAACTTTTGTTGTGGTAAAATTGGTGTTTTCTGGGACAATGGGGGTTATTTCCTAAGGGCAAATCCACTTTGCACTACAAGTGCAGTTTCTGTGCAGTCTCAAGTGCACTTGTAGTGCAAAGTGTCTTTGCCTTTAGTAAATAACACCCAACAGTGCTTTCTAATATTACACAATCACGCCAATTTCAGGACTCCACAAATTTATGTCAGGGTCAGCTAAAAGAAACACAAGCAGTAAATGTCAGCAAATATTTTAGTAGTTAAAATTGTTTTTTTATTTAAAAAATGTCTCAGACATTGTCTGGCATATTGATGGCCCCCCTACCCGCAAAGTATTCAAGGTATCTTAGACGGACCTCATGGGCACTCAGGGGGGCAAGCCAGGATGGCCAGCTTCAAGCACCATCAGGGTTGGTAAATTTACATGAATTCCGGATTCAGACCCAACTGAGCCAGCATAGTTCGCAGAAATTCTCCCTAAAAAGTTGCGGAGAACACAGCAAGCCAGGATGATGTGATTCAGTTTATACTCCGCCATGTGTATGGGTGTAAGAAATAAGCAGAACCGGCTGGCCATTATTCCAAACGTGTTCTCCACCACTCTTCTGGCTCTGGTCAGTCTGTAATTAAAAACCCTCTGGTCTGGGGTGAGGGTCCTCATAGGGAATGGCCGCATAAGATGGTCCCCCAGAGCAAACACTTCATCTGCAACGAAGATGAATGGGAGTCCTTCCACATTGTCTTCTGGAGGTGGCAAGCCCAAGCTTCCATTCTGGAGATGCCTGTAGAACTCTGTCTGGGCGATGACTCCACCATCTAACATCCGGCCATTCTTCCCCACGTCCACATACAGGAACTCATAAATAGCCGACACCACCGCCAACATCACAATACTATTGAACCCCTTATAGTTGTAATAGTATGACCCCGAGTTGGGTGGTGGGATGATGTGGACGTGTTTGCCATCAATTGCCCCTCCGCAGTTAGGAAAGTCCCACCGCTGGGCAAAGTGGGAGGCCACAGTCTGCCATTCCTGTGGGTTGGAAGCAAACTGTGGAGTCAGACAAGAAAAATAAATTATTCATTTTGCACATAAACATGGAAAGCAGATTAGACACAAACATTCTTGGCCAACATCAGTATAACATTTATTTTAGGGAGTATTTAAAGACAAAGGTATAAGGTCCATCTATCAGATTCCTCCCACCCCCCCCCTCATGGGCCATTTGAAAAAAATTATGGGGGGGGGGGGGGATGTTTTGGACAGGTAACGCTCTCCACTTCATTGAGAGATGAATGCATAAATAATATTACTTTGGTCAGCCCCTCCTTACTTACACTATTGGCAGCCCACTGGACAGGTAAGAAGTGTCATAATAAAAAGATAAATGCACACTGTACACATTTTAGCACATTTTTACATTCTGCTATTACCTATCAAGATAATATATATAGTATATAATAGTATATATAATATATAGGATACAAAAACTTTAAACAGTACCATTTGAAAGTATTCAGGCAGGCCCTTGCACTACATGCTTTGGGGAATTCATCCATAAATCTGACCACAAAAGAGGTGGGTATAGTGTGTATGGGTTGGGCTAAGTCAGCAGATAGAGGATTGTTATCAGCTGATTTAACAATTTGGCGGAGGAAGAGTTCCAAATGATTTTGTGAACCCAAAAAAAAGCCTTTGGCACTCTGTCTGAATTTAAAGCACAAATCACATTTTTACACATTTTAGGGGGTGTTTAGGGTAAAGCACTACTATGGAGCTGACAAAATACATTGTTAAGTGACTACACAAGGTGAATATAGGGCCAGGAGAGCATGCTGGGGAGGTAAGTGAAGGCAAACATGTATGAAGGACAAAAAATAATTGCATAAAAATCCAGCATGCATGAGGACAAAGGGGACATTCACAGCATATTACAATCATGGTAATTAGGGAATGAGGAAACAAATACAATACATTATCAAACATTATATACAATAAAATGTAATGTTAAAGGATAAAAATCTTACCTTCATATACTCCTTCTGCAGGACCTGGATGATGGCAGAACAGGTCTCTGGGATAATGATCCCCAGAGCCTGGGGGGAGATGCCTGCCGAGAACTTGAGGTCCTGCAGGCTTCTCCCCGTCGCCAAGTACCGCAGGGTGGCGACTAGCCTCTGCTCCGGAGTGATGGCTTGCCTCATGCAGGTATCCTGCCTGCTGATATAGGGGGTCAGCAAAGGCAACAAACAGTGAAATACGGGGTCCGTCATCCAGAGAAAGTTCCTGAAATCATCAGGATTATTCTCACGGATCTCACTGAGCAAAGGCATGAGACAGAACTGGTCACGCTGGAGCAACCAATTCTTTGTCCATGAACTCCTCCCCACCCTGTTCATGGACTGGGCTTGTGTCAAGGTAAGGACCCCAACACCAAGCCCCCGCACAGCACGAACTCTACGAGGTGTACGTATACGCAACATGGCTAGAAAACTGTCGGCTGCTCAGAACGAAGTAACAGAACGCACTGAAGAACAGCAAGGCCTGTGAAGAGTGATCTGAAAATCAGTAACGAACGAACAAGAACACAATGACAAGTCAAGGGTAACTCGCTGCACACACTGAAGACCAGATACAAACCCACAAGCACAAACTGAACAGCAGAAATACGAGTCTGAAAAAGCATGAATCGTCTCTCACCAAACTTTTACTAACACGAGATTAGCAAAAGGAGCCAAAAGGGTGCCGCGCTTGATTCTGAACTGCCCTTTTATAGTCTCGTCGTACGTGGTGTACGTGACCGCGTTCTTGGCGTTCGGAAATTCCGACAACTTTGTGCAACCGTGTGTATGCAAAACAAGTTTGAGCCAACATCCGTCGGAAAAAATCCATTGATTTTGTTGTCGGAATGTCCGATCAATGTCCGATCGTGTGTACGGGGCATAAGAGTCTAAAGGGACCCTGATCATGTTATTTAGAGGTTCTAAATAGGGATGAGCCGAACAACCCCCGGTTCGGTTCGCAGCAAAACATGCGAACAGGGAAAAAATTTGTGCGAACACGCAAACACCGTTAAAGTCTATGGGACGCGAACGTGAAAAATCAAAATGCTAATTTTAAAGGCTTAGATGCAAGTTATTGCCATAAAAAGTGATTGGGGACCCGGGTCCTGCCCCAGGGTATATGTATCAATGCAAAAAAAAGTTTTAAAAACTGCAGTTTTTTCGGGAGCAGTGATTTTAATAATGCTTAAAGTGAAACAATAAAAATGAAATATTCCTTTATATATCGTGCCTGGGGGGTGTCCTTAGTTAGCCTGTAAAGTAGCACATCTTTTCCATGTTTATAACAGTACCACAGCAAAATTACATTTCTAATGGAAAAAAGTCATGTAAAACTGCTTGCGGCTGTAATGTATTGTCGGATCCCGGCAATATAGATAAAAATACCCCATAAAAATGGAGTAGATGTCCCCCCCAAAATCCATACTAGGCTATATACTCTGAACAGCAGTACCGTATATACTCGAGTATAGGTCGACCTGAATATAAGTCGAGGCCCCTAATTTACCACAAAAAACTGGGAAAAACTTATTGACCCGAGTATAAGACAAGGGTGAGAAATGCAGCAGCTACTGTAAGTGGAAAAAGAGGGTCAACAATGCCCATCTGCAGCTGCATACCTCCCTGTGTCCTGTGCATACCTCTCTGTGTCCTGTGCATGTGTCCCTGTGCAACCTCCCTGTGTCCTGTGCATGTGTCCCTGTGTCCTGTGCAGCCTACCTGTGTCCTGTGCATGTGTCCAAGTGTCCTGTGCATGTGTCCCTATGTATGTGTGCATGTGTCCCTGTGTCCTGTGCATGTGTCCCTGTGTATGTGTGCATGTGTCCTGTGCAGCCTACCTGTGTCCTGTGCATGCCTCCGTGTGGTGATCTTCATTCTCCGTGTGCGCTCTGCACCAATCAGCGTGTGATAATACCATTCGGCGGCCATCATTCCACTATTCAAAAGCCGCGCCTCCTCCTCATATGTGATAGGCAGAACACTCCATTTCCCAGCAGTCAGCGGTCAGCCTATCACCGACATTCTCTCATCCTCATACCACAGACGAGGATGGGAGAATGTCCGTGATAGGCTGTACACTGACTGCTGGGAAATGGAGTGTTCTGCCTATCACAGACCAGGAGGAGGCGCGGCTTTTGAACAGTGGAATGGCCGCCGGATGGTATTATCACACTCTGGCCGCTGTCTGTCTGCATGACACGCTGATCATGTAGGCAGACGACGGTGACTTGAGTATAAGTCGAGGGAGGCACTTTCATCCTAAAAAAAGGGCTGAAAATCTCGACTTATACTTGAGCATATACGGTATATATACTATATGACCTGCCCTATATACTCTGAAGAAAAACTGGGCCTGGGATGTTGGTGGTACCAGAACACTGTAAGCCCTCACAGTTACTCTTGGGGGCAGGAACGGGCCCTGCGTTTAAATATTATATCTAAAATTGTAATTACATGCCCATGTTAAAAAGGGGAAGAATAATTGGGCTGTGGGTGGGGGTGGTGCCCTAAACCAAATATATTGTTGGAAGCTAGCATCATCAAGATTGAGGAGGAATGGGATTGTCAGCATAGGCAG
This sequence comes from Lithobates septentrionalis, assembly GCA_037952835.1. NCBI lineage: Eukaryota > Metazoa > Chordata > Amphibia > Anura > Ranidae > Lithobates > Lithobates septentrionalis. The sequence continues at coordinate 5,641,184 of JBBDGP010000149.1, forward strand.
TCTTTAAGGGATCCCAGATCCATAGCAAATTCAATCAGTTACATCAGCATTAGGTGCTTGATAGCTGCTGATCCAAGACTGATTCTTTTTTATGAATGTGAGCCTATCAGCAGAGTCTGGACAGGTGCACTCTTTGATCCATTGCAAACCCTCCAGAAGCACTGAATGTGCGTTCAGAAAGCACGCTGGATGCAGGACAGACCAGTAGCTCAATTGCATATTGAGCAAGTTCTGGCCAGTGTTCCATCCTTAAGACCCAATAACCCAGTGGATGCTCTGCTGGAAAGGTCTCCAAATCTGCTCTTGCCCCTAGATATTCCTGCACCATATAATGCAGACGCTGGTGATGGTTGCTTGAACCGATCAGACCTTGGCGCTGAAGACTGAAAAATAGTTTAAAGGCATCGGTCAGCCGGCCACCTTCTCCACCACTCTTCCTCTGACTGAACGAAGCCTCAGCAACACGTTGTCCAGCACCAGGAAATGGTAATCTCACAGGGTCTGGAAATTCATTACACAAACCTTTCTTCAAGGTTTCCTGAAGATGTTTCATCCTCTGCTCCCTCTGCGAAGGGAGGATGAGTTCTGCAACTTTACCCTTGTAACATGGATCAAGAAGGGTTGCCACCCAGTAATGATCCCTCTCCTTGATACCACGAATCCTAGGGTCCTTTCACAGGCTTTGCAGAATCAGGGAGGCCATGCAGCGTAAGTTTGCAGAGGCATTTGATTCTGGGTCACTAAGGATCACATTATCCGTAACTACCTCCTCCCAGCCAAGTAGAACTCCTTGGGTTTCTGGGGACTTGAAACCATCTCTTGAAGACTGCTGCTGAGTGTTATCCTCTACATCCACGCTGACACAATCCTCCTCCTCCTCTTCTTCCTGTGTGTTTGGCGGGCCTGCAGGAATATGGTTGCCACCTCATCCCTTTAAACCCGAACACATATTAATTACACAGGTTCTGTGGCTAGTTAAGGTGATAATTATACTCACTTGGTTCCTTATCTGCATTTATTTGCCTCAGAACCTGTGTAATTCAAAGGTGTTCGGGTTTAAAGGGATGAGGTGGCAACTCTACGCAGGAATGCTATCTGGATAAAGGGGGCCTTGAGAGGAAACGAAGTTCAGCCCCATGTGCTCTGTCCTTGATTCCACAAAGCGTGTGCTCCAGCAGGAAGACTAGAAGGACAATGTCAATGATGCATGCATTGTCGCTGTTCACCATCCTTGTGGCCTCCTCAAATGGTGACAGGACAGTGCATGCATCCTTGATCAGTAGCCACTGGCGTGTCGAAAAGAAGCCAAGCTCCCCTGACCCTCTCCCGGTGTCATACTCGCACAGGTACTCATTGATGGCCCTCTGCTTTGTGTGCAGCCGCTGCAGCATTGCCAACGTTGAGTTCCACCTTTTGGGCATGTCACAAATGAGGCGGTTGGTGGGCAGGTTGCATTCCCTTTGAATGTCAGCCAGCCGAGCACTGCCATTGTATGACTGGCAGAAATGACCGCAGACTTTTCTGGCCTGCCTCAGGAGATCTTGTAAGCCTGGGTACCTGCTCAAGAACCACTGCACCACCAAATTCAGGATGTGTGCCAAGCATGGAATATGGGTCAAGTGTCCCTGTTGGAGGGCGGAGAGAAAGTTGGTGTCATTGTCGCATACAACCATTTCTGGCTGAAGCTTGCGTGGCATCAACCACCTCTGAGCCTGCCCCTGTAGAGCTGACAGAATCTCTTCCCAGTGTGGCTTCTGTCCCCTAGGCAGACCAACTCAAGCACCACATGGCATCTTTTAGCCTGACTGCTTGCGTAGCCCCTTGATGCTTACAGAGCACCGCTGGTTCAGAGGATAAATCTGCAGAAGAGGCCATAGAGGAAGAAGAAGAGGAGGGGGTGGAGGAGAGAGCTGTGGAGGAACAAGCTCTAACAACACTGAACCCTGTCCTGCATCCTTCCCAGCTGCCAGCAGAGTTACCCAGTGCGCCCTGAAGGAAAGGTAATGTCCCTGCCCATGCCTGCTGGACTATGAGTCAGCGGTAATATGAACCTTACTGCTGACCGCCCTGTCCAACAAGGCCAAAACATTGCCTACCACATGCCGGTAGAGAGCCGGAATGGCCTTCCGTGCAAAGAAATGGCATTTTGGAACCTGCCACTGAGGTACAGCACATTCCACAAATTTAGCAGTTGCAGTGCTAGCAATTTTGCCAAGCTAGCATTTAGACGCTGAGCATGTGGATGGCTGGAACCAAATTTCTTTTTTCAGCAACTGGGGTAGGGAAATTTGCCTGCTAAAATCAATTGGTGGTACTGCTAGCAGATTGGCTGCAAGTATTTGGAAAAACCTATCGCTATACCTTTATTCCTCTCAGTGCAGGTTTTTGAGAGGACTGGAGGTATAGTAGGGGTGGAGATCCCAGATGAGGAGCAAGGAGAAGTACGCCTTTTTCTTTGATATGGGTCTTTCAAGTGCTGTTGCCAACGGACTGCATAGCAGGTCATCATATGTCTGATCAAGCATGTGGTGCCCAAGTGGCTTCTGTTCTGGCCACGCTTGATCAAAAAAGGTCCACACCAAGGAACTTTTAAAAGTCAGCGGCGAGTCAGCTGTGCCCTGCACCTGTGGAGCTCTGCGGTGTGATGCAATAGGGTGGCTGCCCTTAAGCTGCCCCCTAGAGGACATTCTGCCTCATTGGAGTTGTGCCTCCTCCTCACTTTCCTCCTCTCTTCTCTCAGGCACGCAAGTACAGTCAGTGACCTCATCATCCCCTCCCTCCTCGTCACTGGAGCAAACTTGGCACTATGCTGCAGCTGGAGGAACATGACTGCCAGTTTCTTGTCCTTCTGTGGCACCCCCTCTCTCTAGGCTCACGTTACTCTCTTCCTCAACCTGGGAACCAACATCGGAGTCTTCAAATCGCTGCTCATGCTCCAGCAGCATGTAACTGACACTGTGGTTGAATAATTGTGGGGACTCCTCCATACATGATAGTGGGGCTACGGAAGGAGTGACTGTGGACAAGGAGCCGGTGGAATAGGCCGCTTTGGCAGCTGCGTTGGAAGGCAAACTACTCTTTGCCTGGGTGACAGAGGATGAGGGCGGCTTCATTATCCACTCCACCAACTCTTCTGCATGTTGTGGCTCAATAACACGGCCAGCAGCAGAAAAAAAGGACAAGCGTGCCCCACGGCCACCTGCAGAGGATGCACCATGTCCACGACCACCACTGTTGACTGTAGACACAGAAGCTGCTTGTCCTCTTTTAGTGGCCTGTGAGCGTCTGCCTCTCCTTCGTGGCCTTCCGGACATGATGTGTTTTTTGTTTTGCAACATCACCCTACACTGTATTATATACTGTGTATACCGCCTGAAGTGTATTAAAAACTATACACCACCGAATGCAGTGTATATATGGGCTACACTGAATGCAGAGTATATATATATATATATATATATATATATATATATATATATATATATATAAATGCAGGTCAGGTGCATGCTTTGGCCTATCATTATACAGCAATGCACTGCGATATCGCAGTACATTATAGGACATTCCACCACGCTCGAACGTCCCATATTGTTCGCTGCTCCACCCGAGCATCAAGCTCATTCCTAGTTCTAAATAAAAAATTACAAACTATATTATGGACCTACTGCTTTTATAAGAATTGATGGACATTAACAATGTTGACCTTAGTTTAATGTTAATTAATTGTTTTAACAGTATGAATTTTTGTATATTTTTTTGTTTGTATTTATATTATAGCCCTGATGAAGGGGGAGTGTTCTGAGTCATCAAAACAGACTGGCTGTTTTATGTGATTCTATGATGATGGACAGGTAGATGTGAACTTGAATCAGCCTTTTGTAATCCACAGGAGAGGAAGAAGCTGCAGAAGGAGGCAGACAAATGTGCTGCAGTGCAAGTGATATGATGATAGGAGGGGAGAGCAGAGTAACAAAGAAAGGTACTCACCAGTCTCCCAGATAGGAAGGATAACTTGAACTGTAAATCTGTTAACTTGCTTCATATTTTCACTGGCGAGTTGTACACTTGCAGAGCATTTGAAGCAAGTTCTAGTTGACACTTTTTACCAATTTGTAGCAAATTTCCATGACAAGTTTCTAGCAAGAGCAAAGTTGCAGTGGTGTAGATAAAAAATGGACTCCCAAAAATTTGAAGCGAAAGATTGCCAACATGAGTCCGACGCGTTTCGAAATATATAAATAAATATGATCTTCATCAGGGACGTTTTGCCATTTCTGAAAGTGTAAAATACAATATAAATACATGAAATACAAAAAACAAGTCATATATTGCAAGACTGATAGGTAGTATATAACCCCCATCAGAATGTACAAGAACTTACATATCAAAGAGGTAGTGATTTGAGCAAAAAATTCCTGTATATCATCCGACATCCACAAAGCTTGTATTGGCTTTTCAATATGCAAAAGAACCCCAGGATATAATAATCCAATAGAGGTACGACTTGTTTTTTGTATTGCATGTATTTATATTGTATTTTATGCTTTCAGAAATGGCAAAACGTCCCTGATGAAGATCATATTTATTTATATATTTTGAAACACGTCTGACTCTCACTCATGGATGATGATCATTTATGTAGTGGGATTTCTTTGCCATCACTGTTAATAACTGTATACAATATTTCTTGTTACCTATTTGTTTGTCTTTTGATCTAAGTCTGATTTTTAAAATTTGTGTATCAATAAATTTATAACTTTTTTATACAATTTTCAATTTATCTTTATAATTACCCATAAAATCCCATTGTTTGAGGTTTTTTCTGTTTTCAAAGTTGCAGTGGTGAATCTACAACAAGAGCTCTGCAAGTCTACAGCATGAAAATTCAGCCACAGTGCCCCCCTGTGGCGGGAAGACTATTCCACAACATAACTGAACCAGAACGAGCAACAGACTTGCAGAATGTTTGCAAAGAAAGTTGATCTGGAGTCATGAACTGCGGACTTGCTGCAATTGTGCAACAAACTTGTGGAGCCCGGCAGGTCTATCAATAGCTTAGCAAGTCATTTATAAACTTGCATCTCAACTGCTTGCTATCTGGGGTGTTGTTTCATCTTCACTGTCCAGTCACAGGCTGTGTCATTTACTTTCATCTGATTAAAATCAGTTCTCCTGCCTTGCCAGATGTGTGACAGAGTTGTGTAAATCTCAGGGCTGAATGGACAAATTTACAATAGGTTTAATTGAGCCAGAATATTCTTTCACGGCTCTCAGGGCTACTGTTAGAAATCATGGGGCCTGTGCAGCCTACCTGATGGGGCCCCATGGGCAGGGCTGGTGCTACCTATAGGATCGAGGACAACGATCGAGGACACCGCGCTGCATGTCCCAGGGCCAGGAGCCACATACACAACAGAGTGTGTGTCAGGAGTGATGGTGTTTGCGTGGCCAGTAGCTGGAAATACAAAGCTCTCCCGCAGCTGCCTGTTACCTTTCACATGCCGCAGACAGCGTCTGCTAATGCTCAGCCTGACCAGATCACTAATGATTTATCTCCTCTCCTCCTCCTCGGCTCGAACTGCCAGCTATGTGTGCTCTGCCTAGACATGTGTGAGAGACACAGCACTCCCTTCTAGATAGGGGCCCTGAGAACACCCACCACATTGGGGCCCCAGCCTCATCTGAGCTGCTTGGCATGTGCAGCAGTTGTTGGAGCCTTCTATCTGCCTTTTCTGGGGTTAGTAATCCATTCTATTCTCTCTAATGTCATCTGAAGCTTGCAAGATAGAAATTGATTGGAGGGGAGTTCTCCATGTTAATTATTATGTGTGTGTATGGGTATGTAATGTGTCTGTGTGTAATATGTGTGTATGGGGGTGTAATGTGTCTGTGTGTAATATATGTGTGTATGGGGGTGTAATGTATCTGTGTGTAATCTGTGTGTATGGGGGTGTAATGTACAGTATCTAGGTGTAATCTGTGTGTATGGGGAAAAAAGAAAGGCTTCCACCATGTCAAGAAAGAAGTATGGTGATCCCATCCCTGGTAGAACAGAACATGAAAAAATAACCCCCTAAATGGGACTTTGAAAGACCACCAACACTGGATATATGTAAAAAAGTTTGATTCAAGTTTATACAAATTGGACAGGTGAACAAGTATAAAAAGACGTGTAATGTCTAAAAGTGCATACAAAAAACATAACAGAACACAAAAACCAAACGGGATATAGAATGACGCGGGCAGAGTGACACAGGGGGGACGCTCTACATACGGACACCGCTTTCATAGGGCACACAGAGTCAGGGACCATTGGTCATTACCTGCTAATCTAGTAGCTCCATTTGAGGCTCTGGTTAGCCCCCGTCCCCACTGCCCTTTAAGCACTTATTGTTTACAGCCGATATCCATTCGCTGTCACACACCTGTTATTACCTCAATGTGGGAACTGATTTCCTCAAGCCAACAATGTTCTGTGAACGGCGCCCTGTACCTTTCCTGACATTTGACTCTTCTTGCTCCTGATATGGAATCGCTCCAATTGAGCTAATATATTGTGACCATTCTCCACTCTCTATCCCTGATGAAGGTGTAAAAAAACGGAAATGCGTCGGGTATTAGGGTATTCACCCATTAGAGAGTATCAGTGTCATTCTATATCCCATTTGGTTTTTGGGTTCTGTTATGTTTTTTGTATGCACTTTCAGACGGTACACGTCTTTTTATACTTGTTCACCTGTCCAATTTGTATAAACTTGAATTAAATTTTTTTACATATGTCCAGTGTTGGTGGTCTTTCAAAGTCCCATTTAGGGGGTTATTTTTTCATGTTCTGTGTGTATGGGGATGTAATGTATCTGGGTGTAATCTGTGTGTATGAGAATGTAATGTATTTGGGTGTAATGTGTGTGTATGGGGGTGTAATGTATCTGTCTGTATAGGGTGTAATGTATATGTACTTTGTCCGCAGTCTCTGACCATCTCCTGTACTTGTCCGCAGTCTCTGACCATCTCCTGTATCATGTCCGCAGTCTCTGACCATCTCCTGTACTATGTCTGCAGTCTTTGACCATCTCCTGTACTATGTCTGCAGTCTCTAAACCGGATGACATTGTCGAAAAGGGGTGGAGCATGGGTGACTTTAAAATTATGCCCCCCACCGAAAACAGTTCTGCAGATGCCAATGTGGGGCCTTCTTTGATCTTGCCTTGGCCCCGCCCTTGCCCCCTTCCATGACCCCACCCATTCATTCTGTGTCTGCATACACCACAGAGTGGACAGAGGTGGACTTGTGAAGTCTCTATGGGTGGCCAGATACATCAGACTACCTTTGCTCTGTAACATTTAGTTCTACAAAAACAGAAAAGGACGCAGTACTTTTCAATTTTTTTTTCTGAACCTGAATGCACACGGTGGTAGGCGTAGACCCACATGGTGTTTTCAATTAGATCCACATAAAAAATTGACAGGCGGCCCTAATTTCTAGGTTCTTAAAATCAAGTGGTTGGGGTTAGTAAAAAAAGCTCAGCAGCTGCCTGTTTTTACTGTGCCCCCTCCCCCAAACGTCAGAGTAAAGTAGCATCTTACTGTGTCTTAGAATCAACAGCATTAGGATAATTGCACAGCACAATAGGTGTGTAGGCAGGTGCAGTCTGCTGTCTCCACTGCAGGTGGTGCATAACTGCAGTGGCAATGCAGAGGGAGAGGAAGTCATGGAGAACAGGGTTCCTCTATTGTTTCATGCGTCACTGGGGTAGCGATCCAATTTGATGCTGGCCACCCATGTGACTCTGGCAGCCATTTTAGGTGTGACAGAGTCTATTTAAGACCCCGGCCACAGGGTTTTGGCATGCTTTTATGCGGGTGGGTAGAGTAGGGAAAGGTACCCAGTCTGTGGGGGACAGTACTAGCGATAGGGAAAGGTTCCTGATGAGGAAGGAAAGCATAGGGTTGCATCTCTCTGCATACCTTCTTAATAGGGCATGAGATGGCCAGGCTGCATTCTGTCCCCTCTCTTTTTTGGAAATGCGAGTGTGCCCGGCTGGGTAGCTGTACCACCAGGTTTGTTGTGAACTGTTGCTGTATTATTTCAATACAAATGTTATATTACACCTGACTGTGTGAATTATTGCTGCTGCACCCCACCTACAATCTATGGCTCTGTCACAGTGGAGGTTATTTACTAAAACTGCAGGATGCAAAATTTGGTGCAGCTATTGCCAAAGCTCAATTGATCAAGTTGAATTTAGAAGCGGATTGGCCAGTTTTAGTAAATCTCCAGTGTGCCACTGTGTGGTGCTAACTTTGTTATGGCTGTACTGTGCTAAAGTCTATATCAGTGGTCATCAACACTGTCCTCAGGACCCACTAACAGGCCAGGTTTGCAAGATAACTAAAATACATCACAGGTGATATCATTTGCTGCTCAGTGATTGCAGTATTCCCCAAGGTAATACATAAAACCTGGCCTGTTAGTGGGCCCTGAGGACAGGGTTGATGACCACTGGTCTATATCACACAGTACAGCCATAAATTAACAAAGTCAGCACAAAATAGCCATGTGACACAACCATAGATTGCATGCTGTACTGTGTTGTGTGATTATCCTAATGCTGATGATTATAAGACACAGTGAGGATTTAGAGGTGCCACTCATTGTGCACTGGTCTGCTACCACGCCTCCTGCCGCTGCTGGGATTAGTGCTGCTACTTCCTGTCATTGTCTCACATCAGTCTCAGTACCTGTCCAGAGGCAGTAGAGCATGTACATAAGATTACCCCACCAGAGAAGGCAGCTGGCTGATACTATAATTGAGCAGCACAGGTCATGGGGTGGCACTATGTACCTCCCCCCTAAAATTATTAAAAAGTCCCTGCAATGCATTCTCCTTTATTTATACGCCCCCTAAGCATGTAGGAGTGGGGGTTACTTTAGTAAGCCCTAAATCTGTTTTTGGCAGACATTATCTATAAAGTTGCCTGGGCCCCCCATGTTGAGCTAATAGGGCCTGGACCCGGTACAACAGGACTGGTTGTACTGCCTTGTCAGCGGCCCTAATTTAAAGCCAGAACCTTTTGTTTTGTTTTGGATATAATGTGGAAAGGTTGGAGCTCCCGTTATATTTTTATTGTTGCTTCAAAAGTAGAAAAGCGGCTTGGGTAGTGCACTGTGCCAAAATTGTGTGTGGCCAAATTGCTCTACCAATGAGGAAGTCCTAAAAGGGCTTGGTCAAAAAAAAACTGAGCTCATTTGCTGTATACACAGCACACATGCCACAGTCGTTGCAACTAAGGATGGTCTTTATGTTCGGAACATGAGTTTGACTCGAACATTGGCTGTTCGCCCGTTCGCCGAATAGCGAACAATTTGGGGTGTTCGTGGCAAATTCGAAAGCCACGGAACACCCTTTTAAAAGTCTATGGGAGAAATCAAAAGTGCTAATTTTAAAGACTTATATGCAAGCTATTGTCATAAAAAGTGTTTGGGGACCTGGGTCCTGCCCCAGGGGACATGTATCAATGCAAAAAAAGTTTTAAAACGGCAGTTTTTTCGGGAGCAGTGATTTTAATAATGCATAACCACTTGACCACTGGGCACTTAAACCCCCTTAATAACGAGACCAATTTTCAGCTTTTGGTGCTCTCACATTTTGAATGACAATTACTCAGTCATGCAACACTGTATCTATATGAATTTTTTGTCCTTTTTTTCACACAAATAGAGCTTTCTTTTGGTGGTATTTAATCACCGCTGGGTTCTTTATTTTTTGCGCTATAAAAGAAAAAAGACAGAAAAATCTGTAAAAAAATAAATTTTTCTTTGTTTCTGTTATAAAATTTTGAAAATTAGTAATTTTTCTTCATATATTTTGGCCAAAATTTATACCGCTACATATCTTTGGTAAAAATAACCCAAATTAGTGTATATTATTTGGTCTTTGTGAAAGTTATAGCGTCCACAAGCTATGGTGCCAATATCTGAAAATTGATCACACCTGAAGTACTGACGGCCTATCTCATTTCTTGAGACCCTAACATGCCAGAAAAGTACAAATACCCCCCAAATGACCCCTTTTTGGAAAGAAGACATCCCAAGGTATTTAGAAAGATGCATGATGAGTTTTTTGAAGTTGTAATTTTTTCCCACAATTCTTTGCAAAATCAAGTTTTTTTTTTTTTCACAAAATTGCCATATTAGCAGTTTATTTCTCACACACAGCATATACATACCACAAATTACACCCAAAACACATTCTGCTATTACTCCTGAGTACGGCGATACCACATGTGTGAGACTTTTACACAGCGTGGCCACATACAGAGGCCCAACATGCAGAGGAGCACCTTCAGGTGTTCTGGAGCACCCAGGCCAATTCTGACATTTCTCTTCTACATGTAAAAATCATCATTTATTTGCTAGAAAATTACATAGAACCCCAAAACATTATATATGTTTTTTTTAGCAAAGACCCTAGAGAATACAATAGCGGTCATTGCAACTTTTTATCTCGCACGATATTTGCGCAGCAATTTTTCGAACGCGTTTTTTTTGGGAAAAAAAATGTTTTTTGCTTTAAAAAAAACAAAACAGTAAGGTTAGCCCAATGTTTTTGCATAATATGAAAGATGAAGTTACGCCGAGTAAATAGATACCTAACATGTCACCTTTCAAAATTGCACACGCTTGTGGAATGGCGCCAAACTTCGCCACTTAAAAATCCCCATAGGCGACGCTTTAAAATTTTTTACTGGTTACAAATTTTGAGTTACAGAGGAGGTCTAGGGCCAAAATTATTGCTCTCACTCTACCGATCGCAGCGATATCTCACATGTGTGGTTTGAACACCGTTTTCGTATGTGGGCGGGACTTACGTGTGCATTCGCTTCTGCATGCGAGCACACGGACAGGGGCACTTTAAAAAAATTTTATTTTTTTTTATTGTTCATTTTACTTTATTTATTTTAGTTTGACACTTTTTTCCAAAAAAAAAATTTTTTGATCACTTTTATTCCTATTAGAAGGAATGTAAACATCCCTTGTAATAGGAATATGGCATGACAGGTCCTCTTTACAGTGAGATATGGGGTCAATAAGACCCCACATCTCACCTCTAGGCTGTGCCTGAAAAAAAAAAAAAATAAATAAAAAAGGTCCTGGCTTCGATCGTAGTGGTGAGTCGGTAGAAGCACCGGAGGGCGGTGGGAGGGGGGCCGTCCCCTCTCGCCTCCTGTAAGAATGATCAAGCAGTGTAACAGCCACTATGATCATTCTTATGGTGTAGCGAATCGCCGGCTGAAAAAGATGATATCTGAATGATGCCTGTAGCTGCACGGAAGGCGGGAAGTGGTTAAAATGCTTTTTTTTTTAACACAAAGTTGTCCATTTATACGATATTTCTAACACATAGCATGTATATACCAAAAATGACCCCCCAAAATAGATTCTCCTACTCCTCCTGAGTACGGCGATACCATATGTGTAAGACTTCCACAGTCTGGCCACATACATAGTTACATAGTTACATAGTAGGTGAGGTTGAAAAAAGACACAAGTCCATCAAGTCCAACCTATGTGTGTGATTATGTGTCAGTATTACATTACATATCCCTGTATATTGCGGTCATTCAGGTGATTATCTAATAGTTTCTTGAAGCTATCAATGCTCCCCGCTGAGACCACCGCCTGTGGAAGGGAATTCCACATCCTTACCGCTCTTACAGTAAAGAACCCTCTACGTAGTTTAAGGTTAAACCTCTTTTCTTCTAATTGTAATGAGTGGCCACGAGTCTTAATAAACTCTCTTTGCGAAAAAGTTTTATCCCTATTGTGGGGTCACCAGTACAGTATTTGTAAATTGAAATCATATCCCCTCTCAAGCGTCTCTTCTCCAGAGAGAATAAGTTCAGTGCTCGCAACCTTTCCTCATAACTAAGATCCTCCAGACCCTTTATTAGCTTTGTTGCCCTTCTTTGTACTCGCTCCATTTCCAGTACGTCCCTCCTGAGGACTGGCGCCCAGAACTGGACAGCATACTCCAGGTGCGGCCGGACCAGAGTCTTGGTATGGCTGAGCATGGCTGGGTATGGCTGGGTATGGCTGAGCATGGCCGAGTATGGCTGAGCATGGCTGGGTATTGCAGAGTATCGCCGAGTATGACTGGGTATGGCAGAGTATGGCTGGGTATCACCGAGTATTGCAGAGTATGGCTGGGTATTGCGGGGTATTGCAGAGTATGGCTGGGTATGGCAGAGTATTGCGGGTTATGGCAGAGTATTGCAGATTTTTGCGGGGTATTGCAGAGCATGGCTGGGTATGGCAGAGTATGGCAGAGTATGGCTGGGTATCACAGAGTATTGCAGAGTGTGGCTGGGTATTGCAGGGTATGGCAGAGTATTGCGGGATATTTTGGGGTATTGCAGGGTATGGCAGAGAATTGCGGGGTATTTCAGGGTATTGCAGGGTATGGCAGAGTATTGCGGGGTATTGCAGGGTATGGCAGAGTATTGCGGGGTATTGCAGGGTATGGCAGAGTATTGCAGGGTATTCCAGGGTATGGCAGAGTATTGCAGGGTATGGCAGAGTTTTGTGGGGTGTTTCGGGGTATTGCAGGGTATGGCAGAGTTTTGTGGGGTGTTTCGGGGTATTGCAGGGTATGGCAGAGTATTGCGGGGTATTCCAGGGTATTGCAGGGTATGGCAGAGTATTGTGGGGTATTGCGGGGTATGGCAGAGTATTGCGGAGTATTGCAGGGTATGGCAGAGTATTGCGGGGTATTCCAGGGTATGGCAGAGTATTACGGGGTATTGCAGGGTATGGCAGAGTATTGCGGGGTATTGCAGGGTATGGCAGAGTATTGCAGGGTATTTCAGGGTATTGCAGGGTATGGCAGAGTATTGCGGGGTATTTCAGGGTATTGCAGGGTATGGCAGAGTATTGTGGGGTATTGCGGGGTATGGCAGAGTATTGCGGAGTATTGCAGGGTATGGCAGAGTATTGCGGGGTATTCCAGGGTATGGCAGAGTATTACGGGGTATTGCAGGGTATGGCAGAGTATTGCAGGGTTTGCAGGGTATGGCAGAGTATTGCGGGGTATTGCAGGGTATGGCAGAGTATTGCAGGGTAAGGCAGAGTATTGCGGGGTATTGCAGGGTATGGCAGAGTATTATGGGGTATTTCGGGGTATTGCAGGGTATGGCAGAGTACTGCAGGGTATTGCAGGGTATGGCAGAGTATTGCAGGGTATGGCAGAGTATTGCGGGGTATTGCAGGGTATGGCAGAGTATTGCATGGTATGGCAGAGTATTGTGGGTTATTTCGGGGTATTGCAGGGTATGGCAGAGTACTGCAGGGTATTGCAGGGTATGGCAGAGTATTGCAGGGTATTTCTGGGTATTGCAGGGTATGGCAGAGTATTGCGGGGTATTTCAGGGTATTGCAGGGTATGGCAGAGTATTGTGGGGTATTGCGGGGTATGGCAGAGTATTGCGGGGTATTGCAGGGTATGGCAGAGTATTGCGGGGTATTGCAGGGTATGGCAGAGTATTGCGGGGTATTGCAGGGTATGGCAGAGTATTGCGGGGTATTCCAGGGTATGGCAGAGTATTGCGGGGTATTCCAGGGTATGGCAGAGTATTGCGGGGTATTGCAGGGTATGGCAGAGTATTGCGGGGTATTGCAGGGTATGGCAGAGTATTGTGGGGTATTTCAGGGTATGGCAGAGTATTGCAGGGGTATTGCGGGGTATGGCAGAGTATTGTGGGGCATTGCAGAGGGCATTGCAGAGTATTGCACAGCATTGCAGGGCATGCAGAGTAGTGGGGATGGCTGAGCATGGATGGATGGATGGCTGGATGTCTCTGTGCAGCGCTGTGGGCACTACAGATGCAGCCCACAACGCTGCAGCCATCCATCCATCCCCCTCTCCGCTCACAGTGTACCGATCGGTACACAGGAGGGGAGGAGAGGAACCGGCGTCATCAGATGACGCCGGTCTGTTTACATGTGATTACATGTGACGGAGCAATCACATGGTAAACGGCCGCGATCAGCATGGATGCCTTAGGGGGCGCGCGAGAGCAGAATTCTGGGAGGACGTCCCTGGACGCCCTCCCAGAGTTAATTAACCGCCCTGTAGCCGTCATTTGGCTATGGGCCGGTTGTTAAGTGGTTAAAGTGAAACAATAAAAGTGTAATTTTCCTTTAAATTTCGCACCTGGGGGGTGTCTATAGTATGCCTGTAAACTGGCACATACTTCCCGTGTTTAGAACAGTCTGACAGCAAAATGACATTTCTAAAGGAAAAAAAAAGTCATTTAAAAGTGCTAGCGCTAATGCCGGCTATAATGAATTGTCGGTCCGGCAATACACATAAAAGTTCATTGATAAAAATGGCATGGAATTTCCAGGGGAACCCCCAAACCAAAATTTAGAATAAAAATGCGTGGGGTCCCCCTAAATTCCATACCAGGCCCTTCAGGTCTGGTATGGATATTAACGGGAACCCTGTGCCAAAATTTTTTTAAAAATGGCGTGGGGGTCCCCCTCAAAATCCATACCAGACCCTTTAGGTCTGGTATGGATTTTAAGGGGAACTCCACGCCAATTTTTTTTAAAAAAATGGCGTGGGGGTCCCCCTCAAAATCTTTACCAGACTTGAAGGGTCTGGTATGGATTTTAAGGGGAACCCCATGCCAAAATTTAAAAAAAATGGCGTGGGGTCCCCCCAAAAATCAGCTCCCCAAAACACCTTGTCCCTATGTTGATGGGGAGAAGGGCCTCATCCTCACAACCCTTCCCCGGTGGCTGTGGGGTCTGTGGGCTGGGGGGCTTATAGGAATCTGGAAGCCCGTTTTGACAAGAGGACCACCAGATCCCACCCCCCCCTGTTAAATTGGTAATGGGGTACAAATGTACCCCTACCATTTCACAAAAAAAGGGTCAAAAATGTTAAAAAAGAGACGGTTTTTGACAATTCCTTTATTAATTTCTTTTTCTTTCACCATTTCTTCTTCCGTCTTCTTTCTTCTGGCTTCCAGTCTTCTCGTCCGGCATCTTCCTCTGGCTTCTTCTCTGCTTGTCCTCCACACGATCGTCTCAGTGGGAGTGTTCCGCTGTGTGACGCTTCTGTTGAGGTGACAGTTCTTATATAATGGAGGGCGGGGCCACCCGGTGACCCCCCCTCTGACGCAGGGGGATATCCCTATGGCTTTCTCCCTGTTGTCAGAGGGTCTTCATGGGTGTCAGTGGACGTGGATGAACAAGTAGTTAAAGAAGGGGCATCTAGAGTGGTGTAGGGTCCAGTGTGTGCTATAGAAGTGGAGACTGTAGGAGTCACCTGTTTTAAATGGCAAGGATCTATATTGCCTTTAGGTGATCTAACTGATGGTAGGGATGAGGAAGTGATAGTATTATCTGTATTATGGCAGGTAATGGGTTTAGGTTGTATAGGGATGGATGTATTATGTACCAGAGCTATTTTCCGAGGGACGACAGTGGCATATGGATTAATATCCATAAGAGATGGAAGGTCATCAATTGATCTACGTTTCCAGGAAAAGATTCTATTATCACTGTAATCTCTCAGATCCCTACTGAATTTCCCCAATTTTTGTTTGATGAAAACATCCTCCTTCCTGTGAGTTTTTATTTTTAATTTGCGGGTGTGTTCGTACATATATATACGTATAGGTATGGGTGCATGTGTATGCACATGCGTATTTGCAACACCATATACACAATTTTTTACGAGTCTGCATTATATATCTGTTTACATGACTGCTGCTGTTGTTTCATATGTGCTCTCTATATATATCTACATATGTATGCTTTTTACATTCATACATATATACACATAATTTTATCCATATATTCTTATTTCTGTCATTTATCATTATTCCATTTTTCAATATTTTATATTTTTTTATATATTATTTTTTATTTTTTATTTATTTATTTTTTATTTTTATGTTTAATAAAATTTTATCACATTTTATATACACTTCTCAATATATATATTTACTTGACTTATTTTTGGTTAGAACGCTATTTCTATTTGCCCATTCCTCCCCTCTTGTTCCTGTCCCCGCCCATGGCCAGCTCATAGAGTATAAATTGTGTATAGCCACCTCCATGGTCATAGGTTGACAAAGGAACCAGATAGAGTTCCGAAACGCATCCCTTTCTTATGACCACATTCGTTTGCGGTCCCGGCTGGTTGCTGTCCCTCAGAGCTGACATCATTTCCGGGTCCTCTCTTCCCGTTCCCGGCCTACGTCACTTCTGCTGGCGGCTTCAGCGTCCTGCACACTCCGCTGGTGATCCTGACTGGACTCGGTGTTACTACACTACAACAGCCTGGGGACTCCGTTCCACTGTGACCCCTTCTGATGCTGAAGAACTCACCATTCCACCTACTGTCATGATGTGCCGTTTTTGCCTTCTGATTTTGTAATTGTTTTTAATCCCGCTGGGGATATTAAAGTGGAGTTCCACCCAAAAATGGAACTTCCATTTTTTGGATCCCCCCCCCCTCCGGTGTCACATTTGGCACCTTTCGGGGGGAGGAGGGAGCAGATACCTGTCTAATACAGGTATTTGTTCCCACTTCCTGGCATAGATCACTGCAACGCTTGCGGTGACCTACGCCACTTCCGGCGCCTACACCCTCCTCCACCGCTGTATTCTGTGAGACACAGAACACAGCAGGGACCAGAGAGGACGCGCAGCGCAACTCGCGCATGCGCAGTAGGGAACCAGGAAGTGAAGCTGCACGGCTTCACTTCCTTATTACCTTACCGGGGATGGCGGCGGCAGCAGCAGAGAGCCGACGGACGGATCAGCTTCGGCTGCCGACATCGCGAGCACCCTTGACAGGTAAGTGTCCATATATTAAAAGTCAGCAGCTGCAGTATTTGTAGCTGCTGGCTTTTAATATTTTTTTTCAGCGGACCTCCGCTTTAAACTGCTTTACTTCTACACTTATGCCGCGTACACACGAGCGGACATTACGGCGGACTTTGCCCGGCGGACTGGATTTCGTCGGACAATTCGATGTGTGTGGGCTCCAGCGGACTTTGTTTTCTCAAAAGTTTGACGGAATTAGATTTAAAACTTGTTTTAAATTTATCCGTTGAAATCGAGTCCGGTCGAAAAGTCCGCCGTCTGTATGCTAGTTCGACGGACAAAAAGCCACGCTAGGGCAGCTATTGGCTACTGGCTATGAACTTCCTTGTTTTAGTCCGGTCGTACGTCATCACGTACGAATTCGACGGACTTTGGTGGATTGTGTGTAGGCAAGTCCGTTCATTCACAAAGTCCGTCGGAAAGTACGTCGAAAAGTCCGCCGGGCAAAGTCCGCCGTAATGTCCGCTCGTGTGTACGCGGCATTAGAGGCGCCTTTTTTTTGCTTGTGATCGCTAACGCTGTCTGTGTCACACACACAGTCTAAGCATGATTCCTCTCACTCTTCTCTTTATTTATTTACACTACACATAGGACAGGTGAGCTCACTGATAATGACGATTATTAGACTCCGGATTGATGCTGCAATCGGCATTACATGTGAGTATGATAGTGATCCTGATGATTTGCAGCTGTTTCTGGAGAGCCCTTGACTCCTGAGAATCATAGGCTCATTTATGACCAACTAATAAACCAATACCTTGCCCCCCCAAAAAGACACGGAAGCTGATTGCGTTGGAAATAGGGCAAGGCCACAGCTTTATTGAACTTTTCAAAAGTACAACTTTCCAAATGTACCAAACAATGCCAGTCACAGCGGGAGGGTGGGCAACTCTTGTGACAGCTGAATCTTCTCAGAGCAGTTGGATGTGCCTCAGCATAGCCTAAGAGCCCATTCACACAGGGGCAACACGACTTGCAGGTCGCCTCAGCGACCTGCAAACGACTTCCGCGGCGACTTGCAAAACGACTTCTGTATAGAAGTTTATGCAAGTCGCCCCAAGTCACCCCCAAAGTCGTACAGGAACCTTTTTCTAAGTCGGAGCGACTTGCGTCGCTCCGATTAGAACTGTTCCATTGTACAGAACAGGAGGCGACTTGTCAGGCGACTAGGTCGCCTGACAAGTCGTCCCTGTGTGAATGGGCTCTTATCCTAGAGTTCGGGCTCCACCCAGTCACCTCAGGTCTTTTTAGCCAATCATAAGGGAGCTACTTAACTTCCCTTTTAGGTTCCCCTCAGTTATGCCATGCTTCCAGCAGTCAAGTCTCCCTTTCCCTAAAAGCGGTTCAAGGGGCCTTCATAGTGCCAAAGTCCTGTGTGCTCAGCATGATTTGTTTGTTTTTATATTGCCTTTCAGGATTTAGGCTGGTCAGGCTTGGCTCTTCACAGACTTATTAACCATTTATTGTCTTGCTAACTTTGTTTGGAAAATGGATTGTTTGTAAGACAGAAACTGCAGTCTCTGACCATCTCTTGTATCATGTCCACGGTCTCTGACAATCTCTTGTATCATGTCCGCAGTCTCTGACTATCTCTTGTATCATGTCCACAGTCCCTAACCATCTCTTGTATCATGTCTGCAGTCTCTGACCATCTCTTGTATCATCTCCGCAGTCTCTGACCATCTCTTGTATTATGTCTGCAGTCTCTGACCATCTCTTGTATCATGTCCACAGTCTCTGACCATCTCTTGTACCATCTCCCCAGTCTCTGACCATCTCTTGTATCACCTACGCAGTCTCTGACCATCTCTTGTATCATGTCCGCAGTCTCTGACCATCTCTTGTATCTTCTCCCCAGTCTCTGACCATCTCTTGTATCATCTCTGCAGTCTCTGAACATCTCTTGTATCATGTTCGCAGTCTCTGACCATCTCTTGTATCATGTCCGCAGTCTCTGACCATCTCTTGTATCATGTCCTCAGTCTCTGACCATCTCTTGTATCATGTCCGCAGTCTCTGACCATCTCTTGTATCATGTCCGCAGTCTCTGACCATCTCTTGTATCATGTCCGCAGTCTCTGACCATCTCTTGTATCATGTCCGCAGTCTCTGACCATCTCTTGTATCATGTCTGCAGTCTCTGACCATCTCTTGTATCATGTCTGCAGTCTCTGACCATCTCTTGTATCATGTCTGCAGTCTCTGACCATCTCCTGTATTTGTTTGATGAAATCTGCCTGGGGGGATGGTGTTTGGAATATCTTTATCTGCTGATTGTTAAACTTCTCCCTCCATCCCTCTTTCTTTCTTTCCTTCTTTCTTTCCTCCCTTCTCTCTCCTTCCCTCCCTCTCTCTTTCTTTCTCTCTCCCTCTTTCTCCCTTTTTTTCCTCTCTCCCTCTCTTTCTATCTCTATCCCTCTCTTCCTTCTCCCGCCATCCTTCTTTCATCTCAGACTCTAATCCCACACCCTTTAAGCCACATCCAAAATTTAGCGTAACCAGTTTCCTACCGCCATATAGTAAAATGACGTCGTCAGGAACCCTTCCTCCCCCTGGGTGGGTGTCATGTGACGTCCTCGGCTACCCGGCATTGTGGAGAGCGCGCGTGCGCCGCCTCACTGGGGACCCGGTGCACATGCCCGGGCGGCCGCGATTGCTCATCACAGAGTAGAGACGTGGATCTGTGTGTGTAAACACACAGATCCATGTCCTGTCAGGGGTGAGGAGAACTGGTCGTATGTTCCTTGTACAGAGGAACACCGATCGGTCTCCTTCCCTTATCAGTCTCCTCCCCCCACAGTTAGTTTCACTCCCTAGGACACACATTTAACCCCTTCAGCGCCACCTAGTGTTAACCCCTTCCCTGCCAGTCCCATTTATACAGTAATCGGTGCATTTTTATAGCACCGATCGCTTTATAGGTGTCAATGGTCCCAAAATGTCAGTCACGATAAAAATTACAGATCGCCGCCATTAGTAGTAAAAACAAAAAAAATTAATAATAAAAATGACAAATCTATCCCCTATTTTGTAGACACTATAACTTTTGCGCAAACCAATCAATATACGCTTATTGGAATTTGTTTTTTTTTTACCAAAAATATGTGGATGAAAACATATCGGCCTAAACCGAGGAAAAATATTTTTTTGAAAAAAAAAGGGATATTTATTATAGCAAAAATTAATAAATATTGTGTTTTTTTTTTCAAAATTGTCACTCTTTTTTTGTTTATAGCGCAAAAAAATAAAAAACACAGAGATGATCAAATACCACCAAAAGAAAGCTCTATTTGTGGGGAAAAAAACGATCAACATTTAATTTGGGTATGTGATGGAATTATTGGATATTATATTTATATCAATGAGATTCAAGTGGACCATTGCAAGGACTCCAATTTAAACTGCCTTGCCCCATAGGAGGTGTATGTGTATGTATGTATGTATGTATATGTATATATATATATATATATATATATATATATATATATATATATATATATATATATATATATCTACGTGTATGTGTGGGTATATATATATATATATATATATATATATATATATATTTTATATATGGGAATATGTTTCTTAATATCATGATAGAACATAGCTCACCTTAGGAATGTAGTTACCTTGATGTGAACCCGAGAAGCCCTAGAGGTGTTGATTAGATCAAAGGGTATTGACAGACCTTAAGGCATTCATTCTTCAGGGGGCCATTAACATGCTTCCAATACACTGATGGGAATCAGGAAAGGTCCCCTAGGTGGTAATCAACTCACCAGGGGCCATTAACATACTACTGTCGGGACTGTTTGGGCTGGGAGATCAAAGGAGATTGTTCATTAATTCATAGACTGGTAGGCACCGAGGGGGTCGCACTGTAACAGCAATGTCCGAGCATGAATTTTGAGACATCTCTTTCATTTGTGGCATCTTCTGATTGGTGGAGAATGCATATAAAAGGAAGTGGGCTAAATGGTTACAGGCAGTCCAGCCCAAGAACATCTGAGGGATATGCTGTCTATGTGAAGTATCTATATCTATCTTTCTTTCTAACCTTTTTTAATCCTAGGATTTATCTTATGACTTTGTATATCTTGTATATGTCCATTGAAAACATTTATGAGTTTATGCCTGAACTAACTTTGAATTAACTTTGCAGCCTAGAGCCAACACTATAGAGATATATGATAAATTCTAATCATTCTAACCTTCTTTTTCTGTGTAAATAAATGTAATTTTTATCTTTTTTTCCCTGTTATCACTCGTTTTTATTTTTATATAGACAAAGGTTTAATCAATTATATTTGTATCGTTAATCGTTTAAGTGAGGTATAAATATTGCCGTAACAAACTGTCAATACCTCTTTGCCTTCAGCTTTGAACTGCAGCAATATACCTGGTGTAGATTGCCCATGGGGATGGTATCAAGCCCAAATGAGTACAGCAAAGCAATGAAAGAGTGCTTGGACAGGTGGCACTGAGGGTATCACTCTCCTTCAGTATGTGGATGACTTGCTGATTGGAGGCGACACGAGAGAAGCATGTAGAGAGGCCACTATCTCCTTGTTGAATCACCTTGGAGAGGAGGGATGCAGGGTATCCCCCGCCAAGTTACAATACAACATGGACCGAGTTGTGTTTTTGGGTCATTGCATTTCCAAAGGAAAAAAACACTTAACACAAGACCGAAAGAAGGCTATTCTGAATAGCAAAATGCCACAAAATGCAAAACAATTGAGGGGATTTCTAGGGTTGGTTGGATATTGCCGACAATGGATACCAGAAATGTCCAATGTTTGTAAGCCACTCTATGATTCTGTAAACATACAGGGGAAACTGGAACTCAGTGAAGAGCAAATACATGCTATTCAGACATTGAAGGCTGCAATCAGTGAAGCCCCTGTTTTGGGCCTGCCAGATTATACCAAGGGATTCCGGCTTTACTGTCATGAGTCTAGAGGCCACGCTGCTGGAGTTCTGACACAGGACCATGGAGGACATGACAAGCCCATTGGCTATTACAGTTGTCAGATTGACACAGTTGTCAATGCAATGGCACCCTGTCTGAGGGCAGTAGCAGCAGCTGATGAGATGCTGACTAAAACTGCAGACATTGTGCTAGGGAACCCGTTAGAAGTTTATGTACCCCATGAGGTTCACGTGGTCATGCAGAACCTGACCACAAAGCACATTTCGTCAGCAAGATTGACCAAATATGAACTGGCACTTTTAACGCCCACAAATATTACCCTCAAAAGGTGTGCAAAATTGAATCCAGCTACATTGCTACCAGAGACATCGCAAGATGAAATAGAAAGCCATGACTGCAATGCAGAAATGGAAGATCACTATCGTGAAGCACAGAGAGTAAGAGACACCCCTATCCACAATGCTGACCTCACTGTTTTTGTAGATGGGTCCCGCTTCTATACTGAAGAAGGGCACCCTGTTACTGGGTATTCGGTAGTCACCAAGGATGAAATCCTGTTCCAAGGAAGACTACCTGGGAATCATTCTGCCCAGGTGGCAGAGCTTATGGCTCTCATGCAAGCTTGCATAGTAGGGAAAGGAAAAAAGCTCAATGTCTACACTGACTCGAGATATGCTTTTGGAATATGTCACGATTTCGGCCAACTATGGAAACTGAGAGGCTTCCTGACCACCTGTGGAAAACCCATTAAACATGGTGAGCTCATTAAGAAAGTCCTTGAGGCACTTTGGTTCCCAGAGGAAATAGCAGTCCTAAAATGTGCCGCACACACCAAAGGCACGGATGAGGTTTCACTTGGGAATGCTAAAGCAGATACTGCTGCAAAGGCAGCGGCTGTAACTGGTACTGAGTCTGTGGGAATCTTCATGGCCACACCTTGCTCCGACAGTCCTGATCAGGTAGATTTGACTGTTCTGAAGAGATTGCAAGTGCAAACTGACGAAAAGACAAAACAGAAGTGGTGAGACCAGGGATGTAAAGAAACAGCTGGACTTTGGGCCCATGAGGATGGAAGGTACTGTGCCCCTCCAGCACTGTATTCATATTTGGCTGAGGCATCGCACGGCCCCTCTCATCTGTCCAAAGGAGCTATGGTCGCCACAATCACATCTCACTGGGTGGCCCCCGGATTCACCACTGTTGCGGAGAGATTCTGTCATGGGTGTGAAACATGTCAGATACATAATCCAGGGAGGCTTGTCAAAACTCCAACTAAACATTTGCCCAAAGCCCAGTACCCCTTCCAGAGACTGCAGATTGATTATATTCAATTGCCAAAATGCCAACAATTCCAATTTGTTCTCGTATGTGTGGACATGTTTTCAGGTTGGGTAGAAGCTTGGCCTGTAGCCAATGCTACTGCGTCGGTCACCGCAAAGAAACTATTGCAGGAAATTGTGTGCAGGTATGGCCTAATGGAGACCATAGAATCAGATCAAGGGAGCCATTTCACAGGTCAAGTGATGGCTGAGGTTATGGGAGGACTCCAAATTGAACAAAAGTTCCATACTCCCTATCACCCACAGGCATCAAGGTTGAGAGGTATAATGGAATGATCAAGAATAGACTAGCCAAAATTTGTGAAAATACGCGCCTTACTTGGGTGCAAGCTCTCCCTCTGGTATTGAAATCCATGCGACATACTCCTAGAGGTCCAGAAAAACTATCTCCATTCGAGATATTGTTCGGGAGACCCCAATGACAGGATTGTTTTTTCCACAAGAGATGACATTAATGCATTGTTCCTTAAAGATGTATGTGCAGGAATTACATAAGCAGCTCACCAAATTGCATGCCCAAGTGTTCTCTTCTATTCCAGACCCAAATTCTGACGGTAAATCTCACTCCCTACAGCCTGGAGATTGGGTGGTAATTAAGAAATTTCAACGAAGAGGACTGGAACCCAGGTTTGAGGGTCCCTACCAGGTATTGCTGACCACCCCCACCTCAGTGAAGATAGAGGGAAAAATCTCTTGGGTGCATGCTTCGCATTGCAAACAAGTTCAGAAGGAGATTTAGGAAGGTGGGTGGGATGGGCACATCTTCCCTATTGTTAGGTTTACTCAGCTGGTATGTTCTCGTTTCTGCTCAAGAAACACCAGCTCCTAAGCAGGAAATCCAAACAGAGCCTGTACCCTGGATCCCACCGAAGGAGTATAGTAAATGGGTAAAAAAAACCTGAGGGGTGGAGTCATACACAGATCCATAAGGCCGAGTGCAAACAAGGACAACTTCTCCCCAGATACCCAATGTACTTTCATGGGTATATACTCATTCATGCCATAGCAGGGATGGGTTTTGATGGGACCTTCCTAGAACATACCACCGGCCTCGATCCCCACCCTTACAGATTTCATACAGCCTTTGGGGACATTGATGCAGGGTATCTACTAGATAGGCTTTGCAGTCTTGCGTACTGGAAGACCAGTCCTGATGAGCGGGAACGAATACAGCAGGTGGTAAGAGAGAGCCCTGATACCACAATGTATGTAACATATCACCTAGATGACTACGTTGCCTTGTGTGAAGGAGACTGGGACCCCAAGGATGTGGAATGTCTAATCCCAGGAATTTTTCCTAAAGGATCAAATGACAGTCAATCTACCCAGAGGATGTTTGTAGATCTTGATACCGAGACCTATGAAATGTCCATAACAAACTTAACCAAGGGGTAAGAGTTATGGAGGATAAAATGCAAAAATAGCAAGTTATATCCCGTAGATCCCACAGGGGAGAACTATGAAGGGTGGTATATTGTTTACATTATCTTCAATCAGGGGGAAGAGAAAGAACATAAGAGGTACTATTATGACTTTCCAGAACTTGTTCAAGGGTCACTAGCGGATAAGTGTTTCCACCCTGCGGAGGGAACCCTTGAGATCCTTATCACTAAAAGTCCCACCTATGATAGGAAGACACATCCACTAAACTATCTGTCAAAGAAAAAGGTTGTCTTGCAGTTGAATTGTAGTAGCGCCCATCAGGCTATGTGGTATGAACGAGCAAATGTGACTCTTTCTACCAAATATACAAACACTGTAATCCTAAAAATTAGGACCGATGCTAAAAACAAACAGTATGAGGTCCTGGATTTACAACCAAGACTGTCCATACATGCCTTTGTGTTGCAAGTAATGAGGGAAACTTGTGACCCCGATACAGAGGGTCACTATTTTATTGACACCGCTTATTGGCCCCCAAATCAGTCCTTGGCTTTTAACAGTCCAAACCCATGGAAGTGGGATGTTTTATGTAATGGTGTGGATCTGCCTAGTGTGAATGAGTGGATGAATGGAAGGCCAATGAATGAAGAAATGAGAGGCGTGCATATGACTGTAGACTGGCAGGATCCCCAAGGATATGATTTGGATTTAGACTTACATCTAGATGGCCCATTTGTGTGGCCATTCTGCAACGCATTTGACGAAGGCTGTTGGACCTTTATGCAAATGACAAAGCTTAGGAATGATGACATGTTTCCCGGAATCAGTACCCCAGTTATTGATCCTAAACGTTGGTATCCTGGAAGGGGCGAGGAAAAATCTGTGTGACAGTTGTACGGGTACCCAATGAATTAGATGTTCTTGTGCCAGCAAAAATTAGTTCAGACTCCTGTAAGGCTCCTATAGTGAAGGCAGCAGATCTAGTCATCCCTTTACTCTCTTCTCACTGGACGGTATTAACAGACACGCAATTTATGTTATATACTTGGAGGATAACCTTATCTGATTTCCGGGTTGATAAGTGGGATAAACGGTGTGCAGCCTTCACAAAGAATCAGGTATACATGTTGAAGGGGTGGCTGCAGTCGGGACATTCAGAATATTCCCACACTAGAGTAAAGAGAGGTCTAACAGAGACTGCCTTAGGAGCAGGGGGTGTTGCCCTGGGTAGCCTAAACACTATGGATTTGGAAATACTCAGAAACAAGTTAGGAGGGTTGGCACAACATGTTGGAGAAGGGGTCAAGGTGCAGCTAGACGTGAATCATATCTTCGAAAATCTACAACATGCGCATATCGATGCTACTGCCTCAATATCTGAGGTAATGAAACAGAAATTCACAGGATTGATAGCGGGTTTATCCAAAGTACAGGAAAGCATCCAACTTGCTTTATCTTGCACCCAGGTACAATCAGAATTGTCCCAAGACCTCAGAGTAATGATTGCTTCTTTTTCAGCAGGACAATTTCCACTAAATTTGAGAAAACAAGCAGGTAGGGTAGTATCCAAGTTTGCTATGAGTCATATGGATTGGTGGATGACTCAATTCCATGGCTGTAAAAACCTGACTTGCACAGTCTCATCCCTGATTCCGGTTGCAGGGACTGAGCATCGTGCTTATACCACAGTCAATTTGGGTACTATCCTATCGGGCTCTACCGTGTTACACCCCCGAGTCCATCATGATCTGATGGTTTATGAGTCCGGACAACCTCAAATGATTGATACTGATGGGTGCTGGAGAAAGGAAGGGGTTGTGTTATGCCAAGGGAAACAGGATAGGATCATGAGACAACAATGCTGCCACAGGGAAGGGCCATGTCTCATGGATGCCGAGGAAATGTCCCAACCTTATATAAAATACTTGGGCCAAGGGTATTGGTGCTGGTATCAAACGTCCAGTGATGCCCTATATTCTGCCTACGGGTTGAACTGTACTCAGCGTGGTACGTTACCTGAGGGAATCTACTGCACATCTTCCCCTGTCCTTGGAATAGATATAGCAGGGACACAAGGGCGGACCCCTATTACCCCAGAGAAAAGGCTTGATATCAAACCTGATACCCCCATACATTTACAGAAACTTCCTCTGGGATTTGGGGCTGAGTTAAAAGCTTGGCTGATGGATTTCGGACAACAGGATGAAATATTAAATGTACTAAGAGATGCTGAAAAACAAGCCACCATACGACTCACCCATGATCAAAATAGACTGATCCAAGTATCCCACGCTTTAGATGCAGACGCTAAGATTTCCTGGTGGGAAAGTTTATTTGGGTATAGTCCGAACGCTACAGCTTTCCTAAACATTTTGCTCCACCCTGTTGTTTTCCTAACCTGTGCAGCCTTATTGCTTTTCCTGATGCAGGTAATAATGTGCGTTACTATCAGGAGAATGAATGCCAAAGCTATGAGAATGTGTACCTCAACAAGGTATCTTCTCTCAAGGAACAGAAAGGCCACTAACTCAGAAACAAATCTCTGAGGAAGCCAGATCCAATCCAGACCAGTACTAAGAAGTTGCACATGTAAGAGAGGACCCTAGAACTATATTTTTCTTGTTCCAGGGATAAGCCTCTTCAATTTTTAGTAATAAAGTGCAGTCAGGTTTACCTAAATTCCAAAAGTTTTAATCATTTTTTTTATTATTTTTAGTTTTATTTTTTTTATTTTATTTTTTTTCTCTCCCTTTTGTTGTTAATATCTGTGTACCTGACCTGCAAAAATACTGTTAATGGGAGAGGAGGGGTTTTTTTTTAAGAAAAACATTTGTTTTGTTTTTTTGTTTTTTATTTTTTTTATTATGTTTTTTTGACCAATGTATTCATTTTTTTTTATATACAGATTCAAGGCTCTTTAACAGTCTTGGATGGAGCAGCGTTCAATCTGTATTTTTTTTCGCTTTTTTGTTCTTTTTTTCATTTCCACTATTTTTTCCTGTTCATTTTCATTACTCACCTCTCTTCCATTCCTTTTTCTTCTTTAATATTATGCTCTCTGAGTTTTTTTTCCTTTGATTTCTATCATCTATCTTCTCAAGATAATGTAACTAAGACATCAGTCATATCATTTTTTGTTAAAAAAAGACTTATTTAAAAAAAAAAAACAAAAAAAAACATATTTTAACTAAAGTATCCCTGGACATCCAGTTTTATGTCTTAATGTAATTTCACCTCCCCTAGTCTACCTACTGCTTTATCCTGAGCCCCGTGAGCAGGTGTGGTGAACCCAGGGACCTGGCAATAACAGACAGTATTGTCTATCCCTACCATCAAGGGCCATGGATGATACTGGCTGTTGCTCAGACTCTGTACCCTGTGGGAACCCACTCTACTCGTCCACATTACACCCTTTATGAGTATTTAGTCTTAATGGCCAACACTCTGTTCCTGTCCAGCATTTCTCTGTACACTAACGTTCTCCTCTCTCTTTCTGTATTCATGCACGACTGTCTGGAGGCCTGCCCGACCCCACCTGAAGAAGCAGCGACCACCAAGTTATTTCTTGAGATAAATGTGTCACGAATAAGACTTTCCTGGACTTTCCTTCACCATGCTGAAAAGTGCTGTCTCGCGGTCCGATCCAATCGATGCAACCATTACATGGTCTTTCAAAGATACAGGACTAGATATGCCAGGATCCCCCCATCAATGTTGGAGTTCCGCTCCTCCAAGGCAGAGGAGTGATGAAACATTGCAATACAGACACTCATGGTTTGGATGTGAAGTCTCCACAAAGGACCAGGATTTCTTTGCTATCTTAAGCCTACTTTGAGGAGTTCCGGCGTGTTCAAGAAAGGAAGAGGAGGCCGCAGTGGTGGTGGGGAAGGGTCGGGGCTTCTGGGCTGTTGTGGGTGGGTGCAAGATCATTGAAGGAGGACATAAGTTCAAGAATGAACTTCAGGGGGAAATGTGATGGAATTATTGGATATCATATTTATATCAATGAGATTCAAGTGGACCATTGCAAGGACTCCAATTTAAACTGCCTTGCCCCATAGGAGGTGTATGTGTATGTATGTATGTGTATATATATATATATATATATATATATATATATATATATATATATATATATATATATATATATATATATATATATATATATATATATATATATATATATATATCTACGTGTATGTGTGGGTATATATATATATATATATATATATATATATATATATATATATATATATATTTTATATATGGGAATATGTTTCCTAATATCATGATAGAAAAAAGCTCACCTTAGGAATGTAGTTACCTTGATGTGAACCCGAGAAGCCCTAGAGGTGTTGATTAGATCAAAGGGTATTGACAGACCTTAAGGCATTCATTCTTCAGGGGGCCATTAACATGCTTCCAATACACTGATGGGAATCAGGAAAGGTCCCCTAGGTGGTAATCAACTCACCAGGGGCCATTAACATACTACTGTCGGGACTGTTTGGGCTGGGAGATCAAAGGAGATTGTTCATTATTTCATAGACTGGTAGGCACCGAGGGGGTCGCACTGTAACAGCAATGTCCGAGCATGAATTTTGAGACATCTCTTTCATTTGTGGCATCTTCTGATTGGTGGAGAATGCATATAAAAGGAAGTGGGCTAAATGGTTACAGGCAGTCCAGCCCAAGAACATCTGAGGGATATGCTGTCTGTGTGAAGTATCTATATCTATCTTTCTTTCTAACCTTTTTTAATCCTAGGATTTATCTTATGACTTTGTATATCTTGTATATGTCCATTGAAAACATTTATGAGTTTATGCCTGAATTAACTTTGAATTAACTTTGCAGCCTAGAGCCAACACTATAGAGATATATGATAAATTCTAATCATTCTAACCTTCTTTTTCTGTGTAAATAAATGTAATTTTTATCTTTTTTCCCTGTGATCACTCATTTTTATTTTTATATAGACAAAGGTTTAATCAATTATATTTGTATCGTTAATCGTTTAAGTGAGGTATAAATATTGCCGTAACAGGTACAAGGTTGCATGACCACGCAATTGTCATTCAAAGTGTGACAGCGCTGAAAACTGAAAATTAGCCTGGGTAGGTAGGGGGTGAAAATGCCCTGTATTGAAGTGGTTAAACCATGCCCATTTTTCGCCGCAGCATGCTGCGCGCTCTGCATGTTTTCTCTCGCTAAGCCACACCTAAAAATTAATACCCCACCCCTAATTAAAATAAGACTCCACCTACATACAAAAAAAGTGTCCCTATTTATTTTTTCAGAATGTTGGCAACTATGAAAGTAATGCTGTGAGCTCTTTTTAACCACTTGTCTACCCCACCTTTTAAAAATGTACAGTGGTAGACAAGTGATTAACTACACCCACTTTTTGTTACTGTCATTGTCTCCCTGAGGTATCTTTCACTCTAAAATTTTAAAGTTGGAAGGTATGCTGACACTATTCTGTTTTCTGAATGCAATCGGACTGGCTCTCGTTCTGTCAGCCATCTGCTGCAATTACAGAGAACAAGGGCGTGGGCTCAGTATACAATCTCACAGATTAGCAGTGAACTTTCAAACGAGCACACTGGCACTAGTTTGTACGCAAATAACAACAATTTCTGTAGGGGCTGTGAATGATTTGCTTAATATGCAAGTCAACTTATTAATTTTATACTTAATTTTCCTAGGGGGGGCATTGCACAGAAATGTTTACAAAAGGACAAGGAAGAAAATGACATACAGATATATTGGCTATTTTCTGTTATACAAATATGGGAGAAAAGCAGAAGTAAACTATACTTTTATCCTGCTGGTGAGAACACACTAGGATATTCAGTAATCACCTCATTCAGAACAATCTATAGCTGTGTAATTCTGTTTTCATTCTACTTACATACAGGGAACCTACAGGGAAAGTTCCTGTCATAGATACATTAGCAAGTGTTCAATGCCTTATAACTTTCACCCTTCCTTAGATGAATTGTTTAAATTGGCCTTTGAGTGCCACATCCCTAATTCAAAATGTTAAAGATCAAAAAGGGTTAAAAAACCCCTAAGTATGGCAGGATTTTTGCCCTAAGAAATTTCACAGTGTGGGATATTTGGATTGAGGCCCTCTCTACCAATGAAGATCTCGGACCTTCGGGTCTAATAGCTTAATCCCCCGTGTCTCAAAATATTGTAAAAACATGTACTACAGATTGTACTGGTTTCAAATCTATAGAGTAGAGAATTTCCTGCTTTACCTGGTACATACGTTAGACTCTAAGTAAGCAAATCACAACTTTTTTGTAGGTCTCCTTAAATGGAAAATGGAGTGTACTACCGGTTTAGTTTATATATTGATGTGTATTTACTATATTTTCTTCGTTAGCCCAATTAGGCTCTGTTTTGTATCTAAATACTCTTTTTTTCAAAAAAAAAAAAAGGTATGGCAGGATTTTAATGGCAAAAGTCCATATATAGTTAAAATATTCCTAGTGTTCGCCTGTTTTGTCCCCCTGTGGGGTTTGGTTTGGCCATCCCTGCACTCAGCCCCATCCAGTGAAGTACACATATGTTCCACTAATAAGCTTCTGAGGAAGTGGACCAAAGTCCAAGAAACACGTCGAGTTTTGCGGAAAAATATAATATAAAGATACAGTACATACTTCTCAGATATATCTCTGGATATAAGTTTGTAAATTTTAACTGAGTTGATTGTGTAAAAGTTGTATGTATTAATGAACACCGTTTTATAATGTGAATATTTGTTATCTTTTTTAAAACGTGTTTTTGTAATAAACTTTATATTTTAACTATGTATGGACTTGTGCCATTAAAACCCTATTAAAACCCTTTTTAAACTTTAACATCATCCTCCCATACTCTATATCTAATGTTACAGGGTTACAATGCTGTTCATGCTACAGTGAATTTGCACAGCAACCTTGTCATCCTGTGTACATTGTAGTCTTTGATGGACATATATTTTGTCCTATTGTATCAGAGCAAATTGAGTACTGTTCGTGATACTTTTTTTATTTGCACTAACATACAATTTTTCAGGACAAGCTTTCGGGGTATGTCCCCTTCTTCAAGGTCCAAGCAGTACTGATTCATAAATTTTTAAGCAGAATGTTAAAGAAGAAGAAGAAAAAAAAAAAAAAGAGAGAAAACCAAACACATACAAATCAATGGTAATAAAGATAGCAGCAGAGTTAGTGAGATAAGTCAGAGGGAGAGCTATAGAATGCAGGGGGGATACTGGTCACTTTTACCAAATTGGCAGTGGCTCTGGTGGGTTTTTTTGCTAACCTTTTGTCAGTCTAGCAGTTTATTACTGTTGAGGAAGATACATCTTTGACCACATGTTATGTTGGCTTGATATGAGAGAAATTGACAGAGTCTCCCCACGGACCGGCTTCTGCCTCCTGCCTTAAGAGGACACTCCTTCAGGGCCGTCTTTAATATTGATTGGACCCTGGGCAAAACTTTCCTTGGGGCCCCCTCCATGCAGTTTGGCTCTCCACCTGCTCTGAGACATACAATAAATAGCAGCGAGACTCAAAATCAGTTTACTGAATCAGATCAGGCAGCTATTGTGATTGGTTGCCAGAGGTTACAGTGTATCATTACCGCTCACTGACTGGTTGCTAGAGGTTACAGCACATGATTTCTGCTTGTTGATTGGCTACTTGAGATTACTGTGAATATGACCTCAGGGGGGGCATGATATACATATCAATGCCTCTGGCTGCCGCTATTTAGATATGAATGCCGCCGCTATTTACATATGAATGCTGGTAATTTACATGTAAACACAGGGTCTGCAGGTGAGTCATCTGTACACAACAAAAGGACAGAGCTGGGCAGCGTTACAGCAGCACTTCACAATCAGATATTGGACACAGCACAGGACTAAAACCTCAAGGGACGAGGTAATTTAAACCAGGATAGCTGGCAAGTATGAGGCAGCTGCTTTGGGCCCCACAACAATGACAGGGCCCAGGGCAGCTGCCCCTTTTGCCCTGCCTTAAAAACGGCCCTGCACTCCTTATATATCATATGTACTCCTATGATGACAACGTTGGTTTAACAAGCAACCATGTTCCTTAAGAAGTGGTCTTGTCCACAAAATGCATAGACCAAAGAAAATTATGATTTTTTTTATACTAGGACACATCTCAATATGGTGCACAGCAGGGGCGGACTGACCATTAGGTCACTCGGGCGCCGACCGAGGGCCCGGTGTCCAGCAGGGGGCCCCACAGTGTTGCCAAACACCCGTAGAATTAACCGCTTTTTGAAGCTGCCCGTAACGCCGTTATGGGCATCGGTGCCCATAAAAAAGATGGCCGCGAGCCGACCATGGAACTGCGCATGCGCCGCTCCGAAGCCGGCCGGGCTCGTGAAAGCTCATCCGCGCTCGGCCGGGCGGCGCATGCGCAGTAACGTGATGGCGCCGACCGGTGCCATTTTCAAATAAACGCTCGGGACACACTATGGCAGAGGAGACAGAGAAGCCGAGCAGGGGTGAGGACTGAGGAGGAAGAGGAGAGTAAAACTGTGGGGAGTGAGAACGGGGGACATCAGTGGGAGCCCGGAGGCGGTAGAGGGTGAAGCTGTGGCATGCAGGAGAGGGACAGAGACTGATGTGTTCTGTCCACCATCATATTACTTCTCCACATCATCAGTGCTGTGTCCTCCTCGTGAGCCCATTTCACCTCTCCACAGGTCAGGGCAGCACAGTGCTGCCCTGATCTGTGGAGAGGTGAAAGTGGCACAGGAGGAGGACACAGCACTGATGATGTAGAGAAGTAATATGATGGTGGACAGAGGAGAAGGTTACTGTGAGGGGGTGAGGAGGACACTATCATGTCCGCAACCTCTGTCCACCTCCTGCAGTATGTCCGCAACCTCTGTCCACCTCCTGAAGTATGTCCGCAACCTCTGTCCACCTCCTGAAGTATGTCCGCAACCTCTGTCCACCTCCTGAAGTATGTCCGCAACCTCTGTCCACCTCCTGAAGTATGTCCGCAACCTCTGTCCACCTCCTGAAGTATGTCTGCAACCTCTGTTCACTTGCAGTATGTCTGCAACCTCTGTCCACTTGCAGTATGTCTGCAACCTCTGTCCACTTGCAGTATGTCTGCAACCTCTGTCCACTTGCAGTATGTCTGCAACCTCTGTCCACCTACTGCAGTATGTCTGCAACCTCTGTCCACCTACTGCAGTATGTCTGAAACCTCTGTCCACCTACTGCAGTATGTCCGCAGTCTCTGTCCACCTACTGCAGTATGTCCGCAGCCTCTGTCCACCTCCTGCAGTATGTCCGCAGTCTCTGTCCACCTCCTGCAGTATGTCCGCAGCCTCTGTCCACCTCCTGCAGTATGTCCGCAGCCTCTGTCCACCTCCTGCAGTATGTCCGCAGCCTCTGTCCACCTCCTGCAGTATGTCCGCAGCCTCTGTCCACCTCCTGCAGTATGTCCGCAGTCTCTGTCCACCTCCTGCAGTATGTCCGCAGTCTCTGTCCACCTCCTGCAGTATGTCCGCAGTCTCTGTCCACCTCCTGCAGTATGTCCGCAACCTCTGTCCACCTCCTGCAGTATGTCCGCAACCTCTGTCCACCTTCTGCAGTATGTCCGCAACCTCTGTCCACCTCCTGCAGTATGTCCGCAGTCTCTGTCCACCTCCTGCAGTATGTCCGCAACCTCTGTCCACCTCCTGCAGTATGTCCGCAACCTCTGTCCACCTCCTGCAGTATGTCCGCAACCTCTGTCCACCTCCTGCAGTATGTCCGCAGTCTCTTTCCACCTCCTGCAGTATGTCCGCAACCTCTGTCCACCTCCTGCAGTATGTCCGCAACCTCTGTCCACCTCCTGCAGTATGTCCGCAGCCTCTGTCCACCTCCTGCAGTATGTCCGCAACCTCTGTCCACCTCCTGCAGTATGTCCGCAGTCTCTGTCCACCACCTGCAGTATGTCCGCAGCCTCTGTCCACCTCCTGCAGTATGTCTGCAACCTCTGTCCACCTCCTGCAGTATGTTCGCAGCCTCTGTCCATCTCCGGCAGTATGTCCGCAGCCTCTGTCCACCTCCTGCAGTATGTCTGCAGCCTCTGTCCACTTGCAGTATGTCCGCAACCTCTGTCCACCTCCTGCAGTATGTCTGCAGCCTCTGTCCACTTGCAGTATGTCCGCAACCTCTGTCCACCTCCTGCAGTATGTCCGCAGCCTCTGTCCACCTGCAGTATGTCCGCAGCCTCTGTCCACCTGCAGTATGTTCGCAGCCTCTGTCCACCTGCAGTATGTCTGCAGCCTCTGTCCACCTCCTGTAGTATGTCCGCAACCTCTGTCCACCTGCAGTATGTCCGCAGCCTCTGTCCACCTCCCGTATTATGTCCGCAGCCTTTGTCCCTCTCTGCTTCCATCCCAGGGATCCCTCTCTGCTTCCATCCTAGGGGTCCAGGGGTGTACACATGTTGCAGCCTCAGCAGAAATTATACACCCTGTCACGCTTGGCATGGGGCTTGCTCTGCAAAGGTTGTGCAACCTTATGCAGTACAGCGACCAAGCGGCTAAAGCAGGCTATAAGGAGGTGTTGTATTGCCTCATCACATAACCTGCTTTAAGCCCTTGGATCCCACACTAGCATGCTGCTACTGCGTGCATTACACATGGTTGCTGGGTGTTTGCAGAGTGGCCCTATTTACTTGATTGGGTCACGATCACCCACCTAAAGCAACAGGGGGTATAATTCCTGCCGCAGCATGTGTACATCCTCAGCTGCTGCCTCTGCAGCTAAAGGGGGTAGAGACCAATGTATGTAAT
Organism: Lithobates septentrionalis; assembly: GCA_037952835.1. NCBI lineage: Eukaryota > Metazoa > Chordata > Amphibia > Anura > Ranidae > Lithobates > Lithobates septentrionalis. The sequence goes on from JBBDGP010000149.1 coordinate 5,676,576, forward strand.
GTGTGGCAGGGACACAGGGGGGGCCCCATGATCTCCTATTGCCCGGGGGCCCCATGAGTTGTCAGTCCGCCCCTGGTGCACAGGTATTTATTGAGGATTTTAATGGATACTTTGTATTTACTTATCACTAATTTTATGGGATAACTATTACTTTTTGTTACAATAAAAGTTTATATCTTTAACCACTTCAATACCGGGCACTTTCACCCCCTTCCTGCCCAGACCAATTCTCAGCTTTCAGCACTCTCTCACTTTGAATGACAATTACTCAGTCATGCAACACTGTACCCAAACAACATTTTTATCATTTTTTTCACACAAATAGAACTTTCTTTTGGTGGTATTTAATCACCACTGGGCTTTTTATTCAGTGTCTATCAATGCAGCCTGATCAGTTCAAATCTGCAGCCTTGCCAATCATTGCAGCATGATCAGTGAAAAATTCATTTAACGTGTTTTGGTTAATTCGGATGTTTCCGAATGAACTACCGTATTTATCGGCGTATAACACGCACTTTTTTTTCCTTAAAATCAGGGGAAAATCGTGGGTGCGTGTTATACGCCGATCCCCTGCGATCCCCCGCTGACTGAGCGGAGCGATCGCCGACCGCGATTTGAAAATGGCACCACCGGCGCTGAAATACACAGAGCAGGTCCTTGGCTCTTCTCGGCCAATTTCGGCTTCACTCGAGCGCCGCCTGAACCTAGCCGAGTGTACTCGGCTAGGTTCGGCTAGCTCCGCTCACAGTCACGCCCATCCCGCGTGGGACTACGAGTGGAGCCGAAAGTGAACGAAAGCCGCCGAGAAGAGCCGAGGGCCGGCTCTGTGTATTTCGGTGCCGGTGGTGCCATTTTCAAACTGCAGTGACACTGACATGTCACTGCAGTTTAACTGCAGCCTGGGCAAGGCTGCAAAAGGACACAGACAAAGCTGCAGATCGGCACTGGCAAAGCTCCAAGGCTGCAAATGGACACTGATAAGACTGCAAATGACACCAAGGCTGCTGACTGCAAGGCTGCAAATGACTGCAAGGCTGCAAATGACATCAAGGCTGCTGACTACAAGGCTGCAAATGACTGCAAGGCTGCAAATGACACTGGACAAGCATGCAGATGGACGCTGTGCAAGGCTGCATTGATGGGCATTTAAATGTAAGTTTTATTCCTTAAAACATTTTTTTCCTTATAATTCCCTCCTAAACTTGGGGTGCGTGTTATACGCCGTCGCGTGTTATACGCCGATAAATACGGTAATTTGTCTAAATTTGTTAAAAACAAATTGGGAACAAAACGAATTGCACATGTCTAATGTTAACCAAGTTACTTACGATTGTGTGTGGTGTATTATGATTTTCTTTTGGTCTTTTTGCTGGAGTTATAGTTGTATTGCTTTCTTCACTTTGATTTGGTGGCTGTTCAGCAAATCACTGTCTCGATCTTGGAGAACCTTGTAAATCTTTACATGGAAGATGTTGTTCAAGAGATCCAAGACTTGTACATCCAGTTTCCCCTGTAGACAAGCTTGGATTGGTTGGAGTTTGTTTTACATTTAATGATGTATCGTATTAATTTTCTTTGGCCACTAAAATATCAATAAATGGTTTTGCTTAACAGCCGAATATTATGAAGAAATTTGTTAGCGAACACTAATCCATTCATAAACAGGGCTAAAAGTAATTTTTTATATAGCACCAACAGTTTGCGCAACGTTTACAACATGAGGACAGATGGTACAGCTACAATACAAGAGGAATCAGAGGGCCTTGCTCGTTAGAGCTTACAATCTAGAAGGGAGGGTCAAGTGATACAAAAGGTAATAGCTGTAGGGGATGAACTTAAGAAAATGAAAGTACAGTTCAGCAGCAGCTGAAGAGACGGAGACGGACGGGAAGGTGGCGTCCCCTCAACTCCTCCCCCCGGCAGGAGATGGACGTAAAGGCGGCAATCTAACCCAACCCCCCGTGGGTGACAGACAGACAGAGGCCTCCTTACCTTAGGAGGCAGATGACAGGGATCTCGCTCCTCGCTCCGGGGCCGTTGCTTCTCCTCCCAGCCGAACAGGAAGTGGGTCTTGAGACCTAAGACTCCCTGGCCAATTGGGTCTCAGAACCCGCTTCCCGATTGGCTGGGAGGAGAACCAGGAAGACAATGGCTATTGTCACACAACTGGGTGGGCTCAGGGGGCAGTGCGCTGCACCCCAAGTCCACCCTTTTTTGAAGCCAATTAGAGCCTTAGGCTGTAATCATGTGCTTAAAAAAAACCCCCTGTTGAAATCCATGTGCCCAGCGCCCTGCATGTAGATTAGGGAGGCCGGGCAATCTTCTTATAGCCTAGGCCATCTTTATGTAGAGCAATGCTTTTTTTCAGATCCTCAGAGAGTTCTTTGCCATGAGGTGCCATGTTGAACTTCCAGTGACCAGTATGAGAGTGAGAGCGATAACACCAAATTTAACACACCTACTCCCCATTCCCAAGTGAGACCTTGTAACATTAACAAGTCACATGACACAGGGGAGGGAAAATGGCTAATTGGGCCCAATTTGGACATTTTCACTTAGGGGTGTACTCACTTTTGTTACCAGCAGTTTAGACGTTAATGGCTGTAAGTTGAGTTATTTTAAGGGGACAGCAAATTTACACTGTTATACAAGCTGTACACTCACTACTTTACATTGTAGCAAAGTGTCCTTTCTTCGGTGTTGTCACATGAAAAGATAGAATAAAATATTTACAAAAATGTGAGGGTGTACTAACTTTTGTGAGATACTGTGTGTGTGTATGTATATGTATGTATATATATATATATATATATATATATATATATATATAGTATTAGTGAGAAAATGGTGGATCCATATTGAGAATGGAAGGTATGTTTTGTACACTCCAATGTGTCCTTAAAAAATAGGTAGTATTTGGCATTTGTCCCGGTCTTTACTTAACCACTTCAGCCCCGGAAGGTTTTACCCCCTTCCTGACCAGAGCACTTTTTACAATTCGGCACTGCGTCGCTTTAACTGCTAATTGCGCGGTCATGCAATGCTGTACCCAAACGAAATTTGCGTCCTTTTCTTCCCACAAATAGAGCTTTCTTTTGATGGTATTTGATCACCTCTGCCGTTTTTATTTTTTGCGCTATACACGGAAAAAGACCGAAAATTTTGAAAAAAAATGATATTTTCTACTTTTTGTTCTAAAAAAAATCCAATAAACTCAATTTTAGTCATACATTTAGGCCAAAATGTATTCGGCCACATGTCTTTGGTAAAAAAAAATGTCAATAAGTGTATATTTATTGGTTTGCGCAAAAGTTATAGCGTCTACAAACTAGGGTACATTTTCTGGAATTTACACAGCCTTTAATTTATGACTGCCTATGTCGTTTCTTGAGGTGCTAAAATGGCAGGGCAGTACAAAACCCCCATAAATGACCCCATTTTGGAAAGTAGACACCCCAAGGAATTTGCTGAGAGGCATGTTGAGCCCATTGAATATTCATTTTTTTTGTCCCAAGTGATTGAATAATGACAAAAAAAAAATTACAAAAAGTTGTCACTAAATGATATATTGCTCACACAGGCCATGGGCATATGTGGAATTGCACCCCAAAATACATTTAGCTGCTTCTCCTGAGTACGGGGATACCACATGTGTGGGACTTTTTGGGAGCCTAGCCGCGTACGGGGCCCCGAAAACCAAGCACCGCCTTCAGGATTTCTAAGGGCGTACATTTTTGATTTTACTCCTCACTACCTATCACAGTTTTGAAGGCCATAAAATGCCCAGATGACATAACCCCCCCCCAAATGACCCCATTTTGGAAAGTAGACACCCCAAGCTATTTGCTTTGAGGCATGTTGAGTCCAAGGAATGTTTTATATTTTGACACAAGTTGCGGGAAAGTGACAAATTTTTTTTTTTTTTTTTGCACAAAGTTGTCACTAAATGATATATTGCTCACACAGGCCATGGGCATATGTGGAATTGCACCCCAAAATACATTTAGCTGCTTCTCCTGAGTATGGGGATACCACATGTGTGGGACTTTTTGGGAGCCTAGCCGCGTACGGGACCCCGAAAACCAATCACTGCCTTCAGGATTTCTAAGGGCGTACATTTTTGATTTTACTCCTCACTGCCTATCACAGTTTCGGAGGCCATGGAATGCCCAGGTGGCACAAACCCCCCCCCAAATGACCCCATTTTGGAAAGTAGACACCCCAAGCTATTTGCTGAGAGGCATGGTGAGTATTTTGCAGCTCTCATTTGTTTTTGAAAATAAAGAAAGACGAGAAAATTTTTTTTTTTCTTTTTTCAATTTTCAAAACTTTGTGACAAAAAGTGAGGTCTGCAAAATACTCACTATACCTCTCATCAAATAGCTTGGGGTGTCTACTTTCCAAAATGGGGTCATTTGGGGGGGTTTTGTGCCACCTGGGCATTCCATGGCCTCCGAAACTGTGATAGGCAGTGAAGAGTGAAATCAAAAATTTACGGCCTTAGAAAGCCTGAAGGCGGTGCTTGGTTTTCGGGGTCCCGTACGCGGCTAGGCTCCCAAAAAGTCTCACACATGTGGTATCCCCGTACTCAGGAGAAGCAACGGAATGTATTTTGGGGTGTAATTTCACATATTCCCATGGCATGTTTGAGCGATATATCATTTAGTGACAACTTTGCGCAAAAAAAAATAAAAAAAATAAAAAATTGTCTCTTTCCCGCAACTTGTGTCACAATATAAATTATTCCATGGACTCAACATGACTCTCAGCAAATAGCTTGGGGTGTCTACTTTCCAAAATGGGGTCATTTGGGGGGGTTTTGAACTGTCCTGGCATTTTATGCACAACATCTAGAAGCTTATGTCACACATCACCCACTCTTCTAACCACTTGAAGACAAAGCCCTTTCTGACACTTATTGTTTACATAAAAAAATAATTTTTTTTTGCAAGAAAATTACTTTGAACCCCCAAACATTATATATTTTTTTTAAAGCAAATGCCCTACAGATTAAAATTGTGGGTGTTTCATTTTTTTTTTTCACACAGTATTTGGCAGCGATTTTTCAAACGCATTTTTTGGGGAAAAAACACACTTTTTTACATTTTAATGCACTAAAACACACTATATTGCCCAAATGTTTGATGAAATAAAAAAGATGATCTTAGGCCGAGTACATGGATACCAAACATGACATGCTTTAAAATTGCACACAAACGTGCAGTGGCGACAAACTAAATACATTTTTAAAAGCCTTTAAAAGCCTTTACAGTTTACCACTTTAGATTTACAGAGGAGGTCTACTGCTAAACTTACTGCACTCGATCTGACCTTCGCGGCGATACCTCACATGCATGGTGCAATTGCTGTTTACATTTGACGCCAGACCGACGCTTGCGTTCGCCTTAGCGCGAGAACAGGGGGGACAGGGGTGCTTTTTTTTTTTTTTTTTTTTTTTTTCTTTATTATTATTATTTTTTTATCTTATTTTTAAACTGTTCCTTTCATTTTTTTTTTTAAATCATTTTTATTGTTATCTTGGGGAATGTAAATATCCCCTATGATAGCAATAGGTAGTGACAGGTACTCTTTTTTGCAAAAATTGGGGTCTATTAGACCCTAGATTTCTCCTCTGCCCTCAAAGCATCTGACTACACCAAGATTGGTGTGATAAAATGCTTTCCCAATTTCCCAATGGCGCTGTTTACATCTGGCGAAATCTAAGTCATAAAATGCTCGTAGCTTCCGGTTTCTTAGGCCATAGAGATGTTTGGGGCCACTCTGGTCTCTGATCAGCTTTATGGTCAGCTGGCTGAATCACCGGCTGCATTTTCAGGTTCCCTGTTGAGACAGGAGAGACAGAGAAAAACACGGAAGACGTTGGGGGGGGGCATTCCCTCCCACTGCTTGTAAAAGCAGTCTAGAGGCTAATTAGCCACTAGGATTGCTTTTACATGAAAGCCGACCGCTGGCTGAAAAGAATGATACCAAGATGATACCTAAACCTGCAGGCATCATTCTGGTATAACCACTCAAAGTCGTGAATGGCGTACCTGAAGACAAAAAAATGGTTAACAATAAAGCACAGTAAACGGTAAGGTATAAAAAATTGCATACCTGAAAAGCAAACATGATAAAACATAATAACAATAAAACATTGCAGAATAGAATACAGTAAAAAAGAGCAGAACAATAGAGAGAGAGAATAGAGAGAGAAAGAACAATAAAACGACAACTATTTTTTTTTTTTTTTTATATTTTTGTATGTGTTTTTTTTTTTTTACACTTTTTTTTTGTAACTAACTTTTATAACTGTAACCGGTTCCAGGTTCGGGTCTCTCAAAATGCGATGGCATCTTGGGATACCCTGTGAAAGTGTGTCCTAGTCTGTGCAATGCTGTACCCTACGCTAATAGTCAACTAGTGAATGGTAGCATTCAAAATATTCACCAATGCAAAGACCAGGATTGTCAGGACAGGAGGGACAATAATAGCGGGTGTCACGCCTGTATCCGCGCTTGCTGCAGACACGACATCTTTTTTGGGGGGGTTCGCTGGGTAGGGGTACTCGGGAGGACATAAAGAAAATGCCTCTCATGCAGCCGACTGCATTTGGTTGGGGATGTGAATGGGGGAAGTTCGGGTGCTGCAGAAGTGGTGGGTTCCCAATTAGGATTGGCAAATGCAGCAGGAAGGGCACTATGGGCACGACGGGCCTGTGTTTGTCTTTTTGGTGGCAGCGGGACACTACTTGTGTTTGCCACCTCACCAGCTTGAACTGCACTTATGGGACTCGCCACGTCACCAAGTATTACTGCAGTGCTGGTTTGACTACGACCGGGGTGTACTAGGCCGCTGGCGCTTGCCAGTTCACCAAAACGCTACCAAAAAAACTGTTAGCGATCGCAGGAATCAGGCCTGACTCTGCGAACGCTGCAGTTATGCGTTTAGTGTTTTGTAAGTGACAGTGATCGATTGATACTGCACTTGGGTGGGCTGGGCTGGGCCGGGCGGATGGGAAAAACGCAGGTGCTAGCAGGTATCTGGGCTGATCCCGCTAACACTGCGTTTTTGGGAACCCTAAACTGCTGGGGACGCTAGTATAGATCTGATCGGATCAGATATTGATCCGTTCAGATACTATACCACTAAGGGAGGCATATGCTGCGTGCGTGGGTGTTAGCGGTACTGGCGCTAACCTGACGCTGCCTGGGGCTGGTGCTTGCCAGTTCACCAAATGCTACCAAAAAAACTGTTAGCGATCGCAGGGATCAGGCCTGACTATGCGAACGCTGCAGTTATGCGTTTAGTGTTTTGTAAGTGACAGTGATCGATCGATACTGCACTTGGGTGGGCTGGGCTGGGCCGGGCGGAGGGGCAAAACGCAGGTGCTAGCGGGTATCTGGGCTGATCCCGCTAACACTGCATTTTCGGGAACCCTAAACTGCTGGGGACGCTAGTATAGATCTGATTGGATCAGATATTGATCCGTACAGATACTATACCACTAAGGGAGGCGTATGCTGCGTGCGTGGGTGTTAGCGGTACTGGCGCTAATCTGACGCTGCCTGGGGCGACGCATATCACCGCCGGGAGATCAGGGGGCTAAACCTTTATTCGGTAATAAACGGCGGGTGCCCTGACACTATAAAAATTAAACGAACTAACCAGCGTCACCCGTAACAGTTTTACGGTGATCAGTGGTGAAAGGGTTAACTAGGGGGCAATCAAGGGGTTAAAACATTTATTAGGTAGTATATGGGGGTCCCTGTCGCTATAAAATGCTGACGGCGAACCTAAATATTTACGTCCCTAACTAGCGTCACCAGTGACACTAATACAGCGATCAGAAAAATGATCGCTTAGCGACACTGGTGACAGGGGGTGATCAAGGGGTTAAAACTTTATTAGGGGGGGTTAGGGGGGTATCCTAGACCTAAAGGGGGGTAATACTCACTGCCCTAACACTGTAACTGTCACAAACTGACACTATGCAGTAATCAGAAAAAAAAAAAAAATACTGCTAATGTCAGTTTGTGACAGGGGGGGGTGATTGGGGGGGGATCGGGGGGCGATCGGGGGGGGATCGGGGGTGTAAGGTATGCCTGGCATGTTCTACTGTGTGTGTGTGTGTGTTGTGCACTCACTTGTCTTCTCTCCTCGGCGCTGGGACGGAAACTGCCAGACCGAGGAGAGATGACATCACTTCCTCTGCCTGAGTGAAACTACACACAGGCAGAGGAGGATTCCCATTGGCTGGGAGCGATCGCGAGGGGGGGGCCACGATCGGATGGTCTCCCCCTCGCCTCCCGACGCTCCCAGTCAAATGCCGACCGCCTCTGGCACCGGGGGGGGTCCGATCGGACCCCCCGCCCGCGGGAGGCAGATCACGTACGGGTACGTGATTCTGCCTGCCCGTGCCATTCTGCCGCAGTATATCTGCGTTAGGCGGTCGGCAAGTGGTTAAAGAGGAAGTAAACCCTAATGGGTTTACTTCCTCTTTTGCTTCCCTGCAAAGGTAAAGCATAATGGGCTACTATGCATTGTATAGTAGCCCATTATGTGTCACTTACCTAACACAGGAGCCTGCGATGTCACCACTGTCCCCTCTGGTACGGAGCGTCCATCTTCTTTCCGGGTATCGTGGCTCCAGCGCTGTGATTGGCTGGAGCCACGATGACGTCACTCCCGCGCATTTGCACGGGAGCCGTCACTAACGGCATATCGTCGTTAGCAGCGGCACGCTCAGTGCGCCTGCGCGCCCCTGTCTATGGCGCATGCGCCGTTGACAGCGGTGCCTGTATTTCTGCAAATATCTCCTAAACCTAAATGGTTTAGGAGATATTTCTTGGACCTACAAGTAAGCCTTAATCTAGGCTTAACTTTAGGTCAAAGTGGTCTGTAAGGGTTTATGTCACGGAACGCCCCACACTCCGCTTGAGTGCTTCCGTCATATACCACTAACTCCCAGTCTGTATACAGATATCCCAACCTCTGCGAGCACAAACAAGGCGACACTTGCTTGTTGCTACCAAGAACTAACTTTATTCAGAACCAGAATACAGTCTTATATACACAGGAGAAGATTACTTTAACAATACAAACGTAACCTAATTAACATGAGCTAATTATCTAATCCTTTATACAGCCTAGGTGAGTGAAACATGACCTTTCGCCCAGACTTGTGGTTACCGAGCTTCACACAGTTATATCAACACAATAGCAGTCGTCCCGTCTCCTACATTGTATAGAGGACAATATCATTAGCTCATTCAATTAACATAAACACAGGTTGATGACACCAGTATCTCCTCACAGGATGTGTCCCAACAGAATGAATCCATTGAAAATCCAGGGCCCATAATCAAAAGGCAACAGGCTTGCATACAGTCCTCTCCAACAGCCTCTGTTCTGGCTAGAACTGTGACATTTCTCCCCTTTCGGCAGGAGACTAACATAGGAGGAGACCCCAGACGGGTTGACTCCGAAGTTAGTAAGTAGTTCCGGTCCTCTACTGCCTGTACCCACACAGTACCCCAAATAAATTATTCCAAACAGAGTATCACTCACCCAGCCAACCTCTGCCTCTCTCAGAGAACATATCCGCCGCTGGGGAGAGGCCCGGACTGGCCCTTCTCCCTGGAATCCTTTCTGCCGCTGGAGAGAAGACAGGGGGACTGGGCTCACTCCATCCTGCTGTTGGGGATCTGGGCCGACTGCCCAGCATCCCTGGGGTATACAGGTGGGGACTGAAGCCCCATCAACCGACACCAGATCAAGCTGCAGTTGTGAGGTGATGATTGCATTCTCTCCTTGGATCCTGATCTGCAGCTCGCGATAGACTGCCATCTCCTCACCCTGAGCCTCCACAATTGCTGCAGGTGTGGGGCAGAGGTCTTGGACCCTCTGTCCGGTTGCCAGCACTTCTGCTGGGGGTTTGCCAGGTGGTTCCTCCTCTACAGAAACGTCTATTAAATCCCCAGTCTCTGGAATTGGTAAAAGTATGGGACAGAGGTCTTGGACCCTCTGTTCAGTTACCAGATCTTCATCTGGAGAAGTTTGTTTTAACTCCATAGATGCTGCTGGCAGAAAATCACATGTCCCTGTCAGTGTTGTGGGAGAAAGGCCGACTACCTCTTCTCTCAAGAAGGGCGAAGCCACTGTTGGTGCTGGGCAGAGCACAGTGAACTTTGGCCCTGATAGCAGCTCTTCTGCTGGAGGCTCATCAGGTTGTTCTTCCTCAGCAGAAAGGTCTATCAAGTCCCATGTCTCTGCAACTGATGTCTGGGGATATAGGTTCACCATCTCCTGTCCATGGAACCCAGAAGATGTTATCAATGCTGGGCAGAGGTTAGCAGAGCTCTGCCCTGTTGTCAGCACTTCAGGTTTGGGGACGGCAATCTCCGGATTTTCCACTGCCGATTCTCTGGCATGCTGCTGAACGTGTTCTAGCAGTTTCCTGTATGCCCTTTCCAGATGCTGTTCCTTCCTTAGCAAATGGTCCAGATCAGGTTTGAGCTCTGAGACCCCTGCAAGACCGAGCATAGACTCTCTATAATCTCTCAGGTCCTCAAGGTCAGGTTCCCCTTCATCGCCAAACATAAAAAGATCTGTAAGGTTCTCCCACAGCAATCCAGGGCCGCCAAAGTCATATCCCTCTGGAGAGCATTCTGTTGTCTCCCCTAAATATCCCTCCTCTGCGTGCCATTGCAGAGCCCGATAACGATTGTCCAGATCTATCTCCTGCTGGACCAACCTGTCCAACTCAGTCACCCATTGCTCCTGGGGCTGCTCTCCCAGGAATGCCATCCGTAATGCCCGTTGGTCACTGGCCCGTTGCTCTTGGGTTGGAAAGCACTTGCCCTGTTTTATACCAGCGAGACGGAGGGCTGCAATCCAGAGCTCCACCCGAATTTGCTGCCTAAGCTCCAGGTATTCATCCTCAGACACAGTCCTGGTGTATGTTGAAAGGATGATCCGCAGCAGCCCCGGGAATTCTGATGCCAGGTCCATATCTCCACTGGGGTGACTGAATTCTGCTATGCTGATCTTGGATCCAGTTGGAGGTTTGGATGTCCCAGACTTCAGGAAGCTTTCCCGCTGCTTGCCACCAATGTCACGGAACGCCCCACACTCCGCTTGAGTGCTTCCGTCATATACCACTAACTCCCAGTCTGTATACAGATATCCCAACCTCTGCGAGCACAAACAAGGCGACACTTGCTTGTTGCTACCAAGAACTAACTTTATTCAGAACCAGAATACAGTCTTATATACACAGGAGAAGATTACTTTAACAATACAAACGTAACCTAATTAACATGAGCTAATTATCTAATCCTTTATACAGCCTAGGTGAGTGAAACATGACCTTTCGCCCAGACTTGTGGTTACCGAGCTTCACACAGTTATATCAACACAATAGCAGTCGTCCCGTCTCCTACATTGTATAGAGGACAATATCATTAGCTCATTCAATTAACATAAACACAGGTTGATGACACCAGTATCTCCTCACAGGATGTGTCCCAACAGAATGAATCCATTGAAAATCCAGGGCCCATAATCAAAAGGCAACAGGCTTGCATACAGTCCTCTCCAACAGCCTCTGTTCTGGCTAGAACTGTGACAGTTTACAACCACTTTAAGAGCTTGGAAATTGCCTGGGAGACATAAGAACTGGCTTGGATGATAACATCAATGTTTCAGGAAATTTTTGGTGATTTGGTATAGACATTTGTTTTCTCAGAAGCAGTGATTTTAATGATGCTTAAAGTGCAACAATAAAAACTAAAAATTCCTTTGAATATAGTGCCTGGGGGGGGGGGGGGGGTTCATCTGTAGCATATATAGAACCTGCTGCAGCAAAAATTAAATTTCTCAAGAAAAAAAAAGTCAAATCACATTTAAATTGACTCACGGTTGCAATTGCCGGCACCCGGCTATTGAAAAAAAAACTAGGAAAAAAATGGCATGGGCCCCCCCAAAATCCATAGATCAGGAAAGGGGGGGAATGAGCGAGCGCCCCTCCAAACCACACCAGGCCCCATGCCCTCCACATATGAGATGTGGGTGCTTTGGAGCAGAGGGGATTTGCCCCCTCACCCCAAAGCACCTTATCCCCATGTTGATGAGGACAGGGCCTTATCCCCACAACCATGGCCAGGGGTTGTGTGGGTCTGCGTGCAGGGACTGGTGCATGCTGGGTCAGCAATGTCACAAGGGGGCAGTGCCACCAGGTGATGTCGCCAGGTGGCTCCATTCTTTACCTATATAAGAACTGTCAAATGGTGGGGCCTGTTGGAGGTGTCCAGCCTTCATAGGCGGCGGGTGTGTTTTATTTCTTTTATTTTTCAGATGTGGTGTGATTGATGATGGATTTACATCAGGGGACATTGTTTTTTTTTCTTTTTTAATAAAGGATTTGTCAAAAACTGTGTGTGTGTGTTTTTATTACTTTGACACTTTTTTAGTAAATGGGTAGGGGTACTATGTACCCCATACTCATTAACATGGGGGGGTGGTGGCATCTGGGGGACCCCTTGTTGAATTGGGCTTCCAGATTCTGATAAGCTCCCTCCCCCCAGACCCCACAACCACTGGCCATGGTTGTGGAGATGAGGTCCTTGTCCCCATCATTATAGGGACAGGTGCTTTTGGGTGGGGGGGGGCATATTGAGTGTATGTGGCCTGATATGGTTCAGGAGGGGGGTACTCGCTCATCCACCCCCCTTTCCTGGCCTGCCAGGCTGCATGCCCGGATAAGGGTCTGGTATGGATTTGGGGGGGCATTTCTTTTTTTTTTGGTGTGAGGTTCCCCTTAAGATCCAAATTCTTTTTTTTTTTTTATCCACCAATTTTTTTTTTATTCAGCTGTCGTTAGGAAAACTCATTAACAGCTGATGACTAGGGATGAGCTTTGTGTTCGAGTCAAACGCATGTTCGACACGAACATCGTGTGTTAAGTCGTTCGCCGAATTACGAACATTATAGGCCGTTCGCGCCAAATTCGAGTGGCGCGTCATGGCCCATAATTCACTGCGGCATCGCAGTGCATTGCTGGCTGATGATTGGCCAAGCATACACTATGACCCGTAAGCTTGGTCAATCACAGTGCTGTGTGTACAGAGAGCCGTAATCGACCAAAGCAAAGGAGGCTTTGACCAATTATAGCTCAGGGGGTTTAGTACACACCTTGCACTATATAAGGCCGCCTCCGTGGCGGCCTTGTGTAGTGTGTTGCGGTGGAGACTGGAGAGAGATAGATAGAAAGAGAGACGGTGTCATTTGATTTAAGTTAGATAGAGTAGGCAGGTCGAGTTAGTTAGCTGCACTTACAGTGTATTGTGTATATATATGCATACAGGTGTTGCGTGTGTATATATATATATATATATATATATATATATATATACTGTATTCAGTTAAGCTAGATCCGTTCCTGTTATTCTCTTCCTAATATACTGACAGGCAGGCAGGTGTTTTTACAGTATTTCCAGTTAGTGTACTGTGTACCCTGCACAGTTGCACCTACAGTATAGCTACCTGAAGCCAGGTGCTTGTGTAGGCTCTTGAAGTATTTCCAGTTAGTGTACTGTGTACCTTGCACAGTTGCACCTACAGTATAGCTACCTGAAGCCAGGTGCTTATGTGCTTCTTCTGATCCTATTAACCACTTGACAACTGGGCACTTAAACCCCCTTCCTAACCAGACCAATTTTCAGCTTTTGGTGCTCTCACATTTTGAAAGACAATTACTCAGTCATGCAACACTGTACCCATATGAAATTTTCGTCCTTTTTTTCACACAAATAGAGCTTTCTTTTGGTGGTATTTGATCACCTCTGGGTTTTTTATTTTCTGTTCTATAAATGAAAAAAGAGCGAAAATTTTGTAAAAAAATGCATTTTTCTTCATTTGTATTATAAAATTTTGCAAATAAGTAATTTTTCTTCATAAATTTGGGCCAAAATTTATACTGCTACATATCTTTGGTAAACCCAAATTAGTGGATATTATTTAGTCTGTGTGAAAGTTATAGAGTCTACAAGCTATGGTGCCAATCACTGAAAATTGATCACATCTGATCACACCTGATGTACTGAGGCCTATCTCATTTCTTGAGACCCTAACAAGCCAGGAAAGTACAAATACCCACAAAATTACCCCTTTTTGGAAAGTAGACATTCCAAGGTATTTAGTAAGAGGCATGGTGAGTTTTTTGAAGTTGTTATTTTTTTCCCACAATTCTTTGCAAAATGAAGATTTTTTTTATTTTTATTTTATTTCACACCAAATTGTCATCACAACAGGTTATTTCTCTCACATGGCATGTACATAGCAAAAATGACACCCCAAAATATATTCTGCTACTCCTTCCGAGTATGGCGATACCACATGTGTGAGACTTTTACACAACCTGGCCACATACAGAGGCGCAACATTGAAGTAGCACATTCAGGCGTTCTAGGAGCATAAATTACACATCTAATCTCTCAACCACCTATTACACTTTTGAAGGCCCTGGAGCACCAGGACAATGGAAACGCCCACAAAGTGACCCCATTTTGGAAAGAAAACACCCCAACGTATAATCTATGTGGCATAATGAGTCTTTTGAATGGTTCATTTTTTTCCAGAAGTTTTTGGAAAATGTGGAAAAAAAATGAAAACGCATTTTTTTTACACAAAGTTGTTCATTTCTAAGATATTTCCGACACATAGCATGTACATAGCAAAATGACACCCCAAAATATATTCTGCTACTCCTTCCGAGTATGGCGATACCACATGTGTGAGACTTTTACACAACCTGGCCACATACAGAGGCGCAACATTGAAGTAGCACATTCAGGCGTTCTAGGAGCATAAATTACACATCTAATCTCTCAACCACCTATTACACTTTTGAAGGCCCTGGAGCACTAGGACAATGGAAACGCCCACAAAGTGACCCCGTTTTGGAAAGAAAACACCCCAACGTATAATATATGAGGCATAATGAGTCTTTTGAATGGTTCATTTTTTTCCAGAAGTTTGTGGAAAATGTGGAAAAAAAATGAAAACGCATTTTTTTTACACAAAGTTGTCCATTTCTAAGATATTTCCGACACATAGCATGTACATAGCAAAAATGACACCCCAAAATATATTCTGCTACTCCTTCCGAGTATGGCGATACCAAATGTGTGAGACTTTTATACAACCTGGCCACATACAGAGGCGCAACATTGAAGTAGCACATTCAGGCGTTCTAGGAGCATAAATTACACATCTAATTTCCTTACAATCTATCACATTTTTGAAGGCCCTTCATATTTCTAACACATAGCATGAACATACCATGAATTACACCCTAAAATACATTCTGCTGAGCAAAGGGTAAACAAAAGATTACCTGTAGTTTTAGTAGTGCAGTTGTCCACAGGAGGAGAGCCCTGATCCAGGCAGCAGGCAGGGACGTGGTCATCCACAGTGAATGGAATTGTCCAGGCAGCGGGCAGGAATATTGTCCATAGTACAGGCAGGGATAATGTCCTTGTACAGTCCAGGGTCAGTGCACGTAGAGACATTGCCAGCAGTGCCAAAATATTGGTCCTGGTAGTAAGCAGGAACATGGTCCAAGTAGCAGACCAGGAAAGAATGGGGACAGGGGTAGAGGCTTCTCCCACCCAAATCTCTTTGAAGCCTCCGAGTCTCCAGACCCTAAATCTGGGAATGAGAAAACTAAAAAGTTAGATTTCTTCATCCAGAAAAACATTTCTGGAGCCCCTCACATATGTGAGACCCCTGTGTTCCCACTAGCATAGCAGGGTAAATGATCAGTCCAAGAGGCAGGCAAAAAACGTGGTCAAACAGTCCAGGGTCAGTTCCAGAGCAGGCAGAGGTAGGTACAAATCAGCGTTAGGCATAAGCTTGGTCGTATAACAGGCCAGGGTCAGTTCCGGAGAAGGCAGAGGTATGTTTATCGTTAGGCAGAAGCTTGGTTGTATAACAGGCCAGGGTCAGTTCCGGAGAAGGCAGAGGTAGGTACAGTTTTAGTGTTAGGCAGAAGATTGGTCGTATAACAGGCCAGGGTCGATTCCGGAGAAGGCTGAGGTAAATCAGGTTCAGTGCAGTGGCATAAGGGGTGTGGAGGAAAATTACAGGAAATGAGAATTACGTTTACCATACTTCCCTAATATTGTAGAGAAGTATGGTAACGGCGGAAACATTCACTTATACAGAGGCCTGGTTGGGAAGGACAATCGGGACAATAATACGTGTGTGCTCTTCTAATTCCTCTTCTGGAGCACACCCGGCATTTTTTCTGATGTCTGTGGCCTGTTTCACGGGGGGGGGGATTTTGTCAGGAAAGTGGCGTTCCTGGAGTCTGCTCACGGAATCAGAGCGAATATTTTCTGGTGGGCTTTCAGGGTACAAAAGGGAGGAGATTACTTGTTCCTGGTATTGCAGATAGGATACGGGGGTCTCAGTAGATTCTTGATAAATTACGTAAGTGTTGTACATGGCCAAACTGAAAAAATAAATGGACACTTTTTTATACCAGTGACGGGATTTTCTTGTGGGAAGGTAGGGTTCAATCATCTGATCGTTAAAGTCCACTCCCCCCATAAATAAATTGTAATCATAAATACAAGCAGGTTTCTGGACTGGGCCGTTTCTTCTTGGGACTTTCACGTAGGTGTCATTGTGGATTGTCGTCAGCATGTGGACGTTTCGTATGTCCCTCCACTTGACAGCCAATAGCTCCTGGTTCCGCAAAGCCACCGTATCCCCTCGGCGTAGCCTTTCATTGACCAATTTTTGCGGGAAGCGTTTTCTATTGGTTCTTACAGTACCACATGCTGGGGTGTCCCTCCGGTGAAGATTGCGGAAGAGGGGCAAGCTAGTATAAAAATTATCCACATAAAGGTGGTACCCCTTTCCAAGCAGTGGATAAACGAGCTCCCAGACAACTTTGCCGCTGGTTCCAATATATTCTGGACATTCAGGGGGATGCAGTTGGGTGTCCTTCCCTTCTTACACCCGCAAGGCATAAATGTACCCCGTGGCTCGGTCGCAAAGTTTATACATTTTAACCCCATATCGGGCCCTTTTGCTGGGGATAAACTGTTTGATGCCAAGCCTGCCTGTAAATTTTACAAGGGACTCATCAACAGAAATATTCTGGTCTGGGGTATATAGCTGGGGAAATTTTTCTGAGAAATAATTTAGGAGTGGCCGAAGTTTGAATAATTTGTCAAATTCTGGGTCATTTCGGGGAGGGCACTGGGTGTTGTCATTATAGTGAAGGAAGCGCAAAATCATAAGGTATCTTGATCTTGGCATTTTTGAAGAGAAGAGTGGCATGTGGTGGACGGGGTTAGTTGACCAATATGAGTACATTTCGTTTTTTTTGTGAGACCCATTGTAAAAGTTAGGCCTAAGAAAATTGTAAATTCTGCTATGGTAAGCTCTCTCCACTCAAAGGGACGGGCATAACTAGAGCCAGGGTTGCTTACGTGGTACTGCTGTGCGTAAAGGTTGCACTGGGCCACAATGGATGATAGAAAGTCTTCTGTGAAAATCAAATAAAAAAAATCGAGCATGACAAAATTATCGGTGTTCACCTGCACACCTGGCTGGGCGGTAAAAGGGGGGATATTTGCTGCTTCGGAATTAGGGGGAAGCCACAGGGGGTTTTGAAGGGCATAGGGTAGGCTGGCATGGCCTCTATCCCTTTGGGGCTGAGATGGCACCCTACTGGTGCCTGGCCTTTGTTGCAGTGGTTCTTCGCTTGAGGTGGACGGCACTGCGCTTGAGGTGGACGGCGCTGCCCTGGAGGTGGACGGCGCTGCCCTGGAGGTGGACGGCACTGCCCTGGAGGTGGATGGCACTGCACTCAAGGTGGTAGTTGGCCGAATCCGAATCGGATAGAGACTCAGAGAGCTCCCCGCTGCTCTCATCGGTCATGCTGAGATGCTGGTAGGCCTCCTCGGCCGTAAATAATTGTTTTGCCATACTGGTAGCTGGTGAGGTTGATGTGGCGCAGATGAGCACTGACGGGGACAGGTGGCACTGGTGTGGCTCTGGCTGCACTGGTGTGGCTCTGGCTGCACTGGTGTGGCTCTGGTGGGCAGAGGTGGCTCTGGTGGGCACAGAGGTGGCTCTGGTGGGCACAGGTGGCTCTGATGGGCACAGGTGGCACTGGTGTGGCTCTGGCTGCACTGGTGTGGCTCTGGCTGCACTGGTGTTGCTCTGGTGGGCACAGAGGTGGCTCTGGTGGGCACAGAGGTGGCTCTGGTGGCACTGGTGGGCACAGGTGGCACTGGTGGGCACAGGCGGCACTGGTGGGCACAGAAGGCACTGGCGGCACTGATGTGGCACAGGCGGCACTGATGTGGCACTGGCGGCACTGATGGGCACAGGTGGCACTGATGGGCACAGGTGGTACTTGTTGGGCACAGGTGGCACTGGTTGGGCACAGGTGGCACTGGTGTGCACTGTAGTGGCACTGGTGTGGCTCTGGTTGCACTGGTGTGCACTGTAGTGGCACAGAGGTGGCACTGGTGGGCTCAGGCGGCACTGGTGGGCTCAGGTGGCACTGGTGGGCACAGGCGGCACTGGTGGGCACAGGCGGCACTGGCAACACTGATGTGGTACTGCAGTGGCGCAGATGGGCACAGGTGGCACTGATGGGCACAGGTGGCACTGATGGGCACAAGTGGCACTGGTGTGTCACTGGTGTGCACTGGTGGTACTGGTGTGGCTCTGGTGGCACAGAGGTGGCAGATGGCACAGATGTGGCACAGGTGGCACAGATGTGGCACAGATGGCACTTGTGGCACAGATGACACTGTTGTGGCACTGTTGGGGCACTGTTGTGGCACTGTTGGGGCACTGCTGTGGCACTGCTGGGCACTGGTAATAAAAAAAAACTCACTGTTCGGCACTGTGAGGCTCTCCTCTCCTCTCACGCTGCATCGGTGTGAGGAGAGGAAAGCGATGAACTTGTGCTGACCCTGCAGCACAGCCTTTGTTGACATTTGTGATCGCTCCGTCATTGGACGGAGCGATCACATGGTAAAGGGCCGCTGTCATTGGCCCTTTACCGCGATCCGTGTTGCGCCGGGTCCCGTGGACCCGGCTAACACGGATGTTCCCGTGTGCGCACCCGGGGGGGCACGCGGGACCGTTTCTCCGGGAGGACGTCATAGTACGCCCTCCCAGAGTTATCCAACCGCCCTGCAGCCGTCATTCGGCTATGGGCCGGTTGGTAAGTGGTTAATAGCACAGGCAGGCTCTTGAAGTATTTACAGTTAGTGTAATGTGTACCCTGCACAGTTGCACCTACAGTATAGCTACCTGAAGCCAGGTGCTTGTGTAGGCTCTTGAAGTATTTTAAGTTAGTGTACTGTGTACCCTGCACAGTTGCACCTACAGTATAGCTACCTGAAGCCAGGTGCTTGTGTGCTTCTTCTGATCCTATTAATAGTACAGGCAGGCTCTTGAAGTATTTCCAGTTAGTGCACCTACAGTATAGCTACCTGAAGCCAGGTGCTTGTGTAGACTCTTAAAGTATTTCCAGTTAGTGTACTGTGTACCCTGCACAGTTGCACCTACACTGTAGCTACCTGAAGCAAGGTGCTTGTGTGCTTCTTCTGATCCTATTAATAGCACTGTCAGGCTCTTGAAGTATTTCCAGTTATTGTACCGTGTACCCTGCACAGTTAAACCTACAGTATAGCTACCTGAAGCCAGGTGCTTGTGTGCTTCTTCTGATCCTATTAATAGCACACCAAACTGTGAAATGTGGGGACAATAAAAAATTCGCCTCTGCCTCACATCAATCCGCGCCTCAGAATCACTCAGCTATTAGATGCAGTAGACCCAAGCAGCTGCCTTAAAATAGAAACGTGTAATAAACAATAAGTCTGAAAATCAAAAAAATCCGGGTCCAATCCTTGACTTGTTAAACTTATTGAGGCAGCGCTAAGTGTCCGATGTTATAAAACACTATATATAGAACCAATGTTTAAAAAGACAGGAAAGTTCATAATTAAAGATGCAGACTGTGGATGTGAGGGTAAACGTAGAAATCCTTTCACCAATAGCAATCACCGCGTGAGGGGGTCACCCCCCGTGAGATTGCACTCACCACAATGTCTATAACCACAAGCCTTTGAATAATGATCTTTAAATCTTTGCCGTCTCCTTGCTTCAGCCACCAGGTGGTGCAAGACCCTCACGGTATGTACAGCATGGGGAGAAAATGAAATCCCAAATAGTGTGATATTGCTTAAGACAGTTTATTAAACAACTCATAAAATCACATTCCCCATTTAAAATATGCGTACCAGATATATATAAAAAAAGAGCATTGAAAGGTGCACTGTGCCTGTATTAGTGTTCCCCGGGAGGAGTTCCTGGATGCGAGCTGTGCATGGCTAAACCGTTCGCTTCCTGGTTACCTTCCGTGGAGCGCAAAACGTCACTTCCGGTTGATTACGACCCTGACGCGTTTCGTCACTTCTGGACGTCATCTGAGGGCGTAATCAACCACTCATGAGGCCGGCTTTATATGATGATGACAGATTTTCCCAGCGAATAAGGGAGGCAGAGGAAATAACCACTCCCATTGCTCTAACCAAGCTCTCAGAACTGTCAGCAGAGGAGGGCTCTGGCTCGTGACCCGCTGACACTGTTTTTAAACTAAACCAGCCGATAGCATTTAGAAAACCAGTGACTTTTACATCTTATTTCACATCCACCTAGGATACTTATATCCCAAGTGGCATTCAAATACATTTCCTGCAAATGAATCAAATACACGAATATATAACAAATATACTAAGTGTATGTACACTCTTAATGGTGGGAACAATCAAAAAAATAATCAAAAAAATAATCAAAAAAATATACAAATGAAGATACAAGTAAAACAAACCTAGGAATAGGGAAGGGAATGACACAGAAAAATGAAATACACACTACCGAATGACACATATCCTCCTTTTTTATCTCTCATTACCGTTCCCCTAGCGGACATGAAAGTAATATATTGAAATGAATACATATTAAACAGATCCTATTATGTTGATCCAATCTTTCAATACAAGTATATGTGTTAATTTATAACCATACATATTGGTTATTAAACCGGGGGGATGTGTTCAAAATGGCTTTGTATTTCATTCTGGGATTAGAATTCTGGTCATTGTAACCGCTGTTCAAATTTAACTACACTCTGGTAAATAGATAATTATAATACATTAAATAATGATCAATGTCCAAATATAAAGTTATGTAGATTCTACGGCATATGGAAAAATGTTTAAAATAAATTTAAAATACCATCTTAATGCGATATTTAAAATTTATCAGGTTGAATATAAAAATACAATTAAAAATAATAGATTATTAGCTATATCAACAGGGAGTATGTATAATTATACTGAATAATAAAAAATGTGTTTTGTATTATGTATCACTAATAAAACAATTAATATCTAGCTCTATGTTTAAGCCGCGGGGGGAGAGCACATCTACAGAATAGATCCACTGGGTTTCGTGTTTCGACAATTCACGGATACGGTTAAGACCTCTCCAGTGGGTTTGGAGTTGTTCTATCCCCCAAAATTCCAACCCCTTGGGGTCCCTGTTGTGTTTCAACCTGAAGTGCAGAGACACATTATGGTCTTTATACCCATTTTTTATATTGTTGATGTGCTCTGCAATCCTAACACATTTTTTATTATTCAGTATAATTATACATACTCCCTGTTGATATAGCTAATAATCTATTATTTTTAATTGTATTTTTATATTCAACCTGATAAATTTTAAATATCGCATTAAGATGGTATTTTAAATTTATTTTAAACATTTTTCCATATGCCGTAGAATCTACATAACTTTATATTTGGACATTGATCATTATTTAATGTATTATAATTATCTATTTACCAGAGTGTAGTTAAATTTGAACAGCGGTTACAATGACCAGAATTCTAATCCCAGAATGAAATACAAAGCCATTTTGAACACATCCCCCCGGTTTAATAACCAATATGTATGGTTATAAATTAACACATATACTTGTATTGAAAGATTGGATCAACATAATAGGATCTGTTTAATATGTATTCATTTCAATATATTACTTTCATGTCCGCTAGGGGAACGGTAATGAGAGATAAAAAAGGAGGATATGTGTCATTCGGTAGTGTGTATTTCATTTTTCTGTGTCATTCCCTTCCCTATTCCTAGGTTTGTTTTACTTGTATCTTCATTTGTATATTTTTTTGATTATTTTTTTGATTATTTTTTTGATTGTTCCCACCATTAAGAGTGTACATACACTTAGTATATTTGTTATATATTCGTGTATTTGATTCATTTGCAGGAAATGTATTTGAATGCCACTTGGGATATAAGTATCCTAGGTGGATGTGAAATAAGATGTAAAAGTCACTGGTTTTCTAAATGCTATCGGCTGGTTTAGTTTAAAAACAGTGTCAGCGGGTCACGAGCCAGAGCCCTCCTCTGCTGACAGTTCTGAGAGCTTGGTTAGAGCAATGGGAGTGGTTATTTCCTCTGCCTCCCTTATTCGCTGGGAAAATCTGTCATCATCATATAAAGCCGGCCTCATGAGTGGTTGATTACGCCCTCAGATGACGTCCGGAAGTGACGAAACGCGTCAGGGTCGTAATCAACCGGAAGTGACGTTTTGCGCTCCACGGAAGGTAACCAGGAAGCGAACGGTTTAGCCATGCACAGCTCGCATCCAGGAACTCCTCCCGGGGAACACTAATACAGGCACAGTGCACCTTTCAATGCTCTTTTTTTATATATATCTGGTACGCATATTTTAAATGGGGAATGTGATTTTATGAGTTGTTTAATAAACTGTCTTAAGCAATATCACACTATTTGGGATTTCATTTTCTCCCCATGCTGTACATACCGTGAGGGTCTTGCACCACCTGGTGGCTGAAGCAAGGAGACGGCAAAGATTTAAAGATCATTATTCAAAGGCTTGTGGTTATAGACATTGTGGTGAGTGCAATCTCACGGGGGGTGACCCCCTCACGCGGTGATTGCTATTGGTGAAAGGATTTCTACGTTTACCCTCACATCCACAGTCTGCATCTTTAATTATGAACTTTCCTGTCTTTTTAAACATTGGTTCTATATATAGTGTTTTATAACTTCACTATTAATAGCACAGGCAGGCTCTTGAAGTATTTCCATTTCGTTTACTGTGTACCCTGCACAGTTGCACCTATAGTATAGCTACCTGAAGACAAGTGCTTGAGTAGGATCTTGAAGTATTTCTAGTTAGTGTACTATGCACCCTGCACAGTTGCACCTAGAGTATAGGAACCTGAAGCCAGGTGCTTGTGTGCTTCTTCTGATCCTATTAATAGCACAGGTGCGCTCTTGAAGTATTTCCAGTTAGTGTACTGTGTACCCTGCACAGTTTCACCTACAGCATAGCTACCTCAAGCCAGGTGCTTGTGTAGGCTCTTGAAGTACTTCCAGTTAGTTTACTGTGTACCCTGCACAGTTGCACCTACATTATAGCGACCTGAAGCCAAGTGCTTGTGTGCTTCTTCTGATCCTATTAATAGCACAGGCAGGCTCTTGAAGTATTTCCAGTTAGTGTACTGTGTACCCTGCACAGGTGCACCTACAGTATAGCTACCTGAAGCCAGGTGCTTGTGTGCTTCTTCTGATCCTATTAATAGCACAGGCAGGCTCTTGAAGTATTTCCAGTTAGTTTACTGTATACCCTTCACAGTTGCACTTACAGTATAGCTACCTGAAGCCAGGTGCTTGTATCGGCTCTTGAAGTTTTTCCAGTTAGTGTAATGTGTACCCTGCACAGTTTCACCGACAGTATAGCTACCTGAAGCCAGGTGTTTGTGTAGGGTCTTGAAGTACTTCCAGTTAGTGTACTGTGTACCCTGCACAGTTGCAACTACAGTATAGCTATCTGAAGCCAGGTGCTTGTGTGCTTCTTCTGATCATATTAATAGCACAGGCAGGCTCTTGAAGTATTTCCAGTTAGTGTACTGTGTAACCCTGCACAGTTGTACCTACAGCATAGCTACCTGAAGCCAGGTGCTTGTGTGCTTCTTCTGATCTTAATAATAGCACAGGCAGGCTCTTGAGGTGTTTCCAGTTAGTGTACTGTGTAACCCTGCACAGTTGCACCTACAGTATAGCTACCTGAAGCCAGGTGCTTGTGTAGGCTCTTGAAGTATTTACAGTTGGTGTACTGTGTAACCCTGCACAGTTGCACCTACAGTATAGCTACCTGAAGCCAGGTGTTTGTCTGCTTCCTCTGATCCTATTAATAGCACAGGCACTCTTGAAGTATTTGCAGTTAGTGTACTGTGTACCCTGCACAGTTGCACCTACAGTATAGCTACCTGCAGCCAGGTGCTTGTGTAGGCACTTGCAGTATTTACAGTTAGTGTACTGTGTACCCTACACAGTTGCACCTACATTATAGCTACCTGAAGCCAGGTGCTTGTGTAGGGTCTTGAAGTACTTCCAGTTAGTGTACTGTGTAACCCTGCACAGTTGTACCTACAGCATAGCTACCTGAATTCAGTTGCTTGTGTGCTTCTTCTGATCCTAATAATAGTACAGGCAGGCTCTTGAAGTATTTCCAGTTAGTGTACTGTGTACCCTGCACAATTGCTCCTACAGTATAGCTACCTGAAGCCAGGTGCTTGTGTAGGCACTTGCAGTATTTACAGTTAGTGTACTGTGTACCCTACACATTTGCACCTACTGTATAGCTACCTGAAGCCAGGTGCTTGTGTAGGGTCTTGAAGTAATTTCAGTTAGTGTACTGTGTACCCTGTAAAGTTGCACCTACAGTATAGCTACCTGAAGCCAGGTGCTTGTGTGCTTCTTCTGATCCTATTAATAGCACAGGCAGGCTCTTGAAGTATTTCCAGTTAGTGTACTGTGTACCCTGTACAGTTGCACCTACAGTATAGCTACCTGAAGCCAGGTGCTTGTGTAGGCTCTTCAAGTATTTACAGTTAGTGTACTGTGTACCGTGCACAGTTGCACCTACATTATAGCTACATGAAGCCAGGTGCTTGTGTGCTTCTTCTGATCCTATTAATAGCACAGGCAGGCTCTTGAAGTATTTCCAGTTAGTGTACTGTGTACCCTGCACAGTTGCACCTACAGTATTGCTACCTGAAGCCAGGTGCTTGTGTAGACTCTTAAAGTACTTCCAGTTAGTGTACTGTGTACCCTGCACAGTTGCAACTACAGTATAGCTACCTGAAGCCAGGTGCTTGTGTGCTTCTTCTGATCATATTAATAGCACAGGCACTCTTGAAGTATTTCCAGTTAGTGTACTGTGTAACCCTGCACAGTTGTACCTACAGCATAGCTACCTGAAGCCAGGTGCTTGTGTGCTTCTTCTGATCTTAATAATAGCACAGGCAGGCTCTTGAAGTATTTCCAGTTAGTGTACTGTGTAACCCTGCACAGTTGCACCTACAGTATAGCTACCTGAAGCCAGGTGCTTGTGTAGGCTCTTGAAGTATTTACAGTTGGTGTATTGTGTAACCCTGCACAGGTTCACCTACAGTATAGCTACCTGAAGCCAGGTGTTTTTCTGCTTCCTCTGATCCTATTTATAGCACAGGCACTCTTGAAGTATTTGCAGTTAGTGTACTGTGTACCCTGTACAGTTGCACCTACAGTATAGTTACCTGAAGCCAGGTGCTTGTGTAGGCTCTTCAAGTATTTACAGTTAGTGTACTGTGTACCGTGCACAGTTGCACCTACATTATAGCTACATGAAGCCAGGTGCTTGTGTGCTTCTTCTGATCCTATTAATAGCACAGGCAGGCTCTTGAAGTATTTCCAGTTAGTGTACGGTGTACCCTGCACAGTTGCACCTACAGTATTGCTACCTGAAGCCAGGTGCTTGTGTAGACTCTTAAAGTACTTCCAGTTAGTGTACTGTGTACCCTGCACAGTTGCAACTACAGTATAGCTACCTGAAGCCAGGTGCTTGTGTAGGCTCTTGAAGTATTTACAGTTGGTGTACTGTGTAACCCTGCACAGTTGCACCTACAGTATAGCTACCTGAAGCCAGGTGCTTGTGTAGGCTCTTGAAGTATTTACAGTTGGTGTATTGTGTAACCCTGCACAGGTTCACCTACAGTATAGCTACCTGAAGCCAGGTGTTTGTCTGCTTCCTCTGATCCTATTAATAGCACAGGCACTCTTGAAGTATTTGCAGTTAGTGTACTGTGTACCCTGTACAGTTGCACCTACAGTATAGCTACCTGAAGCCAGGTGCTTGTGTAGGCTCTTCAAGTATTTACAGTTAGTGTACTGTGTACCATGCACAGTTGCACCTACATTATAGCTACATGAAGCCAGGTGCTTGTGTGCTTCTTCTGATCCTATTAATAGCACAGGCAGGCTCTTGAAGTATTTCCAGTTAGTGTACTGTGTACCCTGCACAGTTGCACCTACAGTATTGCTACCTGAAGCCAGGTGCTTGTGTAGACTCTTAAAGTACTTCCAGTTAGTGTACTGTGTACCCTGCACAGTTGCAACTACAGTATAGCTACCTGAAGCCAGGTGCTTGTGTGCTTCTTCTGATCATATTAATAGCACAGGCACTCTTGAAGTATTTCCAGTTAGTGTACTGTGTAACCCTGCACAGTTGTACCTACAGCATAGCTACCTGAAGCCAGGTGCTTGTGTGCTTCTTCTGATCTTAATAATAGCACAGGCAGGCTCTTGAAGTATTTCCAGTTAGTGTACTGTGTAACCCTGCACAGTTGCACCTACAGTATAGCTACCTGAAGCCAGGTGCTTGTGTAGGCTCTTGAAGTATTTACAGTTGGTGTATTGTGTAACCCTGCACAGTTGCACCTACAGTATAGCTACCTGAAGCCAGGTGTTTGTCTGCTTCCTCTGATCCTATTAATAGCACAGGCACTCTTGAAGTATTTGCAGTTAGTGTACTGTGTACCCTGTACAGTTGCACCTACAGTATAGCTACCTGAAGCCAGGTGCTTGTG
Source organism: Lithobates septentrionalis (assembly GCA_037952835.1). Taxonomy (NCBI): domain Eukaryota; kingdom Metazoa; phylum Chordata; class Amphibia; order Anura; family Ranidae; genus Lithobates; species Lithobates septentrionalis. The sequence goes on from JBBDGP010000149.1 coordinate 5,703,635, forward strand.
TAGGCTCTTCAAGTATTTACAGTTAGTGTACTGTGTACCGTGCACAGTTGCACCTACATTATAGCTACATGAAGCCAGGTGCTTGTGTGCTTCTTCTGATCCTATTAATAGCACAGGCAGGCTCTTGAAGTATTTCCAGTTAGTGTACGGTGTACCCTGCACAGTTGCACCTACAGTATTGCTACCTGAAGCCAGGTGCTTGTGTAGACTCTTAAAGTACTTCCAGTTAGTGTACTGTGTACCCTGCACAGTTGCAACTACAGTATAGCTACCTGAAGCCAGGTGCTTGTGTAGGCTCTTGAAGTATTTACAGTTGGTGTACTGTGTAACCCTGCACAGTTGCACCTACAGTATAGCTACCTGAAGCCAGGTGCTTGTGTAGGCTCTTGAAGTATTTACAGTTGGTGTATTGTGTAACCCTGCACAGGTTCACCTACAGTATAGCTACCTGAAGCCAGGTGTTTGTCTGCTTCCTCTGATCCTATTAATAGCAAAGGCACTCTTGAAGTATTTGCAGTTAGTGTACTGTGTACCCTGTACAGTTGCACCTACAGTATAGCTACCTGAAGCCAGGTGCTTGTGTAGGCTCTTCAAGTATTTACAGTTAGTGTACTGTGTACCGTGCACAGTTGCACCTACATTATAGCTACATGAAGCCAGGTGCTTGTGTGCTTCTTCTGATCCTATTAATAGCACAGGCAGGCTCTTGAAGTATTTCCAGTTAGTGTACGGTGTACCCTGCACAGTTGCACCTACAGTATTGCTACCTGAAGCCAGGTGCTTGTGTAGACTCTTAAAGTACTTCCAGTTAGTGTACTGTGTACCCTGCACAGTTGCAACTACAGTATAGCTACCTGAAGCCAGGTGCTTGTGTAGGCTCTTGAAGTATTTACAGTTGGTGTACTGTGTAACCCTGCACAGTTGCACCTACAGTATAGCTACTTGAAGCCAGGTGTTTGTCTGCTTCCTCTGATCCTATTAATAGCACAGGCACTCTTGAAGTATTTGCAGTTAGTGTACTGTGTACCCTGCACAGTTGCACCTACAGTATAGCTACCTGCAGCCAGGTGCTTGTGTAGGCACTTGCAGTATTTACAGTTAGTGTACTGTGTACCCTACACAGTTGCACCTACATTATAGCTACCTGAAGCCAGGTGCTTGTGTAGGGTCTTGAAGTACTTCCAGTTAGTGTACTGTGTAACCCTGCACAGTTGTACCTACAGCATAGCTACCTGAATTCAGGTGCTTGTGTGCTTCTTCTGATCCTAATAATAGCACAGGCAGGCTCTTGAAGTATTTCCAGTTAGTGTACTGTGTACCCTGCACAATTGCTCCTACAGTATAGCTACCTGAAGCCAGGTGCTTGTGTAGGCACTTGCAGTATTTACAGTTAGTGTACTGTGTACCCTACACATTTGCACCTACAGTATAGCTACCTGAAGCCAGGTGCTTGTGTAGGGTCTTGAAGTAATTTCAGTTAGTGTACTGTGTACCCTGCAAAGTTGCACCTACAGTATAGCTACCTGAAGCCAGGTGCTTGTGTGCTTCTTCTGATCCTATTAATAGCACAGGCAGGCTCTTGAAGTATTTCCAGTTAGTGTACTGTGTACCCTGTACAGTTGCACCTACAGTATAGCTACGTGAAGCCAGGTGCTTGTGTAGGCTCTTCAAGTATTTACAGTTAGTGTACTGTGTACCGTGCACAGTTGCACCTACATTATAGCTACATGAAGCCAGGTGCTTGTGTGCTTCTTCTGATCCTATTAATAGCACAGGCAGGCTCTTGAAGTATTTCCAGTTAGTGTACTGTGTACCCTGCACAGTTGCACCTACAGTATTGCTACCTGAAGCCAGGTGCTTGTGTAGACTCTTAAAGTACTTCCAGTTAGTGTACTGTGTACCCTGCACAGTTGCAACTACAGTATAGCTACCTGAAGCCAGGTGCTTGTGTGCTTCTTCTGATCATATTAATAGCACAGGCACTCTTAAAGTATTTCCAGTTAGTGTACTGTGTAACCCTGCACAGTTGTACCTACAGCATAGCTACCTGAAGCCAGGTGCTTGTGTGCTTCTTCTGATCTTAATAATAGCACAGGCAGGCTCTTGAAGTATTTCCTGTTAGTGTACTGTGTAACCCTGCACAGTTGCACCTACAGTATAGCTACCTGAAGCCAGGTGCTTGTGTAGGCTCTTGAAGTATTTACAGTTGGTGTATTGTGTAACCCTGCACAGTTGCACCTACAGTATAGCTACCTGAAGCCAGGTGTTTGTCTGCTTCCTCTGATCCTATTAATAGCACAGGCACTCTTGAAGTATTTGCAGTTAGTGTACTGTGTACCCTGTACAGTTGCACCTACAGTATAGCTACCTGAAGCCAGGTGCTTGTGTAGGCTCTTCAAGTATTTACAGTTAGTGTACTGTGTACCGTGCACAGTTGCACCTACATTATAGCTACATGAAGCCAGGTGCTTGTGTGCTTCTTCTGATCCTATTAATAGCACAGGCAGGCTCTTGAAGTATTTCCAGTTAGTGTACGGTGTACCCTGCACAGTTGCACCTACAGTATTGCTACCTGAAGCCAGGTGCTTGTGTAGACTCTTAAAGTACTTCCAGTTAGTGTACTGTGTACCCTGCACAGTTGCAACTACAGTATAGCTACCTGAAGCCAGGTGCTTGTGTGCTTCTTCTGATCATATTAATAGCACAGGCACTCTTGAAGTATTTCCAGTTAGTGTACTGTGTAACCCTGCACAGTTCTACCTACAGCATAGCTACCTGAAGCCAGGTGCTTGTGTGCTTCTTCTGATCTTAATAATAGCACAGGCAGGCTCTTGAAGTATTTCCAGTTAGTGTACTGTGTAACCCTGCACAGTTGCACCCACAGTATAGCTACCTGAAGCCAGGTGCTTGTTTAGGCTCTTGAAGTATTTACAGTTGGTGTATTGTGTAACCCTGCACAGTTGCACCTACAGTATAGCTACCTGAAGCCAGGTGTTTGTCTGCTTCCTCTGATCCTATTAATAGCACAGGCACTCTTGAAGTATTTGCAGTTAGTGTACTGTGTACCCTGCACAGTTGCACCTACAGTATAGCTACCTGCAGCCAGGTGCTTGTGTAGGCACTTGCAGTATTTACAGTTAGTGTACTGTGTACCCTACACAGTTGCACCTACATTATAGCTACCTGAAGCCAGGTGCTTGTGTAGGGTCTTGAAGTACTTCCAGTTAGTGTACTGTGTAACCCTGCACAGTTGTACCTACAGCATAGCTACCTGAATTCAGGTGCTTGTGTGCTTCTTCTGATCCTAATAATAGCACAGGCAGGCTCTTGAAGTATTTCCAGTTAGTGTACTGTGTACCCTGCACAATTGCTCCTACAGTATAGCTACCTGAAGCCAGGTGCTTGTGTAGGCACTTGCAGTATTTACAGTTAGTGTACTGTGTACCCTACACAGTTGCACCTACAGTATAGCTACCTGAAGCCAGGTGCTTGTGTAGGGTCTTGAAGTACTTTCAGTTAGTGTACTGTGTACCCTGCAAAGTTGCACCTACAGTATAGCTACCTGAAGCCAGGTGCTTGTGTGCTTCTTCTGATCCTATTAATAGCACAGGCAGGCTCTTGAAGTATTTCCAGTTAGTGTACTGTGTACCCTGTACAGTTGCACCTACAGTATAGCTACCTGAAGCCAGGTGCTTGTGTAGGCTCTTCAAGTATTTACAGTTAGTGTACTGTGTACCGTGCACAGTTGCACCTACATTATAGCTACATGAAGCCAGGTGCTTGTGTGCTTCTTCTGATCCTATTAATAGCACAGGCAGGCTCTTGAAGTATTTCCAGTTAGTGTACTGTGTACCCTGCACAGTTGCACCTACAGTATAGCTACCTGAAGCCAGGTGCTTGTGTGCTTCTTCTGATCCTATTACTATCACAGACAGGCTCTTGAATTATTTCCAGTTAGTGTACTGTTTAACCCTGCACAGTTGCACCTACAGTATAGCTACCTGAAGCCAGGTGCTTGTGTGCTTCCTCTGATCCTATTTATAGCACAGGCAGGCTCTTGAATTATTTACAGTTAGTGTACTGTGTACCCTGCACAGTTGCACCTACAGTATAGCAACCTAAAGCCAGGTGCTTGTGTAGGCTCTTGAAGTATTAACAGTTATAGGGCGTACACACGGTCGGACTTTGTTCGGACATTCCGACAACAAAATCCTAGGATTTTTTCCGACGGATGTTGGCTCAAACTTATTTTGTCTACACACGGTCGCCCAAAGTTGTCGGAAAATCCGATCGTTCTAAACGCGGTGACGTAAAACACGTACGTCGGGACTATACACAGGGCAGTGGCCAATAGCTTTCATCTCTTTATTTATTCTGAGCATGCGTGGCACTTTGTCCGTCGGATTTGTGTACACACGATCGGAATTTCCGACAACGGATTTTGTTGTCGGAAAATTTTATCTCCTGCTCTCCAACTTTGTGTGTCGGAAAATCTGATGGAAAATGTCCGATGGAGCCCACACACGGTCGGAATTTCTGACAACACTGTCCGATCGGACATTTTCCATCAGAAAATCCAACCGTGTGTATGGGGCATTAGTGTACTGTGTAACCCTGCACAGATGCACCTACAGCATAGCTACCTGAAGGCAGGTGCTTGTGTAGGCTCTTGAAGTATTTCCAGTTAGTGTACTGTGTACCCTGCACAGTTGCATCTACAGTATAGCGACCTGAAGCCAGGTGCTTGTGTGCTTCCTCTGATCATATTAATAGCACAGGCAGGCTCTTGAAGTATGTCCAGTTAGTGTACTGTGTACCCTGCACAGTTGCACCTACAGCATAGCTACCTGAAGCCAGGTGCTTGTGTGCTTCTTCTGATCCTATTAATAGCACAGGCAGGCTCTTGAAGTATTTCCAGTTAGTGTACTGTGTACCCTGCACAGTTGCACCTACAGTATAGCTATCTTAAGCCAGGTGCTTGTGTAGGCTCCTGAAGTATTTCCAGTTAGTGTACTGTGTACCCTGCACAATTGCACCTACAGTGTAGCTACCTGAAGTCAGGTGCTTGTGTGCTTCTTCTGATTCTTTTAATAGCACAGGCAGGCTCTTAAAGTATTTCCACTTATTGTACTGTGTACCCTGCACAGTTGCACCTATAGTATAGTTACCTGAAGCCAGGTGCTTGTGAAGGCTCTTGAAGTATTTACAGTTAGTGTACTGTGTACCCTGCACAGTTGCACCTACAGCATAGCTACCTGAAGCCAGGTGTTTGTCTGCTTCCTCTGATCCTATTAATAGCACAGGCACTCTTGAAGTATTTGCAGTTAGTGTACTGTGTACCCTGCACAGTTGCACCTACAGTATAGTTACCTGCAGCCAGGTGCTTGTGTAGGCACTTGAAGTATTTCCAGTTAGTGTACTGTGTACCCTACACAGTTGCACCTACAGTATAGCTACCTGAAGCCAGGTGCTTGTGTAGGGTCTTGAAGTATTTACAGTTAGTGTACTGTGTACCCTGCACAGTTGCAACTACAGTATAGCTACCTGAGGCCAGGTGCTTGTGTGCTTCTGCTGATCCTATTAATAGCACAGGCAGGCTCTTGAAGTATTTCCAGTTAGTGTACTGTGTAACCCTGCACAGTTGTACCTACAGCATAGCTACCTGAAGCCAGGTGCTTGTGTGCTTCTTCTGATCCTAATAATAGCACAGGCAGGCTCTTGAAGTATTTCCAATTAGTGTACTGTGTACCCTGCACAGTTGCACCTACAGTATCGCTACCTGAAGACAGGTGCTTGTGTAGGCTCTTGAAGTACTTCCAGTTAGTGTACTGTCTGCCCTGCACAGTTTCACCTACAGTATAGCTACCTGAAGCCAGGTGCTTGTGAAGGCTCTTGAAGTATTTACAGTTGGTGTATTGTGTAACCCTGCACAGTTGCACCTACAGTATAGCTACCTGAAGCCAGGTGTTTGTCTGCTTCCTCTGATCCTATTAATAGCACAGGCACTCTTGAAGTATTTGCAGTTAGTGTACTGTGTACCCTGCACAGTTGCACCTACAATATAGCTACCTGCAGCCAGGTGCTTGTGTAGGCACTTGCAGTATTTACAGTTAGTGTACTGTGTACCCTACACAGTTGCACCTACATTATAGCTACCTGAAGCCAGGTGCTTGTGTAGGGTCTTGAAGTACTTCCAGTTAGTGTACTGTGTAACCCTGCACAGTTGTACCTACAGCATAGCTACCTGAATTCAGGTGCTTGTGTGCTTCTTCTGATCCTAATAATAGCACAGGCAGGCTCTTGAAGTATTTCCAGTTAGTGTACTGTGTACCCTGCACAATTGCTCCTACAGTATAGCTACCTGAAGCCAGGTGCTTGTGTAGGCACTTGCAGTATTTACAGTTAGTGTACTGTGTACCCTACACAGTTGCACCTACAGTATAGCTACCTGAAGCCAGGTGCTTGTGTAGGGTCTTGAAGTACTTTCAGTTAGTGTACTGTGTACCCTGCAAAGTTGCACCTACAGTATAGCTACCTGAAGCCAGGTGCTTGTGTGCTTCTTCTGATCCTATTAATAGCACAGGCAGGCTCTTGAAGTATTTCCAGTTAGTGTACTGTGTACCCTGTACAGTTGCACCTACAGTATAGCTACCTGAAGCCAGGTGCTTGTGTAGGCTCTTCAAGTATTTACAGTTAGTGTACTGTGTACCGTGCACAGTTGCACCTACATTATAGCTACATGAAGCCAGGTGCTTGTGTGCTTCTTCTGATCCTATTAATAGCACAGGCAGGCTCTTGAAGTATTTCCAGTTAGTGTACTGTGTACCCTGCACAGTTGCACATACAGTATAGCTACCTGAAGCCAGGTGCTTGTGTGCTTCTTCTGATCCTATTACTATCACAGACAGACTCTTGAATTATTTCCAGTTAGTGTACTGTTTAACCCTGCACAGCTGCACCTACAGTATAGCTACCTGAAGCCAGGTGCTTGTGTGCTTCCTCTGATCCTATTTATAGCACAGGCAGGCTCTTGAATTATTTACAGTTAGTGTACTGTGTACCCTGCACAGTTGCACCTACAGTATAGCAACCTAAAGCCAGGTGCTTGTGTAGGCTCTTGAAGTATTAACAGTTATAGGGCGTACACACGGTCGGACTTTGTTCGGACATTCCGACAACAAAATCCTAGGATTTTTTCCGACGGATGTTGGCTCAAACTTATTTTGTCTACACACGGTCGCCCAAAGTTGTCGGAAAATCCGATCGTTCTAAACGCGGTGACGTAAAACACGTACGTCGGGACTATACACAGGGCAGTGGCCAATAGCTTTCATCTCTTTATTTATTCTGAGCATGCGTGGCACTTTGTCCGTCGGATTTGTGTACACACGATCGGAATTTCCGACAACGGATTTTGTTGTCGGAAAATTTTATCTCCTGCTCTCCAACTTTGTGTGTCGGAAAATCTGATGGAAAATGTCCGATGGAGCCCACACACGGTCGGAATTTCTGACAACACTGTCCGATCGGACATTTTCCATCAGAAAATCCAACCGTGTGTACGGGGCATTAGTGTACTGTGTAACCCTGCACAGATGCACCTACAGCATAGCTACCTGAAGGCAGGTGCTTGTGTAGGCTCTTGAAGTATTTCCAGTTAGTGTACTGTGTACCCTGCACAGTTGCATCTACAGTATAGCGACCTGAAGCCAGGTGCTTGTGTGCTTCCTCTGATCATATTAATAGCACAGGCAGGCTCTTGAAGTATGTCCAGTTAGTGTACTGTGTACCCTGCACAGTTGCACCTACAGCATAGCTACCTGAAGCCAGGTGCTTGTGTGCTTCTTCTGATCCTATTAATAGCACAGGCAGGCTCTTGAAGTATTTCCAGTTAGTGTACTGTGTACCCTGCACAGTTGCACCTATAGTATAGCTACCTGAAGACAAGTGCTTGAGTAGGATCTTGAAGTATTTTTGTTAGTGTACTATGCACCCTGCACAATTGCACCTACAGTGTAGCTATCTTAAGCCAGGTGCTTGTGTAGGCTCCTGAAGTATTTCCAGTTAGTGTACTGTGTACCCTGCACAATTGCACCTACAGTGTAGCTACCTGAAGTCAGGTGCTTGTGTGCTTCTTCTGATTCTTTAATAGCACAGGCAGGCTCTTAAAGTATTTCCACTTATTGTACTGTGTACCCTGCACAGTTGCACCTATAGTATAGTTACCTGAAGCCAGGTGCTTGTGAAGGCTCTTGAAGTATTTACAGTTAGTGTACTGTGTACCCTGCACAGTTGCACCTACAGCATAGCTACCTGAAGCCAGGTGTTTGTCTGCTTCCTCTGATCCTATTAATAGCACAGGCACTCTTGAAGTATTTGCAGTTAGTGTACTGTGTACCCTGCACAGTTGCACCTACAGTATAGTTACCTGCAGCCAGGTGCTTGTGTAGGCACTTGAAGTATTTCCAGTTAGTGTACTGTGTACCCTACACAGTTGCACCTACAGTATAGCTACCTGAAGCCAGGTGCTTGTGTAGGGTCTTGAAGTACTTCCAGTTAGTGTACTGTGTACCCTGCACAGTTGCAACTACAGTATAGCTATCTGAGGCCAGGTGCTTGTGTGCTTCTGCTGATCCTATTAATAGCACAGGCAGGCTCTTGAAGTATTTCCAGTTAGTGTACTGTGTAACCCTGCACAGTTGTACCTACAGCATAGCTACCTGAAGCCAGGTGCTTGTGTGCTTCTTCTGATCCTAATAATAGCACAGGCAGGCTCTTGAAGTATTTCCAATTAGTGTACTGTGTACCCTGCACAGTTGCACCTACAGTATCGCTACCTGAAGACAGGTGCTTGTGTAGGCTCTTGAAGTACTTCCAGTTAGTGTACTGTCTGCCCTGCACAGTTTCACCTACAGTATAGCTACCTGAAGCCAGGTGCTTGTGTAGGCTCTTGAAGTATTTACAGTTGGTCTATTGTGTAACCCTGCACAGTTGCACCTACAGTATAGCTACCTGAAGCCAGGTGTTTGTCTGCTTCCTCTGATCCTATTAATAGCACAGGCACTCTTGAAGTATTTGCAGTTAGTGTACTGTGTACCCTGCACAGTTGCACCTACAGTATAGCTACCTGCAGTCAGGTGCTTGTGTAGGCACTTGCAGTATTTACAGTTAGTGTACTGTGTACCCTACACAGTTGCACCTACATTATAGCTACCTGAAACCAAGTGCTTGTGTAGGGTCTTGAAGTACTTCCAGTTAGTGTACTGTGTAACCCTGCACAGTTGTACCTACAGCATAGCTACCTGAATTCAGGTGCTTGTGTGCTTCTTCTGATCCTAATAATAGCACAGGCAGGCTCTTGAAGTATTTCCAGTTAGTGTACTGTGTACCCTGCACAATTGCTCCTACAGTATAGCTACCTGAAGCCAGGTGCTTGTGTAGGCACTTGCAGTATTTACAGTTAGTGTACTGTGTACCCTACACAGTTGCACCTACAGTATAGCTACCTGAAGCCAGGTGCTTGTGTAGGGTCTTGAAGTACTTTCAGTTAGTGTACTGTGTACCCTGCAAAGTTGCACCTACAGTATAGCTACCTGAAGCCAGGTGCTTGTGTGCTTCTTCTGATCCTATTAATAGCACAGGCAGGCTCTTGAAGTATTTCCAGTTAGTGTACTGTGTACCCTGTACAGTTGCACCTACAGTATAGCTACCTGAAGCCAGGTGCTTGTGTAGGCTCTTCAAGTATTTACAGTTAGTGTACTGTGTACCGTGCACAGTTGCACCTACATTATAGCTACATGAAGCCAGGTGCTTGTGTGCTTCTTCTGATCCTATTAATAGCACAGGCAGGCTCTTGAAGTATTTCCAGTTAGTGTACTGTGTACCCTGCACAGTTGCACCTACAGTATAGCTACCTGAAGCCAGGTGCTTGTGTGCTTCTTCTGATCCTATTACTATCACAGACAGGCTCTTGAATTATTTCCAGTTAGTGTACTGTTTAACCCTGCACAGTTGCACCTACAGTATAGCTACCTGAAGCCAGGTGCTTGTGTGCTTCCTCTGATCCTATTTATAGCACAGGCAGGCTCTTGAATTATTTACAGTTAGTGTACTGTGTACCCTGCACAGTTGCACCTACAGTATAGCAACCTAAAGCCAGGTGCTTGTGTAGGCTCTTGAAGTATTAACAGTTATAGGGCGTACACACGGTCGGACTTTGTTCGGACATTCCGACAACAAAATCCTAGGATTTTTTCCGACGGATGTTGGCTCAAACTTATTTTGTCTACACACGGTCGCCCAAAGTTGTCGGAAAATCCGATCGTTCTAAACGCGGTGACGTAAAACACGTACGTCGGGACTATACACAGGGCAGTGGCCAATAGCTTTCATCTCTTTATTTATTCTGAGCATGCGTGGCACTTTGTCCGTCGGATTTGTGTACACACGATCGGAATTTCCGACAACGGATTTTGTTGTCGGAAAATTTTATCTCCTGCTCTCCAACTTTGTGTCGGAAAATCTGATGGAAAATGTCCGATGGAGCCCACACACGGTCGGAATTTCTGACAACACTGTCCGATCGGACATTTTCCATCAGAAAATCCAACCGTGTGTACGGGGCATTAGTGTACTGTGTAACCCTGCACAGATGCACCTACAGCATAGCTACCTGAAGGCAGGTGCTTGTGTAGGCTCTTGAAGTATTTCCAGTTAGTGTACTGTGTACCCTGCACAGTTGCATCTACAGTATAGCGACCTGAAGCCAGGTGCTTGTGTGCTTCCTCTGATCATATTAATAGCACAGGAGGCTCTTGAAGTATGTCCAGTTAGTGTACTGTGTACCCTGCACAGTTGCACCTACAGCATAGCTACCTGAAGCCAGGTGCTTGTGTGCTTCTTCTGATCCTATTAATAGCACAGGCAGGCTCTTGAAGTATTTCCAGTTAGTGTACTGTGTACCCTGCACAGTTGCACCTATAGTATAGCTACCTGAAGACAAGTGCTTGAGTAGGATCTTGAAGTATTTCTAGTTAGTGTACTATGCACCCTGCACAATTGCACCTACAGTGTAGCTATCTTAAGCCAGGTGCTTGTGTAGGCTCCTGAAGTATTTCCAGTTAGTGTACTGTGTACCCTGCACAATTGCACCTACAGTGTAGCTACCTGAAGTCAGGTGCTTGTGTGCTTCTTCTGATTCTTTTAATAGCACAGGCAGGCTCTTAAAGTATTTCCACTTATTGTACTGTGTACCCTGCACAGTTGCACCTATATTATAGTTACCTGAAGCCAGGTGCTTGTGAAGGCTCTTGAAGTATTTACAGTTAGTGTACTGTGTACCCTGCACAGTTGCAGCTACAGTATAGCTACCTGAAGCCAGGTGTTTGTCTGCTTCCTCTGATCCTATTAATAGCACAGGCACTCTTGAAGTATTTGCAGTTAGTGTACTGTGTACCCTGCACAGTTGCACCTACAGTATAGTTACCTGCAGCCAGGTGCTTGTGTAGGCACTTGAAGTATTTCCAGTTAGTGTACTGTGTACCCTACACAGTTGCACCTACAGTATAGCTACCTGAAGCCAGGTGCTTGTGTAGGGTCTTGAAGTACTTCCAGTTAGTGTACTGTGTACCCTGCACAGTTGCAACTACAGTATAGCTACCTGAGGCCAGGTGCTTGTGTGCTTCTGCTGATCCTATTAATAGCACAGGCAGGCTCTTGAAGTATTTCCAGTTAGTGTACTGTGTAACCCTGCACAGTTGTACCTACAGCATAGCTACCTGAAGCCAGGTGCTTGTGTGCTTCTTCTGATCCTAATAATAGCACAGGCAGGCTCTTGAAGTATTTCCAATTAGTGTACTGTGTACCCTGCACAGTTGCACCTACAGTATCGCTACCTGAAGACAGGTGCTTGTGTAGGCTCTTGAAGTACTTCCAGTTAGTGTACTGTCTGCCCTGCACAGTTTCACCTACAGTATAGCTACCTGAAGCCAGGTGCTTGTGTAGGCTCTTCAAGTATTTACAGTTAGTGTACTGTGTACCCTGCACAGTTGCACCTACATTATAGCTACGTGAAGCCAGGTGCTTGTGTGTTTCTTCTGATCCTATTAATAGCACGGGCAGGCTCTTAAAGTATTTTCAGTTAGTGTACTGTGTACCCTGCACAGTTGCACCTACAGTATAGCTACCTGCAGCCAGGTGCTTGTGTAGGCACTTGAAGTATTAACAGTTAGTGTACTGTGTACCTTACACAGTTGCACCTACAGTATAGCTACACAACGCCAGGTGCTTGTGTAGGCTCTTGAAGTATTTTTAGTTAGTGTACTGTGTACCCTGCACAGTTACACCTACAGTATAGCTACCTGAAGCCAGGTGCTTGTGTGCTTCTTCTGATCTTATTATTAGCACAGGCAGGCTCTTGAAATATTTCCAGTTAGTGTACTGTGTACCCTGCACAGTTGCACCTACAGTATCGCTACCTGAAGACAGGTGCTTGTGTAGGCTCTTAAAGTACTTCCAGTTAGTGTACTGTGTGCCCTGCACAGTTTCACCTACAGTATAGCTACCTGAAGCCAGGTGCTTGTGTGCTTCGTCTGATCCTATTAATAGCACAGGCAGGCTCTTGAAGTATTTCCAGTTAGTGTACTGTGCACCCTGCACAGTTGAACCTACAGTATAGCTACCTGAAGCCAGGTGCTTGTGTAGGCTCTTCAAGTATTTACAGTTAGTGTACTGTGTACCCTGCACAGTTGCACCTACATTATAGCTAGGGTTGTCCCGATACCGATACTAGTATCGGTATCGGCACCGATACCGAGCATTTGCCCAAGTACTTGTACTCGGGCAAATGCTCCCGATGCTTTCCCCGATACCTAAACAGTCAGCGGTGATCGGCGTGTGGGGGAGTTACAAGCTTCTCCCCCCGCGGCTTTCAGCTGCTTTAGTGACACAGCGGTGATCGGTGCTTGTAACTCCCCCACACACGATCACCGCTGACTGTCACCTCATCCCCCTTAGTCCCCCTCCATTCCTCTGTCCCCCTCCGCTGTCCTGCTCCATTGCATTGTCCCCCCCCGCTGTCCTCCTTCTTTGCTCTGTCCCCCTCCACTGTCCCCATCCGTTCCTCTGTCCCCCTCCGCTGTCCCCATGCGTTCCTCTGTCCCCCTCCGCTGTCCTCCTCTGTTGCATTGTCCCCCTCCGCTGTCCTCCTTCTTTGCTGTGTCCCCCTCCGCTGTCCTCCTCTGTTGCATTGTTCCCCTCCGCTGTCCTCCTTCTTTTCTCTGTCCCCCTCCGCTGTCCCCATCCGTTCCTCTGTTCCCCTCCGCTGTCCCCATGCGTTCCTCTGTCCCCCTCCGCTGTCCTCCTCTGTTGCATTGTCCCCCTCCGCTGTCCTCCTTCTTTGCTGTGTCCCCCCCGCTGTCCTCCTCCGTTGCATTGTCCCCCTCCGCTGTCCTCCTTCTTTGCTGTGTCCCGCCCGCTGTCCTCCTTCTTTGCTGTGTCCCGCCCGCTGTCCTCCTTCTTTGCTCTGTCCCCCTCCGCTGTCCCCATCCGTTCCTCTGCCCCCCTCCGCTGTCCCCATGCGTTCCTCTGTCCCCCTCCGCTGTCCCCATGCGTTCCTCTGTCCCCCTCCGCTGTGCCCATCCGTTCGGGCTTTCCGTTGTCCCCCTCTCTCTTCCTCTGTCCCCTCCGTTCTGCTGTCTCTCCACTGTGTGTATGGATAGAGTCAGCTGACTCTGTCCATTCACATAACTGAAACATTGTAATCTCCTGTGATTACAATGTGTCAGTTTATGAATGGAGAGGAGCCGCTGTCTTCTCTCCATTCATTCTCAGTGCAGCTGAGGCTGCAGAGAAAGGGACTGGGGAATCTCTATCCTCTGTCTCTTTCTCTGTCTCAAGGGGGAGATATCAGAGGTCTGTTAAGACCCCTGATATCTCACCAAAGCCCCCCAAAAGGGCTGATTAAAAAAAAAAAACACACACATAGTGCAATAAAGAATAAAAAAAAAAAAAAATTGTAAAAAATAATAAATGTAAATGAAAAAGCAAAAAGAACAAAAACACACACACAGACACCGTTCACTATACCCCCATCCCCCCCCCCCCCAACCCCCCCCCCCTCAAAAAAAAAACTGTCACGTGACATTAAAAAAAAGTATCGGTAATCGGTATCGGCGAGTACTTGAAAAAAAAGTATCGGTACTTGTACTCGGTCCTAAAAAAGTGGTATCAGGACAACCCTAATTATAGCTACATGAAGCCAGGTGCTTGTCTGCTTCTTCTGATCCTATTAATTGCACAGGCAGGCTCTTGAAGTATTTCCAGTTGGTGTACTGTGTACCCTGCACAGTTGCACCTACAGTATAGCTACCTGAAGCCAAGTGCTTGTGTGGGCTCTTGAAGCATTTACAGTAATTGTACTGTGTAACCCTGCACAGTTGCACCTACAGTATAGCTACCTGAAGCCAGGTGCTTGTGTGCTTCTTCTGATCCTATTAGTAGCACAGGCAGGCTCTTGAAGTATTTCCAGTTAGTGTACTGTCTGCCTTGCACAGTTTCACCTACAGTATAGCTACCTGAAGCTAGGTGCTTGTGTGCTTCTTCTGATCCTATTAATAGCACGGGCAGGCTCTTAAAGTATTTTTAGTTAGTGTACTGTGTACCCTGCACAGTTGCACCTACAGTATAGCTACCTGCAGCCAGGTGCTTGTGTAGGAACTTGAAGTATTTACAGTTAGTGTACTGTGTACCCTACACAGTTGCACCTACAGTATAGCTACATGAAGCCAGGTGCTTGTGTAGGCTCTTGAAGTATTTCCAGTTAGTGTACTGTGTACCCTGCACAGTTACACCTACAGTATAGCTATCTGAAGCCAGGTGCTTGTGTGCTTCTTCTGATCCTATTAATAGCACAGGCAGGCTCTTGAAGTATTTCCAGTTAGTGTACTGTGTACCCTGTACAGTTGCACCTACAGTATCGCTACCTGAAGACAGGTGCTTGTGTAGGCTCTTGAAGTACTTCCAGTTAGTGTACTGTGTTACCTGCACAGTTGCACCTACAGTATAGCTACCTGAAGCCAGGTGCTTGTGTGCTTCTTCTGATCCTATTAAAAGCACAGTCAGGCTCTTGAAGTATTTCCAGTTATTGTACTGTGTACCCTGCACAGTTGCACCTACAGTATAGCTACCTGAAGCCAGGTGCTTGTGTGCTTCTTCTGATCCTATTAATAGCACAGGCAGGCTCTTGAAGTATTTCCATTTAGTTTACTGTGTACCCTGCACAGTTGCACCTACAGTATAGCTACCTGAAGACAAGTGCTTGTGTAGGATCTTGAAGTATTTCCAGTTAGTGTACTGTGCACCCGGCACAGTTGCACCTAGAGTATAGGAACCTGAAGCCAGGTGCTTGTGTGCTTCTTCTGATCCTATTAATAGCACAGGCAGGCTCTTGAAGTAACTCCAGTTAGTGTACTGTATACCCTTCACAGTTGCACTTACAGTATAGCTACCTTAAGCCAGGTGCTTGTATCGGCTCTTGAAGTTTTTCCAGTTAGTGTAATGTGTACCCTGCACAGTTTTACCGACAGTATAGCTACCTGAAGCCAGGTGCTTGTGTAGGGTCTTGAAGTACTTCCAGTTAGTGTACTGTGTACCCTGCACAGTTGCAACTACAGTATAGCTACCTGAAGCCAGGTGCTTGTGTGCTTCTTCTGATCCTATTAATAGCACAGGCAGGCTCTTGAAGTATTTCCAGTTAGTGTACTGTGTAACCCTGCACAGTTGTACCTACAGCATAGCTACCTGAAGCCAGGTGCTTGTGTGCTTCTTCTGATCCTAATAATAGCACAGGCAGGCTCTTGAAGTATTTCCAGTTAGTGTACTGTGTAACCTGCACAGTTTCAACTACAGTATAGCTACCTGAAGCCAGGTGCTTGTGTAGGCTCTTGAAGTACTTCCAGTTAGTTTACTGTGTACCCTGCACAGTTGCACCTACAGTATACCTACCTGAAGCCAGGTGCTTGTGTGCTTCTTCTGATCCTATTAATAGCACAGTAAGGCTCTTGAAGTATTTCCAGTTTGTGTACTGTGTACCCTGCACAGTTGAACCTACATTATAGCTACCTGAAGCCAAGTGCTTGTGTGCTTCTTCTGATCCTATTAATAGCACAGGCAGGCTCTTGAAGTATTTCCAGTTAGTGTACTGTGTACCCTGCACAGGTGCACCTACAGTATAGCTACCTGAAGCCAGGTGCTTGTGTGCTTCCTCTGATCCTATTAATAGCACAGGCACTCTTGAAGTATTTGCAGTTAGTGTACTGTGTACCCTGCACAGTTGCACCTACAGTATAGCTACCTGCAGCCAGGTGCTTGTGTAGGCACTTGAAGTATTTACAGATAGTGTACTGTGTACCCTACACAGTTGCACCTACAGTATAGCTACCTGAAGCCAGGTGCTTGTGTAGGGTCTTGAAGTACCTACAGTTAGTGTACTGTGTACCCTACACAGTTGCAACTACAGTATAGCTACCCAATGCCAGATGCTTGTGTGCTTCTTCTGATCCTATTAATAGCACAGGCAGGCTCTTGAAGTATTTCCAGTTAGTGTACTGTGTAACCCTGCACAGTTGTACCTACAGCATAGCTACCTGAAGCCCAGTTGCTTGTGTGCTTCTTCTGATCCTAATAATAGCACGGGCAGGCTCTTAAAGTATTTACAATTAGTGTACTGTGTACCCTACACAGTTGCACCTACAGTATAGCTACATGAAGCCAGGTGCTTGTGTAGGCTCTTGAAGTATTTACAGTTAGTGTACTGTGTACCCTGCACAGTTACACCTACAGTATAGCTACCTGAAACCAGGTGCTTGTGGGCTTCTTCTGATCCTATTAATAGCACAGGCAGGCTCTTGAAGTATTTCCAGTTAGTGTACTGTGTACCCTGCACAGTTGCACCTACAGTATCACTACCTGAAGACAGGTGCTTGTGTAGGCTCTTGAAGTACTTCCAGTTAGTGTACTGTGTACCCTACACATTTGCACCTACAGTATAGCTACCTGAAGCCAGGTGCTTGTGTAGGGTCTTGAAGTACTTTCAGTTAGTGTACTGTGTACCCTGCTAAGTTGCACCTACAGTATAGCTACCTGAAGCCAGGTGCTTGTGTGCTTCTTCTGATCCTATTAATAGCACAGGCAGGCTCTTGAAGTATTTCCAGTTAGTGTACTGTGTACCCTGTACAGTTGCACCTACAGTATAGCTACCTGAAGCCAGGTGCTTATGTAGGCTCTTCAAGTATTTACAGTTAGTGTACTGTGTACCCTGCACAGTTGCACCTACATTATAGCTACATGAAGCCTGGTGCTTCTGTGCTTCTTCTGATCATATTAATGGCACAGGCAGGCTATTGAAGTATTTCCAGTTAGTGTACTGTTTAACCCTGCACAGTTGCACCTACAGTATAGCTACCTGAAGCCAGGTGATGTGTGCTTCCTCTGATCCTATTTATAGCACAGGCAGGCTCTTGAATTATTTACAGTTAGTGTACTGTGTACCCTGCACAGTTGCACCTACAGTATAGCAACTTAAAGCCAGGTGCTTGTGTAGGCTCTTGAAGTATTAACAGGTAGTGCACTGTGTAACCCTGCACAGTTGCACCTACAGTATAGCTACCTGAAGGCAGGTGCTTGTGTAGGCTCTTGAAGTATTTACAGTTAGTGTACTGTGTACCCTGCACAGTTGCACCTACAGTATAGCTACCTGAAGCCAGGTGCTTGTGTGCTTCCTCTGATCATATTAATAGCACAGGCAGGCTCTTGAAGTATTTCCAGTTAGTGTACTGTGTACCCTGCACAGTTGCACCTACAGTATATCTACCTGAAGCCAGGTGTTTGTCTGCTTCTTCTGATCCTATTAATAGCACAGGCAGGCTCTTGAAGTATTTACAGTTAGTGTACTGTGTACCCTGCACAGTTGCACCTACAGTATAGCTACCTTAAGCCAGGTGCTTGTGTAGGCTCTTGAAGTATTTCCAGTTAGTGTACTGTGTACCCTGCACAATTGCACCTACAGTGTAGCTACCTGAAGCCAGGTGTTTGTCTGCTTCCTCTGATCCTATTAATAGCACAGGCACTCTTGAAGTATTTGCAGTTAGTGTACTGTGTACCCTGCACAGTTGCACCTACAGTATAGTTACCTGCAGCCAGGTGCTTGTGTAGGCACTTGATGTATTTCCAGTTAGTGTACTGTGTACCCTACACAGTTGCTCCTACAGTATAGCTACCTGAAGCCAGCTGCTTGTGTAGGGTCTTGACGTACTTCCAGTTAGTGTACTGTGTACCCTGCACAGTTGCAACTACAGTATAGATACCTGAAGCCAGGTGCTTGTGTGCTTCTTCTGATCCTATTAATAGCACAGGCAGGCTCTTGAAGTATTTCCAGTTTGTGTACTGTGTAACCCTATACAGTTGCACCTACAGTATAGCTACATGAAGCCAGGTGATTGTGTAGGCTCTTGAAGTATTTCCAGTTAGTGTACTGTGTATCCTGCACAGTTACACCTACAGTATAGCTACCTGAAGCCAGGTGCTTGTGTGCTTCTTCTGATCCTATTAATAGCACAGGCAGGCTCTTGAAGTATTTCCAGTTAGTGTACTGTGTACCCTGCACAGTTGCACCTACAGTATCACTACCTGAAGACAGGTGCTTATGTAGGCTCTTGAAGTACTTCCAGTTAGTGTACTGTGTGCCCTGCACAGTTTCACCTACAGTATAGCTACCTGAAGCCAGGTGCTTGTGTGCTTCTTCTGATCCTATTAATAGCACAGGCAGGCTCTTGAAGTATTTCCAGTTAGTGTACTGTGTACCCTGCACAGTTGCACCTACAGTATCACTACCTGAAGACAGGTGCTTGTGTAGGCTCTTGAAGTACTTCCAGTTAGTGTACTGTGTACCCTGCACAGTTGCACCTACATTATAGCTACATGAAGCCAGGTGCTTGTGTGCTTCTTCTGATCATATTAATGGCACAGGCAGGCTCTTGAAGTATTTCCAGTTAGTGTACTGTTTAACCCTGCACAGTTGCACCTACAGTATAGCTACCTGAAGCCAGGTGCTTGTGTGCTTCCTCTGATCCTATTTATAGCACAGGCAGGCTCTTGAATTATTTACAGTTAGTGTACTGTGTACCCTGCACAGTTGCACCTACAGTATAGCAACTTAAAGCCAGGTGCTTGTGTAGGCTCTTGAAGTATTAACAGGTAGTGCACTGTGTAACCCTGCACAGTTGCACCTACAGTATAGCTACCTGAAGGCAGGTGCTTGTGTAGGCTCTTGAAGTATTTCCAGTTAGTGTACTGTGTACCCTGCACAGTTGCACCTACAGTGTAGCTACCTGAAGCCAGGTGCTTGTGTTTTCTTCTGATCCTTTTAATAGCACAGGCAGGCTCTTAAAGTATTTCCAGTTATTGTACTGTGTACCCTGCACAGTTGCACCTATAGTATAGTTACCTGACGCGAGGTGCTTGTGAAGGCTTTTGAAGTATTTACAGTTAGTGTACTGTGTAACCCTGCACAGTTGCACCTACAGTATAGCTACCTGAAGCCAGGTGTTTGTTTAGGGTCTTGACGTACTTCCAGTTAGTGTACTGTGTACCATGCACAGTTGCAACTACAGTATAGATACCTGAAGCCAGGTGCTTGTGTGCTTCTTCTGATCCTATTAATAGCACAGGCAGGCTCTTGAAGTATTTCCAGTTAGTGTACTGTGTAACCCTACACAGTTGCACCTACAGTATAGCTACCTGAAGGCAGGTGCTTGTGTAGGCTCTTGAAGTATTTCCAGTTAGTGTACTGTGTACCCTGCACAGTTGCACCTACAGTATAGCTACCTGAAGCCAGGTGCTTTTGTGCTTCTTCTGATCCTATTAATAGCACAGGCAGGCTCTTGAAGTATTTCCAGTTGGTGTACTGTGTACCCTGCACAGTTGCACCTACAGTATAGCTACCTGAAGCCAGGTGCTTGTGTGGGCTCTTGAAGCATTTACAGTTATTGTACTGTGTAACCCTGCACAGTTGCACCTACAGTATAGCTACCTGAAGCCAGGTGCTTGTGTGCTTCTTCTGATCCTATTAATAGCACAGGCAGGCTCTTGAAGTATTTCCAGTTAGTGTACTGTGTACCCTGCACAGTTGCACCTACAGTATAGCTACCTGAAGCCAGGTGCTTGTGTGCTTCTTCTGATCCTATTACTAGCACAAGCACGCTCTTGAAGTATTTCCAGTTAGTGTACTGTTTAACCCTGCACAGTTGCACCTACAGTATAGCTACCTGAAGCCAGGTGCTTGTGTGCTTCCTCTGATCCTATTTATAGCACAGGCAGGCTCTTGAATTATTTACAGTTAGTGTACTGTGTACCCTGCACAGTTGCACCTACAGTGTAGCAACCTAAAGCCAGGTGCTTGTGTAGGCTCTTGAAGTATCAACAGTTAGTGTACTGTGTAACCCTGCACAGTTGCACCTACAGTATAGCTACCTGAAGCCAGCTGCTTGTGTAGGCTCTTGAAGTATTTCCAGTTAGTGTACTGTGTACCCTGCACAGTTGCACCTACAGTATAGCTACCTGAAGCCAGGTGCTTGTGTGCTTCCTCTGATCCTATTAATAACACAGGCAGGCTCTTGAAGTATGTCCAGTTAGTGTACTGTGTACTCTGCACAGTTGCACCTACAGTATAGCTACCTGAAGCCAGGTGTTTGTCTGCTTCTTCTGATCCTATTAATAGCACAGGCAGGCTCCTGAAGTATTTCCAGTTATTGTACTGTGTACCCTGCACAGTTGCACCTACAGTATAGTTACCTAAAGAGACAAGGGCAGGTGTTCTCATACTAATAATACCACAGGCAGGCAGTTGATTCTGCTAGCTGCAGTATAATCTGTATATATATGCATCCCAGTTTTGTGCAGCTACCTCTCACTGCAGGCCAATAGTATGTCTGGAAGGCCAATAAGGAGAGGCAGACAGTCACAAGCCAATAAAAGAGGGCAAGCAGGCTCTGTGTCTAGAGGCAACAGTGCTGGTCGTGGACACGGTGCATCCTCATCAGCAAGTGGCCGTGGGACATGCTTGGCCTGTGTTTCGCAGCTGGCCGTGTTGAGTCGCAACATGCGGAAGACTTGGTCGAATGGATGACCAAGCCATCCTCCTCCCCCTCATCATCTCTCACCCAGGCTCAGGGTACTTTGTCTGGCAAAGCAGCTGCCAACGCGGCCTCTTCCCTCGGCTCAATGGCATCAGTCACTCCTTCCCTAGCTCCACCATGTCCTCCTGAGGAGTCCCCTGAACTGTTTGACCACAGTGTTGGCTACATGCTCCAGGAGGATGCCCAGCTTTTTGAAGGCTCCGATGATGGTACTCAGAGGAAGGCAGTAACGTGAGCCCAGAAATAGGGGGTGCTCAAGAAGGACAGCAATCTGACAGTCATGTTCTCTCTGCTGCAGCATACTGCCAGGTTTGTTCCAGTGATGAGGAGGGAGGGGATGATGAGATCACTGACTCCACGTGGGTGCCTGATAGGAGAGAGGAGGAGGAGGCACATCACCAACGAGGCAGGATGCCCTCCAGGGGCCAGCCTAAGGGCAGCACACTGACTGCATTACACCGCAGAGCTCCGCATGTGCAGGGCGCTGCTGTCTCTGCCCGTTATTCCAAAAGTTCTTTGGTGTGGGCCTTTTTTGAGACGAGTGCATCAGATCGCACCGCTGCTATTTGCAACATATGTCTCAAGCGTATCTCGCATGGCCAAAACATCTCCTGCTTGGGCACCACATGCTTGACCAGACACATGTTGACCTGCCATGCAGTTCGTTGGCAAGCGTGCCTAAAAGACCCACACCAAAGAACAAAGAGGACCTCTCCTTGCTCCTCATCAGCTGGGATCTCTAACCCCACTATACCTTCAGTCCTCTCTGAGACCTGCACTGAGAGGAATGAAGGTGTAGAATTAGGTGTGTCACAGCCAAGTACTTCCATGTACTATCGGTACACCAATGTCAGATTCTACCAGGCAATTTTCCCTGGCCCAGCTGCTGCACCGCAGAAAGAAGTTCGCTCCCAGCCATCCACATGCCCAGCGGTTGAATGCTAGCTTGGCAAAATTGCTACCTTTTCAGTTGGTAGACTCTGCTCCCTTCCGTGAGTTTGTGGAATGTGCGGTTCTTCAGTGGCAGGTTCCCAAACGCCACTTTTTCTCACGGAAGGCGATTCTAGCTCTCTACCGGCATGTGGAAGGCAATGTCTTGGCCTCACTGGACAGGGCGGTCAGCGGTAAGGTGCATATTACCGCTGATTCATGGTCCAGCAGTTAGGGACAGGGACATTACCTAAGTTTCACGGTGCATTGGGTGGCTCTGCTGGCAGCTGGGAAGGATGCAGGACTAGGTGCAGTAGTGTTGGAGGTTGTTCCACCACCATGCCTCCAAAATGCCACTACTGGTAATTCTGACACACCTCTCTCCTCTACCCCCTCCTCTTCTTCTTCCTCCACCCCTTCCTCTTCTTCTTCCTCCATGGCCTCTTCCTGTGCTTTGTCCTCGGAACCAGCGGTGCTCCGTAGGCGTTCAAGGGGCTATGCAAGTTCGCAGGCCAAAAGATGGCATGCGGTGCTTGAGCTGGTGTGCTTGGGGGACAGGAGCCACACTGGGGCAGAGATTCTGTCAGCTCTGCAGGGACAGGTTCAGAGGTGGTTCACGCCAAGCCAACTTAAGCCAGAAATGGTGGTTTGTGACAATGGCCTCAACCTCCTCTCCGCCCTCCGAAAGGGACAACTGACCTATGTGCCCTGTTTGGCTCACATCTTTAACTTGGTGGTGCAGCGGTTCTTGGGCAGGTACCCGGGCTTACAGGATGTCCTGAGGCAGGCCAGGAAAGTCTGTGTGCATTTCCACCAGTCATATAATGCCAGTGCTCGGCTGGCAGATCTCCAAAATGAATTTAACCTGCCCAAGAACTACCTAATCTGTGACATGCCCACCAGGTGGAACTCAATGTTGGCCATGCTGCAGCAGTTGCACACGCAGCAGAGGGCCATCAATGAGTACCTGTGCGACTATGGCACAAGGACAGGGTCAGGGGAGCTTATTTTTTTCCCCACGCCAGTGGGCCATGAACAGGGATGCATGTACTGTCCTGTCACCATTTGAGGAGGCCACGAGGATGTTGAGCAGTGACAGTGCATGCATCAGTGACACTGTCCCCCTTGTCCACCTGTTGGAGCACACGCTGCGTGGAATAATGGACAGGGCACTTGAGGCAGAACAGAGGCAGGCAGAGGAGGACTTCCTTAGCTCTCAAGGCCCCCTTTATCCAGACAGTGATCCTGCGTGCCCGCCGATTACACAGGAAGAGGAGGAGGAGAATTGGGTCAGCATGGAGGTGGAGCCTGGCACTCAGCATCAGCAGCAGTCTTGAAGGGATTATTTACAGTCCCAAGAAACCCATGGACTTTTATGTGGCTGGGAGGAGGTGGCTGCGGATCATGTCGTCCTTAGTGACCCAGAGGACTCCGGACCGAATGCCTCAGAAAACCTGAAAACCTGATTCTGCAAAGCCTCGTATTTATAGTATCAAGGAGAGGGATCGTTACTGGCTGGCAACCCTCCTTGACCCACCTTACAAGAGTAAGGTTGCAGACCTTATCTTGCCGTCGCAGAGGGAGCAGAGGATGAAAGATCTTCGGGAGGCCTTGCAGAAAGGTCTGTGCAACATTCCAAGAGACTGGGAGGTTACAAACTCCTGTTCCTGGAAAACATGTTGCCGAGGCTTTGGTCAGTCAAAGAAGAAGCGGTGGAGAAGGTGGCCGTCTGACCGATGCGTTCAGATATTTTTTTAGTCCGCAGCCCCAAGGTATGATCGGTTCCAGCAACCATCACCAGCGTCTGTTTTACATGGTGCAGGAATACCTAGGGGCAATATCTGACTTGAACACCTTTCCCACCGAAAATCCTCTAGGTTACTGGGTCTTGAGGATGGATCACTGGCCAGAGCTTGCACAGTATGCAATTGAGCTACTGGCCTGTCCTGCATCCAGCGTCCTTTCGGAACGCACATTCAGTGCTGCTGGAGGCTTTGTAACCGATCACAGGATGCGCCTGTCTACCAACTCAGTTGATCGACTTACCTTCATAAAAATGAATCAGTCTTGGATCACCACCAGATACCAAGCACCTGATGCTGATGTAAGCGAATAAATTTTTTTGAAATGTCAGATCCCTTCAAGACTGCCTATGCTGATGCTGAGTGACTATCCTGTTATACTGAGTGACTATCCTCTTCCTCCTCAATGATCATGCTGATAGCTTGTAATAATATTTTTGTTTCTGGGTACCGCCACCAGTGGCTAAGGCTCAATTTTTCAGCCCCTGTTTAACAGGGGCGTGTAATTACAATTTTTGATGCAATTCTTTGCAGCAGGGCTCATTATTGCACTCCAACTAGAGTATCTGTGAGGGGTTGCAGTGTTGTGGCACCAGCACCAGTGCCTAAGGCCCAATTTTTCAGCCCCTGTTTAACAGGGGCGTGTAATTACAATTTTTGATGCAATTCTTTGCAGCAGGGCTCGTTCCTGCACATCAACTAGAGTATCTGTGAGGGGTTGCAGTGCGGTGGCACCAGCACCAGTGCCTAAGGTCCAATTTTTCTGCCCCTGTTCAACAGGGACATGTAATTACAATTCTTGATCTAATATTTTACAGCAGGGCCGTTCCAGCGCCCACAAGAGTAACTGTGAGGACTTACAGTGTTGTGTCACCAGCACCAGCACCACCACCACCACCAAAGGCCACTTTTTTCTGCCCCTGGTCAACAGGTGCATGTAATTACAATTCTTGATCTAATATTTCACAGCAGGGCCCGTTCCAGCGCCCACCAAGAATAACTGTGAGGACATACAGTGTTGTGACACCAGCACCACCAGCATCACCAAAGGCCCAATTTTTCTGCCCCTGTTCAACAGGGACATGTAATTACAATTCTTGATCAATATTATATATCAATATAATATTTCACAGCAGGGCCCTGTAAGGGCTTACAGTGCTGTGGCAACACCAACACCTAAGGCCCCAATTTCTGCAAAATGTATAGGGCAGGCCCCTACTTTCAAACATCCAACTTACAAACGACTCCTACTTGCAAACAGAAGGAGACAACAGGAAGTGAGATGAAATCTACCCCTAGGAAGGGAAATTATCTCCTATAAGAGTTAATATGGGAAAAACATTTCTCCTTTCCACTGATGCTTTATCACCAATCCTTGTTTCACTAAAAACCCCAAATTTTCTAAAAACATTTGTCATTGGGACAGAAAGTGAGGTGAAATATTCTGAAGAGGAGCACATACAGCAAAACAAATGTCACAGGGGTGATAACCCTTCCCTATGTTTTCCAAAAAGCTTATAATAGATTTTTTGGCTGGAGCTAAACACGTTAAAAATGTACCTGTTCCAAATTACAAACAGATTCAACTTAAGAACAAACCTACAGTCCCTGTCTTGTTTGCACCGCCTGTATACTGCTGTTCAGATTATATACAGTAGGGTCTGGGGGCCCCACGCCTTTCCTTTTTTTAATAAGGGTGTGGGGGTCCCCTTAATATCCATACAAGACCCAAAGAGCCTGGTAATGGATGGGGGGGTACCCATGCCGTTTGTCTCACTGATTTTCACCCATATTACCGGGACCCGTCATTACATTTAAGCCGTAAGCAGTTTTAAATGACTTTTATTACTTTAAAAATGTCATTTTGTGCAGGGACTGTTCTAAGCACGGGAAACATGCGCTACTTTACAGGCATACTATAGACACCCCCCAGGTACGATATTTAAAGGAATATTTCACTTTTTTTTTTCACTTTAAGCTTCATTAAAATCACTGCTCCCGAAAAAACGTCTGTTTTTTAAACTTTTTTTGCATTGATACATGTCCCCTGGGGAAGGACCCAGGTCCCCAAACCCTTTTTAGGACAATACCATGCAAATTAGACTTTAAAATTAGCACTTTTGATTTCAAACATTTGAGTCCCATAGACTTCAATGGGGTTCTAACGTTCATGCAAATTTTCGGTTCGGTCTCAGGTTCTGGTGCGAACCGAATCGGGGGGTGTTCGGCTCATCCCTACTGATGACTGATCGGTTGTTAAGGATGCCGCAGCCGGCTTCCCGGCCCCGCTCCTGTTGTAGAAAATTTTATGATTAATGTATTGTCATAAGAGTCTCCCAGTGTCTGTTCTTTTGCAGCCCGCTCTAAAGAGCTGACTAGGGCAGACTGATGCTGGTTGAGACCTGTTAGGTAGTGGAAAACTTCCTGGTGTTTGGAGAGAGGTGTTTGCGGAGAAAGGACATGTCCGCCAGAAAAGGGCCCCTGTGCAATGCACAGAATGATCGTCTGGTGGGGGTGTGTTCGCTCTGCAAAGACATCGGTTTAGCGGTTGTTTCCTCTTGTCACCCCGGTATGCCTGATCAACATGTTTGGGGTGCCATGACGTACACCTGCAGATAATCTCCCAACCACGAGGAACTGTAGTCATCGTATTTAGTTCTTGTATATTGCATATTGTATCATGTCCTGTAGTAATTGGTGGTTGTTTTGTGTTCTGTTGTTAAATCCTTATATGGTCATTCACATCCTGTATTCATTTCTTGTGAGGTCACAAGCTTTGTAAGAGTGTTTGGCTGTTGGAAGTCCAACCCTCGAGCTTTGGGACTTTCTGTTGATATGCTAATAAAGGGGCGCTCTTGCAGTTGAGAGGAGGCTGGCTGGGAGAGCTATGTTGGAGCTGATAACGTTATCATGTGTGGTGGCTGTTTGTATGGAAGGGACACACACCAGAGGATGGGCTACGGCAGAAGGAAAGACATATGATCAAAAGGTGGAAAGCATTTATATCATTAGATGAAATTGTTATTATTATTAGAAACAGGAGATTTGGCTGTGTGCTCTGTGTGCAGCCAAATTTCTATATCAGCTCCCTAACCACTTCAATACTAGGCACTTTCACCCCCTTCCTTCCCAGACCAATTTTCAGCTTTCAGTGCTATCACACTTTGAATGACAATTGCACGGTCATGTAACACTGTGCCCAAATAAAATTTTTATCATTTTCCCACACAAATAGTGCTTTTTTTGGTGGTATTTAATCACCGCTGGGGTTTTTATTTTTTACGCTACAAATAAAAAAAGACTGAAAATTTTCCAAAAAAAATGCATTTTTCTTTTTCTGTTATAAAATTTTGCAAATAAGTAATTTCTCTTGATAAATTTTGGCCAAAAATGATGCTGCTACATTTCTTTGGTAAAAATAATCAGGTTTTATTTGGTGTTGACAGTGATGGGGGACAGACAGATTTTTTATTGGGACAGGGAAATGTGTATAGGGACAGGGGTATATCAGTGGTGCTTCACGTACTTTGTGGGGTGATCTGTAACAGCTCTCTGTGTAAAATCATCCTCACACAGAGAGCTGTCACAGATCTGCAGATTCCCCCCCCCCCGCATTGAGCTCTCACTGAGCCTGGCCGGGAGACCTGTCACACCTGTCAGACCACATGTGAACACGTCTCTGTTTACATGGTGACAGGCTGTGATTGGACACAGCCGTCAGGTGATCAGGAGGGCCAATCACAGCGCCCATATCCCGATCTCTGCTTAGCTGGATCCTGTGATCAGAATGATCACAGGATCGAGCAGCAGCGAGCCTCGTGGCCGCGCTGCATGCACTCGTTCTGAGGGATGTTCCTGAACCTCCACTCAGAACGAGGAAAGGACCACCCGTCCGTTTATGTGCAGTGACCGGGTGGGAATTAGTTAACAGCCAGCTTATACTGCACCCTGATTGGGCAAAGCTTTGCCTAATCAGGGCGCAAAATGCACTGTGCAGCATGCACCCTGCAAATTCAGGTGTTGGACAAAGGGGCCAAACAGCCAATGTTCAACCCGAACTCATGCTCGGGCCAAACCGTTCACCCAACACTAATGTGCATTTAGTTTAGTGAATTTGCATAGTTTATGCAAAGGCTCCAGTGTGAATGAATAAGGGGATTGTGTTGGAACCTCATGCATGTAGAGTATGGCAATGGGGTGTAGGAGATGATATAGCAATGGTCATGAATCATGAGTAAATCTTTAATAACTGTAGATTTAAACCTGCATTAGTGGGAGGTTGTTGGCATATTAATCCACTGACATCTTTCCATCCATATGAACTGTCTAAATAACTGGTTCATAGATTTGAGGTCACATACATCCTCTACTAATTTTTTATTGCTGCCTGTATCTATTGTGTTGATTCACCCTCCCTTTCTGTAATTGTGACTATTGTCACCAAAAGAAAAAAATGAGAGGAAATCCAAATTTTTTGTGTTATCCCCATAGCAAGAGGTGAGAAGAAATCTTTTAATGGGGACACCTGTTCTGCAGGTAACTTTCTAAGGCCTGGTTCACACCTATGCATTTTTAGTGCTTTTTGCATTATGCAGATTTGCACTACAGAACGTGTTCCATAGGAAACCATGTTAAATGGACTGTAGTGCAAATCTGCAAAATGTAAAAAGCACTAAAAAATGCATAGGTGTGAATCAGGCATAAAGCCTCGTACACACGTCAGATTTTCGGACGACTGTTTGTCCGTTTTTTGTTGCATGATAGTCTTATGTCAAAAGTAAAGAAGTTACTCACAATATGAAGAAGTGATGTAATGTGCTGAATAGTTTTGTATGTATTCCTTTATTTCTGAGCATATGTAGTCTTGCTCTTATGATTTTTTTCATACGAAAACCGTACTAATTATACGAAAATCAGACTTTGAGTTCACGTATGACAAAAATGTTATAGTCTGCACATCCAGCTTTTGTCGGACGAAAAACCAGAATCGGCTGTCGAAAGCTCCATACTAACGATCCGAAAATCGGCAGATTGTTAGTCGGACAAAATTTTCCTTCTGATTTTCGTATCGTGTGTACGGGCCCTTAGAGAGGGTCTCCCCTCACAATCAAGGAGTAGACATGCCACTGATACTGGCACAGCTACTCACTGATTAATGTTCAGAACATCTTCCATAGATTTGTATACCCAGGAGCTCCGTTCTTTGGGTGCACTAAAGAAAGAAAATCTGAAAATTCGAAAAAATAACTAATAAATTATAGGTATTGGAAATTCCTTTCAAATTTGGCAATTAGTAAACCTAACAAATACGAATATATCCGAATTATCCAAAATAATGAATGCCGCATTTAAACAAATGGAATGGAACAAATTAATAATGAATAAGTCCCCTATCACATCAGATCTTCCTTTTACATAAGAAGCCCTGCATCACAACAAAGTCCTC
The DNA here is from genome assembly GCA_037952835.1 of Lithobates septentrionalis. Classification (NCBI taxonomy): domain Eukaryota; kingdom Metazoa; phylum Chordata; class Amphibia; order Anura; family Ranidae; genus Lithobates; species Lithobates septentrionalis. The sequence goes on from JBBDGP010000149.1 coordinate 5,733,004, forward strand.
ACCTTCATAACAGGGTGCCCCCCTTTCACATCAGAAGCCCCCCCACCAGGGGCGTAGGGAGGGGGTGGCTAGGGGGGCTGAAGCCCCGAACGTGACCCCAAAAAGCCCCGAGTCTGTGGAATGCTGCATTCCATTGTCAGCCCCGAGCGCCGGCGCCGGGACCGGTCTGATTGTGAGTGCGGAAAGTGGCTGAAAGTAGCCGAGTCCCCGAGTGCCATAGCAGCTGAAAGTACCCGAGTAAGTCCCCGAGTGCCATAGTGGCCGAGTGCGGCCGAAAGTGGCCGAGTGCCGCAGCTCCCGCCTTCTGGAGCGGGACGTGTGACGTGACGTCCATCTTAGCCTGCGGGCGCCAGAAGGCGGGAACGCTACATCCCCGCTCGGGCGGGCGGCTTTCCTCTCCTCTCCTCCTCGGCTCCTCTCTGACGGTGACAAGTGACTGACTGCCTGCTGTGACTGCACACCACGGCTGAGGTAGGTCAGACACACAATGTGTGTATAGTGGTCAGTGTATATAGGTCAGTGTATATAGGTCAGTGGTCAGTGTATATAGGTCAGTGATCAAATTGGAAAAATTCTGTGAGCCACAATGATCTTATGCCTTGCTTGTGCTACCTCCAGCTGCATGCGCTAATCACGCTTCATATAACGTGTATAGGATAAATTTACAAGTTATGCGCTGCGCTTGGGTGACCCCAAAAACAAAATTAATAATAACCAATTTTGTGCTTACTAGTGCGATAATATTACAAATAATATGAATGTAGAATAAATAAACAAGGTGTGAAAAAACAAGTGCTTGTTACACCATAAATTAGTGCTTATTAGTGCTTTTTACACCATACATAGTGTCTTAATCAACATAAAAAGTGTGCTTAGTGCTCAATACACAGTAACCTATTTATCTTAAATGAAAAAAAAAAAAAAAAAAGTTCTCTATGGCACAATGTCCAGCAGTGATAATGAAACAATGTGTGCAGGTGGTGTTCAGCTGTGACAACAATCCAACATCATGCCGAAGATATCCTGAGTGCTGCAAAACATGCTCCTGTGCTCCTTCGTGACCCCCTTAAGCTAATGTGCTCACTTCAGAGCGTGTGACTCAGCTTCTACCCTGAGTCCAAAATTGCTTGGAGCCACCCCTGGGCTCAGTCTCAGTGTCTGCTCCACTCCTCCAGCTGGAAACAATGTGGCTCCATACATAGAATGAAAAGGAAAATGGCACTGGTGCGTCAGTGCACCATACTATAACGGCTTTCTATGCAAAATCAGTGGAAGTTTGGTGCGGTATGCTGTGCTGAGACAGCGCTGGTGTAAAGTCTGTGTCAGTCTCTCTGTCCTGGCCCCTCCCCTACGCGTCTTCGACACAGGGATCACGTGTCATCATCAGGGGGATATCCCCCTGATGATGACACGTGATCCCTGTGTCGAAGACGCTTAAGGGAGGGGCCAGGACGGAGAGACTGACACAGACTTTACACCAGCGCTGTCTCAGCACAGCATACCGCACCAAACTTCCACTGATTTTGCATAGAAAGCCGTTATAGTATGGTGCACTGACGCACCAGTGCCATTTTCCTTTTCATTCTATGTATGGAGCCACATTGTTTCCAGCTGGAGGAGTGGAGCAGACACTGAGACTGAGCCCAGGGGTGGCTCCAAGCAATTTTGGACTCAGGGTAGAAGCTGAGTCACACGCTCTGAAGTGAGCACATTAGCTTAAGGGGGTCACGAAGGAGCACAGGAGCATGTTTTGCAGCACTCAGGATATATTCGGCATGATGTTGAATTGTTGTCATAGCTGAACACCACCTGCACACATTGTTTCATTATCACTGCTGGACATTGTGCCATAGAGAACTTTTTTTTTTTTTTTTTTTTCATTTAAGATAAATAGGTTACTGTGTATTGAGCACTAAGCACACTTTTTATGTTGATTAAGACACTATGTATGGTGTAAAAAGCACTAATAAGCACTAATTTATGGTGTAACAAGCACTTGTTTTTTAACACCTTGTTTATTTATTCTACATTCATATTATTTGTAATATTATCGCACTAGTAAGCACAAAATTGGTTATTATTAATTTTGTTTTTGGGGTCACCCAAGCGCAGCGCATAACTTGTAAATTTATATAGGTCAGTGGTCAGTGTATATAGGTCAGTGGTCAGCGTATATAGGTCAGGCAGGTCAGTGTATATAGGTCAGTGGTCAGAGTATATAGGTCAGGCAGGTCAGTGTATATAGGTCAGTGGTCAGTGTATACAGGTCAGTGTATGTAGATCAGTGTATGTAGGTCGGTGTATGTAGGTCGGTGTATGTAGGTCGGTGTATGTAGGTCTGTGTATATAGATCAGTGTATACAGGTCAGTGTATGTAGGTCAGTGTATGTAGGTCAGTGTATGTAGATCAGTGTATGTAGATCGGTGTATGTAGGTCGGTGTATGTAGGTCGGTGTATGTAGGTCAGTGTATATAGGTCTGTGTATATAGATCAGTGTATACAGGTCAGTGTATATAGGTCAGGCAGGTCAGTGTATGTAGGTCAGTGTATACAGGTCAGTGTATGTAGGTCAGTGTATATAGGTCAGTGTATATAGATCAGTGTATATAGGTCAGTGTATACAGGTCAGTGTATACAGGTCGGTGTATGTAGGTCAGTGTATATAGGTCAGGCAGGTCAGTGTATACAGGTCAGTGTATATAGGTCAGTGTATATAGGTCAGGCAGGTCAGTGTATACAGGTCAGTGTATATAGGTCAGTGTATATAGGTCAGGCAGGTCAGTGTATGTAGGTCAGTGTATGTAGGTCAGTGTATGTAGGTCAGTGTATATAGGTCAGGTAGGTCAGTGTATGTAGGTCAGTGTATGTAGGTCAGTGTATGTAGGTCAGTGTATATAGGTCAGGCAGGTCAGTGTATATAGGTCAGTGTATATAGGTCAGTGTATGTAGGTCAGTGTATGTAGATTAGTGTATGTAGGTTAGTGTATGTAGGTCAGTGTATATAGGTCAGTGTATATAGGTCAGGCAGGTCAGTGTATACAGGTCAGTGTATACAGATCAGTGTATGTAGGTCAGTGTATATAGGTCAGGCAGGTCAGTGTATACAGGTCAGTGTATATAGGTCAGTGTATATAGGTCAGGCAGGTCAGTGTATACAGATCAGTGTATATAGGTCAGTGTGTATAGGTCAGTGTATGTAGGTCAGTGTATGTAGGTCAGTGTATGTAGGTTAGTGTATGTAGGTCAGTGTATATAGGTCAGTGTATATAGGTCAGGCAGGTCAGTGTATGTAGGTCAGTGTATGTAGGTCAGTGTATACAGGTCAGTGTATGTAGGTCAGTGTATATAGGTCAGGCAGGTCAGTGTATGTAGGTCAGTGTATGTAGGTCAGTGTATGTAGGTCAGTGTATATAGGTCAGGCAGGTCAGTGTATATAGGTCAGTGTATGTAGGTCAGTATATATAGGTCAGGCAGGTCAGTGTATGTAGGTCAGTGTATGTAGGTCAGTGTCAGGCAGGTGTGTTTACTGGTCAGCATTGATAGGCACTGGTAAGTCACACAACCCCACCACGCAGCCCAAAAAAAAGCCGCGCCACCCCCCCCCCCACCCCCGGTTTTTGGACTTCGGGCTGAAGCCCCTGGTCTTTTTGCCACCGAGCAACGCCCCTGTCCCCCACCCCATTTTCACATCAGAAATAGACATGTGCACTGCCAAAAAATGTGTTCGTTTTAGTTTCTGTTTCATTCGTTTTTATTAATTTTTTTCCAGGTCATACATTATGATCGCAATTCGTTAATTCATAAATTCGTAAATTTAAAAATCCGAAAGAAAATCACAAAATTCTAAAGGATAACTACCGTATTTATCGGCGTATAATACACACCTTAATTTTAAGAGGGAAGTTTCAGGAAAAAAAACATACATTTTAAATAAAAAATTTTGAAGCAAAGGGTCAGTGCCCATCAATGCAGCCTGATCAGTGCAAATCTGCAGCCTTGCTCATCATTGCAGCATGATCAGTGAAAAATTCATTAAACGTGTTTTGGTTAATTCGGATGTTTCCAAATGAACTAATTTGTCTAAATTTGTTAAAAAACTAATTGGGAACAAAACGAATTGCACATGTCTATTGATAACCAAGTTACTTATGATTGTGTGGTGTATTAGGATTTTCTTTTGCTCTTTTTGCTGGAGTTACAGTTGTATTGCTTTCTTCACTTTGATTTGGTGGCTGTTCAGCAAATGACTGTCTCGATCTCGGAGATCCGTGTAAATCTTTACGTGGAAGATGTTGTTCAGGAGATCCTAGGCGCCCATCTTCCCCTGTAGACATGGTCGGATTGGTTTCGAGTTTGTTTTATATTTTTTGATGCATTAGATGGATTTTCTTCTGCCACTAAAATATCAATAAATAGTTTTGCTTAACAGCCAAGTACTATGAAGAAGTTTGTTAGCAAACACTAATTCATTCATAAACAGGGCTAAAAGTAATTTTTTACATAGCACCAACAGTTTGCACAACGTTTACAACATGAGGGCAGACAGTACAGCTACAATACAATTCAATACCAGGAGGGATCAGAGGGCCCTGCTCGTTAGAGCTTACAATCTAGAAGGGAGGGTCAAGTGATACAAAAGGTAATAGCTGTAGGGGATGAACTTAAGAAAATTAAAGTACAGTTCAGCAGCGCCTGGTGCTCAATATCGGAGGTGGGGGTGCGGCAAGCCCACACCAACCCCCCCTCCCTGCAGGAAATGGACAGGAAGGTGGCGTTCCCTGAACCCCTCCCCCTGGCAGGAGATGGACGTAAAGGCAGCGATCTACTCCAACCCCCTGTGGGTAGCAGACAGACAGAGGCCTCCTTGCCTTAGGAGGCAGATGAAAGGGATCTCGCTCCTCGCTCCGGGGCCGTTGCTTCTCCTCCCAGCTGAACAGGAAGTGGGTCTTGAGACCTGAGAGACCCGATTGGCCGGGAGTCCTAAGACTCCATGGCCAATTGGGTCTCAGGACCCGCTTCCTGATTGGCCGGGAGGAGAATCAGGAAGACAATGGCTATTGTCACACAACTGGGGGGGCTCAGGGGGCAGTGCGCTGCGCCCCAAGTCCACCCTTTTTTGAAACCAATTAGAGCCTCAGGCTCTAATCAAGTGCTTGAAAAAAAAAAAAACCCTGTTGAAATCCATGTGCCTAGCACCCTGCATGTATATTAGGGGGGCCGGGCAATCTTCTTATAGCCTAGGCCATCTTTATGTAGAGCAATGCTTTTTTTCAGATCCTCAGAGAGTTTGTTGCCATGAGGTGCCATGTTGAATTTCCAGTGACCAGTATGAGAGAGTGAGAGTGATAACACCAAATTTAACACACCTTCTCCCCATTACCACCTGAGACCTTGTAGCACTAACAAGTCAGATGACACCTGGGAGGGAAAATGGCTAATTTGGCCCAATTTGGACATTTTCACTTAGGGGTGTACTCACTTTTGTTGCCAGTGGTTTAGACATTAATGGCTGTGTGTTGAGTTATTTTGAGGGGACAGCAAATTTACACTGTTATACAAGCTGTACACTCACTACTTTACATTGTAGCAAAGTGTCATTTCTTCAGTGTTGTCACATGAAAAGATAGAATAAAATATTTACAAAAATGTGAGGGGTGTACTCACTTTTGTGAGATTCTGTATACTCCTCACATTTTTGTAAATATTTTATTATATATTTTCATGTGACAAAAGAAATATTTGGGAATTCGGTATGGATAGCAAGAGCTTTATGGGGATTGGTTTTAAGATACTATATTGAAGTAATTTCCTTATTATGCCAGTGTTGAAATATGTTTGTTAGTCAGCATGGTATAAATTTGGGAAGGAATAAGTACAATATGTGTACACAAGATGAGCCAAACACCCTCCTGTTTGGTTTACAGCAGAACTCCAGAACAGGGGAAAAGCTCTAACCCAAACAGCAAACCCCATTGAAGTCTATGGGAGCTGAGCAGGAAAAATAAAAAGTGCTAATTTTGAAAGTTTGTATGCAAGTTATTGGCCATAAAAGGGGTATGGGGGTCCGGGTACTGCCCTGGGGGACATGTATTAATGTAAATGTTTTTCTTTTTAAAACATTTGTTTTTTCAGGAGCAGTGAACTTAATGATGTTTAAAGTGCAACGATAAAAACTAAAAATTCCTTTAAATATAGTGTGTGTGTGTGTGTGTGTGTGTGTGTGGGGGGGGGGGGGGGGTTCCCCTTAGTCTGCCTGTAAAGTGGTGCATCTGTAGCATATATAGAACCTGCTGCAGCAAAAATTATATTTCTCAAGGAAAAAAAAAGTCAAATCACATTTAAATTGACTCACAGTTGCAATTGCCGGCACCCAGCTGTTGAAAAAAAAACTAGGAAAAAAATGGCATGGGCCCCCCAAAATCCATAGGTCAGGAAAGGGGGAGGAATGAGCGAGCGCCCCCCCAAACCACACCAGTCCACATGCCCTCCACATATGAGATGTGGGTGCTTTTGAGCAGGGGGGGCTCTGCCCCCTCACCCCAAAGCACGTTGCCCCCATGTTGATGGGCACAAGGGCAACATCCCCACAACCATGGCCAGGGGTTGTGGGGGTCTGCGTGCAGGGACTGGTGCATGCTGGGTCAGCAATGTCACAAGGGGGTGGTGCCACCAGGTGATGCCGCCAGGTGGCTCCATCCTTTACCCATATAAGATCTGTCAAATGGCGGAGCCTGCAGGAGGTGGCCAGCCTTCATAGGCGGCGGGTGCGTTTTTGTTTTTCGTTTTTTGAGGTGTGGTGTGATTGATGATGGATTTACATCGGGGGACATTGTTTTTTTTCTTTTTTAATAAAGGAATTGTCAAAAACTGTGTGTATGTGTTTTTATTACTTTGACACTTTTTTAGTAAATGGGTAGGGGCGGTAGGGGTACTATGTACCCCATACTCATTCACATGGGGGGTGGCGGCATCTGGGGGCCCCCTTCAGGGGCTTTCAGATTCTGATAAGCCCCCTCCCCGCAGACCCCACAACCACTGGCCACGGTTGCGGGGATGAGATCCTTGTCCCCATCATTATAGGGACAAGGTGCTTTGGGGTGGGGGGGGGCAGAGCCCCCTTGCCCCAAAACACCCATCCCCCCATGTTGAGTGCATGTGGCTGGGTATGGTTCAGGAGGGGGGTACTCACTCATCCACCCCCCTTTCCTGTTTTTTTTTTATTTTGGCATGAGTTTTCTCCTAAAATCCAAATTCTTTTTTTTTAACCACCATTTTTTTTTTTATTCAGCCGTCGGTAGGAAAACCCATTGACAGCTGATGACTGATCGGTTCTTAAGCACGCCGCAGCCGGCTTCCCGGCCCTGCTCCTTGTTGCCACATATTCTCAGGTCCTTTTGCAGGCTTTGAAGAATGAGGAAGCCTATTCATCGCAAGTTATGATGCATGAAAAGCATAGTCCTCTGGGTCACTGAGGATTACAGTATCTGGAACTGCCTCCTCCCAACCACGTACCATCTGTTAAGGGTTGATGTATGTCTTCCTTCCTCCAACCCTGCCAGAATCCTCCTCCTTCTCCTCTGTCTCCTGCCTCTCCTCTTGTGTGTGTTGTGTGGCAACACAAGAATGGTGTCTGCATAAAACGGGCCTTGAGAGAGAGAGGAAAGGATGTCCTCTTCCTCCCGCTGCTCTACCTTGAGTGCCCTGTCCATAATGCCAGGCAGAGTCTGCTCCAGCAATATACTGCCGTAAACTTGCACCAACACACTGAAATATACTTCACTAAAATGTACTGCGTTAAATGTGTGCTAATGCACTGCAATATACTGCATTAAAAATGTACCAATGCACTGAAATATACTGCATTAAACGTGCAGTAACGCACTGCAATATACTGTGGTAGACGTGCAATAACGCACTGAAATATACTGTGTTAAATGTGCACTAACGCACTGCAATATACCGCAGTAAACATGCACCAACGCACTGAAGTATCCTGTGTTAAACGTGCACTAACGCACTGCAATATACTGCAGTAAATGTGCAATAACGCACCGAAATATACTGTGTTATACGTGCAATATACTGCAGGAAACCTGCCCTGACAAAATAAAATGACACTAACGTAAAAATGAACAGTCACACTACACTCACACTGCACTGTCACTAGATTCACACTAAAGTGACACTAAAGTAAAAATTAATGGTTGCACTACACTATCACTAGATTTACACTAAACTGATACTCTACACTGACAATAGAATCAGAATAGCACACTAACTTGTTAATAGCACTGAACAGAGCCCTGTTCTATCTTTTTCCACTCCAATATCACACTGCAAATGGTCGCTATGGGAAGAATATTTTTATAGTGTGGGGTGGGACTAAGAGCAATGAGCCATGATTGGATAGAGTCATCATGTCCAGTCATGGCTCTGACAGTGCTATGTGCCTGGATTGGGCAAAGCTTTCCTTGCTTCAGCCAATCAGTGCTTCCAATGCACTATGCACTGTGCAGCAGGGCAGTACATTGTGGTCATTCGGTGGGCCGAACAAACAGTCAAACACCCTGACAATTCGGATGTTTGCCGAATGGGCGAAAAGCCGATGTTCGGCCCGAACTCATGCTTGGGCTGAACCGTTCACCCAGCACTACTGACAAGCAACTAATCCACCGTAATCCGAAAAGTAGCAGCCAAGAACTACCACTAGGTGCTTTTTTTTCTACAGGTTATCCTCCTAAAATGAGAATGGCCTGCTAAATAATTAATTTAGGCTCCTACAAGCCCATTGCTACAAGCACAATTTACCTGATCTTATCAAGTTCTGAGGAACACTGCAAAGCAATGAAAAAAAATCTTATGGAAAGGAAAAATGTTGCAAGTAGGCTTTCAAGATACTTATTTTTTTGTCCTTTTTCTTCCAGTTTTTGAAGTTTGTGACAGGGTCTCTTTAAGACTGAGACTGTTATCTGAAAAGTATCTCTTTTGTTCAAGAAAAGTCTTAAGATTTTTTCAGGAAATTTTTTTAAAGCTGTAAATAAAATTGAACAAAAGCCAAGTGGTAAAATATTCACCCAATTTATTAATGAATTGGTAAAAAGTGGTCTAAAGGACAACCAACTAGTTCAATACGTGTAGAGTGTCAAACAGGTTCCCCCAAATAGATCACAAAAAAAACTGCTAGAGCCATGGTGAGATGGAGCCTTGACTGAATCAAGGCATACATTTGGAAAATGATTTTAACCCCAGGTTGCTGAATTACTAAAATTGAAAGCATAGGTGTGCGCAGTCTATTGCATTAGGGTGTGCACCCCAAAGCTCAAACACGTAATACCGATCACTCATGATGAAAGGGAAGGGGCCGGTAAGTTACATATTTACCGACCCCTTCCCCTACTCATCCTAAAACATCCCCACAGCAACAACCGGAGGGAGAGGAGAGTTGGGAAGCTGTCAGCACTGCAAGGGGAAGGTGGGGGGAGCCAGGGCAGTAGGGGGGATCTGTGCTGCACAGTGTGATTAGGGTGTGCCTGGGCACACCTGGCACACCCTGTGCGCACGCCTATGATTGAAAGCCTATTGGTTAGACTATTCAGAGAAGAGGGAGGGATTGGTAGGTTGTGTAATTTATTGTCTCTGCTTTATTGGCAGAGGTTTTATTTTGACATTGGTTAGCTGATGTCTGCGTTGTGCTTTGGGTAGTCAAATGCTTGTCTAGAACTGATAGTCAGGATGGGTTGTCAGACTATACAATATAATTGGGTGCTCACAGTTCTCTCTTGTCAAAACACTCTTCTCCTAGCAAATTTTCTTCAAGAATGTAGAGCATTGAGCATGCACCATGCAGTGTAAATCCTGACTTATTTCCAGCATTCTGAGAATAGAGCTGTGACTCCAGTAACTTCAGTGTACATCTTACATTATCAGTGGCTATCCAAAGGTCTTAGAGGATCTCAGTTGAGTTAAACATTAAATAGGTCGTTAACACATTTAAATATAAAGTAGACCCAGATAACACCAAAAGCTCCAGCCAAAACATTTCATGTTTCTACTTGTGGGAAGATGTTTCCTGACTTCCTGTCATGTTGACCAACTGATCCAGTCCATACAACATACCTTTGTTTGTGTTTAGAAGTCCCTGTTTTTCCTCCCTATCCTCAATTGACTGCTTGTTGTCACTGAGTTGTTGTCCAGCTATCTCCTCCAGGCAAGTGACACTTGTATCTTTACCGTTGGGAGGTGCTCTATCAGAAGCTGCAAATTAATTCAGTAAGAACAAGTGCACAACATGCAATATGCAAATATATATCCAGCACAGGCCACAGTGACAACATCTCTGGAAAGGACCCCCCATTATACTCACTCAAACTTCCTCCCTGCTGCACCCCCTAGGAGAGTGAACAGGTCTGTGGCAAGGCGTTGCTGGTAAGTTGATTGTATGCCCTGCATTGCAAGGTGACAGTGTCTCTTTAAGCACTCTTGAAGCAAAGGAGACACGTTTCTGAACATACATGACTAGATTTCCATAAATTGATTCCCTCATCCACTCTAACAAGTCTGAATACCCAAACAGTGACTACAGGCCCGGACTGGGAGAAAAAATAGGCCCGGGCATTTTCAACAGAGCAGCCAACTTTTCCAGGGACCGGGGGGGGGGGGGGGGGGGTCGGTAGACATTCGCGGGGAGGGCTGGTGTCGGTCCTCCACACTGTAATGTGATATAAAGGGAACTGCAGTATAAAGGGGCACTGCAATGATTACAGTGCAGTCCCCTTTATATTACAGTGTCCCGGTCCTATTGTGGCCACACAATGCCAGTACTGTCTGTCTCCTATTGTGCCCACACGGCCCAGTGACACTGACCTGCTCTCTCTCTGGTGATGCAGTACAGCGTGGCTCTCTCTGGTGTTGCTGGTACAGCGTGGCTCTCTCTCTCTGGTGGTGCGGGTACGGCGTGGCTCTCTTTCTCTGGTGGTGCGGGTACAGCGTTGCTCTCTCTCTCTGGTGGTTCGGGTACAGCGTGGCTCTCTTTCTCTGGTGGTGTGGGTACAGCGTGGCAGTCTTTCTCTGGTGGTGCAGGTAAAGCGTGGCTCTCTTTCTTTGGTGGTGCGGGTACAGCATGGCTCTCTCTGGTGGTGCGGGTAAAGCGTGGCAGTCTTTCTCTGGTGGTGTGGGTAAAGTGTGGCTCTCTTTCTCTGGTGGTGCGGGTACAGCATGGCTCTCTCTGGTGGTGCGGGTAAAGCGTGGCTCCCTCTCTGGTGGTGTGGTACAGTGTGGCTCTCTCTGGTGGTGCGGGTACAGCGTGGCTCTCTCTGGTGGTGCAGGAACAGCGTGGCGCTCTCTCTCTGGTGGTGCGGGTACAGCGTGGCTCCCTCTCTGGTGGTGTGGTACAGTGTGGCTCTCTGGTGGTGCAGGAACAGCGTGGCTCTCTCTCTGGTGGTGCAGGAACAGTGTGGCTCTCTCTCTGGTGGTGCAGGAACAGCGTGGCTCTCTCTCTGGTGGTGCAGGAACAGCGTGGCTCTCTTTCTGGTGGTGCAGGAACAGCGTGGCTCTCTCTCTGGTGGTGCGGGTACAGCATGGCTCCCTCTCTGGTGGAGTGGTACAGTGTGGCTCTCTGGTGGTGCAGGAACAGCGTGGCTCTCTCTCTGGTGGTGCAGGAACAGTGTGGCTCTCTCTCTGGTGGTGTGGGTACAGCGTGGCTCCCTCTCTGGTGGTGCGGGTACAGCGTGGCTCCCTCTCTGGTGGCGTGGTACAGCGTGGCTCTCTCTGGTGGTGCGGGTACAGCGAGACTATCTCTCTCTGGTTGTGCGGGTACAGTGTGGCTCTATCTGGTGGTGCTGGGGCTATTAGTTCCCCCAGCACAGTCCTCTCTTTCGTTTTCCATATATCCTGCTATAAGCACTCCTCAGCTTGTTTCCGGGTTTTCTCTTTCACCCCAGCAGAGTGCATGCTGGGGACTGTAGTCTGCTCCCTGCTGAGAACAATTGGGCCACCTAGCTCTGGGACTAAATTTCCCATGATGCCCTTCTAGTTGATTCTGATTGGCCCTCCGCTGTGGCCAATGGGGAGGGAAAATGAACAGACAGGAAAGCCTTCTCTTCCCCTGCTGCCGACATGAGAAGGGGAGGGGGGGCGAGGGGGGAATATCACCACAGCAGCCTGCAGCTCTCCCCACCGTGCGGACACTTATGCCTGGAGAAGAAGAGCGGCTGCGGAACTGTCAGCGCGGCTCTGAGGCTGAGCTGTGTGTGAGAGAGACACACAGCTCAGCCCATGCAGCCGCCAGAGATGACACAGGTACGGCTGCATGGCGGTAGGCGAGCGGCGGCCGCGGCCTGTGTTACCCATGTTCAGGCCGCGGTTGCCGCTTACCTCCCGCTGTGCGGCCTGATCATCAACAGGCCATGGAGCGGGTGGACCCGGCCCACCGGGCAAATGCCCGGTCTGCCCTATGGCCAGTCCGGGCCTGAGTGACTATATCTGATTGGTTGCAGTCACTGTTTGGCCAACAGTTTTCCACCTGGCTCCTGCAAATTTGTAATTGAAAGTTGTTGAGTGAGGTGGTGCCGACAAGGCCACTCATGGCTCAAATTTTGGCTGATTTAGTAGGAATAGGCTGAAATTCAAATTGTGTATGGCTAGCCTAAGGTGGAAAAGGGGGGGCAGGTAAGATGAGAGATATCATGAAAACCTTTGTACTTTTATCACTTCTCAAGATGTTAATCCTATATTAAGGCTTACTTGTAGGTACAGTGAATATCTCCTAAACTTGAGGTGTTTAGGTGATATTCACAGTGGATTCATCTGGTGATGTCACCAGCTCATGTGATGCGATGCATACTAGCACATTATGCCATTGCCTTGCCCAGGATTTTTTTTTTTTTTTAAAGACCATGTTTTACTACTGCTTTAAAGGACTGGGTAACTGCTGTAGCACACCTAATGTATGCATCATGTGATAATTACAATTATAATCTGTTTCTGTTTTAAGGACACACTATTGGATTCAAATAATCCATGTCAAAGTAGACGCTGCTCCAGGAAACGTGTTGGTTAGATTAGATGTGCACAGATTAACATTAGATATGTACAGTCTTAATTTATGCTTATTATAAGCTATACATATATATGTATTTTGGACATTACTTTATATTAATTATTTTGCTTTGTAATACACTATGGATTATCATAGTGTAATACAGTGACATGCATACCAATAGTCCTCACAGGATTTTGTTTACTTACTTAAGGGACCCTTTTCTTATTTTATAATACAATAGGTTATTCTTGTAAAATACGAAGTAGACCTAGAAAACACCAAGAGCTTCAGCCTAATTTTTTAATTTTTAAACTTTTTGGGAAGATATTTCCTGACTTCCTGTCCTGGTGATCAACTTCTCCACACCATAAAACAACCGCACTTGTTCTGAGAAGCGTCAATGCAACATACCTTCATTTGTGTTTAACAGTTCCTGCCTTTCCTTCCTAGCTTCAGTTGACTGTGTGTTGTCCTTATATTGTCGTTGTCCACCTATCTGCTCCAGGGAAGTGGGACTTGTATCGTTGACATTGGATGGTGCTGCAAATTAATTCATTAAGAACAAGTGAAAAACATGCAATATGCAAATACATATCCTGACAGGCCACAGTGACATCTCTGAAAAGGGCCCCCCTGACCCCTTATTATACTCAGCCATACTTGCTCACTGCTCCGCCCACTAGGAGAGTGATCAGGTCTGTGGACAAGGAAGGAGTGACAAGTGGTTGCTGGTAAGTTGAATATTTGCCCTGCATTGCAAGGTGACTGTGTCTCTCTAAGCACTCTTGAAGCAATGGAGGCAAATTTCTGAACATACATGGTCAGATTTCTATAACTAGATTCCCCCATCTACTTTAAAAAGTCTGAATACCCAAACAGTGACTAAAAATGATTGGTTGCAGTCACTTTTTGGCCAACAATTTTCCACCTGGCTTTTGCGACTTTGTAATTGAAAGTTGTTAAGTCAGGTGGTGCCAACAACACCACTCATGGCTCGAATTTTGGCCAATTTAGTAGGAATTAGCTGACATTCAAATTGTGTATGGCTAGTCTAAGGTGCAAAAAAAAGGGGGTAAAGAGATTGTAAAGGCAGAAGGTTTTTTATCTTAATGCATTCTATGCATTAAGATAAAAAATCTTCTGTGTACAGCAGCCCCCCTCAGCCCCCCTAACACTTACTTGAGGTCCTTCTCTGTCCAGCGATGTCCACGAGTATCTCAGCCATCTCATCCTGAATGGCTGAGACACAGCAGTGGCACCACTGGCGCCCGCTGCTGTCAATCAAATTCAGCGAGCCAATCAGGGGAGGGGGGGTGGGGTCGGATCAGGGGTCTGTGTCTGAATGGACACAGCAAGCTGTAACTCAGCTGTTGCTGTGGGGGCACTGAACAGGAGGGAGGGGCAGGGAAGATCACAGAAGAGGGTCCTGAGAAGAGGAGGATCCGGGCTGCTCTGTGCAAATCCACTGCAACAAGTTAAGTATAACATGTTTTGTTATTTTTATAGGGAAAAAAACGAGACTTTACAATTACTTTAAGATAAGAGATATCATGAAAACCTGGCCACCCTGACCCCCCCCCCCCCCCATTATACTCACCTATACTTCCTCACTGCTCTATCCCCTAGGACAGTGGTCATGACTGTGGACACAGAAGAGGTGGCAGGGGATTGCTAGTAGGGTGATTATATGCCCTGTATTGCAAGATAACAGTGTCTCTTTAAGAACTCTTGAAACAAAGGAGGCACATTTCTGAGCAGTCAAATTCCAATATATACAGAACTTAAAGTGGTTATAAAAATAAACATTTTTTTCACGTTAATTCATTCTATGCAATAAGGTAAAAAAACCTTTTAAGTGCAGCCCACCCACAGCCCCCCCTAAATACTCACCTAAGCCCGATCCTGCTGTGCACTCTGCAGCAACTCTCCTCCCCTCTCCATTGGCTCCTGCTGCTGTCACTCAAAACCTGTGATTAGAGAGCGGGGCCAAGCCAGACTGGCTGTGTGTTTGAATAGACACGGGAGCATGCCCGCACTAGTGTACCCATGGGAAGTGGGGAGGAGTCAGGAGCACTGGCGGGGGGGGGGCCTGAAAAGAGAAGGATCCAGGCTACTCTGTGCAAAACCATTGTACTGAGCAGGTAAGTATAATAGTTTTTATATTTTAATTAAAAAAACTTGAAACTTTATTATAAGTTTAAATGAACCAACCACCAGAAACATAAATACATTCTAAAGCTGTCCATACATGGCCAGATTTCCATAACTTAATTCCCTCATTTAATCTGAAAAGTCTGAATACCCAGTGACTACATCTGCTTTGTTGCAGGCACTGTTTGCGACTGACTATGTAATTGAAAGTTGTTGAGTGAGGAGGTCCCAACAAGGCCACTTATGGCTCAAATTTTGGCTGATTTAGAAGGCAATTGCCAATATTCAAGCTGTGTATGGCTAGCCTAAGTTGGAAAAAAAGAGGTATAGTTAAGATAAGAGATATAATGAAAACCTTTGAAACTTTTTCACCTCTCAAGATGACAATCTCTCGCCAAGAAAAGTGGGCTTTAATGCCCAGCCGCTGCACATATGTGCCATGGTGGCCTAAGGTTCTGTACTGAGATCACACTCACTACTCACTTCTGGCACAATGGCTGAGCTTTCTCCCATAACCCTCAGTCACAGATTCTGATCAGGGGCCAGAAGGATGAGTTCCTGATCATGTGGCCGCTGTGATTGGCTTTCACATGGGGAAGAGAAAGAGGAAGAATGGGATATTTCAGTGAAAGTAAGGTCACATTAACCATATTTTATACAAATATAAATCTTTATTTATTCACAAATCCAAAAATTCAGATAGACTTACAGTATGCTACCATAAAAAAGAAAAGGGTCCTTTGATTATATAAAGAAAATCCTGCCCATGTGAGGATTATTGGTATGCATCATATTTTAAACTAGGATAATCAATAGTATATTTACAAAAGCAAAATAATTGGTGTCCAAACATTACATCAATAAGCACACACACATCCTATGTGTTTCCTAGGGCAGCGTCCACTTTATCATAATCGTATGTGTATCTAATAGTATGTCCTTAACCACTTAAGGACCAAGCCTATTTCTGATACTTGTTGCTTACAAGATAAAAAAATATTTTTTGCTAAGAATTACTTAGAACCCCAAACATTATATATATCTTTTTGGCGGTCATTGCAATATTTTATGTATCATTAATATCATTACAAAAAAAAAATGGTGGTCATTGCAATATTTTATGTCCCTCGGTATTTGTGCAGAGGTCTTTCAAATGGAATTTTTTGGGAAAAAATACACTTTACTGAATCTAAAAAAACTAAACAGTTATGCCGTATACACACGGACGGACTTTTAAGCATCAAACGTCCGACGGTCTTTCCGGCGGACTTTCGATAGGGTTATGATGGACTTGCGAACGACCGGACTTGCCCACACATAAACGGACTAAAGTCCGTTCGATAGTCCTAAAGTCCGTTAGAAAGTCTGGTCGTTTGAACGTGATGACGTACGACCGGACTAGAATAGGGAAGTTCATAGCCAGTAGCCAATAGCTGCCCTTGCGTCCTTTTTTATCCGTCGGACTAGCATACAGATGAACGGATTTTTCAACCGGACTCGAGTCCGTTGGAAAGATTTGAAACATGTTCTAAATCTAAAGTCAGTCTGATTTTCGACAGAAAAGTCCGCTGGAACGGATTCGTTCCGTCGGACCAGTCCGGTCGAAAAGTCCACCCGTGTGTACACGGCATAAGTCCAATTTTTTTGTATATTGTGAAACATGATGTTACGCCGAGTTAATAGACAACTAACATGATATGGTTTAAAATTGCGCATACTCGTCAAACTATGGTACATAAAAATCTCCATTTTATTGCTTGCTAGTTTAGAGTTATAGAGGAGATCTTTTACTAGAATTATTCCTCTCACTCTGGCAATTGCGGCAATACCTCACATGTGTGATTTGAACACTGTTTACATTTGCGGGCGCAACTTACATATGCGTTTTCTTTGGTGCCCAAGCGTGCGGGGACCCCAAATCCCTCCTTTGCACTTAAAAGTATTCAAAATACCAAAATCGGCAATTGGGAATACTGTCAATTTTTAAAAATTGGCAGCCAAGTAAACCGGAAGTGACAGTGCTTCTGGGTTACTACATTGGAGACCCAATCAAAGCCAAATCTGGTTTTGTTCGGATCTTGGACCAGCAGGCAGACGTGCTGGATGGTCTCTCGGGTCTCCCGGTGGAACGGGAGACTCGGGCGGAGCAGCGAAAGGCGGTGAGAGAGGAGCACGTCCCCTCCCGCTGCCTGGCATAATGGCCGAGCAGCTGCAGGCTTCACCCAGGTACATCCACTGCCTCAAACCAACATACAGGTGCGTTGATTCACGTGAAGTGGTTAAATGAGAAACACATAAGTATAATTTTAACTATATAATGCATCTATTAAGTTTTTCACAGCAGTTACCCAACCCTTTAAGGCAAGGGTCTCCAAACTTTTTAAGCAAAGGGCCCGTTTACTCTCAGTCAGACTTTAGGGGGTAAACAATGCCCCATCTTTGGTATAAGGCTGGGTTCACATTTGCTGTGGCCGTAGGTCACAGCAGGGGGTCCGGTGCATCCCTGTTCACCGTTTCAGGTCTGAGTTTTTTCAGGTCTGAGTTTTTGCCTAAGATTGCACCTGAAACGGAGCCAAAGACGCACAGGACCCTTCTGCAATTCAGACCGCGGCCACCCCGGAGGTGTGTAAACAGGCTCCATTGAGAGGCGGTCACACTCTCCTGTCATGCAAATTGGATGTAGGAAACCTGCATCCAATTCGCATCAGTGTGAACCCAGCCTAGGGGGGAGCATTAGCTATTGTCAGTGGGAGGAATAGTGCCCCATTGTTGGTTTCAGTGGGAGGAACAGTGCCCCATAATTGGTGTCAGTGGAAGGAATAGTGCTCCATTGTTGGGGTTAATGGCAGGAAGAATGCCAGGGCCAGATGAAGGCAAGAAAAGAGCGGCATCCAATCCCCAGGCCGTGGTTTGGAGACCACCATTTTAGGACATAAATCCACATATGGAATTGCTATTTAACATATATCAGACCCTTAGTGTAGTGTTGCATTTTAGCAGTTCAGACGTGTAAATTTTTTCTGGTGCACTTCCTAGCACATTGGCATCACTTCCGGCAATGTCATTGGATTGTGTGCGTGGTGGCGTCATGTGGGACGCTCATTTATAAGGAGATATAAGGAGGTGGGCTCTCCTCTTTTCCTCTTCTTTGCCCCTTCGTACATGCTAAATGGGGAATCTGCTCCCCAGCATGGGTTGACTGTGGAATTACCCCACCACCTGTAAGTGCAATGTATCCTTGGGAGGATTATGTGGTTTGGTCTCTCTTTTGGGAGGGGGTAATGTGCCCCATTTTCCTCAGGTGGTCTTGCTTGTCTGATGGCTTTTTCCTTCTATTTTATTCAGATCACCTGCAGACCTCTAGCCCTTCTTTTCACACCTGGATATAGGTGTAGCACCCTGGAGTTTAGTCAGGTTAGAGGTCCATTGATTTCTCCCTAAGTTTTACCTTGTTGTACTTTTCTCTTCTACCACTAGGTGGCCAGGCACTTGGTGGTACTAGATATGAGAAGGACAACCCAAGGTCAGGTTATGGGTATATGGGGTATTTCAGCCAATGGGCATGGGTTTTCTTGAATCCCTTGGCCTGCTGGGAGAGCCTATATATTCGAGTGGAATCAGGTGATCTCTTTTCTGTGCCACCTGGATGGCTGTCTGGGTGGACGTGTGTCGTATGCTCCGGGCTGCTAGGTCGGAGATTGGGCCTATCCCAGGGGCATCTGGCTTCCAGGCTGTGTGAGGGCCTATCCAGAAGAAAGAGGGCAGCGCAGGGTTGGGATTGTGGCTTGCAGTCCAACCAGAAGTGACGGTTCTGTCGTCCGGAGAACCTGTCAGTGGTCGGGAATAGAAGGGAAGCTGTCGCCACTAAGGGACCAAACACCTTATTACCAGGGACCACAGTGAGTAACTGAAGCAAGTACAGAAGCAGCATTCTCACCAACGGGCACAATGGAGAATCTTCAGGCGGTGATCAAGTCAGGGACCCAACCAGCGGAGGTGTCGCTTGCAGAGCATCCTTGTGTGTCAAGCCAGGGACTGAGCCGGTCAGCAGGGGTGAAGCTTGAGAAGTAGTATCTGGAATGCCAAGCTAGGGACCCAGCAGGGAAGCTTGGGTGACGCTTGAGGGAGATACCACTGCAAAGATTGAAGGAGCTCAAGGGATTCAGAGTCAGTGAATCAGAGGGTCTAGTGAGAGACCGGGAGTACAGCATTGAAGAACTACAAGAGGCAGTTGTAGTGAAGCTGAAGAAACTATTACGTTTGGGTTAGGAACTGTTAAAGACTGTTACCATAGGAGACAGCATTCTCAGATGTGCAGCATGTGCAAATGTGTTGACTTGCTGGGGCCTTTCTCTGCACGGCTGCCCTCCTATTAAAGTCTTGGAGTCTGCCAATTGAATCTGCAACTACTTAAGTGTGTCCTGGCCCTAACCCTCTTCCCCTCAAAACATAAAAGAGGACTCTTTAGAGAAATAAAACCTCTTTTACATACAATAACTTTATCCACCTTACACCCACTATGCCTCACAATCCACCATATTCAGAAGTATGTCAGCTGTCTTTGGCCTGGAAAATTCTCATTAGACTGGATGAGGCCAAAGACCTTACTGCATAGGGAATCATGACTTATCTATGTATATAGTTTTAATTTACACTAAGGGTCTGATATATGCAGTGGCGGCTGGTGCTCATTTTTTTTGGGGGGGGGGGTGTTAAACAAACCCCCCATTGCCCCCGACACTTGCTTGCCTGCCCACCAGCCAGCCCACCAGCCAGCCCACCAGCCAGCCCGCCAGCCCCGCACTTACGCTATCCAGGTCACGGGCAGCTTCCCCGGCTTCGCCTCAAGGCCAATCCGGTTGCGTCTCCTCCCGGCCAATCCGGCCTTAGCACCTGCTTCCTCTCCTGATTGGCCAGGAGGAGAAGCAGGAAGACAATAGCGAATGTTGATTTGCTAATGTCACAAGTGGGTAGGCTCTGCGCCCCTGAGCCCAACCTTTTTGAAGCCAATTAGAGCCTCTGGCTCTAATCATGTGCTTCAGAAAAAAAAAAAAGTCTATGCGTCCAGCGCCCGCATGGAGATTAGGGGAGTGGTGCCCCTGCGCCCCTTATGGACCGGCCACTGCTGGATATATGTTAAATGACAATTCCATATGAGGTATGGTGATAAATGTGTTAAAGGATTGGACAACTGCTGTAGCTCACTTAAAGAGATTGTAAAGGTATACATTTTTTCACCTTAATGCATTCTATGCATTAAGGTGAAAAAACTTTTGACAATACCGCCGCCCCCAGCCCCCCGTTTTACTTACCTGACACCTCGAAACTCAGCCGCTCGCTCCTGACCTCCATTTCGCCGCTCAGCCTGGTCGCTGATTGGCTATAGTGGATGGATTGAAAGCAGCGCAGCCATTGGCTCGCGCTGCTGTCAATCACATCCAATGACGCGGCGCGCCGGGGGGCGGGGTTGAGTGATACAGTGAGCGGCTATAGCCGCTGGCTGTATCACGGGAGCGCGCCCGCTAAGGTGGTTAGTTCTTGCGGGGAGGAGCTGAAACAGCCGCCGAGGGACCCCAGAAGAGCAGGTTCGGGGCCACTCTGTGCAGAACGTGCTGCACAGTGAAGGTAAGTATAACATGTTTGTTATTTAAAAAAAAAAAAAAAATTACCTTTACAACCCCTTTAAATGGAACTTCACTCTATCATTCAACATTGACTATTTGTATTCCTTATGCTGCTAGCATTAGTACATAGATAGAAAAGTATATCATATTTACTTGTGTTAAACTTTTTTTTTACATTTCTTCAGCTACTTCCTGGTTTCTTGACTAGACTAGACCCACCAGGGATGCCCACTAGAGCCCACCAGGGATGCCTGCTAGAACCCACCAGAGATGCCCACTAGAGCCCACCATGGATGCCAATCAGTGCCAATCAGTGGCCATTAGGGATGCAATCTATGCCCATCATTAATGCCTGTCAGTGCCTTCTCACTAGGGCTGCCTATCAGTGCCATCTATCAGTGCCACCCATCAGTTTCACCTATCAGTGCCCATCAGTGCTGCTTATTAGTGCCCATCAGTGCTGCATATACAATATCTCACATAAGTGAGTACACACCTCACATTTTTGGAAATATTTTATTCTATCTTTTCATGTGACAACACTGAAGAAATGACACTTTGCTACAATGTAAAGTAGTGAGTGTACAGCTTGTATAACAGTGTAAATGTGTTGCTCCCTCAAAATAACTCAACACACAGCCATTAATGTCTAAACCACTGGCAGCAAAAATGAGTACACCCCTAAGTGAAAATGTCCACATTGGGCCCAAAGTGTCAATATTTTGTGTGGCCACCATTTTTTTCCAGCACTGTCTTAACCCTCTTGGGCATGGAGTTCACAAGAGCTTCACAGGTTACCACTGAAGTCCTCTTCCACTCCTCCATGATGACATCACGGAGCTGGTGGATGTTAGAGACCTTGCACTCCTCCACCTTCCGTTTGAGGATGCCCCACAGATGCTCAATAGGGTTTAGGTCTGGAGACATGCTTGGCCAATCCATCAGCTTTACCCTCAGCTTCTTTGCAAGGCAGTGGTCATCTTGGAGGTGTGTTTGGGGTCGTTATCATGTTGGAATACTGCCCTGCAGCCCGGTCTCCAAAGGGAGGGGATCATGCTCTGCTTCAGTAAGTCACAGTATATGTTGGCATTCATGGTTCCCTCAATGAACTGTAGCTCCCCAGTGCCGGCAGCACTCATGCACCCCCAGACCATGACACTTCCACCACCATGCTAGACTGTAGGCAAGAAACACTTGTTTTTGTACTCCTCATCTGGTTGCCACCACACACGATTGACACCATTTGAATCAAATAAGTTTATCTTGGTCTCATCAGACCACAGGACATGGTTCCAGTAATCCATGTCCTTAGTCTGCTTGTCTTCAACAAACTGTTTGCGGGCTTTTTTGTGCATCATCTTTAGAAGAAGTTTCCTTCTGGGACGACAACCATCCAGACCAAATTGATGCAGTGTTTGGCGTATGGTCTGAGCACAGACAGGCTGACCCCCCCACCCCTTCAACCTCTGCAGCAATGCTGGCAGCACTCATACGTCTATTTCCCAAAGACAACCTCTGGATATGACACTGCGCCGGTGCACTCAACTTCTTTGGTCGACCATGGAGAGGCCTGTTCTGAGTGGAACCTGTCCTGTTAAGCCACTGTATAGTCTTGGCCACCGTGCTGCACCTCAGTTTCAGGGTCTTGGCAATCTTCTTATAGCCTAGGCCATCTTTATGTGGAGCAACAATTTTTTTTTCAGATCCTCAGAGAGTTCTTTGCCATGAGGTCCCATGTTGAACTTCCAGTGACCAGTATGAGAGAGTGAGAGCGATAACACCAAATTCAACACACCTGCTCCCCATTCACACCTGAGACCTGGTAACAGTAACGAGACACATGACACCGGGGAGGGAAAATGGCTAATTGAGCCCAATTTGGACATTTTCTTTTTTTTTTTTTTTTTTAATCCAGAAAACTTTTATTGAAAATTAAAAGCATACAGTCCAAAGATCTACATTTCAGGCATTTATAACAACATATACCTTTACAAGTTCCCTAAGAACCGTGCCTCATCTATACTGTTGTCATTTATTTCGCAGTTCTACACCATTCAGATAAAACTCCCCGCACAAAATCTATTACTTCTATAATCAAATACCATTGAGCTACCGGATTACTCTTCTATGGCAGTGCAACCCACCCAACTTGGTTAAACAGAATATGGGGGTGTACAATCCCTTCAGCCCACGTTAAGTCGCAAGAGTCTATCCATGACTAGGTCCTCCGGGGCCAGTCCCGGAGTTCCCAGCCATGGTTCCCACAGTTTTTCAAATTTAATAGCACAGCCTCTATGTTGGTATATAATTGTCTCCATTAGTAACGTGTTACCTACTGCAGTAATCCATTCCTTAAAGGGGTTGTAAAGGTAAATTTTTTTTTTTTAAATAACAAACATGTTATACTTACCTTCACTGTGCAGCTCGTTCTGCACAGAGTGGCCCCGAACCTGATCTTCTGGGGTCCCTCGGCGGCTGTCTCAGCTCCTCCCCGCAATAACTAACCACCTTAATGCGAGCTCTTTCGCATGGTGGTTAGTTATTGCGGGCACGCTCCCGTGATACAGCCGGCGGCTATAGCCGCTCGCTGTTTCACTCGGCCCCGCCCCCCGCGCCGCGTCATTGGATGTGATTGACAGCAGCGCGAGCCAATGGCTGCGCTGCTTTCAATCCATCCACTATAGCCAATCAGCGACCAGGCTGATCGGCTGAATGGAGGTCAGGAGCGAGCGGCCGAGTTTCGAGGTGTCAGGTAAGTAAAAGGGGGCTGGGGGCGGCGGTATTTTCAAAAGTTTTTTCACCTTAATGCATAGAATGCATTAAGGTGAAAAAATTTATACCTTTACAACCCCTTTAACCAATGGGGGGGATTCAGATTTCCAATGTAACATGATCAACTTACGAGCCATGAAGAGGGCCCTAGGAAGAGCTTCTCTGGTGTGTGGTTCCCACTCCAATTCAGAATGCACTGTCTAGGGTCCAGAGGAATCTGCACCCGAAACACTGCAGAAAGGATATCTATTACCCCCCTCCAGTATACATGCAATTTGGGGCAACGCCAGAGCATGTGTATTAACTCTCCATGGTCCCTTTTGCATCTAGTGCACAGAGGGGTGGGTATCAGTCCCATGGCATGCAATCTATGTGGCGTGTAGGGATGAGCCGAACACCCCCCTGTTCGGTTCGCACCAGAACATGCGAACAGGAAAAAAATTCGTTCGAACACGCGAACACCGTTAAAGTCTATGGGACACGAACATGAATAATCAAAAGTGCTAATTTTAAAGGCTAATATGCAAGTTATTGTCAATAAAAGTGTTTGGGGACCTGGGTCCTGCCCCAGGGGACATGAATCAATGCAAAAAAAAGTTTTAAAAACGGCCGTTTTTTCAGGAGCAGTGATTTTAATAATGCTTAAAGTCAAACAATAAAAGTGTAATATCCCTTTAAATTTCATACCTGGGGGGTGTCTATAGTATGCCTGTAAAGGGGCGCATGTTTCCCGTGTTTAGAACAGTCTGACAGCAAAATGACATTTTGAAGGAAAAAACACATTTAAAACTACCACGGCTATTGCATTGCCGACAATACACATAGAAGTTCATTGATAAAAACGGCATGGGAATTCCCCACAGGGGAACCCCGAACCAAAATAAAAAAAAAAAAATGATGTGGGGGTCCCCCTAAATTCCATACAAGGCCCTTCAGGTCTGGTATGGATATTAAGGGGAACCCCAGCCAAAATTTAAAAAAAAAATTGACGTGGGGTTCCCCCTAAATTCCATACCAGACCCTTCAGGTCTGGTATGGATTTTAAGGGGAACCCCGCGCCAAAAAAAAAAAAAAAAAACGGCGTGGGGTCCCCCTAAAAATCCATACCAGACCCTTATCCGAGCACGCAACCTGGCAGGCCGCAGGAAAAGAGGGGGGGACGAGAGTGCGGCCCCCCCCCCCTCCTGAACCGTACCAGGCCACATGCCCTCAACATTGGGAGGGTGCTTTGGGGTAGCCCCCCAAAACACCTTGTCCCCATGTTGATGAGGACAAGGGCCTCATCCTCACAACCGTGGCCGGTGGTTGTGGGGGTCTGCGGGCGGGGGGCTTATCGGAATCTGGAAGCCCCCTTTAACAAGGGGACCCCCAGATCCCGGCCCCCCCCCTGTGTGAAATGGTAAGGGGGTACTTACCCCTACCATTTCACTAAAAAACTGTCAAAAATGTTAAAAATGACAAGAGACAGTTTTTGACAATTCCTTTATTTAAATGCTTCTTCTTTCTTCCTTCATCTTCTTCTTCTTCTGGTTCTTCTGGCTCTTCTGGTTCTTCCTCCGGCGTTCTCGTCCAGCATCTTCTCCGCAGCGTCTTCTATCTTCTTCTCCTCGGGCCGCTCCGCACTCATGGCATGAGGGGAGGCTCCCGCTCTTCTCTTCATCTTCTTCTCTTCTTCATCTTCTTCTTCATCTTCTTCTTCATCTCTTCTTCCTTCTTCTCTTCTTCATGTCTTCTGCGGGCCGCTCCGCAGCCATGCTGTGGCATGGAGGGAGGCTCCCGCTGTGTGACGGCGTCTCTTCGTCTGACGGTTCTTAAATAACGGGGGGCGGGGCCACCCGGTGACCCCGCCCCCCTCTGACGCACGGTGACATGACGGGACTTCCCTGTCACCGTGCGTCAGAGGGGGGCGGGGTCACCGGGTGGCCCCGCCCCCCGTTATTTAAGAACCGTCAGACGAAGAGACGCCGTCACACAGCGAGAGCCTCCCACCATGCCAGCATGGCTGCGGAGCGGCCCGCAGAAGACATGAAGAAGAGAAGAAGGAAGAAGAGATGAAGAAGAAGATGAAGAAGAAGATGAAGAAGAGAAGAAGATGAAGAGAAGAGCGGGAGCCTCCCCTCATGCCATGGGTGCGGAGCGGCCCGAGGAGAAGAAGATAGAAGACGCCGCGGAGAAGATGCTGGACGAGAACGCCGGAGGAAGAACCAGAAGAGCCAGAAGAACCAGAAGAAGATGAAGGAAGAAAGAAGAAGCATTTAAATAAAGGAATTGTCAAAAACTGTCTCTTGTCATTTTTAACATTTTTGACAGTTTTTTAGTGAAATGGTAGGGGTAAGTACCCCCTTACCATTTCACACAGGGGGGGGGGCGGGATCTGGGGGTCCCCTTGTTAAAGGGGGCTTCCAGATTCCGATAAGCCCCCCGCCCGCAGACCCCCACAACCACCGGCCACGGTTGTGAGGATGAGGCCCTTGTCCTTATCAACATGGGGACAAGGTGTTTTGGGGGGCTACCCCAAAGCACCCTCCCAATGTTGAGGGCATGTGGCCTGGTACGGTTCAGGAGGGGGGGGGCCGCACTCTCGTCCCCCCCTCTTTTTCTGCGGCCTGCCAGGTTGCGTGCTCGGATAAGGGTCTGGTATGGATTTTTAGGGGGACCCCACGCCGTTTTTTTTTTTTTTTTTGGCGCGGGGTTCCCCTTAAAATCCATACCAGACCTGAAGGGTCTGGTATGGAATTTAGGGGGAACCCCACGTCAATTTTTTTTTTAAATTTTGGCTGGGGTTCCCCTTAATATCCATACCAGACCTGAAGGGCCTTGTATGGAATTTAGGGGGACCCCCACATCATTTTTTTTTTTTTATTTTGGTTCGGGGTTGCCCTGTGGGGAATTCCCATGCCGTTTTTATCAATGAACTTCTATGTGTATTGTCGGCAATGCAATAGCCGCGGGTAGTTTTAAATGAGTTTTTTCCTTCCAAATGTCATTTTGCTGTCAGACTGTTCTAAACACAGGAAACATGCGCCCCTTTACAGGCATACTATAGACACCCCCCAGGTACGAAATTTAAAGGGATATTACACTTTTATTGTTTGACTTTAAGCATTAATAAAATCACTGCTCCTGAAAAAACTTCCGTTTTTAAAACTTTTTTTTGCATTGATCCATGTCCCCTGGGGCAGGACCCGGGTCCCCAAACACTTTTTATGACAATAACTTGCATATAAGCCTTTAAAATTAGCACTTTTGATTTCTCCCATAGACTTTTAAAGGGTGTTCCGCGGCATTCGAATTTGCCGCGAACACCCCAAATTGTTCGCTGTTCGGCGAACTTGCGAACAGCCAATGTTCGAGTAGAACATGAGTTCGACTCGAACTCGAAGCTCATCCCTAGTGGCGTGTAATATACTCTCAGAAGTGTATATAATTGTGTCAACCTTTGTGTCACATTTAAGGAGCAAATAGCAACTGATTGTAGGTCCTCCTCCCACTGATCCTCATCCAGGGGTCCTATGTCTGCTTCCTATTTTCTTTTAACGGTAAGAGGGTGTTTTAAGAGGTACTTGCTCAATAGTGTGCAGTAACACTGGGAGATAAATCCTTTAGATATCTCCGCAGTCTTAAGTTGAGAAAGAATGGGAGTAGGGTCCATATACCACTCGGAGGTCATATGCCCCGTACACACGGTCGGACTTTGTTCGGACATTCCGACAACAAAATCCTAGGATTTTTTCCGAAGAATGTTGGCTCAAACTTGTCTTGCATACACACGGTCACACAAAGTTGTTGGAAAATCTGAACGTTCTAAACGCGGTGATGTAAAACACGTACGCCGGGACTATAAACGGGGCAGTGGCCAATAGCTTTCACCTCTTTATTTATTCTGAGCATGCGTGGCACTTTGTCCGTCGGATTTGTGTACACACGATTGGAATTTCCGACAAAGGATTTTGTTGAAGGAAAATTTTATAGCCTGCTCTCAAACTTTGTGTGTCGGAAAATCAGATGGAAAATGTGTGATGGAGCCTACACACGGTCGGAATTTCTGACAACGAGTTCCTATCACACATTTTCCGTCGGAAAATCAGACCGTGTGTACGGGGCAATAGACTGGGCTATGAAAGCATGTCTGAGTTGCATATAGTAGAATTGCATATGTTGTGGTAACCCATATTTCTCTCTTAAAGTTTCAAAAGACAATAATTTCCCATTACTAATAACTTGAATCAAGAAAAAAAAGCCATGTCTCTTCCACCTTTCCGCATGCTGCAATTTGGCCAACTCAGGGTAGGACTCATTTGCCCAGATGGGACTGAATTCATTGAAGCCTGTTGCCCCTTGTAGATAACTGACTTTGTTCCATATTTTCTGTATTAAGCTATATGTGGGGAAGCTTTTTTGGGGTTTACTAAAGGCCGATGCCTCAAGAGCAGTTGGATTTGATTTCCCACCCACTGTATGAAGCATGATACTTTTGGAAGCACTAGGGGATCTGTCTGCTGAGTCTCCCTCCAGGACCATGGTGCCTATCAAATGTTGCAGTTGTGATGCCAGATAATACAGCAATGGATTCGGGAGTGTAAGGCCACCGTCATCTTTAGGGCGTTGCAGATGCTCTAACTTTATCCTGGGGGGTCTATTTTTCCAGATTAGTTCACGGAATATAGCATTAACTTTCCTGAAGGTCTTCAGTGGGATCACTACTGGGGAGTTGTGTAGCATGTATAGCAATTGGGGCATCAGAATAATTTTAATTAGATTCACTCTGCCCGCGACTGACATACACAAGTTATTCCATGTTTTGACCCGCTGGCGAAAACTGGCCAGTAGCGGGGAAATATTTAGTTGGCCATAGTCCCTAATTCGGGGTGACACCTATATCCCCAGATATTTAAAGGAAGTGGCAACCGGGATATCCCCCATTCGCTCTCCATCTTGTAATTTGACCTAATCTAGGGGCATCAGGGCAGATTTAGTCCAATTTATTTTCAGGCCTGAGAATTCCCCAAAACTAATCACTGTTTCTATCGTGTTCCTCAGGGATTGCTCCATATCCCCCAACAGAATCATTGTATCATCGGCATAGAGCATCACCTTCTCCTGTCTATCTCCATAGCAGAAGCCTGTGATATCCCCATGATCTCTGATCTTGATTGCCAGTGGTTCTATTGCCAGGGCAAACAGCAGGGGGGACAAAGGGCACAAAGGTAAATGAAAGTGACAGTCTGCCAGCCTCTCTAATGACTGCTTGAGGGCAATGGTACAACAAGCGCACCCAGGCAATGTATGCATCACCAAAGCCAAATCACTTCAGTACCTCCCAAAGATAAGGCCATTCCACACTGTCGAAGGCTTTCATAGTATCTAATGACAGAAGAGTAGGAATGAGCCGAACACCCCCCGGTTCGGTTCGCACCAGAACCTGCGAACGGACCGAAAGTTCGCACGAACGTTAGAACCCCATTGACGTCTATGGGACTCGAACGTTCAAAATCAAAAGTGCTCATTTTAAAGGCTACTACCCCTCCTACCCCAGGGGACATGTATCAATGCAAAAAAAACTTTTAAAAACGGCCGTATTTTCGGGAGCAGTGATTTTAATGATGCTTAAAGTAAAAAAAAAGTGAAATATTCCTTTAAATATCGTACCTGAGGGGTGTCTATAGTATGCCTGTAAAGTGACGCGTGTTTCCCGTGTTTAGAACAGTCCCTGCACCAAATGTCATTTTTAAAGGAAAAATCTCATTTAAAACTGCTTGTGGGTTTAACCACTTCAGCCCCGGAAGGTTTTACCCCCTTCCTGACCAGAGCACTTTTTACAATTTGGCACTGCGTCGCTTTAACTGCTAATTGCGCGGTCATGCAATGCTGTACCCAAACGAAATTTGCGTCCTTTTCTTCCCACAAATAGAGCTTTCTTTTGATGGTATTTGATCACCTCTGCCGTTTTTATTTTTTGCGCTATACACGGAAAAAGACCGAAAATTTTGAAAAGAAATGATATTTTCTACTTTTTGTTCTAAAAAAAATCCAATAAACTCAATTTTAGTCATACATTTAGGCCAAAATGTATTCGGCCACATGTCTTTGGTAAAAAAAATGTCAATAAGTGTATATTTATTGGTTTGCGCAAAAGTTATAGCGTCTACAAACTAGGGTACATTTTCTGGAATTTACACAGCCTTTAATTTATGACTGCCTATGTCGTTTCTTGAGGTGCTAAAATGGCAGGGCAGTACAAAACCCCCACAAATGACCCCATTTTGGAAAGTAGACACCCCAAGGAATTTGCTGAGAGGCATGTTGAGCCCATTGAATATTCATTTTTTTTGTCCCAAGTGATTGAATAATGACAAAAAAAAAAAAAAAATTACAAAAAGTTGTCACTAAATGATATATTGCTCACACAGGCCATGGGCATATGTGGAATTGCACCCCAAAATACATTTAGCTGCTTCTCCCGAGTACGGGGATACCACATGTGTGGGACTTTTTGGGAGCCTAGCCGCGTACGGGGGCCCGAAAACCAATCACTGCCTTCAGGATTTCTAAGGGCGTACATTTTTGATTTTACTCCTCACTACCTATCACCGTTTTGAAGGCCATAAAATGCCCAGATGACATAAAACCCCCCCAAATGACCCCATTTTGGAAAGTAGACACCCCAAGCTATTTGCTTTGAGGCATGTTGAGTCCATGGAATGTTTTATATTTTGACACAAGTTGCGGGAAAGTGACAAATTTTTTTTTTTTTTTTTTTTTTTTGCACAAAGTTGTCACTAAATGATATATTGCTCACACAGGCCATGGGCATATGTGGAATTGCACCCCAAAATACATTTAGCTGCTTCTCCTGAGTATGGGGATACCACATGTGTGGGACTTTTTGGGAGCCTAGCCGCGTACGGGACCCCGAAAACCAATCACTGCCTTCAGGATTTCTAAGGGCGTACATTTTTGATTTTACTCCTCACTGCCTATCACAGTTTCGGAGGCCTTGGAATGCCCAGGTGGCATAAACCCCCCCAAATGACCCCATTTTGGAAAGTAGACACCCCAAGCTATTTGCTGAGAGGCATGGTGAGTATTTTGCAGCTCTCATTTGTTTTTGAAAATAAAGAAAGACGAGAAAAAAATGTTTTTTTTTTCTTTTTTCAATTTTCAAAACTTTGTGACAAAAAGTGAGGTCTGCAAAATACTCACTATACCTCTCAGCAAATAGCTTGGGGTGTCTACTTTCCAAAATGGGGTCATTTGGGGTTTTTTTTTGCCACCTGGGCATTCCATGGCCTCCGAAACTGTGATAGGCAGTGAAGAGTGAAATCAAAAATTTACGGCCTTAGAAAGCCTGAAGGCGGAGCTTGGTTTTCGGGGTTCCGTACGCGGCTAGGCTCCCAAAAAGTCTCACACATGTGGTATCCCCGTACTCAGGAGAAGCAACAGAATGTATTTTGGGGTGTAATTTCACATATTCCCATGGCATGTTTGAGCAATATATCATTTAGTGACAACTTTGCGCAAAAAAAAATAAAAAAAATAAAAAATTGTCTCTTTCCCGCAACTTGTGTCACAATATAAATTATTCCATGGACTCAACATGACTCTGAGCAAATAGCTTGGGGTGTCTACTTTCCAAAATGGGGTCATTTGGGGGGGGTTTGAACTGTCCTGGCATTTTATGCACAACATCTAGAAGCTTATGTCACACATTACCCACTCTTCTAACCACTTGAAGACAAAGCCCTTTCTGACACTTATTGTTTACATAAAAAAATAAATTTTTTTTGCAAGAAAATTACTTTGAACCCCCAAACATTATATATTTTTTTTAAAGCAAATGCCCTACAGATTAAAATGGTGGGTGTTTCATTTTTTTTTTTCACACAGTATTTGCGCAGCGATTTTTCAAACGCATTTTTTGGGGAAAAAACACACTTTTTTACATTTTAATGCACTAAAACACACTATATTGCCCAAATGTTTGATGAAATAAAAAAGATGATCTTAGGCCGAGTACATGGATACCAAACATGACATGCTTTAAAATTGCGCACAAACGTGCAGTGGCGACAAACTAAATACATTTTTAAAAGCCTTTAAAAGCCTTTACAGGTTACCACTTTAGATTTACAGAGGAGGTCTACTGCTAAACTTACTGCCCTCGATCTGACCTTCGCGGCGATACCTCACATGCATGGTGCAATTGCTGTTTACATTTGACGCCAGACCGACGCTTGCGTTCGCCTTAGCGCGAGAGCAGGGGGGACAGGGGTGCTTTTTTTTTTTTTTTTTTTTTTTTTTCTTTATTATTATTATTTTTTTATCTT
The DNA here is from genome assembly GCA_037952835.1 of Lithobates septentrionalis. NCBI lineage: Eukaryota > Metazoa > Chordata > Amphibia > Anura > Ranidae > Lithobates > Lithobates septentrionalis. The sequence goes on from JBBDGP010000149.1 coordinate 5,764,918, forward strand.
ATTTTTAAACTGTTCCTTTCATTTTTTTTTTTTTAAGTCATTTTTATTGTTATCTCAGGGAATGTAAATATCCCCTATCATAGCAATAGGTAGTGACAGGTACTCTTTTTTGCAAAAATTGGGGTCTATTAGACCCTAGATTTCTCCTCTGCCCTCAAAGCATCTGATTACACCAAGATCGGTGTGATAAAATGCTTTCTCAATTTCCCAATGGCGCTGTTTACATCCGGCGAAATCTAAGTCATAAAATGCTCGTAGCTTCCGGTTTCTTAGGCCATAGAGATGTTTGGAGCCACTCTGGTCTCTGATCAGCTCTATGGTCAGCTGGCTGAATCACCGGCTGCATTCTCAGGTTCCCTGTTGAGACAGGAGAGCCAGAGAAAAACACGGAAGACGTTGGGGGGGGGGGGCATTCCCTCCCACTGCTTGTAAAAGCAGTCTAGAGGCTAATTAGCCGCTAGGATTGCTTTTACATGAAAGCCGACCGCTGGCTGAAAAGAATGATACCAAGATGATACCTAAACCTGCAGGCATCATTCTGGTATAACCACTCAAAGTCGTGAATGGCCTACCTGAAGACAAAAAAATGGTTAACAATAAAGCACAGTAAACGGTAAAGTATAAAAAATTGCATACCTGAAAAGCAAACATGATAAAACATAACAACAATAAAACATTGCAGAATAGAATACAGTAAAAAAGAGCAGAACAATAGAGAGAGAATAGAGAGAGAGAGAACAATGAAACGACAACTATTTTTTTTTATTTTATATTTTTGTTTGTGTTTTTTTTTTTACACTTTTTTACACTTTTTTTTGTAACTAACTTTTATAACTGTAACCGGTTCCAGGTTCGGGTCTCTCAAAATGCGATGGCATCTTGGGAGACCCTGTGAAAGTGTGCCTAGTATGTGCAATGCTGTACCCTACGCTAATACTCAACTAGTGTATGGTAGCGTTCAAAACATTCACCAATGCAAAGACCAGGATTGTCAGGACAGAAGGGACAATAATAGCGGGTGTCACGCCTATATCCGCGCTTGCTGCAGACACAACATCTTTTTTGGGGGGGTTCGCTGGGTAGGGGTACTCGGGAGGACGTAAAGAAAATGCCTCTCATGCAGCCGACTGCATTTGGTTGGGGATGTGAATGGGGGAAGTCCGGGCGCTGCAGAAGCGGTGGGTTCCCAATTAGAAATGGCGAATGCAGCAGGAAGGGCACTATGGGCACGACGGACCTGTGTTTGTCTTTTTGGTGGCAGCGGGACACTACTTGTGCTTGCCACCTCACCAGCTTGAACTGCACTTATGGGACTCGCCACGTCACCAAGTGTTACTGCAGTGCTGGTTTGACTACGACCGGGGTGTACTAGGCCGCTGGTGCTTGCCAGTTCACCAAAACGCTACCAAAAAAACTGTTAGCGATCGCAGGGATCAGGCCTGACTCTGCGAACGCTGCAGTTATGCGTTTAGTGTTTTGTAAGTGACAGTGATCGATCGATACTGCACTTGGGTGGGCTGGGCTGGGCCGGGCGGAGGGGCAAAACGCAGGTGCTAGCAGGTATCTGGGCTGATCCCGCTAACACTGCGTTTGTGGGAACCCTAAACTGCTGGGGACACCAGTATAGATCTGATCAGATCAGATATTGATCCGATCAGATACTATACCACTAAGGGAGGCGTATGCTGCGTGCGTGGGTGTTAGCGGTACTGGCGCTAACCTGACGCTGCCTGGGGCTGGTGCTTGCCAGTTCACCAAAACGCTACCAAAAAAACTGTTAGCGATCGCAGAGATCAGGCCTGACTATGCACACGCTGCAGTTATGCGTTTAGTGTTTTGTAAGTGACAGTGATCGATCGATACTGCACTTGGGTGGGCTGGGCTGGGCTGGGCCGGGCGGACGGGAAAAACGCAGGTGCTAGCAGGTATCTGGGCTGATCCCGCTAACACTGCGTGTTTGGGAACCCTAAACTGCTGGGGACGCTAGTATAGATCTGATTGGATCAGATATTGATCCGTTCATATACTATACCACTAAGGGAGGTGTACGGTGCGTGCGTGGGTGTTAGCGGTACTGGCGCTAACCTGACGCTGCCTGGGGCTGGTGCTTGCCAGTTCACCAAAACGCTACCAAAAAAACTGTTAGCGATCGCAGGGATCAGGCCTGACTCTGCGAACGTTGCAGTTATGCGTTTAGTGTTTTGTAAGTGACAGTGATCGATCGATACTGCACTTGGGTGGGCTGGGCTGGGCCGGGCGGAGGGGCAAAACGCAGGTGCTAGCGGGTATCTGGGCTGATCCCGCTAACACTGCGTTTTCGGGAACCCTAAATTGCTGGGGACGCTAGTATAGATCTGATCGGATCAGATATTGATCCGTTCAGATACTATACCACTAAGGGAGGCGTATGCTGCGTGCGTGGGTGTTAGTGGTACTGGCGCTAATCTGACGCTGCCTGGGGCGACGCATATCACCGCCGGGCGATCAGGGGGCTAAACCTTTATTCGGTAATAAACGGCGGGTGCCCTGACACTATAAAAAATAAACGAACTAACCAGCGTCACCCGTAACAGTTATACGGTGATCAGTGGTGAAAGGGTTAACTAGGGGGCAAGCAAGGGGTTAAAACATTTATTAGGTAGTATATGGGGGTCCCTGACACTATAAAACGCTGACGGCGAACCTAAATATTTACGTCCCTAACTAGCGTCACCAGCGACACTAATACAGCGATCAGAAAAATGATCGCTTAGCAACACTGGTGACAGGGGGTGATCAAGGGGTTAAAACTTTATTAGGGGGGTTAGGGGGGTATCCTAGACCTAAAGGGGGCCTAACACTCACTGCCCTAACACACTAACTGTCACAAACTGACACTATGCAGTAATCAGAAAAAAAAAAAAAAAAAAAAAAAAAACCTGCTTGGTGTCAGTTTGTGACGGGTGGGGGGGGTGATTGGGGGGGGATCGGGGGTCGATCGGGGGGGGGAATCGGGGTGTTTAGTGTGCCTGGCATGTTCTACTGTGTGTGTGTGTTTGGTGCACTCACAGTTCAGTCTTCTCTCCTCGGCCCGGAACGGAAAATACCGAGCCGAGGAGAAATGACATCATTTCCTCTGCCTCTGTGTACAATACAGAGGCAGGGAAATGATCCCATTGGCTGGGAGCGATCGCGAGGGGGGGGCCACGAATGGATGGCCTCCCCCTCACCACCGATCGCCGGGGGACATTTGCCGACCGCCGCAGGCACCGGGGGGGGTCCGATCGGACCCCCCACCCGCGGGCAGGCAGGGACGTACAGGTAAGCCCTTTTGCCTGCCCGTGCCGCTCTGTCGACGTACATCGTCGTGCGGCGGTCGGCAAGTGGTTAATGTAATGTCGGGTCCTGGCAATATGGATGAAAATCAGTGAGACAAACGGCATGGGTACCCCCCAGTCCATTACCAGGCCTGTTAAACAGGGGCAGAAAAAATGGGCCTTAGGCACTGGTGCTGGTGCCACAACACTGCAACCCCTCACAGACACTCTAGTTGGAATGCAGGAACGAGCCCTGCTGCAAAGTATTACATCAAAAATTGTAATTACACGCCCCTGTTAAACAGGGGCTGAAAAATTGTGCCTTAGGCACTGGTGGTGGCGCCCAGAACCAAAAATGTTCTTACAAGCTATCAGCGTGATGATTGAGGAGGAAGAGGATAATTACTCAGGGATAGTCACTCAGCATCAGAATAGGCAGTCTTTGAAGGGATCTGAGATTTCAAAAAAAAATTATTCGGTTACATCAGCATCAGGTGCTTGGTAGCTGGTGGTGATCCAAGACTGATTCATTTTTATGAAGGTCAGTCGATCGACCGAGTCAGTGGACAGACGCACCCTGTGATCGGTTACCACGCCTCCAGCAGCACTGAATGTGCGTTCCGAAAGAACGCTGGATGCAGGACAGGCCAGTAGCTCAATTGCATACTGTGCAAACTCTGGCCAGTGATCCATCCTCAAGACCCAGTAACCCAGAGGATTTTCGGTGGGAAAGGTGTCCAAGTCTGATCTTGCCCCTAGGTATTCCTGCACCATGTAAAACAGACGCTGGCGATGGTTGCTGGAACCGATCATACCTTGGGGCTGCGGACCAAAAAATTGTCTGAACGCATCGGTCAGACGGCCACCTTCTCCACCGCTCCTTCTTTGACTGACCGAAGCCTCAGCAACACGTTGTCCAGAAACAGGAGTTTGTAACCTCCCAGTCTCTGGGAACGCGTTGCACAGACCTTTCTGCAAGGCCTCCCGAAGATGTTTCATCCTCTGCTCCCTCTGCAATGGCAAGATAAGGTCCGCAACCTTACCCTTGTAATGTGGATCATGGAGGGTTGCCAGCCAGTATTGGTCCTTCTCCTTGATACCATGAATATGAGGATCCTTACGCAGGCTTTGCAGGATCAGGGAGGCCATGCAGCGTAGGTTTGCTGAGGCATTCGGTCCGGAGTCCTCTGGGTCACTAAGGACGACATGGTCCGCAGCCACCTCCTCCCAGCCACGTACAAGTCCATGTGTTTCTTGGGACTGATCCCTTAAAAACTGCTGCTGATGCTGAGTGCCAGGCTCCACCTCCATACTGACACAATCTTCCTCCTCCTCCTCCTCCTCGTCCTCTTCCTGTGTGATCGGCGGGCACGCAGGAACACTGTCTGGATAAAGGGGGCCTTGAGAGATAAGGAAGTCCTCCTCTTCCTGCCTCTGTTCTGCCTCAAGTGCCCTGTCCATTATTCCACGCAGCGTGTGCTCCAACAGGTGGACAAGGGGGACAGTGTCACTGATGCATGCACTGTCACTGCTCACCATCCTCGTGGCCTCCTCAAATGGTGACAGGACAGTGCATGCATCCCTGATCATAACCCACTGGCGTGGGGAAAAAAAAACAAGCTCCCCTGACCCTGTCCTGGTGCCATAGTCGCACAGGTACTCATTGATGGCCCTCTGCTGCGTGTGCAGCCGCTGCAGCATGGCCAACGTTGAGTTCCACCTGGTGGGCATGTCACAGATTAGGCGGTTCTTGGGCAGGTTAAACTCCTTTTGGAGGTCCGTCAGCCGAGCACTGGCATTATATGACCGGCGGAAATGCACACAGACTTTTCTGGCCTGCCTCAGGACATCCTGTAAGCCCGGGTACCTGCCCAAGAACCGCTGCACCACCAAGTTAAGGACGTGAGCCAAACAGGGCACATGGGTCATTTGTCCCTGTCGGAGGGCAGAGAGGAGGTTGGTGCCATTGTCGCAAACCACCATTCCTGCCTTAAGTTGGCGTGGCATCAACCACCTCTGAACCTGCCCCTGCAGAGCGGACAGAACCTCTGCCCCAGTGTGGCTCCTGTCCCCCAAGCACACCAGCTCAAGCACCGCATGGCATCTTTTGGCCTGCGTACTTGCGTAGCCCCTTGAACGACTATGGAGCAACGCTGGTTCCGAGGAAGAGGCCATGGAGGAAGAAGAAGAGGAGGGGGTGGAGGAGAGAGGTGTGTCACAATCATTAGCATTTTGGAGGCGTGGTGGCGGAACAACCTCCAACACTACTGCACCTTGTCCTGCATCCTTCCCAGCTGCCAGCAGAGTCACCCAATGCGCCGTGAAACTTAGGTAACGTCCCTGTCCATGCCTGCTGGACCATGAGTCAGCGGTAATATGCACCTTACCGCTGACCGCCCTGTCCAGCGAGGCATGGACATTGCCTTCCACATGCTGGTAGAGAGCCGGAATCGCCTTCCGTGAGAAAAAGTGGCGTTTGGGTACCTGCCACTGAGGAACTGCACATTCCACAAACTCACGGAAGGGGGCAGAGTCTACCAACTGAAAAGGCAGCAGTTGAAGTGCTAGCAATTTTGCCAAGCTAGCATTCAACCGCTGGGCATGTGGATGGCTGGGAGCAAACTTCTTTCGGCGGTGCAGCAGCTGGGGCAGGGAAATTTGCCTGGTACAATCTGACGTCGCAGATTGCCCACAAGTACTTGGCTGTGACACACCTAATTCTACACCTTCATTCCTCTCAGTGCAGGTCTCAGAGAGGACTGAAGGTCTAGTGGGGTTGGAAATCTCAGCTGATGAGGAGCAAGGAGAGGTCCTCTTTGTTCTTTGGTGTGGGTCTTTTAGATACGCTTGCCAACGAACTGCATGGCAGGTCAACATATGTCTGGTCAAGCATGTGGTACCCAAGCGGGAGATGTTTTGGCCACGTGAGATACGCTTGAGACATATGTTGCAAATAGCAGCGGTGCGATCTGATGCACTCGTCTCAAAAAAGGCCCACATCAAAGAACTTTTTGAATAACGCGCAGAGACTGCAGTGCCCTGCACATGTGGAGCTTTGGGGTGGGTTGCAGTCAATGTGCTGCCCTTAGGCTGACCCCTGGAGGGCGTCCTGCCTCGTTGGTGATGTGCCGCCTCCTCCTCCTCCTCTTCCTCCTCTCTCCTATCAGGCACCCACGTTGAGTCAGTGACCTCATCATCCCCTCCCTCCTCATCACTGGAGCAAACCTGGCAGTATGCTGCAGCAGGGGGAGCATGACTGCCAGATTGCTGTCCTTCTTGGGCACCCCCTCTCTCCGTGCTCATGTTACTGCCTTCATCGAGCTCAGTATCATCATCAGAGCCTTCCAAACGCTGGGCATCCTCCTGGAGCATGTACCCAACACTGTGGTCAAACAGTTCGAGGGACTCCTCAGGAGGACATGGTGGGGCTATGGAAGGAGTCACTGATGACATTGAGCAGAGGGAAGAGGCCGCTGCTTTGCCAGACAAAGTACCCTGGGCATGGGTGAGAGAGGATGAGGAGGATGAGGACGGCTTGGTCATCCACTCGACCAAGTCTTCCGCATGTTGCGGCTCAACATGGCCAGCTGCCGAAAAAAAGACAAAGCGTGTCCCATGGCCACGTGCTGATGAGGATGCACCGTCTCCATGACCAGCACTAGACACAGAGCCTGCTTGCCCTCTCTTATTGGCTTGTGACTGTCTGCCTCTCCTTCTTGGCCTTCCAGACATACTAATGGCCTGTAGCTGCACTAAGCTGGGATATATATATATATATATATATATATATGTACTGATACTGCAGCTAGCAAAATCAACTGCCTGCCTGTAGTATGAGAACACCAATAACCTTCTACAGGTAGCTTTAGCTGAACACTGTGAGCAGGACGCACCCCACTAACTTGTAGGTTTAGCAGAACACTGTGAGCAGGACGCACTGCACTAACTGTAAATAATCTAGCTGCCTGACTGTGGTACTAATAGGATCAAAAGAACACCAGCAATTTTCTTCAGGTAGCTGTATTTACTGTAACAAGACAAGCCTGCCTGTCAGTAAGAAGATAACAGAAATGGATCTAGCTGAACACTGTGAGCAGGACGCACCCCACTAGCTTGTAGGTTTAGCTGAACACTGTGAGGTGGACACACCCCACTAACTTGTAGGTTTAGCTGAACACTGTGAGCAGGACGCACCCCACTAACTTGTAGGTTTAGCAGAACACTGTGAGCAGGACGCATTGCACTAAATGTAAATAGTCTAGCTGCCTGACTGTGGTACTAATAGGATCAAAAGAACACCAGTAATTTTCTTCAGGTAGCTTTATATACTGTAACAAGACAAGCCTGCCTGTCAGTAGGAAGATAACAGGAACAGATCTAGCTGAACACTGTGAGTAGGACGCACTGCACTAAATGTAAATAGTCTAGCTGCCTGACTGTGGTACTAATAGGATCAAAAGAACACCAGTAATTTTCTTCAAAATACTGTAACAAGACAAGCCTGCCTGTCAGTAGGAAGATAACAGGAACGGATCTAGCTGAACACTGTGAGCAGGACGCACTGCTCTAAATGTAAATAGTCTAGCTGCCTGACTGTGGTACTAATAGGATCAAAAGAACACCAGTAATTTTCTTCAAAATACTCTAACAAGACAAGCCTGCCTGTCAGTAAGAAGTTAACAGGAACGGATCTAGCTGAACACTGTGAGCAGGACGCACTGCACTAAATGTAAATAGCCTAGCTGCCTGACTGTGGTACTAATAGGATCAAAAGAACACCAGTAATTTTCTTCAGGTAGCTTTATATACTGTAACAAGACAAGCCTGCCTGTCAGTAGGAAGATAACAGGAACGGATCTAGCTGAACACTGTGAGCAGGACGCACTGCACTAAATGTAAATAGTCTAGAAGATAACAGGAACGGATCTAGCTAAACTGAATACAGTGTATATATATATATATATATATATATATATATATATATATATATATATATATATATATATATATATATATATATATATATATATATATATATATATATATATATATGCAACACCTGGGATGCATATATATACACAATACACTTTAAGTGCAGCTAACTGACTGACTGTCCTGCCTAATCTAGCTAACTCAAATGAAATGACACTGTCTCTCTCTCTCTTTATTTCTCAGCACACCGGAACACACTGCACAGGGCCGCCGTGCAGGCGGCCTTATATAGTGTGGGGCGTGTACTAAATCCCCTAAGCCATAATTGGCCAAAGCCTCCTTGGCTTTGGCCAATTACGGCTCTCTGTTAAGGCGGCGCTGTGATTGTCCAAGCATGCGGGTCATAGTGCATGCTTGGCCAATCATCAGCAAGCAATGCACTGCGATGCCGCAGTGAATTATGGGCCGTGACGCGCCATACGAATTTGGCGGGAACGGCCCATATCGTTCGCAATTCGGCGAACGACCGAACAGCCGATGTTCGAGTCGAACATGGGTTCGACTCGAACACGAAGCTCATCCCTACTGAAGAGCCCTGTTCCCCTTATTATCAGCTTGGGATTGCATGTTAAGGAAAAGCCTTCTTAGGTTTATCGCTGTGGACCTATTGGGCATAAATCCCGCCTGGTCCGGGTGTATAACTGAAGTGATTACCCTATTTAACTTAAGGGCTAGTATTTTAGCCAGTATTTTAATGTCCGACTAAAGTAACGATATCGGCCTATAAGAGGCCGGATCTACTGGGTCCTTCCCCTGTTTTAAAATAAACACAATATGGGCTTGAGACATGGAAGGTGGAGGACAGACTGAACCCTAGCTGCATTAAACACTTCCAACAATTTGGGTAGCAATACCTCAGAATAGCTTTTGTAAATCTCCATGGGGATACCATCCCCCCCAGGAGCTTTACAATTAGGAAAAGCTGCCACCGCCACCTGCAGCTCCCCCAGGGATAATGGAGAATCTAACTCCTTACATTGAGAGGCTGAGAGCTGCGGGAAAGCAATTTCATCCAAATAACTACACAGTTCCCCAGAGCTATGCACTGAGGCTGGGCGATACAATGCTTCATAAAACTCTGCTAATATTTTTAGTATAAAATCAGGAGAGCGTACCAACCGGCCCTCATTGGTTTTTATGGTTCCAATAACTAGAGATTTCTGTTCTGAATTAGCAATTCTAGCCAACAGCCGGCCTGTTGTTTCCCCCTCCTCAAAAAAAGCTGTTTTGGAAAAAAACCTCTTCTTTTCCACCGTCAAGGCCAGGAGGTGCTCATAAGCTGATTGAGCTGCCTGCCAAGCCCCCCTAGCGGAGTCAGTGGGATCCTGCACGTACTTCTCCTCCAGGGAATGGACCTGTACCTCTAGAGCTTCCCTAAGAGCTTCAGAACGCTTTTTAACCTTGGTGACCTCGTTGCTCAGCAGCCTTCTTAAATAGGGTTTAAATGTCTCCCACTCTGCCAGAACAGCGGCTGAGTTAGGCTGGTGTTTAAAAAATTTCCAGGTGCTCCCCTCTAGTTCCTCGGGGGAAGTAAACAGCTGAAGCCAAAAGGCATTACATTTCCAGGGTGCTTTGGAGAGTGTAGAAGCCTGTGTCACAATAAGGTTTATTACCATATATGAGTGATCCGATACACACCTGGGTTTGTAAGAGATGTCAGAAACCGAGGGGAGCATAGCCGAGTTCCCCACAGCTAAATCTATCCTGGATAGTGACCCATGGGTTTTGGAAAAGCAGGAGAATTGTTTAATTGCAGGATTTCTGTGTCTCCATAGGTCTAACCATCCCAACTCCTGTAGTAGCCTAGCAAGTGGTGTTACCCTTCGTGGAACCCGTAGACCCAGAGGTGGATGTTTGTCCAAAGTATTAAAGTCCCCCACAATTAGCAAAGGGAGGTTCGGCTTACCCGTCAAAAACTCCAGGAGAAGCCGAAGCACCCGTGCATCAAATGGGGGAGGTATATACACACAGGCCAAAATACAATGCAAAATACCAATGCGACAGTGTAAAAACACAAATCTCCTCTCTAAATCTATTTTAGATGCATATTCCTGGTAATCCAGGGATCTGTGTATCACTACACTCACACCCCAAGGAAAGGAGGTGTGGGTGGAGTGATAGGCCCATCCTATCCATGCATATTTCAGGCAACTCTTAGTCTCCACAGTCAAGTGTGTTTCCTGTAGGCATATGCCCCGTACACACGGTTGGATTTTCCGACAGGAAATGTGTGATAGGACCTTGTTGTCGGAAATTCCGACCGTGTGTGGGCTCCATCACACATTTTCCATCGGATTTTCCGACACACAAAGTTTGAGAGCAGGCTATAAAATTTTCCAACAACAAAATCCATTGTCGGAAATTCCGATCGTGTGTACACAAATCCGACACACAAAGTGCCACGCATGCTCAGAATAAATAAAGAGATGAAAACTATTGGCTACTGCCCCGTTTATAGTCCAGACGTACGTGTTTTACATCACCGCGTTCAGAATGATCGGATTTTCCGTCAACTTTGTTTGACCGTGTGTATGCAAGACAAGTTTGAGCCAACATCCGTCGGAAAAAATCCTAGGATTTTGTTGTCGGAATGTCCGATCAATGTCCGACCGTGTGTACGGGGCATTAGAATCGCAGGATAAAACTTTTTTAGACAAGTAAATATCATTGTACGTTTAGGGGGGGAGTTCATGCCCCTAACATTCCAAGAAATCAAAGACGAAGATCCCGCCATTGTAGAAGCAAAGACATCAATGAGCTGGGGCTTTCAGTATTCATCTGTACGGTAAGTCCCTGGAAGCAAAGATAGACATTGCAATGGGCTGTTGAATTGCCTAGGAGGCTAGTATACAAAACCGGGTAAGTCTCTGGACTGTAGAATAGTGTGCTCTGTGAACGACAACTAGGCACATTGGCGCCATCAAACTTTAGATCCAATGTAGTAGGGTAATTCCATGTCGGGCACCCCTCACTGACGTCAGTGCCCGCCAGTATGGAGCAAAATAGTACGAACATCCAAAACAACTTTATCAACCGGGCAAAACTTTGCCTGGCAACGCAGCCTAAAGATAGGCCAACTGATTGATCTCGCATTGTCAACGAAACAAAAAGATGTGTAGACAAAAAGAAAAGAAAATCACAGTTCTTTTTTCCAGCTTTTCTATAAATGCAATAAGTCCCCGGCATTCAAACAAGGGAAAGAAACGTCAAATATGCTGAAGGATGGCCATGAGGAAGACAGGTATAGGCAACTACCTAGCCAAAAAAAAAAAAAATTGCAGAATCCTGACCGACTGATTTACTTGGTATCCTTGACTGCATGTCAGGGTCAGTCACCTTCTGCATCCACCCGATGGTGTCGCAGGGCTTGTTCATTGTGATCCAACCACATCGTTGCATGCCCATCTGCCGTCACACACAGTTTAGCCGGGTAGAGCATAGCATATGGTAATTGGAGGGCCCTTAGACGTTTCTTGACCTCCCTGAATTTCGCTCTACTTCTCTGCACTTCAGCGGAGAAGTCCGGATAGAAGGACACTCTGACGCCATTGAACTTGATATTCGCCTTCTCACGTGCACAACGTAATATAGCTTCCCTGTCTCGGTAGTGTAGTAACTTATCCAACATTGACCTGGGAGGGGCCCCCTGTGGGGGAGGCCGGCCTGGGACCCTGTGGGCTCTCTCCACTGTGAAGAAGGGGGAAAATACATCACGGCCAAAGATCTCAATAAACCAATTTTCCATGAAGGTAGTGGGGTCTTTACCCTCGGATTTTTCGGGGAGCCCCACAATGCGCACGTTATTCCTGTGTAAATGATTTTCAGTGTCCTCAGCTCTGTTATACGTGTCTTGGGCCATGCGGTGTGCTGCTCTGGCTTCTTGTGCAAGTGGAGGTAGTCTGTCTTCTTTGTCACTCACTCTGCTTTCCACTGCTGTAGCTCTTTCCCTGACCTTTTGCAGGTCCTGTCTGAGAAATGACATCTCTTCTCTAACACCCCCCAACTGATCTTTCATGACATTGACTGCAGCTGTGCACATAACTGCTTTCAGGATTTCAGCTAAGGTTGGTTGCTCCAGAGTCTCTGAAGTATCCTCCGGGGGGGGGGGGGGGGCGAGCTTCATCCTCCATAAAGAGGTTAGGTGTGCTAACTGTGTCCATATCCCAGTCTGCCTGTGCTGGCATGTCAGCCTCTCCCCCTCTGTGAACTGACCCCCCCCCCGCATCTGCAGTCCCAGGACCCTGTATTTTCTGGGTATAGTATAGGATATCTCTATACTGCTCCTTAACCGAAGACTTCAGGGTTTTCTTGCTGCTGCTTTCTTTTAGCTTGTCTGCCATCCGGGGAGCGTGTTGAGCCAGGGCTGCAGGCCGGCGGCACCATCTTGGGGGTCCGCTCCCGCCATCTCCAACAGGCCTCGGCAGGTTTTCCGTCTCGTGCAGAGGGCCGGCGGTGGGTCCGGAGGGTACTGGAACTCGGTAGCCAGCTGGGGGACCGAAGAGAGCAGGATCAGATATGCCAGGGAAGGATCAATGGACGGATCAGGCAGGGAGCTGTGAGAAGTGCGTTCTCTCACATGCCGGTCTTGGCCACGGCCCCCAATTTGGACATTTTCACTTAGGGGTATACTCACTTTAGACATTAATGGCTGTGTGTTGAGTTATTTTGACTGAACAACAAATTTACACTGTTATACAAGCTGTACACTCACTACTTTACATTGTAGCAAAGTGTCATTTCTTCAGTGTTGTCACTTAAAAAGATATAATACTGTAAGTGCCCTTTTATCAGTGCCCGTCAGTGCAGCCTCATCAGTGAAGGAGAAAAAATTTGTTTTTAACTTATACCAGAAACAAAGAAACCCCCCCCTGTCTTTTTTTATTTGTAGCACAAAAAATAAAAAAAACGCAGAGGTGATCAAATACCACCAAAAGAAAGCTCTCTTTGTGGGAAAAAAACATTTTATTTGGATACAGTGCTGCATGACCGCGCAATTGCCATTCAAAATGCAAAGCTGGAAATTGGACTGGTCAGGAAGGGGTGAAAGTGCCCTGTATTGAAGTGGTTCATGGATGCATTATGTGATAATTACAATTATAATGCGTTTCTGTTTTAAGGACACATTTGAGTTGATTTGCTAAAACTGGAAAGTGCAAAATCTGGTGCAGCTCTGCATAGAAACCAATCAGCATTCAGGTTTTATTGTCAAAGTTTAATTGAACAAGCTGAAGTCATAGTTGCCAACAGTCCCGATTTTCCCGGGACAATCCCGATTTTGGGACCCTCGTCCCGATTGAAGGCTGTCCCGAATCGGGATTTTCCATAAGGAAAATCGGGAATGTTTTTTTTTTTATTTTTGGAGCAGCTGGCTCCCGCAAAATGGCAGCCGGCACCGCCGCTCGATCTTCTCCCTAGTGTTCAGTAAGTGGAGAGAGGAAGGGGGCTCGATCCGTGCAGCCAATGAATCGGCTTCTTTAGCTGCACGGCTTCTCCCCTCTCCACTGAAGCAGAAGACAAGGGCTGCACCTGCGCAGTACAGGGGGTCCTTACTTGCCGAAGGGAACTTTCTCGGCAGAACACTGGCCGCTCCTGCACTGAGCGGGGGGCTGCACTAAGGGGGAGCTGCATTGAGGGGGGGTCTGCACTAATAGAGGGGGGCTGCACTGAGGGGGGGCTGCACTAATTGAGGGGGGTCTGCACTAATAGAGGGGGGGCTGCACTGAGGGGGGTCTGCACTAATAGGGGGGGCTGCTCTGAGGGGGGGTCTGCACTAATAGAGGGGGGATGCACCGAGGGGGGCTGCACTAATTGAGGGGGGTCTGCACTAATAGAGGGGGGTCTGCACTAATAGAGGGGGGCTGCACTAATTGAGGGGGGCTGCACTGAGGTGGGTCTGCACTAATAGAGTGGGGCTGCACTGAGGGGGGGCTGCACTAATAGAGGGGGGGCTGCACTGAGGGGGGTCTGCACTAATAGAGGGGGGCTGCACTGAGGGGGGTCTGCACTAATAGAGGGGGGTCTGCACTGATGTAGGGGGTCTGCACTGATGGAGGGGGTCTGCACTGATGGAGGGGATCTGCACTGATGGAGGGGGTCTGCACTGAGGGGGTCTGCACTGATGGAGGGGGTCTGTACTGATAGAGGGGATCTGCACTGATGGAGGGGGTCTGCACTGAGGGGGTCTGCACTGATGGAGGGGGTCTGCACTGATGGAGAGGGTCTGCACTGATGGAGGGGGGTCTGCACTGAGGGGGTCTATACAGACTCTGCCGGGGGCACCTGATGCAAGGACAGACTCTGCCGTGGGCACCTGATGCAAAGACAGACTCTGCCGGGGGCACCTGATGCAAGGACAGACTCTGCCGGGGGCACCTGATGCAAGGACAGACTCTGCCGGGGGCACCTGATGCAAGGACAGACTCTGCTGGTGGCAGGCGACGTGGCTAGTGACACGCTCAGGGATCCCACTGATTCGGCATTATGGTGAGTTGAATGATTTAATTTTATATTAGAATGTAATAATAGAAATAATGCGCTTCAATCATCCTGACACCATAACAACCATGGTGCCGGGATGATTGAAGCGTTAACACCAGGTGTTTGGAGTATCTTTATCTACTGATTGTTAAACTTTCTAGAATACACATATTTCTATTGTGTAGGATCTGGGGCTGCTGTCCCGTCATTCCTCTCTCCCCCTTTCCCCCTCCCCCTTTCCTTCTCCCCCTTTCCCTCTCCATCCCTCCTTCATCTCAGACTCTAACCACACCCTCTTGAGCCACGCCCATTTAAGCCATGCCCACTTTTCACGTAAGCCACCTCCATTTTCGCCGCGGTGCGCAAAGCCTACAGCCAAAAAAGTGTCCCACATATTTTTTTTGCAATGTTGGCAACTATGTGAAGTTAGAAGCTGATTGGCTATCATGCACAGCTGAACCAGATTTTGTATTCTCCAGTTTTAGTAAATCAACCCCTTTATTAGATGCACATACTTCCATGTCAAAATGAACGCTGCTCCAGAAAACACGTTGGATAGATTAGATGTGCACAGATTGAGGCTGGGTTCACACTATTGTGAATTGGATGTGGATTCTCCGCATCCAATTCCAATTCGCAATAGCAGGAGAATGTGACCGTCTCTCTATGGAGCCGGTTCACATATCTCCGATGCTGCTCCGATGCGAATTTGCACAGGAGCCCTGTGCGCCTATTGGTCTGTTTCAGGCCTGAATTCAGCCCAAAATTCAGGCTTAAATTGGACCTGAAACGGTGAAAGGGGGCGCACAGGACCCCTGCCGGAGCCGCATCGCCATCCAGTCCAGTGTGAACCCAGCCTAAATTAGATATGTACACTCTTCATGTATGATTATTATATGATATATATATTTTGGACATCAATTTTTTGGTATAATGTTGATATTTTGAAATTTGATATAATATTTTTTGCTTTGTCATATACTATTGATTATCATAGTGTAATAGAATGACACACATGCCAATAGTCCTCACATTGATAGGATTTTGTTTACATACTCAAGGGACCCTTTTCTTATTTTATAATAGTACAAGTCTGCCTGTATTTAGGGTTTATGTACAATTTAAATATTCAATTTTTTTTTTTTTTTTAAGTATGGTTTATCTGACCCTAGTTTCACCCAAATATCCCTTTCTTCCTCTTTATGAATTATATGACCAGTGTGGTTGTAAACCCTCACATAGACCAAGTGAAGTGCCTGGCCTCAGGTGATACACAGAGATAAAACAAATCCTCCTACATAAGTTTTACCTGTTTATCTGCAGTCTTTTCTACACCCGTTCAAAGTCAAGATATTACTCTCATTCAGCCCTGGTTCACACTGACAGTGGGAATTAAATTGTGAGAGTTCAGCTGAACTCGCACAAATTCATTCCCTCAAGT
This sequence comes from Lithobates septentrionalis, assembly GCA_037952835.1. Classification (NCBI taxonomy): domain Eukaryota; kingdom Metazoa; phylum Chordata; class Amphibia; order Anura; family Ranidae; genus Lithobates; species Lithobates septentrionalis. The sequence goes on from JBBDGP010000149.1 coordinate 5,781,124, forward strand.
CAGTCCCAACTTCGGGAGCGATTTCAGAGACATCTGTGCGGGTTGTTGCACAGATGTCAATGGGAATCGCACCGCAAAGTTACCAAAAGTAGTAAAGACACTACTTTTGGGAATCGGTGCAGCGTTACACCGATTCGGACGGTGCCATTGCTGGCAAATGCCGCCAATTTTGCCATGCGATTTGGCATGTCAAATCGCATGCCGAATCGCTCCAATGTGAACCAGGGCTCAATGTCATTTGTCTGAGAACTCAGAAAAAGGGGGCGGAGAGCTGAAGTTACACACTGGAAAGCTCGGTGAGGAGAGCTCTGAGATCTGATTGGAGGGAAGGGACACCCCCCCCTCCACACAGCACACAGGAACAAAGCTGGGGGTATCAATCTGCTGGAGCTCTGTACCCTGTCACCATTTTTCTCTTGGTGTCAGGAAAACTTGGCAGAAGTGTCTCATGCTGATAGCAGAGGAAGAAGAAGGTAGCAGCAGACAGAAAGGACACTTAGTGCTCTGGATTGAGATGAGTACACACTATAGAGGGATATGCTTTGTTCATATTTCATGTCTTTAGTTTGCAACCACTTTAAGATGGGATATGGTGAACACATTTTTGACATATTTTGTTTATATGTTACTTTCCACTGATATACTTCCCCCACCTGTTTAACTCACATGATATTGAAGCAGTGCCGCTTCCCGAACAATAAAGCATACTCAAAGGGCCGCAGGGAGGCAACACTCAAGGGGTTAAAGAGGAGTTTGGATAAGCCCATGAAAAATGTAAAAAAAAATAATTTTAAACTGGAATTTACACTGGTATATTATTTCAGACTGATGATTATTTTATTAAAAGAGCTCAATGTGTGTATGGTACCTTTTCTACAGATCCACCAAATGACAGCTGCAATTACCACCACAACTGCTATGACAATACCGATAATAATGCCCACATGAAGTGAGGACTCTGGAGAAATAAAAGACAATAATAATTTAATTATTATAATAAATAATAATTTTTTTTTTAATCAACAAACAGGTTTTTATTAATAAAAAGGCACTACGCGGTATATTATCACAAGTATACACGTAATGTACATCAATGTTTGTTACAATCCAAACAAACAGGTTATGTAATTCAAACAATCTATAAATATTTGAAAGTGCATACCCATTCTGTCAATGCCATATCATAAAGACCCTTGTATAATACCCAGTGCCTTCTGTGCATCCCCAATCGATGGGGGCACCACAAACAGAAAGAGCGGGAAAGGGGAAAAATAAAAACCTAACATAAACAAAAGCAACTAACTCTCTTTAGTCTCACTGTTGGTACCAGAATTATTAGGAGCACACTTTTTCCAATAAGCACCCTCCACCAAGTGTTCTTCTCTGCCCTTTAGTTCCCAGGAGTTCACACACTAAAGTTGCTGTCCTAACAGCAATCTATCTAGTACCAGTTGTGGCGGTGCCACGTCTGGTGAGGCCAGCCAGCATTGCCATATACCATAGAATTTAGTTGGTGATTTCCTGTGTTGGTATGTATTTTTTTCCCTAATAAGGGTGGTATTAACCTGCTGGATCCATTGTTTTATTGTAGGTGCAGTGGCCGAGAGCCACATACGGCCAATCAATTTTCTAGCTATGTATAGGAGTCTTGTGAGTGTGATGCACACCAATGGGGTGTACAGGGCCTCATTTAGACTCCCCAATAGGCACGCCAGCGGGTCTGCATCCAACTGCACCTGAAAAATGTTATTTATTTTGGCTACAATGGAACTCCAGTACCTCACCAATTTAGGACATCTCCAGAGCATATGAATAAGGTCACCAGGTTGGGCTTGACACTTCGGACATATAGGGGTGTCCCTTCTACCCCATTTGTGCAACTGCACCGGCGTGCGATATACAATATGCAATATGAACAGATGGGATAGCCTCTGCGCTGCAGATAGTGACACCAGTAGACCCACCTCCAAAATCTGTGCCTATTGCTCTCCATCTATAGGGCCAATATCTCTTTCCCATTTCTCCCTGCATGGTAAAAGGTCAGGGGCCTGTATATGTGATAGTAGTTGGATATATATTCTTGAGATAGCCCCTTTCTTCTCAGGTTCAACGAATATAGAATTCAAAAACTCTTATGCCCCGTACACACGGTCGGACTTTGTTCGGACATTCCGACAACAAAATCCTAGGATTTTTTCCGACGGATGTTGGCTCAAACTTGTTTTGCCTACACACGGTCGCACAAAGTTGTCGGAATTTCCGATCGCCAACAACACGGTGACATACACCACGTACGACGAGACTAGAAAAGGCCGGTTCAGAACCAAGTGCGGCACCCTTTGGGCTCCTTTTGCTAATCTCGTGTTAGTAAAAGTTTGGTGAGAGACGATTCGTGCTTTTTCAGACTCGTGGCTTTCAGATCGTTTTCTGACGTTCAGTTTGTGCTTGTGGGTTTGTATCTGCTCTTCAGTACGTGCAGTCAGTTCGTATCGGAGTTTTCTGTGTGATCTTGCCTGCTCGTTGCTGTTTTTCAGGTCGCTCTTCACAGGCCTTGCTGTTCTTCAGTGCGTTCTGTTACTTCGTTCTGAGCAGCCGACCGTTTTCTAGCCATGTTTCGTATGCGTACTCCTCATAGAGTTCGTGCTGTGCGGGGGCTTGGTGTTGGGGTCCTGACCTTGACACAAGTCCAGTCCATGAACAGGGTGGGGAGGAGTTCATGGACCAAGAATTGGTTGCTTCAGCGTGACCAGTTCTGTCATATGCCTTTGCTCCGTGAGATCCGTGAGAATAATCCTGATGATTTCAGGAACTTTCTCAGGATGACGGACCCCGTGTTTCACCGTTTGTTGGCTTCGCTGACCCCCTATATCAGCAGGCAGGATACCTGCATGAGGCAAGCCATCACTCCGGAGCAGAGGTTGGTCGCTTAACAATGTATTTTATCAGCTCCATAGTAGTGCTTTACCCCAAACACCCCCTAAAATGTTTGGAAATGCTATTTTTGATTTAAATTCAGGCAAAGTGCCAGAGGCTTTTTTTTGTAGTGTCCCCAAATTTTTTTAACCCTCCCCCCCCAACTGCTAAGTCAGCTGATCCCAATTCTCTATCCTCAATCATCTATCTGCTGACTTTGCCAAACCCATACACACTATACCCACCTCTTTACTGGTCAGATTTAGGGATGAATTCCCCAAAGCATGTAGTGCAAGGGCCTGCCTGTATACTTTCCAATGGTACTGTTTAAAGTTTTTGTATCCTATTATTATCTTGATAGGTAATAGCAGAATGTTCAAATGTCCTCAAATGTGTACAGTGTGTATTTATATCTTTGTATTATGACACTTCTTACCTGTCCAGTGGTCTGCCAATAGTGTAACTAAGGAGGGGCTGTTCCAAGTAATACCCTGTATTTAGGCATTCATCTCTCAATGAAGTGAAGAGGGTTACCTGTCCAAGAGTTCCCCCCCTATAATGTTAGAAATGGCCCATGAGAGGGGGGGAGGGGGAATATGATAGGTGTACCTTATACTTTGGCCTTGTTAAATTCCCCTTAGTAAATGCTATCTGGAGGTTACCCCATAATGTTTGTGTCTAATCTGCTTGCCATGTTTCTGTGAAAAAATAGTAAGGTTTATTTTTTTTTCCTCAACAGTTTCCTTCAACGCCACAGGAATAGCAGACTGTGGCCTCCCACTTTGCCCAGCGGTGGGACTTTCCTAACTGCGGAGGGGCAATTGATGGGAAACACGTCCACGTCGTCCCACCACCCAACTCGGGGTCATACTATTATAATTACAAGGGGTTTAATAGTGTAGTGATGTTGGCGGTGGTGTCGGCTAATTACGAGTTCTTGTATGTGGACGTGGGGAAGAATGGCCGGATGTCCGATGGTGGAGTGATCGCCCAGACGGAGTTCTACAGGCGTCTCCAGAATGGCAGCTTGGACTTGCCAGCTCCAGAGGACAATGTTGAAGGTCTCCCATTTGTGTTTGTTGCTGATGAAGCATTTGCGCTGGGGGACCACCTGATGCGGCCATTCCCGATGAGGACCCTCACCCCGGAACAGAGGGCTTTTAATTACCGGCTGGCCAGAGCCCGAAGAGTGGTGGAGAACACATTTGGAATCCTGGCCAGCCGGTTCCGATTATTTCTGACACCCATCCATATGGCGGAGTATAAAATGAACCATATAATACTTGCCTGCTGTGTTCTCCATAATTTTTTAAGAAAACATTCAGCCAACTATGCTGGCTCAGTTGGGCCTGAGGCCGGAATCCCTAATCCATCAACTCTGATGGCACTTGAAAGTGGCCGTCCTGGCTTGCCCTCCCTGAATGCCCGTGATGTCCGGTTACGCTACCTGGAGTTCTTTGCGGGTAGGGGGGCTATCAATCTGCCAGACAATCTGTGACACCTTTTTCAAATAAAAAACAACCAAAAGAAATTCTTGGTGGACATTTACTGCTTGTGTTTGTTTTAGCTGACCCTGACAGAAATGTGTTGAGTGCAGAAAATGTCGTGATTGGGTAACCTTATAAAAAACAGTGTTGGCTGGTACTTCCTAAATGCAAAAACACATTTCACTACAAGTGCACTTGCAACTGCACTGAACCTGCACTTGTAGTGCAAAGTGTATTTGCCCTTAGGAAATAACCCCCATTTTTGCCTAAAACAGCTATTACATCACCCCAAAAGTGTTGTAGTGTTGAGACAATAATCCACACATTCTTGAGTAAGGCACTTTTTTATATGTGCACAATCACATGTGCATTTCCCAAAGGTTTTTAAAACAAACCAACATGTTTGTTGTATAACAATGTTTGCAGTAGCATTATGAAAAATCAAAATATCCATTTCAGATAAAACAGGCTTGTGTAAAACCAACAAGAAAGCCAAAAAACTTGAACTTACAAAGTTCACATATGGTAAAACCTGAAGGCTATATCAGACATCAGTATTTAGGAACTGGGTTTGATATAGCGTTCAGATGGGGGGAAATCACCCCTGGAAAAGCCAAATTTGGAAGATGCACACCAATTTATGAATGTCAACATGTGCTATCTGCCATCAGGGGGGATCAAGGGACGTGTTTGGGGGGAGCAAGCCCTTCCTCAACGCTACTTTATAATTGAGGAAGGGATTGCACCCCCAAAACGCGTCCATTGATATCCCGTGATGGCAGATAGCACATGTTGGCACACTGTGTGCATCCTCCAAATTTGGCTTTTCTAAACATTTAAAAAATTATGGTACAATAAAACAGGTGATTTTGTGGGGTTTAAATTCGCCCCAAAACATCAATGATGTTATTATTTTTTTAATAACATCACTGATTTGTTGCTGGATGTTTTGCAATTGGAGATTACACCCCATGATCTCCCCGATGAGTATCTGGGCACTTTCAGATGTAAAGCGTTCTGTATCACGATCACCTAAAAAGAGATAAAGAACAAAAAAAGGTCTCAAAAATCCGCCACCAGCCATCTCTGTTACCTGAGTCTGTGGTTGCAGACACTCACCTGTTGTGGTGCCAATCTCCACCACATCTTCTTCTTCCTCCTGCTCAGCTTCTTGGGTTGGGGGTATTTCCCCTTCTTCCAGAGGGGGGGGTCTCTGGTCTCCTCGGATGAGGGGTGTCCTCCGAGTCTTTTATCCCCTATGTAAAACAAAAATGGTATACTTAGCACACAGATATTTGATGGCAGAACTATAGAAATAGGAAACATTGCTCGGAAGTGGGGTACAATTGTCTATTTTAGGAGAGCTCCAAGATGTATATTTTTTATTGCCCTTTGTCAAGCTGCAATACTTTACCTGTTTGGTACAAGCTTCACAGATGTAGCCCCCCCTATAGTATACACTGGAGCACCTGTGTGGCCCCCCTAATAAAAATGGTGTTCTTGTGTCCCACACTAGTGCTCCAGTGTCCAGATGTGAAAACAGCTGCTCAGTGTCCTCTCCTTACACACAATCTAGTTTGCATTTCATTCTAGTAACAAACCCATCTACACAAACAAATATTTGGCATCCAAGTAGGCCCCCAAAAATGTGTGAAAATGCATATGGCCTAAACAATGGTGTTCTAGAGGCCGAAAGAAAAATGTTTGATACGAACGAATAATGTGCCCATGAACATTAAAGTTGACCTTTTGAAACGTTACAACTAATAAAAGCATATGAAGCAGAACGAACATAATAAAGACAGAAAGAATAGGAACACAGCACAACTACTTACTTTTTTGCAAGACTCTACGGATCTTTCGGTACTGCTCTGGCTCTCTCAACTTCAGACCACCGCTTCCTGAGCTGATCTTTAGACCTTCGTACCCCGAAATTCCGCTCTAGACTCCTGACCACTTTCGCCATGATCTTGGTCTTTCGGATGTTCGGGTTGGGGTAAGGCCCATATTTTCCATCATAGTTGGACTTCCTCATGATGTCGACCATCTCCAACATCTCCCCAAACGACATATTTGTGGCCTTAAAACGTCTCCTTCTGGATCGGGACATGCCTGGATCCGCCCTTTCCTCCTCCTCCTCCTCGTTGCTACAATTAGCCCGCACCTGCTGTATGTCCGCCATCATGCTCTTCCCCCACTGCGCCGAACGAAAAGGGGCGGGGAATACACTAGAAAGAACGTCAGGGGCGGGCGGAGTTACACGCATGCGCAGTGTATATAAAGCGTAACACGCGTGCGTATTACGTTTGATCTGTGAGCGGAGGAAGGAGCATTGGACGCGGCGATCGTAAGAACGAAGGTAAGAGACATACTAGGGCCTATACTGCTTCTAGATTGAGGCCTATATTGTAACAAGATTAGGAGAGTTTGGTGTGACATTAGGCTTTGTCTTGTGTTGTGTCTTGCAGTGAACATGGATATGGTACTGAAAGATAAGGACTTCATTTCAGTCTTCATAGAGATGCTAAGGGAGCTGCCCTGTCTGTGGGAGATTAAACACCCCCATTACAAGAACAAAGCAAAGAGGAAGGCAGCACTGGAGCAATTGTGTGAAATTGTGAAGCAGGTGATCCCCACGGCAGACATCACTTTTTTAAAGATTTTCATTGGTGGCCTGAAGAGCACATATCTGAGGGAGCGCAATAAAGTCCTTGATTCGCAGAGATCCGGAGCAGCAGGTGACATCTATGTCCCCAGGATGTTGTACTATGACAGGCTGCACTTTCTGGCAGGCCAGACTGAACCCAGGCCATCCCTCTCCAGTCTTCCTTCCACGCTTCCTTCCCCCCCGGCTGAGGCTTCTGACGCCCAACCTGGGCCTTCCAGGCCGCATGTGGAGGAGCCCAGATTGAGCCAGGTATAGCATTACTCTAAATATTTCTGCTTGTCCAATCAATGATGTGAACTAGATGTTAGTTGGGAGTACTAATTAAGGATTGTGATTGATGATGCAAAAACTAAAACTATGTCCCTTTTTCATACACAGGGAAGTCTCAGCCAGGAGGTGGCCGGGCCGAGCCGGCTGGTTGATCTGCAGGTCCCTCCATCCCCCTGGAAAGAGAAAGTGGCAGTAGGAGGAGTACCCTAGAGGAGGCGGCTATCAGATTCTTTTGTAGGGCTACAGAGGTCCTGGGAGCACCACACACCAGGCAGGAGAACATTGCTGCATTCATTGCCTATAAAATGCAGAGGATGGAGGAGGGCCAAAAAGCCATGTGTGAGGCCCTCATATCTGAGGCTCTGGCGAAAGGTATGAGGGGCCAAATTACACCTCACACACAGCTTTGGGATGGTCCTCCTCCTCCTCCTGCAGGTCCTACTCCTCCTCCAGGTCCTACTCCTTCTCCTGCCACATCTCCAACTGCACAGCCACAGCCCGGAAGGAAGTGTGAAAGGAAGACCAGAGAGTGATTGCCCTGGATCCAGTTTGGTCGGCCAAAAGATGCAGCCTCTTGTGGTACCACAGCCTGCGGACACAGATGTCATCTGCTGCTATCCGAGTCTCTGTGAATCCCGGACCAGACTGCCCTCCCTTACATATGGACTCCTCAGGCCACCAGTTTTGATGTTTAAGAATTGATGTCTGCCGTGGGTGTCCCAGGCTTCACTAATTTCTGCTGTTGATCCAGTGTTGCCTTCCTCTTTGTTTGGTTCTGATCCCTTAATAAAGGATTTTTGTTTTGAATTATACTCTCCTATGTGTTTTACTTCAAAAATGACAGTTGGTTTGTGAGGATTCAGGTACATTTCTAATATAAAATGTGAAATGAACAAGGGTCACCAACAACAAACAATCTCCTGGAGATTAAATAATAAAAGATATCAATGGTGTTGGGGTAACTTGACACACAAAACACACACAAAAATATTCTGGAGTAAAAATAAAAATAACATTGAACAAAGATCAGCCTTGGAAAAAATCCAAACATTAAAGAAAAAAAAGGCTTAAAATCTAAAAAAAAAAAAACATAAAAAATATAAAACTGTCAGATGTGACAACTAATAACAATATATTCAGGGAATCCCACTAAAAAAACACAAATAAAACTTTGTGAGAAGTGTGTGTGAATATGAGCAGCAAAACTACTTCATTCTTGTCACATTATAAAGAAGAAGAGAGTGCGCTGTATTAAACCATTTTGAACATTGTAGCATGACGAAAGTGCTGTATGCATTGCGAACGCTAAGTTTACCAGAACGAGCTGTCCCGTGTCGGAATTTCTTCTGAGCATGCGCGGCACTTTGTGCGTCGGAACAGGCCACACACGGTCGGAATTGACGCGATCGGATTTTGTTGTCGGAAAATTTTATCTCCTGCTGTCCAACTTTGTGTGTCAGAAAATCCGATGGAAAATGTCCGATGGCGCCCACACACGGTCGGAATTTCCGACAACACGCTCCGATCGGACATTGTCCATCGGAAAATCCGACCGTGTGTACGGGGCATTAGTCTTCCAGGTGCAAATTAGAGTGTTTACATTGGGATCTCATAGCATGCTGTAGTTGAATATATTGAAAGTGATGGCCTTTAAGCTCAGGGAATTCTACTACTAATTGAGAGTATGGCTTCAATTTGGAGTCAGCTACAATCTGAGATATGAATCTAATCCTCGCTCTCTCCCAAATTGGATGTTTTGGAATCTTGTCAAGGTCTGTGTAGATGCGATTGTGCCAAATGGGAGTTTGACGCATATATCCTGTGATTCCAAGTGTATTCCTGACTCCCTTCCATATTTTTATTAGTAGTTGGGTCATGGGGCAATTAGAAGGTGCACTAGGGAATCCCATCTCCATATGGGAGAAGGCGGTATAAGCTACGTCGATAAATAATAATTAATAACAATATTTATTAATTGAATTAATTTTTTAAGAAGGTAGAGCTTGTTACTAGCACATACATGGGGGATATACATTATCACATAAAGAATATCTGATTGGAATTCCTGATTATTCACACCTTCATAGGTGATTTGGAAGTTCTCCTGTAGAGGTCCTTTTAGGGATACATGTTGGATTCTGCAGGAGAGCGTTTTGTTCCGATCATCATCGCTCGGTGTGATTGTCGCCGTGCTGTTCACTTGGTACGTTCCATTGTCATATTGGAGTGGCTTTCCCATTAACTGATTCTTCAGGACTTCTCCATCTTTATACCACGTGACATTAATATTATTGGGGAAGAATCCATTGGCCATACAGGTCAGGTTGTTCTCTCTATTTCTCCGGACATTCTTGTTAAGTATGAAGAGTAGAGGTCGGGCTGTAGAGGACATAGGGATGGTTAATGAAGTTGTACTTTAGATACATAAGAATGTTTTTTTGTTTACAAACGTTTTTATTGCAGAAAAATATAGTATCAGGGTGAACAAGTGTTGAGGGTACATGAGGTATAATAGTAATACATCCAGTAACAGCTCTACAATATGGTACCAGCAAATATATCTCATTGTACAATTCAATCATAGAGCACCCCATAAATCATATCAATAAGAAACATAATGAGAAAAATCATACAAAAAAAGAAAAAGAAAAGGGAAAAGAAATAGAAACATAATATCGTGATAAATGTGCATCCCATATATATCATCATAACCTAAACTCCATATTGGAATTGGGAGATCCTACACCTGAGATCAGGAGGCAATATTGCTATCAAAGATACATTCACATTCTGAGTCTATCTTTATTAAAACGTAGACGCTTTTATTATGAGTTAGTTATTGGGGCGGAAGGATCATTTAGTCTGTCACTTAGCAGGTGAGCCGTCCAAATGTTCCATTTACTATCAAATGTATGTATGGAGTCCAGGAGAGTATGGTGCACCAATTCCATAGTCCTGATGGACTCCATACGCGAGATCACCTGTGACCAGGGTACCTGGGGACTTTTCCAGTTCAAGGCTATTGCCCATTGAATAGCACTAAAAAGAGTGTGGAATAATTTCTGTAAAGGGATGGGAACCTCCGGGAGTTCTGCGAAAAGCAGACACATTGGAGAGGTTAGTGTAATCGAGATACCTGAGATAAGTGATATGAGAGACGTAGTCTTTTGCCATATATTGTCTAGGGCTTTGCAACTCCAGAAAGTGTGCAACATTGTTCCCCTGTCCTGGCATCCTCTAAAACATGTGCCAGGCACCAGGGGATAGAATCTGTGAAGACGATCTGGAGTGTAATACCACCTGGTGTGAATTTTAAGAGTTGTCTCTTTAATAGATATAGATTTCGTGCATTTGTGCATATTAGTTATCATATCCCGCCAGTCCTCCGCAGAGAACTCTTGGGCCAGCTCTGTTTCCCACTCCTCCATTGCCTTAGATTTTTGAGGAGAGTTAAAGTCATTAAGGTGTCTATATAGAATGGAAATAGTCCCTCTATCTCTTGATGCCTCTCCACACATCGACTCAAACGTGGTCTTAGACAAGTCCACTCCACCCGAGATTAGTGCTGAGTAATAGTGTCTAATTTGTAGGTATTGGTGAAACTCAAATCGTCCCATATCTTGGGATTGCTGCAGGTGAGTATAAGAGCAAAAGGAGGCATTCTGCAGCAAGGATTCGAGGTTCACCAAGCCCCTAGTGATCCAACCATCAAATGATAATTTGGATGAGAAGGCTGGGGGGAAGGATGGCTCTCCTAGAAAAGAAGACAATAGGGGTCTATCTGATTGTAACTTAAATTTCTTGGAATAAAGGGACCAAAGGAACAGTGACTGACCTACAATAGAGTTGAGTGGGGTGATATCCTTTGGGGTTATAGAGCGAGACCATAATATACCTGAAAGATGGTACGGTGCAATCGAGATCCGCTCAAACTGCAGCCATGGTATGGATGTGGGGGGGGTATGCCATTGTGCCAGTTGAGTGAGGCGAGATGCCAGATAATACTTCCAAAGGTCTGGGCAACCCAGTCCTCCACTCTTCTGTGTTCTATACATCATTAGTCTTCCTATTCGGGGTTTTTTGTTTTGCCATACAAATTTGAGCAGAGTCGACTGCACCATCAACAGGGAGGAGCGGGAAACATATAGAGGTAGTGATCTAAATAGGAATAATAGCTTTGGAAGGATATTCATTTTAATTGCTTGAATCCTACCTAGAAATGATATACGGTATGAGGACCACTGATTTAAGAGAATTTTAACTTTAGTGAAGGCCGGGGGATAATTTAAGGAGTATATTTGTTTAAGAGAGGGGGCCAGTTTAATACCTAGATATTGTAAGGAGGTGTGGTTCCATGTGAATTTGAATTTGTCTTGGAGTGTAGATAATAAATGTTGTGGAAGGTGGATGGGCATCGCAGTACATTTGCTGGGATTGATTCCAAGGCCTGTTAAGTTTTGGAAGGAATTTAGAGCGGACATAAGGTTGGGGAGGGAGATCAATGGGTCTGAGATAAATAAAAGTACATCGTCCGCATAGAGACTAAGTTTAAATTCTTGGTTCCCTTTTACGTACCCTTTAATGTTTTGGTTAGTGGAGATGGACCTAGACAGGGGCTCCATGGCTAGTGCAAATAATAATGGGGAAAGGGGACACCCCTGTCTAGTACCACACTTCAGCGAAAAGTAGTCTGAATTGCACCCCGGCAGCTTTATACGGGTCTTAGGATGATGGTATAGTGCTTTAAAGCCTTTTAGAAATGCCCCCCTAAATCCAAATTTTAGCAATACTGTGTCTAGATATGACCACATAACGCTGTCAAATGCTTTGTTTATATCTAAACTTAGGAGTAGTACCTGATTTGAGCGCACATGTGCATCTTGCACGATGTTGGTAGCCAAGCGAATATTGTCTGTGATCTGTCTCGATGGGATGAAACCGGTTTGGTCGGGAGAGATCAGAGACTGTATCACTTTAGCTAGTCTATCCGCCAAGAGCTTTCCAAATATTTTAAGGTCATTATTTATAACCGAAATGGGGCGAAAGTTTTGGGGGAGAGTATGATCTTTGTTCGGTTTGGGTATGAGGGACATGTTGGCCAGCAGCATTTCCTCAGGGAATTGCTTGCCATCAAGGATCTGATTGTACATTTTAGTTAGTGTGGGTAGTAAAGAGTCCGCAAATTTTTTATAATAGACTGCTGAAAACCCGTCTGGGCCTGGGGCCTTAGATAGCTTAAGGGAGGATATGATTGAGGCCACTTCCTCTGAAGAACAAGGAGCATTGAGAATTTCCAGTTGCTCCTCATTCAACTGGGGAAGCAAGAGAGTATCTAACCATGATTGCACTGGTGGGGAACGGGAGGGATCTGGGCCTGAAAATAGTTTCTGATAGAATGATGAAAAGATATTCAAAACCTGTTTTGGGTGGGAGGTAATATTGCCATTTTTATCTATCAACTTATAGAGGTGGGTCGGTTGGGAAGATTGTTTTAGCTTACGTGCAAACATCGTGGAGGCGGAGTTACTGTGGAGGAGAAAACGAGCTTTGGACCACCGAAGGGATTTCTCTATGTGTCCAGAAAGAATATCATCAAGGGCCCTTCTCTTTTCAGTAATCTGCTGTAGCAACTTTATGGAAGGTGTCTGAGTGTGACTGTGATATAAACGTTCTAGTTCTAATGTAAGTTTATGTGTGTCTTGTTGTCTTTGGCGTTTTTGTGTTATAGAGATTTCTATTAGGTGGCCTCTCATAACAGCCTTGTGAGCGGCCCAGAGGGTGATAGGGGAGATATCCTCCACATTGTTGGTTCTAAAATACTCTTTCAGGCGATCTACCAGTTGGGCCAAAATCACCGGATCTGTAAGAAGTGACTCGTTTAAACGCCAAGACCTAGATGTGTGGGGGAGGCCTAAACATGAAATATTTGTGGAAACCATGTGATGGTCCGACCAAGGGCATATATGTATATTGGCTGAGGTGGAATTAACTGCCAGAGAGGGAGTACAAAAAACATAGTCCAGACGAGAGTAACTATCGTGGGGGTGGGAATAAAAGGTGTATTCTTTCGAACCTACATTATGGGCTCTCCATATATCTATCAATTGAGAGGAGCGCAAGGAATATTGAAGAGATTTGGGGAACGCTTTAGAGGTTGGGCATGTTCTACTTCTGTCCAGTCCTGAGTGGGCTACTAGGTTAAAGTCCCCTCCAATTAACAGATGGGGGGAATGAAACCTTTCCAGGATCTGGAAAAATTCTTTAAAAAATGTGGCCTGTGAGGCATTAGGGGCATATATTGAAGCTAGGGTCAATTGTTTGTGTTGGATGGTGCCCTGAATAATCACAAACCGACTATCTGGATCTTTATATAACTGTTGGACCTGAAATAATACTGAATTCCTGATAAAGATAGCAGCCCCTCTAGACCTGGACCCATAGGTTGTAAAAAAGCATTGTTTGAATGTTTTATCAAAGTATGATGGGTGGTTATCCCTGGAAAAATGTGTCTCCTGGAGCAGTATAATGTCCGCGCCAAGTGACTTATAGGCTTTAAATGCTTTCCTTCGTTTATGAGGGGTGTTAAACCCTTTCACATTATGAGATATAACCTTGATACCCATAGCGGGTTTAAAGGGGTAGCTTTAAGCTTAGAATCAGGTCCAGGTCTAGAGTGGGCCCCCCAACAGCATGCAAATCCCCAAGGTGAGATCCCGCCAGGAAGTACAACCCCCGCATAATATAAACTTGCATTATCTGAGATAGCAATGTATGCATCAAAATGATAGTACTTTCAGGAATGGGTAGCATAGAATAAGCAAAAAAAGCAAAAAAAATAGAAAGAAAAAATAAGATAGTAATCAATTTAAAAAACTTGAAAACTAGGCCGAAAAATGGCCAACAATAGTCCTGGGGGGCAATGGGGAAAGACATCCCATATACCCAAAAGATGGTGTCCATTCGGACCCAAAGGTCCAACACTCTAAACCGTAGTGTCCGTGTGATCTGCACGTATGCAGATAAATCTGGAGGGTTTACCTGTGATGGGTCCGTCAGCTCCAACATCACCAAACAGATGAAGAGCTGACCAGTCCCCAATAATGGTGAGTGTGGGGTCTTACAAGCGGGCGCGACCTGAAATCCACGTGGAGCCTGGAGATTCTAGATGCATTCAAAGCATAGCAGGGGAGGATCAGAGTTCTCAACCTTCTGTGAGAAAAACCAAACGAAGCCGCAGGAGTAGACCTTAAAAGTAAGAAGGGTGAAAAGAGGATAAAAAGCAAAACCAAAAATTAGGTGCCGCTGCTTCCGTCAGTCCCGACGTTGATCCCGGCGGTCTCTTCTGGGTGGAGGGGTTGCCCAAATTGCTGAGTGCCTTGGTGTGGATGGTAGCCTAGGCAGAGAGGCAGCATCAAGGAGGCCTAGTTTTACGAGTACTTCCTTGCCTTCAGCCAGCGTGGTAACTGTGTAAGTCACGCCATTATGAGGCACCTGTAGCTTGAAAGGGAAGCCCCATCGGTAACGAATACTTGCCGACTGCAGCACTGATGTAACCTCCTTCATCTTCCTGCGTTTGTCCAGGGTGGTGGGGGAGATGTCCGGGTAAATTTGGACCGGGGTCCCATCCAACCGAATGTTTGGAGTGTTTCTTGAGGCTCTGAGGATATCTTCTTTAATCAGGAAGTCTTTGAGGCATAGCACAATGTCCCTAGGAGGCTTCTCCGGGGGTGGAGGAGGGCGTAAGGCCCTGTGGATCCTGTCACAGGAAAAGGCAGTCAAAGGGGAGTCAGGTAGGAGAGTTTGAAATAGCCTTTGAATGGTTGGCAGCAACTCTGTCACTGATTCGGGGACCCCCCGCACCCGAAGATTGTTACGCCTATTTCTGTTGTCGAGGTCCTCTATGTGTGCTTGCAATTGCAGGACCGTTTCTGATAAAGATTCATGCTCCTTCCTGAGATCAGAGTACCCCAGGGACAACTCATCATGTTTAGTCTCCAGTAAGTCCGTTCTATTGCCCAGAGCTGCAATCTCTAGAGACAGGGTATTAGTGGACTTGTGCAGCTCCGATTGAAACTTCTGGGCAATTTTATCATACATCAGGGTTAGACTGGCATCTAAATCCGCCTTGGTTAATTGTAGTGAGTACTCACAGTCTCCCTGGGAGTGTGCCGGTGAAGTAGCTGCAGCAGGAGGGCTTGCCTGTGACTGTGTCCTCCGGGCGCCATCTTGGGCCTGCATGTTCTGCTCTCTCACTCTCAGTAGATATGTAGTTAGGGATCTCTGGGCCGGTTTGGAGCGGCGATTTCTGGGTCCCGGCATGCGCTGAGTGTTCCACCGGGGGTGCTGGGAAGAATTGGGTCAGAATCCTGCGTGTAAGGCCCCGGGGAAGTGCCGTTCTCCTTCGTGGCTCACGGAGCTCTCAGCTCTTGCTTCCTTCTCGGTTCGCGCCGCGCATGCGCCCCTACATAAGAATGTTTTGATCCACAACTAGTTAAAAGAAGACATCTGTGAACAATAGGACTAATATGGGACATTGAAGGAGAAGCTTGTTTGGTTGTACTTCTCCTGTGGATCACAGGAGTGCAGTTCATTTTGCACTCCTTGTGACCCATTTTCAGCAGACAGCGGGCTGAAGCCTGCTGTCAGCTAATGTCACAGAGCCGGTCCAGGCTCAGGAAGGATCGTGACCATATGGTCGGGACTTACCCACATGCCTGGGCCGGCAACCGGCTCAGCCTCTCAGCAAGCAGCTGAGAACCTGAGCAGGCCACTCCCGCCCCCTCCACAGCTCAGCGCTCCAGTGAGTGTGGAGGATGGGGGCAGAACAGAGAGTCAGTGACTGACAGTGACCAGCTCTCTGCTCAGGGAGCTATGAGAACCGAGCGATTGGTAGTGTTTTTGTTCGCTCTGTTCTCAGTGTTAGAGCTAGGGACAGATGCAGCATCCAAGTAGGTAAGTATGAAAAAAAAAAACATACTATCTGTTTTAAACCTGATTCAGAAAGCAGGAACCATCATACTGCAGCCCTGGAGGAGGTAAGTGTAATGTGTAAGTCAGGTCTTCTTGCTGGTTTTTGAAAGCATACAGTCCCACTGAAGTTTATGGGTATTTCTTGACTACTGCACAGAGCCTAAGGGAAAGGGGTGAGGAGTAGAAAGATCCAAAAAATGATGTCATACATCAAAGGAGTCTTCATCAGTATTTTATTTTCTTTCATCTGGAGGAGTGGAAGAAGGGCTTCTTCTTCTAAGCAAACCTGCTTCCCTGAGCTAAGGGCAGAGGGATTCCAGGAAGTAAATGCTACATGAATCTGCCCTTATTCAAGATGGCCATGGCTACATATGCTAGTTGGGGTGTTTTTCAAAGTGATTTCTCAACAAAATAACATACATATGTGGAAGGAGCTTAAGATCGAAAGATAAAAGATTCCAAATTAATTTATTGATACTGTGTTAAAAGACAGTCAACGCATTTCAGGGATCAAAGGAACTCCCCCTTTCTTGGGAGAGTGTATGTGATCAGCACAGGGCCAATAAGCACTGTCCAGACAGAGGGTCAGGGGTCCTGCATCCTCATAGGACAATCAGAAGAGAATGAAAACTCCTCCTACAAGCTTTGACTAGGAACTGATATAAGTCACAAGACTGCTATATACTGCTAATGAGAAAAGGTATTTAGCAGTTTATATTTATTAAAATAATTGCATTTCCATGCTCTGTGTACTGTGGGAGACCAGATATAGTAAATGCAGGGTCCTGGGTTTAGTAACACTTTAAAGCGGCGTTTCACTTAAAAAAAAAAAATTAGATGTCAGCAGCTGCAAATACTGCAGCTGCTGACTTTTAACATGAGGACACTTACCTGTCCCGGGGTCCAGCGATGTCGGCACCCGAGACCGAGCCGTCCCTCGATCCTCGGGTGCTGCCGCCGCCATTCACACTGAGGGAATCAGGAAGTGAAGCTTTGCGCTTCACTGCCCGGTTCCCTACTGCGCATGCGCGAGTCGCGCTGCGCTTTCTCAATGGTCCCCATTGTGTTGTGGGAACTGTGTATTTCCCACAACACAACGGGGGTGAGCGGGGTGTCTGCGGCTAGCTGCGGCTAGCTGTACCCGGAAGTGGGTGCAGATACCTGTATTATACAGGTATCTGCACCCCCCTCCCCCCTGAAAGGTGCCAATTGTGACACCGGAGGGGGGGAGGAATCCGATGAGCGGAAGTTCCACTTTAGGGTGGAACTCCGCTTTAAGCCTTGGTGAAGGGAGAATTACTTTGACCCCCAAAACTCTCTGGCTGTCTTTTAACACAATCTCAATAAATGAATAAATTAATTTGGACTCTTAACTTTTAGTCTGGCTCTCCTTCCATGTATGTATGTGCGTTTTTTTAATGGTAACCCACTGGAGGGTAGCCTTGTCTGTTGTAAGCAGCCTAACCTGAGCAAGTGGGCTCTTCAAAAGTTTTTTGCCCTCTCTATCTTGTTTAAACTCATATGAAAGCCCCAGTGCCGATTGGATGCACTTTTTTTTTATTGACAAAATAAAATATTAACAAAATAAATCATGGAGACATGGATTAATGGGTGTGGTTGCTTTGAATGTAAAAAAAAAAATTGTGCTTTCAGTTTATGGTGCTTAGTTAAATTCTGCTTAAAAATCTGCATTTTTTTTTTGCTAGAAAATTACTTCAACCCCCCAAAAAATGATATATTTTCTGAAAGCAGGGGCCCTGTAGAATAAAATAGTGGTAATTGCATTTTTTGATGTCACAAGATTTTGCACAATTTTCTGTAAAATAACACTAAAATTAATTTTAACCACTCGGCGACCAGCCACAGTACTTACTGTAGCAGCAGGTCAGCACTTGCAGGCAAAATCATGTACATTCAAGTGATTTTGCCTGCTCGGGCCAATAGGGGCGCTGCACTCCCCTCTCCCTCCCCCTCCCATGCAACCGATGTGTCCACCGCACACAGTGGATTGCAAATCCCAATACTCAGGGCATGGTGATCATGTGATCCCTATGCAATCACATGATCACAGTGTGACTAACGCTGTTATGAATCAATTAATTTACAACAGCTGTGTTGCCTATGCTGTGATTGGCCCAAAGCTATCACATGGTACCTGGGCCAATCACAGCACCCTGTACCATGTGATTAGCTGCAGCCAATCACAGATCACTAGTAATCACAGCTGTCATGAATGGTTAACCCAGTCATGACAGTTGAAAACTTTGCTATTACAATGATCTTCATTGCAATAGCAAACAAAAAAAAAAAAAACAACCCGAAGCTGTTAATCTTAAATTTCCAGCAAACTTTTCTGTCCTAATTGCTTACCAGTTTTTTCCAAATCTCAAATCTCAGATCTCAGGACCTCAGTGTATATTCGAAGCCCCCTGCCCATTCCACTGCCACAGCAAGCAAGTGCTGTAAGAGGTGGTCTAATGCCACATATGATACACACGATCTCACGCCTTGCATACACACGGTCATACAAAAGTTCTCTGAACTTTCGACCATCAAGAACGCAGAGACGCAAAAAACTACGAAGAGCCGAGAAAATGAAGTTCAAAGCGTCCAATCATGCGTCGAATTGTTTGCGAGCATGCGTAGGAATTTTGCGCGTCGGAATTGCTACAGACGATCGCATTTTTGGATAGGAACTTTTCCTGACATAAAAATTGAGATCATGCTCTCAATCTTTTGCTGGCTGGAAGTGCGATGACCAAAAGCCCTCATCGGTCTTTTGCTGGCTGAATTTCTGATCATGTGTACGTGGCATAATAGTCCTGTAATATGACATTAAAATATAAAAGGTGAGATAATATCACAAATATTTTCTTAATCTGGGGGAATTGAAAATATTTTTTTGATATTAG
This sequence comes from Lithobates septentrionalis, assembly GCA_037952835.1. Taxonomy (NCBI): domain Eukaryota; kingdom Metazoa; phylum Chordata; class Amphibia; order Anura; family Ranidae; genus Lithobates; species Lithobates septentrionalis. The sequence continues at coordinate 5,800,344 of JBBDGP010000149.1, forward strand.
TGATCAATAGTTAGACAAATAATCTCAATTTGAAATTAAATTAGACAGAGCAAGCCTGCAGAACTAAATTATCATGTAGCTGCCAAGTTTCTGACTGGCTTGTGTGAAGATAATGGAGGACGAGGGGGTCACCTTACTATCCATGTTGGACATGGTTGCATTGCAGGTGTAGCACCACCCCACTCATATAGGGTGTAGTGGCAGGCGGTACCCCTTGCTGACCGTGACATGCCACATTTTTTTTTTTGCCATGCCACGGAGCACAACTTCGCTTTTATGACAATGTGTATGGGGATGTCAGGCAATAATTGTTTGGTTTTGATAGGTGTCTGTGGAGAGTCGAACACGTGTTTACCCCTTAGTGCCGACCGTATACAAATTTGCGTTTGTGGCTTTAAGGGGTTCTACCAGGGTGATGCCTGCGGCTGCAAACTAGGTTGAGACTGGAAGGAAGCTGGAAACTGACTTTCATCAAGTCTCCTATGTAAAATCCCGGAAGCGACGTCACAATGTCACTTCCTGTTTACTCGGCTGCCAATGGCTTGGATTTTTAAAAAAATACAATATTCAGAATCGCCGTTTTTGGCGATCTGAATTCCTTTAAGTGCAAAGGAGGGATCAGGGGTCTGTTAGACCCCCGATACCTCCATAAAGAGTACCTGTCACCACCTATTACTGTCACAAGGGATGTTTATATTCCTTATAAAAGCAATAAAAGTGATCAGAATTTTTTTTTTTAAAAGGACAATGTAAAAAAAATAAATAAATAAAAAATAATTTTTTTTTTAAAGCGCCCCACCGCGGGGAGCGTGCTCACGCAGCAAAGAAAAAGCATGCGTAAGTCACGCCCTCAAACGTAAGCGGTGTTCAAATCACACATAGTTACATAGTTACATAGTAGGTGAGGTTGAAAAAAGACACAAGTCCATCAAGTCCAACCTATGTGTGTGATTATGTGTCAGTATTACATTACATATCCCTGTATATTGTGGTCATTCAGGTGATTATCTAATAGTTTCTTGAAGCTATCAATGCTCCCCGCTGAGACCACCGCCTGTGGAAGGGAATTCCACATCCTTGCCGCTCTTACAGTAAAGAACCCTCTACGTAGTTTAAGGTTAAACCTCTTTTCTTCTAATTGTAATGAGTGGCCACGAGTCTTATTAAACTCTCTTCTGCGAAAAAGTTTTATCCCTATTGTGGGGTCACCAGTACAGTATTTGTAAATTGAAATCATATCCCCTCAAAAAAATAAATAACATGTGAGGTATCGCCACGATCATCAGCGTGAGAGCAATAAAGACCTCCTCTGCAATTGTAACCTTATAACCATAAAAAAAAATTTAAATTGTCGCCTATGGAGATTTTTAGGTACCATAGTTTGTCGCCATTCCACGAGTGTGTGCAATTTCAAAGCATGGCACATAAGGGATCTATTTACTTGGCATTACATCCTCTTTTGCATTATACAAAAAAATTGGGCTAACTTTACAGTTTTGTTTTTTTTTTCAATTCATGAAAGTGTCTTTTTTCCCCCAAAAATTGCCTTTGAAAGATCGCTGCGCAAATAGCGCATGACATAAAATATTGCAATGATCGCCATTTTATTCTCTAGGGTCTTTGCTAAAAAATATATATATATATAATGTTTAGTAATTTTCTAGCAAAAAATATGTATTTTTTTACTCGTAAGACAGATCGAACACTTTTGACACATTTTTGGGCCATTGACATTTATACAGCGATCAGTGCTATAAAAATGCACTAATTGAGGGGCATGGCTTGGCGCGCGGCTTGGATGGCAGCACATTAGAGGAGCTCCATCAGACACACAGCCTGTTAGCCTGACACCCTTTACAAGAACCCTCCATGCCAGCCAGGAAGCCACACGGCACCCCGCACACTCGTTCCCGCAAAGGGCTGACGAATTCCACAGCCAGGAATATCGTGGATTTGTTGAGACAAAAGTCGGAGGCTGAGAACGGCAAGGCCGAACCCAAGATGGCGCCGACGCAGCAGGCAGAGCTCCACGAGGAAGACTTCAGCGGTGAGTCAGACGTTAATGAGGACATGAACAGGGGGAAATCAAGACTCCATAAACCCCTAACATACGCAGATATGTCCGGTTTTACTGCCGAAATCAAATCGGCCTTTTCAGCCGCAATAACCGATCTTAAAACGAATCTGGTTGTCCTCACTGAAAAGCTAGCAGCGGCGGAACATGCGGGGAAACAGAGAGATAAGGCCCTGGACAGAATGGATAAGATTGCGGTGTCCCATTCCCAACACTTTATAGACGTAAACAGACACCTGGAAGACCTCGACAACAGAGGCAGGAGGAACAATATTAGGGTGAGGGGGATCCCTGAAACAGTGGAGGCAGACCAAATAGCCCCAGCTCTACAGAGGGTCTTTAACAGCCTACTGGAAAGGCAAGAGGAGACTGTGATTGATTTCATTAGGGCACACAGAGCGCTTAGGCCTAGAGGCCCTGACACTGCACCACCCCGGGACATCATTTGCTGCTTGCAAAGCTTTCAATTAAAGGAGGACATAATGCGCAAAGCGAGGAGGAATGAGAGGATCATTTTCAATGGAGAAACCATAATGCTATTCCAAGATCTGTCCCAGATTACACTCAAAAACCGCAGGGCCTTGCGCCCACTCCTGGACAAACTCCGTGAAAAGGACCTCAGGTACACCTGGCGCTTCCCCTTTGCCCTCATTGTGGCGACAAATGGGCACCAGCACATCCTCCGCACCCCACCGGACCTCCCGGATTTCTGTGCAGGACTTGGCCTTGACCCAGTGGACTTGCCGGATTGGTATGCTGAGTTTGCCCTACCACCACACAACAGGAGCCCATCCAGATCGCCATTCTCCACACCTGAAAAAAGGTCTTCCAAAAAAATGAAGTCAAGCAAAGCAGGAGGCTCCAAATTCAGCGCATCGAATCCAAGGGCTCTTTGGGACTGTGAACATGCAGAGGATTAATGCCAAACTGTTCAGCCTATGATACTCCACATCGCTCTGACCAACTGCTTTGACGTCAAAGGGAGTTATTCTTGTCCAATTTAACATACATTTTTTCATTTTTCATTCTGTTAAATTTTTACTGACTTCCATGTTCTCATGGCAGACATAGGCGTGCTTATCGCACAAATCTCGTACCACAATTGTTTGCCATGACGTTTAGGCATTAGTCTGAGTTACTGCAGTTTTGTGACCCCCACGGCGGGGGGCGCCGGCTTAGTCGTGACACTTTAGAGGTGGCGGGCGGCTGGGTCCTCACGCCGTGAGGGTGCAAATGACAACGGGACCTCCTGGATCCCTTGGGCGGGCCCGGTGAGGCACCCTTATTCTATAGGGTGAATTAATATATATCTTACTTCAGTTAAGAGAAGTATATCTTTTTCTAGTTACAGGCTGTGTGTTCGTTGGAGGTTGGTTATGCCAGATATTCCCTTCACAAGTTCTGTTCAAGCTTAAAGGTTTATTCTGTTTGATTTACACACCAGGCAGCCGCCTCCCTCTACCCCCGCAAGTGGTCTGCCACTGCTTTAAGCTTTGCAGACGCACTACAGTTCTCTAGATAGGGCTCTATCTAGAGGTTGAACCTAATCCTTATTATACTCGCTCCTCTTCCCACCTTCACCTCCTTGCTTTCCTGCTTCCTGCTCTTTTTCTTCTTTTCTGTTTCCTTCTCCCCCTTTCCCCTCCCCCCCTTCTTTTTTTTTTTTTTTTTTTTCTTGATTGTCACTTATTCTGGGGGGTGTCACCACCCACGTACTCGACCTTAAGATCGCCTTAACTGACCACCGATATCTCTTTTTCAGACCAAGGTTTCGCACCGCTCCTGAGTCTACACCATGGCTTACTCTCTTCTGGGGCGCAACCCCACAGTAATATCCCACAATGTGCGGGGATTGAATACCCCAGAGAAGAGAACTACATTACTAAGGGAACTTAAAAAAGGTAAGCCACATTTTGTACTACTACAGGAAACCCACTTTAAGACTGGTCATGTACCCAGGCTCACTGACTCGAACTTTACAAAGGTTTTTCACGCCACAAATAACTTAGCTAAAACTAAAGGTGTTTCAATACTGGTCAGTAAAAATGCACCTTTCGACCTGACGGACCAACTGATAGACCCTGAAGGCAGATATATTTTTTTGAAAGGGCACTACAGCGGAACGCCCATCACAATAGCAAATGTGTACTTTCCAAATTCAGCCCATCTGCCATTTTGTAAACAGATGACCCATAAGCTGCAGGAGTTTGCCAAGGGGTGTCTGATATTGGGAGGAGACTTCAACATCCCTCTGAATCCCCTGACAGACACCTCCAATGGCAACACTAACATTAGATACCAAACCTTGAAAGGTATTAAATCCCTTCTCCATAAGCTGGGACTGGTAGACTCCTGGAGACTCCTTAACCCACAGGGACGTGACTATACGTTTTATTCGGCTCCCCACAAAAAATACACAAGGATAGATTATCTGTTTATAACTCAAAAAGACCTTCCTGTTCTCACTGAGGCCTGCATAGGCACACAATCCTTCTCTGACCACGCTCCAGTAGCAGTAAAGTTAGACTTGACAAGAGCCCCAAAAAAGACCCAGATTTGGAGACTTAACTCCTCGATACTCTCGGACCCCACTCACCTACCCAAACTCAAAGAGGCCCTGTCAAATTTTTTCGCCCAGAACAACACTCCAGGGATGGACCCACTAATGATTTGGGAGGCTCACAAATGTACACTAAGAGGGGAACTGATCTCGTTGGGTGCCAGAAGGAAAAAGGAGAGAGAAAGGGAAATCAAAAATCTAATAAGCCGTATCCATAAGCTAGAATCCCTACACAAACAATCTCTTGCAGTGGATACTGCCACAGAATTGCTAGTAGCCAGGAAACAACTTCAGACACTTTTTGATGCTAAAGCCAAACGTTTTTTATTTTTTAGGAAAAAAATATACTATGAGGGGGGCAACAAACCGGGCAAAACATTGGCAAGGGCGTTACGAGTACACACCCAAAACAATAACATCACAGGCATAAGACAGAAAAAAAATGGGACACTAGATGTCACCACAGAGGAGATTGCTAAACATTTTCACACATTTTATTCAAAGCTCTACAATTTACCACCACAACACAAACAACCGGGTATGGACGGTGATAGATCACAAGTAATAGAAGACTATCTTAGCAAGAGTGGTCTTCCGTCTCTTGACACCACGGAAGCTAACACCCTTGAAGACACAATAACCACGGCTGAAATTAGAATGGCCATTAAGAATTTGAAACTAGGCAAGAGTCCTGGCCCAGATGGGTACACGGCCATTTACTACAAAACTTTTACAGACCTCTTGACAGACCCTCTAGCGGCGGCCTTGAACGCCCTGTCCGAACCCAGAGCCACCACTCCAGACTTACTTTCAGCCTACATAACAGTAATACCGAAGACAGGTAAGGACCCCTCCGACTGTGCCAGCTACCGCCCTATTTCCTTACTGAATCTGGACGTAAAAATTTTCGCGAGGATACTGGCTGACAGGCTGAGACCCTTTCTCCAAAAAATAATTGGCCCGGAACAGGTAGGTTTCATGCCCGAACGTGAAGCCAAAGACAATGTCACCAAAGCCCTCCTACTGATTCACCAAATGGGGTCCGGCGGGTCTGGGGGCCTTCTCCTATCCACGGATGCGGAGAAGGCCTTCGACCGCGTAGCTTGGGACTACATGCTATCCACTTGTAAACATATTGGATTGGGTGATAAGATGTTGGCCCGGATCTCCGCACTCTATCATAACCCTTCGGCTAGATTGAAAATAAACGGCACACTTTCGGACCGGGTACATATAGCGAATGGAACGAGACAGGGCTGTCCCCTTTCACCACTCTTATTCATTCTAACACTAGAGCCATTTATTAGACAGGTCAATGCAAATAATTCAATCCGGGGTTTTCAGGTGGGGGGGCGGGAGTTCAAGGTTGCCGCCTATGCCGATGATTTGTTATTTTTCATATCTAGACCCCACACCACCCTCCCTAATCTTATGAAAACCTTTGAACATTATAGCTACGTCTCTAATCTAAAGATAAACTATTCCAAATCTGAAGCCATGAACATTTCCCTCCCCAGCCACTCACTCTCTTCAGTGATAGAAAACTCACCCTTTAAATGGGACCACAAAAAACTTAAATATTTGGGGGTGTTTTTAACACCTCAACTATCGACAATTTACGAACAAAATTTTCCCCCTCTCTTAAAATCTATTGAAACGGACTTACACAAATGGCACGCTGTAACCTTCTCTTGGTTTGGAAGGGCAGCTATCATTAAAATGACGGTCCTCCCCAGACTCCTTTATCTTATGCGCACTTTACCGATTAAAATACCGTCCAACATGTTCAGGATACTGAGAACCATGTTTTTGAAATTCATATGGGCACAAAAAAGTCCGAGAATCAAACTTGAAACTCTGCAGAAAGCGAAGACATTGGGAGGGTTGGGAGTACCCAACTTACAGGGCTACTACAAAGCATCTCACGTAACAAGGGTCATAGACTGGCACTGTCACAGAGATTCCAAGGACTGGGTGAAACTGGAAATGGCCCTTCAGGCCCTCCCTCTCACCTTTGTGCCTTGGCGACCATGGCTTTCATACTCTGACGACCTAAAGCAACATCCCTTAACGGGTACCACTCTGAAAGTGATTCATGAGATACCCGCCGACACAGGAATCACATCCGCCTTAGGCCCACTTACCCCACTGAGGGATAACCCAGATTTCATCCCAGGGGTAGGCAACCCCCACCTCAGATCCTCTCATAGTGACGGACCTCTTTTAGCAAGAGATTGTTACCACCAAGCCAAAATGAAAGACTTTCAGACACTTAAACGAGATGACAATGTGACTGACTTACCCTTTTGGACCTACCTCCAAGTTAGAAGTTATGTAAGCACTAATAACAAGGGGGGAGACTTCACCAGACCTTTGACGGACTTCGAGTCGGTGTGCCTTAGGGGAGAGCCAATACGTGGGGCCACTTCAATTATTTACGCGTGGCTACAGAACACGAAAACACCCATGGATGACAGACTCAGAGAGCGGTGGTCGGAAGCCTTACAGGTAAACATAACCCCGAATCAGTGGAGGAACGCTTGCATCTTAGCACATAAGTGCTCTATCAGCACCAAGGTACAAGAGACAGCTTTCAAACTCTTAACTCAGTGGTACCTAACTCCAACAAAATTAAATAAGATGTTTCCCCAGGCTTCAGATCGTTGCTGGAGGTGTATGGGAGATAGTGGAACTTTACTACACATTTGGTGGCATTGCCCCCTGATTACCCATTTTTGGGACAGTGTTCGAAAATACATCAAAAAAATCACTGAGACTACCCTACCTTTAGACGCAGCCTGTTGCCTGCTGCATATTTCGAGCTGGCCTCTGAAAAGATACAAGCGTTCGCTCACAAAACATTTATTGAATGCGGCCAAGTCCCTCATCCCAATTTATTGGAAATCAACTCGTGTATCAACAACAAAGGAATGGCTAAACAGGGTCACAGAATTTTATGAAATGGAAGACACTTTGGCGCAAGCAAACGAACAAGTTGAAAAATTTCTTGACACTTGGCGCCCATGGAACGAGTTTAAATACTCCCAAGCATTCTCTGACATTGCTGGTGCACAGATTGATGAGATAAGCTAACTTAGTTATAGATATGGCCTAACAGTGGATCTGTACTGGATTACACACTTGGTAGACGTGGGTGGTCGAGGTCAACTAGGATCATTCAGGATCATTCACCTTTCCCTTTTTTTTCTTTTTTTTTTTTTTTTTCTTCTCTTTGTATACTATGATTCTTGAATATACACAAATCTCACTTTCATACCCCACATAGAGTTTTGGTTTCCGTTCACCCCCCTTTCACTTATTACTTTATCTTTCCCCCTATTTTCATCTCTCTGCACTATTCAGAGGGTCAATCGTAATATCAAATATAATATTATTATAGGCCTAGGCAAAAGGGGCTGTGACATTGAACAGGCTTACTCCAGAACTGATAAGGTTTATGTAAACGACACAACCGATATTACACTGTTTAATTTTTATGATTGTTCTGAATCAACATTGCATAAACAAATGTAAACTGAGGCCTTTTTACTGAAATTTCTGCCGGAGCAGAAACACTTTTATTTGTTTTTGTACTCTCTGATCTGTAATGTATACTTATTATTTCTGTAATAAACTTCTTTAATGGAAAAAAAAAATGCACTAATTACTGTGTAAATGACACTGGTAGGGAAGGGGTTAACACTAGGGGGCAATCAAGGGGTTAAATGTGTGTTCCCTCACTGTGTTCTAACTGTATGGGATGGGAGTGACTAGGAGAGGAGACATTTCGCTGTTCCTACTTACTAAGAACAAACGACATGTCTCCTCTCCTCTGACAGCACAGGGATTTGTGTGTTGGCGCTCGTGCACGCGATCGTACGTGGCTGGTTTCGCACAGGGGAGCCATTTTGCCCCTGTAAAGACGTGAGCCAGTCAGGAACTGGTTAACCACTTGCCTACTGGGCACTTTTACCCCCTTCCTGCCCAGGTTTTCAGTTTTCAGTGCTCTCGCTATTTGAATGACAATTGCGCGGTCATACAACGCTGTACACATTTTGACATTTTTATAATTTTTTCATACAAATAGAGCTTTCGTTTGGTGGTGTTTCATCACCTCTGGGTTTTTTTTTTTTTTTTTTAGCTAAACAAATAAAGAAAGACCACACATTTTTAAAAAAAAAACGTTTTCTTAGTTTCTGTTATAAAATTTTACAAACAGGTAATTTTTCTCCTTCATTGATATGCGCTGATGAGGCTGCACTAATGAGCACTAATAGGCCATACTGATGAACACTGACAGGCTGCACTGATGGGCACTGATGAGACGGCACTGATGGACACTGTTGAAGATCCACAGATGATGAGGCTGTACTGATAGGCAGCACTGATGGGCACTGATAGGCGGCGCTGATGGGCACTAATAGGCAGCACTAAAGGGCACTGATAGGCAGCACTGATGGGCACTGATTGTCAGAAATGATGGGCACTGATTGACAGTAATGATGGGCACTGAATGGCAGCATTGATTGGCACTGATTTGTAGCACTGATTGGCATCACTGATGGACACTGTTTGGCACTGATTGGCATCACTGATGAGCACTGTTTGGCACTGATTGGCATCACTGATGAGCTATGTTTGGCACTGATAGGCAGCACTTATGAGCACTGTTGGGGCTGCACTGATAATCAGGACACTAATGTCACTGATTATCAGAGCAGATGTCCCCTGAATGCTATCTGGTTACCGGCTCTCTCCTCTCTTCACACTGTGACAGCATGAGGAAAGGAATGCCGATAACAAGCAAGTGTGTTTACATCGTAATCAGCCGTGACTGGACACAGCTGATCACATGGTAAAAAGCCTGCTGTGATTGGCTCTTTAACCTAGTCTGTGATTAGCTGTGTCCCAAGGACACAGCGATCACAAAGCAAAGGGTGCGCAATCATGGGAGGATTTCATATGCCGCCCTCCCAGAACTGGTTGACCGCGCTGTAGCCATCATTTTTCTATAGCGCGGTTGGCAGTTGATTAAACTGTAGCTTTTTTTTCAGCTACTACAAACATCCGTCTTGTCAGATTTCACCTGAAGGAGACACTTTGGAATTGTTTAACAGCCTGAAGAAGAATGCATTAGGCATACAGGTTTAGTTTCAGTGTTGGCCGGGATGACCAGAAGATCTGAGGACAATACATCAGAACTACTAAGACAGCTAAACAAATTCTTCTTACTGTACAGCCTACAAATGAGGATGAGTAGATAGCGACAACCAACCTGAAGTCTCCTCCTGTACATGTGAGACTAGAGCTGCACGATTCTGGCTAAAATGAGAATCACAATTTTTTTGCATAGAATAAAGATCACGATTCTCGCGGCATAACATCATCTTTCACATTATACAAAAAAATTAGGCTAACTTTACTGTTTAGTTTTTTTTATTAATTGAAGTGTATTTTTTCCCCAAAAATTGCATTTGAAAGACCGCTGCACAAATACAGTGTGTTATAAAATATTGCAACAATCGCCATTTTATTCCATAGGGTCTCTGCTAAAAAAAAATTATATAATTTTTTTTTACATTTTCTAGCAAAAAAATACTGATTTTAACTTTGTAAGAAACAAGTGTCAGAAAAAGATTTAGTCTTTAAGTGGTTAAACTTCCCTCATCTACACACCAAAGTTTATTCCTTTGATCTAAGAACAAAAAGTTACAATGTTTATAGTTATCTACCAGCAAAAAGCTGTGAAAAACACTTTTTTTTTCTTTTGACTGCTGAGTGAGCAGAGAACTCTCTACACTTGTTACATGAATGAATTGGGAAATTCTGCATAGAGATCGCGAGGGGGGGTTGAATCACGATTTTTTTACGATTAATCTTGCAGCTCTAGGTGAGACCAGCAGCCCTTCTTAGTTGGAAATGTCACAGGGGTATAGGATCAGTGTGAACATCAACCTCTGCAATCCTTATTGATACAGTACCCGATTGTATTATCTTCACATGCACACAGATTTTCTATCAAATTTGCCCCAAGATTCCCCATAATGGGGTCCCTTTCCAGCCCCAGGCCCATAACAGTCACATTAGTGGCTACAGCTATTGCTACGCTATTGTTAAATGCATTGGTTACAAACTGTAGATATAAGCTGTAACAACCTAAAAAATACAGAACACTAATGCCGCGTACACACAAGCGGACAATCCAGCAAACTTGGTCCGGCGGACCGGACTCCGTCAGACAATTCAATTGTGTGTGGGCTCCAGCGGACTTTTCTTTCCCAAAAGTCCAACGGACTTAGAAATAAAACATGTTTTAAATCTTTCCTATGGACACGAGTCCGGTCGAAAAATCCGCTCATCTGTATGCTAGTCCAACGGACTAAAACCGACCCTAGGGCAGCATTTGGCTACTGGCTATCAACTTCCTTATTTTAGTCCAGTTGTACGTCATCACGTAAGAGAATCCGTCGGATCCGTGCGTAGGCAAGTCCGTTCGTTGGGAAAGTCCGTCTGAAGTCCCCTGAAAGTCCGGTCGAAAAGTTCGCTCGTGTGTACACGGCATAAGTGGAATAATGGAACAAAATTACTATGCAAATCATGTGAGAATAACTAATTGCAGGAGAAACATGTCACAGTGAAGAGATGGTGAAGAGGATGGATATGGGTGGGAGATGTACACATTGTTTGAATAAATGACATCATTTTTAGATTTAGCAGTAGTGTGACCCTATTTCTTTTTATGATTTATGTTTTATATATGGGTCAGATTCCTGCAGTCATGATTCTCTTTAAATATTAGCAAGTACTGTATATGGATTTGGATATATATGAATAGTTAAAGTGTGTCTAAAGTCTAGATCTGGTTTTAGTTTTGGGTGAAGTGGGTCAGGGTCAGACCCCTTTTGGGTTTTAATTGCTGTCCCCACTCGGAAGATTCACTTTCTCTATTTGTCTTGGTGATCAATATCACCATGTTATACCTACCCCTAGCATAGGTGGTCAGACACTATAGCTCAGTGGGTCGGTTGGTGGGGTCAGTCGCAAGACTTGCTTCCTAATTGGCCGGAGGAGAATCAGTGTGACAATAGCGAATATTTATTCACTATTGTCACACAACTGGGTGGGCTGTGCTCCGAGCCCACCCTTTTTTGAAGCCCCATGCTTCAAAAAGAAAAAAAAATTAATGCGTCCGGCGCCCTCCATGTAGATTAGGGGGCCGGACGCATGGATGGGGGGGGTCCTGCATTATGGGCCACCACTGCTATAGCTGGCTGCTGTGTTCTTCGCATTTAGCAGCCCCCTTTCCCATAAGGCAAGCAGTTGCCCCCGGTCTTATACACAATGCTATAGTACCTGGCTACTATGCCAGGGCAAGCGTGAACTGAGCACAGCTAATAGATACTTGTGGTTGGCAGGTAGGCAAGTAGTGGTGTGGTCAGAGTGGTCAGTGACAGTCCAGGTTCAGGGCAGGCTGAGTAGCCGATCCAAAATCATCTTTCAGTTGTAGACATTATGCTGAGAAGCAAGTTTCTGTTGTGTTATGCCCCGTACACACGGTCGGATTTTCCGACGGAAAATGTGTGATAGGACATTGTTGTCGGAAATTCCGACCGTGTGTGGGCTCCATTACACATTTTCCATCGGATTTTCCGACACACAAAGTTTGAGAGCAGGATATAACATTTTCCGACAACAAAATCCGTAATCCGATCGGAAATTCCGATCGTGTGTACACAAATCTGACGGACAAAGTGCCATGCATGCTCAGAATAAATAAAGAGATGAAAGCTATTGGCCACTGCCCCGTTTATAGTCCCGACGTACGTGTTTTACGTCACCGCGTTCAGAATGATCGGATTTTCCGACAACTTTGTGTGACCGTGTGTATGCAAGACAAGTTTGAGCCAACATCCGTCGGAAAATATCCTAGGATTTTGTTGTCGGAATGTCCGAACAAAGTCCGACCGTGTGTACGGGGCATAAGTCTGTTAAAATACACAAATAGATGCATATCTTTCTTCAACTGGTTGTCTAATCCTGACTTGGCAGATAACTCTAATGCCACGTACACACAATTGATTTTCCGACAACAAATGGATGTGAGCTTGTTGGCGGAAAGTCAGACCGAGTGTATGCTGCATCGAACATTTGTTGTCAGACTTTCCGCCAACAAACGTTGGCTAGCAGGTTCTCAAATTTTCCATCGCACAAAAGTCCACGCATGCTCGGAATCAATGCTCACCAAACACAACATTAGCAGAAGGAGCCCTAAGGGTGGCACATGACTATTGAACTTCCTTTTTATCGGCTCGCCGTACGTCTAGTACGTTACTTTATTCGTAATTGTTGGCCAACATTTGTGTGACCGTTTATATGGAAGACAAGTTTGAGCCAACAACCTTCGAACAAAAATCCACGGCTTTGTTGTCGGAAAGTCGTGTGTACGGGGCATAGCACTCATTGTTCAGGAAAGATTACTGTTTTGTCTAATATGTTATATTTAAAGAAAAAAAGTGCAGTGCTGGACAAATATTGCAAGTGAGAAGAAATGTGAAAAAATTGGTTCAAATTTTTTAGGCAGGGATATAGTAAAAAAACTCCACCGCCGTTGGAATTAAAATCGCGCATGCGCGATGCGATTTTAATTCCAATGGCAGTGGAGTTTTTTTACTATATCCCTGCCTAACCTTCTTATATGCATTACATATGCTACTTTATGCAGTGTATCTCTGCTGTTTTAATAAATGGAACTTGGCTTTCTACACTATTGGAGTTCCTTTTTCTTTTTGATATGATTCACCCTCGCTGAAGTGTTTCCTGCATGGGTTATCCTGTGACCGTATTCTCTGGAGCGTCCCCTACTGCTGTAGACGAGCTATCCAGGAAGGTGGTCGGAGAGACATCAGCTGTAATCCTGGCAGGACATCCACGGTGATCTACATAACCCTATCTCTACTAAGCCTGTTTTGACCCCCCTGAGTAAGGGCGGTCACAGGCTTTCTGGTAAGCCTCCATTTTTTCACCCGGTGGTGGGCGGCACTAACAAGTGGAACACTGAACCTGGATTTTGCACTTTATAGAACTTTTATTTGCCTTTATCGCATTTGTTTTTCATCACCTATTGACTTTGGATTGGATGTTTATTTATCAGTCACTATTATTTATAGTCATTCTTTATTGTTGTTTAGTTTGCACTTCATTTTTTGAACCAATTTTTTTACATTTCTTCTCACTTGCAATATTTGTCCAGCGCTGCACTTTTTTTCTTTAAATTTATTTTTTGTGCCCTTGTATTGGGGTTATAGTGTCCAGCAGCAGGACCTCCTTCACGGTTACTCTATCATAATTTAATCTTTCATGTATATAATCTTTTTGAGCACCTAGCGCATTTCTTGTTCTTTTTCTTCTAATATGTTATATTGCTGTGGAAAGTTGCACCCTGAGTTTGTCTGGGAAACATTCCTATCTGCGTGTAAAACCTTTAACCACTTAAAGCCCGGACCATTTTGCTGGCCAAAGACCAGAGCACTTTTTGTAATCAGCACTGCGTCGCTTTAAATGACAATTGCGCGGTTGTGCGACGTTGCTCCCAAACTAAATTGATGTTTTTTTTTTCCCACAAATAAAGCTTTCTGTTGGTGGTATTTGATCACCCCTGTGGTTTTTATTTTTTGTGCTATAAACAAAAAAAGAGCGACAATTTTGAAAAAAACGCATTTTTTTTACATTTTGCTATAATAAATATCCCCCAAAAATATATACATTTTTTTTTTCCTCAGTTTAGGCCAATACATATTCTTCTACATATTTTTGGTTAAAAAAAATCGCAATAAGCGTTTATTGATTGGTTTGCACAAAAGTTATAGCGTTTACAAAATAGGGGATAGTTTTATGGCATTTTTATTCATTTTATTAATTAGGTTTTTTTTACTAGTAATGGTGGCGATCAGAGATTTTTTTTTTATTGTGACTGTGACATTATGGCGGACACATCGGCCATTTTTGACACATTTTTGGGACCATTGTCATTTATACAGCGATCCGTGCTATAAAAATGCACTGATTCCTGTGTAAATGACACTGGCAGTGAAGGGGTTAACCACTAGGGGGCAGTGTAGGGGTTAAGTGTGTCCTGGGGCATGTTTCTAACTGTGGGGGTGTGGCTACATGTGACACGTCACTGATCTCTGCTTCCGATTACAGGGAGCAGAGATCAGTGACATTGTCACTAGGCAGAACGGGGCGATGCTTGTTTACATTAGCATCTCCCCGTTCTTCCTCCCCGTGAGACGATTGCGGGTATCCCCGCGGCGATAGAGTCAGCGGGACCCGCGATCTGACTCACGGAGGTCCCGGCCAGTGCGCACGATGGCACGGCGGCAAATTTAAAGGGACGTACCTGTACGCCCATTTGCCTGTCTGTGCCATTCTGCCGACATACATCGCCGTGCGCCGGTCGGGAAGTGGTTAAATAAATCTTTAAATAAAGAATGTACAAAATCATCAACAAGGGAATCCAAGCAAGCTGGCAGAGCTAAGATGCAGGTCTAGGCACAGGAACAAGGCAGGGAAACAGGGAGATTGAAGCACGTGTTACAAACACTATCACAAGCAAGATGTTAAGGGTTTGGCTGGCTTAAAAGTGATATTAAAGTCTTGTTTATTTTAATTTAAAAGTAGCAAACATGTTATATTTACCTGCTCTGTTGCAGTGGTTTTGCACAGAGCAGACCAGATCCTCCTCTTCTCGGTCCGTCACCAACGCTCCTGGTCCCTCCCTCTTGCAGCTTGCTATGGCGGCACCCGAGAGCCACTGCTCTGTGTGTCCATTTAGACACGGATCCGCGGCTCAGTCTTGCCCCCTCTCTCCTCTAATTGGCTCACTGTTTTTGATTGACAGTAGCAGGAGCCATTGGTGGCCACTGAGTGTTTCAGCCAATCAGGAGAGAGAGTCCCGGACAGCTCAGTCTCTTGAGCAACATTGCTGGATCGAGAAGGGGCTCAGGTAAGTATTAGGGGGGCTGTTGCACACAGAAGGGTTTTTTTTTATTTGAATGCATAGAATGCCTTTACAACCCCTTTAAAACAGGTTTGATCTCCACCCATAGACTTGCAGGTGGACAGGCAGACAGGGAGAATACATCACGACCAAAACCAGGATGCTGGAATGAGACCAGCAGTTGTCATGGAACAGGAGCTTTACATGCTCCTGGCACCAGTGTTAATTTCGTCAACTAAAATATTTTCGTTGACTAAATTAATAAGATTTTAGTCGACTAAAATACAACTAAAACTTTTGAGATGACCAAAATACGACTAAAACTAAAATGGCATTTTAGTCAAGGAACTATAACTAAAATTAGATTGACATTGGACATCAAAATTAACACCGCACTACCACATAAGAATAAGTAGAGGGCATCTACTAAGCTGCTAAAAGAAAGAAAGAAAAAAAAAATAAGAAAAGGGCTTTCCTTATATTTTTTCTTGATATTTAATGTTTGTAATATATTCAGGTAATATGTGCAATGGCATTATAGCCAATAGAGTTTACAGTTTTGTTTTTTTTTTGTTTTGTTTTTTTCAAGTTGTACTTCTGCTTGTCAAAAAGCAATATTTTTGTTTATGAAATTAGATTTTTTTTTATAAAGACATTATATATCACAATGGCTTAATCTGTGTCTGTAGTCCATGTTCAAATCTTAATACCAGAAATAATAACATATTAGATTTTTACTCCAGAAGTATATGTAGCACTGGTAGATTTTTCAATCTACTGCTGATAGGTAAATTTAGTGGGTTATCTGTTTATACGTAGTCAGATTTGCCTCTGTTCCAGCTTGGCTGAGTTGCGTGTAGTTTCACACTGTGCCTGTGGGTGTCGTTGTCACCATGGGTCCGTGTTGAAAAAGGCAACACGTTGAAGCGTATGGGTGCTCCTCTGTCCCGGAGATAACTCTGTGGAGGTGGTCCTCCGAGTTGCATTCTGGGAGAGGGTATTCATGGGACAGATGCCATGTTTTAGGGGTTTTTTTCTGTTCCACCTGCTGGCCCTCCTGGCTGACAGATATGCGCTAAGAGTACTACCTCGTGGTCCTCCGATCGGGAGGCCCACGTCACTGCAGCATGTGGGTGGGCCCAGAAGCATGTCTGGGGCCTACCACAGTGGCAGAGGAATGGTCCTGCGCTGTCTATCCTATGTGAAGAAGCTGGACAACTGAGAAGATCCCAGGGGAGGACCCGTCATGGAAGGATCATGCAAAGTGCTGGTCTGGAGAGGGGCTTGGTGACTCAGTTGGAGGACGGATCCTAAAGTAATCCTACTGCATAGTACTGCTGGGTTGGCCTAAAGGTTCTAGTGTTGTGTTTGCTGTTCATCGTAAACCATTACATCCTGTGGCAGAGGATTGTACGGGTTTCGTTCCAATCAAGTCTGTGGCAGAGACTTTTGTTCATGCTGTGTACTGGCTGCTAGGTTAGTGAGAGAAACCTATCCAGGCGGGCAAAGATTCAACTCTACAGAGAGAATATAGTCATCTACAAGCTTTCAATTCCTAATAGTACATTAAGAAAAGGTATTTTAACTTCCCTGCAACTTTCCTTCTACCTCTTTCCTGCTACTTCCTTCAATTTACGTTTATTAAAGCATTGGAAAAGATACTCAAGTGTCTGGTGCCTATATTGTCTGGTGTTAGACTCAACGGGACCCTAGACCCGGTTCTGGTGAAATAGAGGTAACGAAGGTGACGGTAAGAGTTATTGCTGCATGTGGGGGCGTCGTCCGGGATTTGTTAGCCATCAACTTCCCGCAGCTCTGAGAAGTATTTCACCGGGAGTTTAAGTTGGAATAAATTGCTGGACTTTGTCAATTTTTGGAGGGAAGAAGGGGTTAAAGAGCAGGACTTTATTTCGGACCGCGTAGGCTGTGGGTGAGAAATAAAAGCACGGGAGCTACGTGATCAGAAGAACAAGTGGGAGGAGCCTAACCTACTTGTTACCACGTGGGACGCGTGTGTGTGTTTGGCACCAGAGGAGAAGAGAGGCCTCGTGATCGTGCTGATCAGAGTGCGGCCATGTCTTTTTCATTGATACAGCCAACTATGGGACCTAAGATGTTCCCTACGAGTACCGCTGCGGGTGCTATGCTGATCGGAACCTTGCTGACAGATACCGGCATTCGTCTGAAACCGCAGGGGAGGTTTGTTCTCTACACAGTCGGAGATATTGAAGGGCTGGGCATGCTTTGCCACAAGTGTGAAAGACTGGCCATACATCTCCATCCATTTGTTCGTTTGCAGTGCGGAGAATATTTGTTCATAGTGGAGCAACCTACTATGTCACCCCGTGCTTATCGGGTGGACTGGGCTGCAGGTATTGCCACAGTAGAAGCTGCTACTATTGCTGCTGGAGAACGACAGGCCGTGATTTTGCCTGTTGCCACCGAGAGTGTTCCTGAGGGTGATACCCTGTCACTACTTCATCAGCGGACATTACTTTCATTTCCACGTATACTACACCTATCCCCGTTGCACCTGTTCAGAGGAAAGTGGGATATGTGAAGGCTTCCCGCGGCCATGGTCGAGGTCTACCCCAGAGACTACCTGAACCGGAGCTGGAGAAACATATGGATCCGGAGAAGTCCACGTGAGGAACGGGTGAGAGATCAAAGGGGAACATATCTGGGACTCTGTGTAAATATTTGCCAGCAGAGGAGTTGAGAGATTTGGAGATAGATTCCATGTCAGATCTCTCCGGTAATGATAATTTGTTTGAGACAATGTCACAGGAACTATTATAGGCTTAGGGTGAAGATGTTGCTTCTGCCTTGACTTTCTCAGAGTGGACAGCCATGGATTCTGGGAAGACATCACCTTGTGTGGAGCCACACAGTACTACCAAGGAGACATTGACTAAAGTTGCTAATTTGCTTCCGACACCCGTCAAGTCTATGGTGAGCAAATCACTGAACTCTTGTGTGCCTCCTGGTTTGGGGAAAAATAGATCTTTGCCTAAACTTGCACGTTGGCAGAGAGTGCTTAACAAACGTGTTGCCACAGAATATGGTCTGGAGTTTCCCTATGTTACTCAGGACTAGGGATGAGCTTCGTGTTCGAGTCGAACCCATGTTCGACTCGAACATCGGCTGTTCGACCGTCCGTCGAATTGCGAACGATATGGGCCGTTCGCGCCAAATTCGTGTGGCGCGTCACGGCCCATAATTCACTGCGGCATCGCAGTGCATTGCTGGCTGATGATTGGCCAAGCATGCACTATGACCCGCATGCTTGGCCAATCACAGCGCCGTCAGTAGAGAGAGCTGTAATTGGCCAAAGCCAGGGTGGCTTTGGCCAATTATGGCTCAGGGGATTTAGTACACACCCCACACTATATAAGGCCGCCTGCACGGCGGCCCTGTGTAGTGTGTGTTCCGGTGTGCTGAGAGATAGAGAGAGAGAGAGACAGTGTCATTTGATTTGAGTTAGATAGATTAGGCAGAACAGTCAGTCAGTTAGCTGCACTTACAGTGTATTGTGTATATATATGCATCCCAGGTGTTGCATATATATATATACACTGTATTCAGTTTAGCTAGATCCGTTCCTGTTATCTTCTATCTAGACTATTTAGTGCAGTGTGTCCTGCTCACAGTGTTCAGCTAGATCCGTTCCTGCTATTTACATTCAGTGCAGTGCGTCCTGCTCACAGTGTTCAGCTAGATCCGTTCCTGCTATTTACATTTAGTGCAGTGCGTCCTGCTCACAGTGTTCAGCTAGATCCGTTCCTGCTATTTACATTCAGTGCAGTGCGTCCTGCTCACAGTGTTCAGCTAGATCCGTTCCTGCTATTTACATTCAGTGCAGTGCGTCCTGCTCACAGTGTTCAGCTAGATCCGTTCCTGGTATTTACATTTAGTGCAGTGCGTCCTGCTCACAGTGTTCAGCTAGATCCGTTCCTGCTATTTACATTCAGTGCAGTGCGTCCTGCTCACAGTGTTCAGCTAGATCCGTTCCTGCTATTTACATTCAGTGCAGTGCGTCCTGCTCACAGTGTTCAGCTAGATCCGTTCCTGGTATTTACATTTAGTGCAGTGCGTCCTGCTCACAGTGTTCAGCTAGATCCGTTCCTGCTATTTACATTCAGTGCAGTGCGTCCTGCTCACAGTGTTCAGCTAGATCCGTTCCTGCTATTTACATTCAGTGCAGTGCGTCCTGCTCACAGTGTTCAGCTAGATCCGTTCCTGCTATTTACATTCAGTGCAGTGCGTCCTGCTCACAGTGTTCAGCTAGATCCGTTCCTGCTATTTACATTCAGTGCAGTGCGTCCTGCTCACAGTGTTCAGCTAGATCCGTTCCTGCTATTTACATTCAGTGCAGTGCGTCCTGCTCACAGTGTTCAGCTAGATCCGTTCCTGCTATTTACATTCAGTGCAGTGCGTCCTGCTCACAGTGTTCAGCTAGATCCGTTCCTGCTATTTACATTTAGTGCAGTGCGTCCTGCTCACAGTGTTCAGCTAGATCCGTTCCTGCTATTTACATTCAGTGCAGTGCGTCCTGCTCACAGTGTTCAGCTAGATCCGTTCCTGCTATTTACATTCAGTGCAGTGCGTCCTGCTCACAGTGTTCAGCTAGATCCGTTCCTGGTATTTACATTTAGTGCAGTGCGTCCTGCTCACAGTGTTCAGCTAGATCCGTTCCTGCTATTTACATTCAGTGCAGTGCGTCCTGCTCACAGTGTTCAGCTAGATCCGTTCCTGCTATTTACATTCAGTGCAGTGCGTCCTGCTCACAGTGTTCAGCTAGATCCGTTCCTGCTATTTACATTCAGTGCAGTGCGTCCTGCTCACAGTGTTCAGCTAGATCCGTTCCTGCTATTTACATTCAGTGCAGTGCGTCCTGCTCACAGTGTTCAGCTAGATCCGTTCCTGCTATTTACATTCAGTGCAGTGCGTCCTGCTCACAGTGTTCAGCTAGATCCGTTCCTGCTATTTACATTCAGTGCAGTGCGTCCTGCTCACAGTGTTCAGCTAGATCCGTTCCTGCTATTTACATTTAGTGCAGTGCGTCCTGCTCACAGTGTTCAGCTAGATCCGTTCCTGCTATTTACATTCAGTGCAGTGCGTCCTGCTCACAGTGTTCAGCTAGATCCGTTCCTGCTATTTACATTCAGTGCAGTGCGTCCTGCTCACAGTGTTCAGCTAGATCCGTTCCTGCTATTTACATTCAGTGCAGTGCGTCCTGCTCACAGTGTTCAGCTAGATCCGTTCCTGCTATTTACATTCAGTGCAGTGCGTCCTGCTCACAGTGTTCAGCTAGATCCGTTCCTGCTATTTACATTCAGTGCAGTGCGTCCTGCTCACAGTGTTCAGCTAGATCCGTTCCTGCTATTTACATTCAGTGCAGTGCGTCCTGCTCACAGTGTTCAGCTAGATCCGTTCCTGCTATTTACATTCAGTGCAGTGCATCCTGCTCACAGTGTTCAGCTAGATCCGTTCCTGGTATTTACATTTAGTGCAGTGCGTCCTGCTCACAGTGTTCAGCTAGATCCGTTCCTGTTATCTTCCTACTGACAGGCAGGCTTGTCTGGTTACAGTATATAAAGCTACCTGAAGAAAATTACAGGTGTTCTATCCCAGCTTAGTGCAGCTACAGGCCATTAGTATGTCTGGAAGGCCAAGAAGGAGAGGCAGACAGTCACAAGCCAATAAGAGAGGGCAAGCAGGCTCTGTGTCTAGTGCTGGTCGTGGAGACGGTGCATCCTCATCAGCACGTGGCCATGGGACACGCTTGGCCTTTTTTTCGGCAGCTGGCCGTGTTGAGCCGCAACATGCGGAAGACTTGGTCGAGTGGATGACCAAGCCGTCCTCATCCTCCTCATCCTCTCTCACCCATGCCCAGGGTGCTTTGTCTGGCAAAGCAGCGGCCTCTTCCCTCAGCTCAATGTCATCAGTGACTCCTTCCCTAGCTCCACCATGTCCTCATGAGGATTCCCTCGAACTGTTTGACCACAGTGTTGGGTACATGCTCCAGGAGGATGCCCAGCGTTTGGAAGGCTCTGATGATGATACTGAGCTCGATGAAGGCAGTAACATGAGCACGGACAGAGGGGGTGCCCAAGAAGGACAGCAATCTGGCAGTCATGCTCCCCCTGCTGCAGCATACTGCCAGGTTTGCTCCAGTGATGAGGAGGGAGGGGATGATGAGGTCACTGACTCAACGTGGGTGCCTGATAGGAGAGAGGAGGAGGAGGAGGAGGAGGAGGCGGCACATCACCAACGAGGCAGGATGCCCTCCAGGGGCCAGCCTAAGGGCAGCACATTGACTGCATCACACCCCAAAGCTCCACATGTGCAGGGCGCTGCAGTCTCTGCGCGTTATTCAAAAAGTTCTTTGGTGTGGGCCTTTTTTGAGACGAGTGCATCAGATCGCACCGCTGCTATTTGCAACATATGTCTCAAGCGTATCTCGCGTGGCCAAAACATCTCCCGCTTGGGTACCACATGCTTGACCAGACATATGTTGACCTGCCATGCAGTTCGTTGGCAAGCGTATCTGAAAGACCCACACCAAAGAACAAAGAGGATCTCTCCTTGCTCCTCATCAGCTGAGATTTCCAACCCCACTAGACCTTCAGTCCTCTCTGAGACCTGCAGTGAGAGGAATGAAGGTGTAGAATTAGGTGTGTCACAGCCAAGTACTTGTGGGCAATCTGCTTTTGGTACACCGACGTCAGATTGTACCAGGCAAATTTCCCTGCCCCAGCTGCTGCACCGCCGAAAGAAGTTTGCTCCCAGCCATCCACATGCCCAGCGGTTGAATGCTAGCTTGGCAAAATTGCTAGCACTTCAACTGCTGCCTTTTCAGTTGGTAGACTCTGCCCCCTTCCGTGAGTTTGTGGAATGTGCGGTTCCTCAGTGGCAGGTACCCAAACGCCACTTTTTCTCACGGAAGGCGATTCCGGCTCTCTACCGGCATGTGGAAGGCAATGTCCATGCCTCGCTGGACAGGGCGGTCAGCGGTAAGGTGCATATTACCGCTGACTCATGGTCCAGCAGGCATGGACAGGGACGTTACTTAAGTTTCACGGCGCATTGGGTGACTCTGCTGGCAGCTGGGAAGGATGCAGGACAAGGTGCAGTAGTGTTGGAGGTTGTTCCGCCACCACGCCTCCAAAATGCTGATTGTGACACACCTCTCTCCTCCACCCCCTCCTCTTCTTCTTCCTCCATGGCCTCTTCCTCGGAACCAGCGGTGCTCCGTAGGCGTTCAAGGGGCTACGCAAGTACGCAGGCCAAAAGATGCCATGCGGTGCTTGAGCTGGTGTGCTTGGGGGACAGGAGCCACACTGGGGCAGAGGTTCTGTCAGCTCTGCAGGGGCAGGTTCAGAGGTGGTTGACGCCACGCCAACTTAAGGCAGGAATGGTGGTTTGCGACAATGGCACCAACCTCCTCTCTGCCCTCCGACAGGGACAACTGACCCATGTGCCCTGTTTGGCTCACGTCCTTAACTTGGTGGTGCAGCGGTTCTTGGGCAGGTACCCGGGCTTACAGGATGTCCTGAGGCAGGCCAGGAAAGTCTGTGTGCATTTCCGCCGGTCATATAATGCCAGTGCTCGGCTGACGGACCTCCAAAAGGAGTTTAACCTGCCCAAGAACCGCCTAATCTGTGACATGCCCACCAGGTGGAACTCGACGTTGGCCATGCTGCAGCGGCTGCACACGCAGCAGAGGGCCATCAATGAGTACCTGTGCGACTATGGCACCAGGACAGGGTCAGGGGACCTTGGTTTTTTTTCCCCACGCCAGTGGGCCATGATCAGGGATGCATGCACTGTCCTGTCACCATTCGAGGAGGCCACGAGGATGGTGAGCACTGACAGTGCATGCATCAGTGACACTGTCCCCCTTGTCCACCTGTTGGAGCACACGCTGCGTGGAATAATGGACAGGGCACTTGAGGCAGAACAGAGGCAGGAAGAGGAGGACTTCCTTAGCTCTCAAGGCCCCCTTTATCCAGACAGTGTTCCTGCGTGCCCGCCGATCACACAGGAAGAGGACGAGGAGGAGGAGGAGGAGGAGGAGGAAGATTGTGTCAGTATGGAGGTGGAGCCTGGCACTCAGCATCAGCAGTCTTTAAGGGATCAGTCCCAAGGAACACATGGACTTGTACGTGGCTGGGAGGAGGTGGCTGCGGACGTTGTTGTCCTTAGTGACCCAGAGGACTCCGGACCGAATGCCTCAGCAAACCTACGCTGCATGGCCTCCCTGATCCTGCAAAGCCTGCGTAAGGATCCTCGTATTCGTGGTATCAAGGAGAAGGACCAATACTGGCTGGCAACCCTCCTTGATCCACGTTACAAGGGTAAGGTTGCGGACCTTATCTTGCCATCGCAGAGGGAGCAGAGGATGAAACATCTTCGGGAGGCCTTGCAGAAAGGTCTGTGCAACGCGTTCCCAGAGACTGGGAGGTTACAAACTCCTGTTTCTGGACAACGTGTTGCTGAGGCTTCGGTCAGTCAAAGAAGGAGCGGTGGAGAAGGTGGCCGTCTGACCGATGCGTTCAGACAATTTTTTGGTCCGCAGCCCCAAGGTATGATCGGTTCCAGCAACCATCGCCAGCGTCTGTTTTACATGGTGCAGGAATACCTAGGGGCAAGATCAGACTTGGACACCTTTCCCACCGAAAATCCTCTGGGTTACTGGGTCTTGAGGATGGATCACTGGCCAGAGCTTGCACAGTATGCAATTGAGCTACTGGCCTGTCCTGCATCCAGCGTTCTTTCGGAACGTACATTCAGTGCTGCTGGAGGCGTGGTAACCGATCACAGGGTGCGTCTGTCCACTGACTCGGTCGATCGGCTGACCTTCATAAAAATGAATCAGTCTTGGATCACCACCAGCTACCAAGCACCTGATGCTGATGTAACTGAATAATTTTTTTCAGATCCCTTCAAAGACTGCCTATGCTGATGCTGAGTGATTATCCCTGAGTAATTATCCTCTTCCTCCTCAATCATCACGCTGATAGCTTGTAAGAACATTTTTGGTTCTGGGCGCCACCACCAGTGCCTAAGGCACAATTTTTCAGCCCCTGTATAACAGGGGCGTGTAATTACAATTTTTGATGTAATACTTTGCAGCACGGCTCGTTCCTGCATTCCAACTAGAGTGTCTGTGAGGGGTTGCAGTGTTGTGGCACCAGCACCAGTGCCTAAGGCCCAATTTTTCTGCCCCTGTCTAACAGGGGCGTGTAATTACAATTTTTGATGCAATACTTTGCAGCAGTGCTCGTTCCTGCGTTCCAACTAGAGTGTCTGTGAGGGGTTGCAGTGTTGTGGCACCAGCACCAGTGCCTAAGGCCCAATTTTTCTGCCCCTGTCTAACAGGGGCGTGTAATTACAATTTTTGATGCAATACTTTGCAGCAGTGCTCGTTCCTGCGTTCCAACTAGAGTGTCTGTGAGGGGTTGCAGTGTTGTGGCACCAGCACCAGTGCCTATGGCCTAATTTTTCAGCTCCTGTTCAACAGGGGCATGTAATTACAATTCTTGATCTAATATTTCACAGCAGGGCCCTGTGAGGGCTTACAGTGTTTTGGCCACAGCAACACCTAAGGCCCAAATTTCTGCTGAGTATATAGGGCAGGACCCTACTTTCAAACATCTAACTTACAAACGACTCCTACTTGCAAACGGAAGGAGACAACAGGAAGTGAGATGAAATCTACCCATAGGAAGGGAAATTCTCTCATGTAAGAGTTAATATGGGAAAACAATTTCTCCTTTCCACTGATGCTTTCCAATCCTTGTTCCACAAAAAAACCCAAATTTTCAAAAAACATTTTTCATTGGGACAAAAAAGTGAGGTGAAATCTTCTGAAGAGGAGGAAAGACAGCAAAACAAATGTCACAGGGGTGATAACCCTTCCCTATGTTTTCCAAAAAGCTTAGAAAAGATTTTTTGGCTGGAGCTAAACACATTAAAAATGTTCAAAATTACAAACAGATTCTACTTAACAACAAACCTCCAGTCCCTGTCTTGTTTGCACCGCCTGTATACTGCTGTTCAGAGTATATAGGGACCTTTCCTTATTTTAATTTGGGTGCGGGGTTCCCCTTAATATCCATACAAGACCCAAAGGGCCTGGTAATGGACTGGGGGGGTACCCATGCCGTTTGTCTCACTGATTTTCATCCATATTGCCAGGACCCGACATGACATTAAACCCGCAAGCAGTTTTAAATGAGATTTTTTCCTTTAAAAATGACATTTGGTGCAGGGACTGTTCTAAACATGGGAAACACGCGTCACTTTACAGGCATACTATAGACACCCCCCAGGTACGATATTTAAAGGAATATTTCACTTTTTTTTTTTTACTTTAAGCATCATTAAAATCACTGCTCCCGAAAAAACGGCCGTTTTTAAAAGTTTTTTTTTGCATTGATACATGTCCCCTGGGGTAGGACCCGGGTCCCCACACCCTTTTTAGGACAATACCATGCAAATTAGCCTTTAAAATGAGCACTTTTGATTTCGAACGTTCGAGTCCCATAGACGTCAATGGGGTTCTAACGTTCGTGCGAACTTGCGGTCCGTTCGCGGGTTCTGGTGCGAACCGAACCGGGGGGTGTTCGGCTCATCCCTACTCAGGACATTATGCAAGAAATTGAGGCCAACCGGGAACTGTGGTACAGTGAAGCTGTTTGGAACTATTTGTCTGTGCCTAAGCCTTTCCGGAAAACTGGATGTTCTGTTGCCATGGACAAACGCTTCAGTGGATGTTTCCTACACTGGAACTATGGTCGGCACATTTATGCTGACAAAGTGGTCATTTGCAGACCCGGAAAAGATGATATTGTGTACTTTATCACTACAGTGGATAAACTGGGAAAGAAACTGACATTGCCAGATCCTCGGTTTTATTGTTGATTATGAACAAAGAACTTTGGGGTGTATAGTTAGACAGTGTCAGTGTTTAGAGATCTTCGTGGTCAAGAGATAATGTTCATCTCAGCGTTTCTAAATCCAAAGACTCTTTGATAGCTGGATTTTCTTTATTGAAAGGAAGTGATTTGCCTAAAAATAGGGATGGACTTCTTAAGTTACTTCAGTTTCATTAAAAGAAAAAGATATACGGGAAGAGAGTGTCATTCTTCTTTTGGAATGAGATTTTGCTCCTAAACTGTTTATTGAGGGTACTGTACATATTTAGTGTGTATCTAACTTTGTTTTTTTTCAGGAGCAATTGGATCCTCCATCAAGCTGTTAGGCTTTTCAGCTAGATAGACAGTGGGGTTGTGACAGTCATGTGATTTTGTTTGCGGCTGTGAACATACTGTTATATAAATGTTGAAAATGTAATATCTCTATACTGTCTTTTCTTCTTCTTTGCCCTTATCCAAGTTTTAAGTTCAAATACCTACTCTCAGGCTTGGGAGTTATTTTGACAGACGTTGAGGACAACGTCTATTGTAGCGGGGGGAGTATGTAGCGCTGGTAGATTTTCCAATCTACTGCTGATAGTTAAATGTAGTGGGTTATCTGTTTATACGTAGTCAGATTTGCCTCTGTTCCAGCTTGGCTGAGTTGCGTGTAGTTTCACACTGTGCCTGTGGGTGTCGTTGTCACCATCGGTCTGTGTTGGAAAGGCAACACGTTGAAGCGTATGAATGCTCCTCTGTCCCGGAGATAACTCGGTGGAGGTGGTCCTCCGAGTTGCATTCTGGGAGAGGGTATTTATGGGACAGACACCATGTTTTAGGGGCTTTTTCCGTTCAACCTGCTGGCCCTCCTGGCCGACAGGTATGCGCTAAGAGTACTACCTCGTGGTTCTCCGATCGGGAGGCCCACGTCACTGCAGCGTGTGGGTGGGCCCAAAAGCATGTCTGGGGCCTACCACAGCGGCAGAGGAATGGTCCTGGGCTGTCTATCCTATGTGAAGAAGCTGGACAACTGAGAAGATCCCAGGGGAGGACCCGTCATGGAAGGACCATGCAAAGTGCTGGTCTGGAGAGGGACCTGGTGACTCAGTTGGAGGACACATCCTAAAGTAATCCTACCGCATAGTACTGCCAGGTTGGCTTAAAGGTTCTAGTGCTGTGTTTGCTGTTCATCGTAAACCATTACATCCTGTGGCAGAGGATTGTACGAGTTTCTTTCCAATCAAGTCTGTGGCAGAGACTTTTGTTCGTGCTGTGTACTGGCTGCTAGGTTAGTGAGAGAAACCTATCCAGGCGGGCAAAGATTCAACTCTACAGAGAGAGTATAGTCATCTACAAACTTTCAATTCCTAATACTACATTAAGAAAAGATATTTGAACTTCCCTGCAACTTTCCTTCTACCTCTTTCCTGCTACTTCCTTCAATTTACATTTATGAAAGCATTGGAAAAGATACTCAAGTATCCGGTACCTACATTGTCTGGTGTTAGACTCAAAGGGACCTTAGACCCGGTTCTGGTGAAATAGAGGTAACGAAGGTGACGGTAACAGCCCGCTTTAAACCAGCATCTGCACCGAGAGTTATTGCTACATATACTTGTATAATGGAGTTTGGCAATTCTAAAGAAATGCTTTGCATTAAAATTTAACTAAACCCATTAAATTTTAGTGGACTGAAATGTACTGGGCACCACACTACAGAAGCAGCAGAGTATGAAATTCCCCTTAATAACAAATCAAATCTGAATTTCTGTACCTGAAACGTTCATGCTGATCTCTCTATCCATTGGGAAAGAACTGTAATTGACTGAACATGTGTAGATTCCACCATCTGATAGCAATGTATTCAATATGGTTAAATCAGCAATTCCATTTAATGCTCGATCCTCATCCAATGAATATCTGGGATTAGTTGATGTCACGGTCTTATCATAACTTAGAATATGTTTTCCTTCAAAATACCAAAAAACTGTAAAATATCTGGGATCTGCAGGAAGATTATCTGCTGTGAAGGTGCAGGGAATGTGAGCAATGGATCCAACTCTGGCTTTATATGTAGAAGCTCCGGTCATCTGTAGAGCAGCACCTGCATGAGATAGAAATCAATCAAGCTTACATGTACAGTATACTTACAGTAAGGTAAAGTGAACTTGTGCAACCTAAAGCAGGCCTTCAGTCATTTTTTCATCTTTCCATCTATTAAATCTTCTGCCCTTGTTGTTTTAACTTTGGATAGTAAAACATTTTTTTTTTCCTGCCAGTAAATACCTTATACAGCCCACTTATGACATAATGCAAAGCTCGCTCTTTCACTCTTGTGAAAGTTTGTCAGGAAGGGAGAGGGATGAGTCATAAGAGGGCCAATGAGAGCTTCAGAGCTGGAGGTGTGCCCTCACCCAATGCTGGCTCCTGCTGAACGATAGCTCTGCTGCCTCCCGCTACTAAACAAACTACGGGGCGGCGCCATCCGATGACATCACTGGATGACCCCGTCCAATTGTGACATAATTGATGTTGGATCTTTATTTTTTTAATAAAGTACTTGTCAAAAACTGCCTCCTGTGTTTATTTACACTACTCTTTTTTTGTTCTATGTCCCCCTACTCATTCATATGGGGGAGGTGGAATCTGGGGGCCCTCTTGTTAAAGGGGGTGTCCAGATTCCGATAAGCCCCCTGTCCACAGAAACCCAAAACCACCGGCCTGGGTTGTGTGGAGGAGGCTCTTGTCCCCACCGACATGGGGACAAGGTGCTTTTGGAGGGTGAGCCCCCTCCACAAAGCACCCCCCCATGTTGAGGGCATGTGGCCTCGTATGGTTCAAGGAGGCAGCTTGCTTATCCCCCCTCCTTCCCTTTTTAAATATTTTTATTAAGATCTTTTTCACATAAAAACTTTAACATACATAAAATACAAATAAAAACATAACATAAACATAAACATGGATCCATCTCAAAATCTCAAAGTACATTCTAGAATATTAAAGGGGTTGTAAAGGTAAAAGTTTTTTCACCTTAATGCATTCTATGCATTAAGGTGAAAAAACGTCCAACAATACCGCCACCCCCAGCCCCCCCGTTTTACTTACCCGACCCCCTCGAAAGTCCTGCGCTTGCTCCCGACATCGATTTCGCTGCTCAGCCTGGCCGCTGATTGGCTACAGTGGATGGATTGAAAGCAGCGCAGCCATTGGTTTGCGCTGCTGTCAATCACATCCAATGACGCGGCACGCCGGGGGTGGGGCCGAGTGATACAGTGAGCGGCTATAGCCACCGGCTGTATCACGGGAGCTCGCCCGCAAGAACTAACCACCATGCGAGGGAGCTTGCATTAAAGTGGTTAGTCCTTGCGGGGAGGAGCTGAAACAGCCGCCGAGGGACCCCAGAAGACCAGGTTCGGGGCCACTCTGTGCAAAACGAGCTGCACATTGAAGGTAAGTATAACATGTTTGTTATTTTAAAAAACATAAAAAATTACCTTCACAACCCCTTTAAGGGTATTCCGCCATCTCTCCCCCCTCCCATCACCCCCCATCCCAAAGGAAAAAAAAAAAGGGGGGGGACCCCAAACCTTTATAATGTTTCCCTTTTCCCTTCCTTTCTCCATTTTAGTAACCCCCTCCCCCTTCCCCCATTCTCTCATTCCCTATCATATTGTCCTTAACTGTGCTTATGTACCCCCTAACTAAGATATTAAATTCTCTTAGTGACCTCCTCCTTATGCATGTGATACTGTGTCTTTTCCCTATGCTTTTTCTATCTATTTATGAAGAGGAGAGAGTCTCAACTCTCAACCATCGTTTAAATTCTTAGTGATATACATACTCCATGAAAAGAAAAGAAAAACACTGTTTTACTTGTGTAATAAATCCAAACCTCTATCTAATATGTTAAATTCTCTAAGTGACTTCCTACTTATACATGCGAAAAGAGAAAAAAAAAAGTGAAAAAAAGGGGAGGTGGGGTGAACAGAAGGGGAGAGGCGGAACCCCTAGTTACTACTCATAAAATGCACGTAAGCCTGGGTTTGTCTAAATTCCAGCCAACTCTTCCAGATATTCGCATATTTTATTTCAGAGTTATTTTGCATGTCTAAGGAGTAGGGCCCTCTGATTCCTACTGTATCAAAGTGTATTGTATTTGTACTGTCTACCCTCAAGTTGTAAAGCGCTACGTAAACTGTTGGCGTTATATAAATACTGTATAATAATAATAATAATAATAATGTGTATTACTTCTTCCATACATCTAATTTTATCTATCTCCCTAAACCAATCCTTTATCGTCGGAATATTTTTTGACTTCCACTGTTTAGGAATTAACATCTTTGCTGCATTCAGCAGGAATGGTATAATTGCTTCTCTTTATTTCTTTCTTGGTATCCCCGTTACATGAAACAGGCATTACCAAAGGTAAAACTTAGTTTCTTTCCCGCTGATCTTCTTTATCCAATCTAGTACTTCCCTCCAATATGATTGAATTAGGGCATACTGCCACCATATGCGTGCATGTGTTCCAACCCCCGCCCCCCCCCGCATTCCCTCCAACATAGAGGAGGTAGGTCGGGGTTAATTTTATGCAATTTTGTTGGAACATAATACCACTTAGTTAAAAATTTATAATTTATTTGCTTCATCCTTGTGTCTTTTGAAGACAGGTGAACATAATCAAAAACTTTACTTCTCATTATTTCAGGCACTAGCTGATTGAGTTCTAGTTCCCAGCTCTCCAAAAGACACATGGACCCCATATTTGGGGGAGTCATCAACAACCTATATACATTGGAAATCCCCTGTCTAATTATTCCCCCTTGATTAACTAGTCTTTCCCATGGGTTAAGGCCGCTGACTTCACGAAGGGGCTTTGGAAGAGATTCTACAAAATGTTGAAGTTGCTTTGGGAGAGATTCTACAAAATGTTGAAGTTGACTATATCTCCATACAGCCCATGGCGTTTCACTGTATTTTTCTCGTAATTCCGATAGTGAACAGAGGACATTTTCTTTCAAAACATCTCTTAGCCTCAAATGGTCCGAAGAGGTCCATTTTAAATACAATTTATTTTCCTTACCTGGAGGAAAATAATTATTACCTGTCAGGGGCATCAGAGGGCTATTATATTGCCAAGATCTACTTTGGAGAAGCTTATCCCATATTCTGAATGTTTCTATGGTAATTGGGGCCATTTCTCTAGAGAGATCGCTATATTGCCTTGGGATCCAAATAATATGATTCAGAGCTGATTTACTCAACTCTGCCTCAAGTGACACCCATTTTTTACTGCCACTGTGTGATATTTTTCAAAATCTGGGAGACATAGTCCCCCCCTCTCCTTTGATCTACTCAAAATTTTATAGGCAATGCGATTAACCCCTGTTATTCCATATAAACTTTTGTAATATCAATCTAAGAGCTTTAAAACAAGCCACATGCATGTTTATCGGGAGACACCGAAAGATATATAGATCTTTCGGGAGAGTCATCATTTTAATTACGCTTATCCTGCCAAACTATGACAATCTATGTGTAGGGTATCCTTTCAAATCTTGTTTGATTTTATTGAGTAGGGGCATATAATTATCCTGATATAATACCATTGTTGGTATTGACAGAAAACTCCCAGGTATTTATATACCCTCTTCCTCCACTCAAAGGGATATAGAATTCTGAGATCCCTACCTTCACCTGAGGAAACCGAGATATCCAATATCTTGGTTTTCTCCATATTTATCTTGAGGTTTGATACAACCCTGTAGTTACTCAATTCTATCAAAATCTTCGGGAGTGTTCGTGTACGGTTCATTATGTACAACATAACATCGTCCGCAAACGCGGATATCTTACTGTATGTTCTTGTCCCGCAACTTCTATACCTTTAACTTTATAATTAGCTCTTATAGAGGCTAAAAGGGGTTCCAGAGAAAACACAAAGAGTAAGGGCGAGAGTGGGCAACCCTGTCGTGTACAGGGCCGGATTTGCCACAAGGCCACCGAGGCCAGGCCTCAGGGCGGCAGTGGTGTAGGGGCGGCCCTGCTCCTGCAGCGACTTCGCGGCCGCCCCCCCTTTCGTGCTGCCCATTAAAGTCTATTATGGGCACCAGTGCCCATAGAAAAGATGGCCGCGAGCCAACCACGCAACTGCGCATGCGCCGTTCCGAAGCCGGCCGGGCTCGGGAAAGCTAGTAAGCGCTCGGCCGGGCGGCGCATGCGCAGTAGCGTGATTGCGCCACCCGGCGCCATTTTTGAAAAATTTGAGAGTAGCTAGTAATGTCAGCGGTGCGGCGGCGGGGGAGAGAGATGACATCTCTCATTGCCCGCACCGCTGTTCCGCCCTCCTCCTTCTGATGGCAGGCAGCATGGCAAGGGACATCCCAATCTGATGGCAAGTGACATCCCCATCTGGTGGCAGGCATGGTGGCAAGTGACATCCCCATCTGGTGGCAGGCAGCGTAGCAAGTGACATCCCCATCTGGTGGCAGGCAGCGTGGCAAGTGACATCCCCATCTGGTGGCAGGCAGCGTGGCAAGTGACATCCTCTTCTGGCAGCAGGCAGCATAGCAAGTGACATCCCCATCTGGTGGCAGGCATAGAGGCAAGTGACATCCCCATCTGGTGGCAGGCATGGCGGCAAGTGACATCCTCCTCTGGCAGCAGGCAGCGTAGCAAGTGACATCCCCATCTGGTGGCAGGCAGCGTGGCAAGTGACATCCCCATCTGGTGGCAGGCATGGTGGCAAGTGACATCCCCATCTGGTGGCAGGCATGGTGGCAAGTGACATCCCCATCTGGTGGCAGGCATAGTGGCAAGTGACATCCCCATCTGGTGGCAGGCAGCGTGGCAAGTGACATCCCCATCTGGTGGCAGGCAGCGTGGCAAGTGACATCCCCATCTGGTGGCAGGCAGCGTGGCAAGTGACATCCCCATCTGGTGGCAGGCAGCGTAGCAAGTGACATCCCCATCTGGTGGCAGGCAGTGTGGCAAGTGACATCCCCATCTGGTGGCAGGCATGGTGGCAAGTGACATCCCCATCTGGTGGCAGGCAGCGTGGCAAGTGACATCCCCATCTGGTGGCAGGCATGGTGGCAAGTGACATCCCCATCTGGTGGCAGGCATGGTGGCAAGTGACATCCCCATCTG
Organism: Lithobates septentrionalis; assembly: GCA_037952835.1. Lineage (NCBI taxonomy): Eukaryota > Metazoa > Chordata > Amphibia > Anura > Ranidae > Lithobates > Lithobates septentrionalis. Next base: position 5,834,051 of record JBBDGP010000149.1, read on the forward strand.
GTGGCAGGCATAGTGGCAAGTGACATCCCCATCTGGTGGCAGGCATGGTGGCAAGTGACATCCCCATCTGGTGGCAGGCAGCGTGGCAAGTGACATCCCCATCTGGTGGCAGGCAGCGTGGCAAGTGACATCCCCATCTGGTGGCAGGCATAGTGGCAAGTGACATCCTCATCTGGTGGCAGGCATGGTGGCAAGTGACATCCCCATCTGGTGGCAGGCAGCGTGGCAAGTGACATCCCCATCTGGTGGCAGGCAGCGTGGCAAGTGACATCCCCATCTGGTGGCAGGCATAGAGGCAAGTGACATCCCCATCTGGTGGCAGGCATGGCGGCAAGTGACATCCTCCTCTGGCAGCAGGCAGCGTAGCAAGTGACATCCCCATCTGGTGGCAGGCAGCGTGGCAAGTGACATCCCCATCTGGTGGCAGGCATGGTGGCAAGTGACATCCCCATCTGGTGGCAGGCATGGTGGCAAGTGACATCCCCAACTGGTGGCAGGCATAGTGGCAAGTGACATCCCCATCTGGTGGCAGGCATGGTGGCAAGTGACATCCCCATCTGGTGGCAGGCAGCGTGGCAAGTGACATCCCCATCTGGTGGCAGGCAGCGTGGCAAGTGACATCCCCATCTGGTGGCAGGCATAGTGGCAAGTGACATCCTCATCTGGTGGCAGGCAGCGTGGCAAGTGACATCTCCATCTGGTGGCAGGCAGCGTGGCAAGTGACATCCCCATCTGGTGGCAGGCAGCGTGGCAAGTGACATCCCCATCTGGTGGCAGGCAGCGTGGCAAGTGACATCCCCATCTGGTGGCAGGCATAGTGGCAAGTGACATCCTCATCCGGTGGCAGGCAGCGTGGCAAGTGACATCTCCATCTGGTGGCAGGCAGCGTGGCAAGTGACATCCCCATCTGGTGGCAGGCAGCGTGGCAAGTGACATCCCCATCTGGTGGCAGGCAGCGTGGCAAGTGACATCTCCATCTGGTGGCAGGCAGCGTGGCAAGTGATATCCCCATCTGGTGGCAGGCAGCGTGGTAAGTGACATCCCCATCTGGTGGCAGGCAGCGTGGCAAGTGACATCCCCATCTGGTGGCAGGCAGCGTGGCAAGTGACATCCCCATCTGGTGGCAGGCAGCGTGGCAAGTGACATCCCCATCTGGTGGCAGGCAGCGTAGCAAGTGACATCCCCATCTGGTGGCAGGCAGCGTGGCAAGTGACATCCCCATCTGGTGGCAGGCATGGTGGCAAGTGACATCCCCATCTGGTGGCAGGCAGCGTGGCAAGTGACATCCCCATCTGGTGGCAGGCAGCGTGGCAAGTGACATCCCCATCTGGTGGCAGGCATAGTGGCAAGTGACATCCCCATCTGGTGGCAGGCATAGTGGCAAGTGACAAGCGATGGTGGCAAGTGATACGCTCAGGGCTCCCAATGATTCTGCATTATGGTGAGTTGAACTATTTCAGTTTATATTACAATGTAATGATAGAAATAATGTGTTTCAATTATCCTGACACCATAACAACCATGGTGCCGGAGATGATTGAAGCACTAACACCAGCCATTGCCTTGAAAATTTGCCTGCGAAAAATCCTTACCCCTCGCGCGCTTACCCTGAAGTATTTTTAGTCTGTACAATTAAAGCCAGTTATTTTCAGTGTTCTCGTGTATGGAGATATGTTTTTAATTGATCTATTGTAGAAGTCATCGATAAAGGACGTGGTGTGTGTGTGGGGGGGGAGGGCGGCATTGAAGGACCCGGCCTTGGGGCGGCAAAGGGAGTAAATCCGGGCCTGGTCGTGTACCATTAAATAACCGAAAGGTCTCAGATGAAGTTCCATTTTATCCGTAGGGTTCGAGTATAGAGCCTCAATCCACCTCATCATTCGCAGTCCCATACCAAATCTATGTAGTGTCCATAACATAAAGTCCCAATCTAATCTATCAAAAGCCTTTTCGGCATCTATTGATAGAAAAAGAGCAGGTTTCTTTCCCTTTTTTTGCAACATGCATCAATAAAATTGTCTTAATATATTATCTCCTGCCTCCCTCTCGGGGACAAAACCTGCTTGATCTATCTCGATTAGGGATGAGCCGAACACCCCCCGGTTCGGTTCGCACCAGAACCCGCGAACGGACCGCAAGTTCGCACGAACGTTAGAACCCCATTGACGTCTATGGGACTCGAACGTTCGAAATCAAAAGTGCTCATTTTAAAGGCTAATTTGCATGGTATTGTCCTAAAAAGGGTTTGGGGACCCGGGTCCTACCCCAGGGGACATGTATCAATGCAAAAAAAACTTTTAAAAACGGCCGTTTTTTCGGGAGCAGTGATTTTAATGATGCTTAAAGTAAAAAAAAAAAAGTGAAATATTCCTTTAAATATCGTACCTGGGGGGTGTCTATAGTATGCCTGTAAAGTGACGCGTGTTTCCCATGTTTAGAACAGTCCCTGCACCAAATGTCATTTTTAAAGGAAAAAATCTCATTTAAAACTGCTTGCGGGTTTAATGTCATGTCGGGTCCTGGCAATATGGATGAAAATCAGTGAGACAAACGGCATGGGTACCCCCCAGTCCATTACCAGGCCCTTTGGGTCTTGTATGGATATTAAGGGGAACCCCGCACCCAAATTAAAATAAGGAAAGGTCCCTATATACTCTGAACAGCAGTATACAGGCGGTGCAAACAAGACAGGGACTGTAGGTTTGTTGTTAAGTAGAATCTGTTTGTAATTTTGAACATTTTTAATGTGTTTAGCTCCAGCCAAAAAATCTTTTCTAAGCTTTTTGGAAAACATAGGGAAGGGTTATCACCCCTGTGACATTTGTTTTGCGTCTTTCCTCCTCTTCAGAAGATTTCACCTCACTTTTTTGTCCCAATGAAAAATGTTTTTTGAAAATTTGGGTTTTTTTGTGGAACAAGGATTGGAAAGCATCAGTGGAAAGGAGAAATTGTTTTCCCATATTAACTCTTACATGAGAGAATTTCCCTTCCTAGGGGTAGATTTCATCTCACTTCCTGTTGTCTCCTTCCGTTTGCAAGTAGGAGTCGTTTGTAAGTTAGATGTTTGAAAGTAGGGTCCTGCCCTATATACTCAGCAGAAATTTGGGCCTTAGGTGTTGCTGTGGCCAAAACACTGTAAGCCCTCACAGGGCCCTGCTGTGAAATATTAGATCAAGAATTGTAATTACATGCCCCTGTTGAACAGGAGCTGAAAAATTAGGCCTTAGGCACTGGTGCTGGTGCCACAACACTGCAACCCCTCACAGACACTCTAGTTGGAACGCAGGAACGAGCACTGCTGCAAAGTATTGCATCAAAAATTGTAATTACACGCCCCTGTTAGACAGGGGCAGAAAAATTGGGCCTTAGGCACTGGTGCTGGTGCCACAACACTGCAACCCCTCACAGACACTCTAGTTGGAACGCAGGAACGAGCACTGCTGCAAAGTATTGCATCAAAAATTGTAATTACACGCCCCTGTTAGACAGGGGCAGAAAAATTGGGCCTTAGGCACTGGTGCTGGTGCCACAACACTGCAACCCCTCACAGACACTCTAGTTGGAACGCAGGAACGAGCACTGCTGCAAAGTATTGCATCAAAAATTGTAATTACACGCCCCTGTTAGACAGGGGCAGAAAAATTGGGCCTTAGGCACTGGTGCTGGTGCCACAACACTGCAACCCCTCACAGACACTCTAGTTGGAACGCAGGAACGAGCACTGCTGCAAAGTATTGCATCAAAAATTGTAATTACACGCCCCTGTTAGACAGGGGCAGAAAAATTGGGCCTTAGGCACTGGTGCTGGTGCCACAACACTGCAACCCCTCACAGACACTCTAGTTGGAACGCAGGAACGAGCACTGCTGCAAAGTATTGCATCAAAAATTGTAATTACACGCCCCTGTTAGACAGGGGCAGAAAAATTGGGCCTTAGGCACTGGTGCTGGTGCCACAACACTGCAACCCCTCACAGACACTCTAGTTGGAATGCAGGAACGAGCCGTGCTGCAAAGTATTACATCAAAAATTGTAATTACACGCCCCTGTTATACAGGGGCTGAAAAATTGTGCCTTAGGCACTGGTGGTGGCGCCCAGAACCAAAAATGTTCTTACAAGCTATCAGCGTGATGATTGAGGAGGAAGAGGATAATTACTCAGGGATAATCACTCAGCATCAGCATAGGCAGTCTTTGAAGGGATCTGAAAAAAATTATTCAGTTACATCAGCATCAGGTGCTTGGTAGCTGGTGGTGATCCAAGACTGATTCATTTTTATGAAGGTCAGCCGATCGACCGAGTCAGTGGACAGACGCACCCTGTGATCGGTTACCACGCCTCCAGCAGCACTGAATGTACGTTCCGAAAGAACGCTGGATGCAGGACAGGCCAGTAGCTCAATTGCATACTGTGCAAGCTCTGGCCAGTGATCCATCCTCAAGACCCAGTAACCCAGAGGATTTTCGGTGGGAAAGGTGTCCAAGTCTGATCTTGCCCCTAGGTATTCCTGCACCATGTAAAACAGACGCTGGCGATGGTTGCTGGAACCGATCATACCTTGGGGCTGCGGACCAAAAAATTGTCTGAACACATCGGTCAGACGGCCACCTTCTCCACCGCTCCTTCTTTGACTGACCGAAGCCTCAGCAACACGTTGTCCAGAAACAGGAGTTTGTAACCTCCCAGTCTCTGGGAACGCGTTGCACAGACCTTTCTGCAAGGCCTCCCGAAGATGTTTCATCCTCTGCTCCCTCTGCGATGGCAAGATAAGGTCCGCAACCTTACCCTTGTAACGTGGATCAAGGAGGGTTGCCAGCCAGTATTGGTCCTTCTCCTTGATACCACGAATACGAGGATCCTTACGCAGGCTTTGCAGGATCAGGGAGGCCATGCAGCGTAGGTTTGCTGAGGCATTCGGTCCGGAGTCCTCTGGGTCACTAAGGACAACAACGTCCGCAGCCACCTCCTCCCAGCCACGTACAAGTCCATGTGTTCCTTGGGACTGATCCCTTAAAGACTGCTGATGCTGAGTGCCAGGCTCCACCTCCATACTGACACAATCTTCCTCCTCCTCCTCCTCCTCCTCCTCGTCCTCTTCCTGTGTGATCGGCGGGCACGCAGGAACACTGTCTGGATAAAGGGGGCCTTGAGAGCTAAGGAAGTCCTCCTCTTCCTGCCTCTGTTCTGCCTCAAGTGCCCTGTCCATTATTCCACGCAGCGTGTGCTCCAACAGGTGGACAAGGGGGACAGTGTCACTGATGCATGCACTGTCAGTGCTCACCATCCTCGTGGCCTCCTCGAATGGTGACAGGACAGTGCATGCATCCCTGATCATGGCCCACTGGCGTGGGGAAAAAAAACCAAGGTCCCCTGACCCTGTCCTGGTGCCATAGTCGCACAGGTACTCATTGATGGCCCTCTGCTGCGTGTGCAGCCGCTGCAGCATGGCCAACGTCGAGTTCCACCTGGTGGGCATGTCACAGATTAGGCGGTTCTTGGGCAGGTTAAACTCCTTTTGGAGGTCCGTCAGCCGAGCACTGGCATTATATGACCGGCGGAAATGCACACAGACTTTCCTGGCCTGCCTCAGGACATCCTGTAAGCCCGGGTACCTGCCCAAGAACCGCTGCACCACCAAGTTAAGGACGTGAGCCAAACAGGGCACATGGGTCAGTTGTCCCTGTCGGAGGGCAGAGAGGAGGTTGGTGCCATTGTCGCAAACCACCATTCCTGCCTTAAGTTGGCGTGGCGTCAACCACCTCTGAACCTGCCCCTGCAGAGCTGACAGAACCTCTGCCCCAGTGTGGCTCCTGTCCCCCAAGCACACCAGCTCAAGCACCGCATGGCATCTTTTGGCCTGCGTACTTGCGTAGCCCCTTGAACGCCTACGGAGCACCGCTGGTTCCGAGGAAGAGGCCATGGAGGAAGAAGAAGAGGAGGGGGTGGAGGAGAGAGGTGTGTCACAATCAGCATTTTGGAGGCGTGGTGGCGGAACAACCTCCAACACTACTGCACCTTGTCCTGCATCCTTCCCAGCTGCCAGCAGAGTCACCCAATGCGCCGTGAAACTTAAGTAACGTCCCTGTCCATGCCTGCTGGACCATGAGTCAGCGGTAATATGCACCTTACCGCTGACCGCCCTGTCCAGCGAGGCATGGACATTGCCTTCTACATGCCGGTAGAGAGCCGGAATCGCCTTCCGTGAGAAAAAGTGGCGTTTGGGTACCTGCCACTGAGGAACCGCACATTCCACAAACTCACGGAAGGGGGCAGAGTCTACCAACTGAAAAGGCAGCAGTTGAAGTGCTAGCAATTTTGCCAAGCTAGCATTCAACCGCTGGGCATGTGGATGGCTGGGAGCAAACTTCTTTCGGCGGTGCAGCAGCTGGGGCAGGGAAATTTGCCTGGTACAATCTGACGTCGGTGTACCAAAAGCAGATTGCCCACAAGTACTTGGCTGTGACACACCTAATTCTACACCTTCATTCCTCTCACTGCAGGTCTCAGAGAGGACTGAAGGTCTAGTGGGGTTGGAAATCTCAGCTGATGAGGAGCAAGGAGAGATCCTCTTTGTTCTTTGGTGTGGGTCTTTCAGATACGCTTGCCAACGAACTGCATGGCAGGTCAACATATGTCTGGTCAAGCATGTGGTACCCAAGCGGGAGATGTTTTGGCCACGCGAGATACGCTTGAGACATATGTTGCAAATAGCAGCGGTGCGATCTGATGCACTCGTCTCAAAAAAGGCCCACACCAAAGAACTTTTTGAATAACGCGCAGAGACTGCAGCGCCCTGCACATGTGGAGCTTTGGGGTGTGATGCAGTCAATGTGCTGCCCTTAGGCTGGCCCCTGGAGGGCATCCTGCCTCGTTGGTGATGTGCCGCCTCCTCCTCCTCCTCCTCCTCCTCTCTCCTATCAGGCACCCACGTTGAGTCAGTGACCTCATCATCCCCTCCCTCCTCATCACTGGAGCAAACCTGGCAGTATGCTGCAGCAGGGGGAGCATGACTGCCAGATTGCTGTCCTTCTTGGGCACCCCCTCTGTCCGTGCTCATGTTACTGCCTTCATCGAGCTCAGTATCATCATCAGAGCCTTCCAAACGCTGGGCATCCTCCTGGAGCATGTACCCAACACTGTGGTCAAACAGTTCGAGGGAATCCTCATGAGGACATGGTGGAGCTAGGGAAGGAGTCACTGATGACATTGAGCTGAGGGAAGAGGCCGCTGCTTTGCCAGACAAAGCACCCTGGGCATGGGTGAGAGAGGATGAGGAGGATGAGGACGGCTTGGTCATCCACTCGACCAAGTCTTCCGCATGTTGCGGCTCAACACGGCCAGCTGCCGAAAAAAAGGCCAAGCGTGTCCCATGGCCACGTGCTGATGAGGATGCACCGTCTCCACGACCAGCACTAGACACAGAGCCTGCTTGCCCTCTCTTATTGGCTTGTGACTGTCTGCCTCTCCTTCTTGGCCTTCCAGACATACTAATGGCCTGTAGCTGCACTAAGCTGGGATAGAACACCTGTAATTTTCTTCAGGTAGCTTTATATACTGTAACCAGACAAGCCTGCCTGTCAGTAGGAAGATAACAGGAACGGATCTAGCTGAACACTGTGAGCAGGACACACTGTACTAAATGTAAATAGTCTAGCTGCCTGACCGTGGTACTAATAGGATCAAAAAGAACACCTGTAATTTTCTTCAGGTAGCTTTATATACTGTAACCAGACAAGCCTGCCTGTCAGTAGGAAGATAACAGGAACGGATCTAGCTGAACACTGTGAGCAGGACGTACTGCACTAAATGTATATAGCAGGAACGGATCTAGCTGAACACTGTGAGCAGGACGCACTGCACTGAATGTAAATAGCAGGAACGGATCTAGCTGAACACTGTGAGCAGGACGCACTGCACTAAATGTAAATAGCAGGAACGGATCTAGCTGAACACTGTGAGCAGGACGCACTGCACTGAATGTAAATAGCAGGAACGGATCTAGCTGAACACTGTGAGCAGGACGCACTGCACTGAATGTAAATAGCAGGAACGGATCTAGCTGAACACTGTGAGCAGGACGCACTGCACTGAATGTAAATAGCAGGAACGGATCTAGCTGAACACTGTGAGCAGGACGCACTGCACTGAATGTAAATAGCAGGAACGGATCTAGCTGAACACTGTGAGCAGGACGCACTGCACTGAATGTAAATAGCAGGAACGGATCTAGCTGAACACTGTGAGCAGGACGCACTGCACTGAATGTAAATAGCAGGAACGGATCTAGCTGAACACTGTGAGCAGGACGCACTGCACTGAATGTAAATAGCAGGAACGGATCTAGCTGAACACTGTGAGCAGGACGCACTGCACTGAATGTAAATAGCAGGAACGGATCTAGCTGAACACTGTGAGCAGGACGCACTGCACTGAATGTAAATAGCAGGAACGGATCTAGCTGAACACTGTGAGCAGGACGCACTGCACTGAATGTAAATAGCAGGAACGGATCTAGCTGAACACTGTGAGCAGGACGCACTGCACTGAATGTAAATAGCAGGAACGGATCTAGCTGAACACTGTGAGCAGGACGCACTGCACTGAATGTAAATAGCAGGAACGGATCTAGCTGAACACTGTGAGCAGGACGCACTGCACTGAATGTAAATAGCAGGAACGGATCTAGCTGAACACTGTGAGCAGGACACACTGCACTAAATAGTCTAGATAGAAGATAACAGGAACGGATCTAGCTAAACTGAATACAGTGTATATATATATATGCAACACCTGGGATGCATATATATACACAATACACTGTAAGTGCAGCTAACTGACTGACTGTTCTGCCTAATCTATCTAACTCAAATCAAATGACACTGTCTCTCTCTCTCTCTATCTCTCAGCACACCGGAACACACACTACACAGGGCCGCCGTGCAGGCGGCCTTATATAGTGTGGGGTGTGTACTAAATCCCCTGAGCCATAATTGGCCAAAGCCACCCTGGCTTTGGCCAATTACAGCTCTCTCTACTGACGGCGCTGTGATTGGCCAAGCATGCGGGTCATAGTGCATGCTTGGCCAATCATCAGCCAGCAATGCACTGCGATGCCGCAGTGAATTATGGGCCGTGACGCGCCACACGAATTTGGCGCGAACGGCCCATATCGTTCGCAATTCGACGGACGGTCGAACAGCCGATGTTCGAGTCGAACATGGGTTCGACTCGAACACGAAGCTCATCCCTAATCTCGATGCAGTTAGGCATAAGTGGTCTCAGTCTTTCGGCCAAAATCCTCACATATATTTTAACATCCTCATTGATCAGGGATATTGGCTTAAAACTGGAGCACAATGTTGCATCCTTCCCTTCCTTACATAGAAGTGATATATAGGCCCCCAAAGCTTCTTGACGAAGATTCAGGTCCTCCCCAATAGAGTTCATACAGTTACAAGAAAAAGTATGTGAACCCCTTTGGAATGATATGGATTTCTGCACAAATTGGTCATAAAATGTGATCTGATCTTCATCTAAGTCACAACAATAGACAATCACAGTCTGCTTAAACTAATAACACACAAAGAATTAAATGTTACCATGTTTTTATTAAACACACCATGTAAACATTCACAGTGCAGGTGGAAAAAGTATGTGAACCCCTAGACTAATGAGATCTCCAAGAGCTAATTGGATTGAGGTGTCAGCCAACTGGAGTCCAATCAATGAGATGAGATTGGAGGTGTTGGTTACAGCTGCCCTGCCCTATAAAAAACACACACGAGTTCTGGGTTTGCTTTTCACAAGAAGAATTGCCTGATGTGAATGATGCCTTGCACAAAAGAGCTCTCAGAAGACCTACGATTTATGCCCCGTACACACGGTCGGACATTGAATGGACATTCCGACAACAAAATCCATGGATTTTTTCAGACAGATGTTGGCTCAAACTTGTCTTGCATACACACGGTCAAACACAAAGTTGTTGGAAAATCCGATTGTTCTGAACGCGGTAACGTAAAACACGTACGTCGAGACCATAAACGGGGCAGTAGCCAATAGCTTTCATCTCTTAATTTATTCTGAGCATGCGTGGCACTTTGTCCGTCGGATTTGTGTACACACGATCGGAATTTCCGACAAGGGATTTTGTTGTTGGAAAATTTTATAGCCTGCTCTCAAACTTTGTGTGTCGGAAAATCCGATGGAAAATGTCCGATGGAGCCCACACACAGTCAGAATGTCCGACAACACGCTCCGATCGGACATTTTCCATTGCCCCGTGTGTACGGGGCATAAGAATTGTTGACTTGCATAAAGCTGGAAAGGGTTATAAAAGTATCTCCAAAAGCCTTACTGTTCATCAGTCCACGGTAAGACGAATTGTCTATAGATGGAGAAAGTTCAGCACTGCTGCTACTCTCCCTAGGAGTGGGTGTCCTGTAAAGATGACTGCAAGAGCACAGCGCAGACTGCTCAATGAGGTGAAGAAGAATCCTAGAGTGTCAGCTAAAGACTTACAAAAGTCTCTGGCATATGCTAACATCCCTGTTAGCGAATCTACGATAAGTAAAACACTAAACAAGAATGGATTTCATGGGAGGATACCACAGAGGAAGCCACTGCTGTCCAAAAAAAACATTGCTGCACGTTTACGGTTTGCACAAGAGCACCTGGATGTTCCACAGCAGTACTGGCAAAATATTCTGTGGACAGATGAAACCAAAGTTGAGTTGTTTGGAAGAAACACACAACACTATGTGTGGAGAAAAAGAGGCACAGCACACCAACATCAAAACCTCATCCCAACTGTGAAGTATGGTGGTGGGGGCATCATGGTTTGGGGCTGCTTTGCTGCGTCAGGGCCTGGACGGATTGCTATCATCAAAGGAAAAACGAATTCCCAAGTTCTTCAAGACATTTTGCAGGAGAACTTAAGGCCATCTGTCCACCAGCTGAAGCTCAACAGAAGATGGGTGTTGCAACAGGACAATGACCCAAAGCATAGAAGTAAATCAACAACAGAATGGCTTAAACAACCTCAACCCGATTGAGATTCTGTGGCATGACCTTAAGAAAGCGATTCACACCAGACATCCCAAGAATATTGCTGAACTGAAACAGTTCTGTAAAGAGGAATGGTCAAGAATTACTCCTGACCATTGTGCACGTCTGATCTGCAACTACAGGAAACGTTTGGTTGAAGTTATTGCTGTCAAAGGAGGTTCAACTAGTTATTAAATCCAAGGGTTCACATACTTTTTCCACCTGCACTGTGAATGTTTACATGATGTGTTCAATAAAAACATGGTAACATTTAATTCTTTGTGTGTTATTAGTTTAAGCAGACTGTGATTGTCTATTGTTGTGACTTAGATGAAGATCAGATCACATTTTATGACCAATTTGTGCAGAAATCCATATCATTCCAAAAGGGTTAACATACTTTTTATTGTAACTGTATATAAATGATAGAAGGGAGTCAAAGTACCTAAGAACTTTTTAAAATATAAGGATGTATAGCCGTCCGGGCCCGGACTTTTACCAGCCTTACTTTTCCTAATTGCCTGCTCAATTTCATCCCTAGAAATATCTTTTTCTAATTTACTTGAATCCTCCTCCGATATCACTGGCAGCTTTATCTTCCGTAGGTACTGTACTATTTTATTTCCTCTGTTTTGTCTATCATCGCAATTTTGAGTATTGTTTACTTTATATAGTGATTGATAGTACTCCAAAATTTTTTTTACTAATGTCCCTAGTAGAGTATTTCATATCTCCCTTTTTAACTTTCATTTTTGCAATGTAGTTTAGATTTCTTCTAGGTTTGATCACCCCCGCCAACACTCTCCCAGGTCTGTTACCAAATTCATACTGCCTTTTTGCAGTTCTAGTAAATGCTCGTTTAGCTTCTTGCTCCATCAATTCCCTTAATGCCTCACGTTTCCTATTAATTCCACCTTTACTTTATTATCGTTTAAGTTTTTATGTAACTGTTCCAAATCCTGGATTTCTTGTAAGAGAGATTGTTTTGAGCTGTCCAACTTTTTTTCCTCTTAACCCCTTCTGCTACTAATCTCCCTCTCATAAATACTTTATGGGTTTCTCACAATACAGTTGGTGCAATATTCTCTACATTGTTCTCCTTAAAAAATAAATTCATATCCCTTTCCAATTCCTCCACTATACCTTGATCATATAAGAGTGATTCATCCAACCTCCAGAATCTTTGCCTATCCAGTATATTCTTTAAATCCAAACTGACCATAAGCAGGGCATGATCCGAGAGGGTGATGGACTTCACTTCTGCCTTTAATAGCCCCTCTAAAAGCTAATGATCCAAAAAAACATAGTCAATTCTCGAATAGAAAGAGTGTACTTGAAAGTAATATGTAAAATCCCTCCCCCTAGGGTGCATAATTCTCCAGGCCTCTACCAACTGCTGATGGTGTCATTTCTGTTTAATTGCCTTGAGATGTTTGCCCTTTGAACGTAGGGAGAGGGGTTGGGTATCCAGGGTTGGATCAAGCACAAAATTGAAATCCCCTGCCATAATTACTTTCCCCTCTTTAAAATCTTCCAACTTGTTCATTACTTTCCTCAAAAAGGAACACGGATGGGGAATATCCATTAAACCAACCCTGGATGACCATTTAAAATGAGTCTCTTGTAGAAAGATAATACTAGGTGACAAACTTTTTCAGGGCCGATCCTAGGGTCACAGATGCCTGGGTGCAGAAATATTTCTGGCGCCCCTACGTGGGCGTGGCCCTCTTACTAACTCCTCCCCTTTACAACTGTTTCTATGGCAACGACTCAAACAGAGCTGTTCCCCTAAGAACTCTTCGTTACCCTGGGATCCTCCCATGATCTTTTAACAATAAAGAAAATACAGGAAGAGCGTACACTAATGAGACCTGGAAGGGAGTCTCTCTGATGCACACAGAGAGGGCTTCTGTTAGAGAGTCTGTTAGAAAGAGCCCCCAGACATAATACAGGAGATGGTCAGAGACTGTAGACATGATACAAGAGATGGTCAGAGACTGCAATCATAGTACAGTAGATGGTTAGACTGCAGACATAATACAGAAGAAGGTCAGAGACTGCAGACAAGTTACAAGAGATGGCCAGAGACTGCAGACATGATACAGGAGATAGTCAGAGACTGCAGATATACTACAGGAGATGGTCAGAGACTGCAGACATACCACAGGAGATGGTCAGAGACTGCAGACATAGTACAGGAGATGGTCAGTGACTGGAGATATAATACAGGAGATGGTCAGAGACTGCAGACATAGTACAGGAGATGGTCAGAGACTGAAGACATGTTACAAGAGATGGTCAGAGAATGCAGACATATTACAGGAGATGGTCAGAGAATGCGGACATATTACAAGAGATGGTCAGAGACTGGAGATATAATACTAGAGATGGTCAGAGACTGCAGACATAGTACAGGAGATGGTCAGAGACTGCAGACATACTACAGGAGATGGTCAGAGACTGCAGACAAAGTACAGGAGATGGTCAGAGACTGGAGATAAAATACAGGAGATGGTCAGAGACTGCAGACATACTACAGGAGATGGTCAGAGACTGCAGACATACTACAGGAGATGGTCAGAGACTGCAGACATACTACAGGAGGTGGTTAGAGACTGCAGACATAATACAAGAGATGGTCAGAGACTGCAGACGTGATACAAGAGAAGGTCAGAGACTGCAGACATGATACAAGAGATGGTCAGAGACTGCAGACATGTTACAAGAGATGGTCAAAGACTGCAGACATGTTACAAGAGATGGTCAAAGACTGCAGACATGTTACAAGAGATGGTCAGAGACTGCAGACATGATACAAGAGATGGTCAGACTGCAGACATGTTACAAGAGATGGTCAGATACTGCAGACATACTACAGAAGATAGTCAGAGACTGCAGACATGTTACAAGAGATGGTCAGAGACTGCAGACATGTTACAAGAGATGGTCAGAGACTGCAGACATGTTACAAGAGATGGTTAGAGACTGCAGACATGTTACAAGAGATGGTCAGACAATGCGGACATATTACAGGAGATGGTCAGAGAATAAGGACATATTACAGGAGATGGTCAGAGACTGGAGATATAATACAGGAGATGGTCAGAGACTGCAGACATGTTACAAGAGATGGTCAGAGACTGCAGTTCCTATGGACTTCAGTAAATAATGGCCGATCGGCCCTCTCACCTGATCCAGCGATACAGCAACAACGGTTCCTCTGATCAGGAGTCTGCTCACTCTGAATTGCCCGTGGCGACTCTGCTGGGTAGAGCCCAGATCTGTATTCTGGCAATGACTCCATTCCTTTCTCCACCAGGGATGGCGCCAGGCTGTGTGGCTTTCCCTCTGGGTGTTCTATATTAGACAGATTTTCCAAAATGGGAAAATGTATACATTTGAGGTTCTGCAGAGGCTTTTTGGGTTACCACAGTTCATGCGGTTTTACTACATGCAACTAAAACATGCTGTGATGGCCCAGAGTAAATCCTCGGATTGGATCTCTTCACCAACACCCTTGTTTAATTTGATTGCAGGGGCCAACAATACTAAGGGATTTATATCACAGTGTTATGCCGCGTACACACGAGCGGACTTTACGGCGGACTTTGCCCGGCGGACTGGATTTCGTCAGACAATTCGATGTGTGTGGGCTCCAGCGGACTTTGTTTTCTCAAAAGTTGGGCGGAATTAGATTTGAAACTTGTTTTAAATTTATCCGACGGACTCTTCTTTCTAGCGGACAAACCGATCGTCTGTGTGCTAGTCCGACGAACTCAAACTGACGCATGCTCTGAAGCAATTACAAGACGGAAGCGCTCGGTCTGGTAAAACTAGCCTTTGTATTGAAGCTAGCACATTCCTCTTCTGTCGTCTTTTAATACAGCCTTTTTTTAGGATTGATAATGCGAGAGGAATGAAGTTTTTTTTCTGCTTGATATTCTCACAAACTTCTTTCTTCGTGATTTATCCTCCTGCCATGACTAATATAATATTTTGTAACAGCCAGATCTCCATAACTTTTAAATTTAAAAAAATTTATTTGTTTTTTTTTATTTCAACACTTTAGCTATTTTACAATGTGTGTTAAATGCTAACCACATTTTTGGTGTGTATTTTCAAGTTACCACAATTAACATTCATATTTTGTGTTGTTTTAAAGAACCTTAATGAGGTTGTTGTCCCTTGTTCCTTAGACATAGGGGGGTGTATTTAACAAAGGCAAAATCATTTTTCACTCCAATTGCTAATTATACATATAATTCCACATAAAGAGCATTTTGAAGTGTGTTCGCTGTGGATCCGAGGGGCACATGCAAGGAAGCCCAAACCAAAACAATTAATTTTTATTTGACATGATTTTCGGAAAAAATCAGCAGAGCTTCCCCCGAGCTTGTTTTTGCCAAAAGGCTTAAATCATTTAAGAATATCAAGTGAAACGTTCACTTGAGAAATTGCACACCAAGTGCACTTGTTGGAAGTGCAGTCGCAGAAAAACTGAGGGGAAGAGCTTTAATTCGGGGAAGCTCTGCTGATTTATTCCTAAAATCATGTAAAATCAAAATAAATTCTTTTTAGTTGACAAAAACACACATAGGGGTTGATTTCCTAAAGGTAAAAAGCCTGTGCATTTTGGAAATTGCATTTGTCCTCTGCAAGAGCAGTTGCTCCCAAGCTTTATTAAATGTGAAGCAGCTCTGCTGACTTCCATCATCCAATCATGTGCAAGCAAAAAAGATTTTTTTTTGGTTTTACTTGCACAGGATTGGGTACTCTTTGCAAAGTCAAGCTTTTAACTAATTTCTGATGCTCTGGAGCATTTGCACTTGCAGAGGGCAACTGCCCTCTGCAAAGTGCACAGACTCTTTGCTTTTCTCAAATCAAGCCCATAGTCTTTTCGACCTGTACCTGCCTACTCCCAAAAAAAATGGCGTTTTTTAATCAAAAGACATAGGCAAGAATGTAAGGTAAACAAAAAAGTATTTTTTTGATAAACCAAAAAATTAGGAAGGCAACACTGGACACACTTTTAGAATCTGGGAAGCCTTTCGTCCCCCAGGACACACATCAAGTTTGAGGACAAGAAAATAGGTATCTTGCGACTATAGGGAGCACAGGGAGCACAGTCAGAACAGACAGAAACCAGGCAATCACTTTCGACTCTTCCGTGTAGCCTTCCCTCCACGGTTCTCTGCAGCCTTCCCTCCACGCTTCTCTGCAGCCTTCCTCGGAGGTTGTGCCTCTGGTGGTGTACTTGGGGCAGGAGGAGGAGTAGGAGTGGCTTCATCTGCTAGATATGTGGTAGCAGTAAGCTCCCCTCTCAAGCCCTTCTGGTAAGCCTGGAAAAATAGACCCTCACAGAGGAGGCGTTGGCCCTTTTCCAACTCCTGTAATCTGCAGGCTATATAGGTGCCATACGCCTCCTCTACATTGGGAGGTTTACTCAGGATCCGGCTTGCTTCCCGTATGAGCTCTAGGGATTCCTGCTCTGTTGCAGTCATCCTCCTGGGCCTTTGGTGGAGAATGCGGAGGGGAGGCACCTGGCACTCCGTGCGGCTTCTACTTGGCCCAGCCACAGCCTCCTCCTCTCTCCCACTGGGCAAGGCCTCCTCCTCTCTCCCACTGGGCAAGGCCTCCTCCTCTCTCCCACTGGGCAAGGCCTCCTCCTGGCTGAGGTCATCCTGTGTAAAAAAAAGGGACATAGTTGTAATTTTCTGTTATGCAATCACACACAATTTTCAGCTCCTAACTTTCAAAGATAATTACACAAAATAGTAAAGGCTATCTATTTGACCACACCATTATTTCAGATGATCAACAAGATCTGAAGTTACGTATATATTTGGCCACTACTGTCTAGTGATATGTCTACATATTACTCTTTGTGCAGAAGTGATTTTTGATGAAGCACTTTCAAAATTAACACCTTAACATCATTAATAACATTTACACAATCCCAAAATCTTAAAAAAAAGTATACCTGGCTGAAGCTGGGCGCATCCACTTCATCTATGGTGAAAAGGCCCAGTTCATCCTGGGACTCCTCAGCTGGGGTGGATGGAAGGCTGGAGGGAAGGCTGGAGGGAAGGGTGGGGGGAAGGGTGGAAAGGGATTGCCTGGCTTCGGTCTGCTCATCCAGGAATCGCAGTTTGTGGTAATACCACAACTTGGGTACATAAACTTGGTCAGCTGCTGCCCCGGATCTCAGCGACTCCTGGATTTTTCTGTGTTCCCGCTTATACATATTACGCAAGATACCTATTTTCCTGTCCACAAACTTGAGGTCTGCCTGGGGGAGTCGAGTCTTCACAAACTCTAAAAGTGTGCCCAGTGTTGCCTTCCTAACATCACGATTATAATATTGGGGGTGTTTGACCTCCCAGAGGTTTTTCTTCTGCTCATATAGATCAATGAAATGGGTCAAAAACTCTTCCTCTTTAAAGGGATTCATTAGTTCTGCAAGACAAGACACAAGATCAAAACTTAAATGTCAGTCCCAAATCTCAGGATTAGTTTGTGTTGTAATCTAGGGGACACACACGGGGACACACACAAACACACACACACACACACACACACACACACACACACACACTTTAATCTTACCTTCGTTTGTGCCGCTCGCTACTTCCGCACGGACATACATAGGCCATCGTACTAGCTTTATATACACTGCGCATGTGTCATGCTCCGCCTGCGTCGCCCGCCCCTGACGTTCGTATGTACGATTTGGCCACGCCCCTTCACTCTTCGTTGCGCAGTGGGAGTAGATAGCAAAAGATGGCGGAGCGATTAAGTGAAAGTAGCGCGGAGGAAAGCCCGGAGCCCCAAACATCCACATCCCGGAGGAGATTTAAGGCCACCAACATGTCTTTTGAAGAGATGGTGAAGATGGTGTCCATATTAAGAAGGGAGGACTACGATGGCAAAAAAGGACCGTACACACGACCCAATCTGAGAAAGGACAAAATAATGTCCTCAATTGTCACCGCTCTTGAAGAGAAATTTGGGACAAAACGTTCGAAAGAACAATTGCGGAAGCGGTGGTCTGACATAAAAAGTCGTGAGCCAGAACAATATTGGCGAATAAAGAAGCTGCTGAAAAAAAGTAAGTGCTTGTGTTTTACTATTGAGATACAGAACTTGCATGCTGATCCTTATTTTTGGCGGTTTTTCTGCATCGTTCGTAAATACCGTTCTTTGGAATAGATCGGATACTTTAGAAACTGACGTTATTTTTTCGCCAAATACGATGGGACAGGGTTGGACATACATTTATGGCTTGATAATTTGTCGAATTCCCACAATGAGTTGATGTGGTGTAGATGTGTTTGAAAATATAATGCTTCATCAAAAATGATTCAGTGTAATGTAGGGACAGGACACAGCAGCTGTTTCCACATCTGGACTCACGAGCACTATAGTTAGTGAGAATGATTTAGCAGTCCCACTATTGTTCTTCATTTTTATTTATTCAAAAATTTACTTTCAATTTTATTCCGTACGTTTTTTGGCTCTGCGTAACTTCTGCATACTTTCAGCTATTAAAACCATTCAACTATTAAAATGTTCGTCTCTTTTAGCTGATGTGTGGTCATTTTCAAATTTTTTACTACCATTTATACTTTATTAAATACTAATTTTTTTGGAAGTTTTTTCAACATTGAATTCAATGGGAGCATGCTTGAAATCCTCAAATTCTTCTTCCGCTCCCAAAAGTTTCAGCTCCTTCATACTTTCACCTAGAGACACCCAACAAACTTTACAATGTTCACTAAATATTCAGCTATCTGGCTATATCCTTTCAGTTTGATATTTTTTTAATTTTTGGAGAAAAAGCTTTTTGTTTAGAGGTCATTTCGTGACATTTTAGACATTAATCAGAGTGTACTGTGTTTGTTTTGTTGCCATGGTTACCAAAGCTTCTGTTATACACAGGGGTGGAGGTGGCTGGAGCATCTCAGCTCTGATTACAGAGCCCGGGGGGAGGGGACAGACACACCATGTACTGATTTATAATATAGGAATATGATGGGGCAGTTTTGATGGCGGTCATTTTAGCCATTTAGCTATTCTGCATTCCCACGCATTTTGCTAAGGAAATGCATTTTCTAGTGTACTATGTGATCATAACTAAATTTTTGAGGGGTAATACACATAGGAGATCATTGAGGTGTCAGCATCTGTGAAAATTGCCCAAAAAAATGCATTCTTTATAATTGTTGTTCAGAGGTAATGTTCATCCTGTCTTCAACATTTATTATGATGCCAAATTGGCAAAAAATATTAACCAACGTTTTACTTTATTTATTAAAACCTAAAAGATCAGTGTGTTTTAACTATACCTTTTTTTCAAATCTCATAGGGGAGAAAAGACTCAGACAACAGTCCAAGGATCTCAGGACCCCCCCAAGTCACCAGCCTGAGGCCGAACCTACCTCAAGCCCCAGCCCAAGACCACGCCCACCCGACGACCTTGAGGAAGGAGAGGTGGAGGAAGTGTGCGAGGTTTCAAGCCCACCAAGTGAGTGACTGACACCCCAGCTTGAGTTACTGTATTTTGGCGTGCATATTGTAAACCTTGTTTTTATTCACTCGTTTTAGGTGAGTTTCTGGTTGTGGAAGGCCAAGCGGCAGAGCACTTCACCACAGACAGTGCGCAAAGATTAATTGGCCAGATTATGCTGTGGAATGGCCACATAGATCAAATGCGTGAACAAATTCACAGCATGAAACTTCGCCTGGACTCCATGCAACAGGAAATGAAGAACATGATTGATGTTTTGGGCCGAATATAATCACGTTTGGCCTAAAAACATCAATCATGTTCTTCATTTCCTTGGGAAGTTATTTTGTTCTTTAAAATTTTGTTACTATTTTGGGGGTATACCCAAATTTACAATGTGTGATGCACACGGTGTGTCATCATGTGCTATCTTCCATCATGGGTTAGCAATGTACTTGTTTTGTGTTTGCAATCCCTTCATCCTGAAAATTCTTTGGTGGTGAGAGGAACCAAAAATGGGATTGCACACACAAAACACGTACATTGCTCTCCCATGATAGGAGATAGCACATGTTGACTTGACACTTTAGTAAAGCTCAATTTTGAGCATCTTATAAATGACCAATTTCTGCAAGGGTGACATTACATGCACCGTTCTAGAAATATTGAACTTTGTAAGTTCATTTATTGTAAGTTTTGTTTCTAAAAACACTGTTGTGTATGTAAATCTTGTTAGATAAATGTCTATATATTTCTGAAAAAATGGCTTGAAGAATTTTGTAAAATATAATTTTTTTACACAACGTAAAATATTTGTGAAAAAAAAAAAATAAAAAAAAAAATAAAAAAGATGGTAAAAAATGCACCTTTCAATGTGCACCAAGTAAAATTTTTTACCCTATACAATGTGTGTGGCTGTTTCTTGAAGTCAAAATTTGGGTTTTGTTTTTGTGGGCCTGATTAACTAAAGCTAAATGCACTTGACACTACTACAAGTGCACTAGGAGACAGACATAACTTAAAAGTAAACAACAATAAAAACAAGATATTTAGATAAACCAATTTTCTATTTTATTTTTGCAACAAACTTACAGCTGTTGCTGAATAGCAATGGCCCCCCGACCATTAAAAAAATTCACATAACGGTCACGCACTTGACGTGCGGTTCGGGGGGCCAAGCCAATACGGCCAATTTCTAGGCCTGTGAAAGTGCTACTAGCCTCTTCCAGTCTGGGCTCAGGCCCAACAGAGGATAGATATGTAGCTGAATGTCTCCTTAAAAAGTTATGCAAGATGCAGCAAGCAAGGATGACGTGGTTGATTTTATAGTCCGCCAAATTAATAGCCGTAAGGAAGATACGGAACCGGCTGGCCAGAATACCAAAGGCATTCTCCACAACCCTTCTTGCTCTGGCCAGCCGATAATTAAATACCCTCCTCTCAGGGGTGAGTGTCCTTTGGGGGAACGGCCTCATCAAGTTCTCACAGAGAGCAAATGCTTCATCAGCAATAAAAACTGAGGGGAGTCCATCCACATTCTCGTCATCAGGTGGCAATTCCAGGCCACCGGTCTGGAGACGATGGCACAGCTCGGTCTGTGCAAAGACTCCTCCATCAGACATCCGGCCGTTCTTCCCCACATCCACAAACATAAACTCCAAATGTGCCGAGACCACCGCCATCAAAACTACACTATGGAACCCCTTGTAGTTAAAGAAATAAGACCCCGAATGCGGTGGTGGCACAATCCGGACGTGCTTCCCGTCAATCGCCCCTACACAGTTGGGAAAGTCCCAACGGTCAGCAAACTGGGAGGCCACAGTCTGCCATTCCTGTGGACTTGTAGGAAACTGTGGAGTGCAAAAAAAATAAGATAAGGACTTTAATAAGAAAAATTGTATATCAGATTACACCAAAACATTAGTAAACAACAGCAGTCAAATATCATGAATATGTGTGTTTGTAATTGAAATGTTGAAAAACATAAGGCACACTTATAAGATTACTCACCCCCTATGATGGCCCATTGATACATTTGAATGTGGGGGGAGGGGTTCTAATTAGGTTAACAAACACACCTGACTAGCTGAAACATTTGTGGGGTGGGGGAGGGGTTCTAATTAGGTTAACAAACACACCTGACTGGCTCAAACATTTGTGGGGTGGGGGAGGGGTTCTAATTAGGTTAACAAACACACCTGACTGGCTCAAACATTTGTGGGGTGGGGGAGGGGTTCTAATTAGGTTAACAAACACACCTGACTGGCTGAAACATTTGTGGGGTGGGGGAGGGGTTCTAATTAGGTTAACAAACACACCTGACTGGCTCAAACATTTGTGGGGTGGGGGAGGGGTTCTAATTAGGTTAACAAACACACCTGACTGGCTGAAACATTTGTGGGGTGGGGGAGGGACAAACAAGACAATGGAGCAGACAATATACATTGTTCAATGGACTATAGGCTAGAGATAAAAATGGACCCAGCATTGCATGGTGGGGAGGTTAATGAAATAAATTAGGCATGTATAGGGCAAAAAATGATTAAAATAGGCATGCACAAAGATAAAGGGGACATTCACAGCAGATTGAAAGCATGGCAATTAGGTAAAGAGGACAGTTCTACAATACATCCAAAAACAGTTAATACATATCATGTAATGTTAAAGGATAAAACTTACCTTCATATATTCCTTCTGCAGGACCTGAATAATAGCAGAACAGGTCTCTGGGATTATGATCCCCAGAGCCTGGGGGGAGATGCCTGTCGAGAACTTTAAGTCCTGAAGACTTCTCCCTGTCGCCAAGTAACGTAACGTGGCAACTAGCCTCTGCTCCGCACTGATGGCTTGCCTCATGCAGGTATCCTGCCTGCTGATATAGGGGGTCAGCATAGCCAGCAGACGCTCAAAGATGGGGTCCGTCATCCTGAGAAAATTCCTGAAATCATCAGGATTATTCTCACGGAGCTCACGGAGCAAAGGCATGTGACAGAACTGGTCACGCTGGCGCAACCAATTCTTGGTCCATGAACTCCTCCTCACCCTGTTCATGGACTGGACTCGGGTCAAAGTATTAACCCCAACACCAAGTCCCCACACAGCACGAACTCGAGAACGAGAACGTCCACTCGACATGGCTTCAAAACGGTCGGCTGCTCAAACAAACAAACTTATAACAAACGCACTGAAGAACAGCAAGGCCTATGAAGAAAGACCTGAAAATCAGGAACGAGCGGAGCAGAACGGCCTGCAAGGCAGGTTACGAACTGACCAACACGCACTGAAAAGCAGATACAAACCTCACAAGCACAAACTGAACCGCAGAAAACGAACGAAATAAGCTGAAGTGTGAAAAGCGCGAATCGTCTCTAACCAAACTTCTACTAACACGAGATTAGCAGAAGGAGCCCAAAGGGTGCCGGAGTGGGGCTTGGACTTCCTTTTTCTAGTCCCGTCGTACGTGCTATACGTCACCACGTTCAAAACCAGCGGACTTTTGCAGTGACCGTGTGTGGCCAAGTCCGTTCGTTTCTAAGTCCGGCGCAAGGAGCAAACAAAGTCCGACGAAAAGTCCGCCAGGCAAAGTCCGCCGTAAAGTCCGCTCGTGTGTACGAGGCATTACAGTATGTTACTACAAAACTTTCTGAATAAGCACCCTTTAGGAATGCTGGCCAAGTGAGAGAGGGATGTTGGCCTGATTGATGGAGATCAGTGGGAAGAAGTGCTGCAGGCAGTGCCCACATGCACTCTAGTTCCCCGTATACACGGTCGGATTTTCCGATGGAAAATGTCCGATCGGAGCGTGTTGTCAGAAATTCTGACCGTGTGTGGGCTCCATCAGACATTTTCCATCGGATTTTCCGACACACAAAGTTGGAGAGCAGGAGATAAAATTTTCCGACAACAAAATCCGATCGCGTCAATTCCGACCGTGTGTGGCCTGTTCCGACGCACAAAGTGCCACGCATGCTCAGAAGAAATTCCAAGACGGAACAGCTCGTTCTGGTAAACTTAGCATTCGCAATGGATACAGCACTTTCGTCACGCTGCAATGTTAAAAATGGTTTAATACAGCGCACTCTCTTCTTCTTTATAATGTGACAAGAATTAAGTAGTTTTGCTGCTCATATTCACACACTTCTCACAAACTTATTTCATTACTATTTATCGGGATTCCCTCAATATATTTTGATTTCTCACATCTGACAACATATTTTTGTATATTTTTTATATATTTTTTGGCTTTAATGTAGATTCTTTTTTAGTGTTTGTATTTTTTTTTTTTTTTTTGGGCGATTTTGATTTGTACTCCCGAAAATGTTTGTGTGTGTTTTTTGTGTCAAGTTCCCACAACACCATTGATATGTTGTTCTATTTAATCTGTAGGAGATTGTTTGGTCTTGTTGTCCCTTGTTAATTTCACATTTTATGTTAGAAATGTACCTGAATCGTCAACAACAGAGTATAATTTACCTAAAAAATTTTATTAAGGGGTCACAACTAAACAAAGAGGGAGGCAACGCTGGAGAAACTGCAGAAGTGGGTGAAGCCTTGGACCCCCAGGCCACACATCAATAATTTTTAATCAAAATTGGTGGCCTGAGGATTCCTTTTCTAAGGGAGGGCAGTCTGGTCCAGAAGTCCCAGAGATCCGGAAAGCAGCAGATGACATCTGTGTCCCCACGCTGTGGTCATACGAGAGACTGCATCCTCTGTCAGACCAGACTGAACCCAGGGCCATCACTCTTTGGTCTTCCTTCCACGCTTCCTTACACGCTGTGGCTCTGGTGGTGGAGTTGTGGCAGCAGGAGGAGGAGGAGGAGGAAGATGGTCCAACTCAATGACATCCGTCTTGGGTGTTAGTTCCCCACTCACCCCCTTACATAGGACTTTGTACAGAAGGTCCACACAGAGCCTGCGTTGACCCTCCTGCATGCCCTGCAATTTGGTGGCAGCCATGCAGGCAAAGGCCTCTTCAGGAGTGGGTAAGGCTCTGAGGGACGCAGAAGCCTCCTGGATCAGCCTGAACGCTGAATCCTGCACGGGACTCGGAGTCGCCTTCCTGGCTCGTTTATGTGGAAGGCGGAGGGGAGGGACCTGAGACTCAGTCAGGCTGCGACTGGTCCCAGGCTTCTCCTGGCTGACACTTAGCCCCTCCTCCTCCTGGCTGCCACTAATCCCCACCTCCTCCTGACTGCCACATTCCACAACCTCCTCCTGGCTGAGGTCTTCCTGTGTATGAAAAAGGGACATAGTTTTAGTATTGTTTTCATCAATCACACACAATTTTCACCTCCTGACTGTTGCAAATTGAATGTTAACAAATATAACAGACTATCATTCTGAGCCCAGCATTTTTCATTTGTGTCCCAATTTTGGGTGCCCACTACTGTCTATTGATATGTAAAACACTTTCAAGCAGCAATTAGTGATCAATAATAACATCTAGTAAACATAATTTATTTATTGACCAGAAATCAGTAGAACAATGCTGTACCTGACTCCAGCTGGGCTCCTCCACTTCTTCCTGGCTGGAAGGCCCAGGTTGGACATCGAAAGCCTCAGCTGGGGTGGAAGGAAGAGTAGAGAGTGATTTCCTGACTTCAGTGTGGTCTGACAGAAATCGCAGTCTCTCATAGTACCACAGCCTGGGGACATAAACATCATCTGCTGCAGCTCCGGATCTCTGGGAATCTGTGACCTTCTTGCGCTCCCTAAGATATGTGCTCCTCAGGCCACCAATTTTAGCTTTTAAATAAGGGATGGTTGCTGTGGGGACCACCGGCTTCACCGACTCCAGCAGTTTCTCCAGCGCTGCCTGCCTCTTCTGTTTGTGATTATAGTGGGGGTGTCTCACTTGCCACAGACAGGGCAGCTCCCTGTATTTGTCAATGAACAGGGGCATGAAATTGTGGTCGTTGAACCCATCCATTTTCTCTGCAAGACACAACACAAGACAAACCCTAATGTCAGGCCAAACTCCCCTAATCTTGTTACAATATAGGCTTCCATTTCGAAGCAGTATAGGCGCAAGTTTAGATCTTACCTTCGTTATCACGATCAGCGTCTCCGATGCTCCTTCCTCCGCTCACAGATCGTACGTAATACGCACGTGTTTTACGCTTTATACACACTGCGCATGCGTATAACTCCGCCCACCCCTGACGTTCTTTCTAGTCTATTCCCCGCCCCTTTTCGTTCGGCGCAGTGGGGGAAGAGAACATGGCAGATAGACAGCAGGTGCGTGCTAATTGTAGCAACGAGGAGGAGGGGAAGGAAAGGCCGGAGCCTGAAACGTCCAGATCCAGAAGGAGATTTAAGGACTCAAATATGTTCTTTGGGGAGATGTTGGAGATGGTGGACATCCTGAAGAAGTCCGACTATGATGGAAAGTATGGGCCTTACCCCAACCCCAATGTCCGAAAGGCCAAGATCATGGCGAAAGTGGTCAGGAGTCTGCACCGGAATTTCGGGGTACGACGATCGAAAGATCAGCTCAGGAAGCGGTGGTCAGACCTCAAATTACGAGAACACGAGCAGTACAGAAAGATCCGGAGAGTGCTGCAAAAAAGTAAGTAGTTGTGCTGTGTTCCTATTCTTTTTGTGTTTATTATGTTCGTGCTGCTCCATGTGCTTTTAGGAACTGTTGTACCGTTTAAAATGGCAACTTTCATGTTCATGGGCACATTATTCGTTCGGATCAAACATTTTTCGTTCAAACTATAAAATACCATTGTTTAGGCCATATGCATTTGGCCACCATTTTGACGCCCTATACTTGTCTTCAAAGAATTGGGTTGTGTAGATGGCTTTGTTACTAGAATGAAATGCAAACTAGATTGTGTGTAAGGAGAGGACACTCAGCAGCTGTTTTCACATCTGGACACTGGAGCACTAGTGTGGGACAAAAGAACACCATTTTTATTAGGGGGCCACACAGGTGCTCCAGTGTGTACTATAGGGGGGTCTCCATCTGTGAAGCTTGTACCAAACAGGTGAAGTATTGCAGCTGGACAAAGAACACTAAAAAAGCTACATCTTGGAACTCTGCTAAAATAGACAATTGTACCCCACTTCCAAGCAATGTTTCATCTTTATAGTTCTGCCATCAAATATCTGTGTGCTAAGTATACTATTTTTGTTTTACATAGGGGATAAAAGACTCGGAAGACATCCCTCATCCGAGGAGACCAGAGCCCCCCCCCCTCTGGAAGAAGGGGAAATCCCCCCAACACAAGCTGAGCAGGAGGAGGAAGACGTGGTGGAACTAGTCACCACAACAGGTGAGTGTCTGCGACCACAGGCACAGATAAGAGATGGATGGCGGCATTTTTTTTAGACCTAATTTATTTTGGGGTTCCTCTCTTTTTAGGTGATCGTGAGGTTGTGGATCCAGATCCTTTCACATCCGAAAGTGCCCAGATCCTGATCGGGGAGATCATGGGGTGTAATTTACAATTGGAAATCATCAAGCAAAACATCAATGATGTTATTCCAAAATATAAAAACATCATTGATGTTTTGGGGCGAGTTTAAAGCCCCTCAAAATCACTTTCTTCTTTTGTGTGCTACAATGTGCAAAATGTTTTTGTGATTTTTCCCAAAGCCAAATTTGGAGGATGCACACAGTGTGTCAACATGTGCTATCTGCCATCACGGGAGATCAATGGACGCGTTTTGGGGGTACAACCCCTTCCTCAATTATAAAGTAGCTGAGAGGAAGGGCTTCCTCCCCCAAAACACATCCCTTGATCTCCCGTGATGGCAGCTAGCACATGTTGACATTCGTAAATTGGTGTGCATCTTCCAAATTTGGCTTTTCCAGGGGTGATTTCCCCCCATCAGAACGCAATATCAAACACAGTTCCTAAATACTCATGTATGATATTGCCTTCAAGTTCTACCAAATGTGAACTTTGTAAGTTCAAGATTTATGTCTTTCTTGTTGGTTTACACATACCTGTTTTATGTAAAATGGACATTTTGAGTTTTGATAATGCCACCACAAAAATTGGTATACCACAAACATGTTGTTTTTTTTTCTAAACCTTTGGTAAATGCACATGTGATTGTGCAGGTATTAAAAAGATTGTTAATCAAGAATGTGTGGATTATTGTCTCAACGCTACAACACTTTTGGGGTGATGTAATTGCTGTTTTCATGCAAATGGGGGTTATTTACTAAGGGAAAATCCTCTTGGCACTACAAGTGCAGTTTCAGTGGATTTGCAAGTGCACTTGTAGTGAAATGTGTTTTTGCATTTAGTAAATAACAGCCAACAGTGCTTTGTATAAGGTTACACAATCACGACATTTTCTGCACTCAAAACATTTCTGCCAGGGTTAGCTAAAACAAACACAAGCAGTAAATGCCCACCAAGAATTTCTTTTTTTGTTTTATTATAAAAAGGCTTCACAGATTGTCTGGCATATTGATAGCCCCCTACCCGCAAAGAACTCCAGGTAGCGTAACCGTACATCACGGGCACTCAGGGAGGGCAAGCCAGGACGGCCACTTTCAAGCACCGTCAGTGTGGTTTGATGTAGGATTCCGGCCTCAGGCCCAACTGAGCCAGCATAGTTGGCCGAATGTTTCCTTAAAAAGTTATGGAGAACACAGCACGCCAGTATAATATGGTTCAGTTTATACTCCGCCATATGGATGGGTGTCAGAAATAGTCGGAACCGGCTGGCCAGGATTCCAAATGTGTTCTCCACCACTCTTCGGGCTCTGGCCAGCCGGTAATTAAAAATCCTCTGTTCCGGGGTGAGGGTCCTCATTGGGAATAGCCGCATCAGGTGGTCCCCCAGCGCAAACGCTTCATCAGCAACGAACACGAATGGGAGTCCTTCCACATTGTCCTCTGGAGCTGGTAAGTCCAAGCTGCCATTCTGGAGACGCCTGTAAAACTCCATCTGGGCAATGACTCCACCATCGGACATCCGGCCATTCTTCCCCACGTCCACATACAAGAAGTCGTAATTAGCCGACACCACCGCCAACATCACTATACTATTAAACCCCTTGTAATTATAATAGTACGACCCCGAGTTGGGTGGTGGGACGATGTGGACGTGTTTCCCATCAATTGCCCCTCCACAGTTAGGAAAGTCCCACCGCTGGGCAAAGTGGGAGGCCACAGTCTGCCATTCCTGTGGCGTGGAAGGAAACTGTTGAGGAAAAAACAATAAACATTACTATTTTTACTCAGAAACATGGCAAGCAGATTATACACAAACATTATGGGGCAACCTCCAGATAGCATTTACTAAGGGGAATTTAACATGGCCAAAGCATAAGGTACACCTATCATATTCCCCCTCCCCCCCTCTCATGGGCCATTTCTAACATTATAGGGGGTGTGTGGAAATCTTGGACAGGTAACCCTCTTCACTTCATTGAGAGATGAATGCCTAAATAATGGGTATTACGTTGAACAGACCCTCCTTAGTTACACTATTGGCAGACCACTGGACAGGTAAGAAGTGTCATAATACAAAGATATAAATACACATTGTACACATTTGAGGACATTTGGACATTCTGCTATTACCTATCAAGATAATAATAGGATACAAAAACTTTAAACAGTACCATTTGAAGGTATACAGGCAGGCCCTTGCACTACATGCTTTGGAGAATTCATCCATAAATCTGAGCACAAAAGAGATGGGTATAGTGTGTATGGGTTTGGCAAAGTCAGCAGATAGATGATTGAGGATAGATAGAGAATTGGGATCAGCTGACTTAGCAGTTGGGGGAGGGAGGGTTACTAAAAATTTTTGGGGGACACCACAAAAAAAAAACCTCTGGCACTCTGCCTGATTTTAAATCAAAAATAACATTTCAAAACATTTTAGGGGGTGTTTGGGGTAAAGCACTACTATGGAGCTGACAAAATACATTGTTAAGTGACTACATGAGGTGAATATAGGGCAGGAGACACCATGCTGGGGAGGTTAATGAAGGGCAAATCTGTATGAAGGACCTAAAATAATTACATAAAAATCCAGCATGCATGAGAGCAAAGGGGACAGTCACAGCATATTCCAATCATGGTAATTAGGGAATGAGGAAAGAAATACAATATATTAGCAAACATTCAATACAATAAAATGTGATATTAAAGGATAAAAATCTTACCTTCATATACTCCTTCTGCAGGACCTGTATGATGGCAGAACAGGTCTCTGGGATAATGATCCCCAGAGCCTGGGGGGAGATGCCTGTCGAGAACTTCAAGTCCTGCAGACTTCTCCCTGTCGCCAAGTACCGCAGGGTAGCGACCAACCTCTGCTCCGGAGTGATGGTTTGCCTCATGCAGGTATCCTGCCTGCTGATATAGGGGGTCAGCGAAGCCAACAGACGGTGAAACACGGGGTCCGTCATCCTGAGAAAGTTCCTGAAATCATCAGGATTATTCTCACGGATCTCACGGAGCAAAGGCATATGACAGAACTGGTCACGCTGAAGCAACCAATTCTTGGTCCATGAACTCCTCCCTACCCTGTTCATGGACTGGACTTGTGTCAAGGTCAGGACCCCAACACCAAGCCCCCGCACAGCACGAACTCTAGGAGGAGTATGCATACGAAACATGGCTAGAAAACGGTCGGCTGCTCAGAACGAAGTAACAGAACGCACTGAAGAACAGCAAGGCCTGTGAAGAGCGACCTGAAAAACAGCAACGAGCGGGCAAGATCGCACAGAAAACTCCGATACGAACTGACTGCACGCACTGAAGAGCAGATACAAACCCACAAGCACAAACTGAACGGCAGAAAACGATCTGAAAGCCACGAGTCTGAAAAAGCGCGAATCGTCTCTCACCAAACTTTTACTAACATGAGATTAGCAAAAGGAGCCCAAAGGGTGCCGCGCTTGGTTCTGAACCGGCCTTTTCTAGTCTCGTTGTACGTGGTGTACTTGACCACGTGGTTGGCGATCGGAAATTCCGACAACTTTGTGCGACCGTGTATAGACAAAATAAGTTTGAGCCAACATCCGTCAGAAAAAATCCTAGGATTTTGTTATCGGAATGTCCGAACAAAGTCCGACCGTGTGTACGCCCTATAAATGTTTCGCAAAGATTGACACAACTGTATATTATTTTACGAGTATACTATACCCCTCATAGATTGTATGCTATGGGTCTTCGACCCACTCCACTCTGTACCAGATGCAAAAGGGAACACGGGGACCTGATCCACCTACTGTGGAGGTGCTCAAAGCTTCACCCCTACTGGAAGGAGGTGGTGGATACTGTTAGCAGGGTATTTCAGGTTACGTTACCCACAGATCCAAAACACTGTTTGCTTAATGTGATAGATGAGTTGGGGTGGGAGGAAAGCACTAAAGTGGCAGTTACTAGAGCTATATTCATGGCACGTAAGCTAATAATGACACATTGGATTTCAGAAGAGCCTCCTGCTCTTAAAGAATGGATTAATGTTGTGGGGGAAATGCTACGGAAGGAAAAAGTAATTTATCAACACAGAGGCTGCCCACAGAAGTTTGAGAAACTTTGGGGACCATGGCTGAATGTACCTGGGCTTGCCCCGGTGGATTTGGTCATGGGCAGATTTTCTTTTCTTGTTGTTTTCTTTTTGTTTTAACCCCTTATTTAGCTTTTTTCTTTCCTCTGTTTCTTTGCTGATGCTACAAACTGACTACAATATGTCTTCAAGACAAATAGTCAAGTAATGTTTAGACAAACCAATGATTCAAGAAAGGATGGATAAATAATGCAGTCTGTAGTGTATACAAATGAGATGTACCTCATGGTAGAATGTATCCTTGAATGTACTTGTAATATTGGTATGTTTTTATATGTTTTTCTCAATAAAAACTTTTTTTGGATAAAAAAAAAGTATAGACCCCCCTCTGTCAGTGCAGACTCCTCACTAAGTATAAACCCCTCCCTCAGTATAGACCCCCCAGGACTAAATACTCCCCTTTATCAGAATAGACCCCCCTTTAGGACAAACCACCCCCTCCAATAGTACAGAAGCACCCCCCTCCATTAGTACAGACCCCCAGAACAAACAACCCCCCTCCATTAGTACAGACCCCCCGGACAAACCACCCCCCTCCATTAGTACAGACTCCCCGGACAAACCCCCCCCTACATTAGTACAGACCCCCCAGAACAAACCACCCCCCTACATTAATACAGACCCCCCAGGACAAACCACCCCCCTCCATTAGTACAGACCCCCCCAGAACAAACCACCCCCCCTACATTAGTACAGACCCCGCTCAGGACAAACCACCCCCCTCCATTAGTACAGACCCCCCAGGACATACCACATGTTACAAGAGATGGTCAGAGACTGCAGACATGTTACAAGAGATGGTCAGAGACTGCAGACATGTTACAAGAGATGGTCAGAGACTGCAGACATGTTACAAGAGATGGTTAGAGACTGCAGACATAGTACAGGAGATGGTCAGAGACTGCAGACATGATACAAGAGATGGTCAGACTGCAGACATGATACAAAAGATGGTCAGACTGCAGACATGTTACAAGAGATGGTCAGAGACTGCAGACATACTACAGGAGATAAATATAGACTGCAGACATGTTACAAGAGATGGTCAGAGACTGCAGACATGTTACAAGAGATGGTCAGAGACTGCAGATATTTTACAAGAGTTGGTCAGAGACTGCAGACATGTTACAAGAGATGGTCAGAGAATGCGGACATATTACAGGAGATGGTCAGAGAATGCAGACATATTACAGGAGATGGTCAGAGACTGGAGATATAATACAGGAGATGGTCAGAGACTGCAGACATACTACAGAAGATGGTCAGAGACTGCAGACATGTTACAAGAGATGGTCAGAGACTGCAGTTCCTACGGACGTTAGTAAATAATGGCCGATCGGTCCTCTCACCTGATCCAGCGATACAGCAACAACGGTTTCTCTGATCAGGAGTCTGTGCTCACTCTGAAATGCCTGTGGCGACTCCGCTGGGTAGAGCCCAGATCTGTATTCTGGCAATGACTCCATTCCTTTCTCCACCAGGGATGGCGCCAGGCTGTGTGGCTTACCCTGGTGGCGCAGGGCAGTGGGGTCCTGTCTCTGCTGGTGTTCCCTCAGCACTGTCCTCTCCCTCTGGAGTCCTGGGTGCACTTCCCTGAAAGCTTTCCCGGGCTCCTGGCTCTCTCTCTCCCATTCAGCTGAGCATGCTGTGTGGGCTGCAATTTCCATGTTACAGTGGGGCTGCCAGTCCTCGGGACTACATGTCCCACAATCCTCTTCTTTGCTCCTTTTTTTTTTCTTCCCTGGCCAATATGAAGGCGGGGGAAGAAACATAGTGCGCCGCTCACTAGTACAGCCGCACCTTCGAAGAGGAGAGGGAGAGGGGAAATAAGAGCCCGTGGCTGCAGTGGCGTCACTAAGGTTGGTGTCACCCGTTGCGGTAAAACATGGCATCACCCCCTCCACCAACTATAGTCACCCCTCAGTACAGACCCCCCTCCAGTAAGTATAGACCCCCCTCGACTCGGATATGTCAAGGAGCTTTCTGGAAAAGACCCTTATACCATACCATTCCTTAAGGTCATGCACCATTTTGCCCAATGACTGAACTGCCAACAATCTCCTGGAATGTTAGAGGCTTGGGTTCCCCACTTAAGCTTATGATGATTTCCACATGTTTGAAAAAATATCATCCTATGATTTTGTGTATGCAAGAGACCCATTTAACGGCCGAAACTAATGCCGCGTACACACGGTCGGACTTTTCAGCTACAAAAGTCGGACAGCCTGTCCGACATACTTCCGGCGTACCTTCGGCGGACTTGCGGCAGACTTTCTTACGAACGGACTTGCCTACACACGACCACACAAAAGTACGACAGCTTAGTACGCGGTGACGTACACCAAGTCCGACGAGACTATAAAACGGAAGTTCAATAGCCCGTACGACACCCTTTGGGCTCCTTCTGCTAATCTCGTGTTTATCTCGTGTTAGTAGAAGTTTGGTGAGAGACGATTCGCGCTTGTGAGACTCGTATTTTTCAGTTCGTTTTAACTGTTGTTCAGTCTGTGCTTGTGAGGTTTGTATCTTCTTTTCAGTGCGTTTGGTCAGTTGGCATTGAGAAATCTTTGTTTTATTGGCCGCTCGTTCCTGATTTTCAGGTCGTTCTTCACAGGCCTTGCTGTTCTTCAGTGCGTTCTGTTTAGTGCGTTCTGACCAGCCGACCGTTTTGAAACCATGTTACCTGTACGTACTCGTCGTCGAGCTTGTGCATTGTATGTGTTTGGTGCTGTAGTTTATTCTTCAGCCCAAGACCAGTCCATGAACAGGGCGAGGAGGAGTTCATGGACCAAGAATTGGTTGCTCCAGCGTGACCAGTTCTGTCACATGCCATTGCTCCGTGAGATCCGTGAGAATAATCCTGAGGATTTCAGGAACTTTCTCCGGATGACGGACCCCGTTTTTGACCGTTTGGTGGCTTTGCTGACCCCCTATATCAGCAGGCAGGATACCTGCATGAGG
Source organism: Lithobates septentrionalis (assembly GCA_037952835.1). NCBI lineage: Eukaryota > Metazoa > Chordata > Amphibia > Anura > Ranidae > Lithobates > Lithobates septentrionalis. The sequence continues at coordinate 5,868,121 of JBBDGP010000149.1, forward strand.
CAAGCCATCACTCCGGAGCAGAGGCTGGTCGCTACCTTGCGGTATTTGGCCACAGGGAGAAGCCTGCAGGACCTTAAGTTCTCGACAGGCATCTCCCCCCAGGCTCTGGGGATCATTATCCCAGAGACCTGTTCTGCCATCATCCAGGTCCTGCAGAAGGACTATATTAAGGTAAGATATTTTGCTTTTATTAGCATCACATGTTCTTTTATGTAATCTTTGATAATGTAATGTATTTCTTGCTTCAAACACTACTTACCATCATTGCAATATAGTGTGAATGTCCCCTTTTTATCCTCACACATGCTGGATTTTTTTCCTGTTATTTTTTGTCATGCATGTATATTTTCCTTCAATAACCTCCCCAGCATGCAGTGATGGGAACATATCCACCTAGTCTACTCATTTTGAATGTATTTTGTTTGAGTGTATTTAGTGTGCTTATAATTAGCAATTAGCTAGATTTCCCAACCCCCCCCCCCCCTCATAAAAATTTGCTTGAATGTTCTGTGGTGTTGATTTGTCTAAAGCAAATATATGTTGCACTTTGCAAAATGCATGTGCACTCTACAAGTGCATTTGTTCCAGTGCTTTAGTAAATGAGCAGAAGCTCTGCTGATTTCCATCATCAAATCATATGCAAGCCTCAAAGTGTTTTCATTAATTGCCCTTGCATGTGATTGTGTACTCCTTACAACATGAATGCCTTTTTACATTACCTCATTTACTGTAAGCTGGTTAGCAACTGCAACTGCAGAGTACGACAACTGCAGTCTTGTAGCCTTTTTAGTCCCTAAATTCCTGCGTGTCCTAAAAGTAATCTATTTTACGGATTTCACAACCCCCTAAAATGTAATCAATGTTCCATCAGAGGGGGTGAGCAATCTGATAAGTGTGCCTTTCCATATTAGTTTTTCCTGAAGAATTAAATTATTTAATGTTATACTGATGCTGGGGAATAATGTTTTGAATTGTCTAATTTTATTGCAATGTTAGCTTCCAAATTAATTGATTTTGGTTTTCTTGTTTGATTCCCCAGTTTCCTTCAACGCCACAGGAATGGCAGACTGTGGCATCCCATTTTGCCAGCCGTTGGGACTTTCCCAATTGTGGAGGGGCTATAGATGGGAAACATGTCCACATTGTGCCACCACCCCATTCGGGGTCATACTATTTCAATTATAAAGGGTTCCACAGTATTGTTTTAATGGCGGTGGTGTCTGCACACTATGAATTTTTATATGTGGACGTGGGGAAGAATGGCCGGATGTCGGATGGAGGAGTATTTGCCCAGACGGAGTTCTGCCAGCGTCTCCAGAGTGGTGGCCTGGGATTGCCACCCGATGCGGATAATGTGGAAGGACTCCCCTTTGTCTTCATTGCCAATGAAGCCTTCGCTCTGAGCAAGCACCTGATGAGGCCATTCCCCCAAAGAACCCTCACCCCGGAGAGGAGGGTTTTTAATTTCCGGCTGGCCAGAGCTAGAAGAGTGGTTGAGAATGCGTTTGGAATTCTGGCCAGCCGGTTCCGCCTGTTTCAAACAGCCATTAATTTGGCGGAATACAAACTTAATTTTATCATTTTATCGTGCTGCATTCTGCACAACTTTTTAAACAAACATTCTCAGAATTATATAGGCACAGTTGGGCCTGAGGCCGGACTTATAGATGACAACCTTACGGGCCTGGATAATGTCCGTACTGGCTTGGCCCCCCAAAGTGCCCGTCAAGTTAGACAGCAATATGTTAATTATTTTATGGGTAGGGGGGCCATTGCAATGGGCCATGATATTTAATTTTTTAAAATAAAAAATATATGGATGAAATCTTGAATTATATTTCTTGCTTGCCTTTCTTTTGGGCTTTCTCCTAGGTTATGGTCGAGCAGTTGTAGTGCCAACTGTATTTTCATTTTAAATGTCTAAATAAAAGCTCCATTGCCACTGTAAACAACTTTTTGACAATTATAACCAAACTGATACTGAGCATTGAAATAACAAACCACACATTTATTTAATTCCTATAAGGAGATGTTTTTATTAATGTTTGTTATGCATTCAGTTCTGCATTTAGTATAAAATGTTCATAGACAAAAATATAATGATATCTTGATAATTTCGAAAAATATAATTATATTTAAATATTTATACATAATCCACAAAAAAATATTTTTGGCTTTTTGATTTTCGCAAACAGGCTTTTTTTTTGTTTTTGTTTTTGAAATCAAGTTTTTTACTTTTTTGCGTTTTTTAAAATCAAGTTTTTTATTTTTTCTTTTTTTTTTTTTTGCAAATAAAGTTTTTTTTTTATTTTGGTTTTAAAATCAATTTTTTTTTATTTTTTTTTTAAATCCAGTTTATTTATTTATTTTGTTTTTGAGAAAATCAATTTTTTTATTTTTTTGGTTTGAAAATCAATTTTTGTTTTTTTTTGTTTTTTAAAATTTTTTTTTTTTTTTTTGTGTTTTAAAATCAATTTTTTATTTTTATTTTTATTTAAAATCTTTTTTTTTTTTGGTTGTTGTTTTTTTGAAAATCAAGTTTTATTTTTTTTTTAGTTTTAAAATCAATTTTTTTTTTTTTTTGGGTTTTAAAATCTTTTTTTTTTTTTTTTTTGGTTGTTGTTTTTTTGAAAATCAAGTTTTATTTTTTTTTTTAGTTTTAAAATCAATTTTTTTTTTTTTTGGGTTTTAAAATCAATTTTTTTTTTTTTTGGGTTTTAAAATCTTTTTTTTTTTTTTTGGTTGTTGTTTTTTGGAAAATCAAGTTTTATTTTTTTGTGGATTTTGAATGTATTTTTGAGAAACAGCCCTCCTTTTTAAAATTAGGTTAAACAGCCATTTATGTTCAGCCAAAAAAATAAAGATAAGGCCCAGAATGGGGTCAGCAAAACAGGAAATGAAGGACATGATCGATGTTTTGGGGTTTCAAAAAGGGCATTTATATTCGGCCCAAAACATCAATCATGTCCTTCATTTCCTGCTGCATACAATCCAGCCGATTCCGCATTTCATCCATGTCCTTATTCCAGGCCATTATTTGACCAATTAGCCGTTGGGCACTTTCAGAAGTGAAATAGTCACTTTGTGTACCTAAAGTGGAATGAAACCAAAAAATGTATTTAGAAATATGCACACATACATAGTTTACCTTACCATAATAAAGCTGTTGTCTCAGACACTGACCTGGTGGGGTGCCCATGTAGCATAATTCCTCCACATCCTCGGGGGTGGCACTGTTGCTTGAATCAAGCACAACCAGATCCCCTAAAATAGAGTAGACAAATTACATTAAACAAAAGGCAGCCATGCATAGATTACCGTAAGCTGGTGTGTCAGACACTCACCTGGTGGGGTGCCCATGTCGCCCACCTCTCCTTCCTCCACATCCTCAGTGGGGCTTGGGCTGATTTCCCAATCATGTTTGGCTTGGGGTGGACTGTCTTCTTTTTGGCTGAGTGATTTTTCCCCTATGTGAAACAAAAAATTATTAATCTACTTAGCACACAGATATTTTAGTACATAGTCATTTTCTAACATTTGTAGTCAAGTGGTTTGTGTAGAGTTCCTATTTTACCTCAATATTTAAAATTCTAAAGACATATCGGATAGATAGATATCTAGATATCAATATCTAAAAATAAAGTTAATAATCTTTTGATCTCTCTCTCTCTCTCTATATCTGGAACAAAATCTATAAATATCTAACTAAATGTAAATAAAAAAAGATAACTTAAAATATTCCAAAAGAATGTTCTACATTTCTATATCTATCTATCTATATATCTATATCTATATTTTTTTTTTTAGATATATATATAAAATATATATATATAAAAATATAGATATATATATATATCTAAAAAATATATATATATATATATATATATATATATATATATATATATATAAATATATATATATATATATATATATATATATATATATATATATATATATATATATATATATATATATATATATATTTTATATATATATATATTTTATATATATATATATTTTATATATATATATATTTAGATAGATCTATCTATAGATATGTAACGAGGTTTTGTAAAAGATCGTTTGAAACGATGAAGGAAGGAAAAGCACATGGAGCAGTATACAAGGTAATAAACACAAGAGAAAAACACGACAAGTACTTACTTTTTTTAAGCACTTTCCGGATCCGTCTATATTGATCCGGCTCCCTGAGTTTCAGGTCAGACCATCTTTTGCGAAGTTGATCTCGGGAGCGCTGTACCCCAAAAGAAGCCTGCAAAGTGTCCACGACCTTCGCCATTATTTTGGCCTTGCGCAAATTTGGCCGTGCGTACGGCCCATACTTCCCATCATAGTCGTCTTTGTGAAGAATGGCCACCATCTCCACCATTTCTTTAAAACTCATATTGGAGGCCTTAAATCTAGGCCTCACAGATTTTGTGGACGTTCCAGCCTCCGGGCTTTTTCCACTACTTGAGGACATGTCAGGTGTCTCCGCCATTATTTACCCCACTACGCGCCGTAACTAAAAATGGGCGGAGAACATGAGTTAAAATTGAACGTCAGGGGCGGGCGACGCAGGCGGAGTTTCACACATGCGTAGTGTATAAAGAGGGGCCTTGCGCACGTGTCGTACGTACGTTCTGTGCGTCGAATTAAGGGGCGGAGAACATGAGTTAATTTCGAACGTCAGGGGCAGGCGACGCAGGCGGAGTTTCACACATGCGTAGTGTATAAAGAGGGGCCTTGCGCACGTGTCGTACGTACGTTCTGTGCGTAGGTGATAGTGGACCAGGACGTTACAAAACGAAGGTAATTTTATTTTTTTTTTTCTTTGTTTTTTTTGGGGGGGTTTTATGGTCATGACTTTGTAGCAAGTGGCCTATATGGCTTGATAGATTGATGAGGCCTACATAGGGAGAAGATGATGAGGGGTTAGCAGAAACCTATAATATAAGTGTTTTTGGTCTTGTGACTTTCTCTTTTCCAGATATAATGAATCCCCTATTTAAGGATCCAGAGTTCCTTACAGCTTTTATTTTGAAATATCGAGAGATGAGGAATTTGTGGGAGGTGAAACACCCTCAGTATTATGCCAAGCATGTGAGGAAGTCAACGCTGGAGAGACTTCTGTCCTTTGTCCAGGCGACCATCCCGGGAGCAACAATGGAGACAGTGCTCAAGAAAATTGGGGTCTTGAGGAACATGTATAAGAGGGAGCATAGGAAGATCCAGGAATCAAAGAGATCAGGAGCATCAGCAGATGATGTTTATGTACCCAGGCTGTGGTACTACAATCAACTCCGTTTTCTTGATGACCAGAATGAAGCCAGGGCATCACTTTCAACCCTTCCCTCCACCCTTCCCTCCACCCTTCCCTCCACCCCAGCAGAGGCTGATGAGGAGCAAGCTGGGTCTTCCATCCTGGATGAACCGGATATGACCATCTGGAGTCAGGTAAATTATTTTAAAAAATATTTACTGTACTAATATTAATGATGTTAACTGGATGTTATAATTGTCTAAAATAATTTTGCACTCAAAATTGTGTATACATATCAAATGACAGTAGTGGCTAAATATGTTTGGCACCTGCTTGAAATAATTAGGGTGTCTCATTAGACTCTTTTATTAAAGAGATGTATTCACATTGAATTTGCTAGTCATGAGAAGCAAACTGTGTGTCATTGATGAACCCAAAAAAAGAAACTAAAACTATTGTCCTTTTTTTATACACAGGATGAGTCCATCCAGGAGGAATGTGGGGAAAGTGGCAGGCAGGAGGAGACCGGGCCCATGGACAGCCTGGAGGAGGCCGGATTCACCATCATCCTGGAGGAGGCTGGGCCCAGTGTCAGGCAGGAGGTGGCTGCTCCCAGTGAGGTGGCTGGGCCAAGTGAGGTGGCTGGGCCCAGTAGGAGCCTGACCCAATCCCAAGTGCCTCCCCTCCACCTTCCCAAAAAAAGGGCCAGGAAGGGGATGGTCACACAGGACGCATCCCTGCGCCTCATGCAAGAGGCCACCCGTTTTTTAACGAGCCCCCCCGAAGCGGAAGAATCCTATGGCTGCTACTTAGCCAGCAGGCTTCTTCAGATGGATTGGGAGCAGCGCCTCATTTGTGAGCGACTATTTGGGGAAACAATCCATAAGGGGCTGCAGGGCACGCTAACACAAAACACCCAACTACATGAGGCAGCCCCCCCTCCTCCTCCTCCTCCTCCTCCTCCTCCTGCCACAACTGAAACACCAGAGCCACAGCCTCAAAAGAAGGCTACAGGGAAGGCTGCAGGGAAGGCTGCAGGGCAGCGTGGAGGAAAGGCTGCAGGGAAGAGAAGAAAGTGATGACCTGGGTTCAGTCTGGTCTGACAGAAGACGCAGGCTGTTGTAGGACCACAGTCTGGGGACATCTAGATCATCTGCTGGTGCTGTTGATCTCTGGGATTCTTGGACCAGATTGTGCTCCCTCTTATATGGACTCCGAAAGATCCCAATTTTCTTGTACACCGACTTTTTCCAGCGTTGACTTCCTCTTTATTTTATTTTGACCATGAATAAATGGATCTTTTTTGAGTTTAGCAAAAGACTTTATGTGTTTTCTTTTAAATCATTGATTTTACACACAATGTTAAATTAACAAGGGACAACAATCTCATTGAGTTTGAAAAAAACACACCAAAAATACATTACTAATGTTAATAATGTTCAAGTGGTAAGTCTTGAAACTAAAAAAATCTACATAACCAAAAACGGTGCTTTGGGTTCACTTTATATAAAAACTAAAAAATAATCACTCGAAAAAAAAAATAGAATAATGGGTTCTTTGTGGTAACTTTACAAACCTAAAAAAAAAAATATAAAGGGAAAAAGTATTATTAGTATGGAAACATTGTTTTTAAAAAGCATACTATATCATTCATGAGATCAAAGAGAAAAAGAATCCAGAAATCAGTTTGGGAGAACTCTGATTATAAACAGCAAAACACCTTCGTTCTTTAGAACATTCGTAAAGAAGAAATAAAATGCGCTGCATTCAACGATCACAGATTTTACAGCGTGATGAATGTGCTACCTACAATACGAACACTAGTTTTACTAGACCGAGTGCTTCCGTTTAGTGTTTGCTTATGAGCATGCGTCGTTTTTTTGTCCGTAGGACTAGCATACAGACGAGCGGACTTCGGGGTCCGTCGTAGTTACGACGTAAAGATTTGAAGCATGTTTCAAATCTAAAGTACGTCGGATTTGAGGCTAAAAAAGTACGTTGAAAGTCCGGAGAAGCCCACACACGATCGGATTACCAGCCAGCTTTAGTCCGTCAGCGTCCGTTGGACTTTTGTAGACGAAAAGTCCGACCGTGTGTACGCGGCATAAGTGTTCTCTTAAAGCGGGGGTCCACCTATCTATCGTTTTTTTTTTTGGAGTTCATTCACAAACTTTTCTTCTCATGATTATCTACTCACATGTTCTGTGTAATAAGTCCGCCTGTGTCCGATTTCGTTGTAAAGAATAACTTATAAAATTCACTGAAGGCGGTTTCCATCTTCATTGTGGGCATTTGAAGCCCACAAGCATGTATTTCCTGGATGCAGTGAATGCTGGGAGCAGAGATGTTGTGATGACGCTGTTGCACAATGCATGCTGGGAAGCCTGAGACTAGCTCCCTGGGACTGTGGGAGGTCTGGGAGAGGCTAGAAACATGCCTACTCCCATGGGAGGAAAACCAGGAAGTGCAAAGAAGATTAGAAAAAAAAAGGTAATTACGGCGATTTAAATTTTTTTTACACAGCATGTCAGCATCTAGGCAAGGAAGAGAATGCATAGAGATAATGTTCAAAATTTGGGTGAAACCCCGCTTTAAGTATGCATATTCAAGGGGTGTGAGTGTAATGATCCATGGTTCTGTTGATTTTCAAGAATTTGATGTCTGTACAGATGATGAGGGAAGATATGTCTTTTTGCATTGTAGAGTTGGAAAGTTGAACTGTATACTGGCATGTGTGTACGTGCCCCTGCCGTTTACGGCAGCGGTACTACGGTTACTGCTGACTTACCTAGAGAGCCGCCCGGATCTGCCATTGCTGATAGTGGGGGACTTTAACTGCTGGCTGAGTCCTTCCGTGGACAGACACCCCAGTTCGGGGGTCTCTGTCACACCGAGCGACTCTCCATTGCTTAGATTGCTTAATGAGGTTGGCTGGATGGCTATATGGAGACAAAGGAACTCGAGAGAAAGACAATTTTCCTGTCTCTCCAAGACTCATGGGACGTTGTCTAGAATTGATTTGGCTGTGGGCAACCTCGCCATGCTCCCATCCATCTCAGAAGTGCTGTATAAGCCCCGTAGTGTCTCAGATCACTCACACTTAGTGATTAGCCTGATTATATCCCCGAAATCTGAGCTCCCTAGAGCCCCATGGAAATGTAATGCCTTTTGGCTAAAATAATTTCTAACTCACAATGAGATGGAGCGGAGCATGAGAGAATTTCTGAACACCCGGGAATTTTTGCAGTCCCCGATGGAACAGTGGGACGCTTTTAAGGCCTATATGAGGGGTCTGCTCATTTCAGAAATAGGCAAGGTAAAGAAGAATTCATCAGAGCATAGGGAGAAACTTAAAAGGCAGGTGGTGGCTCTGGAGGAGACCTATATACATACCCCGACGGACTCCGCCAGGGAGGCATGGCAGTCGGCTCAATCTGCTTATGAGCGGCTGGTATCCTCTACGGCGGAGAAAAAGCTATTCTTCTCCAGGTTGGCATTTTACGAGGAGGGAGAAAGTACTGGGCGTCTTCTGGCCAAGATAGCTAATTCTCAACTGCGCTCCCCCGTAATTGGAGCTATTAAAACATCTGAGGATAGGTTAGTGAGTTCCATTGACCTTATACTGCTGGAACTGGCCAAATTCTATGAGAACCTGTATCTTCCAACGGGGCAATACACCCCTGAGGAACTGGCAGAATATTTTCAGGGCATTGACTTCCCACAACTCACAAATGGCCAAATAGAGGCTCTAAATGCTCCCCTCACTTTAGAAGAACTGCAGACGGCACTAGCGGCGTTCCCCAACTGTAAGGCCCCCGGGGCAGACGGGATACCCATAGAGGTCTGTAAGCAATACGCTGAAATAATTCTACCTAAGCTACTAATGGTTTTTAACACTGCCAGGGAAAAAAGAGGTTTGCCCCTTTCTATGACCACAGCTAACATAGTACTCATACTGAAGCCCGGAAAGGACCCGACAGACCTTGGTTCATATAGACCCATATCTCTTTTGTAGAGTGATATTAAGCTTTTAGCTAAGGTCCTCACGATGAGGTTGAATGCGGCCATTACGGGCATTATTCACCCTGATCAGGCTGGGTTCATGCCTAACAAGTCTACGACAGTAAACTTGATACGGCTTTACCTAAATATGCAATCCACGGTGGATAATGTGGGACAGAGGGCTTTGCTCTCACTGGACGCTATGAAGGCTTTTGATAGTGTTGAGTATCACAACCCGCAAGCAGCTATCCGGGTGTCTGGGGCTATGTCACACACCTTCAATTTGGGGAGAGGCACGAGACAGGGGTGTCCTCTGTCACCCCTGCTTTTGGCACTAGCCATAGAACCCCTAGCAATTAAAGTAAGAGCCAACTCAGATATTGTTGGATTTCGCTACGGAGACAAGCAGGAGAAATTGATGCTATATGCTGATGATACCATGATCCTGCTTGGAGACGTAGACAAATCTCTCACAGAAGCTATGTCCACCATAGTGGAGTTTGGCAGATATTCGGGACTTCAGATTAACTGGACCAAATCCTCTCTGATGCTTATTGATGAAGGGAGAACTCCTCCCAATACTAGTACGGTACCTTTGACTATCTCGTTCAGATACTTAGGTATCCAGGTGACCCCTGGGATCAGAGACTACGGTAGATTAAATATATCCCCATTGCTACAAAACTCTGATGCTTATTGATGAAGGGGGAACTCCTCCCAATACTAGTACGGTACCTTTGACTATCTCGTTCAGATACTTAGGTATCCAGGTGACGCCTGGGATCAGAGACTACGGTAGATTAAATATATCTCCATTGCTACAAAAGTTTAGAGAACGGATTAAAACATGGAATTCACTCTGTTTGTCGGTAACAAGCAGGGTGAACTTGATTAAAATGATTCTTATGCCTCAATGGCTATATATACTTCATAATGCACCCATGGTAGTGACCTTAAAGTGGGGTTCCACCCAAAAAAACAAAAATACCTGAAAAATTCTAAAAAACAAAAAAACATTTGGATATTTTTTTTTCCTTACCTCTAAATGCCTGTTGCTAGGTGGTCCCTCGTAGTCTGCCTCTTCCTTTGCCTGGGCTGGTGACATCACTTCCCCCTCGGCACAGGAAGGGCTCGGCTCTGCTCCCTCCCTCCTGTCAATCATCTGGGACCCATTACAGGTCCCAGGTGATTGAGCGGCCAATCACGGCGCGGCGCCGCTCGTGCATGCGCAGTGGGTGCCAGGCTGTGAAGCGGAGGGGGGGACGAGCTGGGCTTCGATCCCCCGCATTGCTGGACCCAGGGACAGGTAAGTGTCCAATTAAAAGTCAGCAGCTGCAGTATTTGTAGCTGCTGACTTTTATTTATTTATTTTTTTTTAATGGACCCCCTGGGTAGAACTCCTCTTTAAAGCATTTAGAATTATCAATTCCCTATTTCGATTGCTTATATGGAAAGGTCGTTCACCAAAGATTAAACTCAAACATCTCCAGCGCCCTAAGGATGAAGGAGGGCTTGCCCTACCTAATCCCTGGCTCTATTATATAGCTGCGCAGCTCCAGCAATTAATAGGTACAATGCACACTGACACAGAGAAGGAGAGAACTATATGTAGTTCCTCAGAACTGGTAATGTTGCACACAGTAAAAAGAGACTCGGTCCCGACAGCCCTGGAGGCGTTGGACTTTGGCAAATCGAATAAGCAGTACCCGACTTATGACCTAATCCAAAAAATCTGGACCAAGACTAAATATATACAGGGAGTGACAGGTTACACGGACTACAGCCCAATATGGTTCAATGATACGTACCCAGAATTAGCCAAGATACAGCATGGGGCGATATGGAGGAGGTATGGGGTGTTCTATATTAGACAGATTTTCCAAAACGGGAAAATGCATACATTTGAGGTTCTGCAGAGGCTTTTTGGGTTACCACACTTCATGCGATTTTACTACATAAACTATAACATACTAAAACATGCTGTGATGGCCCAGAGTAAATCCTCGGATTGGATCTCTCCACCAACACCCTTGTTTAATTTGATTGCAGGGGCCAACAATACTAAGGTATTTATATCACAGTGTTACAGTATGTTACTACAAAACTTTTTGAATAAGCACCCTTTAGGAATGCTGGCCAAGTGGGAGAGGGATGTTGGCCTGATTGATGGAGATTTAGTGGGAAGAAGTGGTGCAGGCAGTGCCCACATGCTCTCTAAATGTTTCGCAAAGATTGACACAACTGTATATTATATTACGAGTATACTATACCCCTCATAGATTGTATGCTATGGGTCTTCGACTCACTCCACTCTGTATCAGATGCAAAAGGGAACACGGGGACCTGATCCACCTACTGTGGAGGTGCCCAAAGCTTCAATCCTACTGGAAGGGGGTGGTGGACACCGTTAGCAGGGTATTTCAGGTTACGTTACCCACAGATCCAAAACACTGTTTGCTTAATGTGATAGATGAGTTGGGGTGGGAGGAAAGCACTAAAGTGGCAGTTACTAGAGCTATATTCATGGCACGTAAGCTAATAATGACATATTGGATTTCAGAAGAGCCTCCTGCTCTTAAAGAATGGATTAATGTTGTGGGGGAAATGCTACGGAAGGAAAAAGTAATTTACTAACACAGAGGCTGCCCACAGAAGTTTGAGAAACTTTGGGGACCATGGCTGAATGTACAGACCCTCCCAGAACAAGCCACCCCCCTCCATTAGTACAGACCCCCAGGACAAACCACCCCCCTCCATTAGTACAGACCCCCACAACAAACCACCTGCCCCCTTCCATTAGTACAGACTCCCCCCAGACAAACCACCCCCCTACATTAGTACAGACCCCTCAGGAACAAACCACCCCCCCTCCATTAGTAGAGACCCCCCAGGACAAACCACCCCCCTCCATTAGTACTGACCCCTCCAGGACAAACTACCCCCCCTCCATTAGTACAGACCCCCCAGGACAAACCACCCCCCCTCCATTAGTTTAGACACCCCAGGACAAATCTCCCCCCCTACATTAGTATAGACTCCCTAGGACAAACCACCCCCCTACATTAGTACAGACCCCCAAGGACAAATCACCCCCCCTACATTAGTTTAGACCCCCCATTACAAATCACCCCCCTACATTAGTATAGACCCCCCAGGACAAACCACCCCCCCTACATTAGTACAGACCCCCCAGGACAAATCACCCCCCCTACATTAGTTTAGACCCTCCAGGACAAATCACCCCCCTACATTAGTATAGACCCCCCAGCACAAACCACCCCCCCTACATTAGTACAGACCCCCCAGGACAAATCACCTCCCCCATACATTAGTTTAGACCCCCAGGACAAACCACCCCCCTACATTACTATAGACCCCCTCACCCCCCTCCATTAGGCTAATTAAAAACACCCGGGTGGCAGCTGGAGAGGAGAGGACAGTGTGCAGCCGAGCCGCCCGGGTGGAGAACAGAGTGTGTCAGGCTTGGGCAGCAGGTTACACACAGGAGGAGAACTGGAACATGTCGGGCTTGGGCCGCCCCCCCATGACATCACTGCATGGCCGAGACTGGTCTCTCTCTGCACACAGAGACAGCTGCTCCGGTCTCCAGTTGTTTCGCTCTCCTCCTCTGACAGGAGGAGGTAGGGGGGATGGGCTTCGGCACTCGGCAGAAAACACAGCGGCGGAGGTGGCGGTGACCAGCGGAGAGAGCTGCCTACGTACAAGGAGAGGAAGAGGAGGGAGGGGAGCACTCTGGCTGCCCGGGTGGCAGCTGGAGAGGAGAGGACAGTGTGCAGCCGAGCCGCCCGGGTGGAGAACAGGAGGAGGGAGGGGAGCACTCTGGCTGCTCGGGTGGCAGCTGGAGAGGAGAGGACAGTGTGCAGCTGAGCCACCCGGGTGGAGAACAGAGTGTGTCAGGCTTGGGCAGCAGACGGGAGTTACACACAGGAGGAGAACTGGAACATGTCGGGCTTGGGCCGCCCCCTCGTGACATCACTGCATGGCTGAGGCTGGTCTCTCTCTGCACACAGAGACAGCCGCTCCGGTCTCAAGTTGTTTCGCTCTCCTCCTCTGACAGGAGGAGGTAGGGGGGATGGGCTTCGGCACTCGGCAGAAAACACAGCGGCGGAGGTGGCGGTGACGACCGGAGAGAGACGCCTACGTACAAGGAGAGGAGGAGGAGAAGAGGAGGAGGAGGGAGGGGAGCACTCTGGTGCTTTAGCACCCCTACCTCTGTGGCGCCCGGGTGCACTGCACCCCGAGCACCCGCCTGGGATCAGCCCTGAACTTTTTAATTCCTGCAGTATTTGATCCCGTTTACTAGGGCTATTTAGGCCCCTGACATTATATGTCTCTATCTTCAAGGGCACCATTTCTTAACTAAGTGGAGGATACACACCCATACACTTTTAGTATGAGACGGAAATAAAAGGCTTCTAATTTTCTAGAGATGATCAATTCAACTCATAACAAAACAATACAACACCCTCTAATCTATCCCCAGTAGAGTTCCTCTTGTCAACCCCCCTCCCGCCTCCCTACCTCCCCTCCATTGACTATCAATGTTATGGCCTACCCGGCTATTGCCCAGTTTATAGGTGCCTAGCCAGGCAGGGCATCCCTTGGGGGTTTCCATATGCCTGCGTGGGCCCCCTGATCTTATCCTAAATTCAGGAATGGCTCTGGGGGAACAGACAGGCATCGCCAGAACCCCATGCATCCCCGAGCGAGTCTTCTACCTTACTGGGCCATTATTCCCTTAACCCTTCCTACGCTGTTTGTTTATTTAGTCCCATTGTATTCTGTTTGTTGGACTCTAAGCTTTTTTCCATTGCTGTTCTCTTAATTTCCCCCACTCTGGGTTTTTTTCCCCCAATTCTCTATGTTAATGCATGGCAAATCTAATTTGCTACAGAAATTTTTCAAGTCTTCTGGGAATCGCAATGTGGCTGATACCCCTTGATTTTCAGCCACCAGACATGCTGGGAAACCCCATATATAAGTGATATTTTTTTCCTGTAGCTGATTTATCAGGGGTTTTTAAGATCTCGTTCGGGACAAGGTCTCTTGTGACAGATCCGTGAAGATAAGTATCTTGATTCCAATAAATTTGATCGGTGCAGCACTTTGCATGCCATATGAGACTTGTTGTTTTATTTCATAGTGATTAAATCTCACTATTACATCTCTTATAGTATCTGTTAATGATGTAGTTGTTTTTCAAAGAGTATAGGGGATGTTATTTCTTTGTTCAGTGTTTTATTGAACACCTCACAGACCGTTTTTCAAGATAACTGTTTTTCACAGTCTCAGGTAGGCCGCGGATCCTTAAATTATTCAGTCTACTACAAATTTCCTGATCCTATTCCTCATTTCCAGCCAGTCCAATTCAGCCCTCGCCTGCAGGTCCAAAATCGCTTTTTTTTGTTCATCTGAATGTGCTTCGGATTCTTCAACCCTTTGTAGTACATTCTGTATGTCCATTCTAGTGACGTTCAATTCTCCTTTGATCATACACTCTAAATGGGACATCATCTCAGCCCTATCCTGCTTTGTAGGGAGGGCCTGTGAACTATCCTCATCCTTTTCTCCTGCCACCTTTTGTTGTTGTTGTTGATCCTTCTGTTGGCTTACTTCTTCCCCAGACCCAGTAATTTGACTTTCTGGGGAGGAGATTATTGCCTCTGCGCTTTCTGCTACACTTTCAACTACTTGTTCTGTTCTTTGATCCACTTTATCCTGTACCATATACGTTTTTATAGAGTTACAGTTCAGGCTAACTGCTTGGTTAGTTTTTACCACCTTTATCCCCATATTTTCTTTTCCCAAGTTGTTGTTCCTTCTATACATTCACCGTCTCAAAAATAGACTTATCAAATCTTATATATAAAGTAATATATGGGAGGTATATGGGGATCTGCAAGTCAATATGTTAATAGTAAATAACAGAGATAAAGGTGCTGATAAAGAGTAACTTATGTTTACTATTCAGCCTTATCTTTCAGATTGTTCTTGAAAATGCTTTCAGTTCAAACACACCTTCAACCCCACAGTTCACAGTGTATTCAGTAATCTGATTAATAGGTTACTGCGGCACGATGAAAAAGCAGATATATGAATCTTGTGTAGACTTAAGCCTAGAACAGTATATCCCTTCAGTGAATATTATAAAAAGCAGGTACAGACTATCCACGGGGCATTTTTTACCAGCAGAGCATAGCATAGCCAAATAGAGCAAAAGAAAGCGATAGCTGCAGTAACTATTATGCCGCGTACACACGAGTGGACTTTCCGGCAGAAAAGGTCCGACGGAACGACTCCGTCTTGTAGTGATCGGGTATATTAATGAATATTGGGTGTATAGATAATTAATATTTAGGTATTATTATAATGATGATGATGTAAGTACTCTTCCGCAGCAACCCAATTCTTCCAGAGAGATGCACTTTATTGACTTCCAACACAGAACAAAGTCCAAAGTCCACAGATGACAAAGAAATCCGACAGAGTATATCTAATTCAGAAACCCATCTCCTAGGTCTGTGTCTTCCCAGCCATACACAGACAAGCCTCACCTCATACACAGACAAGCCTCACTTCCCCCGACAAGTCTCACTTAAAAACTAAAAACAGCTTGAATGTCCTCTAAGAAATACTAGTCCACTAAGAGAGAGTTTCTGCTAGGTCAACCCAAAACACTCCTTGATCCCATTGTTACCCCCTCAAGTCTAATTACCATCAATAAATACTTCTTCTATGGTCCTTTAAACAATGTACCCTTTGAAATGTTCAATTAGACTTGCATAAGATTAACACATCAAAGAGTCTTCAGCTGTTAAAATTCAGTTGGACAAAACAACCATTCTGTCATTGTCATTCTAGCCTGGTCAACATTGACTGCATGTGTACATACACACAACAATGTCCCACATAAATCGGTGAACATTACAACATATTACAACATATACCCCCACTTGGGTCGGTTCTAACTACTAGAACTGACCCATAAATCAAACAACAAAAAATATCATTATGATTTAAGGTACTGGATGCTTTACAATGGCTCATATAAAATATGAAGTTGAAACTGGTTACATCTCTCTTCGCCAGCCTCTAAAACATCCCCATGAAACAGTTATTAGATAATATAACTTTTAGACCATGACTGGAAAAGGATTTGGTAAACGTCAGTGGCCCATATAGCTGTTAGGCCTTATTATATCGCATCAAGATCTTGAATATTGCGCAAAGGCGAGCTGATGTCACAGTCCATCCTTCGGTTTGACTTCATCACATCTCTCACCATCTCACTGAAAGTAAACTTGGTATGCTCTGGGAACTCCAATCCACATAAGTCCAGGATTTTTTTCCATCTCCAGGCTCAAGCTTTCCATTTTTAAAGATACTTTTACGCAAACACTCTACTTTCATCTTTACAGTAAGAAGAACTATCAATGTACCAGCACTCACTTTCAAGGTCAAAAGGTTTGGACACGGCAGTAAAAACTGTGCTTCAAACTATTTTCTTGCGCTTGACATTCATGAGTCCATCTTGCAAGCATTTTACAATTCACATCTAGTTCTTTGCATTTCCACAATTTGAACAAAGATGACCAGGTTGTGTACCTGTCAAGTACCAGAATTTGTTGATTGCCAGCCACAATTTGCTTTTGTAATTTGCTGTAGGCCGACCCCTCAATGCCTTCAATAGAGCAGTTACTTGGATCATTCAGTTCATAATTTCACTTGAATGGTATACCAACATATACATATACCCCCACACGATGGTTCAGATAGAATCAGCTTGACATCAGTGTTTATCAGATCTTCTATCCAGACAAAGCGGCAGTGGAAATTCTTGCCAGTATCTTCACCATGAAAGGTAGAAACTTCTTTTTCATCCATATATGTCATAGCCTTTAGCATATTATAAACAACTGAATCAACAAAGTTTCAAATCATGACTAGAGTGATGAATTTCACTCACCCCTCTTATAAATTTAGGAAAACCACCCAACATACTAAAATTTAAGCTATGCCAAGCCATTGTGCAGCATCTCACCTTAGATGTCAAATATATTGATCAATACGCATTATGTAATATGTACAGATGTTATGAAAATTATTTTAGGTTAAAATGCCTCTCTTTGGTTTTAAGATAAAGTTCAAGAAATAAAACAAACAAAAATAAAAAATGAAAAGCAAAATATATCAGGAAAAGGGAGAAAAATTAAAAATTAGGGCGTTGAAGAAAAAAGAAAAAAAGGTCCATTGCTTGATGAATTTCGAGAGAGTCCATGAATACTTTATAATTCCATGTAGTCTATTCAGCATTTCTTCCACAATTCTCCCCCACTAGCCAGCAATTTCAGACTTTGCTTCTGCTATTCACCGTCATTTAAATGTCAATATCTGAAAGACAAAAAACTCTCCAACAAAACTAATTAGCAAGGTCCTTAAACATTGTTTGAAGTTAAAACAAAACACTATTTACACGTTTACAGGTTGAAGCTAATTCACCCCCACTGCTAGAGAAGTGTCATCTGCATTCAAAAACAGATCTTGAGAATATACATCTTGTACATTCATGACACCCTGTACCCCCTTCAACTGCTGTAATAATTTATCACGTTCCCCTCTCATCTTATCATACTCAATTTTCAGCTGGTCATATTTCTGTTTTAACTGAGAAAACGGTATCCAAGTCTTGGACTTTTTCTTATTATTATTTTGGTCAGCTCTGTTTTTCATATTAATATCACCTATGTTTGACCCGGAGTGTCCTCTCTGGGTGTTATCATAGGATATTATCTTCTGATCTTTATGCTCAGTATTTGTCCTAAACAATGTGGCTAAATCAATTTTGACAGCCTGCTCATTTGACTTTCTCCATAAATGGTCTGCTCTCAACAATATGTCTTTTAAATCATGAGGATTTGGGGTAACTAATAAGATATTTTGTTTGATATCTTCATGCAACGCATCTAGAAACATACTCATATGTATCAAGCCCCCACGCTCAAATGCAAGATTATTACCGACCAATAATTCCATAATAGTTGCTATCCTGTGTGACAATTCATAGGGAGATTCATTTTGCATTTGTTGGATCTTTCCATGAATAGTAACATCAGAACGTACACCATACAAAACACATAATAATTCCAGTAATATGTCCCTTGTCCTCAGAGGCTGAATACAGATTTGTTTAATTCTCATCCAAAGACCACTTCCTACAGAATGTTGTATGACTCTTTCTAAGTCAGATGGGTTGAGATTGTACATATCTCTGACTTGCTGCACGTCACAAAACCATTTTAAAAATCTGTTTAAATCATGGTATGGAACCATTCCTATTTCTTTAAGAATTGCATCTAATAATTTTGGTTTTAATGGCTTCATTACAAGCTGAACTTCACCTGTATTATTATTATTGTTATAAACTGTGGTAGTCACAGTGGGTGCAGCTGGTAAGGAATTATCAGATTTAATATGAGGTTCTGTTTGCTGCAGATTGCTGAATCCAAGGTTTGATGCATATCTGCATTCCTGAGATCTCTTCTCTAATTCCATAATTCTTAATTTTAATCTCTCATTTTCCTCTGATAATTCATCACAATGTTTAGATTTCTCAAGTAAAGCTTCTCCAATCGTAACCGCATGCAATTTTAAATTTACTGTCTCTGTGTCTGATTGGTTTTGTAACCTCTCACAAACATTGTTGCTATTATCAACTGCCTTCTGTAACTGGGTAATTTCCTCAACCTTACCATTCAAAGAACTTTCCATTGTTAGACAGCAAGATAACAAGCCCTGTATAATGCAACCTTTTCTTTTACTTTCTGAAATTTTGCTATCAAAAACATTTTTCTCTAAAAATTCCTTCATCATCGTCCACGTCTGCTTACATTTTTCTGGAATTTCATAAGGACCGCCATGGCGCTTAATACATTTTAATACCCATCTGTTAACTTTATCAGAACTGACACTAGCTTCACACTGAGTAAGCATTTTGACTATATTACTAATAATTAAAAAAAAGGAAATATTTTACTCACCGCATTAGTTACTCCTTCAGCTTCCAGTTCAGGTCTTCTGGTACACGACACAGCCCTTTTTTGTTGTTTCCAGTCTCCAGAGAATAATTCTGGGGTTCCCAACTTGTTAAATTTTGTAATCCAGACTCTCTTATGTCACAACCAGACATTAGAGTCACAGCACAGCTCTTGGTTCTTCATCAGACTTCTGTCCACCTCACAGGATTGTTGTCACCACCGACTTCTGTTACTAAGTCCGAAAATGCTCTTCTGGTCACATGAACGGCACCAGTGTAGTGATGGGGTATATTAATGAATATTGGGTGTATAGATAATTAATATTTAGGTAATATTATAATGATGATGATGTAAGTACTCTTCCACAGCAACCCAATTCTTCCAGAGAGATGCACTTTATTGACTTCCAACACAGAACAAAGTCCAAAGTCCACAGATGACAAAGAAATCCGACAGAGTATATCTAATTCAGAAACCCATCTCCTAGGTCTGTGTCTTCCCAGCCATACACAGACAAGCCTCACCTCATACACAGACAAGCCTCACTTCCCCCGACAAGTCTCACTTAAAAACTAAAAACAGCTTGAATGTCCTCTAAGAAATACTAGTCCACTAAGAGAGAGTTTCTGCTAGGTCAACCCAAAACACTCCTTGATCCCATTGTTACCCCCTCAAGTCTAATTACCATCAATAAATACTTCTTCTATGGTCCTTTAAACAATGTACCCTTTGAAATGTTCAATTAGACTTGCATAAGATTAACACATCAAAGAGTCTTCAGCTGTTAAAATTCAGTTGGACAAAACAACCATTCTGTCATTGTCATTCTAGCCTGGTCAACATTGACTGCATGTGTACATACACACAACAATGTCCCACATAAATCGGTGAACATTACAACATATTACAACACGTCTGACATTCCGATTGTGTACGGGCTTCATCGGATCTTTTCTGTCGAAAAATCTGACGGACCTAGAAATAGAACATGTCAAATATTTCTGACAGACTTGATTCCTATTGAAAAAAACGTTCGTCTGTATGCTAGTCCGAATGACCAAAAACGACGCAAGGGCAGCTATTGGCTACTGGCTATTGAACCTCCTTTTCTAGTCCGGTCGTACGTCATCACGTTCGAAAGGATCGGACTTTGGTGTGATCGTATGTAGGCAAGCCCGTTTCGTCGGAACTCCGTCAGAACTCTGTTGAAAAGTCCTTCGGAGTTCAATCCAATGAGTCCACTTGTGTGTACGCGGCATTTGATATGCAAAGTAGTATATATAGAAATCTGTTCATTCGTATATAAGTGCTTATATGGAGGATGATGAAAAATAGATACTGTATGTAGGTAGCTATGCAGAGTAATGCCCCGTACACACGGTCGGACTTTGTTCGGACATTCCGACAACAAAATCCTCGGATTTTTTCAGACGGATGTTGGCTCAAACTTGTTTTGCATACACACGGTCGCACAAAGTTGTCGGAATTTCCGATCGCCAAGAACGCGGTGACGTCAAGCACGTACGACGAGACTAGAAAAGGCCAGTTCAGAACCAAGCGAGGCACCCTTTGGGCTCCTTTTGCTAATCTCATGTTAGTAAAAGTTTGGTGTGAGACGATTCGCGCTTTTTCAGACTCGTGGCTTTCAGATCGTTTTCTGCCGTTCAGTTTGTGCTTGTGGGTTTGTATTTGCTCTTCAGTGCGTGCTGTCAGTTCGTATCGGAGTTTTCTGTGCGATCTTGTCCGCTCGTTGCTGTTTTTCAGGTCGCTCTTCACAGGCCTTGCTGTTCTTCAGTGCGTTCTGTTACTTCGTTCTGAGCAGCCGACCGTTTTCTAGCCATGTTTCGTATGCGTACTCCTCCTAGAGTTCGTGCTGTGCGGGGGCTTGGTGTTGGGGTCCTGACCTTGACACAAGTCCAGTCCATGAACAGGGCAGGGAGGAGTTCATGGACCAAGAATTGGTTGCTTCAGCGTGACCAGTTCTGTCATATGCCTCTGCTCCGTGAGATCCGTGAGAATAATCCTGGTAATTTCAGGAATTTTCTCAGGATGACGGACCCCGTATTTCACCGTTTGTTGGCTTCGCTGACCCCCTATATCAGCAGGCAGGATACCTGCATGAGGCAAGCCATCACTCCGGAGCAGAGGTTGGTCGCTACCTTGCGGTATTTGGCGACAGGGAGAAGCCTGCAGGACCTCAAGTTCTCGACAGGCATCTCCCCCCAGGCTCTTCTTTGTGGACATTTACTGCTTGTGTTTGTTTTAGCTGACCCTGACAGAAATGTGTGGAGTCCAGAAAATGTCGTGATTGTGTAACCTTATACAAAGAACTGTTGGCTGTTATTTACTAAATGCAAAGACACTTTTCCCTACAAGTGCACTTGCAACTGCACTGAAACTGCACTTGTAGTGCAAAGTGGATTTGCCCTTAGGAAATTACCCCCATTTTCTCATCAAACAACAAAGGTTTTTCTGACAAACCAACATGTTTGTTGTATAACAATTTTTGTGGTGTCATTATCCAAAATCAAAATGTGCATTTTATAGAAAACAGGCCTGTGTAAAACCCACAAGAAAGACACAAATCTTGATCTTACAAAGTTCACATTTGGTAGAACTTGAAGGCAATATCAGACATGAGTATTTAGGAACTGTGTTTGATATTGCGTTCAGATGGGGTGAAATCACCCCTGCAAAAGCCAAATTTGGAAGATGCACACAAATTTCCCAATGTCAACATGTGCTATCTGCCATCACAGGGGATCAAGGGATGTGTTTTGGGGGAGAAAGCCCTTCCTCACCGTTACTTTATTATTGAGGAAGGGGTTGCACCCCCAAAACGCGTCCATTGATCTCCCGTGATGGCAGATAGCACATGTTGGCACACTGTGTGCATCCTCCAAATTTGGCTTTGGGAAAAATCACAAAAACATTTCGCACATTGTAGCAGACAAAAGAAGAAAGTGATTTTGAGGGGCTTTAAACTCGCCCCAAAACATCAATGATGTTTTTATATTTTGGAATAACATCATTGATGTTTTGCTTGATGTTTTCCAATTGTAAATTACACCCCATGATCTCCCCGATCAGGATCTGGGCACTTTCGGATGTGAAAGGATCTTCATCCACAACCTCATGATCACCTAAAAAGAAAGGAAACCCAAAATAAATTAGGTCTAAAAAAAATGCCGCCATCCATCTCTTATCTGAGCCTGTGGTCGCAGACACTCACCTGTTGTGGTGACTAGTTCCACCACGTCTTCTTCCTCCTGCTCATCTTGTGTTGGGGGGATTTTCCCTTCTTCCAGAGGGGGGGGGGCTCTGGTCTCCTCGGATGAGGGGTGTCCTCCGAGTCTTTTCTCCCCTATGTAAAACAAAAATGGTATAATTAGCACACAGATATTTGATGGCAGAACTCGAAAGATGAAACATTGCTTGGAAGTGGGGTACAATTGTCTATTTTAGCAGAGTTCCAAGATGTAGCTTTTTTAGTGTCCTTTGTCAAGCTGCAATACTTTACCTGTTTTGTACAAGCTTCACAGATGGAGACCCCCCTATAGTATACACTGGAGCACCTGTGTGGCCCCCCTAATAAAAAGGGTGTTCTGGGGTCCCACACTAGTGCTCCAGTGTCCAGATGTGAAAACAGCTGCTCAGTGTCCTCTCCTTACACACAATCTAGTTTGCATTTCATTCTAGTAACAAAGCCATCTACACAACCCAATTCTTTGAAGACAAGTATAGGGCCTCAAAATGGTGGCCAAATGCATATGGGCTAAACAATGGTATTTTATCATCCGAAATAAAAATGTTTGATCCGAACGAATAATGTGCCCATGAACATGAAAGTTGCCATTTTAAACTGTACAACAGTTCCTAAAAGCACATGGAGCAGCACGAACGTAATAAACACAAGAACAATAGGAACACAGCACAACTACTTACTTTTTTGCAGCACTCTCCGGATCTTTCTGTACTGCTCATGTTCTCGTAATTTCAGGTCCGACCACCGCTTCCTGAGCTAATCTTTCGATCGTCGTACCCTGAATTTCCGGTGCAGACTCCTGACCACTTTCGCCATGATCTTGGCCTTTCGGACATTGTGGTTGGGGTAAGGCCCATACTTTCCATCATAGTCGGCCTTCTTCAGGATGTCCACCATTTCCAACATCTCCCCAAAGGACATATTTGAGTCCTTTACTCTCCTTCTGGATCGGGACGTTTCAGGCTCCGGCCTTTCCTCCTCCTCCTCCTCCTCGTTGCTGTAATTAGCACGATCCTGCTGTCTATCCGCCATGTGCTCTTCCTCCACTGCGCCGAACAAAAAGGGGTGGGGAATAGAATAGAAAGAACGTCAGGGGCGGGCGGAGTTATACGCATGCGCAGTGTGTATAAATCGTAACGCGCGCGTCTTACGTACGATCTGTGAGCGGAGGAAGGAGCATCGGAGACGCCGATCGTGCTAACGAAGGTAGGATCTAAACTTGGGCCTATACTGCTTTGAAATTGAAGCCTATATTGTAACAAGATTAGGGGAGTTTGGCCTGACATTAGGGTTTGTCTTGCAGAGAAAATGGATGGGTTCAACGACCACAATTTCCTGCCCCTGTTTATTGACAAGTACAGAGAGCTGCCCTGTCTGTGGCAGGTCAGACACCCCCACTATAATCACAAACAGAAGAGGCAGGCAGCGCTGGAGAAACTGCTGGAGTTGGTGAAGCCGGTGGTCCCCACAGCAACCATCCCTTATTTAAAAGCTAAAATTGGTGGCCTGAGGAGCACTTATCTTAGGGAGCGCAAGAAGGTCACAGATTCCCAGAGGTCCGGAGCTGCAGCAGATGACGTTTATGTCCCCAGGCTGTGGTACTATGAGACACTGCGATTTCTGTCAGACCACACTGAAGTCAGGGAATCCCTCTCCACTCTTCCTTCCACGCTTCCTTCCACACCAGCTGAGGCTTCTGATGTCCAACCTGGGCCTTCCAGCCAGGAAGAAGTGGAGGAGCCAGGCTGGAGTCAGGTATAGCATTCTTCTACAGATTTCTGGGCAATAAACAAATGATGTTTACTAGATGTTAATATTGATCACTAATTGCTGCTTGAAAGTGTTTTACATATCAATACACAGTAGTGGGCACCCAAAATTGGGACAAGAATGCAAAATGCTGGGCTCAGAAGGATAGTCTGTTATATTTGTTAACATTGAATTTGCAGCAGTCAGGAGGTGAAAATTGTGTGTGATTGATGAAAACAATACTAAAACTATGTCCCTTTTTCATACACAGGAAGACCTCAGCCAGGAGGAGGCTGTGGAATGTGGCAGTCAGGAGGAGGCGGGGATTAGTGGCAGCCAGGAGGAGGCGGGGCTAAGTGTCAGCCAAGAGAAGCCAGGGACAAGTCGCAGCCTGACTGAGTCTCAGGTCCCTCCCCTCCGCCTGCCATATAAAAGGGCCAGGAAGGCCACTCCCAGTCCTGTGCAGGATTCAGCGTACAGGCTGATCCAGGAGGCTTCGGCGTCCCTCAGAGCCTTCCCCAGTCCTGAAGAGGCCTTTGCCTGCATGGCTGCCACCAAATTGCAGGGCATGCAGGAGGGCCAACGCAAGATTTCTGAGGACCTGATTTATAAAGTCCTTAGTAAGGGGGAGAGTGGGGAACTGACACCCAAGACGGATGTCATTGAGATGGACCATCATCCTCCTCCTCCTCCTCCTCCTGCTGCCACAACTCCACCACCACAGCCAAAGGCTGGAAGGAAGCGTGGAAGGAAGACCAAAGAGTGATTGCCCTGGGTTCTGGTCTGACAGAAGATGCAGTCTCTCGTATGACCACAGCCTGGGGACACAGATGTCATCTGCTGCTTTCCGGATCTCTGGGACTTCTGGACCAGACTGCCCTCCCTTAGATATGGACTCCTCAGGCCACCAATTTTGCTTTTAAATAATTGATGTCTGCCCTGGGAGTCCAAGGCTTCGCCCACTTCTGCAGTTTCTCCAGCGTTGCCTCCCTCTTTGTTTTTTTATAGTTGTGACCCCTTAATAAAATATTTTTAGGTAAATTCTACTCTCCTGTGTGTGTTTTCATCCAAAAAGGACAGTTTGTTGGTGAGTATTCAGGTACATTTCTAAAGTACAATGTGAAATTAACAAGGGACAACAACACCAAACAATCTCCTCCTACAGATTAAATAGAACAACATATCAATGGTGTTGTGGGAACTTGTCACAAAAAACACACAAACATTTTCGGGAGTACAAATCAAAATCACCAAAAAAAAAATAAATAAAAAGAGAAACACAAAAAAAGATTCTACATTGCAGCGTGACGAAAGTGCTTTATCTATTACGAACGCTAAGTTTACCAGAACGAGCTGTCCCGTGTCGGAATTTCTTCTGAGCATGCGTGGCACTTTGTGCGTCGGAACAGGCCACACACGGTCGGAATTGACGCGATCGGATTTTGTTGTCGGAAAATTTTATCTCCTGCTGTCCAACTTTGTGTGTCGGAAAATCCGATGGAAAATGTCCGATGGCGCCCACACACGGTCGGAATTTCCGACAACACGCTCCGATCGGACAATGTCCATTGGAAAATCCGACCGTGTGTACGGGGCATAAAGGTGCAGATTCATTCGCACTTGCTGTTTAAATAGTTAGACTGTTATCCAGGTTATTTTTTTAAAATATCCTCATACGCATCCTCAGATGCACAGTTCACAATTATACATAACAGTCCATATAATAAGTATAATGGGTATTTGCAAGAAGCGAGCAAAAAATATAAGCGACAGCTGGCAAGCAGGAGAAAACAGGTCTGAAATGCAGGTATAGACTCAGGCCTCTACCAATATGAGTTTTCTATATGTTTGTATAGGCTTTGGAAAACAGTCCATAAAGTAATCTTTGCACACAGTCTTTGCAAGCAGGATGAGGTAGGACAACGCAATAGCTGCAGTGTGCATCCACACATAAAGTCCTCCAAATTTTTCAAGGACACTACAGGACAGGTAAGCTCTATAACCTATAATTTGCTCTAAGATTTACTTATTTTAGACAGTTTTTTTTTTTTTAAGTCAGTCATTCCTACTCGGTCTTCAGTCCTCCTCCTGTCGGCACTGCTAACGGATCCCCACTATAGACTTTTCTCCCTCCTCGGACACCTCCACAGTGAGTCTTTCAATCCTCAAAAGGCTTCTATAGGACCGACTGTCCCACTACACTGCATCGGACCACTGCTGTTTCAGTCACATCTCAACCACGTGACACCCTCCGCTCTGTTCCGCTCCGCCGCCTCCCTAGCCTCTCTCACAGGCTGGGTAGGGGGCTACATCCTCCCGCTCCCTCGGGCATCTGCGCGGCTTTCTTCCAACGTTGGCTCTGTTTTGACCGACAGTCTAAAGCGGAGGGGAAGTACAGCAAGAGACCTATCAGAGCAGGTAACAAGTCTCAATCTCAGTCTTTCGATGTCAATTCAGCGCAGCTTCACTTCTTCCGATCCCAAACGGCATACACAGCGTAGGGGTTTTGTCAAATCAGCAACATAACCTGGCTTAAGTAAGATGTGGTGGAGCTTTCAGATGACCTCATACTCGCTCTGGGTAATACATGGAGCCTCACAGCAAGTTCCTACTTGGCGCCATCTTTTGCCTCCGCCCCCCCCCCACTTCTCTTCCAGTCCTCATCCCCCCTCCTTCCGTGACCTGTCAGGCCACTTGCATGGATAAGGGTCTGGTATGTATTTTGGGAGGATCCCCACACCATTTTTTTTTTATTTTCGCATGAGGTTACCCTCAAAATCCATAGCAGACCTAAGGGCCTAGTATGAATTGAGGGGGACACCCCTAGCTGTTTTTTTTCTCAAGTTTTAATTGCCGGCAATTCTTTTGTTTACATTCAGACTTTAGTTGGGAACCACACTGACAGCTAATGAATCAAATTTCCCTAGAGACACTCTGAAGGCCCACATTTCTATTATACCCAAGGAAGGTAAGGATCCATAATTATAGGCCCATTTCCCTTCTTAATATCAATCTCAAGCTTTTTACAAAGATCCTGGCCACTCAACTTGCACAACAGTTACAAGACATAGTTCATCTAGACCAGGTAGGTTTTATCCCCTCAAGGGAAGCTAGGGATAACACCACCAAAGTCCTTAATCTGATCCATGTTGCCTCTATGAATCGTACACCCTGTGTATTTCTCAGTATGGATGCTAAAAAAGCATTGATCAGGTTAACTGGGTATTTATGTCCTCAGTACTTCAACATATTGGTCTGGGAAACAATATGCTCACATGGATTACCAAGATTTATTCCTCACCAACCGCCCAGGTCAAGGCCAATGGTATTCTATCGGAACTCTTCTCCATCACCAATGGAACACGTCAAGGGTGCCCGCTTTCCCCTCTTCTCTTCGCTCTATCTCTAGAACCCTTCCTATGTACAATTCTCTTGAACCCGGATATCTCAGGAATAACCATAGGCGACTCCCAACACAAGATCTCAGCGTATGCTGACGATCTTATTTTTTCATTAACCAACCCTATAGTGTCGCTTTCCAATCTCCTCAGGGAATTCGAAACCTACGGAGCAACGTCCAATCTAAAAATCAACTTTGACAAATCAGCAGCAATGGGTGTCAAAATAGCCCCTTCTCTTTTAACATCCTTGAAATCAACTTAATCCATAAATTTAAATGGATGGACCACGCTCTCAAATATTTAGGTACCTATGGTTCCGGTGATTTGACCCGCAGATACGAACTTAGTTTCCCACCCTTACTGACCACGACTCCTGTCCTACTGGAGAGTTGGCATAAAGGAATGCACTGGTTTGGCAGGTGCAACCTTCTTAAAATGTGTATACTCCCGAAATATCTCTACTTGTTTCAAGCCCTACCGATACAGATTCCATCACATTATTTCAAACAAGTACAGTCGCTTTTTGTCAAATTCATCTGGGCACATTCAAAACCTCATCTACCCAGATGATACCTTACGCTACCCAAACATTATGAGGGCTTGGCTCTTCCAGATGTAAGGAATTACTATCTGGCAGTACATCTGGGGAGAATCTTTGACTGGAGTCGGCACAATGGACATAAAATCTGGGCACAATTGGAGCAGACCCAGACTGTTATCCTTTTGAAGGGAGCTGTGTGGTGCTTAGCCTGTTTGCCTACCACATTGAAATCCCATCCCCTAATTGGCACCACACTTCGTCTCTGTTCCAAGGCTAACTTCTCAGCTTCGCTCTCCACCAGAGAATCCCCTCTGTTCCCCATCTTGGGCAACCTAGCATTTCCTCCTGGACTTGGATGGTCTGAGTTCCAGACACTCTCTCAGGTGGGGTCACGATCGTGCCCCCCATTTTCTAGATGGAAACCAATGGCCTTCCCTCCAGTCCTTGATGTGTGAGAATGGTCGTTTCCAGCTCCCTTTTTGGAGCATGATACGGCTACATCACTTTTTACACTCCCTAGCAAATCCTATCCAATTTAACCAGACCTTGACGACCTTTGAGGACTACTGTATTTATGACGGAACTCTGGCACAAGTGTTATCCAAAACGTATGCTTTTCTCAATTCCCCTCCTGAACAACCACATCTGTCTTTCCTACAGAAATGAAAGACTGACTTAAATCCTTCTATTTCAGTAGTGGAACAACAAAATATTCTTAGATTTTCAATAAAGTCATCGATCTGTACGGAAATACAGGAAACTAATTATAAAATCCTGACTAGATGGTACTATACACCACAATTGTTAAACAAATACTGCCCGACCACCACGGATAGCTGTTGCAGATGCCAAACAGAGTATCGCTCCTTCATATCTTTTGGTCTTGCCCTAAGCTAAACATTTTTGGACGACTGTCCGGAATATACTGTAACCCAAAAATCCACGGACTATAATATTCCCAATATAAATAGATGAATCCGCGCTTAGGACAATGTAAGAGCTGCTGCCTATGCCTAATTAGTTCCCCGAGGGGTCTAATTGCATAGATATAATAGATAATTTGGGAGTAAAGATGGCGCTGCCCTATTATATATAAATTAATTTGTGGTGGGTATAAGTGTCATAAGCTACAAGCTGTGTTCAATGAAGTATGACATGTAGGAGCTCCACCACTATGTGCTGTAATATGGTCTAGACCAGAAAAATGACCATGTATGTGAAAAAACAAAAAGTAAGTACAAACTAATTAAAGATTAAACTCCTATCACCCCAGTGAAAAAAGTGAAAAAAGGTGCCTCTTTTGTTCAGAATATAGTAAATAATGTGAGAAAAAAATGATTCTATAAAAAATATTAGATTAAATTAAAATTAACCCCAGAGTTCAAAAGTATTGTGACAGTATGGCGTCTACTAGAGGAAAAAACTTCCTTATAAGTGAAAAAAAAAACTATTATATGACTCCCAGATTATATAAAAAAATTAGATTAGATTAAAATTAACCCCAGAGTTCAAAAGTATTGTGACAGTATGGCACCTACTAAAGGAAAAAGCTTCCTTTTAAGTGAAAAACATGTGTGAAATAAAGTGTCAATGCAAAAAACTAATATGTCGCTCCCAGAGATATTATTCAGTGTGTCAGTGGTAGGATCTCTATTGAGGTTACAGTAAATACAAATAAATATTAGATCACATGAAAATCATAAATGGAGAATTATTTTCAGTCTATTGCTTATCTTAGCAGGTAATAGTAAGCCTCTTAAAATATATTATCCATTTAAAACATATTAAAATATATTATCCATTTAAAACCAGAGAGTTACTATAGCCAGATGATGTAAAAAGCAAAGTTCAATATATATGCAGTTTTTCAGCCTCGGGAACATAAAGCAGTGACTTCTGTGTATATTTCAAACGGTGACTTGAAGTGCTCGCCCCCCAGTGCTCCCCCACTCACCAGAGACAAACAACCCCACAGGGGTACCGAGCGTCAGAGTGGGTGCCTTGGGATGGGTATTATTTAATCCGGTCCTACTGCTGTTGCTCTATTCTGTGTGACCCCTTCAATGGTTCCAGGATGAGCTGTGCGTTCCAAATAGACCAGGCTACTCCACTGCTTACCACCTTGTATCTGTTAAACTCTCCAAAATGCCCAGAGAAAGAAAAACAGGGGGCTTCCTTGTGAAGTATGTCCAGTTTATTATTGCACATAAACAATCCAAAAGTCCATAAGTATAAGCTAAAGAAAAGATACATCTATTTGCAGGCACTGCTGTATGCAAGGATGGGACCAGGAACGAGATGTAAGCGTGCATCCCACCTTGCGTTCCAGCCTGCACTTCCGGGTATGACGTGTGAGCCTGACTCCGTCTTACGCGTTTTGTCATAGGACGTTTTCAAAGACGTGTATCTTCTCTTTAGCTTATACTTATGGACTTTTGGATTGTTTATGTGCAATAATAAACTGGACATACTTCACAAGGAAGCCCCCTGTTTTTCTTTCTCTGGGCATTTTGGAGAGTTTAACAGATACAAGGTGGTAAGCGGTGGAGTAGCCTGGTCTATTTGGAACGCACAGCTCATCCTGGAACCATTGAAGGGGGTCACACAGAATAGAGCAACAGCAGTAGGACCGGATTGAATAATACCCATCCCAAGGCACCCACTCTGACACTCGGTACCCCTGTGGGGGTGTTTGTCTCTGGTGAGTGGGGGAGCACTGGGGGGCGAGCACTTCAAGTCGCCGTTTGAAATATACACAGAAGTCACTGCTTTATGTTCCCGAGGCTGAAAAACTGCATATATATTGAACTTTGCTTTTTACATCATCTGGCTATAGTAACTCTCTGGTTTTAAATGGATAATATATTTTAATATGTTTTAAATGGATAATATATTTTAAGAGGCTTACTATTACCTGCTAAGATAAGCAATAGACTGAAAATAATTCTCAATTTATGATTTTCATGTGATCTAATATTTATTTGTATTTACTGTAACCTCAATAGAGATCCTACCACTGACACACTGAATAATATCTCTGGGAGCGACATATTAGTTTTTTGCATTGACTCTTTATTTCACACATGTTTTTCACTTAAAAGGAAGCTTTTTCCTTTAGTAGGTGCCATACTGTCACAATACTTTTGAACTCTGGGGTTAATTTTAATCTAATCTAATTTTTTATAGAATCTAGGAGTGATATAATAGTTTGTTTTTTTTTCACTTATAAGGAAGTTTTTTCCTCTAGTAGACGCCCTACTGTCACAATACTTTTGAACTCTGGGGTTAATTTTAATTTAATCTAATATTTTTTATAGAATAATTTTTTTCTCACATTATTTACTATATTCTGAACAAAAGAGGCACCTTTTTTTCACTTTTTTCACTGTGGTGATAGGAGTTTAATCTTTAATTAGTTTGTACTTACTTTTTGTTTTTTCACATACATGGTCATTTTTCTGGTCTAGACCATATTATGGCACATAGTGGTGGAGCTCCTACATGTCATACTTCATTGAACACAGCTTGTAGCTTATGACACTTATACCCAACACAAATTAATTTATATATAATAGGGCAGCGCCATCTTTACTCCCAAATTATCTATTATATAATATTCCCAATGATCTGGCTTTCTTTTTATTTCATGCATGTTACCACAATCCCAGCGAAACACTACCAAAAATCAATCATGCAACATTTATTGAATGCTACCAAAGCTTGCATTCCCCTATTCTGGAAGCAACAGGCACCTCCCTCTATTGGAACCTGGTTGCACAAGGTAAAAGATATAAATAAGTGAGAAGATTTAGTCCTCACAGCACAAAATAAACTGGAAAAGCATTCTAAAATGTGGGGACTATGGAACATGTTCATTTTATCTGATGAAGCGTCACTATTTCACTCATAGATGGGTATGTGATGCAGGTTCACTTGTACATGCAACTGTTGGAAGTCCATTGCCATCCAGGATCCTTCTTTATTCCGCTCCCCTCCTCTTAAACCCCTCCCACCCCCTCCTCCCTCCCATCCCCTCTCAAATCTTCTTCTTTTTTCTGTTTTTTCCTCACTACCTTCTTCCATCCGTTCTTTTCCCTAGAACACTTTTTTCTGCCCCATCTGTTCTTAGGAACACATAGTCTGCAGGGATTAGGCGGTTCAGAGTTTATTTTATTGACAACTCGGCACAGTTTGTCACCAAATGAAACTATTGATTGTATTTGTGATATCTCATTCCTTGGACCCATTGACTGAACATGACTGATAACATTGTGTGTAAATGTAACTGTGGCCATTTTATGCTATTGTGCTTGAATTTTGCCTCCCCTGAGCTCTAAATTAATAAAATGTTATATTTGAAAAAAAAAAATGCCCAGTGTCCATGAGGCCTCAGTGGCAGATCTGTAATTATGAAGTGAAATATAAATACAGGATCATTTTAGCTTGTTGCTGGCATAGAGAGAATAAAGCTGGTGAAAATATTTTAGTTCTGTAAGCAAGGAGCAGAGGATAACTATTCCTGCAATAAAATAATACAAATCTGAACTTCTTTACCTGAAATTTCCACTTTGATCTCTTTCTCCCTTTGTATAGGGCTATCAGTCACTGAACATGTGTAGATTCCACCATCTGATAGAAATGTATTAGAGATAGTCAGATGAGCGATTCCATTCAATGCTTGATCTATATCCAATGAATATCTGGGATCAGTTGATGTCACAATGTTATCATAGCTTAGGATGCGTTTTCCTTCTAAATTCCAAACAATTGCAAAATATCTGGGATCTGCAGGAAGTGTATCTGCTGTGAAGGTGCAGGGAATGTGGGCAATGGATCCAACTCTGGCTTCATATGTAGAAGGTCCCGTAATCTGTAGAGCAGCACCTGCATGAGATAGAAATTAAATTTATACTTATAGTGAAGTGAGGTTAGGTGATCCCAAAAAACATCCAATTACATCTCAGAGAAATAGAGCTACCGTATATACTTGAGTATAGGTCGATCCGAATATAAGCCGAGGCCCCTAATTTACCACAAAAAACTGGGAAAACTTATTAACTCGTGTATAAGCCGAGGGTGAGAAATGCAGCAGCTACTGTAAGTGAAAAAAGAGGGTCAACAATGCCCATCTGCAGCTGCATGCCTCCCTGTGTCTATTGCATACCTCCCTGTGTCATGTGCATGTCTCCCTGTGTCCATTGCAGCCTACCTGTGTCCTGTGCATGCCTACCTGTGCAGATCTGCCTACCTCACTGTGTCCTGTGTATACCTCCCTGTGTCCATTGCAGCCTACCTGTGTCCTGTGCATGCCTCCGTGTGCCGATCTGCAGCCTCCGTGTGTCGGTCTGCATCCTCCGTGTGCCGCTCTGCATCCACCAATCAGCGTGTCATAAAAACACACGTCCGGCATTCCAGTGTTCAAAAGCCACGCCTCCTCCTCGTCTGTGATAGGCAGAGCACTATATTTCCCAGCAGTCAGTGTTCAGCCTTTCACGGACATCCGCTCATCCTCATACCACGGACCATGTCCGTGATAGGCTGAACACTGACTGCTGGGAAATTGAGTCTTCTGCTAATCACAGA
This sequence comes from Lithobates septentrionalis, assembly GCA_037952835.1. Lineage (NCBI taxonomy): Eukaryota > Metazoa > Chordata > Amphibia > Anura > Ranidae > Lithobates > Lithobates septentrionalis. The sequence goes on from JBBDGP010000149.1 coordinate 5,901,980, forward strand.
CGAGCAGAAGGCGTGGCTTTTGAACACTGGAATGGCCGCCGTATGTTTTTATGACACGCTGGCCGCCGTCTGTCTGCATGACATGCTGATCAGGTAGGCAGACGGTGGTGACTCGAGTATAAGCCAAGGGGGGCACTTTCAGCCTTAAAAAGAAGGGCTGAAAATATCGGCTTATACTCGAGTATATACGGTATTTCCTTGCATGAATAGATATTTGTGTAGCACCCTCTGATATGTGTGCTAGAAGCAGGCAAACCATACTCTGACTCCCACTGTAAATTTGGCTCAGGGTTCATTAGCGTTCAGGGCTGGGTGACTCATCCTGGCTGCTATCTGGTGCCTCCCCTTGGTCTGGAAGGTTGGAGAACCTTCTAGAACTAGAGGATTGGGGTTAGGAGGAGTTGCCTTGAATATTTATGGGGCCACAGCCAATCCCCAGTGGTGGGCTGGCAGGGGACTGAGACAACCCCATAAATAGAGATGGACATTCCAGTGGGGGAAATTGGGTGGAAGATGCAGATGCCGTGTTTTTACATTAATTTTCTCGTGTTGCCCGTTAAGGGATAAGTGAAAGGGCTTGTTCGAATGTACTGTAGTGCTACCCCGTTGGAGATGCTGGTTAACATGGGTCCTCTGTTCTTGACCTCAACCTTTTCAAAGACCTTAGCTCTTCTTACACACCAGGCTAAGTACACAAACCCACAGCATCCCAAGAAATCACTGGCAGTAACACTAAGTACCCAGCAGTAATGCCATTTCAAAGAACTCATATATTGTCATCCAACAAAGTAAGTAATAGGCATGCAGAGATAAAGGGATGCACTGAATAATTATGATAATAATACACTTGGGTATACAAATAAAGATGTAGCACCCTCTTTGTTAGGTTGCTAGAATGTTTCGCAAATTGAGTTCTTTTTGTCTCTTCTGTAACCAGTGGAGCAGTTGTTGATTGCTTTGAACTGCAGGTTTGATTGATCCCCCCTGTATTGTGGAGAGTTCTAGAATAATAGTGGGCTGGAAAGTCAAATAAGCAGTCTGAATGTTTGTGGGACTTCACCAATCCCTGGGGGGGGTAGCCTAGTAGGTGACTGATGAGCACAGTTGAGCAAGGTAGATTAATGGGAGCCAGACAATTCTTGAATGCAAAGAGATTTGTTGTCTCTTAAACAGAACTGTGGGAGAGAGGGTTAGGGCCAGGACACCCTTTAGTAGTTGCAATGTTAATTGGCAGACTCTGAGATCTCTATAGGTAGACAGCTATGCAGGGAAAGGCATCCAGCTAGACACCACATTAACAGTTTCTTTTGTAACAAACTTCTTTCCTTCCTCTACAATCTCCTCTTGTAGATCTTCACTCAACTGAGCTCCCAGTCTCTCTCACTAAACTTGCTGATCCACTGCCACTGGATCCCCTGAGCTCTTCCAATCTTCTCACACAGTATCTTCTTCAAGCGTCACCCCTGTGTCCCTGCTGGGTCCCTAGCTTGGCACTCACCAATACTCCTCAAGCGTCACCTCGCTGGCCTGCTCTGTCCCTGGCTTGGCACACAAGACTGCTCTGAAAGTGTCACCTCCACTGGCTGGGTCCCTGGCTTGACACCTGCTGAAAGTTTCCCAATTTGTCACCATCCCCGGTTGGTGAGAATACTGCTCTGGTACTTGCTTCAGCTATTCACTGTGGTCCATGGTAACAAGGTGGATGGTGACAGCTTCCCCTCTACCTCCAACCAGGACAGGTTCTCCGGCCGGCAGAACTGTCACTTCTGGTTGGACTGCAAGCTGCAGTCCCAACCCTACGCTGCTCTCTTGCTTCTGGATAGGCCCCTCAGACAGCCTAGCAGCCAGATGTTCCCAGGGTAGGCCTCAGGCTCTGGCCTAGCAGCCCAGGGCAGCACAACACATGTCCACCCAGACAGCCACCCAGGTGGCACAAAACCCCGATCACCTGACCTCACCCAAATAAAAAGGCTCTCCCAGCAGGCCAAGGGATCCAAAAAAATCCCTGTCCATTGGCTGAGACATCCCAGTCATTCCTACTCTGTCCTTGCAATGCCCTTGTCTTATTTAATGTCACCAGTTATCCGGCCATCTAGCGACAGAAGAGAGAAGTGCCTCAATTCCAGAATTAGGGTGAAATCATTTGACCTCCTAACAATTGGCCAAGGAAATTACCACCTGGCAACTAAATTTAACAGAATCCCTGCCTAAATATCAGGGTGCTACCTCTAGATTACACAGAAAAAAATAAGCAAATAAATTAATTAAAACTGTAGCGATACCCCGAGGAGCCACTGAATTGTTTTGTAATTTCTCTGCACACCTGAAGATGATACTACCTATGTGCAGAAAAGCAATCTCTCAGGTCACCTTTTATATAACCCAAAGGAACTCTACAACCCATTGGGTCAGTATGGGTCATTCAAGTAGACTGAGTTCAAGTAGGCCTCAAGCCTATACTTCACTGAGAACTGACACTGTCTGGTTCAGAGACAACTATACCGGAGGCAGCTATAAGTGCGTTACACAACTAGAACAGTTTTCAATCATCAGTTTATATTACTTCTTTGCTTGTTAAACCCTTGGATTACGAAACAATGCAGTATAATAGCTAGCAGAAAACAGAAGACCAGAGACTACATCTTTCACCGAAAGGCCTTGTGTTCAGTTATAGTGACAAAGGACTGCATCATACCTCAGGGGAAGCTCTTGAGTAATTGTACTGTGCTGTGTTTGATAACCTTGCATTAGTGTTATTAGTGCAGTGTGCTGGAAGTGGGAAGGTGCCCAGTGTCAAGGCATTGTCACTCTGAGCACTAGTCCCACTTGGAGACACGCCTGCAGGGGTCATCCAAGAAATCTTTACATATTAATAAGTTGTGAATATTCATCATATTGTCATATTATGTTTGTGTGGCAATAAAGTTATTGTAATTACCGTTTATACCAGTCTCAGTAAAATTACGGTACATTCTGGTTAATTACAATTGGTGAGAAGTGTTGTTCATTCTTCTGCAGTTGAAGCTACGGATACCCAGGTAATGGTAAGGGTACATTATTGATATATTGTTATTGTGGGATTGTCCTTAGTTGTTAAACTTCACACCAACACTGTTCCACAGCTGTGTCAAGCGGGTTGAGCCAATTTATTGGGGGTAGGAAAAGCAGAGCACAGGCCCAATCAAATATCAGCAGCTCCTTCGGAGGTCAGTGCTACATAGGGTGTAGACCTATAAATATGAAAAGGGGTTCCCCTAGGCGGACTTTAAAGGCACTTAGTATTTATCTTAAGTAGAAATGTGTCAGAATGTACAACAGTGTAATAAATTTTATTTAGAAACAACATTAGAAACAACAACCTCTCGTGTTTAAGTTACCAGACCCACCCATGCTCTTTTTGATCCAACATTATTTTTTATCAATCACCAACATACAGGGACTCCATTTGCCTCAGTATATCACTGTGGCCGCCATCTTGCTGCGGAACGCGGGAGGAACCTCCTCCATCTGAGGACAATACTATTTGGTATATACTCACAGACCTCTCTGATGCCCATGTTGTCGCTAGACAGCAATTTTACCAGTACCAATACCCGGTGCTATGTTGATTCTAAGCTTTTAATGTGATTCATCGAAACATTGTAACAACTACTTCACCATCCTATATTATATAAATCCCTCTCTTTTCTTTCTATGCACCCCTGAAGAAGGACTATACTATATCCCGAAACGCGTTGGGTGTGAGAAGAGTTCCCCTTTTTTCATTTTTTCATATATTCATTTTGTATGGTGATATAAATGAACTACTTAGATATGTCTATGTTTCGTTGTATTGTTTTTAATGTTGTTTCTAAATAAAATTTGTTTATTATTACACTGTTGTACATTCCGACACATTTCTACTTAAGATAAATACTAAGTGCCTTTAAAGTCCGCCTATGGGAACCCCTTTTCATATTTATCCTTCATATTGGATGTGGCACTGCTTTAATAACCTAGGTTAGCCTCTCGCCCCCTCTTTTTTCACTAGGGTGTAGACCTATGTATACCATACTGACCCAATTAGTTGTAGAGTCCTTTTGGGTTATGTAAAGGGTGACCTGTGAGATTGCCTTTCTGCACATAGGTAGTGTTAACTATCCCACCTCTGCTACACTTTCACTTTTAAGAGCTCTCCTCTGGGAGCGTTTTAGGGGAGGCTGAAACCTTTTTATATACATATTTTTCTTTTCCTAAGCGCGGTACCTTCTATTTTTATATCTTAATTTCTGAAGATGACACACTTCACTCACAAACCACTTGGCACACCTTGAAGCAATTCAAAGAATTTATTAGGCCAAGCATAGCATAAAAGAGAATTAGCAAGTGTACTTTTAGAATCAATAGGATAATACCGATACTCTGGGAGATATGGTTAAACACCTGCTGTATTGTGTAATTAACAGAACTGGACTGCATTTACCTAGCAACAGTATATAAAGACAGTTCTAACTATAACCTAGCTATAACAGTCCACGTTTTATCCCAGGGGACAGTAAATGATGAAAAAAAAAAATGTTGGCAGACAAAGTTGGGACTCAGAAGAAAAAAAACTATATATGTATAACCCCTCCGGATTTTATAGGCAGACCAGGTAATATAGTAAAAAAAATGTAAACTTTATTTGTCAACATAAATAAAAATTGCATAAGCAGTGGCTAGAAGTCACGTATAAAATGTATCAAATAACAGTGTACCAAAATAATACATCGGTATGGAACTAAGCTGCCCTGTGTACAATACTGGGCTAGCATGTAGACATACTAACAATGACGCCTGACATGTTTCGGACCATGTAGTTCTTCTTCAGAGGATTATGTCATATTGAGTCATGAGTACTCTATAAGTATATTATACATCAGTAGCATGGTAAACTGGTATATCAATATTTTAAAAATATCAAAGAAAAGAAAAAAGAAAGATATGCATATCTGACACATGGAATGAAAAACACACAACAAAAAAAGATTGCTCCTTACAAGAATGACCGAAATCATTGATACAGACAACCAGGGATCTGATGGTCTATGCTCCCATAAATCAGATGGTGACCATGGTAGACTCAGATGGTAAAGCAGGGTAAGAGGGCATGCAGGAAGATTGAAGAAAGCAGAGAGGCAGCCACTGTTCCAGCTACAAGGCCCCCAGGCGTAGGAGCGAGCTCCAGCCAAAATCTGGCCAGCAATCGGTTAAGTCTGGATGGGTAATACAATGGAGTGTTGTATATTCATCTGTATGTATATAAGAAAAGGGAGCATAAGAGAGGAGGTGAACAGGACTCTTTTTAATAGACAGCATTAGATCAGTGCAAAGCTGAGTAGATCAAGTATTAGGAGCAGTAGAGACAAGGGAGTATTGGTTATTCCCAATATGTTCCACCCAAGGATGGAGGGGATAAATAAAAGGCATGGAGCAAGTAAGAGAGAGTTGTTTGAAAGTGGAGAATCCTATCTTTCACATACCTCCGCTTCATATATCCTGTGGCGCCTTCTCCCCACAGCTACCACAACATCAAGGAGCACAAACAAGGAAGTTCATAGCCAGTAGCCAATAGCTGCCCTAGTGTGGCTTTTTGTCCATCGAACTAGCATACAGACGAGCGGACTTTTCGACCGGACTCGAGTTCGACGGATAGATTTAAAACATGTTTCAAATCTAAGTCCGTCCAACTTTTGAGCAAAGTCCGCTGGAGCCCACACACGATCGAATTGTCCGACGAAATCCCGTCCGCCAGGCAAAGTCTGCCGTAAAGTCTGCTCGTGTGTACACGGCACTAGAGTTTTGCTGGGACAAGTGAATCAAGCAACCCCAGTCCCACCGTGTGGTATTGTGGGAGGACAAGAGTGAGAGATCCCATTGGAAGAATTCTACCGGAAAACTCCCCCCTTACATCTGCTTGGATGGAGAGAGCAAAGACTCAGCTCCTGAGATAGAGAACTGCCTTCTCAAAAAGTGAGTTCGATGTGGGGCTTGCAAAAAGTGCTGAACACAAGATCAGATTGGAGGAAGATAAACCTTTCAGAGAGAGAGGAAGACGGATTCCACTGGGAGACTTGGAAGATCTGCGAGAGCAGCTGGCTGAGCTGAAGAACACAGGAATTATCCGGGAGTCTCGGAGTCCGTATGCTTCCCCAATAGTGGTGGTGAGGAAGAAGAATGGGTCATTACGGTTGTGTATTGACTATAGGACACTGAACCGAAGGACCATTCCTGACCAATACACCACACCCCGAATAGAAGAGCCTGTGCGGGGCGAAGTGGTTCAGTGTGCTGGATTTAAAAAGTATGTACTACCAAATCCCCATGCACCCCGAAGATAGGGAAAAGACTGCTTTCATCACCCCTGTAGGATTCTTCAAATTCAATTGCATTCCACAAGGTCTGTCTGGAGCCCCAGTCACTTTCCAGAGATTGATGGAGAAGACTGTGGGCGACATGAACCTGATTGAAGTGTTGGTGTATTTGGATGATGTGATAGTGTTTGGTAGAACATTGGAAGAGCACGAAGAGCGCCTGGAGAAAGTCTTGAAGAGACTCCATGATGAAGGCCTGAAGCTCTCCATGGAAAAGTGCCAATTCTATCAACCTTCAGTGAATTACCTGGGCCACATCGTGTCCACCGAAGGAGTGGCCACAGACCCTCAGAATCTGGAAGCTGTCACCTCTTGGTCCAGACCCATGAATGTGACCGAGCTTAGGTCATTTCTAGGGTTCTGTTCGTACTACCGGAGGTTCGTAGAAGGGTTTGCCAAAATAGCTCACCCACTCACTGAGCTGTTGAGGAACCAAGAAGAAGTTGGTTTAGACTCAGACAAGCCTGGAAAACCAAAAGAGGGACCCAGGAAGAAGAAAGAGTTTATCCAAGAACAGTGGACTCCTCAATGTGAAGAGACTTTCAGACAGCTGAAGTGGAGCCTTACCACTGCTCTGGTCTTGGCCTATGCTGACCCTTTCTGGGATCAGAAAGGACTCTTCAGTTAGTAAGGGGCAGGTTTTATTGGCCGTACATGAGGACCGAAGTGGAGAGCTACTGTCACTCCTGTCTCGGGTTTATACAAAGGAAGACCTTACCCCAGCGAGCCGCCCCAATGGGCCATTTAGAGAGTCAAGGGCCAATGGATTTGGTTTGCATAGACTTCCTATGCTTGGAATCTGACTTGAGTGGGCAGGGAAACATACTAGTAGTCACTGATCACTTCATCCGCTATGCTTAGGCATTCCCTACCAAAGATCAGCAGGCATCTACAGTGGCGAAGATTCTAGTGGAAAAGTTCTTCATCCACTATGGCTTACCTCAACGGATCCACTCAGACCAGGGAAGAGACTGTGAGAGTGCTCTCTTCAGATGACTGTTGGATTTTCTAGGCATTCAGAAGTCCAGGACTACTCCATACCACCCACAAGGAGACCCTCAGCCAGAGAGGTTTAATAGAACTCTTCTTAACATGTTGGGGATTCTGGCCTTTGAACAAAAACAACATTGGAGTAAGCACATCACCGCCTTGGTACACGCTTACAATAGCACCATGAGTGATGCTACAGGGTATTTAACCTACCGTCTGATGTTTGGACGAGAAGCCAGACTACCGGTAGATTTAGCTTTTGGAACTTCTCTGGACCATACCTCAGAGACCTCTCACCGTAGGTATGTAGACAGATTGCGGAGAAGTCTGAAGACCGCATATGAACAGGCTCGAGACACGTCAGATGCCCAGGGACAAAGTAACAAGAAAAACTTTGACCTCAGGGTACGGGTTCAGGATCTACAACCTGGTGAGAGAGTCTTATTATGAAACCTGGGCATACCAGGAAGACACAATCTGGCTGATCGGTGGAAGTCACAGCCATAGATTGTATGCAAACAACTTCCAGGACTGCCAGTGTATGAGATCAGGCTGAAAGGGAATACGGGACCACTGAAGACCTGGCATCGGAACCACCTTCTACATCTCACAGAAGCAGTCAGGATAACCCCACAGAAGGAACTACCATCTACATCTACTACTATACCTTGACCAGTAACTAGGTCTCAACCTGGATCCCTAGCAACAGAAGATAGTGAGGAAGAAGAAATGGAAATAAGCTGGCTGTGGCCATCTGAAATGCCAGAAACTGAAGCGGGCTTTTCACCTCACACAGGAGGAGGGGATAATGGGACTCTTAGGCCAGAAGCGCCAAGGATCTGTGAGGAGGTGTTTCAGAGAGCGCGGCCAGTCATATTGTGGAGCGGAGCAAGTCACGGACTCTGCCTTATCCCTGTGTGCTGGAGAAACAGTGTGATTGGATCAGGAAGGATCCAGAGACACCTGATGGAGCCATTTGAGGGTCCCGGTCATCTTGCAGAATGGAGCAGCGTGACGGCGTGGCCGCACCGAATAGACTGAAATCTTGTGGAGTGGAGGCATCCAACTTTCCAGGCCTGGTGTTTTGAGAGGGCTGTCGCCCAACGTTCTTTAACGCACTTTACACACTTAGACTCATATCACAGTGTTGCTGAGACCTGCAGTTCCACAGAGGGGTCTCATTCAAGTAGACTGAGTTCAAGTAGGCCTCAATATACTTCACTGAGAACTGACACTGTCTGGTTCAGAGACAACTATACCGGAGGCAGTTATAAGTGCGTTACACAACAAGAACAGTTTTCAATCATCAGTTTATATTACTTCTTTGCTTGTTAAACCCTTGGATTACGAAACAATGCAGTATAATAGCTAGCAGAAGACAGAAGACCAGAGACTACATCTTTCACCGAAAGGCCTTGTGTTCAGTTATAGTGACAAAGGACTACATAATACCTCAGGGGAAGCTCTTGAGTAATTGTACTGTGCTGTGTTTGATAACCTTGCATTAGTGTTATTAGTGCAGCGTGCTGGAAGTGGGAAGGTACCCAGTGTCAAGGCATTGTCACTCTGAGCACTAGTCCCACTTGGAGACACGCCTGCAGGGGTCATCCAAGAAATCTTTACATATTAATAAGTTGTGAATATTCATCATATTGTCATATTAAGTTTGTGGGACAATACAGTTATTGTAATTACCGTTTATACCAGTCTCAGTAAAATTACATTCTGGTTAATTACAATTGGTGAAAAGTGTTTTTCATTCTTCTACAGTTGAAGCTACGGATACCCAGGTAATGGTAAGGGTACATTATTGATATATTGTTATTGTGAGATTGTCCTTAGTTGTTAAACTTCACACCAACACTGTTCCACAGCTGTGTCAAGTGGGTTGAGCCAATTTATTGGGGGTAGGAAAAGCAGAGTACAGGCCCAATCAAATATCAGCAGCTCCTTCGGGGGTCAGTGCTACATAGGGTGTAGACCTATAAATATGAAAAGGGGTTCTCCTAGGCGGACTTTAAAGGCACTTAGTATTTATCTTAAGTAGAAATGTGTCAGAATGTACAACAGTGTAATAAATTTTATTTAGAAACAACATTAGAAACAACAACCTCTCGTGTTTAAGTTACCAAACCCACCCCTGCTCTTTTTGATCCAACATTATTTTTTATCAATCACCAACATACAGGGACTCCATTTGCCTCAGTATATCGCTCTGGCCGCCATCTTGCCGCGGAACGCAGGGGTAACCTCCTGCATCTGAGGACAATACTATTTGGTATATACTCACAGACCTCTCTGATGCCCATGTTGTCGCTAGACAGCAATTTTACCAGTACCAATACCCGGTGCTATGTTGATTCTAAGCTTTTAATGTGATTCATCGAAACATTGTAACAACTACTTCACCATCCTATATTATATAAATCCCTCTCTTTTCTTTCTATGCACCCCTGAAGAAGGACTATACTATATCCCGAAACGCGTTGGGTGTGAGAAGAGTTCCCCTTTTTTCATTTTTTCATATATTCATTTTGTATGGTGATATAAATGAACTACTTAGATATGTCTATGTTTCGTTGTATTGTTTTTAATGTTGTTTCTAAATAAAATTTGTTTATTATTACACTGTTGTACATTCCGACACATTTCTACTTAAGATAAATACTATGTGCCTTTAAAGTCCGCCTAGGGGAACCCCTTTTTATTTTTATCCTTCATATTGGATGCGGCACTGCTTTAATAACCTAGGTTAGCCTCTCGCCCCCTCTTTTTTCACTAGGGTGTAGACCTATGTATACCATACTGATCCAATTAGTTGTAGAGTCCTTTTGGGTTATATAAAGGGTGACCTGTGAGATTGCTTTTCTGCACATAGGTAGCGCCAACTATCCCACCTCTGCTATACTTTCACTTTTAAGAGCTCTCCTCTGGGAGCTTTTTAGGGGAGGCTGAAACCTTTTTATATACATATTTTTCTTTTCCTAAGCGCGGTACCTTCTATTTTTATATCTTAATTTCTGAAGATGACACACTTCACTCACAAACCACTTGGCACACCTTGAAGCAATTCAAAGAATTTATTAGGCCAAGCATAGCATAAAAGAGAATTAGCAAGTGTACTTTTAGAATCAATAGGATAATACCGATACTCAGGGAGATATGGTTAAACACCTGCTGTATTGTGTAATTAAAAGAACTGGACTGCATTTACCTAGCAACAGTATATAAAGACAGTCCTAACTATAACCTAGCTATAACAGTCCACGTTTTATCCCAGGGGACAGTAAATGATGAAAAAAAAAAATGTTGGCAGACAAAGTTGGGACTCAGAAGGAAAAAAACTATATATGTATAACCCCTCCGGATTTTATAGGCAGACCAGGTAATATAGTAAAAAAATGTAAACTTTATTTGTCAACATAAATAAAAATTGCATAAGCAATGGCTAGAAGTCACGTATAAAATGTATCAAATAACAGTGTACCAAAATAATACATCGGTATGGAACTAAGCTGCCCCGTGTACAATACTGGGCTAGCGTGTAGACATACTAACAATGACGCCTGACATGTTTCGGACCATGTAGTTCTTCTTCAGAGGATTATGTCAAATTGAGTCATGAGTACTCTATAAGTATATTATACATTAGTAGCATGGTAAACTGGTACATCAATATTTTAAAAATATCAAAGAAAAGAAAAAAGAAAGATATGCATATCTGACACATGGAATGAAAAACACACAACAAAAAAAGATTGCTCCTTACAAGAATGACCGAAATCATTGATACAGACAACCAGGGATCTGATGGTCTATGCTCCCATAAATCAGATGGTGACCATGGTAGACTCAGATGGTAAAGCAGGGTAAGAGGGCATGCAGGAAGATTGAAGAAAGCAGAGAGGTGGCCACTGTCCCAGCTACAAGGCCCCCAGGCGTAGGAGCGAGCTCCAGCCAAAATCTGGCCAGCAATCGGTTAAGTCTGGATGGGTAATACAATGGAGTGTTGTATATTCATCTGTATGTATATAAGAAAAGGGAGCATAAGAGAGGAGGTGAACAGGACTCATTGTAATAGACAGCATTAGATCAGTGCAAAGCTGAGTAGATCAAGTATTAGGAGTAGTAGAGACAAGGGAGTATTGGGTATTCCCAATATGTTCCACCCAAGGATGGAGGGGATAAATAAAAGGCATGGAGCAAGTAAGAGAGAGTTGTTTGAAAGTGGAGAATCCTATCTTTCACATACCTCCGCTTCATATATCCTGTGGTGCCTTCTCCCCACATCAACAGAGTCGCCAAGCTGCATAGCCTCACCAGGGATGGAAAAACTGCCCTATACAGTATGTGTCTGCTTTACCCATGTTTGTCCCGGTGTTCTGTCAAAAGAGCCAACTTTTCTGTCAAAACCTCTAATTACGCCACTTCTGGTGATTCTCCAGCAGCAGTAATTGCAGATTTCGATTACTTGGCTGTTTTCACAGAACACCGGCAGCGTATACACTACGGTACAAGACAAGCTGTCTGTTTTCACAGAACACCGGCTAAGAAGTAAAAAAAAGTTGTCGCCACCTTGGAGGCGGCCATGTTGTTGGTTACTAGTGGATGGATTAACAATGTAAACTCATTATATTGTGAAAATACTCAAGTCGTCTAAATCTGCAAATTCTTCTGCTGGAGAGTCACTGGAAGTGATGTAATTGGAGATTTTGATGCGTTGGCTTTTTTGACAGAACACCAGCCAGCTGAGACTTGTTTGTTCCACCGCTAGCAGCTACTTCCTGCACTGATTGCCAGGAATGCCTGCCGTCTGGCATCTTGCAACCAGTGACATCACCCAGCATTCAAGTCAGAGGGGATTTAACATCCTCCTCCTCCACTCCTGGTGCTTTTCAGCTCCCCACCTCCTCCCTCCTTCCCTGGTGCAGCAGCATGTTCAGAGCCTGATGGAATGGAAGTGCCAGGATTAGAGTAACTCTCGAGTCGACCTGCCTGAGGTGAGGCCGGGTGCCATGGATAGATTGAAATATCATGTGTGTGTCATTAGGGAGCATTTGATGGCAGCATAGGACTGATCACACCCACAGAGAGATGGGGGAGGGGCTTACATCCTTTAATCTCAGTGGGTTCATCTTGGGGGATGTGACCCCCCAAACGTGAAGGAGTACAGGTTCCAGCGTGAACCCCTCAGAGCTGAGGATGTGCCCCTGCCCTCCAACTAGTGAAGGATTACAAGTCCCAGCATGAACCCCTGAGATCCAAGGACATGACCCCTTAGATCTCATGGGTCCATGCTAGGACTTGTAATCTTTCAATTTTGGGGGGAGTCACATCCTTAGACCTTAGGGGTTCATGCTGGGACTTTAAGTCCATGACTTTTGGGCAGGGACGTGCAGTCAAGGGAGGCAGGTGAGGCAGTGCCATGAACATTAAAAATAAAAAAATGACAAAAGAAAAAAAAAACGATCGAGCTTTGAGCATCGTAGCTCGGCACTGAGCTCAATGGACAGCTTGGAGTCTTGGACAAGTGGCATTGGCCCAAGCTGTCCAATAAAAAATGCTGCAGTGGAGGCACGCCTCTCACTGCAGTGTCATAGAAGGTGGCATGTGTCTAAAAGACAAATACTACCTTTCAGCCCAGCCCTCTTAACTAGAAGGAAAAACGTGTTTATGTGTATAAGATTTACCCATAATCCCATGTTTTTCTCATACAGTTAAGAGGGAGAATGAGAATCTTCTGCTGTTGAAAAGGTACTTTTTTAATAAAGCTTAATCATATATTTATATTCAACTTTTCATAACACTCGATATTTGCACAGCAATTTTTCAAACACGTTTTTTGGGAAAAAAATGTTTCCTGAATAAAATAAAATAAAAAAAACACAGTTTTTTTTATATGATGCCAAAGATGATGTTACGCCGAGAAATAGATACCTAACATGTCACACTTTAAAATTGCGCACACTTGTGCAATGGCGCCGAACTTCAGTACTTAAAAATCTTCATAGACGACGCTTTACATTTTTTTACAGGTTACATGTTTAGAGTTACAGAGGAGGTCTAGTGCTAGAATTATTGCTCTCGCTCTAACGATCGCGGCGTATGTAACCTGTGTGTATCTGGCTCTGATACTAGCCAGTGCCTCACCAGCCACTGACCTCACCACACGTCCCTGCTTTTGGGGGAGATGACCCTCCAAAAGGGAAGGACTGCGAGTCCCAGCATGAACCACTCAGAGCTGAATACGTGACACCCCTCCTCACAACTAGTGGAGAACTACAAGTTCCAACATGAGCCTCTGAGATTTAAGAATGTGATCCCCCAAAAGTGAAGGACTACAAGTTCCATCGTGAACCACTGAGACCTAAGGATGTGACCCCTTAGATCTCAGAGGATCATATCGGGACTTGTAGTCCTTCACTAGTTGGGGGGGTCAGGTCCTCAGCTCCGAGGGGTTCATACAGGGACTTGTCTGCACTGCTTTCACTTCCGTTCCTGGAGACCATGATGGTACAAGTCCCCCAGGAGCCCTGGAGGGCCACATTGTCCTTCCCCCACTTTTGTGATCATGGAATCATTAGACTGTTTCCCCCAAATCCACCACAGGCTTCCCCCCCACCTAACATTGCCATGCCCCCAGTTAGTACAATAATTATGCAATGTTTTGTGGGCACGAGGACTGTAGACTGTGTACAGTTTACCGCTTCCCAACTGCCCAGATATACTGCTACAGGGCAGTATCTGTTACGTGATCAGTGCTTCTGGGTAGGGCACACACCTGCTACCCTGGCTGTGCTGTGATCAGCGGGTCCCGGACAATAATTAATTGATGTGACCCGCTGATTGGCTCAGTGATTTACGGAAGAGAGCTCTGTGTTGGTAAACAGCACAGAGCTCTCTACACTGACAGGCGCTCTTGCTGTTTTTTTATTCCCTGCAAAGCAAGGAGAAAACAACAAGATCGCTTAGTAAAAGCACCACATATAGTGCTTTGAAAAAGTATTCATACCCCTTGAAATGTTCCACATTTTGTTATGTTACAACCAGAAACATAAATGTATTTTATTGGGATTTTATGTGATAGACCAACACAAAGTGGCAAATAAATACATTTACGTTTTTGGTTGTAACTTGACAAAATGTGGAAAATGTCCAGGGGTATGAATACTTTTTTTCAAGCCACTGTATTACAAACACTATGCATTGTTGGGCACACAGGTCATCCCTTGATTGCCTCTAGATGTTAACTCCTCCCCAGCCAGTGTCAGTACAGTGACAGTGTATAGTTTTATCATTGATCACTGTTTTAGTGTCATTATTGATTTCAATGTCAGTTAGTGCACCCCCACCCAGTGTCAGTGTCAGATTGACACTAGTATAGACTAGTATAAAAAAAAATCCATTATACCTGTATATCCCATCGTTTGTAGATGCTATAACTTTCATACAAACCAAATAATATATACTTATTGAGGATTTTTTTTTTTTTACCATAGGCATGTAGCAGAATACATTTTGGCCTTAATTCATAAAGAAATTAGATTTTTTACATTTTTTTTAATTGGATATGTTTTATAGCAGAAAGGAGAAAATATTTTTTGTTTTTCAAAATTTTCATTTTTTCATTTATATTTTTATTAAAAAAACAGTGGTGATCAAAAATCACCAAAAGAAAATGGAATTTGTGTGAAAAAAAATGATATAACTTTCATTTATGCACATGACGTGTTGCATGACCGAGCAATTGTCAGTTAAAGTAGTACAGTGCTGAATGGAAAAAAAATGGCCTGGTCATGAAGGGGTAAAATCTTCCAAAGGCCAAATGGTTATTCTATGTGTAGGCTTAAAATCCAGTTAACCATGCTCCTTCAATCCACCTCAATATTCAGGGCATTTTCACCACAGTGTGCTCCGCATGTCTTTTCAAACCATGGTTGCCCCTCATTCTCAAGTTCCAAAGTCTTGTTTAAGTAATTTGAATGTTTACTTTCTATATCAGCTTGAGCTATGTATGTTTTCTAAATTGAAACTGGCCTGTATTTGTGTGTTTATAGGAGGGGAAGACTGACAAGCTGTAGTGACCCAGCGCTGCATTGGACATCTCTTTGTGCTGTGTGTAGGGAGCTGAGGAGTGGGAGCCAGCTATGCTGCGGTTTGTAGTGCCATAGAGTCTCTCCTCTCTCTCCCTCTCTTGCTTTCTCCTTCTTTCTCCTCTCTCTCTCTCATTGCCCCTGTCTGTTTTTTCTCCCTGTCTACCCCCCCCCCCTTTCTCTCTCTCTCCCCTCTCTCCCTTTTACTCCCTTTCTTGTTCTCTGCCCCCCCCTCTTTTTCTCCTCTCCCCCTCTCTCTACCCCCCCTTCTCTCTCCATCTCTCTCTTTCCCTCCTTTCTCTCCCCCTCTCTCTCTCTCTCTCTCTCTCTCTCTCTCTCCCCCTCCTCCATCTTTCTCATTCTCTCTTTACCTCTCTCCTGCCTCTTTTTCTCTCTCTTCCTCCTTTCTCTTACCTCTCCTCCCTCTCTCTCTCTCTCTCTCTCTCTCTGCTCCCTCCTCTCTTTCCCCTCTCTATCTCTCGCTCCCCCTCACTCTCTCTCTTATCCTCTTTCTCTACCTCTCTTTTCCCCCCTCTCCCCCCTCTATCTCTCTCTCTCCTAATTACTGTGGCACAGTAATTAGGAGATTTTCATGGGTAAATAGACTGTGGCATAGAAGTGCAGTGTATAAAGTGACTAGACCCAGGTTCTGACCATAACAGTTGGGTCAGAAGGAGGCAGGGAAGAGGAATAGTGGGAGGGGGGCCGAGTTGGTGCACCATGGGCCTCTGGGTTGTACTTGCCCCCTGGGCCAAAAGTTGCAAGTCAGCCCCTGGTTCCCACCATCCCTGTGCAGAGTTCCCAGGTTTGTACACCTGCTGTGCCCATTATGAGGGGTTCCCACCATCCCTGTGCAGAGTGTACAGGTTTGTACACCTGCTTTGCCCATTATGAGGGGCTCCTACCATCCCTGTGCTGAGTTCCCAGGTCTGTACACCTGCTGTGCCCATTATGGGGGGATCCCACCATCCCTGTGCTGAGTTTGCAGGTCTGTAACCTGCTGTGCCCATTATGTGCCCATTATGAGGGGTTTCCACCATCCCTGTGCTGAGGTCCCGGGTCTGCACACCTGCTGTGCCCATTATGAGGAGTTTCCACCATCCCTATGCTGAGTTCCCAGGTCTGTACACCTACATTACGAGGGGTTCCCACCATCTTTGTTTTGAGTTCCCGGGTCTGTACATCTGCTGTGCCCATTACGAGGGGTTAATTTTGTTTATTGAAAAATCTTACAAACAACAACTTATACAGTATACAATAAACCATAATAAATAATTAAAACAAACATATTTACAAAATAATTGAATAGGACTATACAAAACAAAAAAACAAGAATATAATAAATGGTGAAAACCAAATTGCACACAACATAATCCCTATGAGAGAGCCAGACTAAGGAACATCACCGTCACCATGCATGTAGTCTTTTATCAAAAATATATTTGATCTGAAAATCTAGGGGAGTGAAACAAGAATACACCCTGAGATCAACAGGCAGCAGCTACAGAGTCCTGATATTCCTCCACGCCCTTATCCAGGCTTCCTGCCAATACCTGTCTTTCTCAAGACCTTGAATCTTCCCAACCTCACCCAGAGTGTCCTGCATCACCACTTCGACAGGGAGGATTTTTCTCTGTAAGGATACCTAACACCGTGCACTCCATGTGAAATAACTACTAGACTAACTAAAAAAAGTGTTTCCAAATCATAATCCTGATGAGTCTGGAATGCCCCATACACCCACTCTGCATAACTATGGGGGAGGAAGGGTATACTCAGATCCCTCCCCACCCTCTTTTTTCACCTCTATATTAAAAGGGCACTGAAGTAGAAAGTGATCCATGGACTCCATCATTCCTCCACACTCCACTCTTAGGCAGCCCCGAACACTCATGGAAAGAAACTTCAAATTGCCCTTCACATATAGTTTTCCATGAAAGGCAAGCCAAGCCTGATCCCTAAACTTCATTGGGATTCTCTCCAAATTAATCAATCGCAAACCCACCCCCAAAACCAAGCTTGGGCAATCTTAAGGCCAGTGGCTCGCAAAAAGCAGAGCTCATGATCCGCTTCTCAAGAAGTTTCCCTGGAAGAGATCTGACTTCTCCTGCTGTTACTTGCCACTGCCGAAGCATTTTCAAACACGGGGCAACATAAGCCGGGAGCTGTTCATGCTTGACCCTCAGGCTTTTCACTGGCCCACCATTCTCCCAGTCTCGCAGAAAGGGCCTAAATCAGGACTGGAAAATACCAACCCACCCAGGTGGTCTCTCTGCCAACATGTTACCTAGATTGTACTTCACAAACATCAGAGAGAGAGAAAGACTACAGGTTTGACCATCCCTAGACCACCCTCCCGCCTAGGAAGGTAAGTCACATTCCTTTTGACAAGGTTTATTCTGTTCCCCCATAACAGCTGGAAGAAACAGCTTCACACTTGTCCTGGTTGACCTTTGAACCTGATGCCTCTGCATACTGCCCTATCACTGAGACCACCTCCTGCGCCTCCGCAGTCCCAGAGATAAAAACAGAAACATCATCAGCATAGGCCACAACCTTCAAAGGAGGCTCACCAGCGATCCCCAAAGGTACCCCACACAAAAGTCCACTCTCTAGCCTTCTAATGAAGGGGTCGATTGCAAACACATATAGCAGAGGACTCAATGGACATCCCTGACGCACATCCGAGCTGACCGCAAAGGGCTGCCCGACCCAACCAATTAACAAGAGGAAAGCTTTCAGCCCCTTACAAAATCTTGAGCCAATCAATGAAACCCCCCTCCAGGCCATATTTTTCAAGAAGGAGCCACAAGTACTCATGATTAACCCGATCAAAGGCCTTAGCCTGATCCAATGTCAGCAAAAATTTACCCCAACCAGCAGCCCTACAACGCTCCAAGGCCGCCCATTATCAGGGGTTCCCACCATCCCTGTGCTGAGTTTCTGGGTCTGTACACCTACTGTGCCCATTATGAAGGGTTCCCACCATCTCTGTGCTGAGTTCCTGGGTCTGTATACCCGCTGCGCCCATTAGGAGGGGTTCCCACCATCCCTGTTCTGAGTTCTCAGCTCTGCAAACCTACTGTGCACTTCATGAGAAGTTCCCACCACCCCAAATTGTCAGAAGATATGGCAGAAAGATCTCACTGTGGGAATATCCAAATTGGATAAGAACCCATGATCCATTGGACTCCATCTATAACTAAAATATGTGGGTCCTGTAACCTTTCTCCACTATGTAGTAAACTAAGCCTTTAGCATACTTCTGGGCAAGCCCTCAATTTTGACCTGCCAGCGGACTGCAGTCAGGTCCCTAATCTGTCTCTGGACTGCTTCATTTTAAACCCAGGGTAGAGCTTAAAGGGTTACGTTAAGTGGCCCCGATCCTCCTCTTCTGGGGTCCCTGATCGGCGCTGGTAGCTCCTCCCCGCATTGCGTGCACACGTCGGAGAGGCGCTCTTCTTGGTGGACACCCGTGCGAGCGTGCTCCTGAGTCCTGCTTCTGTGTCCGTAGACATAGAAAGCAGGACTCGGCCCCGGCGCCCGCGTCATTGGATTTGATTAACAGCAGCGGGAGCCAATGCCTGCACTGCTATCAATCTATCCAATCAAGAGCCAAGACACTGGCCAGAGAGGGTGTGTGCGTCTGCGATGTGGGAACGAATGGGCTCAGGTGAGTAAAATGGGGGGGCTGCTCAGTGACCGAAGTTTTGAAGAAGAGAAAAATAGGTAAAAAAAAAAACATTGCAGCTGGTAAGTTGCAGAACAGCACTTCCTGTTCACTTTAATGGAGCTAGAGTTCAAAAAGTAGGCATCAGGGGGTAAAGTGTATAGCAGTGCCATGTGGGCTTGTCACTTTGCCATTAGGGCTTGTGATTTGTATTTACCACTTACTGACCAGCTCACGCCAATTTCCGTTGGCAGAAGGGCATGTACAGGCATATTAACGTACCTGTATGTTGCCCTTTAAGAAGCGGTTTGCGGGCGCGCGCTCGCCACGAGCTCCGTCAGTGTATTTGTGGGTCCCACGGACTCGATGTCCGCGGGGAAAACCCATTGATCGTCTCACTGAGAGCAAGAATGGGGAAATGCTGATGTAAACAAGCATTTCCCCGTTCTGCCTAGTGACAGGACACTGATCACAGCTCCCTGTAATCGGGATCGGTAATCAGTGTCGTGTCACACATAGCCCCTCCCCCCCACAGTTAGAATCACTCCCTAGGACACACTTAGGCCGCCATTACTAGTAAAAAAAAAATATTAATAAAATTTCCATAAAACTATCCCCTATTTTGTAGATGCTATAACTTTTGTGCAAACCAATCAATAATCGCTTATAGCGTTTTTTTTTATACCAGAAATATGTAGAAGAATACATATCGGCCTAAACTGAGGGAAAAAAAAATGTTTTAATATATTTTTGGGGGATATTTATTATAGCAAAAAGTAAAAAATAATGCGTTTTTTTCAAAATTGTCGCTATTTTTTTGTTAATAGCGCAAAAAATATAAACCACAGAGGTTATCAAATACCTCCAAAAGAAGCTCTATTTGTGGGGAAAAAGGGACGTCAATTTTGTTTGGGAGCCTTGTTGTGCGACCGCGCAATTGTCAGTTAAAGCGACGCAATGTTGCATCGCAAAAAACGCTCTGGTCTTTTGCCAGCCAAATGGTCCAGGGCTAGGGATGAGCCGAACACCCCCCTGTTCAGTTCGCACCAGAACATGCGAACAGGAAAAAAGTACGCGAACACCGTTAAAGTCTATGGCTATGGGACACGAACATAAATAATCAAAAGTGCTAATTTTAAAGGCTTATATGCAAGTTATTGTCATAAAAAGTGTTTGGGGACCTGGGTCCTGCCCCAGGGGACATGGATCAATGCAAAAAAGAGTTTTAAAAACGGACGTTTTTTCAGGAGCAGTGATTTTAATAATGCCTAAAGTCAAACAATAAAAGTGTAATATCCCTTTAAATTTCGTAGCTGAGGGGTGTCTATAGTATGCCTGTAAAGGGGCGCATGTTTCCTGTGTTTAGAACAGTCTGACAGCAAAATGACATTTGGAAGGAAAAAACCCATTTAAAACTACTCGCGGCTATTGCATTGCCGGTCCGACAATACACATAGAAGTTCATTGATAAAAACGGCATGGGAATTCCCCACAGGGGTACCCCGAACCAAAATTTAAAAAAAAAAAAACGGCCCCAAAAATCCATACCAGACCCTTATCCGAGCACGCAACCTGGCAGGCCGCAGGAAAAGAACCATACCAGGCCACATGCCCTCAACATTGGGAGGGTGCTTTGGGGTAGCCCCCCAAAACACCTTGTCCCCATGTTGATGAGGACAAGGGCCTCATCCCCACAACCCTGGCCGGTGGTTGTGGGGGTCTGCGGGCAGGGGGGCTTATCAGAATCTGGAAGCCCCCTTTAACAAGGGGACGCCCAGATCCCAGCCCTCCCCCCTGTGTGAAATGGTAAGGGGGTACTTACCCCTACCATTTCACTAAAAAACTGTCAAAAATGTTAAAAATGACAAGAGACAGTTTTTGACAATTCCTTTATTTAAATGCTTCTTCTTTCTTCTATCTTCCTTCATCTTCTTCTTCTGGTTCTTCTGGCTCTTCTGGTTCTTCCTCCGGCGTTCTCGTCCAGCATCTCCTCCGCTGCGTCTTCTATCTTCTTCTCCTCGGGCCGCTCCGCACCCATGGCATGGGGGGAGGCTCCCGCTCTTCTCTTCATCTTCTTCTCTTCTTCTCTTCTTCTCTTCTTCATTTTCTTCTCTGGGCCACTCCGCATCCATGCTGGCATGGAGGGAGGCTCCCGCTGTGTGACGGCGTCTCCTCGTCTGACGGTTCTTAAATAACGGGGGCGGGGCACCCGGTGACCCCGCCCCCTCTGACGCACGGTGACTTGATGGGACTTCCCTGTGACATCACAGGGAATGCCACAGGGAAGTCCCGTCATGTCCCGTGGTCAGAGGGGGGCGGGGTCACCGGGTGGCCCCGCCCCCCATTATTTAAGAACCGTCAGACGAGGAGATGCCGTCACACAGCGGGAGAATCCCTCCATGCCAGCATGGATGCGGAGCGGCCCGGAGAAGAAAATGAAGAAGAGAAGAAGAGAAGAAAAGAAGAAGAGAAGAAGATGAAGAAGAAGATGAAGAAGAAGATGAAGAGAAGAGCGGGAGCCTCCCCCTATGCCATGGGTGCGGAGCAGCCCGAGGAGAAGATAGAAGACGCCGCGGAGGAGATGCTGGACGAGAACGCCGGAGGAAGAACCAGAAGAACCAGAAGAAGAAGAAGATGAAGGAAGATAGAAGACAGAAGAAAGAAGAAGCATTTAAATAAAGGAATTGTGAAAAACTGTCTCTTGTCATTTTTAACATTTTTGACAGTTTTTTTGTGAAATGGTAGGGGTAAGTACCCCCTTACCATTTCACACATGGGGGGGCCGGGATCTGGGGGTCCCCTTGTTAAAGGGGGCTTCCAGATTCTGATAAGCCCCCCGCCCGCAGACCCCCACAACCACCGGCCAGGGTTGTGGGGATGAGGCCCTTGTCCTCATCAACATGGGGACAAGGTGTTTTGGGGGGCTACCCCAAAGCACCCTCCCAATGTTGAGGGCATGTGGCCTGGTATGGTTCAGGAGGGGGGGCGCACTATCGTCCCCCCCTCTTTTCCTGCGGCCTGCCAGGTTGCGTGCTCGGATAAGGGTCTGGTATGGATTTTTGGGGGGACCCCACGCCATTTTATTTTTTTTTTTGGCGCGGGGTTCCCCTTAAAATCCATACCAGACCTGAAGGGTCTGGTATGGAATTTAGGGGGACCCCCACGTCATTTTTTTAAATATTTTGGCCGGGGAAATCCCATGCCGTTTTTATCAATGAACTTCTATGTGTATTGTCGGATCGG
Source organism: Lithobates septentrionalis (assembly GCA_037952835.1). NCBI lineage: Eukaryota > Metazoa > Chordata > Amphibia > Anura > Ranidae > Lithobates > Lithobates septentrionalis. The sequence continues at coordinate 5,924,368 of JBBDGP010000149.1, forward strand.
CAATGCAATAGCCGCGAGTAGTTTTAAATGGGTTTTTTCCTTTGAAATGTCATTTTGCTGTCAGACTGTTCTAAACACAGGAAACATGCGCCCCTTTACAGGCATACTATAGACACCCCCCAGCTACGAAATTTAAAGGGATATTACACTTTTATTGTTTGACTTTAAGCATTATTAAAATCACTGCCTCTGAAAAAACGGACGTTTTTAAAACTTTTTTTTGCATTGATCCATGTCCCCTGGGGCAGGACCCAGGGCCCCAAACACTTTTTATGACAATAACTTGCATATAAGCCTTTAAAATGAGCACTTTTGATTTCTCCCATAGACTTTTAAAGGGTGTTCCGCGGCATTCAAATTTGCCGCGAACACCCCAAATTGTTCGCTGTTCGGCGAACTTGCGAACAGCCAATGTTCGAGTCGAACATGAGTTCGACTCGAACTCGAAGCTCATCCCTATCCAGGGCTAAAGTGGTTAATTAGTCAGGTAATAGGACAGCAACCATAAGTCCTCAGGTGATGTCCTAACCCTGAGGATTATCATAGATAACATATGTTAGTTTCAGATTTTAGTTTCGGATTCCAATGTAATATGAAAAGTTACATGGCTAAAAATTAAGATCCTTATCCTAGTATTGTAAATACAGCCTAATGTCCATTCAACAGATCATTTATTTATTACAGGTACTTATATAGAGCCAGCAATGTACATATATATTGTACATTAACATCAGTCCCTGCCCTCAAGGAGCTGATATGGAAAGGTTCCCCCAAAGGGTGGGGTTTTCAGGCATCAGAAGAATTTTGGTTACCTATTCTATTTTGCTGCCTGAAAACCCCACCCTTTGGGGGGTACCTTCCTATATCATATCATTCGGGGTAAGCAGCTATTATATCTCTCTACATACGTATCTTTCCTTTGCCCTCAAGGAGCTTACAATCTAAGACCCCTAATCCACATTCATACATACACATATAATGCCCCATACACACAAGCGGAATTTCCGATGGAAAAATCTTGGATGGTTTTTCCGACGGAATTCCGCTCAAGCTTGGCTTCCATACACACGGTCACACAAAAGTTCTCTGAACTTCCAACCGTCAAGAACGCAGTGACGTACAACACTATGATGAGCCGAGAAAATGAAGTTCAATGCTTGCGAGCATGCGTCAAATTGTTTCCGAGCATGCTTATCAATTTAGCGGAATTGGTACAGACGATCGGAATTTCCGGTCAGGACTTTTTCCGACCGAAAAATAGAGAACCTGCTCTCAATCTTTCGATCGTGTGTACGGGGCATTAGAGCCAATTTAGACAGGATCCAAAGGAGTGAATGTTGCCTTTTGCCTGGCTGCCACTTCACTAGTGCAGGGCAGTTTTTAAGGCAGGGCAAAAGGGGCAGCTACTGTGTTTACATGTAAATTACCAGCATTCATATGTATATAGTGACCACCTACTTAGGTGTGTGCTAAAAGGTTAGAGAGGTTTTAGACTTAGGTGAAATTTCGGGCATTACCCTCTTTGGTTTAAGCCTGGCTGGGTTTGATTTATTGGGGAGGAATGATAGAGTAGAATGGTGGGTGTGTGACCACCTGCATTCTGACAAAAGTGACGCCTAGTCTGACCAGTGAGAGGTGCTGGAGGACAGGTTGATTTGATACATAATGTAGTTAGTGGTATAGGTCACCCTTAGCCTATCATTAATTTGTATGGGCAGAGGGATTGCTGATGGGAAGAGGACAGCAAAGGAGTACAGAATGTAGAAGCTGGTGCAGCTTAAAAGCTCTCCCCTTTGGGGGAGAGGAACCTGCCTTAACAGGAGGAGAGATGAAGGAAATAACCGTGGTAACCTGCAACATCTAAAAGGAGAGGCTACTACCACCAACAGTGGAAAAGAGCTGGGAGAGGACCCTCTTTTGGCAAACATGGACAGTCGCTCAAACGTACACATGAGTGCATACCCAGAGAAACAGTTATCTCTCTAGGCTGAGGGTGTTGAGGATCACCTGTGGGAATTCCTAACAGCCGGTCCAGGAATTCTATTCAGAGTATTGTTCTTGTGACTTAAATTGAAGATTGTGTGCAGCTGAGAAGTAGTAGTAAACAGGAGGGAGAAAATTTGCAGACCATTACAGGAACCAAGTGATTAAGGCAGCTCATATTTCTAGAAGATTTGTTTTATATTCTTTCTGCAATGTGCTAATGGAAGGAATAACGTTCTTGTTCTTTGTTAAGACTGGTTGCGGTGTTATCAATGCAGGGAAGTGGGGGGTAATGGAACCAACTGGTGGAAAGGAACAAACTATTAGCAGCTCCTACGGGAGTAGTGCGCTTCATGTAAATAGCGGCAGCATTCATATTTAAATAGCGGCGGCCGGCGGCATTGATATGTATATTATGCCCCCCCTGAGGTCATATCCACAGTAATCTCAACAAGCGGAAATCATGTGCTGTAACCTCTAGCAACTAATCAGTGAGCTGTAATGTGTGCTATAACCTCTAGCGACCAGTCAGTGAGCGGTATTGATACACTGTGACCTCTGGCAACCAATCGCAATAGCTGCCTGATCTGATTCAGTAAACTGATTTTGAGTCTAGCCGCTATTTATTGTATGTCGCAGAGCAGGTGGAGAGCAAAACTGCATGGGGGGGCCCAAGAAAAGTTTTGCCCAGGGTCCAATCAGTATTAAAGACGGCCCTGCACTAGTGGGGAAAGAACCAGGGACACAAATCAGCGGCTCTTTTAGGGGTTAACACTACACAAACGAGAAGTAAAAAAAAGACCTGAAAGTAACTGACCTGTGGAGCATAGAAGATAGAAAAGCCAAACAATTCTTCCATTCATTATGTTGCTTGTTTGTGTCTTTGGTGAAGTTGTGACCCCCGTGTCCCTGTTAGTTGTAGAGAAGCTTGAGGAATGAAGACAATCTAGACTGTGTGAGGCGTATAATGACCCTGGGAGTACATACAGCCATAGAAATTCCTTTCACTCTGTTTAGCACTTTACATAGCATGTTACATAGTAGGTGAGGTTGAAAAAAGGCACAAGTCCATCAAGTCCAACCTATGTGTGTATAAAGGTAATCCTCATCTAAAAGCAATAGAAAATGTTCACCTACAGTGTATTCATTAAGAGCTTTTTTTTCTACCTGTTTGCACTTTCTATACAGGTGCATTCTTTGAATTTTACTATTATTAAAGGACAACCAATCTGCTTGGCTTAACCACTTCAGCCCCGGAAGATTTGGCTGCTCAATGACCAGGCCATCTTTTTGCGATACGGCACTGTGTCAAATTTAACTGACAGTTGCACCCAAACAAAATTGACGTCCTTTTTTCCCCCACAAATAGAGCTTTCTTTTGGTGGTAATTGATCATCTCTGCGGCTTTTATTTTTTGAGCTATAAACAAAAAAAGAGCAACAATTTTGAAAAAAAACATAACAAAACACAATAATTTTGTATTTTTTGCTATAATAAATATCCCCATTTTTATTACCCACTTTAGCCCCGGAAGAATGTACCCCCTTCCTGACCAGAGCACTTTTTGCGATTCAGCACTGCGTCGCTTTAACTGACAATTGTGCGACACTGTACCCAAACTAAATTGACGCCTTTTTTTTCCCACAAATAGAGCTTTCTTTTGGTGGTATTTGATCACCTCTGCGTTTTGTTTTTTTTTTGTGCTATAAACAAAAAAAAAAAATATCTAAAAAAAACAATTTTTTTCCTTAGGCCGATATGTATTCGACTACATATTTTTGGTAAAAAAAATCGCAATAAGTGTATATTGATTGGTTTGCGCAAAAGTTATAGCTTCTTCTAAATAGGGGATAGATTTATAGCATTTATATTATTATTTATTTTTCTACTAGTAATGGCGGTGATCTGCGATTTTTCTGACTGCGGCATTATGGCATTATGGCAGACAGATTGGACACTTTTGACACATTTTTGGGACCATTGGCATTTATACAGCGATCAATGCTATAAAAGCATTGATTACTGTAAAAATGTCACTAGCAGTGAAGGGGTTAACACTAGGGGGCGATCGAGGGGTTAACTGTGTTCACTGGGAGGTGATTCTAACTGAAGGGGGAGGGGACTGACTGGAGGAAGTGACGGAACATGGTTCCTAGCTAATAGGAACACACGATCTGTCACTCCTGTCAGAACAGAACAGGGAAGTGTGTGTTTACACACACTCATCCCTGTTCTGTCTCTCCTGCTCTTGAATGCTCATGGCCGTCGGTCATTGCGACCATTGGCCACGAGCACCGGCACCCCCCGCTGTGCAGCGGGTGCGTGTGCGCCTGCTATCCCGATCCTGCGAGCCAAAGTATAGCTACGACAGCTCTCGCAGGGGGGCCAACCTGCCGCAGTATAGCTGCGGCGGTTGGTCGGGAAGCGGTTAACTAAGCTAATTTTTTCTCAGTTTAGGCCGATATGTATTCTTCTACATATTTTTGGTAATAAAAATAGCAATAAGCGTATATTGATTGGTTTGCGCAAAAGTTATAGCTTCTTCTAAATAGGGGATAGATTTATAGCATTTATATTATTATTTATTTTTCTACTAGTAATGGCGATGATCTGCGATTTTTCTGACTGCGGCATTATGGCAGACAGATTGGACACTTTTGACACATTTTTGGGACCATTGGCATTTATACAGCGATCAATGCTATAAAAGCATTGATTACTGTAAAAATGTCACTGGCAGTGAAGGGGTTAACACTAGGGGGCGATCGAGGGGTTAACTGTGTTCACTGGGAGGTGATTCTAACTGAAGGGGGAGGGGACTGACTGGAGGAAGTGACGGAACATGGTTCCTAGCTAATAGGAACACACGATCTGTCACTCCTGTCAGAACAGAACAGGGAAGTGTGTGTTTACACACACTCATCCCTGTTCTGTCTCTCCTGCTCTTGAATGCTCGTGGCCGTCGGTCATTGCGACCATTGGCCATGAGCACCGGCACCCCCCGCTGTGCAGCGGGTGCGTGTGCGCCTGCTATCCCGATCCTGCGACCCAACGTATAGCTACGACAGCTCTCGCAGGGGGGCCAACCTGCTGCAGTATAGCTGCGGCGGTTGGTCGGGAAGCGGTTAACTAAGCTAATTTTTTCTCAGTTTAGGCTGATATGTATTCTTCTACATATTTTTGGTAATAAAAATAGCAATAAGCGTATATTGATTGGTTTGCGCAAAAGTTATAGCATCTACAAAATATAGGATAGTTTATAGCATTTTTATTACTATTTTTTTTTTTACTAGTAATGGCGGCGATCTGCGATTTTTATCAGGACTGCGACATTATGGCGGACACATCGGACACTTTTGATACATTTTCAGGACCATTGGCATTTATACAGCGATCAGTGCTATTAAAATGTACTGATTACTGTAAAAATGTCACTGACAGTGAAGGGGTTAACACTAGGGGGCGATCAATGGGTTAACTGTGTTCCCTGGGAGGTGATTCTAACTGAAGGGGGAGGGGACTGACTGGAGGAAGTGACGAATCATGGTTCCTAGATAATAGGAACACAAAATCTGTCACTTCTGTCAGAACAGAACAGGAAAGTGTGTGTTTACACACCCTCATCCCTGTTCTGTCTCTCCTGCTCATGAACGCTCGTGGCCGTCGGTCATCGCGTCTGTTGGCCACGAGCACCGGCAGCCCCCGCTGTGCAGCGGGTGCGTGTGCGCCTGCTATCCCGATCCCGCGAGCCGCCGTATAGCTACGACGGCTCGCGCAGGGGGGCCAACCTGCCGCAGTATAGCTAGTAATGGTGGCAATCTGCAATTTTTATTGTGACAGCGACATTTTGGAGGACAGATCGGACACTTTTGACACATTTTTGGGACCATTGGCATTTATACAGCGATAAATGCTATTAAAACATTGATTACTGTAAAAATGTCACTGGCAGGGAATGGGGTTAACACTAGGGGGCGATCAAGGGGCTAATTGTGTTCCCTGTGTGTGTTTCTAACTGTAGGGGGAGGGGACTGACCAGAGGAGAGGACAGATCATGGTTCCTAGCTATTAGGAACTCACGATCTGTCTCTCCTCACAGAACAGGGATTTGTGTGTTTACACACACGCGTCCCTGTTCTGCCTCTCGTGCCCGTATGATGGCGGCTGGTCGGCAAGCAGTTAAAGGTTACACTTTGTTTAACCATAGAATTAAGTGATTCACTGGACCACATATGTAAATTGCCACCATCCCTTGGTAATACATAGAATAAACCTAAAAAAAAATGGGATTTTATGGGCAATTAAAAAAAAAATATATAAAGAACTTCACATATAGAAAGATGTCATTTATTATTGAAAAAATGTATAAAAAAAAGTCTCATATTAATAATACAAAACATTGTGGGAAGAGTACTACTAATATTGTATATTGTATAAATGACGTTATCAAAGTTGCACATTTGGCTGTTAGCCATGATGTGGTAATTAGGGATGAGCTTCGCGTTCGAGTCGAACCCATGTTCGACTCGAACATTGCCTGTTCGGTCGTTCGCCGAATTGCGAACGATATGGGCCATTCGCGCCAAATTCGTGTGGCGCGTCACGGCCCATAATTCACTGCGGCATCGCAGTGCATTGCTGACTGATGATTGGCCAAGCATGCACTATTACCCGCATGCTTGGCCAATCACAGTGCCGTCGGGAGAGGGAGCTGTCATTGGCAAAGCCAGGGTGGCTTTGGCCAATTATGGCTCAGGGGGTTTAGAACACCCCCCACATTATATAAGGCCGCCTGCACGGCGGCCCTGTGTAGTGTGTTCTGGCAGGCTTAGATAGAGAGAGAGAGACAGTGTCATTTCATTTGAGTTAGATAGATTAGGCAGGACAGTATATACATCCCAGGTGTTGCATATATATATATATATATATATACACTGTATTCAGTTTAGCTAGATCCGTTCCTGTTATCTTCCTACTGACAGGCAGGCTTGTCTTGTTACAGTATTTACAGCTACCTGAAGCAAATTTCTGGTGTTCTTTTGATCCTATTAGTACCACAGTCAGGCAGCTAGACTATTTACAGTTAGTGTAGTGCGTCCTGCTCACAGTGTTCAGCTAAAACTACAAGTTAGTGTAGTGAGACCTCTGCACAGTGTTCAGCTAAAGCTACAAGTTAGTGTAGTGTGTCCACCTCACAGTGTTCAGCTAAAACTACAAGTTAGTGTAGTGGGACTTCTGCACAGTGTTCAGCTAAAGCTACAAGTTAGTGTAGTGCGTCCTGCTCACAGTGTTCAGATAAAACTACAAGTTAGTGTAGTGAGACCTCTGCACAGTGTTCAGCTAAAGCTACAAGTTAGTGTAGTGCGTCCTGCTCACAGTGTACAGCTAAAACTACAAGTTAGTGTAGTGAGACCTCTGCACAGTGTTCAGCTAAAGCTACAAGTTAGTGTAGTGCGTCCTGCTCACAGTGTTCAGCTAAAACTACAAGTTAGTGTAGTGAGACCTCTGCACAGTGTTCAGCTAAAGCTACAAGTTAGTGTAGTGCGTCCTGCTTACAGTGTTCAGCTAAAACTACAAGTTAGTGTAGTGAGACCTCTGCACAGTGTTCAGCTAAAGCTACAAGTTAGTGTAGTGCATCCTGCTCACAGTGTTCAGCTAAAACTACAAGTTATTGTAGTGAGACCTCTGCACAGTGTTCAGCTAAAGCTACAAGTTAGTGTAGTGCGTCCTGTTCACAGTGTTCAGCTAAAACTACAAGTTAGTCTAGAGAGACCTCTGCACAGTGTTCAGCTAAAACTACAAGTTAGTGTAGTGAGACCTCTGCACAGTGTTCAGCTAAAGCTACAAGTTAGTGTGATGAGACCTCTGCACAGTGTTCAGCTAAAGCTACAAGTTAGTGTAGTGCGTCCTGCTCACAGTGTTCAGCTAAAACTACAAGTTAGTGTAGTGAGACCTCTGCACAGTGTTCAGCTAAAGCTACAAGTTAGTGTGATGAGACCTCTGTACAGTGTTCAGCTAAAGCTACAAGTTAGTGTAGTGCGTCCTGCTCACAGTGTTCAGCTGAAACTACAAGTTAGTGTAGTGCGACCTCTGCACAGTGTTCAGCTAAAACTACAAGTTAGTGTAGTGAGACCTCTGCACAGTGTTCAGCTAAAGCTACAAGTTAGTGTGATGAGACCTCTGCACAGTGTTCAGCTAAAGCTACAAGTTAGTGTAATGCGTCCTCCTCACAGTGTTCAGCTAAACCTACCTGTAGAAGGTTGGTGGTGTTTTCCTGATCCTATCACTACCGCAGGCAGCTAAATAAGCTACAAGTTAGTTTTTTGCGAGCTCTGCACAGTGTTCAGCTAAAGCTACCTGTAGAAGGTTGGTGGTGTTCTCATACTACAGGCAGGCAGTTGATTTTGCTAGCTGCAGTATCAGTACATATACCGTATTTATCGGCGTATAACACGCACCGGCGTATAACACGCACCCCAATTTAGGAAGGAATTTTAAGGAAAAAAAAACTTTTAGGAGGGAAGTTGAAGGGAAAAAAACTTACATTTAAATGCCCATCATTGCAGCCTTCTCAGTGCAGCCTTGCCCCAGTGCAGCCATGTCACTGCAGCCATGTCAGTGCAGCCATGTCAGTGCAGCCTTGTCGGTGCAGCCTTCTCCAGTGCAGCCTTGTCAGTGCAGCCTTCCCCAGTGCAGCTTTGTCAGTGCAGCCTTCCCCAGTGCAGCCTTGTCAGTGCAGCCTTCCCCAGTGCAGCCTTGTCAGTGCAGCTTTCCCCAGTGCAGCCTTCCCCAGTGCAGCCTTGTCAGTGCAGCCTTCCCCAGTGCAGCCTTCCCCAGTGCAGCCTTGTCAGTGCAGCCTTCCCCAGTGCAGCCTTCCCCAGTGCAGCCTTGCCCCAGTGCAGCCTTCGATCCTCTATCCCTGCCATCCTGGGCTTTAAAATCGCAGACCGCGATTTGAAAATGGCACCTCCGGCGCCGAAATACACAGAGCCGGTCCTCGGCTCTTCCCGGCGGCTCTCGTTCACTTTCGGCTCCACTCGTAGTCCCGAGCGGAGCTATCCGAACCTAGCCGAGTAGGTTCGGATAGCTCCGCTCAGGACTACAAGTGGAGCCGAAAGTGAACGAGAGCCGCCGGGAAGAGCCGAGGACCGGCTCTGTGTATTTCGGCGCCGGCGGCGCCATTTTCAAATCGCGGTCGGCGATTTTGAAAATGTGACAGCTCGAGATCGCAGGGGATCGGCGTATAACACGCACCTGCGATTTTCCCCTGATTTTAAGGGGAAAAAAGTGCGTGTTATACGCCGATAAACACGCTATATATATATCCCAGCTTAGTGCAGCTACAGGTCATTAGTATGTCTGGAAGGCCAACAAGGAGAGGCAGACAGTCACAAGCCAATAAAAGAGGGCAAGCAGGCTCTGTGTCTAGAGGCAACAGTGCTGGTCGTGGAGACGGTGCATCCTCATCAGCACATGGCCGTGAGACAGGCTTGGCCTTTTTTTCGGCAGCTGGCCGTGTTAAGCCGCAACATGCGGAAGACTTGGTCGAGTGGATGACCAAGCCATCCTCATCTTCCTCATCCTCTCTCACCCATGCTCAGGGTACTTTGTCTGGCAAAACAGCGGCTTCTTCCCTCGGCTCAATGTCATCAGTGACTCCTTCCCTAGCCCCACCATGTCCTCCTGAGGAGTCCCTCGAACTGTTTGACCACAGTGTTGGGTACATGCTCCAGGAGGATGCCCAGCGTTTGGAAGGCTCTGATGATGATACTGAGCTAGATGAAGGCAGTAACATGAGCACGGACAGAGGGGGCACCCAAGAAGGACAGCAATCTGGCAGTCATGCTCCCCTGCTGCAGCATAGTGCCAGGTTTGCTCCAGTGATGAGGAGGGAGGGGATGATGAGGTCACTGACTCAACGTGGGTGCCTGATAAGAGAGAGGAGGAGGAGGCGGCACATCACCAAAGAGGCAGGATGCCCTCCAGGGGCCAGCCTAAGGGCAGCACACTGACTGCATCACACCCCAAAGCTCATGTGCAGGGCGCTGCAGTCTCTGCACGTTATTCAAAAATTTCTTTGGTGTGGGCCTTTTTTGAGACGAGTGCACCAGATCGCACCACTGCTATTTGCAACATATGTCTCAAGTGTATCTCGCGTGGCCAAAACATCTCCCGCTTGGGCACCACATGCTTGACCAGACATATGCTGACCTGCCATACAGTTCGTTGGCAAGCGCATCTAAAAGACCCACACCAAAGAACAAAGAGGACCTCTCCTTGCTCCTCATCAGCTGAGATCTCCAACCCCACTATACCTTCAGTTCTCTCTGAGACCTGCACTGAGAGGAATGAAGGTGTAGAATTAGGTGTGTCACAGCCAAGTACTTGTGGGCAATCTGCTTTCGGTATACCAACGTCATATTGTACCAGGCAAATTTCCCTGGCCCAGCTGCTGCACCGCCGAAAGAAGTTTGCTCCCAGCCATCCACATGCCCAGCGGTTGAATGCTAGCTTGGCAAAATTGCTAGCACTTCAACTGCTGCCTTTTCAGTTGGTAGACTCTGCTCCCTTCCGTGAGTTTGTGGAATGTGCGGTTCCTCAGTGGCAGGTACCCAAACGCCACTTTTTCTCATGGAAGGCGATTCCGGCTCTCTACCGGCATGTGGAAGGCAATGTCTTGGCCTCGCTGGACAGGGCGGTCAGTGGTAAGGTGCATATTACCGCTGATTCATGGTCCAGCAGGCATGGACAGGGACGTTACCTAAGTTTCACGGGGCATTGGGTGACACTGCTGGCAGCTGGGAAGGATGCAGGACAAGGTGCAATAGTGTTGGAGGTTGTTTCGCCACCACGCCTCCAAAATGCCACTGCTAATGATTGTGACACACCTCTCTCCTCCACCCCCTCCTCTTCTTCTTCCTCCATGGCCTCTTTCTGTGTTTTGTCCTCGGAACCAGCGGTGCTCCATAGCTGTTCAAGGGGCTACACAAGTATGCAGGCCAAAAGATGCCATGCGGTGCTTGAGCTGGTGTGCTTGGGGGACAGGAGCCACACTTGGGCAGAAGTTCTGTCAGCTCTGCAGGGGCAGGTTCAGAGGTAGTTGACGCCACGCCAACTTAAGGCAGGAATGGTGGTTTGCGATGAGGGCTCCGCCCTCCGACAGGGACAAATGACCCATGTGCCCTGTTTGGCTCACGTCCTTAACTTGGTGGTGCAGCGGTTCTTGGGCAGGTACCTGGGCTTACAGGATGTCCTGAGGCAGGCCGGTCATATAATGCCAGTGCTCGGCTGGCAGATTTCCAAAAGGAGTTTAACCTGCCCAAGAACCGCCTAATCTGTGACATGCCCAAAAGGTGGAACTCAACGCTGGCCATGCTGCAGCAGCTGCACACACATCAGAGGGCCATCAATGAGTACCTGTGTGACTATGGCACCAGGACAGGGTCAAGGGAGCTTGTTTTTTTTTCCCCACGCCAGTGGGCCATGATCAGGGATGCATGCACTGTCCTGTCACCATTTGAGGAGGCCACGAGGATGGTGAGCAGTGACAGTGCATGCATCAGTGACACTGTCCCTCTTGTCCACCTGTTGGAGCACACGCTGCATGGAATAATGGACAGGGCACTTGAGGCAGAACAGAGGCAGGAAGAGGAGGACTTCCTTAGCTCTCAAGGCCCCCTTTATCCAGACATTGTTCCTGCGTGCCCGCCGATCACACAGGAAGAGGACGAGGAGGAGGACGATTGTGTCAGTATGGAGGTGGAGCCTGGCACTCAGCATCAGCAGCAGTCTTTAAGGGATCAGTGCCAAGAAACAGATGGACTTGTACGTGGCTGGGAGGAGGTGGCTGCGGACCATGTCGTCCTTAGTGACCCAGAGGTAAAACAAAGGATTCGCCCTGGGACTTTAAATTAAGTGGGTACCGTTTCCGCCAGTAAACATAACAGTAGTAAATGCAGTATATGGTTTATTCAAGTAAAATTGTTTACATGCATAGATAACACCAACAGTTGCCAAAAAAAAGATATATAAAACAAGAAATATTGGTACATGGATGTAATAACAGTCATAGTACACGGGCATCATACTACCCGACTAGTTTCGCGAGATCCAGCTCTCTCTTCAGGGGTGGATGTGTGTAACATTGTACCACTGAGCTTGACCATGGCTACAGGTGTGCGGCTCCAAGATAGCGGCAGCAGGTGCCTCACCAGGGAGCTGAGGGGGCGAAGTCAGATGGGACCCCACCAGGGGCCAAATGGCGAGCAGGCATGGCATAGGTGTAGTGATGTAACCCTAGAGACCTCATTAGTTAACAAAGAGTGTAGGCTGAGTGTGGTGAATATCTTGAATATAAGAGTAATGAGACACAGAAGGCAACCTCCACAGCTGTCTGTGTCCTCAATGAAGAGTGAAGAGTTGTTTTACTATATGTTATAGGGATGGAAGTGTGTTACTGGGGACACCAGACCTTTCTCTTTTTTTTTTTTTTTTAGTGACCCAGAGGACTCCGGACCGAATTCCTCAGCAAACCTGGCCTCCCTGATCCTGCAAAGCCTGCGTAAGGATCCTCGTATTCGTGGTATCAAGGAGAAGGACCAATACTGGTTGGCAACCCTCCTTGATCCACATTACAAGGGTAAGGTTGAGGGCCTTATCTTGCCATCGCAGAGGGAGCAGAGGATGAAACATCTTCGGGAGGCCTTGCAGAAAAGTCTGTGCAACGCGTTCCCAAAGACTGGGAGGTTACAAACTCCTGTTTCTGGACAATGTGTTGCTGAGGCTTCGGTCAGTCAAAGAAGGAGCAGTAGAGAAGGTGGCCGTCTGACCGATGCGTTCAGACAATTTTTTAAACCGCAGCGCCAAGGTATGATCGGTTCCAGCAACCATCGCCAGCGTCTGTTTTACATGGTGCAGGAATACCTAGGGGCAAGATCTGACTTGGACACCTTTCCCACCGAAAATCCTCTGGGTTACTGGGTCTTGAGGATGGATCACTGGCCAGAGCTTGCACAGTATGCAATTGAGCTACTGGCCTGTCCTGCATCCAGCGTTCTTTCGGAATGCACATTCAGTGCTGCTGGAGGCTTTGTAACCAGTCACAGGGTGCGTCTGTCCACCGACTCGGTCGATCGACTGACCTTCATAAAAATGAATCAGTCTTGGATCACCACCAGCTACCAAGCACCAGATGCTGATGTAACCGAATAATTTTTTTTTGAAATCTCAGATCCCTTCAAAGACTGCCTATGCTGATGCTGAGTGACTATCCTGAGTAATTATCCTCCTCCTCCTCAATGATCACGCTGATAGCTTGTAAGAACATTTTTGGTTCTGGGCGCCACCACCAGTGCCTAAGGACCAATTTTTCAGCCCCTGTTTACCACTTGCCGACTGCCTAACGACGATATACGTCGGCAGAATGGCACCGATCGAACCCCTCCCGGTGCCCGAGGCGGTCGGCTTTTGTCTGGGAGCGATGAGAGGTGAGGGGGAGACCATCCGTTCGTGCCCCCCCCTCGCGATCGCTCCCAGCCAATGAGAATCTTCCTTTGCTGCAGTATGCTAAACAGCAGCAAAGGAAATTATGTCATCTCTCCCCGGCTCGATATTTTCCGTTCCGGCGCCGAGGAGAGAAGACATCACTGTGAGTGTAAAGCACGCACACACTCAGTAGAACATGCCAGGCACACATTACACCCCTGATCCCCCCCCGATCCCCCCCCAATCACCCCCCCCCCGTCACACTGACACCAAGCAGTTTTTTTTTTTCTGATTACTGCATGGTGTCAGTTTGTGACAGTTAGTGTAGTAGGGCAGTTAGTATTAACCCCCTTTAGGTCTAGGATACCCCCCTAACCCCCCAATAAAGTTTTAACCCCTTGATCACCCCCATCGCCAGTGTAACTAAGCGATCATTTTTCTGAATTAGTGTCACTGGTTACGCTACTTAGGGAGCTAAATAGTTAGGTTCGCCGTCAGCGTTTTATAGCGACAGGGACCCCCATATGTTGTAATATGTCGATCACTACACCATATACTACCTAATAAAGGTTTTAACCCCTTGATTGCCCCCTAGTTAACCCTTTCACCACTGATCACCGTATAAGTGTTACGGGTGACGCTGGTTAGTTCGTTTATTTTTTATAGTGTCAGGGCACCCGTCGTTTATTACCGAATAAAGGTTTAGCCCCCTGATCACCCGGCGGTGATATGCGTCGCCCCAGGCAGCGTCAGATTAGCGCCAGTACCGCTGACACCCACGCACGCAGCATATGCCTCCCTTAGTGGTATAGTATCTGAACGGATCAATATCTGATCCGATCAGATCTATACTAGCGTCCCCAGCAGTTTAGGGTTCCCAAAAACGCAGTGTTAGCGGGATCAGCCCAGATACCTGCTAGCACCTGCGTTTTGCCCCTCCGCCCAGCCCACTAAAGTGCAGTATCAATCGATCACTGTCACTTACAAAACACTAAACGCATAACTGCAGCGTTCGCAGAGTCAGGCCTGATCCCTGCAATCGCTAACAGTTTTTTTGGTAGCATTTTGGTGAACTGGCAAGCACCAGCCCCAGGCAGCGTCAGGTTAGTGCCAGTACCGCTAACACCCATGCACGCACCGTACACCTCCCTTAGGGGTATAGTATCTGAACGGATCAATATCTGATCCGATCAGATCTATACTAGCGTCCCCAGCAGTTTAGGGTTCCCAAAAACGCAGTGTTAGCAGGATCAGCCCAGATACCTGCTAGCACCTGCGTTTTGCCCCTCTGCCCGGCCCAGCCCAGCCCACCCAAGTGCAGTATCGATCGATCACTGTCACTTACAAAACACTAAACGCATAACTGCAGCGTTCGCAGAGTCAGGCCTGATCCCTGCGATGGCTAACAGTTTTTTTGGTAGCGTTTTGGTGAACTGGCAAACACTAGCCCCAAGCAGCGTCAGGTTAGCGCCAGTACCGCTAACACCCACGCACGCACCGTACACCTCCCTTAGTGGTATAGTATCTGAACGGATCAATATCTGATCTGATCAGATCTATACTAGCATCCCCAGCAGTTTAGGGTTCCCAAAAACGCAGCTTTGTCGGGATCAGCCCAGATACCTGCTAGCACCTGCATTTTGCCCCTCCACCCGGCCCAGCCTAGCCCACCCAAGTGCAGGATCGATCGATCACTGTCACTTACAAAACACTAAACGCATAACTGCTTTTTTTTTGGTAGCGTTTTGGTGAACTGGCAAGCACCAGCGGCCTAGTACACCCCGGTCGTAGTCAAACCAGCACTGCAGTAACACTTGGTGACGTGGCGAGTCCCATAAGTGCAGTTCAAGCTGGTGAGGTGGCAAGCACAAGTAGTGTCCCGCTGCCACCAAGAAGAAGACAAACACAGGCCAGTCGTGCCCATAATGCCCTTCCTGCTGCATTTGCCAATCCTAATTGGGAACCCGCCGCTTCTGCAGCGCCCGTACTTCCCCCATTCACATCCCCAACCAAATGCAGTCAGCTGCATGAGGGGCATTTTTATGTCCTCCCGAGTACCCCTACCCAACGAACCCCCCCCCAAAAAGATGTAGTGTCTGCAGCAAGCGCGGATATAGGCGTGACACCCGCTATTATTGTCCCTCCTGTCCTGACAATCCTGGTCTTTGCATTGGTGAATGTTTTGAATGCTACCATTCACTAGTTGAGTATTAGCGTAGGGTACAGCATTGCACAGACTAGGCACACTTTCACAGGGTCTCCCAAGATGCCATCGCATTTTGAGAGACCCAATCCTGGAACTGGTTACAGTTATAAAAGTTAGTTACAAAAAAAAGTGTAAAAAAAAAAAAGCACAAACAAAAATATAGAATGAAAAAAAATAGTTGTCGTTTTATTGTTCTCTCTCTCTCTATTCTCTCTCTATTGTTCTGCTCTTTTTTACTGTATTCTATTCTGCAATGTTTTATTGTTATGTTTTATCATGTTTGCTTTTCAGGTATGCAATTTTTTATACTTTACTGTTTACTGTGTTTTATTGTTAACCATTTTTTTGTCTTCAGGTACGCCATTCACGACTTTGAGTGGTTATACCAGAATGATGCCTGCAGGTTTAGGTATCATCTTGGTATCATTCTTTTCAGCCAGCGGTCGGCTTTCATGTAAAAGCAATCCTAGCAGCTAATTAGCCTCTAGACTGCTTTTACAAGCAGTGGGAGGGAATGTCCCCCTCCGCCACTGTCTTCCGTGTTTTTCTCTGGCTCTCCTGTCTCAACAGGGAAACTAAGAATGCAGCCGATGATTCAGCCAGCTGACCATAGAGCTGATCAGAGACCAGAGTGGCTCCAAACATCTTTATGGCCTAAGAAACTGGAAGCTACGAGCATTTTATGACTTAGATTTCGCCGGATGTAAACAGCGCCATTGGGGAAGCATTTTATCACACCGATCTTGGTGTGGTCAGATGCTTTGAGGGCAGAGGAGAAATCTAGGGTCTAATAGACCCCAATTTTTTCAAAAAAGAGTACCTGTCACTACCTATTGCTATCATAGGGGATATTTACATTCCCTGAGATAACAATAAAAATGATTTAAAAAAAATGAAAGGAACAGTTTAAAAATAAGATAAAAAAGCAAAATATATAGCATAATAAATAAATAAATAAAAAAAGCACCCCTGTCCCCCCTGCTCTCGCGCTAAGGCGAACGCAAGCGTCGCTCTGGCGTCAAATGAAAACAGCAATTGCACCATGCATGTGAGGTATCACCACAAAGGTCAGATCGAGGGCAGTAATTTTAGAAGTAGACCTCCTCTAAAGTGGTAACCTGTAAAGGTTTTTAAAGGCTTTTAAAAATGTATTCACTTTGTTGCCACTGCACGTTTGTGTGCAATTTTATTTTCAAAATATTTATTGTTTTTTTTAAAAAGTAAGTTGTACAGTCAACTAAGCATGAATGCAGAGTGGTCATATACATACAGTTAGACCCCAATGGGGTAGGCATTTCAGGGAGAAGAGGAATCACAAAGAAAAAAAACACAGAAAATAAAGAAAAGCAATAATAAGTGTTAGGGGTTAGGACCCGGCCTGTGGTTTTAACAGATAATCCAAAAGAACAGCACCGTTTACCTAAAGAAAGAGCTATAGAGAGGATAAATCCTTAGGCTTTCCATGGGGTAGCTGTAGGAGGCCTGAGGGATTCCGTCGGCACCCCAAAAGGGAACTCACTGTGACCGGCGGAACCTCCAGCAGCCCCCCCCAACCGCCCAGTAAACATTGCTGAAAAGTAGATATCCAGCTAGTGAAACATTGTGTGCAATTTTAAAGCATGTCATGTTTGGTATCCATGTACTCGGCCTAAGATCATCTTTTTTATTTCATTAAACATTTGGGCAATATAGTGTGTTTTAGTGCATTAAAATTTTAAAAAGTGTGTTTTTTCCCCAAAAAATGCGTTTGAAAAATCGCTGCGCAAATACTGTGTGAAAAAAAAAAAATGAAACACCCACCATTTTAATCTGTAGGGCATTTGCTTTAAAAAATATATATAATGTTTGGGGGTTCAACATAATTTTCTTGCAAAAAAAAAAAAATATTTTTTTCATGTAAACAAAAAGTGTCAGAAAGGGCTTTGTCTTCAAGTGGTTAGAAGAATGGGTGATGTGTGACATAAGCTTCTAAATGTTGTGCATAAAATGCGAGGACAGTTCAAACCCCCCCCCCCCAAATGACCCCATTTTGGAAAGTAGACACCCCAACCTATTTGCTGAGAGGCATGTCGAGTCCATGGAATATTTTATATTGTGACACAAGTTGTGGGAAAGAGACAATTTTTTTTTTTTTTTTTGCACAAAGTTGTCACTAAATGATATATTGCTTAAACATGCCATGGGAATATGTGAAATTACACCCCAAAATACATTTTGTTTCTTCTCCTGAGTATGGGGATACCACATGTGTGAGACTTTTTTGGAGCCTAGCCTCGTACGGGACGCCGAAAACCAAGCACCGCCTTCAGGCTTTCTAAGGGCGTAAATTTTTGATCTCACTCTTCACTGCCTATCACAGTTTCGGAGGCCATGGAATGCCCAGTTGGCACAAACCCCCCCCCAAATTACCTCATTTTGGAAAGTAGACACCCCAAGCTATTTGCTGAGATGTATAGTGAGTATTTTGCAGATCTCACTTTTTGTCACAAAGTTTTGAAAATTGAAAAAAGAAAAAAAAAAATTTTCTTGTCTTTCTTCATTTTCAAAAACAAATGAGAGCTGCAAAATACTCACCATGCCTCTCAGCAAATAGCTTGGGGTGTCTACTTTCCAAAATGGGGTCATTTGGGGGGGGGGTTTGTGCCACCTGGGCATTCCATGGCCTCCGAAACTGTGATAGGCAATGAAGAGTGAAATCAAAAATTTACACCCTTAGAAATCCTGAAGGCGGTGATTGGTTTTCGGGGCCCTGTACGCGGCTAGGCTCCTAAAAAGTCCCACACATGTGGTATCCCCATACTCAGGAGAAGCAGCTAAATGTATTTTGGGGTGCAATTCCACATATGCCCATGGCCTGTGTGAGCAATATATCATTTAGTGACAAAAAAATTGTCACTTTCCCGCATTTTGTGTCAAAATATAAAATATTCCATGGACTCAACATGCCTCAAAGCAAATATCTTGGGGTGTCTACTTTCCAAAATGGGGTCATTTGGGGGGGGGGGTTGTGCCACCTGGGCATTCCATGGCCTCCGAAACTGTGATAGGCAATGAAGAGTGAAATCAAAAATTTACACCCTTAGAAATCCTGAAGGCGGTGATTGGTTTTCGGGGCCCTGTGCGCGGCTAGGCTCCCAAAAGGTCCCACACATGTGGTATCCCCGTACTCAGAAGAAGCAGCTGAATATTTTTTGGGGTGCAATTCCACATATGCCAATGGCCTGTGTGAGCAATATATCATTTAGTGACAACTTTTTGTAATTTTTTTTTTGTTGTCATTATTCAATCACTTGGGACAAAAAAATTAATATTCAATGGGCTCAACATGCCTCTCAGCAATTTCCTTGGGGTGTCTACTTTCCAAAATGGGGTAATTTGTGGGGGTTTTAGCACCTCAAGAAATGACATAGGCATTCATAAATTAAAGGCTGTGTAAATTCCAGAAAATGTACCCTAGTTTGTAGGCGCTATAACATTTGCGCAAACCAATAAATATACACTTATTGACATTTTTTTACCAAAGACATGTGGCCGAATACATTTTGGCCTAAATGTATGAGCGAGAGAGCTTGGAACGCAGCTGGCCTGCACGCTGCGGGAAAGCTCTTCCTGGTTTCGGCTTCACCCATAGTGTAGTGAGCTATGCACTTACATCATTTCCGGGTACGGAGCGAGAGAGCTTGGAACGCAGCTGGACCGCACGCTGCGGGAAAGCTCTTCCTGGTTTCGGCTTCACCCATAGTGTAGTGAGCTACGCACTTACGTCATTTCCGGATACGGAGCGAGAGAGCTTGGAACGCAGCTGGACCGCACGCTGCGGGAAAGCTCTTCCTGGTTTCGGCTTCACCCATAGTGTAGTGAGCTACGCACTTACGTCATTTCCGGGTACGGAGCGAGAGAGCTTGGAACGCAGCTGGCCTGCACGCTGCGGGAAAGCTCTTCCTGGTTTCGGCTTCACCCATAGTGTAGTGAGCTATGCACTTACGTCATTTCCGGGTACGGAGCGAGAGAGCTTGGAACGCAGCTGGACCGCACGCTGCGGGAAAGCTCTTCCTGGTTTCGGCTTCACCCATAGTGTAGTGAGCTACGCACTTACGTCATTTCCGGATACGGAGCGAGAGAGCTTGGAACGCAGCTGGACCGCACGCTGCGGGAAAGCTCTTCCTGGTTTCGGCTTCACCCATAGTGTAGTGAGCTACGCACTTACGTCATTTCCGGGTACGGAGCGAGAGAGCTTGGAACGCAGCTGGACCGCACGCTGCGGGAAAGCTCTTCCTGGTTTCGGCTTCACCCATAGTGTAGTGAGCTATGCACTTACGTCATTTCCGGGTACGGAGCGAGAGAGCTTGGAACGCAGCTGGACCGCACGCTGCGGGAAAGCTCTTCCTGGTTTCGGCTTCACCCATAGTGTAGTGAGCTACGCACTTACGTCATTTCCGGATACGGAGCGAGAGAGCTTGGAACGCAGCTGGACCGCACGCTGCGGGAAAGCTCTTCCTGGTTTCGGCTTCACCCATAGTGTAGTGAGCTACGCACTTACGTCATTTCCGGGTACGGAGTGAGTGAGCTTGGAACGCAGCTGGACCGCACGCTGCGGGAAAGCTCTTCCTGGTTTCGGCTTCACCCATAGTGTAGTGAGCTACGCACTTACGTCATTTCCGGGTACGGAGCGAGAGAGCTTGGAACGCAGCTGGACCGCACGCTGCGGGAAAGCTCTTCCTGGTTTCGGCTTCACCCATAGTGTAGTGAGCTACGCACTTACGTCATTTCCGGATACGGAGCGAGAGAGCTTGGAACGCAGCTGGACCGCACGCTGCGGGAAAGCTCTTCCTGGTTTCGGCTTCACCCATAGTGTAGTGAGCTACGCACTTACGTCATTTCCGGGTACGGAGCGAGTGAGTTGGAACGCAGCTGGACCGCACGCTGCGGGAAAGCTCTTCCTGGTTTCGGCTTCACCCATAGTGTAGTGAGCTACGCACTTACGTCATTTCCGGGTACGGAGCGAGAGAGCTTGGAACGCAGCTGGACCGCACGCTGCGGGAAAGCTCTTCCTGGTTTCGGCTTCACCCATAGTGTAGTGAGCTATGCACTTACGTCATTTCCGGGTACGGAGCGAGAGAGCTTGGAACGCAGCTGGACCGCACGCTGCGGGAAAGCTCTTCCTGGTTTCGGCTTCACCCATAGTGTAGTGAGCTACGCACTTACGTCATTTCCGGGTATGGAGCGAGAGAGCTTGGAACGCAGCTGGACCACACGCTGCGGGAAAGCTCTTCCTGGTTTCGGCTTCACCCATAGTGTAGTGAGCTATGCACTTACGTCATTTCCGGGTACGGAGCGAGAGAGCTTGGAACACAGCTGGACCGCACGCTGCGGGAAAGCTCTTCCTGGTTTCGGCTTCACCCATAGTGTAGTGAGCTACGCACTTACGTCATTTCTGTGTACTAAGTGAGAGAGCTTGGAACGCAGCTGGACCGCTCGCTGCGGGAAAGCTCTTCCTGGTTTCGGCTTCACCCATAGTGTAGTGGCCGCCTTTGATAACGTCGTTAACGAAACGCATAAGGCGGAGCTACGCACTTACGTCATTTCCGGGTACGGAGCGAGAGAGCTTGGAACGCAGCTGGACCGCACGCTGCGGGAAAGCTCTTCCTGGTTTCGGCTTCACCCATAGTGTAGTGTTTTGCGGATTTTATTCTTTCCCTATATCGACCAATATCTCACACTCGTTATTATATGTGAATGAATTATATGTGTATGGGGTGTTTTCATCACATTTTTTTGGTCTCACAATTTTTTAAATAAGTTTTTATGGTTTTAATCCATTTATGAGTTATTGCACTTTTTCACCCTTTGCGTATGGTATATACTAATCAATACACTATTCATTATAATATCCTTATCATTATTTACTGTAATCACTTATATACCCCCCACAAGGGAACGCCATACCCCCATTTACATTCTATGACTAAAATTGAGTTTATTGGATTTTTTTATGATAAAAAGTAGAAAATATCATTTTTTTTCAAAATTTTCAGTCTTTTTCCGTTTATAGCGCAAAAAATAAAAACGGCAGAGGTGATCAAATACCATCAGAAGAAAGCTCTATTTGTGGGAAGAAAAGGACGCAAATTTCGTTTAGGTACAGCATTGCATGACCACGCAATTAGCAGTTAAAGCAACACAGTGCCAAATTGTAAAAAGTGCTCTGGTCAGGAAGGGGGTAAATCCTTCCGGGCTGAAGTGGTTAACAGGGGCGTGTAATTACAATTTTTGATGCAATACTTTGCAGCAGGGCTTGTTTCTGCGTTCCAACTAGAGTATCTGTGAGGGGTTGCAGTGTTGTGGCAACCAGCACCAGTGCCTAAGACCCAATTTTTCAGCTCCTGTTTAACAGGGGCGTGTAATTACAATTTTTGATGCAATACTTTGCAGCAGGGCTCATTCCTGTGTTCCAACTAGAGTATCTGTGAGGGGTTGCAGTGTTGTGGCACTAGCACCAGTGCCTAAGGCCCAATTTTTCAGCCCCTGTTTAACAGGGGCGTGTAATTACCATTTTTGATGCAATACTTTGCAGCAGGGCTTGTTTCTGTGTTCCAACTAGAGTATCTGTGAGGGGTTGCAGTGTTGTGGCACCAGTGCCTAAGGCCCAATTTTTCAGCCCCTGTTCAACAGGGGCATGTAATTACAATTCTTGATCTAATATTTCACGGCAGGGCCGTTTCTGCGCCCACCAAGAGCGAGTGAGGACTTACAGTGTTGTGGCACTAGCACCACCACCACCAAAGGCCCAATTTTTCTGCCCCTGTTCAACAAGGGGCATGTAATTACAAATCTTGATCTAATATTTCACAGCAGGGCCCTGTGAGGGCTTACAGTGTTGTGGCCACAACAACACCTAAGGCCCAAATTTCTGCTGAGTATATAGGGCAGGCCCCTACTTTCAAACATCCAACTTACAAACGACTCATACTTGCAAACGGAAGGAGACAACAGGAAGTGAGATGAAATCTACCCCTAGGAAGGGAAATTCTCTCCTGTAACAGTTAATATGGAAAAAACGTTTCTCCTTTCCATTGATGCTTTATCACCAATCCTTGTTTCACAAAAAAACCCAAGTTTTCAAAAAACATTTGTCATTGGGACAAAAAATGAGGTGAAATCTTCTGAAGAGGAGCACAGACAGCAAAACAAATGTCACAGGGGTGATAACCCTTCCCTATGTTTTCTAAAAAGCTTAAAATAGATTTTTTGGCTGGAGCTAAACACGTTAAAAATGTACCAGTTCAAAATTACAAACAGATTCTACTTAACAACAAACCTACAGTCCCTGTCTTGTTTGCACCGCCTGTATACTGCTGTTCAGAGTATATAGGGCCTGGTGGCCCCACGCCTTTCTTTTTTTTAATTTAGGTGCGGGGTTCCCCTTAATATCCATACAAGACCCAAAGGGCCTGGTAATGGACTGGGGGTACCCATGCTGTTTGTCTCACTGATTTTCATCCATATTGCCAGGACCCGACATTACATTAAAGCCGCAAGTAGTTTTAAATGACTTTTTTTCCTTCAAAAATGACATTTTGTGCAGGGACTGTTCTAAACACGCACCACTTTACAGGCATACTATAGACACCCCCCAGGTACGATATTTAAAGGAATATTTCACATTTTTTTTTTTTACTTTAAGCATCATTAAAATCACTGCTCCCGAAAAAACGGCCATTTTTAAAAGGTTTTTTTGCATTGATACATGTCCCCTGGGGCAGGACCCGGGTCCCCAAACCCTTTTTAGGACAATGCCCTGCACATTAGCCTTTAAAATGAGCACTTTTGATTTCGAACGTTCAAGTCCCATAGACGTCAATGGGGTTCTAACGTTCGTGTGAATTTTCGGTCCGTTCGCAGGTTCTGGTGCGAACCGAACCAGGGGGTGTTCGGCTCATCCCTAGTGGTAATCCCCATCTACTTGCTGTTCCATGGGGGTCATTGAATGTGACAAGGAATACTGCAGAGAGTCTGTGACTGAACTCTCCCCTCTTCCTTCCATTGAATCCTTCCTTCCACATAATAGTGATTCTTCCTGCCTTCCATGTACCATAGTGATACTTCCTGCCTTCCATGTGCCATAGTGATCCTTCCTGCCTTCCATGTCCCATAGTGATCCCTCCTGCCTTCCATGTACCATAGTGATCCTTTCTGCCTTCCATGTGCTATAGGAATCCTTCCTGTCTTTCAGGTGCAATAGTGATCCTTCCTACCTTCCATAAGCCATAGTGATCCTTCCTGGCTTACATATGCCATAGTGATCCTTCCTCCCTTCCATGTGTCATAGTGATCCTTCCTGCCTTCCATGTGTCATAGTGATCCTTCCTGCCTTCCATGTGCCATAGTGATCCTTTCTGCCTTCCATGTGCCATAGTGATCCTTCCTGTCTTTCAGGTGCAATAGTGATCCTTCCTGCCTTCCATGTACCACAGTGATCCTTCCTGCCTTCCATGTGTCATAGTGATCCTTCCTGCCTTCCATATGCCATAGTGATCCTTCCTGCCTTCCATGTGTCATAGTGATCCTTGCTATCTTCCATGTACCATAGTAATCCTTCCTTCCTTCCATGTACCACAGTGATCCCTCTTTCCTTTCTTCCATGTACCATAGTGATCATTCCTGCCTTCCATGTACCCTCCCCTTTCACTATCATGTTTGGTCACACCCACCTTTTTGCTGCAGCGTGCTTAGCGTGGCACAGGTCACTATCTCCCTGAAATGTCCCTCATCCTCAAGTTCAAAAGTTGGGAGGTATGGATTACCTCCTCTCTAATGCTGTCACTCATTACATAATTTTACTAAGGTTTCTCCTAAACCTCTATTTCTGTTTATCTGTTTCAATATCTGCTGCTTAGGGATCAATACAGCATATACATCAGGGTCTGCGAAAAACACTTTTACTTCATCCTCTGCTGCTGCAGACTTCTCCAGGTTTTATGACCGGTCCCTGCAGCCTGTTTTACCCTATGCTCTGGGGTCGGATACCCTCTGATGTCATCAAAGCCAATGCAGAGCCCATAGCCCATGCATTGGATGTGAGGATGCTGAGGGAGAGTACATTGCTTGAGCAAATGGGGGTAGAGGAGAGTGCTGGCTGCTGGTGGAGTGATGCATCATGTAAGTAAAAGTGCTTTTTTGAGGCCTCTTAGATCTAAATAAGAATTCAACACTTGCAGAGAGTAGGCAGCCCCACTGCTAGTCTGGCCAATCAAGATGGATGAAAAGATCGCCAAACCCAGAAAATGGTTTTCTGCATGAACAGGAAACTATACACGGTTATGCCCCGTACACACGGTCGGATTTTCCAACGGAAAATGTGTGATAGGACCTTGTTGTCGGAAATTCCGACCGTGTGTAGGCTCCATCACACATCACAAAGTTTGAGAGCAGGATATAAAATTTTCCGACAACAAAATCCGTTGTCAGAAATTCCGATCATGTGTACACAAATCCGACGGACAAAGTGCTACGCATGCTCAGAATAAATAAAGAGATGAAAGCTATTGGCCACTGCACCGTTTATAGTCCCGACGTACGTGTTTTACGTCACCACGTTTAGAACGATCGGATTTTCCGACAACTTTGTGTGACCGTGTGTATGCAAGACAAGTTTGAGCCAACATCCGTCAGAAAAAATCCTTGGATTTTGTTGTTGGAATGTCCGAACAAAGTCCGACCGTGTGTGTGGGGCATTAGTCTTTTATGTATTAGTGCTAATCGCTTTCATAGGTTATGTAATAATTTTTTAAGATATAACATAATTTAGAATTGACTACATTAATTTAAAATAATACAATACATTATATTATATTACCATAAGAGCATTCTGGAGCATGTCACTCTATTATTATTAGATTATGCTTTAGCCATTTTTCAACTTGAGCTATTTTTATTCATCAAATCAGATGCTTACATGTAACCTCTCCCAGCAATACATAACTTGAATTCTAACCTGTATTACAATACCACATAAAATAGCATTGACAATTTACCAGCATCAGACAGTCTATTGATATAAATGACATAGCCTCTCTGGAGCCTGAATCCCCTGACTCATAATCCATTCCATCTCATGATGACCTCCAAAAAGAATGCACACGCTGATGGTTATATATCGGAGAATGGGTGATAGAATATTTTTATGGCATACAGCAACAAATTAAATATTTTGTTTTATTGTATTGTGCAGTAATGATTCACTCCTAAATTAAATGGCTTCCAAGTCTCTCCTAACCAAAGCAACGCCAGATTAAATGAAGCAAAACATAAATGACCATTTTTATTAGTGCCCTAAGGCAAAGTATTGCTGGCATGGGGCTTAAAATGTGCTGTAAGTCCTTCCAAAGACCAGGGAATGAAATGTTAGATTTGTTTTATTGCTAAGGTGAAAAAGTGTCCTGCAATATAGATGGATAATTGAGAGGTGGTTGGGTGGCTAAGAAATTCTAGACTGATTGATACAGTTCTAGATTGATTCAAGGTTAATATTTGATGCGTTTCTACATAGACAGGCTCAATGCCTATGTTTAAGTAATTTTTTATTTCAATAATAAAAAGGGATGGTAATTATATTTAATGAGAAGTGTCCTTTGTGCGCTTTAGACATTTTTAATAGTATCAGTATTGATTTCATTAATTAATATTAAGATTTTTTTAATCCTTTTTTGTCTCACTCTTTTTTTTTATAATTTGTTTGCAAATATGTTTATGTTCATTCTTTGAGTCTAAATGGACCCTGATCATGTTATTTATAGGTTCTAAATAGGGATAAGCCGAACACCCCCCAGTTTGGTTCACAGCAGAACATGCAAACAGGCAAAAAATTTGTGCGAACACGCAAACACCGTTAAAGTCTATGGGACGCAAACTTAAAAAATCAAAATGCAAATTTTAAAGGCTTATATGCCATAAAAAGTGTTTGGGGACCCGGTCATATATCAATGCAAAAAAAAGTTTTAAAAAACTGCTTTTTTTGGGAGCAGTAATTTTAATAAGGCTTAAAGTGAAACAATAAATATGAAATATTCCTTTATAGATCATGCCTGGGGGGTGTCTTTAGTTAGCCTGTAAAGTAACGCATCTTTTCCATGTTTATAACAGTACCACAGCAAAATGACATTTCTAATGGAAACAATGTCATTTAAAATTGCTCGCAGCTGTAATGTATTGTCGGATTCCGGCAATATAAATAAAAATACCCCCAAAAAATGGCGTGGATGTCCGCCCCAAAATCTATACCAGGTCCTTCAGGTCTGGTATGAATATTAAGGGGAACCCCTCACCAAACTTTAAAAAAAATGGCGTGGGGGTCCCCCAGGCCCCCAGGCACTATATACTCTGAACAGCAGTATATATACTATATGGCCTGCCCTATATACTCTGCAGAAAAACTGGGCCTTAATTGTTGGTGGTACCAGAACACTGTAACCCCTCACAGTTACTCTTGGGGGGCAGGAACGGTCCCTGCTGTGAAATATTATATCAAAAAATGTAATTACATGGCCCTGTTAAACCGGGGCAGAAAAATTGGGCCTTCGGTGGTGGTGGTGGTGCCCTAAACCAAAAATATTGTTGGAAGCTAGCATCATCAAGATTGAGGAGGAATGGGATAGTCAGCATAGGCAGTCTTCAAGGGATCCCAGATCCATAGCAAATTCAGTCAGTTACATCAGCATCAGGTGCTTGATAGCTGCTGATCCAAGACTGATTCTTTTTCATGAATGTGAGCCTATCAACGGAGTCTGGACAGGCGCACTCTTTGATCCGTTGCAAACCCTCCAGCAGCACTGAATGTGCATTCAGAGAGCACGCTGGATGCAGGACAGACAGTAGCTCAATTGCATATTGAGCAAGTTCTGGCCAGTGGTCCATCCTCAAGACCCAGTAACCCAGTGGATGCTCAGTTGGAAAGATCTCCAAGTCTGCTCTTGCCCCTAGATATTCCTGCACCATATAATGCAGACGCTGGTGATGGTTGCTTGAACCGATCAGACCTTGGTGAAAAATTGTTTAAAGGCATTGGTCAGCTGGCCACCTTCTCCACCGCTCTTCCTCTGACTGAACAAAGCCTTGGCAACACGTTGTCCAGCACCAGGAAATGGTAACCTCCCAGGGTCTGGAAATGCGTTACATTTCTTCAAGTCTTCCTGAACGTTTCATCCTCTGCGCCCTCCGCGAAGGCAGGATGAGTTCTGCAACCTTACCCTTGTAACGTGGATCAAGAAGGATTGCCAGCCAGTAATGATCCCTCCCCTTGATGCCACGAATCCTAGGGTCCTTTCGTTGGCTTTTCAGAATCAGGGAGGCCATGCAGCATAAGTTTGCAGAGGCATTCGATTCTGAGTCACTAAGGATCACATTATCCGTAACTACCTCCTCCCAGCCAAGTAGAACTCCTTGGGTTTCTGGGGACTTGAAACCATCCCTGGAAGACTGCTGCTGAGTGTTATCCTCTACATCCACGCTGACACAATCCTCCTCCTCCTCTTCTTCCTGTGTGTTTGGCGGGCCCGCAGGAATGCTATCTGGATTAAGGGGGCCTTGAGAGGAAAGGAAGTTCAGCCCCAAGTGCCCTGTCCTTGATTCCACGAAGTGTGTGCTCCAGCAGGAAGACTAGAGGGACAGTGTCACTAAAGCATGCATTGTTGCTGCCCACCGTCCTTGTGGCCTCCTCAAATGGTGACAGGACAGTGCATGCATCCTTGATCAGTAGCCACTGGCGTGGCAAAAAAAAGCCAAGCTCCCCTGACCCTGTCCTGGTGTCGTACTCGCACAGGTACCCATTGATGGCCCTCTGCTTTGTGTGCAGCCGCTGCAGCATTGCCAACGTTGAGTTCCACCTGGTGGGCATGTCACAAATGAGGCGGTTGGTGGGCAGGTTGCATTCCCTTTGAATGTCAGCCAGCCAAGAAGTGGCATTGTATGACTGGCGGAAATGACCACAGATTTTTCTGGCCTGCCTCAGGAGATCTTGTAAGCCTGGGTACCTGCTCAAGAACCGCTGCACCAGCAAATTCAGGACATGTGCCAAACATGGAACATGGGTCAAGTGTCCCTGTTGGAGGGAGGAGAGAAGGTTGGTGCTATTGTCGCATACAACCATTCCTGGCTGAAGCTGGCGTGGCATCAACCACCTCTGAGCCTGCCCTTGCAGAGCTGACAGAATCTCTTCCCAGTGTGGCTCCAGTCCCCTAGGCAGACCAACTCAAGCACCACATGGCATCTTTTAGCCTGACTGCTTGCATAGCACCTTGATGCTTACGGAGCACCGCTGGTTCAGAGGATAAATCTGCAGAAGGAAGAAGAAGAGGATGGGGTGGAGGAGAGAGCTGTGGCGGAACAAGCTCCAACAACACTGAACCCTGTCCTGCATCCTTCCTAGCTGCCAGGAGAGTTACCCAGTGCGCCATAAAGGAAAGGTAACGTCAGCAATAACATGAACCTTACTGCTGACCGCCCTGTCCAACGAAACGCCTTACTCGTTTCGTCATCTACATTGTCAAAGGCGTCTTTGACAACGTCGATGACGAAATGCGTAAGGCGGAGTTACGCACTTACGTCACACGCGGAAGTCGGAGAGTGTGTGGAACGCAGCTGAGGCACACGCTGCCCAGCTGATGGTTTTTGGATCCACTAGCTCCCTCCATGCACAATCTCTCATATCTAGTGTGATTATCTGGCCCCTTTACAATAAGAAGTGCGGATTTTTAGCCTGCTGTTTTGTTTGCAGTTTTTTTAATAAAGTAATTTTAAAACGTATCACACTATGGGAGCCCTGTTTCTTTCCCATGAGGATGGCTTAGATCACTGACATCATATCTGGAGCGGAAGCAACCGGGGACAGCTCTACTGGAATCCAAGGCACCATTCTACTGCCTGGCACTACATGCTTATTACCCCTGCAGGGGTGTAAGGAGCTGATGAGTGGGGACCCTTGAGGGGGAGCACCGCAAGTCACTGGATATCAGCTGTTTTTTCACGAAAGTCACTATTCACAAGAACTTTGCTTATGTTGGAACTTTATCTAGTACCCCAGAATTTCACATTTTTTATTACATTTTTTATTTTATTTTTATAATTTTTTCAACACTTAATGAACTGATTTAAAGTTTTATTTTCTATCCGTTCAATTTATAATGGATGGGAGTGTGGTCTAACATGGACTTTGGATTTATGTGATACACCTGTTAATTTTTACGTGGTGGACACTAATTGCACGTATTGTTCTAGTTAGTGGCCTATATAGATTGGTCACTATACCACATGCATAGGTGGGGGTTATATTTCATTTATTTTATTATATTTATTTATGTACATTGATTTGGATGGTTCAGTCACAATACAGCTATATACAAGAGATTTGTAGTAGCCTGCATACACTAGCACGGTTTATTAATTTGCACAGGTTGATATACTTACTTATTACTTATAACTTTTTTGACCTAATGGCCTGTACCAGTTTGTAGACACGAGCACGGATTTAGAAACCCTAATAGGTACCCTGGCTTAGGTAGCGCCACTCACCCCTATCTATTTTCTCTTTACTAATATATCTCACCCTGTTTGGGGGTGTGTTTAAGGGGAGGCTGCAGACCTTAGTCCGTGAGCATGGAAACCCTCTCTTATTTACTCTTTCCATCCTATTCCTCCCTCCAAATCCCTGTATTCCAGGTGAAACTTCTTATTACCTCTGCCAGTGGCTCCATTGCTAGAGCGAATTACAGAGGTGAAAGTGGACACCCCTGCCTCGTCCCTCTCTCTCGAGATAACCACTCTGTATTAGGGATGAGCTTCGTGTTCGAGTCGAACCCATGTTCGACTCGAACATCGGCTGTTCGACCGTCCGTCGAATTGCGAACGATATGGGCCGTTCGCGCCAAATTCGTGTGGCGCGTCACGGCCCATAATTCACTGCGGCATCGCAGTGCATTGCTGGCTGATGATTGGCCAAGCATGCACTATGACCCGCATGCTTGGCCAATCACAGCGCCGTCAGTAGAGAGAGCTGTAATTGGCCAAAGCCAGGGTGGCTTTGGCCAATTATGGCTCAGGGGATTTAGTACACACCCCACACTATATAAGGCCGCCTGCACGGCGGCCCTGTGTAGTGTGTGTTCCGGTGTGCTGAGAGATAGAGAGAGAGAGAGAGACAGTGTCATTTGATTTGAGTTAGATAGATTAGGCAGAACAGTCAGTCAGTTAGCTGCACTTACAGTGTATTGTGTATATATATGCATCCCAGGTGTTGCATATATATATATACACTGTATTCAGTTTAGCTAGATCCGTTCCTGTTATCTTCTATCTAGACTATTTAGTGCAGTGTGTCCTGCTCACAGTGTTCAGCTAGATCCGTTCCTGCTATTTACATTCAGTGCAGTGCGTCCTGCTCACAGTGTTCAGCTAGATCCGTTCCTGCTATTTACATTCAGTGCAGTGCGTCCTGCTCACAGTGTTCAGCTAGATCCGTTCCTGCTATTTACATTCAGTGCAGTGCGTCCTGCTCACAGTGTTCAGCTAGATCCGTTCCTGCTATTTACATTCAGTGCAGTGCGTCCTGCTCACAGTGTTCAGCTAGATCCGTTCCTGCTATTTACATTCAGTGCAGTGCGTCCTGCTCACAGTGTTCAGCTAGATCCGTTCCTGCTATTTACATTCAGTGCAGTGCGTCCTGCTCACAGTGTTCAGCTAGATCCGTTCCTGGTATTTACATTCAGTGCAGTGCGTCCTGCTCACAGTGTTCAGCTAGATCCGTTCCTGCTATTTACATTCAGTGCAGTGCGTCCTGCTCACAGTGTTCAGCTAGATCCGTTCCTGCTATTTACATTCAGTGCAGTGCGTCCTGCTCACAGTGTTCAGCTAGATCCGTTCCTGCTATTTACATTCAGTGCAGTGCGTCCTGCTCACAGTGTTCAGCTAGATCCGTTCCTGCTATTTACATTCAGTGCAGTGCGTCCTGCTCACAGTGTTCAGCTAGATCCGTTCCTGCTATTTACATTCAGTGCAGTGCGTCCTGCTCACAGTGTTCAGCTAGATCCGTTCCTGCTATTTACATTCAGTGCAGTGCGTCCTGCTCACAGTGTTCAGCTAGATCCGTTCCTGCTATTTACATTCAGTGCAGTGCGTCCTGCTCACAGTGTTCAGCTAGATCCGTTCCTGCTATTTACATTCAGTGCAGTGCGTCCTGCTCACAGTGTTCAGCTAGATCCGTTCCTGCTATTTACATTCAGTGCAGTGCGTCCTGCTCACAGTGTTCAGCTAGATCCGTTCCTGCTATTTACATTCAGTGCAGTGCGTCCTGCTCACAGTGTTCAGCTAGATCCGTTCCTGCTATTTACATTCAGTGCAGTGCGTCCTGCTCACAGTGTTCAGCTAGATCCGTTCCTGCTATTTACATTCAGTGCAGTGCGTCCTGCTCACAGTGTTCAGCTAGATCCGTTCCTGCTATTTACATTCAGTGCAGTGCGTCCTGCTCACAGTGTTCAGCTAGATCCGTTCCTGCTATTTACATTCAGTGCAGTGCGTCCTGCTCACAGTGTTCAGCTAGATCCGTTCCTGCTATTTACATTCAGTGCAGTGCGTCCTGCTCACAGTGTTCAGCTAGATCCGTTCCTGGTATTTACATTTAGTGCAGTGCGTCCTGCTCACAGTGTTCAGCTAGATCCGTTCCTGCTATTTACATTCAGTGCAGTGCGTCCTGCTCACAGTGTTCAGCTAGATCCGTTCCTGCTATATACATTTAGTGCAGTACGTCCTGCTCACAGTGTTCAGCTAGATCCGTTCCTGCTATTTACATTCAGTGCAGTGCGTCCTGCTCACAGTGTTCAGCTAGATCCGTTCCTGGTATTTACATTTAGTGCAGTGCGTCCTGCTCACAGTGTTCAGCTAGATCCGTTCCTGCTATTTACATTCAGTGCAGTGCGTCCTGCTCACAGTGTTCAGCTAGATCCGTTCCTGCTATTTACATTCAGTGCAGTGCGTCCTGCTCACAGTGTTCAGCTAGATCCGTTCCTGTTATCTTCCTACTGACAGGCAGGCTTGTCTGGTTACAGTATATAAAGCTACCTGAAGAAAATTACAGGTGTTCTTTTTGATCCTATTAGTACCACGGTCAGGCAGCTAGACTATTTACATTTAGTACAGTGTGTCCTGCTCACAGTGTTCAGCTAGATCCGTTCCTGTTATCTTCCTACTGACAGGCAGGCTTGTCTGGTTACAGTATATAAAGCTACCTTAAGAAAATTACAGGTGTTCTATCCCAGCTTAGTGCAGCTACAGGCCATTAGTATGTCTGGAAGGCCAAGAAGGAGAGGCAGACAGTCACAAGCCAATAAGAGAGGGCAAGCAGGCTCTGTGTCTAGTGCTGGTCGTGGAGACGGTGCATCCTCATCAGCACGTGGCCATGGGACACGCTTGGCCTTTTTTTCGGCAGCTGGCCGTGTTGAGCCGCAACATGCGGAAGACTTGGTCGAGTGGATGACCAAGCCGTCCTCATCCTCCTCATCCTCTCTCACCCATGCCCAGGGTGCTTTGTCTGGCAAAGCAGCGGCCTCTTCCCTCAGCTCAATGTCATCAGTGACTCCTTCCCTAGCTCCACCATGTCCTCATGAGGATTCCCTCGAACTGTTTGACCACAGTGTTGGGTACATGCTCCAGGAGGATGCCCAGCGTTTGGAAGGCTCTGATGATGATACTGAGCTCGATGAAGGCAGTAACATGAGCACGGACAGAGGGGGTGCCCAAGAAGGACAGCAATCTGGCAGTCATGCTCCCCCTGCTGCAGCATACTGCCAGGTTTGCTCCAGTGATGAGGAGGGAGGGGATGATGAGGTCACTGACTCAACGTGGGTGCCTGATAGGAGAGAGGAGGAGGAGGAGGAGGAGGAGGAGGCGGCACATCACCAACGAGGCAGGATGCCCTCCAGGGGCCAGCCTAAGGGCAGCACATTGACTGCATCACACCCCAAAGCTCCACATGTGCAGGGCGCTGCAGTCTCTGCGCGTTATTCAAAAAGTTCTTTGGTGTGGGCCTTTTTTGAGACGAGTGCATCAGATCGCACCGCTGCTATTTGCAACATATGTCTCAAGCGTATCTCGCGTGGCCAAAACATCTCCCGCTTGGGTACCACATGCTTGACCAGACATATGTTGACCTGCCATGCAGTTCGTTGGCAAGCGTATCTGAAAGACCCACACCAAAGAACAAAGAGGATCTCTCCTTGCTCCTCATCAGCTGAGATTTCCAACCCCACTAGACCTTCAGTCCTCTCTGAGACCTGCAGTGAGAGGAATGAAGGTGTAGAATTAGGTGTGTCACAGCCAAGTACTTGTGGGCAATCTGCTTTTGGTACACCGACGTCAGATTGTACCAGGCAAATTTCCCTGCCCCAGCTGCTGCACCGCCGAAAGAAGTTTGCTCCCAGCCATCCACATGCCCAGCGGTTGAATGCTAGCTTGGCAAAATTGCTAGCACTTCAACTGCTGCCTTTTCAGTTGGTAGACTCTGCCCCCTTCCGTGAGTTTGTGGAATGTGCGGTTCCTCAGTGGCAGGTACCCAAACGCCACTTTTTCTCACGGAAGGCGATTCCGGCTCTCTACCGGCATGTGGAAGGCAATGTCCATGCCTCGCTGGACAGGGCGGTCAGCGGTAAGGTGCATATTACCGCTGACTCATGGTCCAGCAGGCATGGACAGGGACGTTACTTAAGTTTCACGGCGCATTGGGTGACTCTGCTGGCAGCTGGGAAGGATGCAGGACAAGGTGCAGTAGTGTTGGAGGTTGTTCCGCCACCACGCCTCCAAAATGCTGATTGTGACACACCTCTCTCCTCCACCCCCTCCTCTTCTTCTTCCTCCATGGCCTCTTCCTCGGAACCAGCGGTGCTCCGTAGGCGTTCAAGGGGCTACGCAAGTACGCAGGCCAAAAGATGCCATGCGGTGCTTGAGCTGGTGTGCTTGGGGGACAGGAGCCACACTGGGGCAGAGGTTCTGTCAGCTCTGCAGGGGCAGGTTCAGAGGTGGTTGACGCCACGCCAACTTAAGGCAGGAATGGTGGTTTGCGACAATGGCACCAACCTCCTCTCTGCCCTCCGACAGGGACAACTGACCCATGTGCCCTGTTTGGCTCACGTCCTTAACTTGGTGGTGCAGCGGTTCTTGGGCAGGTACCCGGGCTTACAGGATGTCCTGAGGCAGGCCAGGAAAGTCTGTGTGCATTTCCGCCGGTCATATAATGCCAGTGCTCGGCTGACGGACCTCCAAAAGGAGTTTAACCTGCCCAAGAACCGCCTAATCTGTGACATGCCCACCAGGTGGAACTCGATGTTGGCCATGCTGCAGCGGCTGCACACGCAGCAGAGGGCCATCAATGAGTACCTGTGCGACTATGGCACCAGGACAGGGTCAGGGGACCTTGGTTTTTTTTCCCCACGCCAGTGGGCCATGATCAGGGATGCATGCACTGTCCTGTCACCATTCGAGGAGGCCACGAGGATGGTGAGCACTGACAGTGCATGCATCAGTGACACTGTCCCCCTTGTCCACCTGTTGGAGCACACGCTGCGTGGAATAATGGACAGGGCACTTGAGGCAGAACAGAGGCAGGAAGAGGAGGACTTCCTTAGCTCTCAAGGCCCCCTTTATCCAGACAGTGTTCCTGCGTGCCCGCCGATCACACAGGAAGAGGACGAGGAGGAGGAGGAGGAGGAGGAGGAAGATTGTGTCAGTATGGAGGTGGAGCCTGGCACTCAGCATCAGCAGTCTTTAAGGGATCAGTCCCAAGGAACACATGGACTTGTACGTGGCTGGGAGGAGGTGGCTGCGGACGTTGTTGTCCTTAGTGACCCAGAGGACTCCGGACCGAATGCCTCAGCAAACCTACGCTGCATGGCCTCCCTGATCCTGCAAAGCCTGCGTAAGGATCCTCGTATTCGTGGTATCAAGGAGAAGGACCAATACTGGCTGGCAACCCTCCTTGATCCACGTTACAAGGGTAAGGTTGCGGACCTTATCTTGCCATCGCAGAGGGAGCAGAGGATGAAACATCTTCGGGAGGCCTTGCAGAAAGGTCTGTGCAACGCGTTCCCAGAGACTGGGAGGTTACAAACTCCTGTTTCTGGACAACGTGTTGCTGAGGCTTCGGTCAGTCAAAGAAGGAGCGGTGGAGAAGGTGGCCGTCTGACCGATGCGTTCAGACAATTTTTTGGTCCGCAGCCCCAAGGTATGATCGGTTCCAGCAACCATCGCCAGCGTCTGTTTTACATGGTGCAGGAATACCTAGGGGCAAGATCAGACTTGGACACCTTTCCCACCGAAAATCCTCTGGGTTACTGGGTCTTGAGGATGGATCACTGGCCAGAGCTTGCACAGTATGCAATTGAGCTACTGGCCTGTCCTGCATCCAGCGTTCTTTCGGAACGTACATTCAGTGCTGCTGGAGGCGTGGTAACCGATCACAGGGTGCGTCTGTCCACTGACTCGGTCGATCGGCTGACCTTCATAAAAATGAATCAGTCTTGGATCACCACCAGCTACCAAGCACCTGATGCTGATGTAACTGAATAATTTTTTTCAGATCCCTTCAAAGACTGCCTATGCTGATGCTGAGTGATTATCCCTGAGTAATTATCCTCTTCCTCCTCAATCATCACGCTGATAGCTTGTAAGAACATTTTTGGTTCTGGGCGCCACCACCAGTGCCTAAGGCACAATTTTTCAGCCCCTGTATAACAGGGGCGTGTAATTACAATTTTTGATGTAATACTTTGCAGCACGGCTCGTTCCTGCATTCCAACTAGAGTGTCTGTGAGGGGTTGCAGTGTTGTGGCACCAGCACCAGTGCCTAAGGCCCAATTTTTCTGCCCCTGTCTAACAGGGGCGTGTAATTGAAATTTTTGATGCAATACTTTGCAGCAGTGCTCGTTCCTGCGTTCCAACTAGAGTGTCTGTGAGGGGTTGCAGTGTTGTGGCACCAGCACCAGTGCCTAAGGCCCAATTTTTCTGCCCCTGTCTAACAGGGGCGTGTAATTGAAATTTTTGATGCAATACTT
This sequence comes from Lithobates septentrionalis, assembly GCA_037952835.1. Lineage (NCBI taxonomy): Eukaryota > Metazoa > Chordata > Amphibia > Anura > Ranidae > Lithobates > Lithobates septentrionalis. The sequence goes on from JBBDGP010000149.1 coordinate 5,961,130, forward strand.
TGCAGCAGTGCTCGTTCCTGCGTTCCAACTAGAGTGTCTGTGAGGGGTTGCAGTGTTGTGGCACCAGCACCAGTGCCTAAGGCCCAATTTTTCTGCCCCTGTCTAACAGGGGCGTGTAATTGAAATTTTTGATGCAATACTTTGCAGCAGTGCTCGTTCCTGCGTTCCAACTAGAGTGTCTGTGAGGGGTTGCAGTGTTGTGGCACCAGCACCAGTGCCTAAGGCCCAATTTTTCTGCCCCTGTCTAACAGGGGCGTGTAATTGAAATTTTTGATGCAATACTTTGCAGCAGTGCTCGTTCCTGCGTTCCAACTAGAGTGTCTGTGAGGGGTTGCAGTGTTGTGGCACCAGCACCAGTGCCTAAGGCCCAATTTTTCTGCCCCTGTCTAACAGGGGCGTGTAATTACAATTTTTGATGCAATACTTTGCAGCAGTGCTCGTTCCTGCGTTCCAACTAGAGTGTCTGTGAGGGGTTGCAGTGTTGTGGCACCAGCACCAGTGCCTAAGGCCCAATTTTTCTGCCCCTGTCTAACAGGGGCGTGTAATTACAATTTTTGATGCAATACTTTGCAGCAGTGCTCGTTCCTGCGTTCCAACTAGAGTGTCTGTGAGGGGTTGCAGTGTTGTGGCACCAGCACCAGTGCCTAAGGCCCAATTTTTCTGCCCCTGTCTAACAGGGGCGTGTAATTGAAATTTTTGATGCAATACTTTGCAGCAGTGCTCGTTCCTGCGTTCCAACTAGAGTGTCTGTGAGGGGTTGCAGTGTTGTGGCACCAGCACCAGTGCCTAAGGCCCAATTTTTCTGCCCCTGTCTAACAGGGGCGTGTAATTACAATTTTTGATGCAATACTTTGCAGCAGTGCTCGTTCCTGCGTTCCAACTAGAGTGTCTGTGAGGGGTTGCAGTGTTGTGGCACCAGCACCAGTGCCTAAGGCCTAATTTTTCAGCTCCTGTTCAACAGGGGCATGTAATTACAATTCTTGATCTAATATTTCACAGCAGGGCCCTGTGAGGGCTTACAGTGTTTTGGCCACAGCAACACCTAAGGCCCAAATTTCTGCTGAGTATATAGGGCAGGACCCTACTTTCAAACATCTAACTTACAAACGACTCCTACTTGCAAACGGAAGGAGACAACAGGAAGTGAGATGAAATCTACCCATAGGAAGGGAAATTCTCTCATGTAAGAGTTAATATGGGAAAACAATTTCTCCTTTCCACTGATGCTTTCCAATCCTTGTTCCACAAAAAAACCCAAATTTTCAAAAAACATTTTTCATTGGGACAAAAAAGTGAGGTGAAATCTTCTGAAGAGGAGGAAAGACGCAAAACAAATGTCACAGGGGTGATAACCCTTCCCTATGTTTTCCAAAAAGCTTAGAAAAGATTTTTTGGCTGGAGCTAAACACATTAAAAATGTTCAAAATTACAAAGAGATTCTACTTAACAACAAACCTACAGTCCCTGTCTTGTTTGCACCGCCTGTATACTGCTGTTCAGAGTATATAGGGCCTTTCCTTATTTTAATTTGGGTGCGGGGTTCCCCTTAATATCCATACAGGACCCAAAGGGCCTGGTAATGGACTGGGGGGGTACCCATGCCGTTTGTCTCACTGATTTTCATCCATATTGCCATGACTCGACATGACATTAAACCCGCAAGCAGTTTTAAATGAGATTTTTTCCTTTAAAAATGACATTTGGTGCAGGGACTGTTCTAAACATGGGAAACACGCGTCACTTTACAGGCATACTATAGACACCCCCCAGGTACGATATTTAAAGGAATATTTCACTTTTTTTTTTTTACTTTAAGCATCATTAAAATCACTGCTCCCGAAAAAACGGCCGTTTTTAAAAGTTTTTTTTGCATTGATACATGTCCCCTGGGGTAGGACCCGGGTCCCCAAACCCTTTTTAGGACAATACCATGCAAATTAGCCTTTAAAATGAGCACTTTTGATTTCGAACGTTCGAGTCCCATAGACGTCAATGGGGTTCTAACGTTCGTGCGAACTTGCGGTCCGTTCGCGGGTTCTGGTGCGAACCGATCCGGGGGGTGTTCGGCTCATCCCTACTCTGTATATTCATTGTTGATCTTTAGCCTAGCTCTTGGGTGGAAGTATAGGGTTTTCACCCATTTAATAAATTTTGGACCAAACCCAAACCTCTCCAGCACCCACCAGAGATACCCCCACTCCAGGCTGTCAAACGCCTTGGCAATATCCAAAGCGAGGACCGCCCTGGAGCTCTTGATCCCCGACGGGAACTGGAGGTTCAGGTACGTCCTTCTGATATTAACACTGGTGGATCTATTTGGGATAAACCCTGACTGGTCCGGGTGCACCAACTCTGAGATACATTTATTTAACCTAGTAGCCATTACTTTTGCCAAAATTTTTATATCGGAGCATAGCAATGAAATTGGTCTGTATGAAGCTGCTTCAAGGTGGTCTTTTCCCTCCTTCTGAATCAAAACTATGTTAGTCTCTGCCATCGAGGAGGGCAAACTGCCCTCAGTGACCGCCCATTTCAATGTTTTCAAGAGTTCTGGGAGTAGCGCCTCCCCATAATATTTATAAATTTCCACAGGCAGACCGTCAGGGCCTGGGGTTTTCTGGTTAGGCATATCCGCTACTGCTTGCTGTAGATCTTCGAGGGTTATGGGAGAGTCCAAACCATTCATTTCATTTTCAGGGAGATATGGCAGGCTGACACCCTGTAAGAGGCTCTCTATCTCGCTCAGTTCTAATTGTTGGTGTGATTTATATAAGTTACTATAATATTCAAAGAATGTATTATTAACCATCAAGGGGTCCGACGAGATTTCCCAACTAGAGGTCCGAATCATAGATATCATTGAGGAGGGTGAGTTGGTCTCAGCTAGTAATGCCAGCATACGGCCCACTCTTTCCCCTTCTCCAAAGTACCTCTGCCTCTGAAATAATCTCCTGCTTTAAGCATTTTTAAGTATGTCCATTTTGTGCTCCTGTTGCTTTTTTACCCAGAGCTCCTATTTCCCTGGACTTGGGTCCTCCACATATAGTCTTTCTAACTCCAACACCTCTTTTCTAATCTGCTCATGCAGTACATGCAGTATTCGCAGGGGGGGTATACCGAGGTTGAGGGTAGAGGAGAAGATGCGCTACCTGGGTATAGTCATCTCAAACGACCCGGTCCAATATATTGGGGATAATTTAGTCCCCCTGCTGGAAAAATTTAAAAGGAAAAGTGTTATTTGGTGCCAACTCCCGCTGTCCCTCACAGGCAGAATTAACCTGATCAAGATGGTATGGATGCCACAACTATTGTATGTACTCCATAATTCCCCAGTCTGGATCGGGAAGAGCTGGTTTCTAAAAAATAAATACTTTATTTAGAGAACTAATATGGAAGAAAGGGCTGGCAAGGATCACATCACAAACACTACAGCGGCCGGTCGGGGAGGGGGGACTAGGAGTACCCCATCCATACAGTTACTTCTTGGCGGCTCAATTACAACACTTAGGAGGCTGTGAATCTCAAGGCATGCTGAACACCAATGGGAAACTTATGCTGCAGGATAACCCACATGGGTCCCTGGCAGAGGCGCTAGAGGCTGGGTCGCTTCAGGAGGGGCCCCCAACATATAAATTAGTTACTAAAGCCTGGCAGTCTGCTAAGAGGATCATGGGTTATGGGGGACCTACTGAATTCTCACCCATATGGTATAATAAGGGTTTGAAGGAGCTGCTAACATTGGAAAAAAATTTGATATGGGTGCGCCATGGAATATGCAGGCTGGCACAGTTATACGAAGCCAATACTCTGAAATCTTTTACTGAGCTGAGGCGAGTATATGGTATTCCAAACAAAAGGTTTTACACCTATCTGCAGATCAGGCACGCACTTGATAGTCAATTTAGTAATAGCCCATTAGAGTGGTGCAACGCACCACTCCTCAATAAAATTATTAGAGCAAACACCACTAAGGGTCTGATAGCAATGACATATGGACAAATTTCTGAGAGGCTGCTGGCTTTGCAAATGGCTCTGGGTGTCAGGGAGAGGTGGGTGTAGGATGTGGGGGAGATCACTGACAGCCAGTGGAAAGGAATCTTGAGGGCTGCTCCGCTGGTGTCTGTCTCTCCGTCGCAGCAGGCATCACACCTCTTTCTGATACACAGAGTCTACTACACCCCTAAGAGACTATTTAGGTTCGGCCGTAGATTGGACGACAAATGCCCTAGATGCCTGGAGACAGGAGATCTAATACACATGGTGTGGAGATGTCCAAAACTGGCGAGATACTGGTCAGGGATAATTAGGACTATAGAAACTAGGTTTAATATTAAGCTGAAGCAGGAGGCCAGGGTCTGCATCCTTGGCCTGATAGGGGAAAATATGGGTAGTAATAATAAGAAAATCGCCATAGCGAGGTGCCTTTATCAAGCTAGGAAACTAATAGCACAATCCTGGCTTTCCACCTCGCCTCCAACCATGGAAGATTGGCTTAGCACAGTGGATAAGCTAGTGTGGACAGAAAAGACAGTTTATACCAGAAGGAGTAGCTATGATAAATTTATAAAGATCTGGAGACCCTGGCTGTACTGGTTGGGCCTAGCCCCCTGACCTGGACTCGACTCAAAAAGGGCTTAAGGTACTAGGTTACCCGGCAGCATAGTGGGGAAGCAAAGGAGTATTAGGGAGAAGAGGCCCAACAACTGACGCGGCGATAGCATAGTACCCTGGTTACGTACCCTTTTGTTAAAAATTAATACTAGGGGAGGGGGGGGGGCTGTGCTGGGGGGGTTGGGAGGGGGGTGGGGAAGGGTTTTAAAAAGCATGGGGTTGGATCCAGTTCCTAATGTTTGATTATTGTTGAATGTCAAGTATTTTTGTATTATTGGATCCATTATTGTCTGTAATTCGGTGTGTAAACATATGGTACGTTTTCCTTTTTTTTTTTTTTTTGTAAGAAGAAAAAACTAATAAAGAGTAATGAAATCAAAAGAAAAAAGAAAATAAATAGAAAGATGAAGAGGATGAGTACAGATTGGGGCCAAAGAGAAATTCTTCTATTATTGTTTATTAAATAAAGGAAAAAGTTTAAAAAAAAAAAAAAAAGAAAAAAAACCTATTGCTATACCTTTATTTCTCTCAGTGCAGGTTTTTGCGAGGACTGGAGGTATTTTAGGGTTGGAGATCTCAGATGAGGAGCAAGGAGATGTCCGCCTTTTTCTTTGATGTGGATCTTTCAAGTGCTGTTGCCAACGGACTGTATGGCAGGTCGTCACATGTTTGGTCAAGCATGTGGTGCCCAAGCGGCTTCTGTTCTGGCCACGCTTGATCCGCTTCAGACATAGGTTGCAAACAGCAACGGTGCGATCTGCTGCACACGTGTCGAAAAAGGCCCACACCAAGGAACTTTTAAAAGTCAGTGGGGAGTCAGCAGTGCCCTGCACCTGTGGAGCTCTGCGGTGTGAAGCAATAGGGTGGCTGCCCTTAAGATGCCCCCTAGAGGACATCCTGCCTTGTTGGATTTGTGCCTCCTCCTCTTCACTTTCCTCCTCTCTTCTCTCAGGCACGTGAGTACAGTCAGTGACCTCATCATCCCCTCCCTCCTCGTCACTGGAGAAAACTTGGCAGTATGCTGCAGCTAGAGGAACATGACTGACAGTTTCTTGTCCTTCTGTGGCACCCCCTCTCTCTAGGCTCACGTTAATCCCTTCTTCAATCTGGGTACCATCATCAGAGCCTTCAAATCCCTGCGCATCCTCCTGCAGCATGTACCCGTCACTGTGGTTGAATAATTCAGTGGAATAGACCGCTTTGGCAGCTGCGTTGGAAGTCACACTACACTGAGCCTGGGTGACAGAGGAGGAGGATGAGGACGGCTTTGTTATGGAGGAAAATGGAGGCGGTGCGAGTAGCCAACTCTGCAACAGGAGATATATGTGTGTTTGGAGGTTAGTTAGGGCTCATTTGCAACAGGACATCTAGCATAAGATTTGCCAGGGTGAGTATGTGGAGAATTTTCCCTGCTGCCGCGGGTAAAGTTCAACCTAGCTTGGTTGAGCCAGATGACACAAAAGGATGAGGAAGTTGGGCAGCAGTACAGGTTGTTTACACGAAATTTTGCCAACTGGGTAGAGGCGTTTGCTGTTATGGTGAGCGTCATAGGGGAGTGGAACCCTAAACACTGTTCGGTGCTCTTTTGCTATAAGGATGCAGTAGGGTTTACGGTGGGTCTGCGTGGCTACGAGGCGCTGAACAAGTTTCGGCAGTGCAGGGCGGTAGGGCCATCACAGCGGTGGGACCGCAGGCCATCAGTCTCTGGAAGCGGCTCATATGATCAGCTCGGGCCCCCGAACCAGTCTTTTCAGGGGGGTGGGGGTCCTGCCGACATAGGACAACCAGCTGGTAAGAAGTGGGGGGCTTGGTTGGTAGTATAACAAGGGAATGGGTAAGTTGACAGAATGTCACCTTTTCTAAATGGATATCCAGACGGGAGGGCCGATGAGCTACTAAGGGTGGGTTTTTTTGTTTTTTGGCGGGTTTTGGGATCCCAGGTTCACTGATTTTGAGTGCCTCCTATGGCAAGGAACTTGAGTTCCATGGCACTATACCAGGGGGGTAGGAACGGAGAGACTGGCAAAAAGCAGGGGCAGGGTGCCTAAGTGGGGAGCCGCACAAGTGTTGCCTGCTACTCCACCTATGGCTGTTGGCTGGGTTTGCAGATATGGGAGGGGGGCGCCAGTGGCACACGGGGGGACACAGATTCCACCTTTTATTTGCTCCCGGCTCGCCCAGGTAGTTTCCGACCTCTGGGGTACTATTGGCAAGACAACTTATATGTAGAGAGCGGCTTGCCATGGGAGACTTGATTTCCTGTACGCTGTTCGAGCATTTTAGTTCCTTTGTGAAAGGGGTAGCGTGGTAGGTATCGGGGTGTACTCGTCATCCCTTGGTGGGATGCGTTCGATTCTAGGGCTAGTCCCGGACTCGATCACCAGGTAGTGCCGTCGGCCAGGGGATAAATTGGTGTACGTTGAGACGGGCGATACGTAGGCTTGGCTTTGGATACTACAACCTCCTTTTTTTGGTAAGCTGCATTTTGCGGGCCACATTATTCCCATGGCCGGGGTTTTTTCCTACGGGGTCGGCTGCCACAACTGGGGTTACATCCCCTTCCACTTTATATGGCTCAGGGGGAGCAGAGGGAGCATTGGAGGATATGGCTCTCATTTCTGGAACAATATATTGGACGATCGGTGGGGGATGTTAGGGTCGGGGAGTAATTTTGACCTGGGATGTGTACGTATGCGGCGGGGAATTCCAGGATATGGTGCCTTTTTACTAGGGGCACTGGAGGCGGACCCCTGGCTGCGTTCAAAGATAGGCGAGGGTTTGATCAGTAACATAGTACTTCTGGAACTTTTCTGGTAGTGCTAGCCTTGGAAAGATGGGGGTGAGATGGGAGTGGTTCAGGATTTGAATGCTGGGCACCTCCCAGAGGTAGACGATAGCTGACGCCTTGTCTCGGCTTCAGTGGGTCGGGTTTGGGGAGCTTGCACCGGCGGCAGCAAAGTCACGGGTGGTTGTGGGGAATTGCTTTGTTGTTGTCGGGTCAGGGATCGGAAGGTCTGTGGAGCACGGCTACTTGAAGGCCTACGGAAAGGTATGGCGAGAGTGGCATGAGGTTACTCTTAGCTGGGGTGGAACGGGGAGATTTGGTGGTACAGCTGGTGGTTCTAAGTTTATAGATAATTAAATAAACATTGGTAGTTATGGCAAATTTTCTTTAAGTTACAGGGTGGGGGTGAAATATTTCTTTTACGAAGTGTTGGGTTCAGCAGGTGGTTGAAGGGTAGTGTAAGTTGCATAAGCACAAGACCGCAAGGCGGCCTGCTTTTGGTAAGTTACAGGCGGATCGGGCTCACTAGGTTCCTCCGTATACAAGGTTGCCTTATTCCAGGCGGCCTTTTTTCTGCCAATTTTGGAGGCTTTCCAGTCAGTGAGCTGGTCAGCCCATTTCGTTGGGTCCCTGGGGGGGTATTGGTGCAAGATGTACTCGGTAGGTGGGACCGGTTAAGGGTTTTTTGCTGTGCGGGTCAAAGACAGACCAGGCGGGTGTCGGTGCGATGGTGGAACGGTTACACTGACAGTTTTTCCACAACCTGCTTGGGGAGGACAGTGGGTGAGTTATGGATAGGCGCCCAGGTGTAAGGGCCCGTTTTATACATAGGGATGGGTCCCTGCGGTACAGGTTTCAGTTTACGGCCATCTTCTGGAAAGGGCTTTGGGCAGAGGGTGGAAGGAAATCAATATGCTTCATACTCCTTCCGCATCGGGGAGGCCACGAGGGGCCGCTTGGTGTGGGTTGGAGGTGGCGGATGTTAGTTGAATTGGCTGATGGGATTGGATGGGATTGGATGGGAATCCAAGAAGTTTCGGTATTACATTTGCCCACATTTGTTTGCGGATTGGGCACTTGATCAAGGGGGAGGTGGTGTACTATGGACGGCTGTTGCACTGTGTGGTTATGGTTATATGGGTGAGTATTGGTGGGGTGCTTGATTTATCCAGGGTTTTGTTTTCTCTTGCAGCTGGAGGGCAGCCACTCACCTGGATATTGGGCCAGAGGTGACTATAGAAGGGGGGGTACAGAGGTGACTATAGAAGGGGGGCATACAGAGGTGACTATAGAAGGGGGTATACAGAGGTGACTATAGAAGGGGGGGTACAGAGGTGACTATAGAAGGGGGTATACAGAGGTGGCTATAGAAGGGGGGGTACAGAGGTGACTATAGAAGGGGGGTACAAAGGTGACTATAGAAGGGGGGTACAGAGGTGAGTATAGAAAGGGGGTATACAGAGGTGGCTATAGAAGGGGGGGTACAGAGGTGACTATAGAAGGGGGGTATACAGAGGTGGCTATAGAAGGGGGTATACAGATGTGGCTATAGAAGGGGGGTATACAGAGGTGGCTATAGAAGGGGGGTATACAGAGGTGACTATAGAAGGGGGTATACAGAGGTGACTATAGAAGGGGGGTATACAGAGGTGACTATAGAAGGGGGGTGTACAGAGGTGACTATAGAAGGGGGGTATACAGAGGTGACTATAGAAGGGGGGTATACAGAGGTGACTATAGAAGGGGGGGTACAGAGGTGACTATAGAAGGGGGTATACAGAGGTGAGTATAGAAGGGGGGGTACAGAGGTGACTATAGAAGGGGGGTATACAGAGGTGGCTATAGAAGGGGGGTATACAGAGGTGGCTATAGAAGGGGGGGTACAGAGGTGACTATAGAAGGGGGGGTACAGAGGTGACTATAGAAGGGGGGGTACAGAGGTGACTATAGAAGGGGGGTATACAGAGGTGGCTATAGAAGGGGGGTATACAGAGGTGGCTATAGAAGGGGGTATACAAAGGTGGCTATAGAAGGGGGGTATACAGATGTGGCTATAGAAGGGGGGTATACAGAGGTGGCTATAGAAGGGGGGGATACAGAGGTGGCTATAGAAGGGGGGGTATACAGAGGTGGCTATAGAAGGGGGAGTATACAGAGGTGGCTATTGAAGGGGGGATACTGAGGTGGCTATAGAAGGTGGGGTACAGAGGTGGCAGTGGAAGGGGGGATACAGAGGTGGCTATCTGAATAAGTTTTTGATCTGCTGTGTCTATATGTGTATAAGCCACATTTCTTTGTTTTATGCATTTCTCCAGTATTGCCTTGTAACTTGCAGACTATTAGAACTATGTTCAAAATGTACAATGTACATTGTACAATAAAAACTTTTTTTTTAAAAATCTGCCCAGCTGTGCCATTGTGACGTATATCGTCGTGCGCTGGTCAGCAAATGGTTAAAGACGGCCCAGGGCAGGTTGTTAGCAGGCATAAGAGTAACAATACTGTGTGTGTGTGTGGGGGGGGCATGTAAAGGGTGAAATACTTTGTGTGGGGTGATAATTGAATTTGTATTGTTTTAAGTAAATTCTTATAATAAACAGCAAAGTGCAGCGCTAATATAATGTATAAAAGTAAGAATAAGTTTCACCAAGTGACATATAAAACAATCAGTGAAAAAACATATTTCAAATACAAACAATGATAAACAAAACCAAAATCACAAATGTATGTGAGAAATTATTAAAAAAGTCCAAAAATTCTTGATAAATCCACAGGAAATTAAAGAACACCCATCTAAGAAAGATTGTGACGAAAGATGCCTATATATGATCCACCAAGGCGTGTGTGAGTAAAATCTGCTTACCGGACGGCGATGACTGCTATTACGGCAGTCTCGCCCAGCATAGGGATTATGGTCTCCCAAAACCAAAGGTACAATGCAGGATCGGTGGTTCTAACAATCCATCAAAACTCAATATCCAGTGGGTCCTTGCTCAGCATGCAAGCCATGTTGCTACAATTCTGCTCTTGTCTTTTGCAACAGCTTTGAGAATGAAACTATGAAAAGATTTTTACGCTATTATTTTAATGTCGGCAAATTCAGCACTAGATCGTATTAAAATCTGAAACAAGTTCAACTTGAAGCTGCCAAGCAGTTAATGAGAAAAGCAAAAGCTTTGCTTTTCTCATTAACTGCTTGGCAGCTTCAAGTTTAATTGGAATTAATATTAAGGGGTAAGCTGAGTACGGTGGTCGAGCAGACATAGAAGGTTGGTAACATCTGATCTACACAGGTCATGAATTACGCTGTCGGCTCTCCAGTTTGCCTCACCCGGGAACACCGCTGTAGCGATGTAGAGGTATATCAGGAGGGAGCGACTTCATCATTATAATTCTATTTGTGCTTTTAACATATGTTTTTATTGTAAGTGTACATCTATGAGGAGTTAATGAATAAATACACCTTTTTGAAAAATTGGATTACGCTAACGAGCAATATATAGATGGAAAGATGCAGTTATTGCTGATTATAGCCACCTGACATCCGTACACCTACCCACCAATATTGGATGAAGATTCACAGTGCCTTGCTGGCAACACACCCAAAGATATGCAGTATATCCAGTATTATCTGGTAAGTGAACTTCCTTTGGGGGATTGTCATACAAGTGTCGCGGAGATGGTTAATCGTCTGGATCAATGAATTATAACTTGCCTCTAATTCTTTTCTCCTGGAGTGGATCACCTTTAATCTCTTTTTTGCATTTTTGCCTCCTATTTTATCAAAAGTGGACTGTGCATCAAGTCTAAAGACTCTTGGATTTTATAAGCGCTATTAGTGGTTTAAATATTTATATCTGGACACATTTTTTTATATATATATATTATAGACCTATAGCTTTTATAAGAATTGATGGACATTAGCAATGTTGACCTTGGTTTAATGTTAATGTATATTGTTTTAACAGTATGAATTTTTGTATTTTTTTTTGTTTGTATTTATTTTATAGCCCCGATGAAGGGGGAGTGTTCTGAGCCATCAAAACAGGCTGGCTGTTTTATGTGATTCTATGATGATGGACAGGTAGATGTGAACTTGAATCAGCCTTTTGTAATCCACGAGAGAGGAAGAAGCTGCAGAAGGAGGCAGACAAATGTGCTACAGTGCAACCGATATGCTGATAGGAGGGGAGAGCAGAGTAACAAAGAAATGTACTCACCAGTCTCCAAGATAGGAAGGATAACTTGAACTGTAAGTTTGTTAACTTGCTGCAAATTTTCGCTGGCGAGTTGTACACTTGCAGAGCACTACTTAAAGCACAAGTTCTAGTTGACACTTTTTACCAATTTGTAGCAAATTTCCATGGCAAGTCTCTAGCAAGAGCAAAGTTGCAGTGGTGAGTCTACAACAAGAGCTCTGCAAGTCTACAGCATGAAAATTCAGCCACAGTGCTCCCCTGTGGTGGGAGGACTATTGCACAACATAACTGAACCAGAACGTGCAGCAGACTTGCAGAATATTTGCAAATAAAGTTGATGGAGACCCATTTGATCTTGCCCTCGACCCCACCCTTGCCCCCTCCCATGACCCACCTGTTCAGTCTGTGTCTGCATACACCACACAGTGGACAGAGGTGGACTTGTGAAATCTCTACGGGTGGCCAGATGTAAATGGACTTGTGTCCATATACATCATCAGACTACCTTTGATCTGTAACATTTAGGTCTAGAAAAACAGAAAAGGACACAGTACTTTTCAATTTTTTTTTCTGGACCTGAACGCACATGGTGGTAGGCATAGACTCACATGGTGCTTTCAATTAGGTCCACATAAAAAATTGACAGGTGGCCCTAATTTCTAGTTTCTTAAAATGAGGTGGTTGGGGTAAGTAAAAACGCAGCTCAGCAGCTGCCTGTTTTTACTGTGCCCCCTCCCCCAAACACCAGTGTAAAGTAGCATCTTAGAATCATCAGCATTAGGATAATCACACAGCACAATAGGTGTGTAGACAGGTGCAGTCTGCTGTCCCCACTGCAGGTGGTGCTCAAAGGCAGCAGCAATGAAGAGGGAGAGCAAATCATGGAGAACAGGGTTCCTCTATGGTTTCATGCGTCACTGGGGTAGCGATTCAATTGGATGCTGGCCACCCATGTGACTCTGGCAGCCATCTTAGGTGTGACAGAGTCTATTTAAGACCCCGGCCACAGGGTTTTGGCACGATTTATGCGGGTGGGTAGAGTAGGGAAAGGTACCCAGTCTGTGGGGGACAGTACTAGGGGTAGGGAAAGGTTCCTGATGAGGAGGGAAAGCATAGGGTTGCATCTCTCTGCATATCTTCTTGATAGGACATGAGATGGCCAGGCTGCATTCTGTCCCCCCTCTTTTTGGAACTGCGTTGGGTAGCTGTACCACCAGGTTTGTTGTGAACTGCTGCTGTATTATTTCAATACAAATTTTATATTTTTATACCTGACTGTGTGAATTATTGCTGCTGCACCCCACCTACAATCTATGGCTCTGTCACAGTGGGCGTTATTTACTAAAACTGGAGGGTGCAAAATCTGGTGCAGCTATTGCCAAAGCTCAATTGATCAAGTTGATCAAGTTGAAGTTGGAACCTGATCGGCCACTTTTAGTAAATCCCCAGTGTGCCGCTGTGTGGTGCTGACTTTGTTATGGCTGTACTGTGCTACAGTTTATATCACACAGTACAGCCATAAATTAACAAAGTCAGCACCCAACAGCCATGTGACACAACCATAGATTGCATGCTGTGCTGTGTGATTACCCTAATGCTGATGATTATAAGACACAGTGAGGATTTAGAGGTGCCACTCATTGTGCACTGGTCTGCTACCATGCCTCCTGCCGCTGCTTGGATTAGTGCTGCTGCTCCCTGTCATTGTCTCACATCAGTCTCAGTACCTGTCCTGAGGCAGCAGAGCATGTACATAAGATCACTCCACCAGGGAAGGTAGCTGGCCTATACTATATTTGAGCAGCACAGGTCACGGGGTGTCATTATGTACCTCGCCCCTAAAATGATTAAAAAGCAATGCATCCTCCTTTATTTATACGCCCCCTAAGCATGTAGGAGCGGGGGTGTACTTTCATAAGCCCTAAATCTTCATTTGGCAGACATTATCTAAAAAGTCGCCCGGGTCCCCCATGTTGAGTTAATAGGGCCTGGACCCGGTACAACAGGACCGGTTGTACTGCCTTATCAGCGGCCCTAATTCAAAGCCAGAACGTTTTGTTTTGTTTTGTATAGAATCTGGAAGGGTTAGAGCCCCTGTTATATTTTTATTGTTGCCTCAAGAGTAGAAAAGCGACTTGGGTAGTGCACTGTGCCAAATGGTGTGTGGCCAATTTGCTCTACCAGTGAGGGAGTCCTAAAAGGGGCATGGTAAAAAAAACCTGAGGTTATTTGCTGTATACACAGCACACATATGGGTTTAAAATTATTTTTTAAACGCGAGCAAAAACCATTGCCTCTGGCAGTCAATGTCTGGATACTTTAAAAACAACAATTAAACTATTTAAGAAAAGGACATAAGCAAGAGTGATTAAGCAAATTAAATGTAAGATTATTGTATATACAAATTCTGAGGGTTCTTTAAAAAGTTTCCGCACTTTTTTTAAACTCTATTAAATATAAAAAAGTGCGGAGACTTGTAAAAGACCTCTCATACAGTTGTGCTCATATGTTTACATACCCTGGCAGAATTTATGATTTCTTGGCCATTTTTCAGAGAATATGAATAACGCAAAAACATTTCACTCATGGTTAGTGTTTGGCTGAAGCCATTTATTATCAATCAACTGTGTTTACTCTTTTTAAATCATAATCACAACAGAAACTACCCAAATGACCCTGATCAAAAGTTTACATACCCCAGTTCTTAATACCATGCATTGCCTCCTTTAACATCAATGACAGCTTGAAGTCTTTTGTGGTATTTGTGGATGAGGCTCTTTATCTTCTCAGATGGTAAAGCTGCCCATTCCTCTTGGCAAAAAGCTTCCAGTTCCTGTAAATTCTTGAGTTGTCTTGCATGAACTGCACGTTTGAGATCTCCCCAGAGTGGCTCAATGTTATTGAGGTCAGGAGACTGAGATGGTCACTCCAGAACCTTCACTATATTCTGCTGTAGCCAATGACAGGTCGATTTGGCCTCAGGGCCGTCTTTTCCACTGGGCACGCTGGCTAGTTACCCGGGGGCCCCACTTGCCTGGGGGCCCCACCTGCCCAGCGACCCCAGCTAAGCATCTATGTGTCACCCTCACTCCAATTTTCTGTGACCCCGCGCTCCGGCCGCCATGTCCAGTCTCAGGCCAAGCCATGGCGCCCTGTGATTGGGCGAAAGGGGTCATGTGTGGCAGGTGGTGCTGGCCTGTCCTCAATCGCGGGAGAGCGGGGCTGGCCTTCGCTGTGAGCTGTGGCTGCTGTCTTCTCCTCCTCCCCCTCTCCGGGTCACCGATCATGTCCCCACCAGGGCATGCAGTCTGTGCCCGACGTCTTCTCCTCCTCTCCGGGTCACCAGTCATGTCCCCGCTGGGGCATGCAGTCTGGCAGTGTGACAGGCTGCGGTGCAGAGGCAGAGCAGATCATGAAAGATAAAAAAAAGGTAAGAGATTCACTCAGACTCGTGAGTTTTGTTGCTGGCCCTGGAGGGGGGGGGGATTAGATATGGTCTGGGGAGAGAGAGCAGCCATAAAGTCAGTGTATAGTGTATTGTGTGTGTGTGGTGTATAATGTATTGTGTGTAGTGTATTGGTCTGTGGGTAGAGTATTGTGTAGCACATTGTGTGTTATTATGTAGTGGTCAGTGGATAATGTAGTTTGTGTAGTAGTGGTCAGTATAGAAATCAGGTAGGGTGGTGTGTAGTGATCAGGTAGGGTGGTGTGGTGTGTAGTGTAGTGGTCAGTGTGGTGTGTAGTGGTCAGTGTGGTGTGTACTGTAGTGGTCAGTGTGGTGTGGAGTGGTCAGTGTGGTGTGGAGTGGTGTGTAGTGTAGTGGTCAGTGTGGTGTGGTCGGTGTGGTGTGTAGTGGTCGGTGTGGTGTAGTATAGTGGTCAGTGTGGTGAGGTGTGTAGTTGTCAGTGTGGTGTGTAGTGGTCATTGTGGTGTGTAGTGTAGTGGTCGGTGTGGTGTGTAGTGGTTGGTGTGTAGTGTAGTGGTCAGTGTGGTGTGTAATGGTCGGTGTAGTGTAGTGTAGTGGTCAGTGTGGTGTGTAGTGGGTGGTGTGACGTGTAATGGTTAGTGTGGTGTGTAGTGTAGTGCTCGTGTGGTGTGTAATGGTCGGTGTGTAGTGTAGTGGTCGGTGTAGTGTAGTGGTTGGTGTGGTGTGTAGTGATTGGTGTGTAGTGTAGTGGTCGGTGTGTAGTGTAGTGGTCGGTGTGGCGTGTAATGGTCAGTGTGGTGTGTAGTGCTTGGTGTGGTGTGTAATGGTCGGTGTGTAGTGTAGTGGTCGGTGTAGTGTAGTGGTTGGTGTGGTGTGTAGTGGTCGGTGTGTAGTGTAGTGGTCGGTGTGTAGTGCTTGGTGTGGTGTGTAATGGTCGGTGTGTAGTGTAGTGGTCAGTGTAGTGGTTGGTGTGTAGTGGTTGCTGTGTAGTGTAATGGTCAGTGTGTAGTGTAGTGGTCGGTGTGGTGTGTAGTGTAGTGTGTGGTGTGTAGTGGTCGGTGTGGCATGTAATGGTCAGTGTGGTGTGTAGTGCTCGGTGTGGTGTGTAATGGTCGGTGTGTAGTGTTCGGTGTAGTGGTTGGTGTGTAGTGGTTGGTGTGGTGTGTAGTGTAGTGGTCGGTGTGTAGTGTAGTGGGTGGTGTGGTGTGTAGTGGTCGGTGTGGCTTGTAATGGTCAGTGTGGTGTGTAGTGCTCGGTGTGTAATGGTCGGTGTGTAGTGTAGTGCTCGGTGTGTTGTGTAATGGTCGGTGTGTAGTGGTCGGTGTAGTGTAGTGGTCGGTGTGGTGTGTAGTGTAGTAGTCGGTGTGGTGTGTAGTGGTCGGTGTGATGTGTAGTGGTCGGTGTGGTGTGTAGGGGTCGGTGTAGTGTAGTAGTCGGTGTGGTGTGTAGTGTAGTGGTCGGTGTGATGTGTAGTGTAGTGGTCGGTGTGGTGTGTAGTGTAGTGTGTGGTGTGTAGTGGTCGGTGTGGCGTGTAATGGTCAGTGTGGTGTGTAGTGCTCGGTGTGGTGTGTAATGGTCGGTGTGTAGTGGTCAGTGTAGTGGTTGGTGTGGTGTGTAGTGGTTGGTGTGGTGTGTAGTGTAGTGGTCGGTGTAGTGTGTGGTGTGTAGTGTAGTGGTCGGTGTAGTGTGTGGTGTGTAGTGCTCGGTGTGGTGTGTAATGGTCGGTGTGTAGTGTAGTGGTCGGTGTAGTGTAGTGGTCGGTGTGGTGTGTAGTGTAGTGGTCGGTGTGTAGTGTAGTGGGTGGTGTGGTGTGTAGTGGTCGGTGTGGCATGTAATGGTCAGTGTGGTGTGTAGTGCTCAGTGTGTAATGGTCGGTGTGTAGTGTAGTGGTCGGTGTAGTGGTTGGTGTGTAGTGGTCGGTGTGGTGTGTAGTGTAGTGGTCGGTGTGGTGTGTAGTGTAGTGGGTGGTGTGTAGTGGTCGGTGTGGCGTGTAATGGTCAGTGTGGTGTGTAGTGTAGTGCTCAGTGTGGTGTGTAATGGTCGGTGTGTAGTGGTCTGTGTAGTGTAGTAGTCGGTGTGGTGTGTAGTGTAGTGGTCGGTGTGGTGTGTAGTGTAGTGGTCGGTGTGGTGTGTAGTATAGTGGTCGGTGTGGTGTGTAGTATAGTGGTCGGTGTGGTGTGTAGTATAGTGGTCGGTGTGTAGTGGTCGGTGTGATGTGTAGTGTAGTGGTCGGTGTGGTGTGTAGTGTAGTGGTCGGTGTGGTGTGTAGTGGTCGGTGTGGTGTGTAGTGTAGTGGTCGGTGTGGTGTGTAGTGTAGTGGTCGGTGTGGTGTGTAGTATAGTGGTCGGTGTGGTGTGTAGTATAGTGGTCGGTGTGTAGTGGTCGGTGTGATGTGTAGTGTAGTGGTCGGTGGGGTGTGTAGTGTAGTGGTCGGTGTGGTGTGTAGTGTAGTGGTCGGTGTGGTGTGTAGTGTAGTGGTCGGTGTGGTGTGTAGTGTAGTGGTCGGTGTGGTGTGTAGTGGTCGGTGTGGTGTGTAGTGTAGTGGTCGGTGTGGTGTGTAGTGTAGTGGTCGGTGTGGTGTGTAGTGGTCGGTGTGGTGTGTAGTGTAGTGGTCGGTGTGGTGTGTAGTGTAGTGGTCGGTGTGGTGTGTAGTATAGTGGTCGGTGTGGTGTGTAGTATAGTGGTCGGTGTGTAGTGGTCGGTGTGATGTGTAGTGTAGTGGTCGGTGGGGTGTGTAGTGTAGTGGTCGGTGTGGTGTGTAGTGTAGTGGTCGGTGTGGTGTGTAGTGTAGTGGTCGGTGTGGTGTGTAGTGTAGTGGTCGGTGTGGTGTGTAGTGGTCGGTGTGGTGTGTAGTGTAGTGGTCGGTGTGATGTGTAGTGTAGTGCTCGGTGGGGTGTGTAGTATAGTGGTCGGTGGGGTGTGTAGTATAGTGGTCGGTGTGGTGTGTAGCGTAGACAGGGCCCTAGTGCACTGTATTGCCCGGGGGCTTATAATACTGTTAAGATGGCACTGCTTGGCTTTGTGTTTTGGATCATTGTCATGTTGGAATGTCTAAGTACGTCCCATGCACAGCTTCCTGGCTGATGAATGCAAATGTTCCTCCAGTATTTATTGATAACATACTGCATTCATCTTGCCAACAATTTTGGCCAAATTTCTGCCAGAGTATTTAAACTTATAATCACAACTGTATATACAAAAAAATTATACATTCTAATAAACAATTAAACATACATACTATATGTCAATTTGTAAAGTATTTCTTCACTGAGTTTCATACAATTTTATTTAATTATCTAGTTCTCCAATATACTCTTTACAAGGCTTAATGTACAGTAGGTTCTGCGAATATGATCTTACTTACACTAGTCAGTGTTCTGTGGTACATCTGTGGAATTTTCAATGTTACAAATACTGTGAATTATGGATCAGTAAATTAATCAATAGAAGTGTGGGCATCACTAGTGATGTCATATTGTGTTCTGGGAATGTGTTGTATGATAAGGGTTCATTTCTGTCTATACCTTCATATCTCCATTCAGGGGCATTGCTGGAATTGTAAAAGACCTGGTGTATCAAATAGCCAAATTGTTTTAACATTGGGAGGGGTTCAAAAGGGTATGGTTAAATCTGAGCATGCTCACAGTATACACTGTATGTTATAGTCCTTGTACCCACCACATATGCTTTACTTACTCTTCCACAAGAGAGACTCACAGACATGTACACACATTGCACAATCAATTATAAAAACCCAGACTCCTCCATTATAGATGTTTTTTCTGCATGCAGGATTTAAAACAGAGAGCTAACACTTTGTCTGAGCCTACCTTAAAAAAAAAAAAAAAAAAGCGTACAAATTATTACAGATATATTTATACAACATATGCGTACACCACTTAAACTTTTCTAGCAAACGAGCATGCACAATTGTCTGTGTACAATAGGGATACACTAAAAAATCCCTAGCTTGGGTTATAGTTGGTGGTCAGTGGCAGTAAGTTAACCACTTAAAGTGGAGTTCCACCCACTTTTACAACTCTTCAGCATCCCTCACTAAACTGTGCACTGTAAACAAATTGGATATTTTTTTATTTTTTTCTCAGCACCTACTGTATATCTGCTGTATTCATTTTTCACTTCCTCCTCCCTGGCCGCGGCCCATCGCATCATTTCCTGTTTGCAATGCCTTCTGGGAAGGGGTGGCAACTTCCTCTGACACTGCCGTTGCTATGGAAACCTGACCTGAAACCTATTACACTGCTTGTGCTGCACTGAGCATGTGCGAGATCTGCAAGGATGAGATCCAGGAAGAAATACAGCCTGGCTTCAGATGCCCACACTTAAGATGGCCACGGCCTGCTGTAAGTTTATAAAATAACAAACTACTGCCATAAACTAACAAAACAGACCCTAGTTTACAGACTAACTTTACTAGAATACATTAAGCGTGTGTATTATAGGGGTATTTTTATTTAAAATGTATAATTTCGGCCGGAACACCACTTTAACCACTTGACCACTGGGCACTTAAACCCCCTTAATAACCAGACCAATTTTCAGCTTTTGGTGCTCTCACATTTTGAATGACAATTACTCAGTCATGCAACACTGTATCTATATGAATTTTTTGTCCTTTTTTTCACACAAATAAAGCTTTCTTTTGGTGGTATTTAATCACCGCTGGGTTCTTTATTTTTTGCGCTATAAAAGAAAAAAGACCGAAAAATCTGTAAAAAAATAAATTTTTCTTCGTTTCTGTTATAAAATTTTGAAAATTAGTAATTTTTCTTCATATATTTTGGCCAAAATTTATACCGCTACATATCTTTGGTAAAAATAACCCAAATTAGTGTATATTATTTGGTCTTTGTGAAAGTTATAGCGTCCACAAGCTATGGTACCAATATCTGAAAATTGATCACACCTGAAGTACTGACGGCCTATCTCATTTCTTGAGACCCTAACATGCCAGAAAAGTACAAATACCCCCCAAATGACCCCTTCTTGGAAAGAAGACATTCCAAGGTATTTAGAAAGATGCATGATGAGTTTTTTGAAGTTGTCATTTTTTCCCACAATTCTTTGCAAAATCAAAGTTTTTTTTTTTTCGTTTTTTTTTTTCACAAAATTGTCATATTAGCAGGTTATTTCTCACACACAGCATATGCATACCACAAATTACACCCCAAAACACATTCTGCTATTACTCCCGAGTACGGCGATACCACATGTGTGAGACTTTTACACAGCGTGGCCACATACAGAGGCCCAACATGCAGGGGAGCACCTTCAGGCGTTCTGGAGCACCCAGGCCAATTCTGACATTTCTCTCCTACATGTAAAAATCATCATTTATTTGCTAGAAAATTACATAGAACCCCAAAACATTATATATGTTTTTTTAGCAAAGACCCTAGAGAATACAATAGCGGTCATTGCAACTTTTTATCTCGCACGATATTTGCGCAGCAATTTTTCGAACGCGTTTTTTTTGGAAAAAAAACTGTTTTTTGCTTTAAAAAAAAACAAAACAGTAAGGATAGCCAAATGTTTTTGCATAATATGAAAGATGAAGTTACGCCAAGTTAATAGATACCTAACATGTCACCTTTCAAAATTTCACACGTTTGTAGAATGGTGCCAAACTTCGCCACTTAAAAATCCCCATAGGCGACGCTTTAAAATTTTTTACTGGTTACAAATTTTGAGTTACAGAGGAGGTCTAGGGCCAAAATTATTGCTCTCGCTCTACCGATCGCAGCGATACCTCACATGTGTGGTTTGAACACCGTTTTCATATGTGGGCGGGACTTACGTATGCGTTCGCTTCTGCATGCGAGCACACGGACAGGGGCGCTTTAAAAATTTTTTTTTTTTTTTTATTGTTCATTTTACTTTAATTATTTTAGTTTGACACTTTTTTCCAAAAAAAAAATTTTTTTGATCACTTTTATTCCTATTACAAGGAATGTAAACATCCCTTGTAATAGGAATATGGCATGACAGGTCCTCTTTACAGTGAGATATGGGGTCAATAAGACCCCACATCTCACCTCTAGGCTGTTCCTGAAATAAAAAAAAAGAAAAAAAAAAAAAGATCCTGGCTTCGATCGTAGCGGTGAGTCGGTAGAAGCACCGGAGGGCGGCGGGAGGGGGGGACATCACCTCTCGCCTCCCGTAAGAACGATCAAGCAGTGTAACAGCCGCTATGATCATTCTCATGGTATAGGGAATCGCCGGATGAAAAATATGATATCTGAATGATGCCTGTAACTGCACCCATCATTCAGATATCCCCGCACAAAGTCAAGGACGTCATATGACGGAAGGCGGGAAGTGGTTAAAACGCTTTTTTTTTTTTAACACAAAGTTGTCCATTTATACAATATTTCTAACACAACATGTACATACCAAAAATGACCCCCCAAAATAGATTCTCCTACTCCTCCTGAGTACGGCGATACCACATGTGTGAGACTTTCACAGCATACAGAGGCTGGGTATGGCTGAGCATGGCTGGGTATTGCAGAGTATCGCCGAGTATGACTGGGTATGGCAGAGTATGGCTGGGTATTACCAAGTATTGCAGAGTATCGCTGAGTATGGCTGGGTATGGCAGAGTATGGCAGAGTATGGCTGGGTATCACCAAGTATTGCAGAGTATCGCTGAGTATGGCTGGGTATGGCAGAGTATGGCTGGGTATCACCGAGTATTGCAGAGTATGGCTGGGTATCACCGAGTATTGCAGAGTATGGCTGGGTATCACCGAGTATTGCAGAGTATGGCTGGGTATCACCGAGTATTGCAGAGTATGGCTGGGTATTGCGGGGTATTGCAGAGTATGGCTGGGTATGGCAGAGTATTGCGGGTTATGGCAGAGTATTGCAGATTTTTGCGGGGTATTGCAGAGCATGGCTGGGTATGGCAGAGTATGGCTGGGTATCACTGAGTATTGCAGAGTATGGCTGGGTATTGCGGGATATTTCAGGGTATTGCAGAGTATTGCGGGGTATTCCAGGGTATGGCAGAGTATTGCGGGGTATTCCAGGGTATGGCAGAGTATTGCGGGGTATTCCAGGGTATGGCAGAGTATTGCGGGGTATTGCGGGGTATGGCAGAGTATTGCGGGGTATGGCAGAGTATTGCGGGGTATTCCAGGGTATGGTGGAGTATTGCGGGGTATTCCAGGGTATGGCAGAGTATTGCGGGGTATTCCAGGGTATGGCAGAGTATTGCGGGGTATTCCAGGGTATGGCAGAGTATTGCGGGGTATTCCAGGGTATGGCAGAGTATTGCGGGGTATTCCAGGGTATGGCAGAGTATTGCGGGGTATTCCAGGGTATGGCAGAGTATTGCGGGGTATTCCAGGGTATGGCAGAGTATTGCGGGGTATTCCAGGGTATGGCAGAGTATTGCGGGGTATTCCAGGGTATGGCAGAGTATTGCGGGGTATTGCGGGGTATGGCAGAGTATTGCAGGGGTATTGCAGAGTATTGTGGGGCATTCCAGGGTATGGCAGAGTATTGCAGGGGTATTGCAGAGTATTGTGGGGTATTCCAGGGTATGGCAGAGTATTGTGGGGCATTGCAGGGTATGGCAGAGTATTGCGGGGTATTGCAGGGTATGGCAGAGTATTGCAGGGGTATTGCAGAGTATTGTGGGGAATTGCAGAGGGAATTGCAGAGTATTGCAGGGCATGCAGAGTAGTGGGGATGGCTGAGCATGGATGGATGGATGGCTGGATGTCTCTGTGCAGCGCTGTGGGCACTACAGATGCAGCCCACAACGCTGCAGCCATCCATCCATTCGCCTCTCCGGTCACTGTGTACCGATCGGTACACAGGAGAGGAGGAGAGGGGGAGGAGAAGAACCGGCGTCATCAGATGACGCCGGTTTGTTGACATGTGATCGCTCCGTCATTTGACAGAGCGATCACATGGTAAACGGCCGCGATCAGCGGCCATTTACCGGGATCTGTGATGCGCCGGGTCCTCTGGACCCGGCGGTCACGGATGCTCTCGAGTGCGCGCCCTAGGGGGCGCGCGAGAGCAGATTTCTGGGAGGACGTCCCTGGACGCCCTCCCAGAGTTAAACAACCGCCCTGTAGCCGTCATTTGGCTGTGGGCCGGTTGTTAAGTGGTTAAGGACCGAGCCTCTTTTTTAGATGTGTTGTTTACAAGTTAAAAACAGTTTTTTTTGCTAGAAAATTACTTAGAAAAAAAAATGTATAATGTTTGGTGGTTCTAACACCCTACAGAATAAAATGGCGGTGGTTGCAATACTTCTTGTCACACCGTATTTGCGCAGCGGTCTTACAAGCGCACTTTTTTTTGGAAAAAAATACACTTCTTTGAATTAAAAAAATAAGACAACAGTAAAGTTAGCCAATTTTTTAAAAAAATTATGAAGGATAATGTTACGCCAAGTAAATTGATACCCAAAAAGTCACGCTTCAAAACTGCGCCCGCTGGTGGAATGGCGACAACTTTTACTCTTAAAAATCTCCATGGGCGACGTTTTAAAAAAATTCTACAGGTTGCAGGTTTTGAGTTAAAGAGGAGGTCTAGGGCTTTTCATATCTGGGCGCTACTCACGTATGCGTTTGCTTCTGCACGCGAGCTCAAAAAATGTTCTCTTATTCATTTTACCTTTTATTTTTATACTTTTTTTTTTTTGTTTTGTTTTTTTTTTTTCTTAAAGTGTCACTTTTATTCCTATTACAAGGAATGTAAACATCCCTTGTAATAGAAAAAAAAAGCATGACAGGTCCTCTTAAATATGAGATCTGGGGTCAAAGAGACCTCAGATCTCATATTTACACTAAAATGCAATAAAAAAAAAAAAAAAAAAATTGTCATTTAAAAAAATAATTTAAAAAAATGGCCCTTTAAGAGCTATGGGCGGAAGGGACGTTTTGACGGCGCTTCCGCCCTGCAATGTCACGGAGACGGGTGGGGGCCATCTTCCCCTCACTCGTCTCCATGTCTAGCAAAGAGAAGGACCCGATTTCCTCTGCCGCTGCCGACAGCTACGGTAAGCGGCAGAGGGCACCAGAGCGTGATGGGAGGGGGGGCCCCAATAAAAGTGATCTTGTGGCGAATCCGCAGCAGAGACAACATTTATCTTGAAGCGGACCGGCGGCCGAATAAGAGGTGTGACATTGGGGATTGTTCAGCTCAAGTGGATAGACGCGTTTTGGTGCAGTGAGTCCACATCAGAGAGGCATTTATAGTTAAGTGCCTGGTAGCCCACGTTTATTAAAGGGGAAAAACAAAACAAAAGTCCATCCAGGAATCCCACGCAGGGGTACAAGCTTCAATTAAACACACAAAATCCAAATGAAGATGCTAGCCCACCTGGCTACTCTTCAGCAGTACTGTTGCTATAGGGAACAGGCCCCTCAAACAAGCTGCTTGGATGCACACAGTCTTAGGCTCCTTGGTCACACACAGCTTCAAGAGCTTCAACGCACAGCTTCTGGCTCCCTGGACGCACACAGCTTCTGGCTCCCTGGACGCAAACAGCTTCTGGCTCCCTGGACGCAAACAGCTTCTGGCTCCCTGGACGCACACAGCTTTGAAGCCCTTCAACGCACACAGCATCCATTCTCACACAGAGACACTTACTAACAGCCACTGCTCCACCTTCCTTCCTCCCTCCACTCTGCTCTCACCAGCCCCTCGTTATATGGGCTGTGTGCACCTGGGCACACACCCTACTGGCTGTCCGTAAGACCTGGACACAGGGTTGGAGATCCCGTCCCACCCAAGACTCTGAAGGATCTCCAAATTACAGAGCCCCATAAGGAACTAGCAAAACACTCTGTAGCTCTGCACTCAGCCAATATGCAGACTCTGTGTCCACTTTAACCCCATTTTCATAGGGACAGAGCCTTGCTCTGCCACAGAGGATACCGGGACTTATGGCAGCTAGGTGCTGCCATAACAATGATATCCCCCAGTTGGGATGTATATCTGCATGCGGCGGTCCGGAAGTGGTTAATTACCCCGAATTTGTGGCTGTGACGGACTCAACCAGGACAGGGGCTTTTGGAGGGGACTGCAGGGTAATCTCTTGACTTACTGACTATGGACCCTGGTATTTGAGGGAGCTACATGCATTCAGGAAGATGTCCTGCTCTATAATTCAAGATGACATTACCACATTTAATAGTCAAGGGAACCATGATGGTGGTGGTTAATGAGATTTGGACAGTACTGGGTCTTCTTGAATACTGGTGGCAAACTGTCTGGATGGCTAGCTGTTGATTAGCTTACTGTTAATTAGATCACTGTTAGCTGTTGGCTGTTCCTTAGATGTGCTAATGATATTAACCACTTCAGCCCCGGAAGGATTTACCCCCTTCCTGACCAGAGCACTTTTTGCGATACGGCACTGCGTCGTTTTAACTGACAATTGCACGGTCATGTGACGTTGCACCCAAACAAAATTGACGTCCTTTTTTCCCACAAATAGAGCTTTCTTTTGGTGGTATTTGATCACCTCTGCATTTTTTTATTTTTTGCGCTATAAACAAAAAAAAACAACAACATTTTTTTTAACTTTTTGCTATAATAAATATCCCCAAAAAATATATAAAAATACAAATTTCTTTCTCAGTTTAGGCAGGTATGTATTCTTCTACATATTTTTGGTAAAAAAAAAAAAAATCGCAATAAGCGTATATTGATTGGTTTGCGCAAAAGTTATCGCGTCTTCAAAATAGGGCATAGCTGTATGACATTTTTATTATAATTGTTTTAAATATTTTTTTTTTATTAGTAATGGCAGCGATCTGCGATTTTTATCATGACTGCAACATTATGACACATCGGACACTTTTGACACCATTTTGGGACCATTATCATTTATACAGCGATCAGAGCTATAAAAATCCACTGATTAAGGTGTAAATGACACTGGCAGGGAAGGGGTTAAACACTAGGGGGCAATCAAGGGGTTAAGTGTGTCCTAGGGAGGTGTTCTAACTGTGGTAGGGATGGGCTTCCACTCACATGGCAGCGATCACTGCTCCCGATCACAGGAAGCAGTGATCTCTGTCATGTCACTAGGCAGAACAGGGAAATGCCTTGTTTACAAAGGCATCTCCCTGTTCTGCTCCGTGACACGATCGCGGGCACCCGGCGGACATCGAGTCCGTGGGACCCTCGGGCACAGTCACGGAGTACGCGGCTGGCGCGTGTGTACGCCCACAATGCCGCGATTTAAAGGGGACGTACCTGTACGCCCATTTGCCCAGCTGTGCCATTGTGTCGGCGTACATCGCCGTGCGCTGGTCGGCTAGTGGTTAATGTTTACAGTATACATTGTTTAGAATAATGTGGTCAAGCTCTTACTTGATCTTGTGTGGTATATATTCTGTGTATATCTATGTAATTTACAAGTCAGTTCCAGTTCGCCCCTAAGCTAGTGTCTTCTAGTCCTCGGGTGCAATATTCAGCTATAATACCTGTTTCCTGGTTCCAGACTGGAGGAAGCTGTATCTTGGCGGGGGCATCCAGACTGGGTGCTAGGTAGTCTATCACAGTGGCCAATGACAGTAAGTTAACACTAGCGTACAATTTATATTCAATTTTGGGCTTCTTCTTCTACCGGTAAATGAATGTTTGGGTAAAATCATAAAAAAGCATATTCGGTACATCTCTGCTGTACATGCACATTTATCCCGTTTTGTCCTTTTACAAATGCTGCAAGTACAATAAAAACACAATGACTTATTGGTTAGCACTTTTGTCTTGCAGCACTGGGGTCATTCGTTTTGAATCCCAGGACACTATCTACATGGAGTTTGCATCTTCTCCCTGTGCTTGCTTGGGTTTCTTCTGGGTACTCCAAAGACATGCTTGCCTGGCAGGTCATTTAGCTCCTGTTTAAATTGGCCCTAGCATGTGAGATGGGACCTTAGATTGTAAACTCCTCGAGGGTAGGCAATGACTGTAAAACATTATTTGTGGACATGATATAAACACTCATTTTACAACAAGTTTTCCAGTTTTTTTCTCAATGGGTCTCTCCAAAGAGGGATGATGCACCCTACAGATGTATTCTGCCCCCTGGTGGACACTCAGTGTGGGGGACAATGGTCAGACTGGCTGTACAGCTGTATGTGTTATCAGCCTCTCTCCTGGGGGTTATTGTATTTTTATCACCAAGTCATTGTGACCGCGTTGGGGAAATAATTGGTCACTGCATGGTGGCCGAGGTGTCATGGAATACGTTGGGTGTCTGTATCTCTTCCATTGCTGGGCTCCATGGGTTTTCTACAAAACAAAAAGAAAGAAAGCTTATACTGCATCTCCCAAATCTCCACACTATTGAAATTGTAAAGTCTATATAGCATGAATATTTGCTTGAATTAAGGAAATTCTTTTCCATGTTCTTTTGCATATACAAAGGTTATTGCAAACTATCATATCAATAGAAAATAATACAAAGGAATATGGAATATTCGCAGGACTTCCCTACTAAAGAGAACCAATAATTTGCATAGTCCACTATACTACCAGTATGGTGTTGATTATCGTACCCAGATACAAAAATATAAAAAGAAACACTGGGAAAGCTCCCAAAAAAGGTAGGCACTATAGGTAATACTATTGTTTTGACTTCAAAAATACTTTATTACATAGTTAGTCAGGTTGAAAAAGACACAAGTCCATCTAGTTCAACCAATAAAAAATAAAACAAAATCATACAATCCGATATACACAATCCTATACCCACAGTTGATCCAGAGGAAGGCGAAAAACCCCAGCAAAGCATGATCCAATTTGCTGCAGCAGGGGAAAAAATTACTTCCTGATTCCCCAAGAGGCAATCGGATTTTCCCTAAATCAACTTTATCTATAAATGTTAGTACCCAGTTATATTATGTACATTTAGGAAAGAATCCAGGCCTTTTTTAAAGCAATCTACTGAGCTGGCCAGAACCACCTCTGGAGGGCAGCTATTCCACATTATCACAGCTCTTACTGTGAAGAAACCTTTCCGTATTTGGAGATTAAATCTCTTTTGCTTTAGAAGTGAAGAGTGCCCCCTTGTCCTCTGTGTTGACCATAAAGTGAATAACTCACCACCAAGTTCACTATATGAACCCCTTATGTATTTGTACATGTTTATCATATACCCCCTTAATTCTCAAGATGGAATAAATTCAGTTCCTCTAATCTTTACTCATAGCTGAGTTCCTCCATGCCTCTTATCAGTTTGGTTGCCCTTCTCTGCACTTTCTCCAGTTCCCTGATATCCTTTTTGAGAACTGGTACCCAAAACTGAACTGCATATTCCAGATGAGGTCTTACTAATGATTTGTACAGGGGGGCAAAATGATATCTCTCTCTCTGGAGTCCATACCTCTCTTAATACAAGAAAGGACTTTGTTCGCTTTGGAAACCGCAGCTTGGCATTGCATGTTATTATTGAGCTTATGATCTACCAAAACCCTAAGATCCTTCTCCACTATGGATTCCCCCAGTTGTACCCCCCCTAGCACATAGTCGCCCAATTAGACAGTGCATTGAGGTTGGCTTGTAAGTTGGAGACATCCTGTAAGGACTTTATTCCACTGCATAGCTTGGTATCATCTAAAAACACTGAAATGGTACTTTTAATCCCAGACCCAATATCATTTATAAATATATTAAAAAGTAAGGGTCCCAACACTGAACCTTGGGGTACACCACTGATAACCTTAGACTATTCAGAGTAAGAATCATTAAAAGAGAAGTCCAGCTTAAGCTCGTTTGGCGGAGAGATGCTGATGCTATTCGGGGAGCTGTGAGACCCGAGCCATCGGCGATGATCGATCGCTTGGTCCTCAGTGTAGAGGCACCGGGGGACAGATGCAGCATCCACCTAGGTAAGTATGAATCGGGAAAAAAGCCCAAACCCATGCTTCTCTTTTAACCACTTCCCGACCTCCTCACGCAGAAATACTGCGGCAGAAGGGAGCGTACAGGCAGATTAACGTACCTGTACCTTGCCCTTTAAATGGCAGCTTGCGGAAGCGTGCGCGCGCCCGCCGCAAGCTCTGTGAGTGTGATACCCGCGATCGTCTCACGGAGAGAAAAATGCTGATGTAAACAAGCATTTCCCCGTTCTGCCTAATTACAATGACACTGATCACAGCTCCCTGTAATCGGGAGCGGTCATCAGCATCATGTTACACATAGCCCATCCCCCCCACAGTTAGAATCACTCCCTAGGACACACTTAACTCCTGCAGCGCCCCTTCCTGGTTAACCCCTTCACTGCCAGTCACATTTCCACAGTAATCAATGCATTTTTAATCACACTGATCGCTGTATAAATGTGAATAGTCCCAAAATAGCGCCAAAAGTGTCCGATCTGTCTGCCATAATGTCGCAGTCACAATAAAAATCGCTGATCGCCGCCATTACTAGTAAAAAAAAAAAAATATTAATAAAAATGCCATAAACTATCCCCTATTTTGTAGATGCTATAACTTTTGCGCAAACCAATCAAACGCTTACTGCGATTTTTTTTTTTTTACCAAAAATATGTAGAAGAATACGTATCAGCCTAAACTGAGAAAAAAATGTTTTTTTATATATTTTTTGGGATATTGATTATACTAAAGTCCAAAGTAAACAAATTGCAGGCAATGTTCCAGTGAATCCTCCAGTTACTCAGGTGACATAGAGAAAACGTAAGGTGACTGTAGTGATACACATGGACCTCCACCTTCGGTGACACCAGCTGCTCACCTCAATTGATGGACCCCTGAGTGAATCAGTCAGGTCAAAAAAGCGGTTCCCTCACAGGGACAATACCATAGGAAGACAACAGCAGCAGCAGTTTTCAATGTCAGCTTTCAAAGACCAGCATATAGGCAGATATTCACATGAAAAAGAGGTAGGAAAGAATCTAGTGCTCTCTGTATGCTAATTAAAAGGTTTAATGAAATATGCAGAAAACACTCACATTACAGTGCACTGTGCCCCAGTGCTAAGGAAGAAAACATGGGTGGAAAGGATGTCCCATACAGGATTGACGAGCGGAGCGAGGGTGACGTCACGATCGAAACACGTACACAGATGCCGTACGCGTTGCGTCCCTCAAAGTGGGCGGGACTTCCTCAGCTGCGACGGCTGAGCGTGAGAACACCATTAAAATACAGATCTGCTCCTCCCCATCAGCCAATAGGCTCAGATGTATAAACCATCACTATGGTAACCTAATCTAGCTACTTCAATACAGGAAGTGACTTAAACCGCTCCTCCCGAGCAGCGAATAGGCTTGAATGTGCCCATCCCTATGGTAACCAGGGTCAAAACATTCAAAACCCGGAAGTCACTCTGTGCATATAATGGCCATATAGACCAAAAAAGGGCTATTAATGAAAAGCCTAAAATGATATGCCACAAAGATATATCTATATAACTCAAAAAATAGAACATGAGTACAGGTTATAAAAATTATATGAAATATAAAAAGAATATATTAAAAACCACGGCGTAAACCCCGCAACTCCGCTCCACATCCTAGGGCCATCCAATCCCAAAAAACACAATAAATTTACAAAATGAATAAAAATGAATAAAAAACATAAATAAAAAACACAGTACAGAGAGCAATTGTTAGCGATCAGAGATAAAGCAGTTGACATCGAACTCGACGTTCAAGCCCCCCGGAACAAAGACCTTAGTCTCGTGAATCCAATGAGATTCTCTATGACTAATTTGGCGCAGAAAATTACCCCCCCTCCAATGTTTATTAACTCTCTCTATACCCCAGAAGCTTAAACCCCTGGGGTTTTGATTATGTACCAATTTAAAATGATTTGAGACGTTGTGTGTTTTTATCCCTTTTTTAATGTTGTTGACATGTTCCCCTAAGCGAACATGCAAGGGGCGAGATGTCCTACCAATGTATTGTAAGCCACACTCACACTGTAACATGTAGACAACACCAGTCGTGGTGCACGTTATAAGTTGTTCAATTATATATTCTTTACCTGTGGAGGTGGCTTTAACACTTTTGCGTTTTTTGTTATTGCACTTAGAATGCCTGCAGGCTGTGCACCGCCCACAGGCATAGAATCCTGAGAGAAAGGAAAAAAGTCTACTTTCAGAATGTACGGGGGGATCCACCACACCTGGGGCTAAACGATCTCGTAAGGATGGAGCCTTTTTGTAAATAAACGACGGACGGGGTGGCAGCAGGGGACCCAGCACACGATCCTGTTTAATAATTGACCAATTCTTTGAGACAAGTTTTTAAAATTGTTTGTGCTGGATGTTATAATTCAGTACCATTTTGAAATTAGAGACATCTGAACTGAAGTGCCTTTGATCTTATCAGAAATCAAAAAGGTCCTGTCCATAGCCATGACCTTCTCAACCTCACTACTTCAAGCTGCATGGGGTGGGGTCAGAGCATCACTGGCGCCCCGGCCCTGCCCCTCCCTGCTGGCAGTGATATAATAGGTATCGTTCTGCACAGCATGGCACACCCCTGCCAGCCTGCCTTCCCTGTGTATCCATCAGTCTCTGTGCCATCATGGGGCCCCCAATTTCAAGGCACCATGGGCTCAAGGACCAGCTGCTTTGGGGAAAGTCCAGGGGCCCCCCATGCAGCTGGGGCCCCTGGGCAGCCATGGTGCTGTGATGATTGAAGCACCAACACCAGCCATTGCCCCTACAAATTGCCCATGAAAAATAGCTACCCCCCCCCCCCCGGGCCTGCAAAAAGGTTGGTGACCACTGCTATGGGCTCTAGCCCCAGATCTTTTGCAGACCTAGCAGCGCCCCTGACTGTCACTGTATGAATGAAACTTTCAGGGAAAGGGTTAACATCAGGGGAGATCAAAGGGCTAAATGTGTGCCTAGGGAGTGCTTACTAACTGTGGAGGAGGTGCTTTTACTAGTGGAGAAGACATGGATCGGTGTTTCTGCTTCACAGGAACACAGGATCCATGTCTTCTGTACTCACATAATGGCAGTCTGCCTTGTTTACATAGGCAGACTGTCATTCTGTTAGTGTAACAAACGATCGGCGGGTCCCGGCGGACATCAGGTCTGTGGAAACTACTAATCAGCTCCCCCTGTGCAAAATCACAGCGAGAGTGAGCAGGTGGTGGCGTGCGCTCGCGCCCAAACCCAGAAGTGCAGAATAACTTATACGTGATTCTGCACAGAGTGGCCACCCTGTAGCAGTAAATCTGCTATTGCTAACTTAAAAGAGCAATTTGTGTTGAAATGAAGAAGCTCTTCAGGAATAATGTATTTTTTCCTTATCTCTATGTAACACATATCTCTGTCAGCCCCCCCAGCCCCCCATTCCAACCCCCCTTTCCAACCCATCCCCCCTTTCCAAAATACAGTACACGCTATCAGTCTATAAGAAGCAAGCTTTCCTCTGCTGAAATACCATTGCCCATATAATAATTGTCTGCAGGACACTGAAGCTGTTTCCTTCTTTCAATAACAACAATAGTGGGCGTTGACTTGGCTCGGTTCCTCCGTGCTGCTATTAATGCCTGGAATGCTGTCATTCAGGTTCCTGCAGATTTGTCCCTCCATACGAAACACATAGGCAGACTGTAGAGGTTGGCAGGAGCTTAAAATGCAAGGGGTGGCAGTGATTGCACACACATTACTTTTGTTTTTCCTCCGGTTGTTGGCAAAAGGCTACTTTTTTTTTTTTGCTCTGTAGAAACAGACAGAAGGACTCTCTACCCTCACTCCCCAGCACTCTATACAAAGAAGGAGATGTTTTCAGTGGCTAGCCTCCTTTCTTCTGCTCACAGGTTGCTATTGGAGGCAGGAGAGAGCAGCCCAAATAGCAAGTAATTGTGCTGCAAGTTTGAAAATGACTTGCTAAGCTATTGCTAGACTTGCCAGGCTTCACGATTTTGTTGCACAATTGCAGCAATTCGGCATTGCATGACTCCAGGTCAACTTTCTTTGCAAACATTCTGCAAGTCTGCTCCAAGTTCTGGTTCAATTATGTTGTGCAATAGTCATCCCACCACAGGGGGGCACTGTGGCTGAATTTTCATGCTGTAGACTTGCAGAGTTCTTGCTGTAGTGTAGACTCACCAGTGCAACTTTGCTCTTGCTAGAGACTTACCATGCAAATTTGCTACAAATTGGAAAAGTGTCAACTAGAACTTGTGCTTCAAGTGCTCTGCTAGTGTTCAACTTGCCAGTGAAAATGTGCAGCAAGTTAACAAAATATACAGTTCAACACTGCCCATGCCCATAAGTTTTTTTTTTTTTTTAATTCTTTTTATTAATTTTAAAGACAAACAAACAAAACATACATACTTCGACAGGCAACATACCAAATCAAAGTCGGCCTCGCAGGGCCTACAATAACTAGTCTAACCATTCTTAAATCCCCACCCCCACCCCTCCCCCCAACCCCTCAACCCGACGAACAGTCATAATATAACAGATATGGACCCGTGCATCAAGAATTTCAATTATTTATAAAATCAACCTCTTGTTACCCCTACAATATCTTACATACAAAACATGTGTATCAGGGAAAAATATATAATCATTTATTTACCAGTAACAGAAAATCGGCAGAATGTCAGTTAGACCACTCCATTTACCACCTAATCAATGAATATTTCTCCTAACGCACTGTAGCTGTAGAGTCCAGCCAAGCCTGCCATACCTTTGTGAATTTCTTGTCACAACCTCTAGAACGGTACGTTGCCTTGTATAAGTGAATAAACGAATTAACCAATTTTTTCCAAAATGTTAGAGTGGGAGCAGTAGTTTTTTTCCAGTTTAATAAGATAGCTTTCCTGCCATAGAATAACCCAATATTTAACAATGTGCGATGCGCACGGGAAGGAACAACCTCCTCCACTAGTCCTATTAAACAAACTCTAGGCGTCAATGGAACAGGAGTGCTAAGTACCTCCGCCAGACATTCTGTTATATGCGACCAGAACCTTTGTATGTGTGCACAACTCCAGAATATATGCTCTGCGTCAGCTGGAGTGTGAGAGCATCGCCAACAATGGCTACTCACTGTTGGGTAAATGTGAGACAATCTGGCGGGAGTGAGATATAACCTGTGTAGAAATTTAAAATGAATTAAGCGGTCCCTTGCCGAGGCTAGATATTTAAACGGATGATCCCACATATCGTCCCAATCCTCGCCCTGGATATCTGCAATCTCTCTCTCCCATCTTTCCCTACATTTGGTGATCCCCAAAGCTGTTTTCTTAGAAAGAACACTGAAGATAAAGGCTTGACTAGGTCCTCCTCCAATAGTAGGCTCTCCAATAGTGATGGCAGATATTCTATCCTTTGACCTGTAAATTGCTCCTTAAAGGCATGGCGAAGCTGTAGGTAGCGAAAGAAAAAGGAGTTGGGAAGGTCATGTCTGGCCTTCAGTTGGTCAAATGTACAAAGTTCCCCCTCACTAGTAATGCCCTTCAAAACCTTAATACCTTTACATGCCCATATCATAGGATCAGGAAGGGAGAAGAGATGTGGGAGCTTCAGGTTCATCCATAAGGGAGCTGAGGGCGTAATTCCCGTATAGCTGGGAGACATTAAGGTAGTGGCGATTTCCCAAGCCTTAATCGTTGCTTTCATTGATTCTGACAGAGGTAGACAAGATTTCGGGCCCCTATACAATGCCAGCTTTTAAACTTTCGTAGGACCCCAAGTGTGCTGCCTCAACTACTGTGGCAGAATCACCAGAATCCGCCGTCAACCATCTCCTGGCAAAGACCATCTGTTAAGCAAGATAGTATTTCTGTCAGTCAGGTAGAGCCAACCCCCCCTGACCCCATGGTTCGTGTAATGCCTTAATACTTATACGTGGAGAATGTGGAGATCATATGAAAGATCTTTTGATACTGTTTAACATTTTAAAATACCCTTTGGGGATCCACACCGGGGAGTGACGTAAGAAATATAAGATTGCCAAGAGAAATTTCATTTTTATGAGGCTGACCCGCCTCATCAAGGAGAGGGGTAGGTTCTTCCATGCCGACGTTTTTTGCTTAAGTCTATTTACCAAAGGTAGGAGATTTAGGGACATCCTGTATGTTGGCTGTGACTTTAACCCCTAAATAAGTTATTGATGAGACCCATTGAAGCGGCAAAGTGTCATCTGCTAGTTTTTTAGCTTCAGTTCCCAACGGTAATATGGATGACTTACCCCAGTTTACTCGCAGACCCGAAAAAGCGGCGGATCTATCCAAAATCAACAAAGCTGCCCTAAGAGATGGGCCTGGATCTTTGAGAAACAGTAGCAAGTCATCAGCATATAATGCAATACATTCATTTATGGACCCTACCCGAATTGCCTGCACCTCCTCTGAACGCCGAAGGGCCCTAGCCAAGGGCTCCATCATCAAGGCGAAAAGAAAAGGGGAAAGCGGACACCCCTGTCTGGTGCCTCTACTTATTTGAAAGAAATCAGAAACCATAGTGCCAAGCCTCACCGCCGTCTTTGGTGCACTGTAAAGTAGGTTGACCCAGCGACAGAAGCCAGGACCAAACCCCATGTTTTCCAAAACCTTGTGCATGTATTGCCAATCCACAGAATCGAAAGCTTTCTCGATGTCTATAGCCGGGAACTCTGTATTATCCATTTGTAAGTGTGCAAACAGTCTCCTCAAGTTCGTATCGGTAGACATACCTGGCATAAAACCTGTCTGGTCAATGTTAACCAAGGTCGAAATGACCTTGGCCAGTCTTGTAGCCAACACTTTAGCAAGAATCTTTAGATCCGAATTAAGCAATGCTATTGGGCTATACGAAGAGCACAGCTGTGGGTCCTTGCCTGGCTTCAGGAGAAGCACCATATAAGTCTCCATCATTGAAGTCGGCAAGAACCCTTGCTCCCAACAGTGCTTGAACAGTAAGTTTAGTCTAGGAGCCAGTTGTGACATGTAGACCTTATAGAAGTCGGCAGGAAAGCCATCCGGGCCCGGGGCCTTTTTGGGAGGAAATGCAAGTATGGCCGCCTCAATTTCCAGAACAGAGATATCTGCATCTAATTGGGTAACGTCTGTATCTGTTAATTTAGGCATTGAAAGGCTCTGGAGAAGATCTTCCAACTCTGCCACGTCATATGACGGAATAGGGGAGTATAGAGCTTTGTAAAAACTCACAAATTCGTCCATAAATCCTGCTGGGTCTGATATTAGTGTCCCTACACTGTTTTTAATTACAGGAATGCTAACGGGAATCCTTAGGTCAGCCACCGGGTTGGCTAACAGCTTACCATTTTTATCTCCCTCAGCAAATATATTTTCTGCCCTCCTCTTTGCCTCAGTATGAGCCAATTCTGTGAAATGTAGTTCTACTGACCTCCTACTATGCAGCAAGGAAGTGTAGTTAGCCTCCGAAGGTGAATCAGCCTGAAGCTGTGCGCATTCCCTCTCTTTGGTCACAAGGGTTTCATATTAGTGATTATGCTCTTTCCTGGCCGCTTTAATTGCCGATATAAATTCACCTCTTGATACCGCTTTCAAAGTATCCCAAACAATAGGTGGGTCAGCTGTATCCACATTTGTCGCCCAAAACGTTTCTAACGCAGCTTGAAGCTGCGTGGTTACTTGTTCTTCTTGCAACCAACCCGTTGCCAATTTCCAACCCTCTTTTTGGCCTCTGGTGGGAGAAGTCAGGGTAACCAGCAAAGGATTATGGTCTGAGGTCCCCCCAGCTAAATATTCGGACTCATATAGATTATTTAATAGTAAAGCATTCCCAAATGCTAAGTCTATTCTAGCTGAGGATTTATGAGTGGTAGACAAATGTGAATAAGACACGACTTCCGGGTTTTTCCACCTCCAAATTTCAGTTAAACCCGCTACCGATGCCCATGCACAGAGATCCACCGAAGCTGTCCTATTTGCATTGGATGAATCCAAAGTAGAATCCATGGTAAGTAAACATACACTAGTAATATTTTTTGACATGCCAGGTCTAACACTAGTGCCACATATCGTCCTCCTGGGTCAGTGAACACCCAGTGAATGGTACATGCAATCGCTTTACTTATCAAATATAGAAGCTCATCTAGTATACGAGGAATAAAAGGAGTGAAAGGACCTCTGTATCCAGGGTTTACGTAAAGAAAGAAACTTATTTCCCTCCAGATGTGTCTCCTGGAGGAGAACGACATGTGGCTTCACTTGCTTGAGGTATTGGAACACAGCAGCCCTCTTGAATTTA
This sequence comes from Lithobates septentrionalis, assembly GCA_037952835.1. NCBI lineage: Eukaryota > Metazoa > Chordata > Amphibia > Anura > Ranidae > Lithobates > Lithobates septentrionalis. The sequence goes on from JBBDGP010000149.1 coordinate 5,998,355, forward strand.
TTATTCAGACCTCTAACATTCCAAGATATGATTTTTATCCTGCTATCCCTCATCTCTAGGTAATATATGTAATATACGAATCTTTCCTGATGACAACACAAATATCTTCAAGCAAAATAATTCTGAGAGGGTGAGCAGGAAAGAAACATCAGATGCAGCATATGTACAATATATATGACTGTGGTCAATCCCTCCCCCCTCTGCTGTTATACCAGAAACTGGGAACCTTACAAAAAAACAAAACCAACTAAAAAAACTAAAAAAAGTCCGGTATGCAGCTTTGACCCTGTAACAAAAAACTTCAAAAGAGTTCAACCAAAAGTGTCGATAGTTCGGCATAAAGAAAAAAACAAAGAAAAAAGTAGTTGAAAGTGTCTGCTTCCTGAGACTCCTTGCATACTCCATATAAAAGAACAGCCGAGTGAACATGACAATGCTAGAAGTAATACAGTAACAGTGGGAAATAGTTGCGGCATTATGCATACATCTCCAGGTAGGCCCCTCAGTTTCCAGTTGTTGTCGGTTTTAGCATAGAGAATAGTACCTCACATGCTGGAAATACCCCAGCAGAGAGTGGACCATCAAGGCACAAGCCGCAGCAGATCTGTACTAACATTTGCTCCCCTTCTCCTTCCTGGAGCTTGCTCCCCCAAATAACACATGTAAAAAGAAGGAGAAAAGTCCTACATTGTAATATTGGGGCCAAAAAAAGAATGCCGGAGTATAGATCCAGAAAATGTGCAGCAAAGAAAACAGGAAAAACAAAAAGAACAGTGTTGTATTCACACCAGCGAGGAACAGCGCCATCACAAATTATGATCCAGCCAGTCGCTAGCATCTTGTGGGGTTTCAAAGAATTTCACAGTACATTTGTGTTGTACTCGTAGACGACTGGGGTAAAGCATGCTGTGTTTTAGTTCTCTCTCCCTGAGCCTCCTCTTCACATCAGTAAATGAACAACGTCTTTTCTGGGTTTCTGCCGAGAAATCTAGGAACAGCATGATACGGGCGTTTTCAAATTTTAGTTCTTTATGTTTCCTGGCCTCTGCTAGCAACATATCACGGTCCCTATAATTAAGGAACTGAACCAGGAACGGTCTCGGTGGAGCACCTGAAGGTCTGGCTCCTGTGGGGACCCTGTGTACTCTTTTGTCCACATACGTGGGAGGGAGATCACCAAGAGAGAGCAGGGACTTAAAAAACTGTTCTGCAAATGCGGTTGCATCTGTGCTCTCCGCTCCTTCCGGAAGCCCCACCACCCTCACATTATTCCTTCGCTGGCGGTCTTCAGAATTGTCCGCTCTGCGTTGTAAAGCGCCTACCATCTCCCTCAATTCCATTTATTGTGACCCATGGCTGTGTGAGGTGTCTTCCACTTCTGAAATGCGATCCTCCGCAGTGGTTATTCTACCCCTAATCTTATCCAAATCATGGCAAATAATATTGCACTCAGAAGCAAGGAGAACAATGCGCCCCATAAGCTCTGATTTGGATGCCGCTATGGCTACTATGATCGGACCAGTTATAGCTTCAGTGTCCAACTCAATCTCTGCTGGTGGGAGGGAAATGTCCTCGGATTGCTGTGCTGAAGCTGAGCCTCGCTGCGCCATCTTTACCTGTGTTGTCTTGGCGCGCAGTGTTGTACTCACAGGAGCTGGAACGGAGGAGGAGTGGGCGGGGCTAGTCGCCATGCTACCCTGGGAGTGGAGATTCTTCTGTTCCTTCGGCGGCTGAGAACGGGAGTTTCTCTGCTGTTTCGATGCCAAAGACGGCATAGCAAGCTGCCCAGATGCTGCCGCTTACTGAGGAGCACCTTCAGTAGCTGTTCAAGCCAAACACTCAGCTGCAATCAGGAGAAAATACCAGAGGTTCACAGGAGCTCAGAGCAAACATGTCCTGCCTCGATCACATTCTGGCCACGCCCCGCCCATGCCCATAAGTTTTACACAGCCTATTGCATTACAGTGTGCAATCCCAAAGCTCAAATGCGCATGTGTGTGTGTATAGATATATATAAGTACATTTTTAATTATCTTTACTTTTTTTTATTATTGGATATCATTTTTTTATTTTTTTTACAATGCTTTTTGGGGGTGGGGGCTTAGGTGAATTATCAAGGGGTCTTAATAGACAAATAATCCACCTTAAACGCCCCCCCTGGGTCGGTCACTAGCCTCGCACTTACCACATCTAGGTTGTGAGCAGCGCTTCCTCCGTGCGGCGGGCGTTTTCTCCTCCTACTAGTGCTTCCCCTGCGCCTCTTCCCTCCTCCTCGGTGGCCAATAGGATCACTTCTCCTCTCAGCCAATTGGGTGACGGTTCTCAGGACCCGCTTCCTGATTGGTTGGGAAGACAATCAGGAAGACAATAGCGCCCTGAGTCCACCCTTTTTTGAAGCCTATTAGAGCCTCTGGCTCTAATGGCATGCGTCTAAAAAGAAAAAAAAAAACCTCATTGGAATCCATGTGTCCGGTGCCCCGCATGTACATTAGGGGGCCGGACGTATGGATTAGAGGGGCAGCGCCCCTGCACCCTGCATTACGGGCAGCCACTGCCCCTGAATTACCACTTTTGAGGCAGAGAAAGGGACTGAGGAAACACATTCCCCAGTTCCTTTTTGCAGCATTAGCTGCACAGAATGAATGAACAAAGAGCTCTGCACAGCCTTCCTGTTCATTCATAAACTGCTTGTCACCTTGTCTCCTACATCCCATGCTGCCAACCCACAAACCACTACCCGCAGGAACCTTCGCAACCTCAACCCTTCCCTTCTTCACTCTGCTACTGATGGCCTTTATGACAAAATCGCACCCCTGTCCTGCCCAGACCTAACCACTTCTATCCAATGGCGACCCTAGGGGGGGGCCAGAGGGGGCCCTGACCCCCCCAACATTATGCTGTGCCCCACCATGTGCCCCCCCAATAAAAAAAAATTTTTTTTTTTTTTTTTTTTTTTTACAAAAAATCAATGTCTAAGAGGGAGAGGGTCCACAGTCAGCTCCTGCAGGTGATTCCTCCCCCCTCCCTCTGCTTGCTGACACTGCATAATGTGAGCGCTCACACAACCACGGCATCCTCATTGGCAGGGAGAAGAGCGAGTTGGAGGAAGGACTCAGTTACTGAAAAAACAGACTGATTTCTCCCATCCTTAGGACAGGAGAACCAGCCTGTAAATTCCAAGAGATGCCAGACCAGAGCGGTCAATAGCAGGGGCAGGACAGCAAGAGGAGGCTGGGGAACCCCACAGTGGCAGAACACCAGAGCCCGGAGGCAAGACAACCTTTGCAACCCTGATAGTTCTCCCACTGCTTTGGATCCTTATATTTTCTTAGTATGCTGGTGACATATATCTCTTGTTTTCTGCCACCCTGGGGGACCCCAATACAGTAGGAAGGGAGCTCACTGCAGAACATGTGAAAGGACCGTTGTGGGGTCGTAGTAAAGGGCCCCAGTATATATTTATATATCTATATATCTATATATATATATATCTATATATATAGATAGATATATAGATTTATCTTTATCTATATAGATATATCTCTATCTATCTATCTATCTATCTATCTATCTATCTATCTATCTATCTATCTATCTATCTATCTATCTATATATGCATTTTATAGTTGCCCCCCTACTTTTGTCCCTGTCCCCCCATGTGCCCCCCCTAAATATGAAAGCTGGAGACGCCACTGCTTCTATCTAAAACACTACGTTGTCATCCTCCCTAGACGTACTTGCTCCTTTTTCTGCACGCAGAACCAGGCCCCATCTGCCACAACCCTGGAAAACAGACGACACCAGAAGTCTCAAGAGACACAGCCGTGCTCTTGAGGGAACATGGCGTAAATCTAAATCCCTGCAGGACTTTACCCTCTACAAATCTGCACTGCTCAAATACAACTCCTGCCTCCACACTGCTAAACAAACCTATTACAACACTCTCATTAAAACCCTCTCATCCAAACCTCGTCAACTTTTTTCTATTCTTAATTCCTTACTTCAACCCCCACTGCCCCCACCCACCAACTTGCTTACCGCTCAACAGATTGCCAACCACTTCAATAGCAAAATCGACACAATTCGCAAGAAGATATCCAGCATTCAAATTCCTCCCCTACCCAACATATCAGGTCAAACACCACACTCAATACTCTCCTCCTTTTGCCGTTACCACAGATGAAGTTGATAAACTCCTCTCCATGGCCCACCTCACTACCTGTCCCCTGGACCCTGTCCCCTTTCAATTACTGTGACCACCTTCCCACTCTATCCTCAACTCCCTAACCAACATCTTCAACCTCTCCCTCTCCTCCAGGAACCTTTCCTTCCCCGCTTAAACATGCACTGGTTACCCCCATACTCAAAAGACCCTCACTATACCCCACCTGTTTGAATAACTTAAGACCCATCTCCCTGCTCCCGTTTGCCTCCAAGCTCATTGAACGCCTTGTCCATGACCAAATGAGTCGCTACCTCACAGACAACAACCTTCTCGACCCCCTACAGTCTGGCTACCGGCCACAACATTCTACTGAAACTGCCCTACTAAAACTCACCAATGACCTACTAACTGCTAAAACCAATGGCCACTACTCCATACTCATATTTTTAGACCTCTCTGCTGCCTTTGACACAGTTGACCACCTGCTCCTCCTCAGCAAATTACACTCCCTTGGCCTCCGTGATTCTGCATTATCCTGGTTCTCCTCCTACCTATCTCAGCACACTTTCAGTGTCACTTAAAACTCCAGCTCCTCTTCCTTTTTCTGTTGGGGAACCCCAAGGCTCTGTCCTTGGGCCTATCCTATGCTCACTCTAAACCTCTTCCCTGGGCCAGTTGATAACTTCCCATGGCTTCCAATACCACCTCTATGCCGATGACACCCAGATCTATCTCTCCACTCCTCAACTCATCCCCTCGATGTCCTCACGGATCTCAAACTTACTGAATGACATATCGGTATGAATGTCACACCACTTCCTCAAAATTAATCTTTCTAAAACTGAGCTTGTTATGTTCCTCCTTCACGCCCCCCCCCCCCCCCCCCCGTGTGACTTCACCATTAATATCAACAACACAACCATTGGTTCCTCCACACATGCCAGGGTGCTGGGTGTACTCCTTGACTCTGACCGCTCCTTCAGCCCCCATATCCAATCACTGGCTAAATCCTGCCGCCTTAACCTCTGCAACATCTCCAGAATTCGACCCTTCCTGACTAATGACACCACAAAGCAACTTATTCACTCCTTGATTATTTCCCGCCTTGACTACTGCAACTCTCTCCTTAATGGCTTACCCTTAAGCAGGCTATCCCCCCTTCAGTCTATTATGAATGCTGCTGCTAGACTAATACACCTCACTAATCGATCCATGACTGCTGCCCCTCTCTGCCAATCTCTTCACTGGCTTCCCCTACCCCACCGTGTAAAATTCAAAATGCTAACCATAACATACAAGGCCATCCACAACATCGCCCCCAGCTACATCACCAACCTCATCTGCAGATATCGACCAAATCCTCCCCTCCACTCCTCCCAGGACCTCCTGCTCTCTAGCTCCCTTGTTTCCTCCTCCCATGCTCGCCTTCAGGACTTTTCCAGAGCCTCTCCCATCCTCTAGAACTCCCTGCCCCAGTATGTCCGATCAGCCCCTACCCTGTCCACCTTTAGGAGATCCCTGAAAACTCATTTATTCAGGGAAGCCTATCCCACACAACAACTGTCCCCGAGCCACCCCCATCAAATCATTCTCTTACCTTTTGTACCACCATCCCCTCCCTTTAGAATGTAAGGTCTACGCGCAGGGCCCTCCTGTACCTTTTATTTATTTATTTATTATTATTATTATTTATTATTATTATTATTTATTTTATTTATTTATTTAACTGTACTGTAATTGTGTTGTCTCCCCTATACATTGTAAAGCGCTGCGTAAACTGTTGGCGCTATATAAACGGCGTATAAACATAATGATAATAAACTGAAGCATAGTAAGCTTACTATGCTTCAGTTATGAACACAATGAATGACTGGTACCGATCACTCTCTGTGTTCATTCAGAAAAGGAAGAGGCCAGAAAAATTACATATTTACCGTCTCCTTCCCCGCTCTCCATCCTGAAGCTCCCCCTGTGTGTCTGGAACAGCTGGCAGGAAAGGAGAGGAGGGAAGCCAGCAGCGCTGAAAGAGAGGTCAGGCACTCATGCTAATGCACACTAGGTGATTAAGGTGTGCCCAGGCACACCCGGAACACCCTGTGTGCACACCTATGACATTGGCACAAATTTGTGGCAAGTTATCCTTGCTCTCTGGGAGTCTCCTCCCTCCAGCAACTATCGCGTTCCCTGCTCTGTCTGACAGTACTGACATTACCTTCACTCCTGTCAGTGAAGCAACGAGCAGAGCGGGTCCAGTGTGCCCTTCCCCCTTCATGTAATACTGTGCCCAGGGTACTTCTCCCTTCTGCCCACCACTTGTCCCGGCCCTGGAGGTCCCTCAATCTAGTGAGAGGCTCAATGTTAGAGCATATATAGCAATGGATAAATTGAAGGTGGGTATACCTGGAGATGCCAAGCACAGTGCAATGGCAGCTGAAGACTTCCAATGGGTCCTTTATGGGGAAATCCAGGCAAACCTGCCCTCAATTTATCCTTTGCTATATATGCTCCATCATGGGGGCTCTCATAGACTAGAGTTATGCCTGGTACACACAATGATATTCACAAACAAATGATAGTCGTTTTCTTTTTTTTGCATGCTAATCTCATTTCAAAAATGAAGAGAGGCCCCTTTCACACAGGCTACGTCCGTTTTGACAGACTCCGCTTGCTCAGTGGGGATTGTTACGCTGATCCCAGCTGAGCAGGCAGATGACAGATCCGTCTCCGTGCTGAGACAGACCTGTCAGATCCCCGCTCTCCTCTAAGGGGAGATCGGATGAAAATGGACCGTTTTCATCCGGTCCCATCCGATCCGCCATGCGGATGGAAAATAGGACCACCATCCGTCTGGATTTGGCGGACTGGATCAGATCGGATATCGGTGGATATCAGCAGACATGTCATGGCTGACATCCGTGGCTGCATAGAGATGAATGGACCGTTCGATCAGGTACACCTGAAAAACTGACAGGCGGACCTGATCAGGCAGCATGTGTGAAAGGGGCAAAAATTTGGAAGTGATGTAATGTGTTGTAGTGTATTTGTATTGTATTTTCGAATGACAACTGTACTGGTCAAACGAAAATTGTACAATGGGGTATCGTACGAGAAGAATTTTCGTGCTTGTCCAATCGGATAATATCAGATCGGCTCTCAAAAGCTCAGTACTACCGATCAGATTATCGTGCGAACGCAGTGAAAGCCATATTTTTTTGTACAATTTTCTGATTGTGTATACGGGCCGTTAGGGGGCACACTAAACAGAAGGGTCTAAAAAGACCTGTTACAACAAAATTGTTGTGAAGTGGTGGAAATACTGCTCCAAACCTCAGATATAAGCAGCCAACACAACAATCAGAATTGTTAACAAGTCTCTGGAAAATATGAAAAGTTAAGGGAGCTCCACCCACTGACACCAAAGGAGAATACAGACTACTTAGAATGTTATTAATGCCCGTTGTGTTGATCAGAGGTTTATAGAATTGGTTAAGGACACCAAGGTGGTCCAGAATAGATTTGGGAATTATGGGAGGAAGGTCTCACTGTTGGGTATATCCAAGATCTATAAAAGGCCAGGGGCTGACTTAGCCCACCAGGCTCCATTTATAACTAAATATGACTTTTGGTTGAACTGACCTGCAGCTGGTAAATCTTGATTTGTTCTTTGTTTTTTTTGTTTTTTGTTTTTAATAATGAATATATTTGTTGTTATTTTCCAAAGAACCCCATGTAACTCACCTGAGTCTCTGATAGATAGATCCTTATATCCTGGTGTGTCCAGAGATTCATGTTCCCAGCTCACTCGTACTCTAAATTCTGGATCCTTCAGGAGCTCCTCGGAAATTATGACCTCACTGCAGACACTATAGGTCCCATCAGGAATATTGGTGAATGTCTCTGTGGATGGTAAGGCTTGTTGCGGCTCCCCCACTCCATGTGTCCATCTAAGTGTGATGTCACTGGGATAAAATTTCTCCAGAGTGATTGAATACTTCAACTCCCCAGAGCCAGTTAGGGTTCTTTATATTGGCTGTAACATCTGAGGCTTTTCTGAAGAGCGATACATAAAAATGTAAATTATTGTGAAGATAACTGTTATCATGGAATACAATCTAAGTAAAAATTCAAAGTTCTCTCACTTGTAAAATCAGTTTGATTAAAGATTGACTGTGCTGGCCTTTTTCTAATGCTTACTTGGTTGATGAGGTAGTTGGCTAAAGTTCAGAAACATTTTAAAACTCCTGTTTCCCCAATCACTTACTGATATTTTTAAAATCATCCACTGGTGACAATTGGAGGCTCATCTAATAATCTCTAATTATTCACACTGTGGCCAATCAGAAGCCAGCACATCCCTTGGACACTGGAATCAAATCATTAAATGACACAATTGGAGAGATTATTAAATGTGAGCCATCCCCACTGTCACTTGTTACTGTCAGCAGTTGGGGACTTTCAATGACATTAACAAAATCATTACTAGTGATGGACGAGGGTGGAATGCCGAAGCAGAGTAAATATTTTACATTTTTCAATGTCAAATATTAAGGTCTGTAAACAGGCTTTTTTTCAGCAGAGCGGTTGCAATAAGTCTGGTAAATAAGTGAAAAAGGACCCTGGAGCACCACCTACTGGTTGGACACATGAAATTCATTTTTTTTTTAAATCTGTTTTAGTCCTGATCTGAAAGTGTTGGCTAAACATTGGCAGCAATATTGAAAATATCACCATCATTTTGGGCCCTATACATACACTCTAAGGCCATTGCTAAAACTTCCAAGTCTTCAGAGGTGTCTATTTTGCTTAAAAGGTTTCCAGATAGCATTAAAACTTTTATTATGCTTAATACAGGCTATACCATAAATTATTGGTAACAGATCATTTGTAGAATCAATTACCAATCAATTTAGGTTGTAACCAGGATAGCAGGTGATGGGAATCTTCCCGGCAGAGCCACAGACAGCAGTAAATTGTGCAAGAGGCTTCTTCACTGTGAAAATATGGAATCAAAATATGGAATAGACTCCCTAAGGCTGGGTTCACACTGCAGCACGGAGCGGCTCACAGCAGGGGTCCGGTGCATCCCTGTTCACCATTTCAGGTCCGATTATAGCATGAATATTTGGCTGAATTCAGACCTGAAACGGACCAGAAGACGCACAGGACTCCTGTGCAATTCGCACCGGAGCCGCTCCGGAGCTGTGTGAACCGGTTTCATAGAGAGACGGTCACAATCGCCTGACATGTGAATTGGATGCGGGGAAACCCATTACAAATTTGCAATAGTGTGAAGCCAGCCTCAAGAACTAGTTCTGGCCAACTCGGTAGATTGTTCTAAAAAGGATCTGGATCCTAAAAGCACAAAATATAAATGGATATTAGCATTTATACAACCCCTGGCAAAAATGATGGAATCACCAGTCCCTGAGGATGTCCCTTCAGTTGTTTATTGTTGTAGAAAAAAAGCAGATCACAGACATGGCCAAAAATTAAAGGCATTTCAAATTGCAACTTTCTGGCTTTAAGAAACACTAAGAGAAATCAAGAAAAATAATTGTGGTGGCCGGTAACAGTTCGATTTATAGAACAAGCACAGGGAATAAATTAAGAATCACTCAATTCTGAGGAAAACATTATGGAATCACCCTGTAAATTTTCATTACAAACACTAACACCTGCATCAGATTAAATCTGCTTGTTACTATGTAGGTAAAGAGGGTAAATCATCACGCAGTGTTGCACAAGATGTTGGTTGTTCACAGTCGGCTGTGTCTAAAACATGGACCAAATACAAACAACATGGGAAGGTGGTTAAAGGCAAGCATACTGGTGGACCAAGGAAGACATCAAAGTGTCAAGACAGAAAACTTAAAGCAATATGCCTTGAAAACAGAAAATGTACAACAAAACAAATGAGGAACAAATGGGAAGAAACTGGAGTCAATATCTGTGACCGAACTGTAAGAAACCGCCTAAAGGAAATGGGATTTACATACAGAAAAGCTAAAAGAAAGCCATCTCTAACACCTAAACACAAAAAAACAAGGTTACAATGGGCTAAGGAAAGGCAATCGTGGACTGTCGATGATTGGATGAAAGTCATATTCAGTGATGAATCTCCAATCTGCATTGGGCAAGGTGATGATGCTGGAACTTTTGTTTGGTGCCGTTCCAATGAGATTTATGCAGACGACTGTCTGAAGAAAACATGCAAATTTCCACAGTCAATTATGATATGGGGCTGCATGTCAGGTAAAGGCACTGGGGAGATGGCTGTCATTAAATCTTCACCTTTCCTATCCCATCTATTAAAAGGATGTTTGGGGATGATGAAATTATTTATCAAGATGATAATGCATCTTGCCATAGAGCAAAAACTGTGAAAAAATTCCTTGAAGAAAGACACATAAGGTCAATGGCATGGCCTGCAAGCAGTCCGGATCTCAATCCAATTGAAAATCTGTGGTGGAAGTTAAAGAAAATGGTCCATGACAAGGCTCCAACCTGCAAAGATGATTTGGCATCAGTAATCAGAGAAGGCTGGAGCCAGATTGATGAAGGTTTATCACTCATTAAGTCAATGCCTCAGAGACTGCAAGCAGTTATAAAAGCCAGAGGTGGTGCAACAAAGTACTAGTGATGTGTTGGAGTGTTATTTTGCTTGTTTGTTTTTCATGATTCCATAATTTTTTCCTCAGAATTGAGTGATTCCATAATTTATTCCCTGTGCTTGTTCTATAAATCTAACTGTTACTGGCCACCACATTTATTTTTCTTGATTTGTTTTAGTGTTTCCTAAAGCCAGAAAGTTGCCATTTGAAATGCCTTTAGTTTTTGGCCATGTCTGTGATCTGCTTTTTTTTCTACAACAATAAACAACTGAAGGAACATCCTCAGGGACTGGTGATTCCATAATTTTTGCCAGGCGTTGTAGGTAATAACACCAGGGATTGTTGATCCTGGGAACTGCCATCAGGGGATCAGAAAGGATTTTTTTTCTACCGAGTAGGAGTAAATTGGACCATGCTTCATAGGGTTTCTTTTGCCTTCCTCTGAATATACTATGAGTATACGGTTTTGTACATGGAGGTTTTCTGTTTATTTTTATTTTTTAGGTTTTTTTAATTTTGTGTTATTGTTTGAACCAAATGGACGTATGTCTTTTTTCAACCTATAACTTTAAGCCCGATACACACTGGGCGAAAATCCGTGTGTACAGCTTTGGTCCTTGTGTACAGCTATCTGTTTTACAGAAGTTGGTCTAATAACGGTCTTCTGTCCAATGGGCATGCTGGAAAACAGCATGCCCATGCAGCATTCGATCAGCCAATGGCTGGGAGCTCTGATCAGTGTATAGTGGTGGGGGGTTGTCCCCGCTGTCAGAATTCAATGTCCCAATGGTAGAGATCACTGTATCAACATTGCTTGTGTTGATGCAGCAAATCAGTCAGTTTTTTTTTTCTTTCTACCAGCTACTAAAAAAAAAACTGAAAGTGTGTACCCAGCTTTACTTTATCCAAAACTAAAAACAAAAAGTTCTGCCTTATATAAACCTTCATAGAAACTGCTCACTAAATATAGCTTTGCAGTGGAATGTTTTCACTTGCTTCCATTTCCCACAGCTATATCTACAGATGAAGATCGCATCTTTGTGATTGGTCACGTTGGGTCTGAACTTCAGTGAAGATGTGTAGTTTGGTCCGTCTCTGCATGATATGACCCCATACTGTGTGTCCATCAGTCTCTCCTCTTCTTCATTATCTCCTCCATGGGACTCTGGGATCTCACAGACTTGTCCTCCTCTCTTCTCCAGCCAAGTCACACTCGTGTTCTCTGGGCATTTGGTGGCTCTACAGAATAGAGATGTTTCTTCTCCAGCAACCAGCTTGGAAGGTCCATCGATCTCCATTAAAGTAAAAGTAGCTGTAGCATAAAATTCATATTAACGTATTCCGTAATTGGTACAGTATACAGAAATTTAACCAGGCAAACAGCTAGATACATGGATGAAATGCATACATACTGCCTACAAGTTACACATACATCATTATTCACACAATACAAAGGGCAAACTTTATCACATTACATGGTAAAAAAGAAAAAAAGAAGGCTGCTGGATCAGCTCCATTACCATTTGTATGATACTGAAAAAAATCATTTGAATATTGCTAAGCATTTTAACGAATGTCATGGGGGTGATCACGCAGCTATCCATATCTAGGTTATTGAGGGAGTAAGATGCCCAAAGAGAGGGGGATACTGAATAGGGATGAGCCGAACACCCCCCGGTTCGGTTCGCACCAGAACCCGCGAACGGACCGCAAGTTCGCACGAACGTTAGAACCCCATTGACGTCTATGGGACTCGAACGTTCGAAATCAAAAGTGCTCATTTTAAAGGCTAATTTGCATGGTATTGTCCTAAAAAGGGTGTGGGGACCCGGGTCCTACCCCAGGGGACATGTATCAATGCAAAAAAAACTTTTAAAAACGGCCGTTTTTTCGGGAGCAGTGATTTTAATGATGCTTAAAGTAAAAAAAAAAAAGTGAAATATTCCTTTAAATATCGTACCTGGGGGGTGTCTATAGTATGCCTGTAAAGTGACGCGTGTTTCCCATGTTTAGAACAGTCCCTGCACCAAATGTCATTTTTAAAGGAAAAAATCTCATTTAAAACTGCTTGCGGGTTTAATGTCATGTCGGGTCCTGGCAATATGGATGAAAATCAGTGAGACAAACGGCATGGGTACCCCCCCAGTCCATTACCAGGCCCTTTGGGTCTTGTATGGATATTAAGGGGAACCCCGCACCCAAATTAAAATAAGGAAAGGTCCCTATATACTCTGAACAGCAGTATACAGGCGGTGCAAACAAGACAGGGACTGGAGGTTTGTTGTTAAGTAGAATCTGTTTGTAATTTTGAACATTTTTAATGTGTTTAGCTCCAGCCAAAAAATCTTTTCTAAGCTTTTTGGAAAACATAGGGAAGGGTTATCACCCCTGTGACATTTTGTTTTGCTGTCTTTCCTCCTCTTCAGAAGATTTCACCTCACTTTTTTGTCCCAATGAAAAATGTTTTTTGAAAATTTGGGTTTTTTTGTGGAACAAGGATTGGAAAGCATCAGTGGAAAGGAGAAATTGTTTTCCCATATTAACTCTTACATGAGAGAATTTCCCTTCCTATGGGTAGATTTCATCTCACTTCCTGTTGTCTCCTTCCGTTTGCAAGTAGGAGTCGTTTGTAAGTTAGATGTTTGAAAGTAGGGTCCTGCCCTATATACTCAGCAGAAATTTGGGCCTTAGGTGTTGCTGTGGCCAAAACACTGTAAGCCCTCACAGGGCCCTGCTGTGAAATATTAGATCAAGAATTGTAATTACATGCCCCTGTTGAACAGGAGCTGAAAAATTAGGCCATAGGCACTGGTGCTGGTGCCACAACACTGCAACCCCTCACAGACACTCTAGTTGGAACGCAGGAACGAGCACTGCTGCAAAGTATTGCATCAAAAATTGTAATTACACGCCCCTGTTAGACAGGGGCAGAAAAATTGGGCCTTAGGCACTGGTGCTGGTGCCACAACACTGCAACCCCTCACAGACACTCTAGTTGGAACGCAGGAACGAGCACTGCTGCAAAGTATTGCATCAAAAATTGTAATTACACGCCCCTGTTAGACAGGGGCAGAAAAATTGGGCCTTAGGCACTGGTGCTGGTGCCACAACACTGCAACCCCTCACAGACACTCTAGTTGGAACGCAGGAACGAGCACTGCTGCAAAGTATTGCATCAAAAATTGTAATTACACGCCCCTGTTAGACAGGGGCAGAAAAATTGGGCCTTAGGCACTGGTGCTGGTGCCACAACACTGCAACCCCTCACAGACACTCTAGTTGGAATGCAGGAACGAGCCGTGCTGCAAAGTATTACATCAAAAATTGTAATTACACGCCCCTGTTATACAGGGGCTGAAAAATTGTGCCTTAGGCACTGGTGGTGGCGCCCAGAACCAAAAATGTTCTTACAAGCTATCAGCGTGATGATTGAGGAGGAAGAGGATAATTACTCAGGGATAATCACTCAGCATCAGCATAGGCAGTCTTTGAAGGGATCTGAAAAAAATTATTCAGTTACATCAGCAAACTTCTTTCGGCGGTGCAGCAGCTGGGGCAGGGAAATTTGCCTGGTACAATCTGACGTCGGTGTACCAAAAGCAGATTGCCCACAAGTACTTGGCTGTGACACACCTAATTCTACACCTTCATTCCTCTCACTGCAGGTCTCAGAGAGGACTGAAGGTCTAGTGGGGTTGGAAATCTCAGCTGATGAGGAGCAAGGAGAGATCCTCTTTGTTCTTTGGTGTGGGTCTTTCAGATACGCTTGCCAACGAACTGCATGGCAGGTCAACATATGTCTGGTCAAGCATGTGGTACCCAAGCGGGAGATGTTTTGGCCACGCGAGATACGCTTGAGACATATGTTGCAAATAGCAGCGGTGCGATCTGATGCACTCGTCTCAAAAAAGGCCCACACCAAAGAACTTTTTGAATAACGCGCAGAGACTGCAGCGCCCTGCACATGTGGAGCTTTGGGGTGTGATGCAGTCAATGTGCTGCCCTTAGGCTGGCCCCTGGAGGGCATCCTGCCTCGTTGGTGATGTGCCGCCTCCTCCTCCTCCTCCTCCTCCTCTCTCCTATCAGGCACCCACGTTGAGTCAGTGACCTCATCATCCCCTCCCTCCTCATCACTGGAACAAACCTGGCAGTATGCTGCAGCAGGGGGAGCATGACTGCCAGATTGCTGTCCTTCTTGGGCACCCCCTCTGTCCGTGCTCATGTTACTGCCTTCATCGAGCTCAGTATCATCATCAGAGCCTTCCAAACGCTGGGCATCCTCCTGGAGCATGTACCCAACACTGTGGTCAAACAGTTCGAGGGAATCCTCATGAGGACATGGTGGAGCTAGGGAAGGAGTCACTGATGACATTGAGCTGAGGGAAGAGGCCGCTGCTTTGCCAGACAAAGCACCCTGGGCATGGGTGAGAGAGGATGAGGAGGATGAGGACGGCTTGGTCATCCACTCGACCAAGTCTTCCGCATGTTGCGGCTCAACACGGCCAGCTGCCGAAAAAAAGGCCAAGCGTGTCCCATGGCCACGTGCTGATGAGGATGCACCGTCTCCACGACCAGCACTAGACACAGAGCCTGCTTGCCCTCTCTTATTGGCTTGTGACTGTCTGCCTCTCCTTCTTGGCCTTCCAGACATACTAATGGCCTGTAGCTGCACTAAGCTGGGATAGAACACCTGTAATTTTCTTCAGGTAGCTTTATATACTGTAACCAGACAAGCCTGCCTGTCAGTAGGAAGATAACAGGAACGGATCTAGCTGAACACTGTGAGCAGGACGCACTGCACTAAATGTAAATACCAGGAACGGATCTAGCTGAACACTGTGAGCAGGATGCACTGCACTGAATGTAAATAGCAGGAACGGATCTAGCTGAACACTGTGAGCAGGACGCACTGCACTGAATGTAAATAGCAGGAACGGATCTAGCTGAACACTGTGAGCAGGACGCACTGCACTGAATGTAAATAGCAGGAACGGATCTAGCTGAACACTGTGAGCAGGACGCACTGCACTGAATGTAAATAGCAGGAACGGATCTAGCTGAACACTGTGAGCAGGACGCACTGCACTGAATGTAAATAGCAGGAACGGATCTAGCTGAACACTGTGAGCAGGACGCACTGCACTGAATGTAAATAGCAGGAACGGATCTAGCTGAACACTGTGAGCAGGACGCACTGCACTGAATGTAAATAGCAGGAACGGATCTAGCTGAACACTGTGAGCAGGACGCACTGCACTAAATGTAAATAGCAGGAACGGATCTAGCTGAACACTGTGAGCAGGACGCACTGCACTGAATGTAAATAGCAGGAACGGATCTAGCTGAACACTGTGAGCAGGACGCACTGCACTGAATGTAAATAGCAGGAACGGATCTAGCTGAACACTGTGAGCAGGACGCACTGCACTGAATGTAAATAGCAGGAACGGATCTAGCTGAACACTGTGAGCAGGACGCACTGCACTGAATGTAAATAGCAGGAACGGATCTAGCTGAACACTGTGAGCAGGACGCACTGCACTGAATGTAAATAGCAGGAACGGATCTAGCTGAACACTGTGAGCAGGACGCACTGCACTGAATGTAAATAGCAGGAACGGATCTAGCTGAACACTGTGAGCAGGACGCACTGCACTAAATGTAAATAGCAGGAACGGATCTAGCTGAACACTGTGAGCAGGACGCACTGCACTGAATGTAAATAGCAGGAACGGATCTAGCTGAACACTGTGAGCAGGACGCACTGCACTGAATGTAAATAGCAGGAACGGATCTAGCTGAACACTGTGAGCAGGACGCACTGCACTGAATGTAAATAGCAGGAACGGATCTAGCTGAACACTGTGAGCAGGACGCACTGCACTGAATGTAAATAGCAGGAACGGATCTAGCTGAACACTGTGAGCAGGACGCACTGCACTGAATGTAAATAGCAGGAACGGATCTAGCTGAACACTGTGAGCAGGACGCACTGCACTGAATGTAAATAGCAGGAACGGATCTAGCTGAACACTGTGAGCAGGACGCACTGCACTAAATGTAAATACCAGGAACGGATCTAGCTGAACACTGTGAGCAGGACGCACTGCACTGAATGTAAATAGCAGGAACGGATCTAGCTGAACACTGTGAGCAGGACGCACTGCACTGAATGTAAATAGCAGGAACGGATCTAGCTGAACACTGTGAGCAGGACGCACTGCACTAAATGTAAATACCAGGAACGGATCTAGCTGAACACTGTGAGCAGGACGCACTGCACTGAATGTAAATAGCAGGAACGGATCTAGCTGAACACTGTGAGCAGGACGCACTGCACTGAATGTAAATAGCAGGAACGGATCTAGCTGAACACTGTGAGCAGGACGCACTGCACTAAATGTAAATACCAGGAACGGATCTAGCTGAACACTGTGAGCAGGATGCACTGCACTGAATGTAAATAGCAGGAACGGATCTAGCTGAACACTGTGAGCAGGACGCACTGCACTGAATGTAAATAGCAGGAACGGATCTAGCTGAACACTGTGAGCAGGACGCACTGCACTAAATGTAAATAGCAGGAACGGATCTAGCTGAACACTGTGAGCAGGACGCACTGCACTGAATGTAAATAGCAGGAACGGATCTAGCTGAACACTGTGAGCAGGACACACTGCACTAAATAGTCTAGATAGAAGATAACAGGAACGGATCTAGCTAAACTGAATACAGTGTATATATATATATATGCAACACCTGGGATGCATATATATACACAATACACTGTAAGTGCAGCTAACTGACTGACTGTTCTGCCTAATCTATCTAACTCAAATCAAATGACACTGTCTCTCTCTCTCTCTATCTCTCAGCACACCGGAACACACACTACACAGGGCCGCCGTGCAGGCGGCCTTATATAGTGTGGGGTGTGTACTAAATCCCCTGAGCCATAATTGGCCAAAGCCACCCTGGCTTTGGCCAATTACAGCTCTCTCTACTGACGGCGCTGTGATTGGCCAAGCATGCGGGTCATAGTGCATGCTTGGCCAATCATCAGCCAGCAATGCACTGCGATGCCGCAGTGAATTATGGGCCGTGACGCGCCACACGAATTTGGCGCGAACGGCCCATATCGTTCGCAATTCGACGGACGGTCGAACAGCCGATGTTCGAGTCGAACATGGGTTCGACTCGAACACGAAGCTCATCCCTAATACTGAATACTGTTTGGAGGATTTGACCAGCCAGATCCAGGAAAAGCCCTTTACAGGCAGGGACCGCCAGCCCCTTTGGTGTGAAGAATGAGTCCTAGTGCCCAGCTGTCTTTTCTGTGGCTACTGATCCCAGCACCACCTTTTCAGGCACTGCCAGCCCACCTGGCTGCATCTGCCCCTTTCACTGCCCCTTTCACTAACCCTCCTGGCTAAACTTCCGCAGTCCTCCCCGACTTACTCTGCATCCATCTCAGACTGCTCTCACACAGTCCTCTCAGGCTGTCTCTCAGTTCTCCTGACTGTCTCACTCACCAGGTCACCCTCCCCAGATTAGGGGGCTACCCTCAAGCTTCTTCAACAGCCTCCTAGACTCCATCTCCAGCTTCCACCCAAACTTCACTGCTCCTGCTGGGCTGTCCCAATCCATCAGTTTGGGATTGATCAGAGCCCTCATGGATACTCCAGGCAGCTCCTCCTCACCTCCACTCCCATTCTTCTAGAATCTTCTCCAAGTTTCTAGAAGTAGGAGGAGGCATCAGAGATGCTACCTCTGAGTCATACCAGCCTCCCTGAGTCACTCATCCTGACCCAGAAATAACACAGGCTTGGCTACTAGCCAAGCCAAATTTACCTACTATATATATATATATATATATATATATATATATATATATATACACATAAATATATATATACACGTCTAGCACTAGAGGGTGCTACATGAGTGTGTCTGACAGAGGTGGTTGAAACTGCTATGAGTAAAGCCCTGTACGCATTGCCTGAATGTTGGGCAGCATCAATAGAAACCGGCCGATATTCAGCTCGTGTGTACTGCAGCCAGTCCGTCAGAAAGTGCACTTTTTTTCCGGCTTCTATCGAATGGACATAATGTAAAAGGTCTGCCCACCAGCTGCTGATCAGCCCTCTCAGCCACTGGCTGAGAGCGCTGACCGGAGTGTTCTGGCGGGGGGGGGGGGCTTTCCCCCTGTCAGAACACAATAGAACAGCAGGGGAGATCACTGTACTAACCCGCTGGGTTGAATTTAAAAAAAAACTAGCAGCATGCACTAGGCTTAAGTGCTAGTGTAACATGAAACATGTCAGCGGGTCCCCCTGCTCTTTTGTTGCTATTTCCTTGATGCTTTACCCTGTTTGGTGGTTTTCTAAATAAAAGATGATTTCTACAGTGGTACGGCCATCTGGACTTCCTTTTTCCTAAAAAAGAAACCTTGTAGTACAAAAAATAAATAAATAAATACTGACTTCTTGAATGTTAGGGTATAGGCACACCAATTACTGCATCTCAAAATGCAATTTAGAGCTGTCTATAGCTTGTCTGTAAGCTTAGCGATGACCACCCTGGTTGCTGATCAAGGTGTACATATGTTCTGAGCTCAGGAGGTACATATCTGTGTAGGCATTTTAGGGGGTTCCATGCTCTGTAATGCCAACATGCTAGTGGGGACTTGGAGCGCCTTTCAAAGCTGGATGATAACGAGCGTCCCTACTGGCATTCAGAAA
Source organism: Lithobates septentrionalis (assembly GCA_037952835.1). Lineage (NCBI taxonomy): Eukaryota > Metazoa > Chordata > Amphibia > Anura > Ranidae > Lithobates > Lithobates septentrionalis. The sequence continues at coordinate 6,017,872 of JBBDGP010000149.1, forward strand.
ATGGAAGCAGGTGTCAGACACTAATTCAGAAGCATGGACACATGTGGGGTAAGACACCGCTCAAAACCAACCCCGTGCTTCAGATGTGGATATGGCTGTGTATGGCCTTAACCAACGCTGCTTCGGCCATACCCCTCTAACATGTTTCGCCCCATCTACTGAGGGCTGGGTCACAGAGGTCCTCTGTGACCCAGCCCCAGTAGGTGGGGTAAAACATGTCAGGGGGAGTGGCCGGAGCAATGCTGGTTGAGGCCATACACAGCCATATCCACAGCTGAAGCACTGTGTCAGCACTTGGTCAGTTTTGAGCGGCTTCCTACCCCACATATGTCCGTACTAGTGAGAAGTTATGATGTCTACTATTCAAAGTTTTGGGTTATATTGTTTTTGCTTTAGTAAATTTAGGCTGTAAGAGGAAATTAAATAATTATGCAATTATGAGATAGGGGCCTATATGATAATCAAATATGCAGCCTTGATTCCTAATCTGGCTAACTGTGTCACCTGCAGGCCTCCTTTAATCCTGCAGTATGATACGAACTAATGCTTTAAAACAAATTACTTGTAGGCATTTGAAAGCTATTCAAACTACGGTACTCATTTTATAAATTACATTACTACTGGTTTCAGGAGATTTAGGATGAGATTTGGTGATGCCACTACAGTGCTGCTCTCTGTACTCCTTAATGAAGAGGTAGCTGTAATTGGTGACTGGCAGTGCAAGGATCCCCCGCTTCTGCTTTATCTATTCTCCTTTCTTATTATCTCATCAGTCATCAATCCACCAGTTATCGGGGGGGGGGGGGGGGGGGGGCTGCTTTGACATGAGGCAGCAAAGCCCTGCCTCTACCAAGCTGGTCACCTCCATACAGAGACACAGTGCAGAACATTGCATGACTAGTCAGTAACTGGGAAGAGTTCAGCTGAAGGAGACAATAATGGTGACTAGTCTTTTGCCTTGTGCTTGTCTTCTTTGGGTATGGCTGCCACAGTCCAGGTCCTTGTATTTAGTATGAGTTACAGTAAATTACTGTTCCAGAGATATAAAAATATAATCAATTGTTTGTATTACCTGCTCTCCTGTAAGTTTGTTTCCAGGAAAAGATACCAATCACAGTTGCTATCAAAACCAGGAGGACAACACCAACAACTATGGGCTCAGTAGATGATGTTTCTATGAAAGTTAAATGAGAAGTGATTAAAGAGAAAAGTCAGACATCCTCCATGTTTACATTGTTACATAAATATATCAAAGAGCTGATAATAATTTATACCTTCATAGACAACCTGGAAGTCCTCCTGTATAGCTTCTGGTAGCGAAACATGTTGAATTGTGCATGTAAACGTTTTATTCTGATCATCATCACTTGGTGTGATTGTTGTAGAGCTCTTCACTTGGTAGGTTCTATCTTTGTATTTATTTAGTTTTCCCATAAACTGATTCTTCAGGACTTCTCCATCTCTGTACCACGTTATCCTGATATCAGGAGGGAAGAATCCAATGGCCATACAGGTCAGGGCATTCTCTTTATTTCTCCAGATGCTCTTGCTGAGGATGGAGAGTAGAGGTCTGGCTGTAGGTAACACAGATGCTGTTATTGAAGTTGAATTGGTTATGGAGGAACTCATATGCTGAGAAGAGTTTAGCAAGTATTGTGAACCCTGATCTCTAGGTAGAAGCAGCATTACAAAGAATACCTGTTAGGCAAAGCACATTTACTTTGAGACCCATGTACAGTTTGTCTCATTTTGAAAGATTTGTGGTAGGGAAGATGGCAAAATGTGTAGCCTGGTACTGGTTTCAGGTGGAAAAGCAGTGGAAAAGATGTTTTGCTCTTTCTGTCTCAAGTAAGCAATAAAATATGAAAAGACAACCCCTAGACTGTTTATTGGAGCTAGAATGAATGGACTGGTGCTTGGGCAGACAGGCAGCTTCTGCACTTTTGGGGAAGAACCAAATTAATACCAGCAGCCCCTATAGGGGTAGCGCTACATATGGTGACTCAAGAAACTGTGAGGAACAGCTGCGTAAATTGACAGTGCTATATAATTACCTGTAATAAATAAATAAATGAAAATCCTGTATGTTCTTACCATAAACAGTCAGCTGGATCTCCCTAAACTGTTGGTATGGACTGTGGATGACTAAACATTTGTAAGTCCCGTGGTTGGCAATGGTCACGTTGTGAATGGTCAGCGATGCATTACCTTTTATGGCCTCTTGCTCATCAAAAGACAGCCCCTTTCTGATCACTTTCTCCTTGTTGTCTGTTTTCAGCAGCTCTTTTCCTCCAAAGTACCAGATTATTGATAGGTATTGCTTGTTCACAGAAGGAGTATCCATATGGAAGGTACATGGCAAAATAAAAGACTGGAATAATATAGCTGTTTGAGAAGCAGGGGCTGTCACCTCCAGTTGAGAAACTGTAAAAAAAAAAAAAAAAACCCACATGGAATTAAAGCACAAACATTTACTTCAGGTTTGGATGGAGTACGTAACCCAATAGGACCCTCTACTGGTTTACTACGTCTGTCTGTGTCAATGTGGGCAAAGTTTTTCCTTTTCTTCATGTTGCTTTTCAGCAGGACAACAAGTCAGGGTTAACCTTTTCCAAGAACATAGCCATAAAAATATGTGTATTGTTGTGGGCCCCATTTTGCAGTTATACCCGCCTCCACTCTTCTGGGAAGGACTTCCACAAGATCTTAGAGAATGTCTGTGGAAATTTGTGCCCATTCAGACAAAAGAAAATTTGTGAGGTCAGGTACTGATGTTGGATGAGAAGACCTGGCTCGCAATTGGTGTTCCAATTCATACCAAAGGTGTTCAGTAGGGTTGAGGTCAGGGCTCTGTGCAGACCACTCACGTTCTTTCACACCAAAATCATCAAACAATGTTTTCATGGAGTTGGCTTTGTACATAGGGGCACAGTCATGTTGGAACAGAAAAGGGTCTTCACCAAACAATTTACGACAAAACTGGAAGGGCATAATTGTCTAAACTGTCTTTGTATGGTATGGTATTAACAGTACTCTTCACTGGAAAAATGTATCTGGAAGCACATGTCTTTCTCTGTCCTCATTGACTTCTGTAATTCTTCTATACAGTCTATTGGGTTTATTGGGTAACATGGAAGTTAAAGTGAATTTTCCCTTATCTTCATGAATGAGGCAAAACAAAGTGAAATTTATGGTCAGTTATTAGATATCCGCGAAATGGTTTAATTGTACTAAAGGGTATCTTTGCTTTTTCAATGCACAGACATTGAATGACAGAAAGGTATATTTTTAGCGTGCTTAACCCCAATTATCCCCTGTACTTTAATAAAACAAAAATGCATCAAAAAATTCTAAATAAAACTATTAAACTATTTCAATAGTTAGGTTTACAACTCTTTGATTTTTTAAGTGAATGCATTTTTGTTTTATTAAAGTATAGGGGGTTAATATAGGTTAAGCGTGTTAAAAATGGAGTTTAACTTTGAAATCCACTGCAAAGAATATTCTCGTTCACTAATAAAAGTGATTTTTCTCTTTTCAAAGGGAATTTTCACTTAGCTTGGTGAATGAGGTGAAGATATTTTGGCTACAATCATCTGATCATGTGTAAGCCAAAAAAAAATCCTGTTTTTAAAAAAAAAAATAACTAGCACATTATTGGGTATTCTTTGTGTATCACTAGTGAACTCCCTTGATTTGGCTCCAATTGTTTCCAGAAAATACCCCCCCCCCCCAGCTACCACTGAGCTGGGACCTTGATGAACTCCCGCATACTTCAGCTACACAGCCTAGGAGGGCAGCAGCCCTTTAGGCTGGGATCTTCCTGGACAAGAACCCTGCTGCTCACCAAACTATTTTTTGAGCATTCTCCCCTATAGATTGGCTGAGATCACATAAATATTCAGGCCAAGGGTGTGCCTTTTCCAGTTCACTACCTTCCAGAATCCACCAGAAGGCGGAGGAAGTAGTCGAGCCTGCAGCCAGTGAGACCCAGAGCAGTTAAATATAATCACACACCGCTCCAATGTTTACATGGGAGCCAAGAAAAAAAATAGATTTACCTGAGCCTCTCTAGTATCCCCATTCAGAGGGTTCTACATTTGCAATGTGAATGTTCACTTTGTTTCACCTTATTTATTAAAATATATGAAAACTCACTTTGACCGTGAACATGCTTTACTTCTTTAGCAAATAAGGGTCAATATTTCTGAATTTCAGCCATACAGTTTTCCTACTCATGCCTGGCACTGCTTTGGGAGTTGTGAAAACACCCAGGATAAAATTGGGGCAAGCCTTCCATACCATTTGTATTACCCTTGGAAGATAAATGATTAGGGACTGTTGCACCCCCCCTTGCTCCTTCCCATATAACATATTGATTAATATACATTAGGTAGAAGACCAAGCTCATCTTCATGTAATTCTAAGATATCAAGAAATGTAAAAGAGAACAAATCAGCGCAATAAAACAACCCCTATTGACATAAAAGCAGCTGAACACCAAGGGTCAACTTTAAATCCCTGAGTCAAAAATGTAAAAAACAATAGTGAAGCGCTAAAATAATATATATCATAAAAGATAAAGATGAACGTCCATATATTTAAAATGAAGAGCAATCAGTGAGATCTTCAGTGATGAGCTGATAAACCATGCAAGTGACTTTGTGGGTAAAAAACCTCCACCAATGGTTGAAATGGCCTCTCACCTCACAGAGTGGACCCTTTAATTATGGAGGGTCAGACACGCTTTCCCACACAAGGTATATAACAGGTAACATGTCCACAGTAATCCTTCATATGAGTGGTGGTAGCCATCAGCATCACAGATCCCATAGCGTAAGATCATGCAAAGGCAATACATTGTGCTCTCCGTAGATACAACATTTAATGATAAGATAAGTGAATAAAAACTTACAAAACAGGCACTTAAAACCAAGTGCTGGGTATGTACAGCATAAGGAACACAAATGACGAAAGCTGCGGGTGACGTCACGTGAATTCTAAGATATCAACCCTACGATTTAGTGAAGGTGCCTAGCACAGTTAATGGACAACCACTTACAAGCCTGGTGTAGGGAGAGGAGAAGAATTATTCCGAAAATAGTCATGTCTGCCGAGCCGAAGCTTCGTGACATAGGAGTGTACTTTACCCCGATGTCCTGAGACTCAGAATAAACAGTCACAAGGTAGTTTCAGTTTCAAATGTTTATTGCAATTATAACAATCTCAAGCAATACCGTGAAATAAATCTTAAAGCTGTATTATTTCTAATGGAGGCCACAATTACTTCATGTCAGAAAACAATGTTATACAATTTTAGAAACTAAAGTGGGTAAAATAAAAAAATAACATATTTTATATGGAGCCTTCTGTCACTAGCATTACCACGACAGTTTTTGTTTTTCTGAGTCCCCCGTAACATATTTTTATTATCTGTTGATTCTTGTAGTAGATCCATTCATTTTCCTCTTCCTGTAACAGGGTGACAGCTGTTCGTTCTGTAGTAAAATCACAAAGTAGCGCTGTCACCTGTAGACAAGTCCGCCTTAGCCCCGGTTCACACAGGAGCGATTTAGCCGCCTGACAAGTTGCGTTCCGTTCTGTTCTATGGAACCGTTCTAATAGGAACGACTCAAGTCGCTCCGACTTAGAAAAAGGTTCCTGTACTACTTTGGGATGACTTCAGGGCGACTTGCATTGACTTCTATACAGAAGTCATTTTGCAAGCCGCCGCTGAAGTCGTGTGCAGGTCGCCTTACAGAGTCTGCGCTGCAAGTTGGGCTGTCCCTGTGTGAACGGGGGCTTAGATAGAGATGTAGTTTTACATGAACTTTAACCCCTTCGTGTATAAAACAAATCTTAATGCCTAAGCACCATTTTGCAACTTTGACATGTGTAAAACTGTACATATCATCATAACTATTTTTTGCGTCCACGTGGATTATACCGCTTTTTTTTTTCCAGGACAAATTGGGCTTTCATTTGGTCAAAGGAAAATGGGCCCAAAATAGTAAAAATTTTTTTTTTTTAATTTAGCTGTATATTTCTTGCTACTACCATAACCTTTCACCAAAGAACAACCCAACATAAATTCTCCTGCTCCTGACTATCGCAGTGATACAAGCTATGTGTATGGTGTTTTTTTTTGTTTATACCCGTAGTACAGTCCAGACAAAATAGTGGACATTTTCTTTTTTCTTTTTTAAAGCGGTTGTATGCCTGACATATACGCTGACATTTTTTTTTTTTTCACCCCTGTAAGGCAAAAGGCATAATGAGCTAGTATGCACCGCATACTAGCTCATTATGAAATACTTACCTTAGAACGAGGCGTCAGTATCTTACCGGGTCCACGCCGAGGTAGCTGACATGTTGCCTCGGCGTGTCTTCCGGGTAACTCGGCTCCAGTGCTGTGAGTGGCTAGAGCCGCGATGCGCGCGGGAGATTTCTTTCCCGGCAAGGTCCGGCAGCTGCCGGGCCTTCAGTCGAGAATCCCCTGTGCGCATGCGCCGCTGCAGATATTTTTTTTTACCTACAGGTAAGCCTTATTATAGGCTTACCTGTAGGTAAAAGTTAAAAAATAGACTATACAACCACTTTAATTCTACCTAAAACACACTGACACTGATACTAATTTAAAGAAAACATCCTGTCCAAAAGAAATACTGACCATGACCTTTGACCCCTTGATCTAGGTTTTGTTTTGTTTTTTATTTTCTTTATTTTAGTTTGTAATTATTGTAATTGTATTTTTTTTTACACACACTCTGCTTTACTAAAGGCAAATAGAGTGTGCACTCTGCAAGAGCAGTTGCTCCAGAGCAACTAGTAATTTAGCAGATGCTCTGCTGACTTCCATGCACTTCCACAGTGTACAGTCTATTTGCCTTTAGTAAACCCCAATGTGTCTCTCTCCTCCATTGACAGAGATAGAAAACACAATGGTGGACTTCACAGTGACTGAATACTGTGATAGCCAATCAGAGGCTATCACAGCAATCAGGTGACCCAGAATCAGGAGTTCCGGGTCTTGATTGTCAGTACAGGGTCCTGGACTCCCAGTGAGACCCCGGTCTCTGTGCTGGGAGATATGCAAATATGCGGCCCCATTGGAAAAATTCCCAGTCTGGGATCGGCAAGGTGTCTGTACATGGACACTGAGATCTGTGAGCAGTCCTTGCAGGGTCTGCGGCGCCCGTTCTGCCCATTACACAGACATCGGCACCACTAGACTCTCCGCCCCCTGTACCTCCCTCAGCAGTTTTAAAGCCTCTCTCCTGCAGGCTAATGCTTGAGTGGGCGGGAGCCTCCTGGCTTCTGCTGCTTGAGTGGGCGGGGTAGAGATGTGCCTGACCCCCGAGATCGCCTCGGCCTGGAAGAAGGAGGTGTGAGCAGTTATGCAAAGGGAGCCGAGTGAATGTTCCTGGAGATGAGCTCAGCTGGCAGGACATTGTGGATTAGTTTACAGGCACCTCTATGCTAAGTCTGCTGAATTACTGCAGATTAGCATAGAAGTGCTAGCTGACAAATGGGATTGCATCTCCTTTTCATGTAGCACAGTGAGAGATTGGGCAGTGAGAAATTGTCCCATGTGCCATGTATGCAATCTCTGACTGTCCCATATGCCATGCATGCAATCTCTGATTTTTCCATGTGCCATGCATGCAATCTCTGACTGTGCCATGTATTCAATCTCAGAATTTCCCATGTGCCATGTATGCAATCTCTGAGAGTCCCATGTGCCATGTATGCAATCTCTGACAGTCCCATGTGCCATGTATGCAATCTCTGAGAGTCCCATGTGCCATGTATGCAATCTCTGAGAGTCCCATTTGCCATGTATGCAATCTCTGACAGTCCCATGTGCCATGTATGCAATCTCTCACAGTCCCATGTGCCATGTATGCAATCTCTCACAGTCCCATGGGCCATGTATGCAATCTCTGAGAGTCCCATGTGCCATGTATGCAATCTCTGACAGTCCCATGTGCCATGTATGCAATCTCTGACAGTTCCATGTGCCATATATGCAATCTCTGAGAGTCCCATGTACCATGTATGCAATCTCTCACAGTCCCATGTGCCATGTATGCAATCTCGGACTGTCCCATGTGCCATGTATGCAATCTCATACCACAAGAATACATGTTATTTTAATCTTATTTGTACTTGTAGAACTAGGCCAGATAGTAGTCATCGACGTCACCGGACTCCTCCCCCTTCCCCAGTCATTGACGGTGCCCACGCTGGGCAATGATAAAGTAATGGAATACAGCAGGCGCCTGACCGATCCAATCATCGACCAAATGGGCGTGTCCACGAATTGCAGAGGTGTGGCTGCGAGACGGTTTTGTGATTGGCCGGACACGCCTCATTCTGATGATACGTGACACTTGTGGGAATAAACAAGCATTGGAAGGCATTATGAAGGGGAGTGTGTTGTCTGTACTGGACAGGTCAATTGTGGAGGAGGAATCATGGTGATTTAAAGTATATATACAGCTTGAATCTGTATTTTAGTTTTAGATTAGGTCATGCAGAGAGAAAACACCTCTTCGTTTAGGCTTTGTCTTGTGCATCCCAGTGTGAAGCTTTCTTTTTTTTTTTTTTTATTGTTTATTTATGTAAAGAACCCGGCCCACACGGACCAACATGTTACAGAATATCACAAGCATCACGTACCATTATAAAGTGCCAAGAAAAATTCAGCATGCTTTACAATCCCATATCTCCATCAATCTTATTATCGAAAAGCAGTGCATAACATGTTAATGACCGTTAATCTGTAGGGTGTGGATTCTGTGTTAATCAGGTGGTTTTGTGTAGTAATACTGTCCAATGAGTCGGTCCTCTTTTTTTAATAAAGTGTTAGAAGGAATATTAAGAAAAGAATTAGAAAGTAGCAGAAAGGAAGGGGGGGGAGTGTGGGGGGGGGAGTGGGAATTGTGTCCCACGAACATGGAGTGTCAGGTAGTCTGTAATTACGGGGTTTTATGTCACTACTTGTAAGGCACCAGTGGCGCATTGTTGTTTTTTGTGTGATTATGAGACACCTTCAGCTCTTCTCAAAGATTGGCCTGCAGCCGAGTATATCAAAGAGGGAAGACACATTAAGGAGAGATAACAGTGCTGCTCACCCCAATATGGACAAGAAAATATGGAAAGGAGTCCACCAGCAGGGTTTTTTGGCAGCTAACTATAGATATGAGCCAAACATTGATGTAAAACATTTGAATTTTTATTACACCTATTACAGATTAGGTGTATCCATCATGTAGAATTTATGATAATGATGTTGATAAGATAACTGTGTTGGTATAACTAATGTATAATATGCCAGGAATAACCTTGTCTTTAAATACTGACAGTAGCAGTAATGAGAAGGGAAGTGAAAATTGTACAGAGTGAATGGTGATGTGAAAACTATCAAAATTTCTTTAGCAAACTCATCCTCTGAAGAGACCCCATACTTCATGGGTCGAAACGCGTCAGGATTGTTGTGCAATGGCTTTATCACATGCTATGTATAACCTCTATGTTTGCTATTGTCTGTATTTGGTATGGGTATTTCTCCACTTGAGCTCACAATTTATATTGATATATTGTTATACCTATTTATCACTTTTTAATAAAAATTCCAATGTTTTACATCAATGTTTGGCTCATATCTATAGTTAGCTGCCAAAAAACACCGCTGGGGGACTCCTTTCCATTTTTTCTGCAGCCGAGTATATAAACATAGTCCACAGTTGCCAAGTTTTGGAGAATGTTTCTTCTCTATGTTGTGCCGTGAGGATGAGGTCCTCCATTTTTCTTATTTGTTCTACTTTCCCCAGCCACATATCAATGGTCGGCGGGAGGGCAGATTTCCAGCAGAGTGGTATGCAATCTCTAGCTGCATCCAATAGGTGGCGTATCACTGACTTCTTGTAAATTCTGTCGGGAGTGTCTGTAGCGTGCAACAAAAAGTGTGCTGGGTCATCTGTAATTGTCCTGTCAGTGAATAGTTGTACAGTCTCACATACCACTTTCCAGAAGTGTGCTAGTTTGGGACATGACCAAAAGATGTGTAACAAAGTTCCCTTGTCCGATTGACATCGCCAGCACATGTCCGATGTTGCAGGGAAAAATTTATGTAGTAGTGTTGGGGTTCTGTACCATCGGGAGAGTACTTTGTAATTTGTTTTTTTGGATCTTGGCACAAATGGAAGATTTGTGCATGAATCTAATTATATGTTGTCTCTTTGTGGTGTTGAACCTGCAGTCTAATGCCCCGTACACACGGTCGGACTTTGTTCGGACATTCCGACAACAAAATCCTAGAATTTTTTCGGGCGGATGTTGGCTCAAACTTGTCTTGCATACACACGGTCACACAAAGTTGTCTGAAAATCCAATTGTTCTAAACGCGATGACGTAAAACACGTACGTCATGACTATAAATGGGGCAGTGGCCAATAGCTTTCATCTCTTTATTCTGAGCATGCGTGGCACTTTGTCCGTCGGATTTGTGTACACACGATCGGAATTTCCGACAACGGATTTTGTCGTCGGAAAATTTTATATCCTGCTCTCAAACTTTGTGTGTCGGAAAATCTGATGAAAAATGTCCGATGGAGCCCACACATGGTCAGAATTTCTGACAGCACGCTCCGATCGGACATTTTCCATCGGAAAATCCGACCGTGTGTACGGGGCATTATTCTGTCTCCCATTTCAGCAGTCCCGGGGGTACAAAGTCCATGGGGGGTGCATTCAGGAGGTTGTAGGTCAGTGAGAGTGTGTGTGGTAGAACACCCGTATCGGTACAAAGTTCCTCTAGGGTCATAAGCATTTGGTTGCTATCTGTGAGGGGTGAGATGTAACTGAGAAAGTGCCCTAGTTGGAGTGTCCGCAGGAAGTCTAGACGAAACGCGCCACTGGGGTCAGAAAGTTCAGTATACGTTCTCCAACGTTCTCCAGAGCTAAAGTGGGATGCTAGACGTAAGCCTGCTTCCCCTAATTTACGAAAGATTCCATCCCGTAATCCCGGTGTGAACAGAGGGTTTCCTATTATGGGGTATAGGGGTGAGTTCTGGGATGAGAGGGCCGTCTTAGAGATGAGTTGTGTGCAGATTCGTGCCGTATTACTTATCAGTGGGTGGCATTTAAGCTCTGTTGGTAGGCCCTGGTAACACCACGGGGTGCCACCTAGTGGGATTATGGTGTGGGATTGCTCCAATTGGGGCCACAACTTGGTCTCCTAGTGACGACACCAGTCTATGAGCCTTCCCAAGTGCACAGCCTGGTAATATGCACAAATGTTTGGTAGTGACAGACCCCCAGAAATTTTTGGAAGCACGAGTAGTTTGTTGGAAAGTCTCGGTCTTTTCTTAGCCCAGACAAATTCTGTAAAAGCTGATTGTACTCGTTTAAAAAAGGCAGAAGGTATATGTATAGGTAGGGCTTGCATTAGGTATAATAATTTCGGTAGGATAGACATTTTCAAGATATTGCAACGGCCTAGCCAGGAATGTAGACCAGATTGCCAATTATTTAGTAATGTTTTGATTTTTGCTAATAATGGTGGGAAGTTGATTTCGTACAGTTTTGAAAGTGTTTTGGGAATGTATGTACCTAAGTATTTTAGAGCCTTATTTGTCCATTTCAGTTTAAAACTGGATTGAAGGTGTGTGATTTGCGCTAGTGGGATCCCCACGCCCATTACCTCTGACTTAGCAAAATTAATTTTCAGGTAGGAGAGCACTCCATATATTGTAAACTCTCTTAACAGGTTTGGGAGGGAAATTGTTGGGTTTGATAGCGAGAACATCAAGTTGTCAGCGTATGCTGATATCTTATATTGAGTGTGGTTAATGGATACTCCTGTTATATTCGGATTTAGTCGGATGTGACATAAGAAAGACTCTAGTGAGAGCGCAAAGAGGAGGGGTGAAAGTGGGCATCCCTGTCGCCTACCGTTTGTAATTTGAAAAGCGTCTAATGTTACGCCATTCACCCTAACTCTTGCTGTCGGCGTGGTATATATTGCTGAAACCCAGTTCAGCATATTACTTCCTAGGCCAATGTGTCTTAGTGTTGCAAACACGAACGACCAGTTTACCCGGTCGAATGCTTTCTCGGCATCCATGCTGAGGAAGACCGTCCGTGTGTTTGCTAAGGTGGCTTTATAGAGCAAGTTCAGGACTTTAGTAGTATTGTCCCTCACTTCCCTAGTTGGGACGAAGCCTATTTGATCTAGGTGTATCAAGCTGGTTATGTGTTGCTGCATTCTAGTGGCTAATATTTTAGTGAACAATTTTGATCGGTATTCAGTAGGGATATTGGACGGTAGCTCCCGCACTGAGTCGGGTCTTTATCTTCTTTGGGGATCACTGCTATTTGGGCCTGTAACGTGTTGTGGTGTAGTATGCTTCCCTTGCCTATGTCGTTGAAGATCCTGGTCGGGTGCTGTCCTAGGGATGGGAGTAGGGTCCTATAGTACTGGATTGTAAGACCGTCTGGTCCTGGAGACTTACCTTGTTTGGTGTTTTTTATCGCCAATTGTATTTCTGTTAATGTTATGGGTTCGTCTAAGAGGTCCCGTGTCATAGTCGAAAGGGTGGGCATGTTGGAGTTTGCTATATAGTCCGCTATGTGTTCTGGGGAAGCTTGTGTCATGTGTAGATTGTATAGAGTTTTGTAGTAAGTCATGAATTCTTGTGTAATTTGCTGGGGTAAGGTTGCTTTCTGTCCCGTTGGAGAGTAGATATGTCGTATATATGATGCCATTTTCTGTGATTTTAAAGATTGTACAAGTAATCTACCCCATTTATTGCCCGATTCGTATATCCTTTTTCGGGAAATTTGGAGTGCTGCCTTAGCTTTATAGTGGAGAAGGTCTGTTATCTGTGTACGTAACGTGTCCAGTTCACTACCCAATGATCGGGTCGGTGTCTGTTTGTGTTTAGTTTCCAAGCTGTGGAGTTTGTCGAGAAGTAATGTTAGTTGTGCAGTCCTTTGTCGCTTGAGCCTCGAGCCATGTTTTATAAGCACCCCGCGGATCACCGCTTTATGTGCCTCCCAGATTAATCCCCCGTCTCCGTCAGCTGAGGTGTTAGTTTGGAATAAATGTGTAATTTCCTTCGTTACGTCTGCAACTACTTCTGGGTTCTGTAGAAGGATTTCATTAAGTCTCCACGGTTTCCTTTGTCCCCTAAAATAGTCAATCAGGGCGTATTGCATCGAAACTGGGGCGTGGTCTGACCAGGTGATAGACCCAATTGCCGAACTTTTGACAGCATGAAGCTGATTATGTGGAATTTAAAAAAGGTCAATACGCGAATACGCTTGATGGGGGCGGGAGGAAAAGGTGTAGTCCCATTTGCCGGGTGAGTGGAGCTTTCATTTCACTTCCTGTCCCAGAGACACAACGGAAAGTGAAATGGCATTCCCATTTTAGATGGTTGTCAACAGGACTGGTATACTCATTGGAGGCATTACCCAGATAGCAAGCAATTGAGCTGCAAGTTTGAAAATGTCTTGTTAAAGTGGAGGTCCACCCTAAAAACAAATTTAACATTAAAAGACTCCTTAAAATGTTTTAAAAAGTTTTTTTTTTAAAGTGTTAAGTCATGGATTGTGGAAACTAACTAGTGTCGGGTGATTGTATATAGTGTATACCACATTTACCACTGACCATAGGTGTGTGCAGCCTATTGCATTAGGGTGCGCACCCCAAAGCTCAAACACACACTACCGATCACGCATGATGTTCATTCAGAAAGAGAAGTGGCTGATAAATACATATTTACCGGCCCCTTACCTCACTCATAATAAAACATCCCCGCGGCAACAGCTGGCAGGAGAGGAGGAAAGCCGGCAGTGCTGCAGAGGGAAGTAGGGGGGAGCCAGGGCAGTAGGGGGAATCTGTACTGCACAGGGTGATTAGGGTGTGCCTGGGCACATCCGTCACACCCTGTGCACACGCCTATGCCACTGACTAATGCAGAGTTGCAATGCAAGGAGATCAGCTAAAAGTAGTTGGATCTGTATGTGCATTATAATTAATCGAAATTGGTCGATTAATCAATTTTTTAAAAAATCGATTAATCGAACACGAAAATTTTAATCAGTAACAGCCCTATTTTAATTTGAAATGTACCTTGGTGTCCTTCACGAAGGTCTGTACTTTGGAAAATGTCTGCCACAGCCTATCCCTACCAGTGGGAGCACATATTTGCTTACACTCAGCACCAAGGGGTTTGGTAAGACAAACAAATTAAAGCCCAAATCCAGCTAACTCTTTTTTAGGCAGTTGCAGCAACAGTTTTTTTTATCTTTTGGAAATACAGTTTAAACCATACGAGCAAATTCTGACTATTTTAAGTACCCCTGGCTGTGTTATATGTGTTATATGGATTATTGTAATGCCTGTAAATGGTTGGCTGGACAGCTTGGCCTGTTACAATACAGGAAAATTTGTTTTTCACTACTAGTAGTATTTATGCTGCTGCTAATACTTGGATACTTGTTTTCATACGCACAAAGCAACCAAGTTAGATCTTTTACAGATTTGTCTGCTAACGTGTTTCACTTAAGCCCTGATGAAGACGTGTGTTGGCCCTTGAAATGTGTTTTATGTGATCATATTATGAATCACTAAAGTGTTTTGGACTCTTTCACTATTTGGGTTAGTGCTCCTTTTGAGTTTTTAGTTTGAGTCATAGTCTGGGTGACCACTGAAGGAGGAGCCTTGCTTCACATGAGCAGACTAACCAGAGCCAGTGAGATGATTATGTTTTATGTTTATTGACTGAATAAATTCTGAGAATCTCTTTAGTTTTCTTTTTGGTGTTAATTCCAGGGACAGACTGAATCATATCTACCACTTTTCATTTTACCCATCGTTACAATTTAACATTATAGTAATAATTACAACTTCAAGTTGTTCCAAAGCCTTTAAACATTTTTTTTACAAGTGGTTGTAACCCTAAAAATAAGATCCTGTTCCTTTAAGGCATGCTGCATAGCACAGTCCTTGTGCTATGCAATTCTTCCCTTCCTATCTTGTAAAAAACCTGGTTGATCCTGCCAGATCCTGTCTGTGCTGACAACGGTAATCATGGCTGCTGATCCATGATTCTTATTTGATCCAGCGCTGAAAACCCTCATTTCCGGGTCTTGCTAGCTTTGCTATTGGCTCCCAGTGCTGTCAATCAAAGCCAGTGAAGAGGGAGTGGGGCTGAGTGCCGCTGTCTTTGTCAATGGATGCAGTAGTAGGGCTCGGGAGCGAGCATGCATGAGTGACCACAAGGGAAGCATCTTCCCATGGGGGGCATTGGATAGAGAGGAAGGAGCAGGAGTGCCAGCGGGGGACCCGAGAAGAGGAGGTTCAGGGCCGCTCTGTTTAATTCCAGTGCACAGAGCAGGTAACTATAGACATGTATGTTGTTGTTTTTTTACCTTTACAATCACTTTAAAGCCCATCTACAAGGAAAACTAAAAACACCCCTTGCAGTGAGTCTCCCCTCCCATCACACACTGCGAGGGTTAAATGCTTGTTTATGCCTAGAGGAACAGGAAAAAGCACTTTGACTTATCTAATCCCTGGCTCCAGCAGCAGGTAGCGCTCACATCTTGGGGTTTATTTACCAAAACTGGTGAGTGCTAAATCTGGTGCAGCTCTTCATAGAAACCAATCAGCTTTCAGTTTTTTTTTTTTGTCATAGCTCAATAGAACAAGCTGAAGTTAGAAACCGATTGGCTACCATGTACACCTGCACCAGATTTTGCACTCTCCAGTAGTACATCTCCCCCCTTCTTCCTCACATTTTGACTTGTTAATGGCCCCTCACTTACGTACAATGCAGGGCTATTAGCCTTGCATTGTACCTGAGGACATCAAAGTCCTATCATTATTATGTTATAGTAATAATTACAACTTATAACATTTTATTTAACAGAAAGGGGTAATTTCCTGAAGTAGTGCACTGCACAATGGTGTTGCCTCTATGTACCCATAAGGTGAGATTGTGGTTCATTGGGACCAGATAGCCTAATTGAAGAATTAAGTGAACTCTGTGGGCTATAAAGTTTGGATCCTATCTAATAAAGTATTTTTAAAGTGATATTCAGGTAAAATAAAATAACTTGATTAATATACCTTTTTTTTAATTTCTCTTTTTCTTTTTTGTTGTACTGTCCCCTCTTCTAGTGGAGCATCTGCCATTGTACAGACAGATAAAATTAGCAGTATTGGATCTTTATATCAGTGATCAGAAGAACCTAATAAATAATCAGACCACACACATTTACGTGTAGCGCTAACAACTGTTGTCTCTAGTTCTATGTGTATTATTCAGTACAATAGTTGTGTTAGTGCCATCTTGTGGACAATTTATAAAGCACAATAAGTTTATGTCTCAGGATTAAGTGACACGGAAGTGATTCATTGTTTACTTTGGGACTGTAGCTCTGACCCACCCACACTGCGCCTGGACACAGTCAGAACTGAACTGCATTGTGGGGGGATATAAAAGGGTAAGCAGCGGCCATTTTAGGCCTCTTGTTCCTGGGACGCGTGGCCTGCCAGCAGGACTCTGTGGGTGTGTGTGTGTCCCACAGGGTTGCGGCCTACTTGGCGAAGGGGCGGAGCAGCTGCAGCATCCTGCCATCGCATCATAGCGAGCTGGACAAGAGACGTGATTGTCCTGGAGGACCCGTGGGGAGTTAACCGAGGACTCCTGGTCGTTTGTGGACGGAACAGTGTGACGGCGTGGTGGTACCTCTTTACGGAACTGAGAACTGCTGAATCGGAGACATCCACCTGCCTGGATTCCGTGTGGTGAGAGGGTTAACACCCAGAAGTTTGAATGAGTATTACACACACACCTTTAGAACTGTACAGAGAGTTAAGTCTGAGATTATTACATACAAATAGACTTCAGCGTTCAAGAGCGGATTTTAGATGTTTTGTTTCTTCATATAAAGACACCTAGACACTCCTTTGGATTACAATTGTTTTAGTGTGTTATACTACACTACATAGCACACAGGAGGAACCCCCTCTACAGGTTACAATTATAAAAGCTAGCGAAGACTGAAGAAGTCTGGACTGCCTTTTTCATTGCAGGGCCCTGTACTCTAGTATAGTGACTTTAAGGTTTAGATTAAGGGGAGCTCCCAGGTGTAGATTCATATCAATATATATATATTCCTGTGATTGTCATTGATTGTCATATCATTCCTTATACCATCGCACTACGTTGGTGTGATAGTATATTTATTGAAATAACTCTT
Organism: Lithobates septentrionalis; assembly: GCA_037952835.1. Taxonomy (NCBI): domain Eukaryota; kingdom Metazoa; phylum Chordata; class Amphibia; order Anura; family Ranidae; genus Lithobates; species Lithobates septentrionalis. The sequence goes on from JBBDGP010000149.1 coordinate 6,035,152, forward strand.
TATATAAATATATTACTTATTCAAAGAAAGAAGTTATTTTTAGTCATTATTGGAGTTTGTGTGCAGTGTTGTCATTTCTCCTACAGGTGGAGCTACCAGTATCCAGGGAGAGGTAATCCTAATTGTAAGTGTATATTGTGGGTTAAAGTTAATGCTCATATTATTTCAACACTGCACTACAGTTGTGTCAAGGGGAGTGAACAATTTAAGAAGGGTGTAGCGCAAAGAGGACAGGCCCGCTTAAACCAGCAGCTCCACCGTGAGTATTGCTACATATGTAAAGCCCCATACTTTTTTATTGGGAGATTTTGGTATGTTTTTATGAAATCCAGTTACATTGAATGAATGAGTGTCTTGTATAGTGCTACCTATGCAAATTGAATCGCCTCAGGGTGCTTTTTGCCACTGGAGTCCATCTATGGTATAGCCTGGCCCTTTGCCCCATGGGGTCCCGATGCGCTTACAAACACATACACATATTTGGACAATTTTTTTTGACAGGATCTAATTAACCTACCAGTGTGTCTTTGGAGTGTGAAAGGAAACTGGAGTACCCAGAGGAAACCCACACAGGCACAGGGAGAACATGCAAACTCCAGGCAGATGGTAATCTGGTTGAGATTTGAACCAGCAACCCTATTGCTGCTAGGTGAAAATGCTAACCACTACACCACTGTGCTGCCCCATTGACAGTTATGGAATCACTTGAATTCTAGAGAAACCATTTTTGACTATATAACAGCAGTTTGCATAATGTCTTCATTGTACTTTATTTATTTTAACATCTTACGTGCAAGGTTTTATTTCTGTGATGTTTAATGTTATGAAAATTGTAGTTTAGATAATTGCAGCGTCAATCCATACAGAAATGTATTTATTTATTAGTATTTATTTCAGGTACTTATATAGTGCCATCAATTTATGTAGCACTTTACATATATATTATACATTCACATCAATCCCTACCCTCAATGAGCTTACAATCAAAGGTTCCTAATTCACATTCATATACTAGGGCCAATTTAGACATGATCCGATTATCCTACCAGCTTGTCTTCGGAGAGTGGAGGGAAACGGGAGTACCTGGAGGAAACCCACAAACCCCTGGCAGATGGTGTTATGGTTGGTATTTGAACCAGCGACTATTTTTGCTGCTAAGTGAAAGTGCTAACCACTACACCACTGTGGCTGAAAGTTTGTGAAAGCCTGATCATTTTAGCTATATGTACATGTTGAATATCCTATTCCAAAACCATGGCTAATAGTATGTGTAACGCACTACTCCCTTGGGAGCTGCTGGGTGTGTTCATACCTTTCTGTTAACTGATTCCATTCTTCCACCCCTGCACGAATTACATCAGCAGACAGTTTAATAACTTTTTACAAAGAACTTTATTCTCTTGATTGTAGTATGTTACAGGATTTCTTAGGGGAATATGAGCTGCTTCTTAGTCTCTGGTTCCTTAGCGTATCCAGTGTCCTTTCCTATAATGAACTGACCAATGCCCCTCTGAAAGATATTATGGTATGTGGATGCTGGAAGCCCCAGGCCTCACCTGCCTATCTTGACTCCTGCAGTCCTCCCGTGTCAGTTCAGGAAAGTTCTGGATAAATTGAGTACCGCTGGGTTGCACACCCTTGCTCTCTCCCACTGACAGTCCATGATTGCCACAGAAAGCCGATCCCAGTCTACCCCTTCCTTTTGGCAGCTACTTCCTCCGCATGGTCCGGTGCATCCCAGGTTGAGATGCCTGGTCCACTTCTCCCGGAATTTCTGGTGATGAATTGGTGTTGTTGAACCATCCAGCACTGAGGTCTCTGAACCCTCAGGCCTTCAGGTTTTGTTCCTGCTATCCAGCGCTGGGGGTCTCAGCACCCCCAGGCCTTCAAGCCTGCTCTTTGCTGGTTACATTTCTGCTGCTTCTCTGGATTCAGTTCCCATCTCCCCCTCAGGAAGCATGTGACCTTAGTTTTTATAACAGTCCCGCCTCTGTCCAAAACAATGATTGGCTCAGAGCGGTCTTCATGAACTACCTGTCACTCTGCTCCCCAGTCCACCTACCTTCCAGAACATTTCAGGGAAAGTAAGGGAGATCTTTCAGGGCAGAGTGTAGGTGGCCACACCCTCCTCTAATCTATCAAATCTCCCAACCAAATTAACCAATCAGGCCTGAACAAACAGGGTAAGACACTGGCAATTTACGTAACACTTACCTACTAGCACCCACCTAAAGGTGGTGGGCGCTACATATGGATTTGGCCTCCCGTTGTAGCTATAATGGCTTCCACTCTTCTGTAAAGGATTTCTACAAAAATTTGGAGTGTGCCATTGCCTATTCAGCAAAATGAACATTTGTGAGTACAGGTATTCATGCTGCACAATAAGACCCAGTCTTCACAACTGGCCTTCCAACTCAATCGAAAGGTGTTCAGGAAAAAATTAGGTCCACTATGTTGATTGATACACTATGTTGATATGTTCAATAAAAACCTTTGTATAAGAAATGAAGTCAGGCTCTGTATAGGACACTTGAGTTCCTCCACACCAAACTTAACACACGTCATTATGGAGTTGGCTTTGTACACAGGGGTACAGTCATACTGGAACAGAAAGGGGCATTTACCAAACTGTTACCACAAGGTTGAAAGAACAAAATTATCTACAACATCTTTAGAGGATGTCTGCGGGAATTTGTGTCAATTTGTGAGGTCAGGTACAGATGTTGGATGAGAAGACCTGGCTCACAATCCAATTAATCCCAGAGGTCTTCAGTAGGGTTGAGGTCAGGGCTCTGTGCAGGAGGATACTCAAGTTAATCCACATCAAACTCCACGTATTTATGGAGTTGACTTTGTACACAAGGGCACAGGCATACTGGAACAGAAAGGGGTATTCACCAAACTGTTACCACAAAGTTGGAAGAACACAATTGTCTAAAATGATTTGTATGCTGTAGTATTACCAGTACCGTTCACTGTAGACACCTGAAATAGATAATTTGAAGGGAGTTCACATATTTCTGTCCATTTAGTGTAAATTAGGAAAAATATTTATTGGTATGCAGATATGTTCTGCATATGTCTTCACTTAGGGAAAAACATCCGTGCTGAAAGTTTCGTAAGGTGGAGCAGAAAATACAATCCATCTATCTTCAAAGAGTCCATCATTTAGAGGGGTTTGGAGCACACTGTAAGGAAATTAAGAGATTTATTATAAATACAATGATTAATTCTCTTAATAGATACAGCATTATTACAGTCATGGATTTAGCCAGTCCTTAAAAAACCAATCCGCTTCCAGGTTTTATTTTCAAAACTTAATTGAACAAGCTGAAGTTAGAAGCTGATTGGCTAACAAGCACAGCTTAGATTCTTAGTGCTCCAGTTTTAGTACCCCCCCCCCCCCCGATTTAAACCCCCCCCCCCCCCAATAATTTAAACTACTAGTATATAAATTATTTTACTTTTAAAATTCCATAAAATTCCAGATATGTAACAAAGTTATTGCAAATTCCCATCTGTTTCTCATCTAGATAAAAAAAAAAATACTGTACATTTTTAAGAATGAGAGCCAAATGGTATGCTCTGCAGGGAGGACAAGGTCAGTGCATAGCATGTCAGTGACTGTAACAAACCATTCATATGTTTATTTCCTTCACTGACAGGCAAGGGAGACCATAATTCAGTTGTCATTGATGCCTTGGTTAAGAAACTTTGTGCTGGTAAAAAAATGTCACGCTGTAATTGCATGTGATTGCTATGTAATGCAATAAATTTAATGCAATTAAAGATAAACGCATAAAAATGTTTGTTTCAATAAATTCCTTAACAACTTCCGGCCTGCCCACCGTCGTTATACATCGGCTGTTTGAAAAGGAATATCATTGTTATGGCAGCAGCTACCTGCCATAAACCCGGTATCCTCTTCTTGAGCGGGCGGTCTGCTTCAAGATAAAAGTGGTCTCTGCAGTGGATTTGCCGCAAGATCACTTTTATCGGCGGCAGGAGAGGGTCCCCTCTGGTGCCCTCTGCCGCTTACTGGAGCTGTCTACAGTGGGGGAGGCGATTGGATCTTCACCCTTGCTGGGTATGGAGACAAGTGGGGGGAAGAGGACCCCCACCTGTCTCCATATCATTGCAGGGCGGAATCGACGTCAAAAAGTCACTTCCGCCCATAGCTCTTAAAGGGCCATTTTTTTTTATTGCATTTTAGTGTAAATATAAGATCTGAGGTCTTTTTGACCCCCGATCTCATATTTAAGAGGTCCTGTCATGCTTTTTTTCTATTACAATGGATGTTTACATTCCTTGTAATAAGAATAAACGTGACACCTTTTTTTATTAAAAGAACAGTGTAAAAATAAAAAATAAAAGGTAAAATAAATAAGGAAAAAAAAATTATTTTTAAACGCGCCCCGTCCCGCCGAGCTCGTGTGCAGAAGCGAACATATACGTGAGTAGCGCCCGCATATGAGAACTGTGTTCAAACCACACATGTGAGGTATTGCCATGATTGGTAGAGCGAGAGCAATAATTCTAGCCCTAGACTTACTCTGTAACTCAAAACATGCAGTGAAAAAATGTAACGCATGGTGAACATACATGAATATCGTAATAATAATGTGAAACAAAAAAGTCCATATAACCACAAGTCCTTCAACAAGGTGTAATGGGCAAAATAAATGACAGACAAAAGTCTTGATTGCCTAAGGCAAAAAGGAAGGTGATGTAGTGTCTAACGGTGTGTAAACACGAAAAAAGCAACCCAGGATGGTGGATTTCCAAATGTTGACAATGGATATATTGATTCATCCGTGAGAACAACATCAGACAGAAACAGCATCAATAGATGAGTAGTAAGTGCATGCTTTTACCAGATCAGATGGACTCCACTGTCAGCGACATAGAGTCTTAAAGGCAATGTGCCACACATGGCAGATGTAGAGATATCCAGGTAGTTGGGACCTCTGGGACGGACTCCGCGGGAACTCCAGGAACCATACGAGTCAACCGTCACTACTGGAACTCAAGACTGGAATCTTGTAGGTAAGGTGTACCAGGTGTACCAGGGCGGGGCACTCACTCCCGTCAGGATAATATGTGGAGAAAAAAATTGTGCTTCCACAGATAAAAGGGGGAATTTTTATTTCTAAAAAAACAATTATAATAAAAAGTGATCACAATAAAATCAAGGGCAACATGGAAAATGGTATAGCAGCCCGACGCGTTTCGACCTACGGGTCTTCTACTGGGGCATAAATTACCTCTTCCACGTTGCCTATATTTATAAATAAAATAACTAATACAAGACCAATCAGACAGAAAGGAAAGAACATTACTTCATCCCATTGGAAAGGAGCGGTCATCTGACTAACAAATCCACAACGCAGTCAGATGGACCAATAATATGCAAGGATTGAAAGACATGCGGGCCGAGCAGCCAACCAGCAGACCAACCGGAAGATCCAGTCTCCGCGGCTGCAGGTCTGCGTGTCAAACAAAAGGAAATGACGTAGTGACTAAAAGACCGCCAAACGTAGATCTCGAGTCACGTGAGACGTGAGGAAAGCCCCACGTGACCATAGGAAGGAATGATCTCGAAATCAAACAAAAACAATCACCATGGTCACGCAGCACGTCCCATCAGATGACAACACTTCACCCACATGACTCAGATCATAGGTCACTAGGAAAAGTATTGAAAAAGAGAGGTCACTTTACTGTCTGTAGTAGTCAAAGTGATCCCCCAGGATCAGTTACTGAAATAAAATCACAATATGTGAAGGTCATCGGGATAGGGGAAAGAAAAACAAATTCCGTAGTCTAGGGACACACAATAGGAAAGGGAACAATAAAACTTCCCTAACCGGAAGTGGCCCCCAAACAAGGGAACAGAATGTGTGAACTCCTGAATTATTAAAAAATATGATATGAATAAGCCAGGGCCCCAACAGAAAATGGGAGGTAGCCCACGGAATGGGTGTATGTGAGCCCCCATGTCAAAAGTAAACCCTAATAGGGGCGAAAAACAGAGCTATAAAAAGGAAAAAATCTCTAAGATTGATTAATGAATGAGTTGAGGTCCCACTCCACGTTCAACCCAAACGGGAAGTAGGACCTCAACTCGTGTATCCAATACGTTTTGAGGCGAGAAATGCCGCGAAGGCGGGACTCACCCCTCCAATGGGGGACGAACTTATCAATTACTTGAAATAGTGTGCCTGTAGGATCTTTGTTGTGGTACTGTAAATAGTGACGTGGTACTGTGTGTTTGCTTTTCCCACCCTTAATCCCAGCCACATGCTCATTGACTCGGATTGAAAAAGTCCTGATAGTACGACCGACGTACTGTTTATTGCAGGGACAGGTGAGCAAATCTACAATATATTGGGAAGCACAGGTGCTGAAATGCTTCATACAATATATACGTGAAGTGACTGTAGATTTAAATGTAATGGTTTTGTGTCTCCCTCCAATATTGTGGAGACATGCGTTACATTTGCGACATGGGTAATAACCCTTACACTGCTGAAAGAAAGGTACTCTTTAAGGGGGGTCGATCACATTCGGAGCAACTTGCCCCTGAATGGACCATGCACCCCTGAAGATGACACCGGCTTGTTCGGGGAGAACAGGACCAAGAAGTCTATCATTCAAAAGCACCTTCCAATGTTTTCTAAAAATCTCCCTAATATGTTTAGACTGAGTGGAATAAGTGGTAAAGAAAGACCATCTGAATCTGGAATCTAGAGTTTCATTAGGACGCTTGGCTAGAATGGAGCATCTCTCTGTTAACGGCAGGACTGCAACATGAGGGAGGAACCACATACTGCAAGATGGACCCAGGGGGATGCGGTGTGGTCTTTGGGTCGGAGCAGGAATAGTGGCATGGGGGTGTTTATTAAAAATAATAAAATAAAGATTTTAAGGAAGGTGGAGGTGGAGGTGGAGGTGGAGCGGTGTTTATTTGTTACTTTGGAGTATGGGGGTGTTTGTTTTAAGTTACTTTGTGTGTATGCACCAGTTGATAAAAAGGGGAGATTAGATCTGTTTGAGAAGATTAAGTTTTTTCTGGGGGGAGGGATCCTTTTATTGTGTTGGGGATTTTAATTGCATTTTACGTAGTGGGGATAGGTGTGGGGGTGGAGGTGGTGGTGGGGATGTTGATAAGTCTGGGAAGGAGTTGGGTGAGATTTTGCAGTTGTTTGGGTTAAGGGTTGTGGGTAAAGGTGGTGGGTTTTCTTATTTTAGTGATAAGGGTACTGTGAAATCTAGAATTGATTTTTGTTTCATTTCAAAAAATTTACAGCCGGAATCCTTTGTCATTCAGCGGGAGCCTTTCTCGGACCATGGTCGGATCGAGTGTGTTGTGAGTATGGAATCGGAGGTAATGTATGGTAAAGGTGTATGGAAGTTGAATGTGGAATTGTTGGAAGATGAGGGTGTGAAAAGAGAGTATGTTGAGTTTTTTGGGAAACTTAAAAGGAGGAGGAATGATATTTTAGCGTGATTGAGTGGTGGGAATGGGCGAAAGGTCAGACTAACAGATTTTTTGTAAGAAAAGGTTGTGAGATTGCAAAAAAGGAACGTGAGGCGTATGAATGGTGGCTGAAGAGATTGGAATATTTGGAAGAACGAAGGGAATGGGGAGAGAATGTGAGGTGTAAATTGGTGGAAGCAAGAGGAAAATTGAGAGTTTTTATGGAACGTTGAGGGAGAGAGATTATTTTGCAAGCTAGGATGGTAGTGAAGGAGAAGGATGAGAAATGTACGCGTTTTTTCTTTAAAAAGGTATATGGTGGGAAGGTGGATTTGTCAAGTGTGTTGGATGAGAATGGACAGGTGGTAAGTGGAAAGGAGAGTTTGGGAGAGGAAATCTAGAAGTTTTATTCTGATTTATATATGGAAAGGAAGAGGAATGAGAGGGTTGGGAAGGAAATGTTGGAGCAGGTGGAGATGTGTCTGGATATGGAGGATAAGAGTATGTTAGGGGAGAAAGTGAGTAAAGGTGAAGTTGATGAATGTCTTGGGAGTATAAAGAAAGGTAAGACGCCTGGGAGTGATGGTTTGCCAGTTGAGTTTTATTGTATGTTTTGGGAGGTGATTGGTGATTGCGTGTATGAGATGGTGATGAAAGTTTTGGAAGAGGGGAGGATGTCTGAATCTATGTTAAAAAGCGTAATTGTTTTATTATATAAAAAAGGTGACAAGCGAGAGTTAAAAAATTGGAGGCCTATATCATTGTTGAATGTAGATTATAAGGTGGTGGCGAAGGTGTTTACAAATAGGTTACGTGCGGTGGTGGAGAAATTGGTGGGGGAGGAGCAAGCGTGTGCGGTGCCTGGGAGGTCTATTGCAGAAAGTTTGCTGAGCTTGAGGGATGTGTTATGGTTTTGTAAGGAGAGGAAGCAGGAAGTGGCAGTGTTGGCTGTGGATTTTGAAAAAGCGTATGACAGAGTGTTGCATAATTTTATGTTTAAAGTGTTGAGGAGAATGGGGTTACCTGAGGTGTTGATTGGGTGGATTAAGTGTTTGTATAGAGGTATGGTAAGTAAGGTGTTGGTGAATGAGTGGATGACGAGTGATATAAGCGTAAGGTCGGGTGTGAGACAGGGTTGCCCGTTATCACCCGTGTTGTTTATTTGTGTGATTGAACCTTTGTTAAGGATGTTGATGAAATATAAATGTGTGAGAGGGGTGGAGGTGCCAGGGAGTGGTGGCAGGGTTTTGAAAGTAATAGGATATATGGATGATGTTACAGTGATTTGTAGAGATATGGCAGGGCTAAAAAGAGTGAAGTTGTTGTATGAGATTTTTTGTATGGTGAGTGATTTTTTGTGTGAATATGGGGAAAAGTGAGTGTAAATTGTTTGGTGTATGGAGGGGATTGAACAATGTGGTTGGAAGTTTTGTGAGGGAGGAGTGAGGATTTTAGGTGTCAAGTTTGATTCTGATTTGTATGGGAGAGAGAGTTGGCAGGATGCGTTAGTGAAAGTGAAAAAGAAAGCTGATTTTTGGTCTTTAAGGACTTTGTTGTTGGAAGGGTAAGGTGTTGATTGTGAAGGCTGTTGTGATTCAGATTTTGTTATTTTTATATTATGAGTTTCCAGCTCCAGATAGAGTGATGAAACAAATTGTGAGAGTGTGTTTTTCCTTTTTTTGGTCATCTAAGATGGAGAAGTTGAAAAGGGAGAAAGTAATGAAAGGAGTAATGAATGGCGGGAAAGGTATGGTGAGTATTGAGAAATTTCTGGTGGTGAAGTATGTAAGTATGTGTGTGAGATTAAGTGAGAAAGAGAATGTTGCAGGGTGTATGGTAAAATATGTGTGTGGGAGTGTGTTACGGAAAAATAAGTTGTGTGAAGTTGATTTGAGGAAACCTGTATGTTTTGTTGCGACTTGGTTTTATGTGAGGATTGAAAGGTGTATGAGGAGGTATGGGTTGCAAGATATGATGCGAGATAAATGGTGTGAGAGTAAGAAGGTAATGCAGATACTGAAAGAAAGGGAGGAGGTGGAAGGAATAGGTGGTTTAAGAGTAGCCGAATGTAAGAAAGTCTGGAAGAATGTGTGCTGTAAAGGAGTAGATAATAGACAGAAGGATATTGCGTGGATGGGGGTGCATGGGTGTTTGCCTACAAGGGAGTTTCAGAGGAGGAGAAGGTTTGTGGACAGTGAGGTGTGTCCGAGACTGGGGTGTGGGGGGGTTGAGAGGGTGGTGCATGTCTTTTGGGAGTGTCGCTATGCGAAGAAAATATGGAAAAGGATGGAGAAGATGGTTGAGGAATTGACTGGTGTGAATAGTGTAACGTATGAGATGGTGTTATATGGTTTGTGTGATTTAGGGAGGAATGAGGAGAGGTTGTTATGGATTGTTATGAATTGTATTAAAGAGTGTTTGTGGGATGTTCGGAATATTTTGATTTTAGGCAGGAAGCGGTTAAAGTGAAAGAATGCGTGGCCATGGTCCGAGGAAAGATTTACAATTATGCATATTATGATTATAAAAAGTTAGGAGAAAAGAATGCAAGAAAGTTATGGAAATTGGAGGAGTGGAAACAATGGTGTATATAATGTAAATATTGGGATTATGCTATTGATTATCTTTTGAATGATTAACCTTTTCATTTTTGTTTTTCAGGGTGAGTGCAGGTGGTGACAAAGGGACAGTGTGGAGAAAGTATATAGGAGTGTTTTTTGTTTGTGTAGGGATAGGGTGGAGGGATAGTATATAATAGGGATAGTTTGTCTTTTTTCACTAATAAAGGGTGGGAATGGGTTGTTTTGTTAATGTTTTTGTTATCTTTATTGTTGTTTTGTCTTGAAATATTCTTGATATATTTTATTGTTGTGAAATGTCCTTATTATCCTTATTGTTGTTATGTACTTTTGGGTTTTGTGGGTAAGTTTTTGGGAGGGAAGTGGGAGGGTTATATAAATATTGTAAATACTTGTTTAAAAATGTACTCCTAAAATATATTTTGTACAAATGTTATGTTATTTTATTGTTTAAACATATTCTTTTGGATTTATGTTTTCTATGTATTTTTCTTGTGAAATTTTAAATAAAAGAATTTAAAAAAATCTCTCTGTTAACAGAACCTTATTAATATCAACATCTAAGAGATCTGAGTTGTAACCCTTTTTCCAGATTCAGATGGTGACCAGGCAGGCTCTTGAAGTATTTAAAGTTAGTGTACTGTGTACCCTGCACAGTTGCACCTACAGTATAGCTACCTGAAGCCAGGTGCTTGTGTGCTTCTTCTGGTCCTATTTATTTATAGCACAGACAGGCTCTTGAAGTATTTACAGTTTGTGTACTGTGTAACCCTGCACAGTTGCACCTACAGTATAGCAACCTAAAGCCAGGTGCTTTTGTGCTTCTTCTGATCCTATTAATAGCACAGGCAGGCTCTTGAAGTATTTCCAGTTAGTGTACTGTGTACCCTGCACAGTTGCACCTACAGTATAGCTACCTGAAGCCAGGTGCTTGTGTAGGCTCTTGAATTATTTACAGTTAGTGTACTGTGTAACCCTGCACAGTTGCACCTACAGTATAGCTACCTGAAGCCAGGTGCTTGTGTGCTTCTTCTCATCTTATTAATAGCACAGGCAGGCTCTTGAAGTATTTCCAGTTAGTGTACTGTGTACCCTGCACAGTTGCACCTACAGTATAGCTACCTGAAGCCAGGTGCTTGTGTAGGCTCTTGAAGCATTTACAGTTAGTGTACTGTGTACCCTGCACAGTTGCACCTACAGTATAGCTACCTGAAGCCAGGCACTTGTGTGCTTCTTCTGATCCTATTAATAGCAAAGGCAGGCTCTTGAAGTATTTACAGTTAGTGTACTGTGTAACCCTGCACAGTTGCACCTACAGTATAGCTACCTGAAGCCAGGTGCTTGTGTGCTTCTTCTGATCCTATTATTAGCACAGGCAGGGAGTGTGCATGCGCGGGACTTCCGGGAAGACGTGCTGACCAGGAGCTCCGACCCAATCGAGCCTTCCGAGGTCCCCAACGGCAGCAAACACTAGCAGGAACCCCCCCGATCTAGACCCCACCAGGCTCCGGATAGCCTCAGGCACAAGCCTGTATGAGGAGATACCCACAGAAGACGGAGGTCAGCTGGCAGCTTGATTTTGGCCTGCCTGCCCCCACTGCTTCCAAGATGGCGGCCGCGGCCTCTCCATGCGGAGACACAGGGGACCGGGACTCCATAGCTGACCCCCCTACGACTGACCAGCTATTTCTCTGCTGGCGACCCCCGTGAGTACCCAGCCACCACAGAATGTTTCCCCTGCCTCCACCGAGTCACTCCTCAGCAGGGCACTGTCTGACATGCTTCATACCCCTATGCTGCAATCTCCTATTAGCCTCCCAGGATCCCAGCAGGCTCTCCCTCTGCACTCCCCTACCAGGCTGACATCGTCCAACTACTGAACTGCTTCTCAGACATGCTGGCTCAGAATGCAACACAAATAACTACATCTATTAAAGCTGACCTACAAAGCTTGGGGGCTCGCATTGATGTGATCGAACAAACTGTCACGTACCAATCAAAATACTAATTGCATCCAATCGCTGCCAGACCAACTCGAAATCGCATTAACCAAAATTGACGATTTAGAGAACAGAAGTCGGAGATACAACTTCCGTATCAGAGGTATCCCTAAATCTGTCACCAACATCCATGACACAGTAAAACTTTTTATGAAAGAAGTCATCCCAGACATTTCGAGCCATAAACTCGAGATTGACAGAGCCCACAGAGCGCTCCAACCACCCCGTCAAGATGGGCTCCCGAGGGATATAGTGGTTAAACCCCACTATTACGGGTTCAAAGAAGAAATCATGAAAAGATCTCAGAATCTGGATAACCTTTCCTTCCAGGGAAACAAAATTCAAGTTTTTGCGGACATCTCCCAGATCACAATTCAAAAGAGGAGATCAATAAAACCTCTCCTAGAAATCTTACTGCAGAAATCCATAAAATACCGCTGGTCCTTCCCTTTCCGCCTACTGTTCCAACACGAGGACAGATCTTACGGTTTCTCATCCTTTCAAGAAGGCGAACATCTACTTTTGCGACTTGGCTTCATCACCCAAGAAGTTTCCCCCCAGGAGCCCTCCAACAAACCAAGCTCTTCCAAGAGATCCCCACCAGGAAGCCCCATTACTCTGATCTGGAGTAAGCAGTAAACGAAGCGATACCGTGATTCTCATCCGCCCAGATGATACAGAATACCACGGGCCCTCCATGGTCCTTTATCTTTTTTTCCAGGATTTCTTCCTCCAACTGTGTGGTGACTGGTTACACACCAACTGAATCCTTCTCTCCATCCATGAAAGCAGAGCAATTTCTCCTTTCCCTCCTCACCCACCCTCTCCTTAAAGGTTGTGGGTGAGGGTTCCAAATTTAGACATTTCCTCCCTAAGGAAATAGATCCCTTATACCCCAGGATTGACCTTACAGTTCGAATCCCCTGTGCCTAGGTTATCCTTAGCTTCAGCCTTGAAATTATAGTTAACCCCTTCCTTCTCCCCTTACCATCCACTTCCATTTTCCCTTCCCTCCCTCACCCCTTCCATTTATCCGAAGACATCCCTCTAGAGCTTGGTCTACAGTTCTGTTAGATTGTTTAAATGTTTTGTCATCTTTTAAAGTTACTAATTTTTATGCTACCCTTTTTTTTTTTTTCAAAAGCTCTTTAGCTCTCACGCTTTTAGGTTCCACAATGCCCTTAAAGTTGGGGGCCCGAGCGGGTATGTTTGCCACTCCCTCTGTTGTGATCGAGAGGGGTTTTCCCTCTAGTGACATCAGACACACAACCTCGGCTGAGATTGTTTTTGTTTTTCCGAGGCCCTATATTTTTCTGGGTCTCAGTCTAGGACTGAGCTTATAAGTTCTGTCCTCCACTTTCCTAGGCGTCTACGCCTGGTTTTGTTCGTTTTTAATTTTTGGATTTTACTAACCTTACTCTCTTACTTTTTTTTTCCTATGTTTCTCTTCCTCTCACTTCCTCTCCCTTTATACCTAACCCAGGAGCTTGCACAGAGGGCCGTCATGTTCCAGATTCTCCAGCTGAGGTTCCGGACCCACCTTCCCAGACTCAAGTTCTGTGCAACAAGGATCCGGGTAGGTCCACACTACACACGATCTTATTCCCCCTCTCGTGGCCATGGCTGACTCTTCTCCACTACAGAAGGCTCTTAAGATTGCCTCACACAATACCCAAGGCCTTAATTCCCCTGTGAAAAGATGCAAAGCCTTTCAAAGCTATAATTCTAGGGGCTTGGATATAATTATCCTCCCGGAAACTAATTTCCCCTCAAATTACTCCCCTTCCTTCTTCCATAATAAATATCCCACTTTTTTCCTAGCAAATGCAAATGAAAAAAAAAACGGGGAGTTGCTATATTATTTTCTAAACAGACTTCATTTACCCACTCTTTAACAATTAGGGACACTGAAGGGAGATATATCTTAGTCAAAGGTTTGATTGAGGGTAACCTCTACACCCTCATTTCTTATTATGAACAGGGGTCAAGCCAAATTTTTCTCCTCCCTACTTGCAAATCTTTCACCCCACTTTGAAGGTAGGCTGATCATGGGCGGTGATTACAACATCACTTTAAATCAAGTACTGGATAAATCAGCCCATGGGATTCCCCACCTTAAAAAAAACCCCAAAGAAAGTCTTCGGATCGCCAGGCTCCTCCACTCTCTAGGCCTCATTGATACCTGGAGGGAATTAAACCCATCTACAAAAGACTATACACACTACTCAGCCCCTCACAAAACCTATGCTAGAATTGATCACATATTCTTGCCCACCTCTGAAATACACACAGCCTCCCAGGCCTCCATACAAGATGTCCCGTGGTCTGATCACTCCCTAGTGACACTGAAACTCTCAAACTCTATATCGCCCCCAGGAACAGGACATTGGCGCCTAAATGGAAAAATTCTCTCCAATCCTATACATTGCATTATGTTGAAAAAAGATATTAAAGAATACTTCCTGATTAACGATGACGTCTCCCCAAGCTCCCTTTGGAGTGCACACAAAGCGGTGATTAGAGGGAAACTTATCCAACTTTCCTTCAAATTAAAACGCGAACGACAAGCGGACATTTTAAAACTAGAAAAAGATTTCAAAGAACTAAGTTTATCCCACAAAGGAACCCCAACCTCACCACTCTCACTAAACTAGACACCACCAGATTGGCCCTCAATTTAGCCCTGACCTCCAATGCAAATAGAAATCTTCAAAGGATCAGTGGCAGTCACTATATGCGTGCAAACAAGTTTGGCCCTCAGTTAGCGGCCAAACCCACGCCGAAACATAGGATCTTTGCCCTCCCCAAAATAAAGTCCCTGTCTGGTTCTCTTACCCAACACCCCAGAACGATACTAGATGCCTTTCAATCCTTCTATTCCAATTTGTATTCTGACAGCAGTCCTATCTCCCACAAAGACATAGACTCCTTTCTAAAGAAAATCCCTTTACCAAAACTCTCTGACTCCCATCGTTCTATCTTAGATTCTCCATTTCAAGAATCCGAGATCCGAGCGGTCATTAGAGACCTTAAAAAAGACTCTGCCCCGGGCCCGGACGGATTCTCAACCTACTACTACAAAACCTTTACAGACACGCTCTCTCCGTATCTGGCCCGCCTCTTTAACTCATTAAGCAAGTCCTCACCCCTTGATCCTGATGCCAATCTAGCCTACATTTCGGTCATTCCCAAACCAGGTAAAGACCCCAGTGAAGTTAGCAATTACAGACTAATCTCGTTAATCAACAATGACTTAAAAATTATAACAAAGATATTATAGAACAGACTAGCATCATTTATAGGTTCTTACATACATAAAGATCAGGTGGGGTTCATTCCGGGGAGGCAGGGACCAGACCAGATACGGAGAGCAGTAAATGCAGTCTCCCTCATGAAGTTGGGATGGGATGGTGGTCCTCCTCAGGAGGGATTCCTCCTCTCCATTGATCTCCAAAAAGCATTCGATACTGTTGCCTGGCCCTACGTATTTACAATACTAGGGAAATGGGGCTTTGGCCCGGACTTGATTAATTTACTAGAATCCCTCTATCATCAACCAAAGGCACAGGTTAGAATTCAGGGACACCTTTCAGAACAGTTCCCTATAAAGAAGGGCACGAGGCAGGGTTGCCCCCTCTCCCCACTTCTTTTCGCGGTAGCTACTGAAACCTTAGCCATCGCGATAAGACAACATCCAGATATCCATGGAGTCCGCTGTGGTCACTCAATGCACAAATGTGCTTTGTTTGTGGACGACGTCCTCTTATTCATTACATCCCCACTAATTTCTACCCCCAACATAACCCAACTTCTCCACAATTTTGGACTCGCTTCTGGACTCAAAGTAAACATGACAAAATCAATTGCTCTTAATATATCAACTCCCCAAGACATGGTATACAGACTGAAAGATCAATTCCCATTTTCCTGGAACCCCACTTCCATTCCCTATTTAGGCATTAATCTCACACCCGGCATTGAACAATTGTACAAATATAATTACCCCCCCATGTTCAAAAAACTTATCGAAGACCTGAATCAATGGTCCCTATATAAACTACCCTGGCTAGGCAAAGTGAACGCTGTTAAAATGACTCTTTTACCCAGAATATTGTACCTTTTCCGCTCCCTCCCCATCCCAGTCCCCAAATCACACATTCAACACTTACAATCCACCATCATCTGCTTTATATGGGACAAAAAGGGACACCGATTTTCCAAAGATGTTCTTTTTATACCCAGACTGAAAGGAGGCCTAGGCCTACCTAACCTGTGGTGGTACTATCAGGCAGCTCAGCTTAGCCAGTTTTCTATAATTTATCTTAAAGGGCCTAAACCTGACTGGGTGAACATGGAAAGAGAAGCTGTCCCTAGTTATACTTTAGACTTCTTGCTTTGGAACCTACCTAAACGACGCCCCCCTATACTAGCTCCTACATTATCCCATTCGGTGACGTTATGTAGGGCCAAGGAGTCTTTAATTTGAGCTCCCAAGTCCAACCTGAAGCAGAATTATCCGTATTAGATAAGGGTTTGAAATATGCTCCCCCTAAGAGGCTGGATAAATTCCATACTTTTATGGATGTGCATAAGTATATACGTAAAGTTAACATTCAAAGATACTTGATCTCCAACCCTATGCGCAGTGATTATCCAGCAGCTACCTAAGGAATCGTTCACTCGAATCTTTCCAACCCTTCCCTTTTCTCTCCCCCTGTCCCTGTAGCCCCTGCGGTAAAAATTTTTAGGGACTTGGTCCTCCAAGACCTTGCCAAACTACCAGAGAAACGCATACGCCATCCTCCAATGTCAAATGGAGGTTTGGAATCCCTGTGCGCAAGGAAGGATCGAGTCGTCCGCCCGGCCGACAAGGGAGGAGGGATTATTATTCTTGACAAGAGTCAATATAAAGCAGAGATGTACCGTATTTTAAACAAGCCAGGTACTTATCAGGTACTTCCCAATAATCCCACTAATTCCTATAAACAAAAATTACAACAGCTCATCGCAAAAGGTTATGAATTAAAAATCTTGAATAAAAGAGAGAGAGACTTTTTGATCCCTACGGCGCCTAGGATCCCTACCATATACTATCTGCCAAAAATCCACAAAAACCCGGTATGTCCCCCGGGTAGGCCGATTGTAAGTGGCATTAACTCTATTACAGCTAGAGTAGGCAAATATATAGATCATTTTTTGCAGCCATTAGTGAAAAAAACTCCCTCCTATTTGAAGGACACTAGTTCCACCATTAGACTTCTTGAAACTACTGTCATACAAGATGGATATATTATGGCCACGGCGGACGTGGCATCATTGTACACGTGTATACCACATGAAAAGGGCATAGAGGCGGTCAGACACTTTCTAGCCCGTGAACATACACTAGCACCGTTTCAGTGCGAATACCTGATAGAATTACTAGAGTTTGCAACCACAAAATTATTTTTGGTTCAATCAAAATTTCTATCTTCAACAATGCGGTGTAGCCATGGGAGCGAAGTTCGCACCTAGTCTTGCGAACCTGTTTATGGCTAAATGGGAGGAGGATGTCGTCTATTCCCACAGGACCGATTCTTTGGTTCTTTGGACCAGGTACATAGACGACATCCTCCTCCTGTGGAGTGGGACTATGGAGAAACTCCAAACATTCTTTGAACACCTTAATTCTAACGACAGAGGGATTTCTCTGTCATATGAAGCCAGTGCAACCAAGATTCATTTTTTGGATCTACAGATTGAGATAGTAGATAAACAATTTAAATTCCACACATATTTTAAACCTACAGACCGTAATGGTTTCATTCCTGTAGACAGTTGCCACCACAGATCCTGGCTAAATGCGGTCCCGAGAAGTCAATTTTTGAGACTCCGTAGGAACTGCATGGATATAGATGTCTTCATGGAACAAGCAGCAACCTTAAAAAGGAAATTTATGGATAAGGGATATGATGAAATTAATTTGGATCTCGAAGTCCAGAGAACCATCAATACTGATAGAAAATCTCTACTTACGATAAAACCAGAAAAGGAACCAGATGGGAAGTTTAAGTGGGCCATGCTGACCTCCTTTTCAATACAACATAGACAATTTAAAAATATTGTTAAAAAGCACTGGGATGTCCTCAAACAAGATAACATTCTAGGACCAATCATTCCAGAAGAAGCTAAAATTATCTTTAAAGGAGCACCATCATTACAAAATAAAGTGGCCCCCAATGTTATCAACCCTCCCACCCGCCCTTCATTTTTTCATGATTGGACCGGTTACTTTCCCTGTAGGAAGTGTGTTGTATGTCAGCACAACACTCTGTGTTTTATTTCTACAGTCACTGGTAGGAGATACACCATCAAGCCATTCTGCACATGCAGTACAGGCTATGTGGTGTACCTTATCACATGCCCCTGTCACAAGCAATATATAGGCCGTACCACCAGGACATTTTCCGTCAGAGTCGGGGAGCATATTGCCCTTATTAAAAGCAGAGACCCAAAACATACTGTCCCCAGACACTATAAGGAATTTCATAATGGAAATCCGGAGGGATCGCAATTTATCATTATTGATAAATACACACCCCCTTGGAGAGGTGGTGCAAGAACTAGGGGTGTATCCCGCCTGGAAATGTTCTGGATACATGAGTTACAATCTTTTGCCCCTCATGGTATGAACATCGTAGTGGATGTTAACGCATTCATAGACCAGTCTTGATGCATAGGGTTCTCTGTATAATCATTACATTTTATATTTGACCTATATATTAATTCCAATTATGATATATTACTGGTAAATATGTCTCATGAGAATCCAAGTCATTCAATTTCTTGTGAATACAGCATAACAACTACAGTTGGACATTTTTATAAAAAAAATTTTAATTTTTACCTTATATATATATGTATATGTTTTCTATATATATATTCTATTTTTAATTGGAACAAACCTTTTTGGCACTTCTTAATTTGAAATTTATAATACCCATGGATATGTTCCACTAATTTAATGGGAAATATATATATCTACTTTTTTTGCCCCTGGGTGGTAGATATTTGGAATTACTTCACTGTTCCCCGTTAAAAGCACTGCTAACTACCAGTTTCACACACACCGTGCGCATAGGCACTGGATATGACACTGTGGGTTCGTTTGAACATGAGGTTCAGCGCTGACCCTGAAAGTGAGGCTTGGTTGGAACGCACGCCATTCCGGAAGGTGACGTGTTGGATCACGCCCCCTGTCCGGCGTCAAGATGACGTGACGTTTGTTTTTGTTCTCGGCGTCATGTTGCAACATCAACATTGACCCTGAAAACGAGGCTCAGTTGGAACGCAGGCCATTCCGGAAGGTGGCGGGTTAGACCGCGCCCCCCGCCTGGCATCATGACGACATGACGCTTGTTTTTCATCTTCAGCGTCATGCCGTATTATCGCGAGATCGGGTGTTGGATCGAACACCGTCCCGCGGATAATATTAATATAAAGATCACGGAGGTTTTGCAGCCACGGACCTTTACTGTTTCGGTCCCCTTGGATTTGTAGCAAGTTATGTACAATTCCATCTAAATTTGGGGTACATACTGGGGAGTGTGCGATGTTGGAACGCAACACATGGTTATGACATCGAGGCCTGGAACGCACGCGGGTCCGCCATTTTGGCAACCCGCAAGTGCCATAGAAGGTAATTGAATGGGCTGGATTCTCATCATGGGGATCACAGTCCCTATATTAGGGAGTCAGGCAGCAGTGGAAGGACACCCCTAGACGAAGTCTTGGTAGACGAAACGCGTCGGGAGGACTCCACTGCCGCCTTCTTTTTTATGCACAAGCGCTTTTTACAAAACTTCTTAAATGTAAGTGCATTTCCTTTAATAAATTTACTTGTTGTTTATGGAATTACACTATGTGGCCCCTTTTTTATTCTATATGGGCCGTATTCTGGGATATGTGACCAACCATATGGAGAGGATACTTCTATGAAAACAGTTGGGACTCCCATCTCCCCAGGTTGCCAAGATCCCTCCTATTGCCGGTGGGCAATACAAGCCGGTTTGACCCTTACAGTATACGCTGTCTTGGGTTCAAACCCTCCGGTAAGCCTCCTAAACTACTGGTTGTGGGAACTTCACACGTTTTCATAGAGGACACTGAGGTGGATTCTCCTTATTACCGATAGGAACTCCGAGGACTTCTGTCCCTAATAGATTGATGAACAATCATCACCATACCACTTTCATTTGTGCTATTTTGGAACACAGGATAATTCACAATCTTTTCACTTATTATAGTGACGGCACTTTTCACCTCATGGTTTAAGACCATTATGGTCTTATTCACTTAGAGACTATAATTATGGACTTTTTTTGTTAACATAGACACGTTAAGATTAATGTTGTTTCACTCATCTAATTCATTTTATATTCTTCAGTACTCACTTCATAGCGCTACACTTTGTTTCACAGGTTATGTGATTCCCTACATAAGATGAGACCCCTAACCTCTACCTGGCAACCACTTGCCCATATCTTCCGTAACCCCAGGTTCCCCCCAGGTCTAGATATCCAGGCTTTCAAATGGTGGCTAGACAAAGGCCTATACAGAATTGGTAATTTCTTTAATTCTAATGGACCCCTCACTTTACCATACTGTACCTCAAAACTTGATATGCCCCCCTCACAAAAAATGTAGGTTCTGCCAATTATCACATTTTCTGAACCTCATATGGAAGAGCAGCGAAATCCCTCTCTCAGTAACTCCCTATGAACAGTGGTGTTCCTTGGCCATGGACACGAGAGGGGGTATCTCCCTCATATACTCATCTCTAGCTGACCCATCAGAGAAAACAACCTACATGTTGAGCTGGGAATGTGATCTTGACCTTAGCTGGGATCTGGACCTATGACATTCCAATTTTGCCCATTCATTTAAAGGTATCCTAAACACTTCCCTGACTGAGGCTAGCCTCAAAATTTTAACACGCTGGTATTTGGTACCTACTCATCTTGCCAAATACTATTCCCAAACATCACCTCTATGTTTTAGAGGATGCAACCACATAGGTACTCTTCTACATATTCTATGGGAGTGTCCTAGAATCAGAATGTTTTGGAATAAGATATTCTCCCTTATTCGCAGAACCATTGGATTTGCGATTAACCACTTGCCGACCGCCGCACACAGATGTACGTCGACAAAGCGGCACGGGCAGGCAAAAGGGCTTACCTGTACGTCCCTGCCTGCCCGCGGGTGGGGGGGTCCGATCGGACCCCCCCCGGTGCCTGCGACGGTCGGCAAATGTCCCCCGGCGATCGGTGGTGAGGGGGAGGCCATCCATTCGTGGCCCCCCCCTCGCGATCGCTCCCAGCCAATGGGATCATTTCCCTGCCTCTGTATTGTACACAGAGGCAGAGGAAATGATGTCATCTCTCCTCGGCTCGGTATTTTCCGTTCCGGGCCGAGGAGAGAAGACTGGAATGTGAGTGCACAACACACACACAGTAGAACATGCCAGGCACACATTACACCCCGATCCCCCCCCCGATCGCCCCCCCGATCCCCCCCCAATCACCCCCCCCCCCTGTCACAAACTGACACAAAGCAGGTTTTTTTTTTTTTTTTTTTTTTTTTCTGATTACTGTATTGGTGTCAGTTTGTGACAGTTAGTGTGTTAGGGCAGTGAATGTTAGGCCCCCTTTAGGTCTAGGGTACCCTCCTAACCCCCCCTAATAAAGTTTTAACCCCTTGATCACCCTCCGTCACCAGTGTCACTAAGCGATCATTTTTCTGATCGCTGTATTAGTGTCGCTGGTGACGCTAGTTAGGGACATAAATATTTAGGTTCGCCGTCAGCGTTTTATAGCGACAGGGACCCCCATATACTATCTAATAAATGTTTTAACCCCTTGATTGCCCCCTAGTTAACCCTTTCACCACTGATCACCGTATAACTGTTACGGGTGACGCTGGTTAGTTCGTTTATTTTTTATAGTGTCAGGGCACCCGCCGTTTATTACCGAATAAAGGTTTAGCCCCCTGATCGCCCGGCGGTGATATGCGTCGCCCCAGGCAGCGTCAGATTAGCGCCAGTACCGCTAACACCCACGCACGCAGCATACACCTCCCTTAGTGGTATAGTATCTGAACGCATCAATATCTGATCCAATCAGATCTATACTAGCGTCCCCAGCAGTTTAGGGTTCCCGAAAACGCAGTGTTAGCGGGATCAGCCCAGATACCTGCTAGCACCTGCGTTTTGCCCCTCCGCCCGGCCCAGCCCAGCCCAGCCCACCCAAGTGCAGTATCGATCGATCACTGTCACTTACAAAACACTAAGCGCATAACTGCAGCGTACGCAGAGTCAGGCCTGATCCCTGCGATCGCTAACAGTTTTTTTGGTAGCGTTTTGGTGAACTGGCAAGCACCAGCCCCAGGCAGCGTCAGGTTAGCGCCAGTAGCGCTAACACCTACGCACGCACCGTACACCTCCCTTAGTGGTATAGTATCTGAACGGATCAATATCTGATCCGATCAGATCTATACTAGTGTCCCCAGCAGTTTAGGGTTCCCAAACACGCAGTGTTAGCGGGATCAGCCCAGATACCTGCTAGCACCTGCGTTTTTCCCGTCCGCCCGGCCCAGCCCACCCAAGTGCAGTATCAATCGATCACTGTCACTTACAAAACACTAAACGCATAACTGCAGCGTTCGCAGAGTCACGCCTGATCCCTGCGATCGCTAACAGTTTTTTTGGTAGCGTTTTGGTGAACTGGCAAGCACCAGCCCCAGGCAGCGTCAGGTTAGCGCCAGTAGCGCTAACACCTACGCACGCACCGTACACCTCCCTTAGTGGTATAGTATCTGAACGGATCAATATCTGATCCGATCAGATCTATATTAGTGTCCCCAGCAGTTTAGGGTTCCCAAACACGCAGTGTTAGCGGGATCAGCCCAGATACCTGCTAGCACCTGCGTTTTTCCCGTCCGCCCGGCCCAGCCCACCCAAGTGCAGTATCAATCGATCACTGTCACTTACAAAACACTAAACGCATAACTGCAGCGTTCGCAGAGTCACGCCTGATCCCTGCGATCGCTAACAGTTTTTTTGGTAGCGTTTTGGTGAACTGGCAAGCACCAGCCCCAGGCAGCGTCAGATTAGCGCCAGTACCGCTAACACCCACGCACGCAGCATACGCCTCCCTTAGTGGTATAGTATCTGAACGGATCAATATCTGATCCGATCAGATCTATACTAGCGTCCCCAGCAGTTTAGGGTTCCCACAAACGCAGTGTTAGCGGGATCAGCCCAGATACCTGCTAGCACCTGCGTTTTGCCCCTCCGCCCGGCCCAGCCCAGCCCACCCAAGTGCAGTATCGATCGATCACTGTCACTTACAGAACACTAAACGCATAACTGCAGCGTTCGCAGAGTCAGGCCTGATCCCTGCGATCGCTAACAGATTTTTTGGTAGCGTTTTGGTGAACTGGCAAGCGCCAGCGGCCTAGTACACCCCGGTCGTGGTCAAACCAGCACTGCAGTAACACTTGGTGACGTGGCGAGTCCCATAAGTGCAGTTCAAGCTGGTGAGGTGGCAAGCACAAGTAGTGTCCCGCTGCCACCAAAAAGACAAACACAGGCCCGTCGTGCCCATAGTGCCCTTCCTGCTGCATTCGCCAATCCTAATTGGGAACCCACCGCTTCTGCAGCGCCCGTACTTCCCCCATTCACATCCCCAACCAAATGCAGTCGGCTGCATGAGAGGCATTTTCTTTATGTCCTCCCGAGTACCCCTACCCAACGAACCCCCCCAATAAAGATGTCGTGTCTGCAGCAAGCGCGGATATAGGCGTGACACCCGCTATTATTGTCCCTCCTGTCCTGACAATCCTGGTCTTTGCATTGGTGAATGTTTTGAACGCTACCATTCACTAGTTGACTATTAGCGTAGGGTACAGCATTCCACAGACTAGGCACACTTTCACAGGGTCTCCCAAGATGCCATCGCATTTTGAGAGACCCGAACCTGGAACCGGGTACAGTTATAAAAGTTAGTTACAAAAAAAAAAAAAAAAAAAAACATACAAAAATATAAAATAAAAAAAAAATAGTTGTCGTTTTATTGTTCTTTCTCTCTCTATTCTCTCTCTCTATTGTTCTGCTCTTTTTTACTGTATTCTATTCTGCAATGTTTTATTGTTATTATGTTTTATCATGTTTGTTTTTCAGGTATGCAATTTTTTATACTTTACCGTTTACTGTGCTTTATTGTTAACCATTTTTTTGTCTTCAGGTACGCCATTCACGACTTTGAATGGTTATACCAGAATGATGCCTGCAGGTTTAGGTATCATCTTGGTATCATTCTTTTCAGCCAGCGGTCGGCTTTCATGTAAAAGCAATCCTAGCGGCTAATTAGCCTCTAGACTGCTTTTACAAGCAGTGGGAGGGAATGCCCCCCCCCCCCACCGTCTTCCGTGTTTTTCTCTGGCTCTCCTGTCTCAACAGGGAACCTGAAAATGCAGCCGGTGATTCAGCCAGCTGACCATAGAGCTGATCAGAGACCAGAGTGGCTCCAAACATCTCTATGGCCTAAGAAACCGGAAGCTACGAGCATTTTATGACTTAGATTTCGCCGGATGTAAATAGCGCCATTGGGAAATTGGGAAAGCATTTTATCACACCGATCTTGGTGTGGTCAGATGCTTTGAGGGCAGAGGAGAAATCTAGGGTCTAATAGACCCCAATTTTTGCAAAAAAGAGTACCTGTCACTACCTATTGCTATGATAGGGGATATTTACATTCCCTGAGATAACAATAAAAATGATTTAAAAAAAAAAATGAAAGGAACAGTTTAAAAATAAGATAAAAAAATAATAATAATAAAGAAAAAAAAAAAAAAAAAAAAAAAAAAAAAAGCACCCCTGTCCCCCCTGCTCTCGCGCTAAGGCGAACGCAAGCGTCGGTCTGGCGTCAAATGTAAACAGCAATTGCACCATGCATGTGAGGTATCGCCGCGAAGGTCAGATCGAGGGCAGTAAGTTTAGCAGTAGACCTCCTCTGTAAATCTAAAGTGGTAACCTGTAAAGGCTTTTAAAGGCTTTTAAAAATGTATTTAGTTTGTCGCCACTGCACGTTTGTGCGCAATTTTAAAGCATGTCATGTTTGGTATCCATGTACTCGGCCTAAGATCATCTTTTTTATTTCATCAAACATTTGGGCAATATAGTGTGTTTTAGTGCATTAAAATGTAAAAAAGTGTGTTTTTTCCCCAAAAAATGCGTTTGAAAAATTGCGGCGCAAATACTGTGTGAAAAAAAAAAATGAAACACCCACCATTTTAATCTGTAGGGCATTTGCTTTAAAAAAAATATATAATGTTTGGGGGTTCAAAGTAATTTTCTTGCAAAAAAAAATTATTTTTTTATGTAAACAATAAGTGTCAGAAAGGGCTTTGTCTTCAAGTGGTTAGAAGAGTGGGTGATGTGTGACATAAGCTTCTAGATGTTGTGCATAAAATGCCAGGACAGTTCAAAACCCCCCCCAAATGACCCCATTTTGGAAAGTAGACACCCCAAGCTATTTGCTGAGAGTCATGTTGAGTCCATGGAATAATTTATATTGTGACACAAGTTGCGGGAAAGAGACAATTTTTTATTTTTTTTATTTTTTTTTGCGCAAAGTTGTCACTAAATGATATATTGCTCAAACATGCCATGGGAATATGTGAAATTACACCCCAAAATACATTCTGTTGCTTCTCCTGAGTACGGGGATACCACATGTGTGAGACTTTTTGGGAGCCTAGCCGCGTACGGGACCCCGAAAACCAAGCACCGCCTTCAGGCTTTCTAAAGCCGTAAATTTTTGATTTCACTCTTCGCTGCCTATCACAGTTTCGGAGGACATGGAATGCCCAGGTGGCAAAAAAAAACCCCAAATGACCCCATTTTGGAAAGTAGACACCCCAAGCTATTTGATGAGAGGTATAGTGAGTATTTTGCAGACCTCACTTTTTGTCACAAAGTTTTGAAAATTGAAAAAAGAAAAAAAAAAATTTTTTTTCTCGTCTTTCTTTATTTTCAAAAACAAATGAGAGCTGCAAAATACTCACCATGCCTCTCAGCAAATAGCTTGGGGTGTCTACTTTCCAAAATGGGGTCATTTGGGGGGGGGTTTGTGCCACCTGGGCATTCCATGGCCTCCGAAACTGTGATAGGCAGTGAGGAGTAAAATCAAAAATGTACGCCCTTAGAATTCCTGAAGGCAGTGATTGGTTTTCGGGGTCCCGTACGCGGCTAGGCTCCCAAAAAGTCCCACACATGTGGTATCCCCATACTCAGGAGAAGCAGCTAAATGTATTTTGGGGTGCAATTCCACATATGCCCATGGCCTGTGTGAGCAATATATCATTTAGTGACAACTTTGTGCAAAAAAAAAAAAAAAAAAAAAAAAATTTGTCACTTTCCCGCAACTTGTGTCAAAATATAAAACATTCCATGGACTCAACATGCCTCAAAGCAAATAGCTTGGGGTGTCTACTTTCCAAAATGGGGTAATTTGGGGGGGTTTTATGTCATCTGGGCATTTTATGGCCTTCAAAACTGTGATAGGTAGTGAGGAGTAAAATCAAAAATGTACGCCCTTAGAAATCCTGAAGGCAGTGATTGGTTTTCGGGGCCCCGTACGCGGCTAGGCTCCCAAAAAGTCCCACACATGTGGTATCCCCGTACTCAGGAGAAGCAGCTAAATGTATTTTGGGGTG
Organism: Lithobates septentrionalis; assembly: GCA_037952835.1. Taxonomy (NCBI): domain Eukaryota; kingdom Metazoa; phylum Chordata; class Amphibia; order Anura; family Ranidae; genus Lithobates; species Lithobates septentrionalis. The sequence goes on from JBBDGP010000149.1 coordinate 6,061,968, forward strand.
CAATTCCACATATGCCCATGGCCTGTGTGAGCAATATATCATTTAGTGACAACTTTTTGTAATTGTTTTTTTTTTTTTTTTTTTTGTCATTATTCAATCACTTGGGACAAAAAAAATGAATATTCAATGGGCTCAACATGCCTCTCAGCAAATTCCTTGGGGTGTCTACTTTCCAAAATGGGGTCATTTGTGGGGGTTTTGTACTGCCCTGCCATTTTAGCACCTCAAGAAACGACATAGGCAGTCATAAATTAAAGGCTGTGTAAATTCCAGAAAATGTACCCTAGTTTGTAGACGCTATAACTTTTGCGCAAACCAATAAATATACGCTTATTGACATTTTTTTTACCAAAGACATGTGGCCGAATACATTTTGGCCTAAATGTATGACTAAAATTGAGTTTATTGGATTTTTTTTAGAACAAAAAGTAGAAAATATCATTTTTTTTCAAAATTTTCGGTCTTTTTCCGTGTATAGCGCAAAAAATAAAAACGGCAGAGGTGATCAAATACCATCAAAAGAAAGCTCTATTTGTGGGAAGAAAAGGACGCAAATTCCGTTTGGGTACACCATTGCATGACCGCGCAATTAGCAGTTAAAGCGACGCAGTGCCGAATTGTAAAAAGTGCTCTGGTCAGGAAGGGGGTAAATCCTTCCGGGGCTGAAGTGGTTAAGCAAGATCCAACTATTGCCTTACTTAACTGTCTAATCCCAAAAACTTCTAAGTCTAACCAGACTCTGATTCGGTTTATCCTCCTTGGTGCCAAAATGACTATTACCCGGTCTTGGAAATCTCCGACAGTGTCCTTTCCTTTAGCTAAACAAAACATTTCTTGGATAATGATGCAAGAAAAGATTTCCAATACCATCCTGGACACTTTGGATGAATTCAAAATCATATGGGAACCTAGGGCTACCCAGGTGGGGATCTCCCTGTAACCCCTGAATAGGGATGAGCCGAACACCCCCCGGTTCGGTTCGCACCAGAACCCGCGAACTTACCGAAAGTTTGCACGAACGTTAGAACCCCATTGACGTCTATGGGACTCGAACGTTCGAAATCAAAAGTGCTCATTTTAAAGGCTAATTTGCATGGTATTGTCCTAAAAAGGGTTTGGAGACCCGGGTCCTACCCCAGGGGACATGTATCAATGCAAAAAAAACTTTTAAAAGCGGCCGTTTTTTCGGGAGCAGTGATTTTAATGATGCTTAAAGTAAAAAAAAAAAAAAGTGAAATATTCCTTTAAATATCGTACCTGGGGGGTGTCTATAGTATGCCTGTAAAGTGACGCGTGTTTCCCATGTTTAGAACAGTCCCTGCACCAAATGTCATTTTTAAAGGAAAAAATCTCATTTAAAACTGCTTGCGGGTTTAATGTCATGTCGGGTCATGGCAATATGGATGAAAATCAGTGAGACAAACGGCATGGGTACCCCCCAGTCCATTTCCAGGCCCTTTGGGTCTTGTATGGATATTAAGGGGAACCCCGCACCCAAATTAAAATAAGGAAAGGTGTGGGGCCACCAGGCCCTATATACTCTGAACAGCAGTATACAGGCGGTGCAAACAAGACAGGGACTGTAGGTTTGTTGTTAAGTAGAATCTGTTTGTAATTTTGAACGGGTACATTTTTAACGTGTTTAGCTCCAGCCAAAAAATCTTTTTTAAGCTTTTTGGAAAACATAGGGAAGGGTTATCACCCCTGTGACATTTGTTTTGCTGTCTTTCCTCCTCTTCAGAAGATTTCACCTCACTTTTTTGTCCCAATGAAAAATGTTTTTTGAAAATTTGGGTTTTTTTGTGGAACAAGGATTGGAAAGCATCAGTGGAAAGGAGAAATTGTTTTCCCATATTAACTCTTACAGGAGAGAATTTCCCTTCCTAGGGGTAGATTTCATCTCACTTCCTGTTGTCTCCTTCCGTTTGCAAGTAGGAGTCGTTTGTAAGTTAGATGTTTGAAAGTAGGGTCCTGCCCTATATACTCAGCAGAAATTTGGGCCTTAGGTGTTGCTGTGGCCACAACACTGTAAGCCCTCACAGGGCCCTGCTGTGAAATATTAGATCAAGAATTGTAATTACATGCCCCTGTTGAACAGGAGCTGAAAAATTAGGCCTTAGGCACTGGTGCTGGTGCCACAACACTGCAACCCCTCACAGACACTCTAGTTGGAATGCAGGAACGAGCCCTGCTGCAAAGTATTGCATCAAAAATTGTAATTACACGCCCCTGTTAGACAGGGGCAGAAAAATTGGGCCTTAGGCACTGGTGCTGGTGCCACAACACTGCAACCCCTCACAGACACTCTAGTTGGAACGCAGGAACGAGCCCTGCTGCAAAGTATTGCATCAAAAATTGTAATTACACGCCCCTGTTAGACAGGGGCAGAAAAATTGGGCCTTAGGCACTGGTGCTGGTGCCACAACACTGCAACCCCTCACAGACACTCTAGTTGGAATGCAGGAACGAGCCCTGCTGCAAAGTATTACATCAAAAATTGTAATTACACACCCCTGTTAAACAGGGGCTGAAAAATTGTGCCTTAGGCACTGGTGGTGGCGCCCAGAACCAAAAATGTTCTTACAAGCTATCAGCGTGATGATTGAGGAGGAAGAGGATAATTACTCAGGGATAGTCACTCAGCATCAGCATAGGCAGTCTTTGAAGGGATCTGAGATTTCAAAAAAAATTATTCGGTTACATCAGCATCAGGTGCTTGGTAGCTGGTGGTGATCCAAGACTGATTCATTTTTATGAAGGTCAGCCGATCGACCGAGTCGGTGGACAGACGCACCCTGTGATCGGTTACCACGCCTCCAGCAGCACTGAATGTGCGTTCCGAAAGAACGCTGGATGCAGGACAGGCCAGTAGCTCAATTGCATACTGTGCAAGCTCTGGCCAGTGATCCATCCTCAAGACCCAGTAACCCAGAGGATTTTCGGTGGGAAAGGTGTCCAAGTCTGATCTTGCCCCTAGGTATTCCTGCACCATGTAAAACAGACGCTGGCGATGGTTGCTGGAATCGATCATACCTTGGGGCTGCGGACCAAAAAAATGTCTGAACGCATCTGTCAGACGGCCACCTTCTCCACCGCTCCTTCTTTGACTGACCGAAGCCTCAGCAACACGTTGTCCAGAAACAGGAGTTTGTAACCTCCCAGTCTCTGGGAACGCGTTGCACAGACCTTTCTGCAAGGCCTCCCGAAGATGTTTCATCCTCTGCTCCCTCTGCGATGGCAAGATAAGGTCCGCAACCTTACCCTTGTAACGTGGATCAAGGAGGGTTGCCAGCCAGTATTGGTCCTTCTCCTTGATACCACGAATACGAGGATCCTTACGCAGGCTTTGCAGGATCAGGGAGGCCATGCAGCGTAGGTTTGCTGAGGCATTCGGTCCGGAGTCCTCTGGGTCACTAAGGACAACAACGTCCGCAGCCACCTCCTCCCAGCCACGTACAAGTCCATGTGTTCCTTGGGACTGATCCCTTGAAGACTGCTGCTGATGCTGAGTGCCAGGCTCCACCTCCATACTGACACAATCTTCCTCCTCCTCCTCCTCCTCCTCGTCCTCTTCCTGTGTGATCGGCGGGCACGCAGGAACACTGTCTGGATAAAGGGGGCCTTGAGAGCTAAGGAATTCCTCCTCTTCCTGCCTCTGTTCTGCCTCAAGCGCCCTGTCCATTATTCCACGCAGCGTGTGCTCCAACAGGTGGACAAGGGGGACAGTGTCACTGATGCATGCACTGTCAGTGCTCACCATCCTTGTGGCCTCCTCGAATGGTGACAGGACAGTGCATGCATCCCTGATCATGGCCCACTGGCGTGGGGAAAAAAAACCAAGCTCCCCTGACCCTGTCCTGGTGCCATAGTCGCACAGGTACTCATTGATGGCCCTCTGCTGCGTGTGCAGCCGCTGCAGCATGGCCAACGTTGAGTTCCACCTGGTGGGCATGTCACAGATTAGGCGGTTCTTGGGCAGGTTAAACTCCTTTTGGAGGTCCGTCAGCCGAGCACTGGCATTATATGACCGGCGGAAATGCACACAGACTTTCCTGGCCTGCCTCAGGACATCCTGTAAGCCCGGGTACCTGCCCAAGAACCGCTGCACCACCAAGTTAAGGACGTGAGCCAAACAGGGCACATGGGTCATTTGTCCCTGTCGGAGGGCAGAGAGGAGGTTGGTGCCATTGTCGCAAACCACCATTCCTGCCTTAAGTTGGCGTGGCGTCAACCACCTCTGAACCTGCCCCTGCAGAGCTGACAGAACCTCTGCCCCAGTGTGGCTCCTGTCCCCCAAGCATACCAGCTCAAGCACCGCATGGCATCTTTTGGCCTGCGTACTTGCGTAGCCCCTTGAACGTCTACGGAGCACCGCTGGTTCCGAGGAAGAGGCCATGGAGGAAGAAGAGGAGGGGGTGGAGGAGAGAGGTGTGTCACAATCAGCATTTTGGAGGCGTGGTGGCGGAACAACCTCTAATACTACTGCACCTTGTCCTGCATCCTTCCCAGCTGCCAGCAGAGTCACCCAATGCGCCGTGAAACTTAGGTAACGTCCCTGTCCATGCCTGCTGGACCATGAGTCAGCGGTAATATACACCTTACCGCTGACCGCCCTGTCCAGCGAGGCATGGACATTGCCTTCCACATGCCGGTAGAGAGCCGGAATCGCCTTCCGTGAGAAAAAGTGGCGTTTGGGTACCTGCCACTGAGGAACCGCACATTCCACAAACTCACGGAAGGGGGCAGAGTCTACCAACTGAAAAGGCAGCAGTTGAAGTGCTCGCAATTTTGCCAAGCTAGCATTCAACCGCTGGGCATGTGGATGGTTGGGAGCAAACTTCTTTCGGCGGTGTAGCAGCTGGGGCAGGGAAATTTGCCTGGTACAATCTGACGTCAGTGTACCAAAAGCAGATTGCCCACAAGTACTTGGCTGTGACACACCTAATTCTACACCTTCATTCCTCTCACTGCAGGTCTCAGAGAGGACTGAAGGTCTAGTGGGGTTGGAAATCTCAGCTGATGAGGAGCAAGGAGAGATCCTCTTTGTTCTTTGGTGTGGGTCTTTTAGATACGCTTGCCAACGAACTGCATGGCAGGTCAACATATGTCTGGTCAAGCATGTGGTACCCAAGCGGGAGATGTTTTGGCCACGCGAGATACGCTTGAGACATATGTTGCAAATAGCAGCGGTGCGATCTGATGCACTCGTCTCAAAAAAGGCCCACACCAAAGAACTTTTTGAATAACGCGCAGAGACTGCAGCGCCCTGCACATGTGGAGCTTTGGGGTGTGATGCAGTCAATGTGCTGCCCTTAGGCTGGCCCCTGGAGGGCATCCTGCCTCGTTGGTGATGTGCCGCCTCCTCCTCCTCCTCCTCCTCCTCCTCTCTCCTATCAGGCACCCACGTTGAGTCAGTGACCTCATCATCCCCTCCCTCCTCATCACTGGAGCAAACCTGGCAGTATGCTGCAGCAGGGGGAGCATGACTGCCAGATTGCTGTCCTTCTTGGGGCACCCCCTCTGTCCGTGCTCATGTTACTGCCTTCATCGAGCTCAGTATCATCATCAGAGCCTTCCAAACGCTGGGCATCCTCCTGGAGCATGTACCCAACACTGTGGTCAAACAGTTCGAGGGAATCCTCATGAGGACATGGTGGAGCTAGGGAAGGAGTCACTGATGACATTGAGCTGAGGGAAGAGGCCGCTGCTTTGCCAGACAAAGCACCCTGGGCATGGGTGAGAGAGGATGAGGAGGATGAGGACGGCTTGGTCATCCACTCGACCAAGTCTTCCACATGTTGCGGCTCAACACGGCCAGCTGCCGAAAAAAAGGCCAAGCGTGTCCCATGGCCACGTGCTGATGAGGATGCACCGTCTCCACGACCAGCACTAGACACAGAGCCTGCTTGCCTTCTCTTATTGGCTTGTGACTGTCTGCCTCTCCTTCTTGGCCTTCCAGACATACTAATGGCCTGTAGCTGCACTAAGCTGGGATAGAACACCTGTAATTTTCTTCAGGTAGCTTTATATACTGTAACCAGACAAGCCTGCCTGTCAGTAGGAAGATAACAGGAACGGATCTAACTGAACACTGTGAGCAGGACGCACTGTACTAAATGTAAATAGTCTAGCTGCCTGACCGTGGTACTAATAGGATCAAATAGAACACCTGTAATTTTCTTCAGGTAGCTTTATATACTGTAACCAGACAAGCCGGCCTGTCAGTAGGAAGATAACAGGAACGGATCTAGCTGAACACTGTGAGCAGGACGCACTGTACTAAATGTAAATAGTCTAGCTGCCTGACGTGGTACTAATAGGATCAAATAGAACACCTGTAATTTTCTTCAGGTAGCTTTATATACTGTAACCAGACAAGCCGGCCTGTCAGTAGGAAGATAACAGGAACGGATCTAGCTGAACACTGTGAGCAGGACGCACTGTACTAAATGTAAATAGTCTAGCTGCCTGACCGTGGTACTAATAGGATCAAATAGAACACCTGTAATTTTCTTCAGGTAGCTTTATATACTGTAACCAGACAAGCCTGCCTGTCAGTAGGAAGATAACAGGAACGGATCTAGCTGAACACTGTGAGCAGGACGCACTGCACTAAATGTAAATAGCAGGAACGGATCTAGCTGAACACTGTGAGCAGGACGCACTGCACTAAATGTAAATAGCAGGAACGGATCTAGCTGAACACTGTGAGCAGGACGCACTGCACTAAATGTAAATAACAGGAACGGATATAGCTGAACACTGTGAGCAGGACGCACTGCACTAAATGTAAATAGTCTAGAAGATAACAGGAACGGATCTAGCTGAACACTGTGAGCAGGACGCACTGCACTAAATGTAAATAGCAGGAACGGATCTAGCTGAACACTGTGAGCAGGACGCACTGCACTAAATGTAAATAGCAGGAACGGATCTAGCTGAACACTGTGAGCAGGATGCACTGCACTAAATGTAAATAGCAGGAACGGATCTAGCTGAACACTGTGAGCAGGACGCACTGCACTAAATGTAAATAGCAGGAACGGATCTAGCTGAACACTGTGAGCAGGACGCACTGCACTAAATGTAAATAGCAGGAACGGATCTAGCTGAACACTGTGAGCAGGACGCACTGCACTAAATGTAAATAGCAGGAACGGATCTAGCTGAACACTGTGAGCAGGACGCACTGCACTAAATGTAAATAGTCTAGATAGAAGATAACAGGAACGGATCTAGCTAAACTGAATACAGTATATATATATATATGCAACACCTGGGATGCATATATATATACACAATACACTGTAAGTGCAGCTAACTGACTGACTGTTCTGCCTAATCTATCTAACTCAAATCAAATGACACTGTCTCTCTCTGTCTCTATCTCTTAGCACACCGGAACACACACTACACAGGGCCGCCGTGCAGGCGGCCTTATATAGTGTGGGGCGTGTACTAAATCCCCTGAGCCATAATTGGCCAAAGCCACCCTGGCTCTGGCCAATTACAGCTCTCTCTACTGACGGCGCTGTGATTGGCCAAGCATGCGGGTCATAGTGCATGCTTGGCCAATTATCAGCCAGCAATGCACTGCGATGCCGCAGTGAATTATGGGCCGTGACGCGCCACACGAATTTGGCGCGAACGGCCCATATCGTTCGCAATTCGGCGAACGGGCGAACAGCCGATGTTCGAGTCGAACATGGGTTCGACTCGAACACGAAGCTCATCCCTACCCCTGAATCGTAGAACATAGGTTGGATTCTATTCCAAGGTGGTCCTCAAGTACCCTCTTGTGATAGCCTTCTGTGCATCTCCTCCGCCTCAACCCCTGTCATATGCTCTTTGCCTTTTCTCTTAATTCCCCCTTTCTCTTCTCCTCCTTTCTTTCACTGAACTTCTTGATGCTATTCTTCACTGGCTCTAGGTATACATAAGATCTCCTTTAGACAATCAATAGGTTGATCTCAGGAAAGTTTCTCCTTCATTTTTTCCTCAGCTACTTTCTTATGAGGTACTCTAGATCCTGCGATAGATCTTTATTTGACCCGCCCTGAGATTACAACCCAGAATGTTGGTTCTTTGGTAATGCTTTTATTCTTGAACTTCATGTCACAAATGCATTATCCACTGTCCATAATTAACCAAATATTTTATTCCACTGTGTTCTTTCTCTTCAATTCATGGTTGTATGGACCTTACTTTCAATAAACAAAGTAAGTGCGGCGCAAAAAAAAAGTTATAATATTCATGAATGAAAGGGATAATGAATAGTCCAATCATAAATTGGCAATCAAAAAGTTCATTAACGATAGGGAAATCACCCTCTTCTGGTGATGCTCGTATAAGGCACTTATCCAGGAGATGTAATGAAAAATAAGATGGGGGCTTACCAGATCCAATTGACCCCTTGGTTATAGGGGGTCTAAAACGGCATGAATGGACCCGTGGCAAACTGCTGGGCTGGCTGTCATCTGCAGGTCAGGCAAATTCTTTGAAACACGGAAAACACCTCAGGTATAAGATGTGATGCTGGTATACTGCAGAGATGGCTATCATGTGCTGTATGCTCTCTCTCAGTCCACAGCGATATCCATGGGAGAGAGGGATCCGTTTTGAAAAGGCAGAGCAGAGAAGCCATATTCCCCAGAGAAAATAAATAAAAATAAAAAAATCTAAGAGCGATCCATATGTGAAACAAATGTCCAAATTTATTAAACTAATAAAAGGATATGATAAAAGAGACGCTAATTTAGCGCCAGTACATATAAAAATCTAAGCGGCAGTGTTTTGTTTAATGAGACAGGCTGTTCGCGTCTGAACAGCTGTCAGAAAGAGAAGGCTGCGGGTGACGGCGGTCAAACAGTTCCGCCCTCGTACGCGGCGTTACGTCAGAAAGACTTCGTCAGCGAGGGTGGAGTGAACCTGTCACCCGTAGAGCCTTAATATACCCGCTATCATTCAACAGTGGGAGTGTCAAGAGCGTCGGGAACGGAAGTCCCCGCTGGGAAATCTTCTCCTGAGCTCAATGGGGACATCTTCCCAAAACATTAAAAAACATTAAAGAATTAAATAAAAACCTGGTAACTGACTCTGCACAATAAGTAAAGTAAAAGGCAACAATCCCAGAACTTAATCATGCTATCCAAAGGGATATCAAAAAGTTACCATGTAACTATAAGTAGATATGTTAAAAATGTATTAAAAATGTATAAATAGATACTTTAAACAATAATATGACCTATTGAGCACCTGCAGCATTCTCTAGCTAGAAGTAAAAAATCTTTTTTATGCATAATAATTAATTAAAACAACACACCAGCATAGAAGTATAAACACACCAATTGATAAATGGATATTTAGATACATAGTAGCAGGAACAGTAAAAAATCAACATAAAAGATACACAATGATTAATAAACACAGAAAGCGTAAGATCATATGTTAGAGATAAAGCAATTTAAATCAAACTCCACATTTAGTGTGGAGTTTGATTTAACCACTTAAGGACCAGCCTCGTTTTGGATTTTAGGTGTTTACATGTTTAAAACAGTTTTTTTTTGCTAGAAAATTACTTAGAACCCCCAAACATTATATATGTTTTTTTTTCTAACACCCTAGAGAATAAAATGGCGGTCATTGCAATACTTTTTTTTGCACCGTATTTGCGCAGCGGTCTTATAAGCGCACTTTTTTTGGAAAAAATTCACTTTTTTGAATAAAAAAATAAGACAACAGTAAAGTTAGCCCAACTTTTTTTTTATATTGTGAAATATAATGTTACGCCAAGTAAATTCATACCCAACATGTCACGCTTCAAAATTGTGCCCGCTCGTGGAATAGCGTCAAACTTTTACCCTTAAAAATCTCCATAGGCGACGTTTAAAAAATTCTACAGGTTGCATGTTTTGCGTTACAGAGGAGGTCTAGGGCTAGAATTATTGCTCTCGCTCTACCGGTCGCGGCAATACCTCACATGTGTGGTTTGACCACCGTTTTCATATGCGGGCGCTACTCACGTATGCGTTCGCTTCTGCGCGCGAGCTCGTCGGGACAGGGCGCTTTAAAAAAAAAAAATTTTATTATTTATTTTACTTTATTTTATTTATTTTTTCACTGTTTTTTAAAAAAAAAAAATTTGGATCACTTTTATTCCTATTACAAGGAATGTAAACATCCCTTGTAATAGAAAAAAACATGACAGGTCCTCTTAAATATGAGATCTGGGGTCAAAAAGTTCTCAGATCTCATATTTACACTAAAATGCAAAAAAAAAAGTCGTTTAAAAAAATGACGTCGTAATGACGTCGCTCCGGCCGTCACATGGTATAGAGACGGGTGGGGGCCATCTTGGCCTCACTCATCTCTATACCGAAGCACTGACAGGACCCGATCTCCTCCGCCTCTACCGACGGCTCCGGTAAGCGGCGGAGGGCGCGGGAGAGCGGCGGGAGGGGGGGTGGCACCTCTCCTGCCGCCGATAACGGTGATCTCGCGGCAAACTCGCCATAGAGACCACCGTTATCGTGTACAGAACCGCTCACTGTAAAGATGGATACCTCGGTTGTGGCAGCAGCTGCTGCCGTTACCGAGATATCCATCTTCAAAAAAATGACGTACATATACAGTGAGCGGTTGTCAAGTGTTAAATTGCTTTATCTCTAACAAATGATCTTATGCTTTCTGTGTTTATTAATCATTGTGTATCTTTTATGTTGATTTTTTACTGTTCCTGCTACTATGTATCTAAATATCCATTTATCAATTGGTGTGTTTATACTTCTATGCTGGTGTGTTGTTTTAATTAATTATTATGCATAAAAAAGATTTTTTACTTCTAGCTAGAGAATGCTGCGGGTGCTCAATAGGTCATATTATTGTTTAAAGTATCTATTTATACATTTTTAATACATTTTTAACATATCTACTTATAGTTACATGGTAACTTTTTGATATCCCTTTGGATAGCATGATTAAGTTCTGGGATTGTTGCCTTTTACTTTACTTATTGTGCGGAGTCAGTTGTCAGGTTTTTATTTAATTCTTTAATGTTTTTTAATGTTTTGGGAAGATGTCCCCATTGAGCTCAGGAGAAGATTTCCCAGCGGGGACTTCCGTTCCTGACGCTCTTGACACTCCCACTGTTGAATGATAGCGGGTATATTAAGGCTCTACGGGTGACAGGTTCACTCCACCCTCGCTGACGAAGTCTTTCTGACGTAACGCCGAGTACGAGGGCGGAACTGTTTGACCGTCACCCGCAGCGTTCTCTTTCTGACAGCTGTTCAGACGCGAACAGCCTGTCTCATTACACAACACTACCGCTTAGATTTTTATATGTACTGGCGCTCAATTAGTGTCTCTTTTATCATCTCCTTTTATTAGTTTAATAAATTTGGACATTTGTTTCACATATGGATCGCTCTTAGATTTTTTTATTCTTATTTATTTTCTCTGGGGAATATTGCTTCTCTGCTCTGCCTTTTCAAAACGGATCCCTCTCTCCCATGGATATCGCTGTGGACTGAGAGAGAGCATACAGCACATGATAGCCATCTCTGCAGTATACCAGCATCACATCTTATACCTGAGGTGTTTTCCGTGTTTCAAAGAATTTGCCTGACCTGCAGATGACAGCCAACCCAGCAGTTTGCCACGGGTCCATTCATGCCGTTTTAGACCCCCTACAACCAAGGGGTCAATTGGATCTGGTAAGCACAATCTTATTTTTCATTACATCTCCTGGATAAGTGCCTTATACGAGCATCCCCAGAAGAGGGTGATTTCCCTATCGTTAATGAACTTTTTGATTTCCAATTTATGATTGGACTATTCATTATCCCTTTCATTCATGAATATTATAACTTTTTTTTTGCGCTGCACTTACTTTGTTTATTGAATGTTATTGAGGTTGATGTTATCCTTTTAGTGTTCAGTTTGCATTAGTCTTAATTTTGGTTTGCGCTGATTGTCCCTATACTTTCTATTGTCTGGACCTTACTACCTCCTGCACAGCAAGATCCCGGACGGGGTGCTGGTCATGGAGGGTGCAGAGACCCTAGAGCAGGGGTCCTCAAACTTTTTAGACAGGGGGCCAGTTCACGGTCCCTCAGACTGTTGGGGGGCCGCACTATAGTTTAAAAAAATATGAACTAATTCCTATGCACACATCTTATTTGTAGTGCAAAAAAAAACAAAAAAAAAACAGGAAAAAAACAGTACAATATTTAAAATAAAGAACAATTGTAATCAATATCAACTTATCAGTATTTCACAGACTCCCCTCATTACAGAACCACTCCCAATCACAGACCCCCCCTCCCCATCACAGACTCACCCCATAACAAAGCCCCCCCATGACAGATCCCCCCATCACAAAGCCCCCCAACACAAACTCCTCTCCATCACAAAGCCCCACATAACAGATTCCCCCTATAACAGACTCCCCCATATCACATACTTCCCCCATCACAGACTTTCCCCATAACAGACTCCGCCATCACAGATCCCCCCATAACAGACTCCGCCATCACAGATCCCCCCATATCAGTCCCCCCCATAGCACAGACTCCCCCATCACAGATCCCCCTATATCACAGATCCCCCATAACAGACTCCGCCATCACAGATCCCCTCATAACAGACTCCCCCATCACAGATCCCCCCATATCACAGATCCCCCATAACAGACTCCGCCATCACAGATCCCCCCATATCAGTCCCCCCCATAGCACAGACTCCCCCATCACAGATCCTCCCATATCACAGGTCCCCCATAACAGACTCCACCATCACAGATCCCCCCATAACAGACTCCCCCATCACAGATCCCCCATAACAGACTCCGCCATCACAGATCCCCCCATAACAGACTCCCCATCACAGATCCCCCCATATCACAGACTCCCCCTATCACAGACTCCCCCATAACAGACTCCCCATATCACAGACTCCCCCATAACAGACTCCCCCATCACAGATCCCCCATAACAGACTCCGCCATCACAGATCACCCCATAACAGACTCCCCATCACAGATCCCCCCATATCACAGATCTCCCCATCACAGGTCCCCCATAACAGACTCCCCCTATCACAGACTCCGCCATCACAGATCCCCCCATATCAGTCCCCCCATAGCACAGACTCCCCCATCACAGATCCCCCCATATCACAGATCCCCCATAACAGACTCCGCCATCACAGATCCCCCCATAACAGACTCCCCCATCACAGATCCCCCATAACAGACTCCGCCATCACAGATCCCCCCCATTAACAGACTCCCCATCACAGATCCCCCCATATCACAGATCTCCCCATCACAGATCCCCCATATCACAGACTCCCCATATCACAGACTCCCCCATAACAGACTCCCCATATCACAGACTCCCCCATCACAGATCCCCCATAACAGACTCCGCCATCACAGATCACCCCATAACAGACTCCCCATCACAGATCCCCCCATATCACAGATCTCCCCATCACAGATCCCCTATAACAGACTCCCCCTATCACAGACTCCCCCATATCACAGATCTCCCCATAACATACTCCCCATCACAGATCCCCCCATATCACAGATCTCCCCATATCACAGATCTCCCCCATAACAGACTCTCCATATCACAGACTCCCCCATCACAGACTCCCCCCATATCACAGATCTCCCCATATCACAGACTCCCCCATAACAGATCCCCCCATATTACAGATCCCCCCATATCACAGATCCCCCCATATCACAGATCCCCCCATATCACAGACTCCCCCATAACAGACTCCCCCTATCACAGACTCCCCCATATCAGTCCCCCCCATAGCACAGACTCCCCCATCACAGATCCCCCTATATCACAGATCCCCCATAACAGACTCCGCCATCACAGATCCCCTCATAACAGACTCCCCCATCACAGATCCCCCCATATCACAGATCCCCCATAACAGACTCCGCCATCACAGATCCCCCCATATCAGTCCCCCCCATAGCACAGACTCCCCCATCACAGATCCTCCCATATCACAGGTCCCCCATAACAGACTCCACCATCACAGATCCCCCCATAACAGACTCCCCCATCACAGATCCCCCATAACAGACTCCGCCATCACAGATCCCCCCATAACAGACTCCCCATCACAGATCCCCCCATATCACAGATCCCCCCATATCACAGACTCCCCCTATCACAGACTCCCCCATAACAGACTCTCCATATCACAGACTCCCCCATAACAGACTCCCCCATCACAGATCCCCCATAACAGACTCCGCCATCACAGATCACCCCATAACAGACTCCCCATCACAGATCCCCCCATATCACAGATCTCCCCATCACAGGTCCCCCATAACAGACTCCCCCTATCACAGACTCCGCCATCACAGATCCCCCCATATCAGTCCCCCCATAGCACAGACTCCCCCATCACAGATCCCCCTATATCACAGATCCCCCATAACAGACTCCGCCATCACAGATCCCCCCATAACAGACTCCCCCATCACAGACTCCGCCATCACAGATCCCCCCCATTAACAGACTCCCCATCACAGATCCCCCCATATCACAGATCTCCCCATCACAGATCCCCCATATCACAGACTCCCCCTATCACAGACTCCCCATATCACAGACTCCCCCATCACAGATCCCCCATAACAGACTCCCCCATAACAGACTCCCCATCACAGATCCCCCCATATCACAGATCTCCCCATCACAGATCCCCTATAACAGACTCCCCCTATCACAGACTCCCCCATATCACAGATCTCCCCATAACATACTCCCCATCACAGATCCCCCCATATCACAGATCTCCCCATATCACAGATCTCCCCCATAACAGACTCTCCATATCACAGACTCCCCCATCACAGACTCCCCCCATATCACAGATCTCCCCATATCACAGACTCCCCCATAACAGATCCCCCCATATTACAGATCCCCCCATATCACAGATCCCCCCATATCACAGATCCCCCCATATCACAGATCCCCCCATATCACAGACTCCCCCATAACAGACTCCCCCTATCACAGACTCCCCCATATCACAGATCCCCCCATATCACAGACTCCCCCATAACAGACTCCCCATATCACAGATCCCCATATCACAGACTCCCCCATAACAGACTCCCCATCACAGATCCCCCCATATCACAGACTCCCCCATAACAGACTCCCAATCACAGATCCCCCCATATCACAGACTCCTCCATAACAGACTCCCCATCACAGATCGCCCCATATCACAGACTCCCCCATAACAGACTTCCCCTATCACAGATTCTCCCATATCACAGATCCCCCATAACATACTCCCCATCACAGATCCCCCATATCACATATCCCCCCATATCACAGATCCCCCCCATATCACAGATCCCCCCCATATCACAGATCCCCCCCATATCACAGATCCCCCCCATATCACAGATCCCCCCATATCACATATCCCCCCATATCACAGATCCCCCCATATCACAGATCCCCCATCACAGACTCCCCATATCACAGATCCCCCATCACAGATCCCCCATATCACAGACTCCCCTCATCAATATTACACTCCCACTCAGCACTTACCTGTATCACGCAGGACACGAGGCATGGTAAGTCCGGACGGAGGGCGGGACTTTGGAAGTGAGGGGCAGATGATTGGTTCCTGGGACCGCCCCGATGCCTAGTAACCAATCACCTGCTTCTTAGCACAGAAGGTCCTTTGTCCGGGCCTGTCATATTTCCCGTCCTGTGTGATGGAGGTAGCAGAGGACAGGGGGAGTGCTGCAAAGTTAAAGGGGCAGTCGGCGAGCCAGATAAAAAATGCTGGAGGGCCAAATTCGGCCCGCGGGCTGTAGTTTGAGGACCCCTGCCCTAGAGCATTTCCATATAACTGAATGAAAGCCATGATTTGTGAATACTATTCGTATTTTCTGTTTACGAAATTTCCTATGTACCCGATGAGCAAAATGTTCAATATACTTTTGTATTGTTAAAATGTTTCAATAAAATTATCTTTAAACCCCCCCCCAAAAAAAATAGCACAGGCAGGCTCTTGAAGTATTTCCAGTTAGTGTACTGTGTACCCTGCACAGTTGAACCTACAGTATAGCTACCTGAAGCCAGGTGCTTGTGTGCTTCTTCTGATCCTATTAATAGCACAGGCAGGTTCTTGAAGTATTTCCAGTTAGTGTACTGTGTACCCTGCACAGTTTCACCTACAGTATAGCTACCTGAAGCCAGGTGCTTGTGTAGGCTCTTTAAGTATTTCCAGTTAGTTTACTGTGTAACCCTGCACAGTTGCACCTACAGTATAGCTACCTGAAACCAGGTGCTTGTGTAGGCTCTTGAAGTATTTCCAGTTAGTGTACTGTGTACCCTGCACCGTTGCACCTACAGTATAGCTACCTGAAGCCAGGTGCTTGTGTGCTTCTTCTGATCCTATTAATAGCACAGGCAGGCTCTTGAAGTATTTCCAGTTAGTGTACTGTGTACCCTGCACAGTTGCACCTACAGTATAGCTACCTGAAGCCAGGTGCTTGTGTGCTTCTTCTAATCCTATTATTAGCACAGGCAGGCTCTTGAAGTATTTCCAGTTAGTGTACTGTATACCCTGCACAGTTGCTCCTACAGTATAGCTACCTGAAGCCAGGTGCTTGCGTGCTTCTTCTGATCCTATTAATAGCACAGGCAGGCTCTTGAAGTATTTCCAGTTAGTGTACTGTGTAACCCTGCACCGTTGCACCTACAGTATAGCTACCTGAAGCCAGGTGCTTGTGTGCTTCTTCTGATCCTATTAATAGCACAGGCAGGCTCTTGAAGTATTTCCAGTTAGTGTACTGTGTAACCCTGCACAGTTGCACCTACAGTATAGCTACCTGAAACCAGGTGCTTGTGTAGGCTCTTGAAGTATTTCCAGTTAGTGTACTGTGTACCCTGCACAGTTGCACCTACAGTATAGCTACCTGAAGCCAGGTGCTTGTGTGCTTCTTCTGATCCTATTAATAGCACAGGCAGGCTCTTGAAGTATTTCCAGTTAGTGTACTGTGTAACCCTGCACCGTTGCACCTACAGTATAGCTACCTGAAGCCAGGTGCTTGTGTGCTTCTTCTGATCCTATTAATAGCACAGGCAGGCTCTTGAAGTATTTCCAGTTAGTGTACTGTGTACCCTGCACAGTTGCACCTACAGTATAGCTACCTGAAGCCAGGTGCTTGCGTGCTTCTTCTGATCCTATGAATAGCACAGGCAGGCTCTTGAAGTATTTCCAGTTAGTGTACTGTGTACCCTGCACAGTTGCACCTACAGTATAGCTACATGAAGCCAGGTGCTTGTGTAGGCTCCTGAAGTATTTCCAGTTAGTGTACTGTGTACCCTGCACAGTTGCACCTACAGTATAGCTACCTGAAGCCAGGTGCTTGTGTGCTTCTTCTGATCCTATTAATAGCAGAGGCAGGCTCTTGAAGTATTTTCAGTTAGTGTACTGTGTACCCTGCACAGTTGCACCTACAGTAGACAAGTGCAGTTGTTCTCATACTAATACCACAGGCAGGCAGTTCATTCGGCTCAATGGCATCAGTCACTCCTTCCCTAGCCCCACGATGTCCTCCTGAGGAGTCCCCCGAACTGTTTGACCACAGTGTTGGGTATATGTTCCAGGAGGATGCCCAGCGTTTGGAAGGCTCCGATGATGGTACTCAGCTAGAGGAAGGCAGTAACGTGAGCCCAGAAAGAGGGGGTGCCCAAGAAGGACAGCAATCTGGCAGTCATGTTCTCCCTGCTGCAGCATACTGCCAGGTTTGCTCCAGTGATGAGGAGGGAGGGGATGATGAGGTCACTGACCCCACGTGGGTGCCTGATAGGAGAGAGGAGGAGGAGGAGGCACATCACCAACGAGGCAGGATGCCCTCCAGGGGCCAGCCTAAGGGCAGCACACTGACTGCATCACACCGCAGAGCTCTGCATGTGCAGGGCGCTGCTGTCTCTACGCGTTATTCCAAAAGTTCTTTGGTGTGGGCCTTTTTTCAGACGAGTGCATCAGATCGCACCACTGCTATTTGCAACATATGTCTCAAGCGTATCTCACGTGGCCAAAACATCTCCCGCTTGGGCATCACATGCTTGACCAGACACATGTTGACCTGCCATGCAGTTTGTTGGCAAGCATACCTAAAAGACCCACACCAAAGAACAAAGAGGACCTCTCCTTGCTCCTCATCAGCTGGGATCTCCAACCCCACTATACTTTCAGTCCTCTCTGAGACCTGCACTGAAAGGAATGAAGGTGTAGAATTAGGTGTGTCACAGCCAAGTACTTGCGGGCAATCTGCTATTGGTACACCAAC
The DNA here is from genome assembly GCA_037952835.1 of Lithobates septentrionalis. Lineage (NCBI taxonomy): Eukaryota > Metazoa > Chordata > Amphibia > Anura > Ranidae > Lithobates > Lithobates septentrionalis. The sequence goes on from JBBDGP010000149.1 coordinate 6,080,338, forward strand.
GTCAGATTGTACTAGGCAAATTTCCCTGACCCAGCTGCTGCACCGCAGAAAGAAGTTCGCTCCCAGCCATCCACATGCCCAGCGGTTGAATGCAAGCTTGGCAAAATTGCTAGCATTTAAACTGATACCTTATGCACTCACTCCAGTCAGTGTTTCAACCTAAAGCTATCATGCTACTTCTGATTACCTTTTCATTGCGTTTTGGCTTGTCCATTTTCCTCTGCAGGTAGGATCTTTTTAACCAAGCTTATCCCAGTACCCTTGCTGCACAACATAAAACATTCTCTATTATTAGTAATCCACATTCATCATCTTCTTTCTAATTTTTATCTAGTGCAGCCAACCTACATAACAAGCTATTTGTTTAAATCGATCAATTATTATTGATCTTCTCAGCGTCCCGGTTACTCATTAGTATACCTTGTTTTGGGTAAATACTCAGGACTGTCTCGTCCTCCTTTTCTTATTATAGATAGCTCTTTAGCCTTATTCGTATGTATTTCCACAGCTGTTTTCAAGGTTCCTTTTATCAAGCCCCCTGCAGCCACATTAAGGCAGTGAAAGACGACCCTCACATTGGACGTCGTCCACCCAGCCCTGTGGGGCTCTGTGGGTATGTTGTGATAATCTTTGATTGATGTTACCTCCCTCTTGGTTGGGATTATTTGGTCAGGGGAGACTGTATTTGTTTAATCTCTCTGCATTCGCTGTAATAGTATGCACAACGTTATTTATATTTTTTATATCTTGTTATACTAATATAAGATTCTCTCTTTGTAGAATTACAACCTATCATGTCCCCTGAGGAAGCCAATGTTTTGGCGAAACTAGTGGGGATAATTCGATTTTTTCCACCCATTGGTTGTATTCATCTACCTATGCTCCATTTTGTACTTTATACCTTGTATGAATTTTTAAATCTTTTGTAATAAATTTAATTAATTTTATCATTAGTACTGTTAAAATAATAATCCCATTACCTAGCCTTCCACTTCAATCTAATACCTAGGTGCCTTATCTAATCAGAGACACACATACCACCAACTCCCCCCCTTTTCTGCTAACTTTTCAGTTGGTAGACTCTGCCCCCTTCCGTGAGTGGTTGGAATGTGCGGTTCTTCAGTGGCAGGTTCCCAAACACCACTTTTTCTCACGGAAGGCGATTCCGGCTCTCTACCGGCATGTGGAAGGCATGTCTTGGCCTCGCTGGACAGGGCGGTTAGCGGTAAGGTGCATATTACCGTTGACTCATGGTCCAGCACGCATGGACAGGGACATTACCTAAGTTTCATGGCGCATTGGGTGACTCTGATGGAAGCTGGGAAGGATGCAGGACAAGGTGCAGTAGTGTTGGAGGATGTTCCGCCACCAGGCCTCCAAAATGCCACTACTGGTGATTCTGACACACCTCTCTCCTCCACCCCCTCCTCTTCTTCTTCCTCTATGGTCTTTTCCTGTGCTTTGTCCTCGGAAACCAGCGGTGCTCCGTAGGCGTTCAAGGGGCTATGCAAGTACGCAGGCCAAAAGATGCCATGCAGTGCTTGAGCTGGTGTGCTTGGGGGAAAGGAGCCACACTGGGGCAGAGATTCTGTCAGCTCTGCAGGGGCAGGTTCAGAGGTGGTTGACGCCACGCCAACTTAAGCCAGGAATGGTGGTTTGCGACAATGGCACCAACCTCCTCTCCGCCCTCCGACAGGGACAACTGACCCATGTGCCCTGTTTGGCTCACGTCTTTAACTTGGTGGTGCAGCGGTCCTTGGGCAGGTACCCGGGCTTACAGGATGTCCTGAGGCAGGCCAGGAAAGTCTGTGTGCATTTCCACCGGTCATATAATGCCAGTGCTTGGCTGGCAGACCTCCAAAAGGAATTTAACCTGCCCAAGAACCGCCTAATCTGTGACATGCCCACCAGGTGGAACTCAACGTTGGCCATGCTGCAGCAGCTGCACACGCAGCAGAGGGCCATCAATGAGTACCTGTGCGACTATGGCACCAGGACAGGGTCAGGGGAGCTTGTTTTTTTTTCCCATGCCAGTGGGCCAAGAACAGGGATGCATGCAGTTTCCTGTCACCATTTGAGGAGGCCACAAGGATGGTGAGCAGTGACAGTGCATGCATTAGTGACACTGTCCCCCTTGTCCACCTTTTGGAGCACACTCTGTGTGGAATAATGGACAGGGCACTTGAGGCAGAACAGAGGCAGGAAGAGGAGGACTTCCTTAGCTCTCAAGGCCCCCTTTATCCAGACAGTGTTCCTGCGTGCCCGCCAATCACACAGGAAGAGGAGGGGGAAGAGGATTGTGTCAGCATGGAGGTGGAGCCTGGCACTCAGCATCAGCAGCAGTCTTTAAGGGATCATTTACAGTCCCAAGAAACCCATGGACTTTTACGTGGCTGGGAGGAGGTGGCTGTGGATCATGTCGTCCTTAGTGACCCAGAGGACTCTGGACCGAATGCCTCAGAAAACCTACGCTGCATGGCCTCCCTGATCCTGCAAAGCCTGCGGAAGGATCCTCGTATTCGTGGCTTCAAGGAGAGGGATTGTTACTGGCTGGCAACCCTCCTTGATCCACGTTACAAGAGTAAGGTTGCAGACCTTATCTTGCCATCGCAGAGGAAGCAGAGGATGAAACATCTTTGGGAGGCCTTGCAGAAAGGTCTGTGCAACGCGTTCCCAGAGACTAGGAGGTTACAAACTCCTGTTTCTGGACAACGTGTTGCCAAGGCTTTGGTCAGTCAAAGAAGGAGCGGTGGAGAAGGTGGCCGCCTCACCGATGCGTTCAGACAATTTTTTAGTCCGCAGCCCCAAGGTATGATCGGTTCCAGCAACCATCGCCAGCGTCTGTTTTACATGGTGCAGGAATACCTAGGGGCAAGATCTGACTTGGACACCTTTCCCACCGAAAATCCTCTGGGTTACTGGGTCTTGAGGATAGATCACTGGCCAGAGCTTGCACAGTATGCAATTGAGCTACTGGCCTGTCCTGCATCCAGTGTCCTTTCGGAATGCACATTCAGTGCTGCTGGAGGCTTTGTAACCGATCACAGGGTGTGCCTGTCCACTGACTCGGTCGATCGACCTTCATAAAAATGAATCAGTCTTGGATCACCACCAGATACCAAGCACCTGCACCTGATGCTGATGTAAGCGAATACATTTTTTTGAAATGTCAGATCCCTTCAAGACTGCCTATGCTGATGCTGAGTGACTATCCTGTTATGCTGAGTGACTATCCTCTTCCTCCTCAATGATCATGCTGATGACTTGTAAAAATATTTTTGTTTCTGTGCACCGCCACCAGTGGCTAAGGCCCAATTTTTTAGCCCCTGTTTAACAGGGGCGTGTAATTACAATTTTTGATGCAATACTTTGCAGCAGGGCTTGTTCCTGCACTCCAACTAGAGTATCTGTGAGGGGTTTCAGTGTTGTGGCACCAGCACCAGTGCCTAAGGCCCAATTTTTCAGCCCTGTAATTACAATTTTTGATGAAATTCTTTGCAGCAGAGCTCGTTCTTGCACTCCAACTAGAGTATCTGTGAGGGGTTGCAGTGTGGTGGCACCAGCACCAGTGCCTAAGGCCCAATTTTTCAGCCCCTGTTCAACAGGGACATGTAATTACAATTTTTGATCCAATATTTCACAGCAGGGCCCGTTCCAGTGCCCACCAAGAGTAACTGTGAGGACTTACAGTGTTGTGGCACCAGCACCACCAGCATCACCAAAGGCCCACTTTTTCTGCCCCTGTTCAACAGGGGCATGTAATTACAATTCTTGATCTAATATTTCACAGCAGGGCCCTGTGAGGGCTTACAGTGTTGTGGCAACACCAACACCTAAGGCCCCAATTTCTGCAAAATATATAGGGCAGGCCCCTACTTTCAAACATCCAACTTACAAACGACTCCTACTTGCAAACAGAAGGAGACAACAGGAAGTGAGATCTACCCCTAGGAAGGGAAATTCTCTCCTGTAAGAGTTAATATGGGAAAAAAAATGTTTCTCCTTTCCACTGATGCTTTATCAGCAATCCTTGTTTCACTAAAAACCCCAAATTTTCTAAAAACATTTGTCATTGGGACAAAAAGTGAGGTGAAATTTTCTGAAGAGGAGCACAGACAGCAAAACAAATGTGAAAAGTAGACACAATATGGTGAGAATTACTCCTGCGCTTGTGAGAGCGTTTGTTGTGTAATTTGGATAGTATTGTAGATGGTGAAAAGTATGAAAGAGATGGTAATGCGTGTCCCGCTGCCTCAGCTGACCAAGGGTGGTCTGGAGAAGACTTTGTGGAAGGAGGTGGATGGAGGGCGCGTGATCAACCGCTTACATCAAAACATATTTGTTTTAATCATGTCTAATGGAATACAAACAAATAAAACCATCTGAATAATACAAATAATACTTTCATAAAAACAGGTGACAAAATATACACTGAAGGGTTAAAATGGGGATATGTCCATGTAGAGGCAGATGTTTAAAAAAGGCTGACGCGTTTCGAGGGTGACCTCTTCACCAGAGCCTGAGAGAACGGGAACACAGTCTGTGTGAGCCAGTAGGCCGACATGTGTACATGGGGAGGAGTGGCTAGTAGGAGGGTATGTCCTGTGATGTATAGTTACTTATTCTGAGCTCCATAACAGTCCATGTCCAAACATTCTGTCTGCAAAGAAGTATGGGGGAGTGCTGCAGCCTGTACACGTCCCTGGGGGTGACATTACATACCTGTGTCTCAGACAGAGAGACAGCTCCTCAGGCTTCTGCGGCTCTGGCACTATCCAAGGACACTTCCTACACCTTTCCATCCACTGATCAGGCGGTCCCTGCCCCCAGGGACGTGTACAGGCTGCAGCACTCCCCCATACTTCTTTGGAGACAGAACGTTTGGACGTGGACTGTTATGGAGCTCAGAATAAGTAACTATACATCACAGGACATACCCTCCTACTAGCCACTCCTCCCTATGTACACATTTTGGCCTACTGGCTCACACAGACTGTGTTCCCGTTCTCTCAGGCTCTGATGAAGAGGTCACCCTTGAAACGCGTCAGCATTTTTTAAACATCTGCCTCTACATGGGCATATCCCCATTTTAACCTTTCAGTGTATATTTTGTCACCTCTTTTTATGAAAGTATTATTTGTATTATTCAGATGGTTATATTTATTTGTTTGTATTCCATTATACATGATTAAACCAAATATGTTTTGATGTAAGCGGTTGATCACGCGCCCTCCATCCACCTCCTTCCACAAAGCAAAACAAATGTCACAGGGGTGATAACCCTTCCCTATGTTTTCCAAAAAGTTTATAATAGCTTTTTGGCTGGAGCTAAACACGTTAAACATGTACCTGTTCCAAATTACAAACAGATTCAACTTAAGAACAAACCTACAGTCCCTGTCTTGTTTGCACCGCCTGTATACTCCTGTTCAGAGTATTTAGGGTCTGGGGGCCCCACGCCTTTCCTTTTTTTAATTTGGGTGCGGGGTTCCCCTTAATATCCATACAAGACCCAAAGAGCCTGGTAATGGACTGGGGGGGGGGTACCCATGCCGTTTGTCTCACTGATTTTCATCCATATTACCAGGACCCGACATTACATTAAAGCCGTAAGCAGTTTTAAATTACTTTTATTACTTTAAAAATGTCATTTTGTGCAAGGACTGTTCTAAGCATGGGAAACACACGCCATTTTACAGGCATACTATAGTCACCCCCCAGGTACGATATTTAAAGGAATATTTCACTTTTTTTTTTTTTTACTTGAAGCATCATTAAAATCATTGCTCCCGAAAAAACGTCCATTTTTAAAACTTTTTTTTGCATTGATACATGTCCCCTGGGGTAGGACCCGGGTCCCCAAACCCTTTTTAGGACAATACCATGCAAATTAGCCTTTATAATTAGCACTTTTGATTTCAAACGTTCGAGTCCCATAGACTTTAATGGGGTTCTAACGTTCGGGCGAATTTTCGCTCCGGTCGCAGGTTCTGGTGCGATCTGTAAAGGGGGGTGTTCGGCTCATCCCTACTGATGACTCATCGGTTGTTAAGGATGCCGCAGCCGGCTTCCCAGCCCCGCTCCTTAACCACTTCAATACTGGGCACTTTCACCCCCTTCCTTCCCAGACCAATTTTCAGTTTTCAGTTCTGTCACACTTTGAATGACAATTGCACGGTCATGTAACACTGTGCCCAAATAAAATTTTTATCATTTTTTCCACACAAATAGTGCTTTTTTTTGGTGGTATTTAATCACCGCTGGGGTTTTAATTTTTTACGCTACAAATAAAAAAAGACTGAAAATTTTCTTAAAAAATGCATTTTTCTTCTTATGTTATAAAATTTTACAAATAAGTAATTTCTCTTGATAAATTTTGACCAAAAATGATGCTGCTACAATTCTTTGGTAAAAATAACCTAAATCAGGGTTTATTTGGTGTTGGCAGTGATGGGGGACAGACAGATTTTTTATTGGGACGCGGAAATGTGTATAGGGACAGGGGTATATCAGTGGTGCTTGGTGTTATTTGTGGGGTGATCTGTAACAGCTCTCTGTGTAAAATCATCCTCACACAGAGAGATGTCACAGATCTGCAGATTTCCCCTCTTCGCCCCCAACCCACCACCACCCCCGCACTGAGCTCTCACTGAGCCCGGCCGGGAGACCTGTCACACCTGTCAGACCACATGTAAATGCGTCTCTGTTTACATTGTGATAGCTGTGATTGGACACAGCCATCAGGTGATCGGGATGGCCAATCACAGCGCCCATATCCTGATCTCTGCTCAGCTGGATCCTGTGATCAGAATGATCACACGATCGAGCCGCAGTGCGCCTCGTGGCCGCGCTGCATGCACTCGTTCTGAGGGACGTTCCTGAACCTCCACACAGAACGAGGAAAGGACCACCCGGCCGTTTATGTGCAGTGACCGGGTGGGGAGTAGTTAACAACCAGCTTATACTGCACCCTGATTGGGCAAAGCTTTGCCTAATCAGGGCGCAAAATGCACTGTGCAGCATGCACCCTGCAAATTCAGGTGTTGGACAAAGGGACCGAACAGCCAATGTTCAACCCAAACTCATGCTCGGACCAAACCGTTCACTCAACACTAATGTGCATTTAGTTTAGTGAATTTGCATAGTTTATGCAAAGGCTCCAGTGTGAATGAATAAGGGATAAGAAATCTTCTAATGGGGACACCTGTTCTGCAGGTAACTTTCTAAGGCCTGGTTCACACCTATGCATTTTTAGTGCTTTTTGCATTATGCAGATTTGCACTACAGAACTTGTTCCATAGGAAACCATGTTAACTGGACTGTAGTGCAGATCTACAAAATGCAAAAAGCACTTAAAAATGCATAGGTGTGAATCAGGCCTAAACCTCGTACACACGTCAGATTTTCGGACGACCGTTTGTCCGTTTTTTGTTGCATGATAGTCTCATTTTGAAAGTAAAGAGGTTACTCACTATACGAAGAAGTGATGTAGAGTGTTAAATAGTTTTGTATGTATTCCTTCATTACTGAGCATGCGTAGTCTAGCTCTTATGATTTTTTTCATACGAAAACTACTAATTATACGAAAATCAGACGTTGAGTTCACGTATGACAAAGATGTTATAGTCTGCACATCCAGCTTTTGTCGGATGAAAAACCAGAATCGGCTGTCGAAAGCTCCATACTAACGATTCGAAAATCAGCAGATTGTTATATGGACAAAATTTTCCTGCCGATTTTTCGTATCGTGTGTACGGGCCTTTATAGAGGGTTTCCCCTCACAGTCAATGGGTAGACATGCCACTGATACTGGCACAGCTACTCATTGACTAATGTTCAGAACATCTTCCATAGATTTGTATGCCCAGGAGCTCTGTTCTTTGGGTCCACTAAATACTTTGATACATTATTTAAACCCTGATGAAGGGGGATGTTTGGCCCCGAAAAGCATTGGCTTGCTTTTGCTTTCTTGTTGTGGAGATAATAAAAGACTTTAGACTCCTACAACATTTGTTTGACTCTCTTTGTGGCTTACCAAACAGCACAAAATAGCATGGCATGGTTTTTAACTTTATTTCACTCTAACCTTCACTACTCAATCAACGACTAAAATAAAGTTTGGACTGTACATGCACTTTAAATATACCACTTTTTTTTATAACTGTATAAGTACAAAAATCTTCCTATGTTCCCTGCCCTGCTGCTTATTAGACTTCAGAACGCTCCCTATGTTGTGAAGATGGAAATAGGTGGTGGTATCAATGCATATAGTGCAGTGAGTGATCATTTGTCATCCAAGGAAAAGAACTGTGTTACCAGTTTTATTACCAAGTAAAAATAAGGTAAAAAAGCCTGCAAATAAAGAAAACAAATGCAGCCACCAAATCTAAGCACTACTAAGCTTCAGTATGTCCACGTTTGGTTTTTAGGTGTAGATACACTTTAAGCTTTTTTCTTCTCATGTCTAATGTTAACTAGACGTGCACTGCCGAAAAATGTGTTCGTTTTCGTTTCATTCGTTTTTTTTTTTTTAGTTTTTCGGGTCATTCGTTATGATCGCAATTCGTAAATTCGAAAATCTGAAAATAAGAAAGAAAATCCGAAAATTCGAAAAAAAGAAAATCTGAAAATTCGAAACAATAACTAATAAATTATAGGTATTGGAAATTCCTTTCAAATTTGGCAATTAGTGAACGTAACAAATACGAATTGATCCAAATTACTCAAAATAACAAATGCCGCATCTAAACAAATGGAATGGGGAGGCACATGCGTGGCAGCGGCTAAGATGGCCACCGGCTACTAGAGCTCCGCTCCACCGCTACCCTACGTTCGCCACCACAGCAGATAGAGTGAACCCCAAGGCTCATTTAAGGGATAATCAGGTGGGGGAAACCCCCAGGAACATAGTCACCATTAGGGATGAGCCGAACACCACCCTGTTCGGTTCGCACCAGAACATGCGAACAGGAAAAAAGTTCGCTCGAACACGCGAACACCGTTAAAGTCTATGGGACACGAACATGAATAATCAAAAGTGCTAATTTTAAAGGCTAATATGCAAATTATTGTCATAAAAAGTGTTTGGGGACCTGGGTCCTGCCCCAGGGGACATGGATCAATGCAAAAAAAAGTTTTAAAAACGGCCGTTTTTTCAGGAGCAGTGATTTTAATAATGCTTAAAGTCAAACAATAAAAGTGTAATATCCCTTTAAATTTCGTACCCGGGGGGGTGTCTATAGTATGCCTGTAAAGGGGCGCATGTTTCCTGTGTTTAGAACAGTCTGACAGCAAAATGACATTTTGAAGGAAAAAACTCATTTAAAACTACCCGCGGCTATTGCATTGCCGACAATACACATAGAAGTTCATTGATAAAAACGGCATGGGAATTCCCCAAAAGGGAACCCCGAACCAAAAAAAAAAAAAAAAAATGACGTGGGAGTCCTCCTAAATTCCATACCAGGCCCTTCAGGGCTGGTATGGATATTAAGGGGAACCCCGGCCAAAATTTAAAAAAAAAATGATCATCGTCTGGAGATTGACAGAGCACACAGAGCCCTGCAGCCCCCATGTTCAGATGGACTCCCTCGCGATATAATCGTGAAACCTCAGGTTTTCACGATTAAGGGGAAATGTAATATGCTGGTTTGGGCGATAGGATGTTTTTTCTCCTTCAGACTCAGCTCAAAGCAGAGAGGCGCTTGCCCCGGGTCGCAGGGTGTGAGGGGTTTAATCAACTGGGAGTTGGGGTACGCGCCTACTTGGGCATGGCCCCTCTCTGGGGTTGTGGGGGGGCATGGTCCAAAGGATAGAGGTCCAGTGGGTTTGAAAATCTTTTTTTTTTTTTTTTCTAAAGGGGGCCTTCTCCTATCTCCCCTGCTGTTCGGATGCTAAGTATATATGTTTTTCCCCTTTTTTTATTTTTCTCTCATCTGGGTTCACTCTAACAGTTATAACAAGGAGGGTTCTTATATAATACCTTCCTCTCTTACAGTTTGGTTATTAAGGTGGCAGGGTAGAGGTGGCTTCAATGCACCTCCACTAGGATCCAAGAGCAAAGTTTTTGCCATTGGTCCTTTTACTAGTTGACCCAAGAATGAATTACCGGTCCTCTCAGGTATTAGGGGTAGGGGGGAGTTCGCCATCCTTCCCTGGGATAAGGGGGGAGCCCCGGTGCCCCCCAAGTTGTATACACTGTTTTTTGAGTTCACAAATACATGTCAATTTGAAGGTTAAACTAACGCTTGTGTTTTCTCTCCTACTCTTACTCATCTTTTTTTCCCTCCGTTCCCCCTACCTGTTCCCCCACATTCACAGATGCAGTGTCCAGCCTCGGTTACTCCTCCCAGGTCTTGACAAGAATACCGTATACTCGCATAATTTCATGGATGCTCCGATCACACGCCAGATCGGCAAGACCCATTTCTATAGCACACAACACACAACCCCATCGAATGACTAACTCTACCATAGGGACGAATACTCTTAAGATCATTTCCTACAATACGCAGGGACTTAACCCCCCCATAAAACGTAGAAAACTTTTTCAGTTATACAAGTCCATGCACACAGATGTCCTCTTTCTGCAAGAAACTCACTTCCCTTCCTCTTACCAACCCGCATTCCTCCATCATCAGTTCCCACAGTTTTTTTTTTCGTCAGCCAAAAACAAAACAAAGGGAGTCGCGATCTGCTTCGCTAAACACATTAACATAGCCAACTCGGAAGTTGTGTTGGACCCCCTGGGCCGTTACATAGCAGTCTCAGGGACCATCGATGGGGTTTTATACACCTTCGTCTCGTATTATGCCCCTAACAAGGGTCAGAAAGCATTTTTTGACTGCCTGCTGCATAGGCTGCAACCACATTTGAAGGGCACAATTTTTGTTGGCGGGGACTCCAAAACGGCGTTCGATTTTGCTCTAGACAAGTCAAGCACTGGTTTGCTCAGGCCCAAACGATCGTCCAAGCAGAGTTCTAAAATCGCGAAACTCCTACATGACAAAGGCTTCACAGATATCTGGAGGGAAACTAATCCACATGCTAAAGACTACACTCATTATTCAGCCCCCCATCGCTCCTATGCCAGGATAGACCACATTTTTACCAACCCACACACAATCCCGCTGGTCTTGAAATCCAAGATCGTGGACACCCCTCTATCGGACCACTCAATGGTCACCCTAATCACTCAAAGAGCTTTGGAACGTTCTAACACTCCGAGATGGAGATTACAGGAATCCATCTTAAGTGACCCCATACAATGTACAATCATAGAAGGAGCTATTAAGGAATACTTTGACATAAATGCCACAAACGAGGTCTCCCCCGAGACTGTTTGGGCGGCACACAAAACAGTGATAAGGGGGAAAATAATCCAAATTACAGCCCAGCTTAGGTTAGAACATAAAGCGGACATGCTGAAACTTACAACAGAATTTCAGGCCCTCTCAAGAGCCCACAAACTAAACCCGTCCCCTGATTTGTTAGACAAACTTGATAGGGCTCGAGCTCAGCTGAACTTGAATCTTACTACATCAGCAGAGAAACAGCTTAGATGGTCGGGGGCAAAACTATACTCCCAAAAAAACAAAATAGGCTCCAAACTTGCGATTAAGCTTAGCCCTAAACCTAGATCTCTAGCCTTCCCAAAAGTAAAGATACAATCCGGGGAACTATCACAGAACCCCGTCAAGATAATGGAGGCCTTCCTCCAATACTATGCGGAACTATATAAACCGCTTCCACCACAGATCACTAAATCACAACAGGAATTCTTGAATTCCATAGTGTCACGGAACGTCCCACACTCCGCTTGAGTGCTTCCGTCAGTATACCGCTTCCTAAGTTCTGGAACACAAGTCCAATGGATCTGGCTATAGGAACCCCAAGAACTAGACAACACCAGTCTTGGAGTACATCAGAACTAACTCTTTATTTGAGATCTCACACAAATATATACACAGCAGAATGATCAAAACCTAACCTAATTAACATGAGCTAATTAACTAATCATTTGCCCAGACCAGATGACTCAGAGACATGACCTGTAGGACACAGACGTGTGGGCACCGAGCTTCACACAGTAGTATTAACACAATAGCAGGAGCTAATTACAATTAACAATACAAGCAACAATCTCCCCCCTCCCCAGCCTAGACTATTCGTCTCCTAGCCAGTTCTGGTGGCTAATGTGATCAGCTCATTCAATTAACACACATTATAGCTGACATCAGACAGGTGAGTGGAGTTGATGACATTAGCATCTTCTCACAGTAGGAGTCCCAACAGTCACTATTGCTACTATGGCAAATACAGGGTCCCCAGAGTCTGTGTGTCCTGGGGGACAAGGACCCGAAGCCAAAGTAACAACACCTCAAGGGTACCCCAAATGCCAGGGCCCAAAATCTGTAGGCAAGAGGCTCACATTCAGTCCCCTCCAACAGCCTCTGTCCCGGCTAGGTCTGTCACACATAGTATTACCCTCCATCTCTAAGGAACATAGCGACCTGATGGAAAGCTCCTTCTCCCAGACAGAAGTCTTAGACACAATCAATTCTTGAAAATTAGGCTCCGCACCAGGCCCGGATGGATTTTCCGCAGAATACTATAAAAAATTTGCCCCAACTCTAGCCCCACACCTTTCAAAATGTTTTAATGCCCTTAGAGAGGGAACTCAATTGGGCTCAGACCTGAATACAGCATATATTTCCATGATACCTAAACCAGAGAAAGACCCCAGTGAGGTGGGTAACTATCGCCCAATATCGTTAATAAATAACGATATTAAGATATTAACAAAAATTCTGGAAAATAGGGTTTCAAGCTTTATCTCCTCATACATTCATAGAGACCAGGTGGGGTTTATACCTGGCCGGCAGGGAACGGATCAGATCAGAAGGACCATTGATATTATTTCACTGTTAAAATCACATTGGGATGGGGGTCCCCCCAATCCGGTTTTCTTTTATCAATTGACCTGCATAAGGCTTTTGATTCCATAGATTGGAAATACTTATTTGATATTTTACAAAAATGGGGCTTTGGGCCTAATTGCCTGAATCTGATTCGCTCTCTGTATTCAAACCCGATGGCGCAGGTACGCTTGATGGGTAAGTATTCCACCTTGTTCCCTATAGGCAGGGGCACCAGACAAGGATGTACCTTATCCCCTCTCCTTTTCGCAATAGCTATTGAAACCTTAGCCTTAGCTTTTAGATCAAACCCAGATATTAAGGGGGTGCGGTGCAGAGAACAGGAACACAAATGTGCCCTTTATGCGGATGATCTTATGATATATGTCACTTCCCCACTCATTTCCGTTTCGGGAATATACAAAACCCTCAATGCATTTAGCGCGGTCTCAGGCTTACAGGTCAATATGGGCAAATCCACGGCGCTTAACATTTCGGTACCAGCCGGGCTTCTATCACAACTCGCGAGCAATTTTGAATTCCCTTGGGCCCAGAAGTCAGTACGATATCTGGGAATCAACCTCACAGCAGACATCGATAATCTGTTCAAAGCTAACTATATACCCATGTTAAGTAAATGCAGGGGTGATTTAAATAAATGGATGAAGTGTGGTCTATTCTGGCTGGGAAGGGTCCATGCGGTTAAAATGACTCTTCTCCAACGTCTCCTGTACCTGTTCCGCTCCCTTCCCATCCCTATCAAGAAAAGTTTCCTACGCAAGCTGCAATCAGACGTTATAAGCTTTGTCTGGGGTAAGAAGGGTTATAGGTGCCCGTCCAACATCCTATCATGTCTAAAATCACAGGGCGGAATGGGTTTACCTGATCTCTGGGCTTATTACCAAGCAGCGCAACTGGCTCAATTATCTATGATATTTTCTAAGGGCTCAAAACCGGACTGGCTCGCTATTGAAAGAAGGGCTACGCCTCATCATACCTTAGACTATCTCTTGTGGTGTGATCCCAAAATCAGACCAGCAATCATGTCATCAAACTCTCTCACACTCCATTTCGCTGAGTACTAAATTATTCAGGCAAACTTCCCTGACCTCCTCTATGAAACCCCCAGCCCATATTTTCCATAATTCTGATTTTCTGCCGGGAGTTAATATAAAAGCATTTAAATGGTGGACTGATAAAGGCCTTTACCGTATAGGACACTTTTTCACTCCAACAGGTCCAATAACCATATCATACTGCCGGAAGGCTCTCGATATGCCAGACTCCGAAAAATTCAGGTTTACACAAATTTCACATTTCCTCCACACAATTTTGCGTAATAACTTAAATTCTTCATCCATTACTCCTTATAAACACTGGTGTGTGAATATTTAGGACCAAAAAGGGGGCATTTCCCTGATTTATTCGGCACTTATGACAAAATCAGACAAACCAGTTTACACGATACAGGCCGGACGTGGACATCAACAGATTGGTATAAATACTGGTTTCGTTCCTTTAAAGGTATCTGTAATATATCTCTTATAGAAGCCAGCGTAAAGGTTATATCAAGGTGGTATTATGTTCCCGCCAGATTGTTGCTGATGTTCCCGGGATCCTCCCCCTTATGCTTCAGGGAATGTGAGCTCGAGGGTTCAATGATACATGTTTGGTGGTCTTGTCCTCGTATTAGATCCTTTTGGCGGAAATTTTTTCGCATTATCAGTACCTTATCTAAAATAACGGTGCACTCCAACATACATATTGCTCTCCTCAATCAAAATATACCGGGGATATCAACACAAGCTCAGGATCTCTCATTTTTTATTTTACTATTTGCTAAGATCACCATTGCTAAATGTTGGAAAACCCAACGGTGCATTTCAAGAGCTGTATTAGGAAAATATCGTGGATTATGGCTCAAGAACATCTAGTGGCTAAACTCAATGACAAGGTGGGGAGGTTTATGTCCACCTGGGAACCGTGGGCTACGTCTCAGAACATTAACCTCTTACCAGGTATGACTGGTGGAGGAACTAATTACACCCTCAACACTGGACCTAACTCACTTTAATCTCTCTACCTTCTTCCCCTCCTCCTTTCTCCTTTTTCTAAGCTTTCTTTCCTCCCTTTTCCCGGTACTCTCTTGTCTCTAAATCTCTGGCAACATACAGGACTGTGAATTCCTTGACTAAGGGAATTCTCCGGTGGACCTTTCCTGGCCACCGGATGGTCAATATTCATTATGCAGATTTTGTTTTTATGACATACCTGGGTAATTGCAGATTGTCAAAGAAATTCCCCTATATTACCTCCTGCAAGAGTTCAATCATCAGGTACTGAGGCCCGGGGAGAGGACACGGGGGGTCCCCCGCACACTCCTACAGAAAGTTTCCATTGGGGTGGGATGTGCGGGACTTCCCGGTTAGTCGACCGTGGATGTTTAGGTAATGGGATGGCTCTTTCGGGTTGATCCAAATTAATGCACAGGTATTCCTTATGCAGTTATACCCTCTGGTCCTTTAGTATGCGTTTAGTCAGTGACGAAAGGGTATAACGTTAGCTTGAACAGATAATGAGAAAACACAAATAAGGTATCTTCCACTTTTCTCATTTCAGGGTATATGGCTCTGTAATTTACTGAAGACTTGCATGTCTGCTTTGTTTGTTTACAAGTTTTACATGTTTATACAATGATCTTGATTATTAATAAAAAAAAATTAATAAAAATATTTGAAATATAAAAAAAAAAACAAATGGAATGGAACAAATTAAAAATAAATAAGTCCCCTATCTCATCAGAGGCTTGTGCCCGCCATAGACTACTGTATAATCATTCCCTATAAAAACTGTATCCATCCTGTAATCTGTATCACTATCTATTGGAAGATGTGATCCTCTGTATGTACAGTGCATATTCTGAAGTAAACATACATTGAGACGAATGCAGCTCTTTTGGCGTTGATGTCTTTTATTCCAAGGCTCAACATAACATCTTCCATTTACATAAGAAGCCCTGCATCATAACAAAGTCCTCACTTTCACAACAGGGTGCTCCCCTTTCACATCAGAAGCCCCCCCACCCCATTTTCACATCAGAAATAGACATGTGCACTGCCAAAAAATGTGTTAGTTTTAGTTTCCGTTTCATTCGTTTTTTTTAATTTTTTTCCAGGTCATACATTATGATTCGTTAATTCAGAAATTCGTAAATTCGAAAATTTGAAAGAAAATCAGAAAATTCTAAAGGATAACTACCGTATTTATCAGTGTATAACACGCACCTTAATTTGAAGAGGGAAGTTTCAGGAAAAAAACATACATTTTAAATAAAGAATTTTGAAGCAAAGGCTCAGTGCCCATCAATGCAGCCTGATCAGTGCCCATCTGCAGCCTCACCATTGCCCATTATTGCAGCATGATCAGTGAAAAATTCATTAAACGTGTTTTGGTTAATTCAGATGTTTCCAAATTAACTAATTTGTCAAAAACTGTTAAAAAACGAATTGCACATGTCTATTGTTAACCAAGTTACTTATGATTGAGTGTTGTATTAGGATATTCTTTTGCTCTTTTTGCTGGAGTTACAGTTGTATTGCTTTCTTCTCTTTGATTTAGTGGCTGTTCAGCAAATGACTGTCTCGATCTCGGAGATCCTTGTAAATCTTTACGTGGAAGATGTTGTTCAGGAGATCCAAGGCGTCCATCTTCCCCTGTAGACAGGCTTGTATTTGTGTAGAGTTTGTTTTATATTTTTTGATGCATCAGATGGATTTTCTTCGGCCACTAAAATATCAATAAATAGTTTTGCTTAACAGCCAAGTACTATGAAGAAGTTTGTTAGCAAACACTAATCCATTCATAAACAGGGCTAAAAGTAATTTTTTATATAGCACCAACAGTTTGCTCAACGTTTACAACATGAGGGCAGACAGTACAGCTACAATACAATTCAATACAGGAGGGATCAGAGGGCCCTGCTCGTTAGAGCTTACAATCTAGAAGGGAGGGTCAAGTGATACAAAAGGTAATAGCTGTAGGGGATGAACTTAAGAAAATAAAGTACAGTTCAGCAGCGGCTTTTGCTCAATATTGGGGGGGGGGGGCGGCAAACCCACACCAACCCCTCCCCTCCCTGCAGGAGATGGACGGGAAGGTGGCGTTCCCTCAACCCCTCCCCCTGGCGGGAGATGGACGTAAAGGCGGCGATCTACCCCAACCCCCCCGTGGGTGACGGATGGACAGAGGCCTCCTTACCTTAGGAGGCAGATGAAAGGGATCTCGCTCCTCCCTCCGGGGCCCTTGCTTCTCCTCCCAGCCGAACAGGAAGTGGGTGTTGAGACCCGATTGGCCGGGAGTCCTAAGACTCTGTGGCCAATGGGGTCTCAGGACCCGCTTTCTGATTGGCTGAGAGGAGAATCAGGAAGACAATGGCTATTGTCACACAACTGGGTGAGCTCAGGGGGCAGTGCTCTGTGCCCCAAGTCCACCCTTTTTTGAAGCCATTTAGAGCCTCAGGCTCTAATCAAGTGCTTCAAAAAAAGAAAACCCTGTTGAAATCCATGTGCCCAGCGCCCTGCATGTACATTAGGGGGACCGGGCAATCTTCTTTTAGCCTAGGCCATCTTTATGTAGAGCAATGTTTTTTTCAGATCCTCAGAGAGTTATTTGCCATGAGGTGCCATGTTGAATTTCCAGTGAACAGTATGAGAGAGTGAGAGCGATAACACCAAATTTAACACACCTGCTCCCAATTCACACCTGAGACCTTGTAACACAAACGAGTCAGATGACACCGGGGAGGGAAAATGGCTAATTTGGCCCAATTTGAGCATTGTCACTTAGGGGTGTACTCACTTTTGTTGCCAGTGGTTTAGATATTAATGGCTGTGTGTTGAGTTATTTTGAGGGGACAGCAAAATTACACTGTTATACAAGCTGTGCACTCACTACTTTACATTGTAGCAAAGTGTCATTTCTTCAGTGTTGTCACATGAAAAGTTAGTATAAAATATTTACAAAAATGTGAGGGGTGTACTCACTTTTGTGAGATACTGTATACCCCTTGTAAATATTTTATTATATCTTTTCATGTGACAACACTGAAGAAAAATTTGGGAATTCAGTATGGATAGTAAGAGCTTTATGGGGATTGGTTTTAAGATACCATATTGAAGTAATTTCCTTATTATGCCAGTGTTGAAATATGTTTGTTAGTCAGCATGGTATAAATTTGGGAAGGAATAAGTACAATATGTGCACGCAAGATGGGCCAAACACCCTCCTGTTTGGTTCACAGCAGAACTCCAGAACAGGGGAAAAGCTCTAACCCAAACAGCAAACCCCATTGAAGTCTATGGGAGCTGAGCAGGAAAAATAAAAAGTGCCAATTTTGAAAGCTTATATGCAAGTTATTGGCCATAAAGGGGTATGGGGGTCCGGGTACTGCCCTGGGATGTATCAATGCAAATGTTTTTCTTTTTAAAACATTTGTTTTTTCAGGAGCAGTGATTTTAATGATGTTTAAAGTGCAACAATAAAAACTAAAAATTCCTTTAAATATAATGGGGGGGGGGGGTCCCCTTAGTCTGCCTGTAAAGTGGTGCATCTGAACCATATATAGAACCTGCTGCAGCAAAAATATTTCTCAAGAAAAAAAAATCAAATCACATTTAAATTGACTCACGGTCGCAATTGCCGGCACCCAGCTGTTAAAAAAAACTAGGAAAAAAATGGCATGGGCCCCCCAAAATCCATAGGTCGGGAAAGGAGGAGGAATGAGCAAGCTCCCCCCCAAACCACACCAGGCCACATGCCCTTCACATATGAGATGTGGGTGCTTTGAAACAGGGGGGGCTCTGCCCCCTAACCCCAAAGCACCTTGTCCTCATCTTGATGGGGACAAGGGCCTCATCCCCACAACCATGGCCAGGGGTTGTGGGGGTCTGCGTGCAAGGACTGGTGCATGCTGGGTCAGCAATGTCACAAGGGGGTGATGTTGCCAGGTGGTTCCATCCTTTACCCATATAAGAACTGTCAAATGGCAGAGCCTGCAGGAGGTGGCCAGCCTTCATAGGCGGCAGGTGCATTTTTGTTTTTTTATTTTTCAGGTGTGGTGTGATTGATGATGCATTTACATCGGGGGACATTGTTTTGTTTTTTTTGTTTTTTAATAAAGGAATTGTCAAAAACTGTGTGTGTGTGTTTTTATTACTTTGACACTTTTTTAGTAAATGGGTAGGGGTACATAGTACCCCATATTCATTCACATGGGGGTGGTGGCATCTGGGGGACCCCTTGTTGAAGGGGGCTTCCAGATTCTGATAAGCCCCCTCCCTGCAGACCCCACAACCACTGGCCACGGTTGCGGGGTTGAGATCCTTGTCCCCATCATTATAGGGATAAGGTGGTTTGGGGTGGGGGGGGCAGAGCCCCCTTGCCCCAAAACACCCACCCCCCATGTTGAGTGCATGTGGACGTGTATGGTTAAGGAGGGGGGTACTCACTCATCCACACCCTTTCCTGTTTTTTTTTATTTTGGCATGAGGTTTCCCTTAAAATCCAAATTCTTTTTTTTTTAAGCACCATTTTTTTTAATTCAGCCATCGGTAGGAAAACCCATTGACAGCTGATGACTGATCAGTTGTTAAGGACGGCCAGCTTCCCGGCCCTCGCTCCTTGTTGCCACATATTCTAAGGTCCTTTCGCAGGCTTTGAAGAATGAGGAAGCCCATTCATCGCAAGTTATGATGCATCAGAAGGCATGAGAAGCATAGTCCTCTGGGTCACTGAGGATTACAGTATCTGGAACTGCCTCCTCCCAACCACGTACCATCTGTTAAGGGTTGATGTTTGTCTTCCTCTGCTTCAATGCCTCCAAACTTGCCAGAATCCTCCTCCTTCTCCTCTGCCTCCTGCCTCTCCTCTTGTGTGTGTTGTGTGGCAACGCAAGGATGGTGTCTGCATAAAGCGGGCCTTGAGAGAAAGAGGAAAGGATGTCCTCTTCCTCCTGCTGCTCTACCACAAGTGCCCTGTCCATAATGCCAGGCAGAGTCTGCTCCAGCAATATACTGCTGTAAACATGCACCAACACACTGAAATATACTGCACTAAAATATACTGCGTTAAACGTGTGCTAACAGACTGCAATATACTTCATTAAAAATGTACCAATGCACTGAAATATACTGCATTAAACGTGCACTAACACAATATAATGCACTGCAATATACTGTGGTAGACGTGCAATAACGCACTGAAATATTCTGTGTTTGAGCAGACTGCTGTCTGCTCAAACTAGTAGAAAGAAGTGGAATCAGATGGGATGGGTGTGTGTGTGTGTGAGTAAGTGAGTGCTCCTCCCCCCCTCCACGATCCGGGGCTAATGGACAATCATCCGGCCGACAGCTGAGATGCTGTGCACATGAGAGAACACACCTTGCCCGCCGCTTGTCTTCAGCCATCTCAGTGCAGTAAGGATTCGCCGGCATTCGGGAAAGAAGGGGGCGATGGATTTTACTGGCTGTTCTACCCACCTCGGTGTCTAGCTGTATCCAGCTTTTCGGTGCAGGAGAGTGACTACATGCCGGCGCTCTTCTGATAGCGCGGACGGCCGGCCGGTGCAGCAAGGTAAAGCAAAAACTGACAGAAAGCTGGAAGCTGAAAAGCGGAGTACGGGGGAGAGGGCTTTACTTGCTTTGCTAGCCTGGTTACCTGCCTGCAGCCTCTCCGTATAGCAAGACAGACACACGCTGGCGTTCTCCCTAATAGCAGACGGGCAGACAGCTGAGGTGGAGAGAGAAAGGGGAACGGCCACTTCTAAACTTCACTACCTTTCCCCACCCAGGCAAACTTTACAGTGTAAAAAAGCGGTGTAAGGGAGAGAAGTTTCTGTTAGGCTGCCTGCCTGTTTACAGCCCCTCCGTACAGTAAAGTAAAGTAAATACACTGGCATTCCTCTGAAAACAGATGGGTGGCTAGCTGGAGTGGGAGAGTGAGAGAGGTAGTGAGAAGAGCGGCTGCTCTGACAGGCTGCCTTTCCCCCCACCTCTCTGCTCTATTCTATTTGAGCGGAGTGTGAAGAGGGAAGAAGGAGAAGGAAAGAGAAAAAAGGAAAGAACATTTTTTAGGATGACAACATGCAGACAAGCAGCCTTGCAACCAACAGCAGGGAGAGGCAGAAAATCGATAGAAGGCATTAAAGCGTACCTATCCCCCCGCATACCTGAGCAAACAGGAAGGTCGGATGCAAAGAAGCGAAACGGAGGTAACATCATGGGCTGTGCAGAAACAACAAAACGAGAGTCCCAGATAAAGCAGGCAAGTACCCAGATGACCCAAATGACAAGTGACAGTGTTGTGGTAAACGGTAAGAGATCCCCTACAGCAGGGAGAGGGAGGAAGACCCCAGTGCCAAGCCCCCCCGGAAGTGATGGGAGCCCCAATGTAATAGGGGCTAAGAATAAGGGCCAACTCATTCCTGATAATGGACATCAACCAGGGGGCATACAAAGCCCACTAGTAGAGAGCCGGGATACAATGACGCAATGGGAGGATAACAGGTGGTCATTAGAAGAGGCACAGCCCATAGACACAGAGACCATGATGGGAAGAGGAGGAGAGGACCCAATCCCCGATATGGACCAAAGTACCAGACAGGAACATATAGAAATAACAAGGTGGGACATGGGAGTAAGCGGGGCACCACATAGACACGGGTGTGACCAGGAGAACGCTCAGGATGGCGAGGGGAACCCCCAGGGGTTGAATGGACCAAATGCACAACCAGAAAGGGACATCTTGGAGTTGTTGAAGGCTCTCTCCACCAAAAATGACATTCAGCAATTAATAAAAGCAGTTGAACAATCATGTATGCAAGCTGTGGCAATTTTAAAAGAGGACGTCAGGGATCTGGGATACAGAGTAGAAGGGGCAGAAAAAGAACAAGAAACTATCACACAGGCAGTGGTAGATGTTCAAGAGTCCATGAAAAAATATGAAGAGATATTAAATTCATACAGAGATCAGCTGGATGAGTATGAGAATAGGTACAGGCGACAAAATATATACGTATAAAAGGATTAAAGGAGTCAATTACAGCGACAGAATTAGCCCCAGCAGTACAAAAAATTTTTGGACAGATTCTGGGGGATCAAGCCCCAAGCGTTATTGAAATAGATCGGGCACATCAGGTCTCTCCCCAGAACACAAAAGCTGACGTACCCAGAGATGTAATTTGTAAAGTTCACAAATACACCGTGAAAGAAAACATAATGAAGACAGCACGTAATATTCCCACAACTACATTTGAAGGCTCAAACATAGCACTGTATCCAGATATATCAAAAAGAACTCTTTTTTAACGAGGGTCGGTCCGCCCACTGTTAGAAACCCTATGATAGGCCGAGATTAAATACCGGTGGGGCTTCCCCTTTAGTCTAACAGCTTCTAGGAATGGGAAAACTGCAACTCTGCGAACAAAGGATGATTTAAAATCATTTATAGAGAAATTAGACCTTCCAATGGTGGACTTTATGGACTGGAGAATAAATTCTTCAAGGCCCCCCCTGCAACAAGCAGAAAAGTGGCAAGAGGTACCGGCAAGGGTTAACAGGGGTGGAGCCCAAAGAAGGACCTAGAGGACTCTTTTTTCTGGGGATTTTTTTTTCTCCCCCTTTTTTTTTTGCCTGGGAAGAGTTCTATAGGGTGAAGCCTGGGAGGAGGGGGGAATAGAGGGGAGGACATGATGGAAAATGAGGACCTTGTGTAGGTCAATAGGTCAACCCCAATTAAAGGGGAGAGTAATCCTGCGGAATGCAGGGAAGGGGGGTAGCCTGCGCGTGGGAGGTGTCGATACGCGTAAGCTCCCCACCCGATTTTTAGATATACCCCTAAAGAGAGGTTTTTTGTATGGGGGAAGAGTATGCAAGGGTTATGTTTATAACACAAATGTGATGTATTTTTTGCTTTTTTGCTATGTTATGCATAAGTCAGCGTTTAATGGGGTACTGAATGTTGGAAATGGGGAGGTAACAGGGGGGGTGGGAGTGGAAGAGGGGAAGACAGAGATTAAGGGCAAGGGAGCAGGGGGTTCCTGGGATAAAAGGAAATGACAGCCATATTGAAAATACTGTCATACAATGTGAGGGGTTTGAGCTCACCAAATAAGAGAGGGAGACTGTGGGTGGAGTTGCAACACCTGGGAGCTGACGTGATTCTCTTGCAGGAGACCCATTTTGGGGGCAGCTTGATTTCAGGCCTGCCCCAGAATATATTGAAGCAATGGTATCATGCAGTATCCCCAGTAGCAAGGGCAAGAGGGGTTTCAATTGCATTTAAGAAATCATGCCCCTGGATATTGGAGAACGTACAATGCGACCCAGAAGGTCGGTATTTGTTTGTAAAAGGTGTAATACAGGGGAGACGATACACCTTCGCTTCAATATATGCACCCAATGAAGGGACTGTTAATTTTTTGGTTAAAATGTTTAAAAAACTGGAAGAATTTAAGGAGGGATGTGTAGTGGTTGGAGGAGACTTCAATATGGTGCTAGATCCAAGTATAGATACATCCACGGGTAGATCGGCTTTATCTTTTGGAGCCATAAAGCGAGTTAAACAAACCTTATGCGCACAACATCTTGTGGACAGCTGGCGAGCTCTACATCCAGGGACTAGGGACTTTAGCTACTACTCTAAAACACATGATATGTACTCATGGTTGGACCTTTTTCTGGTGGAACAATTCTACCTGGGAAATGTTAACACAAGTACAATCGAACCAATAACTATTTCCGACCACGCTCCAATAATTCTGACCCTCAGACCAACACAAATGGCCCGTTCGGAACGAATATGGCGTCTGAAAGAGTCACTGCTAGATAAGGAGGACACAGTGGAGAAACTAAGCATTAAGATAAAGGAATATTTTGAAATAAATAAAACAGAAGGAATGTCAGATCAAGTGGTGTGGGAAGCCCATAAGGCAGTTGTAAGAGGGGAGCTAATCGCCATCGGTGCGCACATGAAGAAGGAAGGTAAAAGAGAGATAGACGAACTACTAGAGAAGATTAAGGCCCTAGAGATAAAGCATAAGGAAAATCTCAACCAAACAGATGGTAGATGTCTGGAAAGCTTACGAGTAGAGCTTTCACAATGCCTTGAATATAGAGCGAAGAACAAAATCAGGTTTTTTGCTAACAGAGCATACGAGCAAGGAAACAAATGCGGAAGGCTGTTAGCAAAACAACTTAAAAAACAACAGGACTCTAGACACGTGCATAGCTTATTAGTGCAAGGCAAGAAGATACTGGACACAAAAGCTATAGCTAAAGAATTTGGTAAATTTTATGAGGCACTATATAAAACATCGCTAAAACGGAACCATCTGAGGGAGGGGAAAGCGAGGGTCAAAGGAGGAATGAGATAGATGAATACATGGAGAGCGCTGTCATGCCTACAATACCTAAAGAGATATCTGAGGATATGGAGCGTCCAATCACGGTTGAAGAGTTGAGCAGAGTGATAGCAGACCTGCCCTCCGGGAAAAGTCCAGGGCCAGATGGGCTGACAAACTCATATTGAAAGAAATTTCTCCCAGTTTTGGTAAAACCACTCTGCAGTTATTTTAACTCTATTAAAGCTGCGAATCCACTCTCTCCAGAAGCATTACTGGCATATATAACGGTATTACCAAAAGAGGGAAAAGATCCCCAGGTGTGTGCTAACTACAGGCCTATCTCTCTGCTGAACTCCGACACCAAACTACTGGCAAAAATTCTGGCCTTGAGATTTCAGGAACATGTAGGTGATCTGGTACATCCAGATCAAACAGGGTTTATAAAAGGACGGGAAACCAGGGACAATACCATCCGCGCTCTCCATGTATTGCAATGGATGCGACATGGTCCGGATGGAGCCCCAGGTATCACTCGACAGAGTGAACTGGGGCTTTATGAGAGTAGTATTGGGTAGGATAGGTCTGGGGGGAAAAATGCTAGGATGGATTATGTCACTATATGGGAAACCAAGAGGAAGAATTAAGGTCAATGGGACAGTATCTGAATGTTTCAACATACAAAACGGTACTAGGCAAGGGTGTCCACTGTCCCCTTTGATATTTGCAATAGTGATGGAACCATTTCTACGCAGAATTAGAAAGAACGAGGAGATAGTGGGGACGTACATAGGACATATGGAACATAAAGTAGCAGCGTATGCGGATGACCTGTTATTTTTCCTCTCCGCTCCTCAGACATCTACAGCCGCACTGATGGCGGAGGTACAGAGATTTGGAAGGGTGTCTGGTTTCAAGATTAATTTTGAGAAATCAGTCATCTTTCCTAGTAATATCTCAGCGGAGATGGAGAGGTCACTGAAAGAGATGTATCCATTTATATGGAATAAGGAGTCACTGACGTACTTGGGGGTACAAATTAGCGCAGACTATGAACTATTGTATGAACGTAACTATGGCTCACTACTGAAAGAAATAACAGAAGAGCTAAAGAAATGGAAGGGTAAATACCTGACCTGGTTCGGAAGAATCAGCGCCATAAAAATGAGTATACTGCCCAGAATGGTTTATGTGCTGCGCACAGTGCCAATCAAGTTGCCAGTGACTCTTTTCAGGCAAGTGCGTAGGCTGTTTGTGTCCTTTGTATGGAATGATAGGAGGCCTAGATTGGCCTACGATATCTTAAGGAGAAGCAGAGGTGTGGGAGACTTAGGACTTCCGGATATATTTTCCTACTATAAGGCCATGACTCTAGTAAGAATAGTAGACTGGTGCCAGGACCTAAAGAGGAAACCATGGGTACAGGCAGAAATGTCAATGGCGGGGAGAAACCTGGCAGGAGCACCATGGATTCAAGGGTCATTGAGGGGGCTGTCACAATGGACATCACCGATGACCCTGAATTCATTGGAAGTATGGGATAGAATGAACAGTAAGAGTAGATATGCCCCCCAGACCTCCCCTCTGGCTCCTCTGGAGGGATTTCCTTGGTTCTACCCGGGGGAGGAGATGGGAAGTCTGGGGGCATGGGGCCAGGATGGGAATACTAGATGTGGCAAGTTTGCTCCTAATGGAGCCCTCCTATCACTGACAGAAATGGTCATGAAATTCGGTAAGATACGAATGGCAGAATAGAAACACCACCAAATTAAGAGTTTTCTCAAGAAATCTAAACCATTAAGACCCATGAACTCACTTACGGCATTTGAGAGGCAGTGTGTGCAGACATCAGAATCTGGACATATGTTATCTCGAATGTATAGAATGATTCTAAGGGAACAAGAAAGGACACCCCCATACTTTGTAAAAGAATGGGAGAGGGAGCTGGGCCAAGCCTGGACAGATAAACAAATTAATAGAATGATATCGTTAACATTCACAACATCCATAAGCTCAAAAGTGCAAGAGCATATAAAGCATATAAATTCCTGGCGAGATGGTATAGGACACTAGTAAAACTAGCACAAATCTCCTCAGCATCTAGCGATAGGTGTTGGAGGGGTTGTGGACAGAGGGGAACATTTCTTCATCTTTGGTGGACATGTCCAATAATTAAATCATTTTGGGAATCAGTGGCCCCATGGATTAGGAAACTAACAGTGGATTCCTTGGATCCTTCCTTCCTTACAATATTTGTTTCACGGGAACCCCGGATCTGTCAAAAAGTATAGGGAATGCATAACTCCACATTTACTAAACGCAGCAAAAAAACTGATCCCGAAGTATTGGAGGCGGGATCGGAGTCCGTCAGTCATGGAGTGGAGAAATGAGGTTAACATAATAAAGGAAGCGGAGAGGTGGGTTCATGTGGTCAAAAACCAAAAAGAGAAATTTGAAATTATATGGGCAAAATGGGAACAGTGCGCCAGGGAGATAATGGAAGAGGGAAACATCAATGGATAATGGAAGTAGAAATGGTATAGTCATTAAGAAATAAGAAATAAGAAGATGAGCCCAGAAAGAGAAAGTTAAATATTAACATGACTTCTCCAATGCCAATTAAGTAAAGGTGGGTAAGATAATGTATGGATAAATGGTCTCATTTTCCGAGAGGGGATTTCCCTTTTTTTTTTTTTTTTGTTCTTTCACTCACCCTGACTCCCCTAATTAACACTGAGTGGTGAAGGTGATGTGGGGTAGGGTGTTGTTTTTTTGTTTTTTTTTCTTACTATATAATTAGGAATTACAATGATTACAATGATTTATGACACGAGTCAGAAGAAGGGGGAATTCACTTTATAATTTAGTTTTATCAGGTTTGTACATTGGGGGGAAAGAGTAGAGGTAAATTAATACTAAAGATAGGGGGGGAGGGAAGAAGGCCCAATTTATTAATTTTGGATTATAGTGATTTATGACACGAATTGAATGAAGGGGAAATTCACTTTATAAATTTAGTTAAGCACGTTTGGATATGGGGGGGGGAGGAGTTGGGTAAATTGATATTAAGGATGGGGGGGGGGAGAATCACAGAAGGTGTTTTTTTTTTTCCTCACATATGCACAAATTATATAATTATGAATTATAGGGGTCTACGATACAAATTAGAACAAGGGGGAAAATCACTCTAATCTCATTTAAATATGAATACACGTTTTGGGAGGAAGTGCTGGAGCAAATTATATTAAGGAGGGGTAACACAGATAGTAGTATATAATTTTTTTTATTTTTTTTTATCACGTTATAGTTTGGGGAAGTCACTTATAATATTGTTAATCACGTTTGTATGTTGGGGAGAAGGAGTTGGAGTAATTAATACAAGGATAGGGGTGGAGGGAGGAACTTCAGATTTTAATAAAGAAATTTTTTTTTTTTTTTTTTTTTAAACCTCGGTTAAATGGGATACATGGGGTAATTGGTGTTTTGTTATTGGGTTGAATGTAGGGGTATAGTATGTTGTATAAATGTAAATGTACTGTGTATCATATAAATGAATAAAAATTTTGATTATTAAAAAAAGAAATATACTGTGTTAAATGTGCACTAATGCACCACAATATACCGCAGTAAACATGCACCAATGCACTGAAGTATCCTGCCTTAAACGTGGACTAACGCACTGCAATATACTGCAGTAAACGTGCAATAATGTACCGAACTTTACTGCGTTATACGTGCACTAACGCACTGAAATGTACTGCAGGAAACCTGCCCTGACAAAATAAAATGACACTAAAGTAAAAATGAACAGTCACACTACACTCAAACTCTACTGTCACTAGATTCACACTAAAGTGACACTAAAGTAAAAATGAATGGTTGCTCTACACTCACGCTGCACTATCACTAGATTTACACTAAACTGATACTCTACACTGACAATAGAATCAGAATAGCACACTAACTCGCTAATAGCATTGAACAGAGCCCTGTTCTATCTTTCTCCACTCCAATATCACACTGCAAATGGTCACTATGGGAAGAATATTTTTATAGTGTGGCGTGGGACTAAGAGCAATGAGCTATGATTGGATAGAGTCATCATGTCCAATCATGGCTCTGACAGTGCTATGTGCATGGATTGGGCAAAGCTTTCCTTGTTTCAGCCAATCAGGGCTTCCAATGCACTATGCACTGTGCAGCAGGGCAGTACATTGTGGTCGTTCGGTGGGCCAAACAAACAGTCAAACGCCCTGACAATTCGGATGTTCGCCGAATGGGCGAACAGCCAATGTTCGGCCCGAACTCATGCTTGGGCTGAACCGTTCACCCAGCACTACTGACAAGCAACTTATCCACCGTAATCCGAAAAGTAGCAGCCAAGAACTACCACTAGGTGCTTTTTTTCTACAGGTTATCCTCCTAAAATGAGAATGGCCTGCTAAATAATTAATTTAGGCTCCTACAAGCCCATTGCCACAGCACAATTTACCTGATCTTATCAAGTTCTGAGGAACACTGCAAAGCAATGAAAAAAAAACTTATGGTAAGAAAAAATGCTGCAAGTAGGCTTTCAAGATACTTATTTTTTTGTCCTTTTTCTTCCAGTTTTTGAAGTTTGTGACAGGGTCTCTTTAAGACTGAGACTGTGAGTCTGAAAAGTATCTCTTTTGTTCAAGAAAAGTCAAGATTCTTTTCAGGAAATTTTTTTTAAAGCTGTAAATAGAATTGAACAAAAACCAAGTGGTAAAATATTCACCCAATTTATTAATGAATTGGTAAAAAGTGGTCTAAAGGACAACCAACTAGTTCAATAAGTGTAGAGTGTCAAACAGGTTCCCCCAAATAGATCACAAAAAAAACTGCTAGAGCCATGGTGAGATGTAGCCTTGACTGAATCAAGGCATACATTTGGAAATGGCTTTTTACCCCAGGTTGCTGAATTACTAAAATTGAAAGCCTATTGGTTTAGACTATTCAGAGAAGAGGGAGGGATTGGTAGGTTGTGTAATTTATTGTCTCTGCTTTATTGGCAGAGTTTTTATCTTGACATTGGTTAGCTGATGTCTGCGTTGTGCTTTGGATAGTCAAATGCTTGTCTAGAACTAATAGTCAGGATGGGTTGTCAGACTATACAATATAATTGGGTGCTCACAGTTCTCTCTTGTCAAAACACTCTTCTCCTAGCAAATTTTCTTCAAGAATGTAGAGCATTGAGCATGCACCATGCAGTGTAAATCCTGACTCATTTCCAGCATTCTGAGAATAGAGCTGTGACTCCAGTAACTTCAGTGTACATCTTACTTTATCAGTGGCTATCCAAAGGTCTTAGAGGATCTCAGTTGAGTTAAACATTAAATAGGTCGTTAACACATTTAAATATAAAGTAGACCCAGATAACACCAAGAGCTCCAGCCAAAACGTTTCATGTTTCTACTTGTGGGAAGATGTTTCCTGACTTCCTGTCCTGTTGACCAACTGATCCAGTCCATACAACATACCTTTGTTTGTGTTTAGAAGTCCCTGTTTTTCCTCCCTATCTTCAATTGACTGCTTGTTGTCACTGAGTTGTTGTCCAGCTATCTCCTCCAGGGAAGTGACACTTGCATCTTTACCATTGGGAGGTGCTCTATCAGAAGCTGCAAATTAATTCAGTAAGAACAAGAGCACAACATGCAATATGCAAATATATATCTAGCACAGGCCACAGTGACAACATCTCTGGAAAGGACCCCCCATTATACTCACTCAAACTTCCTCACTGCTGCACCCCCTAGGAGAGTGAACAGGTCTGTGGCAAGGCGTTGCTGGTAAGTTGATTGTATGCCCTGCATTGCAAGGTGACAGTGTCTCTTTAGGCACTCTTGAAGCAAAGGAGACACGTTTCTGAACATACATGACTAGATTTCCATAAATTGATTCCCTCATCCACTCTAACAAGTCTGAATACCCAAACAGTGACTATATCTGATTGGTTGCAGTCACTGTTTGGCCAACAGTTTTCCACCTGGCTCCTGCAAATTTGTAATTGAAAGTTGTTGAGTGAGGTGGTGCCGACAAGGCCACTCATGGCTCAAATTTTGGCTGATTTAGTAGGAATAGGCTGAAATTCAAATTGTGTATGGCTAGCCTAAGGTGTAAAAGGGGGGGGGGGGGGGCAGGTAAGATGAGAGATATCATGAAAACCTTTGTACTTTTATCACTTCTCAAGATGTTAATCCTATATTAAGGCTTACTTGTAGGTACAGTGAATATCTCCTAAACTTGAGGTATTTAGGTGATATTCACAGTGGATTCATCTGGTGATGTCACCAGCTCATGTGATGCGATGCATACTAGCACATTATGCCATTGCCTTGCCCAGGATTTTTTTTTTTTTTTTAAAGACCATGTTTTACTACTGCTTTAAAGGACTGGGTAACTGCTGTAGCACACCTAATGTATGCATCATGTGATAATTACAATTATAATCTGTTTCTGTTTTAAGGACACACTATTGGATGCAAATAATCCTTGTCAAAGTAGACGCTGCTCCAGGAAACGTGTTGGTTAGATTAGATGTGCACAGATTAACATTAGATATGTACAGTCTTAATTTATGCTTATTATAAGCTATACATATATATGTATTTTGGACATTACTTTATGTTAATTATTTTGCTTTGTAATACACTATGGATTATCATAGTGTAATACAGTGACATGCATACCAATAGTCCTCACAGGATTTTGTTTACTTACTTAAGGGACCCTTTTCTTATTTTATAATACAATAGGTTATTAATTCTTGTAAAAAACGAAGTAGACCCAGAAAACACCAAGAGCTTCAGCCTAATTTTTTAATTTTTAAACTTTTTGGGAAGATATTTCCTGACTTCCTGTCATGGTGATCAACTTCTCCACACCATAAAACAACCACACTTGTTCTGAGAAGCGTCAATGCAACATACCTTCATTTGTGTTTAACAGTTCCTGGCTTTCCTTCCTAGCTTCAGTTGACTGCGTGTTGTCCTTATATTGTCGTTGTCCACCTATCTGCTCCGGGGAAGTGGGACTTGTATCATTGACATTGGATGGTGCTGCAAATTAATTCAGTAAGAACAAGTGAAAAACATGCAATATGCAAATACATATCCTGACAGGCCACAGTGACAACATCTCTGAAAAGGGCCCCCCTGACCCCTTATTATACTCAGCCATACTTGCTCACTGCTCCGCCTACTAGGGGACTGATCAGGTCTGTGGACAAGGAAGGAGTGACAAGGGGTTGCTGGTAAGTTGAATATTTGCCCTGCATTGCAAGGTGACAGTGACTCTGTAAGCACTCTTGAAGCAATGGAGGCAAATTTCTGAACATACATGGTCAGATTTCTATAACTCGATTCCCCCATCGACTTTAAAAAGTCTGAATACCCAAACAGTGACTAAATATGATTGGTTGCAGTCACTGTTTGGCCAACAATTTTCCACCTGGCTTTTGCGACTTTGTAATTGAAAGTTGTTAAGTCAGGTGGTGCCGACAAGGCCACTCATGGCTCGAATTTTGGCCAATTCAGTAGGAATTAGACGAAATTCAAATTGTTTATGGATAGTCTAAGGTGCAAAACAGGGGGGTAAAGTGATTGTAAAGGCAGAAGGTTTTTTATCTTAATGCATTCTATGCATTAAGATAAAAAACCTGCTGTGTACAGCAGCCCCCCTAACACTTACTTGAGGTCCCTCTCTGTCCAGCGATGTCCACGAGTATCTCAGCCATCTCATCCTGAATGGCTGAGACACAGCAGTGGCGCCACTGGCTCCCGCTGCTGTCAATCAAATTCAGCGAGCCAATCAGAGGAGAGGGGGTGGGGCCGGGTCGGGGTCTGTGTCTGAATGGACACAGCAAGCTGTATCTCGGCTGTTGCTGTGGGGGCACTGAACAGGAGGGAGGGGCAGGGAAGATCACAGAAGAGGGACCTGAGAAGAGGAGGATCCGGGCTGCTCTGTGCAAATCCACTGCAACAAGGCAGTTAAGTATAACATGTTTTGTAATTTTTATAAGAAAAAAAAAAAAAACGAGACTTTACAATACATACAAAACTTAAAGTGTTTGTAAAAATAAACGTTTTTTTCATGTTAATTCATTCTATGCAATAAGGTAAAAAAAACCTTTTAAGTGCAGCACCCCCACAGCCCCCCTAAATACTCACCTAAGCCTGATCTCGGTCCAGCGCTGTGCACTCTGCAGCAACTCTCCTCCCCTCTCCATTGGCTTCTGCTGCTGTCAGTCAAAACCTGTGATTAGAGAGCGGGGCCAAGCCAGACTGGCTGTGTGTTTGAATAGACGTGGGAGCATGCCCGCATTATTGTACCTATGGGAATTGGGGAGGGGTCAGGAGCACTGGCAGGGGGGCCTGAAAAGAGAAGGATCCAGGCTGCTCTGTGCAAAACCATTGTACTGAGCAGGTAAGTATAATAGTTTTTTTTTATTTTAATTTTAAAAAACTTGAAACTTTATTATCACTTTAAATTAACCAACCACCAGAAGCATAAATACATTCTAAAGCTGTCCATACATGGCCAGATTTCCATAACTTAATTCCCTCATTCAATCTGAAAAGTCTGATTTCCCAGTGACTATATCTGCTTTGTTGCAGGCACTGTTTTACCCGTGACTATGTAATTGAAAGGTGTTGAGTCAGGAGGTCCCAACAAGGCCACTTATGGCTCAAATTTTGGCTGATTTAGAAGGCAATTGCCAATATTCAAGCTGTGTATGGCTAGCCTAAGTTGGAAAAAAAGAGGTATAGTTAAGATAAGAGATATAATGAAAACCTTTGAAACTTTTTCACCTCTCAAGATGACAATCTCTCGCCAAGAAAAGTGGGCTTTAACGCCCAGCCGCTGCACATATGTGCCATGGTGGCCTAAGGTTCTGTACTGAGATCACACTCACTACTCACTTCTGGCACAATGGCTGAGCTTTCTCCCATAACCCTCAGTCACAGATTCTGATCAGGGGCCATTAGCATGAGTTCCTGATCATGTGGCTGCTGTGATTGGCTTTCACATGGGGAAGAGAAAGAGAAAGAACGGGATATTTCAGTGAAAGTAAGGTCACATTAACCATATTTTATACGTATATAAATATTTATTCACAAATCCAAAAATTCAAATAGACTTACAGTATGCTACCATAAAAAAGAAAAGGGTCCCTTGATTAAATAAAGAAAATCCTGCCCATGTGAGGATTATTAGTATGCATCATACCGGTATTTTAAACTAGGATAATCAATAGTATATTTACAAAAGCAAAATAATTGGTGTCCAAACTTTACATCAATAAGCACACACAAATCCTATGTGTTTCCTAGGGCAGCATCCATTTTATCATATTCGTATGTGTATCTAATTGTATGTTCTTAACCACTTAAGGACCAAGCCTATTTCTGACACTTGTTGCTTACTAGATAAAAAAGTATTTTTTGCTAAGAATTACTTAACCACTTGCCGACCGCCTCACGCATATATACGTGAACAGAGCGGCACGGGCAGGCAAAATCACGTACCTGGTACGTGATTGCCTTCCCGCGGGCGGGGGGTCCGATCGGACCCCCCGGTGCCAGCGGCGGTCAGAGATGAGGGGGAGGCCATCCGATTGTGGCCCCCCCTCCTCGCGATCACTCCCATCCAATGAGAAACATCCTCTGTCTCTGTATTGTACACAGAGGCAGAGGATGTGATGTCATCTCTCCTCGGCTCGGCAGTTTCTGTTCCGGCGCCGAGGAGAGAAGACATGTGAGTGCACAACACACACACACACAGTAGAACATGCCAGGCACACTTTACAACCCCGATCCCCCCCCGATCGCCCCCGATCCCCCCCAATCACCCCTCCCCCCCCCTGTCAAACTGACACCAAGCAGTGTTTTTTTTTTTCTGATTACTGCATGGTGTCAGTTTGTGACAGTTAGAAGTGTTAGGACAGTTAGTGTTAGCCCCCTGTAGGTCTAGGGTACCCCCTAACCCCCCTAATAAAGTTTTAACCCCTTGATCACCCCCCATCACCAGTGTCGCTAAGAGATAATTTTTCTGATCGCTGTATTAGTGTCGCTGGTGACGCTAGTTAGGGACATAAATATTTAGGTTCGCCGTCAGCGTTTTATAGCGACAGGGACCCCCATATACTATCTAATAAATGTTTTAACCCCTTGATTGCCCCCTAGTTAACCCTTTTACCACTGATCACCGTATAACTGTTACGGTTGACGCTGGTTAGTTAGTTTATTTTTCATAGTGTCAGGGCACCCGCCGTTTATTACCAAATAAAGGTTTAGCCCCCTGATCGCCCGGCGGTGATATGCGTCGCCCCAGGCAGCGTCAGATTAGCGCCAGTACCGCTAACACCCACGCACACAGCATACGCCTCCCTTAGTGGTATAGTATCTGAACGGATCAATATCTGATCCGATCAGATCTATACTAGCGTCCCCAGCAGTTTAGGGTTCCCAAAAACGCAGTGTTAGCGGAATCAGCCCAGATACCTGCTAGCACCTGCGTTTTGCCCCTCCACCCGGCCCAGCCCAGCTCACCCAAGTACAGTATCGATCGATCACTGTCACTTACAAAACACTAAACGCATAACTGCAGCGTTCGCAGAGTCAGGCCTGATCCCTGCGATCGCTAACAGTTTTTTGGTAGCCTTTTGGTGAACTGGCAAGCACCAGCGGCCTAGTACACCCCGATCGTAGTCAAACCAGCACTGCAGTAACACTTGGTGACGTGGCGAGTCCCATAAGTGCAGTTCAAGCTGGTGAGGTGGCAAGCACAAGTAGTGTCCCGCTGCCATCAAGAAGAAGACAAACACAGGCCCGTCATGCCCATAGTGCCCTTCCTGCTGCATTCGCCAATCCTAATTGGGAACCCACCACTTCTGCAGCGCCCGTACTTCCCCCATTCACATCCCCAACCAAATGCAGTCGGCTGCATGAGAGGCATTTTCTTTATGTCCTCCCGAGTACCCCTACCCAACAAACCCCCTCAAAAAAGATGTTGTGTCTGCAGCAAGCGCGGATTGTCCCTCCTGTCCTGACAATCCTGGTCTTTGCATTGGTGAATGTTTTGAACGCTACCATTCACTAGTTGAGTATTAGCGTAGGGTACAGCATTGCACAGACTAGGCACACTTTCACAGGGTCTCCCAAAAAGCCATCGCATTTTGAGAGACCCGAACCTGGAACCGGTTACAGTTATAAAAGTTACAGTTACAAAAAAAAGTGTACAAAAAAAAAACACAAACAAAAATATAAAATAAAAAAAAATAGTTGTTGTTTTATTGTTCTCTCTCTCTCTATTCTCTCTATTGTTCTGCTCTTTTTTACTGTATTCTATTCTGCAATGTTTTATTGTTATTATGGTTTATCATGTTTGCTTTTCAGGTATGCAATTTTTTATACTTTATCGTTTACTGTGCTTTATTGTTAACCATTTTTTGGTCTTCAGGTACACCATTCACGACTTTGAGTGGTTATACCAGAATGATGCCTGCAGGTTTAGGTATCATCTTGGTATCATTCTTTTCAGCCAGCGGTTGGCTTTCATGTAAAAGCAATCCTAGCGGCTAATTAGCCTCTAAACTGCTTTTACAAGCAGTGGGAGGGAATGCCCCCCCCCCCACCGTCTTCCGTGTTTTTCTCTGGCTCTCCTGTCTCAACAGGGAACCTGAGAATGCAGCCGGTGATTCAGCCAGCTGACCATAGAGCTGATCAGAGACCAGAGTGGCTCCAAACATCTCTATGGCCTAAGAAACCGGAAGCTATGAGCATTTCATGACTTAGATTTCGCCGGATGTAAACAGCGCCATTGGGAAAGCATTTTATCACACCGATCTTGGTGTGGTCAGAGGAGAAATCTAGGGTCTAATAGACCCCAATTTTTTCAAAAAAGAGTACCTGTCACTACCTATTGCTATCATAGGGGATATTTACATTCCCTGAGATAACAATAAAAATGATTTAAAAAAAAAAATGAAAGGAACAGTTTAAAAATAAGATAAAAAAGCAAAAAAAAATAAAGAAAAAAAAAAAAAAAAAGCACCCCTGTCCCCCCTGCTCTTGCGCTAAGGCGAACGCAAGCGTCGGTCTGGAGTCAAATTTAAACAGCAATTGCACCATGCATGTGAGGTATCACCGCGAACGTCAGATCGAGGGCAGTAATTTTAGCAGTAGACCTCCTCTGTAAATCTAAAGTGGTAACCTGTAAAGGCTTTTAAAGGCTTTTAAAAATGTATTTAGTTTGTCGCTACTGCACGTTTGTGCGCAATTTTAAAGCATGTCATGTTTGGTATCAATGTACTCGGCCTAAGATCATCTTTTTTATATTTCATCAAACATTTGGGCAATATAGTGTGTTTTAGTGCATTAAAATTTAAAAAAATGTGTTTTTTCCCCAAAAAATGCGTTTGAAAAATCGCTGCGCAAATACTGTGTAAAAAAAAAAATGAAACACCCACCATTTAAATCTGTAGGGCATTTGCTTTAAAAAAATATATAATGTTTGGGGGTTCAAAGTAATTTTCTTGCAAATAAAAATAATTTTTTCATGTAATCAAAAAGTGTCAGAAAGGGCTTTGTCTTCAAGTGGTTAGAAGAGTGGGTGATGTGTGACATAAGCTTCTAAATGTTGTGCATAAAATGCCAGGACAGTTCAAAACCCCCCCAAATGACCCCATTTTGGAAAGTAGACACCCCAAGCTATTTGCTGAGAGGCATGTCGAGTCCATGGAATATTTTATATTGTGACACAAGTTGCGGGAAAGAGACAATTTTTTTTTTTTTTTTGCACAAAGTTGTCACTAAATGATATATTGCTCAAACATGCCATGGGAATATGTGAAATTACACCCCAAAATACATTCTGTTGCTTCTCCTAAGTATGGGGATACCACATGTGTGGGACTTTTTGGGAGCCTAGCCGCGTACGGGGGGACCCCGAAAACCAAGCACCGCCTTCAGGCTTTCTAAGGGGGTACATTTTTGATTTCACTCTTCACTGCCTATCACAGTTTCGGAGGTCATGGAATGGCCAGATGGCAAAAAAAAAACCAAATGACCCCATTTTGGAAAGTAGACACCCCAAGCTATTTGCTGAGAGGTATAGTGAGTATTTTGCAGACCTCACTTTTTGTCACAAAGTTTTGAAAATTGAAAAAAGAAAAAAAAAATGTTTTCTTGTCTTTCTTCATTTTCAAAAACAAATGAGAGCTGCAAAATACTCACCATGCCTCTCAGCAAATAGCTTAGGGTGTCTACTTTACAAAATGGGGTCATTTGGGGGGGGTTTGTGCCACCTGGGCATTCCATGGCCTCCGAAACTGTGATAGGCAGTGAAGAGTGAAATCAAAAATTTACACCCTTAGAAATCCTGAAGGCGGTGATTGGTTTTCGGGGCCCCGTACGCGGCTAGGCTCCTAAAAAGTCCCACACATGTGGTATCCCCATACTCAGGAGAAGCAGCTAAATGTATTTTGGGGTGCAATTCCACATATGCCCATGGCCTGTGTGAGCAATATATCATTTAGTGACAACTTTGTGCAAAAAAAAAAAATTGTCACTTTCCCGCAAATTGTGTCAAAATATAAAATATTCCATGGACTCAACATGCCTCAAAGCAAATAGCTTGGGGTGTCTACTTTCCAAAATGGGGTCATTTGGGGGGGGTTTATGCCATCTGGGCATTTTATGGCCTTCAAAACTGTGATAGGTAGTGAGGAGTGAAATCAAAAATTTACGCCCTTAGAAATCCTGAAGGCAGTGATTGGTTTTCGGGGCCCCGTACGCGGCTGGCTCCTAAAAAGTCCCACACATGTGGTATCCCCATACTCAGGAGAAGCAGCTAAATGTATTTTGGGGTGCAATTCCACATAGGCCCATGGCCTGTGTGAGCAATATATCATTTAGTGACAACTTTTTGTAATTGTTTTTTTTTGTCATTATTCAATCACTTGGGACAAAAAAAATGAATATTCAGTGGGCTCAACATGCCTCTCAGCAATTTCCTTGGGGTGTCTACTTTCCAAAATGGAGTCACTTGTGGGGGTTTTGTACTGCCCTGCCATTTTAGCACCTCAAGAAACGACATAGGCAGTCATAAATTAAAGGCTGTGTAAATTCCAGAAAATGTACCCTAGTTTGTAGGCGCTATAACTTTTGCGCAAACCAGTAAATATATGCTTATTGACTTTTTTTTACCAAAGACATGTGGCCGAATACATTTTGGCCTAAATGTATGACTAAAATTGAGTTTATTGGATTTTTTTTAGAACAAAAATTAGAAAATATCATTTTTTTTCAAAATTTTCGTTTTTTTTCTGTGTATAGCGCAAAAAATAAAAACGGCAGAGGTGATCAAATACCATCAAAAGAAAGCTCTATTTGTGTTAAGAAAAGGACGCAAATTTTGTTTGGGTACTGCATTGCATGACCGCGCAATTAGCAGTTAAAGCGACTCAGTGCCAAATTGTAAAAAGTGCTCTGGTCAGGAAGGGGGTAAATCCTTCCGGGGCTGAAGTGGGTAAAACCCCAAACATTATATATATCTTTTTAGGAAAGACTCTGCAGAATAAAATGGTGGTCATTGCAATATTTTATGTCCCTCGGTATTTGTGCAGAGGTCTTTCAAACTGAATTTTTTGGGAAAAAATACACTTCACTGAATCTAAAAAAGCTAAACAGTTATGCCGTGTACACACGGGCGGACTTTTGCACATCAAAGGTCCGACGGTCTTTCTGACGGACTTTCGAAGGAGTTACGACGGACTTGCGAACGACCGGACTTGCCCACACACGAACGGACTAAAGTCCGTTCGAAAGTCCGTTCGAAAGTCCATTCGAAAGTCCTAAAGTCCGTTAGAAAGTCCGGTCGTTTGAACGTGATGACGTACCACTAGAATAAGGAAGTTCATAGCCAGTAGCCAATAGCTGCCCTTGCGTCCTTTTTTGTCCATCGGACTAGCATACAGATGAACGGATTTTTCCGTCGGAAAGATTTGAAACATGTTCTAAATCTAATGTCCGTCTGATTTTCGACAGAAAAGTCCGCTGGAGGTCTGATGAAGCCCACACACGATCAAATTGTCCGACGGATTCGTTCTGTCGGACCAGTCCGGTCGAAAAGTCCGCCCATGTCTACACGGCATAATGCCCCGTACACATGGTCGGACATTGATCGGTCATTCCAACAACAAAATCCTAGGATTTTTTCAGACGGATGTTGGCTCTTGTTTTGCGTACACACGGTCGCACAAAGTTGTCGCAATTTCCAATCGCCAAGAACACGGTGGCGTAAACCACGTACGACGAGACTAGAAAAGGCCAGTTCAGAACCAAGCACGGCACCCTTTGGGCTCCTTTTGCCAATCTCATGTTAGTAAAAGTTTGGTGAGAGACGATTCGCGCTTTTTCAGACTCATGGTTTTCAGATCGTTTTCTGCTGTTCAGTTTGTGCTTGTGGGTTTGTATCTGCTCTTCAGTGCGTGCAAGCAAGCTACGTGTGACTTGTCATTGTGTTCTTGTTCGTTCGTTAGTGTTTTTCAGGTCGCTCTTCACAGGCCTTGCTGTTCTTCAGTGCGTTCTGTTACTTCGTTCTGAGCAGCCGACTGTTTTCTAGCCATGTTGCGTATACGTACTCCTCGTAGAGTTGGTGCTGTGCGGGGGCTTGGTGTTGGGGTCCTGACCTTGACACAAGTCCAGTCCATGAACAGGGTGGGGAGGAGTTCATGGACCAAGAATTGGTTGCTTCAGCGTGACCAGTTCTGTCACATGCCTTTGCTCCGTGAGATCCGTGAGAATAATCCTGATGATTTCAGGAACTTTCTCCGGATGACGGACCCCGTTTTTCACTGTTTGTTGGCTTTGCTGACCCCCTATATCAGCAGGCAAGATACCTGCATGAGGCAAGCCGTCACTCCGGAGCAGAGGCTCGTCGCCACCCTGCGGTACTTGGCGACGGGGAAAAGCCTGCAGGACCTCAAGTTCTCGACAGGCATCTCCCCCCAGGCTCTGGGAATCATTATCCCAGAGACCTGTTCTGCCATCATCCAGGTCAAGCAGAAGGAGTATATTAAGGTAAGATTTTTATCCTTTAACCTCACATTTTATTGTATTTAATGTTTGATAATATTTTGTATTTCTTTCCTCATTCCCTAATTACCATGATTGTAATATGCTGTGAATGTCCCCTTTGTTCTCATGCATGCTGGATTTTTATGTAATTTTTTTTTTCTCCTTCATACATATTTGCCTTCACTTACCTCCCCAGCATGCTCTCCTGGCCCTATATTCACCTCATGTAGTCAGTTAACAATGTATTTTATCAGCTCCATAGTAGTGCTTTACCCCAAACACCCCCTAAAATGTTTTTAAATGTGATTTGTGCTTTAAATTCAGGCAGAGTGCCAGAGGCTTTTTTGGGGGGTCCCCAAATCATTTGAAACCCTCCCTCCCCCCAACTGCTAAGTCAGCTGATACCAATTCTCTATCTATCCTCAATCATCTATCGACTGACTTTGCCAAACCCATACACACTATACCCACCTCTTTTGTGGTCAGATGTATGGATGAATTCCCCAAAGCATGTAGTGCAAGGGCCTGTCTGTATACTTTCAAATGGTAATGTTTAAAGTGTTTGTATCCTATTATTATCTTGATAGGTAATAGCAGAATGTCCAAATGTGCTAAAATGTGTACAGTGTGTATTTATATCTTTGTATTATGACACTTCTTACCTGTCCAGTGGGCTGCCAATAGTGTAACTAAGGAGGGTCTGTTCAAAGTAATACACATTATTTAGGCATTCATCTCTCAATGAAGTGGAGAGGGTTACCTGTCCAAGAGCTCCCCCCGCTATAATGTTAGAAATGGCCCAGGAGGGGGGGGGGGGGGATATGATAGGTGTACCTTATATTTTGGTGTTTAAAAATTCCCATAAATAAATGTTATCTTGATGTTGGCCAAGAATGTTTGTGTCTAATCTGCTTTCCATGTTTTTATGTGCAAAAAGACTAATTTTTTTTGTTTTCCTCAACAGTTTCCTTCCACACCACAGGAATGGCAGACTGTGGCCTCCCACTTTGCCCAGCGGTGGGACTTTCCTAACTGCGGAGGGGCAATTGATGGGAAACACGTCCACATCATCCCAGCACCCAACTCGGGGTCGTACTATTATAATTATAAGGGGTTCAATAGTATTGTGATGTTGGTGGTGGTGTCGGTTACTTATGAGTTCCTGTATGTGGACGTGGGGAAGAATTGCCGGATGTCCGATGGTGGAGTCATCGCCCAGACCGAGTTCTTCAGGCATCTCCAGAATGGCAGCTTGGACTTGCCACCTCCAGAAGACAATGTGGAAGGACTCCCATTCGTCTTCATTGCGGATGAAGCTTTTGCGCTGGGGGACCATCTTATGCGGCCATTTCCGATGAGGACCCTCGCCCTGGACCAGAGGGTTTTTAATTACCGGCTGGCCAGAGCCAGAAGAGTGGTGGAAAACACGTTTGGAATCATGGCCAGCCGGTTCCGCTTATTTTTTACACCCATACATATGGCGGAGTACAAACTGAATCACATTATTCTGGCGTGCTGTGTTCTACACAACTTTTTACGGCAACATTCTGCCAACTATGCTGGCTCAGTTGGGCCTGAAGCTGGAATTCAAAATGAACCAACCCTGACGGCGCTTGAAAGTGGCCGTCCTGGCTTGCCCTCCCTGAGTGCTCGTGATGTCCGGCTAAGATACCTTGAATTCTTTCCGGGTAGGGGGGCTATCAATATGCCAGACAATGTGTAAAAACCTTTATCAAATAAAAAAAAATTAAGCAAATCTTTGGTGACATTTACTGCTTGTGTTTGTTTTAGCTGACCCTGACAGAAATGTGGTGAGTCCTGAAAATGGCGTGATTGTGTAACCTTATACAAAGCACTGTTGGGTGTTAGTTACTAAAGGCAAAGACACTTTGCACTACAAGTGAACTTGAAATTGCACTTGTAGTGCAAAGTGGATTTGCCCTTTTAGGACATAACCCCCATTGTCATAAAAAGCAGCAATTAAAGCACAACATAAGTGTTGGACGTTGAAACAATTATCCACACATTCTTGATTAACAATCTTTTTAATACCTGCACAGTCACATGTGCATTTAGAAAAGGTTTTAAAAACAAACCAACATGTTTGTTGTATAACAATTTTTGGGGTCACATTAGAAAAAGTAGAAATGTCCATTTAAGTTAAACAGGCATGCTTAAAACCAACAAGAAAGACACAAATCTTGAACTTACAAAGTTCACTTTTGGTAGAACTTGAAGGCAATATCAGACATGAATATTTAGGAACTGTGTTTGATTTGCATTCAGATGGGGTAAGGTCACCCCAGGAAAAGCCAAATTTTGAAGATGCACACAAATTTAACAATGTCAACATGTGCTGCCTGCCATCACGGGGGATCAAGGACCGTGTTTTGGGGGAGCAAGCCCTTCCTCTCAGCTACTTTATTTTTGAGGAAGGGGTTGCACCCCCAAAACGTGTCCATTGATCTCCCGCGATGGCAGATAGCACATGTTGACACACTGTGTGCCTCTTCAAAATTTGGCTTTTCTACAATTTGACAAAAAATGTTAAAATTGTAGCCCACCATAAAAGAAAGGGATTTGGAGGGATTTTAAACTCT
Source organism: Lithobates septentrionalis (assembly GCA_037952835.1). NCBI lineage: Eukaryota > Metazoa > Chordata > Amphibia > Anura > Ranidae > Lithobates > Lithobates septentrionalis. The sequence goes on from JBBDGP010000149.1 coordinate 6,123,350, forward strand.
CCCCAGAACATCAATGATGTTCTTATTTTTTTGAATAACATCATTGATGTTTTTCTTGATGTTTTCCAATAAAACATTACTCCTCAATCAGGATCTGTGTACTTTCCGAGGTGAAATGCCCTGGATCCACAGCATCACGATCACCTAAAAGATAGAAACCAAAAAAAAAACATGTATTATAAATATGCCGGCATCTATCTCTTACCTGAGCCTGTGGTCACAGACACTCACCTGTTGTGGTGACTAGTTCCACCACATCTTCCTCCTCCTGCTCTTCTTGTCTTTGGGGGATTTCCCCTTCTTCCAGAGGTGGGGGGTCTCTGGTCTCCTCGGATGAGGGGTGTCCTCCGAGTCTTTTCTCCCCTATGTTAAAAAAAAATGGTATACTTAGTACACAGATATTTTCTGGGAGAACTATAAATATGAAACATTGCTTGGAAGTAGGGTACAATTGTCTATTTTGGCAGAGTTCCAAGATGTAGAATTTTTAGTGTCCTTTGTCAAACTTCAATACTTTACCTGTTTTGTACAAGCTTCACAGATGGAGAACCCCCTATAGTATACACTGGAGCACCTGTGTGGGCCCCCTAATAAAAAGGGTGTTCTTGTGTCCCACACTAGTGCTCCAGTGTCCAGATGTGTAAACAGCTGCTGAGTGTCCTCTCCTTACACAGAATCTAGTTTGCATTTCATTCTAGTAACAAACCCATCTACACAACCAAATTATTTTCATACAAGTAGGCCCTAAAAAATGTGGTCAAATGCATATGGCCAAAACAATGGTGTTTTATAGGCTGAAAGAAAAATGTTTGATACGAACGTATAATGTGCCCATGAACATGAAAGTTGCCATTTTAAACTGTACAACAGTTAAGAAAAGCACATGGATCAGCACGAACGTAATAAACACAAAAAGAATAGGAACACAGCACAACTACTTACTTTTTTGCAGCACTCTCCGGATCTTTCTGTACTGCTCATGCTTCCTTAATTTGAGGTCCGACCACCGCTTCCTGAGCTGATCTTTCGATCGTCGTACCCCGAAATTCCAGTGCAGACTTTTGACCACTTTCGCCATGATCTTGGCCTTTCGGACATTGGGGTTGGGGTAAGGTCCATACTTTCCATCATAGTCGGCCCTCTTCAGGATGTCGACCAACATCTCCCCAAAGGACATATTTGATGCCTTAAATCTTCTCCTTCTGGATCCAGACGTTTCCGACTCTGGGCTTTCCTCCTCCTCGTTGCTGTAAATAGCACGCACCTGCTGTGTCTCCACCATGTGCTCTTTCCCCACTGCGCCGAACGAAAAGGAGCGGGGAATAGACTAGAAAGAACGTCAGGGGCGGGCGGAGTTACATGCATGCGCAGTGTGTATAAAGCGTAACACACGTGCGTAGTACGTACGATCTGTGAGCAGAGGAAGGAGTATAGGAGGCGCCGATCGTGATAACGAAGGTAAGATCTAAACTTGGGCCTATACTGCTTCTAGATTGAGGCCTAAATTGTAACAAGATTAGGAGAGTTTTGCCTGACATTAGGGTTTATCTTGTGTTGTGTCTTGCAGATAAAATGGATGGCTTCAATGACCACAACTTCCTCCCCCTATTCATAGACAAATACAGGGAGCTGCCCTGTCTGTTGCAGGTCAAACACCCGCATTAAAATAATAGACAAAAGAGGCAGGCAGCGCTGGAGAAACTGCTGTCCTTGGTGAAGCTGGTGGTCCCCACAGCAAGCATCCCCTATTTAAAAACGAAAATTGGTGGCCTGAGGAGCACTTATCTTAGGGAGCACAAGAAGGTCATGGATTCCCAGAGGTCCGGAGCTGCAGCAGATGATGTTTATGTCCCCAGGCTGTGGTACTATGAGAGACTGCAATTTCTGTCAGACCACACTGAAGTCAGGGAATCCCTCTCAACCCTTCCTTCCACTCTTCCTTCCACCCCAGCTGAGGCTTCCGATGTCCAACCTGGGACTTCCAGCCAGGAAGAAGTGGAGGAGCCCAGATGGAGTCAGGTATAGCATTCTTCTACAGATTTCTAGTCAAGAAATAAATGATCTTTACTAGATGTCATTATTGATCACTAATTGCTGATTTAGTAAAGTGTTTTACATATCAATAGACAGTAGTGGGCAAAAATATTTGGGACAAGAATGAAAAATGCTGGGCTCAGAATGATCATCAGTTATATTTCTTAACATTCAATTTGCAACAGTCATGAGGTGACAATTGTGTGTGATTGATGAATAAAAAACTAAAACTATGTCCCTTTTTCATACACAGGAAGACCTCAGCCAGGAGGAGGCTCTGGAATGTGGCACACAGGAGGAGGCTGTGGAATGTGGCAGCCAGGAGGAGGTGGGGTAAGTGGCAGCCAGGAGGAGGCGGGGCTAAGTTGCAGCCAGGAGAAGCCTGGGACCAGTCGCAGCCTGACAGAATCGCAGGTTCCTCCCCTCTGCCTTCCATACAAAAGACCGAGGAAGGCGACTCACATGCAGGATTCAGCACTCAGGCTCATTCAGGAGGCTTCTGCGTCCCTCAGAGCCTTACCCACTCCTGCAGAGGACTTTGCCTGCATGGCTGCCACCAAACTGAAGTGCATGCAGGAGGGTCAACGCCTCATGTGTGAGAAACTTATTTATAAAGTCCTAACTAAGGGGGTGAGTGGCGAAATCACACCCTAGACCGACGTGATTGAGTTGGACCATCCTCCTCCTCCTCCTGCTGCCACAACTCCACCACCAGAGCCACAGCGTGGAAGGAAGCGTGGAAGGAAGACCAGAGAGTGATGGCCCTGGGTTCAGTCTGGTCTGGCCAAAGATGCAGGCTCTGACCATAACCTGGGGACCCAGATGTCATCTGCTGCTTTTATGATCTCTGGGACTTCTGGACCAGACTGCACTACCTTAGATATGGACTCCTCAGGCCACCAATTTTGCAGTAAAATACTTGATGTGTGCCCTGGGGGCCAAAGGCTTCACCAATTTCAGCTGTTTCTCCAGTGTTGCCTCCCTCTTTGTTTGGTTGTGAGCCCTTATCAAAGGCATTTTTGGTTCAGTTATACTCGCCTATGTGTGTTTTCCTTCAAAAAGGACAGTTTGTTTGTGAGGAGGCAGGTACATTTCAAAAATACGGTTTCTCACTAGCCATTATCACTGGCTGTTTTTTATTACTGTAGGTCAATTTCTCAGTTTTATACTTCATATATAATTTATAACATATTTAATCACATATTTATTAATTTCACATATTTAATCACATATTTATTCATTTTGCAATTGGTCCAGCGCTGCACTGTCCTTTTAAGTTCTTTTCTATGTGCCCTCGTATTAGGGTTATAGTGCCTAGCTGCAGAACCTCCTTCACGTTTTTTTCTTATCACTATTTGCCTTTTCATCTAGCACCTAGCGCAATTCTCTTTTTTTCTTTTTTTCTTTAGCGGGGAGCATTAGCTATTGTCAGTGGGAGGAATAGTGCCCCATTGTTGGTTTCAGTGGGAGGAACAGTGCCCCATAATTGGTATCAGTGGAAGGAATAGTGCTCCATTGTTGGGGTTAGTGGCAGGAATAATGCCAGGGCCAGATGAAGGCAAGCAAAGAGCTGTATCCAGTCCCCAGGCCGCAGTTTGGAGACCACCATTTTAAGACATAAATCCACATATGGAATTGCTATTTAACATATATCAGACCCTTAGTGTAGTGTTGCATTTTAGCAGTTCAGACGTGTTCCCGCATTTTTTCTGGTGCACTTCCTAGCACATTGGCATCACTTCCGGCAATGTCATTGGATTGTGTGCGTGGTGGCGTCATGTGGGACGCTCATTTATAAGGAGATATAAGGAGGTGGGCTCTCCTCTTTTTCCTCTTCTTTGCCCCTTCGTACATGCTGAATGGAGAATCTGCTCCCCAGCATGGGTTGAATGTGGAATTACCCCACCACCTGTAAGTGCAATGTATCCTTGGGAGGATTATGTGGTTTGGTCTCTCTTTTGGGAGACGGTAAGGGGCCCCATTTTCCCCAGGTGGTCTTGCTTGTCTGATGGCTTTTTTCATCTATTTTATTCAGATCACCTGCAGACCTCTAGCCTTTCTTTTCACACCTGGATATAGGTGTAGCACCCTGGAGTTTAGTCAGGTTAGAGGTCCATTGATTTCTCCCTAAGTTTTACCTTGTTGTAATTTTCTCTTCTACCACTAGGTGGCCAGGCACTTGGTGGTACTAGATACGAGAAGGACAATCCAAGGTCAGGTTATGGGTATATGGGGTATTTCAGCCAATGGGCAGGGGTTTTCTTGAATCCCTTGGCCTGCTGGGAGAGCCTATATATTCGGGTGGAATCAGGTGATATCTTTTCTGTGCCACCTGGACGGCGGTCTGGGTGGACGTGTGTCGTATGCCCCGGGCTGCTAGGTCAGAGATTGGACCTATCCAAGGGGCGTCTGGCTGCCAGGCTGTGTGAGGGCCTATCCAGAAGAAAGAGGGCAGCGCAGGGTTGGGATTGTGGCTTGCAGTCCAACCAGAAGTGACAGTTCTGTCCGGAGAACCTGTCAGTGGTCAGAAGTAGAAGGGAAGCTGTCGCCACTAAGGGACCAAACACCTTATTACCAGGGACCACAGTGAGTAACTGAAGCAAGTACAGAAGCAGCATTCTCACCAACGGGCACAATAGAGAATCTTCAGGCGGTGATCAAGTCAGGGACCCAACCAGAGGAGGTGACGCTTGCAGAGCAGCCTTGTGTGTCAAGCCAGGGACTGAGCCGGTCAGCAGGGGTGAAGCTTGAGAAGTAGTACCTGGAATGCCAAGCTAGGGACCCAGCAGGGAAGCTTGGGTGATGCTTGAGGGAGATACCACTGCAAAGATTGGAGGAGCTCAAGGGATTCAGTCGGTGAATCAGAGGGTCTAGTGAGAGACCCGGAGCACAGCACTGAAGAACTACAAGAGGGAGTTGTAGTAAAGCTGAAGGAACTGTTACTTTTGCGTTAGGAACTGTTAAAGACTGTTACCATAGGAGACAGCATTCTCAGATGTGCAGCACGTGCAGATGTGGTGCCTTGCTGGGGTCTTTCTCTGCACGGCTGCCCTCCTATTGAAGTCTTGGAGTCTGCCAATTGAATCTGCAACTACTTAAGGGTGTCCTGGCCCTAACCCTCTTCCCCTCAAAATATAAAAGAGGACTCTTTAGAGAAATAAAACCTCTTTTACATCCAAGAATTGTCTGGTGCCCAATAACTTTATCCACCTTACACCCACTATGCCTCACAACCCACCACATACAGAAGGATGTCAGCTATCTTTGGCCTGGAAAATTCTCATTAGACTGGATGAGACCAAAGACCTTGCTGCATAGGGAATCATGACTTATCTATGTATATGGTTTTAATTTACACTAAGGGTCTGATATATGCAGTGGTGGCTGGTGCTCATTTTTTTTCGTGGGGGGGGCGGTGTTAAACAAACCCCCCATTGCCCCCACCACCTGCCCGCTCACTTGCTTGCCTGCCCACCAGCCAGCCCCACACTTACGCTATCCAGGTCAGGGGCAGCTTCCCCGGATTCGCCTCAAGGCCAATCCGGTTGTGTCTCCTCCCGGCTAATCTGGCCTTAGCACCTGCTTCCTCTCCTGATTGGCCAGGAGGAGAAGCAGGAAGACAATAGCGAATGTTGGTTTGCTAATGTCACAAGTGGGTAGGCTCTGCGCCCCCAAGCCCAACCTTTTTGAAGCCAATTAGAGCCTCTGGCTCTAATCATGTGCTTCAGAAAAAAAAAATCTATGGAGATTAGGGGAGTGGTGCCCCTTATGGACCAGCCGCTGCTGGATATATGTTAAATGACAATTCCATATGAGGTATGGTGATGAACGTCTTAAAGGATTAGACAACTGCTCTAGCTTACTTAAATGGAACTTCACTCTTCCATTCAACATTGACTATTTTTAATCCTTATGCTGCTAGCATTAGTACATAGATAGAAAAGTATATCATATTTACTTGTGTTAAACTTTTTTTTTTACATTTCTTCAGCTACTTTCTGGTTTCTTGACTAGACTAGACCCGCCGGGGATGCCCACTAGAGCCCACCAGGGATGCCTGCTAGAACTCACCAGAGATGCCCACTAGAGCCCACCATGGATGCCAATCAGTGCCAATTAGTGGCCATTAGGGATGCAATCTATGCCCATCAGTAATGCCTGTCAGTGCCTTCTCACTAGGGCTGCCTATCAGTGCCATCTATCAGTGCCACCCATCACTTTCACCTATGAGTGCCCATCAGTGCCGCCTATGAGTGCCCATCAGTGCCGCCTATGAGTGCCCACCAGTGCCGCCTATCAGTGCCCATCAGTGCCGCCTATCAGTGCCACCTATCAGTGCTGCTTATTAGTGCCCATCAGTGCTGCATATACAGTATCTCACATAAGTGAGTACACCCCTCACATTTTTGGAAATATTTTATTCTATCTTTTCATGTGACAACACTGAAGAAATGACACTTTGCTACAATGTAAACTAGTGAGTGTACAGCTTGTATAACAGTGTAAATTTGTTGTTCCCTCAAAATAACTCAACACACAGCCATTAATGTCTAAATCGCTGGCAACAAAAGTGAGTACACCCCTAAGTGAAAATGTCCACATTGGGCCCAAAGTGTTAATAATTTGTGTGGCCACCATTATTTTCCAGCACTGCCTTAACCCTCTTGGGCATGGAGTTCACCAGAGTTTCACAGGTTGCCACTGGAGTCCTCTTCCACTCCTCCATGACGACATCACGGAGCTGGTGGATGTTAGAGACCTTGCGCTCCTCCACCTTCCGTTTGAGGATGCCCCACAGATGCTCAATAGGGTTTAGGTCTGGAGACATGCTTGGCCAATCCATCAGCTTTACCCTCAACTTCTTTAGCAAGGCAGTGGTCATCTTGAAGGTGTGTTTGGGGTCATGTTGGACTACTGCCCTGCAGCCCAGTCTCCAAAGGGAGGGGATCATGCTCTGCTGCAGTATGTCACAGTACATGTTGGCATTCATGGTTCCCTCAATGAACTGTAGCTCCCCAGTGAACACCCATGCGATCCGATTCTGGTCCGAACAAAAAAAAGGGTCCTGTGCGAGTTTGGACCGAATGCGGTGCGATATCAGCCATACTATCTGTATGGCTGATATCGCACAGCACAGACATCGCATGTGATGTGAACAGCAGTGCACTGCGAATCACATACAATGTCTGCCACCGCAGCAGTGTGAACCCAGCCTAAATCGGACCTGAAACGGTAATTGGGGATGCACAGGACCCCTGCCGAGGGCCGCATCGGCATCTAGTGTGAACCCAGCCTAAATTAGATATGCACAGTCTTCATGTGTGATTATTATATTTTGGACATCAATTTTTTGGTATAATGTTGATATTTTGAAATTTGAAATTTGAATGACACACATACCAATAGTCCTCACATTGGTAGGGTTTTATTTACATACTCAAGGGTCCGTTTTCCTGCCTGAATTTAGCGTTTATGTATAATTAAAAAATTTGATTTTTTTTTTTTAAGCATGGTTTATCTGACCCTACTTTCACCCAAATATCCCTTTCTTCCTCTTTATGAATTATATGACCAGTGTGGTTGTAAACCCTCACATAGACCAAGTGAAGTGACTGGCCTCAGGTGATACACAGAGATAAAACAAATCGTCCTACATAAGTTCTACCTGTTTATCTGCAGTCTTCTCTATACCCATTCAAAGTCAAGATATTACTCTCATTCAGCCCTGGTTCACACTGACAGTGGGTATTAAATTCAGCTGAACTCGCACAAATTCATTCCCGCAAGTCAGTCCCAACTTCGGGGGGGGGGGGGGGGCGATTTCAGAGACATCTGTGCTGGTTGTTGCATAGATGTCAATGGAAATTGCACCCTGAAATCACCAAAAGTAGTACAGACACTACTTTTGGGAATCGGTGCAGTGTTGCACCGATTCGGACGGTGCCATTGCTGGCACTTGCCGCCAATTTGGCATGCGATTTGGCATGTCAAATCGCATGCCAAATCGCTCCAATGTGAACCAGGGATCACTGTCATTTGTCGGAGAACTCAGAAAAAAGGGGGCAGAGAGCTGAAGTTACACACTGGAGAGCTCGGTGAGGAGAGCTCTGAGATCTGATTGGAGGGAAGGGACACACCCCCCTCCACACAGCACACAGGAACAGAGCTGAGGCTATCAATCTGCTGGAGCTCTCTACCCTGTCACCATTTTTCTCTTGGTGTCAGAAAAACTTGGCAGAAGTGACTCATGCTGATAACAGAGGAAGAGGAAGGAAGCAGCAGACAGAAAGGACACTTAGTGCTCTGGATTCAGACAAGTACACAATATAGAGGGATATGCTTTTTTCATATTTCATGTCTTTATTTTGCTACCACTTTAACATGGGATTTGGTGAACACATTTTTGACATATTTTGTTTAAATGTTACTTTCCTCTGATATACTTCCCCCACCTGTTTAACTCACATAATATTGAAGCAGTGCCGCCTCCCGAACAATAAAGCCTACTCAAAGAGCCGCAGGGAGGCAGCATTAAGGGGTTAAAGAGGAGTTTGAATAAGCCCATGAAAAATGTGAAAAAAACATTTCAAATTGGAGTTCACACTGGTATATTATCTCAGACTGATGATAATTTTATTAAAAGAGCTCAATGTGTGTATGGTACTGTAGCGGGCACCTACTTTTAGGTAGGCGACCTTTCTTGTTAGCTTTCTATGCCAGGTAAATTTAGATAGGCTGATGCTATTACAGCAGGCCTGTTTTGTTGATTTCCATATTTGAGTGACAGGTAGTTTATGTGTTGGTCTCGGCCAATCATTAATTTGCTTGGTAATCCCGGGACTCTCATATAAAAGCGGGGTCACATGGTGTAAGGGGGGTTCGAGTCCAGTCTTGCTCTGAGGAGCAAGAGAGCAAGCCTGGTTCCCAGAGGGGAAGTTGGAGGTTTTCCCCTCCGGGGAGCCAACGGAGCTCCACCTTAGCAAGAAGGGTGGAGATCCGATCCTCATGGAGGAACAGACGACATCTTACAGCGTGTGGTCGTGGATGTCGTAGGCCGCCCCTGCGGGGAGGAAAGCGGGCCACAAAGAGGTAGAGAACCTGATAATCTTTGCGGATGAAGAAGCAACAAAACGGAAGGAAACTGGGCAATCGATCGTTTATGGGTGGCACATGGACTGTTGATCACGTGAGTGAAAGCCCAAGGGAAGGGTACTACCAGAGACTGAGGGCTGTTGGTGCATAAGTCAGTGAGATGGGCAGTAATGGCCTACAACTTTGAGTTCAGCATTGCCCCGGGATTCCAATCAGTCAAGCGGGAGGAGTTATTCAGAGTGGCTCTCCTTTAGCTTAATTTGGAAGTACCATGTTGGTGGGAAGTAGTGGTAAAGGGGTAGTGGTGAAGCTGCAAGCACACATATAGAGATATGGATTGTTTCTTTTAAAGTTATCCAGATAAAGAAGTTATTCAGAGCGACTCTTTATCAACTCATTCTCTATCAAATCTACTTCCATCGTCCCTGATTAAAGAGATCGTTTAAAATGATTTCCTGACTACCCGCAATTGTTCATAGTTTTTTCCTGTAAGAATCATTGAAAGATGACAATTTAACAAAAGAGCATCTCAAAGGAAGTACTTCTCCCATCCCAGTTTATGTTGATGAATAAAGCATTAAGAAAAAGCATTAAGGAATGTGACTTTTAAATCTATGGGCTGCGAGGGTTGAGTAGTAAACGTGCATTACGGGTATAGCAAATTTTCAGCCGCTCCTTCGGGGTTAAGCGCTACATGTGGGGGCATCATCCGGGATATCTGTTTTACGTTTGCCACTAACCATCTCCAATAGCAACGAAAACCTGCATTTCAGTGATTCTTGCCAAGATAGCCTGCAGTATAACAGTAACTGCCGCCAGGGGTCGCTGGGGAGGACTTTGAAAATATACAGTTACAGTTCCTCGCGCGCTGAACCAACAAGTGGGGGATGAAGCCACGCCCCAGAGGAAAAAGTTTTAGTGTTCAGCATGCCACGCGCCAGAGCAAGATGGCGGAAGGTGTTGAGGACACGCTTGCCATGCAGCGGCTATCTGATGTGCAGGACCGGGTTCTGGTTGACACCGGTGTTCGGTTGGAGCTAACCGGAGGACTGGTGTTGGGAGTGATTGACGGAGTAGAGAAACTCTGTATGCTATGTCCTAGATGTCGGAGGCCTACAGTTGGAGTCACCGCCTGGGCTCAGTGCGGACATTGCGGTATCCAGTTAACAAGATTGGGACCCGTCCAACAGGAGGTCAAATATTATTTTGTTAAAGAAAAATGGGACTTTGTCTGCCGCAGGAATGGGTGATTCGGAAGGCCGGAGAGGGTCGTGTATCACCTACAGCAGCAGTAGAGGAGCTCCCGTCTGATTCGGCTGAATCAGAGCCACCAGGAGATCAGGTAGGATCTACTGAGAAAACCTGTGACTTGGATGGGGATTTGGGGACTGTTGAAGTTGTTGCCCAGTTTTCGGAGGGAACCCCTGAGGAGCCAGTTAGCAGTGAGCCCTTTGATTTGCCTGTCCGGAAGGAGCCTAAATTACAGGAGGGGATCCCTCGGGTGAGCCGGACAGGGTACGCGAAGATCGGGTTGTAGATTGGGGATCACCACATATCTTGCAGAAATACGGATCGATGAGCGATTTATTTGAGTGGTCATCCCCTGAAGAGTTTGATTCAAGTGAGGAGGAATGTTTTATTGAAAGTTCAACTTCAGTGGAGGCTTCCACAGGAGTGTCCGGTTCAGTTAAAGTTTCAGCACCTCCATTTATTGTGACAAACATCATCGTTCCTAGCAGGCCAGCTACGTTTCAGAAATGGGTCAGTAGAGCTACTGACGAGTGTGGTTTGCCTGACCCGAGATATTATTTGTGAACTGGATTGTATTCACAGGTGTATGTCTTCTACCCAGATTGACTGCAGGATGGCAGATGGGTTAGGGTGGGTTTTTTCCCACTTAAACTGTTAAGCAGGAGACTCACATTCATGGTGCCTAACAAGGACAAAGTTAAGGACACTAGGGTGTGCTGTCTCTGCTTAAATCCCTTTGTAGCACAAGTACTTCTTTAAGGAATCTTGTTTAAGAGCCAAACAGAAAGTTTATTTTTTTTTGCCAACGGGCAGACGGATTTACTTGCCGAGCATGTCTATTGCGATGCGCTTTGCAGGAGTACTGCTGGACTTCTTTTGAGGGAGCGACTATCCCAATGGGAACATACATGCGATAAAGAAATGTGTATTTGTTCAATTACCCGGTAGAGGATTATAACCCCCTCTGCATGGTAATGTTTGTGTAGTAGTTAGAATTATTGTGTGTTTTCCTTTTAGGTATATTGGAGATGTGACGGCTGTCCATTCTACAGAAGAAGGCCTGTGGCAATCAGAGTATTCCTCCCACGGGAGCAGTGCTTTGGTTCCGCTTGTATTGAATGTTAAATTTAGGGATCTACAGTCAGGCCATGTAAATACTGTTGTGCTGATATTGTATACAGTGACAGGTGATGTTAACCCTGTTTAACGTTTATTTCCCTTTTCCCCATTCCCATTGATGTAATGAGATGCTCTTTCTTTCTTAAAAGTTTAAGGAGTTACTCTGAAATGTATTCCCCACAACGGGGGACAGTTGTGATTCAAGTGGGGGGTGTATGTAGCAGGCACCTACTTTTAGGTAGGTGACCTTTCTTGTTAGCTTTCTATGACAGGTAAATTTAGACAGGCTAATGCTATTACAGCAGGCCTGTTTTGTTGATTTCCATATTTGAGTGACATGTAGTTTATGTGTTGGTCTCGGACAATCATTAATTTGCTTGGTAATCCTGGGACTCTCATATAAAAGTGGGGTCACATGGTGTAAGGGGGGTTCGAGTCCAGTCCTGCTCTGAGGAGCGAGAGAGCCAGCCTGGTTCCCAGAGGGGAAGTTGGAGGTTTTCCCCTCCGGGGAGCCAACGGAGCTCCACCTTAGCGAGAAGGGTGGAGATCCGATCCTCATGGAGGAACAGACGACATCTTACAGCGTGTGGTCGTGGATGTCGTAGGCCGCCCCTGCGGGGAGGGAAGCGGGCCACAAAGAGGTAGAGAACCTGATAATCTTTGCGGATGAAGTAGCAACAAAACGGAAGGAAACTGGGCGATCGATTGTTTATGGGTGGCACATGGACTGTTGATCACGTGAGTGAAAGCCCAAGGGAAGGGTACTACCAGAGACTGAGGGCTGTTGGTGCATAAGTCAGTGAGATGGGTAGTAATGGCCTATGACTTTGAGTTCAGCATTGCCCCGGGATTCCAATCAGTCAGGCGTGAGGAGTTATTCAGAGTGGCTCTCCTTTAGCTTAATTTGAAAGTAGCATGTCGGTGGGAAGTAGTGGTAAAGAGGTAGCGGTGAAGCTGCAAGCACACATATTGAGATATGGATCGTTCCTTTTAAAGTTATCCAGATAAAGAAGTTATTCAGAGTGACTCTTTATCAACTCATTCTCTATCAAATCTACTTCCATCGTCCCTGATTGAAGTGATCGTTTAAAATGATTTCCTGACTACCCGCAATTGTTCATAGTTTTTTCCTGTAAGAATCATTGAAAGATGACAATGTAACAAAAGAGCATCTCAAAGGAAGTCCTTCTCCCATCCCAGTTTATGTCGATGAATAAAGCATTAAGAAAATAGGATTTTTAAATACAGCTTACCTGTAAAATCCTTTTCTTGAGAGTACATCACGGGACACAGAATATTCATTACATAGTGGGTTAGATAGGCACCATCGGTGATTGGACACTGGTTAACCCCAATTAAGGAGAATTCCTCCCCTAAATAACCCCTCCCGTACGGGGAGGACCTCAGTAGCAATGCAATAGGTAACCACGTAAAACCCATAGAAGGGCGGGAGCTCTGTGTCCCGTGATGTACTCTCAAGAAAAGGATTTTACAGGTAAGCTGTATTTAAAAGTCCTATTTTCTTGCTCATACATCACGGGACACAGAGTATTCATTACATAGTGGGATGTCCCAAAGCAATGCTCATTTGAGGGGAGGGAGACACAGATCAGAAAATATAGACCGTAAACGGACCAGAGGAACTAAACTGCAGCCTGCAGTACACTGCGCCCGAAGGCGGTATCCTCTTGCCCTCTTACATCCACCTGATAAAATCTGGTAAATGTATGGACTGAAGACCAAGTCGCAGCCTTACAGATCTGAGCCATGGAGGCCTGGTGATGCACTGCCCAAGAAGCACTAACAGCCCTAGTTGAGTGCGCTTTCACATAAAAAGGAGGAGTCTTCCTCTTTATATCATAAACCTGAAAAATAACCTGTCTAATCCATCTAGAAAGACTGGATTTTGACGCTGCTTGGCCTTTCTTATGGCCATCTGGCAGAATAAACCAACAATCAGTTTTCTGTATCTGAGCGGTTGCCTGCAGATAGACGCTGACTGCTCTAACCACATCAAGAGTGTGCAAAGATTCTTCCTCCGCGGACTGCGGATCTGGAAAAAAGGATGGTAGGGTTACATCTTGATTCAAATGGAATCCTGAAACCACCTTAGGTAAGAAGGAACGATTAGGACGCATAACAATCCTGTCCTTGTGAATAATTAAATATGGCTCTTTACAAGAAAAAGCTTCCAATTCTGATACTTTCCTAGCAGAGGATATGGCTATCAAGAAGATAAATTTTTTAGTCAAAAGCGATAAAGGAGCCAGGTGTAGTGGCTCAAAGGGTTGTCCCTGTAAAGCCGACAACACCAAATTCAAATCCCATGGGCATACTGGAGGTTTGACTGGCGGATTCAACCGCATTGCCCCCTGAATAAAGGCCCGGACAAGGGAATGTGAACCAATTGGCTTCTGAAAAAATACAGACAAAGCCGAAATTTGGACTTTGATAGTGCTCAAAGCCAATCTCAATTCTAGGCCTGACTGAAGAAAGGTCAAGATTCTGCTAATCATATACCTTCTAGGATGCCATCCCCTGGGTTCACACCAGGAAACATATGTCTTCCAGATTTTGTAGTAAATAAGCCTGGAGGTCGGCTTTCTGGCATTGACCAGAGTGGAAAGGACTGACTCTGAGAGCCCACGGTCTTTTAAAATGTGGGTTTCAGCAGCCAAGCCGTCAAATTTAGACTTTGTAAAGCAGGGTGGCAAATCAGACCCTGTGTTAGCAGATCTGGCCGGAATGGGAGGACCCAAGGCCTGCCCACTGCCATCTTTACGATCTCTGCATACCAAGGTTGTCTGGGCCAAGCCGGGGTTACTAAAAGGACCGACTTTTCTTCCCTTTTGACCCTTCCCAGGAACCGCGGAAGAAGTGGGTTCAGAGGGAAGGCATACATTAGATTGTACTGATCCCATGGGATTGTCAGAGCATCTGACCCCTGAGCAAGTACATCCCTTGTTCTGGACACAAATTTGTCCAGCTTCCTGTTGAATCTGGACGTGAATAGATGCACATCTGGTGTTCCACACCTTTGACATATGGTTTGGAATATGTCGGGGTGTAGGGACCATTCTCCTGGGCATAATTGCCGGCGGCTTAAGAAATCCGCTTGCCAATTTTCCACTCCTGGGATGAATACCGCAGACAGGCAAGGAACATGGCTTTCTGCCCATGCAAGAATGCGATTCACCTCCCTTTGGGCATCCAGACTTCTGGTGCCTCCTTGGTGATTGATGTAAGCCACAGCCGTGGCATTGTCGGATTGTATCCGAATAGGATGACCCTGTAGCCTGTAAAGACCAGTCCATGAGGGCCAAATAAATTGCCCGAATTTCTAGAATATTGATGGGCAAGCATTTTTCGGTTGCAGACCATCTTCCCTGCGTGCATGTTTCTTCCAGAACTGCTCCCCAGACTGTCAGACTGGCATCTGTGGTTAGGATCTTCCATTGTAGTGGAAGAAAGGCTTTGCCTTTCAAAAGATTTTTGGTTCGTAACCACCAATTCAGGCTTTTGCGTATCCTTGGGGATAGGCACATCGGAAGATCCAAGGCATGAGTCTTTTTGTTCCAAGCTGCGAGAATGCTTCACTGCAGGGGCCTTTAGTGAAACTGGGCAAATGGAACAGCCTCCAAAGTGGCAACCATCTTCCCTAACAGTCTCATACATAGTCGAATGGATGGACTGTTTTTGCTTAATACTAAGTGGACTAGAGCTCTTACGGCCTTGACCTTTGGCTCTGGTAGAAACACCCTGCCTTGAGCGGTGTCTATGATCATGCCTAGATACTCCAACCTTGTTGAAGGTTGCAAAGAAAACTTTTCTAGGTTGATTATCCAGCCTAGTCTTTTCAAATTTCTTACTGTCTTGAAGACAGCGCGGTTCAGATGTGCCACCGATTGCTCTATGAGTAGCAAATCGTCTAGATAAGCTACCACAGTTATGCCCTGAGCTCTTAGATTTGCTAAGAGAGGGTCTAGAATTTTTGTAAAAATTCGAGGAGCTGTAGCGAGACCGAAAGGAAGGGCCACAAACTGGAAATGGCGCTGGTCTACCGCGAACCTTAGATATCTTTAGTGAGCAGGAAAAATCAGCACATGAAGATATGCATCCTTGATATCTATTGATGCCATAAATTCTCCCCCCTGCAGGGTGGAGACCACTGAACAAATTGACTGCATTCGTAAGGATTGAATGTGTAGAAACTGATTCAGATCCTTTAGATCTAGGATGGAGAGATGGTGAAGAGATTCGAGTAGAACCCTGAACCCTGATCTTTTGGGTTCATTTCTACTATCACTCCCTGGGATAGTAAGCGATCTAAGGCCAGTAGTAGCGGTTCTCACTTTACTGGATCTTTGGGAACTCTTGACCTTAGGAAACGAGCTGGTGGAAGCTCTAGGAACTCTATTTTGTAACCTAAAGATACTAAAGAGACCACCCACTTGTCTTGAACCTCTTCCCGCCAGGCTCCTGAAAACTGTAGGAGCCTTCCCCCCACTAGGCCGAGTGGGGGCGCCCCTTCACAGGGATGTTTTGGGGCTCTGCTTGGCAGGCTTTCGTCCCAAAGCCTTTTTCTGCCCTTGGGTGTGACCCTGGGCCTTTCCTGTGAAAGTACATTGGGAAGTCCGTCGCCACTGCTTAGAGCCTAATGTTCGAGGGGAAGGGGAAAGAGACCATTTGAATGGTGGACGTTCACTCCTCTTAACTGGTAGGAGTGAAGATTTACCACCTGTAATTTTTTGGATAAAATTATCTAGGTCATCTAGGTTGGACTACAGCGCCAGCCATGGAGAAGGAGGATTTAATAAAGTTTCCAGCTTTTTATCAGTTGGATCTTTAAACACCTGAGCATTGTCAGGTTTTTGTTCACACAAGAGACAGCCGCATCCACGGATGGGACCTCCCACTTCTTGGTGAAGCTTTCCTCCAGAGGATAAAGCATAGAAAATCTTTTAGGAGGAGTAAACAGTTTATCGGGATGTCCCCAGTCCTCATACAACAATTTATCCATTAAAAGGTGAATTGGAAAGGAAAAGGCAGTCCGTGGGATCCATCTGACCCCCGGGAAGAAACAGAGGATGTAGCGGCCTCAGCAGAGGGCATTTTAAATGTGGAACGCACTAGTTCAGTATAATACTGGACCTGCTTCTTGAGTGCCTGAGAGGAAGAAGCTCTCTCCTCTTCCTCTGAATCCTCAGACTGCTCTTGATCCCTATCTCTGGATAGGGATCTCTCCTCATTGTCAGAAGAACCATCTGAAAGAGAAAGTGCAGCAGAGGGAGGGGATCTACCCCTTTTTCTGCTATCTTTTAAGGAAGCTGAAATAAAATTCATAATTCTTCCCTCAAAACCCTCCAATGTAGCCCTAAGGGAATCCTCTGTGACATACATTGGGGCTGTAACATTAGGAGAGGCTGCAAAACCTGACAGGGGCACTGACTCATCCTGTGAGGCTGGCTCCAGTCTTGCAGGGGGGGGGGGTGGTAATCTGCAGGCATCTTTAGGACTCATAGACACAGGCGGTGACTTTCTTGTGCCTTTGTTACCTCCCCCCGAGACCATCTTACGAGGAGACATAGTCCCAAGCTAAAAAGCAGAGGTACTAGTACATATGCAATCACTGTTGTGCTAAAAGTCTCACAATATACATATATGCTTAATACTGCACAACCCGATGCCGAGTAGGTGTCTTAGGTTAGCCTGGATCCGACCACTTTAGGATGCTCACTGCCCACACTCTGTGTCCATCTGTTTACAGAGCTCTGAACGCTCTGGGCTTTTAAATTAGCCACCTGGAGACTTCACTGAGTGTGTATCTGAAAGGCACGTAAGTTTGCTCCTTACTCCCTCTAGTGGTGGAAATCAGGTAAGACATGCAACTACTCATTGAAAATTCATTTGTAATATAAATATATATATACTTCTCTTACCTGTCCCCGCTGCAGGAACTGCTGAGAACAGACAGTTTCCAGCCTTCACCCATCACGGCGGGTAGTTTTGTGCCAACCTTCAGGGTTTTTTGGGTTCCTACTCAGAGAAACCTCTTACCTGGACCTGAAAAAGACTCTACCAGAAACTTTCGTGCCACTGTTTTAATAGTACACCAAGTCTGGTTTTCTCAGAGCCCAGTCCTCCAAAGAGAGACTTACAGGCAAAACCTTGCTTCTTCGGATGGCGAGGCCCGGGTACCATACCATCTTGGGAGTCAAAATAGCGGCCCGAGATATGGATCCAGTCAGCATAGCCCTTTAAGCCCCCGCAGGGACCAAACTAGAGCTTTCTTCACAGCACATGTTTTACGTAACCAACCACCTTAGACACTGGTGAAAAAACTGAGGTCCTCCCCATATGAGAGGGGTTATATAGGGGAGGAATTCTCCTTAATTGGGGTTAACCAGTGTCCAATCACCGATGGTGCCTATCTAACCCACTATGTAATGAATACTCTGTGTCCCGTGATGTATGATCAAGAAAAAGCATTAAGGACTGTGACTTTTAAATCTATGGGCTGCGAGGGTTGAGTAGTAAACGTGAATTACGGATATAGCAAATTTTCAGCCGCTCCTTCGGGGGTAAGCACTACATTACCTTTTCTACAGGTCCAACAAATGACAACTGCAATTATCCCAATTATAATTATCACCACAACTGCTATGACGATAATAATAATGCCCACATAAGATGACTCTGGAGAAAAAAAAGATAATAATAATTGAATTATTATAATAAATATTAATTAATAACAATAATGATTAATTTAATTAATTCTTTAAGAAGGTAGAGTTTGTTAAAAAAACACATACATGGGGAAAGGGATGAGCTCCGAGTTCGAGTCGAACATCGGCCGTTCGCCAGTTCGCCGAACAGCGAACAATTTGGGGTGTTCGCGGCAAATTTGAAAGCCGTGGAACACCCTTTAAAAGTCTATGGGAGAAATCAAAAGTGCTAATTTTAAAGGCTTATATGCATGGTATTGTCATAAAAAGTGTTTGGGGACCTGGGTCCTGTCCCAGGGGACATGGATCAATACAAAAAAAAGTTTTAAAACGGCTGTTTTTTCGGGAGCAGTGATTTTAATAATGCTTAAAGTGAAAAAGTAAAAGTATAATATTCCTTTAAATTTCGTACCTGGGGGTGTCTATAGTATGCCTGTAAAGGGGCGCATGTTTCCGGTGTTTAGAACAGTCTGACAGCAAAATGACATTTCAAAGGAAAAAAAGTCATTTAAAACTACTTGCGGCTATTAATGAATTGCTGGTCTGACAATACACATAAAAATTCATTGATAAAAACGACATGGGAATTCCCCACAGGGGAACCCCGAACCAAATTTTTTTAAAAAATGATGTGGGGGTCCCCCTAAATTCCATACCAGGCCCTTCAGGTCTGGTATGGATATTAAGGGGAACCCTGGACAAATGTTTTTTTTTTAAATGGCATGGGGTCCCCCTCAAAATCTATACCAGACCCTTATCCGAGCATACAACCTGGCAGGCTGCAGGAAAAGAGGGGGGACGAGAGAGTGCGCCCCCCCTCCTGAACCGTACAGGCCACATGCCCTCAACATTGGGAGGGTGCTTTGGGGTAGCCCCCCAAAGCACCTTGTCCCCATGTTGATGGGGACAAGGGCCTCATCCCCACAACCCTTGCCCGGTGGTTGTGGGGGTCTGCGGGCGGGGAGCTTATCGGAATCTGGAAGCCCCCTTTAACAAGGGGACCCCCAAATCCCGGCCCTCCCCCCTGTGTGAAATGGTAAGGGGGTACATACCCCTACCATTTCACAAAAAAAGTGTCAAAAATGTTAAAAATGACAAGAGACAGTTT
This sequence comes from Lithobates septentrionalis, assembly GCA_037952835.1. Lineage (NCBI taxonomy): Eukaryota > Metazoa > Chordata > Amphibia > Anura > Ranidae > Lithobates > Lithobates septentrionalis. Next base: position 6,142,679 of record JBBDGP010000149.1, read on the forward strand.
TTGACAATTCCTTTATTTAAATGCTTCTTCTTTCTTCTATCCTCCTTCCTTCGGTTTCTTCCTCCATCTTCTTCTTCTTCTGGTTCTTCTGGTTCTTTCTCCGATGTTCTCGCCCGGCATCTTCCTCCGTGGCGTCTTCTTCCCTTCTTCTTCTCAGGCCACTCTGCATCCACCAAAATGGGAGGCTCCCACTGTGTGATGCTTCTCGTCTTCTGACGGTTCTTAAATAATGGAGTGTGGGGCCACCCGGTGACCAGCCCCCCTCTGAAGTCACAAGGAATGCCACAGGAAAGCCCCCATGCATCAGAGGGGGGCGGGGTCACCGGGTGGCCCCGCCCTCTGTTATTTAAGAACCATCAGAAGACGAGAAGTGTCACACAGCTGGAGCCTCCTATCATGATGGATGCAGAGCGGCCCGAGAAAAAGAAGGGAAGAAGACGCCGCGGAGGAAGATGTCGGAGAAGAAGATGGAGGAAGAAACCAAAGGAAGACAGAAGATAGAAGATAGAAGAAAGAAGACAGAAGAAGCATTTAAATAATGGAATTGTCAAAAACTTTCTCGTGTCCTTTTTAACATTTTTGACACTTTTTTTGTGAAATGGTAGGGGTAAGTAGCCCCTTACCATTTCACACAAGGGGGAGGGCCGGGATCTGGGGGTCCCCTTGTTAAAGGGGGCTTCCAGATTCTGATAAGCCCCCCAACCACAGACCCCCACAACCACCGGGCAAGGGTTGTGGGGATGAGGTCCTTGTCCCCATCAACATGGGGACAAGGTGCTTTGGGGGGCTACCCCAAAGCACTTTCCCAATGTTGAGGGCATGTGTCCTGGTACGGTTCAGGAGGGGGGGCGCTCTCTCGTCCCCCCCTTTTCCTGCGGCCTGCCAGGTTGCGTGCTCGGATAAGGGTCAGGTATGGATTTTTGAGGGGACCCCACACAATTTTTTTTTTAATTTTGGTGCAGGGTTCCCCTTAAAATCCATACCAGACCTGAAGGGTCTGGTATAGATTTTGAGGGGGACTCCACGCCATTTTTTTAAAAATATTGGCCGGGGTTCCCCTTAATATCTATACCAGACCTGAAGGGCCTGGTATGGAATTTAGGAGGATCCCCCCCGCCATTTTTTTTCGGTTCAGGGTTCCCCTGTGGGGAATTCCCATGCCGTTTTTATCAATGAACTTATGTGTATTGTCGGACTGGCAATACATTATAGTCGCGAGTAGGGATGAGCCGAACACCCCCCTGTTCGGTTTGCACCAGAATATGCGAACAGGAAAAAAGTTTGTTCGAACACGCGAACACCGTTAAAGTCTATGGGACACGAACATGAATAATCAAAAGTGCTAATTTTAAAGGTTTATATGCAAGTTATTGTCATAAAAAGTATTTGGGGACCTGAGTCCTGCCCCAGGGGACATGGATCAATGCAAAAAAAAGTTTTAAAAACGGCCGTTTTTTCAGGAGCAGTGATTTTAATAATGCTTAAAGTCAAACAATAAAAGTGTAATATCCCTTTAAATTTCGTAGCTGGGGGGTGTCTATAGTATGCCTGTAAAGGGGCGCATGTTTCCCGTGTTTAGAACAGTCTGACAGCAAAATGACATTTGGAAGGAAAAAACCCATTTAAAACTACCCGCGGCTATTGCATTGCCGACAATACACATAGAAGTTCATTGATAAAAACGGCATGGGAATTCCCCACAGGGCAACCCCGAACCAAAATTTTTAAAAAAACTGACGTGGGAGTCCCCCCTAAATTCCATACAAGGCCCTTCATGTCTGGTATGGATATTAAGGGGAACCCCGGCCAAAATTAAAAAAAAAAATGACGTGGGGTTCCCCCTAAATTCCATACCAGTCCCTTCAGGTCTGGTATGGATTTTAAGGGGAACCCCGCGCCAAAAAAAACAAAAACGGCGTGGGGTCCCCCCAAAAATCCATACCAGACCCTTATCCGAGCACGCAACCTGGCAGGCCGCAGGAAAAGAGGGGGGGACGAGAGTGCGGCCCCCCACTCCTGAACCGTACCAGGCCACATGCCCTCAACATTGGGAGGGTGCTTTGGGGTAGCCCCCCAAAACACCTTGTCCCCATGTTGATGAGGACAAGGGCCTCATCCCCACAACCCTGGCCGGTGGTTGTGGGGGTCTGCGGGCGGGGGGCTTATCGGAATCTGGAAGCCCCCTTTAACAAGGGGACCCCCAGATCCCGGCCCCCCCTGTGTGAAATGGTAAGGGGGTACTTACCCCTACCATTTCACTAAAAAACTGTGAAAAATGTTAAAAATTACAAGAGACAGTTTTTGACAATTCCTTTATTTAAATGCTTCTTCTTTCTTCTATCTTGCTTCATCTTCTGGTTCTTCCTCCGGCGTTCTCATCCAGCATCTCCTCCGCGGCGTCTTCTATCTTCTTCTCCTCGGGCCGCTCCGCACCCATGGCATGGGGGGAGGCTCCCGCTCTTCTCTTCATCTTCTTCTCTTCTTCCTTCTTCTCTTCTTCTCTTCTTCTCTTCTTCATTTTCTTCTCCGGGCCGCTCCACACCCATGCTGGCATGGAGAGAGGCTCCTGCTGTGTGACGGCGTCTCTTCGTCAGACGGTTCTTAATTAACGTGGGGCGGGGCCACCCGGTGACCCCGCCCCCCTCTGACGCACGGTGACTTGACGGGACTTCCCTGTGACGTCACAGGGAATGCCACAGGGAAGTCCTGTCATGTCCTGTGCATCAGAGGGGGCGGGGTCACCAGGTGGCCCTGCCCCCGTTATTTAAGAACCGTCAGACGAGGAGACGCCGTCACACAGCGGGAGCCTCCCTCCATGCCAGCATGGGTGCAGAGCGGCCCGGAGAAGAAAATGAAGAAGAGAGGAAGGAAGAAGAGAAGAAGATGAAGAGAAGAGCGGGAGCCTCCCCCCATGCCATGGGTGCGGAGTGGCCCGAGGAGAAGAAGATAGAAGACGCCGCGGAGGAGATGCTGGACGAGAACGCCGGAGGAAGAACCAGAAGAACCAGAAGAACCAGAAGATGAAGGAAGATAGAAGAAAGAAGAAGCATTTAAATAAAGGAATTGTCAAAAACTGTCTCTTGTCGTTTTTAACATTTTTGACAGTTTTTTAGTGAAATGGTAGGGGTAAGTACCCCCTTACCATTTCACACAGGGGGGGACCGGGATCTGGGGGTCCCCTTGTTAAAGGGAGCTTCCAGATTCCGATAAGCCCCCCGCCCGCAGACCCCCATAACCACCGGCCAGGGTTGTGGGGATGAGGCCCTTGTCCTCATCAACATGGGGACAAGGTGTTTTGGGGGTCTACCCCAAAGCACCCTCCCAATATTGAGGGCATGTGGCCTGGTACGGTTCAGGAGGGGGGCCGCACTCTCGTCCCCCCCTCTTTTCCTGCGGCCTGCCAGGTTGCGTGCTCGGATAAGGGTCTGGTATGGATTTTTGGGGGGACCCCACGCCGTTTTTTTTTTTTGGCACGGGGTTCCCCTTAAAATCCATACCAGACCTGAAGGGTCTGGTATGGAATTTAGGGGGAACCCCACGTCATTTTTTTAAAAAATTTTGGCTGGGTTTCCCCTTAATATCCATACCAGACCTGAAGGGCCTTGTATGGAATTTAGGGGGGACTCCCACGTCATTTTTTTTAAAAATTTTGGTTCGGGGTTGCCCTGTGGGGAATTCCCATGCCGTTTTTATCAATGAACTTCTATGTGTATTGTCGGCAATGCAATAGCCGCGGGTAGTTTTAAATGGGTTTTTTCCTTCCAAATGTCATTTTGCTGTCAGACTGTTCTAAACACGGGAAACATGCGCCCCTTTACAGGCATACTATAGACACCCCCAGGTACGAAATTTAAAGGAATATTACACTTTTATTGTTTCACGTTAAGCATTATTAAAATCACTGCTCCCGAAAAAACGGCCGTTTTTAAAACTTTTTTTTGCATTGATCCATGTCCCCTGGGGCTGGACCCAGGTCCCCAAACACTTTTTATGACAATAACTTGCATATAAGCCTTTAAAATTAGCACTTTTGATTATTCATGTTCGTGCCCCATAGACTTTAACGATGTTCGCGTGTTTGAACAAATTTTTTGCCTGTTCGCAAGTTCTGGTGTGAACCGAACAGGGGGGTGTTCGGCTTATCCCTAATGGGGGATATTCATTATCACATAAAGAATATCTGATTGGATTTCCTGATTATTCACACCTTGATAGGTGAGCTGGAAGTCCTCCTGTAGAGGTCCTTGTAGGGATACATGTTGGATTCTGCAGGAGAACGTTTTGTTCCGGTCATCATCGCTCGGTGTGATTGTCACAGTGCTGTTCACTTGGTACGTTCCATTGTCATATTGGAGTGGCTTTCCCATTAACTGATTCTTCAGGACTTCTCCATCTTTATACCACGTTACATTGATATCATTAGGGAAGAATCCATTGGCCATACAGGTCAGGTTGTCCTCTCTATTTCTCTGGACACTCTTGCCGAATATAGAGAGTAGAGGTCGGGCTGTAGGGGACATAGGGATGGTTAATGAAGCTGTACATCAGATACATAAGAATGTTTTCATCCCACAACTAGTTAAAAGAAGACATCTGTGAACAATAGGAGTAATAAGGGACATTGAAGGAGAAGCTTGTTTGGTTGTACTTCTCCTGTGGATCACAGAAGTGCAGTTAGTTTTGCACTACTTGTGACCCATTTTCAGCAGACAGCGGGCTGAAGCCTGCTGTCAGCTAATGTCATAGAACCGATCCAGGCTCAGGAAGGATCGTGAACATATGGCCGGGACTTACCCACATGCCTGGGCCGGCAACCGGCTCAGCCTCTCAGCAAGCCGCTGAGAACCTGAGCAGGCCACTCCCACCCCCTCCACAGCTCAAAGCTCCAGTGAGTGTGGAGGGTGGGGGCAGAACAGAGAGTCAGTGACTGACAGTGACCAGCTCTCTGCTCAGTCAGCTGTGAGAACCGAGCGATCGGTAGTGTTTGATTGCTCTGTTCTCAGTGTTAGAGCTAGAGACAGAGGCAGCAGGAATTCCAGGAAGTAAATGCTACATGAATCTGCCCTTATTCAAGATGACCATGGCTACATATGCTAGTTGGGGTGTTTTTCAAAGTGATTTCTCAACAAAATAACGTACAAAAGATTCCAAATTAATTTATCGATACTGTGTTAAAAGACAGTCAATGCATTTCAGGGATCAAAGGAACTCCCCCTTTCTTGGGAGAGTGCGTGTGATCAGCACAGGGCCAATAAGCACTGTTCAGACAGAGGGTCGGAGGTCCTGCATCCTCATAGGACAATCAGAAGAGAATAAAAACTCCTCCTACAAGCTTTGACCAGGAACTGATAGAAGTCACAAGACTGCTATATACTGCTGATGAGAAAAGGTATTTAGCAGTTTATATTTATTAAAATAATTGCATTTCCATGTTCTGTGTACTGGGGGAGACCAGATATAGTGACTGCAGGGTCCTGGGTTTAGTAACACTTTAAGCCTTGTGAAGGAGAAATTCATTTGACCCCCAAAACTCACTGGCTGTCTTTTAACACAATCTCAATAAATTAATTTGGACTCTTAACTTTTAGTCTGGCTCTCCTTCCATGTATGTATGTGTAGTGATATATTATGTATAGTGGGTAGGGATGAGCTTCGTGTTCGAGTCGAACCCATGTTCGACTCGAACATCGGCTGTTCGACCGTCTGTCGAATTGCGAACGTTATGGGCCGTTCGCGCCAAATTCGTGTGGCGCGTCACGGCCCATAATTCACTGCGGCATCGCAGTGCATTGCTGGCTGATGATTGGCCAAGCATGCACTATGACCCGCATGCTTGGCCAATCACAGCGCCGTCAGTAGAGAGAGCTGTAATTGGCCAAAGCCAGGGTGGCTTTGGCCAATTATGGCTCAGGGGATTTAGTACACGCCCCACACTATATAAGGCCGCCTGCACGGCGGCCCTGTGTAGTGTGTTCCGGTGTGCTGATAGAGAGAGAGACAGACAGTGTCATTTGATTTGAGTTAGCTAGATTAGGCTAGATCTGTTCCTGCTATTTACATTTAGTGCAGTGCGTCCTGCTCACAGTGTTCAGCTAGATCCGTTCCTGCTATTTACATTTAGTGCAGTCAGTGCGTCCTGCTCACAGTGTTCAGCTAGATCCGTTCCTGCTATTTACATTTAGTGCAGTACGTCCTGCTCACAGTGTTCAGCTAGATCTGTTCCTGCTATTTACATTTAGTGCAGTGCGTCCTGCTCACAGTGTTCAGCTAGATCTGTTCCTGCTATTTACATTTAGTGCAGTGCGTCCTGCTCACAGTGTTCAGCTAGATCCGTTCCTGCTATTTACATTTAGTGCAGTGCGTCCTGCTCACAGTGTTCAGCTAGATCCGTTCCTGCTATTTACATTTAGTGCAGTCAGTGCGTCCTGCTCACAGTGTTCAGCTAGATCCGTTCCTGCTATTTACATTTAGTGCAGTCAGTGCGTCCTGCTCACAGTGTTCAGCTAGATCCGTTCCTGCTATTTACATTTAGTGCAGTCAGTGCGTCCTGCTCACAGTGTTCAGCTAGATCTGTTCCTGCTATTTACATTTAGTGCAGTCAGTGCGTCCTGCTCACAGTGTTCAGCTAGATCCGTTCCTGCTATTTACATTTAGTGCAGTGCGTCCTGCTCACAGTGTTCAGCTAGATCTGTTCCTGCTATTTACATTTAGTGCAGTGCGTCCTGCTCACAGTGTTCAGCTAGATCTGTTCCTGCTATTTACATTTAGTGCAGTGCGTCCTGCTCACAGTGTTCAGCTAGATCCGTTCCTGCTATTTACATTTAGTGCAGTGCGTCCTGCTCACAGTGTTCAGCTAGATCTGTTCCTGCTATTTACATTTAGTGCAGTGCGTCCTGCTCACAGTGTTCAGCTAGATCCGTTCCTGCTATTTACATTTAGTGCAGTCAGTGCGTCCTGCTCACAGTGTTCAGCTAGATCCGTTCCTGCTATTTACATTTAGTGCAGTCAGTGCGTCCTGCTCACAGTGTTCAGCTAGATCCGTTCCTGCTATTTACATTTAGTGCAGTCAGTGCGTCCTGCTCACAGTGTTCAGCTAGATCTGTTCCTGCTATTTACATTTAGTGCAGTCAGTGCGTCCTGCTCACAGTGTTCAGCTAGATCCGTTCCTGCTATTTACATTTAGTGCAGTGCGTCCTGCTCACAGTGTTCAGCTAGATCTGTTCCTGCTATTTACATTTAGTGCAGTGCGTCCTGCTCACAGTGTTCAGCTAGATCTGTTCCTGCTATTTACATTTAGTGCAGTGCGTCCTGCTCACAGTGTTCAGCTAGATCCGTTCCTGCTATTTACATTTAGTGCAGTGCGTCCTGCTCACAGTGTTCAGCTAGATCTGTTCCTGCTATTTACATTTAGTGCAGTGCGTCCTGCTCACAGTGTTCAGCTAGATCCGTTCCTGCTATTTACATTTAGTGCAGGCAGTGCGTCCTGCTCACAGCGTTCAGCTTGATCCGTTCCTGCTATTTACATTTAGTGCAGTCAGTGCGTCCTGCTCACAGTGTTCAGCTATATCCGTTCCTGCTATTTACATTTAGTGCAGTGCGTCCTGCTCACAGCGTTCAGCTAGATCCGTTCCTGCTATTTACATTTAGTGCAGTCAGTGCGTCCTGCTCACAGTGTTCAGCTAGATCTGTTCCTGCTATTTACATTTAGTGCAGTCAGTGCGTCCTGCTCACAGTGTTCAGCTAGATCCATTCCTGCTATTTACATTTAGTGCAGTGCGTCCTGCTCACAGTGTTCAGCTAGATCTGTTCCTGCTATTTACATTTAGTGCAGTGCGTCCTGCTCACAGTGTTCAGCTAGATCTGTTCCTGCTATTTACATTTAGTGCAGTACGTCCTGCTCACAGTGTTCAGCTAGATCCGTTCCTGCTATTTACATTTAGTGCAGTGCGTCCTGCTCACAGTGTTCAGCTAGATCCGTTCCTGCTATTTACATTTAGTGCAGTCAGTGCGTCCTGCTCACAGTGTTCAGCTAGATCCGTTCCTGCTATTTACATTTAGTGCAGTGCGTCCTGCTCACAGCGTTCAGCTAGATCCGTTCCTGCTATTTACATTTAGTGCAGTCAGTGCGTCCTGCTCACAGTGTTCAGCTAGATCTGTTCCTGCTATTTACATTTAGTGCAGTCAGTGCGTCCTGCTCACAGTGTTCAGCTAGATCCGTTCCTGCTATTTACATTTAGTGCAGTGCGTCCTGCTCACAGTGTTCAGCTAGATCTGTTCCTGCTATTTACATTTAGTGCAGTGCGTCCTGCTCACAGTGTTCAGCTAGATCTGTTCCTGCTATTTACATTTAGTGCAGTGCGTCCTGCTCACAGTGTTCAGCTAGATCCGTTCCTGCTATTTACATTTAGTGCAGTGCGTCCTGCTCACAGTGTTCAGCTAGATCTGTTCCTGCTATTTACATTTAGTGCAGTGCGTCCTGCTCACAGTGTTCAGCTAGATCCGTTCCTGCTATTTACATTTAGTGCAGTCAGTGCGTCCTGCTCACAGTGTTCAGCTAGATCCGTTCCTGCTATTTACATTTAGTGCAGTCAGTGCGTCCTGCTCACAGTGTTCAGCTAGATCCGTTCCTGCTATTTACATTTAGTGCAGTCAGTGCGTCCTGCTCACAGTGTTCAGCTAGATCTGTTCCTGCTATTTACATTTAGTGCAGTCAGTGCGTCCTGCTCACAGTGTTCAGCTAGATCCGTTCCTGCTATTTACATTTAGTGCAGTGCGTCCTGCTCACAGTGTTCAGCTAGATCTGTTCCTGCTATTTACATTTAGTGCAGTGCGTCCTGCTCACAGTGTTCAGCTAGATCTGTTCCTGCTATTTACATTTAGTGCAGTGCGTCCTGCTCACAGTGTTCAGCTAGATCCGTTCCTGCTATTTACATTTAGTGCAGTCAGTGCGTCCTGCTCACAGTGTTCAGCTAGATCCGTTCCTGTTATCTTCCTACTGACAGGCAGGCTTGTCTGGTTACAGTATATAAAGCTACCTGAAGAAAATTACAGGTGTTCTATCCCAGCTTAGTGCAGCTACAGGCCATTAGTATGTCTGGAAGGCCAAGAAGGAGAGGCAGACAGTCACAAGCCAATAAGAGAGGGCAAGCAGGCTCTGTGTCTAGTGCTGGTCGTGGAGACGGTGCATCCTCATCAGCCCGTGGCCATGGGACACGCTTGGCCTTTTTTTCGGCAGCTGGCCGTGTTGAGCCGCAACATGCAGAAAACTTGGTCGAGTGGATGACCAAGCCGTCCTCATCCTCCTCATCCTCTCTCACCCATGCCCAGGGTGCTTTGTCTGGCAAAGCAGCGGCCTCTTCCCTCAGCTCAATGTCATCAGTGACTCCTTCCCTAGCTCCACCATGTCCTCCTGAGGATTCCCTCGAACTGTTTGACCACAGTGTTGGGTACATGCTCCAGGAGGATGCCCAGCGTTTGGAAGGCTCTGATGATGATACTGAGCTCAATGAAGGCAGTAACATGAGCACGGACAGAGGGGGTGCCCAAGAAGGACAGCAATCTGGCAGTCATGCTCCCCCTGCTGCAGCATACTGCCAGGTTTGCTCCAGTGATGAGGAGGGAGGGGATGATGAGGTCACTGACTCAACGTGGGTGCCTGATAGGAGAGAGGAGGAGGAGGAGGAGGAGGCGGCACATCACCAACGAGGCAGGATGCCCTCCAGGGGCCAGCCTAAGGGCAGCACATTGACTGCATCACACCCCAAAGCTCCACATGTGCAGGGCGCTGCAGTCTCTGCGCGTTATTCAAAAAGTTCTTTGGTGTGGGCCTTTTTTGAGACGAGTGCATCAGATCGCACCGCTGCTATTTGCAACATATGTCTCAAGCGTATCTCGCGTGGCCAAAACATCTCCTGCTTGGGTACCACATGCTTGACCAGACATATGTTGACCTGCCATGCAGTTCGTTGGCAAGCATATCTAAAAGACCCACACCAAAGAACAAAGAGGATCTCTCCTTGCTCCTCATCAGCTGAGATTTCCAACCCCACTAGACCTTCAGTCCTCTCTGAGACCTGCAGTGAGAGGAATGAAGGTGTAGAATTAGGTGTGTCACAGCCAAGTACTTGTGGGCAATCTGCTTTTGGTACACCGACGTCAGACTGTACCAGGCAAATTTCCCTGCCCCAGCTGCTGCACCGCCGAAAGAAGTTTGCTCCCAGCCATCCACATGCCCAGCGGTTGAATGCTAGCTTGGCAAAATTGCTAGCACTTCAACTGCTGCCTTTTCAGTTGGTAGACTCTGCCCCCTTCCGTGAGTTTGTGGAATGTGCGGTTCCTCAGTGGCAGGTACCCAAACGCCACTTTTTCTCACGGAAGGCGATTCCGGCTCTCTACCGGCATGTGGAAGGCAATGTCCATGCCTCGCTGGACAGGGCGGTCAGCGGTAAGGTGCATATTACCGCTGACTCATGGTCCAGCAGGCATGGACAGGGACGTTACTTAAGTTTCACGGCGCATTGGGTGACTCTGCTGGCAGCTGGGAAGGATGCAGGACAAGGTGCAGTAGTGTTGGAGGTTGTTCCGCCACCACGCCTCCAAAATGCTGATTGTGACACACCTCTCTCCTCCACCCCCTCCTCTTCTTCTTCCTCCATGGCCTCTTCCTCGGAACCAGCGGTGCTCCGTAGGCGTTCAAGGGGCTACGCAAGTACGCAGGCCAAAAGATGCCATGCGGTGCTTGAGCTGGTGTGCTTGGGGGACAGGAGCCACACTGGGGCAGAGGTTCTGTCAGCTCTGCAGGGGCAGGTTCAGAGGTGGTTGACGCCACGCCAACTTAAGGCAGGAATGGTGGTTTGCGACAATGGCACCAACCTCCTCTCTGCCCTCCGACAGGGACAACTGACCCATGTGCCCTGTTTGGCTCACGTCCTTAACTTGGTGGTGCAGCGGTTCTTGGGCAGGTACCCGGGCTTACAGGATGTCCTGAGGCAGGCCAGGAAAGTCTGTGTGCATTTCCGCCGGTCATATAATGCCAGTGCTCGGCTGACGGACCTCCAAAAGGAGTTTAACCTGCCCAAGAACCGCCTAATCTGTGACATGCCCACCAGGTGGAACTCGACATTGGCCATGCTGCAGCGGCTGCACACGCAGCAGAGGGCCATCAATGAGTACCTGTGCGACTATGGCACCAGGACAGGGTCAGGGGACCTTGGTTTTTTTTCCCCACGCCAGTGGGCCATGATCAGGGATGCATGCACTGTCCTGTCACCATTCGAGGAGGCCACGAGGATGGTGAGCACTGACAGTGCATGCATCAGTGACACTGTCCCCCTTGTCCACCTGTTGGAGCACACGCTGCGTGGAATAATGGACAGGGCACTTGAGGCAGAACAGAGGCAGGAAGAGGAGGACTTCCTTAGCTCTCAAGGCCCCCTTTATCCAGACAGTGTTCCTGCGTGCCCGCCGATCACACAGGAAGAGGACGAGGAGGAGGAGGAGGAGGAGGAGGAAGATTGTGTCAGTATGAAGGTGGAGCCTGGCACTCAGCATCAGCAGTCTTTAAGGGATCAGTCCCAAGGAACACATGGACTTGTACGTGGCTGGGAGGAGGTGGCTGCGGACGTTGTTGTCCTTAGTGACCCAGAGGACTCCGGACCGAATGCCTCAGCAAACCTACGCTGCATGGCCTCCCTGATCCTGCAAAGCCTGCGTAAGGATCCTCGTATTCGTGGTATCAAGGAGAAGGACCAATACTGGCTGGCAACCCTCCTTGATCCACGTTACAAGGGTAAGGTTGCGGACCTTATCTTGCCATCGCAGAGGGAGCAGAGGATGAAACATCTTCGGGAGGCCTTGCAGAAAGGTCTGTGCAACGCGTTCCCAGAGACTGGGAGGTTACAAACTCCTGTTTCTGGACAACGTGTTGCTGAGGCTTCGGTCAGTCAAAGAAGGAGCGGTGGAGAAGGTGGCCGTCTGACCGATGCGTTCAGACAATTTTTTGGTCCGCAGCCCCAAGGTATGATCGGTTCCAGCAACCATCGCCAACGTCTGTTTTACATGGTGCAGGAATACCTAGGGGCAAGATCAGACTTGGACACCTTTCCCACCGAAAATCCTCTGGGTTACTGGGTCTTGAGGATGGATCACTGGCCAGAGCTTGCACAGTATGCAATTGAGCTACTGGCCTGTCCTGCATCCAGCGTTCTTTCGGAACGCACATTCAGTGCTGCTGGAGGCGTGGTAACCGATCACAGGGTGCGTCTGTCCACTGACTCGGTCGATCGGCTGACCTTCATAAAAATGAATCAGTCTTGGATCACCACCAGCTACCAAGCACCTGATGCTGATGTAACTGAATAATTTTTTTCAGATCCCTTCAAAGACTGCCTATGCTGATGCTGAGTGACTATCCCTGAGTAATTATCCTCTTCCTCCTCAATCATCACGCTGATAGCTTGTAAGAACATTTTTGGTTCTGGGCGCCACCACCAGTGCCTAAGGCACAATTTTTCAGCCCCTGTTTAACAGGGGCGTGTAATTACAATTTTTGATGTAATACTTTGCAGCAGGGCTCGTTCCTGCATTCCAACTAGAGTGTCTGTGAGGGGTTGCAGTGTTGTGGCACCAGCACCAGTGCCTAAGGCCCAATTTTTCTGCCCCTGTCTAACAGGGGCGTGTAATTACAATTTTTGATGCAATACTTTGCAGCAGGGCTCGTTCCTGTGTTCCAACTAGAGTGTCTGTGAGGGGTTGCAGTGTTGTGGCACCAGCACCAGTGCCTAAGGCCCAATTTTTCTGCCCCTGTCTAACAGGGGCGTGTAATTACAATTTTTGATGCAATACTTTGCAGCAGGGCTCGTTCCTGCGTTCCAACTAGAGTGTCTGTGAGGGGTTGCAGTGTTGTGGCACCAGCACCAGTGCCTAAGGCCCAATTTTTCTGCCCCTGTCCAACAGGGGCGTGTAATTACAATTTTCGATGCAATACTTTGCAGCAGGGCTCGTTCCTGCGTTCCAACTAGAGTGTCTGTGAGGGGTTGCAGTGTTGTGGCACCAGCACCAGTGCCTAAGGCCTAATTTTTCAGCTCCTGTTCAACAGGGGCATGTAATTACATATCTTGATCTAATATTTCACAGCAGGGCCCTGTGAGGGCTTACAGTGTTTTGGCCACAGCAACACCTAAGGCCCAAATTTCTGCTGAGTATATAGGGCAGGACCCTACTTTCAAACATCTAACTTACAAATGACTCCTACTTGCAAACGGAAGGAGACAACAGGAAGTGAGATGAAATCTACCCCTAGGAAGGGAAATTCTCTCATGTAAGAGTTAATATGGGAAAACAATTTCTCCTTTCCACTGATGCTTTCCAATCCTTGTTCCACAAAAAAACCCAAATTTTCAAAAAACATTTTTCATTGGGACAAAAAAGTGAGGTGAAATCTTCTGAAGAGGAGGAAAGACGCAAAACAAATGTCACAGGGGTGATAACCCTTCCCTATGTTTTCCAAAAAGCTTAGAAAAGATTTTTTGGCTGGAGCTAAACACGTTAAAAATGTTCAAAATTACAAACAGATTCTACTTAACAACAAACCTACAGTCCCTGTCTTGTTTGCACCGCCTGTATACTGCTGTTCAGAGTATATAGGGACCTTTCCTTATTTTAATTTGGGTGCGGGGTTCCCCTTAATATCCATACAAGACCCAAAGGGCCTGGTAATGGACTGGGGGGTACCCATGCCGTTTGTCTCACTGATTTTCATCCATATTGCCATGACCCGACATGACATTAAACCCGCAAGCAGTTTTAAATGAGATTTTTTCCTTTAAAAATGACATTTGGTGCAGGGACTGTTCTAAACATGGGAAACACGCGTCACTTTACAGGCATACTATAGACACCCCCCAGGTACGATATTTAAAGGAATATTTCACTTTTTTTCTTTTACTTTAAGCATCATTAAAATCACTGCTCCCGAAAAAACGGCCGTTTTTAAAAGTTTTTTTTGCATTGATACATGTCCCCTGGGGTAGGACCCGGGTCCCCACACCCTTTTTAGGACAATACCATGCAAATTAGCCTTTAAAATGAGCACTTTTGATTTCGAACGTTCGAGTCCCATAGACGTCAATGGGGTTCTAACGTTCGTGCGAACTTGCAGTCCGTTCGCGGGTTCTGGTGCGAACCGAACCGGGGGGTGTTCGGCTCATCCCTAATAGTGGGTATGATAATTAATTAGTAGTTATTATAATGATGATGTAAGTACGCTTCCGCAGCAACCCAATTCTTCCAGAGAGATGCACTTTTTTGACATCCAACACAGAACAAGGTCCAAAGTCCACAAATGACAAAAATCTGAAAGAGTAAATGTAATTTAGAGTCCCATTTTTCCTAGGTTTGCGCCTTCATAGTACAGACAGAACTGACTGCCAGCTTGAATAGTCCCCCCTGAAAATACTAGTACACTAGGAGGGAGTTTTCTGCTAGGTCAACCCAAAATACTCTTTGATCTTATTGTTACCCCCTCAAGTCTAATTACCATCAATAAACACTTCTTCTATGGTCCTTTAAACAATGTACCCTTTGAAACGTTCAATTAGGTTAACAGGCCATACCTCACACACCTAGGTAGACTTGCATAAGATTAACACATCAAAGGGTCTTCATCTGTCCCCTTGATATGTTAAAATTCAGTTGGCTCGGACAAATCAACCATTGTCAATTGAATCCTGGCCTGGTCAATATTGTACTGTATGTGTACATACATATAATAATATAATGTCCCACATAAATCGGCGAACATATTACAACAGTATGCAGTGGGTTTTTTTAATGGTAACCCACTGGAGGGTAGCCTTGTCTGTTGTGAGCAGCCTAACCTGAGCCAGTGGGCTCTTCAAATGTTTTTTGCCCTCTCTCTATCTTGTTTAGACTCATATCAAAGCCCCAGTGCCGATTGGATTAGGGGTGCAACGGATTGTCATCGATCCGTGATCCAATCCGCGGAGGTTGATCCGTACAGGACACCCGCGATCCGCGGAGCGCTCTGTGGCCTCGGCCATAGGAAAGGCCGTGGCTTCAGCCTACCCCTGGAGCGGCGGCCATCTTGGTACACCCGGCGGCCGTTTAGCACGTGATTGCTCCGTCAAATGACGGAGCGATCACTTGTAACAAACCAGGGTCATGTCATGACGCCGTTTCCTCTCTACCCTCTGTGTACTGATCTGTACAGTGGAGGGGAGAGATCGGATGGCAGCAGTGCCAATACTCTGCAATGCCCTGCCAATACTCTGCAATGCCCTGCCAATACTCTGCAATGCCCTGCCAATACTCTGCAATGCTCTGCTGCAATACCCTGCCAATACTCTGCAATGCCCTGCCAATACTCTGCAATGCCGTGCCAATACTCTGCAATGCTCTGCTGCAATACCCTGCCAATACTCTGCAATGCCCTCCAATACTCTGCAATTCCATGCCAATACTCTGCAATGCCCTGCCAATACTCTGCCAATACTCTGCAATACCCTGCTGCAATGCCCTGCCAATACTCTGCAATGCCCGGACAATACTCTGCAATGCCCTGCCAATACTCTGCATTACTCTGCCATACCCTGCCAATACTCTGCCATACCCTGCCAATACTCTGCCATACCCTGCCAATACCATGCCAATACTCTGCCAATATACCCGCCAATACCCTGCCAATACCCTGCAATACTCTGCCACACCCTGCCAATAGGGAGATTGTGGATATTACAGTGGGGGAGATTTTTTTTTTGTTGGTCTGAAAATTATCCGAACCGTGACTCCAGATCCGAGGAACGATACCAACCGTGAGTTTTTTGATCCGTTGCACCCCTAGATTGGATGCACTTTTTTTTTTACTGACAAAATAAAATATTAACAAAATAAAGCATGGAGACATGGATTAATGGGTGCAGTTGGTTTGAATGTTAAAAAAAAAATAGTGCTTTCAGTTTGTGGTGCTTAGACGCAGTTAAATTCTGCTTAAAAATCTTTTAAATTTTTTTGCTAGAAAATTACTTCAAACTAGAGCGGCACAATTATCGTTAAAAAAATTGTGATCTTAAATCAACCCCCCTGACGATCTCTATTGCAGAGTTTGCCAATTTTCATATAACAAGTGGAGAGACTTATCTGCTCACTCAGCTCTTAAAAGAAAACATCCGGGCAGTCTGCCAATTTTTTAAAATGAAACATTGTATCTAACTGTTCCTTCTTAGATCAAAGGGATAAAACTTCTGTGTGTAAAGAAAAAAATCCAGGCAGTCTGCCAAGTTTTTAAAATGAAACATTGTATCTAACTCTCCCTTCTTAGATCAAAGGGATAAAACATCTGTGTGTAAAGAAAAAGTTTTTAAAAGTGTAAATGCAGGAAGTTTAACCACTTAAAGTCTAAATCTTTTTCTGACACTTGTTTCTTAAGTTAAAATCAATATTTTTTGCTAGGAAATTACTTGGAACCCCCAAACATTATATATATTTTAGCAGAGACCCTAGAGAATAAAATGTCAATTGCTGTAATATTTTATGTCACACTGTATTTGCCCAGTGGGGAAAAAATACACTTCAATGAATAAAAAAAAAACAGTAAAGTTAGCCCAATTTTTTAATGTGAAAGATGATGTTACGACGCGAGAATCGTGAGAGAATCGTGATCTAGCAAAAAAATCCTAATTTTCATTTTAGCCAGAATTGATGCTGCTTTACTTCAAACCCCCCAAAAATGATATATTTTCTGAAAGCAGAGGCCCTGTAGAATAAAAGAGTGGTAATTAAATTTTTTGATGTCACAAGATTTTGCACAATTTTCTGTAAAATAACACTAAAATTAATTTTAGGCACGTAGGTCTGCGAGCGCACATGGGTCTGCGAGTGGCCTGCGAGTGCACGTAGGTCTGCGAGTGGCCTGCGAGTGCACGTAGGTCTGCGAGTGCACGTAGGTCTGCGAGTGGTCTGCGAGTGCACGTAGGTCTGCGAGTGGCCTGCGAGTGCACGTAGGTCTGCGAGTGGCCTGTGAGTGCACGTAGGTCTGCGAGTGCACGCAGGTCTGCGAGTGGCCTGCGAGTGCACGTAGGTCTGCGAGTGGCCTGTGAGTGCACGTAGGTCTGCGAGTGCACGCAGGTCTGCGAGTGGCCTGCGAGTGCACGTAGGTCTGCGAGTGGCCTGCGAGTGCACGTAGGTCTGCGAGTGGCCTGCGAGTGCACGTAGGTCTGCGAGTGGCCTGCGAGTGCACGTAGGTCTGCGAGTGGCCTGCGGGTGCACGTAGGTCTGCGGGTGCATGTAGGTCTGCGGGTGCACGTAGGTCTGCGGGTGGCCTGCGAGTGCACGTAGGTCTGCGAGTGGCCTGCGAGTGCACGTAGGTCTGCAACTGTTCTGCCAGTGCACGTAGGTCTATGAGTACCTGTGTATTGTCTTGTTGTGTACCTGTGTATTGTCTTGAGTATTAGTGCCAGGAAGCTAGCTGTTAGGTAATTTGGACAGGGTATAATCCCCAATCCTCACTAAATTTAATAGGTAAGATGCCCGGCGGGTGTGGAGGGGTGACTCTTTGTACATCTTGGAACATGTATGCGTTCCTTGACCATCCGATCGAGGGCGAATACTGCTGTGCAAAATGTAAGCACATTGTTTCCCTGGAAGCCCAGGTTCTGAATCTGGGGAAGCAACTGTCAGCACTGAGAAGTCCCTCCATACTAAAGGGGAGCCAGGAACGTACACGGCAAGTGCCGGCAGGGGCCAGCACAGAGGTGCAGGCACTAGCAAAGAGTAGATGGGTGACAGTCAGGAAAGGTAGAGGGGGAAGTGCCAGGGAGGCCGATCCAGGACTGGAGCATCCCAATAAGTACGCTCCATTGAGTGACATTGGTGAAACCAGTCAGGGACCAGCACTGCTGGAGCTGAGGGACTCTCCTAGCTGCCAGGGGAAGAACTCCTCCAGTGAGAGTGGGGGGGCAGCGAAGGGAAAGGAAAGACAGATTCTGGTGGTAGGGGACTCAATTCTTAGAAGGACAGAGAGGGCAATCTGTAACCAAGACCTGAAGCGCCGAACAGTATGTTGTCTACCGGGCGCTCGGGTTCGGCACATCACGGATCTTGTGGACAGATTACTGGGAGGGGCTGGGGAAGACCCAGCTGTTATTGTGCACGTTGGCACCAATGACAAAGTCAGAGGCAGATGGAGTGTCCTAAAGAACATTTTTAGGGACTTAGGAGCTAAATTTAGGGGTACAGGACCTCCAAGGTAGTATTCTCAGTAATACTACTGGTACATCGAGCCACACCAGAAAGGCAGAGGGAGATTAGGGAAGTAAACAAGTGGCTGAAGAGCTGGTGTATTAAGGAGGGGTTTGGATTCCTGGAGGACTGGGCGGACTTCTCAGTCGATAACCGGTACTATAGAAGGGACGGACTGCACCTAAATGAGGAGGGTGCAGATCTGCTGGGAATGAAGATGGCCAAAAAGTTAGAGGGGTTTTTAAACTAGGCGATGGGGGGGGGGGTCCAGAGGTAAAGATAGTTAGCGCAGAAGATTTTCCAGAGGGTAGTATTGGGGGCATTAGTGGTAGGTTGACCAAAGCACAAAAACACAAGGTAAGTACAGTAGCAAGTCCTAGTTGCAATCTCGAAACACCCAATACGAGGACAATATGCGACCGGTCTAAACTATGTGGCATGTTCACCAATGCCAGGAGCATGGCGGACAAGATGGGTGAACTAGAGATACTGCTGTATGAGGAGGATTTGGATTTTGTGGGAATTTCAGAGATCTGGTTCAACAGCTCTCATGAATGGCTGGCAAACATTCAAGGGTATACCCTTTTCCGCAAGGATAGAGAGGGTAAAAAAGGGGGAGGGGTATGCCTATATATCAAGAATAATGTACAAGTGAATGTGAGAGATGACATCACTGAGGGAGCTAGGGAGGAGGTGGAATCCTTATGG
Organism: Lithobates septentrionalis; assembly: GCA_037952835.1. Lineage (NCBI taxonomy): Eukaryota > Metazoa > Chordata > Amphibia > Anura > Ranidae > Lithobates > Lithobates septentrionalis. The sequence goes on from JBBDGP010000149.1 coordinate 6,161,642, forward strand.
GTAGAGCTCCAAAGGGATGAAACTAAGGGGAAAATAATACTGGGAGTATGCTATAGGCCCCCTAACCTGAGGGAGGAAGTGGAGACAGATCTCCTATCACAATTTGGATTAGCAGCAAGGATGGGAAGTGTTATCAAAATGGGGGATTTTAATTATCCAGACATAGACTGGGCGGAGGGAACCGCGCATTCATTTAAGGCTCGCCAGTTCCTTAATGTCTTGCAGGACAATTTTATGGGTCAGATGGTAGACGCACCAACAAGAAATAAAACATTACTATTATTATTGCACGGATGTGGAAATACAGGGCAATTTAGGTAACAGCGATCACAGGTCAATTCATTTCAGTATAAATCACACAAATAGGAAACCTAAAGGGAATACAAAGACACTGAATTTCAAAAGAGCCAACTTCCCTAAACTACAAACCTTGCTAAAAGGCATTGATTGGGATAAAATATTAGGAACAAAGAATACGGAGGAGAGATGGGTTTGCTTTAAGAGTATATTAAAAAAGGGCATTAGCCAATGTATCCCATTGGGTAATAAATTTAAAAGAGCGAACAAAAGTCCTGGATGGCTTAACTCCAATGTAAAAATGCATATAAAAGCAAAGGAGAAGGCCTTCAAAAAATACAAGGTTGAGGGATCACCCTCAGCATTCAGACTTTATAAAGAATGCAACAAGAAATGTAAGGGTGCAATTAGGACGGCTAAGATAGAACATGAAAGACACATAGCAGAGGAGAGCAAAAAAAATCCCAAGGAATTCTTTAAGTATGTAAACAGTAAAAAAGGGAGGACAGACCATATTGGCCCCATAAAGAATGAAGAAGGACAACTGGTTACAAAGGATGGGGAGATGGCAAAGGTATTGAAGTTATTCTTCTCCTCAGTCTTCACGAGTGAATCGGGGGGCTTCAGTAACCAAAACTGCAGTGTTTATCCTCATGACACAACACAGGAAGCACCCCCATGGTTAACAGAGGACAGAATTAAAATTAGACTTGAGAAACTTAACATTAATAAATCACCGGGACCAGATGGCTTGCATCCGAGGGTACTTAGGGAACTCAGTCAAGTGATTGCCAGACCGTTGTTCCTAATTTTTACAGTCTACTGACTGGAATGGTACGAGCTGATTGGAAAAAAGCCAATGTAGCACCAATATTTAAAAAGGGCCCAAATACATCCCTGGGAATTACAGACCAGTTAGCCTAACATCAATAGTATGTAAACTCTTGGAGGGGATGATAAGGGACTATATACAAGATTTTAGTAATGAGAACAGTATCATTAGCAGTAATCAGCATGGATTCATGAAGAATCGTTCTTGCCAAACCAATCTACTAACCTTTTATGAGGAGGTGAGTTGCCATCATAGGTGTGCGCAGCCTATTGCATTAGAGTGTGCACCTCAAAGTTCAAACACACATGAACGCCACCTGCTGTCACAGAAAGGGGGCTCTGATGGTGGGAGACAGTTGATAGAGAGCATATTACGGTACACCCTAAATACAGGTGTAACCTGTTCCTAAAGTTGAACCTAGACTTTAAGATAATGTGGCATATCCACTGGCCACTGGCACCCCCAAACACCCACCTGGTGCTGCTCTTGGATAATACTAATGCACATGGGGTGATTAGGGTGTGCCCAGGCACACCCGGCACACCCTGTGCGCATGCCTATGGTTGCCATCTAGATCAAGGAAGGCCCATAGACGTGGTGTATCTGGATTTTGCAAAAGCATTTGACACAGTTCCCCATAAACATTTACTGTACAAAATAAGGTCCGTTGGCATGGGCCATAGGGTGAGTACATGGATTGAAAACTGGCTACAAGGGCGAGTTCAGAGGGTGGTGATAAATGGGGAGTACTCGGAATGGTCAGGGGTAGGTAGTGGGGTTCCCCAGGGTTCTGTGCTGGGACCAATCCTATTTAATTTGTTCATAAACGACCTAGAGGATGGGGTAAACAGTTCAATCTCTGTATTTGCAGACGACACTAAGCTAAGCAGGGCAATAACTTCTCCGCAGGATGTGGAAACCTTGCAAAAAGATCTGAACAAATTAATGGGGTGGGCAACTACATGGCAGATGAGGTTCAATGTAGAAAAATGTAAAATAATGCATTTGGGTGGCAAAAATATGAATGCAATCTATACACTGGGGGGAGAACCTCTGGGGGAATCTAGGATGGAAAAGGACCTGGGGGTCCTAGTAGATGATAGGATCAGCAATGGCAAGCTGCTGCTAACAAAGCAAACAGAATATTGGCATGCATTAAAAAGGGGATCAACTCCAGAGATAAAACGATAATTCTCCCACTCTACAAGACTCTGGTCCGGCCGCACCTAGAGTATGCTGTCCAGTTCTGGGCACCAGTCCTCAGGAAGGATGTACTGGAAATGGAGCGAGTACAAAGAAGGGCAACAAAGCTAATAAAGGGTCTGGAGAATCTTAATTATGAGGAAAGGTTGCGAGCACTGAACTTATTCTCTCTGGAGAAGAGACGCTTGAGAGGGGATATGATTTCAATATACAAATACCGTACTGGTGACCCTACAATAGAAATAAAACTTTCGCAGAAGAGAGTTTAACAAGACTCGTGGCCACTCATTAAAATTAGAAGAAAAGAGGTTTAACCTTAAACTACGTAGAGGGTTCTTTACTGTAAGAGCGGCAAGGATGTGGAATTCCCTTCCACAGGCGGTGGTCTCAGTGGGGAGCATTGATAGCTTCAAGAAACCATTAGATAAGCACCTGAATGACCGCAACATACAGAGATATACAATGTAATACTGACACATAATCACACATAGGTTGGACTTGATGGACTTGTGTCTTTTTTCAACCTCGCCTACTATGTAACTATGTAACTAATTTTAACCAATCGGCGACCAGCCACATTACTTACCGTAGCAGCAGGTCAGCACCTGCAGTCAAAATCATGTACGTTCAAGTGATTTTGCCTGCTCGGGCCAAGAGAGATGCTGCACCCCCCTCTCCCTTCCCCTTCCACTCAACTGATGTGTCCACTGCGCACAGTGGATTGCAAATCCCAGTACTCAGGGCATGGTGATCATGTGACCCCCTATGCAATCACATGATCACATGTGAATAAAGCTGTTATGAATTAATTCACAACAGCTGTGTTGACTATGCTGTGATTGGCCCAAAGCTATCACATGGTACCTGGGCCAATCACAGCACCCTGTACCATGTGATTAGCTGCATCCAATCACAGATCACTAGTAATCACAGCTGTCATGAATGGTTAACCCAGTCATGACAGTTGAAACGTTGCTATTACAATGATCTTCATTGCAATAGCAAACAAAAAGAAAAAAAAAACGACCTGAAGCTGTTAAACCTATTTTTTCAGCAACATTTTCTGTCCTAAAGATGTCAGGACCTGGGTGTATATTCTAAGCCCCCTACCCATTCCACTGCCACAGCAAGCAAGTACTGTAAGAGGTGGTTTAATAGTCCTGTAATGTGACATTAAAATACAAAAGGTGAGATATCACAAATATTTTCTTAATTTGGGGGAATGGAAAATATTTTTTTTGATATTAGTGATTAATAGTTATATAAATTAAATAATCTCAATTTGAAATTAAATTAGACAGAGCATGCCTGCTGAACTAAATTATCATCTAGCTGCCAAGTTTCTGACCGGCTTGTGTGAAGATAAGGGAGGACAAGGGGGTTGGATTGCAGGTGTAGCACCACCCCACTCATATAGGGTGTAGTGGCAGATGGTACCCCCTGCTGACCGTGACATGCCACATTTTTTTTTTGCCATGCCACGGAGCACAACTTCGCTTTCATGACAATGTGTATGCGGCTGTCAGGCAATTATTGTTTGGTTTTGATAAGTGTCTGAGGAGAGTCGAACACGTGTTACCCCCTTAGTGCCGACCGTATGCAAATTTGCATTTGTGGCTTTAATGGGCTATACCAGGGTGATGCCTGCAGCTGCAAACTAGGTTGCGACTGGAAGGAAGCCGGAAATTGGCTTCGATCGAATTCCCTATGTAAAATCCCAGAAGCGACGTCACAATGTCACTTCCTGTTTACTCGGCTGCCAATGGCTTGGATTAAAAAAAAATATACAGTATTCAGAATCACTGTTTTTGGCGATCTGAATAATTTTAAGTGCAAAGGAGGGATTTGGGGTCTTTCAGACCCCCGATACCTCCCTAAAGAGTATCTGTCACCACCTATTACTGTCACAAGGGATGTTTATATTCTTAGTGACAGCAATAAAAGTGATCAGAATTTTTTTTTTTTTAAAAGGACAAGGTAAAAAAAAACGAATAAAGAAAAAATCTTTTTTTAAAGCGCCCCACTGCGAGGAGCATGCTCACGCAGCAAAGAAAAAAAAGGATGCGTAAATCACGCCCTCAAACGTAAGTGGTGTTCAAATCACACATGTGAGGTATCGCCACGATCATCAGAGTGAGAGCAATAATTCTATCAAAAGACCTCCTCTGCAACTCTAACCTGATAATCATAACTTTTTTTAATTCAATCTTATTTTATTGATAGGCAAAGTATCATTGAAAAAATGTACAGTATACAAATAAGTCGTTCAATAACACATAACAAAGATATACATTCGTATATTCGTAGACATTCGTGCAACACTGGTGTCGTACCGTCTCATGGTTTAGATAATTTGTGAGCTTTGGTTGATTGATATGGTATATAAGCCTGTATACCTACAGCGTCTAACCTGGCTTAGTAAGATTAGGTGAGCACCACTATCTACTCAACGAGTGGTGCCCACTCATTACAAGTAGGCCAGGGCTTTTACTTCTGCGCTGAGCACATTTTCACTGAGGGGGAAGCTCTGTGTGTGTCACCGTTCTGGTCTAATGAGACTAGAGATTATGATTTAGGTGAGCGTGTAACGCAAACATTTAAAGGGAAAGGAGAAGAGGAAAAAAGGAGAGAGTGGGGATAGAAGGGTCAAGGCAGTAAGGGATGTAGAAATTAAGAGAGAAATTTTCCACTGTGGCTATACAGATGCGTCGGTGGATTCCTCTGAGACCCATGAAATAAATTCTGAGGAGTAGAAATACATAGACCATGAGGTCCAGGTCTTGGAGAATTGCTCCTCCTTACCCGTTTCATGCGACAACATTCGTTCCAATCTGTTAATTTGGTCCACTTCAATTGCCCAATCCCCCAGGGAAGGCATGCTCGTCGACTTCCAATGTCTGGGCAGAACTGTTCTAGCAGCCGCCAGAAAGTGACGCAAAACGTCTTTTTTGACCGATTTAATCGGTCCAGGGAGGAAAGATAGCAGAACTACGTCAGGAGAGGGTGTGATTGAGGTTGTCATGAATGAATGAATGAATGAATGAATGAATGAATGATTTTTAAAGCGCTGCAATTGCGAACTGAATCGCCTCAAGGCGCTAGATGTATTCTCTGTAGCCAGCTTCTAGAAAAGGAAGGTCTTTAGTTTTTTCCTGAAGGCCTGGTGGTTTTCTTCCATGCGGAGGTTGGTTGGGAGAGCATTCCATAGTCGAGGTCCTTGGACTGCAAATCTACGTTCTCCCTTTGCTTTGTAGCGGTATTTGGGAATGATGAGGAGGTTTTGGTTAGCTGATCGAAGACTGCGATTCGGTGTGTAGTGTTTTATTTTTTCCCGGAGATATTGCGGAGCGTTTCCTTGTATGCATTTATGGGTGAGGCAGAGGGTCTTGAATGTGATCCGATTCTTCACAGTTAGCCAATGTAGGCTTTTTAGGGATGGGGAGATGGACTCCCAGGGCTTTTTTCCTGTTAACAGTCTTGCCGCCGTGTTTTGGATGAGTTGCAAGCGCGCAAGCTGATATTGGGGTAGACCTACGTAGAGGGAATTTGCGTAGTCGAGTCGGGAATTGATGATTGTTCCCACAACTGCCGCTTTGTCCTCTTCTGGGATGAAGGGGATGAGTCTGCGAAGCAGGCGGAGGAGGTGGTGGGATCCGCTCACCACCGATCCTATTTGTGCATCCATTGTCATTCCTGAGTCAAAGATGACTCCGAGACTCTTGACTTTGGTGCTGGGGGAGATGGTCTGTCCGAGGATGGAGGGTGGTGTCCACGGAGTCTTAATTTTGGAATTTTTGTTGGCTTGCAGGAGAAGAAGTTCTGTTTTTGATCCGTTAAGTTTGAGGGAGCTAGTGGTCATCCAGTCATTGATTAAAGTGAGGCATTTCTGTAGTTGCTGATGATGATCTTTTTGTCCGTTGATGCGAAGGTAGAGTTGGGTGTCGTCTGCATATGAGTGGAAGCAGAGGTCTGAGAGCGATTCTCTAAGAAGGATGTAAACCATTTTAGGGCAGAATCTGTGGCTCCTGCAACTTCTGAGAGGCGGACAAGTAAAGTATTGTGGTCCACTGTATCGAATGCTGCGCTGAGGTCTAACAGTACCAGGAGACTCGGTTCTCCGTCATCTGCTGCTTCGAGGGCGTCGTCCCATATTTTGAGAAGTGCTGTTTCTGTGCCATGGCCTGGGTGGAAGCCTGATTGCAGAGGGTCCAGGAGGTGGTGTGTCTCCAGGTGGTGTTGTAGCTGCTGTACTACTGCTTTCTCTATAATCTTGGAGATGGTGTTGAGGCTTGTTATTGGTCTGCGGCAGTTAGGGTCTTTAGGGTCGAGATTAGGTTTCTTTAGCAGGGGTTTGATGATGCCTTGCTTGAGGGAGGTTGGCACAGTCCCTTCTTTGAATGATTGATTTATGAGATGTGTTAGGGTGGGGGCCAGGATGTCGGAACATTCTTTGAACAATTTGGTGGGGATGATGTCGTTCGGTGATGTGCTGTCGCGAAGGCTTCCGATGATGTTTTTAGTCGTGTCCGTAGTGATTGGGGACAAAAAGAACTTCGGTGGTTGAGTGATGTTCGTGTCGATATCCTCTTTTTGCATTGGTTGGGTGAGGTTGGTTGTTATTTTCTGATGAATTGCTTTCCGAATGTTGTCGATTTTGTCAATGAAGAAATCTGATAACTCATTGCAGAATTCTTGAGTATCGTTTGCAGGGGGCTCTAGGCAGGTCGGGTTCATTGATTGAGCAACTATTTTGAAAAGTTCCCGTGGGCGGTTTAAGGCGGATGAGATGGTGTCTGCAAAATGTTCTTTTTTGGCTTTGAAGATTGCCTTGTGGTATTTCACCGTGAGTGCTTTGTAGTTAGCATGGTTTTCCTTGGTGGGATTTCTTCTCCAAGTTCTCTCAGCTCTTCTGCGTTCTTGCTTGAGTAGGGTGAGAGTGCCATTAAACCAACTCGAGTTTTTTTTGCGGACGGGTGTTCTGCGTTTTGGCGCCACGGAGTCTGCTGTTTGTAGTAAAACATTGTTTAGGGAGTTGAGTGTTTGTTCCGTTGAGAGGTTTGAGTTTAGCAGAAGAATTTTGCTCGACAATGTAGTTTTGAAGAGTTCAGAGTGTAGTTTGCAGTACAAGTCGAGGATCTTCTGCCAGAACCTCCGCACAAGGGGGCATTCCCACCAAATGTGGAGTAAGGTTCCCTTGGATGACAAGCAACGCCAGCAGGTATCCGGGAGTGCCGGGTTTATCCAGTGCAAAGTCGAGGGGCATCTGTACCAACGGGTCAACAACTTAAATCCTTTTTCTTGGGCTTTGGAGGCTAAGGATATTTTGTGAGTCAGAATGAAACACTTTTGCCAGTCTATAGGTGAAATGGAGTGACCCAGATCTTCCTTCCAGGCCTGTGTGTATGGGGGGAGGTCAGGATTATAAGCCATATGTATGAGAGAATACAGTTGAGAAACCACATGTGTGGGGGGGGGGGCGGTCTGGAGCAGCATGCTCTCCAAGTCTGTTAAGTCAGCAAGTATATCAGGCAGGGATGGGAAGGTGCGAATGAAGGATATCACCTGTTGCCTCTGCAGCCAATGCGTCGAGGTATTGGAAGATAGGCCGGAGGGGATGTCATGAGTCAGGGAAGAGTCTGATCGCCGGACTTGGGCAAGTCGCCTGTGGTCCTCCTTACACCAAGGTCCAAAACTTGCTCCCTGTAGGGCCGGAGGAAAAGCCGGGGTCCCAAACAGTGGAGTCATGGGTCCCTTCAGAGGAGATAGGGTCTTGGAGGAATTCATTCGGGTCCAAATTTGTATGGTTTGTTGTGTAAGGTCACTCAGGGGTATCCCTCCTTTCAGGAATTCGGTAGGCGTCCACGGTAAGGCGCGGAGATCTATGGAATTGATATGGCTCTCTATTTGTACAAATAATTTGGTGGAGGAATGATGGAACCAGTTAAGTATACGTGTGAGTACTGCTGACTTATAGTATATAGAGGCATCTGGAGCTCCAGCTCCGTCACGAATCTTGGGGAGCGAGAGAGTCTCATAGCATATCCGAGGACGAGCCCCTCCCCATATAAAGGAGGAGAATAGTTGGCGGAGCTTCTTAAAGAACCAGGAGGGTATGGATATGGGAATTGTCTGAAACAAATAGAGAAACAGAGGGAGAACGTCCATTTTTAGGGCATTCACCCGGCCTAGCCACGAAAGGCGCTTCTTCGTGTAGTTTGAGAGATCCGTCTTGGTTCTAAGCAGAAGGGGAGCATAGTTCAGAGAGAATAATTGGGATCCTTCTGTGGGTATTTGGATTCCGAGGTAACGGATGGAAGTGGAACCTGTTTTAAAAAGATACATAGTGGAGACTTGGCGGACTTGGAGGGCCTCCTGGGACAGTGAGATGTTTAGGATTTCTGACTTATGTATGATAAGTCAGTATGGTTCACTTTGAAATTGCTCAGCTTCCCAAACCTTGTGAATTCCTGCATTATATGTGGTAAGGATAGATGGGGTTGGGTTACAAACATTAGCAGGTCATCCGCAAAGAGAGCCAGTTTGGAATGAGTGGGGCCTATTGATACACCTGAAATTTTAGGGTTATTGCGCAAGGCATTTGCCAGGTGTTCCATGACCAGGACATAGAGAAGGGGAGATAGAGGGCAGCCTTGTTGTGTCCCGTTGTGGATGGAAAATGTAGGTGACAATGAACCATTCACCCGAATTCTAGCAGAGGGAGAGGAGTAAAGGGACATAATTCGGGATATCATTTTGGGGCCCAGACCTATCTGCTTCAGGGACAGCTTGAGGAATTGCCAGTCGACCCGGTCAAATGCTTTTTCGGCGTCGACCATCAAAAGGCATAAAGGGACATCGTGGGTGCGGGCATAGTCGGTAAGAAGCAGGGTTTTTAGGGTGTTGTCCCTTGCCTCGCGACCACTAACAAAACCCACCTGGTCCAGGTGTATCAGGCGGGGGAGGAGCGGCTGCAATCTAGTGGCTAAAATTTTGGCATATAATTTCAAGTCCACTCCAATTAACGATATGGGCCTATAATTAGCACACAAAGTAGGGTCCTTATCTGGTTTTGGGATAATGGTAATGTGGGCTTCGAGTGTTTGTGGAGGAAACGCTGAGCCTTCCGATAGGGTGTTGAATACCTTAACCAAGAAGGGGGTCAGTTGGGGAGCAAATGTTTGTAAAATTTAGGGGTGAATCCGTCGGGACCCAGGCTTTTACCGGACGGGGTGGCCACTATCGCTCCCATTACCTCATCCGCTGTAATTACTTGCTCCAGCTCTTCTACAGTATCGCCATCCAAAGTAGGGAGCTCTGTTTCCGCAATATAAGACAGTCTATCAGGTTCAGGGGCAAGGGTTGGGCCAGGAGAGATGCCGGGAGGTAGATTGTAAAGTGTTTGGTAGAAATCTCGGAATGTTTGTGATATCTTGGAGGGCTCACTAAGCATTTCTCCAGAAGGGGCCCGAATATGGGGTATGAATGTGGAAGACGTGTTTGGGTGGAGGGTGTGAGCTAACGGTATACCGCATTTATCTCTAAATCGGTACTGATGTAAGGCAAGTCTGTCCGCATAGGTACAAGCTGAGGCCTCATACAGGTCCTTAAGTTGGGATCGAGCCATTGAGACCTCTATAAGGGTCTCCACAGTTGGGGCTCGTTTATGTTGTGTCTCAAGGTCTCGAAGGTTTTGAATTGCAGCTGATCGAGCCTTTTTCACGCGGGTTCCCATCTGAATAAAGATACCTCGCAGGACTGCTTTAAGTGCCTCCCATTGTAAGGGTAGTGAGGTAGTGTCCGAGGCATGGTCTATGAAAAAATTAGAAATTGTTTCTGAAACCTTGTGGGAACAATCAGGTTCCGTAAGAAGGGAATCATTCCGCCTCCACGTCCATTCTCTCACCGGCGTGGAAGGGATCGATAGTGTCAGATAGATAGACTCAATGGTCTGGTCCGATCACTCACCTATCTCGCATTCAGGTGACCAATCCAAGCAGCTATGGTCAAGAAGGAAGTAGTCAATACGACTATAAGAGTGGTGGACCTGTGAGAAGTGGGTATAGTTGCGATTTGTTGGAAACAGAACCCGCCAAATATTGATTAAACAGAGGTCGTAGATAGCCCGTTTGAATGCCCTTAGCTTAGTAAAGGACATGGATGAGCGAGAGGTTGATGAGTCTAAGAGTGGATCCAGGGGGGCGTTAAAATCCCCGCCTATGATTAGTTTACTTTCTGCAAATTCTGACAAAATCCTCATGTACCGCAGAGCCGACGATATTTGATTAGTGTTTGGTAGGTAAAGGTTGGCAATAGTGAATTTTGTGCCCCATAAGGAGATTTTTACGAACACATAACTTCCCTGGGGGTCCGAGAGCTGGTCTATCAGGTCAATCGGAAGCGTTTTGTGGAAGGCAATAGATACGCCTTTGGTTTTCTGGGAGGGATTTGTACTGTGGAACCATCTGTAAAAGTACCTATTGGAGCAGGATGGGGTGGAGTTTGTGTGGAAATGAGTTTCCTGTAACAGTAACACATTGACCTGTTGTTTATGCATTTGGTAGAGGATTTGCCCTCTCTTGGATGCAATATTGAGGCCATTTACATTGTATGAACAAGATTTCAGGCGAGGACGAGATAGCACTGTGTGAGCCATAGTGGAACGAGAAAAAGAAAGTCAGATTATAGAGAATAGAGGGGGGAGGAAGAGTGGGGGGGAGGGAAAGCTTGTAAGGTAGCAAAGATATATCAGGACAAAAACTAGGTAGGGAGGACACCTGAATAAGGAGCCTAACAAATCTAAGGGGTCCACTGATACGGGACTCCACGTGAGAAATCACGTAAGAAGGCACAATTCGTGCCCGGCCTATTGGGGGTGGAGGGTCGTGGTGGGGAATCTGAGCCGTGAGCCCAGTAGCAGATTAGGCATATATAGCTTAATTGAGGCACATCAGTGTAACAAAACATTTAAACACCTGAACACACATCAGATAATCTGTGAAGGAGGGTGGCGGTCTGCGTGGGCAAATATCCATACAAGCCCACCCTCCCTCCTCCACAGAGGAGATATCAACCCATGAGATAATATCATGGGGGGGAAGCAAACATTTTCAACGCATACCATCCACAGGCCCATCATAACTTTTTTTAAATTGTCGCCTATGGAGATTTTTAGGTACCGTAGTTTGTCGCCATTCCACGAGTGTGCGCAATTTGAAAGCATGGCATGTTAGGTATTTATTTACTTGGCGTTACATCCTCTTTCACATTATACAAAAAAATTGGGCTAACTTTACTGTTTCATTTTTTTTTTTTTTTCCATGAAAGTGTCTTTTTTCCCAAAAAATTGCGTTTGAAAGATTGCTGCGCAAATAGCGTGTGACATAAAATATTGCAATGATCGCCATTTTATTTTCTAGGGTCTTTGCTAAAATATATATATATATATATATATATATATATATATATATATATATATATATATATATATATATATATAAAATGTTTGGAGGTTCTAGTTAATTTTCTAGCAAAAAACATGGATTTTAACTTCTAAGCAACAAATGTCAGAAATAGGCTTAGGCATGAAAGGGTTAAACTCGTTTCAGCAGCCCAGTTTTGCCACATGACAGTGCCCATGTGAAGGAAGCTCTACCCTTTGACTATAATAGAAATGTCTTTAACCACTTCAGCCCCGGAAGGTTTTACCCCCTTCCTGACCAGAGCACTTTTTACAATTTGGCACTGCGTTGCTTTAACTGACAATTGCGCGATCGTGCGACGCTGTTCCCCCACAAATAGAGCTTTCTTTTGGTGGTATTTGATCACCTCTGCGGTTTTTATTTTTTGCGCTACACACAAAAAAAAGCGACAATTTAAAAAAGAAAACAATATTTTTAACTTTTTGCTATAATAAATATCTCCAAAAATGTTTTTAAAAAACACATTTCTTCATCAGTTTAGGCTAATATATATTCTTTTACATATTTTTGGTAAAAAAAAAAATCGCAATAAGCGTATATTGATTGGTTTGCGCAAAAGTTATAACGTCCACAAACTATGGGAAAGATTTATGGCATTTTTATTATTATTTTTTTTTTTTACTAGTAATGGCAGTGATCTGTGATTTTTAGCGGTATTGCAACATTGCAGCAGACAGATCGGACACTTTTGACACTATTTTAGGACCATTGTCATTTATACAGCGATCAGTGCTATAAAAATGCACTGTGTAAATGACACTGGTAGGGAAGGGGTTAACACTAGAGGGCGATCAAGGGGTTAAATGTGTGTTTCCTCTCTGTGTTCTAACTGTATGGGGATGGGAGTGACTAGGAGAGGAGGCATTTCGCTGTTCCTACTTACTAAGAACAAACGACATGTCTCCTCTCCTCTGACAGCACAGGGATTTGTGTGTTTACACACACATCCCCATGCTGGCGCTCGTGCACGCGATCATGCGTGGCCGGCGGCGATCGTGATGGCCAGTCACGCGCACCGGGTCCCCTGCCGTGCAGCGGGCGCGCGCCCTCTGGCAGCTCTTAAAGGAACCCCGTACCCATACAGGGTTTCACACAGGGGAGCCATTTTGCCCCCGTAAAGACATGAGCCAGTCGGGAACTGGTTAACCACTTGCCTACTGGGCACTTTTACCCCCTTCCTGCCCAGGTCAATTTTCAGCTTTCAGTGCTGTCACTCTTTGAATGACAATTGCGCGGTCATACAACACTGTACACATTTTGACATTTTTATCATTTTTTCACACACATAGAGCTTTCTTTTGGTGGTATTTAATCACCTCTGGGGGTTTTTTTTAGCTAAACAAATAAAGAAAGACCACAAATTTTGAAAAAAAAAACCTTTTCTTAGTTTCTGTTATAAAATTTTACAAACAGGTAATTTTTCTCCTTCACTGATGTGCACTGATGAGGCTGCACTAATGAGCACTAATAGGCCATACTGATGAACACTGATAGGCTACAATGATGGGCACTGATGAGGCAGCACTGATGGACACTGTTGAAGATCCACAGATGATGAGGCTACACTGATAGGCAGCACTGATGGGCACTGATAGGCGGCGCTGATGGGCACTAATAGGCAGCACTAAAGGGCACTGATAGGCAGCACTGATGGGCACTGATTGGCAGAAATGATGGGCACTGATTGACAGTAATGATGGGCACTGATTGGGAGCATTGATTGGCACTAATTTGTAGCACTGATTGGCATCACTGACGGACACTGTTTGGCACTGATTGGCATCACTGATGAGCACTGTTTGGCACTGATTGGCATCACTGATGAGCTATGTTTGACACTGATAGGCAGCACTTATGAGCACTGTTGGGGCTGCACTGATAATCAGGACACTAATGTCACTGATTATCAGAGCAGATGTCCCCTGAATGCTATCTGGTTACCGGCTCTCTCCTCTCTTCACACTGTGACAGCATGAGGAAAGGAATGCCGATAACCAGCAAGTGTGTTTACATCGTGATCAGCCGTGATTGGACACAGCTGATCACATGGTAAAAAGCCGCTGTGATTGGCTCTTTACCCCAGTCTGTGATTAGCTGTGTCCCAAGGACACAGCGATCACAAAGCAAAGGGGGCGCAATCACGGGTGAATGTCATATGCCGCCCTCCCAGAAGTGGCTGACTGTGCTGCGCTGTAGCCATCATTTTTCTATAGCGCGGTTGGCAGTTGATTAAACTGTAGCTTTTTTTGCAGCTACTACAAACGGCCATCTTGTCAGATTTCACCTGAAGGAGACACTTTGGGATTGTTTAACAGCCTGAAGAAGACTGCATTAGGCATACAGGTTTAGTTTCAGTGTTGGCCGGGATGACCAGAAGATCCGAGGACAATACATAAGAACTACTAAGACAGCTAAACAAATTCTTCTTACTGTACAGCCTACAAATGAGGATGGGTAGATAGCAACAACCAACCTGAAGTCTCCTCCTGTACATGTGAGACTAGAGCTGCACGATTCTGGCTAAAATGAGAATCACGTTTTTTTTTGCATAGAATAAAGATCACGATTCTCGCGGCGTAACATCTTTTCACATTATACAAAAAAATTAGGCTAACTTTACTGTTTAGTTTTTTTTAATTCATTGAAGTGTATTTTTGCCCCAAAAATTGCATTTGAAAGACCACTGCACAAATACAGTGTGACATAAAATATTGCAACAATCGCCATTTTATTCCATAGGGTCTCTGCTAAAAAAATTTACATAATGTTTTTTGTAATTTTCTAGCAATAAAATACTGATTTTAACTTTGTAAGAAACAAGTGTCAGAAAAAGGTTTATGGGGCGTACACACGGTCGGACTTTTCGTCTACAAAAGTCCAACGGATGCCGACGGACTAAAGCTGGCTGGTAATCCGATCGTGTGTGGGCTTCCCCGGACTTTCAGCGGACTTTTTCAGCCTCAAATCCGACGGACTTTAGATTTGAAACATGCTTCAAATCTTTACGTCGTAACTACGACGGACCCCGAAATCCGCTCGTCTGTGTGCTAGTCCGACGGACAAAAACCCACGCTAGGGCAGCTATTGGCTACTGGCTATCAACTTCCTTATTTTAGTCCGGTGTACGTCATCACGTACGAATCCGTCAGACTTTTGTGTGGTCGTGTGTAGGCAAGTCCATTCGTTAGCTCCGCCGAAAGTCCGCCGGAAGTCTGTCGGACAGGCTGTCGGACTTTTGTAGACGAAAAGTCCGACCGTGTGTATGCCCCATTAGTCTTTAAGTGGTTAAACTTCCCTCATCTACACACCAAAGTTTATTCCTTTGATCTAAGAACAAACAGTTACAATGTTTATAGTTATCTACCAGCACTGACAAAGTTGTGAAAAACACGTTTTTTTTTCTTTTGACTGCTGAGTGAGCAGAGAACTCTCTACACTTGTTACATGAATGAATCAGGAAATTCTGCATAGAGATCGTGAGGGGGGGTTGAATCACGATTTTTTAACGATTATTCTTGCAGCTCTAGGGGAGACCAGCCGTTCTTAGTTGGAAATGTCACAGGGGTATAGGATCAGTGTGAACATCAACCTCTGCAATCCTTATTTATTTTTATTTTTTTAACATTATCTTTTTATTGAAAAAAATCATTAATAAAATGTCATCATCCATCAAGTCGTTATATTTTCACAATTTGTACACATGGCAAGTACATCAATAAACATAAATACTCTAATTTTTCCCCTTTTTTTCTCCCCCCCAATTGACACCTCCTTTCTCACCCCCCCCCCTCCCTCCTCACACTCCTCTTCCTCCAACACTCGCACACCAACCTACCCTCACTACAACTATCGTCCTAACCATCTTCCTTATCTACCATATTCTGAAATCAACCATAGCCTCCATATTTTTTTCTAATTTCTTATGATTACCCCTCTTCTTATAACAATACTTCTCTTTACCAATCACCTCCCTTACTTCTTTCACCCATTCTGCTACCGCCGGGGGATCTTTTGCCTGCCATTTCCGTGCGATAAGTTTTTTACCTTGAAACAGACACCTAATTGTTGCAGTCTGTATGTCTCTTAATATCCCATTTTCCTCCATCAGGCCCATTAGACAGATCCTGGCCTCCATGCCCAGCGACGTCCCAAACACAGAGTTTATTTTATCCATTATGCCCTTCCAATACCTGTGCTGCTTGGGGCATCTCCAGAACATGTGTACCAAGTCGCCCCTCTCATCCCCACACCTTTGACACTCAGCATCAGGCTTCTTTCCAAACATAAACAGCTTTAAGGGTGTATAATATGACCTGTATAACAAATATAGATGAGAAACAATCTATGAAGGAGAGAGGGAGATCCTGGGCCCCAGGGCCAGAACATACTCCCACTGTCTATCCGACATCGGCCCAACATTCCCCTCCCATTTAATCCTATTTTTATTTTCCACCATTCCTTCCTGAACCGTCACATTTAAACTCCCTTACATATCAGAAATTAGTCCTTTTGTAGAGCTAGCATTAACCGGTCCCCGACCGGCGCACGCCGATGTACGTCGTCAGAATGGCATGGCTGGGCAAATGGGCGTACCTGTACGTCCATTTAAATTCCCCGCCGCGCCATTGCGTGCGCGCCGGCGGCGGCGCGCACGTGCACCAGCCGGGAGCTCCATGAGTCGGGTCGCGGGTCCTGCGGACTCGATCGCCATGGGGATACCCGCAATCGCCTCACGGAGAGGACGAACGGGGAGATGCCGTTGTAAACAGCATCTCCCCGTTCTGCCTAGTGACAAGTGTCACTCGATCTCTGCTCCCTGTCATCAGAGCAGAGATCAGTGACATCACACACAGAGCCCATCCCCCTACAGTTAGTAATCACTCCCCTAGGACATACTTAACCCCTCCCTGCCCCCTAGTGGTTAACTCCTTCACTGCCAGTGTCATTTACACAGTAATCAGTGCATTTTTAATCGCTCTGATCGCTGTAGAAATGACAATGGTCCCAAAAATGTGTCAAAAATGTCCGACATGTCCACCATAATGTCGCAGTCACAATAAAATTCGCTGATCGCTGCCATTACTAATAAAAAAAAAAATTATTAATAAAAATGTCTATCCCCTATTTTGTAAACGCTATAACGTTTGCGCAAACCAATTAATAAACGCTTATTGAGATTTTTTTTACCAAAAATATGTAGAAGAATACGATCGGCCTAAACTGAGGAAAAAAAAAATTTTTTATATATTTTTGGGGGATATTTATTATAGCAAAATGTAAAAAATAATGCGTTTTTTTCAAAATTGTCGCTCTTATTTTGTTTATAGCGCAAAAAATAAAAATCGCAGAGGCGATCAAATACCACCAAAAGAAAGCTCTATTTGTGGGAAAAAAAGGACGTCAGTTTTGTTTGGGAGCTACGTCGCGCGACCGCGCAATTATCAGTTAAAGCGACGCAGTGCCGAATCGCAAAAAACGCTCTGGTCAGGAAGGGGGTAAAATCTTCCGGGGCTGAAACGGTTAACCAACTTTCTTAGAGAGGGCATTTCACACCACTCTGGTTCCTTCCCACTGATTTGTGCATTTAGGGCGTGCCTGATTTGCAGGTACCTGTAAAATGATCAATTGGGAATCGCATATTCTTCCACTAACTCCTGGACTTTAACCTCCCCACCTTGTATAGCTGTGCCAGGCAATGAGTACCCTGCCGATCCCATTCCTCTATTATCCCTATTACTTTAAGTTCATTTAAATTTTTATTGTCCCATAATGGGGAAAACTCAGAGAAGCCAGCATAACCTAACACATTCTTGACAGTCACCCAACCTTTAACCATTAACTGAGTGGTAGGACACTTGGTACCAAAGGAGTCTGCCTCCATCGTCTCTACTATTGTATCATGGCTAGTATCATTCAACAATAAATTACACCCTACTCCCCTTTCTCCTGGCCTGTTACTGCCTCCCACATACTGCATTTGAGACGCCAGGAAATAGCACCTTGGATCCGGCACTGCCATGCCCCCCATCTCCCCTGGCCGCCGCAACGCCTGCAAACTGATCCTTGCCACCCCGTTTTTCCAAATTAACTCTCTAAACACACTGTCCATTTTTTAAACCAGTGTCTAGGAATCCACACTGGAGAGTTATGTATTACATATAAAATTTGTGGCAACCAAACCATCTTATTTAAATTACAGCACCCAGCGACCGAGAGAGGTAAGCGACCCCACGCCCGACTTTTCTGTTTTAATTTCTTCATAAGTGGAACCACATTTCCAGTTATGTACTGCCCTGGGTCTCTTGTTATATTAATACCCAAATATCTAATTTGACTTACTACTTTAATTTGGGATATTTGTTGTGGGAGTGGATCTATGAGGGGATCTATTGGCAAAAGTACAGATTTTTACCAATTAATTGTCAGCCCAGAGAAATAACCAAATTCCTTAACTATACCCATAGCGACCTTAAGGGAAGCCTGTGTATCCCCCAAGAACAACAAAATATCATCCGCATGCATAGCGACTTTCTCCTCCCCCTTCTTCTTTTAAAACCCTCTACCTCTTGGGCCGATCTCAAAGCGATAGCCAATGGCTCCATTGCCAGGGCAAAGAGCAGGGGCGACAAAGAGCACCCTTGTCTTGTTCCCCTCCTCAATTGGAAATATTCTGAGCATTCCCCATTAACCCTAACCTTAGCCCTTGGACTATCATATAGTAGACTAAGCCAATGGACAAAGTTAGGGCCAAATTGAAATTCCGCCAGTACCTTCCACATGTAGTGCCACTCAAGACAATCAAAGGATTTAGCTGCGTCTAATGAAAGGACGGCTCTATTGCCACTATTCTCTATTGGCAGTTACATATTTAGGTACACTCGCCTTATGTTCGTGCTTGTAGATCTATCCGGTATAAAACCGGTTTGGTCGGAATATATTACTTTAGAAATTATTTTATTCAGCCTTGTTGCCAGGGCTTTTGCCAAAATCTTCACGTCCGAACATAACAGCGATATAGGCTTATATGAGGTCACATCAAGCGGGTTTTTCCCCTCTTTTAACAAAACCATTATTATGGCTTCTGTCAAAGATATGGGCAGTTTCCTATCCTCCTCAGCTCCGTTAAACTCCTTCACGAGTTTAGGAAGTAAAACTTCCCTATACTTCTTAAATATTTCTATGGGTAAACCAGCAGGACTCGGTGCTTTCTGATTTGCCATGTCTGCTACTACCCTTTGCAACTCTTCCAGCACCAATGGGGCATCCAACATTTCCCTATCCTCTTTTGATAAAGGTGTTATTTTCAATTTCCCAAAAAAATCCCACATTTCCCCTTCTACATTTGTTTGTGACGTGCTATACAAGTTTTCAAAATATTTTTTAAATTCTTCTAGTATTTCCGGGGTAGCTTTTTTAATTATTCCTTCCTTATCCTCAATTGCTGGTACAGTGGCTGAGAGGCAATTTGCCTTAATAATCAGAGACAGAGTTTTTCCAACTTACTCACCTTCTCCAAAAAAACTCTGTCTCTGAAATTATTTTTTCCTTTCCATTTTCTCTAAGACCATTCTCCTATAGTCATCTTGACTCTCTACCCACGTTTCGTAACTAGCTAGGGTTGGGGCCTCCACACATTGCATTTCAGCACTTCTCACCCTTTCTTTTGCTTTAATCTCTTTGACCTGTGATTGCTTCTTAGTATAAGAAATTTTCTGTATTAGTACACCCCGAAGAAAAGCCTTCAGGGAGTCCCATATTATCCCCAATGGGGCAGTTCCTAAGTTCAGATTTATAAATTCCACCAGGCTATCCATGATAGCCCCAGCATCCTCAATAATCTCGAGCCAGAAGGGATTTACTTTCCAATCACCTCTACTATACCACCTCCCAACCTTTATTGAAAAAACTACTGGTGAATGGTCCGAAATCCCTCTCGGCTCATAAACTATCTCCTCCACTACATTCAGCGCTTCCCCATTACCCAGCACAAGGTCAATTCTAGACAAAGTAGCATGTGTCCTGGAGTGACACAAGTACTGTCTCACTCCCGGATGCCTCTTCCTCCAGACGTCCACCAACCCTATCTCCTCACAATATTGGAGGAGTGGACCCTTGGGTGCCCCATCGCTAGTGATTTTCAGTGGAAACCTATCTATACAGTTATTCATAGTCATATTAAAAAGTCTCCTACCACTATAACTGGCACCCCTGGGAAATCTGCTATAAATCTAATCAGGGCTTTTTTCTCAGAGAATAGGTGCAGGAACTCAACCATGCCCGCCACACACACATACCTGACAAAAGGCATCAAATAGTAGCTCTTCCCTCTGCACAAAACTCCTCCCTCCACTGCCCTCATCTTCTCCCCCCTCCTTAAAAGCTCCACCATCTGTCATATTTCTTACCTTTGTTGCAATATTAAGCTGAAGCACCTATCCGGCTGTAGCACCTCCCGTCATACTATACTATACTACAGTCATTTGCAAGGGAGATCACGCAGTAGGAGCTTCAACAACTGGTCACCAGGGAAAAAATAGAGACCACAGAGGGTGCAGCCTACCACGCACCCTCTCCTGCCCATGACTGCACTGAACCCTGGTTATTTGTTCGGTATCTTCCTTGTCCCTGTCCGACACTCAGTGGGATCTGTGCAGGAGATCTGACCTGTGGGAGCTACTGACAGATAAGCTATCACTTGTAAACGCAGAAGCTGGACTTCAGTGTTACCAAGTGATAGTGGTGAGCAGGGAGCAGAAGACCTGAGCCAGAGGTGGTGGAACTGAGTTCCCCCTAGTTCCTGCTGAAAAAAAGCCCTGAATCTAATTAAATCAGCCAAAATTTCCGTACTAAATGGAGGAGGGATGTAAACGTTGGTCAACACACATACTCTACCTTCAATTATACACAAAAGAAAAATATACCGTCCATTTTCATCTACCTTACTCTGACTACAGGAGAAAACTAAACCCGAGTTTATCAATATGCTCATGCCTCTTGAATAGGAAGAATAGGTGGAATGGTACTGCACCTGATAGTTCCTATGCTCCAAGGCACCGATTGTATCCCTCACCAGGTGTGTCTCCTGCAGACAGAGTATTTTAACTCTCCCTACACCAGCCATCGAGAAAATTGCCTGTTTTTTTAGACCTATGCTTTACCCCCCGCACATTCCATGAGCATATTTTAACTTGTTTTGTTAAATGTGGGAGTTTACCTCTACCACTTTTGGTACCCATCATTCTTCAGTCCCTGTTCCCTTTCTCCTCTCAGGATAATCCTCTAACCTATCCCACATTTTCTTGTGCCTATGATATAAAAACCTTGCCCCTTTAAATCTAAGTGTTACTCCTATCTGAGCAAACTCAAAATCTCCTATATCAAACCATACCACCTCTCGTCCCCCTTGTGCTTCCACACAACCACACACTCATTCCAACCCTCCCCCCCCAACTCCCCAACCCTCCCTCCCCCCCTCCCACCCCCCACCCAATTACTCATTACCCCTTTGCCCAATTTTGGGACAAAAACAAAGGGCTTCTATTGTGACCGCCATAACCCCCTGAAGTGAAATTTCCGTGCTTCCCGAACCTAATAAGAGGGGAGCTATCCCCAGCATAATCAAAGTGAATATAAATATTTACTCCCCCCCTGCCCCCGTATTTGCATATATACAACCCAACATAAGTCCTGGAGAAGAATAGAGACAAAAAAAAGTCCCAGGTATTAGACTGAAAAGTCACTGTAAACTATTGGTCTCCTCAGATTCTTTCCCCCCCGCTGTAGTCTTCCTTCATTCTTCTCTAGCCAAGCTGTTACTTCTATAAGGGTATTAAAAAATCTGACTTCCTCCAGAGCTGTTATTCGTAGACGTGTGGGATATAGTAAAGCATAATTAATTCTAAACCGTTGTAGCCTCCGTTTACACTCTACAAACTTGGCTCTTTGTCTCTGTAGCTCAGGGGAAAAGTCTGGGTATATTGGTATCCTTGCACCATTATGCTGTATATTCTTCACCTCTCTTGCTTTCTGGAGGATAGTACACACGAGCGGACTTTCTGGCAAACTTGGTCCAGCGGACCGGACTCCGTCGGACAATTCGATTGTGTGTGTGCTTCCCCAAAAGTCCGACGGACCTAGAGATAAAACATGTTTCAAATCTTTCCAACGGACTCGAGTCTGGTTGAAAAATCCGCTCGTCTGTATGCTAGTCCGACGGGCCCAAACCAACGCTAGGGCAGCTATTGGCTACTGGCTATCAACTTCCTTAGTTTAGTCCAGTTGTACGTCATCACGTAATAGAATCTGTCGGACTTTGGTGTGATCATGTGTAGGCAAGTCTGTTCGTTGGGAAAGTCCGTCGGAAGTCCGCCGAAAGTCCGTCCGATAGACCGTCGGACCAGTCCGGTCGAAAAGTCTGCTCGTGTGTACATGGCATAAGTGGAATAATGGAACAAAATTACTACATAAATCATGTGAGAACGTCCAATTGCAGGCGAAACATGTCACAGTGAAGAAATGGTGAAGAGGATGCATATGGGTGGGAGATGTACACATTGTTTGAATAAATTACATAATTTTTAGATTTAGCAGTAGTGTGACCCTATTTCTTTTTATGTTTGGTGTATGAATATGGGTCAGATTCTTGCAGTCATGATTCTCTTTAAATGTTAGCAAGTACTGTATATGGATTTGAATATATATGAATAGTTAAAGTGTGTCTAAAGTCTAGATCTGGTTTAAGATTTGGATGAAGTGGGTCAGGGTCAGACCCCTTTTGGGTTTTAATTGCTGTCCCCACTCGGAAGATTCACTTTCTCTATTTGTCTTGGTGATCAGTATCAGTGTCAGAAACTATAGCTCAGTGGGTCGGTTGGTCGGGTCAATCGCAGGACTCGCTTCCTAATTGGCCGGAGGAGAATCAGTGTGACAATAGCGAATATTTATTCACTATTGTCACACAACTGGGTGGGCTGTGCCCCAAGCCCACCCTTTTTTGAAGCCTATTAGAGCCTCTGGCTCTAATCACATGCTTAAAAAAAAAACCCATGAGTCCGGCGCCCTGCATGTAGATTAGGGGGCAGGACACATGGATGGGGGGGCAGCACCTGTGCATACTGCATTATGGGCCACCACTGCTATAGCTGACTGCTGTGTTCTTCACATTTAGCAGCCCCCTTTCCATAAGGAAAGCAGGCCTACCGGTACGCGGTTGCCCCGGACTTATACACAATACTATAGTACCTGGCTACAATGCCAGGGCAAGCCCGAACTGAGCACAGCAAAAAGGTACTTGTGGTTGGCAGATAGGCAAGTAGTGGTGTGGTCAGAGTGGTCAGTGACAGTCCAGGTTCAGGGCAGGCTGAGTAGCCAATCCAAAATCATCTTTCTGTTGTAGACATTATGCTGAGAAGCAAGTTTCTGTTGTGTTAGTCTGTTGAAATACACAAATAGGATGCATATCTTTCTTCAACTGGTTGTCTAATCCTGACTTGGCAGATAACTCTAATGCCGCGTACACACAATCGGATTTTCCGACAAAAAATGTTGGATGTGAGTTTGTTGGCGGAAAGTCAGATCGTGTGTATGCTCCATCGAACATTTGTTGTCAGACTTTCCGCCAACAAATGTTGGCTAGCAGGTTCTCAAATTTTCCGCCAACAAATTTTGTTGTTGGACTTTCCGATCGTGTGTACACAAGTCCATCGCACAAAAGTCCACGCATGCTTAGAATCAATGCTCAGAATCAATGCTCACCAAACACAACATTAGCAGAAGGAGCCCAAAGGGTGGCACATGACTATTGAACTTCCTTTTTATCGGCTCGCCGTACGTCTAGTACGTCACTTTGTTCATAATTGTTGGCCAACATTTGTATGACCGTGTGTATGCAAGACAAGTTTGAGCCAACAACCTTCAAACAAAAATCCACGGTTTTGTGTCCGACCATGTGTATGGGGCATAGCACTCATTGTTCAGGAAAGATTACTGTTTTGTCTAATATGTTATATTGCCGTGGAAGATTGCACCCTGAGTTTGTCTGGGAAACATTCCTATCTGCATGTAAAACCTTTAACCACTTAAGCCCGGACCATTTTGCTGGCCAATGACCAGAGCACATTTTGCAATTCGGCACTGCGTTGATTTAACTGACAATTGCGCGGTCGTGCGACGTGGCTCCCAAACAAAATTGATGTCCTTTTTTTCCCACAAATAGAGCTTTCCTTTGGTTGTATTTGATCACCCCTGCGGTTTTTATTTTTTGCGCTATAAACAAAAAAAGAGCAACAATTTTGAAAAAAAAAACACATTATTTTTTACATTTTGCTATAATAACTATCCCCCAAAAATATATATAAAAAAAAAAAAAAATTTCCTCAGTTTAGGCTGATACGTATTCTTCTAAATATTTTTGGTAAAAAAAAATTGCAATAAGTGTTTATTGATTGGTTTGCGCAAAAGTTATAGCGCTTACAAAATAGGGGATAGTTTTATGGCATTTTTATTCATTTTATTAATTTGTTTCTTTTTTTTACTAGTAATGGCAGCGATCAGAGATTGTCATTCATACAGTGATCCGTGCTATAAAAATGCACTGATTCCTGTGTAAATGACACTGGCAGTAAAGGGGTTAACCACTAGGGGGCAGTGTAGGGGTTAAGTGTGTCCTGGGGCGTGTTTCTAACTGTGGGGGGGGTGGCGGCTACATGTGACACGTCACTGATCTCTGCTCACGATTAAAGGGAGCAGAGATCAGTGACACTGTCACTAGGCAGAACGGGGAGATGCTTGTTTACATTAGCATCTCCCCGTTCTTCCTCCCCGTGAGACAATCGCAGGTATCCCCGCGGCGATAGAATCCGCGGAACCCGCAATCCGACTCACGGAGGTCCCGGCCAGCGCGCGCGATGGCACGGCGGTAAATTTAAAGGGACGTACCTGTACGCCCATTTGCCGGTCTGTGTCATTCTGCCGACATACATCGTCGTGCGCCGGTCGGGAACTGGTTAAATAAATCTTTAAATTAAGAATGTACGAAATCATCAACAAGGGAATCCAAGCAAGCTGGCAGGTCTAGACACAGGAACAAGGCAGGAAAACAGGGAGATTGAGGCCTGTGTTACAAACACTATCACAAGCAAGATGTTAAGAGTTTGAATGGCTTAAAAGTGATATTAAAGTCTTGTTTATTTTAATTTAAAAGTAGCAAACATGTTATATTTACCTGCTCTGTTGCACTAGTTTTGCACAGAGCAGACCAGATCCTCCTCTTCTCGGTCCCTCACCAATGCTCCTGGTCCCTCCCTCCCTCTTGAAGCTTGCTATGGGGCACCCGAGCTGAGCCACT
The DNA here is from genome assembly GCA_037952835.1 of Lithobates septentrionalis. Classification (NCBI taxonomy): domain Eukaryota; kingdom Metazoa; phylum Chordata; class Amphibia; order Anura; family Ranidae; genus Lithobates; species Lithobates septentrionalis. The sequence goes on from JBBDGP010000149.1 coordinate 6,186,798, forward strand.
GCTCTGTGTGTCCATTCAGACACGGAGCCGCGGCTCGGTATTGCCCCCTTTCTCCTCTGATTGGCTCACTGTTTTTGATTGGCAGTAGCAGGAGCCAATGGTGTGTTTAAGCAAATCAGGAGAGAGAGTCCCGGACAGCTCAGTCTCCCGAGCAACATCGCTGGATCGAGAAGGGGCTCAGGTAAGTATTAGGGGGGCTGCTGCACACAGAAGTTTTTTTTTTTTTATTTTAATGCATAGAGTGCCTTTACAACCCCATTAAAACAGGTTCGATCTCCACCCATAGACTTGCAGGTGGACAGGCAGACAGGGAGAATGCATCACAGCCAAAACCAGGATGCAACCAGCAGTTGTCATGGAACAGGAGCTTTACATGCTCCTGGCACCAGTGTTAATTTCGTCGACTAAAATTTAGTTGACTAAATTAATAAGATTTTAGTTGACTAAAATACAACTAAAACTACTGAGATGACTAAAATACGACTAAAACTAAAATGGCATTTTAGTCAAAGAACTATAACTAAAATTAAATTGAAATTGGACATCAAAATTAATACTACATTACCACATAAGAATAAGCAGGGGGCATTTACTAAGCTGCTAAATAAAAGAAAGAAAAAAGAAAAGGGCTTTTCTTATATTTTTTCTTGATATTTAATGTTGGTAATATATTCAGGTAATATGTGCAATGGCATTATAGCCAAAGGAGTTTACAGTTTTTTGTTTTTTTTTCAAGTTGTACTTCTGCTTGTCAAAAAGCAATATTTTTGTTTGTTTATGAAATTTGATTTTTTTTTATAAAGACGTTATATATCGGTTAAATCTGTGTCTGTAGTCCATGTTCAAACCTTAATACCAGAAATAATAACATATTCGATTTTTACTCCAGAAGTATATAATGGATTTTGGCAATTCTAAAGAAATGCTTTGCATTAACATTTAACTAAACCTATTAGATTTTAGTGGACTGAAATGTACTGGGCACCACACTACAGAAGCAGCAGAGTATGAAAATCTCCTTAATAACAAATCAAATCTGAATTTCTATACCTGAAACGTTCATGCTGATCTTTCTATCCATTAGGAAAGAACTGTAGTTGACTGAACATGTGTAGATTCCCCCGTCTGATAGCAATGTATTCGATATGGTTAAATCAGCAATTCCATTTAATGCTCGATCCTTATCCAATGAATATCTGGGATTAGTTGATGTCACGGTCTTATCATAACTTAGAATAAGTTTTCCTTCTAAATACCAAAAAACTGTAAAATATCTGGGATCTGCAGGAAGATTATCTGCGGTGAAGGTGCAGGGAATGTGAGCACTGAATCCAACTCTGGCTACACATGTAGAAGGTCCCGTCATCTGTAGAGCACCACCTGCATGAGATATAAATCAATCAAGCTTACATGTACAGTATACTTACAGTAAGGTAAAGTGAACTTGTGCAACCTAAAGCAGGCCTTCAGTCATTGTTTCATCTTTCCATCTATTAAATCTTCTGCCCTTGTTGTTTTAACTTTGGATAGTAAAACATTTTTTTCTTGGCAGTAAATACCTTATACAGCCCACTTATGACATAATGCAAAGCTTGCTCTTTCACTTTTGTGAGAGTTTGCCAGGAAGGGAGGGGGGATGAGTCATAAGGGGGCAAATGAGAGCTGCAGAGCTGGAGGTGTGCCCTCACCCAATGCTGGCTCCTGCTGAACGACAGCTCTGCTGCCTCCCGCAACTAAATAAACTAGGGGGCGGCACCATCCGATGACGTCACTGAATGACCCCGTCCCATTGTGACATAATTGATGTTGGATCTTTATCTTTTTAATAAAGTACTTGTCAAAAACTGCCTCCTGTCTTTATTTACACTACTTTTTTTTGTACTATGTCCCCCTACTCATTTATATGGGGGAGGCGGAATCTGGGGGCCCTCTTGTTAAAGGGGGTGACCAGATTCTGGTAAGCCCCCTGTCCGTAGAAACCCAAAACCACCGGCCTGGGTTGCGGGGAGAAGGCTCTTGTCCCCACCGACGTGGGGACAAGGCGCTTTTGGGGGGTGAGCCCCCTCCACAAAGCACCCCCCAAGTTGAGGGCATGTGGCCTGGTATGGTTCGGGGAGGCAGCTTGCTTATCCCCCCTCCTTCCCTTTTCAAATATTTTTATTAAGATATTTTTCACATAAAAACATTAACATACATAAAATACAAATAAAAACATAACATAAACATGGATCCATCTCAAAATCTCAAAGTACATTCTAGAATATTAAGGTGTCTTCCGCCATCTCTCCCCCCTCCCATCACCCCCATCCCAAACGGGATAAAAAAAAAAAAGGAAAAAAAGGGGGGGACCACAAACCTTTATAATGTTTCCCTTTTCCCTTCCTTTCTCCATTTTAGTAACCCCCTCCCCGTTCCCCCATTCTCTCATTCCTTATCATATTGTCCTTAATCCCGTACTGTGCTTATGTACCCCCTAACTAAGGTATTAAATTCTCTTAGTGACCTCCTCCTTATGCATGTGATACTGTGTCTTTTCCCTATGCTTTTTCTATCTATTTATGAAGAGGAGAGAGTCTCAACTCTCAACCATCGTTTAAATTCTTAGTGATATACATACTCCGTGAAAAGAAAAAAAACACTGTTTTACTTGTGTAATAAATCCAAACGTCTATCTATTATGTTAAATTCTCTAAGTGACTTCCTATTTATATATGCGAAAAGAGAAAAAAAAAGTGAAAAAAAGGGGAGGTGGGGTGAACGGAAGGGGAAGCGGCGGAATCCCTAGTTACTACTCATAAAATGCACGTAAGCCTGGGTTTGTCTAAATTCCAGCCAACTCTTCCAGATATTTGCATATTTTATTTCAGAGTTATTTTGCATGTGTATTACTTCTTCCATACATCTAATTTTATCTGTACTCCTAAACCAATCCTTTATCGTCGGAATATTTTTTGACTTCCACTGTTTAGGAATTAACATCTTTGCTGCATTCAGCAGGAATGGTGTAATTGCTTCTCTCTATTTCTTCCCTGGTATCCCCGTTACATGAAACAGGCATTGCCAAGGGTCAAACTTAGTTTCTTTCCCGCTGATCTTCTTTATCCAATCTAGTACTTCCCTCCAATATGGTTGAATTAGGGGATACTGCCACCATATGTGTGCATGTGTTCCAATCCCCCAACATTCCCTCCAACATAGAGGAGGTAGGTCGGGGTTAATTTTATGCAACTTTGTTGGAACATAATACCACTTAGTTAATAATTTATAATTTATTTCCTTCATCCTTGTGTCTATTAACCACTTGCTTACTGGGCACTTAAACCCCCCTCCTGTCCAGACCAATTTTCAGCTTTTAGCGCTGTCGCACTTTGAATGACAATTGCGCGGTCATACAACACTGTACCCAAATGACATTTTTATCATTTTTTTCCCACAAATAGAGCTTTCTTTTGATGGTATTTGATCACTTCTGCTGTTTTTAGTTTTTGTTAAAAAAATTGAAAAAGACAGAATTTAAAAAAAAAAAAAATATTTTTTTTTATATTTTGTTATAAAATTTTGCAAACAGGTAATTTTTCTCCTTCGTTGATGTACGCTGATGAGGCGGCACTGATGGGCACCGATAGGTGGCAGTGATGGGCACTGATTTTGTGGCAGTGATGGGCACTGATTGGGCACTGATTGATGGCAGCACTGCTAGGTGGCACTGATTGGCACCACTGGTGGGCATTGATAGGTGGCACTTGTGGGCATTGATAGGTGGCACTGCTGGGCACTGTGGGCACTGGCAGTCCATGTTCAAACCTTAATACCAGAAATAATAACATATTCGATTTTTACTCCAGAAGTATATAATGGATTTTGGCAATTCTAAAGAAATGCTTTGCATTAAAATTTAACTAAACCTATTAGATTTTAGTGGACTGAAATGTACTGGGCACCACAATACAGAAGCAGCAGAGTATGAAAATCTCCTTAATAACAAATCAAATCTGAATTTCTATACCTGAAACGTTCATGCTGATCTTTCTATCCATTAGGAAAGAACTGTAGTTGACTGAACATGTGTAGATTCCCCCGTCTGATAGCAATGTATTCGATATGGTTAAATCAGCAATTCCATTTAATGCTTGATCCTCATCCAATGAAAATCTGGGATTAGTTGATGTCACGGTCTTATCATAACTTAGAATAAGTTTTCCTTCTAAATACCAAAAAACTGTAAAATATCTGGGATCTGCAGGAAGATTATCTGCGGTAAAGGTGCAGGGAATGTGAGCACTGAATCCAACTCTGGCTTCATATGTAGAAGGTCCCGTCATCTGTAGAGCACCACCTGCATGAGATATAAATCAATCAAGCTTACATGTACAGTATACTTACAGTAAGGTAAAGTGAACTTGTGCAACCTAAAGCAGTCCTTCAGTCATTGTTTCATCTTTCCATCTATTAAATCTTCTGCCCTTGTTGTTTTAACTTTGGATAGTAAAACATTTTTTTCCTGCCAGTAAATACCTTATACAGCCCACTTATGACATAATGCAAAGCTCGCTCTTTAACTTTTGTGAGAGTTTGCCAGGAAGGGAGGAGGGATGAGTCATAAGAGGGCCAATGAGAGCTGCAGAGCTGGAGGTGTGCCCTCACCCAATGCTGGCTCCTGCTGAACGACAGCTCTGCTGCCTCCCGCCACTAAATAAACTAGGGGCGGCACCATCCAATGACGTCACTGGATGACCCCGTCCCATTGTGACATAATTGATGTTGGATCTTTATTTTTTTTAATAAAGTACTTGTCAAAAACTGCCTCCTGTCTTTATTTACACTACTTTTTTTTGTACTATGTCCCCCTACTCATTCATATGGGGGAGGCGGAATCTGGGGGCCCTCTTGTTAAAGGGGGTGACCAGATTCCAATAAGCCCCCTGTCTGCAGAAACCCAAAACCACTGGCCTGGGTTGCGGGGAGAAGGCTCTTGTCCCCACCGACATGGGGACAAGGTGCTTTTGGAGGGTTAGCCCCTCCAAAAGCACCCCCCAAGTTGAGGGCATGTGGCCTGGTATGGTTCGGGGAGGCAGCTTGCTTATCCCCCCTCCTTCCCTTTTCAAATATTTTTATTAAGATATTTTTCACATAAAAACATTAACATACATAAAATACAAATAAAAACATAACATAAACATAAACATGGATCAATCGCAAAATCTCAAAGTACATTCTAGAATATTAGGGGTATTCCGCCATCTCTCCGCCCTCCCATCACCCCCATCCCAAACGGGATAAAAAAAAAAAAGGAAAAAAAGGGGGGGGACCACAAACCTTTATAATGTTTCCCTTTTCCCTTCCTTTCTCCATTTTAGTAATCCCCTCCCCCTCCCCCTTCCCCCTCCCCCTTCCCCCATTCTCTCATTCCCTATCATATTGTCCTTAATCCCGTACTGTGCTTATGTACCCCCTAACTAAGGTATTAAATTCTCTTAGTGACCTCCTCCTTATGCATGTGATACTGTGTCTTTTCCCTATTCTTTTTCTATCTATTTATGAAGTGACTTCCTACTTATATATGCGAAAAGAGAAAAAAAAAAGTGAAAAAAAGGGGAGGTGGGGTGAACGGAAGGGGAAGCGGCGGAATCCCTAGTTACTACTCATAAAATGCACGTAAGCCTGGGTTTGTCTAAATTTCAGCCAACTCTTCCAGATATTTGCATATTTTATTTCAGAGTTATTTTGCATGTGTATTACTTCTTCCATACATCTAATTTTATCTGTACTCCTAAACCAATCCTTTATCGTCGGAATATTTTTTGACTTCCACTGTTTAGGAATTAACATCTTTGCTGCATTCAGCAGGAATGGTGTAATTGCTTCTCTCTATTTCTTCCCTGGTATCCCCGTTACATGAAACAGGCATTACCAAAGGTCAAACTTAGTTTATTTCCCGCTGATCTTCTTTATCCAATCTAGTACTTCCCTCCAATATGGTTGAATTAGGGGATACTGCCACCATATGTGTGCATGTGTTCCAATCCCCCAACATTCCCTCCAACATAGAGGAGGTAGGTCGGGGTTAATTTTATGCAACTTTGTTGGAACATAATACCACTTAGTTAATAATTTATAATTTATTTCCTTCATCCTTGTGTCTATTAACCACTTGCTTACTGGGCACTTAAACCCCCCTCCTGTCCAGACCAATTTTCAGCTTTTAGCGCTGTCGCACTTTGAATGACAATTGCGCGGTCATACAACACTGTACCCAAATGAAATTTTTATCACTTTTTTCCCACAAATAGAGCTTTCTTTTGATGGTATTTGATCACTTCTGCTGTTTTTAGTTTTTGTTAAAAAAATTGAAAAAGACAGAATTTTTTTTTTTAAAAATTATATTTTTTTTATATTTTGTTATAAAATTTTGCAAACAGGTAATTTTTCTCCTTCGTTGATGTACGCTGATGAGGCGGCACTGATGGGCACCGATAGGTGGCAGTGATGGGCACTGATGGGTGGCAGTGATGGGCACTGATTGGGCACTGATTGATGGCAGCACTGCTAGGTGGCACTGATTGGCACCACTGGTGGGCATTGATAGGTGGCACTTGTGGGCATTGATAGGTGGCACTGCTGGGCACTGTGGACACTGGCAGGTGGCAATGTCAGGTGGCACTGTCAGGCACAGATGAGGTATATGTGCCTCCTTCCTCTTCGGGACCAATGTCCCTTTGACATAAGCCGGTAATCGGCTTTTTTTTCCTCCTCACGCTGTCAGCGACATCGACGAAACCGATCACCGAGCTTTTGTTTACATTATGTGATCAGCTGTCATTGGCTGACAGCTGATCACATGGTAAAGGGCCGGGACTGGCCCCTTACTCGGATCTGTGATCATCTGAGTCTCCGTGACTCGGTGATCACAGCACGCACACCGCACGCCCTGCAAGGTGCACGCGGTGCGCGTGCACAGAAGAGGACGCCCCAGACGGCCTCCCGGAAATTGAGGTCTGCGCTGTAGCCGTCATTCGGCTATGGCCCGGACCTCAAGTGGTTAAAGACGAGTGAACATAATCAAAAACTTTACTTCTCATTATTTCAGGCACTAGCTGATTGAGTTCTAGTTCCCAGCTCTCCAAAAGACACATGGACTCCATATTTGGAGGAGTCATCAACAACCTATATACATTGGAAATCCCCTGTCTATTTATTCACCCTTGATTAACTAGTCTTTCCCATGGGTTAAGCCCGCTGACTGCACAAAGGGGCTTTGGAAGAGATTGTACAAAATGTTGAAGTTGCTTTGGGAGAATCTACAAAATGTTGAAGTTGTCTATATCTCCATACATCCCATGGCGTTTCACCATATTTTTCTCATAATTCCGATAGTGAACAGAGGACATTTCCTTTCAAAACATCTCTTAGCCTCAAATGGTCCGAAGAGGTCCATTTTTAATACAATTTATTTTCCTTACCTGGAGGAAAATAATTATTACCTGACAGGGGTATCAGAGGGCTATTATATTGCCAAGATCTACTTTGGAGAAGCTTATCCCATATTCTGAATGTTTCTATGGTAATTGGGGTCATTTCTCTAGAGAGATCGCTATATTGCCTTGGGATCCAAATAATCTGATGCAGAGCTGATTTACTCAACTCTGCCTCAAATGACACCCATTTTTTATAAGGAGAACAATGGACCCAGTCCATATCTCTCCGCACTACTGCCGCTGTGTGATATTTTTCAAAATCTGGGAGAAATAGTCCCCCCCTCTCCTTTGATCTACTCAAAATTTTATAGGCAATGCGATTAACCCCTGTTATTCCATATAAACTTTTGTAATATCAATCTAAGAGCTTTAAAACAAGCCACAGGGATGTTTATTGGGAGACATTGAAAGACATACAGAGTCATCATTTTAATTACGCTTATCCTGCCAAACTATGACAATCTATGTGTAGGGTATCCTTTCAAATCTTGTTTGATTTTATTGAGTAGGGGCATATAATTATCCTGATATAAATCCATTGTTGGCATTGACAGCAAACTCCCAGGTATTTAAATCGGAGATCCACCCCAAAGTGGAACTTCTGCTCATCGGATTCCTCCCCCCCTCCGGTGCCTCAATTGGCACCTTTCAGGGGGGAGGGGGGGTTCAGATATGCACTTCCGGGAATAGCTAGCCGCAGCTAGCCGCAAATGCCCGACCACAATACAATACACAGTTCCCACAACACAACGGGGACCAGTGTAGACGTGCAGCGCGACTCGCGCATGCGCAGTAGGGAACCGGGCAGTGAAGCCTCAACGCTTCACTTCCTGATTCCCTGACCAAGGATGGTGGTGGGGGCAGCCGAGAGACGAGCGATCGATCGGCTTTGGCTGCCGACATCGCTGGACCCTGGGACAGGTAAGTGTCCATTTATTAAAAATCAGCAGCTGCAGTATTTGTAGCTGCTGGCTTTTAATATTTTTTGTTTAAGTGGACCTCCTCTTTAAATCCCCTCTTCCTCCACTCAAAGGGATATAGAATTCTGAGATCCCTACCTTCATCTGAGGAAACCGGGATATCCAATATCTCAGTTTTCTCCATATTTTTCTTGGGGTTTGATACAACCCAGTAGTTACTCAATTCTATCAAAATCTTCGGGAGTGTTTGTGTAGGCTTCGTTATGTACAACATAACATCGTCCGCAAACGCGGATATCTTATGTTCTTGTCCTGCAACTTCTATACCTTTAACTTTATAATTAGCTCTTATAGAGGCTAAAATGGGTTCCAGAGAAAACACAAAGCATAAAGGCGAGAGTGGGCAACCCTGTCGTGTACTAACTTTATTAAATAACCGAAAGGTCTCAGATAAAGTTCCATTTACTTGAATTTTAGCCGTAGGGTTTGAGTATAGAGCCTCAATCCACCTCATCATTCGCAGTCCTATACCAAACTATGTAGTGTCCGTAACATAAAGTCCCAATCTAATCAAAAGCCTTTTCAGCATCTATTGACAGAAAAAGAGCAGGTTTCTTAACCTTTTTTTGCAACATGCACCAATAAAATTGTTCTTAATATATTATCTCTTGCCTCCCTCCCGGGGACAAAACCTACTTGATCTTTCTCGATGCAGGTAGGCATAAGTGGTCTCAGTCTTTCGGCCAAAATCCTCACGTATATTCAGGGCTTTTTTTCAGCCGAAAATCACCGGAACTGCGTTCCGGAACCTCTGGCAGCCCTCTCCTCTCCTTTCCTGGGAGTGACATGTCTGCACGATCATCAGATTCATGTCTCCCGTCCCTGAAGCAGCCTGTCTCACTCACACACAGCAGAACTAAGCTCTGTCTCCTCCCCCTCCCCCTTCTTATTCAGTTCTGTATACACAAGAGGAGGGGGAGCAGGAACACGTGCTGACTTCAGGTCTGAAAAACTTTTCTATGCTTTATAGAAAGACAAGGAGGGGGAAGAGAGTGGCTGGGATTGGGAAGGAGGAAACGAAAACGATGTACACTTGGTGGAGTGATTGGGGGATTAGGAGGATATGTGCTTTGGTATGACAAAGGACATATGCCAGAAATCAGTGTGGGATTAATTTGAAACCTGACAGCCCCTTCCAGCACTAGCTCCCCTCTCCCCCCAGCACATTTCCAACCTCCCCTTCCAGAACTAGCTCTCCCCTTCCAGCACTAGCCCCCCTCTCCCCCAGCACATTTCCACCCCCCTCTCCCCCCAGCACATTCCCAACCCGCCCTTCCAGCACTAGCCCCCCTCTCCCCCCAGCACATTTCCAACCCCCCCTTTAAGCACTAGCCCTCCCCTTCCCCTTCCAGCACTAGCCCTCTCCCCCCTCCCCCTTCCAGCACTAGCCCCCCTCTTCCAGCAATACTAGCCCTCTCCCCCTCCAGCACTAGCACTCTCACCCCCTTTCAGCACTAGCCCTCTCCCCCCCCTCCCAGCACTAGCCCTCTCCCCCTCCCAGCACTAGCCCTCTCCCCCTCCCGCTTTCAGCACTAGCCCCCCTTTCAGCACTAGCCCTCTCCCCCCTTCCCCTTTCAGCACTAGCCCCCCCTTCCAGCACTAGCCCTCCCCCCTTCCAGCACTAGCCCTCTTCCCCCCTTCCAGCACTAGCCCTCTCCCCCCCTTCCAGCACTAGCCCCCCTCTCCCCCAGCACATTTCCAACCCCCTCTTCCAGCACTAGCCCTCCCCTCCCCCTTCCAGCACTAGCCCTCTCCCCCCTCCCCCTTCCAGCACTAGCCCTCTTTCCCCTTCCAGCACTAGCCAGGGCCGATCCTAGGGTTACAGACGCCTGGGTACAGAAATATTTCGGGTGCCCCCACGTGTGCGTGGTCATCTTACCAACTCCTCCCCTTTACAAATGTTTCTATGGCAACGACTCAAACATAGAGATGTTCCCCTAAGAACTCTTAGTTACCCTGGGATCCTCCCATGATCTTTTAACAATAAAGAAAATACAGGAAGAGCGTACACTAATGAGACCTGGAGTGGAGTCTCTCTGATGCACACAGAGAGGGCTTCTGTTAGAGAATCTGTTAGAAAGAGCCCACAGACATGGCACAGGAGATGGTCAGAGACTGCAATTATAGTACAGAAGATGGTCAGAGACTGCAGACATGATACAAGAGATGGTCAGAGACTGCAGACATGTTACAAGAGATGGTCAGAGAATGCGGACATATTACAGGAGATGGTCAGAGAATGCGGACATATTACAGGAGATGGTCAGAGACTGGAGATATAATACAGGAGACGGTCAGAGACTGCAGACATACTACAGGAGACGGTCAGTGACTGCAGACATACTACAGGATACGGTCAGAGACTGCAGACATACTACAGGAGACGGTCAGAGACTGCAGATATGATACAAGAGATGGTCAGAGACTACAGACATGAAACAAGAGATGGTCAGAGACTGCAGACATGTTACAAAAGATAATCAATAAGGAGCAGCGCTGTGAGAGTTAATCGCTTATATGAGAGAGCCCATATGGAATTAAGTGAATAATAAACCCAGGGTTTAAATTAATTGATGACAAAAGTTCATAAATACAACATTATGATTATACAGTCCAAATCCAGAATCAAAATTCAGATAAGTGAAATGATGTGGGGAGACATAGGTACAAGCCCCAGTCGACAGGTAAGAATGCAAATAAATTGGATGAGTCCTTCACCGCACCACTGTGATAGTAATAGGAATGCGCGCTTACCAAACGGCAAGCTTGGGGAACTTGCGACCTTAACCCGGTCGGGGCCTTTCATGGAATGGAGACACCAACACACCACTTCCGCTTTAAGATAAGCACGCTGTCCAAATATCAAGCAATCACTCTACTCTTTGCAGCCTGCTTGAGATGCTGGGATACATGTGCAGCGAATTTTGATTCTGGATTGGGACTGTATAATCATAATGTTGTATTTATGAACTTTTGTCATCAATTAATTTAAACCTTGGGTTTATTATTCACTTAATTCCATATGGGCTCTATCATGTAAGCGATTAACTCTCACAGCGCTGCTCCTTATTGATTGTTTTATAGTGTGTGTATCTCACCTTTAGCGGCTGCTTTTGTTATTAATTTTAATCCACTGATTTTGTCACTTCATTTTTTTTCATTCATTTTTCAATATGTTTTTTTGAATGTATTAATTTTTTATGTATATAGCGCGGTGGTCTTCCCTTTCCATGTTACAAGAGATGGTCAGAGACTGCAGTTCCTATGGACAATAGTAAATAATGGCCGAATGGCCCTCTCACCTGACCCAGCGATAAAGCAACAACGGTTCCTCTGATCAGGAGTCAGCTCACTCTGAATTGCCCGTGGTGACTCCGCTGGGTAGAGCCCAGATCTATATTCTGGCAATGACTCCATTCCTTTCTCCGCCATGGATGGCGCTAGGCTGTGTGGTTTTCCCGCTGGTGGCGCAGGTCAGCGGGGTTCTCTCTCTGATGGTGTTCCCTCAGCACTGTCCTCTCCCTCTGGAGTCCTGGGTGCACTTCCCTGAAAGCTTTCCCGGGCTCCTGGCTCTCTCTCCCATTCAGCTGAGCATGCTGTGTGGGCTGCAGTTTCTGTGTTACAGTGGGGCTGCCAGTCCTTGGGACTACATGTCCCACAATCCTCTTCTTTGCTCCTTTTTTTTCTTCCCTGGCCGATATGAAGGCGGGGAAAAACATAGTGTGCCGCTCACTAGTACAGCAGCGCGCGCGAAGAGGAGAGGGAGAGGGGAAACAAGAGCCCGCAGCTGCAGTGGCGTCACTAGGGTTGGTGTCACCCGGTGCGGTAAAACATGGTATCACCCCCTCCACCAACTATAGTCGCCCCCCAGTACAGACCCCCCTTCACTAAGTATAGACCCCCCTCCATCAGTGCAGACCCCCACTAAGTATAACCCCCTCCCTCAGTATAGACCCCTCCAGTACTAAATACCCCCCTTTATCAGAATAGACCCCCCTCAGGACAAACCACCCCCCTCCATTAGTACAGACCACCCTCAGGACAAACCACCCCCTCCATTAGTACAGAACCACCCCCCTCCATTAGTACAGAACCCCCCAGAACAAACCACCCCCCTCCATTAGTACAGACCCCCCAGAACAAACCACCCCCCCTCCATTAGTTCCGGCCCCCCAGAACAAACCACCCTCCTCCATTAGTATAGACCCCCCTCAGGACAAACCACCCCCCTACATTAGTACAGACCCCCCTCAGGACAAACCACCCCCTCCATTAGTACAGACCCCCCCAGGACAAACCACCCCCCCGCCTTAGTACAGACCCCCCCAGGACAAACCACCCCCCTCCATTAGTACAGACCCCCCCAGGACAAACCACCCCCCTCCATTAGTACAGACCCCCCTCAGGACAAACCACCCCCTACATTAGTACAGACCCCCCTCAGGACAAACCACCCCCTCCATTTGTACAGACCCCCCCAGGACAAACCACCCCCCTCCATTAGTACAGACCCCCCTGGACAAACCACCCCCCTGCCTTAGTACAGACCCCCCAGGACAAACCACCCCCCTCCATTAGTACAGACCCCCCCTGGACAAACCACCCCCCTCCATTGATACAGACCCCCCCAGGACAAACCAACCCCTCCATTAGTACAGACCCCCCAGGACAAACCACCCCCCTCCATTAGTACAGACCCCCCTCAGGACAAACCACCCCCCATTAGTACAGACCCCCCCAGGACAAACCACCCCCCCTCCATTATTTCAGACCCCCCGAGGACAAACCATCCCCCTCCATTAGTACAGACCCTCCCCAGGACAAACCACCCCCCTCCATTAGTACAGACCCTGCCCAGGACAAACCACCCCCCCTATATTAGTACAGACCCCCAGGACAAACCACCCCCCTCCATTAGTACAGACCCTCCCCAGGACAAACCACCCCCCTCCATTAGTTTAGACCCCCCAGGACAAATCACCCCTCCTCCATTAGTTCAGACCCCCCCAGGACAAATCGCCCCCTCTACATTAGTATAGACCCCCAGGACAAACCACCCCCCCTACATTAGTACAGACCCCCCAGGACAACTCACCACCCCCCTACATTAGTATAGACCCCCAGGAAAAACCACCCCCTACATTAGTTTAGACCCCCCAGGACAAACCAACCCCCCTACATTAGTACAGACCCCCAGGACAAATCACCTCCCTACATTAGTATAGACCCCTCAGAACAAACCACCCCCCCTACATTAGTACAGACCCCCAGGACAAATCACCCCCCCTCCATTAGTATAGACCCCCAGGACAAATCACCCCCCCTACATTAGTATAGACCCTCCAGGACAAACCACCCCTCTACATTAGTACAGACCCCCAGGACAAATCACCCCCTCCATTAGTTTAGACCTCCCCAGGACAAACCACCCCCCCCTACATTAGTATAGACTCCCCAGGACAAACCACCCCCCCTACATTAGTACAGACCCCCCCTCCATTAGGCTAATTAAAAACACCCCGGTGAAAGCTGGAGAGTAGAGGACGATGTGCAGCCGCGCTGCCCAGGTGGAGAACAGATCGTGTCAGCCTTGGGCAGCAGGCAGGAGTTACACACAGGAGGAGAAGTGGAACACGTCAGGGTCGGGCTCGGACCGCCCCCCTGTGACGTCACTGCGCAGCCGCAGCTGGTCTCTCTCTGCACAGAGACAGCCGCTCCAATCTCCGGCTGTTTCCCTCTCCTCCTCTGACAGGAGGAGGGAGGGGGGATGGGCATAGCGGCAGCGGTGACTGGCGGAGAGAGCGATGGACAAGGAGAGGAGGAGGAGGGAGGGGAGCACTCTGGCGCTTTAGTGCCCCCACCTCTGTGGCGCCCGGGTGCACTGCACCCCATGCACCCCGGCCAGGATCAGCCCTGGCACTAGCCCTCCCCCCTTCCAGCACTAGCACTCTCCCAACCTTCCAGCACTAGTCCTCTCCCCCCCTTCCAGCACTAGCCCTCTCCCCCTCCCAGCACTAGCCCTCTCCCCCCTCCCCCTTTCAGCACTAGCCCCCCTTCCAGCACTAGCCCTCCCCCCTTCCAGCACTAGCCCTCTCCCCCCATTCCAGCACTAGCCCTCTCCCCCCCTTCCAGCACTAGCCCCCCTCTCCCCCAGCACATTTCCAACCCCCCTCTCCCCCAGCACATTTCCAACCCCCCCTTCCAGCACTAGCCCTCCCCTCCCCCTTCCAGCACTAGCCCTCTCCCCCCTCCCCCTTCCAGCACTAGCCCTCTCCCCCCATCCAGCACTAGCCTACCCCCCCTTCCAGCACTAGCACTCCCCCCCTTCCAGCACTAGCCCTCTCCCCCCCCTCCAGCACTAGCCCTCTCCCCCTCCCAGCACTAGCCCTCTCTCCCCTCCCCCTTTCAGCACTAGCCCCCCCTTCCAGCACTAACCCTCTCCCCCTCCCCCTTTCATCACTAGCCCCCCCTTTCAGCACTAGCCCTCCCCCCTTCCAGCACTAGCCCCCCTCTCCCCAAGCACATTTCCAACCCCCCCCTCTCCCCCCAGCACATTTCCAACCCCCCCCTTCCAGCACTAGCCTCCCTCTTCCCCCAGCACATTTCCAACCCCCCCTTCCAGCACTAGCCCTCCCCTCCCCCTTCCAGCACTAGCCCTCTCCCCCTCCCCCTTCCCCTTCCAGCACTAGCCCTCTCCCCATCCCCCTTCCAGCACTAGCCCTCTCCCCCCTCCCCCTTTCAGCACTAGCCTTCTCCCCCTCCCCCTTCCAGCACTAGCCCCCCCTTCCAGCACTAGCCCTCTCCCCCCTTCCAGCACTACTCCCCCCTTCCAGCACTAGCCCTCTCCCCCCTTCCAGCGCTAGCCCTCTCCCCCCTTCCAGCACTAGCCCTCTCCCCCTCCCCATTTCAGCACTAGCACCCCCTTCCAGCACTAGCCCTCTTCCCCCCCTTCCAGCACTACCCCCTTCTAGCACTAGCGCTCTCCCCCCCACTTCTAGCACTAGCCCTCCCCCCTTCCAGCTCTAGCCCTCTCCCCCTCCCAGCACTAGCCCTCTCCCCCCTCCCCCTTTCAGCACTAGCACCCCCTCCCAGCATTAGCCTTCTTCCCCCTTCCAGCACTACCCCCCCTTCCAGTACTAGCCCTCTCCCCCCCTTCCAGCGCTAGCCCTCTCCCCCCTTCCAGCGCTAGCACTCTCCCCCCTTCCAGCACTAGCCCTCTTCCCCCCCTTCCAGCACTAGCCCTCTCCCCCCTGCTTCTAGCACTAGCCCTCTCCCTCCTTCCAGCTCTAGCCCTCTCCCCCTCCCAGCACTAGCCCTCTCCCCCCTCCCCCTTTCAGCACTAGCACCCCCTTCCAGCACTAGCCCTCTCCCCCCCTTCCAGCACTACCCCTCCTTCCAGCGCTAGCCCTCTCCCCCCCTTCCAGCACTAGCCCTCTCCCCCCTTCCAGCACTAGCCCTCTCCCCCCCTTCCAGCACTAGCCCTCTCCCCCCCGCTTCTAGCACTAGCCCTCTCCCTCCTTCCAGCTGTAGCCCTCTCCCTCTCACAGCACTAGCCCTCTCCCCCCTCCCCCTTTCAGCGCTAGCACCCCCTTCCAGCACTAGCCCTCTTCCCCTTCCCCCTTCCAGCACTAGCCCTCTCCCTCCCAGATAATCTCCTTCTCACAGAGGGCATGATCATGACATCTGGGACCCCGAGAGATGGAGGACATTTACCTTGGAGGCCCACACTAGCTCCTGCTTGACAAGTTAGTAGAGCCTCGTGCCAGAACTTGTTCCAGCACTGGGCTCCAGGACTCAGCCCGGATTCATGGGACGCTGGGATTTTGTTTAAATCTCAGGAAAGGCCCATTAAAACTGGGACAGTATGGAGGTTTGAATTTGGATTAGAAAGGGGGAAAGGATTTGTGTTTGTGGGGGAAAGTTTGTACTGGCAGGGGGGATTTAGGTGGGAAGATATGTGATGGAACTGGGGAGAGGACTTGTGTAGGAGGGGGTTGGAGGAATGAGGACAAGAGGAGAGGAATTGTTCCAGGATGGGGAACATGTTGTGCTGGAAGGGGAGATTTGGGTGAGAGAATTTGTACTGGGAGGAGGATTTATGCTTGGGGGATGTTGGGGTTGCACTGTGAAAGTGTGTGGGGGAATATGTGCAGAGAGGTAAAGTTTGTGTGCGTTTAGCAGAGGGGAGAGTATTGTACACAGAGGACAGCTTGGGGGAACTTGTGATAAAAGGGGAGCTGAAAAAGTATGTGTGTGGAGGGGGAGGTCAGCAGAGAGAAGAGATGCGGGGCTTTGTAATGAGAGCAGAGCCAGGAGGGGATTTGTGATGAGGAGAGCTGGGAGGGATTTTGGGGAATTTGAAATGTGATACATTTGGCGCAGCTGTAAATCTCTCCTCTAAGGAAGGTGTGGCTGGGGGCGGGGTTTGGGTGTGGCTGGGGCGGGGTTTGGGTGTGGCTGGGTCGGGGTTTGGGCATGGTTGGGGCGGAGAGTTGGACAGAGAGGGTGAGCTCCTGCACCTTTTCTCTGAGAAAAAAAGCCCTGCGTATATTTTAACATCCTCATTGATCAGGGATATTGGCCTAAAACTGGAGCTCAATGTTGCATCCTTCCCTTCCTTACATAGAAGTGATATATAGTCCCCCAAAGCTTCTTGATGAAGATTCAGGTCCTCCCCAATAGAGTTCATACAGTTGCAAGAAAAAGTATGTGAACCCCTTTGGAATGATATGGATTTCTGCACAAATTGGTCATAAAATGTGATCTAAGTCACAACAATAGTCTGCTTAAACTAATAACACATAAAGAATTAAATGTTACCATGTTTTACATAGTTACATAGTAGGTGAGGTTGAAAAAAGACACAAGTCCATCAAGTCCAACCTATGTGTGTGATTATGTGTCAGTATTACCTTACATATCCCTGTATGTTGCGGTCGTTCAGGTGCTTATCTAATAGTTTCTTGAAGCTATCAATGCTCCCCGCTGAGACCACCGCCTGTGGAAGGGAATTCCACATCCTTACCGCTCTTACAGTAAAGAACCCTCTATGTAGTTTAAGGTTAAACCTCTTTTCTTCTAATTGTAATGAGTGGCCCCGAGTCTTATTAAACTCTCTTCCGCGAAAAAGTTTTATCCCTATTGTGGGGTCACCAGTACAGTATTTGTAAATTGAAATCATATCATCATATCCCCTCTCAAGCGTCTCTTCTCCAGAGAGAATAAGTTCAACGCTCGCAACCTTTCCTCATAACTAAGATCCTCCAGACCCTTTATTAGCTTTGTTGCCCTTCTTTGTACTCGCTCCATTTCCAGTACATCCTTCCTGAGGACTGGTGCCCAGAACTGGACAGCATACTCCAGGTGCGGCCGGACCAGAGTCTTGTAGAGCGGGAGAATTATCGTTTTATCTCTGGAGTTGATCCCCCTTTCAATACATGCCAATATTCTGTTTGCCTTATTAGCAGCAGCTTGGCATTGCATGCCATTGCTGAGCCTATCATCTACTAGGACCCCCAGGTCCTTTTCCATCCTAGATTCCCCCAGAGGTTCTCCCCCCAGTGTATAGATTGCATTCATATTTTTGCCACCCAAATGCATTATTTTACATTTTTCTACATTGAACCTCATTTGCCATGTAGTCGCCCACCCCATTAATTTGTTCAGGTCTTTTTGCAAGGTTTCCACATCCTGTGGAGAAGTTATTGCCCTGCTTAGCTTAGTATCGTCTGCAAATACAGAGATTGAACTGTTTATCCCATCCTCCAGATCGTTTATAAACAAATTAAATAGGATTGGTCCCAGCACAGAACCCTGGGGAACCCCACTACCCACCCCTGACCATTCTGAGTACTCCCCATTTATCACCACCCTCTGAACACGCCCTTGTAGCCAGTTTTCAATCCAGGTACTCACCCTATGGTCCATGCCAACGCACCTTATTTTGTACAGTAAACGTTTATGGGGAACTGTGTCAAATGCTTTTGCAAAATCCAGATACACCACGTCTACGGGCCTTCCTTTATCTAGATGGCGACTCACCTACTCATAGAAGGTTAATAGATTGGTTTGGCAAGAACGATTCTTCATGAATCCATGCTGATTACTGCTAATGATATCGTTCTTATTACTAAAATCTTGTATATAGTCCCTTATCATCCCCTCCAAGATTTTACATACTATTGATGTTAGGCTAACTGGTCTGTAATTCCCAGGGATGTTTTTTGGGCCCTTTTTAAATATTGGTGCTACATTGGCTTTTCTCCAATCAGCTGGTACCATTCCAGTCAATAGACTGTCTGTAAAAATTAGGAACAACGGTCTGGCAATCACCTAACTGAGTTCCCTAAGTACCCTCGGATGCAAGCCATCTGGTCCCGGTGATTTATTAATGTTAAGTTTCTCAAGTCTAATTTTAATTCCGTCCTCTGTTAACCATGGAGGTGCTTCCTGTGTTGTGTCATGAGGATAAACACCGCAGTTTTGGTTACTGAAGCCCCCCGATTCACTCGTGAAGACTGAGGAGAAGAATAAATTCAATACCTTTGCCATCTCCCCATCCTTTGTAACCAGATGTCCTTCCTCATTCTTTATGGGGCCAATATGGTCTGTCCTCCCTTTTTTACTGTTTACATACTTAAAGAATTTCTTGGGATTTTTTTTTTGCTCTCCTCCGCTATGTGTCTTTCATGTTCTATCTTAACCGTCCTAATTGCACCCTTACATTTCTTATTGCATTCTTTATAAAGTCTGAATGCTGAGGATGATCCCTCAACCTTGTATTTTTTGAAGGCCTTCTCCTTTGCTTTTATATGCATTTTTACATTGGAGTTAAGCCATCCAGGATTTTTGTTTGCTCTTTTAAATTTATTACCCAATGGGATACATTGGCTAATGCCCTTATTTAATATGCTCTTAAAGCAAACCCATCTCTCCTCCGTATTCTTTGTTCCTAATATTTTATCCCAATTTATGCCTTTTAGCAAGGTTTGTAGTTTAGGGAAGTTGGCTCTTTTGAAATTCAGTGTCTTTGTATTCCCTTTATATTTCCTATTTGTGTGATTTATACTGAAACTAATTGACCTGTGATCGCTGTTACCTAAATTGCCCCGTATTTCCACATCTGTGATCAGGTCTGTATTGTTGGTAATCAGTAGATCCAGTATTGTTTTATTTCTAGTTGGTGCGTCTACCATCTGACCCATAAAATTGTCCTGCAAGACATTAAGGAACTGGCGAACCTTAAATGAATGCGCGGTTCCCTCCGCCCAGCCTATGTCTGGATAATTAAAATCCCCCATTATGATAACACTTACCATCCTTGCTGCTAATCCAATTTGTGATAGGAGATCCGTCTCCACTTCCTACTTCAGGTTAGGGGGCCTATAGCATACTCCCAGTATTATTTTCCCCTTAGCTTCATCCCTTTGGAGCTCTACCCATAAGGATTCCACCTCCTCTCTAGCTCCCTCAGTGATGTCATCTCTCACATTTGCTTGTATATTATTCTTGATATATAGGCATACCCCTCCCCCTTTTTTACCCTCTCTATCCTTGCGGTATAGGGTATACCCTTGAATGTTTGCCAGCCAATCATGAGAGCTGTTGAACCAGGTCTCTGAAATTCCCACAAAATCCAAATCCTCCTTGTACAACAGTATCTCTAGTTCACCCATCTTGTCTGCCATGCTCCTGGCATTGGTGAACATGCCACATAGTTTAGACCGGTCGCATATTGTCCTCGTATTGGGTGTTTCAAAAGATTGAAAACATTCACAGTGCAGGTGGAAAAAGTATGTGAACCCCTAGACTAATGAGATCTCCAAGAGCTAATTGGAGTGAGGTGTCAGCCAACTGGAGTCCAATCAATGAGATGAGATTGGAGGTGTTGGTTACAGCTGCCCTGCCCTATAAAAAACACACACCAGTTCTGGGTTTGCGTTTCACAAGAAGCATTGCCTGATGTGAATGATGCCTCGCACAAAAGAGCACTCAGAAGACCTACGATTAAGAATTGTTGACTTGCATAAAGCTGGAAAGGGTTATAAAAGTATCTCCAAAAGCCTTGCTGTTTATCAGTCCAGGGTAAGACAAATTGTCTATAAATTGAGAAGGTTCAGCACTGCTGGTACTCTCCCTAGGAGTGGGCTTCCTGTAAAGATGACTGCAAGAGCACAGCGCAGACTGCTCAATGAGGTGAAGAAGAATTCTAGAGTGTCAGCTAAAGACTTACAAAAGTCTCTGGCATATGCTAACATCCCTGTTAGCGAATCTATGATATGTAAAACACTAAACAAGAATGGATTTCATGGGAGGATACCACAGAGGAAGCCACTGCTGTCCAAAAAAAACATTGCTGCACGTTTACAGTTTGCACAAGAGCACCTGGATGTTCCACAGCAGTACTGGCAAAATATTCTGTGGATAGATGAAACCAAAGTTGAGTTGATTGGAAGAAACACACAACACTATGTGTGGAGAAAAAGAGGCACAGCACACCAACATCAAAACCTCATCCCAACTGTGAAGTATGGTGGTGGGGGCATCATGGTTTGGGGCTGCTTTGCTGCGTCAGGGCCTGGACGGATTGCTATCATCGAAGGAAAAATGAATTCCCAAGTTTTTCAAGACATTTTGCGGGAGAACTTAAGGCCATCTGTCCACCAGCTGAAGCTTAACAGAAGATGGGTGTTGCAACAGGACAACGACCCAAAGCATAGAAGTAAATCAACAACAGAATGCCTTAAACAGAAGAAAATACGCCTTCTGGAGTGGCCCAGTCAGAGTCCTGACCTCAACCCAATTGAGATGCTGTGAAATATTAGATCAAGAATTCTAATTACATGTCCCTGTTGAACAGGGGCAGAAAAATTGGGCCTTAGACACTGGTGCCACAACACTGCCACAACACTGCAACCCCTCACCCCCTCACTCTAGTTGGAGCGCAGGAATGAGCCCTCCTCTAAAATATTGCATCAAAATTTGTAATTACACGCCCCTGATAAACATGGGCTGAAAAATTGGGCCTTAGGCACTGGTGCTGGTGCCACAACACTGCAACCCCCTCACAGATACTCTAGTTGGAGCACAGGAACGAGCCCTGCTGCAAAGTATTGCATCAAAAATTGTAATTACACACCCACGTTAAACAGGGGCTGAAAAATTGGGCCTTAGGCACTGGTGCTGGTGCCACAACACTGCAACCCCTCACAAATACTCTAGTTGAGTGCAGCAACGAACCCTCCTTGCAAAATATTGCATCAAAAATTGTAATTACATGCCCCTGTTAACAGGGGCTGAAAAATCAGTCACTGGTGGCGGCGCCCAGAACCAAAAATATTCTTACAAGCTATCAGCATGATCATTGAGGAGGAAGAGGATAGTCACTCAGCATAACAGGATAGTCACTTAGCATCAGCATAGGCAGTCTTGAAGGGATCTGACATTTCAAAAAAAATTATTCGGTTACATCAGCATCAGGTGCTTGGTAGCTGGTGGTGATCCAAGACTGATTTATTTTTATGAAGGTCAGTCGATCGACCGAGTCGGTGGACAGGCGCACCATGTGATCAGTTATAAAACCTCCAGCAGCAGTGAATGTGCGTTCCGAAAGAACGCTGGATGCAGGACAGGCCAGTAGCTCAATTGCATACTGTGCAAGCTCTGGCCAGTGATCCATCCTCAAGACCCGGTAACCCAGAGGATTTTTGGTGGGAAAGGTGTCCAAGTCAGATCTTGCCCCTAGGTATTCCTGCACCATGTAAAACAGACGCTGCCAATGGTTGCTGGAACCGATCATAACTTGGGGCTGCGGACTAAAAAAATTGTCTGAACGCATCGGTCAGACGTCCACCTTCTCCACCACTCCTTCTTTGACTGACCGATGCCTCAGCAACACGTTGTCCAGGAACAGGAGTTTGTAACCTCCCAGTCTCTGGGAACGAGTTGCACAGACCTTTCTGCAAGGCCTCCCGAAGATGTTTCATCCTCTGCTCTCTCTGCGATGGCAAGATAAGGTCCGCAACCTTACCCTTGTAACGTGGATCAAGGAGGGTTGTCAGCCAGTATTGATCCCTCTCCTTGAAACCACAAATACGAGGATCCTTCCGCAGTCTTTGCAGGATCAGGGAGGCCATGCAGCGTAGGTTTGCAGAGGCATTCGGTCCAGAGTCCTCTGGGTCACTAAGGACGACATAATCCGCAGCCATATCCTCCCATCCATGTACAAGTCCATGTGTTTCTTGGTACTGTAAATGATCCCTTAAAGACTGCTGCTGATGCTGAGTGCCAGGCTCCACCTCCATGCTGACACAATCCTCCTCTTCCTCCTCCTCCTCCTCTTCCTGTGTGATTGGCGGGCACGCAGGAACACTGTCTGGATAAAGGGGGCCTTGAGAGCTAGGAAGTCCTCCTCTTCCTGCCTCTGTTCTGCCTCAAGTGCCCTGTCCATTATTCCACGCAGCGTGTGCTCTAACAGGTGGACAAGGGGGACAGTGTCACTGATGCATGCACTGTCATCATCCTCGTGGCCTCCTCAAATGGTGACATGCATCCCTGATCATGGCCCACTGGCGTGGGGAAAAAGAAACAAGCTCTCCTGACCCTGTCCTGGTGCCATAGTCGCACAGGTACTCATTGATGGCCCTCTGCTGCGTGTGCAGCCGCTGCAGCATGGCCAACATTGAGTTCCACCTGGTGGGCATGTCACAGATTAGGCAGCTCTTGGGCAGGTTAAATTCCTTTTGGAGGTCAGCCAGCCAAGCACTGGCATTATATGACCGGCGGAAATGCACACAGACTTTCCTGGCCTGCCTCAGGACATCCTGTAGGCCCGGGTACCTGCCCAAGGACCGCTGCACCACCAAGTTAAGGACGTGAGCCAAACAGGGCACATGCGTCATTTGTCCCTGTCGGAGGGCGGAGAGGAGGTTGGTGCCATTGTCGCAAACCACCATTCCTGGCTTAAGTTGGCATGGCATCAACCACCTCTGAACCTGCCCCTGCAGAGCTGACATAACCTCTGCCCCAGTGTGGCTCCTGTCCCCCAAGCACACCAGCTCAAGCACCGCATGGCATCTTTTGACCTGCGTAGTTGCGTAGCCCCTTGAACGCCTACAGAGCACCGCTGGTTCCGAGGACAAAGCACAGGAAGAGGCCATGGAGGAAGAAGAAGAGGAGGGGGTGGAGGAGAGAGGTGTGTCAGAATCACCAGTAGTAGCATTTTTGGGGCGTGGTGGCGGAACAACCTCCAACACTACTGCAGCTTGTCCTGCATCCTTCCCAGCTGCCAGCAGAGTCACCCAATGCGCCGTGAAACTTAGGTAACATCCCTGTTCATGCCTGCTGGACCATGAGTCAGCGGTAATATGCACCTTACCGCTGACCGCCCTGTCCAGTGAGGCATGGACATTGCTTTCCACATGCCGGTAGAAAGCCGGAATCGCCTTCCGCAAGAAAAAGTGGCGTTTGGGTACCCGCCACTGAGGAACCACACATTCCACCAACTCACGGAAGGGGGAAGAGTCTACCAACTGAAAAGGTAGCAGTTGAAGTGCTAGCAATTATGGAATAACACGCAGAGACAGCAGCGCCCTGCACATGCAGAGCTTTGCAGGGTGATGCAGTTAGTGTGCTGCCCTTGAACTGGCCCCTGGAGGGCATCCTTCCTCGTTGGTGATGTGCCTCCTCCTCCTCCTCCCCCTCCTCCTCTCTCCTATCAGGCACCCACGTGGAGTCAGTGACCTCATCATCCCCTCCCTCCTCATCACTGGAGCAAACCTGGCAGTATGCTGCAGCAGGGGCAACATGACTGCCAGATTGCTGTCCTTCTTGGGCACCCCCTCTGTCTGGGCTCACGTTACTGCCTTCCTCTAGCTGAGTAACATCATCGGTGCCTTCAAAATGCTGGGCATCCTCCTGGAGCATGTACCCAACACTGTGGTCAAACAGTTCGGGGGACTCTTCAGGAGGACATCGTGGGGCTAGGGAAGGAGTGACTGATTCCATTGAGCCAAGGGAAGAGGCCGGGTTGGCAGCTGCTTTGCCAGACAAAGTGCCCTGAGCATGGGTGAGAGAGGATGAGGAGGATGAGGACGGCTTGGTCATCTCCTCGACCAAGTCTTCCGCATGTTGCGGCTCAACACGGCCAGCTGCCGAAAAAAAGGCCAAGCGTGTCCCACGGCCATGTGCTGATGAGGATGCACCGTGTCCACGACCAGCACTGTTGCCTCTAGACACAGAGCCTGCTTGCCTTCTTTTATTGGCTTGTGACTGTCTTCCTCTCCTTGTTGGAGAGCAACTATTGGCCTGCAGTGAGATGTAGCTGCACTAAGCTGGGATATATATATATATATATATATATATATATATATATACTGATACTGCAGCTAGCAAAATCAACTGCCTACCTGTAGTATTATTAGTATGAGAACACCACCAATCTTCTACAGGTAGCTTTAGCTGAACACTGTGCAGAGGTTGCACTACACTAACTTGTAGCTTTAGCTGAACACTGTGCAGAGGTCGCACTACACTAACTCGTTGCTTTAGCTGAACACTGTGCACAGGACGCACTAAACTAACGTTTAAATAATGTAGCTGCCTGCAGTAGTGATAGGATCAGGAAAACAAAACCAACCTTCTACAGGTAGCTTTAGCTGAACACTGTGCAGAGGTCGCACTACACTAACTTGTAGCTTTATCTGAACACTGTGCAGAGGTTGCACTACACCAACTTGTAGCTTTAGCTAAAAACTCTGCAGAGGTCGCACTACACTAACTTGTAGCTTTAGTTGAACACTGAGCAGAGGTCGCACTACACTAACATGTAGCTTTAGCTGAACACTGTGAGGAGGATGCACTACACTAGCTTGTAGCTTTAGCTGAACACTGTGCAGAGGTCGCACTACACTAACTTGTAAATTATGTAGCTGCCTGCGGTAGTGATAGGATCAGAAAAACACCACCAATCTTCTACAGGTAGCTTTAGCTGAACACTGTGCAGAGGACGCACTACATTATCTGTAAATACTGTAGCTGCCTGACTGTGGTACTAATAGGATCAGAAGAACACCAGCAATTTTCTTCAGGTAGCTGTAAATACTGTAACAACACCTGCCTGCCTGTCAGTAGGAAGAGAATAACAAGAACAGACCTAGCTAAACTGAATACAGTGTATATATATATATATTAGGGGTGCAACGGATCAAAAAACTCACGGTTCGGATCGTTCCTCGGATCAGGAGTCACGGTTCGGATCATTTTCGGATCAAGAAAAAAAAAATCTCCCCCACTGTAATATCCACAATCTCCCTATTGGCAGGGTGTGGCAGAGTATTGGCAGAGTATTGCAGGGTATTGGCAGGGTATTGGCGGGTATATTGGCAGGGTATTGGCGGGTATATTGACAGGGTATTGGCGGGTATATTGGCAGCGTATTGGCAGAGTATTGGCAGGGTATGGCAGAGTATTGCAGAGTATTGGCAGGGCATTGCAGAGTATTGGCAGGGCATTGCAGCAGGGTATTGCAGAGTATTGGCAGGGTATTGCAGCAGGGCATTGCAGAGTATTGGCAGGGCATTGCAGAGTATTGGCAGGGCATTGCAGCAGAGCATTGCAGAGTATTGGCAGGGCATTGCAGAGTATTGGCACTGCTGCCATCCGATCTCTCCCCTCCACTGTACAGATCAGTACACAGAGGGGAGAGAGGAACCGGCATCATGACATGATGCTAGTTTGTTACAAGTAATCGCTCCGTCATTTGACGGAGCGATCACGTGCTAAACGGCCGCCGGGTGTACCAAGATGGCCGCCGCTCCGGAGCTAGGCCGAAGCTGCCGCCTTTTACTATGGCCGAGGCCACAGAGCGTTCCGCGGATCGCAGGTGTCCCGTACGGATCAACCTCCGCGGATCGGATCACGGATCAATGACGATCCGTTGCACCCCTAATATATATATATATATATATATATATATATATATATATATATACACACAACACCTGGGGTGCATATATATACACAATACACTGTAAGTGCAGCTAACTGACTGACTGTCCTGCCTAATCTATCTAACTTAAATCAAGTGACACTAACTCTCTGTCTCTCAACGCCAGAACACACTACACAGGGCAGACGTGCAGGCGGCCTTATATAGTGTGGGGCGTGTACTAAACCCATTGAGCCATAATTGGCCAAAGCCACCCTGGATTTGGCCAATTACAGCTCTCTGTACAGATGGCACTGTGATTGGCCAAGCATGTGGGTCATAGTGCATGCTTGGCCAATCATCAGCCAGCAACGCACTGCGATGCCGTAGTGAATTATGGGCCGTGACGCGCCACTCGAATTTGGCGTGAACAGCCAATATCGTTCGCAATTCAGCAAACGACCGAACAGACGATGTTCGAGTCGAACATGGGTTCGACTCTAACATGAAGCTCATCCCTAATCTGCAACTACAGGAAACGTTTGGTTGAAGTTATTGCTGCCAAAGGAGGTTCAAAGTACCTAAGAACTTTTTAAAATATAATTATGTATAACTGTCCGGGCCCAGACTTTTACCAGCCTTACTTTTCCTAATTGCCTGCTCAATTTCAGACAAAACGTCAGCACGTCATCGGGAGCCGTGCGCAATTCGATCTGGCTTGTCCTAACACAGACTCAACAGCTGATGTCAGTTTTCCCCTGCAGCCACGCACCATACTGAGGCAATGGTCTTATAGCGGCTCCACAGCGAGGGACGGCTCCTTATCAATCTACATTTCATCTGAGCCATAAAGCGGCATTTGTCCACATAGAGACTCAAGCACAAAGGATTACTACAATCTGACGACGGATATAGTGCGGTTGGTGAGATCCTTCTATTCCACTTAGCACTCCCAAAACGTATGTCAGTTTTCTTTATATTTCTCTATTGCTGTCTCCACGGACATTTATTTTGCTGCCTATGTAGATGTATCTACATTTTCCCTTTCTGGAATCTGGAAATTGCCTGTTTTGCAATCTGTTTATCAGCTGTGGTTTATACAACCTTCTTGTGAACTGACTCTTTATGAGACTGACCCATCTGTGTCAAACATCAGCACAATTTATCTCATGGCCAGATCGTTCACCCAGTTACATCACCGCTATACTACTAATATACCATTGGTATAAAAACTGTCCTTGTCTTATTGGATACTCTACTCTAGGATTATCCCCTACAACTAATTGCTATTCCAACTGGGCTGGATTTTTTCAATATTACCGTACCCCAATATATAGGGAAGTTGTCTGGATGATGTGTATGAGTGGGGGTGTAGCCGCGGCTCCCATATGTTTTTAATACCCCCTGTGACAACGTTTCCAACTTTTAAATTGGTTTGTGGTAACCGTCTGTCCATATTGCGCTTTTTTCACTTTTTGTATTTCAATTTGGTTCATTATCTTTTGGTAACTAATAAAGCTGGTTTTGTATTTACATTAGTGTTCTTTGTTGACCCTCTTTAGAGAAATCCTTTTTCTCTTTGTTTTTCCTGCTCAATTTCATCCCTAGAAATATCTTTTTCTAATTTACTTGAATCCTCCTCCGATATCACTGGCAGCTTTATCCTCCGTAGGTACTGTTCTATTTTATTTCCTCTGTTTTGTCTATCATTCTAATTTTGAGTATCGTTTACTTTATATAGTATTTGATAGTACTCCAAATTTTTTTTTATTAATGTCCCTAGTAGAGTATTTCATGTCTTTGTATCTTTCAATTTTTGCAATGTAGTTTAGATTTCATCTAGGTTTGATCACCCCCGCCAAGACTCTCCCAGGTCTGTTACCAAATTCATACTGCCTTTTTGCAGTTCTAGTAAATGCTCGTTTAGCTTCTTGCTCCATCAATTCCCTTAATGCCTCACGTTTTCCTATTAATTCCACCTTTACTTTATTATCATTTAAGTTTATATGTAACTGTTCCAAATCCTGGATTTCTTGTAAGAGAGATTGTTTTTGAGCTGTCCAACTTTTTTTTCTCTTAACCCCTTCTGCTACTAATCTCCCTCTCATAAATACTGTATGGGTTTCTCACAATACAGTTGGTGCAATATTCTCTACATTGTTCTCCTTAAAAAATAAATTCATATCCCTTTCCAATTCCACCACTATACCATGATCATATAAGAGTGAATCATCCAACCTCCAGAATCTTTGCCTATCTGCTTTATTCTTTAAATCCAAACTGACCATAAGTGGGGCATGATCCGAGAGGGTCATGGACTTCACTTCTGCCTTTAATAGCCCCTCTAAAAGCTGATGATCAAAAAGAAAATAGTCAATTCTCGAGTAGGAAGAGTGTACTTGAGAGTAATATGTAAAATCCCTCCCCCTAGGGTGCATAATTCTCCAGGCCTCTACCAACTGCTGCTATTGTAATTTCTGTTTAATAGCCTTGAGATGTTTGCCCTTTGAACGTAGGGAGAGGGGCTGGGTATCCAGGGTTGGATCAAGCACAAAATTGAAATCCCCTGCCATAATTACTTTCCCCTGTTTAAAATTTTCCAACTTGTTCATTACTTTCTTCAAAAAGGAACACGGATTGATATTAGCACAGTATATGTTCATCAATGTATATTCATTGTTAAACAAAGACCCCTTAATGAACAAATACCTTCCTTCGGAGTCAGATTCCATTGCTTTTAAATTAAATGGCGTGTTCTTATCGAAACCTATTGCTATTCCTTTAGATCTCTTATCAGGGGAATATCCATGAAACCAAATTTTTAGAGTTCAATCTAACCCTGGATGACCATTTAAAATGAGTCTCTTGTAGAAAGATAATACTAGGTGACCAACTTTTTATTTCCTACAGTATTTGATCCCATTTACTAGGGCTATTTAGGCCCCTGACATTATATGTCACTATCTTCAAGGGCACCATTTCTTAACTAAGTGGAGGATACACACCCATACACTTTTAGTATGAGATGGAGATAAAAGGCTTCTAATTTTCTAGAGATGATCAATTCAACTAACAACACATAACAAAACAATACAACACTATCTAATCTATCCCCAGTAGGGTTCCTCTTGTGAACCCCCCTCCCGCCTCCCTACCTCCCTACCTCCCCTCTATTGACTATAAATATGGCCTACCCGGCTATTGACTATAAATATGGCCTACCCGGCTATTGCCCAATTTATAGGTGCCTAGCCAGGCAGGGCATCCCTTGGGGGTTTCCGTATGCCTGCGTGGGGCCCCAGATCTCATCCCAAATTCAGGAATGGCTTTGGGGGGAACAGACAGGCATCGCCAGAACCCCATGCATCCCCGAGCGAGTCTTCTCCCTTACTGGGCCATTATCCCCTTAACCCTTCCTACGCTGTTTGCTTATTTAGTCCCATTGTATTCTGTTTGTTGGACTCTAAGCTTTTTTCCATTGCTGTTCTCTTAATTTCCCCCACTCTGGGTTTTTTTCCCCAATTCTCTATGTTAATGCATGGCAAATCTAATTTGCTACAGAAATTTTTCAAGTCTTCTGGGAATCGCAATGTGGCCGATACCCCTTGATTTTTAGCCACCAGACATGCTGGGAAACCCCATTTATAAGAGATATTTTTTGCCTGTAGCTGATTTATCAGGGGTTTTAAAGATCTCCTTCGGGACAAGAACTCTTGTGACAGATCCGTGAAGATAAGTAGTATCTCGATTCCATTAAATTTGATCGGTGCACCACTTCGCATGCCATATGAGACTTGTTATATTTCGTAGTGATTAAAACTCACTATTACATTTCTTACACTATCTGTTGATGACATAGTTGTTTTTCAAAGAGTATAGGGAATGTTATTTCTTTGCTCAGTATTTTATTGAACACCTCACAGACCGTTTTTCAAGATCACTGTTTTTCACGGTCTCAGGTAAGCCGCGGATCCTTAAATTATTCAGTCTACTACGATTCTCCTGATCCTCCAGCCTATATCGAATATTCCTCATTTCCAGCCAGTCCAATTCAGCCCTCGCCCGTAGGTCCAAAATCCCTTTTTTTTTGTTCATCTAAATGTGCTTTTGATTCTTCAACTCTTTGTAGTACATTCTGTATGTCCATTCTAGTGGCGTTCAATTCTCCTTTGATCATACACTCTAAATGGGACATCATCTCAGCCATATCCTGCTTTGTAGGGAGAGCCTGTGAACTATCCTCATCCTTTTCTCCTGCCATCTTTTGTTGTTGTTGTTGATCCTTCTGTTGGCTTACTTCTTCCCCAGACCCAGTAATTTGACTTTCTGGGGAGGAGATTTTTTTGCCTCTGTGCTTTCAGCTACACTTTCAACTACTTGTTCTGTTCTTTGATCCACTTTATCCTGTACCATATACGTTTTTAAAGAGTTACAGTTCAGGCTATCTGCTTGGTTAGTTTTTACCCCCTTTATCCCCATATTTTCTTTTCCCAAGTTGTTGTTCCTTCTATACATTCACCGTTTCAAAAATAGACTTATCAAATCTTATATATAAAGTAATATATGGGAGGTATATGGGGATCTGCAAGTCAATATGTTAAGAGTAAATAACGGAGGTAAAGGTGCTGATGAAGAGTAATTTATGTTTACTATTCAGCCTTATCTTTCAGATTGTTCTGAATTCTTGATGAGGCAGGACAAAGCAATAGCTGCAGTGTGCATTCACACATAAAGTCCTCCAATTTTTTCAAGGACACTATAGGACAGGTAAGCTCTATAACCTAAAATTTGCTCTAAGATTTACTTATTTTAGACAGTTTTTTTTTTTCTTTTTAAGTCAGTCATTGATACACGGTATTCAGTCCTCCTCCTGTCGGCAATGCTAACGGATCCTCACTATAGACTTTTCTCCCTCCTCGGACACCTCCGCAGTGAGTCTTTCAATCCTCAAAAGGCTTCTATAGGACCGACTGTCCCACTACACTGCATCGGACTGGCTCCACTATAGTCTCAGTCACATCTCAACCACGTGACACCCTCCGCTCTGCTCCACTCAGCCGCCTCCCTAGCCTCTCTCACAGGCTGGGTAGGGGGCTACATCCACCCGCTCCCTCGGGCATCTGCGCAGCTTCCTTCCAACGCTGGCTCTGGTTTTGACCAACAGTCTAAAAGCGAAGGGGAAGTAGAGCCAGAGACCTATCAGAGCAGGTAACAAGTCTCAATCTCAGTCTTTCAATTCAGGGCAGCTTCACTTCTTCCGATCCCAGGCAGCATACACAGCGTAGGTGTTTTGTCAAATCGGCAACATAACCTGGCTTAAGTAAGATGTGGTGGAGCCTTCAGATGGCCTCATACTCGCTCGGGGTAATACATGGAGCCTCACAGCAAGTTTCTACTTGCCGCCATCTTTTGGCTCCGCCCCCCCCACTTCTCTTCCAGTCCTCATCCCCCATCCTTCCCTGACCTGTCGGGCCGCTTGCATGAATAAGGGTCTGGTATGTATTTTGGGAGGAGCAGGCCTAAGGGCCTAGTATGGATTTAGGGGGACCCCCCACGCTGTTTTTTTTCTCAAGTTTTAATTGCCGGAAATTCTTTTGTTTACATTCAGACTTTAGCTGGGAACCATGCTGACAGCTAATGAGTCAAATTTCCCTAGAGACACTCTGAAGGCCCACATTTCCATTATACCCAAAGAAGGTAAGGATCCGTCCCCCTGTGGTAGTTATAGGCCCATTTCCCTTCTTAATATCAATCTCAAGCTTTTTACAAAGATCCTGGCCACTCAACTTGCACAACAGTTACAAGACATAGTTCATCTAGACCAGGTAGGATTTATCCCCTCAAGGGAAGCTAGGGATAACACCAAAGTCCTTAATCTGATCCATGTTGCCTCTATGAATCGTACACCCTGTGTATTTCTCAGTATGGATGCTGAAAAAGCATTGATCGGGTTAACTGGGTATTTATGTCCTCAGTACTTCAACATTTTGGTCTGGGAAACAATATGCTCACATGGATTACCAAGATTTATTCCTCACCAACCGCCCAGGTCAAGGCCAATGGTATTCTATCGGAACCCTTCTCCATCACCAATAGAACACGTCAAGGGTGCCCGCTTTCCCCTCTTCTCTTAGCTCTATCTCTAGAACCCTTCCTATGTACAATTCTCTTGAACCCGGATATCTCAGGAATAACCATAGGCGACTCCCAACACAAGATCTCAGCGTATGCTGACAATCTTCTTTTTTCATTAACCAACCCTATAGTGTCGCTTTCCAATCTCCTCAAGGAATTCGAAACGTCCAATCTAAAATTCAACTTTGACAAATAAGCAGCAATGGGCATCAAAATAGCCCCTTCTCTTTTAACATCCTTGAAATCAACCTAATCCATAAATTTAAATAGATGGACCAGGCTCTCAAATATTTAGGTACCTATATTCCCGGTGATTTGACCCGCAGATACAAACTTAATTTCCCACCCTTACTGACCACGACTCCTGTCCTACTGGAGAGTTGGCATAAAGGAATGCAGTGGTTTGGCAGGTGCAAACTTCTTAAAATGTGTATACTCCCGAAATTTTTCTACTTGATTCAAGCCCTACCGATAGAGATTCCATCACATTATTTCAAACAAGTACAGTCGCTTTTTGTCAAATTCATCTGGGCACATTCAAAACCTCATCTACCCAGATGATACCTTACGCTACCCAAACATTACGAGGGCTTGGCTCTTCCAGATGTAAGGAATTACTATCTGGCAGTACATCTGGGGAGAATCTTTGACTGGAGTCGGCACAATGGACATAAAATCTGGGCACAATTGTAGCAGACCCAGACTGCTTTGCCTCTTTGCCTACCAAATTGAAATCCCATCCCCTAATTGGCACCACACTTCGTCTCTGTTCCAAGGCTAGCTTCTCAGCTTCACTCTCCACCAGAGAATCCCTTCTGTTCCCCATCTTGGGCAACCTAGCATTTCCTCCTGGACTTGGATGGTCCGAGTTCCAGACACTCTCCCAGATAGGGTCATGATCGTGCCCCCCATTTTCTAGACGGAAACCAATGGCCTTCCCTCCAGTCCTTGATATGTAAGAATGGTCGTTTCCAGGTCCCTTTTTGGAGCTCGATACGGCTACATCACTTTCTACACTCCCTAGCAAATCCTATCCAATTTAATCGGACCTTGATGACCTTTGAGGACTACTGTATTTATGACCGAACTCTGCCACAAGTGTTATTCAAAACGTATGCTTTTCTCAATTCCCCTCCTGAACAACCACAACTGTCTTTCCTACTTGAAATGGAAGACTGACTTAAATCGTTCCTTTTCAGTAGTGGAACAACAAAATATTCTTAGGTTTTCCATAAAGTCGTCGATCTGTACGGAAATACAGGAAACTAATTATAAAATCCTGACTAGATGGTACTATACACCACAATTGTTAAAAAAATACTACCCGACCACCACGGATAGCTGTTGCAGTTGCCAAACAGAGGATCGCTCCTTCATATCTTTTGGTCTTGCCCTAAGCTAAACATTTTTTGGACAATTGTCCGCAATATAACCCAAAAGTTCACGGACTATAATATTCCCAATGATCCGGCTTTCTTTTTACTCCATGTTACCACAAACCCAGCGAAACACTACCAAAAATCAATCATGCGACATTTATTGAATGGTACCAAAGCTTGCATTCGCCTATTCTGCAACAGGCACCTCCCTCTATTGGGACCTGGTTGCGCAAGGTAGAAGATATAAATAAGTTAGAAGATTTAGTCCTCACAGCACAAAATAAACCGGAAATGCATTCTAAAATGTGGAAACTATGGAACATGTTCATTTTATCTGATGAAGTGTCACTATTTCACTCATAGATGGGTATGTGATGCAGGTTCCTGTTGGAAGTCCATTGCCATCCAGGATCCTTCTTTATTCCACTCCCCTCCCCTGTAATTATGAAGTGAAATATAAATACAGGATCATTTTAGCTGGCTGCTGGCATAGAGAGAATAAAGCTGGTGAAAATATTTTAGTTCTGTAAGCAAGGAGCAGAGGATAACTATTCCTGCAATAAAATAATACAAATCTGAATTTCTTTACCTGAAATTTCCACTTTGATCTCTTTCTCCATTTGTATAGGGCTATCAGTCACTGAACATGTGTAGATTCCACCATCTGATAGAAATGTATTAGAGATGGTCAGATGAGCGATTCCATTCAATGCTTGATCTATATCCAATGAATATCTGGGATCAGTTGATGTCACATCGTTATCATAGCTTAGGATACGTTTTCCTTCTAAATTCCAAACAATTGCAAAATATCTGGGATCTGCAGGAAGTGTATCTGCTGTGAAGGTGCAGGGAATGTGGGCAATGGATCCAACTCTGGCTTCATATGTAGAAGGTCCCGTCATCTGTAGAGCAGCACCTGCATGAGATAGAAATTATATTTATACTTACAGTGAAGTGAGGTCAGGTGATCCCGTAAAACATCCATTTACATCTCAGAGAAATAGAGCTACCGTATATACTTAAGTATAGGTTGATCCGAATATAAGCCGAGGCCCCTAATTTACCACAAGAAACTGTTAAAACTTATTGACTCGTGTATAAGCTGAGGGTGAGAAATGCAGCAGCTACTGTAAGTGGAAAAGAGGGTCAACAATGCCCATCTGCAGCTGCATGCCTCCCTGTGTCTATTGCATACCTCCCTGTGTCCTGTGCATGTCTCTCTGTGTCTATTGCAGCCTACCTGTGTCCTGTGCATGCCTACCTGTGCAGTTATGCCTACCTCACTGTGTCCTGTGTATACCTCCCGGTGTCCATTGCAGCCTACCTGTGTCCTGTGCATGCCTACCTGTGCAGATCTGCCTACCTCACTGTGTCCTGTGTATATCTCCCTGTGTCCATTGCAGCCTACCTGTGTCCTGTGCATGCCTCCGTGTGCCAATCTTCAGCCTCTGTGTGCCGATCTCCATCCTCCGTGTGCCGCTCTGCATCCACCGATCAGCGTGTCAGAAAAACATACGGCGGCCATTCCAGTGTTCAAAAGCCGCGCCTCCTGCTCAGACGAGGATGAGAGGATGTCCGTGATAGGCTGAACACTGACTGCTGGGAAATTGAGTGTTCTGCCTATCACAGACGAGCAGGAGGCGCGGCTTTTGAACACTGGAATGGCCGCCGTATGTTTTTATGACACCCTGGCCACCGTCTGCCTGCATGACATGCTGATCAGGTAGGCAGACGGTGGTGACTCGAGTATAAGCCGAGGGGGGGCACTTTCAGCCTAAAAAAGAAGGGCTGAAAATCTCGGCTTATACTCGAATATAAACGGTATTTCCTTGCATGAATAGATATTTGGTGTAGCACCCTCTGATATGTTTTCTAGAAGCAGGCAAACCATACTCTGACTCCCACTGTAAATTTGTGAGTGTTAATTGGCTCAGGGTTCATTAGCGTTCAGGGCTGGGTGACTCAACCTGGCAGCTATCTGGTGCCTCCCCTTGGTTTGGAAGGTTGGAGAACCTTCTAGAACTAAAGGGTTGGGGTTAGGAGGAGTTGCCTTGAATTTTTATGGGGCCTCAGCCAATCCTCAGTGGTGGGCTGGCAAGGGACTGAGACAACCCCATAAATAGAGGTGGCCATTCCAGTGGGTGAAGTTGGGTGGAAGATGGAGATGCCGTGTTAATTTTACAATAATTCTCTCGTGTTGCCCGTTACGGGGTAAGTGAAAGGGCTTGTGCGAATGTACTGTAGCGCTACCCCATTGCAGCTGCTGGTTAACATGGGTCCTCTGTTTTTGACCTCAACCTTTTCAAAGACCTTAGCTCTTCTGACACACCAGGCTGAGTACACAAACCCACAGCATCACAAGAAATCACTGGCAGCAACACTAAGTACCCAGCAGTAATGCTATTTCAAAGAACTCATACACCAAATCAATTAGTAAAATCAATTGTCATCCAACAAAGTAAGTAATAGGCATGCAGAGATAAAAGGATATACTGAATAATGATGATAATAATACACTTGGGTATACACAATAAAGATGTAGCACCCTCTTTGTTAGGTTGCTAGGATGTTTGGCAAATTGAGTTTTTTTTGTCTCTTCTGTAACCAGTGGAGCAGTTGTTGATTGCTTTGAACTGCAGTTTTGATTGATCCCCCCTGTATTGTAGAGAGTTCTAGAATAATAGTGGGCTGGAAAGTCAAATAAGCAGTTTGAATGTTTGTGGGACTTCACTAATCCCTGGGGGGGGGGGGGGTAGCCTAGTAGGTGGCTGATGAGCACAGATGAGCAAGGTAGATTAATGGGTGCCAGACACTTCTTGAATACAAAGAGATTTATTGTCTCTTAAACAGAACTGTGGGAGAGAGGGTTAGGGCCAGGACACCCTTTAGTAGTTGCAATGTTAATTGGCAGACTCCGAGATCTCTATAGGTAGACAGCTATGCAGGGAATGGCATCCAGCTAGACACCACATCTGCACATGTAGGATCGTTGTCTCCTACTATTTCTTTTGTAACAAACGTCTTTCCTTCCTCTACAATCTCCTCTTGTAGATCTTCACTCAACTGAGCTCCCAGTCTCTCTCACTAAACTTGCTGATCCACTGCCACTGGATACCCCGATCTCTTCCAATCTTCTCACACAGTATCTTCCTCAAGCGTCACCCCCATGTCCCTGCTGGGTCCCTAGCTTGGCACTCACAGATATTCCTCAAGCGTCACCTCACTGGCCTGCTCTGTCCCTGGCTTGGCACACAAGACTGCTCTGAAAGCGTCACCTCCACTGGCTGGGTCCCTGGCTTGACACCTGCTGAAAGTTTCCCAATTCGTCACCGTCCCCGGTTGGTGAGAATACTGCTCTGGTACTTGCTTCAGCTATTCACTGTGGTCCATGGTAACAAGGTGGATGGTCCCTTAGTGGTGATAGCTTCCCCTCTACCTCCGACCAGGACAGGTTCTCTGGCCGGCAGAACTATCACTTCTGGTTGGGCTGCAAGCCGCAGTCCCAACCCTACGCTGCTCTCTTGCTTCTGGATAGGCCCCTCAGACAGCCTAGCAGCCAGATTTTCCCAGGGTAGGCCTCAGGCTCTGGCCTAGCAGCTTGGGGCAGCACAACACACGTCCACCCAGACAGCCACCCAGGTGGCACAGAACCCCGATCACCTGACATCACCCAAATAAATAGGCTCTCCCAGCAGGCCAAGGGATCCAAGAAAATCCCTGCCCATTGGCTGAAACATCCCAGTCATTCCTACTCTGTCCTTGCAATGCCCTTGTCTTATCTAATGTCACCAGTTATCCGGCCATCTAGCGACAGAAGAGAAAAGTGCCTCAATTCCATAGGGTGAAATCATTTGACCTCCTAACAATTGCCCAAGGAAACTACCGCCTGTCAACTAAATTTAACAGAATCCCTGCCTAAATATCAGGGTGCTACCTCTAGATTACACAGAAAAAAATAAGCAAATAAATTAATAAAAACGATACCCCGAGAGGAGCCACTGAATTGTTTTGTAATTTCTCTGCATACCTAAAGATGACACTACCTATGTGCAGAAAAGCAATCTCTCGGGTCACCCTTTATATAACCCAAAAGGACTCTACAACTAATTGGGTCAGTATGGTATACATAGGTCTACACCCTATATGAGGGGTAAGTGGGTGTGGAGGTACACCTAGATAAGGGCCAAACTCTGCCTAAAAACCACTAAAGGGTGAGTTCACAGTGATGAACTTTAAATACACCAGTGCCCTGAAAATTGACCTGATAGGTCACTCTTTATATGGCATGAAAAATTAGGTCACAATCATATAATAATGAAACCACACCCTACATATGGGGGTGAGAGGATGTAGGAATCCACCTATTGAGGATGAGTGTGCAATGATGCTCCTATGACACCACTATAAACATACTAAAAAAACTAAAGTAAATAAATTAAATTAACCAGTGATAATAGTGAGTACACCCTCGTATTAAAAAAAGAAAAAGATATTGTAACATAAAGTCCAGTCTATATATATCCAGACACGGTAATGTTGTAAATTGTCCAGACACCACTAAGTGGTAAAAACAAACAGTGCTCCAAAACTGCTGTATTGAGTGTGGTGAAAAAAAAGAAAATATTATTGTTTATCAAAATATATATATATATATATATATATATATATATATATATATATATATATATATATATATTTCAAAAAAATATGTAGAAAAATATATGCATCAAAAACAAAAATCGCACCAGAAACAGAAATCGCATCAGTTGAAAAAAAGCACAGGTGTGCAACCATTCCAAATGTGAATAATTATTCATGCTCAAAACAGATAATAGTTTGTGCTTAAAACAAATAATTGCAGGTGACTTTAGTGTTCATGACTCTTGCCAGGTGACTTGCGTGTTCCCCCTCATGCTGCTGAAGACGTCTATAACGAAACACGTACGGCATCGTCACGCTTACTACGTCACTTCCGGGTACCAAAGCCAGTGGGTGGAACGCAGTTGGAGCGCACGCTGCAAACCCAAAGCTTGGTTTACCCCGGCACTTATCAGCTAGAGCTGATTTTTGTGCAAGTTAACTTTGTACTGTACAGACCCTGTGTTTATTTTATTTTATTTTATTTATGTGGTTT
This sequence comes from Lithobates septentrionalis, assembly GCA_037952835.1. Taxonomy (NCBI): domain Eukaryota; kingdom Metazoa; phylum Chordata; class Amphibia; order Anura; family Ranidae; genus Lithobates; species Lithobates septentrionalis. The sequence goes on from JBBDGP010000149.1 coordinate 6,225,830, forward strand.
ATGTTTTTGAGTTTTTAACTATTTTTAATAAATTGAACTGTTTGGATACTACACTATGGGAGCCAATTTCTTCTTTCCATGAGGACTTTATTTGGATACACCTGCCATTGCCTGGAAATCCAAGTAACGCCCGAGAGACTGCAGAGGCTGGAACCTGGGAACATCGGCCTAGATTGCGGATCTACATGCGCACTACCCCTGTAGGGGTTATAGGAGCGGGTGAGTGGGGACCCATGAGGGGGAGCACGCAAGTCACCTGGCAAGAGTCATGAACACTAAAGTCACCTGCAATTATTTGTTTTAAGCATAAACTATTATCTGTTTTAAGCACAATTATTCACATTTGGAACGGTTACACATACAGTACCTGACCGCGAGATTGTGTTTCCAGCGCGATAGCATCGCGCTGGTTCTCGGCGACAGGGTACTGTGCATGTCGCGCTGGCTCACTCATCGGAAAAGGAAAACTTTGTTTTCCTTCCGCGATGAGTGACAGGCAGTGCTGACAGCTGTCTGGTATGAATCCTGAGGCGGGAACACCGCGCCAAATTTTAAATGAAAAAACCGTCGTGGGTTCCCCCCCCCAGGGGCATACCAGGCCCTTAGGTCTGGCATGGATTGTAAGGGGAACCCCCTACGCCAACAATCCATACCAGACCCTTATCCGAGCACGCAGCCAGGCCAGCCACGAAAGGGGGTGGGGACGAGCGAGCGCCCCCCCCCCCTCCTGAGCCGTACCAAGCCGCATGCCCTCAACATGCGGGGGTGGGTGCCTTGGGGGAGGGGGGCGCCCTGCGGGGGCCCCCCACCCCAAAGAACCTTGTCCCCATGTTGATGGGGACAAGGGCCTCTTCCCGACAACCCTGGCCATTGGTTGTCGGGGTCTGCGGGCGGGGGGCTTATCGGAATCCGGGAGCCCCCTTTAATAAGGGGGCCCCCAGATCCCGGCCCCCCCACCATGTGTGAATGAGTTTGGGGTACATGGTACCCCTACCCATTCACCTAGGGAAAAGTGTCAATATAAAAAAAACACAGTACACAGGTTTTAGGAGTACTTTATTAGTCAGCTCCGGGGTCTTCTTCCAACTTCGGGGGGTCTCCGGTCTGCTGCCGCTGTCTTGTCGCCGCTGTCTCTTCTTCTCTTCTTCCCCGATGTTGACACGACGCTCTCTCCGGCTCGAATGCTGTGTGCGAGCTGCGGAGCCATTTATATAGGCGGTGACCCCACCCTCTTACGACGTCATGGTCCCAGCATGCGCAGGGACTCTGGGGTCACGCCCCCTTATGATGCTAGAGTCCCTGCGCATGCTGGGACCATGACGTCGTAAGGGGGCGGGGTCACCGCCTATATAAATGGCTCCGCAGCTCGCACACAGCATTCGAGCCGGAGAGCGTCGTGTCAACATCGGGGGAGAAGAGAAGAAGAGACAGCGGTGGCGAGACAGCGGCGGCGAGACAGCGGCGACAAGACAGCGGCAGCAGACCGGGCCCCTCGCTGGCAATAGAGCTGGAAGAAGATAGCAGCGGGGCCCGGAGAAGAGGCCGAACACCGGGAGAAGAGGCCGAACACCGGGAGAAGTCGGAAGGAGACCCCCCGAAGTTGGAAGAAGACCCCGGAGCTGACTAATAAAGTACTCCTAAAACCTGTGTACTGTGTTTTTTTTTATATTGACACTTTTCCCTAGGTGAATGGGTAGGGGTACCATGTACCCCAAACTCATTCACACAGGGTGGGGGGGCCGGGATCTGGGGGCCCCCTTATTAAAGGGGGCTCCCGGATTCCGATAAGCCCTCCGCCCGCAGACCCCGACAACCAACGGCCAGGGTTGTCGGGAAGAGGCCCTTGTCCTCATCAACATGGGGACAAGGTGCTTTGGGGTGGGGGGGTCCCGCAGGGCGCCCCTCTCCCCCAAGGCACCCACCCCCGCATGTTGAGGGCATGCGGCTTGGTACAGCTCAGGAGGGGGGGGGCGCTCGCTCGTCCCCACCCCCTTTCCTGGCCGGCCGGGCTGCGTGCTCGGATAAGGGTCTGGTATGGATTTTGGGGGGGACCCCCACGCCAATTTTTTGGCGTAGGGGGTTCCCCTTACAATCCATGCCAGACCTAAGGGCCTGGTATGCCTCTGGGGGGGGGAACCCACGACGGTTTTTTCTTTTAAAATTTGGCGCGGTGTTCCCGCCTCAGGATTCATACTAGACAGCTGTCAGCACTGCCTGTCACTCATCGCGGAAGGAAAACAAAGTTTTCCTTTCGCGATGAGTGAACCATCTTGTCGCTGGCTCCTGCGACGGGGCTCGCAGGTGTCAAATCTCGCCGAGAAATGCGAGATTGACACAATCTCGCGGTCACCTACTGTATGTGCTTTTTTGCAACTGATGCGAATTCTATTCCTGGTGCAACTGGTGCGATTTTTGTTTTGATGCATATATTTCTCAATATTTTTTTTTAAATATATTTTTTGGTAAACAATAATATTTTTTTTTTTTCACCACACTCAATACAGCAGTTTTGGAGCACTGTTTGTTTTTACCACTTAGTGGTGTCTGGACAATTTACAACATTACAGTGTCTGGATATATATATAGACTTTGGACTTTATGTTACAATATCTTTTTTCTTTTTTTAATACGAGGGTGTACTCACTATTATCACTGGTTAATTTAATTTACTTTACTTTAGTTTTTTTAGTATGTTTATAGTGGTGTCATAGGAGCATCATTGTACACTCATCCTCAATAGGTGGATCCCTACATCCTTTCACCCCCATATGTAGGGTGTGGTTTCATTATTATATTATTGTGACCTAATTTTTCATGCCATATAAAGAGTGACCTATCAGGTCGGTTTTCAGGGCACTGGTGTATTTAAAGTTCATCACTGTGAACTCACCCTTTTATGGTTTTTAGGCAGAGGTCGGCCCTTATCTAGGTGTACTTCCACACCCACTTATCCCTCATATAGGTGTAGCACTGTTATTTTTGCCTTCTAATGGACAATGCTATAAATTGGTTTTTGGCTCCCTCTAGTGATATAAACATGAAAGAGACTTTGTTTATTTTTCATTTGAAGAGCATAGGTAAAGCCTTACAGGAAGTGACTTAACTACTTTGTGATAGGACTCACATACCCACAGTGCTCACTCATCTACCCATGAACACTGAGTGACTGAACTGCATGCTGGGTAGGATATAAAAGGCTGAGCACGGCCATTTTCTTCCTCTTCTGGACGCGTGGCCTGCCTGCAAGGATCTGTGAGGAGGTGTTCCAGAGAGCGCGGCCAGTCATATTGTGGAGCGGAGCAAAGTCACGGACTCTGCCTTATCCCAGTGTGCTGGAGAAACAGTGTGATCGGATCGGGAAGGATCCAGAGACACCTGACGGAGCCATTTGAGGGTCCCGGTCATCTTGCGGAACGGAGCATCATGGCAGCAACAAATGACAAATAGACTGAAATATTGTGGAGCAGAGGCATCCAACTTTCCAGGCCTGTTGTGGTGAGAGGGCTGTCACCCAACGTTCTTTAACGCACTTTACACACCTAAACTCATACCACAGTGTTGCTGAGACCTGCAGTTCCCCAGAGGGGTCTCATTTAAGTAGACTGAGTTCAAGTAGGCCTCAAGCCTATACCTCACTGAGAACTGACACTGTGTGGTTCAGAGACAACTATACCGGAGGCAGCTATAAGTGCGTTACACAACAAAAACAGTTTTCAATCAACAGTTTATATTACTTCTTTGCTTGTTAAACCCTTGGATTACAAAACACTGCAGTATAATAGCTAGCAGAAGACAGAAGACCAGAGACTACATCTTTCACTGAAAGGCCTTGTGTTGAGTTATAGTGACAAAGGACTGCATCATACCTCAGGGGGAGCTCTTGAGTAATTGTACTGTGCTGTGTTTGATAACCTTGCATTAGTGTTATTCGTGCAGCGTGCTGGAAGTGGGAAGGTGCCCAGTGTCAAGGCATTGTCACTCTGAGCACTAGTTCCATTTAGAGACGCGCCTGCAGGGGTCATCCAAGAAATCTTTACATATTAATAAGTTGTGAATATTCATCGTATTGTCATATTATATTTGTGTGCAATACAGTTATTGTAATTACTGTTTATACCAGTCTCAGTAAAATTACATTCTGGTTAATTACAATTGGTGAGAAGTGTTGTTCATTCTTCTACAGGTGAAGCTACGGATACCCAGGTAATGGTAAGGGTACATTATTGGTATATTGTTATTGTGGGATTGTCCTTAGTTGTTAAACTTCACACCAACACTGTTCCACAGCTGTGTCAAGCGGGTTGAGCCAATTTATTGGGGGTAGGAAAAGCAGAGTACAGGCCTAATCAAATATCAGCAGCTCCTTTGGGGGTCAGTGCTACACGTGGGGGCTCGTCTGGAATCTTGTTACTCTGCAATCAAGCCCACCCTCTTGGCACCAGTATGGACCCCATCACTGTGGTCCAGTGGTGTGAAGCAGAAGGCGCCCGCTCAGAAGCGAGTGTGGCAATTGAGCTCCCTGGCGAGGCTTGGGAGGAAGAAAAGGTCAGTCAAATTGTAAAGACACTGTCCCCAGACAGAAAGGCATGGGTGATTGCCGTCAGACCAGACCCTGGGACTTCTCGCACTAATGCACTGTTATGCCCCGTACACACAGTCGGATTTTCCGACGGAAAATGTGTGATAGGACCTTGTTGTCGGAAATTCCGACCGTGTGTGGGCTCCATCACACATTTTCCATCGGATTTTCCGACACACAAAGTTTGAGAGCAGGATATAAAATTTTCCGACAACAAAATCCGTTGTCGGAAATTCCGATCGTGTGTACACAAATCCGACGGACAAAGTGCTACGCATACTCAGAATAAATAAAGAGATGAAAGCTATTGGCCACTGCCCCGTTTATAGTCCCGACGTACGTGTTTTACGTCACCACGTTCAGAACGATCGGATTTTCCGACAACTTTGTGTGACCGTGTGTATGCAAGACAAGTTTGAGCCAACATCCGTCGGAAAAAATCCTAGGATTTTGTTGTCGGAATGTCCGAACAAAGTCCGACCGTGTGTACGGGGCATTAGAGTGGAGAAAGGGAGTACCTGAAAGCTTCAAGGGCAAAATTGTACAACTGGGCAACAAAAACAAAGCTTTACACAGTACACCCGAAAGGTTCAGATGAAGGTCCCATCAGTGCTTCTCACTGGGAGACAGCTAGAGGAACAGTCCCCTCCCCGGCACCCCTGGCTATGATCGGGTCAGAACTCCTTGCAGCTTTGGGGGATTTTGTGTCAAAGTGCCAGAAGAGCAACACAGTATGCATGGAGGCTGGGTACAAGAGGCTGAGGATCTTCTCAGGAAAACAGCCTGTGCCAGCTGGAGAAGAAGAATTTGATGTATGAATAGAGCAAGCCATGCAGGCTCTAGAAGAGTGGGAACTGCCAGAGGCCCAAAAAAAGCAGCGCATCAGTGAGAGTCTGCAAGGAGCTGCCGCAGAGGCTGTCAGGAAATTGAGATTGAATAATACCACCTCTACAGCCTACGATTACTTGGTTATGTTACAAGAGGAGTTTGGGCAGTTAGAGAAGGCAGTCGATCTGATCTATTAGTTTGAACATACGCTCCAACACCAAGGGGAACGCCTTTCTGAATACATCAGACGACTAAATAAGATGTAATACCAGATTGTGTTGAAAAAAGGGATGATGCCCTCTGCCATAGATCAAGCCAGAATACAGCAAATCCTAAAGGGGGCTCTACACTCTGATCCGGTCTGGCTCCATTTGAAAACCTCTGTGGGTGTTATGTCACTTAAATACCCTGAGTTTATCAGAGTAGTGAGAGATATAGAGGCCATGTTGAATGATCAGCAAGCAACCCTCCGTCCGGCCTCTACATCTTTAGTTGAAGTCAGGCCCGCAGGAACGGTGGAGCAAGATTCTGAAATCGCCACCTTGAAATCTCAAATGGCACAAGTAATGGAGACGATGACCCTGTTGGTGGCAAAGTTCTCTGAGACAACCAAAGGAGGAGAGACCGCGACAAAAGTACCTCAGATTACATCCACTAACTCAATCCGGAGGTCGATGAGCGATGAAGTTTGCTTCAATTGTGGAGGAACTGGACACTATCGACGAGCGTGCCCAAGCCCAGTGAAGCCTGAGACACAACGCCAAAAGCCGGCGGAAAACTCCAGAGGGTCCCAGTGAAGGAGTCAACCGGGTGCCCTGTTGTATTAGCTAGCTCCAAAAAGCATAACGACATGAAGGAATCACGGGAGTGGTCAAAACCCTCAGAGAAGACTCCCGTTATTGTCTCAAAGTGACCCAGCACCTCACTCTCTTCAACCCAGACTACTAGGCGTCAGGGAGTCAATGCAAGCCAGACCCACAGGGTCCCATAGGTATCCAAGCAGAACCCGAACCCCTGCAAGAAAGGATTGCAGATCAAACCACTAAACAGGTCAAACCGGCCACCTCCTTTAAATTACCCCCCAGATTAGTGGGACCTTCCTCCGATGTCCCCATTCAGGTGGAAGGAATCTACACCAAAGGTCTCCTGGATACTGCGGCCCAAGTGACCTTTGACACTCTAGCAGTGGTCTACCCCCGCCCTACAGGTGCTGAAAAAAACTCCCTTATCATTGGGACTAATACCGACCTTATCAGGAGACTGTTGACACCTCTTGCTCAAGGACAAGGTGATTCAGCCACGAGTGTAAACCCTATGTTGAAACAAGTATACAAGAACTTAGTACAAGAGCAGAAAGCCCCATGGGAGGGAGTGGGCAAGATATGGCGCTTGGACCGGAGTGAGAAGGTGTTACAACCGGGTGAAGTAGACAGATAGAGAGAAGGAAGATAAGGGGTTGGAAATAATCGCAGAAGTGTTGTCGACCAAAGCACTCCAGAGGAGCAGAGGGAAGGTCTCATTCAGTGTCCGAAACACCACAACCTCGCCTGTGAAGATGGCAGCTAGAGTTTTGCTGGGACAAGTGAATCAAGCAACCCCAGTCTCACCGTGTGGTATAGTGGGAGGACAAGAGGGAGAGATTCCATTGGAAGAATTCTACCCGAAAAACACCCCCTTACCTGCTTGGATGGAGAGAGCAAAGACTCAGCTCCTGAGATAGAGAACTGCCTTCTCAAAAAGTGAGTTTGATGTCGGGCTTGCAAAAAGTGCTGAACACAAGTTCGGATTGGAGGAAGATAAACCTTTCCGAGAGAGAGGAAGACGGATTCCACTGGAAGATCTGCGATAGCAGCAAGCTGAGCTGAAGAACACAGGAATTATCCGGGAGTCTCAGAGTCCGTATGCTTCCCCAATAGTGGTGGTGAGGAAGAAGAATGGGTCATTACGATTGTGTATTGACTATAGGACACTGAACCGAAGGAGCATTCCTGACCAACACACCACATCCCGAATAGAAGATGCCTTACAGAGCCTGTCAGGGGCGAAGTGGTTCAGTGTGCTGGATTTAAAAAGTGGGTACTACCAAATCCCCATGCACCCCGAAGATAGGGAGAAGACCACTTTCATCACCCCTGTAGGATTCTTCAAATTCAATCGCATGCCACAAGGTCTGTCTGGAGCCCCAGCCACTTTCCAGAGATTGATGGAGAAGACTGTGGGCGACATGAACCTGATTGAAGTGTTGGTGTATTTGGATGATGTAATAGTGTTTGGTAGAACATTGGAAGAGCATGAAGAGCGCCTGGAGAAAGTCTTGAAGAGACTCCATGATGAAGGCCTGAAGCTCTCCATGGAAAAGTGCCAATTCTATCAACCTTCAGTGAGTTACCTGGGCCACATCGTGTCTGCTGAAGGAGTGGCCACAGACCCTCAGAATCAGGAAACTGTCACCTCTTGGCCCAGACCCATGAATGTGACTGAGCTTAGGTCGTTTCTGGGGTTCTGTTCGTACTACCGGAGGTTCGTAGAAGGGTTTGCCAAAAAAGCTCACCCACTCACTGAGCTGTTGAAGAACCAAGAAGAAGTTGGTTTAGACTCAGACAAGCCTGGAAAACCAAAAGAGGGACCCAGGAAGAAGAGTCTATTCAACAACAGTGGACTCCTCAATGTAAAGAGACATTCAGACAGCTGAAGTGGAGCCTTACCACTGCTCCGGTCCTGGCCTATGCAGACTCTACCAGGCCCTACTAATTGCATGTGGATGCCAGCCAAGACGGGCTGAGCGGAGTGCTTTACCAAGGACATGACAGGCACTTAAGGCCCATTTCTTATGTGAGCCGAAGTCTAGCATCTGCTGAGAGGAATTACCCCACCCACAAACTTGAATTTCTGGTCTTGAAGTGGGCTGTGGTGGACAAGCTAAAAGACTATTTGTATGGCAGTGAATTCGTGATCAAGATGGACAATAACCCTCTCACGTACTTGCTCACTATGGCAAAATTGGATGCCACGGGCCATAGATGGTTGGCTGCACTCTCGGGATTTACCTTCAGCCTGAAATACCGACCAGGAGTTGGAAACTGCAGATGCAGATGCACTGTCAAGAAGGCCCCATTGTTCCCAGGACTACTCAGAAGGATGGACCCAGCTTACCCCTGAAGGAGTAAGAGCCCTTTGTGAAGGGGCGGAACAGCAAGTAAAAGGTGGAGCCAGGGTTGAGGAAGTCGGAGTGTCCACTGACGGGGTGCCTAAGTGCTATTGTGACGTCACTCAAATTGTGGAAGAGGGTCTGCCTAAGTTATCTCAGAAAGACCTCCGGAAGGATCAACAAGAAGATCCCCTCTGCAGCCTGGCATTAAAGGCCTTGGAGAACCAATATCCTGATCTACTTCTCCAGAACACTTAGAAGAAAGCTCACCTGCTATGTAAAGAGTGGGATCGGTTGAAGCTGCAACAAGGGGTGGTCTACTGAAGGGGTCCCTCTGAGGATCCTGAAGAGAAGTGGCAGTTGTTTCTGCCAGAGAAACACAGAGAGAAGGTGTTGATCGCCTTGCATGATCACCATGGCCACCTGGGATCAGAAAGGACTCTTCAGTTAGTAAGGGACAGGTTTTATTGGTCATACATGAGGACCGAAGTGGAGAGCTACTATCACTCCTGTCTCAGGTATATACAAAGGAAGACCTTACCTCAACGAGTCGCCCCAATGGGCTATTTAGAGAGTCAAGGGCCAATGGATTTGGTTTGCATAGACTTCCTATGCTTGGAATCTGACTTGAGTGGGCAGGGAAGCATCCTAGTAGTCACTAATCACTTCATACGCTATGCTCAGGCATTCCCTACCAAAGATCAGCAGGCATCTACAGTGGCAAAGATTCTAGTGGAAAAGTTCTTCATCCACTATGGCTTACCTCAACGGATCCACTCAGACCAGGGAAGAGACTTTGAGAGTGCTCTCATCAGACGACTGTTGGATCTACTAGGCATTCAGAAGTCCAGGACTACTCCATACCACCCACAAGGAGACCCTCAACCAGAGAGGTTTAATCAAACTCTTCTTAACATGTTGTGGACTCTGGCCTCTGAGCAAAAACAACATTGGAGTAGGCACATCACCGCCTTGGTACACGCTTACAATAACATCATGAGTGATGCTACAGGGTATTCACCCTACCGTCTGATGTTTGGACGAGAAGCCAGACTACCGGTAGATTTAGCTTTTGGAATTTCTGTGGACCATACCTCAGAGACCTCTCACCGTGGGTATGTAGACAGATTGCGGAGGAGTTTAAAGACCGCGTATGAACAGGCTCGAGCCACATTAGATGCCCAGGGACAAAGGAACAAGAAAAACTTTGACCTCAGGTTACGGGTTCAGGATCTACAACCTGGTGACAGAGTCTTATTATGAAACCTGGGCATACCAGGAAGACACAAGCTGGCCGATCGGTGGAAGTCACAGCCATACATTGTATGCAAACAACTTCCAGGGCTGCCAGTGTATGAGATCAGGCCGGAAGGGAGTACGGGACCACTGAAGACCTGGCATCGGAACCACCTTCTACCTCTCACAGAAGCAGTGTCAGGAGCCAGGGAGCGTCTCCGCTCGCCGGGCTCCGGGGCGCATGCGCGGTGGCCTGGCGCTTCGCCGCACACCCGTCCGCGGCCTGATGGTGCGGCGCGCGCGGGTGCACGGCGGTCCCCGTGTGCGCGCCGTAGCCCGTGCGGGTGCCCGGTAGCGCGTCACACTGACGCGCTCGCCGGGCAGGGAGACTATTTCTGACGGCTCCAGCACCCAGTCGGGTTGCTGGTTCGTCGTCAGCTCTCCCTGTCTCCCTGTGCCCGTGATATCCTGTTACCTGCCTGTCTCTGTGTATCAAACCCTGGCTTGTTAAACTACCACTCTACCGGATTAACCCATTACCTGCCTGTCTCTGTGTACCAAACCCTGGCTTGTTAAACCACTTCTCTACCGGATTAACCCATTACCTGCCTGTCTCTGTGTACCAAACCCTGGCTTGTTAAACTACTACTCTACCGGATTAACCCATTACCTGCCTGTCTCTGTGTACCAAACCCTGGCTTGTTAAACTAACCACTCTACCGGATTAACCCACTACCTGCCTGTCTCTGTGTATCAAACCTTGGCCTGTTAACCACTACTCTGCTGGATTGCCTGATACCCCGACCTCTGCCTGTATTACGGACTTCCTACTGTTAGATCTGCCTGCTTCACATTAACCTCTGTGTTTAATTACAGTTTGCCTCTGTCTAGGCTCAGTCTGAATTCCTGGTCCCGCCTACAGATTACAGAGCACCCGCTTCCTATCCCCGGACCTCCTACCTCCCGGAAGCCCGTGCCTCCGCGTGCCCCCAGCTCTCTGTACCCATTTCAGGGGTCTGGGTGCGCGTGGTCGTAAGGGCGAGCCGCTCTCGGCATCTCGGCCTCGGTGAGTATTAGTCTCGTGACAGTACGAACCAGCCAGATGTCCGAGGCCGACAGAGCGCGCTCTCCTCTGGAGATCCTGTGCCAACAGGTATCTACTCTTGCGGACTCGGTACAGAAATTGCAGGAAGGTTATACCCAGATTGATAACCGCCTTCAGCAGATCACAGGGTCACTACCCTCTGCAGCCGCAGCTCCCGCACCCAGCAGTGGAGGCCCGCTTCCGCAGGCCTCCGCCAACCCCACTGTCGTCATGGCACTCCCGGAACCCAGGGTCCCTACACCCGAACGGTTCTCGGGGGACCGTAAGAAGTTTAGGGCCTTCAAGAATGCCTGCTCCCTTTACTTCGCTCTCCAACCAAGAACCTTCTCTTCGGAAATCGTTAAGGTGGGATTTGCGATTTCCCTACTTTCCGAAGAACCCCAAGCATGGGCCCACAGCTTGATGGAACAGAGCAGTCCTGTTTTAAACACCATCGAGGCCTTCTTTGAGAGTATGTCCCAGCTCTATGATGATCCGCAGCGTATGGCTACAGCTGAAGCCATCCTGCACCATCTCTCCCAAGGAAGACGACCTATTGAGGACTATACCGTGGAGTTCCGCAAATGGGCGGCCGATACAAATTGGAACGAGCCGGCCCTACGCTATCAATATCGCCAAGGCCTGGCAGAGTCACTTAAGGATGAATTGGCTAGGATGGAAACCCCTGCTTCCCTGGAAGAACTCATTCAGGCAGCCACGAAACTTGATAGGCGACTACGGGAGCGACGCTCAGAGCGTTTCCAAGGTCCACGACCCACCTGGGCATTACCAAGACCCCACTCCGCACAGACCCCAACCTCAACTACGGTTGCTGTTTCACCAGGCCCCGAGGTCGAACCAATGCAGCTCGGCTTGGTTCGGGGTCCACTAACCTCCGAAGAGAAGCAACGCAGGCGACAGTCCAACCTATGTCTCTACTGCGGAGGAACCGGCCATTTCCTGCGCAGCTGTCCGATCAGGCCCAGTAAGTCCCCTCAGCCAGTTGTGTTGAACTTTCCAAACAATGATATTCCCAAGACTTATGTGATGTTGTTTATCTCCCTACAGCTTCCGGAAGGGGAGACCCGACTGCAGGCCATCATTGATTCGGGAGCGTGCAGTTGCTTCATAGACTCTGCCTTGGCGCACAGTTTGAACATTCCCCTACAAACCAAGGACCAAGACTTACGGGTGCATCTAGCAGATGGATCCCTTCCTAGCTCAGGTCCCATCACCCAGGAAACTCAACCCATTCCAGTAACTACTGATTCCGGCCACCAGGAATTCTTACGTCTCGACCTGATCCATTCACCTATCTTTCCTGTCATACTAGGCTTGCCCTGGCTACAGGCTCACGATCCGCAGATCAAATGGAGCACTAAGGCAGTATCCTTTTCTTCCCAATATTGCTCTCAGCATTGTTTGCCTCCGGCTCCCAAGGTTTGTGCTACTATGGCCGTTCCAACAGGCAACCTTCAACACGTACCCTCCGAGTATCTCGAATTCCAAGAGGTCTTCAGTAAACAGTTGGCTGACCGTCTACCACCTCATCGGTCCTACGACTGTCTGATCGACCTTCTTCCCGGGTCCCAGATTCCCTTCGGTCGGATATTCCCTCTCTCGGAAACCGAGTTAGAAGCTCTTAAGCAATATATCGACGAAAATCTCAAGAAGGGCTTCATCCGTCCTTCATCGTCACCCGCTGGAGCGGGTATCTTTTTCGTTGGGAAAAAAGACGGTACCCTAAGACCTTGTGTGGACTATCGACAACTCAATAACATCACAATTAAGAACCGGTACCCGCTACCACTCATTCCTGAGCTATTTCAAAGGTTCCGATCAGCTAGGGTGTTCTCTAAACTTGATCTCCGGGGGGCCTACAATCTTGTCAGAATCAGGGCTGGGGACGAATGGAAGACGGCTTTTAGGTCCAGATTCGGGCATTTTGAGTATTTAGTGATGCCATTCGGTCTCTAACGCCCCGGCCACCTTTCAACACCTGGTGAACGACATATTCCGAGAATACCTGGATGACTTCCTTGTGGTATACCTGGACGACATTCTTATCTTCTCCCCCACGCTAGAGATACACAAGAGACACGTCAAGAAAGTTCTTACCATACTTCAACAGCACAAGCTATACTTGAAAGCTGAAAAGTGCGAATTTGAAAAATCAACCGTTCAGTTTCTAGGATTCATCCTTTCAACCAAGGGGGTCGAAATGGATCCGCAGAAGATTCAGGCAATCCAAGAGTGGCCGGCTCCATCTAACAAGAAAGGGGTACAGAGATTTATCGGGTTTGCCAACTTCTACCGAAAATTTATTGTTGGATTCTCGGCCATCGTGGCACCTATTACTCAACTAACCCGTCAGCACAGTTCTTTTCAGTGGTCTTCAGCCGCTCAAGAGGCTTTCCTAACATTGAAGAGATTGTTCAGTTCCGCCCCAATCCTTTGTCATCCTGACCCGACTCAACCCTTCGTATTAGAAGTAGACGCATCGGAGATCGCAACTGGAGCAATTCTCTCCCAGAGACAAGGACCTAAGGCCATCCTGCATCCGGTAGCCTTCGCCTCTAGGAAACTCAGTCCACCGGAACTCAACTACGACGTGGGTGATAGGGAGCTGCTGGCTATAAAGTTCGCTTTAGAGGAGTAGAGGTATTTGCTGGAGGGTGCTATACACCCGGTCATGATTTTTACGGATCACAAGAATCTAGAGTACCTCCGAACAGCAAGACGACTAAGACCCCGCCAAGCCCGTTGGGCTCTCTTCTTCTCCCGTTTCAACTTTCATATAGCCTACAGACCTGGAGCAAAGAACGGGAAAGCCGACGCTCTCTCTCGGATGTTCTCCGCAGACTCTCAAACGTCAATGCCAAGCACGATCCTCTCTCCACAAAACTTTCTGGGACTAACTCAAGCAGATTTAATGTCATCCATTAGATCCTCATCCAGCTCGTGCACAGAACCAGTAGTGCACTCTTTGAGGAAATACGAGGATCTTTTCTGGATCAAGGGAAAAATATTCATCCCACAAGGGACTCGGCCCTTAGCTCTCAAGATGTGTCATGACCATAAGATGGCAGGACACTTCGGAAGTAAGAAGACATCTGAATTACTTTCTCGGTCTTTTTGGTGGCCAGGATGGAGACGGGATTGTAAAAAGTACGTGGCGTCCTGTTCCCTGTGCCAGCGGAACAAGGGCCAAAACACTAGGTCCTGGGGCCTGCTCAAACCTTTGCCCATCCCAGAACGACCATGGGCTGATGTGTCCATGGATTTTATTGTCGACCTACCTACCTCAGAAAATTTTTCTACCATCCTTGTCATTGTCGATCGCTTCTCCAAGATGGCTCATTTCTTGCCCATGAGGGGCACTCCATCTGCCGTAGACACAGCCGATGTCTTCCTAAGAGAGGTCGTGAGGCTCCATGGGTTACCAAGAAGCATTGTGTCAGACAGAGGCGTGCAATTTACGTCAAAATTTTGGAGAGAACTCTGCAAGTCCCTGGGCATCAATGTTTGTCTTTCCTCAGCTTATCACCCCCAAAGCAACGGCCAAACGGAGAGGACAAACCAAACGCTAGAGCAATACCTTCGTTGCTTTTGTTCAGGTTCTCAGGATGATTGGGCGAGTCTTCTTCCTTACGCTGAATTCGCATTTAATAATTCAATTCATGCCTCTACCAATCAGACACCCTTCTGGGCGAATTGTGGGTTCCATCCCACGTCCTTTGCTAAAGACATTCCTGAGATGACCGTCCCCGCCGCTCAGGACCGGATAACCTCGTTGCAATCCAATTTCCAAAAGATTCAGGATATGTTACACAAGGCGCAGGAGGATTACAAAAGACAGTACGATCGGGGCAGGAAGGCGAATCCAAAGTTCGACTTAGGAGAGGAGGTCTGGTTGTCCACCATCAACCTTAGACTACCATGGCCATCTCGGAAACTTGGACCCAAGTTCATCGGCCCGTTCCAGGTCAAGAGGATCATTAACCCTGTGGCTGTTGAGCTAGCACTTCCCAAAACATATCGGATCCATCCTGTGTTCCACGTGTCACTGTTGAAGCCTGTGGTGCCTAGCCCTTTTCCGGGAAGAAGAGAGCCTCCGCCTCCTCCAGTCAGAATAGATGGCGAAAATGAGTTTGAAGTGGAGTCCATTCTAGGCTGTAGGAAGAAGGGCAGGCAACTACAGTATCTGATTCAGTGGAAGGGTTACCCACCTGAGGATAATTCTTGGGAACCCGCTAGGAACCTGCATGCTCCACGGTTAATCCAAACCTTCCACCAAGATCATCCAGAACTGATGGCTAGCCTAGGCGTCCAGTGTCCGCCCTTAGGAGGGGGGCACTGTCAGGAGCCAGGGAGCGTCTCCGCTCGCCGGGCTCCGGGGCGCATGCGCGGTGGCCTGGCGCTTCGCCGCACACCCGTCCGCGGCCTGATGGTGCGGCGCGCGCGGGTGCACGGCGGTCCCCGTGTGCGCGCCGTAGCCCGTGCGGGTGCCCGGTAGCGCATCACACTGACGCGCTCGCCGGGCAGGGAGACTATTTCTGACGGCTCCAGCGCCCAGTCGGGTTGCTGGTTCGTCGTCAGCTCTCCCTGTCTCCCTGTGCCCGTGATATCCTGTTACCTGCCTGTCTCTGTGTATCAAACCCTGGCTTGTTAAACTACCACTCTACCGGATTAACCCATTACCTGCCTGTCTCTGTGTACCAAACCCTGGCTTGTTAAACCACTTCTCTACCGGATTAACCCATTACCTGCCTGTCTCTGTGTACCAAACCCTGGCTTGTTAAACTACTACTCTACCGGATTAACCCATTACCTGCCTGTCTCTGTGTACCAAACCCTGGCTTGTTAAACTAACCACTCTACCGGATTAACCCACTACCTGCCTGTCTCTGTGTATCAAACCTTGGCCTGTTAACCACTACTCTGCTGGATTGCCTGATACCCCGACCTCTGCCTGTATTACGGACTTCCTACTGTTAGATCTGCCTGCTTCACATTAACCTCTGTGTTTAATTACAGTTTGCCTCTGTCTAGGCTCAGTCTGAATTCCTGGTCCCGCCTACAGATTACAGAGCACCCGCTTCCTATCCCCGGACCTCCTACCTCCCGGAAGCCCGTGCCTCCGCGTGCCCCCAGCTCTCTGTACCCATTTCAGGGGTCTGGGTGCGCGTGGTCGTAAGGGCGAGCCGCTCTCGGCATCGGTGAGTATTAGTCTCGTGACAAGCAGTCAGGATAACCCCACAGAAGGAACTACCATCTACATCTACTACTTGTACCTCGACCAGTAACTAGGTCTCAGCCTGGATCCCGAGCAACAGAAGATAGTGAGGAAGAAGAAATGGAAATAAGCTGGCTGTGGCCATCTGAAATGCCAGAAACTGAAGGGGCTTTTCACCTCACAGAGGAGGAGGGTATAATGGGATTCTTAGGCCAGAAGCCCCAGAATTTGCGCCACTAACTGGACACTCTGAAGAGCACTTGTCCCCCACTAGCATTGAAGTACAGGAAATGGAAGTGGATGAACAGGAGGATGAAGGAGTTGAGGAGAATGCCAGTTTGCCTAAGATGCCAAAAGAACAGAGAGTGAAGAGGGTAATTCACCCGCCAAAAAGACCAACTTATGACACCTTGGGTGAATGCTCTGAAGGGACTCAATTCACTGCCAGAAGAAATTCTGAAATGCCAGGTCCCCCTACTGTTGATTCAGAAATAGACAACCCTGTCTCACCCCTTGACACATCTGTACCAGACACCACGGTGTCAGCTGTGGGCATACAGAACAGTCTCCCATCACACGGAAATTGGTGGGAGGCTCCTCTGTCAAGCTTGTGTTATAAGATGAACCATTTGAGTTTAAACTCTGGTTATGAAAGTGCAACTTGCTTGTTATCATACTAACCTGTTTTTTTTGCATGTAAATGATAGCATGTAACAGGCAAAAATGTGTAATAGAGCTCAGATTTTAAATAACTTTGGGGACCAAAGACTTAAAGCAGGGGGAGTATGTAGCGCTGGTATTTTTGCGTTCTAATGCCATGTAATGCTAAACAATGGACAATGCTATAAATTGGTGTTTGGCTCCCTCTAGTGGTATAAACGTTAAAGAGACTTTATTTATTTTTAATTTTAAGAGCATAGGGAAAGCCTTACAGAAAGTGACTTAACTACTTTTTGAAAGGACTCACCTACCCACAGTGCTCACTCACCTACCCATGAACACTGAGTGACTGAACTGAATGCTGGGTAGGATATAAAAGGCTGAGCATGGCCATTTTCTACCTCTTCTGGACGCGTGGCCTGCCTGCAAGGATCTGTGAGGAGGTGTTCCAGAGAGCGCGGCCAGTTATATTGCGGAGCGGAGCAAGTCACGGACTCTTATCCCAGTGTGCTGGAAAAACAGTGTGATTGGATCAGGAAGGATCCAGAGACATCTGATAGAGCCATTTGAGGGTCTCGGTCATCTTGCAGAATGGAGAAGCATGACGGCATGGCCGCACCAAATAGACTGAGATCTTGTGGAGCGGAGGCATCCAACTTTCCAGGCCTGGTGTGGTGAGAGGGCTGTCGCCCAACGTTCTTTAACGGACTTTACACACTTAGACTCATATCACAATGTTGCTGAGACCTGCAGTCTCGCAGAGGGGTCTCATTCAAGTAGACTGCGTTCAAGTAGGCCTCAAGCCTATACTTCACTGAGAACTGACACTGTGTGGTTCAGAGACAACTATATCGGAGGCAGTTATAAGTGCGTTACACAACAAGAACAGTTTTCAGTCATCAGTTTATATTACTTCTTTGCTTGTTAAACTCTTGGATTACAAAACACTTCAGTATAATAGCTAGCAGAACACAGAAGACCAGAGACTACATATTTCACCGAAAGGCCTTGTGTTGAGTTATAGTGACAAAGGACTGCATCATACCTCAGGGGGAGCGCTTGAGTAATTGTACTGTGCTGTGTTTGATAACCTTGCATTAGTGTTATTCGTGCAGCGTGCTGGAAGTGGGAAGGTGCCCAGTGTCAAGGCATTGTCACTCTGAGCACTAGTCCCACTTGGAAACGCACCTGCAGGGGTCATCCAAGAAATCTTTACATATTAATAAGTTGTGAATATTCATCGTATTGTCATATTACGTTGGTGTGGCAATAAAGTTATTGTAATTACCATTTATATCAGTCTCAGTAAAATTACATTCTGGTTAATTACAATTGGTGAGAAGTGTTGTTCATTCTTCTACAGGTGAAGCTACGGATACCCAGGTAATGGTAAGGGTACATTATTGGTATATTGTTATTGTGGGATTGTCCTTAGTTGTTAAACTTCACACCAACACTGTTCCACAGCTGTGTCAAGCGGGTTGAGCCAATTTATTGGGGGTAGGAAAAGCAGTGTACAGGCCCAATCAAATATCAGCAGCTCCTTCGGGGGTCAGTGCTACATAGGGTGTAGACCTATGTATACCATACTGACCCAATTAGTTGTAGAGTCCTTTTGGGTTATGTAAAGGGTGACCTGTGAGATTGCCTTTCTGCACATAGGTAGTGTTAACTATCCCACCTCTGCTATACTTTCACTTTTAAGAGCTCTCCTCTGGGAGCTTTTTAGGGGAGGCTGCAACCTTTTTATATACATATTTTTCTTTTCCTAAGTTCGGTACTTTCTATTTTTATATCTTCATTTCTGAAGATGACACACCTCACTCACAAACCACTTAGCACACCTGGAGGCAATTCAAAGAATTTATTAGGCCAATCATAGCATAAAAGAGGATTAGCAAGTGTACTTTTACAATCAATAGGATAATACCGCTACTCTGGGAGATATGGTTAAACACCTGCCGTATTGTGTAATTAACAGAACTGGACTGCATTTACCTAGCAACAGTATATAAAGACAGTCCTAACTATAACCTAGCTATAACAGTCCACATTTTATCCCAGAAACAGTAAATGATGAAAAAAAAATGTTGGCAGACAAAGTTGGGACTCAGAAGAAAAAAACTGGTGCTCAAGGCATGGTATAACCCCTCCGGATTTTATAGGCAGACCAGGTAATATAGTAAAAAAATGTAAACTTTATTTGTCAGCATAAATAAAAATTGCATAAGCAATGGCTAGAAGTCACGTATAAAATGTATCAAATAACAGTGTACCCAAATAATACATCGGTATGGAACTAAGCTGCCCTGTGTACAATACTTGGCTAGCGTGTAGACATACTAACAATGACGCCTGACGTGTTTCGGACCATGTAGTCCTTCTTCAGAGGATTATGTCATATTGAGTCATGAGTACTCTATAAGTATATTATACATTAGTAGCATGGTAAACTGGTATATCAATATATCAAAAATATCAAAGAAAAGAAAAAAGAAAGATATGCATATCTGACACATGGAATGAAAAACACACAGCAAAAAGAGATTGCTCCTTACAAGAATGACCGAAATCATTGATACAGACAACCAGGGATCTGATGGTCTATGCTCCCATAAATCAGATGGTGACCATGGTAGACCCAGATGGTAAGGCAGGGTAAGAGGGCATGCAGGAAGATTGAAGAAAGCAGAGAGGCGGCCACTGTCCCAGCTGCAAGGCCCCCAGTTGTAGGAGCGAGCTCCAGCCAAAATCTGGCCAGCAATCGGTTAAGTATGGATGGGTAATACAATGGAGTGTTGTATATTCATCTGTATATATATATAAGAAAAGGGAGCATAAGAGAGGAGGTGAACAGGACACATTGTAATAGACTGCATTAGATCAGTGCAAAGCTGAGTAGATCAAGTATTAGGAGCAGTAGAGACAAGGGAGTATTGGGTATTCCCAATATGTTCCACCCAAGGATGGAGGGGATAAATAAAAGGCATGGAGCAAGTAAGAGAGAGTTGTTTGAAAGTGGAGAATCCTATCTTTCACATACCTCCGCTTCATATATCCTGTGGTGCCTTCTCCCCACAGCTACCACAACATCACTGTAGCTGTCTGTGGTTCGGGGTAATATACACCTGGTCAGTTTAATTTCAACCAATCGTGCACAGTGAGGCGCAAACAGGAATAAACCTGCATGGGGGCAAGTTCCACAGATTAAAGGAAATTCCAAAGTGAGGCCCGGGGGGGGGGGGGGGCATCAACAGAGTCGCCAAGCTGCATGGCCTCACCAGGGATAGAAAAACTGCCCTATACATTATGTGTCTGCTTTACCCATGTCTGTCCCGGTGTTCTGTCAAAAGAGCCAACTAGTCAAAATCTCTAATTACGCCACTTCCGGTGATTCTCCAGCAGCAGTAATTGCAAATTTCGATGACTTGGCTGTTTTCACAGAACACCGGCAGCGTACACACTACGGTACAAGACAAGCTGTCTGTTTTCACAGAACACCGGCTAAGAAGTAAAAAAAAGTTGTCGCCACCTTGGAGGCGGCCATGTTGTTGGTTACTAGCGGATGGATTAACAATGTCCACTCATTATATTGTGTACCGTACTGTGAAAATACTCAAGTCGTCGAAATCTGCAAATTCTTCTGCTGGAGAGTCACTGGAAGTGATGTAATTGGAACAAGGAAAATTATAAACTGCGCTAAACAAAAATCTTATGTATGAAATAAAGTGGTAGTATAACCTCACACCAGCAAATATTTATAAGAAATAATATAAAGTCCAAATCTTCAAAATGGTAGGATGTTCAGTTTAAATGTAAATAATAATCCAAATGAGCTGTGATTGCTCTTATCAGAACTTCAGTGATATGAGCGGATGGCAAAAAACCCTGCCAGGGCCTTTGGAATAATAGACCAGTCAGCACCGTCCGTTTTCAAATTAAAATCCCCTCAATGGATGCAGGAGAAAAAACAAACAGAAGAAAACTGGCCATAGTGTAGTATATTAAATGTTAGGCATGGACAGACAGACATACCAAACACCCTGGTATGTCAGAACTTCAGTGATATGAGCGGATGGCAAAAAACCCTGCCAGGGCCTTTGGAATAATAGACCAGTCAGCACCGTCCGTTTTCAAATTAAAATCCCCTCAATGGATGCAGGAGAAAAAATAAACAGAAGAAAACTGGCCATAGTGTAGTATAATAAATGTTAGGCATGGACAGACAGACATACCAAACACCCTGGTGTGCACATAACAACAACCAAAAAGGAGGGGAGGGAAGTGAAAAAAAACCCACCACCGTGGCTGTAGATTGTGCTTACCGACTCACGGTGATAAACAGGCTCTATAGTATTTTGGGAGCTGATCAAAAGTTGGCAAGGAACACTCCCAATCTCACAGCCGAATAATGGCTCACTCAGTGCTGCACCATGACCACTTCCCGTTTCTGGGCCTGTAATTGGAACACCGGCCAGCTGAGATTTGTTTGTTCCACCGGTAGCAGCTACTTCCTGCACTGGTTGCCAGGAATGCCTACCGTCTGACATCTAGCAACCAGTGACATCACCCAGCATTCAGAGCAGAGGGGGATTTAACATCCTCCTCCTCCACTCC
This sequence comes from Lithobates septentrionalis, assembly GCA_037952835.1. NCBI lineage: Eukaryota > Metazoa > Chordata > Amphibia > Anura > Ranidae > Lithobates > Lithobates septentrionalis. The sequence continues at coordinate 6,247,218 of JBBDGP010000149.1, forward strand.
TGGTGCTTTTCTGCTCCCCACCTCCTCCCTCCTTCTCTGGTGCAGCGGCATGCTCAGAGCCTGAGGGAATGGAAGTGCCAGGATTAGAGGAACTCTCGAGTCGACCTTCCTGAGGTGAGGCCAGATAGATTGAAACACCATGTGTGTGTCATTTGCTGGCAGCAGAGGACAGATCACACCCGCAGAGAGATGGGAGGAGGGGTTTACATCCTTTAATCTCAGGGGGTTCATCTTGGGGGATGTGACCCCCCAAACGTGAAGGAGTACAGGTTTCAGCGTGAACCCCTCAGAGCTGAGGATGTGTCCCTGCCCTCCAACTAGTGAAGGATTACAAGTCCCAGCATGAACCCCTGAGATCTAAGGATGTGACCCCTTAGATCTCATGGGTCCATGCTAGGACTTGTAATCGTTCAATTTTGGGGGAGTAACATCCTTAGACCTTAGGCGTTCATGCTGGGACTTTAAGTCCATGACTGTTGGGCAGGGACGTGTAGTCAGGGGAGGCAGGTGAGGCAGTGCCATGAACGTTAAAAAAAAAAAAAGACAAAAGAAAAATAAAACGATTGAGCTTCGAGCGTCGTAGCTCGGCACTGAGCTCAATGGACAGCTTGGAGTCTTGGACAAATGGTATTGGCCCAAGCTGTCCAAAAAAAAATGCTGCAGTGGAGGCATGCCTCTCACTGCAGTGTCATAGAAGGTGGCATGTGTCTATAAGACAAATACTACTTTTCAGCCCAGCCCTCTTAACTAGAAGGAAAAACGTGTTTATGTGTATAAGATTTACCCACAATCCCATGTTTTTCTCATACAGTTAAGAGGGAGAATGAGAATCTTCTGCTGTTGAAAAGGTACTTTTTTAATAAAGCTAAATCATATATTTATATGCAACTTTTTATATCACACGATATTTGCACAGCAATTTTTCAAACGTGTTTTTTTGGGGAAAAAATGTTTCCTGAATAAAAAACAAACACAATTTTTTTATATGATGCAATTGATGATGAGAAATAGATACCTAACATGTCACACTTTAAAATTGCGCACACTTGTGGAATGGCGCCAAACTTCAGTACTTAAAAATCTCCATAGACGACGCTTTACATTTTTTTACAGGTTACATGTTTAGAGTTACAGAGGAGGTCTAGTGCTAGAATTATTGCTCTCGCTCTAACGATCGCGGCGTATGTAACCTGTGTGTATCTGGCTCTGATACTAGCCAGTGCCTCACCAGCCACTGACCTCACCGCACGTCCCTGCTTTTGGGGGAGATGATCCTCCCAAAAAGTGAAGGACTGCAAGTCCCAGCATGAACCACTCAGAGCTGAATACGTGACACCCCTCCCCACAAGTAGTGGAGAAATACAAGTTCCAACATGAGCCCCTGAGATTTAAGAATGTGATCCTGCAAAAGTGAAAGACTACAAGTTCCATCGTGAACCACTGAGATCTAAGGATGTGACCCCTTAAATCTCAGAGGTTCATATTGGGACTTGTAGTCCTTCACTAGTTGGGGGGGTCAGGTCCTCAGCTCCGAGGGGTTCATACAGGGACTTGTCTGCACTGCTTTCATATCAGTTCCTGGAGACCATGGTGGTACAAGTCCCCCTGGAGCCCTGGAGGACCACATTGTCCTTCTCCCACTTTTGTGATCATGGAATCATTAGACTGTTTCCCCCAAATCCACCACAGGCTTCCCCCCCCACACCTAACATTGCCATGCCCCCAGTTAGTACAATAATTATGCAATATTTTGTGGGCACGAGGACTGTAGACTGTGTACAGTTTACCGCTTCCCAACTGCCCAGATATACTGCTACAGGGTGGTATCTGTTACGTGATCAGTGCTTCTGGGTAGGGCACACACCTGCTACCCTGGCTGTGCTGTGATCAGCGGGTCCCGGCCAATAATTGATTGATGTGACCCGCTGATTGGCTCAGTGATTTATGGAAGAGAGCTCTGTGTTGGTAAACAGCACAGAGTTCTCTACACTGACAGGCGCTCTTGCTGTTTTTTTATTCCCTGCAAAGCAAGGAGAAAACAAGGTCGCTTAGTAAAAAGCACCACATATAGTGCCTTGAAAAAGTATTCATACCCCTTGAAATGTTCCACATTTTGTTATGTTACAACCAGAAACATAAATGTATATTATTGGGATTTTATGTGATAGACCAACACTATGTGGCACATAGATACATTTACGTTTTTGGTTGTAACTTGACAAAATGTGGAAAATTTCCAGGGGTATAAATACTTTTTTTCAAGCCACTTTATTACACACACTATGCATTGTTGGGCACACAGGTCATCCCTTGATTGCCCCTAGATGTTAACTCCTCCCCAGCCAGTGTCATTAGTACAGTGACAGTGTATAGTTTTATCACTGATCACTGTTTTTTATTTATTTATTTATTTATTTCAGGTACTTATATAGCGCCGTCAATTTACACAGCGCTTTACATATACATTGTACATTCACATCAGTCCCTACCCTCAAGGAGCTTACAATCTAAGGTCCCTAACTCACATTCATACATACTAGGGACAATTTAGACAGGATCCAATTAACCTACCAGCATGTCTTTGGAGTGTGGGAGGAAACCCACGCAGGCACAGGGAGAACATGCAAACTCCAGGCAGGTAGTGTCGTGGTTGGGATTCCAACCAGTGACCCTTCTTACTGCTAGGCAAAAGTGCTACCCATTACACTACTGTGCCGCCCATAGTCATTATTGATATCAGTGTCAGTTAGTGCACCCCTACCCAATGTCAGTGTCACATTGACACTAGTATAAAAAAAAAATCCAGTATACCTGTATATCCCATCGTCTGTAGGTGCTATAACTTTCATACAAACCAAATAATATATACTTATTGAGGATTTTTTTTTATTTACCATGGGCATGTAGCAGAATACATTTTGGCCTTAATTCATAGAAATTAGATTTTTTACATTTTTTTTTAAATTGGATATGTTTTATAGCAGAAAGTAGAAAATATTTTTTGTTTTTCAAAATTTTCATTTTTTCATTTATATCTTTAAAAAAAAACAGTGGTGATCAAAAACCACCAAAAGAAAACGGAATTTGTGGGGGGAAAAAATGATATAACTTTCATTTTTGTACAGTGTTGCATGACCGAGCAATTGTCAGTTAAAGTAGTGCAGTGCTGAATGGGAAAAAAAATGGCCTGGTCATGAAGGGGGTAAAATCTTCCAGAGGCCAAGTGGTTATTCTATGCGTAGGCTTAAAATCCAGTTAACCATGCTCCTTCAATCCACCTCAATATTCAGGGCATTTTCACCACAGTGTGCTCCGCATGTCTTTTCAAACCATAGTTGCCCCTCATTCTCAAGTTCCAAATTCTTGTTTAGCTAATTTGAATGATTACTTTCTATATCAGCTTGAGCTATGTATGTTTTCGAAATGTATTTGTGTATTTGTAGGAGGGGAAGACTGACAGTCTGTAGTGACCCAGCGCTGCATTAGACATCTCCTTGTGCTGTGTGTAGGGAGCTGAGGAGTGGGAGCCTGCTATGCTGCGCTTTGTAGTGCCATAGAGTCTCTCCTCTCTCTCCCTCTCTTGCTTTCTCCTTCTTTCTCCTCTCTCTCTCTCATTGCCTCTTTCTGTCTTTTCTACCTGTCTATCCCCCTCTCTCTCCCCCCCCTATCTCTCTCCCCCTCTCTCTCTCCCCTCCCCTCTCTCCCTTTCTTGTTCTCTCGCTCCCCCTCTCCCTCTTTTGTCCTTCCCTCCCTCTCTCTCCCTCCTCCCTCTTTTTCATTCTCTCTCCACCTCTCTCCTCCCTCTTTCTCTTCTCTCTTCCCCCCTCTTTCCTCTCCTCTCTTTCTCTCTGCTCCCCCCTCTTTTTCTCCTCCCCCTCTCTCTATCCCCCGTTCTCTCTCTATCTCTCTCTTTCCCTTTTTTTTTTGGGGGGGGGGGGCCAAACAAGCTGAAAAATACTGAAAAAAAACCCTTAAATTGCAGCCTCACTGTACCATTAATCACAGCCACTGTGCCATCAAACGCAGCCACTGTGCCGATCAATTGCCACTGCTGTGCGATCAAACGCAGCCATTGTGCCCATCCTATGCCACTACTGTGCCATCAAACGCAGCCACTGTGCCCATCAAACGCAGCCACTGTGCCCATCAAACGCAGCCACTGTGCCCATCAAACGCAGCCACTGTGCCCATCAAACGCAGCCACTGTGTCCATCAAACGCAGCCACTGTGCCCATCAAACGCAGCCACTGTGCCATATCACATGCTCCCACTGTGCCATCAAATGCTGCCACTGTGCCCTATCAAATACAGCTAATGTGCCCATCTTATGCAGCCACTGTGCCCATTTTATGCAGCCACTGTGCAGCACTGAATGCAGCCACTGTGCCCATCATATGCAGCCACTGTGACCATCATATGCAGCCACTGTGCCCATCAAATGCAGCCACTGTGCCCATCAAATGAAGCCTCACTGTGCCCATCAAATGCAGCCTCACTGTGCCCATCAAATGCAGCCTCACTGTGCCCATCAAATGCAGCCTCACTGTGCCCCATCAAATGCTCCCACTGTGACCCATCAAACACAGCCACTGTGCCATATCAAATGCTGCCAGTGTGCCCCTGCCGCCATCTGTACTTACCCTGTCTTGGTGGTGGTGGGACAGCTCCTCAATGTCTTCTCCAGTCCTCTGCTATGATTGGACGCCTGTAGTTTCAGCCAATCAGGTGATGGGTAACACCTGATTGGTGGAGAGGCTTTAGTGTTAGGAAAGCAAATATTCATTCACTTTTCTAACACAGCTGAGTGACCTGCGAGCACCCAGAATGTCACTCGCAGGTCACCTTTTTTGACGCCTATTAGAGCCTATGGCTCTAATCAGGTGCTTCAAAAAAAAACCTGCCGCTGTAATTCGGGTGCCCCGCAAGGGGCCGAGCACCTGAATAGGGGGTGACAGCGGCGGCCATAGATAGATTCATGCAATGCATGAATCTATCTATTGGTGCTAGAGGGGTGGCTGGAGAGAGAGGAGCGGTGCCGTGCGCCCTTCTGGACGCAGCGGCACTGCCCCTCCCATCTAAGCTGCACAAAATTCCTCCTTTTAAACAGTGAGGAAGATAAAACATTTCCATGTTCCTTCCCTACTTGCTCCCCCTTCCCAGATCCTGTAGCAGCAACACCAGCATACATTTTACTTATGCCGCGTACACACGAGCGGACTTCACGGCAGACTTTGCCCAGCGGACAGGATTTCGTCGGACAATTCGATCGTGTGTGGGCTCCAGCGGACTTTGTTTTCTCAAAAGTTGGACGGACTTAGATTTGAAACATGTTTTAAATCTATCCGTCGAACTCGAGTCCGGTCGAAAAGTCCGCTCGTCTGTATGCTAGTTCGACGGACAAAAAGCCACGCTAGGGCAGCTATTGGCTACTGGCTATGAACTTCCTTGTTTTAGTCCGGTCGTACGTCATCACGTACGAATTCGACGGACTTTGGTGGATTGTGTGTAGGCAAGTCCGTTCATTCGGAAAGTCCATCATAAAGTCAGTCGAAAAGTCCGCCGGGCAAAGTCTGCCGTAAAGTCCGCTCGTGTGTACGCGGCATTAGACACACCAATTGCAATCTTGTCCCTAGACACAATCAAACCTGCTGGCAGAGAGTCTGATTCAGTTTGGGTAGCAGTCTGGATTAACAAAGGTGAGACCTGCCCTCTCCCCCTGCTCTGAACACGCAGCTTCTTTCCTGGGTTCCAGCACAGTCCTGTCCACTGTAGACTCCTGGATAGTTGTAGTTGCACTACTGCTCCCAGCATCTCCTCCACCATTCTCAGGAACAGCCGCTGTGTCTGGTCCAGGCAAAGTCACTGTATTGTCTAAGGCGCTCTTCTCTGCAGGCTGAAGCTGACAGTTATTCCCAACACTCTCACCAATTTCTTTTAAATCTGAAGCTTTGTTTTCAGCAGATAAATCAGATAGTATTGTATGTTGGACATTGTCTATGGGTCTGGGCTGATTGCCCGTAGCACTACAACCCTCAGCAAGCCCATTGTCATTAAAGGTCACACCACCATCTTGCACACACACTGTACCTGCTTGCTGTGCTGTTACTTCTGCAATGTTATGGCTGACAGTGGGATCAGACTTCCTCCCAGTTGTTGCAGACTTCATGGCGGATCTTGTTCTCTCCACAGAGCTAGGAACTGTGTCCATCTCATCATCATCCGGGGAAGCTGCACCCAAAGGGGATTCCAGCTCAGTGACAAACTCCAGCATGCCAGTACCTCCCTCAACCACCTGCTCTGATGTTCCATATTTCTGCTGTAGAAGGAGGGGAACAGAGGCCTGAGGTGTTGAACAGCTGGGCCCATCCTCCGGGCCCACTTTCTCACTCACTGCTGACTCTGTCGGTACCTGCATCTCCTCACTGATTGGGTCAATTTCCATGCAGGAAGCGGCTCCTCCTCTCATTTGGCTAAACCATTCTTCATTCCTATATTTCCCTTTAAATGCTCCACTATTCTACTTTAGGGAACTCACCAGTTCTTTTTGCTTCCGCACAGCTTGTTCCAAGTCCTTCAACTCAGGCTTTAGAGCCAGTCTCTTCTTGCTGAACACTTTGGCACAAAGCAGCTTTTTCTTCTTAAAAATTCAAACCTACCAATTTCTTCTCTTCTTTCTCAATCCGCTTCAGCGTTTCAACATCCCTCCGTCTAAAGGCAGACAGGGACTCCCCAGGATCTAGCATCCCTCCTGGGGCAGATAAGCAACTCTAGCTCCTGGTCTCTGGAAGCACAGGAGCTAAGGAACCAGCAACCTCACTGTCAAGAAACAGAATGGCAGTTTCCCACCATCCCTGTGTTGAGTTCCCAAGTCTGTACACCTACTGTGCCCATTATGAGGGGTTAATTTTGTTTATTGAAAAATCTTACAAACAACAACTTATATACAATAAAACCATAATAAATAAATAAAACATATTTACAAAATAATTGAATATGATTATACAAAACAAGAACATTATAAATGGTACAAACCAAATTGCACACAACACAATCCCTATGGGAGAGCCAGACTAAGGAACATCACCGTCACCATGCATGTAGCCTTTTATCAAAAATAGATTTGATCTTGAAAATCTAGGGGAGTGAATCAAGAATACAAAGAAAAGCCGCACACCCCGAGATCAACAGGCAGCAGCTACAGAGTCCTAATATTCCTCCACGTCCTTATCCAGGCCTCCTGCTGCCACCTGCCTTTCTCAAGACCCTGAATCTTCCCAACCTCACCCAGAATGTCCTGCATCACCACTTCAACAGGGAGGATTTTACTCCGTAAGGATACCTGACACCGTGCACTCCACGTGAAATAACGGACTACTAGACTAACTAAAAAAAGTGTTTCTAAATCATAATCCCGACGAGTCTGGAATGCCCCATACACCCACTCTGCATAACTCATATGGGGGAGGAAGGGTATACTTAGAGCCCTCCCAACCCTCTTGTACACCTCTATATTAAAAGGGCATTGAAGTAGAAAGTGATCCATGGACTCCACCACTCCTCCACACTCCACTCTCGGGCAGCCCCGATCACTCATGGAAAGAAACTTCAAGTTGCCCTTCACATATAGTTTTCCATGAAAGGCAAGCCAAGCCTGATCCCTAAACTTCATTGGGATTCTCTCCAAATTAATCAATCGCAAACCCACCCCCAAAACCAGGCTTGGGCAATCCCTCAAGGCCAGTGGCTCGCAAAAAGCAAAGCTCATGATCCGCTTCTCAAGAAGTTTCCTTGGAAGAGATCTGTCTTCTCCTGCTGTTACTTGCCACTGCCGAAGCATTTTCAAACATGGGGCAACATAAGCCGGGAGCTGTTCATGCTTGACCCTCAGGCTTTTCACTGGCCCACCATTTTCTCAGTCTCGCAGAAAGGGCCTAAACCAGGACTGGAAAATACCAACCCATCCAGGCGGTCTCTCTGCCAACATGTTACCAAGATTGTACTTCACAAACATCAGAGAGAAAAAGACTACAGGGTTGACCATCCCTAGACCACCCTCCCGCCTAGGAAGGTAAGTCACATTCCTTTTGACAAGGTTTATTCTGTTCCCCCATAACAGCTGGAAGAAACAACTATAGATCCTGGTATAGAGAGAAACTGGCAAAATGCAAACAAAACTGACATACAGAAAAATCGGAATCAGGTAAGTCTTGATCAGATCAACCTTTTCCCTCAAGGAAAGCTGCCAACCTTTCCAGCTTGCCACCTTGGCATCGGCATTCTCCAGCCTGTTCACCCAATTTGCATGACCATAGTCACCTGGGCCAAATTCAATGCCTAGGAATTAATTTTTTTGTTGGGGCTCCGGGAAGTCATCCGGGAGAACAAAGCTCTCACCTTCCACGCCCATCCAGAAAGCTTCACACTTGTCCTGGTTGACCTTTGAACCTGATGCCTCTGCATACTGCCCTATCACTGAGACCACATCCTGTGCCTCCCCAGTCCCAGAGATAAAAAACAGAAACATCATCAGCATAGGCCACAACCTTCAAAGGAGGCTCACCAGCGATGCCCAAAGGTACCCCACACAAAAGTCCACTCTCTAGCCTTCTAATGAAGGGGTCGATTGCAAACACATATAGCAGAGGACTCAATGGACACCCCTGACGCACACCCAAGCCGACCGCAAAGGGCTGCCCGACCCAACCATTAACCAGAGGAAAGCTTTCAGCCCCTTTGTACAAAATCCTGAGCCAATCAATGAAACCCCCCTCCAGGCCTTATTTGTCAAGAAGGAGCCACAAGTACTCATGATTAACCCGATCAAAGGCCTTAGCCTGATCCAATGTCAGCAAAAATTTACCCAAACCAGCAGCCCTACAATGCTCCAAGGCCTCCCGGACAGCTAACACCGCTGAGAAAGTGCTTCTACCTTGGACCGAACAGTGCTGGTGGCAGGATAACAAACTGCCTGCAACTGGTGATAATCGCCAGAAGAAAATCTTTGCCAGTATCTTTCTATCGACATTAAGAAGGCTAAAGGGGGGCCAATTCCCAATCATCGAAAGATCTTTACCATTTGACAGAAGGATCACTGCAGATTGCCTCATGGAGGGAGGGAGAGAACCCTCATTCAAACAGCCATTAAAAACCTCCGCAAGGTAGGGAGCCAGGATCGTCTTAAATATTTATAGGACTTGGCTGTCAAACCATCTGGCCCTGGAGTTTTCTTGATGGCTAGTTTATCAATAGCCTGGTTTACCTCATCTGCAGTGATTTTATCTGTCAAATTCATCAAAGGAACATTACTTTCCAGTCCTGGTGTAGAGTCCAAAAAACCCAACATCCTTGTCCGATCAAGGTTCCTTCCTCCCAGGAGATCGGCAAAGTATGACCTGACAACCTCCAGGATCCCTGACCTAGACTTCGTCAGAGAGCCCGTACTGTCCCTCAGGCCATTGACCGTCTTAACTGCTACACTCTGTTTACAATTCTGGTAAGGGTCAGGTGAATGGTATTTCCCATAATCCCTCTCCTGAACCAAAGAGGCGTGCCGGTCATATTGATGTCTCCTAAGGAGGAGCTTCACCTCAGAGATCGCCCCAGAATCTCCTCCATTCGAAACAAGGTGGTCAAGTTTCCTCCGCAAATGCTGGTAGGTGATATACTTATCTTGCTGCTTCTTTCTTCCTATGGCCTTGAAAAGCCCAATAGTCTGCTGTTTAACAAGCTCCCACCATTCTGACTTGCTGTTGCAAATGTCTAGGATCGTTACCTGTGCTTGAAAAAAATCCTCAAAGGATTGTCTTACTCTCTCGTCTTCCAGGAGGTCCGAATTCAATCTCCAGATACCCCTCCCCCTAGATGGCATGTCTGGGGCATTCAGAGTCACAGATAGAATACAGTGATCAGAAAACTTTACTGCCCGACACACAGGTGCCGAAAAAGCGGAGTCTCCCTTTAAAAAAAACCTATCTATCCTACACTGACTACTACCTCGCTGAAAAGTGAACCCCGTGCTGTCTGGGCAGTGCTTAATGTGCGCATCTACCAGACCTACTTCCCTAACTATCGTATCAAGAAAAAGGGTGTCATAGGGAGGGGTTCCCACCATCCCTGTGCTGAGTTCCTGGGTCTGTACACCTGCTGTGCCCATTATGATCGGCTCCCACCATCCCTGGGCTGTACACCTGTTGTGCCCATTATGAGAGGATCCCACCATCCCTGTTCTGTACACCTGCTATGCCCATTATGAGAGGTTCCCACCATCCCTGTGCTGAGTTTCTGGGTCTGTACACCTACTGCGCCCATTATGAAGGGTTCCCACCATCTCTGTGCTGAGTTCCTGGGTCTGTACACCTGCTGTGCCCTTTGGGAGGGGTTAATTTTGTTTATTGAAAAATCTTACAAACAACAACTTATATACAATAAAACCATAATAAATAAATAAAACATATTTACAAAATAATTGAATTTGATAATACAAAACAAGAACATTATAAATGGTACAAAAACAAATTGCGCACTACATAATCCCTATGGGAGAGCCAGACTAAGGAACGTCACTGTCACCATGCATGTAGCCTTTTATCAAAAATATATTTCATGTTGAAAATCTAGGGGAGTGAATCAAGAATACAAAGAAAAGCCGCACACCCCGAGATCAACAGGCAGCAGCTACAGAGTCCTGATATTCCTCCACGCCCTTATCCAGGCCTCCTTCTGCCACCTGCCTTTCTCAAGACCCCGAATCTTCCCAACCTCACCCAGAATGTCCTGCACCACTACTTCGACAGGGAGGATTTTACCCCGTAAGGATACCTGACACCGTGCACTCCACGTGAAATAACGGACTACCAGACTAACTAAAAAAAGTGTTTCCAAATCATAATCCCGACGAGTCTGGAATGCCCCATACACCCACTCTGCATAACTCATATGGGGGAGGAAGGGTATACTCAGAGCCCTCCCAACCCTCTTGTACACCTCTATATTAAAAGGGCATTGAAGTAGAAAGTGATCCATGGACTCCACCACTCCTCCACACTCCACTCTCGGGCAGCCCCGATCACTCATGGAAAGAAACTTCAAGTTGCCCTTCACATATAGTTTTCCATGAAAGGCAAGCCAAGCCTGATCCCTAAACTTCATTGGGATTCTCTCCAAATTAATCAATCGCAAACCCACCCCCAAAACCAGGCTTGGGCAATCCCTCAAGGCCAGTGGCTCACAAAAAGCAGAGCTCATGATCCGCTTCTCAAGAAGTTTCCTTGGAAGAGATTTGACTTCTCCTGCTGTTACTTGCCACTGCCGAAGCATTTTCAAACACGGGGCAACATAAGCCGGGAGCTGTTCATGCCTGACCCTCAGGCTTTTCACTGGCCCACCATTTTCCCAGTCTCGCAGAAAGGGCCTAAACCAGGACTGGAAAATACCAACCCACCCAGGCGGTCTCTCTGCCAACATGTTACCAAGATTGTACTTCAGAAACATCAGAGAGAAAAAGACTACAGGGTTGACCATCCCTAGACCACCCTCCCGCCTAGGAAGGTAAGTCACATTCCTTTTGACAAGGTTTATTCTGTTCCCCCATAACAGCTGGAAGAAACAACTATAGATCCTGGTATAGAGAGAAACTGGCAAAACGCAAACAAAACTGACATACAGAAAAATCGGAATCAGGTAAGTCTTAATCAGATCAACCTTTTCCCTCAAGGAAAGCTGCCAACCTTTCCAGCTTGCCACCTTGGCATCGGCATTCTCCAGCCTGTTCACCCAATTTGCATGACCATAGTCACCTGGGCCGAATTCAATGCCTAGAACTCGAATTTTTTGTTGGGGCTCCGGGAAGTCATCCGGGAGAACAAAGCTCTCACCTTCCACACCCATCCAGAAAGCTTCACACTTGTCCTGGTTGACCTTTGAACCTGATACCTCTGCATACTGCCCTATCACTGAGACCACCTCCTGCGCCTCCGCAGTCCCAGAGATAAAAACAGAAACATCATCAGCATAGGCCACAACCTTCAAAGGAGGCTCACCAGCGATGCCCAAAGGTACCCCACACAATGGTCCACTCTCTAGCCTTCTAATGAAGGGGTCGATTGCAAACACATATAGCAGAGGACTCAATGGACACCCCTGATGCACACCCGAGCCGACCGCAAAGGGCTGCCCGACCCAACCATTAACCAGAGGAAAGCTTTCAGCCCCTTTGTACAAAATCTTGAGCCAATCAATGAAACCCCCCTCCAGGCCATATTTGTCAAGAAGGAGCCACAAGTACTCATGATTAACCCGATCAAAGGCCTTAGCCTGATCCAATGTCAGCAAAAATTTACCCCAACCAGCAGCCCTACAACGCTCCAAGGCCTCCCGGACAGCTAACACTGCTGAGAAAGTGTTTCTACCTTGGACCGAACAGTGCTGGTGGCGGGATAACAAACTGCCTGCAACTGGTGATAATCGCCAGAAGAAAATCTTTGCCAGTATCTTCCTATCGACATTAAGAAGGCTAATGGGGCGCCAATTCCCAATCATGGAAGGATCTTTACCCTTTGACAGAAGGATCACTGCAGATTGCCTCATGGAGGGAGGGAGAGAACCCTCATTCAAACAGCCATTAAAAACCTCCGCAAGGTAGGGAGCCAGGATCGTTTTAAAACATTTATAGAACTCAGCTGTCAAACCATCTGGCCCTGGAGTTTTCTTGATGGCTAGTTTATCAATAGCCTGAATTACCTCATCTGCAGTGATTTCATCTGTCAAATTCATCAAAGGAGCATTACTTTCCAGTCCTGGTGTAGAGTCTAAAAAACCCAACATCCTTGTCCGATCAAGGTTCCTTCCTCCCAGGAGATCGGCATAGTATGACCTGACAACCTCCAGGATCCCTGACCTAGACTTCGTCAGAGAGCCCATACTGTCCCTCAGGCCATTGACCGTCTTAACTGCTACGCTCTGTTTACAGTTCTGGTAAGGGTCAGGCGAATGGTATTTCCCATAATCCCTCTCCTGAACCAAAGAGGCGTGCCGGTCATATTGATGTCTCCTAAGGAGGAGCTTCACCTCAGAGATCGCCCCAGAATCTCCTCCATTCGAAACAAGGCGGTCAAGTTTCCTCCGCAAACGCTGGTAGGTGATATACTTATCTTGCTGCTTCTTTCTTCCTATGGCCTTGAAAAGCCCAACAGTCCGCTGTTTAACAAGCTCCCACCATTCTGACTTGCTGTTGCAAAAGTCTAGGATCGTTACCTGTGCTTGAAAAAAATCCTCAAAGGATTGTCTTACTTTCTCGTCTTCCAGGAGGGCCGAATTCAATCTCCAGATACCCCTCCCCCTAGGTGGCATGTCTGGGGCATTCAGAGTCACAGATAGAATACAGTGATCAGAAAACTCCACTGCCTGACACACAGGTGCCGAAAAAGCGGAGTCTCCCTTTAAAAAAAACCTATCTATCCTACTCTGACTACTACCTCGCTGAAAAGTGAACCCCGTGCTGTCTGGGCAGCGCTTAATGTGCGCATCTACCAGACCTGCTTCCCTAACTATCGCATTAAGAAAAAGGGTGTCATAGCCCAGCTTATCTCTGAAACCTCTCCTGTCTTTAGACCTAGTAATGGTGTTGAAATCACCTCCAAAGATAACCTGCTGGGCCGTAAAAAGAAAAGGCTTAATCTTTGTAAAGAGGCATTTCCTGTCCCACTTCGTCTGGGGACCATAGATGTTAATCAGGCGCAAGTCCTGCCCCTTCACAGAGACGTCTAAGACCATGCATCTCCCTATCTCTACCTCAATTACCCGCCGGCACGTTACCATACCAGAAAAAAGGACTGCAACTCCGCTGTAAGGCTCGGCCGCAAGAGACCAAAATGAGGGCCCACGTCTCCACTCCTTCTTTGCCAGATGTATATCGGCCAGACTACTCAGATGGGTCTCTTGTAAAAACAAAATGTCAGCATCAAACTCGCTGAGCAAAAATAAAGCCATATGACGAGCACTTACTGATCTTAAGCTGGCAACATTAATGGTTGCCACTTTTAACGGAGTGGGAACTGCCATTAGGGTAGTTGAGGCAGCCGTTTCTTAGCCTGACTACTCCCTCTTCCTGGAGAACCAGCGCGCTTTGTTGCACCCTGGCACTCATCATCCATAGAGGATGCAGAACTGAATGAGTCCCATTCATCCTCATCATCATCATCATCATCATCAGACAGGACCTTAAACTTATTTTCTAAAGGCAAAAATGTAGGATTTAAGGTAACTGAACCCCCTTTTTTCCTTCTTTTGCCCCTCCTCCTCCTATCCTCCAACCACTCCATATCATCCTTAGACAAACCAGACTCAACAGCCTCCCCACCCCTATCCTCCCCTTCACCCCCCACCCCCCCACTCCCCCTTCCCTTATCTACCACCAGGCCAGCCTCTCCACCATCCACCCCACTCCTCTGCACCCCACGATCCTCAATAGAAACCCTGCAGCGTCGGGGGAGGGGGGGTTGGCACCACACCTGACGCACCTGCCTCAGCACCTCTTGCTGCCTCTGCAATTTTAGAAGACACAGACACAGAAGGATTGGACACATTTTTGGCAACCGATACCTTACCTACAGAAGACATGGGCACACTGGGTAAACGCACAGACTGGGGAGACACAGACACATTAGGTATTGGCACAGACTGGGGCACCACAGATTGGGGAGACACATTAGGTATTGACACAGACTCAGATGGACTCACAGGCACCCCAGCTGCTGAGCTCCGAGCATCCTCCATGTCCATGCGGAAGAACTCTCTCATGAGCTCAGGATTGTTGTGCATTGCCTCAGGACACTGACTGTAAGGATGTCCCACCGCATTGCACAGATTGCACCTGATGATATTACAGTCTTTTGCCAAATGTCCTATACCCTGACACAGAGAGCACTTCATCACTGGACAGGAGGATGCGAGATGTCCTTTATCTCCACACTTATTGCAGAGCTTTGGCTGGCCTGGATAGAAGATGGTCAGCCTGTCCCTTCCCAGGAAAGCTGAGGATGGCAGATGCTGGACAACATTGTCAACAACTTTTAATTTTAGCTGCACAGACCATCCCCCCGTCCATATTCCCCGATCGTCCACAATCTTTTTTAGGGGGCTCAGGACGTCTCCATACCTCCTCAACCATACAGATAAATCCCCTTGTGGTATGGATTCATTGCGGACCAAAATTGTGACCATTTTAATGAGGGGCTGGCGTGAAACAAGCTTTGGGATGAGCCCTTTCCAGTCCGGCAGGCCCCTACACACGTGCTCATACTTCTCCCAAAATATGTCCAAAGACTCCGGACGGATAAAGGACAAATCATATTCATAGGAACCTGCCGGACTGATCAGGGCGAAGATATCTGTGGGTGTAAACCCCATCTGCAGGATTTTATCCACCACTGTCCTCCTATGTGGGGGGATTCCACTGCCTTCCCATTTTAATTGCACAACATTCCTCCTTTTAAACATGGAGGAAGATAAAACATTTTCATGCTCCCTCCCTGCTTGCTGCCCTTTCCCAGATCTTGTAGCAGCAACACCAGCATAAGTTTTTCTTCCACCAGCAGCATTTGCAGTCTTGTCCTTAGACACATTCAAACCTGCTGGCAGAGAGTCTGAATCAGCTGGGATAGCAGTCTTCTGATTAGAGGCAGGACCCTCCCCCTCCCCCGAGCACATGGTTTCTTTTCTGGGATCAATCACAGTCATGGCTGCTGCAGACTCCTGGAAACTTGTAGCATTACTGCACCCAGCATCTCCTCCACCATTCACAGGAACAGCCGCTGTGCCTGGTCCAGGCAAAGTCTCTGTATTGTCCATGGACCTCTCTGCAGACTGAAGCTGACAGTTATTAGCAGATGTTATTGCATGCTGTGTATTGTCTATGGGTCTGGGCTGACTGCCTGCAGCACTACAACCCTCAGCAAGCACATTGTCATTAAAGTTCACACCATCATCCTGCACACACACTGTACCTGCACCTTGTCTCTCCACAGGTCTTTCTTCCACAGGGCTAGGAACGGCGTCCATCTTTTCCTCATCATCCTGGGAAACCACACCTGGAGGTGATTCAAGTTTATTGATGAAATCCAGCATGGCAGAACCTTCAACCTCCTGCTCAGATGTTCCACATTGCTGGGGAGTGAAGGGGGCAGAGGCCTCCACCATTGAGGGCTCAGCAGATGTCTGAGGTGTTGAAGAGCTGGGCTCATCCTCCGGGCCCACTTTCTCACTCTCTGCTGTCTGTAGCTGCATCTCCTCACTGGTCTCCTCACCCTCCATGCAGGAAGCGGCTCCTCTCCTCATTTGGCTGAATCTTTCTTCATTCTTATATTTCTCTTTAAATGCTCCACTATTCTCCTTCAGAGAATTCACCAGTTCTTTCTGCTTCCGCAGAGCTTGTTCCAGGTCCTTCAGCTCCGGCCTCAGAGCCGGTCTTTTCTTGCTGAAAACTTTGGCACAAATCTGCTTTTTCTTTTTAAATTCATTTTTCAAAGCCACCAACTTCTCCTCTTCCTTCTCAATCCGCTTCAACGTTTCAATAACCCTCCGTCTAAAGGCAGACAGGGACTCATCTTTCCTTGGGCCAGGCCCAGTGTCATCCACAGGTTGAGGCCTATCCAGGGGGCCTCCACCAGGATCCTCCCCAGGATCCTGCATCACTCCTGGGGCAGAGGAGCAACTCTAGTCCCTGGTCTCTGGAAGCACAGGAGCAAAGGAACTAGCAACCTCACACCTCGCTGTCAGGGAGTGGAATTGCAGTTTCCCACCATCCCTGTGCTGAGTTCTCAGCTCTGCAAACCTACTGTGCACTTCATGAGAAGCTCCCACCACCCCAAATTGTCAGAAGATATGGCAGGAAGATCTCACTGTGGGAATATCCAAATTAGATAAGAACTCATGATCCATTGGGCTCCACCTATAACTAAAATATGTGGGTCCTGTAACCTTTCTCCACTATGTAGAATAGGATGCATTAAGGTGAAAAAACACAAGGGTTTACAACCCCTTTAAAGAAGAGAAAAATAGGTAAAAAAAAATCATTGCAGCCGGTCAGTTGCAGAACAGCACTTCCTGTTCACTTTAATATCTCTAGAGTTCAAAAAGTAGGCATGGGGGGGGGGGGGGGTAAAGTGTATAGCAGTGCCATGTGGGCTTGTCACTTTGCCATTAGGGCTTGTGATTTGTATTTAACCGCTTACTGACCAGCTTACGCCGATATACGTTGGCAGAAGGGCATGTACAGGGGGTAAAGTGTATAGCAGTGCCATGTGGGCTTGTCACTTTGCCATTAGGGCTTATGATTTGTATTTAACCGCTTACTGACCAGCTCACGCCGATATACGTTGGCAGAAGGGCATGTACAGGCATATTAACGTACCTTTATGTTGCCCTTTAAGAAACGGTTTGAGGGTGCGCGCGCTCGTCGTGAGCTCCGTGAGTGTGATCGCGGGTCCCGCGGGGGAAACCATTGATCGTCTCACTGAGAGCAAGAATGTGGAAATGCTGATGTAAACAACCATTTCCCTGTTCTGCCTAGTGACAGGACACTGATCACAGCTCCCTGTAATCAGGAGCGGTGATCAATGTCGTGTCACACATAGCCCATCCCCCCACAGTTAGAATCACTCCCTAGGACACACTTAACCCCTACAGTGCCACTTAATGTTAACCCCATCACTGCCAGTCTCATTTATACAGTAATCAATGCATTTTTAATTGCACTGATCGCTGTATAAATGTGAATGGTCCCAAAATCGCACCAAAAGTGTCCGATCTGTCCGCCAAAATGTCGCAATCATGATAAAAATCATTGATCGTCGCCATTACCAGTAATTGCCATTGCGCAAATGAATCAATAATTGCTTATTGCGTTTTTTTTTTTTACCAAAAATATGTAGAAGAATACGTATCGGCCTAAACTGAGGAAAAAAATATTTTTTTATATATTTTTGGGGGATATTTATTACATATATATTGTACATTTAGACATGTGCACACTGAAATATTTTGTTACGGAATTTCGTTTTCGTCCGAAAAATAAATTTATTAAGTTACTCCCGGAATTCGTTTTTATTTATTTCATTTTTCGTTAAAAATTGCATTCGTCCAAAAATCCAAATTAAGGTTGAATCTGTCATTGAAGGCTTATGGTGTCTGTCGAATGTTCAAAGAAGATTCGACGGAGCAGCTAAACTGTACGACGCCGTATAGTTTACCTGCTCCGTCAAATCTTCTTAGCACTTTCAACAGACACCATAAGCCAAAGTACGTGTGTACTTAGTTCTAGCTATTTTACTGCTCCTTCTCTTTGGTTACAATCAGCCAATAACATTCATCATCATCATTATTTTTATTTATCTTTTCTCCCCTACCTCAAATCTTTTCTCCCCTACGTCAAATCTTTTCTCTCTATGTAGAATAATCTTGGACTAATAGAGCTAAGGTTAGGCACATTCGACCACAGGTTTGATGGACACAGATTGTTAGTGTCATCATAATGTCGAATCTCCTATCTATATCGAACTGTTGTAGCAACGAAAACGAAAATAAAGCATTTGTTTATGTCGGATCTTTCGTTTTTCGGATTCTGCACTTTCAAACGATAACAAAAATACCTGAAATTCGGACGAAAACGAATGCACATGTCTATGTACTGTACATTAACATCAGTCCCTGACCTCAAGGAGCTGATATGGAAAGGTTCCCCCAAAGGGTGGAGTTTTCAGGCAGCAAAATAGAATAGGTAACCAAAAATTCAAAAGAATTTTGGTTACCTATTCTATTTTGCTGCCTGAAAACCCCACCCTTTGTGGGGAACCTTCCCATATCATATCATTCGGGGTGAGCAGCTATTATATCTCTCTACATACGTATCTTTCCTTTGCCCTCAAGGAGCTTACAATCTAAGCCCCCTAATCCACATTCATACATACACATATAATGCCCCATACACACGAGCGGAATTTTCGACGGAAAAATCTTGAATGGTTTTTCCGACGGAATTCTGCTTAAGCTTGGCTTGCATACACACGGTCACATAAAAGTTCTCTGAACTTTCGACCGTCAAGAACGCGGTGACGTACAACACTACAACAAGCCGAGAAAATGAAGTTCAATGCTTCTGAGCATGCGTCAAATTGTTTCCGAGCATGCGTAGGAATTTTGCGCATCGGAATTGGTACAGACGATCGGAATTTCCGATCGGAACTTTTTCCGTCCGAAAAATAGAGAACCTGCTCTCAATCTTTCGATCGTGTGTACGGGGCATTAGAGCCAATTTAGACAGGATCCAAAGGAGTGAATGTTGCCTTTTGCCTGGCTGCCACTACACTAGTGCAGGGCCGTTTTTAAGGCAAGGCAAAAGGGGCAGCTACCCTGGGCCCTGTCATTGTGTTGGGGCCCAAAGCAGCTGCCTCATACTTGCCAGCTATCCTGGTTTAAATTCCCCCGTCCCTTGAGGTCTTAGTCCTGTGCTGTGAACCAATATCTCAGTGTGAAGTGCTGCTACTAACGCTGCCCAGCTCTGCCCTATTGTTGTGTACAGATGACTCACCTGCAGATCCTGTGTTTACATGTAAATTACCGGCATTCATATGTATGTAGCGCCCACCTTCTTAGGTGTGTGCTAAAAGGTTAGAGAAGTTTTAGACTTAGGTGAAATTTCAGGCATTACCCTCTTTGGTTTAAGCCTGGCTGGGTTTGATTTATTGGGGAGGAATAATAGAGTAGAATGGGGGGTGTGACCAGTGCTGGGACAAGGCCAATTGGTGCCCAGGGCGAAGATGGCAAACTGCGCCCCCCCCCCCCCCCCCCACCCCCCGTTTTTAATAAAGAATCAATGTTGTTTCAAAACAAGAATATACTTAACAATACAAGTTCAATTAGGTTTAATGCGATAGAAACAGTTCACTCACACATTTTAATTATATGTATTTTTATACCATTGTAATTAACCCCCCCTCAGCCACCTCCGGCTAGCAACATGGGCGCTTTTAACCCTTTCTTGGGGATTCAAAGTTCCCTGCTAGCGGTCAAAAAGTACCACTTAAATAGTAGTAAAGCGCAGCTAAAACTGGCGACGCTTTACCACTAATGGACCCGCCACCCCATTTTAACCGCTTGCCGACCGCCTCACGCAGATATACTGCAGCAGAAGGGCTCGTACAGGCAAAACCACGTACCTGTACGTTGCCCTTTAAGAGGCGGCCAACGGGCGTGCGCGCCCGCGGCAAGCTCCATGAGTCAGGTCGCGGGTCCCGCGGACTCAATCGCCGTGGGGATACCCGCGATCGCCTCACGGGGAGGAAGAACGGGGAGATGCTGATGTAAACAGCATCTCCCCGTTCTGCCTAGTGACAGTGTCACTGATTACAGCTCCCTGTCTTCGGAGCAGAGATCAGGGACGTGTAACATGTAGCCACCCCCCCCCCACAGTTAGAAACACGCCCCTAGGACACACTTAACCCCTACACTGCCACCTAGCGGTTAACCCCCTCACTGCCAGTGTCATTTACACAGGAATCAGTGCATTTTTATAGCACTGATCGCTGTATAAATGACAATGGTCCCAAAAATGTGTCAAAAACGTCCGATGTGTCCGCCATAATGTCGCAGTCACAATAAAAATCGCTGATCGCCGCCATTTAAAAAAAAAAAAAATTATTAATAAAGATGCCATAAAACTATCCCCTATTTTGTAAACGCTATAACTTTTGCGCAAACCGAAATTGCGATTTTTTTTTTACCAAAAAATATGTAGAAGAATACGTATCGGCCTAAACTGAGGAAAAAAATTGTTTTTTTTATATATTTTTGGGGATATTTAATTTTGCAAAAAGTAAAAAATAATGCGTTTTTTTCAAAATTGTCGCTATATTTTTATTTATAGCGCAAAAAATAAAAACCGAAGAGGCGATCAAATACCACCAAAAGAAAGCTCTATTTGTGGGGAAAAAAAGGACGTCAATCTTGTTGGGGAGCCACGTCGCACGACCGCGCAATTGTCAGTTAAAGCGACGCAGTGCCGAATCGCAAAAAGTGCTCTGGTCAGGAAGGGGGTAAATTCTTCCGGGGCTGAAGTGGTTAAAAAAAAAACCTTACAAAAAAAAGTCAGTGGTGGCAGTGGACATTGCAAGGACCGCACACGGACCAGTGCCTGTGTGGGACACCCGTCATACAGCTATGCCAACCTGGACATCACATTACACCACACGCACAGCAAACTTCCACAGTCCACAAGGCAGCTCCCCTCTTCCAGCCAAAATCCATGCAGGAGAGTGCACACACTGTACACTTCCCCATCTGTTACAGGCTATAACGTACAGCAGAAATTAAAAAGCAGTGGTGGTCATTAACCTCCCCTCAGCCTCCTCCCCTCCCCCAATCAAGCCATTTATTAATGTTTGTTTAGCGCTTACTTTTACACAAGTTCGGACACTGTCTGCCACACACTGCAATCCAAATCTAGCTTCCTTCAGAATACAGCTAGACTCAAGCCAGCCAGGCAGCAGCTCCTCGACTCCTCCAGGTCACAGCGCGCCGGGTCCGACACAGCTCCCTGCGCTCCTCTGAGTCCTCCCACCTCTCCTTTCGGCCGTGAGTGACGTGACGTCACGCCGCTGGCAGGGACTATGGGACTCCTCCGTAGGGGGAGTAAACTGAAACAGTAAAGGAAACAGTGAAGCTGTGCTGAGGGAAGGGAGGATGCAGGAGCGCACAAATTCGGCACACACAACTTGTACAGTGCCGCTGGGCATAGGTTACTTGTTGTAATACACACTGGCGGGCAGCGGCCGTTGCAGAACTTCACCTGCAGGCTGCGCCCCCCCCTCCTATGGCAAATGGTAGCGCCCAGGGCACGTGCCCCTTCCGCCCCTGCCTTGTACCGGCCCTGGGTGTGACCACCTGCATTCTGCCTAAAGTGACACCTTGTCTGACCAGTGAGAGGTGCTGGAGGACTGGTTGATTTGATACAGGATGTAGTTAGTGGTATAGGTCACCCTTAGCCTATCAGGGGCTCCAGGGGTTGCTAGAGTAATTGAGCAGGCCCCAAGGTGTTCCCTTGAAATGCCGACCATTACAAGTAAGCCCCTTGTTGAACCTGTCCAGGGGGAGCCATTGAAAGGAGATGGTGATACCTCAGGGGAGCTGGGCAGGGGAGACAAGGGCCGGGCCATAGATTGGGGTTCCCCAGAAGTGCTGGAAAGGTACGGATCTCTTGAACATTTGTTCGTTTGGTCTTCTCCAGAAGAAGGTAGTTTCAGTGATGAGGAGTGGTATGTGGAGAGCTCCACATCTCTAAGTGCTACCTCCGGGGCTCTAGAAAGCATTGCCACCTTCCCAGCACCCCCAACACCCCTAATTAAGACGTCCACGGGCGCATTGCTAAGTCATACACCTTCATTTCAACAAAGGGCTATTAAGGCTCCAAACTCCTGTGTGCTACCTGGGAGAGGAACACCTAGAGAACTTCCACGTTTGTCAAGGTTTCAGAGGGACATTCAGAAACGGGTTGCACAGGAATATGGATTTGACTATCCTTATGTCCCAGAAGAAATTATGAACATAGTGGAAGCTTCCCGGGAGTAATGGGAAAGGGACCTTATTTGGGACTACCTACATGTACCCAAGCCACAAAGGACACCTGACCATACAATGTGGGTGCGATTTCAGGACATATTTAAAGAATGGCGGCAGGGACGAGCCATTTATAAAAATCGTGTTCTGGTGCAGAAACCTGGTCAGCACACCAGGAGCTTTTCTATATCCGTTAAATGGGAAGGAGACTCACGGAAACGATTGCCGGACCCCCTGTATTACCTGTAGGGTGTTGTCACAGGTCTGCTGGATAAATCCTTGAACTGCAAGTGAGCAGATGGGTTAGGGTGGGCTACCCCATGGACTTCCTTTGCAGAGCAACAGTACCAGTGCCTGCTTGGCTAGCATGGACACTATCCCTCTGTTGTCTCTGTTATTCCCTTTGTTGTTTAAACAGTTAAAGTTAGGAACTCACAATTGGAGTCACTTAGAAAGTATGTGGCTCATGGACTAGAATGCACTAGACCTGGAGCTGTCCTGCAGGAGTCCTCAGACTCCTTTTGAGGGGACAGTAGTAGTAGGTTACACATGCCAAAAACATACTTGTATAGTTAGAGTAAAGAATAGGATGCTCTGTTTTTTTTTTTTTTTACAGGTATCATGGAGAGTCAGTGATTGGATCGGTTGAAGAATTCTGCCAAAAGTGACACCTTGTCTGACCAGTGAGGTGCTGGAGGACAGGTTGATTTGATACAGGATGTAGTTAGTGGTATAGGTCAGCCTTAGCCTATCGTTAATTTGTATGGGCAGGGGCTAACAGGCCTATATAACTGTGGGTCACATGCTTCAAGGGGGATTGCTGATGGAAAGAGGACAGCAAAGGAGTACAGAATGTAGAAGCTGGTGCAGCTTAAAAGCTCTCCCCTTTGGGGGGATAGGAACCTGCCTTAACAGGAGGAGAGATGAAGGAAATAACAGTGGGAACCTGCAACATCTAAAAGGAGAGGCTACTACCACTAACAGAGGAAAAGAGCTGGCAGAGGACCCTCTTTTGGCAAACATGGACAGTCGCTCAAACATACACGTGAGTGCATACCCAGAGAAACAGTTATCTCCATAGACTGAGGGTGTTGAGGATCACCTGTGGGAATTCCTAACAGCTGGCCTGGGAATTCTATTCAGAGTATTGTTCTTGGGACTTAAATTGAAGATTCTGTGCGGTTGGGAAGTAGTAGTAAAAAGGAGGGAGATTTGCAGACCATTATAGGAACCAAGTGATTAAGGCAGCTCATATTTCTAGAAGATTTGTTTTATATTCTTTCTGCAACATGCTAATAAAAAAAGGAATAAAGTTCTTGTTCTTTGTTAAGACTGGTTATGGTGTCATCAATGCAGGGAAGTGGGAGGTAATGGAACCAACTGGTGAAAAGGAAGGAACTATTAGCAGCTCCTACGGGGAGTATTGTGCTTCATGTAAATAGCGGCAGCATTCATATGTATATCATGCCCCCCTGAGGTCATATCCACAGTAATCTCAACAAGAAGAAATTATGTGCTGTAACTTCTAGCAACTAATCAGTGAGCTGTAATGTGTGCTGTAACCTCTAGCAACCAGTCAGTGAGCGGTAATGATACACTGTAATCTCTGGCAGCCAATCGCAATAGCTGCCTGATCTGATTCAGTAAACTGATATTGAGTCTAGCTGCTATTTATCGTATGTCTCAGAGCAGGTGGAGAGCAAAACTGCATGGGGGGGGGCAAGAAAAGTTTTGCCCAGGGTCCAATCAATATTAAAGACAGCCCTGCACTAGTGGGGAAAGAACCAGGGACACAAATCAGCGGCTCTTTTATGGGTTAACACTACACAAATGAGAAGTAAAAAAAAAGACCTGAAAGTAACTGACCTGCGGAGTACAGAAGATGGAAAAGCCAAACAGTTCTTCCATTCATTATGTTGCTTGTTTGTGTCTTTGGTATATTTGTGACCCCCATGTCCCTGTTAGTTGTAGAGAAGCTTGAGAATAAAAAAGAACTAGACTGTGTGAAGCATATAATGACCCTGGGAGTACATCCAGCAATAAAAATGCCTTTCACTTTCTGTTTAGTATACCGTAATCTGTTATTCAGTGAAGTTTAAAAAATGTTGGTGAACAGGTAAAACCGCCAAAGCCTGTGCTACCACCCTTGTGCTCTAGATGGTGAAAGATGACCCAATTACAGCTGCCACTTAAAAAAGTATATATAAAGTCTGAATCCACCCCTAAATGGTAAAATGAATAGTGGCGCTATTCCCAATAACTGTGGGAGTGAGACAGGCGCTAGCACACACACTGACGTGGAGTGAACTAAAAGTGCACTGAATCTATAAAAGAATTCGTATGGAATATGGTGAAGTGACCAAAGGAGTGTAAAACAACTAGAGTTGCAGTATAAATGACTTTCTCAACATCTATAGTGCACTAGATGAACTCCTGTGAATAGTACACAACTGAAATATGCATAAAAAGCCTGGTGGAGAATAACACTAAACCAAGTGAATAAATGACCAAAAAATGATATAAAAAAATGGTATGACTGAAATACAAAATATATAAACTATACAATAATATTGACACCTCGTGACAGATGTGTGAGACTGGTATCGTTGTACCAGCAATAAGACAGCCTTCAAAAACGAAGCTAAAAAGATTAATAAAGCTGAAAAAATAAATAAAGTGAAATACAGTCCACATATAGTGTGAAAAATGAGGAGAAAGTTCCAAGAGTGAGGGTGTCTCCAATTAGCAATGCTGTGATCCAAATATCCACCACACCTAAGACCCCATTCACACAGGGGCAACACGACTTGCAGGTCGCCTCAGCGAGGCGACCTGCAAAGGACTGCCTGGGCAACTTGCAAAACGACTTCTGTATAGAAGTCTATGCAAGTCGCCCCAAGTCGCCCCCGAAGTCGTACAGGAACCTTTTTCTAAGTTGGAGCGACTTGCGTCGCTCCCCTTAGAACGGTTCCATAGCACAGAACGGGAGGAGACTTGTCAGGCGACTAGGTCGCCTGACAAGTCGTCCCTGTGTGAACCGGGTCTCAGTGATGTGATTCCACTCCCTTCTGAAATTCAACCTCCCACTCTCGTGTTTGGCCAACAAATGCCTCAATGCCCCACTCACATGGGGGTTAACATTAGGGGTGTGGAATTTAATTGCTGCATCGCGATTCGGGGGTCCCCGATGCGGCATCGATGCAAGCACCCCGAAAAATGGATGTCGGGTGTGACGTCATCCTGACTTGCCCCGCCCCTCCCGGAAGTGTGCTCCGAGCGTCTTTGGCAAAATGGCTTTTGCTATTAAATGCAATTGTAATCTATTCAGTGGTGATCGCTGTATGTGTTTTTTTTAAAATATATGTAGCTTCATACCTCGTTTTTACTCTGTGTATATAACTGTATATCCCGGCGCTCATGTGACTGCTCGGTCTGGCCCGCCCCTCCCCTCTTTGTCTCTCCTGACGTCAGCCCCACCCGCCTCTCTTCTGATCTGATAGCTACAGTTGGTGGGCGGGGCTGAGAACTCCCACTGACATCAGGAGAGACAGAGAGACGTGAGACTGAGAAAGATGCAGACCGGACTGAGCAGTCATATGACCGGCTTATACAGTATTATTCACAGACTAAAAAAAACAGGGTATGAAGCTGCATATATTTAAAAAAAAACACATACAGCGATCACCACTTAATGGATTACAATTGCATTTAATAGCAAAAGCCATTTTGACAAAAACAGTTTTATACACAGACTGAAAAATAAGATATGAAGCTGCATATATTTTAAAATGCAGATACAGCAGTCGGCACTTAATGGATTTTAACTGCATTTTTTACCACTCAGGTATTTTAACAGCTGTATGTAGAATACAAATGTGTTTGTATTCTACTTACATTGTCTCCTACATGTGCTCTGTGTGACATTATTTCTCTGCCCCCCCCCCAGTTTGCACATTCCACTGTGTTAACTCCCAGTGTGCTGGAAGTCCAGAGAAATGTCATCACAGGGACAGTACAGGAACTTCACTGGGCTGTTTGTCAGTTGTGGATTCGAATCCCTCCTGACCTCCCAGCAGCCGTGTGTGTGAATTCCTGTACCTTGTAGTGCACCGGATTAGTGCACTACGTAAAGCGGAGTTCCACCCGTTTTTTAGTTTATTAAAAGTCAGCAGCTACAAAAAGTGTAGCTGCTGACTTTTAATAATCAGACATTTACCTGTCCCACGGTCCAGCGATGCGGCCGCACTGAGCCTTGCTCCTCTCCCTCTCCTCTGCGCCATCATATCTACTGTGGGCAGTGACACCCGCCTATGACAGCTTATGGCTTCACAGCCGGGCGCAGACTGCACGAGCCGCACTGCGCTCTGCCATTGGCCAGCCAATCTTCTGGGACCCAGAAGATCGCTGGCAGGGAGGGGCCGCCTAGTAAATTTTTTGTTTATTAAAAGTCAGCAGCTACAAAAAAAGTGCATCTTCTGACTTTTAACAAAAAAACACTCACCTGTTCCACAATCCAGCGGCGTGGCCACCCAAACCCTCCATTCTCTCCCCTGCCTGTCCACGGCATTGGCAATACTACTGTGGGAATCCGGCTGTGACAGCTTGCAGCTTCACAGCTGGGTGCGCCTGTCTCACTGCGCTGTCCTGCACAGTTAGCCAGTCTTCTGGGAACTGTGATGTGTCCCAGAAGATTGCAGGGAGGAAGGGCCGCCTAGGCAACCCAAGCGGAAGTGGGAGCTCGTCGATAATCGTGATGCATCGTGGAATCGAATCGAATCGTTGACCAGATCATCGTAATCGAATCGTGAGACCAGTGAAGATGCGCACCCCTAGTTAACATGCGATCATTGATATCCACTGCTGTGTAAACCGAACACTCTCCTTGAGGCAGTAATTCCACATATGAGATAAAAGGAAATGCTCCAATAGTGTGATACCGTTTAAAAAGTTTTAAAAAAAAGGTTTAAAAAATTTAAAACTGAACCAACACCGATGCACTCACATTGTAGATAAAATTAATAGGCAAATCACTTCACAGCAGTCGGAATACATCACAGCAAAACATGCAGCAGTAGTACAAAAAACAGTGATCAAATATCAGCGCTAACTAAGATAAATATAAATGTAATAGTCAGCCAACATAGTTTGTTGATTCATCAAGCACAGGTACAAAAGATCAAAAATGCAGCGCTAAATAAATATGATAGTCCATATCCAATGAAGCCAATGAAGAGTAGAGATGAGATGAAACCTCCACCAAACTTCTGTGTGCAAGGGAAGAGCACACCACACCCAAGTGCTCTCAATCTGCTTACCAGAAGGATATAAAAAACAAGCGATGTATTAATATAGTGCAGGGGCTCAATCAGTGAATCCAATTGGCACACTCCATCATAGACAGATTGAGTTGTCACGTATCACCAGGAACTCATGATTCACATGGGACGATAGGTGAATAATGCGATCAACAGCAGGGTAACCCAATAAGAAGAAAGTAACATAGGGGCGGATCCAGAGTCTTGTCTCGGGAGGAGCACTGTCAGAAATGTGTTTTTTTTGTGGGCAATTTATCTGGGAAATGGCTGATGTTGGCGCTTCATTCATTACTGCACCATGGTTGTTATGGTGTCAGGATGATTGAAGCGCATTACTTCTATTATTACATTGCAATATAAAATGAAATGGTTCAACTCACCATAATGCAGAATCAGTGGGAGCCCTGAGTGTGTCACTTTCCACCGTCACCTGCCACATGTTGTGAATTGTCACTTGCCACGTCACCAGCCACACATTGCGAATTGTCACTTGCCTGCCACCAGATGCAGATTGTCACTTGCCACGTCACCTGCCACACATTGCGAATTGTCATTTGCCACGTCACCTGCCACACCTTGCGGACTGTCACTTGCCACACATTGCGAATTGTCACTTGCCACGTCACCTGCCACACCTTGCGGATTGTCACTTGCCACGTCACTTGCCACACATTGCGGATTGTCCACTTGCCACACCTTGCAGATTGTCTACTTGCCACGTCACCTGTCACTTGCCATGTCACCTGCCACACCTTGTGGATTGTCACTTGCCACACATTGCGGATTGTCCACTTGCCACGTCACCTGCCACACCTTGCATATTGTCCACTTGCCACGTCACCTGCCACAATCTGCGGATAGTCACCAGCCTGCTAAGGTGGTGTTTTGTCTGTTTCTTGCTGTGTCCCAGACTCAGGCAGCAGAGAGATAATGTAATCTCTCTGCTCACGCTGCCTGCACAGTGAGGGCGGAACTTAAGTACTGCAGGGAAACAGGGCGGTGAGAGATGATCTCATCTCTCTGCTCCCCATCCTTCGGCTAGCTGATTGGCCAGCTGTGCGCTCACGCCGAGCCGCCCTCACACTGACGTCCGCCCACAACTCACGCCGACTGCTCGCAAACCACACCGCCCAGTTCGCTCGCAGAGAGACCTGCGGAGCGGCTCTCGGAGCCACCCGCTCTCTCATCTGCTAGGCCCGCAACAAATTTCTCTGGGGTGGCAATTGCCCCGTTGCCCCCCCCCTGGATCCGCCCCTGAAGTAACAATAGTGAAGCCCATATGTATAAAACACACATTTTTATTATAGTCTACTTACAGGTATCAATAGAAAATCATCACAAAATGGAAAAGGTAATCTGCGGCTCAAAAGCGTGCTTGCATCGGCCAGGCTGACATGTTTCATCCTATGTGGATATCATCAGAGGTGTGGCCAATAATGCAAGCACGCCCACATATATAGTAAACATCCTGAGTCACGCTGTCCACTGATAGGACAGAGTGACACATACAGCAGCTGTTTAAAATGACAAATCCAGCTCCGCATGCGCACTAGTGGCGCACCGTCTATGAGGTAGGAAGTGAAGATTACCTTCGTTCGGCCGCACATGCGCAGCACGGCCGTGCGTTCCACCGAGACAGGAAAATGAAACCAGCTCAGTGAACGGAATGACGTACATAACGCCGTCACACCTAAAGAAGTAAACAACACGGCCGTGCATGCGCATCGCGGTCACTCCACACAAGGGACATGTGGTAAACAATACATCCTGCGGCTGCACATGCGCAGCACGGCCGGACAAATGGAAGACAACATTCTAAAAATAGCCTAGCTGTTCTCATTTAAGATAAACAGCAGAAAAAAGGGAAAAACAACACCAGCCAAAAATGATAACATCTCATCAAGCAGCGATCCATAATCACTGGTATTCCACATTACTAGATAAATGTCTAAAAATGCAGTATAATATATATGGATATAAAAATACTTGAATACATATTTTATTAGAACTAAAATAAAAGTATATTTTTGAAGGACAATAATCCGCACTGAAGAGAGGAAAAGGAGGCTCTCAAAACAATGCAGCAATCAGACAGTATAATGCCCCGTACACACGGTTGGATTTTCCGATGGAAAATGTCCGATCGGAGCGTGTTGTCGGAAATTCCGACCATGTGTGGGCTCCATCGGACATTTTCCATCGGATTTTCCGACACACAAAGTTGGAGAGCAGGAGATAAAATTTTTCGACAACAAAATCCGTTGTTGGAAATTCCGATCGTGTGTACACAAATCCGACGGACAAAGTGCCACGCATGCTCAGAACAAATAAAGAGATGAAAGCTATTGGCCACTGCCCCGTTTATAGTCCCGACGTACGTGTTTTACGTTATCGTGTTCAGAACGATCGGATTTTCCGACAACTTTGTGTGACCGTGTGTATGCAAGACAAGTTTGAGCCAACATCCGTCGGAAAAAATCCATGGATTTTGTTGTCGGAATGTCCGAACAAAGTCCGACCGTGTGTACGCCCTATATCCCAAAAACATAATAATATATTCCTAAAACCTAAAAGACATATAAATTGGAGGAAACTCAATAAAAATATCTAATAAAAAAAATCTAATGAATAAAACATTAACCAATAAAAAGGTATGCAAACACCGCCCACAAGTGTTAATACACATATGTAAAATCTAGCTATTTTTAATAAAACAATTTATATCCCGGTCAACATTCATGCCGAAAGGGGTATAACATTTTAAATCGTATATGCACTGGGTTTCGAGTTTAGAGATTTCCCGTTTGGATGAACTACCACGCCAATGTGGATTAAACCTATCAATGGCAACAAAAGTGGTCCCCTTAGGATTCTGGTCGCGACACTATAAGTAATGTCGGGAAACAGTGTGCTTCGGAAATCCCTTCTTAATGTTTGTGATATGCTCATTTACCCTGAAGTGCATGGCCCGTGTGGTACGGCCCACATATTGCATGCCTCAGGGGCAAATTCATAAGTATACCACGTTTAGTGAGGTATAAGTGATAAAGGTGTTAATGTCAAAAATCCTACCCGTAGCATGAGATTTAAATTGACATATTTTCCTACTCTTATCAATATCGATAGCACAAACATTACAACACCGGCAGGGATGATAGCCTTTAGATTTTTGAAAAAAAGACACTATTCGGAGCATCTAAGATGTTGGGTGCAACTTGGAGTTTAAGAGGGGGAACTCTAAATATGACCTGTGGCCAATCTGGGAGCACTGGACCCAAAAGTTTATCATTTTTAAGGACTCCCCAATGTTTAGTAAAATTTTTTTTAATATCAGAATGTTGTTGGGAATAAGTAGTGATCATTGAAAAGTTATAAACACACTCACTTGGTAAAGGTTTTTTCTTAATCTGTAAGATGGAGGTACGATCCATACTCCCCACTTCATTAATCACTAGATTCAAATCATTAGGTGAATAACCTTTTTCAATGAATATCTCTTTCAAAGTGGCAGCCTGTATGAAGAAATCTTCCTTAAGGGTACAATTCCGCCGCAAGCGGAGGAATTGGCTCCTGGGTACTGATTTAAGCCATGAGGGATGATGGCAGCTACCCTGTCCAATATACCCATTCCTATCGGTACTCTTAAAGAAGGTGGACATATTAACCACTTCAGCCCCGGAAGGATTTACCCCCTTCCTGACCAGAGCACTTTTTACAATTTGGCACTGCCTCGCTTTAACTGCTAATTGCGCGGTCATGCAATGCTGTACCCAAACAAAATTTGCGTCCTTTTCTTCCCACAAATAGAGCTTTCTTTTGATGGTATTTGATCACCTCTGCGTCTTTTATTTTTTGCGCTATAAACGGAAAAAGACTGAAAATTTTGAAAAAAAATTATTTTCTACTTTTTGTTATAAAAAAAATCCAATAAACTCAATTTTAGTCATACATTTAGGCCAAAATGTATTTGGCCACATGTCTTTGGTAAAAAAAATGTCAATAAGCGTATATTTATTGGTTTGCGCAAAAGTTATAGCGTCTACAAACTAGGGTACATTTTCTGGAATTTACACAGCTTTTAGTTTATGACTGCCTATGTCATTTCTTGAGGTGCTAAAATGGCAGGGCAGTACAACCCCCCCTCCCCAAATGACCCCATTTTGGAAAGTAGACACCCCAAGGAAATTTCTGAGAGGCATGTTGAGACCATTAAATATTATTTTTTTTTGTCCCAAGTGATTGAATAATGACAAAAATAAAAATAACAAAAATTTGTCACTAAATGATATATTGCTCACACAGGCCATGGGCATATGTGGAATTGCACCCCAAAATACATTCAGATGCTTCTCCTGAGTACGGGGATATCACATGTGTGGGACTTTTTGGGAGCCTAGCTGCGTACGGGGCCCCGAAAACCAATCACCGCCTTCAGGATTTCTAAGGGCGTAAATTTTTGATTTCACTCCTCACTACTTAGCACAGTTTTAAAGACCATAAAATGCCCAGATGGCACAAACCCCCCCCAAATGACCCCATTTTGGAAAGTAGACACCCCAAGCTATTTGCTGAGAGCATATTGAGTCCATGGAATATTTTATATTCTGACACAAGTTGCGGGAAAGTGACAATTTTTTTTTTTTTTTTGCACAAAGTTGTCACTAAATGATATATTGCTCACACAGGCCATGGGCATATGTGGAATTGCACCCCAAAATACATTTAGCTGCTTCTCCTGAGTATGGGGATACCACATGTGTGGGAATTTTTAGGAGCCTAGCGGCGTACGGGGCCCTGAAATCCAATCACCGCCTTCAGGATTTCTAAGGGTGTAAATTTTTGATTTCACTCTTCACTGCCTATCACAGTTTCGGAGGCCATGGAATGCCCAGGTGGCAGACAAAACACCCCCAAATGACCCCATTTTGGAAAGTAGACACCCCAAGCTATTTGCTGAGAGGCATGGTGAGTATTTTGCAGCTCTCATTTGTTTTTGAAAATAAGGAAAGACAAGAAAAAACATTTTTTTTTTCTTTTTTCAATTTTCAAAACTTTGTGACAAAAAGTGAGGTCTGCAAAATACTCCATATACCTCTCAGCAAATAGCTTGGGGTGTTTACTTTCCAAAATGGGGTAATTTAGGGGCGGGTTTGTGCCACCTGGGCATTCCATGGCCACCGAAACTGTGATAGGCAGTGAAGAGTGAAATCAAAAATTTACGCCCTTAGAAAGCCTGAAGGCAGTGCTTGGTTTTCGGGGTCCCGTACGCGGCTAGGCTCCCAAAAAGTCTCACACATGTGGTATCCCTGTACTCAGGAGAAGCAACAGAATGTATTTTGGGTTGTAATTTCACATATTCCCATGGCATGTTTGAGCAATATATCATTTAGTGACAACTTTGTGCAAAAAAAAAAAAAAAAATGTGTCTCATTCCCACAACTTGTGTCACAATATAAAATATTCCATGGACTCGACATGCCTCTCAGCAAATAGCTTGGGGTGTCTACTTTCCAAAATGGGGTCATTTGGGGGGGGTTTGAACTGTCCTGGCATTTTATGCACAACATTTAAAAGCTTATGTCACACATCACCCACTCTTCTAACCACTTGAAGACAAAGCCCTTTCTAACACTTTTTGTTTACATGAAAAATTTTTTTTTTTTTGCAAGAAAATTACTTTGAACCCCCAAACATTATATATTTTTTAAAGCAAATGCCCTACAGATTAAAATGGTGGGTGTTTCTTTTTTTTTTCACACAGTATTTGCGCAGCAATTTTTCAAACGCATTTTTTGGGGAAAAAACACACTTTTTTAAATTTTAATGCACTAAAACACACTATATTGCCCAAATGTTTGATGACATAAAAAAGATGATCTTAGGCCGAGTACATGGATACCAAATATGACATGCTTTACAATTGCGCACAAACGTGCAGTGGCAACAAAATAAATACATTTTTAAAAGCCTTTAAAAGCCTTTACAGGTTACCACTTTAGATTTACAGAGGAGGTCTTCTGCTAAAATTACTGCCCTCGATCTGACCTTTGCGGTGATACCTCACATGCATGGTGCAATTGCTGTTTACATTTGATGACAGACCGACGCTTGCGTTCGCCTTAGCGCGAGAGCAGGGGGCGACAGGGGTGCTTTTTTTTTTTTTTTTTTTTTATTATTTTTTTTTTTTTAATCTTATTTTTAAACTGTTCCTTTCATTTATTTTTTAAATCATTTTTATTGTTATCTCAGGGAATGTAAATATCCCCTATGATAGCAATAGGTAGTGACAGGTACTCTTTTTTGAAAAAATTGGGGTCTATTAGACCCTAGATCTCTCCTCTGCCCTCAAAGCATCTGACCACACCAAGATCGGTGTGATAAAATGCTTTCCAAATTTCCCAATGGCGCTGTTTACATCCGGCGAAATCTAAGTCATGAAATGCTTGTAGCTTCCGGTTTCTTAGGCCATAGAGATGTTTGGAGCCACTCTGGTCTCTGATCAGCTCTATGGTCAGCTGGCTGAATCACCGGCTGCATTCTCAGGTTCCATGTTGAGAGAGGAGAGCCAGAGAAAAACACGGAAGACGGTGGTGGGGGGCATTCCCTCCCACTGCTTGTAAAAGCAGTCTAGAGGCTAATTAGCTGCTAGGATTGCTTTTACATGAAAGCCGACCGCTGGCTGAAAAGAATGATACCAAGATGATACCTAAACCTGCAGGCATCATTCTGATATAACCACTCAAAGTCGTGAATGGCGTACCTGAAGACAAAAAAAATGGTTAACAATAAAACACAGTAAATGGTAAAGTATAAAAAATTGCATACCTGAAAAGCAAACATGATAAAACATAATAATAATAAAACATTGCAGAATAGAATACAGTAAAAAGGAGCAGAACAATAGAGAGAGCATAGAGAGAGAGAGAACAATAAAACAACAACTATTTTTTTTTATTATATATATATATATATATATATATATATATATATATATATATATATATATTTTTTTTTTACACTTTTTTTGTAACTAACTTTTATAACTGTAACCGGTTCCAGGTTCGGGTCTCTCAAAATGCGATGGCATCTTGGGAGACCCTGTGAAAGTGTGCCTAGTCTGTGCAATGCTCTACCCTACGTTAATACTCAACTAGTGAATGGTAGCGTTCACAACATTCACCAATGCAAAGACCAGGATTGTCAGGACAGGAGGGACAATAATAGCGTGTGTCACACCTATATCCGCGCTTGCTGCAGACACAACATCTATTTTGGGGGGGTTCCTTGGGTAGGGGTACTCGGGAGGACATAAAAAATGCCTCTTATGCAGCCGACTGCATTTGGTTGGGGATGTGAATGGGGGAAGTACGGGCGCTGCAGAAGTGGTGGGTTCCCAATTAGGACTGGCGAATGCAGCAGGAAGGGCACTATGGGCATGACAGGCCTGTTTGTCTTCTTCTTGGTGGCAGCGGGACACTACTTGTGCTTGCCACCTCACCAGCTTGAACTTAACTTATGGGACTCGCCACATCACCAAGTGTTACTGCAGTGCTGGTTTGACTATGACCGGGGTGTACTAGGCCGCTGGCGCTTGCCAGTTCACCAAAACGCTACCAAAAAACTGTTAGCGATTGCAGGGATCAGGCCTGACTCTGCGAACGCTTGTGTGTGCTGGGCTGGGCCAGGCGGAGGGGCAAAACGCAGGTGCTAGCAGGTATCTGGGCTGATTCCGCTAACACTGCGTTTTTGGGAACCCTAAACTGCTGGGGACACTAGTATAGATCTGATCGGATCAGATATTGATCCGTTCAGATACTATACCACTAAGGGAGGTGTACGGTGCGTGCGTGTTAGCGCTACTGGCACTAACTTGACACTGCCTGGGGCTGGTGCTTGCCAGTTCACCAAAACGCTACCAAAAAAACTGTTAGCGATCAGGCCTGACTCTGCGAACGCTGCAGTTATGTGTTTAGTGTTTTGTAAGTGACAGTGATCGATCGATACTGCACTGGGGTGGGCTGGGCTGGGCCGGGCGGAGGGGCAAAACGCAGGTGCTAGCAGGTATCTGGGCTGATCCTGCTAACACTGCGTTTGTGGGAACCCTAAACTGCTGAGGACGCTAGTATAGATCTGATCGGATAAGATATTGATCCGTTCAGATACTATACCACTAAGTGAGGCATATGCTGCGTGCGTGGGTGTTAGCAGTACTGGCCCTAATCTGACTCTGCCTGGGGCGACGCATATCACCGCCGGGCGATCAGGGGGCTAAACCTTTACTCGGTAATAAACGGAGGGTGCCCTGACACTATAAAAAATAAACGAACTAACCAGTGTCACCCGTAACAGTTATACGGTGATCCGTGGTGAAAGGGTTAACTAGGGGGCAATCAAGGGGTTAAAACATTTATAGATAGTATATGGGTGTCCCTGTCGCTATAAAACGCTGATGGCGAACCTAAATATTTACCTCCCTAACTAGCGTCACCAGCGACACTAATATAGCGATCATAAAAATGATCGCTTAGTGACACTGGCGATGGGGGGTGATCAAGAGGTTAAAACTTTATGAGGGGGGGTTAGGGGGGGTACCCTAGACCTAAAGGGGGCTAACACTAACCGCCCTACCACACTAACTGTCACAAACAGACACCATGCAGTAATCAGGAAAAAAAAAACTGCTTGGTGTCAGTGTGACAGGGGGTGGGTTGATTGGAGGGTGATCGGGGGGGGATCGGGGGGTAAAGGGGGGTTTTTGTGTGCCTGGCATATTCTACTGTGTGTGTGTGTTTTACACTCACATTGCAGTCTTCTCTCCTCGGCGCCGGAATGGAAAATACCGAGCCGAGGAGAGATGACATAATTTCCTTTGCTGCTGTTTACCATACATATTGGCCGGCAGCGATCGCGAGGGGGGGGGCCGCTGGACAAAAGCCGACCACCTCGGGCACCGGGGGGGTTCGATCGGACCCCCCACCCGCGGGAGGCAGATCACGTACAGGTACGTGATTCTGCCTGCCCGTGCCATTCTGCCGACGTATATCGTCGTGAGGTGGTCGGCAAGTGGTTAAATACTCTTTAACCTGTATGGTTAGATCCAAAAAATTAATTTTGCTGGTACTGCTCTCGAACTATAACACAATCCCCAGTGGATTATTGTTGAGTTGGTGCATAAAGGTGGTAAGTGATAACATATCGCCATCCCACAGGAGGAGGATGTCGTCTATATATCTACCCCAGAAGATCAATTCCAATCGTCTGTTGTAATAGACGACATCCTCCTCCCATTTGGCCATAATTAAATTGGCCACATTGGGTGCGAATTTCGCACCCATGGCGACCCCTCTGTTTTGGAGGGTGAGTGAGTACCTCCAAACCAGAAGTAATTGTGGGTCATGGCATACTTCAATAGATCTAAAATGAAATCTCGTTGAGCAGAAATCAACTCAGCATCTCTCCGCAAACAAATCCACAGCTATTAAACCATCTGAGTGGGAAATAATAGTATAAAGGGACGCCACGTCCCCAGTGGCCATAATGTATCCCTCTTTCCACTCCAAATTCTCAAAGCTGCGAATCACTTGAGCGGAATCTTTGATGTAGGAGGGAGTGGCAGAGACCAAAGGTTGTAAAAAGCAGTCAATATATTTCCCGATTCTAGAGGTAATAGAGTTCAACCCACTAATTGGTCTCCCCGGAGGGTTAACTAGATTCTTGTGTACCTTCAGTAAAAAATAAATAATCAGCTTTCTGGGTGCCAATGGGAATAAAAAGTCCCTGTCTTTTTTGTTAAGCAGTTTATTACGAAATACCATACAAAATAATAAGCTGTGGTTTATATTATGATTCCCTGCATGAACCTTTGTGAGTCATGCCAATACACTTATATGTAAAAAGTGTTCGCTATCACCCGTGATAAGTGCACAGAAAAAATAGTGAGAAAATATACCAAAACATTTAATAAAATATTAATATTTGAATATATAGGTCCGCTACAACAGACAAAAAAAATTATTCAAAAAACCAAAAAGTCCACTGATGTAGACACTCTTCCAGGGGATGGATTAAAGATTTTTCATAAATAGTGACATGCAGTTCCAACACTGGACGTGATGAGTGTGAGGGTATGTTGAAAATAGTGCTGCCACCACAGGTAATACTGCCGCTTACCAGCTCCCTAGGTCTCCTTTCACAGAGACCCAACGTGCCTTAGGCTTTTACCCAGCCTCGGGTGTTGCGGTAGCTGTCAGCGCCAGAGAAGTTTCCCTCACTTTCAATAAGAGATGTCATCCCGTATGATGTATATTCATTCATAAACCGGGAAAAGATATGAAGCATCCATAGTGTAATCCGTTTTTAAAATTTTATTGAATAAAAAATATTGCACTTACAATTAGGTAGATGTTTGTTCAGCGGTGGATAACAAAAACACGAGCCGGACAGCTCTCGTATGCTGCCCGTAACTTCCGGGTTCAGCGCAGTATGTGGTGACGTCAGTACGCCGCTCCTCCCTATGCCGTTTCGTCACAGATGACGTCTTCCAGGGGTACGGGCGGCGCGCTGACTCACCGCCATATGTACACTACACAACAAGCGGAATGCCCAGTTCTGAACCCATGGTGTCCCTCGATCCGCCATTTTGGAAAAGGGTATATGCCCTAAAATCCTAAACAAGACTGGTATTTAATTTCCTGATTGTAACCTGAGTAACTGGGCATAGTATTAGCCAATTGGTCAATGAAAAATATAAATAATATCAATAATATCAAAAAACATTTAATAAAAATGATTTAATTAAAAACGCTGTACTGATTGCCTTTTGCACGACTTGTCTTACATTGACTGAAATGATAATCTCATCACGTCTGATAGGCACTAGCCTAACAGTTTAAAGAATCCACTTAAGATCAATAGTGCGGCTCGAAACAACTGCACCCATTTTAAGATAAAAATAGGCTGCCAAAAAATGTTTATAAAAATAATTATATATAAAATTATTTAAAAATAAATAGGCAAAAATGTCATACATGTCTTATAACCACATATTCCACCAATTCACACTATATGGAATATTAATGGTTAGACTAAAATTGGAATAATTATTCTAATTACGGACTCATGCACACACTGTGGTAGGATGCTTATTGTCATGGAATAGAATCCGTGTTTATGATACCTGGCCTGAGTATGAAAAAATTAGTTGTTCTTAACACTTCCTGATTATCAGTTCTATATATGGACTAATAAACAAATGTCCCACTGATAATCATCACTTCATAAGCCTGACCTATCTTGATTTTAATCGGACCACTCATGATAAGGTCCTTATAAAATGGGAACTACAAAAAACTTGGCTCTACTAAACATGCTTTTTACCAAGAGAAAAAATATATAGGGCCCCCTAGCCGAAAAAAAAATTTTTTGTGGTTACTATCAGTATTGGGGTATGTTGAAATACTTTGAGACATCCATATAATGTATGTCCCTTAGTTTACATATTGTGGGTATGTCCTCCTTCTCCTTACCTCCATATTTACTAGTCATGTCAGAGAGAAATGTGTTGTGGATAAAACAACCTTCCTCATCTGATCCCCCAAGTTAGCAAAAATGAAAACAAAAAATCTCAGGGTTCCCAGGAGTTCAGAATAGGGTATAAACAACAAAATTCTAGCGATTGTCAATAAAAGAATTTACATCTATGTCAACATTCAGGCCATATGGGGTGTAGCAACATACCCTATGTATCCAGGCCAGTTCGAGCCTGGACAATTCCCTCACTAGGGAGCTACCCCTCCAATGAGCACTGAACCTATCTATCCCAAGAAAGATTGTGTTAGCAGGGTTACGGTTGTGATGGGTAGCATAGTGTTTGGAAACAGAATGGTATTTGAAATACTACTAATATTTGTAATATGCTCCCCCAAACGAACTTGCATAGGTCGTTTGGACCTACATATATACTGAAGCCCACATGTGCATTGCAGTAAGTATACAACGCCCGTTGAGCTACATGTGATAAATGGTTCAATTCGATGTTCCTTAGATGTGCTGCTTGAGATAAATGATTCTGTTTTTCTCTGTTTGCTTTTATTTAGTATACAAATCTGGCACCTACGGCATTGGTGGTACCCAGAAAGATTCTGAAAGAACGATACCCTCTTGGTGGGTGGGTCTTCAACATTGGGGGCAATTTTATCACGAAGAGAGGGGACTCCTCTAAACACTATTCGTGGTTTTTTGGGTATAAATGTCTTAGTGACTCTATCATTTCCCAACAAATGCCAGTGTTTACGGAGAATGTTCTTGATAAGATAGTGTTGGGTAGAATAAGAAGTGATGAATGGTATAGTTGGTCCATCTTTAGTGCTCCCAGAGCTTTCTTGGAGCAAGGTGGCTCTATCGATTTGTTCCACCTGTTCCATAGTTCTTCCTAGGGAGTCGCTATCATAACCCTTCTCTTCTAATCTCTTTTTTGATAATGCCCGCCTGTGTTCTATAATCGTTGGTATCTGTACAATTCCGCCTCATTCTTATAAACTGGCTTTTCGGGATGGACTTAAGCCAAGAGTCATGATGGCAGCTCCCCAGGGGGATGAAGGCATTACGGTCTGTTTTTTTAAAAAACAACATTGTTCTAAATGTGTTCCCATTCTTTATTATGGTAAGATCCAGAAAATTTATTTTATCACAGCTCATTTCATGAACGAACCTTATACCCCTATCATTATTGTTGATAGAAGAAAAAAAGTCCTCTAGTTGGGGGCCCGTACCATCCCATAGGAGGAGGACGTCATCTATATATCTGGCCCAGAAACGCAAATGTGGGTTTCGGTCCTTATAGATGACATCCTCCTCCCACTTCCCCATAAAAAGGTTTGCCAAACTGGGGGCATATTTAGCCCCCATAGCTACACCACGTTGTTGTTGTTAGTATTGGTGGTCGAACCAAAAATAATTGTGTCCCGCCGCATATTCAAGTAGATCTATAATGAAACTCTGTTGTTGTTTAGGTAAAG
This sequence comes from Lithobates septentrionalis, assembly GCA_037952835.1. Lineage (NCBI taxonomy): Eukaryota > Metazoa > Chordata > Amphibia > Anura > Ranidae > Lithobates > Lithobates septentrionalis. The sequence goes on from JBBDGP010000149.1 coordinate 6,288,154, forward strand.
TAGACAGCTTATTTAAGTAGTACTTGGCCGCGGCTATCCCTAGACTATGGGGTATAATAGTGTACAACGATGTAACGTCCGCCGTCACCAGCAGAGTATGATTTTCAGGTCTGATGTCAGATATTAAATTTAATACTTGTCTGGTATCCTTCAAATATGACGGTAATTGCTGTACCAGTGGCTGGAGAAAATGATCTATGTACTTTCCCACCCGGGATGTGATGGAATCTATCCCACTCACGATGGGACGACCCGGGGGGCAAGTAAGGCTCTTGTGAATTTTGGGTAAACAATATAAAATTGGTACCCTAGGTGCTTTTGGAACAAGAAAGATTTTCTCTTTTTCGTTGAGAATGCCTTTTTGAAAACCCCTGTCAATTAAGGGTTTTTATTTTTGTATTTGACTACAGGATTACCTGGCAAAAGGACATAGGCGTCCTTGTCTCCCACTATATTGTACATTTCTCCTAAGTAGTTATCTCTATCCAACACTACAATCCCCCCACCTTTATCCGCAGGGCGGATAACCAAATTTTTGTTATTGCAAGTTGAATCTAATCCTTCCTCTAAATTCCTGTCCATCTTAGGGTTGAAATTTTTAATACGTTCCAAATCCCTCAAGAGGATGTCCCTGAAGACTTTTAATGTGGGAGCCAGAACCCCAGGGGGGTTGAAGGTTGAAGCATTTGAAAGACCAGAGTGTTGATAATTTTGTTGGGTATCCTTGTGTTGCATAGCAGGGTTGGTTGCAAAATGTCGCTTGATATTGATCCTGCGAACAAATTTGTGAACATCCATGTATGTTTGGAATTTATTAAGTTTCTTAGGTGGTGCAAACTTCAAACCCTTACTCAGCAGAGCAGTTTCAGACTCTGAGGGTTTGAGAGCTCAAATTAAATATACCGTCACCCTTTATTTCTTTAACTTTTTTTGACTGTGCTCTCCTCCCCCCTCTGGTTCCTCTTTGTTTTCCACTGGTCTTTTTACTCCTTGATTTGCCCTGGGAAAACCCCAATTCTGTTGTACATAATTCGGTTCAATGGGTCTATTAGAATAATCTCCTAGAGGTCTCATTCTCCTCTTATCATGGTCCCCACGATGATTACTAGAGGTTTGGGGACTGTACCCCCCTGGGCCTTCCCTATCTCTTAGGGGGAAGAAACGGTTATATGTGTCAACCTCATATTCATAATCCTGATCATCATCTCTTACTGAATGAGACCGATTCCCCCGATAGGCGCCTTGATCATATCGTGTGTCGGGGCCCTGATTGTGATATGATTCTCGATTGTAACCTCCCCTCATGTAGGACAGATCCCTTTCATGGTTGTATTGTGGTCCATAATTATATGAATACCCATAATTCCTACCATAATTTCCTGTATGTCGTAGTGGTGGCCTCTGGTTTCTCCCTGAGGGTCTCCTATGGTGATCTCCTCTCCCCGACATCGGTACTCTCTGTGGTGACTGATATGTTGTCCCACCCTTTTTCCCAGTTTTGTTCTTATGGTAGGGTTTTTTGGGTGTTCTTTGGGATTGATTAGCAATGGGCAAGTGTTTTACTTCTAAAGGGATTGCTCGTGGGGTTTCATCACCTTGTGTGATGGCTGTCATTCTAGAGTCAGTACGGGTTATTTGTTCCGCAGCCAACTTTTTTTGTCATTCAAAGACCATAGTAGCTTGGTAATCACCAAAGTCCCTGTTGTATTTTTTCCTCTTTTTGATTTTCTGTTCCCTTTCTTCTTTTTCTAGGACTCTAATTAGATTAGTGGTTCTCTCTTTATATTCCTAACTCTCTTTGTATAAGGACATATTGTCCTTGAGTGACTTGATCTCCACATCCAGCCTGGCTAATTTGCCATGTTTTCTAGACACTAAGAATTGTAAGAAATTGACCCAGGCATCATTGAAATACCGGAACAATTCCTCCAATTCCACTTCTCCTTTTTGTGGGCACACCTCCCATCTAAGACTCCTGGGGACCATCTTAAGTTTGATGTAAGTATCCAGGTAAGCTATGTCCCACTGAGTGTGAATTTCTGATACAGTTAGATTTTTAAGTCTAACGAAAAGTCCACTCAGGTCATTATCACTCTCATTGTACATTTCAAACACCCCTTCCGTGTTGACTGTCTTAGATGCTCTATAATCAAATATGTCCATAGTGGTGTTTAAAGAAATTGATACGTGATATGTTAAATCAGCCCAAATTTTCTCTATAATAACTTAGTGCCAAAACCCACTGATTGACTTGGCAGAAAACTATCATAAGGTTGTGTATACACACAGTGAGCATGTGGGGATTGCTGCTGTAAGTTTCTATCTAATTAATGTAAAATTCCAAAAGTGTCCTTACTGCGCTATCCCAAAAGATGAAAAAATGTATAAATATATAATATTGTGAGTTTGGATATAACTTGAACTAGTTATCCTTGAATTAGCTGCAACTAATAAATGCAATTCAAAATTCAAAATAACATACAAAATAATAAGCTGCGCTGTATATTATGATTCCCTGCATGAACCTTTGTGAGTCATGCCAATACACTTATATGTAAAAAGTGTTCACTATCACCCTTGATAAGTGCACAGAAAAAATAGTGAGAAAATATATCAAAACATTTCATAAAAAATTAATATTTGAATATATAGGTCCGCTACAACAGACAAAAAAAATTATTCAAAAAACCAAAAAGTTAACTGATGTAGACACTCTTCCAGGTAATGGATTAAAGATTTTTCATAAATAGTGACATGCAGTTCCAACACTGGACGTGATGAGTGTGAGGGTATGTTGAAAAAAGTGCCTCCACCACAGGTAATACTGCCGCTTACCAGCTCCCTAGGTCTCCTTTCACAGAGACCCAACGTGCCTTAGGCTTTTACCCAGCCTCGGGTGTTGCGGTTTTGCCTATTTATTTTTAAATAATTTTATATATAATTATTTTTATAAACATTTTTTGGCAGCCTATTTTTATCTTAAAATGGGTGCAGTTGTTTCGAGCCGCACTATTGATCTTGAGTGGATTCTTTAAACTGTTAGGCTAGTGCCTATCAGACGTGATGAGATTATCTTTTCAGTCAATGTAAGACAAGTCGTGCAAAAGGCAATCAGTACAGAGTTTTTAATTAAATAATTTTTATTAAATATTTTTTGATATTATTGATATTATTTATATTTTTCATTGACCAATTGGCTAATACTATGCCCGGTTACTCAGGTTACAATCAGGCAATTAAATACCAGCCTTGTTTAGGATTTTAGGGCATATGCCCTTTTCCAAAATGGTGGATCGAGGGACACCATGGGTTCAGAACTGGGCGTTCCGCTTGTTGTGTAGTGTATGGTGGTGGTGAGTCAGCACGCCGCCCGTACCCCTGGAAGACGTCATCTGTGATGAAACGGCATAGGGAGGAGCGGCGTGCTGATGTCACCACATACTGCGCTGAACCCGGAAGTTACGGGCAGCATACGAGAGCCGGCCGGCTCGTGTTTTTGTTATCCACCGCTGAACAAACATCTACCTAATTGTAAGTGCAATATTTTTTATATAAAATTTTAAAAATGGATTACACTATGGATGCTTCATATCTTTTCCCGGTTTATGAACGAATATACATCATACGGGATGCCATCTGTCAGATGTCATTTATTATAGAAAAATTGTATAAAAAAGTCTCATATTAATAATACAAAACATCGTGGGAATAGTACTATCAATATTGTACATTGTATAAATGACGTTATCAACATTGCACATTTGGCTGTTAGCCATGAAGTGGTAATCCCCATCTACTTGCTGTTCCATGGGGGTCATTGAATGTGAAGGAATACTGCAGAGAGTCTGTGACTGAACTCTCCCCTCTTCTATGTACCATAGTGATACTTCCTGCCTTCCATGTGCCATAGTGATCCTTCCATGTGCCATAGTGATCCTTGCTGCCTTCCATGTACCATAGTGATCCTTTCTACCTTCCATGTGCCATAGGGATCCTTCCTGCCTTCCATGTGCCATAGGGATCCTTCCTGTCTTTCAGGTGCAATAGTTATCCTTCCTACCTTCCATGTGTCATAATGATCCTTCCTGCTTTCCATGTGTCATAGTGATCCTTCCTACCTTCCATATGCCATAATGATCCTTCCTGCTTTCCATGTGTCATAGTGATCCTCCCTGCCTTCCATGTGTCATAGTGATCCTTCCTGCCTTCCGTGTATCATAGTGATCCTTCCTGCCTTCCATGTGCCATAGTGATCCTTTCTGCCTTCCATTTGCCATAGTTATCCTTCCTGTCTTTCAGTTGCAATAGTAATCCTTCCTACCTTCAATGTGTCATAGTGATCCTTCCTGCCTTCCATGTGTCAGAGTGATTCTTCCTGCCTTCCATATGCCATAGTGATCCTTCCTGCCTTCCATGTGTCAGAGTGATCCTTCCTGCCTTCCATATGCCATAGTGATCCTTCCTGCCTTCCATGTGTCATAGTGATCCTTGCTATCTTTCATGTACCATAGTGATCCTTCCTTCCTTCCATGCACCACAGTGATGCCTCCTTCCTTTCTTACATGTACCATAGTGATCCTTCCTGCCTTCCATGTACCCTCCCCTTTCAGTATCATATTTGGTCACACCCACTTTTTCGCTGTGGCATGCTTAGCGTGGCACAGGTCACTATCTCCCTGAAATGTCCCTCATCCTCAAGTTCAAAAGTTGGCAGGTATGGATTACCTCCTCTCTAATGCTGTCACTCATTACATGAATTCACTAAGGTTTCTCCTAAGCCTCTATTTCTGTTTATGTTTCAATACAGCACATACATCAGGGTCTGCAAAAGACACTTTTACTTGATCCTCTGCTGCTGCAGACTTCTCCAGGTTTTATGACCCGCAGCCTGTTTTCCCCTATGCTCTGGGGTCGGATACACTCTGATGTCATCAAAGCCAATGCAGAGCCCATAGCCCATGCAATGGATGTGAGGATTCTGAGGAAGAGTACATTGCTTGAGCATATGGGGGTAGAGGAGAGTGCTGTCTGCTGGTGGAGTGATGCATCATGTAAGTAAAAGTGCTTTTTTGAGGCCTCTTAGATCTAAATAAGAATTCAACACTTGCAGAGAGTGGGCAGCCCCACTGCTAGTCTGGCCAATTAAGATGGCTGAAAAGAACGCCAACCCAGAAAAAGATGGTGTTCTGCATGAACAGGGAACTATACACAGTTAGTCTTTTATGTATTAGTGCTTAAATCGATTTCATAGGTTATGTCATAATTTTTTAAGATATAACATAGTTTAGAATTGACTGCATTAATTTAATATAATACAATACATTATATTACCATAAGAGCATTTTGGAACATGTCATTCTATTAATATTAAATTGTGCTTTAGTCATTTTTCAACTTGAGCTATTTTTATTCATCAAATCAGATGCTTATATTGAACCTCTCCCAGCAATACATAACTTGAATTCTGACATATATTACAATACCACATAAAATAGCATTGACAATTTACCTGCATCAGACAGTCTATTGATATAAATGCCATAGCCTCTCTGGAGCCTGAATCTCCTGACCCATAACCCATCTCATGATGACCTCCAAAAGGAATGCACACGCTCATGGTTATACAGTGGGGACGGAAAGTATTCAGACCCTCTTAAATTTTTCACTCTTTGTTATATTGCAGCCATTTGCTAAAATCATTTAAGTTCATTTTTTTCCTCATTAATGTACACACAGCACCCCATATTGACAGAAAAACACAGAATTGTTGATATTTTTGCAGAAAAAAAAAAAAAAACTGAAAAAAGAAAAGAAAAAAGAAAAACTGAAATATCACATGGTCCTAAGTATTCAGACCCTTTGCTGTGACTCATATATTTAACTCAGGTGCTGTCCATTTATTCTGATCATCCTTGAGATGGTTCTACACCTTCATTTGAGTCCAGCTGTGTTTGATTATACTAAGTGGACTTGATTAGGAAAGCCACACACCTGTCTATATAAGAACTTACAGCTCACAGTGCATGTCAGACCAAATGAGAATCAGAGGTCAAAGGAACTGCCTGAAGAGCTCAGAGGCAGAATTGTGGCAAGGCACAGATCTGGCCAAAGTTACAAAAAAATTTCTGCTGCACTTAAGGTTCCTAAGAGCACAGTGGCCTCCATAATCCTTAAATGGAAGACGTTTGGGATGACCAGAACCCTTCCTAGAGCTGGCCGTCCAGCCAAACTGAGCTATCAGGGGAGAAGAGCCTTGGTGAGAGATGTAAAAAAGAACCCAAAGATCACTGTGGCTGAGCTCCAGAGATGCAGTCGGGAGATGGGAGAAAGTTGTAGAAAGTCAACCATCACTGCAGCCCTGCAGTGGCCTGACAGAAGCCTCTCCTCAGTGCAAGACACTTGAAAGCCCGCATGGAGTTTGCTAAAAAAACACCTGAAGGACTCCGAGATGGTGAGAAATAAGATTCTCTGGTCTGATGAGACCAAGATAGAACTCAGGACCTCAGACTGCTCAGGACTGGGATGAAGGTTTACCTTCCAACAAGACAATGACTCTAAGCACACAGCTAAAATAACAAATGAGTGGCTTCACAACAACTCCGTGACTGTTCTTGAATTACCCAGCAAGAGCCCTGACTTAAACCCAATTGAGCATCTCTGGAGAGACCTAAAAATGGCTATCCACCAACGTTTACCATCCAACCTGACAGAACTGGAGAAGATCTGCAAGGAGGGATGGCAGAGGATCCCCAAATCCAGGTGTGAAAAACTTGTTGCATCTTTCCCAAAAAGACTCATGGCTGTATTAGATCAAAAGGGGGCTTCTACTAAATACTGAGCAAAGGGTCTGAATACTTAGGACCATGTGATATTTCAGTTTTTCTTTTTAAATAAATCTGCAAAAATCTCAACAATTCTGTGTTTTTCTGTCAATATGGGGTGCTGTGTATATATTAATGAGGAAAAAAAATGAACTTAAATGATTTTAGCAAATGGCTGCAATATAACAAAGAGTGAAATATTTAAGGGGGTCTGAATACTTTCCGTCCCCACTGTATATTGATATATTTTTCATACCTGAAAGTTCAGCAATTTACAGAGTTTCAACAAGTATTACCTTTTCCTCTGTATTTTCGCACTTTCCGTCCCCACTGTGTATGTATGTAAATATATATATATATATATATATATATATATATATATATATATATATATATATATATATATATATATATATACTCTGCATTCAGTGTAGCCCATATATACAGTGCATTTGGTGGTGTATAGTTTCTAATACACTTCAGGCGGTGTACACAGTATATAATACAGCGTAGTGTGATGTTGCAAAACAAAAAATACATCATGTCCGGAAGGCCACATAGGAGAGGCAGACGCTCATAGGCCAATAAAAGAGGACAAGCAGCCTCTGTAGCTACAGTCAACAGTGGTGGTCCTGGACATGGTGCATCCTCTGCAGGTGGCCATGGGGCACGCTTGTCCTTTTTTTCTGCTGCTGGCCATGTTATTGAGTCACAACATGCAGAAGAGTTGGTGGAGTTGGTGGAGTCCTGCACCATATAATGCAGACGCTGGTGATGGTTGTTTGAACTGATCAGACCTTGGTGCTGAGGACTGAAAAATTGTTTAAAGGCATCGGTCAGCCGGCCACCTTCTCCACCGCTCTTGCTCTGACTGAACGAAGCCTCAGCAACATGTTGTCCAGCACCAGGAAATGGTAACCTCCCAGGGTCTAGAAATGCGTTACACAAAACTTTCTTCAAGGCTTCCTGAAGATGTTTCATCCTCTGCTCCCTCTGCGAAGGCAGGATGAGTTCTGCAACCTTACCCTTGTAACATGGATCAAGAAGGGTTGCCAGCCAGTAATGATCCCTCTCCTTGATACCACGAATCCTAGGGTCCTTTCGCTGGCTTTGCAGAATCAGGGAGGCCATGCAGCATAAGTTTGCAGAGGCAATCAATTCTGGGTCACTAAGGATCACATTATCCGTAACTACCTCCTCCCAGCCAAGTAGAACTCCTTGGATTTCTGGGGACTTGAAACCATCCCTTGAAGACTGCTGCTGAGTGTTATCCTTTACATCCACGCTGACACAATCCTCCTCCTCCTCTTCTTTCTGTGTGTTTGGCGGGCCCGCAGGAATGCTATCTGGATTAAGGGGACCTTGAGAGGAAAGCAAGTTCAGCCTCAAGTGCCCTGTCCTTGATTCCACGAAGCGTGTGCTCCAGCAGGAAGACTAGAGGGACAGTGTCACTGATGCATGCATTGTCGCTGCCCACCATCCTCGTGGCCTCCTCAAATGGTGACAGGACAGTGCATACATCTTTGATCAGTAGCCACTGGCGTGACGAAAAGAAGCCAAGATCCCATGACCCTGTCCTGGTGTCATACTCGCACAGGTACTCATTATTGGCCCTCTGCTTTGTGTGCAGCCACTGCAGCATTGCCAACGTTGAGTTCCACCTGGTGGGCATGTCACAAATGAGGCAGTTGGTGGGCAGGTTGCATTCCCTTTGAATGTCAGCCAGCCGAGCACTGGCATTGCATCACCGGCGGAAATGACCACAGACTTTGATGGCCTGCCTCAGGAGATCTTGTGGGGGTGTTTTTCAGCTGCAGGGACAGGACGACTGGCTGCAATTGAGGGAAAGATGAATGCGGCCAAGTACAGGGATATCCTGGACGAAACCCTTCTCCAGAGTGCTCAGGACCTCAGACTGGGCCAAAGGTTTACCTTCCAACAAGACAATGATCCTAAGCACACAGCTAAAATAACGAAGGAGTGGCTTCACAACAACTCTGTGACTGTTCTTGAATGGCCCAGCCAGAGCCCTGACTTAAACCCAATTGAGCATCTCTGGAAAGACCTAAAATGGCTGTCCACCAACGTTTACCATCCAACCTGACAGAATTGCCCCTCAACCCCTTATTTAGAGCTTCCAAAATTAAAAACTCACATAGGAGTCGTTGGCCCTCCTCTATCTGCATCATTTTGCATGCAGTTATGCCAGCAAAGTCCTCCTCCACACTGTGGGGTGTTCTGATGGCCTCAGTAGCCTTCCAAAAGAGGCCTATGGCAGCCTCCTCCAGGTTACTCCTCTTCCTGCCACTTTGTCTTTGAAGGTGGAGGGGAGGGACCTGGATATCAGGCAGCCTGCTTGGCCCGGCCACCTCCTGGCTGAGACTTCCCTGTGTATGAAAAAGGGACATGGTTTTAGTTTTTGCTTCATCAATCACAATCATAAATTAGTACTCCAAACTAACATCTATTTAACATCATTGATTGGACAACCAGCAATATTTAGAAGAATGCTATACCTGGCTCAAGCTGGGCTCCTCCACATGTTGCTGCCTGGAAGGCCCAGGTTGGGTGTCAGAAGCCTCAGCTGGGGGGGAAGGAAGCGTGGAAAGAAGAGTGGAGAGTGCTGGCCTGGGTTCAGTCTGACCTGCCAGAAAATGCAGTCTGTCATAGTACCACAGCCTGGGGACATAAATGTCATCTGCAGCTCCTGATCTCTGGGAATCCTGGACCTTCTTGCGCTCCCTTAGATAAGTGCTCCTCAGGCCACCAATTAGGATCTTCAAATAGGTGATGTCTGCCGTGGGGATCACCGACTTCACAAATTCCAACAAATTATCCAGCACTGCCTTCCTCTTTGTTTGGTTCTTATAATAAGGGTGGTTTATCTGCCACAGACAGGGCAGCTCCCTGAACATATCTATGAAGATTGGCATAAAGTCCTGATCCTTCAAGATATCCATTTTCACTGCAAGACACAACACAAGACAAACCCTAATGTCAGCCTAAAGTCTTTTAAACTTGACAGGCCTCAATCTAGAAGCAGTATAGGCCCAATGTTAAATCTTACCTTCGCTATCACGATCGGCGCCTCCGTTACTCCTTCCTCCGCTCACAGATCATACGTACTACGCACGTGTGTTACGCTTTATAGACACTGCGCATGCATGAAACTCCGCCCGCCCCTGACGTTCTTTGTAGTCTATTCCCCGCCCCTTCTCATTTGTCGCAGTGGGGGAAGGGCACATGGCGGAGACACAGCAGGTGTCAGATAATTACAGCAACGAGGAGGAGGAAAGCCCGGAGCCTGAAACGTCTGGATCCAGAAGGAGAAGATTTAAGGCATTGAATATGTCCTTTGGGGAGATGTTGGAGATGGTCGGCATACTGAAGAGGGCCGACTATGACGGGAAGTATGGACCATACCCCAACCCCAATGCGAGAAAGGCCAAGATCATGGTGAAAGTGGTCAAGAGTCTGCACCGGAATTTTGGGGTACGACGATCCAAGGATCAGCTCAGGAAGCGGTGGTCGGACCTCAAATTAAGGGAGCACGAGCAGTACAGAAGGATCAGGAGAGTGCTGCAAAAAAGTAAGTAGTTGTGCTGTGTTCCTATTCTTTATTTTTATTACGTTCGTGATGCTCCATTTGCTTTTCTTAACTGTTGTCCAGTTTAAAATGGCAACTTTCATGTTCATGGGCACATTATTCATTCGTATGAAACATTGTTTGTTCGGGCTAGAAAACACCATTGTTTTGGTCATATGCATTTGCAAACATTTTTTAGGGCCTACTTGTCTGAAAATAATTTGGTTGTGTAGATGGGTTTGTAACTAGAATGAAATGCAAACTACATTCTGTGTAAGGAGAGAACACTCAGCAGCTGTTTACACATCTGGACGCTGGAGCACTAGTGTGGGACACAAGAACACCCTTTTTTATTAGGGGGTCCCACACAAGTGCTCCAGTGTATACTATAGGGGTGTCTCCATCTGTGAAGCTTGTACAAAACAGGTAAGTATTCAAGCTTGACAAAGGACAATAAAAATTCAACATCTTGGAACTCTGCCAAAACAGACAATTGTACCCCACTTCCAAGCAATGTTTCCTATTCCTATTTCTGCCATCAAATATGTGTGCTAAGTATACCTATTTTTTTTTGACATAGGGGATAAAAGTCTCGGAGGACACCCCTCACCTGAGGAGGCCACAGACCCCCCCACCTCATGAAGAAGTAGAGACCCACCAAAGACAACAGGAGGAGGAAGGAGACGTGGTGGAAATAGTCACCACAACAGGTGAGTGTCTGCGACCACAGGCTCAGGTAAGAGATGGATGCCGGCATATTTATAATACATGGTGTTTTTTTGTTTCTATCTTTTTAGGGGATCGTGATGTTGTGGATCCAGATCATTTCACCTCTGAAAGTGCCCAGATCCTGATTGGGGAGATCATGGGGTGTAATAGGGACTTGGAAAACATCCAGAAAAACATCAATGATCAAAAAAATGAAGAACATCATTGATGTTTTAGGGAGAGTTTAAAAACAATCAAAATCCCTTCCCTTGTTTGTGCTTTTTGTGATCCTAAAATTTATACCATTTTTTTTACATATTATAGAAAAGCCAAATTTTGAAGATGCACACAGTGTGTCAACATGTGCTATCTGCCATCACGGGAGATCAAAGGACGCTTCTTGGGGGTGCAACCCCTTCCTCAATAATAAAGTAGCTGTGAGGAAGGGGGTTGTACCCACAAAACACGTCCCTTGATCCCCCGTGATGGCAGCTAGCACATGTTGACATTCGGCAATTTGTGTGCATCTTCAAAATTTGGCTTTTCCTAGGGTGACTTCACCCCATCTGAACGCAATATCAAACACAGTTTAGAAATACTCATGTCTGATATTGCCTTCAAGTTCTACCAAAGGTGAACTTTGTAAGTTCAAGATTTGTGTCTTTCTTGTTGGTTTTAAACATGCCTGTTTTATCTTAAATGGACATTTCTACTTTTTCTAATGTGACCCCAAAAATTGTTATACAACAAACATGTTGGTTTGTTTTAAAAACCTTTTACAAATGCACATGGGATTGTGCTGGTATTAAAAAGATTGATACTCAAGAATGTGTGGATTATTGTCTCAACGCTCCAAAACTTTTGTTGTGCTCTAATTGGTGTTTTCTGTGACAATGGGGGTTATTTCCTAAGGGAAAATCCACTTTGCACTGCAAGTGCAGTTTCAAGTGCACTTGTAGTGCAAAGTGTCTTTGCCTTTAGTAAATAACACCCAACAGTGCTTTGTAATGTTACACAATCACGCCATTTTCAGGACTCACCACATTTCTGTCAGGGTCAGCTAAAAGAAACACAAGCAGTAAATGTCACCAAAGATTTTAGTAGTTAAAATGTTATTTTTATTTGAACAAGGTTTCAGACATTGTCTGGCATATTGATAGCCCCCCTACCTGCAAAGTATTCAAGGTATCTTAGACGGACATCACGGGCACTCAGGGGGGGCAAGCCAGGACGGCCACTTTCAAGTGCCATCAGGGTTGGTCCATTTTGAATTCCAGCCTCAGGCCCAACTGAGCCAGCATAGTTGGCAGAATGTTGCCGTAAAAAGTTGTGGAGAACACAGCATGCCAGGATGATATGATTCAGTTTGTTCTCCACCATGTGTATGGGTGTAAGAAATAGGCGGAACCGGCTCGCCATGATTCCAAACGTGCTCTCCACCACTCTTCTGGCTCTGGTCAGCTGGTAATTAAAAACCCTCTGGTCCGGGGTGAGGGTCCTCATCGGGAATGGCCGCATAAGATGGTCCCCCAGCGCAAAAGCTTCATCCGCAACGAAGACGAATGGGAGTCCTTCCACATTGTCTTCTGGAGGTGGCAAGTCCAAGCTGCCATTCTGGAGACGCCTGTTGTACTCCGTCTGGGCAATGACTCCACCATCTGACATCCGGCCATTCTTCCCCACGTCCACATACAAGAACTCGTAAGTAGCCGACACCACCGCCAACATCACAATACTATTGAACCCCTTATAGTTGTAATAGTATGACCCAGAGTTGGGTGGTGGGACGATGTGGACTTGTTTCCCATCAATTGCCCCTCCGCAGTTAGGAAAGTCCCACCGCTGGGCAAAGTGGGAGGCCACAGTCTGCCATTCCTGTGGGTTGGAAGGAAACTGTGGAGTCAAACAAGAAAAAAAAAATAGTCATTTTGCACATAAACAGGGAAAGCAGATTAGACACAAACATTCTTGGCCAACATCAAGATAACATTTATTTGAGGGAGTTTTTAAAGACCAAAGTATAAGGTACACCTATCAGATTCCCCCTCCCCCCTCTCATGGGCCATTTCTAACATTATAGGGGGGGGGGGCTCTTGGACAGGTAACCCTCTCCACTTCATTGAGAGATTAATGTCTAAATAATGGGTATTACTTTGGCCAGCCCCTCCATACGTTGCACTATTGGCAGCCCACTGGACAGATAAGAAGTGTCATAATACAAAAGATATAAATACACACTGTACAATTTTTAGCACATTTGGCCATTCTGCTATTACCTAGCAAGATAATAATAGTATACAAAAACTTGCAACAGTACCATTTGAAAGTATTCAGGCAGGCCCTTGCACTACATGCTTTGGGGAATTCATCCATACATCTGACCACAAAAGAGATGGGTATAGTGTGTATGGGTTTGGCAAAGTCAGCAGATAGATGATTGAGGATAGATAGAGAATTGGTATCAGCTGACTTAGCAGTTGGAGGGAGGGAGGGTTCCAAATGATTTGGGGACCCACAAAAAAAGCCTCTGGCACTCTGCATGAATTTTAAGCACCAATCAAATTTAAAAACATTTTTGGGGGTATTTAGCTTTAAGCACTACTATGGAGCTGATAAAATAAATTGTTAAGTGACTACATGAGGTGAATATAGTGCCAGGAGACCATGCTGGGGAGGTAAGTGAAGGCAAATATCCATGAAGGACAAAAAATAATTACATAAAAATCCAGCATGCATGAGGACAAGGGGGACATTCACAGCATATTACAAACATGATAATTAGGGAATGAGCAAAGAAATACAATATATTATCAAACATTAAATACAATAAAATGTGATGTTAAAGGATAAAAATCTTACCTTAATATACTCCTTCTGCAGGACCTGGATGATGGCAGAACAGGTCTCCGGGATAATGATCCCCAGAGCCTGGGGGGAGATGCCTGTCGAGAACTTGAGGTCCTGCAGGCTTCTCCCTGTCGCCAAGTACCGCAGGGTGGCGACTAGCCTCTGCTAGTGATGGCTTGCCTCATGCAGGTATCCTGCCTGCTGATATAAGGGGTCAGCAAAGCCAACAAACGGTGAAATACGGGGTCCATCATCCTGAGAAAGTTCCTGAAATCATCAGGATTATTCTCACGGATCTCACGGAGCAAAGGCATATGACAGAACTGGTCACGCTGGAGCAACCAATTCTTGGTCAATGAACTCCTCCCCACCCTGTTCATGGACTGGACTTGTGTCAAGGTCAGGACCCCAACACCAAGCCCCCGCACAGCACGAACTCTACGAGGAGTACGTATACGCAACATGGCTAGAAAACGGTCGGCTGCTCAGAACGAAGTAAGAGAACGTACTGAAGAACAGCAAGGCCTGTGAAGAGCAACCTGAAAAACAGTAACGAACGAAGAAGAACACAATAACAAGAGTCACGCGTAACTCGCTGAACGCACTGAAGAGCAGATACAAACCCACAAGCACAAACTGAACAGCAGAAAACAATCTGAAAACCACGAGTCTGAAAAAGAGCGAATCGTCTCTCACCAAACTTTTACTAACATGAGATTAGCAAAAGGAGCCCAAAGGGTGCCGCGCTTGGTTCTGAACTGGCCTTTTCTAGTCTCGTCATACGTGGTGTACGTCAGCGCGTTCTTGGCGATCGGAAATTCCGACAACTTTGTGCGACCTTGTGTATGCAAAACAAGTTTGAGCCAACATCCGTCAGAAAAAATCCATGGATTTTAATGTCAGAATGTCCGATCAATGTCCGATCGTGTGTACGGGGCATAAGTCTGCGAGTTGTACACTTGCAGAGCACTTGAAGCACAAGTTCTAGTTGACACTTTTTACCAATTTGTAGCAAATTTCCATGGCAAGTCTCTAGCAAGAGCAAAGTTGCAGTGGTGAGTCTACAACAAGAGCTCTGCAAGTCTACAGCATGAAAATTCAGCCACAGTGCCCCCTTGTGGTGGGAAGACTATTGCACAACATAACTGAACCAGAACGTGCAGCAGACTTGCAGAATGTTTGCAAAAAAAATTTGATGGGGACCCCTTTGATCTTGCCCCCTCCCATGACCCCACCTGTTCAGTCTGTGTCTGCATACAGCACACAGTGGACAGAGGTGAACTTGTGAAGTCTCTACGGGTGGCCAGATGTAAATGGACTTGTGTCCATATACATCATCAGACTACCTTTGACCTGTAACATTTAGGTCTAGAAAAACAGAAAAGGACGCAGTACTTTTCCATTTTTTTTCTGGACCTGAACGCTCACGGTGGTAGGCGTAGACTCACTTGGTGCTTTCAATTAGGTCCACATAAAAAATTCACAGGCGGCCCTAATTTCTAGGTTCTTAAAAAGAGGTTGTTGGGGTAAGTAAAAACGCAGCTCAGCAGCTGCCTGTTTTTACTGTGCCCCCTCCCCAAAATACCAGTGTAAAGTAGCATCTTACTGTGTCTTAGAATCATCAGCATTAGGATAATCGCACAGCCCAATAGGTGTGTAGACAGGTGCAGTCTGCTGTCCCCACTGCAGGTGGTGCTCAAAGGCAGCGGCAATGAAGAGGGAGAGGAAGTCATGGAGAACAGGGTTCCTCTATGGTTTCATGCGTCACTGGGGTAGCGATCCAATTGGATGCTGGTTGCCCATGTGATTCTGGCAGCCATCTTAGGTGTGACAGAGTCTATTTAAGACCCCAGCCACAAGGTTTAGGCACGCTTTTATGTGGGTGGGTAGAGTAGGGAAAGTTACCCAGTCTGTGGGGGACAGTACTAGCGGTAGGGAAAGGTTCCTGATGAGGAGGGAAAGCATAGGGTTGCATCTCTCTGAATAAATTCTTGATAGGGCATGAGATGGCCAGGCTGCATTCTGTCCCCCCTCTTTTTGGAACTGCGCTGGGTAGCTGTACCACCAGGTTTGTTGTGAACTGTTGCTGTATTATTTCAATACAAATTTTATATTACACCTGACTGTGTGAATTATTGCTGAGGCACCCCGCTGACTCCACCTAAAATCTATGGCTTTGTCACAGTGGGGGTTATTTACTAAAACTGGAGGGTGCAAAATCTGGTGCAGCTATTGCCAAAGCTCAATTGATCAAGTTGAAGTTAAAACCTGATTGGCAAGTGTGCCGCTGTGTGGTGCTGACTTTGTTATGGCTGTACTGTGCTACAGTCTATATCACACAGTACAGCCATAAATGAACAAAGTCAGCACCCAACAGCCATGTGACACTACCATAGATTGCATGCTGTGTTGTGTGATTACCCTAATGCTGATGATTATAAGACACAGTGAGGATTTAGGGGTGCCACTCATTGTGCACTGGTCTGCTACCATGCCTCCGGCCGCTGCTTGGATTAGTGCTGCTGCTCCCTGTCATTGTCTCACATCAGTCTCAGTACCTGTCCTGAGGCAGCAGAGCATGTACATAAGATCACTCCACCAGGGAAGGCAGCTGGCCTATACTATAATTGAGCAGCACAGGTCACGGGGTGTCATTATGTACCTCCCCCCTAAAATTATTAAAAAGTCCCTGCAATGCATCCTCCTTTATTTATACACCCCCTAAGCATGTAGGAGCAGGGGTGTACTGTAGTAAGCCCTAAATCTTTATTTGGCAGACATTATCTATAAAGTTGCCCGGGCTCCCCATGTTGAGCTAATACGGCCTGGACCCAGTACAACAGGATCGGTTGTACTGCCTTATCAGCGGCCCTAATTCAAAGCCAGAACCTTTTGTTTTGTTTTGGATAGAATGTGGAAGGGTTAGAGCCCCTATTATATTTTTATTGTTGCCTCAAGAGTAGAAAAGCGACTTGGGTAGTGCGCTGTGCCAAATGGTGTGTGGCCAATTTGCTCTACCAGTGAGGGAGTCCTAAAAGGGGCATGGTCAAAAAAAACTGAGGTTATTTGCTGTATACTTTAACATTCTGCTGCAAGAATGTTAAAGTGTGTGAGCTGGCACATTTGGCTATAAATTAAATAGAGTGATTAAGCAAATTAAATGTAAGATTATTGTATATACAAATTCTGAGGGTTCTTTAAAAAGTTTCCGCACTTTTTTTAAACTCTATTAAATATAAAAAAGTGCGGAGACTTTTAAACGACCTCTCATACAGTTGTGCTCATAAGTTTACATACCCTGGCAGAATTTATGATTTCTTGGGCATTTTTCAGAGAATATGAATGATAACACAAAAACTTTTCTTTCACTCATGGTTAGTGTTTGGCTGAAGCCATTTATTATCAATCAACTGTGTTTACTCTTTTTAAATCATAATCACAACAGAAACTACCCAAATGACCCTGATCAAAAGTTTACATACCCCAGTTCTTAATACCGTGTATTGCCCCCTTTAACATCAATGACAGCTTGAAGTCTTTTGTGGTATTTGTGGATGAAGCTCTTTATTTTCTCAGATGGTAAAGCTGCCCATTCCTCTTGGCAAAAAGCCTCCAGTTCCTGGAAATTCTTGGGCTGTCTTGCATGAACGTTTGAGATCTCCCCAGAGGGACTCAATGATATTGAGGTCAGGAGACTGAGATGGCCACTCCAGAACCTTCACTTTATTCTGCTATAGCCAATGACAGGTCGACTTGGCCTTGTGTTTTGGGTCATTGTCATGTTGGAATGTCCAAGTACGTCCCATGCGCAGCTTCCTGGCTGATGAATGCAAATGTTCCTCCAGTATTTATTGATAACATACTGAATTCATCTTGCCAACAATTTTGGCCAAATTTCTGCCAGGGTATTTAAACTTATGAGCACAACTGTATATAAAAAAAAATTATACACTCTAATAAACAATTAAACAGACATACTACTGTATGTCAATTTGTAAAGTATTTCTTCACTGAGTTTCATACAATTTTATTCAATTGTCTAGTTCTCCAATATACTCTTGGCAATGATTAATGTACAGTATGTTCTTTGAATATGATCTTACTTTGTATAGTCAGTGTTCTGGTCTCTGGTACATCTGTGGAATATGCAATGTTACAGATACTTTGAATTGTGAATCAGTGGGCATTACTAGTGACGTCATATTGTGTTCTGGGAATGTGTTGTATGGTATGGGTTCATTTCTGTCTATACCTTCATATCTCAATTCAGGGGCATTGCTGGAATTGTAAAAGACCTTGCGTACCAAATAGCCAAATTTTTTTAACATTGGGAGGGGTTCAAAAGGGTATGGTTAAATCTGAGCATGCTCACTGTATACACTGTATGTTATAGTCCTTGTACCCACCAAATATGCTTTACTTACTCTTCCACAAGGGAGACTCACAGACATGTACACACATTGCACAATCAATTATAAAAACGCAGGCTCCTCCATTATAGATGTTTTTCTGCGTGCAGGATATAAACAGAGAGCTAACACTTTGTCTGAGCCTACCTTAAAAAAAATATACAAATTATTACAGATATATTTATACAACATATGCACACACCACTTAAACTTTTCTAGCAAATTAGCATGCACAATTGTCTGTGTACAATAGGGATACACTAAAAAATCCCTAGCTTGGGTTATAGTTGGTGGTCAGTGGCAGTGAGTTAATCACTTAAGGACCGAGCATCTTTCTGAGATTTGTTGTTTACAAGTTAAAAACAGTTTTTTTTTGCTAGAAAATTACTTAGAACCCCCAAACGTTATACATTTTTTTTTCTAACACACTAGAAAATAAAATGGCTGTCGTTGCAATACTTTCTGTCACACCGTATTTGCGCAGCAGTCTTACAAGCGCGCTTTTTTTGGAAAAAATACCTTTTTTTGAATTAAAAAACAGTAAAGTTAGCCCAATTTTTTTTAATATTATGAAAGATAATGTTACACCGAGTAAATTAATACCCAACATGTCACGCTTCAAAATTGCACCCGCTCATGGGATGGCGACAAACTTTTACCCTTAAAAATCTCCGAAGGCAATGTTTTAAAAAATTCTACAGGTTGCATGTTTTGAGTTACAGAGAAGGTCTAGGGCTTTTCATATGCGGGCGCTACTCACGTATGCGTTCGCTTCTGCACACGAGCTCAGCGGGACGGGGCGCATTTAAAAGAAAATTTTTTCTTCTTAATTATTTTACCTTTTATTTTTTATTTTTACACAGTTTTTTTTTTTTTTTTTTTTAAAGTGTCACTTTTATTCCTATTACAAGGAATGTAAACATCCCTTGTAATAGAAAAAAAGCATGACAAGACCTCTTAAATATGAGATCTGGGGTCAAAAAGACCTCAGATCTCATATTTACACTAAAATGCAATAAAAAAAAAAAAATTGTCAATTAAAAAAATTATTTAAAAAAAAGGCCCTTTAAGTGCTATGGGCGGAAGTGATGTTTTGACGTCGCTTCTGCCCTGCAATGTCATGGAGACGGGTGGGGGCCATCTTCCCCTCACTCGTCTCCATGTCTAGCTAAGAGAAGGACCCGATTTCCTCTGCCGCTGCCGACGGCTACGGTAAGCGGCGGAGGGCACCGGAGCGTGATGGGAGGGGGGGCCCGATAAAAGTGATCTTGTGGCGAATCCGCAGCAGAGACTACTTTTATCTTGAAGTGGACCGGCGGCCGAATAGGAGGATACCGGGGTTATGGCAGCTAGCCGCTGCCATAACAATGATATCCCCCAGTTAGGATGTATATCGGCATGCGGCGGTCCGGACAAATTTGTGGCTGTGAACGGACTCAACCAGGACAGGGGCTTTTGGAGGGGACTGCAGGGTAGCCTCTTGACTACTGACTATGGGCCCTGGTATTTGAGGGAGCTACATGCATTCAGGATGATGTCCTGCTATATAATGCAAGATGACATTACCACATTTAATAGTCAAGGGAGCCATGATGGTAGTGAGAAGATACACTGTATGTGAAAAAAAAGCTGGTTAATGAGATTTGAACAGTATTGGGTCTTCTTGAATACTGGTGGCAAACTGTCTGGATGGCTAGCTGTTGATTAGCTTACTGTTAATTAGATCACTGTTAGCTGTTGGCTGTTCCTTTGACGTGCTAATGATTTTAACCACTTCAGCCCCGGAAGATTTTACCCCCTTCCTGACCAGAGCACTTTTTTCGATACGACACTGCGTCGTTTTAACTGACAATTGCACGGTCCTGTGACGTTGCACCCAAACAAAATTGATGTCCTTTTTTCCCACAAATAGAGCTTTCTTTTGGTGGTATTTGATCACCTCTGCGTTTTTTTTATTTTTTGCCCTATAAACAAAAAAAGAGCGACAATTTTGAAAAAAATTTTTTTTTACTTTTTGCTATAATAAATATCCCCAAAAAATATATAAAAAAAACAAAATTCTTTCTCAGTTTAGGCAGGTATGTATTCTTCTACATATTATTGATTGGTTTGCGCAAAAGTTATCGCGTCTACAAAATAGGGCATATATGTATGGCATTTTTATTATAATTGTTTTAAATATTTTTTTTTTTATTAGTAATGGCAGCGATCTGCGATTTTTATCATGACTGCAACATTATGGCGGACACATCGGATACTTTTGACACCATTTTGGGACCATTGTCATTTATACAGCGATCAGAGCTATAAAAATGCACTGATTACGGTGTAAATGACACTGGCAGGGAAGGGGTTAAACACTAGGGGGCAATCAAGGGGTTAAGTGTGTCCTAGGGAGGTGTTCTAACTGTGGTAGGGATGGGCTTCCACTCACATGGCAGCGATCACTGCTGCCGATCACAGGAAGCAGTGATCTCTGTCATGTCACTAGGCAGAACAGGGAAATGCCTTGTTTACAAAGGCATCTCCCTGTTCTGCTCCGTGACACGATCGCGGGCACCCGGCGGACATCGAGTCCGCGGGACCCTCGGGCACAGTCACGGAGTACGCGGCTGGCGCGCATGTGCGCCCACAATGCCGCGATTTAAAGGGGACGTACTTGTACGCCCATTTGCCCAGCCGTGCCATTGTGTTGGCGTACATCGTCGTGCGCTGGTCGGCTAGTGGTTAATGTATACATTGTTTAGAATAATGTGATCAAGCTCTTACTTGATCTTGTGTGGTATATATTCTGTGTATATCTATGTAATTTACAAGTCAGTTCCAGTTCGCCCCTAAGCTAGTGTCGTCTAGTCCTCGGGTGCAATATTCAGCTATAATACCTGATTCTTGGTTCAAGACTGGAGGAAGCTGTATCTTGGCGGGGGCACCCAGGCTGGGTGCTAAGTAGTCTATCACAGTGGCCAATGACAGTAAGTTAACACTAGCGTACAATTTATATTCAATTTTGGGCTTCTTCTTCTACCGGTAAATTAATGTTTGGGTAAAATCATAAAACAGCATTTTCGGTACATTTCTGCTGTACATGCACATTTATCCCATTTTGTCCTTTTACAAATGCTGCAAGTACAATAAAAACACAATGACTTATTGGTTAGCCCTTTTGTCCTGCACCATTCGTTTTGAAAGAAAGTTTTTTAGAAAGTTTTCTATTCATTTACAAACTGATCTTCCCAAGCCTGTAGACTTTACCTTATACATGAGCCGTGTGTGGGGAACTGTGTCAAATGCCTTTGCAAAATCCAAATATGCCACGTCCACCACCACCCCTCTGTCCAAGGTTTTACTTACCTCTTCATAAAAAGAAATCAGGTTTGTTTGACAACTTCTGTCTTTCATGAATCCATGCTGTTTGTCTATGTGATCTTTTATTAAACTTTCCAGTATCTTCCCGACTATAGATATTATTACAGAACATTAGACAGTATACAAAAACTCACTAAATGATTACCACCACCCATCACCAAAGTTAAAAAATGACAACGTTGTCATACATAAATAAACAGTCCGGACTCAGATGTTACCTGGCAGACTAAAAATTTAAAGGTTTAACCAAAATACTTCCATATATATATATATATATATATATATATACAAATCTCTCCCATTTGCTATTAGCATTTAAACAGCGAGCTTGCCATTATAAGTTCAAGGAATAGATCCGGATAAAGAGAAGTCAAGGCTGATTTAATATGTCAGGACATATAGTGATATCCTATCAATATTAGAGCATTCATTTATAAAATGCACCAGCTGGGATTAGATGTTGCTCATCAAATAAGGTCATATATCAGTATTCGTCATTTATTATACTATATTACCAAAAGTATTGGGACGCCTGCCTTCACACCCATATGACCTTTAACGGCATCCCAGTCTTAGTCCATAGGGTTCAATTTTGACCCATCCTTTGCAGCTATACGGCACTGTGTTACTTTAATTGACAATTGGGCAGTTGTGAGACGCTGCATCCAAATAAAATTGTTGTCCCTTTTTTCCCACAAATAGAGCTTTCTTTTAGTGGTATTTGATCACCTCCTGTGGTTTTCATTTTTTTACTTTTTGCTCTAAAACACATCCAATAAAAAAAAAATTAAAATCTAATTTCTTCATCAATTTAGGCCAATATGTATTCTGCTACAGTTTTTTTAGTAAAAAAAAATCCCAATAAGCGTATATTGATTGCTTTGCGCAAAAGTTATAGTGTCTACAAACTATGGAATATATTTCTGCACTCAGAACTGACAACTGCACCTGCCTCTGTGCTAAACGGTGCATGCAGCGACAATGCACATTTGGTGGCACTGGCTGGGCATGACAAGTGACAATCGGCAAATAGTGGCAGGCGACGTGGCAAGTGGCAATCCACATCTGGTGGCAAGTGACAATCTGCAAATGGTGGCATGCAATGTGGCAAGTGACAATCCACATCTGGTGGCAGGTGACGGTGGCAAGTGACAATCCATGCATTGTGGTGAGTTAAACCATTTCATTATATATTACAATGTAACAATAGAAATAATGTGCTTCAATCACCCTGACACGATATCAACCATGGTGCAGGGCCGTCTTAATAGCAACTTGGGCCCCTGGGCAAAGTAATGCTCTGGGGCCCCTACAATGGGGACAATGGACACAGCGCAGGTAAACAGACATCAAATAGGTAGGAGGCAGACAAGCGGAGCTTCCCCTTTTGGGTGGAGCTCCGCATTAACTACATGAACAATCATTCTGTACAGCAAAGAAACAGTGGGAAAATACTACATACATAAAGTAACAAAGCTGTCCTGTGCATATAATATATCTGCTAGATTGATGCCTCCCTAGCACTATGACCCCTCTACATCCTAGATATTCCCCCAGTACTCTGACCCCTCTACATCCTAGATATTCCCCACAGCTCTGTAACCATATACCATAAGATACCCCTTGTATTGTGACCCCACTACATCCCTGATACCCCCTACACTGCGGCCTCTCTACACCCCTCATACCTCTAGCACTATAGCCACTCAAGCTACCCGAAGCATTGCTATCCCCTATACACCCCTTAGATCCCCCTCAGCATTGTTTTCCCCCATACACCCTTGATATCACCCAGCACCATTATTCCATCCATGTAGTACCCCCTTTTCCACTGAAAATACAATGCATGTAAACTTTTGGCTCTGTGCCCACCTCCAGCACTGGACTCTCCAATCGAATCAACCAGGCAGAAGGGGGGCAGAGGAAGTATCCCAAGCCTTTCGGTGCAAACAGTGCTGGACAGCTGGGCTCACCGTGACACCATCCACAATACTACCTCTGCAGGTGCTCTCAGTGCTGCCGACTCAGCAGCTCCCACTCCAGCTCCTACCCCTCAGCCTTCAAATCCTGAGCAATTAAGCTGCATGGGGTGGGGTCAGAGCATCACTGGCTCTCCAGCCCTGCCCCTCCCTGCTAGCTGTGAAATAATAGGTATCGTTATGCACAGCACGGCGCACTGCTGCCAGCCTGCCTCCCCTGTGTATCCATCAGTCTCTGTGCCATCATGGGGCCCCCAATTTCGAGGCAGCATGGGCTCAAGGACCAGCTGCTTTGGGGAAAGTGCAGGGGCCCCCCATGCAGCCGGGGCCCCTGGACAGTGCCCAGGTGTGCCCTCTCATTAGAACAGTCCCTGCCATGGTGCTGTGATGATTGAAGCACCAACACCAGCCATTGCCCCTACAAATTGCCCATAAAAAATAGCTACCCCCCGGGCCTGCAAAAAGGTTGGTGACCGCTGCTATGGGCTCTAGCCCCAGATCTTTTGCAGACCTAGCAATGCCCCTGACTGTCACTGTACTAATGACACTTGCAGGGAAAGGGTTAACATCAAGGGAGATCAAAGGGCTAAATGTGTGCCTAGGGAGTGCTTACTAACTGTGGAGGAGGTGCTTTTACTAGTGGAGAAGACATGGATCAGTCTTTCTGCTTCAAAGGAACACAGGATCCATGTCTTTTGTACTCAAATAATGGCAATCTGCCTCGTTTACATAGGCAGACTGTCATTCTGTTAGTGTAACGAACGATCGGTGGGTCCCAGCGTACATCGGGTCTATGGAAACCACTAATCAGCTCCCCCTGTGCCAAATCACAGCGGGAGCAAGCCGGTGGTGGCGTGCGCTCGCGCCCAAACCCAGAAGTGCAGAATTACTTATACACCCTGTAGCAGTAAATCTGCTTTTGCTAACTTAAAAGAGCAATTTGTGTTGAAATGAAGAATAAGGAATAATGTATTTTTTCTTATCTCTGTAGCACGTACCCCCGAAGGAGCTGCTGAGTTATTTAGGACTGTACTCTGCTCTATACCCCTTTGAATGTCTCAGTCCCCCTGACACAGCTGTGGTGTAATAGTGTGCAGTTAGAACGAAATCACAAAGGCAAGTTCACAATACTCAATATAATAAACCTGTTTGTAGTTACCTTACCCTCCTCTTGGCTGGTGATGAAGAGTAAAACAACACTCACACAGTTGTACTTAAATAATAACCATATTTACTGTAGTTGTATTAGAAGGGTTAAACTACAATGGTTGTACTGTCAGACCAATGTAGCACTGGTAGATTTTCATCTACCACTTATAGGTAAATTTAGTGGGTTATCTGTTTTATACAGAGTCAGGTGTAGCCTGACACACTGTGCCTGTAGGTATCGTTGTCGCCATGGGTCGGTGTTGGAAAGGCAACGTGCTGAAGCGTATGGATGCTCTTCTGTCCCGGAGATAACTCGGTGGAGGTGGTCCTCCAAGTTGCATTCTGGGAGAGGGTATTTATGGGACAGACGCCATGTTAAAAGGGTTCTATTCATTCCACCTGCTGGCCCTCCTGGCCGACAGGTATGCGTTAGGAGTACTACCTGGTGGTCCTCCGTCCGGGAGGACCACGTTGCTGCAGCGTGTGGGTGGGCCCAGAAGCCTGTCTGGGGCCTACCACAGCAGTGAGGGAATGGTCCTGTGCTATCTGTCCTACGGGAAGAAGCTGGACAATTGAGAAGATCCCAGGGAAGGACCCGTCATGGAAGGATCATGCAGAGTGCTGGTCTGGAGAGGGGCCTGGTGACTCAGTTGGAGGACGTATCCTAAAGTTAACCTACCACATAGTGCTGCCGGGTTGGCTTAAAGGTTCTAGTGCTGTGTTTGCTGTTCATTGTAAACCATTACATCCTGTGGCAGAGGATCGTACGGGTTTCTATTCCATTCAAGTCTGTGGCAGAGACTTTTGTTCGTGCTGCGTACCGGCTGCTAGGTTAGTGAGAGAAACCTATCCAGGCGGGCAAAGTTTCAACTCTAAAAGGAGAGTATTTTCATCTACAAGATTCCAATTCATAATACTACATTAAGAAAAGGTATTTGAACTTCCCTGCAACTCTTTTTCTACCTCTTTCCTGCTACTTCCTTCAGTTACTCTTTATTAAAGCATTGGAAAAGATACTCAAGTGTCTGGTGTCTACACTGTCTGGTATTAAACTCAACGGGACCCTAGACCCGGTTCCGGTGAAATTGAGGTAACAAAGGTGACGGTAACAGCCCACTTTAAACCAGCAGCTCCACCGTGAGTTAGTGCTACACCAACATAGTCTGACAGACAACTAAACTTTATATTACAAAGGTACAATACAGGTGTATATCTGAAGTAATATATGAGAGGTATAACAAAGTAAATAGGATGCCGTCAGAGTGAGTGTATCTCACTCTAAGCACTGTCCTATTTCCTGCGCACTTAAAGCACTACAACACTAGGGAGCTCCCACCTATAATATCACACCACCCAAGGCCTTATGTGTTACTTAACAGTCCTTGTTTCTCTTCTTTTATTCTGCTAGCAACAAGGTAATTTTGTAATCCAAGGGTTAATGATTCCTTATCAAAGTATGCTGAAAAGATGAAAGTCAGGCTCTGGTGCTGTGGCACTTTAACTAACTTTGATGCCAAGGACTCAGTACTAATTCCTCTTGAATCTGTTTGTGGGACTATGGGTCCCAGCAACTCCATCTTGTGTAAACCGATGTATGAAAGTGCGTCTAGAAACTTGTGGGCCTCAGCCCTCTCACCCAACCAGGACAGTGCTGTCAGGAGACTCCGCTCTGATGTGCAAGGTTCTTCCTCCAGCTGCAATGCTCTGCTCCTGTCCTCAAGATGCTCCGGAACTCCCAGATGACTATGACAAGCTCCTCTGGCTCCTTCCCAGTCTTGACCTGTCATCAGTCCAACTCTGTGGGATGTCCCAATGCCGCTGCTCGGATCGCTGTTCTGTGGAGGTAGGCCACGCTGTGCTGGAGACCTCACATAGATCCTCCCAGGCTGGCCATGCGTGTCCAAGAGACCTAAGATGGCCACTCCCAGCCCTTTTATAGGCTTCTTGAAAAGCGAAAAGAAAATAAAGATTCAGTCCTTTTGCACTTTGGCCGCTAGATGGCGCCAGAGGATAAGATATAACATTAACATTAAGTTACATCAAAAATGTGTCCCCGCTACATCTCTATGTAACACATATCTCTGTCAGATCCACCCCCCCCCAGCCCCCCATTCCAACCCCCCTTTACAACCCATCCCCCTTTCCACAATACAGTACACGCTATCAGTCTATAAGTAGCAAGCTCTCCTCTGCTGAAATAACATTGCCCATATAATAATTGGCTGCAGGACACTTAAGCTGTTTCCTTCTTTCAATAACCACAATAGCGGGCGGTGACTCGACTTGGTTCCTCAGTGCTGCTATTAATGCCTTGAATGCTGTCATTCAGGTTACTGCAGCTTTGTCCCTCCATAAGAAACACATAGGCAGACTGTAGAGGTTAGCAGGAGCTTAAAATGTTTTTTCTCCGGTTGTTGGCAAAAGGCTACTTTTTTTTTTGCTCTGTGGAAACAGACAGAAGGACTCTCTACCCTCACTCCCCAGCACTCTATACACAGAAGGAGATGTTTTCAGTGGCTATCCTCCTTTCTTCTGCTCACAGGTTGCTATTAGAGGGAGGAGAGAGCAGCCCAAATAGCAAGTAATTGTGATGCAAATTTGAAAATGACTTGCTAAGCTATTGCTAGACTTGCCAGGCTTCACAATTTTGTTGCACAATTGCAGCAATTCGGCATTGCATGACTCCAGGTCAGCTTTTTTTGCAAACATTCTGCAAGTCTGATGCAAGTTCTGGTTCAATTATGTTGTACAATAGTCCTCCCACCACAGGGGGTCACTGTGGCTGAATTTTCATGCTGTAGACTTGCAGAGTTCTTGCTGTAGTGTAGACTCACCACTGCAACTTTGCTCTTGCTAGAGACTTACCATGAAAACTTGCTACAAATTGGAAAAGTGTCAACTAGAACTTGAGCTTCAAGTGAAAATGTGCAGCAAGTTAACAAAATATACAATTCAACACTGCCCAAGCCCATAGGTTTTTCACAGCCTATTGCATTAGGGTGTGCAATTCCAAAGTTCAAATGCACATGTATGTGTGTGTGTTTGTATGGATATAAATAAGTAGGCATACACACCCATGTAAATGAGCCCTTCATTTTTTGTATTATTTTTTACATTTTTTAATTATCTTTACATTTTTTTAATTATTTATTGCAATTTTTTAATTTTTTTTTACCACAATACTTTTTGGGGGGTGGGGGGGGGGCTTAGGTGAATTATCAGGGGTCTTAATAGACAAACAATCCACCCTAAACCCCCCCCACCCGGGTCGGTCACCAGCTCCACACTTACCCCATCTAGGTCGTGGGCAGCGCTTCCTCCGGGCGGTTTCTCCTCCTACTAGTGCTTCACGGCCGCTTCCCCTGCGCCTCATCCCTCCTCCTCCTCAGTGGCCAATAGGATCACTTCTCCTCTCGGCCAATTGGGTAACGGGTCTCAGGACCCGCTTCCTGATTGGCCGAGAGGAGAAGCAGGAAGACAATAGCGAATATTAATTTGCTATTGTCACACAACTGGGTGGGCTCCAGAGTGATTGAATACTTCAACTACCCAGAGCCAGTTAGACTTCTTGATATTGGCTGTAACTAGGGATGAGCTTCGTGTTCGAGTCAAACCCATGTTAGACTCGAACATCATCTGTTCGCCCGAATTGCGAACGGTATGGGCAATTCGCGCCAAATTCGCGTGGCGCGTCATGGTCCATAATTCACTGCGGCATCGCAGTGCATTGCTGGCTGATGATTGGCCAAGCATGCACTATGACCCGCATGCTTGGCCAATCACAGTGCCCTCTGAACAGAGAGCCGTAATTGGCCGAAGCCAAGGAGGCTTTGGCCAATTATGGCTCAGGGGATTTAGTACACGCCCCACACTATATAAAGCTGCCTGCACGGCGGCCCTGTGTAGTGTGTGTTCCGGCGTTGAAAGAAATAGACAGAGACAGTGTCATTTGATTTAAGTTAGATAGATTAGGCAGGACAGTCAGTGAGTTAGCTGCACTTACAGTGTATTGTGTATATATATATTTGCATCCCAGGTGTTGTATATATATATAGATATATATATATACACTGTATTCAATTTAGCTAGATCCGTTCCTGTTATCTTCCTACTGACAGGCAGGCTTGTCTTGTTACAGTATTTACAGCTACCTGAAGAAAATTGCTGGTGTTCTTTTGATCCTATTAGTACCACAGTCAGGCAGCTAGACTATTTACAGTTAGTGTAGTGCGTCCTCCTCATAGTGTTCAGTTAAAGTAGAAGGTTGGTGGTGTTTTCCTGATCCTATCACTACCCCAGGCAGCTAAATAAGCTACGAGTTAGTTTTTTGCGAGCTCTGCACAATGTTCACCTAAAGCTACCTGTAGAAGGTTGGTGGTGTTTTCCTGATCCTATCACTACCGCAGGCAGCTAAATAAGCTACAAGTTAGTGTAGTGCGTCCTCCTCACAGTGTTCAGCTAAAACTACAAGTTAGTGTAGTGCACAGTGTTCCGCTAAAGCTACAAGTTAGGGTAGTGCGTCCTCCACACAGTGTTCAGCTAAAGCTATAAGTTAGTGTAGTGCGTCCTCCTCACAGTGTTAAGCTAAAACTACAAGTTAGTGTAGTGCGATCTCTGCACAGTGTTCAGCTAAAGCTACAAGTTAGTGTAGTGCGTCCTCTGAACAGTGTTCAGCTAAAACTACAAGTTAGTGTAGTGCGACCTCTGCACAGTGTTCAGCTAAAGCTACAAGTTAGTGTAGTGCGTCCTCTGAACAGTGTTCAGCTAAAGCTAAAAGTTAGTGTAGTGCGTCCTCCTCACAGTGTTCAGCTAAAACTACAAGTTAGTGTAGTGCGATCTCTGCACAGTGTTCAGCTAAAACTACAAGTTAGTGTAGTGCGACCTCTGCACAGTGTTCAGCTAAAGCTACAAGTTAGTGTAGTGCGTCCTCTGAACAGTGTTCAGCTAAAGCTAAAAGTTAGTGTAGTGCGTCCTCCTCACAGTGTTCAGCTAAAACTACAAGTTAGTGTAGTGTGAGCTCTGCACAGTGTTCAGCTAAAGCTACCTGTAGAAGGTTGGTGGTGTTTTCCTGATCCTATCACTACCGCAGGCATCTAAATAAGCTACAAGTTAGTTTTTTGCGAGCTCTGCACAGTGTTCAGCTAAAGCTATCTGTAGTAGGTTGGTGGTGTTTTCCTGATCCTATCACTACCGCAGGCAGCTAAATAAGCTACAAGTTAGTTTTTTGCGAGCTCTGCACAGTGTTCAGCTAAAGCTACCTGTAGAAGGTTGGTGGTGTTCTCATACTACAGGCAGGCAGTTGATTTTGCTAGCTGCAGTATCAGTATATATATATATATATATATATATATATATATATCCCAGCTTAGTGCAGCTACAGGCCATTAGTATGTCTGGAAGGCCAACAAGGAGAGGCAGACAGTCACAAGCCAATAAAAGACGGCAAGCAGGCTCTGTGTCTAGAGGCAACAGTGCTGGTCGTGGAGACGGTGCATCCTCATCAGCACGTGGCTGTGGGACACACTTGGCCTTTTTTTGGCAGCTGGCCGCGTTGAGCCGCAACATGCGGAAGACTTGGTCGAGTGGATGACCAAACCGTCCTCATCCTCCTCATCCTCTCTCACCCATGCTCAGAGTACTTTGTCTGGCAAAGCAGCTGCCAACATGGCCTCTTCCCTCGGCTCAATGGCATCAGTGACTCCTTCCCTAGCCCCACCATGTCCTCCTGAGGAGTCCCTCGAACTGTTTGACCACAGTGTTGGGTACATGCTCCAGGAGGATGCCCAGCGTTTAGAAGGCTCTGATGATGAAACTGAGCTAGATGAAGGCAGTAACGTGAGCACGGACAGAGGGGGTGCCCAAGAAGGACAGCAATCTGGCAGTCATGCTCCCCCTGCTGCAGCATACTGCCAGGTTGGCTCCAGTGATGAGGAGGGAGGGGATGATGAGGTCACTGACTCAACGTGGGTGCCTGATAGGAGAGAGGAGGAGGAGGAGGAAGCACATCACCAACGAGGCAGGATGCCCTCCTGGGGCCAGCCTAAGGGCAGCACTCTGACTGCATCACACCCCAAAGCCCTGCATGTGCAGGGCGCTGCTGTTTCTGCGCATTATTCCAAAAGTTCTTTGGTGTGGGCCTTTTTTGAGACAAGTGCATCAGATCGCACCGCTGCTATTTGCAACATATGTCTCAAGCGTATCTCGCGTGGCCAAAACATCTTCCGCTTGGGCACCACATGCTTGACCAGACATATGTTGACCTGCCATGCAGTTCATTGGCAAGCGTATCTAAAAGACCCACACCAAAGAACAAAGAGGACCTCTCCTTGCTCCTCATCAGCAGAGATCTCCAACCCCACTATACCTTCAGTCCTCTCTGTGACCTGCACTGAGAGGAATGAAAGTGTAGAATTAAATGTGTCACAGCCAAGTACTTGTAGCCAATCTGCTTTCGGTACACCGACGTCAGATTGTACCAGGCAAATTTCCCTGCCCCAACTGCTGCACCGCCGAAAGAAGTTTGCTCCCAGCCATCCACATGCCCAGCGGTTGAATGCTAGCTTGGCAAAATTGCTAGCACTTCAACTGCTGCCTTTTCAGTTGGTAGACTCTGCCCCTTTCCATGAGTTTGTGGAATGTGCGGTTCCTCAGTGGCAGGTACCCAAACGCCACTTTTTCTCAGGGAAGGTGATTCCAGCTCTCTACCGGCATGTGGAAGGCAATGCCCATGCCCCGCTGGACAGGGCGGTCAGCGGTAAGGTGCATATTACCGCTGACTCATGGTCCAGCAGGCATGGACATGGACGTTACCTAAGTTTCACGGTGCATTGGGTGACTCTGCTGGCAGCTGGGAAGGATGCAGGACAAGGTGCAGTAGTGTTGGAGGTCGTTCCGCCACCATGCCTCCAAAATGCCACTACTAATGATTGTGACACACCTCTCTCCTCCACCCCTCCTCTTCTTCTTCTTCCTCCATGGCCTCTTCCTGTGCTTGGTCCCTCAGAACCAGCGGTGCTTCGTAGCAGTTCAAGGGGCTACGCAAGTATGCAGGCCAAAAGATGCCATGCGGTGCTTGAGCTGGTGTGCTTGGGGGACAGGAGCCACACTGGGGCAGAGGTTCTGTCAGCTCTGCAGGGGCAGGTTCAGAGGTGGTTGACGCCATGTCAACTTAAGGAATGGTGGTTTGCGACAATGGCACCAACCTCCTCTCTGCCCTCCGACAGGGACAACTGACCCATGTGCCCTGTTTGGCTCACGTCCTTAACTTGGTGGTGCAGCGGTTCATGGGCAGGTACCCGGGCTTACAGGATGTCCTGAGGCAGGCCAGGAAAGTCTGTGTGCATTTTCGCCGGTCATATAATGCCAGTGCTCGGCTGGCAGACCTCCAAAAGGAGTTTAACCTGCCCAAGAACCGCCTAATCTGTGACATGCCCACCAGGTGGAACTCAACGTTGGCCATGCTGCAGCGGCTGCACATACAGCAGAGGGCCATCAATGAGTACCTGTGCGACTATGGCACCAGGACAGGGTCAGGGGAGCTTGTTTTTTTTCCCCACGCCAGTGGGCCATGATCAGGGATGCATGCACTGTCCTGTCACCATTTGAGGAGGCCATGAGGATGGTGAGCAGTGACAGTGCATGCATCAGTGACACTGTCCCCCTTGTCCACCTGTTGGAGCACACACTGCATGGAATAATGGACAGGGCACTTGAGGCAGAACAGAGGCAGGAAGAGGAGGACTTCCTTAGCTCTCAAGGCCCCCTTTATCCAGACAGTGTTCCTGCGTGCCCGCCGATCACACAGGAAGAGGACGAGGAGGAGGAGGAGGATTGTGTCAGTATGGAGGTGGAGCCCGGCACTCAGCATCAGCAGCAGTCTTTAAGGGATCAGTCCCAAGAAACACATGAACTTGTACGTGGCTGGGAGGAGGTGGCTGCAGACCATATCGTCCTTAGTCACCCAGAGGACTCGGGACGGAATGCCTCAGCAAACCTACGCTGCATGGCCTCCCTGATCCTGCAAAGCCTGCGTAAGGATCGTTGTATTCGTGGTATCAAGGAGAAGGACCAATACTGGCTGGCAACCCTCCTTGATCCACGTTACAAGGGTAAGGTTGCGGACCATATCTTGCCGTCGCAGAGGGAACAGAGGATGAAACATCTTTGGGAGGCCTTGCAGAAAGGTCTGTGCAATGCGTTCCCAGAGACTGGGAGGTTACAAACTCCTGTTTCTGGACAACGTGTTGCTGAGGCTTCGGTCAGTCAAAAAGGAGCGGTGGAGAAGGTGGCCGTCTGACCGATGCGTTCAGACAATTTTTTAGTCCGCAACCCCAAGGTATGATCGGTTCCAGCAACCATCGCCAGCTTCTGTTTTACATGGTGCAGGAATAACTAGGGGCAAGATCTGACTTGGACACCTTTCCCACCGAAAATCCTCTGGGTTACTGGGTCTTGAGGATAGATCAGTGGCCAGAGCTTGCACAGTATACAATTGAGCTACTGGCCTGTCCTGTAACCAGCGTTCTTTCGGAACGCACATTCAGTGCTGCTGGAGGCTTTGTAACCGATCATAGGGTGCGTCTGTCCACCGACTCGGTCGATCGACTGACCTTCATAAAAATGAATCAGTCTTGGATCACCACCAGCTACCAAGCACCTGATGCTGATGTAACCAAATAATTTTTTTAAAAATCTCAGATCCCTTCAAAGACTGCCTATGCTGATGCTGAGTGACTATCCTAAGTAATTATCCTCTTCCTCCTCAATGATCACGCTGATAGCTTGTAAGAACATTTTTGGTTCTGGGCGCCGCCACCAGTGCCTAAGGCCCAATTTTTCAGCCCCTGTTTAACAGGGGTGTGTAACTACAATTTTTGATGCAATACTTTGCATCAGGGCTCGTTCCTGCATTCCAACTAGAGTATCTGTGAGGGGTTGCAGTGTTGTGGCACCAGTGCCTAAAGCCCATTTTTTCAGCCCCTGTTTAACAGGGGCGTGTAATTAGAATTTTTGATGCAATACTTTGCAGCAGGGCTCGTTTCTGTGTTCCAACTAGAGTATCTGTGAGGAGTTGCAGTGTTGTGGCACCAGCACCAGTGCCTAAGGTCCAATTTTTCTGCCCCTGTTTAACAGGGGCGCGTAATTACAATTTTTGATGCAATACTTTGCAGCAGGGCTCGTTCCTGCGTTCCAACTAGAGTATCTGTGAGGGGTTGCAGTGTTGTGGCACCAGAACCAGTGCCTAAGGCCCAATTTTTCAGCCCCTGTTTAACAGGGGCATGTAATTACAATTCTTGATCTAATATTTCACAGCAGGGCCCGTTTCTGCGCCAACCAAGAGCGAGTGAGGACTTACAGTGTTGTGGCACCAGCACCACCACCAAAGGCCCAATTTTTCTGCCCCTGTTTAACAGGGCGTGTAATTACAATTTTTGATGCAATACTTTGCAGTAGGGCTTGTTCCTGCGTTCCAACTAGAGTATCTTTGAGGGGTTGCAGTGTTGTGGCACCAGCACCAGTGCCTAAGGCCCAATTTTTTAGCCCCTGTTTAACAGGGGCGTGTGATTACAATTTTTGATGCAATACTTTGCAGCAGGGCTCGTTCCTGCGTTCCAACTAGAGTATCTGTGAGGGGTTGCAGTGTTGTGGCACCAGCACCAGTGCCTAAGGCCCAATTTTTTAGCCCCTGTTCAACAGGGGCATGTAATTAAAATTCTTGATCTAATATTTCACAGCAGGGTCTTGAGAGGGCTTACAGTGTTGTGGCCACAACAACACCTAAGGCCCAAATTTCTGCTGAGTATATAGGGCAGGCCCCTACTTTCAAACATCCAACTTACAAATAGGGATGAGCCGAACACCTCCCGGTTCGGTTCGCACCAGAACCTGCGAACGGACCGAAAGTTTGCACGAACGTTAGAACCCCATTGACGTCTATGGGACTCGAACGTTCGAAATCAAAAGTGCTCATTTTAAAGGCTAATTTGCATGGTATTGTCCTAAAAAGGGTTTGGGGACCCGGGTCCTACCCCAGGGGACATGTATCAATGCAAAAAAAAACTTTTAAAAACGGCCGTTTTTTCGGGAGCAGTGATTTTAATGATGCTTAAAGTAAAAAAAAAAAAAGTGAAATATTCCTTTAAAAATCGTACCTGGGGGGTGTCTATAGTATGCCTGTAAAGTGTTTCCCGTGTTTAGAACAGTCCCTGCACCAAATGTCATTTTTAAAGGAAAAAATCTCATTTAAAAGTGCTTGCGGTTTTAATGTAATGTCGGGTCATGGCAATATGGATGAAAATCAGTGAGACAAACGGCATGGGTACCCCCCAGTCCATTACCAGGCCCTTTGGGTCTTGTATGGATATTAAGGGGAACCCCGCACCCAAATTAAAATAAGGAAAGGTGTGGGGCCACCAGGCCCTATATACTCTGAACAGCAGTATACAGGCGGTGCAAACAAGACAGGGACTGTAGGTTTGTTGTTAAGTAGAATCTCTTTGTAATTTTGAACGGGTACATTTTTAACGTGTTTAGCTCCAGCCAAAAAATCTTTTTTAAGCTTTTTGGAAAAAATAGGGAAGGGTTATCACCCCTGTGACATTTGTTTTGCTGTCTTTCCTCCTCTTCAGAAGATTTCACCTCACTTTTTGTCCCAATGAAAAATGTTTTTTGAAAATTTGGGTTTTTTTGTGGAACAAGGATTGGAAAGCATCAGTGGAAAGGAGAATTTTTTTTCCCATATTAACTCTTACAGGAGAGAATTTCCCTTCCTAGGGGTAGATTTCATCTCACTTCCTGTTGTCTCCTTCCGTTTGCAAGTAGGAGTCGTTTGTAAGTTAGATGTTTGAAAGTAGGGTCCTGCCCTATATACTCAGCAGAATTTTGGGCCATAGGTGTTGCTGTGGCCACAACACTGTAAGCCCTCACAGGGCCCTGCTGTGAAATATTAGATCAAGAATTGTAATTACATGCCCCTGTTGAACAGGAACTGAAAAATTAGGCCTTAGGCACTGGTGATGGTGCCACAACACTGCAACCCCTTACAGACACTCTAGTTGGAACGCAGGAACGAGCCCTGCTGCAAAGTATTACATCAAAAATAGTAATTACACGCCCCTGTTCAACAGGGGCTGAAAAATTGTGCCTTAGGCACTGGTGGTGGCGCCCAGAACCAAAAATGTTCTTACAAGCTATCAGCGTGATGATTGAGGAGGAAGAGGATAACTACTCAGGGATAGTCACTCAGCATCAGCATAGGCAGTCTTTGAAGGGATCTGAGATTTCAAAAAAAATTATTCGGTTACATCAGCATCAGGTGCTTGGTAGCTGGTGGTGATCCAAGACTGATTCATTTTTATGAAGGTCAGTCGATCGACCGAGTCGGTGGACAGACGCACCCTGTGATCGGTTACCACGCCTCCAGCAGCACTGAATGTGCGTTCCGAAAGAACGCTGGATGCAGGACAGGCCAGTAGCTCAATTGCATACTGTGCAAGCTCTGGCCAGTGATCCATCCTCAAGACCCAGTAACCCAGAGGATTTTCGGTGGGAAAGGTGTCCAAGTCTGATCTTGCCCCTAGGTATTCCTGCACCATGTAAAACAGACGCTGGCAATGGTTGCTGGAACCGATCATACCTTGGGGCTGCGGACCAAAAAATTGTCTGAACGCATCGGTCAGAGGGCCACCTTCTCCACCGCTCCTTCTTTGACTGACCGAAGCCTCAGCAACACGTTGTCCAGAAACAGGAGTTTGTAACCTCCCAGTCTCTGGGAACGCGTTGCACAGACCTTTCTGCAAGGCCTCCCGAAGATGTTTCATCCTCTGCTCCCTCTGCGATGGCAAGATAAGGTCCGCAACCTTACCCTTGTAACGTGGATCAAGGAGGGTTGCCAGCCAGTATTGGTCCTTCTCCTTGATACCACGAATACGAGGATCCTTACGCAGGCTTTGCAGGATCAGGGAGGCCATGCAGCGTAGGTTTGCTGAGGCATTCGGTCCAGAGTCCTCTGGGTCACTAAGGACGACATGGTCCGCAGCCACCTCCTCCCAGCCACGTACAAGTCCATGTGTTTCTTGGGACTGATCCCTTAAAGACTGCTGCTGATGCTGAGTGCCAGGCTCCACCTCCATACTGACACAATCTTCCTCCTCCTCCTCCTCCTCCTCCTCCTCTTCCTGTGTGATCGGCGGGCACGCAGGAACACTGTCTGGATAAAGGGGGCCTTGAGAGCTAAGGAAGTCCTCCTCTTCCTGCCTCTGTTCTGCCTCAAGTGCCCTGTCCATTATTCCACGCAGCGTGTGCTCCAACAGGTGGACAAGGGGGACAGTGTCACTGATGCATGCACTGTCACTGCTCACCATCCTCGTGGCCTCCTCAAATGGTGACAGGACAGTGCATGCATCCCTGATCATGGCCCACTGGCGTGGGGAAAAAAAACCAAGCTCCCCTGACCCTGTCCTGGTGCCATAGTCGCACAGGTACTCATTGATGGCCCTCTGCTGCGTGTGCAGCCGCTGCAGCATGGCCAACGTTGAGTTCCACCTGGTGGGCATGTCACAGATTAGGCAGTTCTTGGGCAGGTTAAACTCCTTTTGGAGGTCCGTCAGCCGAGCACTGGCATTATATGACCGGCGGAAATGCACACAGACTTTCCTGGCCTGCCTCAGGACATCCTGTAAGCCCGGGTACCTGCCCAAGAACCGCTGCACCACCAAGTTAAGGACGTGAGCCAAACAGGGCACATGGGTCATTTGTCCCTGTCGGAGGGCAGAGAGGAGGTTGGTGCCATTGTCGCAAACCCCCATTCCTGCCTTAAGTTGGCATGGCGTCAACCACCTCTGAACCTGCCCCTGCAGAGCTGACAGAACCTCTGCCCCAGTGTGGCTCCTGTCCCCCAAGCACACCAGCTCAAGCACCGCATGGCATCTTTTGGCCTGCGTACTTGCGTAGCCCCTTGAACGACTACGGAGCACCGCTGGTTCCGAGGGAGAGGCCATGGAGGAAGAAGAAGAGAAGGGGGTGGAGGAGAGAGGTGTGTCACAATCATTAGCATTTTGGAGGCGTGGTGGCGGAACAACCTCCAACACTACTGCACCTTGTCCTGCATCCTTCCCAGCTGCCAGCAGAGTCACCCAATGCGCCGTGAAACTTAGGTAACGTCCCTGTCCATGCCTGCTGGACCATGAGTCAGCGGTAATATGCACCTTACCGCTGACCGCCCTGTCCAGCGAGGCATGGACATTGCCTTCCACATGCGGTAGAGAGCCGGAATCGCCTTCCGTGAGAGAAAGTGGCGTTTGGGTACCTGCCACTGAGGAACCGCACATTCTACAAACTCACGGAAGGGGGCAGAGTCTACCAACTGAAAAGGCAGCAGTTGAAGTGCCAGCAATTTTGCCAAGCTAGCATTCAACCGCTGGGCATGTAGATGGCTGGGAGCAAACTTCTTTCGGCGGTGCAGCAACTGGGGCAGGGAAATTTGCCTGGTACAATCTGACGTCGGTGTACCAAAAGCAGATTGCCCACAAGTACTTGGCTGTGACACACCTAATTCTACACCTTCATTCCTCTCAGTGCAGGTCTCAGAGAGGACTGAAGGTCTAGTGGGGTTGGAAATCTCAGCTGATGAGGAGCAAGGAGAGGTCCTCTTTGTTCTTTGGTGTGGGTCTTTTAGATGCGCTTGCCAACGAACTGCATGGCAGGTCAACATATGTCTGGTCAAGCATGTGGTACCCAAGCGGGAGATGTTTTGGCCACGTGAGATACGCTTGAGACATATGTTGCAAATAGCAGCGGTGCGATCTGATGCACTCGTCTCAAAAAAGGCCCACACCAAAGAACTGCAGCGCCCTGCACATGTGATGCAGTCAATGTGCTGCCCTTAGGCTGGCCCCTGGAGGGCATCCTGCCTCGTTGGTGATGTGCCGCCTCCTCCTCCTCCTCCTCCTCTCTCCTATCAGGCACCCACGTTGAGTCAGTGACCTCATCATCCCCTCCCTCCTCATCACTGGAGCAAACCTGGCAGTATGCTGCAGCAGGGGGAGCATGACTGCCAGATTGCTGTCCTTCTTGGGCACCCCCTCTGTCCGTGTTCATGTTACTGCCTTCATCGAGCTCAGTATCATCATCAGAGCCTTCCAAACACTGGGCATCCTCCTGGAGCATGTACCCAACACTGTGGTCAAACAGTTCGAGGGACTCCTCAGGAGGACATGGTGGAGCTAGGGAAGGAGTCACTGATGACATTGAGCCGAGGGAAGAGGCCGCTGCTTTGCCAGACAAAGCACCCTGGGCATGGGTGAGAGAGGATGAGGAGAATGAGGATGGCTTGGTCATCCACTCGACCAAGTCTTCCGCATGTTGCGGCTCAACACGGCCAGCTGCCGAAAAAAAGGCCAAGCGTGTCCCATGGCCACGTGCTGATGAGGATGCACCGTCTCCACAACCAGCACTAGACACAGAGCCTGCTTGCCTTCTCTTATTGGCTTGTGACTGTCTGCCTCTCCTTCTTGGCCTTCCAGACATACTAATGGCCTGTAGCTGCACTAAGCTGGGATATATATATATATACTGCAGCTAGCAAAATCAACTGCCTGCCTGTAGTATGAGAACACCACCAACCTTCTACAGGTAGCTTTAGCTGAACACTGTGAGGTGGACGCACCCCACTAATTTGTATGTTTAGCTGAACACTGTGAGCAGGACGCACTGCACTAAATGTAAATAGTCTAGCTGCCTGACCGTGGTACTAAAAGGATCAAAAGAACACCAGTAATTTTCTTCAGGTAGCTTTATATACTGTAACCAGACAAGCCTGCCTGTCAGTAGGAAGATAACAGGAACGGATCTAGCTGAACACTGTGAGCAGGACGCACTGCACTAACTGTAAATAGTCTAGCTGCCTGACCGTGGTACTAATAGGATCAAAAGAACACCAGTAATTTTCTTTAGGTAGCTGTTAATACTGTAACAAGACAAGCCTGCCTGTCAGTAGGAAGATAACAGGAACGGATCTAGCTGAACACTGTGAGCAGGACGCACTGCACTAAATGTAAATAGTCTAGCTGCCTGACCGTGGTACTAATAGGATCAAAAGAACACCAGTATTTTTCTTCAGGTAGCTTTATATACTGTAACAAGACAAGCCTGCCTGTCAGTAGGAAGATAACAGGAACGGATCTAGCTGAACACTGTGAGCAGGACGCACTTTACTAAATGTAAATAGTCTAGCTGCCTGACCGTGGTACTAATAGGATCAAAAGAACACCAGTAATTTTCTTCAGGTAGCTTTATATACTGTAACAAGACAAGCCTGCCTGTCAGTAGGAAGATAACAGGAACGGATCTAGCTGAACACTGTGAGCAGGATGCACTGCACTAACTGTAAATAGTCTAGCTGCCTGACCGTGGTACTAATAGGATCAAAAGAACACCAGTAATTTTCTTCAGGTAGCTTTATATACTGTAACAAGACAAGCCTGCCTGTCAGTAGGAAGATAACAGGAACGGATCTAGCTGAACACTGTGAGCAGGACGCACTTTACTAAATGTAAATAGTCTAGATGCCTGACCGTGGTACTAATAGGATCAAAAGAACACCAGTAGTTTTCTTTAGGTAGCTGTTAATACTGTAACAAGACAAGCCTGCCTGTCAGTAGGAAGATAACAGGAACGGATCTATCTGAACACTGTGAGCAGGACGCACTGCACTAAATGTAAATAGTCTAGAAGATAACAGGAACGGATCTAGCTGAACACTGTGAGCAGGACGCACTGCACTAACTGTAAATAGTCTAGCTGCCTGACCGTGGTACTAATAGGATCAAAAGAAAACCAGTAATTTTCTTTAGGTAGCTGTTAATACTGTAACAAGACAAGCCTGCCTGTCAGTAGGAAGATAACAGGAACGGATCTAGCTGAACACTGTGAGCAGGACGCACTGCACTAAATGTAAATAGTCTAGAAGATAACAGGAACGGATCTAGCTGAACACTGTGAGCAGGACGCACTGCACTAAATGTAAATAGTCTAGAATTTAACAGGAATGGATCTAGCTGAACACTGTGAGCAGGACGCACTGCACTAAATGTAAATAGTCTAGAAGATAACAGGAACGGATCTATCTGAACACTGTGAGCAGGACGCACTGCACTAAATGTAAATAGTCTAGAAGATAACAGGAACGGATCTAGCTAAACTGAATACAGTGTATATATATATATGCAACACCTGGGATGCATATATATACAAAATACACTGTAAGTGCAGCTAACTGACTGACTGTTCTGCCTAATCTATCTAACTCAAATCAAATGACACTGTCTCTCTGTCTATCTCTTTCAACGCCGGAACACACACTACACAGGGCCGCCGTGCAGGCGGCCTTATATAGTGTGGGGCGTGTACTAAATCCCCTGAGCCATAATTGGCCAAAGCCTCCTTGGCTTTGGCCAATTACGGCTCTCTGTTCAGGCGGCGCAGTGATTGGCCAAGCATGCGGGTCATAGTGCATGCTTGGCCAATCATCAGCAAGCAATGCACTGCGATGCCGCAGTGAATTATGGGCCGTGACGCGCCACACGAATTTGGCGCGAACGGCCCATATCGTTCGCAATTCGGCGAACGACCGAACAGCCGATGTTCGAGTCGAACATGGGTTCGACTCCAACACGAAGCTCATCCCTACTGACAAACTACTCCTACTTGCAAACAGAAGGAGACAACAGGAAGTGAGATGAAATCTACCCCTAGGAAGGGAAATTCTCTCCTGTAAGAGTTAATATGGGAAAAACATTTCTCCTTTCCATTGATGCTTTATTACCAATCCTTGTTTCACAAAAAAACCCAAATTTTCAAAAAACATTTGTCATTGGGACAGAAAGTGAGGTGAAATCTTCTGAAGAGGAGCACAGACAGCAAAACAAATATCACAGGGGTGATAACCCTTCCCTATGTTTTTCAAAAAGCTTAAAATAGATTTTTTGGCTGGAGCTAAACACGTTAAAAATGTACCAGTTCAAAATTACAAACAGATTCTACTTAACAACAAACCTACAGTCCCTGTCTTGTTTGCACCGCCTGTATACTGCTGTTCAGAGTACAGAGCCTGTATACTGCTGTTTCCTTTTTTAATTTAGGTGCGGGGTTCCCCTTAATATCCATACAAGACCCAAAGGGCCTGGTAATGGACTGGGGGTACCCATGCCATTTGTCTCACTGATTTTCATCCATATTGCCAGAACCCGACATTACATTAAAGCCGCAAGCAGTTTTAAATGACTTTTTTTCCTTTAAAAATGACATTTTG
The DNA here is from genome assembly GCA_037952835.1 of Lithobates septentrionalis. NCBI lineage: Eukaryota > Metazoa > Chordata > Amphibia > Anura > Ranidae > Lithobates > Lithobates septentrionalis. The sequence goes on from JBBDGP010000149.1 coordinate 6,330,327, forward strand.
TGCAGGGACTGTTCTAAGCACGGGAAACACGCGCCACTTTACAGGCATACTATAGACACCCCCCCAGTACGAGATTTAAAGGAATATTTCACTTTTTGTTTTACTTTAAGCATCATTAAAATCACTGCTCCCGAAAAAACGGCCGTTTTTAAAAGTTTTTTTTGCATTGATACATGTCCCTTGGGGCAGGACCCGGGTCCCCAAACCCTTTTTAGGACAATACCATGCAAATTAGCCTTTAAAATGAGCACTTTTGATTTCAAACGTTCGAGTCCCATAGACGTCAATGGGGTTCTAACATTCGTGCAAATTTTCGGTCCGTTCACAGGTTCTGGTGCGAACCGAACCGGGGGTGTTCAGCTCATCTCTAGCTATAACATCTAAGGCTTTGCTGAAGAGCGATATATAAAAATGTAAATTATTGTGAAGATAACTGTTATCATGGAATAAAATCTAAGTAAAAAAGTTCTCTCACTTGGAAAATCAGTTTGATTAAAGATTGACTGTGCTGGCCTTTTTCTAATGCTTACTTGGTTGATGAGGTAGTTGGCTAAAGTTCAGAAACATTTTAAAACTTTACTTTGTATCAGAGCTCCTGTTTCCCCAATCACTTACTGATATTTTTAAAATCATCCACTGGTGACAATTGGAGGCTCATCTAATAATCTCTAATTATTCACACTGTGGCCAATCAGAAGCCAGCACATCCCTTGGACACTGGTATCAAATCATTAAATGACACAATTGGAGAGATTATTAAATGTGAGCCATCCCCACTGTCACTTGCTACTGTCAGCAGTTGGGGACTTTCAATGACATTAACAAATCATTACTAAAGTGATGGACGAGGGTGGAATGCCGAAGCAGAGTAAATATTTTACATTTTTCAATGTCAAATATTAAGGTCTGTAAACAGGCTTTTTTTCAGCAGAGCGGTTACAATAAGTCTGGTAAATAAGTGAAAAAGGACCCTGGAGCTCCACCTACTGGTTGGACACATGAAATTATTTTTTTTTTTAAATCTGTTTTAGTCCTGATCTGAAAGTGTTGGCTAAACATTGGCAGCAATATTGAAAATACCACCATCATTTGGGCCCTATACATACACTCTAAGGCCATTGCTAAAACTTCCAAGTCTTCAGAGGTGTCTATTTTGCTTAAAAGGTTTCCAGATAGCATTAAAACTTTTATTATGCCTAATACAGACTATACCATAAATTATTGGTAACAGATCATTTGTAGAATCAGTTACCAATCAATTTAGGTTGTAACCATGGTAGCAGGTGATGGGAATCTTCCCGGCAGAGCCACAGACAGCAGTAAATCGTGCAAGAGGCTTCTTCACTGTGAAAATATGGAATAAAAATATGGAATAGACTCCCTAAGGCTGGGTTCACACTGCAGCATGGATCGGCTCACAGCAGGGGTCCGGTGTGTCCCTGTTCACCATTTCAGGTCCGATTTCAGCACAAATATTTTGCTGAATTCGGACGTGAAATGAACCAGAAGACGCACAGGACTCCTGTGCAATTCGCACTGGAGCCGCTCCGGAGATGTGTGAACCAGTTCCATAGAGATACGGTCATAATCGCCTGACATGTGAATTGGATGTGGGGAAACCCACATCAAATTTGAAATAGTGTGAACCCAGCCTCAAGAACTAGTTCTGGCCAACTCGGTAGATTGTTCTAAAAAGCATCTGGATCCTAAAAGCACAAAATATAAATGGATATTAGCATTTATAGGTAATAACACCAGGGATTGTTGATCCTGGGAACTGCCATCAGGGGATCAGAAAGTAATGGCCCCGAGCTGAGTGTAACTAGGGGTAGGGCCAGCATGACTGGGATGGGTCAGTGAGGCGTGGGCATGGGTTTAGGAGGCAGGACAGTGGGGGAAGTTTGGGTATCTTTGGGGGGTGGAGTTTAGGAGCGGTAATCAGTAAGGGTGAGAAGATTTCGAGAACAGGTGATTTCCCAGCTAGCGGTCCCCGTTCGGCAGAGCGGCACGATGGGAGACTTAGAAAAGCTGTTTGAGAGATTGCGAGAGGAGACGTGCTAGGAGGTCTAGGACTCCTGAGCGTTTCAGCCCGCAGCTGGATGGTGCCCGGGAGCGGAGTGGTGCAGGATCCCGCGCCGCCTGCCAGGAAGAAGCCGGCGGAGGATGGTGGAGCGGCCGGGATGAATCCCCGCTCACGGCGGACTCAGGGGGGAGCCTGTCGGCTGGTCCTGCTCCCACCCCCCTGCGGTGGATACTAGAAGGATGGTGGCCGCCTCTCAGGGCTCCCCGCCTGAGCGGAGGGCAGCTCGGCGGGGGAGAGATTGCTCGTCGGGTGCTGGCTTGTTGCCAGGAATGGTCGGGGCCTGTAATCCAGAATGCAGAGGAAGGAGGAGACCGGTAGATGTGCCACCGCGTCATTGTGGGGACCAGGGCGGTGTACGGTCCAGATCTGCGGCCAGGCAGGCTTCTCCTGCCCGGCCTGAGGCTCAGCGTGGCAGTCGCGTGGAGCGTGAGGCACAGAGTGGTGTGGCACGTGGTGAGGACGTCACTGCAAGGCGCTAAGCAGCAATGGGGAATCCAATGATGCGGCCTACTGACATTGCTCAAGGAGGGGCCGGGAGTTCCCAATACAGTCTGTCGGAGGGAGAGTTGGATGAGCGGGATGCGAGCATGATCCAAGAGGTGGCGCGTGGAATGGGCGACACGGCTGGATGTCCGGTGCAGCAGCGACAGCCAGGTGAGAACCTTTCTGTAACTTTTTCCTCTTCTGTCCTTAGCAAGGGGATTTCTGGGTGCAGGGATGGGAGTACTGGGGTAGTTATGGGTCAAGGGGTTGGCTCTGGTGGGTTAGGTCAGGGTAGTGGGTCGCTGTCCGTTGGAGTAATGGGGGAGCGAGATGTGGGGGTGGTGCAAACATTGTTGGCGGGGTTGCGTGAGGTGTTGGCACGCTGTGAGGCTGGTACACGGCCGGGAGCGGATGCTTCCCCAGTGGCGGCGTGGGCTGCAGCCCACGCTGCTACTGGTCCAGGGTCTGGGCATGCGGGGTCGGCCCCGGTGGTGTCGGCGGGAAGTCCAGGGCTGGTAGGGGGTCCGAATACGGGTGGTGTAGGGGTGGTCCATACGGTGGCCCCGCCAGTGGCGCCAGCGGTGGTGGCGGGTACAACGGCGGCAGCTGGTGATGCTGCGGCGGTTGGTAAAGGGACAGTAGGTGTGGATGGGGTGCGTTTGGCGGATGCCGCCAAATGCGAAGTATACGTCTGTTTTGAGGGGCCTTTGGGCGCTCATTTGAAGACAGAGGTGAAAGAGCGCATTTGGAAAGGTGAGTATGTCTAAATCTTCTCTTTGCTTCCCTTACAGAAGTTTAACTTGGACAAAGTTAAACCCGATGAGAGCAAGAAAGAGGAGGAGGAGAAGCGGCATCATAGATTGATCCCGCGTACGTTTGCAAACTGGTTGCAAGCATTTGCGATTTTGGCGAACGTGATTGGGGAAAAGGCGCCGGAGAATTGCTTGCCGCTTTTTTGCTACCTTGATTCGATTGGGGAAGCGCAAAGGGTGTATGTGGGGACTGCTTGGCTGCGCTATGATGAGCAGTTCCAGCAGAGGAAGGCGGTCCGCCCTTCTTTACGGTGGGACCATAAGGACATTAACCTTTGGATGAAGCTAATGTCCTCTCCTAGAAGTTCGGGGCCTCCCTTTCAGGGTGGGGCCGGGGGTTCGGGCTCAGCCGGACAACCGGCTGGTAGTCGCATGGGTTTCTGCTGGCAATTCAATGCAGGCACCTGTAAATTCGGGGCAAAGTGTCGTTTCCGACATGAGTGTTCCACATGTGGGGGTTCACATTCACAGTCCTGGTGCTTTAAGCAGTGACGGGGAAAAGGTGGGGATGACGCCGGTGATGGTAAAAAGGATGGTTCCCTTCCTAAGTTGCTATCCTGATCGGGCCGCGGCTGAGCTTTTGGAGTTAGGGTTTACGGAGGGTTTCAAATTGAATAGTCGGCTGCAGGTGATTCCGCCGATGGCGGATAATTTAAATTCGGCTAAAGAACACCCTGGGGTTGGCACGGAAAAGTTGTTAAAAGAAGTTTCGTTGGGACGTATGGCCGGCCCGTTTGAGTTGCCGCCGGTACCCGACTTAGTCATATCCCCTTTGGGTGTGGTTCCTAAGAAGGAGCCGAACAAGTTTCGGCTTATTCATCATTTGTCCCATCCGCGTGGGGGTTCAGTTAATGACTCTATTGACCCGGGCCTGTGTACTGTGTCTTATACGTCTTTTGATACCGCGGTCGATTGGGTCCAGCGTTTGGGAAAAGGGGCCTTATTGGTGAAAACAGCTGCTTTTCGCCTCTTGCCGGTTCATCCTGATTGCTGCCGGCTGTTGGGATGTCGGTGGCAGGGAAAATTTTTTGTTGATCGATGTTTGCCCATGGGGTGTGCGATCTCCTGTTCATTGTTCGAGCAGTTTAGTTCTTTTTTGGAATGGGCAGTGCGGGATGTGTCCGGCTTGTCATTCGTCATCCATTATTTGGATGATTTTTTGTGTATAGGGCCTGCGGGGAGCATGGTATGTGCGTCTCTGTTGGCCACAATTCAGCATCTGTTTGAAGACTTTGGGGTGTCGTTGGCCACTGATAAGACGGAGGGACTGGCTACTGAGTTGTGTTTTTTAGGTATCGTTATCGATACGGTGGCTATGGAGTGCCGTTTACCTGTGGACAAGTTGGTAGGTTTGCGGCTGGAGGTGGCCGGGGCTTTAAGGGTGCAGAAGATTCAGCTTCGAGCGTTGCAATCGTTGCTTGGCAAGTTGAATTTTGCCTGCCGCATCATGCCCATGGGGCGTGTTTTCTGCAGGCGCCTTGCGGTGGCCACGGCCAGTGTCCCTGCTCCGCATCATTATATTCGTTTAGGGGTGGATCACAAGCAGGATTTGAAGGTTTGGGACTCGTTCCTGGCAACCTATAATGGCTGCTCTCTGTGGTTGGAAAGAGTTGTTTCCAACTTTGATATGGAACTGTTCACTGACGCGGCAGGTTCTGGCGGTTTTGGGGCTTTTTACCAAGGTAAGTGGAGCGCCGGGGAGTGGCCGGCGTCCTGGAGGGAGGATGGTTTGGTACGTAATCTGGCGGTGTTGGAATTGTTTCCCATAGTGCTGGCAGTGGAGCTATGGGGGAAAGACTTTTGGAATCGCCGCGTGCGTTTTCATTGCGATAATATGGTGGTGGTACAGGCCATCAATAATAATACTGCTTCTTCCCCACCGGTTGTACGCTTACTGCGGCATTTGGTTTTGCATTGTTTATGTATTAACTGTTTTGTGACAGCTCTGCATGTTCCGGGAGTTGATAATTCAGTGGCTGATGCGTTGTCTCGTTTCCAGTGGGACAGATTTTGTCAATTGGCGCCGGAAGTGGATGTGCGCGGGATTCCTTGCCCCGAGAGGTTATGGAGTGTCGTGTTACCACTGCGCAGTTGTTGTTTTTTTATACTTTATTTATTGAAAATTTTTTCTTATTTATACAAGGGGCAAAAAAGGGACAGTACAGAAATACATCCAACAAATACACATATCCCCTTGTTGATCCAGAACTCCATCCCAAAACATTGAAACCTTGACATAAATTATCTAAATATAGGGTGGAGCCTAAGAAACGTCTCATAATATTTTTATTAACTTAACAAACCCGCTTCCCCCTCTCACACAGATTCAAACATCTCACTCCTTCCTTCTCCTTCCATTCTCTCATCATTATGTTCTCAAGGGTCCCTTCTCAGTTATCCCTTTTCCTTTACAAAATTATTTTAGTGTTTATTAGTATTTTACATGTGAATCCCTCTTGCTTCCCACCAGGGCTTCCAAATCATATCATATTTCCTAGGCGCACCTTGTTTTATGTATACCGCTTTCTCTTTGAAAATTATGCCATTGATACTGTTTATCCATTCTTCGCTGCATGGAGGTAGTGTAGACTGCCACCTTCGGGCAATCAAGATCCTTGCTTGAAATAAGCATCTTATTACTGCTACTTGGGTTGTACCTAATTTACCCTCGGCCTCCTCTAACCCCAAGAGACATTTTTTTGGCTCCAAATCAGTGGAAGTCCTGAATACCCCGTCAAGGTTTTTCACCACCTCCGTCCAACACTGGAATAGCTTTGGACACCTCCAAAACATATGAACCAGGTCCCCTTCCAATTCCCCGCACCTAGGGCATCTAGGATCTGTCTGGCAGCAGAATTGAAAGAGTCTGTAGGGAGTATAGTAAGTTCTGTACAGTAAAAATAAGTGAGATATCCTCTGCGACGGGGATAAAGAGACCAACGGGGCCACTTCAAGGATTCTATTCCACTGGGTATCAGATATATTACCTAAATCTTTTTCCCATTTACTCTTATACCTAGGGGGATCTCGCTTGTCCAATCTCCCCTTGATAATATGTAAATATACTTTTGAAATTAAACCTTTCGTTGAATCACAGTTAATTCATTTTTGGAGTATAGGAATTACACTCCATTCTAAAATCCTTCCCCTAAACTGTACCTCTAATGCATGCCTGAACTGTAAATATTTAAAAAAGGATTTGTTCGGCAGGGCATATTGAACTCTTAGTTCCTGGAAAGTTTACAAGATGCCTTTTTGGTAGAGCTGCGAGAGGCATTTTAAACCGCATCTCTCAACTCCTTTATTATCCCTATCTTCTGAAGCTCTCCTAATTTACTATTTCCCCACAATGGAGTAAGATCCGAAAATCCTCTATAATCAGTATTATCTTCGCTGTATTCCAAACTTTCATCATTAGCTTCAAAGTTGGTAATTTTGGGGGAAAAAAATCCTGCCTCCAAAGCTTCGGGTATAGATTCATGTGGAGTGGTTTGTAGGAATATCTTCCTTCCTGCTTCATGACCCTCTACATTACACCCCCCTAAATGTTAAAGTTGTGATGCCACAAAGTAACTAAAGGGGTGTGGGAGCACTACTCCTTCTTCCTGTTTCTGAAGTTGCAGAGTACTTAGCCGAATTTTAGCTGGACCACCTTTCCAAATCATTTCCCTAAACTGGGTCTCTATCCTTTGAAACCATTTTTTGAAAAGCCAAATTAGTGAATTGTGCAATACATAAAGGAGCTGGGATAGCCAGATCATTTTGATCAAATTACACCGACCTGCCACAGACAATGGCAGGCGTTTCCAGATTTTTATTTTTCCCTTAAATTTATTCAGCAGAGGGTCGATATTATCTGAGGCTAACTGTTGAGGGTCTTTAGAGATATTTATACCCAGATATTTAAATTTGTTCACCACTGGGATCTGAGTTGCCTCCTCAGGTAATGGGCCTACTAGAGAATCTACTGGTAGCAGACTAGATTTTGCCCAGTTTATTTTTAATCCAGAGATTTGACCAAATCTATTGATGATATTCATAGCCTTCCGAGGGGAATCCTGCATATCCCCTAGGAATAACAGAAGATCATCTGCATATAGTGCAACTTTCTCTTCCACATCACCTCTTCTGAAGCCCCTCACCTGGTCAGATGACATAAGTTCAATGGCCAAAGGTTCAATTGCAAGGGCAAAAAGGCGGGGCGACAGGGGACACCCCTGCCTAGTCCACCTTCCCAGTCCAAACTTGACTGATTGCTCACTATTCACCCTTACTCTGGCCTCTGGTGCTTTATAGAGCATTTTGACCCAGCCGATGAAACCCGGACCCAGTTGGGCCAGTTCCATGGCCTTCCAAAAGTACTGCTACTCTAGGCTGTCCAAGGCCTTGGCGGCATCCAAAGACAAGATGGCCCTCTCCCCATCCTCATCCGTAGGGACCTGGATGTTCAAGTATAGACGCCTAATGTTAGCGCTTGTTGTTCTCCCAGGTATAAAACCCGACTGGTCGGGATGGATGAGGTTCTAGATTACTTTGTTTAATCTAGCCACCAAGACCTTCGCCAAAATCTTATGTCGGCATTCAACAGGTCAATTGGCCTATATGAGGTACATCGAGCGGGTCTTTACCCTCCTTATGTATAATAATAATGTGAGACTCCATCATTGAAGAAGGAAGCTCTCCCTGTACACTCGAGCTGTTCAGGACCCTCAACAGCTCAGGGAGCAGTACCTTACCGTAATGCCGATATATCTCGGCTGGAAGGCCATCTGGTCCCAGAGATTTCTGTCTCGCCATCTTGTTAGTTATATGCGTCATCTCCTCTAATGTTATGGGGCGGTTCAACTCTGCTCTGTCCATTTCACTAAGACAAGGTAACTTCAGCTCCCCAAAGAAAGAGTCCATCTCTTCACTCATCTCCCCCTGCTGGGGTCTATAAAGATCCTCGTAGTACTCTCTAAATCTATTCACTATCTCTGGGGTATTTGAGGATACTATCCCATCATCCACGGTAATCGTAGGCACCGTGGATGTGGGAGAGTTTGTTCTAACTAATTGTGCCAACATCCATCCTACGCTTTCCCCCTCTCCAAAGGTGGTTTGTCTTTGAAAAAGAAATTTGTTCTCTACCTTCTGAAGAGTCATTAGCCAATAATTCTGTTGTTCCTTAATCCAGCTCCCAAGTGTATCTGGTGTGGGATTATTAATATATTGTTCTTCCGCAATTACTACCCTCTCTCCCAATCTGCTGTATCATCAATCCTCTCAAAAAGGCTTTTAGGGTGTCCCAAACTATTCCCGCCGGGGCGGTGTCCCAATTTGAGTCAATAAATTCCCCCAGGGCCCCCAATATCCCCATTAGTTCAATCCATAAGGGACTCAGTCTTAACTCCCCAGGGTGATCACGCTTACCTAGTTCCAGCAAAACTATCACAGGAGAGTGATCTGACAGACCCCTTGGCTTATAACACACATTTTTTATTAGTGGCATTATCTCCTCATTTCCCAGGACTAAATCAATCCTGGAGAGTGTAGAGTGAGTCATGGAGAAACATGAATATTGTCGGGCCCCTGGGTTGTGTATTCTCCAAATATCCTTCAATCCTGTTTCTGTCAAAAACTCTGATAGCCTGGTATCCGCTGTTCTATTTGTATATATCCCCGGGGGGAGTCTATCTAAACTTGTCATATTGAAATCCCTTGTTATTAACACCGGCACCCCTGGTTTATCCAGAGTAAACTTAGTGAGTTCACAGAGGATTGATAAGTTGAAAGGGGGGGGGGGAATAGGATTTTTTAAAACAGCTTACCTGTAAAATCCTTTTCTTTCGAAGGACATCACGGGACACAGAGCCACAGTAATTACTGATGGGTTATATAGGGTATCACTGGTGATTGGACACTGGCATACCCTATCAGGAAGTTCAACCCCCTATATAATCCCTGCCCCTGCAGGGATACCTCAGTTTTGTAGCCAAGCAATATAGTGTATTAGAAGAGGGGCAGGACCTCTGTGTCCCGTGATGTCCTTTGAAAGAAAAGGATTTTACAGGTAAGCGGTTTTAAAAAATCCTATTTTCTTTCTCGAACATCACGGGACACAGAGCCACAGTAATTACTGATGGGATGTCCCAGAGCAATGCTACCTGGGGGGGGGGGGGGCCACGACCAAGTAGGGTGCAATCAGACCTGAGGACCCTGTACCGCTGCCTGCAGCACACTACGCCCAAAGGCCATATCCTCATGCCTTCTCACATCCACCTGATAAAATCTGTTGAATGTATGAACTGAAGACCAGGTCGCGGCCTTGCAGATTTGAGCCATGGAGGCCCGGTGATGCACTGCCCAAGAAGCACCAATAGCCCTTGTGGAATGTGCCCTGATCTGAAACAGAGGAATCTTCTGTTTCAAACCATAAGCTTGAATGATCAATTGTCGAAACCATTTAGAAATGGTAGCTTTTGACGCTGCCTGTCCTCTATTGGGACCCTCTGGCAGCACAAACAAAACATCCGTCTTGCGGATCTGAGCAGTTGCCCCGAGATAGGCCTTAACTGCTCTTACTACATCCAACGAATGTAGAGATCTCTCTTCCGGAGAACAGGGATCTGGAAAAAAGGAAGGCAGAACAATGTCTTGGTTTAAATGAAAATCAGAAACCACCTTCGGTAAAAAACTAGGATGAGGGCGCAGTACCACTCTATCCTTGTGTATAATCAAATAAGGCTCCTTACAGGAAAGGGCTGCTAATTCTGAAACTCTTCTAGCAGAAGAGCTGGCCACCAGAAAAATTAACTTCCTTGTCAACAAGACCAAAGGAATCTGACTTATTGGTTCAAAAGGCTGTTTCTGTAACACAGCCAGGACCAAGTTCAAGTCCCAGGGGTTTAGGGGCGCTTTAACCGGAGGAGGATTAAGACGCATCACCCCCTGCATAAAGCTTCGGACCAAAGAATGCGAAGCAAGTGGCCGCTAAAATAATACTGATAAAGCAGAGACCTGGCCCTTGATGGTACTCAAGGCCAGCTTCATCTCTAATCCTAATTGTAGAAAATCAAGAATTCTACCTATGACATATTTCCTGAAAGCCAACCTCTGGATTCACACCAGGACACATAAGCTTTCCAGACTCTATGATAAATCATCCTGGAAGCAGGCTTCCTTGCATTAATCAAGGTAGATATAACAGGACCTGAGAGCCCACGACTCTTCAGAACGTGGGTCTCAATAGTCAAACCATCAAATTTAGCGTTTGTAAGGCAGGATGGAACACTGGACCTTGAGATAACAGGTCTGGGCGTACCGGTAGGGTCCATGGGGAACCCACCATCATCCTTACTATTTCTGCATACCAAGTCCTTCTGGGCCAAGCGGGGGCCACCAGAAGTACCGACTTCCTTTCCTGCTTGATCCTGCGAAGGAGTCGTTGCAGTAGCAGAATAGGCGGGAATGCGTAAATCAGTGAGAACTGATGCCACGGAATCACCAACGCATCCATCCCGCATGCAAGAGGATCTTTTGTCCTTGCCACAAATCTGTCTATCTTTTTGTTGAATCGGGATGCAAAGAGATCTACATCTAGAACCCCCCCATCTTTGGCATATGGCCCAAAAGACGTCGGGATGCAGAGAACTTTCCCTGGAAGTAACTGCTGGCGACTTAGATAGTCCGCCTGCCAGTTCTCTATTCCCCGGATGAAAACTGCCGATATGCATGGCACATGCATCTCTGCCCAGACTAAGATCTGGTTCCCCTCCTTTTGAGCAGCTCGGCTCCGGGTGCCTCCTTGATGATTGACATAAGCCACTGCTGTGGCATTGTCAGACTGGATCCTGACCGGACAACCCTGTAGCCTGATAGTCCAGGCTTTTAGGGCTAGATATATCGCCCGGATCTCCAGAATGTTGATGGGTAAGGTCCTCTCGGTCTTGGACCATAGCCCCTGGATCGCAGACTGTTCCAGAACTGCTCCCCAACCTGACAGACTGGCATCTGTTGTTACCATCGTCCAGGTAACCGGTAGAAAGGATTTCCCCTTCTGCAGGTTTTCGGGTATGAGCCACCAACTGAGGCTCTGACGCACCGCATGCAACAGGTGCATCGGAAAGTCTAATGCCTGAACCTTCTTGTTTCAGGTCGACAGAATACTGTGTTGCAGCATTCTTGAATGAAACTGAGCATAGGAAACTGCTTCAAATGAAGACACCATCTTCCCTAGTAGCCTCATACAAAGGCGGACAGAGGGACCCTTTATGGTCCTGACTGCCAGAATCAGCTCCCTTAAAGCAGCGATCTTTGCCTGGGGTAGAAATATTTTCTCCTGGCTTGTATCTATAATCAGACCTAAATCCTCCATTCTTCTTACTGGTTTTAGGAAAGACTTTTCTAGGTTGAGGATCCAACCCATGGGTTTCTAGATACCGGACTGTGGTCCTCAAGTTTCCATTCAAAGAGGCTACCAACCGGTCTATCAAGAGCAGGTCGTCTAGGTATGCTATGACAGCTATACCCTGAGCCCTTAATCTGGCCAGAGGAGGAGCCAAGATCTTTGTGAACATTCGAGGTGCAGTGGCTAACCCGAAAGGCAGAGCCACAAACTGGAAATGGCGCCCTCCTACCTCGAAGCACAGAAACTTCTGATGAGCAGGAAAAATGGGCACATGCAGATATGCATCTCTGATGTCTATCGATGCCAGAAATTCTCCTCCCTGCAGGGTGGGAACTACTGTCCGAATTGATTCCATGCGGAAGGATTGAATCCTTAAGAATCGGTTCAGATCCCTTAAATCCAGAATGGGTCTGACATCCCCATTTGGCTTTTGGACCGTAAAAGGGTTGGAATAGAAGCCCAATCCCTGGTCCTTTGCGAGAACCATCATAATGACCTCCTGCGACAAAGGTCGCTCTATCGCTAGAAGGAGCGACTGCTTCCTTTCTGGGTCTCTGGGAACACCTGATCTGAGGAACCGAGGAGAGGGAAATTCCTGAAACTCCAGCTTGTACCTTAAGGTTACCGTGGAGATTACCCATCTGTCCTGGAAATCCTCCTGCCAGAGCCCTGAGAACTGTCGCAGTCTTCCCCCCACTCGCCTGAGCAGGGGCGCCCTCTCATGCAGAGGTCTTAGTGTTTTTCCTAGTAGGCTTCTTCCCCCAGGACTTCTTTTGTCTCCGGGGTTGACTCTTGTCTCTGGACCCAGATGGAGGCGGCCGTCGAGACTGCCTGGAGGCTGAAGCCCCCGGCGCTGGGGAAAGAGTCCGTTTGAAAGAGGGATGCTTACTCTTCTTCTTAACAGGTAAGAGAGTGCTTTTCCCACAAGAAATTCTCTTGATATAGTTATCCAAGTCCTTTCCAAACAACCTTTCACCACGAAATGGAAACCCTGCCAGGAGCTTCTTACATGGTGCTTCGGCTGACCAATTTTTCAACCATAGGATTCCAGGTATATGCACCAACCCCAGTGAAAGACGGGAGGTTTGCACAATAGAATCTCTAATGGCATCAACCACAAAGCAAAAGGCTGCTGGAAGGTTAGCAAACCCCTGGGCCTGCTGTTCAGGTAATACTTTGATGACCTGCTTAACATGGTCTCTTACGTATTGACAGACTCCAATCGCTGCTACTGCAGGTTGAGCCACTGAACCTGCTAAGGAAAAAACATCCTTCAATAGGGATTCCATCTTTTTATCTACAGGATCCCTGAGCATCTGAGCATTGTCTACAGGACAAGTCAGACTATTATTTACGGAGGAAATGGCGGCATCAATGGCCGGTATTCCCCACATTTTAATAAACTTTTCTTCCATCGGATAAAGTGTTGAAAACTTTCTTGGCGGAAAAAAACGCTTGTCTGGGTGATCCCACTCAGAATAAATGAGCTTTTCAAGTAAATTATGAACAGGAAAAGCCTGTGCTGCTTGGAAAGGTTTCAGTGACCCCAAAGCAGAAGAGGATTCTTTAGCAGTTTCAGGTACGGGCAACTTAAATGTGGAGCGGACCAATCCAGTAAGGATCTGCACTAAGACTTTCTCCTCTTGGGAAGTCGCAGAGGGTCCCTCTCCACCTGATTCCTCCGAAGAGGAATCATCCGTCCCATCCCGATCCTATGAAAGGGATTCGTCTCCTTTATCCCAGAGCTCCTCTTCCTGAGGGTCTTGGGGAACAGAGGAAGGCCTAGTACGTTTTCTTCCACTGAGTGAAGCTGTAATCACGGCCATTAATCTTTCCTCTAAACCATTAATGGTTGAGGAAAAAAAAACGCTTGAGTAATGTATACAGGGGCTGAAGTGCCAGAAGCAGGTGTAGCCCCTGACCCCGATGGCTCTCCCTGGCCCTGCAGGGGGGGAGGATGCTGCTGACAGGGGGCCCTCAGAACCTGAACGAGATCCCCTAGTGTCTCTGGTTCTTGGGGTGCTTGAACCTCTTCTACCCATAGTGCAAAGCAACAAGGTGTGAGGTATACAAATGAACACTGCCTGCTGAGCGATGTAGTCTGGCTAAAAGCCTTGCTACCCAATGCTCAGTCTGGTGTTACTTCAGTAAATGCTGCCTAGGAGAATGCCTGTGTCCCACCTTACATGCGACCGTCAGCTCTGTGTCTCTCCAAAGGCTTTGTGCACCTGTACAGAGTGTTTTAATAGCCTGCAGCTGGCCTGAGTGGGAGTCTAAGCACCTGTGCTGACGTCCCGCCCACCCCCCCTCGAATTTTGAAAAAAACGAGCAGTTCCCACGCTGGCCGACTCTCCTGAAATACTATGCAGGAAGGCTGGGGGAGGGGGAGGAGGGAGAGAAGCTGGTAGTGAAGAGCCTGCTTAAAAAATGGCAATGGTCGGAAATGGCGGCCGAGGCAGCGGTGCCCGAGCAGTATAACCGCTTTCTAGACCCCTGTGGCCTCCCTCTAGCCTGGGGGGGAAGATTCAACATGAGAAATCCCCCCATCCATCCTACCTTGGAGCCGGCCTGAGACGCTGTGAAACATGTGCAGCATGAACACTGAGACAGACAATACAGCATGACAAGGTTTGTGCTCTTGGCAGCCCCCGGTGGTCACAGTAGGCATAGCATGCATTTACCTTAAAGGAGAAACCTACTAGAATTAGAAAATTCTGTGGAATCTCCTCTTACCTTATCCAGCCGCAGGGTTCAGTTTACACAGACCCAATCTTCACCTCTCACGGTGGGCTCCGTTTGAAAAAACAGTCAGAGACTGGGGCCCCCTACGAATAGGGGGATCCTGCAGTTCTGGCCCTGTAAAGCACTCAGCCAGAAATTAGGAGGTTTAAAGCCATTTTCTGATCTCCGGGGTCCAGCTCTCTAAAAAGAGAAGCATTACAGGTAAAACCTAGTTTTTTCGGACACGAGGCCCGGGTACCATCCAATTCGGCCTAGAAAGGACACTTTGAATGGATCCGGTTCGCCTGGCTTGCCCCAGTATAGGATATAGGATATTCCCTTTGGAGCTCAGCACAGCACATTTTTACACGTCCATCACCTAAGACACTGGCGTAAAAACTGAGGTATCCCTGCAGGGGGAGGGATTATACAGGAGGTTGAACTTCCTGATAGGGTGTGCCAGTGTCCAATCACCAGTGATACCCTATATAACCCATCAGTAATTACTGTGGCTCTGTGTCCCGTGATGTTTGAGAAAGAAATACACATTTGCCAGTATGCAGGTTCTGTTTTCAATCCTGCAAAATAAGAAAATGTATCGTCCCTGTTCATTTATCTTAGTCTGGATACAGGTAAAGGCCACCCCGACCCTGATAAAGGTACTCTCCCCTCTGGAGTAGGAAGTATGAACTGAGTGAAATTGTATGGGGTAGTCCTGCGACCTTAATTGGGGACTAGTGATTTTTGTGAGATGTGTCTCCTGTAAGCAAAGTACACTTGCCGCATATGTTTTTGCAATCAGGAGAACTGCTACCTTTTTCTTTGGATCTCCCATTCCCCGCACATTCCAAGAACATGAATTCAAATTAATAAAAGTGTTTCCAGCCATAATAATCAATTTCAATGTGTCTTATAACCAGGGCTTTTTTTCAGCTGGAACTTGGTGGAACTCAGTTCCACCACCTCTGGCTCAGGACCCCTGCTCACCACTATCACTCGTAATCACAGAAGTCCAGCTGAGGTCAGAGCTGAAGAGGGGTGAAAGTGAAATGTGGATGGGGATGCAGAGGTAAGCAGCTGTGGAAGAAGGCTGAACTCTGCGCTCTGTGTGTCGTGCACCCCTGAACTCTGCAATCTGTGTGTAACACTTCCCCCATGAACTGTGCGATCTGTACATAATGGACCCCTGGTATTTAATGCCCCTTTAATCCCTTTAAGACCCTTCCACTGTTTGACGTAAAATGTGACCACACCCACTATTTGATGCAGTTTGGAGAGTGTGTGTGTGTGTGTGTGTGTGTGTGTGTGTGTGGGGGGGGGGGGGTCATGGTTGAGTTCCTGCACCTATTTTCGGAGAAAAAAAGCCCTGCTTATAACAAAATACCAGTGTCTTTTTTCCGTTACGCGGTTATCTTGTGGTGATTTCATCAAACCTTCCATCCTATATTGCACACCCTCAGAACTGTAATAGATTTCAAACACCCCTGTGTACCAATCAGACCAATCTTAACTCTTCTTCAAACTCGTGCTCTCATACATCCTATTCTTCTGCCCTTTGGGCCTACTTGGGGGCATTCTAATGGGACCGTTACCTATATCTGTCATCTTAAGTAATACTAGTGCAATTAGTCTTATCTCCTTACCCTCTTCCCTCCCTAACCCACCCCCATCCCAACCTCTATACAACCAGCATATAAAACCACAAGACAAAGACCTACAACAAAAAACACACAAAAAGAGAGTTCTTCGCCAAACCCCATATTAACCGGGGGTAATGTGCTCATTACTCCCTCACACATAATCCCCCCCCCTCCTCCACTCCCTATTTATTCCATCATTGTGCTTGTGATGTGGTTTAACCCAAAAAAGAAAAGAGAAAGAAAAAAGGAAAAAAAAAAAAAAGAGAAAAAACAAAAAGGGGGAAAACACAGCTATATTACAGTCTCCTTTTATAGGATATGATCCAGTCCTCCGCCCCCTCCGGGTTGTCAAAGGAAACAGTCTCCCCTGAGGCTTATACTCTCAAACTAGCGGGGTACAATAAAGCGTAGTCCACTTTTAAGTGTTGCAGTTTGCGTTTAGCCTCTACGAACTTGGCCCTCCGTTTTTGCAAATCAGGTGAGAAGTCGGGGTACATTGAGACCCTATTGCCATGAAATAGTATATTACCCATCTCCCTGGCTTTATTCAAAATGGTCATTTTATCTTTATAATAAAGCATTTTCACCAAGAGGGGTCTAGGAGGGGCACCTGGCTGGAGGGGGCCTGAAAGGGACTCTATGGGCTCTCCCTAGTGCAAAAAAGTGTGAGAAGGACTGATCTCCAAATGACTCCGTGAACCATTTTTCCAAAAAAATCGTAGGTTCTGGGCCTTCAGATCATTCAGGGAGTCCTACTATTCTTAAATTCTTCCTTTGCATCCTGTTTTCCATTTCATCGATCCTTATCTGATAGTTAGCCATCTGATCCTTTATCAATTATATCTCTCGTTTCAGGGGGTTCAAATCATCCTCTACCAGGCTAACCCTCCCTTCAAGGGCGGTAGTCCTTTCCCGTACTTTTTGCATGTCTTGCCTAATAAGTGACAGTTCTTCCCGCACAGTTTTAAGTTGGTCAGACATTTCTGTTTTGCAGGTATTAATTGCTAGCAATATTTCTTTTAATGATGGTTCTTCTGCTCCTGAAGTGTCCGTGTTAAGTAATAATGTTCCTTGTCCCTGGCATTACTCCATCCCTTCACATGGTAATTTTTCAGTAGGGGGGGATACGCCTTTCATCGGGGGGGGGTTGCACCTTTCGCCAGAGTTACCTGCCCCTGCCCCAAGCTCTTTCTAGAAATGCCAGTTCCCGTCTGAAATTTAGACAGCATGCTGACGTGTTGGGTCTGTTGACTGTTTTTTGGGGAGGGCAGCCCTTGTGTGTGTGAAAATTCTTTTAGCCTGGCAGCTGCGGCCTGGCTCACCTTTGTAGTGCGTTGTGTTGACATAATCGAGAAGAAAAAAAGGGGGTCAGGGAGGGAGGCCAGAGAAGAGTGATAGATTTTAGAATTTCCCACAATAGGGAGACTCCTCTGTCAAATTATCAATCCAAACAGGAACAGGGATAATCCATCTCAACCCAAATGACAGGGAGAGGATACAATAATACGACTGCAGTCACTGAGCTCCTAAGCCAGTTTATACGGGCACGGGTGAGACCGAACTCTGTGTGAGCCTCTGTATGAGTAACTATATGCTATGCAGCTGCATAGGCTTCCAGTCCAGGGGTCAGGGGAAAACAAAAAGAAAAACAGACTGCCCCCATACTTTTTCCAAAAAAAAAAAATTAGAAAGTTCTCACCCAGCCACAGCAAATGTCACGCAAATGCCAGAAGGGGTTTCTATCGCTCTTCTTTTACACCGTGCTTTGTAACGTGCCTTATTCAGCTCACAGTACTGTATCCCAGGCTTCAGGGTGCTCCCAATCCTTCTGGCTTCCACTAGAGATCATTCCATCAGAGGGTGAGAGGAGTATAGACGGAGACCTCTCACACCGCTGCCATCTTCCTCCTCACCTCTGCTGCTGCTTGCTGGGAAATCCTAAGGCTGCAACAAGCCCAGTGGGGTCGCTCGACCCCAACTCTCCACAGAGGGATAGACTCCAGACTCCGGAGGCTCGGTGACACACAACCGGCATCCCCTGCCTTCAGCACCGCACCGCTGAGGCATCCATGAGTCCCTCCGGCCGGGGGGAGGAGGTAAGCTTGAGAGCCTGAGAGGGGAGTGAGGAGTTTAGAAGTTAGGGGAGAGATCACTCGCATGCTCTCACTCCGGCATCTACATCCAGTCACGCCCCCAGTGCTGACCACTGCATAGTTGTTGATACGTCGATCGGTTTCTGCGGCTACCTGGAAAGCATACAGCAAGGTTTGGTTGGAATGGGATGCTTTGGTGCAGGAAGTAGGGGGTGTGGGCATGATGAAGGTAGAGTACACATTTGCTGCTTTACTTTATAGGTCAGAATTTTGAGAGTGGGGTATCGGCTTCTTATATGTCCTGTAAGTTGGCTGGGTTGGCCTTTATGTTTCAGTTGGCAGGTCAACGGGATGCTACTAAGGCTTTTATGGTTCAGCGTGCTATGCGTGGTTATCGCCCGGGTAGAACGGCAGCTGATACCAGACGCCCAGTCTCTTTTGCGGTCCTGGGGGAAGTGGTTGCACAGTTGGAAAAAGTTTGCGTGTCTTGTTTTGAGTGGGTTTGTTTCGGGCCGTGTTTACTTTTTCAGAGCTTTTCTGGTGGGTGAGCTGGTGAGCAGGAATAAAAAAGGGGAAGGTGGTTTGGAACCTCAGGATGTGTGGCTGGAAGGGGATGCTCTGGGGGTGTTCCTAAGAAGATCCAAGATGGATCAGTTGGGAAAAGGGGCTTGGGTGGAGTTGAGGTCGGTTCCAGGTTCTCCGATATGTCCGGTGGCAGCTGTGGGGGAATTTTGGAGAATTAGGCCGGCTGGCGGGGGGATTTTCTTCCGTCATGAGGATGGGACGGCTGTGTCCCGTTTTCAATTTCAAGCATTTTTTTAGAAAATGTTTAGGGGCTGTGGGTTTGCAGGTGGCAGATTATTCTTCTCATACGTTCCGAATTGGTGCGGGCACCGAAGCGGTTCGGTGGGGTTTGGATGATAAAGTGGTTCAGCGTATTGGACGGTGGGAATCATCAAGGTTTAGATTATACCAACTTTGTCGTGAGCATTTATTAAAAAAAAAAAAGATAATAATCCTAATAAAGAAGGAATCTTTAAATCCCGTGTTTGGGAAGTGGGGGGGGGGGCATGGGGGATTACGGTTGTGGCTCCTCTCTCTCTCCTTTTTTTCTTATGTTACATGTTAGGTCTTCAAAGGGGTCAATTTTTTGGGAGATGGGGTGATGTGTTTTATTTTTCCCTATCCCTTTTTCCCTGTTTCTTTTCTTTCAGATTCAGCAACCTGCTTGGTGTGGATACTTGGACACTCATATGTGTATTGGGGTGCCAGAAGGGCAGATGTTAGGAAGGATGGCAGGTTGTTGGGTTTGTCTGGGGGTGACGGGATAGTGCGATGGATTGGATTCCCGGGCATGCTGTGGTCCAAGGTAGTTCCGGAAATGCAACGGTTTGCTAGATTGGATCGTCCCCCTGATGTGGTTTTGCTGCATGTGGGGGGAATGACCTGGGGTTACGGTGTGTGAGGGAGTTGATCAGGGACATCAAATTTGATTTGCTGCAGCTCCAATCATTCTTCCCGGATACTATTTTTATATGGTCAGATATTGTGGCCAGAACAGCGTGGCGTTTGGCTCGCTCTGTTGCAGGATTGAACAGAGCCCGGATAAAAGTTAACAAAGTGGTAGCAAAATTTTTTGTGAGGAACGGGGGTTTAGCGGTTCGTCACCGGGAATTGGAGGAGGAAATATGGCGTTTTTTGCGCTCGGATGGCATGCACCTGAATGTTATCGGTATCGACCTGTGGCAGCTTGGTTTGCAGGATGGGGTGCAGCGGGCTTTTCAGTTGTGGACACACACGTAAGGTTTCACGTATGTGTGCTGTGGCGGGAGGTCTATGGAGTCTTTGAAGGTGGTGATAAAAATAATGGAGGTTTGGGAGGGGGTTGGGCCCATACGGAGGTATGGGCGACCTTTTCCTTACAATGGTGTTGTATCTGGAAGGAAGTAGCTGCATGTCCCTGAGCTCGCGTAATACACGGCGTGGGGCCTTTCATGGGTGTACCGATACAACTAGTTAGTGGAATTTGTAATTGGCCTTCAAAGACCTCTAGATCAAAAAATTTATAAGGATGTGAATTTGGTTAATGTTTATTGAAAATGTTTTATATACATTGAGTTATATGTTTGAAAAAGTGTTGGTAATTTTATTTTGTTATAATAAAAGGCTGCTATGGCCATTCGACTCCAAAAAAAGTACTGTGTCGTCTGGTCATTTGGTAAGAAAAAGGGCAATAGGCACACATGGGAGTAAGTCACATACGTGCAAGTCACAAGCAAGTCTCAAGTCTTAACCTTCAAGTCACAAGCAAGTCCCAAGTTACTGTGGCGAAAAGCAAGCAAGTCAAGTCGAGTCCCTGCTAGAAGTCAAGCAAGTCAAGTCAAGTCATTTATTTTGGTCAAGTCACAAATTAAGTCAAAATACTGATCTACCCCATTTCCACCTTTTAAATGAGTTAAAAGTCAGTTTTCAGGAAAGGTTTTGTTTTATTTTCAACATTAACAAAACTGCTTAGTGCTTTTTTCTTGGCATATTAAAGAAACACTTTGAATGCCCAAACAGCAGACAAGGAGCAGAACAGAAATTAAATGGCCAACAAGCCTGAAAAAATGTAGTCCTTGCTGAGGGGGAAAATAACTAAGCTTAAAGTTTGAACTTGACACAATGCCAACATCTGGACACTTGAATGGTGATAAGAATAGCCACTTAAAATGCATTGCATTTGCAAAAAATTTAATTGGAAAGTACTTTCTCGCTCAGTTGTGAGCGATGGGGTCACATTATCACCCCACCATGGCTGAACACACATTCAACAGGTGCGCTTGATGCAGGGACTGACATAACTCTTAACGCTACCCTGAACAGCTCCAATGGCATTTGGCAAATGCTGATTGGCTCAGAGGCGGTGGTGGGCGGAGTGTGTGGGTAATATTTTCGGGGGTGGGGGGGTGGTGCCAAGTCATTGCAAGTCAAATAGCCCAAGTCAACGTCAAGTCGCAAGTCATTAGTGACAAGTCAAAGTCAAGTCGAGTCATTTATTTAATTTTGTCAAGCAAGTCGCAAGTCCTCAAACAGGTGACTTAAGTCAAGTCATGTGACTCAAGTCCCCCACCTCTGGTAATAGGTAGTGTAAGGTTAATTAGGGGAGACTCACAATATGGCACATCCCTTAGTCATGCCTAATGGTAAGATGGAGTCAGTGTTTTCTTCTTGGTTGGGTGTTTGACTTCCTAGACAAGGATCTTCTTTATAGTCTTTTTCCATCTTCGTAGAGGTGTCTGCTACATTCTCTTCTGAATATGTGGAATTGGGAGGGTTTTGTTTAAGGTTTTTTTCCTCAGTGTCATTGAGATTGGATTGCGCCTGATCATCTGGCTCCGATTTGGAGGAAGAACTATCGGGTGCTAAGTCCGTGTCAATGTTGTCTTTTTTCACAAGATACTGCGGTTGCTTTTCATAACTTTCTTTTAAGGTTTCATTTTCTGGTTTGCATGTTTGTTGTTGGTCAGATGATTGAGGCTTGTTGTTTTCTGCTGTATGGAATTTTGTACAATTCTTTCCTTCCTGAAGTGAAGCCTGGTTCTTTCCTGCAAAGATTTAAAAAATAATTCAAGTGTATATGAACACATAGGATAACATTTAAAATGCCTTTAAGTTTTTTTATTGCATCCTCAACTGTAAAGTTAAATACATTTTTTTTTTATAAATACTTTTTTGATGATATTTGTAAAGTGATCACCTTACCGCTCAGTGCTACCTCTTGGAGCTGCACACCTGTTAGCCATGGTCAAGCTCATGGTCAAGATCCCTCCTACCCTGTGCCTTTATAATCAATACTGTGCCATATTGCCAAAAATATATACCTTATTTTTCATCCTAGGTACATTGTTACACACATCCACCCCTGAAGAGCGAGCTGGAACTCGCGAAACTAGTCAGGTAGTATGATGCCCGTGTACTATGACTACCATTACAGCTATGTACCAAAACCTCTTGTTTATGTATCTTTTTTAAATTGGCAACTGTTGGTGTTATCTTTGTATGTAAACAATTTTACTTTAATAAACCTTATACTCTATTTACTACTGTTATGTTTACTGGCGGAAACGGTACCCACTTCATTTAAAGTCCCAGGGCGAATCTTTTGTTTTATTATAGTGCAGTATTTCAGGGTTCTGGGGAAGTAAGGGGGGGGAGACTCCTTGTGTTGAATGGCAGCTTCCACCAAAGTCACATATCAAAGGAGCTATTCAAAAAAGGAAAAGTAAATTTGGGACTTTAAAAAAGGCTGGCACCAAAGGGATGCTCGCCTCCATCCCGGTCATTGGTTTTCTTTTTCATCAGTCTTTATTGTTTATGTTCTTTCTTGGCCTCATTGCTTTCATTTTTTTCTCTCTTTTTTCACTCCTTCCTATCCCACCCGCTCTCCTTATTTCCATGTTTGTCACCACATCACTCTTTTTCACATTTCCTCACACCTACACATCAACACTATCACTACGATTTGTTCCATCTAGGTTTCCCATATGGAGGTCTGCATCCTACACTCATTGCACCCACCAGCTATGGTTTTGCCTATGGCGGTTGTTCTCATTCCCGCAGATCACCCTGGCGTCCGGCAGCATTGCTTTGCAGCTCTCTGTGATTCTGGATGCTGTTTTACTGGATCGCTGATGCAGACGTGAGTTTGGACGCACAACCTTTATTAATTTTATACAACTAAACTATTCTTATACAAAACCTTTTTTCATTTCCTGCTTATTTACTGTATAATTTTTTTTTTTTTTATTTAATAAAAATATTTTTTAGAATCATTCCATGAGGTTTGCTCCTGATGAGCGGTTGCTATACCGCGAAACGCGTAGAGCTTTGATTATTACCAATCTTCCCTTATCATGGAATACCAAGATTTTAATGATTCCACTTACCTCCATAAGTATCTGTCATGTCATTAAAGCGGTTGTAAAGATGTTTTTTTTTTTTTTTTTAAATAACAAACATGTTATACTTACCTTCACTGTGCAGCTCGTTCTGCACAGAGTGGCCCCGAACCTGGTCTTCTGGGGTCCCTCGGCGGCTGTTTCAGCTCCTCCCCGCAAGCATTTACCACCTTCATGCGAGCTCCCTCGCACGGTGGTGAGTGCTTGCGGGCGCGCTCCCGTGATACAGCCGGCGGCTATAGCCGCTCGCTGTATCACTCGGCCCCGCCCCCCGGCGCGCCGCGTCATCGGATGTGATTGACAGCAGCGCGAGCCAATGGCTGCGCTGCTTTCAATCCATCCACTGCAGCCAATCAGCGACCAGGCTGAGCTGCAATGAAGCTGACGAGGACGCGGACCGAAGATTCGAGGCGTCAGGTAAGTAAAACGGGGGGGCTGGGGGCGGCGGTACTGTCAAAAGTTTTTTCACCTTAATGCATAGAATGCATTAAGGTGAAAAAATTTTTACCTTTACAACCCCTTTAAGTCTCTTTTACTATTTTAATTTTTTGTCCTAATTGTCATGGCTATTTTTGGGTCTAATTACAGTAACAAATGTACACATGCATATTGATTGTTATCTTTGCTCTCTGTGTGACAATGGATCATGACTTATTGTGTAATTTATGTGTATTTTATGTACAATCAATCCATGGTTTATTATATAGAGGCTTGATGCCCACAGCATTTTAGAGGTTGGATGCTCAAGATGTTTTTTACATACCATGAATTATATCAAATAAATTAATTTTGGTCACTTGACCTGCATTTGTGCTGCTGTGTGCTTCATTTAAAGTCCCACCTCTCTTTTCCTTTTTATCAAAGGAGCTGTTTTGAGTGGTGTCTCTGGTGTCTACATACTGGATGGATAGTGGATGAAAGCAGCTATCAATCACTATGGACTAGGAGCATATCACTGAACTATGGGAGTGTCACTGGTCTATGGGCTTGTCATAGAAGACAGCAAGGCTCACTGTGCTTATGCATGGCATCCTGTGTTCCCTGTGATAGATTGAAAATGTAGTCTTTCCTTGCTACCATTGGTACTGTTGTAAGTATTGACAAAAAAGAACAGGAAGCAGGGAAGCACATGGGAGATGAGCAGAAGCACCAGATGCCTGGCTTCTTTGGAAGACATCCTTCCCCCCAAAAAAGCAAACATTATATAGAACGGTTTTTGATTGATTTAAACTTATATAAATACAATTTTAAAATTTTACAGATAATATTTACACTATTTGTAAAAAGGAAATTTGAGCCTTGGTAGCCACAGTAATCTGCACAAGTTATCAAGATAGGAGAAAAAAATTACAACCGGGTTCCAGTTGTATGGAATCTGGAAAATTATGGGAACAAAATTGTGCAAAAATTTGAAATGGCCTATTACACAAGTTTCACATAAGAAAGGAACAAGCTAATATTTTTTGTTTTTTCTATATATGACTATGAGAAGGAAGACCCTCACCTTGCCAACATCCAAATAGTAATGAAAAAAAGGGAAGAAGCTAAGTCAGCTGCTCAAAACACGGCACAGCATGAGGCAGCATGTATAAAAAGTAACAGATTTTATTGGATATACCTTAAAATACAACCAACATATAAAAAGGGGAAAAATTAAAAGGCACCCTTCGTCTACAAAGAGTCAACAGATACCCAATCCTAAATATGGAGACAAGAAAAGTCACAGTGTATTGTGGACAGTGGCGGCTGGTGAAGTTTTAGGATGGGGGGCGCCAGACCCCGCCCTTCCTTTTTGACCCCTCCCACTTGGTAAAAATGGGCGTGGTTTCAGCGAAATAGTGGGCGTGGCTCTAAGGTGGTGTGGTTAGCGTCTGAGATGAACGAGGGATAGAGGGAGAGGGAGAGAGGGACAGCAGGCCTAGATCCTACACAACAATAGAAATGTGTATTCTACCAAGTTTAACAATCATCAGATAAAGATACTCCAAACACCTGGTGTTAGCGCTTCAATCATCCTGACACCATAACAACCATGAAGCGCATTGTTTCTATTGTTACATTGTAATATAAAATGAAATCATTCAACGCACCATAATGCAGAATCAGTGGGAGCCCCGAGTGTGTCACTAGCCACGTCGCCTACAACCAGATGCCATCAGGTGTCCCCAGCAGTCCGTCCTTACATGCAACCTCTGTCACATCAAATGTAGCCTCTGTCACATCAAATGCAGCCTCTGTCACATCAAATGCAGCCTCTGTCACATCAAATGCAGCCTCTGTCCCCCCAAATGCAGCCTCTGTCACATAAAATGCAGCCTTTGTCCCCCCAAATGCAGCCCCTGTCCCCCCAAATACAGCCTCTGCCCCCCCAAATACAGCCTCTGCCCCCCCAAATACAGCCTCTGTCCCCTTACATCAGAGTTGCCATCAGTGTCCCCCCACAGCAGGTGTCCCCCACAGCAGGTGTCCCCCATCAGAGCCCCCCACAGCAGGTGTCCCCCATCAGAGCCCCCCACAGCAGGTGTCCCCCATCAGAGCCCCCCACAGCAGGGTGTCTCCATCAGAGTCCCCCCACAGCAGGTGTCCCCATCAAAGTCCCCCCACAGCAGGAGCCCCCCACCAGAGCCCCCCACAGCATGTGTCCCCCATCAGAGCCCCCCACAGCAGGTGTCCCCTATCAAAGCCCCCCACAGCAGGTGTCCCCCATCAGAGTCCCCCCACAGCAGGTGTCCCCATCAGAGTCCCCCCACAGCAGGTGTCCCCCATCAGAGTCCCCCCACAGCAGGTGTCCCCCATCAGAGTCCCCCCACAGCAGGTGTCCCCCATCAGAGCCCCCCCACAGCAGGTGTCCCCCATCAGAGCCCCCCCACAGCAGGTGTCCCCCATCAGAGTCCCCCCACAGCAGGTGTCCCCCATCAGAGTCCCCCCACAGCAGGTGTTCCCCATCAGAGCCCCCCACAGCAGGTGTCCCCCATCAGAGTCCCCCCACAGCAGGTGTCCCCCATCAAAGCCCCCCCACAGTAGGTGTCCCCCATCAGAGCCCCCCCACAGCAGGTGTCCCCCATCAGAGTCCCCCCACAGCAGGTGTCCCCCATCAGAGTCCCCCCACAGCAGGTGTTCCCCATCAGAGCCCCCCACAGCAGGTGTCCCCCATCAGAGTCCTCCCACAGCAGGTGTCCCCCATCAGAGTCCCCCCACAGCAGGTGTCCCCCATCAAAGCCCCCCCACAGCAGGTGTCCCCCATCAAAGCCCCCCCACAGTAGGTGTCCCCCATCAGAGCTCCCCCACAGCAGGTGTCCCCATCAGAGTCCCCCCACAGCAGGTGTCCCCATCAGAACCCCCCACAGCAGGTGTCCCCTACAGCAGTTGTTACCATCAAATTCCCCCCACAGCAGGTGTCCCCCATCAGAGCCCCCCACAGCAGGTGTCCCCCATCAGAGTCCCCCCACAGCAGGTGTCCCCATCAGAGCCCCCCAAGAGCAGGTGTCCCTCAAAGCAGGTGTCTCCATCAGAGTCCCCCCACAGCAGGTGTCCCCATCAGAGTCCCCCCAAAACAGGAGTCCCCCATCAGAGCCCCCCACAGCATGTGTCCCCCATCAGAGCCCCCCACAGCATGTGTCCCCCATCAGAGCCCCCCACAGCATGTGTCCCCCATCAGAGCCCCCCACAGCATGTGTCCCCCATCAGAGCCCCCCACAGCAGGTGTCCCCCATCAGAGCCCCCCACAGCAGGTGTCCCCCATCAGAGTCCCCCCACAGCAGGTGTCCCCCATTAGAGTCCCCCCACAGCAGGTGTCCCCCCATCAGAGTCCCCCCACAGCAAGTGTCCCCCATCAGAGCCCCCCACAACAGGTGTCCCCCATCAGAGTCCCCCCACAGCAGGTATCCCAATCAGAACCCCCCACAGCAGGTATCCCCCATCAGAGTCCCCCCACAGCAGGTGTCCCCCATCAGAGCCCCCCAAGAGCAGGTGTCCCCCAAAGCAGGTGTCCCCCATCAGAGCCCCCCACAGCAGGTGTCCCCCATCAGAGGCCCCCACAGCAGGTGTCCTCCATCAGAGCCCCCCACAGGAGGTGTCCCCCATCAGAGCCCCCCACAGCAAGTGTCCCCCATCAGAGCCCCCCACAGCAGGTGTCCCCCATCAGAGCCCCCCACAGCAGGTGTCCCCCATCAGAGCCCCCCACAGCAGGTGTCCCCCATCAGAGCCCCCCACAGCAGGTGTCCCCATCAGAGCCCCCCACAGCAGGTGTCCCCCATCAGAGCCCCCCACAGCAGGTGTCCCCCATCAGAGCCCCCCACAGCAGGTGTCCCCCCCCCCATTCTCCACACAGCAGTACTTACCTTCAGTCTCCTGAGGTGTCCTCTGTCCTCCTCCTCACACTGGCAGCAGCATTCTTCCTGTTTCCTCTCTCGGGCTCATTGAAAGAGAGAGGCAGGAAGTGACATCTGACTCAGGGCAGATGTCAATCAAATCTGAAGTGCCAAGTAGCTTCCGCCCGGCGCCTGTAGTATGTATTACTATGGCCGAGCGGAAGCTACTTGGCGCTTCAGAAAACGCCCCAAGGCGGGCTAAACGCCCGCAAATGCAGCGCCACGTCTGCAATCTCGTGATTGCATAGACGTGGCACTTCCTATAAGTGCACTGTGTCCGGCGATGCACTGTATCCGGCGTCCGAACACAGTGCACTTAAGGACCTTTTTTTTCTTTTTTTTTTTTAAAGGGCCAGTAGTAAAAAAATCTGTCTGTAACAGCTGACAAGAACGGTGTCTCCGGTCCGGGCTGGTCCAAGTCGTGAGCATGGAGGGGGGGAGAGAGCTCTCTTGCTCCAAGAGTGGTATAGAGGAGAGAACGAAAAAACAGGGCTCCAATAGTGTAAAAAAGTTTCGGTTTTAATATTAAAAAAGTGCAACAAAAACGGAGAGTGCACACTCCGTACAAGTAATAAAACGATAAAATATGCCGGCATTAAAATAAACAGCAACCCGTGCAATACATGGGGCAATCAACGTGACGGCTTACAACACGTAGCCACGCCCTACATGTTTCATCATAAGCTGACGTCTTCAAAGGGGCACGGGGGACGTGTTAAGCCATCACCTATGTAGTCTCAGATGCGCACCAAGCCTCGTTTCAACCTCCAATCACGTACGGCAAAAGCCTAATTACAATACAGATCAGAGTAGGAAACCAAGCCTCTACCTGGTGCCCTTCACTCAATGGATGTTGCCATAGTGACACACCGGGAAACATAATAAACAGGAAGAAACTTTAACTCCTCAGAGGGTCACGCCACAACACACCACCCGGAGGAAAATCCTAGTACTACTAGGCTATTATTAAATTCTCCGAATGACGATTTAAAAGGTTCAATAGCAAGGCAAAGAAAGAGGGCTTTACTTGATACCAAAAAATATGGTTGAGATGAATGTGAAAATAAATATACAGTGTAATAATAAAGCAAGAATAATCCGGTACGAATTCTATGTTGCAAAGAAATAAAAAATGTAGAGTGTGAAAATATCTATATTACACCAAAAATTGTATATAAATCCCGGTGTAAACATGGAGGCCCATCCATTGGCATGAAGAGCACCCAGTATTACAAAATGCAACCATATTCCATAATTCATAATACATATTAGAATCGAACTATACATTCCCTTGGAATAACTACTCTCTCAAAACGATTCAAGAGGCCAAATTAATAGGTCATCAGTGTGTCTGAGAAAGCTATAAAGTGGATGAAAGTAGGAAAAGAAAATAAGTATAGACAAAAATAAAACTAAAAATAAAAATAAATATAAAAATCATACACCCAAAGGAGAAAAACGCATAATCGCTTATACTCAGTATTTCCTAGGGGGAAAGTGAATGGATGAAAAAAAAGGGGGGGAATGGAAAGACCAAACAAAACCTACGAATTATCAATGAATGCATTCAACTCAATGTCCACGTTTAAACCTGAGGGCCTGAGGGAGCGGATCTTATAGATCCACTCCATCTCATGGGGATTGATAAACTCAAACCTCCATGGAGGGGGGGATCTAAGAGACGTGCCATCTCTAGACACTCTACATTTTTTATTTCTTTGCAACATAGAATTCGTACCGGATTATTCTTGCTTTATTATTACACTGTATATTTATTTTCACATTAATCTCAACCATATTTTTTGGTATCAAGTAAGGCCCTCTTTCTTTGCCTTTCTATTGAACCTTTTAAATCGTCATTTGCAGGATTTAATAATAACCTAGTAGTACTAGGATTTTCCTCCGGGTGGTGTGTTGTGGCGTGACCCTCTGAGGAGTTAAAGTTTCTTCCAGTTTATTCCGTTTCCCGGTGTGTCACTATGGCAACATCCATTGAGTGAAGGGCACCAGGTAGAGGCTTGGTTTCCCCACTCTGATCTGTATTGTAATTAGGCTTTTGCCGTACGTGATTGGAGGTTGAAACGAGGCTTGGTGCGCATCTGAGACTACATAGGTGATGGCTTAACACGTCCCCCGTGCCCCTTTGAAGACGTCAGCTTATGACGAAACATGTAGGGCGTGGCTACGTGTTGTAAGCCGTCACGTTGATTGCCCCATGTATTGCACGGGTTGTTGTCTATTTTAATGCCGGCATATTTTATCGTTTTATTACTTGTACGGAGTGTACACTCTCCGTTTTTGTTGCACTTTTTTATTATTAAAACCGAAACTTTTTTACACTATTGGAGCCCTGTTTTTTCGTTCTCTCCTCTATACCACTCTTGGAGCAAGAGAGCCCTCTCCCCCCCTCCATGCTCACGACTTGGACCAGCCCGGACCGGAGACACCGTTCTTGTCAGCTGTTACAGATACCATCGTGATACGGTCCCCGCAGAGGGCAAAGTCTGCACGCTCGATAGACCTTGCCAGTGAGGGGGTCCAACACGGAGGGTAAGGGTCCATTTTTTACCTTGTTTTCATTTCTTGGAGTCACCGCAAGTGGAGTTACATCATCCTGTATATCCCTCTCTCCTTTTGATCTATCCATAAGGATAATGGGTTCTTATAAAGTGGATGGAGGTTCGTTTCACTAATGAACTTTGTTTGATTCACTTTATGGACTGGGACTTTTTAGTTCCCCCACAACTGTTTAGATACATTTTTCATATTTATTATTTGAACTAGATTTGCTCTTATCTCACTTGTCGTACTTCACATCATTATACCTCTTCACCCTACATATGTGTGCATTTATGTAACATATTTTGCTGCTATTTTTCTTCTCAACATATTGTGGTTTGCACATTTAATTATTTGTACTATTATATGTTATCACAGATTGTAAGCGCACTTTTTTCAATTTTCTTATTTTTGAATTTATACACAGATATTGGTGTGTCCTAGGTGCAGCTATCGATTTGTTTTTTAATAATTGGCTCCGCAGCGCGGTTTTTCTCTTTTATTAAAAATTTAAAATGGCCTATTACACAAGTTCCACATAGGACAGGAACAAGCTAATATTTTTTGTGTTTTCTATATAAGACTAAATTTTGGAGATCCTCCCTCATATCTCTTGTATCCCTGTGAACAGTGCTGGGACAAAGTCATTTGCCCAGGAAGAAGATGCATAATTGCACCCAGAGTGGGGTAACAATGATGTAGAAGTAGTAGTTTTTTACTCCCACTGGCCACCAGGCTTGAGATATTGTCCACTCCAACTGTTGCTGAGACATTTTCTATTCCCACTGGCCACAGTCCGGCCACTCTAAAGTCTGAAGGACAGTAAACTGGTACTTTGTTTAGAAAGTTTAGAGACACTTGGCTTAAAATGACCATGCGGGGCGGCTTCAGAGTCCGGCAACTTTGAAGCCTCCCCAGTGTGAATCAAGACTGAAAGTAAAAAAACAAAAAAACAAAAAAAAAGGTCCCATAAACAAACAGGCTTTATATTCTCTTTCCCAGTAACCTGCATCCTAAAACTCCACAGTGGCAGCTGCAGGTATTTTCAAATTTTCAGGTATGTGAATATCTGCTCCTACTGCACCCAGTATTTCTCCCACCAGCTCATACATATACTTGTGATGGGGGAGCAGGTATTCAACCCACCTGACCATTCACATGCATGCCTGCGGTGGCTGGTGAGTGGTGAAGCAGTGGTATTTCAAGGAACACGCTCACTAAAAGTTCATTATAGTGCCTCTTCCTTTACAGGGCAGCTTTTTGTGCTGTAAGTGATCCTATGGTGACAGGGTCACATTAAATCTTATTAATACAAAATTGCTTTATAATGACCCAAATGTTACTTCTGCATGGTGTTCCTTTACAAATACTACAGGGTTTCTATAAAATATGTTGGTTTTTCTCACCTTTGACCTGTATTGGACCTGTACTTTTCTTTATGGGATTCCGTGCACCTGGAAATTGTACTCTGAACTCGTATTCTGATCCATCATCTGTCATCTGAACAGCTTCCAATTCTAGGGTCGCTATGTAGGTCTTTGGGTCATCAGATGTTTTGTCTTTTTCTACAGGTAAGTTATTATATGTCTTTGTTGGTTTCTTTTCTAGCATTTGATATCCTTCCATTCTGTGTAAACTCTCCTCATAATTGTAGATTCTGCACTTCAGGGTGGCAGGTTCTCCTTCAATCAGTTCTGGTACCATTATTTCTCCAATTTTTGGATCAGGCAGCTTTGCTGTAGAAGTTCATACTCAATGTCAGTGTATGGAATAACACACAAAAAATACAATGCAACATTCAAACAATATAAAATCATTTAAGAATTGAAAATCTTGCATTATCACATGCATATGATCAGTACCACCTACATATTATGGTTCATGGTATAACATTTTTTATTTTTTTTATATAATGTAAATCCTGGGTTGGAATATATGGTGAAGAAATCTGCAGTCATCCACTAGACAAAAAAAAAAGTGTAAATCCCCTCTAAAAAGAGAAAACCTGTTGAACTTCCATAGACTATTAGGGCTTATTCTTACTTTCTGCAGCAACCTACAATTTTCCCACACTGGATAATTGCAGGTCAATGCTAGGGTATATACAGTATCTCCCAAAAGTGAGTACACCCCTCACATTTTTGTAAATATTGTATTATATCTTTTCATGTGACAACACTGAATAAATGACACTTTGCTACAATGTAAAGTAGTGAGTGTACAGCTTGTATAACAGTGTAAATTTGCTGTCCCCTCAAAATAACTCAACACACAGCCATTAATGTCTAAACCGCTGGCAACAAAAGTGAGTACACCCCTAAGTGAAAGTGCCCAAATTGGGCCCAATAAGCCATTTTCCCTCCTTGGTCTCACGTGAATCATTAGTGTTACAGGGTCTGAGATGTGAATGGGGAGCAGGTGTGTTAAATTTGGTGTTATCGCTCTCACTCTCTCATACTGGTCACTGAAAGTTCAACATGGCAAAGAACTATCTGAGGATCTGAAAAAAAGAATTGATGCTCTACATAAAGATGACCTAGGCTATAAAAAGATTGCCAAGACCCTGAAACTGAGCTGCAACACGGTGGCCAAGACCATACAGCATTTTAACAGGACAGGTTCCACTCAGAACAGTCCTCGCCATTGTCGATCAAAGAAGTTGAGTGCATGTGCTCAGCATCATATCCAGAGGTTGTCTTTGGGAAATAGACATATGAGTGCTGCCAGCATTGCTTCAGAGGTTGAAGGGGTGGGCGGTCAGCCTGTCAGTGCTCAGACCATACATCGCACACTGCATCAAATTGGTCTGCATGGCTGTCGTTCCAGAAGGAATCCTCTCCTAAAGATGATGCACAAGAAAGCCTGCAAACAGTTTGCCGAAGACAAGCAGACTAAGGACATGGATTACTGGAATTATGTCCTGTGGTCTGATGAGACCAACTTATTTGGGTCAGATAGTGTAAAGCGTGTATGGCGGCAGACATAGACTTTAATGGGGTTCTAAAGTTCGCGCAAACTTTCAGTCCGTTCGCAGGTTCTGGTGCGAACCGAACCGGGGTTTTTTTTCGGCTCATCCCTACTAAGGACATGGATTACTAGAACCATGTCCTGTGGTCTGATGAGACCAAGGTAAACTTATTTGGTTCAGATAATGTCAGGCGTAGCGGCAGCCAGGTGAGGAGTACAAATACAAGTGTGTCTTACCTACAGTAAATCATGGTGGTGGGAGTGTCATGGTCTGGGGCTGCATGAGTGCTGCCGGCACTGGGGAGCTACAGTTCATGGAGGGAACCATGAATGCCAACATGTACTGTGACATACTGAAGCAGAGCATGATCCCCTCCCTTCGAAAACTTGGCCGCAGGGCAGTTTTCCAACATATTAATGACCCCAAAAACACCTACAAGATGACCACTGTGTCAGGGAATCTAATTGACCAGACCGTGTGGACTGCACAGAGGAGACCAGAAACACATGTAAGTGAAGAAATAATGGTGTTTATTAAACAAGTGACAAGTAAAAGGAATATAAACAGTGCAAAACCAACACAACAAACCCACTACAAACAACAATATATACAAGTAAATGGAGATACCGGAATCGTAAACAAAGCCAGGCCAAGGTCATACACAGGGAGGTCAGCAGATGGGCAAGGACGGGAAACCAGCAGGACAGGGAGAGGATGGATGGTAAAGCTGCAGGGCAGGGATCCAAGGGAATCAGGAAGGACAAGAACAGGATGGGCTTGGGATAGGGATCGAATCAGAGCAGGACAGAAACAGGCTCACGATCAGGATACAGGCAGCAATTCAGGGCACAGGGAGAAAGATACCAAGGCAAGCATATGAGGCCTTGCCGGGTATTTATAGGACTGACTATAATTGACTTCAAGTCACACCTGAGCGCAGAGGGTGCTGTTTGCTCCACACTACTGGAGTGCACCCACTGGTGGACACCGGTACTACGGCCCAAGGATGCAACACTGCCACCAGCAGGAGAGACCTCTTACTGCAGGTCCCAGGTGTTGGAAGACACCCGCTGGTGGACACTGGTACTGCAATCCAAGAGACCGATAGCGCCACCAACGGGTAAACCCTCTCGAAAGTACCCCCCTAAAGGAGTGGCCTCCGGACGCTCTAACAAGGTGCAATTGTCCAAAGTTCATGGCCTCCAACCGAACAGATGAGGGCACATCAGGCCGGGCATCGGGTAAATCAAACTGGACAGTGGGTACGTCTGAGAAGACAGCGGGCACATCCGAGATGACAGTGGGCACATCCGAGATATCAGCGGGCAGGAATACACCAAGCTGGGCAGCGGGCACTTCGAGCTGGGCAGCAGGCACATCAGGCTGGGCAGCGGGCATGGGCACTTCAAGCTGGGCAGCAGGCACATCAGGCTGGGCAGCAGGCATGGGCGCTTCGAGCTGGGCAGCAGGCACATCAGGCTGGGCAGCAGGCATGGGCACTTCGAGCTGGGCAGCAGGCACATCAGGCTGGGCAGCAGGCATGGGCACTTCGAGCTGGGCAGCAGGCACGTCAGTCTGGAAAGCTGGCACATCAGTCTGGGAAGCCAGCACTGAGACATCAGGCTGGAAGGCAGGCACTGGGACAATAGGCTGGAAAGCAGACACATCGGACTGGGAAGCTGGCACATCAGACTGGGAAGCTGGCACATCAGACTGGGAAGCTGGCACATCAGACTGGGAAGCTGGCACATCAGACTGGGAAGCTGGCACATCAGACTGGGAAGCTGGCACATCAGACTGGGAAGCTGGCACATCAGACTGGGAAGCTGGCACATCAGACTGGGAAGCTGGCACATCAGACTGGGAAGCTGGCACATCAGACTGGGAAGCTGGCACATCAGACTGGGAAGCTGGCACATCAGACTGGGAAGCTGGCACATCAGACTGGGAAGCTGGCACATCAGACTGGGAAGCTGGCACATCAGACTGGGAAGCTGGCACATCAGACTGGGAAGCTGGCACATCAGACTGGGAAGCTGGCACATCAGACTGGGAAGCTGGCACATCAGACTGGGAAGCTGGCACATCAGACTGGGAAGCTGGCACATCAGACTGGGAAGCTGGCACATCAGACTGGGAAGCTGGCACATCAGACTGGGAAGCTGGCACATCAGACTGGGAAGCTGGCACATCAGACTGGGAGGCTGGCACATCAGACTGGGAGGCTGGCACATCAGACTGGGAGGCTGGCACATCAGACTGGGAGGCTGGCACATCAGACTGGGAGGCTGGCACATCAGACTGGGAGGCTGGCACATCAGACTGGGAGGCTGGCACATCAGACTGGGAGGCTGGCACATCAGACTGGGAGGCTGGCACATCAGACTGGGAAGCGGACTGGAAAGCCGACACCGAGACATCAGACCAGGTAGCGGCTACTAGAACTTTAGACTGGGCAGCAGACACAGGCACTGGCACATTGGGCAGAACAGCAGGTGCTGGCATACCAGGCTGGACAATAGGTACATCGGACTGGACAGTAGTCACTGAAGCGTCAGACGGGGTAGCAGGCACTGGATCGTCAGGCTGGGTGGCAGGCACTGGATCGTCAGGCTGGGTGGCAGGCACTGGATCGTCAGGCTGGGTGGCAGGCACTGGATCGTCAGGCTGGGTGGCAGGCACTGGATCGTCAGGCTGGGTGGCAGGCACTGGATCGTCAGGCTGGGTGGCAGGCACTGGATCGTCAGGCTGGGTGGCAGGCACTGGATCGTCAGGCTGGGTGGCAGGCACTGGATCGTCAGGCTGGGTGGCAGGCACTGGATCGTCAGGCTGGGTGGCAGGCACTGGATCGTCAGGCTGGGTGGCAGGCACTGGATCGTCAGGCTGGGTGGCAGGCACTGGATCGTCAGGCTGGGTGGCAGGCACTGGATCGTCAGGCTGGGTGGCAGGCACTGAAACGTCAGGCTGAGTGGCAGGCACTGGAACGTCAGGCTGGGTGGCAGGCACTGGAACGTCAGGCTGGGTGGCAGGCACTGGAACATCAGGCTGGGTGGCAGGCACTGGAACGTCAGGCTGGGTGGCAGGCACTGGAACGTCAGGCTGGGTGGCAGGCACTGGAACGTCAGGCTGGGTGGCAGGCACTGGAACGTCAGGCTGGGTGGCAGGCACTGGAACGTCAGGCTGGGTGGCAGGCACTGGAACGTCAGGCTGGGTGGCAGGCACTGGAACGTCAGGCTGGGTGGCAGGCACTGGAACGTCAGGCTGGGTGGCAGGCACTGGAACGTCAGGCTGGGTGGCAGGCACTGGAACGTCAGGCTGGGTGGCAGGCACTGGAACGTCAGGCTGGGTGGCAGGCACTGGAACGTCAGGCTGGGTGGCAGGCACTGGAACGTCAGGCTGGGTGGCAGGCACTGGAACGTCAGGCTGGGTGGCAGGCACTGGAACGTCAGGCTGGGTGGCAGGCATCGAGATGTCCGGCTGGAAGGCAGGCATCGAGACATCCGGCTGGAAGGCAGGCATCGAGACGTCCGGCTGGAAGGCAGGCATCGTGACGTCCGGCTGGAAGGCAGGCATCGAGACGTCCTGCTGGAAGGCAGGCATCGAGACGTCCGGCTGGAAGGCAGGCATCGAGACGTCCGGCTGGAAGGCAGGCATCGAGACTTCAGACTGGGTAGCAGGAGCAGGTTGGGTTACTGGCAAGATGGTGTGGGTCGGGAAGAATTTTTGTTTCTTTTTTGGTTTAGCCCGTGCAGTTTTGTATGTAGGTGCAGGGCTGTAAGAAAAGAAAGTAGCTGGATCGAAGGAAGACCAAGGAACTTTAGCTAGAGAAGGGTTTTGTGGGACTGTTACAGGTGGAGGAGAAGAGACAGGTGGATTGAAGGCAGGATAGGTGCGACACTTGGAGACTGGGTGGTAGTATTTGGTAGGGGGCTGATTAAACTGGGCTGTAGCTAAGGTTGCCTTAGGCGACGGGGAGATCGATTTTTGGGAAGGCAGATGATTAATGGCAGGGCTGGAATATTGTGGCTTAGCTAAAGACAGGAGATCTGACCATGCCTGCAGCACAGGTTGAACAAACGCTGATTCACACACAGCCTGACTAATCAAGGATTGCACCGACTGGATGCAATTAGACAACACTTGCTGTGAACAGGAGGAATAATGTTCCATAAAATAGGCTGGATCATCCTTTAACAACCAAACCAAGGATTCAACTTGGCCATAATTGAAGGGGGGCGAAAAATCATCACTTCCCTCGGGAATGCATGACAGGGCTGGTTTTGCACACAACTGGATCAGGGGCTGAACATCTTCAAAAGGCATATACCCCTGATCCACTAGGGAATGAGCTGATCAGATAGTTTCCATCAGCTGGTCACTAGTCCACCCTTTTAAAATCTGGCGACAATATTCACCATCCTCTTCTGCTAGCAGAGAATAATAAATTATTTCATTGAAATCCATATTAGCAGACCCGACAAACCAGGATGGTTTCCTCAATGCAGCCACGTCTGGTCAGGGATGGCCTTGGTATACTGTCAGGGAATCTAATTGACCAGACCATGTGGACTGCACAGAGGAGACCAGAAACACATGTAAGTAAAGAAATA
Organism: Lithobates septentrionalis; assembly: GCA_037952835.1. Lineage (NCBI taxonomy): Eukaryota > Metazoa > Chordata > Amphibia > Anura > Ranidae > Lithobates > Lithobates septentrionalis. Next base: position 6,367,995 of record JBBDGP010000149.1, read on the forward strand.
ATGGTGTTTATTAAACAAGTGACAAGTAAAAGGAATATAAACAGTGCAAAACCAACACAACAAACCCACTACAAACAACAATATATACAAGTAAATGGAGATACCGGAATCGTAAACAAAGCCAGGCCAAGGTCATACACAGGGAGGTCAGCAGATGGGCAAGGACGGGAAACCAGCAGGACAGGGAGAGGATGGATGGTAAAGCTGCAGGGCAGGGATCCAAGGGAATCAGGAGGGACAAGAACAGGATGGGCTTGGGACAGGGATCGGATCGGATCAGAGCAGGACAGAAACAGGCTCACGATCAGGATACAGGCAGCAAGTCAGGGCACAGGGAGAAAGATACCAAGGCAAGCACATGAGGGTATTTATAGGACTGACTATAATTGACTTCAAGGCACACCTGAGCGCAGAGGGTGCTGTTTGCTCCACACTGCTGGAGTGCACCCACTGGTGGACACCGGTACTACGGCCCAAGGATGCAACAGTGCCACCAGCAGGAGAGACCTCTTACTGCAGGTCCCAGGTGTTGAAAGACACCCGCTGGTGGACACTGGTACTGCGATCCAAGAGACCGATAGCGCCACCAACGGGTAAACCCTCTCATGACATACTGCCTTGCTAAAGAAGCTGAGGGAAAAGGTGATGGACTGGCCAAGCATGTCTCCGGACCTAAATCCTATTGAGCATCTGTGGAGCATCCTCAAACGCAAGGTGGAGGAGCGCAAATTCTTCAACATCCACCAGCTCTGTGATGTCGTCATGGAGGAGTGGAAGAGGACTCCAGTAGCAACCTATGAAGCTCTGGTGAATTCCATGCCCAAGAGGGTTAAGGCAGTGCTGGAAAATAATGGTGGCCACACAAAATGTTGACACTTTTTGGTCCAATGTGGACATTTTCACTTAGGGGTGTACTCACTTTTGTTGCCAGCGGTTTAGACATTAATGGCTGTGTGTTGAGTTATTTTAAGGGGACAGCAAATTTACACTGTTATACAAGCTGTACACTTACTACTTTACATTGTAGCAAAGTGTCATTTCTTCAAGAGGAAGTAAACCCTATGGGTTTTACTTCCTCTTTTTTCCCCCTGCAAAGTAAAAGCATAATGAGTTAGTTTGCATGGAGTACTAGCTCATTATGTGGCACTTACCTGCAAACGAAGCCCGCACTGTCTCCGCTGGTGGCCGCATCCATCTTCTCCCCTTTTCCTCCACTGGAGACTAGGGCTCTGTGACTGGCTCGAGTCGCGTGACCTCACTCCCGCACATGCCGTCAGTCATGGCACTTGCTAGTGAAGAAACGGCGTGGAGGACCGTTTCTTCACAGCACATGCGCCAATGACGTCGGGGGCAAGCGTATATATGGTAAATATCTCCTAAACCGTGCAGGTTTAGGAGATATTTACAGTACCTACAGGGAAGCCTTATTATAGGCTTCCCTGTAGGTACAAGTGGTGAAACTAGGTTTACAACCACTTTCAGTGTTGTCACATGAAAAAATATAATAAAATATTCACAAAAATGTGAGGGGTGTACTCACTTTTGTGAGATACTGTAGAAAACATTTGTTTTCTATGTGCCTGGTTAACATCATAATTCTGGCATCATGTGCTGTGCAGTGTCTGTATTTTTCTACATTCCACTGGATGCCAACACATGTCATCACACAGCAGCAAAACGCACCGTGCTGCTGAGCAGTGGCATGAATGAAGTATAAACATGTAACACTTCCAATAAAGTTGTAAACCTTTAAGCATTTAAAATACTTTATTTTTTGTACTTCTACTTGCACCTTAAAGTGGTAGTAAAGATAGAAGGTTTTTACCTTAATGCTTTCTCTGTATTAAGGTAACGAAACCTTTTGTGTGCATCTCCTTTTTGTGGCTTGATAACTGACCATTCTTTGGTGTGTTACAGTTTGTAAGAGAGATTATGTTAATGAAGCTACTATACCTCTATTTGGTGACAGTACTTGCTCTGAATGTTCAGGACAGTTTTCTCTGGTTTTATCTGCTGGTTTTGTGACAGACCTAGCCGGGAGAGAGACTTTTGGAGGGGACTGAATGCTAGCCTCTTGCTGATCGATCCTGGGCCCTGGCATTTGGGGGAACGGTGCTCTTTGTGAGCTGTATGCCTGGGGACCCTTGAGGTGGTATTACTGTGGATTCTGGTCCTGGTCCCCCAGGACACACAGACTCTGGGGACCCTGGATTTGCCATATTAGTTATAGTGGCTGAATCATAATGCTGGGACAAATACTGTTAGGAGATGCTGATGTCAATTCCAGCCACCTGTCTGTCTGTTGCCTACTAGAATGTGTATTGTAAATAAGTCTCTAGTATGGGATCTAAGAGTCATTAGATTCCCATTGTTGTTTGTGTTAATTAACTCTGCTATTGTGATAATGTTGATTGGATTTTCTGAGATACAAGACGGCCAGTCTGGCCTAAAGGTCATGTCTGAGTCATCTAGGCTGTCTAAAGGGATTAGTTAATTAGCCCATGTTAATTAGGTTTCTGGTCACAGGTGTATGTTCAGAGTAATATGAGCAGGAGGTATACACCTCCTCTTTTACTGTATAAAAGAGCCAGTATTCCTTGCAATAAATGAGATTCCTGGTTGAACTTACATACTGCCTGGTGTTTGTTCTGATCTACACAACTGGATTAGAACGGCACATAGCTGTAGTTCTAGTCCCGGAGCATCGTATGACCGAACCATCAGATGTTGTGATCTGCAGTCTGATTCTATAGCCGCAGAGGAGTGTCGGGAGAGTGGAACCGAGCGAGCAGGGGCTCATTACATTGGTTGGCAGCAGTGGGATTTGCTCTCCAGTTACTGGGACACTCCAAACCAGCCTGCAGGAGAGCCACGCTGAAAGACTTACTTGAGAGCCGTGGAGGGAATGGTGGGATCGTGCTTCCTTGCCGTGAACACATCCAAACCATCACCTGGATCCAAGGTCCAGATAGCAGAAGAGGAGAGGTACAGATACCAGCCACCATGGAATAGGAATTCAGAAGGAGGTTGCGAGAGATGCAGATACAGCACAGAGGACCAGTATCAGAGCAGGTCCTGCTAGGATGGTTTGATTCTATCCGCTGCGAACTCTGGAAGGAAGCGCTAGCCTGTGAGCAGCGAAACCAGGGAAAAGTTCTCCCCTCCATCCATGTAAGGTACTGGTCGCAGTATGAAGTTCGAATGCTGTTATTGGGGGAACAGCCAAACCAGGAATGGACAGCTGAGTTAAGCAGGCTGATCCGGGCAGAAATGCGGTTGGACAAGAGCTACAGAGCCCTCCAGTGGTATGTAGCCCAAGTGTACCCGTAGGCAGCGGAAGACAGCCCCACTGAAGGCTTTGACTTTGATGGCCTGGGATTGTTGTACTGGAGGCTGTCCGAGGACCCTGACTTTGGGAGTGATCGGAAGTGGCGTTTGGAAGAAATAATGGAGCACAGAGAGCGAAGAATGAATGTCTCGGAAGTGCACTGGGCACAGGAAGATTGGGAGTTTCTGGCCGTTCAGGAATGGGAGCTTGAGATGGCCTACAGACAGCTGCTATACTTGGCTCAGCAGCAGGGTGGGGCTCCCTTTGCCTGGGACTATCAGGAAATACCAGTTGACAACTCTGAAATCCTGGCTGAAGAGTTGACAATGTGGCAGAGTAACAGTGTTCTTTGCCAACCTGCCCCCGCAGCTATGGAGGCGGAGGTCTTATGGCGGATGCAGCAAGTGCTAACTGACCTTGATGAACCTGTTTCTGCATTGGATGATCTTGGATGGAGGAATGTGCCTGTCCAGCAGAATGCCAGAGAATCGGCAGAGGAAAATCTGGAGATCGCAATCCCCAAAGCTGAAGTGTTGACAACGGGGCAGAGCTCTGCTAACCTCTGCCCAGCACTGATAGAATCTTCTGGGTTCCACGGAGAGGAGATGGTGAACCTTTATCCCCAGACACCAGTTGCAGAGACAGGGGATTTGATAGACTTTTCTGCTGAGGAAGAACAACCTGGTGAGCCTCCAGCAGAAGAAGAGCTGTTATTAGGGTCAAACTTCAGTGTGCTTTGCCCAGCACCAACAGAAGTATCTGTGAAGTTACAAGGAACTTCCCCAGCTGAAGCGCTGGCAACTGGACAGAGGGTCCAAGATCTCTGCTCTACACCTGCGGTGGTTCCGGATGCTTAGAGTGAGAAGGAAGTGGTCACTTCCCAGCAGCAGATCAGGATACAGGGGGAGAAGGGAGAGGAGGTGTTCGTCATCCCTCCCCAACAGTTGGCCAGGGTGGAGGAAGTAGTCTTTCCTCCCCAGCAAAGATCCGTGCACCTGGAAGACAGTACCACAGACATATCGTCCCAACATCCAGATGAAGGAATGGAAAGGGAAGCAGCCGGATCACCTCCCCAATGGCAGCAACACAGTTTGGGAGTGGAGGAAGCCAGCCTCCTGCCCCAACGGTTAGCTGGAGCGGAGGATGCGGAGTCCCCAGCAGAGGGGCTGGCAACAGGGCCGAGTACTGCTGGACTCTGCCCTCAACTAACAGAGGATAGATTTCATGTGAAGGTGGATGGGACTTCAGTCTTCACCTGTATACCCCAGGGATGCAGGGCAGTCGGCCCAGATCCCCAACAGCATGACGGAGTGAGCCCAGACACCCTGTCTTCTCTCCAGCGGCAGAAAGGACTCCAGGAAGAAGGGCCAGTCCAGACCTCTCCCCAGCGGCAGATATGTTCTCTGAGACAGGCAGAGGTTGGCTGGGTGAGTAATGCTTTGTTTGGAACAAATTTGATTGGGGTACTGTATGGGTACAGGCATTAGAGGACTGGAACTACTGACTAACTTCGGAGTCAACCCGTCTGGGGTCTTCTCCTGTGTTAGTCTCCTGCCGAAAGGGGAGAAATGTGACAGACCTAGCCGGGAGAGAGACTTTTGGAGGGGACTGAATGCTAGCCTCTTGCCGATCGATCGTGGGCCCTGGCATTTGGGGGAACGGTGCTCTTTGTGAGCTGTATGCCTGGGGACCCTTGAGGCAGTATTACTGTGGATTCTGGTCCTGGTCCCCCAGGACACACAGACTCTGGGGACCCTGGATTTGCCATATTAGGAATAATGGCTGATTCATAAAGCTGGGACAAATACTGTTAGGAGATGCTGATGTCAATTCCAGCCACCTGTCTGTCTGTTGCCTGCTAGAATGTGTATTGTAAATAAGTCTCTAGTATGGGATCTAAGAGTCATTAGATCCCCATTGTTGTTTGTGTTAATTAAAGAGGAGTTCCACCCAGGGGGGCCGTCAAAAAAAATAAATAAAAGTCAGCAGCTACAAATACTGCAGCTGCTGACTTTTAATTGGACACTTACCTGTCCCTGGGTCCAGCGATGCGGGGAATCGCCGGCATTTCAATTGTGGGCACCGGGCTGTGGCTTCACAGCCTGGCACCCACTGCGCATGCGCGAGCGGCGCCGTGCGCCGTGCTTGGCCGCGCAATCATCTGGGACCTGTAATGGGTCCCAGATGATTGACAGGAGGGAGGGAGCAGAGCGGAGCCCTTCCTGTGCCGAGGGGGAAGTGATGTCACCAGCCCAGGCAAAGGAAGAAGCAGACTACGAGGGACCACCTAGCAACAGGCATTTAGAGGTAAGTGAAAAAAAAAATATCCAAATTCTTTTTGTTTTGTTTTTTAGAATTTGAGGTATTTTTGTTTTTTTGGGTGGAACCCCACTTTAACTCTGCTATTGTGATAATGTTGATTGGGTTTTCTGATGTCTGGTCAAGCATGTGGTGCCCAAGCGGCTGCTGTTCTGGCCACTCTTGATCTGCTTCAGACATAGGTTGCAAACAGCAATGGTGTGATCTGCTGCACACGTGTAGGAACAAGGAACTTTTCAAAATCAGCAGGAAGTTAACAGCGCCCTGCACCTGCGGAGCTCTGTGGTGTAATGCAGTAGGGTGGCTGCCCTTACGTTTCCCCCTAGAGGATATCCTGCCTCGTTGGAGTTGTGCCACCGACTCCTCCCTTCTATCAGGCACCCAAGTAGAGTCAGTGACCTCATCATCCCCTCCCTCCTCATCACTGGAGCAAACTTGGCAGTATGCTACAGCTGGTGGAACATGACTGCCAGTTTCTTGTCCTTCTTGGGCACCCCCTCTCTCTAGGCTCACTTTACTCCCTTCCTCAACCTGGGAACCAACATCGGAGCCTTCAAATTGATGCGCATCCTCCAGCAGCTTGTACTGGACACTGTGGTCGAAAAGTTTGGGGGACCCCTCTGTGCATGATGGTGGGGCTATGGAAAGGAGTGACTGTGGACAAGGAGCCCGTGAAATAGGCCACTTTGGCAGCTGCATAAGAAGGCAAACTAGTTTGGGTGACAGAGGATGAGGAGGATGAGGACGGCTTTGTTATCCACTCCACCAACTCTTCTGCATGTTCTGGCTCAATAACGAAAGTCACGAAAAAAAAAAGTAAAAAAAAAAAAAGAAAAGTTTTTAAAGCTGGCACTTTAAAAATAAAAATACAAAAAAAGGTCCTTAAGTGCACTATGTTCGGACGCCGGACACAGTGTGACGCCGGACAAAGTGCACTTAAGAGATTGCAGATGCGGCGCATCATTTGCGGGCGTTCAGCCCGCCTTGCAGTGCTTTCTGAAGCGCTCAGTAGCTTCTGGCCGGCGCTAGTATCTATTACTATGGCCGGGCGGTTTGATTGACATCTGAGTATGATGTCACTTCCTGTTTCTCTCTCCAATTGCGCCCAGGAGAGAGGAAACAGGAAGTATGAGAGGAACGGACCTCACCACAGGAGACACCGCTGGAGAGGACAACATACAGCAAGGTAAGTAACCGGGGGAGGGGGGTTTGATGGTGACACATGCTGCTGCAATTTGGTGGTGACACATGCTGCTGCAATTGGTGGTGACACATGCTGCTGCAATTGGTGGTGACACATGCTGCTGCAATTTGGTGGTGACACATGCTGCTGCAATTGGTGGTGACACATGCTGCTGCAATTGGTGGTGACACATGCTGCTGCAATTTGGTGGTGACACAGGCTGCTGCAATTTGGTGGTGACACAGGCTGCTGCAATTTGGTGGTGACACAGGCTGCTGCAATTTGGTGGTGACACAGGCTGCTGCAATTGTTGGTGACACACTCTGCTGCAATTTGGTGGTGACACACGCTGCTGCAATTTGGTGGTGACACATGCTGCTGCAATTTGGTGGTGACACATGCTGCTGCAATTTGGTGGTGACACATGCTGCTGCAATTTGGTGGTGACACATGCTGCTGCAATTTGGTGGTGACACATGCTGCTGCAATTTGGTGGTGACACATGCTGCTGCAATTTGATGGTGACACAGGCTGCTGCAATTGGTGGTGACACAGGCTGCTGCAATTTGGTGGTGACACATGCTGCTGCAATTGGTGGTGACACATGCTGCTGCAATTTGGTGGGACACAGGCTGCTGCATTTGGTGGTGACACAGACTGCCGCATTTGGTGGGACACAGGCTGCATTTTATGTGACACAGGCTGCATGTAAGGAGGGACTCTGCTGGGGGCACCTGATGTAAGGAGGGACTCCGCTAGGGACACCTGATGGCATCTGGTGGCAGGCAACGTGGCTAGTGACACGCTCAGGGCTCCCACTGATTCTGCATTATGGTGAGTTGAATGATTTCATTTTATATTACAATGTAATAATAGAAATAATGCGCTTCAATCATCCTGACACCATAACAACCATGGTGCCGGGATGATTGAAGCGCTAACACCAGGTGTTTGGAGTATCTTTATCTTCTGATTGTTAAACTTTCTAGGATACACATATTTCTATTGTTGTGTAGGATCTGGGCCTGCTGTCCCTCCATCCCTCTCTCCCTCCATCCCTCGTTCATCTCAGACACTAACTACACCACCTTAGAGCCACGCCCACTATTTCGCTGAAACCATGCCCATTTTCACCAATTGGGAGGGGTCAAAAAGGAAGGGTGGGGTCTGGCCCCCCCATCCTAAAATTTCACCAGCCGCCACTGAGTAGCAACTGTACTATGGCTGCACTGTATTGTGTACTGTGTACACCACCAGAAAAGTAGTAGCAACTGCACTACGGCTGCACTGTATTGTGTACTGCGTACACCACCAGAAGTGTAGTAGAAACAGTACACCATGGAATGCACTATAGATATATGCTACAATTTTTAGGAGAGATTATGCTGAAGAAGCCACTTATGTGAAATAAAGAAATTCATATGCTAAATACTGTCATTGCAGATATTAACTAGACATGCACTGCCGAAAAATGTGTTCGTTTTCGTCTCATTCGTTTTTGGGTTTTTTTCGGGTCATTCGTTATGATCGAAAGTAGTTATTTCGAATAAATCTGTAACTTCGGAAAAATTTTAATTCCTTACGTTTCATTCGTTTCGATGATTCGATGATTAAGAAAAAAGGAAGTCCCCCTTCATTGGGACTTTAAAGGCAACACACACTTGGGTAATGCAAAAATTCTCAGGCATATAGTAACCCCCGGTACCAGAGAGTATTATTTTATTATCATACTGTTCATGTAAAAAAAATTTGTTTTTTCTGTTTTTCTTGTATGTATTTGTTGCACAAACTGTGATGTTTTTTAACCATCGATCATCCCCATGATCGATTATTTTAATAAATAATCATTAAAAAAAAGTTATTATTAAAGTTATATTATTATTATTATTATTTTTGATTTTGTTATGTTCCCTTCGTTTAGATGCTGCTTTCGTTATTTCGGATCATTTCTAACTTCGGATAAATTCGAATTTGTTACTTCACTAACAGCCAAATTTGAAAAGAAGTTCCAATACCTATAATTTAATAGTTAGTAATAGTTATTATTAGTTTATTATTTTGGATTTTTGGGTTTTCGGATTTTCATATTTCAGATTTTCGTTCTTTCGAATTTTCGAAATTTTAGAAAAATTTGTTAAACGGGTTTTTGTTAATTTGAATATATCTGAATTAATGAATTTTTCGAATTTCGTCAAAAAATGAATTCGGAACTAAACTAATTGCACATGTCTAATATTAACTACATACAGTCACCATCCCAAACTAAACCCAAATTATATTACTTTACAGGTACCACTTGGGGATAAATACATACATAAAATCACTTAATTTCATTATTACTAATATATAAAAATCATAAACATTAAGCTATTGCTTCAAAGTCAGCAACAACATTGTCATCCTGCTGTAAGCACTCAGCTGCCCATTGGGCTCCTATCTATGTAACTGACCATTCTTTGGTGTGTTATAGTTTGTAGGAGAGATGATGTTGCTGAAGCTACTATACCTTTCTTTGGCGGAGGTGGAGGGGGAGGCGGCCGCTCTGAATGTTCACGATCGTTTCCTCTGGCTTTATCTGCAGATTGTTTTTTTTTGACAGGAATATGAATAAAAAAAAAAAAAAATGAAGTCATGCAAAATAAATACATTTATATACTAAATACTGTCATTGCAGTTATTAACCCCATACAGTTACCATCCCAAACTAAACCCAAATTACACTCCCTGGCCACTTTATTAGGTACACCTTGCTAGTAGCGGGTTGGACCCCCTTTTGCCTTTAGAACTGCTTTCATTCCTTGTGGCATAGATTCAACAAGGTGTTGGAAACATTCCTCAGAGATTTTGCTCAATATTGACATGATAACATCACGCAGTTGCTGCAGATTTGTCAGATGCACATCCATGATGCCAATCTCCCATTCCACCACATCCCAAAGGTGTTCTATTGGATGAGATCTGGTGACTGTGGAGGCCAATGGAGTACAGAGACCTCATTGTCCAGTGGTGAGATGTTTGGAGCTTTGTGACTTGGTGCATTATCCTGCTGGAAGGAGCCATCAGTAGATGAGTACACTGTAGTCATAAAGTGATGGACATGGTCAGCAACAATACTCCGGTAGGTCGTGGTGTTTAATTAATGCTCAATTGGTACTAAGAGGCCCAAAGTGTGTCAAGAAAATATCCCCCACATCATTACACCTCCACCAGCCTGAACCGGTGATACAAGACAGGATGGATCCATGCTTTCATGTTGTTTACACCAAATTCTGATCCTACCATCTAAATGTGTGTCCCAGAAGACAGCCGGCCATTCACAAAGTGCTGCGTGACTCATGCATGTGCAGTAGGAAATGGGCAGTGAAGCCGCAAGGCTCCACTGTCTGTCTCCCTTAATTAGAAAGGCGGCACCTGAACCTGATCCGATGGACGGATCAGCCTCGGGGGGCTGACATCACGGCCTCCCTGGACAGGTAAGTGTCCTTATGAAAAGTCAGCAGATACAGTATTTGTAGCTGGTGGAACTCCCCTTTAAGTTGATGAAGCCACAATACCTCTGTTTAGTGGAAGGAGTCGCTCTGAATGTTCAGGTCGGTTTTCTCTGGTTTTATTTGCCGATTTGTTTTCTTTGACAGGAGTGTGGAAGAAAATATAAATGAAGACGTATGAAATAAATACATTTATATACTAAATACTGTCATTGCAGATATTAACTACATACAGTCACCATCCCAAACTAAACCCAAATTATATTACTTTTTTGTTATTTATTATTTACATAAAATCACTTTATTTTTATTATTAAAGTATAAAATCCACAAACACTAAGCTATTGCTTCAAAATCAGCATCAACGTTGTCATCCTGCTGTAAGCACTCAGCTGTCTATTGGGCTTCTATTGGGCTTATCCATGTAACTGGTGTAGCACTGCCCCCATAGGGATTGCGGTGTGTGAACTTCCCTGGGCCTCCCTCTGATTATCTTTCAGCCAGTTACTAGGTGTTTTCACACGACCAACCGTACTCTCATCGTTATCCAATAATCAATCCAGGGTTTTTTTTTTTATTTATTTATTGTTGGAACTTGGATAGGAGAAGAGATTAGTGGGATACCCCAACTGAAACTATTTACAGATGAGGACAACTCTCACTTGCCTCACCAGGTTGAGTGTGGTGGTAGCAGACTCTCCGCTATACCATACTGCACCCGTATGGGAGACATAAGTCCTTTGCTTGCTCTGGCAGCAGACTTGAATATTTTATCCTCAGGACACTCACTAGCACTTTGGCTGACATCCATACACTGACTCTACTAGCTGAAGGGGTGGCCCTCACAGGACAGACCCCATGACACAGGTCTGTACTCACAGTAGGCAGTAACAGATCCTTCCTGGTGTGTCTCCCTTCTAGACAGCTCTGCAGGACATATGGGTTGCAGCTTTACTCAGATTCAGGCCCTCAGGTCGACCACCTGAGGCCACATGCAACCTGTACAGAGGAGGGGCAGCCGGTGCTTCAGTTACTCACTGTGGGCCCTGGTAAAGGCGATTTGGTCACTTCATGGTGACAGCTTCCCTTCTACTTCCGACCACTGACAGGTTCTCCAGCTGGCAGAACTGTCACAGTCCCAACCCTGCACTGCCCTCTTACTTCTGGATAGGCCCTCACACAGCCTGGCAGCCAGATTCCTCTGGGATAGGCCCAATCTCTGACCTAGCAGCCTGGGGCAGACGACACATGTCCACCCAGACGGTGGTCTGGGTGGCACAGAACATGGATCACCAGACCTCACCCGAATATATAGACTCTCCCAGCAGGCCAAGGACTTAGAGAAAACCCCTGCCCATTGGCTGGGACACCCACAAACCCATAACCTGACCTTGGGTTGCCCTTTTCGTATCTAGTACCACCAAGTACCCGGCCACTTATTGGTAGAAGAGAAAAGTGCAACAAGGGCAAGCTTAGGGAGATATCAATAGATCTCTATCAATCGACCAAGATAACTCTTCTTGGCAAATACATTTGTGAGGAGCTCCCTGACTAAACCCCAGGGCGCTACAACTGTATATATTTTTTTTACTCCCACTGGCCACTAAGCTTGAGACATTGTCCATTCCAACTGTTGCTGGGACAGTTTTCTATTGCCACTGGCCACAGTCCAGCCACCCTAAAGTCTGAAGGACAGTAAACTGGAACTTTGTTTAGAAAGTTTAGAGGCACTTGGCTTAATATTACCACAAAAAATTGTTACAGTATCTTTTTATAATGAATCTCTTGTATTTTGTCTTTCTCTATTAATACTAAAAAGACTGAGTCTCAGTTCACACTGAGGCGACAAGTCACGCTCTTACGCAATGGAACCATTCTAATCGGAGCGACTCCGGTTGCTCCGACTTAGAAAAAAGGTTCCTGTACTACTTGGGAGCGACTTCAGAGTGGCTTGCATTGACTTCTATTAAAGAAGTCATTTGAAAGCCACGCTGAAGTCGCAATGTGCAGGGCGGCTTCAGAGTCCGGCGACCGAGACTGAAAGTAAAAAACAAAAAAAAAGGTCCCATAAACAAACAGGCTTTATATTTACTTTCCCAGTAACCTGCATCTTAAAACTACACATTGGCAGCCGCAGGTATTTTCAAATTTTCAGGGATGTGAATATCTGCTCCTCCTACTGCACCCAGTATTTCTCCCACCAGCTCATACATATCCTTGTGACGGGGGAGCAGGTATTCAACCCACCTGACCATTCAAATGCATGCCTGCGGTGGCTGGTGAGTGGTGAAGCAGTGGTATTTCAAGGAACACGCTCACTAAAAGTTCATTATAGTGCCTCGTCCTTTACAGGGCAGCTTTTTTTTTGTGCTGTAAGGGACCCTGTGGTGACAGGGTCACATTAAGTCTTATTAATACAAAATTGCTTTATAATGACCCAAATGTTACTTCTGCATGGTGTTTCTTTACAAATACTACAGGGTTTCTATAAAATATGTTGTTTTTTTCACCTTTGAGCTGTATTGGGCCTGTACTTTTCTTTATGGGATCCCGTGCACCTGGAAATTGTAGTCTGAACTCGTATTCTGATCCATCATCTGTCATCTGGACAGCTTCCAATTCTAGGGTCGCTATGTAGGTCTTTGGGTCATCAGATGTTTTGTCTTTTTCTACAGGTAAGTTATTATATGTCTTTGTTGGTTTCTTTTCTAGCATTTGATACCCTTCCATTCTGTGTAAACTCTCCTCATAATTGTAGATTCTGCACTTCAGGGTGGCAGGTTCTCCTTCAACCAGTTCTGGTACCATTATTTCTCCAATTTTTGGATCAGGCAGCTCTGCTGTAGAAGTTCATACTCAATGTCAGTGTATGGAATAACACACAAAAAAAATACAATGCAACATTCAAACAATATAAAATTATTTAAGAATTGAAAATCTTGCATCATCACATGCATATGATCAGTACCACCTACATATTATGGATCATGGTATGGTTGTGCAACTCTATAAAAAAACGTAAAAAAATCCTGGGTTGGAATATATGGTGAAGAAATCTGCAGTCATCCACTAGACAAAAAAAAAGTGTTTATCCCCTCTAAAAGGAGAAAACCCGTTGAACTTCCATAGACTATTAGGGCTCAATCTTACTTTCTGCAGCAACCTACAATTTTCCCACATTGGATAATTGCAGGTCAACGCTAGGGTATATACAGTATCTCACAAAAGTGAGTACACCCCTCACATTTTTGTAAATATTGTATTATATCTTTTCATGTGACAACACTGAAGAAATTACACTTTGCTACAATGTAAAGTATGTGTGTACAGCTTGTATAACAGTCTAAATTTGCTGTCCCCTCAAAATAACTCAACACACAGCCATTAATATCTAAACCGCTGGCAACAAAAGTGAGTACACCCCTAAGTGAAAATGCCCAAATTGGGCCCAATAAGCCATTTTCCCTCCCCGGTCTCATGTGACTCATTAGTGTTACAGGGTCTGAGGTGTGAAAGGGGAGCAGGTGTGTTAAACTTGGTGTGATCGCTCTCACTCTCTCATACTGGTCACTGAAAGTTCAACATGGCAAAGAACTATCTGAGGATCTGAAAAAAAGAATTGATGCTCTACATAAAGATGACCTAGACTATAAGAAGATTGCCAAGACCCTGAAACTGAGCTGCCAAGACCATAGAGCAGTTTAACAGGACAGATTCCACTCAGAACAGTCCTCGCCATGGTCGACCAAACAAGTTGAGTGCACGTGCTTAGCATCATATCCAGAGGTTGTCTTTGGGAAATAGACATATGAGTGCTGCCAGCATTGCTGCAGAGGTTGAAGGGGTGGGCGGTCAGCCTGTCAGTGTTCAGACCATACGCTGCACACTGCATCAAATTGGTCTGCATGGCTGTTGTCCCAGAAGGAAGCCTCTTCTAAAGATGATGCACAAGAAAGCCTGCAAACAGTTTGCTGAAGACAAGCAGACTAAGGAATAGGGATGAGCTTCGAGTTCGAGTCGAACCCATGTTCGACTCGAACATCGCATGTTCGACCATTGCAAAACATTATGGGCCGTTCGTGCCCAATTCAAGTGGCGCATCACGGCCCATAATTCACTGCGGCATCGCAGTGCATTGTTGGGTGATGATTGGCCAAGCATGCACTATGACACGCATGCTTGGCCAATCACAGTGCCGTCTGTACAGAGGGCGGTAATTGGCCAAAGCCAGGTAGGCTTTGGCCAATTATGGCTCAGGGGGTCTACTACACGCCCCACACTATATAAGGCCGCCTGCACGATGGCCCTGTGTAGTGTGTTCCGGCGTTGAGAGAGAGATAGAGAGAGAGAGAGAGAGAGACAGTGTCATTTCATTTGAGTTAGCAGCCAAGCGAGTCAGTTAGCTGCACTTACAGTGTATTGTGTAAATATATATATGCATCCTAGGTGTTGTGTGTGTGTATATATATATATATATATATATACACACTGTATTCAGTTTAGCAAGATCCGTTCCTGTTATTCTCTTCCTATTGACAGGCAGGCAGGTGTTTTTACAGTATTTACAGCTACCTGAAGAAAATTGCTGGTGTTCTTCTGATCCTATCCACAGGCAGGCAGCTACAGTATTTACAGTTAGTGTAGTGCGTCCTCTGCACAGTGCGCACCTAAAGCTACCTGAAGAAAATTGGTGGTGTTCTTCTGATCCTATTAGTACTGCAGGCAGCTGCAGTATTTACAGTTAGTGTAGTGCATCCTCTGCACAGTGTGCACCTAAAGCTACCTGAAGGAAATTGGTGGTGTTCTTCTGATCCTATTAGTACCGCAGGCAGATGCAGTATTTACAGTTAGTGTAGTGCATCCTTTGCACAGTGTGCACCTAAAGCTACCTGAAGAAAATTGGTGGTGTTCTTCTGATCCTATTAGTACCACAGGCAGGCAGCTGCAGTATTTACAGTTAGTGTACTACGTCCTCTGCACAGTGTGTACCTAAAGCTACCTGAAGACAATTGCTGTTGTTCTGATCCTATTAATACCACAGGCAGGCAGCTACAGTATTTACAGTTAGTGTACTGTGTCCTCTGCACAGTGTGCACCTAAAGCTACCTGAAGAAAATTGGTGGTGTTCCTCTGATCCTATTAGTACCACAGGCAGGCAGCTGCAGTATTTACAGTTAGTGTACTGTGTCCTCCTAAAGCTACCTGAAGACAATTGCTTGTGTTCTCATACTAATAATACTACAGGCAGGCAGTTGATTCTGCTAGCTGCAGCATCAGTATATTATATATATATATATATATATATATATATATATATATATATATATATATATATATATATATATATATATATATATATATATATATATATATATATATATATATATATATATATATATATATATATATATATATATATATATATATATATATATATACATCCCAGCTTTGTGCAGCTACATCTCACTGCAGGCCATTAGTATGTCTGGAAGGCCAACAAGTAGAGGCAGACAGTCACAAGCCAATAAAAGAGGGCAAGCAGACTCTGTGTCTAGAGGCAACAGTGCTGGTCGTGGAGACGGTGCATCCTCATCAACACGTGGCCATGGGACATGCTTGTCCTTTTTTTCGGCAGCTGGCCGTATTGAGCCGCAACATGCAGAAGACTTGGTAGAGTGGATGACCAAGCCGTCCTCATCCTCCTCATCCTCTCTCACCCAGGCTCAGGGTACTTTGTCTGGCAAAGCAGCTGCCAACGCGGCCTCTTCCCTCGGCTCAATGGCATCAGTCACTCCTTCCCTAGCCCCACCATGTCCTCCTGAGGAGTCCCCCAAACTGTTTGCCCACAGTGTTGGGTACATGCTCCAGGAGGATGCCCAGCGTTTTGAAGGCTCCGATGATGGTACCCAGCTAGAGGAAGGCAGTAATGTGAGCCCAGAGAGAGGGGGTGTCCAAGAAGGACAGCAATCTGGCAGTCATGTTCCCCTAGCAGCAGCATACTGCCAGGTTTGCTCCAGTGATGAGGGGGGAGGGGATGATGAGGTCACTGACTCCACGTGGGTGCCTGAGAGGAGGAGGAGGCAGATCACCAACGAGGCAGGATGCCCTCCAGGGGCCAGCTTAAGGGCAGCACACTGACTGCATCACACTACAGAGCTCCGCATGTGCAGGGCGTTGCTGTCTCTGCGCGTTATTCCAAAAGTTCTTTGGTGTGGGCCTTTTTTGAGACGAGTGCATCAGATTGCACCACTGCTATTTGCAACATATGTCTCAAGCGTATCTCGCGTGGCCAAAACATCACCCGGTTGGGCACCACATGCTTAACCAGACACATGTTGACCTGCCATGCAGTTCGTTGGCAAGCGTACCTAAAAGAGCCACACCAAAGAACAAAGCGGTCCTCTCCTTGCTCCTCATCAGCTGGGATCTCCAACCCCACTATACCTTCATTCCTCTCTGAAACCTGTACTGAGAGGAATGAAGGTGTAGAATTAGGTGTGTCACAGCCAAGTACTTGCGGGCAATCTGCTATCGGTACACCGATGTAAGATTGTACCAGGAAAATTTCCCTGCCCCAGCTGCTGTACCACCGAAAGAAGTTCGCTTCCAGCCATCCACATGCCCAGCAGTTGAATGATAGCTTGGCTAAATTGCTAGCACTTCAACTGCTGCCTTTTCAGTTGGTAGACTCTGCCCTCTTCCGTGAGTTTGTGGAATGTGCGGTTCCTCAGCGGCAGGTTCCCAAACGCCACTTTTTCTCATGGAAGGCGATTCCGGCTCTCTACCAGCATGTGGAAGACAATGTCTTGGCCTCGCTGGACAGGGCGGTCAGCGATAAGGTGCATATTACCGCTGACTCATGGTCCAGCAGGCATGGACAGGGACGTTACCCATCTTTCACCGCGCACTGGGTGACTCTTCTGGCAGCTGGGAAGGATGCAGCACAGGGTGCAGTAATGTTGGAGGTTGTTCCTCCACCACGCCTCCAAAATTCTACTAGTGGTAATTCTGCCACACCTCTCTCCTCCACCCCCTCCTCTTCTTCTTCCTCCATGGCCTCTTCCTGTGCTGATTTGTCCTTGGAACCAGCGGTGCTCCGGAGGCGTTCAAGAGGCTACGCAAGCATGCAGGCAAAAAGATGCCATGCAGTGCTTGAGCTGGTGTGCTTGGGGGACAGGAGCCACACTGGGGCAGAGATTATGTCAGCTCTGCAGGGGCAGGTTAAAAGGTGGTTGACGACATGCCAGCTTAAGCCAGGTATGGTAGTTTACGACAAAGGCACCAACCTCCTCTCCGCCCTCCGACAGGGACAACTGACCCATGTGCCCTGTTTGGCTCACGTCCTTAACTTGGTGGTGCAGTGGTTCTTGGGCAGGTACCCAGGCTTACAGGATGTCTTGAGGCAGGCTAGGAAAGTCTATGTGCATTTCCGCAGGTCATATAATGCCATTGCTCGGCTGGCTGACCTCCAAAAGGAATTTAACCTGCCCAAGAACCGCCTAATCTGTGACATGCCCACCAGGTGGAACTCAACGTTGGCCATGCTGCAGTGGCTGCACACGCAGCAGAGGGCCATCAATGAGTACCTATGCGACTATGGCACTAGGACAGGGTAAGGGGACCTTGGTTTTTTTCCCCACGCCAGTGGGCTATGATCAGGGATGCATGCACTGTCATTGTCACCATTTGAGGAGGCCACGAGGATAGTAAGCAGTGACACTGTCCCTCTTGTCCACCTGTTGGAGCACACGCTGCATGGAATAATGGACAGGGCACTTGAGGCAGAACAGAGGGAGGAAGAGGAGGACTTCCTTACCTCTCAAGGCCCCTTTTATCCAGACAGTGTTCCTGCGTGCGCGCCGATCACACAGGAAGAGGAGGAGGATTGTGTCAGCATGAAGGTGGAGCCTGGCACTCAGCATCAGCAGCAGTCTTCAAGGGATCATATACAGCCCGAAGAAACCCATGGACTTGTGGCTGGGAGGAGGTGGCTGCGGATCATGTTGTACTTAGTGACCCAGAGGACTCTAGACTAAATGCCTCAGCAAACCTACGCTGCATGGCCTCCCTGATCCTGCAAAGCCTGCGGAAGGATCCTCGTATTCGTGGTATCAAGGGGAGGGATGATTACTGGCTGGCAACCCTCCTTGATCCACGTTACAAGGGTAAGGTTGCGGACCTTATCTTGCCATCACAGAGGGAGCAGAAGATGAAACATCTTTGGGAGGCCTTGCAGAAAGGTTTGTGCAATGCGTTTCCAGAGCCTGGGAGGTTACAATTTCCTGGTGGTCCTGGACAACGTGTTGCTGAGGCTTCGGTCAGTCACAGAAGGAGCGTTGGAGAAGGCGGCCATCTGACCGATGCGTTCAGACAATTTTTTAGTCCGCAGCCCCAAAGTCTGATCAGTTTCCAGCAACCATCGTCAGCGTATGATTCACCGAAAATCCTCTGGGTTACTGGGTCTTGAGGATGGATCACTGGCCAGAGCTTGCACAGTATGCAATTGAGCAACTGGATTGTCCTGCATCCAGCGTTCTTTCAGGACACACATTCAGTGCTGCTGGAGGCTTTGTAACCGATCACAGGGTGCGCCTGTCCACTGAATCAGTCGATCGGCTGACCTTCATAAAAATGAATCAGTCTTGGATCACAAGCTACCAAGCACCTGATGCTGATGTAACCGATTGATTTTTTTTTTAATGTGAGATCCCTTCAAGACTGCCTATGCTGATGCTGAGTGACTATCCTGTTATGCTGAGTGACAATCCTCTTCCTCCCCAATTTTCATGCTGATAGCTTGTAAGAACATTTTTGGTTCTGGGCACCACCACCAGTGGCCAAGGCCCAATTTTTCTTCCCCTGTTTAACAGGGGCATGTAATTACAATTTTTGATGCAATACTTTGCAGCAGGGCTCATTTCTCTGTTCCAACTATAGCATCTGTGAGGGGTTGCAGTGTTGTGGCACCAGTGCTTAAGGCCCAATTTTTCTGCCCCTGTTCTACAGGGACATGTAATTACAATTCTTTTTTTTTTTTAAATTAAGTAGTTTTTTATAAATTTTTCCGGTTATACATTATTCATCATAACCAATATAAAACTACAAACATTCATATACGTATTTTCCCGTAACACAATCCATACCTATTAGCTTAACCTTGCTATTTTTCCCTTTCATTTCATTTTCTTTCCCTTTACCCCCACCCCCCCATCCCACCCCCTTCCCCACCACCCTGTCACCCTCCCACCTCCCCGAACTGTTACCTCTAATAAAATAGCCATGTCTTAAGCTTGGCAAAACTTATTACCCCGTTATATACCTAGTGTTTATACTTATCCCTTCGTATATCAGTTCCCTGTTCTTATGTTCCTATCCTCAATAAGGTTCTATATTTCATCATTACTTCCCTGACACCACAATCCTCATATCCTTATAAACTTCTTATAACTTCCCCTTCTAGTATAGATCACCATTTCTGTGCCGACTACTGAGTTCATTGTAGTAACCCATTCTTCGGAAGTAGGAGGCACTGTTGATAACCATGCTTTTGCGATCAGTTTCCTCGCCTGGTATAAAAAACGTACAATTGCTATTCCTGTATGGCCTTCCCCGACACTCTTACTTATTAACTCCAGCACACAGACCTTGGCCTCGCGCTCCAGTCTTATCCCAAACCTGGCATCTATAATGTTTAGGATCTCAGTCCAGTACCTGACTAGTTTCGGGCATCTCCACATTATATGAATAAGATCACCCGTCTCTAGACATCTAGAGCATTTATCGTCTGTTCTTCGACTGAATCTATGCAATCTCTTGGGGGTATAGTAAGCTCTGTGTACGAGCAAGAGGTGCAAAGCCCGCTGTGATGGAGAGAGGGATACCAGTGGACCAAGCTCCAATATTCTCTCCCACTGATCATCACTCAACTCCCCCACATCAGTCTCCCACCCCTCCCTCGCACGCGAGAGTGAAGCTAAACTAGTTGCCCTAGCCATTAATTGATCATAAATTCCTGATATTAATCCCTTAAGGCTGGGTGCCCTTACCACCTTACTAAGCAGCGGTACGCTGCTCCATTACAAACTCCCCTCTCAGGTCCGAAAAGGACTTTAATATATTACCATCAAATATTTGCACCAGCCTATTTATACCCGACCGTTCCCAGATCCTATTTATTTCAATAGCCTTTAATTCTTGTAGTTGCCCATTCTGCCATATAGGTGAGAACTCCGTAACACCCCTATATCCCATTTCAATCTTCACTAACCGCCAAACTTTCATGACCAATTCATATGTTGGAAATGGGCTTCCTACAGACCGGGCTTCCAGTGCACCTATTAAGGATTTATGTGGATTCCCTGATAACATAATATTTACGCTGGAATTCACCTCACCCATACGTTCGCACCCCCCCCCATATGTTGCAACTGGGCCGTCAAGAAATGTCTATATGGATGAGGGACCGCCAATCCCCCCTCCCTATTAGGGCGCTGCAAGGTCTGGAGACTAATCCTGGCCTGACCCTTCTTCCATATTAATTCACGAAAGAGAGAATTGATTTTTAGAAACCAGTCCCTCCCAATCCAGACCGGTGAATTGTGTAATATGTAAATTAATTGTGGCATCCAAATCATCTTTATCAAATTTACGCGTCCAGCCATAGACAGGGGGAGCCGACACCAGATATCTTTCTTCTTTTTAAACTTTTCTAATAACGGAGCTAGTTTGTCTTTAATATACTGGGTTGGGTTGCTGGTTAACACTATACCCAAATACTTGAACTTCTCTACCACCCTGAAACGGGAAAACCCCTGAGGGGGAGAACCAGTAGTCGAGTCAAGCGGCAGAAGTATAGACTTCTCCCAGTTGACTTTTAGCCCCGATATCCTCCCAAACCCTTCCACCAAATGCATCGCCTTTACTAGCGATGGTCCCATGTCGCCCAGAAACAACAGTACATCGTCAGCGTATAATGCTATTCTTTCCTCGGTCCCTTTTCTTTTATAACCCTGCAGACCTGATGAGTTTCTTATTACCTCAGCGAAAGGCTCCATTGCCAGGGCGAATAGCAGGGGCGACAAGGGGCAACCCTGCCTAGTCCCCCTCTCGAGTGATATCCGTTCTGAATATGTGTTGTTTATTTTTAATCTAGCGCTGGGATGCTGATATAAGATCTTAAGCCAGTTAATAAATAGGGGGCCGAACCCAAATTTCTCCAGTACCCACCATAAATATCCCCATTCCAGGGTGTCGAATGCCTTGGCAATATCCAAGGACAAGACAACCCTGGAACCCGCGTTCTCTACCGGGGTCTGGAGATTCAAATAGGCCCTTCTTATATTTTTACTAGTATTCCTGTTCTGCATTAACCCAGACTGGTGGATCAAGGAAGATATACATTTATTCAGCCTGGATGCCAAGATTTTTGCCAAAATCTTGACATCCGTACCCAAAAATGAAATTGGTCTATATGACGATGTATCTAATTGGTTTTTCTCTTCTTTCTGAATCAGTACTATAATAGCTTCAGACATTGACAAGGGTAAACTACCAACTGCAGCTGACCAATTCAGTGTCTTCAAAAGCTCCGGGGCCAACACCTCCCCATAATGTTTGTAAACCTCAGATGGCAATCCATGAGGGCCTGAGGACTTTTGATTCGGCATATTCTTTATTGCTTGCCCAATTTCTTCCAGTGTTATCGGTGCTTCCAGACTATTCATATCTGTATCTGACAACACCGGTAAGTAAGTACCTTCCAAAAATTTCTCCATCTCTATTTGTTCCGGGCAATGACGCGTCTTATATAGATCTCTATAGAATTCTGCAAATGTTTGAATAATTACCCCAGGATCTGATGAAATATCCCCTTCATTAGTTTTAATCATGGGAATTATTGAAGAGGGAGAATTAGTTTTGGCCAATAAGGCCAACGTCCGACACACTCTTTCCCCCTCCTCAAAGTTTCTCTGCCTCTGGAACACCTTCCTGTTTTCAGCTCTTGTTATTTCTTCCTTTTTGTATTCTTGTTGCTTCATTACCCAGAATTCTCGATTTTCAGTAGTTTGATCCACTATATACTTTCTTTCTGATTCCCGGACCTCTTCTCTAATCAACTCTCCCCTTGCTCTTGTTTGCTTCTTTATTTTAGATATCTGCTGTATCAAGAGCCCTCTGAGGTATGCTTTCTAGGAGTCCCAGAACACACCCCCCGAGGCAGTGCCAGTATTAAATTCGATAAATTCTCTCAGTCTTAAACCAATTTCGTCCCTATTCCCCAATTACCCCAACCATGTTGGCGATATTCAATTCTACCTATTAAGGGTTGGACTTCTTGATTACCAATGGCCATGTCTATACGGGAGAGAGTGTGATAGGTCCCCGAGAAGCAAGAATATTGCTGGCAACTGGGGTTACGCGCTCTCCACATATCACAACACCCTACCTCCTTGAGGAACTGTGCCAGCCTTCCCTCCAACCCTCTACCACCACTAAGCCCAGGCGGGAACCTGTCTAACCTGCTATCAAGCACATTATTAAAGTCTCCCACTATAATAAGCGGGACCTCTCTCTTATCCTCCAAGAACCCCAGTAGCAAAAACAGGATCTCCATCTTAAATGGTGGGGAGATATAGACATTTACTATGACAAATGGCCTACCCTCAATTAAACAATACAGAAAAATAAAACAACCCAAACTATCGATACTGACATACCTGCAAGAAAACGTCAACCCTTTCCTGATCAAAATACTCACTCCCCTTGAGTAGGAGGAGTACACTGAATGATATTGTGTCTGAAAATGTTTTTTATTTTTAATAAATAACTTGGTCTCATTAGTCAAATGAGTTTCCTGCAGGCATATCACCTCGGCAGCACAAGATTCTAATTCCTGGAATACAGTGGCTTTTTTCATAGGGTCACCCATCCCCCTAATATTCCAGGAAATTAAACCAATTGTTCTATTCTGCATTCCAAATAAACATCAATAGAGAAAAATACCAGCTAAAGAGATATTGGGATGAGATTAACCTTCTACTTTTATATACTGTGGTCACGGCCATAAGATGACACCGTTCTAAACCCATAATATTTTGTAAAACACTGCAAAAAAAAACAAACTCCAACCTCCATTCTGATAATACCAATTCACCACATGTGCCCTTATTCCCCTTGGCCTTTTAACCTTCTGACTCACCTCATCAGTACTCCCTCTCACCACCCTCAGTGCTAATGTTGTGAGGAGGGGGCCGAAAGAGTCCGGAGGAAAATTACCCCCACACCCCACCCCCCTCCCCACTCTTATAAACTTTACGTGTTTACACTTCACTTCTTTCAGTTTCAAACAATTTTTTAACAGTGAACTGTGCATTTTTACCTTTTTTGTTGCAACTGTGATACCCCTTATTGTAAATAATTCCTTCTTCTCCCCCCCTTGCCTAACTCGGCATGCCCTAGGGGCCTTCTTTGTGACCTTACTAATCCCCTCGCCCCACTTCATCCACCCCCCCACCCCTCTCAATCCCCTCTCGACCCGCCCACCAGCCCCAACACCCCGAGGACCAATAAGACCCCCGTCACCAATCTAAACCTTACTCTCATCCGACACTTCATCCACCCATCCCTCTCCTTCCCAACCCTTAATGCTGCACATGAAAAAAAAAAAAAAAGAAGAACAAAACGTTCATTTACACATATACAATGTCATCTTTATAAGTTCTTTTTGTTCTCTTCAAACCAGTCCGTGACTCCCTTGACAGATTCAAAGAAACGAATAGTCCCTACGGCCTCAATACGCAACCGTGCTGGATATAGCAAAGCATATGGTATATTATGGCTCCGTAGGACCCGTTTAAGATCCAAAAAACCTGCTCTTCTTTTTTGAAGGTCTGGGGAATAATCTGGATATATCGAGATTTTAACCCCATTAAAGAAGATATCACCTTTCTCTCTCGATTTTTGCATTAAGTTCAGCTTATCTTTGTAATTAAACAACCGCACTATCATTGGTCTCGGGCAATCTCCTACATGTGTTGGCCTGGAAGGCACTCTATGAGCTCGCTCAATAGAAAAAAACTGTGAAAAAGCCTCAGCCCCAAAAACTTTCTTAAGCCATCTTTCCATGAATTCTTCGGGGCGGGAACCCTCACTTTTCTCGGGGAGACCCATCACTCTTACATTTTGTCTTCGCGACCTGTTCTCCCATTCATCCAGTTTAAGCTTGTTAGTATCCAGCTGGGCTTGCATTTTGATAAATTCCTGCCGCATTGGGATTACAATATCTTCTAGTCGAATAACCCTTTCCTCTGCACCTTTAATTCTCTCCACTGTTTTCTGAAGCTCTTGTTTAATAGTGCCAAATTCTTCGCTTAGAGCTTTTAATTCTTCCCACATCCCACTTATCAAGCTCCTGCAAGCATTTACAGCGCATAATACCTCTTTTAAGGCAGGTTCTTGTTCACTGACTCCGGCTGCATTGGGACCGCTATCCCCTATTTTTCCCGAGTGCTCCCTCTCAGGACTTTTTTTATTTGTTATTCTTGTGCTAACCGCCGGGTTATCAGGACCATTCCCCAGGCTTTTTCTGTCCCCAAGGCCCCCTACCGACGTTTTCCCCGGAGGTGGCTGAATACTTTTAGTAGGGGACTGCATAGAGCTATGAGCAAATGTTTCCAGTTTCACAGCAGCTGCCGCTGCAGCCACATTTTGAGTCCCCTTCTCCTTTTCTTTAGTTGAGTGGGTAGTTTGGATAGGCATACTTTCCTGGGGCTGTTGTTGCTGGTCTTCCCCCTTCTTCTTAGTCATAACAAACTAGGTAACTTTAAATACTTTATAGCCCTGGCTATCAACCAGTCTGTCCTTGCTTTTAAGTATCCGGTCTCATTAATAAAAGACGAGCCCCAGGCACCCTGCTATAACAGTCACTGGCACTTTGCTTTATAAATATATAAGAATCAAGTTCTTTACCTCTCTCCAGTTAACTTAAGGGATGTTTGCAGGGTGTTTGCAGCCTACTCACAGGTGACTCATCCAGGTCCGTTGTCCACTGCTCCGGATCTCCTTACTTTTATCTCGTTCAGCGTCTGAGGTGGTCTCCGTCGCTCTCTCTTACGTCCATCACGGACCTGGCTTACTCAGCTTGCTCAGCCTCTCGCGGTGTCTGCAGTGTGTCACTAGGCAACCAGGCACAACCACAAACACAGCGGCGATATTTGTTCTGGCACTCCGCTCCGCTCAGTTCGGCAGTAAGGCAGGGCAGATACTCCTTCCCGGTCCCCTCTCCTGTCGCCCCAGCCAGTCAGCATACCATCCCTCCGTCAGGAACCAGAAGGGGCCTTCAAAAATCACAGGCAGGAACCGGGATCTCACAGGGCTGGGTAAGCCCAAACAGCAGCGCTAGTGCAGCATCAGGGTTGGAGCCAGAGAGAGCACTTACTCACCGCTCACACCTGCATCCGGTCACGCCCCCTCTGGTGGGTAATTCAACATGCTGACAAAAACTTGACTGTTAGCTTTGATTGAACATTCAGGCAATTCTTGATCTAATATTTCACAGCAGGGCCCGTTCCAGTGCCCACCAAGAGTAACTGTGAGGGCTTACAGTGTTGTGGCAACACCACCACCACCAAAGGCCCAGATTTTCTGCCCCTGTTCAACAGGTGCATGTAATTACAATTCTTGATATAATATTTCACTCCAGGGCCCGTTCCAGCGCCCACCAAGAGTAACTGTGAGGACTTACAGTGTTGTGGCACCAGCACCACCACCTCCACCAAAAACCCAATTTTTCTACCATTGTTCAACAATGGCATGTAATTACAAATCTTGATCTAATATTTCACTGCTGGGCCCTTTCCTGCACCCACCAAGAGTAACTGTGAGTGCTTACAGTGTTGTGGCAACACCAACACCTAAGGCCCCAATTTCTGCAGAGTATATAGGGCAGGCCCCTACTTTCAAACATCCAACTTACAAACGACTCCTACTTGCAAACGGAAGGAGACAACAGGAAGTGAGATGAAATCTACCCCTAGGAAGGGAAATTCTCTCCTGTAAGAGTTAATATGGGAAAAACGTGTCTCCTCTTCACTGATGCTTTATCACCAATCCTTGTTTCACTAAAAACCCCACATTTTCAAAAAACATTTGTCATTGGAACAGAAAGTGAGGTGAAATCTTCTGAAGAGGTGCACAGACAGCAAAACAAAACAAATGTTACAGGGGTGATAACCCTTCCCTATGTTTTCCAAAAAGCTTAAAAATAGATTTTTTGGCTGGAGCTACACTTTAAAAATGTACCAGTTCAAAATTACAAACAGATCCTACTTAACAACAAACCTACAGTCCCTGTCTTGTTTGCACTGCCTGTACACTGCTGTTGAGAGTATATAGTGCTTGGGGGCCCCACGCCTTTCCTTTTTTTAATTTGGGTGCGGGGTTCTCCTTAATATCCATACAAGACCCAAAGGGCCTGGTAATGGACTGGGGGGGTACCCATGCCATTTGTCTCACTGATTTTCATCCATATTGCCGGGACCCGACATTACATTAAAGCCGCAAGCAGTTTTAAATGACTTTTATTCCTTTAAAAATGTCATTTTGTGCAGGGACTGTTCTAAGCACAGGAAACATGCGCCACTTTACAGGCATACTATAGACACCCCCCAGATATGATATTTAAAGGAATATTTCACTTTTTTTTTCATTGTAAGCATCATTAAAATGACTGCTCCCGAAAAAAACGGCCGTTTTTAAAACTTTTTTTGTATTGATACATGTCCCCTGGGGCAGGTACCGGGTCCCTAAACCCTTTTTAGGACAATACCATACAAATTAGCCTTTAAAATTAGCACTTTTGATTTTGAACGTTCGAGTCCCATAGACTTTAATGGGGTTCTAAAGTTTGCGTGAATTTTCAGTCCGTTCGCAGGTTCTAGTGCGAACCGAACCGGGGGGTGTTCGGCTCATCCCTACTAAGGACATGGATTACTGGAACCATGTCCTGTGGTCTGATGAGACCAAGGTAAACTTATTTGGTTCAGATAGCGTCAGGCGTAGCGGCAGCCAGGTGAGGAGTACAAAGACAAGTGTGTCTTACCTACAGTCAATCATGGTGGTGGGAGTGTCATGGTCTGGGGCTGCATAAGTGCTGCCGGCACTGGGGAGCTACAGTTCATTGAGGGAACCATGAATGCCAACATGTACTGTGACATACTGAAGCAGAGCATGATCCCCTCCCTTCGAAAACTGGGCCGCAGGGCAGTTTTCCAACATGATAATGACCCCAAAAACAACTACAAGATGACCACTGCCTTGCTAAAGAAGCTGAGGGTAAAGGTGATGGACTGGCCAAGCATGTCCCTGGACCTAAATCCTATTGAGCATCTGTGGAGCATCCTCAAAACGCAAGGTGGAGGAGCGCAAGGTCTCTAACATCCACCAGCTCTGTGATGTTGTCATGGAGGAGTGGAAGAGGACTCCAGTGGCAACCTGTGAAGCTCTGATGAACTCCATGCCCAAGAGGGCGAAGGCAGTGCTGGAAAATAATAGTGGCCACACAAGATGTTGACACTTTGGGCCCAATATGGACATTTTCACTTAGGGGTGTACTCACTTTTGTTGCCAGCGGTTTAGACATTAATGGCTGTGTGTTGAGTTTTTTTAAGGGGACAGCAAATTTACACTGTTATACAAGCTGTACACTCACTACTTTACATTGTAACAAAGTGTAAGTTTTCTCTGGTTTTATCTGCTGATTTTATTGGTTTTATTTAACAGGAATATGAAGAAAAAAATTGAAATAAAGGCACCTAGAATAAATAAATGACTCCATATACTAAATACTAGGGAGGAGCCAAACACCCTCTAGTTCGGTTTCGCAGCAGAACATGCAAAAGGTTTGTTCGAACACGCGAACACCGTTAAAGTCTATGGAACACGAACATGAAAAATCAAAAGTGCTAATTTTAAAGGTTTATATGCAAGTCATTGTCATAAAAAGTGTTTGGGGACCCGGGTCCTGCCCCAGGGGACATGTATCAATGCAAAAAAAAGTTTTAAAAATGGCCGAGCAGTGAATTTAATAATTAAATATCATGCCTGCGGGGTGTCTATAGTATGCCTGTAAAGTGGTGCAGTTTTCCTGTGTTTAGAACAATACCACAGCAAAAAGTCATAAAGGAAAGAAAGTCATTTAAAACTGCTTGCGGCTGTAATGTATTGTCAGGTCCCAGATATATAGATGAAAATCATTGAGAAAAACGGCATGGGCCCCCCCCCCACCCCATTACCAGGCTCTTTGGGTCTGGTATGGATATTAAGGGGATCCCCGCACCCAAATTTTAAAAAAATGGCGTGGGGGGCCCCCAGGCACTATATACTCTGAACAGAAGTATATATACTATACAGCCTGCCCTATATACTAGAAAATATAGAAATATAGAATATAGAAAATTGGGCCTTAGGTGTTGGTTGTACCAGAACACTGTAAGCCCTCACAGTTACTCTTGGTGAGCGCAGGAACTGGCCCTGCTGTGAAATATTCGATCAAGAATTGTAATTACATGCCCCTGTTAAACAGGGACAGAAAAATTGGGCCTTTGGTTGTGGTGGTGGTGCCACAACACTGTAAGCCCTCACAGTTCCTCTTGGTGGGTGCAGGAATGGGCCCTGCTGTGAAATATTGGATCAAGAATTGTAATTACATGCCCCTGTTAAACAGGGGCAGAAAAATTGGGCCTTAGGCAGTGGTGGTGGTGCCTTAAACCAAAAATATTGTTGGAAGCTAGCATCATCAAGATTGAGGAGGAATAGTATAGTCACTCAGCATAGGCAGTCTCACATCCCACATCCCTATCTCACATAAGGATCCCACATCCAAAGAAAAAATCAGTTACATCAGCATCAGGTGCTTGATAGCTGCTGATCCAAGAGTGATTAAATTTTTTTAAAATGTGAGCCTATCAACGAAGTCTGTGGACAGGCGCACTCTATGATCTGTTACAAACCCTCCAGTAGCACTGAATATGCGTTCAGAAAGAACGCTGGATGCAGGACAGGCCAGTAGCTCAATTGCATATTGAACAAGTTCTGGCCAGTGGTCCATCCTCAAGACCCAGTAACCCAGTGGATGGTCTGTTGGAAAGGTCTCCAAGTCTGCTCTTGCCCCTAGATATTCCTGCACCATGTAATGCAGACACTGGTGATGGTTGTTTGAACCGATCAGACCTTGGCGCTGAGGACTGAAAAATTGTTTAACGGCATTGGTCAGCTGGCCACCTTCTCCACTGCTCTTCTTCTGACTGAATGAAACTTCAGCAACACGTTGTCCAGCACTAGAAAATGGTAACCTCCCAGGGTCTGGAAATGCATTGCACAAACCTTTCTTCAAGGCCTCCTGATGATGTTTCATCCTCTGCTCCCTCTGTGAAGGTAAGGTGAGTTCTGCAACCTTACCCTTGTAACGTGGATCAAGAAGGATGGCCAGCCAGTAATGACCCCTCTCCTTGATACCACGAATCCTAGGGTCCTTTCGCAGGCTTTGCAGAATCAGGGAGGCCATGCAGCGTAAGTTTGCAGAGGCATTTGATTCTGAGTCCTCTAGGTAACTAAGGATCATATGATCCGTAACAACCTCTACCCAGCCACGTACAACTCCTTGGGACCACAGACTTTACTGGCTTGCCTCAGGAAATCCTGTAAGCCTCGGTACCTGCTCAAGTACCGCTGCACCACCAAATTCAGGACATGTGCCAAACATGGAACATCGGTCAAGTGTCCCAGTCGGAGGGCGGAGAGAAGGTTGGTGCCATTGTCGCATACAACCATTCCTGGCTGAATCTGGCCTGGCATGAACCACCTCTGAGCCTGCCCCTGCAGAGCTGACAGAATCTCTGCCCCAGTGTGGCTCCTGTCCCCTAAGTAGACTAACTCAAGCACCGCATGGCATCTGTTTGCCTTAGTACTTGCGTAGCCCCTTGAATGTTTACGGAGCACCGCTGGTTCAGAGGACAAATCTGCAGAAGAGGCCATAGAGGAAGAAGAAGAGGAGGGGGTGGAGGAGAGAGCTGTGGCAGAATTACCACTAGCATTTTGGAGGCGTGGTGGCGGAACAAGCTCCAATAATACAACAATACTGAACTCTGTCCTGCATCCTTCCCAGCTGCCAGCAGAGTTACCCAGTGCGCCGTGAAGGAAAGGTAATGTCCCTGCCCATGCCTGCTAGACCAGTAGTCAGCGATAATATACACCTTACTGCTGACCGCCCTGTCCAACGAGGCCAAAACATTGCCTTCCACATGCCGGTAGAGAGCCGGAATGGCCTTCTGTGAAAAGAAATGGCGTTTTGGAACCTTCCACTGAGGTACAGCACATTCCACAAATTCACGAAAGGGGGCCGAGTCTACCAGCTGAAAAGGCAGCAGTTGCAATGCTAGCAATTTTTTCAAGCTAGCATTCAGACGCTGAGCATGTGGATGGCTGGGACCAAATTTCTTTTTACGGTTTAGCAACTGGGGTAGGGAAATTTGCCTGCTAAAATCAGATGGTGGTGTACTGATATCAGATTGGCTGCAAGTACTTGGGACACCTATTGCTATACCTTCATTCCTCTCAGTGCAGGATTTGAGAGGACTGGAGCTATAGTGGGGTTGGAGATCCCAGATGAGGAGCAAGGAGAAGTCCGCCTTTTTCTTTGATGTGGGTCTTTCAAGTGCTGTTGCCAACAGACTGCATGGGAGGTCATCATATGTCTGGTCAAGCATGTGGTGCCCAAGCGGTTGCTGTTCTGGCCACGCTTGATCCGCTTCAGACATAGGTTGCAAACAGCAACAGTGCGATCTGCTGCACACGTGTCAAAAAAGACCCACACC
This sequence comes from Lithobates septentrionalis, assembly GCA_037952835.1. Taxonomy (NCBI): domain Eukaryota; kingdom Metazoa; phylum Chordata; class Amphibia; order Anura; family Ranidae; genus Lithobates; species Lithobates septentrionalis. The sequence goes on from JBBDGP010000149.1 coordinate 6,399,183, forward strand.
AAGGAACTTTTCAAAATCAGCGGGGCGTCAGCAGCGCCCTGCACCTGCGGAGCTCTATGGTGTGATGCAGTGGGGTGGCTTCCCCCTAGAGGACATCCTGCCTCGTTGTAGTTGTGCCACTGCCTCCTCCTTCTCCTCCTCTCTTCTATCAGGCACCCAAGTAGAGTCAGTGACCTCATCATCCCCTCTCTTCTCATCACTGGAGCAAACTTGGCAGTATGCTGCAGCTGGTGGAACATGACTGCCAGTTTCTTGTCCTTCTTGGGCACCCCCTCTCTCTAGGCTCACGTTATTTCCTTCCTCAACCTGGGAACCAACATCGGAGCCTTCAAAATGCTGTGCATCCTCCAGCAGTTTGTACCCGACACTGTGGTCAAATAGTTCAGGGGACTCCTCTGTGCATAATGGTGGGGCTACGGAAAGGAGTGACTGTGGACAAAGAGCCGGTGGAATAGGCCACTTTGGCAGCTGCATAAGAAGGCAAACTACTCTGAGCCTGGGTGACAGAGGATGAGGACGGCTTTGTTATGCACTCCACCAACACTTCTGCATGTTCTGGCTCAACAACACGACCAGCAGCAGAAAAAAAGGACAAGCGTGTCCCACGGCCACATGCAGAGGATGCACCATGTTCATGACCAGTAGCGTTGACTGTAGACACAGAGGCTTCTTGGCCTCTTTTTTGGCCTGTGAGCGTCTGCCTCTCCTTGGTGGCCTTCCGGACATGATGTATATTTTGTTTTGCAACACCACACTACACTGTATTGTGTACTCTGTACACCACCAGAACAGTAGTATCAACTGTACTACGGCTGCACTGTATTGTGTACTGGGTACACCACGAGAACAGTAGTATCAACTGCACTATGGCTGCACTGTATTGTGTACTGTGTACACCACCAGAAAAGTAGTAGCAACTGCACTACGGCTGCACTGTACTGCGTACACCACCAGAAGTGTAGTAGAAACAGTACACCACGGAATGCACTGTAGATATATGTTACAATTTATAGGAGAGATTATGCTAAAGAAGCAAACTTATGTGAAATAAAGATATTCATATGCTAAATACTGTGCACTGCCGAAAAATTTGTTAGTTTTCGTCTCATTATTTTTTTTTTTTTTTTCCAGGTCATTCGTTATGATTGAAAGTAGTTATTTCGAATAAATCTGTAACTTCGGAAAAATTTTAATTAGTTACGTTCCATTCGTTTCGATGATTCGATGATTAAGAAAAAAGGAAATCTCCCTTCATTGGGACTTTAAATGCAACACACACTTGGATAATGCGAAAAATTCTCCGGCATATAGTAATCCCCAGTACTGGAGAGTATTATTTTGTTATCATACTGTTCATGTAAAAAATTTTTGTTTCTTCTGTTTTTCTTGTATGTATTTGTTGCACAAACTGTGATGTTTTTTAACCATCGATCATCCCCATGATCGATTATTTTTATGTACACTTAATAAATTCGATTTTTTTGCATTACCCAAGTATGTGTTGCCTTTAAAGTCCCAATGAAGGGGGATTTCCTTTTTTCTTAATCATATATTAGGGATGTGGCAACTGCAGTTTTTGGATCTGACATGGTGAAACCCTTTCTTTTGTCTATCGTTTAGATGCGTTATTCATTATTTCAATAATTTGTAAAAATCTGAAATGGGGAAATCCGCAAATTCGAAAATCTAAAAATAACTAAAATCCGAAAGAACGAAAATCCGAAAATAATATCGAAAATTCGAAAATTTTTAAATCCGAAATAATAACCAACTAACTAATAATAAATAACTATTAAATTATAGGTATTGGAATTTCCTTTCAAATTTGCCTGTTAACATAACAAATACGTATTTATCTGAAATGATCTAAACTAATGGAATGTAAAAAATCAATAATAAATAATATAAAAATTGTTTTATTATTAATATTTATCATTATTGATTGTTACATTCCCTTCGTTTAGATGCGGCTTTCGTTATTTCGGATAATGTCTAACTTCGGATAAATTCGAATTCGTTACGTTCACTAACAGCCAAATTTGAAAAGAAGTTCCAATACCTATAATTTAATAGTTAGTAAAAGTTATTAGTTAGTTTATTATTTTGGATTTTCGGGTTTTCGGATTTTCAAATTTCGGATTTTCGTTCTTTCGAATTTTCGGAAAAATTTGTTAAACAGGTTTTCGTCAATTTGAATATATTTGAATTAATGAATTTGTCGAATTTCATCAAAAAATGAATTTGGAACGAAACGAATTGCACATGTCTAATATTAACTACATACAGTCACCATCCCAAACTAAACCCAAATTATATTACTTTACAGGTACGACTCAGGATAAATACATACATAAAATCACTTAATTTCATTATTACTAATATATAAAATTCATAAACACTAAGCTATTGCTTCAAAGTCAGCAGCAACGTTGTCATCCTGCTGTAAGCACTCAGCTGCCTATTGGGCTCCTATCTATGTAACTGACCATTCTTTGGTGTGTTATAGTTTGTAGGAGAGATGATGTTGCTGAAGCTACTATACCTTTCTTTGGCTGAGGCGGAGGGTGAGGCGGCCGCTCTGAATGTTCACGATCGTTTCCTCTGGCTTTATCTGCAGATTGGTTTTCTTTGACAGGAATATGAAGAAAAATTCATAAATGAAGGCATGCAAAATAAATACATTTATATGCTAAATACTGTCATTGCAGTTATTAACCCCATACAGTTACCATCCCAAATTAAACCCAAATTACACTCCCCGGCCACTTTATTAGGTACACCTTGCTGGTAGCGGGTTGGACCCCCTTTTGCCTTTAGAACTGCCTTCATTCTTCGTGGCATAGATTTAACAAGGTGTTGGAAACATTCCTCAGAGATTTTGCTCCATAGTGACATGAGAGCATCACACAGTTGCTGCAGATTTGTCGGCTGCACATACATGATGCCAATCTCCCGTTCCACCACATCACAGAGGTGATCTATTGGATGAGATCTGGTGATTGTGGGGACCATTGGAGTACAGGGATCTCATTGTCCAGTGGTGAGATGATTGGAGCTTTGTGACCTGGTGCATTATCCTGCTGGAAGGAGCCATCAGAAGATGGGGACACTGTAGTCATAAAGGGATGGACATGGTCAGCAACAATACTCAGGTAGGCCGTGGTGTTTAAATAATGCTCAATTGGTACTAAGAGGCCCAAAGCGTGCCAAGAAAATATTCCCCACATCATTACACCTCCACCAGCCTGAACCGGTGATACAAGACAGGATGGATCCATGCTTTCATGTTGTTTACACCAAATTCTGATCCTACCATCTAAATGTTGCAGCTGAAAGCCAGACTCATCAGACCAGGCAACGTTTTTCCAATCTTCTATTGTCCAATTTTGGTGATCCTGTGTGAATTGTAGCCTCAGTTTCCTGTTCTTAGCTGAGAGGATTGGCACCTGGTGTGATCTTCTGCTGCTGTAGCCCATCTGCTTTAAGGTTCAATGTGTTGTGTGTTCAGAGATGGTATTCTGCATACCTTGGGTGTAATGTGTAGTTATTTGAGTTACTGTTGCCTTTCTATCATCTGGAATCAGTCTGCCTATTCTCCTCTGACCTCTGACATCAACAAGGCATTTTCCTCCACACAACCGCAGCTCACTGGATATTTTCTCTTTTTTGGAATATTCTCTGTAAACCCGAGAGATGGTTGTGTGTGAAAATCCCAGTAGATCAGCAGCTTTTTAAATTCTCAGACCAGCCCGTCTGACACCAACAACAATGCCACGTTCAAAGTCACTTAAAGTGATTGTAAAGCCTATCATATCATACTTACCTCCACTGTGCAGCTCATTTTGAACAGAGTGGCCCCCGATCCTCCTCTTCTGGGGTCCCCTGGCGGCGCTATCAGCTCCTCACTGCATCGTATAACCCCCTAGAAGAAGCGCTCTCCTGGGGGGGTTACATTGCGGGCGCACTCCCGAGTCCAACATTCGGCGTCCATAGCCGCGCTGCTATCAATCTATCCAATCAAGAGCAGAGAACCCCAGGCAGAGAGGTATAGCACGTCTCCGCCGAGGGATCAAAGGGGGTCAAGTGAGTAAAATGGGGGGGGGGGGGTTGGGGGTCGGTCACTGTCAGAAGTTTTTTACCTTAATGCATAGGATGTATTAAGGTGAAAAAACATGAGGGTTTACAACCCCTTTAAATCCCCTTTCTTCCCCATTCTGATGCTTGATTTGAACTTCAGCAAGTCGTCTTTACCATGTCTAGATACCTAAATGCATTGAGTTGCTGCCATGTGATTGGTTGATTAGCAATTTGTGTTACCATGCAATTGAACAGGTGTACCTAATAAAGTGGCCAGTGGGTGTATATTACTTTACAGGTACCACTCAGGGATAAATAGATATATAAAATCACTTGATTTTTGTTATTACTGATACATAAAATTCACAAACACTAAGCTATTGCTTCAAAGTCAACAACGTTGTCACCCTGCTGTAAGCACTGCTGCCCATTTGGCTTCTATTGGGCTTATGTAACTGGTGCAGCACTGCCCCCCACTGTCCCCTGTCCCATGTAATGTCCCCTATCATGTCCCCTGTCATGTCCCATGTAATGTCCCCTGTCCCATGTAATGTCCTCTGTCGTGTCCCATGTAACGTCCCCTGTCATGTCCCATGTAACGTCCTCTGTCGTGTCCCATGTAACGTCCCCTGTCATGTCCCATGTAACATCCCCTGTCATGTCCCATGTAACGTCCCCTGTCATGTCCCATGTAACGTCCCCTGTCATGTCCCATGTAACGTCCCCTGTCATGTCCCATGTAACGTCCCCTGTCATGTCCCATGTAACGTCCCCTGTCATGTCCCATGTAACGTCCCCTGTCATGTCCCATGTAACGTCCCCTGTCATGTCCCATGTAACGTCCCCTGTCATGTCCCATGTAACGTCCCTTGTCATGTCCCATGTAATGTCCCCTGTCCCATGTAATGTCCCCTGTCATGTCCCATGTAATGTCCTCTGTTGTGTCCCATGTAACGTCCCCTGTCATGTCCCATGTAATGTCCCCTGTCATGTGCCCTGTCCCATGAAATATGCTCTGTCCCATGTAATGTCCCCTGTCCCATGCAATGTGCCCTGTCTCATGTAATGCCCCCTATCATGTGCCCTGTTCCATGTAATGTGCTCTGCCACATGTAACGAAAATCCGAAAATAATAACGAAAATCCGAAATATTTTAAATCCAAAATAATAACTAACTAATAATAACTAACTATTAAATTATAGGTATTGGAATTTCCTTTCAAATTTGGCTGTTAGTGAACATTACAAATACAAATTTATCCGAAGTTAGGAATTATCCGTAATAATGCCACATCCAAACAAATGGAATGTAACAAATCAATAATAAATAATAATAAAACATTTTATTATTATTAATTTTGTTTACGTTCCCTTCCTTTAGATGTGTAATTCGTTATTTTGGATACTTCCTAACTTTGGATGAATTCACATTTGTTATGTTCACTGACAGCCAAATTTGAAAAGAATATCCAATACCTATAATTTAATAGTTAGTAATCGTTATTATTAGTTTGTTTATTATTTTGGATTTTCGGATTTTCAAATTTCGGATTTTGGTTTTCGAATTTTCGAAATTTAAAAAAAAATTTGTTAAACGGGTTTTCCTTAATTTGAATATATTTGAATTAATGAATTTGGCGAATTTAGTTGAAAAACTAATTCGGAACTAAATGAATTGTACATGTCTAATATTAAGCGCTTAAGCGACTGGCTCACGCCGATATACGTTGGCAGAAGGGCACGTACAGGTAGATTAACGTACCTGTATGTTGCCCTTTAAGAAGCGGTTTGCAGGTGCGTGTGCCCGCCGCAAGCTCCATGAGTGTGATCGCGGTCCAGTGGACTCGATGTCTGCGGGGATACCTGCGACCGTCTCACGGAGAGGAAGAACTGGGAAATGCTGATGTAAACAAGCATTTCCCCGTTCTGCCTAGTGACAGGACACTGATCACAGCTCCCTGTAATCGGGAGCAGTGATCAGTGTCGTGTCACACATAGCTCCCCCCCCCACAGTTAGAATCACTCCCTAGGACACACTTAACCCCTACAGCGCCCCCTAGTGGTTAATCCCTTCACGGTCAGTCACATTTACACAGTGATCAGTGCATTTTTAATCGCACTGATCGCTGTATAAATGTGAATGGTCCCAAAATAGCGCCAAAAGTGTCCAATGTGTCCGCCATAATGTCGCAGTCACGATAAAAATCACTGGTTGCCGTCATTACTGTTAAAAAAAATTATTAATAAAAATGCCATAAAACTATCCCCTATTTTGTAGACGCTATAACTTTTGTGCAAACCTATCAATAAAAGCTTATTGCGTTTTTTTTTACCAAAAATATGTAGAAGAATACATATCAGCCTAAACTGAGGAAAAAATGTTTTTTATATATTTTTTGGGGATATTTATTAGAGCAAAAAGTAAGAAATAATGCGTTTTTTTCAAAATTGTCGCTTTTTTTTGTTTATAGCGCAAAAAATAAAAACCGCAGAGGTGATCAAATACCACCAAAAGAAAACTCTATTTGTGGGGAAAAAAGGACATCAAATTTGTTTGGGAGCCACATCGCACGACCGCGCAGTTGTCAGTTAAAGCAACGCAGTGCCGAATCGCAAAAAGTGCTGTGGTCTTTGGCCAGCCAAATGGTCCGGGGCTGAAGTGGTTAACTACATAGAGTTACCATCCCAAACTAAACCCAAATGATATTACTTTACAGGTACCACTCGGGGATAAATACATTCATAAAATCACTTGAATTTCATTATTACTAATATATAAAATTCATAAACACTAAGCTATTGCTTCAAAGTCAGCAGCAACGTTGTCATCCTGCTGTAAGCACTCAGCTGCTCATTGGGCTCCCATCTATGTAACTGACCATTCTTTGGTGTGTTATAGTTTGTAGGAGAGATGATGTTGCTGAAGCTACTATACCTTTCTTTGGCTGAGGCGGAGGGGGAGGCGGCCGCTCTGAATGTTCACGATCGTTTCCTCTGGCTTTATCTGCAGATTGGTTTTCTTTGACAGGAATATGAAGAAAAAAACAAATGAAGGCGTGCAAAATAAATACATTTATATACTAAATACGGTCATTGCAGGTATTAACCCCATACAGTTACCATCCCAAACTAAACCCAAATTATATTACTTTTTTGTTATTTATTATTTACATAAAATCACTTTATTTTTTTTATTATTGTATAAAATTCACAAACACTAAGCTATTGCTTCAATATCAGTAGCAATGTTGTCATCCTGCTGTAAGCACTCAGCTGTCTATTGGGCTTCTATTGGGCTTATCCATGTAACTGGTGTAGCACTGCCCCCATAGGGATTGCTGTGTGTGATCTTCCCTGGGCCTCCCTCTGATTATCTTGCAGCCAGTTACTACTGTAGGTGTTTTCACATGACCAACCGTACTCTCATCCGCTCGTTATCCAATAATCAATCCAGGGGTTTGGTGTTTTTTGGTATTTATTGTTGGAACTTGGATAGGAGAAGAGAATAGTGGGATACTCCAACTGGAACTATTTACAGATGAGGACAACTCTCACTTGCTTCACCAGGATGAATGTGGTAGCAGACTCTCCGCTATACTATACTGCACCCGTATGGGAGACATAAGTCCTTTGCTTGCTCTGGCAGCAGACTTTAATATTTTATCTTCAGGACACTCACTAGCATCCCCTTTGGCTGACACCTGTCCACTGACTCTACTAGCTGAGGGGGTGGCCCTCACAGGACAGACCCCTAGACACAGGTCTGTACTCACAGTATGCAGAAACAGATCCTTTCTGGTGTGTCTCCCTTCCAGTCAGCTCTGAAGGACATATGGGTTGCAGCTTTACTCAGATTCAGGCCCTCAGGTCGACCACCTGAGGCCACATGGCAGCCTGTACAGAGAAGGGGCAGCCGGTGCTTCAGTTACTCACTGTGGTCCCTGGTTAAGGCGATTTGGTCCCTTCATGGTAACAGCTCCCCTTCTACCTCCAATGACACTGACAGGTTCTCCAGCCGGCAGAACTGCCACAGTCCCAACCCTGCACTGCCCTCTTACTTCTGTATAGGCCCTCACACAGCCTGGCAGCCAGATTCCCCCCCGGGATAGGACCAATCTCTGACCTAGCAGCCCGGGGCAGACGACACACATCCACCCAGACGGTGGTCTGGGTGGCACAGAACACGGATCACCTGACCTCACCCGAATATATAGGCTCTCCCAGCAGGCCAAGGACTTAAAGAAAACCCCTGCCCATTGGTTGGGACACCCACATACCCATAACCTGACCTTCGGTTGCCCTTTTCGTATCTAGTACTAGGGATGAGCCGAACACCCCCCGGTTCGGTTCGCACCAGAACCTGCGAACGGACCGAAAGTTCGCACGAACGTTAGAACCCCATTGACGTCTATGGGACTCGAACGTTCGAAATCAAAAGTGCTCATTTTAAAGGCTAATTTGCATGGTATTGTCCTAAAAAGGGTTTGGGGACCCGGGTCCTACCCCAGGGGACATGTATCAATGCAAAAAAAACTTTTAAAAACGGCCGTTTTTTCGGGAGCAGTGATTTTTATGATGCTTAAAGTAAAAAAAAAAAAAAAAAAGTGAAATATTCCTTTAAATATCGTACCTGGGGGGTGTCTATAGTATGCCTGTAAAGTGACGCGTGTTTCCCGTGTTTAGAACAGTCCCTGCACCAAATGTCATTTTTAAAGGAAAAAATCTCATTTAAAACTGCTTGCGGGTTTAATGTCATGTCGGGTCATGGCAATATGGATGAAAATCAGTGAGACAAACGGCATGGGTACCCCCCAGTCCATTACCAGGCCCTTTGGGTCTTGTATGGATATTAAGGGGAACCCCGCACCCAAATTAAAATAAGGAAAGGCCCTATATACTCAGAACAGCAGTATACAGGCGGTGCAAACAAGACAGGGACTGTAGGTTTGTTGTTAAGTAGAATCTTTGTAATTTTGAACGGGTACATTTTTAACGCGTTTAGCTCCAGCCAAAAAATCTTTTTTAAGCTTTTTGGAAAACATAGGGAAGGGTTATCACCCCTGTGACATTTGTTTTGCTGTCTTTCCTCCTCTTCAGAAGATTTCACCTCACTTTTTGTCCCAATGAAAAATGTTTTTTGAAAATTTGGGTTTTTTGTGGAACAAGGATTGGAAAGCATCAGTGGAAAGGAGAAACTGTTTTCCCATATTAACTCTTACAGGAGAGAATTTCCCTTCCTAGGGGTAGATTTCATCTCACTTCCTGTTGTCTCCTTCCGTTTGCAAGTAGGAGTCGTTTGTAAGTTAGATGTTTGAAAGTAGGGTCCTGCCCTATATACTCAGCAGAAATTTGGGCCTTAGGTGTTGCTGTGGCAACAACACTGTAAGCCCTCACAGGGCCCTGCTGTGAAATATTAGATCAAGAATTGTAATTACATGCCCCTGTTGAACAGGAGCTGAAAAATTAGGCCTTAGGCACTGGTGCTGGTGCCACAACACTGCAACCCCTCACAGACACTCTAGTTGGAACGCAGGAACGAGCCCTGCTGCAAAGTATTGCATCAAAAATTGTAATTACACGCCCCTGTTAAACAGGGGCTGAAAAATTGTGCCTTAGGCACTGGTGGTGGCGCCCAGAACCAAAAATGTTCTTACAAGCTATCAGCGTGATGATTGAGGAGGAAGAGGATAATTACTCAGGGATAGTCACTCAGCATCAGCATAGGCAGTCTTTGAAGGGATCTGAGATTTCAAAAAAAATTATTCGGTTACATCAGCATCAGGTGCTTGGTAGCTGGTGGTGATCCAAGACTGATTCATTTTTATGAAGGTCAGCCGATCGACCGAGTCGGTGGACAGACGCACCCTGTGATCGGTTACCACGCCTCCAGCAGCACTGAATGTGCGTTCCGAAAGAACGCTGGATGCAGGACAGGCCAGTAGCTCAATTGCATACTGTGCAAGCTCTGGCCAGTGATCCATCCTCAAGACCCAGTAACCCAGAGGATTTTCGGTGGGAAAGGTGTCCAAGTCTGATCTTGCCCCTACGTATTCCTGCACCATGTAAAACAGACGCTGACGATGGTTGCTGGAACCGATCATACCTTGGGGCTGCGGACCAAAAAATTGTCTGAACGCATCGGTCAGATGGCCACCTTCTCCACCGCTCCTTCTTTGACTGACCGAAGCCTCAGCAACACGTTGTCCAGAAACAGGAGTTTGTAACCTCCCAGTCTCTGGGAAGGCATTGCACAGACCTTTCTGCAAGGCCTCCCGAAGATGTTTCATCCTCTGCTCCCTCTGCGATGGCAAGATAAGGTCCGCAACCTTACCCTTGTAACGTGGATCAAGGAGGGTTGCCAGCCAGTATTGGTCCTTCTCCTTGATACCACGAATACGAGGATCCTTACTCAGGCTTTGCAGGATCAGGGAGGCCATGCAGCGTAGGTTTGCTGAGGCATTCGGTCCGGAGTCCTCTGGGTTACTAAGGACGACAACGTCCGCAGCCACCTCCTCCCAGCCACGTACAAGTCCATGTGTTTCTTGGGACTGATCCCTTAAAGACTGCTGCTGATGCTGAGTGCCAGGCTCCACCTCCATACTGACACAATCTTCCTCCTCCTCCTCCTCCTCCTCGTCCTCTTCCTGTGTGATCGGCGGGCACGCAGGAACACTGTCTGGATAAAGGGGGCCTTGAGAGCTAAGGAAGTCCTCCTCTTCCTGCCTCTGTTCTGCCTCAAGTGCCCTGTCCATTATTCCATGCAGCGTGTGCTCCAACAGGTGGACAAGGGGGACAGTGTCACTGATGCATGCACTGTCACTGCTCACCATCCTCGTGGCCTCCTCGAATGGTGACAGGACAGTGCATGCATCCCTGATCATGACCCACTGGCGTGGGGAAAAAAAACCAAGCTCCCCTGACCCTTTCCTGGTGCCATAGTCGCACAGGTACTCATTGATGGCCCTCTGCTGCGTGTGCAGCCGCTGCAGCATGGCCAACGTTGAGTTCCACCTGGTGGGCATGTCACAGATTAGGCGGTTCTTGGGCAGGTTAAACTCCTTTTGGAGGTCCGTCAGCCGAGCACTGGCATTATATGACCGGCGGAAATGCACACAGACTTTCCTGGCCTGCCTCAGGACATCCTGTAAGCCCGGGTACCTGCCCAAGAACCGCTGCACCACCAAGTTAAGGACGTGAGCCAAACAGGGCACATGGGTCATTTGTCCCTGTCGGAGGGCAGAGAGGAGGTTGGTGCCATTGTCGCAAACCACCATTCCTGCCTTAAGTTGGCGTGGCGTCAACCACCTCTGAACCTGCCCCTGCAGAGCTGACAGAACCTCTGCCCCAGTGTGGCTCCTGTCCCCCCAAGCACACCAGCTCAAGCACCGCATGGCATCTTTTGGCCTGCGTACTTGCGTAGCCCCTTGAATGAATACGGAGCACCGCTGGTTCCGAGGAAGAGGCCATGGAGGAAGAAGAAGAGGAGGGGGTGGAGGAGAGAGGTGTGTCACAGTCAGCATTTTGGAGGCGTGGTGGCGGAACAACCTCCAACACTACTGCACCTTGTCCTGCATCCTTCCCAGCTGCCAGCAGAGTCACCCAATGTGCCGTGAAACTTAGGTAACATCCCTGTCCATGCCTGCTGGACCATGAGTCAGCGGTAATATGCACCTTACCGCTGACCGCCCTGTCCAGCGAGGCATGGACATTGCCTTCCACATGCCGGTAGAGAGCCGGAATCGCCTTCCGTGAGAAAAAGTGGCGTTTGGGTACCTGCCACTGAGGAACCGCACATTCCACAAACTCACGGAAGGGGGCAGAGTCTACCAACTGAAAAGGCAGCAGTTGAAGTGCTAGCAATTTTGCCAAGCTAGCATTCAACCGCTGGGCATGTGGATGGCTGGGAGCAAACTTCTTTCGGCGGTGCAGCAGCTGGGGCAGGGAAATTTGCCTGGTACAATCTGACGTCGGTGTACCAAAAGCAGATTGCCCACAAGTACTTGGCTGTGACACACCTAATTCTACACCTTCATTCCTCTCACTGCAGGTCTCAGAGAGGACTGGAGGTCTAGTGGGGTTGGAAATCTCAGCTGATGAGGAGCAAGGAGAGATCCTCTTTGTTCTTTGGTGTGGGTCTTTTAGATGCGCTTGCCAACGAACTGCATGGCAGGTCAACATATGTCTGGTCAAGCATGTGGTACCCAAGCGGGAGATGTTTTGGCCATGTGAGATACGCTTGAGACATATGTTGCAAATAGCAGCGGTGCGATCTGATGCACTCGTCTCAAAAAAGGCCCACACCAAAGAACTTTTTGAATAACGTGCAGAGACTGCAGCGCCCTGCACATGTGGAGCTTTGGGGTGTGATGCAGTCAATGTGCTGCCCTTAGGCTGGCCCCTGGAGGGCATCCTGCCTCGTTGGTGAAGTGCCGCCTCCTCCTCCTCCTCCTCCTCCTCCTCCTATCAGGCACCCACGTTGAGTCAGTGACCTCATCATCCCCTCCCTCCTCATCACTGGAGCAAACCTGGCAGTATGCTGCAGCAGGGGGAGCATGACTGCCAGATTGCTGTCCTTCTTGGGCACCCCCTCTGTCCGTGCTCATGTTACTGCCTTCATCGAGCTCAGTATCATCATCAGAGCCTTCCAAACGCTGGGCATCCTCCTGGAGCATGTACCCAACACTGTGGTCAAACAGTTCGAGGGAATCCTCATGAGGACATGGTGGAGCTAGGGAAGGAGTCACTGATGACATTGAGCTTAGGGAAGAGGCCGCTGCTTTGCCAGACAAAGCACCCTGGGCATGGGTGAGAGAGGATGAGGAGGATGAGGACGGCTTGGTCATCCACTCGACCAAGTCTTCCGCATGTTGCGGCTCAACACGGCCAGCTGCCGAAAAAAAGGCCAAGCGTGTCCCATGGCCACGTGCTGATGAGGATGCACCGTCTTCACGACCAGCACTAGACACAGAGCCTGCTTGCCCTCTCTTATTGGCTTGTGACTGTCTGCCTCTCCTTCTTGGCCTTCCAGACATACTAATGGCCTGTAGCTGCACTAAGCTGGGATAGAACACCAGTAATTTTCTTCAGGTAGCTTTATATACTGTAACCAGACAAGCCTGCCTGTCAGTAGGAAGATAACAGGAACGGATCTAGCTGAACATTGTGAGCAGGACGCACTGTACTAAATGTAAATAGTCTAGCTGCCTGACCGTGGTACTAATAGGATCAAATAGAACACCAGTAATTTTCTTCAGGTAGCTTTATATACTGTAACCAGACAAGCCTGCCTGTCAGTAGGAAGATAACAGGAACGGATCTAGCTGAACACTGTGAGCAGAACGCACTGTACTAAATGTAAATAGTCTAGCTGCTTGACCGTGGTACTAATAGGATCAAACAGAACACCAGTAATTTTCTTCAGGTAGCTTTATATACTGTAACCAGACAAGCCTGCCTGTCAGTAGGAAGATAACAGGAACGGATCTAGCTGAACACTGTGAGCAGGACGCACTGTACTAAATGTAAATAGTCTAGCTGCCTGACCGTGGTACTAATAGGATCAAATAGAACACCAGTAATTTTCTTCAGGTAGCTTTATATACTGTAACCAGACAAGCCTGCCTGTCAGTAGGAAGATAACAGGAACGGATCTAGCTGAACACTGTGAGCAGGACGCACTGTACTAAATGTAAATAGTCTAGCTGCTTGACCGTGGTACTAATAGGATCAAACAGAACACCAGTAATTTTCTTCAGGTAGCTTTATATACTGTAACCAGACAAGCCTGCCTGTCAGTAGGAAGATAACAGGAACGGATCTAGCTGAACACTGTGAGCAGGACGCACTGTACTAAATGTAAATAGTCTAGCTACCTGACCGTGGTACTAATAGGATCAAATAGAACACCAGTAATTTTCTTCAGGTAGCTTTATATACTGTAACCAGACAAGCCTGCCTGTCAGTAGGAAGATAACAGGAACGGATCTAGCTGAACACTGTGAGCAGGACGCACTGCGCTAAATGTAAATAGTCTAGAAGATAACAGGAACAGATCTAGCTGAACACTGAGCAGGACGCACTGCACTAAATGTAAATAGTCTAGAAGATAACAGGAACGGATCTAGCTGAACACTGTGAGCAGGACGCACTGCACTAAATGTAAATAGTCTAGAAGATAACGGATCTAGCTAAACTGAATACAGTATATATATATATATATATATATATGCAACACCTGGGATGCATATATATACACAATACACTGTAAGTGCAGCTAACTGACTGACTGTTCTGCCTAATCTATCTAACTCAAATCAAATGACACTGTCTGTCTCTCTCTCTCTCAATGAACGCCGGAACACACACTACACAGGGCCGCCGTGCAGGCGGCCTTATATAGTGTGGGGCTTGTACTAAATCCCCTGAGCCATAATTGGCCAAAGCCTCCTTGGCTTTGGCCAATTATGGCTCTCTGTTCAGGCGGCGCTGTGATTGGCCAAGCATGCGGGTCATAGTGCATGCTTGGCCAATCATCAGCAAGCAATGCACTGCGATGCCGCACTGAATTATGGGCTGTGACGCGCCACACGAATTTGGCGCGAACGGCCCATATCGTTCGCAATTCGGCGAACGGGCGAACAGTCGATGTTCGAGTCGAAAATGGGTTCGACTCGAACACGAAGCTCATCCCTATCTAGTACCACCAAGTACCTGGCCACCTATTGGTAGAAGAGAAAAGTGCAACAAGGCCAAGCTTAGGGAGATATCAATAGATCTCTATCAATCGACCAAGATAACTATTCTTGGCAAGTAAATTTGTGAGGAGCTCCCTGACTAAACCCCAGGGCACTACAACTGTATATATTTTTTTTACCCCCACTGGCCACCAAGCTTGAGACATTGTCCACTCCAACTGTTGCTGGGACAGTTTTCTATTGCCACTGGCCACAGTCTGGCCACCCTAAAGTCTGAAGGACAGTAAACTGGTACTTTGTTTAGAAAGTTTAGAGACACTTGGCTTAAAATTACCATTTCACCACAAAAAATCGTTACAGTATCTTTGTATAATGAATCTCTTGTATTTTGTCTTTCTCTATTAATACTAAAAAGTTGAGTCTCGGTTCACACTGAGGCGACAAGTCATGCTCCACTTGGTGCAATGGAACCATTCTAATCAGAGCGACTCAGGTTGCTCCGACTTAGAAAAAGGTTCCTGTACTACTTGGGTGTGACTTTGGAGTGGCTTGCATTGACTTCTATTAAAGAAGTCATTTGAAAGCTGCATTGAAGTCGCGTTGTGCAGGGGGCTTCAGAGTCCGGCGACCCCAGTGTGAACCGAGACTGAAAGTAAAAAAACAAAAAAAAAAACAAAACTAAAAAAAAGGTCCTATAAACAAACAGGCTTTATATTTACCTTCCCAGTAACCTGCATCTTAAAACTCCACAGTGGCAGCCGCAGGTATTTTCAAATTTTCAGGTATGTGAATATCTGCTCCTCCTACTGCACCCAGTATTTCTCCCACCAGCTCATACATATACTTGTGACGGGGGAGCAGGTATTCAACCCACCTGACTATTCAAATGCATGCCTGCGGTGGCTGGTGAGTAGGGATGAGCTTCGTGTTCGAGTCGAACCCATGTTCGACTCGAACATCGTCTGTTCGCCCGTTCACCGAATTGCGAACAATATGGGCCGTTCGCGCCAAATTCGTGTGGCGCGTCACGGCCCATAATTCACTGCGGCATCGCAGTGCATTGCTGGCTGATGATTGGCCAAGCATGCACTATGACCCTCATGCTTGGCCAATCACAGCGCCGTCTGAACAGAGAGCCATAATTGGCCAAAGCCAAGGAGGCTTTGGCCAATTATGGCTCAGGGGATTTAGTACACGCCCCACGCTATATAAGGCCGCCTGCACGGCAGCCCTGTGTAGTGTGTGTTCCGGCGTTCATTGAGAGAGAGAGAGACAGACAGACAGACAGACAGACAGTGACATTTGATTTGAGTTAGATAGATTAGGCAGAACAGTCAGTCAGTTAGCTGCACTTACAGTGTATTGTGTATATATATGCATCCCAGGTGTTGCAAATATATATATATATATATATATATACACTGTATTCAGTTTAGCTAGATCCGTTCCTGTTATCTTCCTACTGACAGGCAGGCTTGTCTTGTTACAGTATTTACAGCTACCTGAAGAAAATTACTGGTCTTCTTTTGATCCTATTAGTACCACAGTCAGGCAGCTAGACTATTTACAGTTAGTGCAGTGTGTCCTGCTCACAGTGTTCAGCTAGATCCGTTCATGTTATCTTCTTACTGACAGGCAGGCTTGTCTTGTTACAGTATATACAGCTACCTGAAGAAAATTGCTGGTGTTCTTTTGATCCTATTAGTACCACAGTCAGGCAGCTAGACTATTTACAGTTAGTGCAGTGCGTCCTGCTCACAGTGTTCAGCTAAACCTACAAGTTAGTGGGGTGCGTCCTGCTCACAGTGTTCAGCTAAACCTACAAGTTAGTGTGGTGCGTCCACCTCACAGTGTTCAGCTAAACCTACAAGTTAGTGGGGTGCGTCCTGCTCACAGTGTTCAGCTAGATCCGTTCCTGTTATTTTCTTACTGACAGGCAGGCTTGTCTTGTTACAGCATATACAGCTACCTGAAGAAAATTACTGGTGTTCGTTAGATCCTATTAGTACCACAGTCAGGCAGCTAGACTATTTACAGTTAGTGCAGTGCGTCCTGCTCACAGTGTTCAGCTAAACCTACAAGTTAGTGGGGTGTGTCCTGCTCACAGTGTTCAGCTAAACCTACAAGTTAGTGGGGTGCGTCCTGCTCACAGTGTTCAGCTAAATCTACAAATTAGTGGGGTGCGTCCTGCTCACAGTGTTCAGCTAAACCTACAAGTTAGTGTGGTGCATCCACCTCACAGTGTTTAGCTAAACCTACAAGTTAGTGGGGTGCGTCCTGCTCACAGTGTTCAGCTAGATCCGTTCATGTTATCTTCTTACTGACAGGCAGGCTTGTCTTGTTACAGGATATACAGCTACCTGAAGAAAATTGCTGGTGTTCTTTTGATCCTATTAGTACCACAGTCAGGCAGCTAGACTATTTACAGTTAGTGCAGTGCGTCCTGCTCACAGTGTTCAGCTAAACCTACAAGTTAGTGGGGTGCGTCCTGCTCACAGTGTTCAGCTAAACCTACAAGTTAGTGGGGTGCGTCCTGCTCACAGTGTTCAGGTAAACCTACAAGTTAGTGGGGTGCGTCCTGCTCACAGTGTTCAGCTAAACCTACAAGTTAGTGTGGTGCATCCACCTCACAGTGTTCAGCTAAACCTACAAGTTAGTGGGGTGCGTCCTGCTCACAGTGTTCAGCTAGATCCGTTCCTGTTATCTTCTTACTGACAGGCAGGCTTGTCTTGTTACAGTATATACAGCTACCTGAAGAAAATTACTGGTGTTCTTTTGATCCTATTAGTACCACAGTCAGGCAGCTAGACTATTTACAGTTAGTGCAGTGCGTCCTGTTCACAGTGTTCAGCTAAACCTACAAGTTAGTGGGGTTTGTCCTGCTCACAGTGTTCAGCTAAACCTACAAGTTAGTGGGGTGCATCCTGCTCACAGTGTTCAGCTAAATCTACAAGTTAGTGTGGTGCGTCCACCTCACAGTGTTCAGCTAAATCTACAAGTTAGTGTGGTGCATCCACCTCACAGTGTTCAGCTAAACCTACAAGTTAGTGGGGTGCGTCCTGCTCACAGTGTTCAGCTAAACCTACACGTTAGTGGGGTGCGTCCACCTCACAGTGTTCAGCTAAACCTACAAGTTAGTGGGGTGCGTCCTGCTCACAGTGTTCAGCTAGATCCGTTCCTGTTATCTTCTTACTGACAGGCAGGCTTGTCTTGTTACAGTATATACAGCTACCTGAAGAAAATTACTGGTGTTCTTTTGATCCTATTAGTATCACAGTCAGGCAGCTAGACTATTTACAGTTAGTGCAGTGCGTCCTGCTCACAGTATTCAGTTAAACCCTTCAAGTTAGTGGGGTGCGTCCTGCTCACAGTGTTCAGCTGAACCTACAAGTTAGTGGGGTGCGTCCTGCTCACAGTGTTCAGCTAAATCTACAAGTTAGTGTGGTGCGTCCACCTCACAGTGTTCAGCTAAAGCTACCTGTAGAAGGTTGGTGGTGTTCTCATACTACATATATATATATCCCAGCTTAGTGCAGCTACAGGCCATTAGTATGTCTGGAAGGCCAAGAAGGAGAGGCAGACAGTCACAAGCCAATAAGAGAGGGCAAGCAGGCTCTGTGTCTAGTGCTGGTCGTGGAGATGGTGCATCCTCATCAGCACGTGGCCGTGGGACACGCTTGGGCTTTTTTTTGGCAGCTGGCCGTGTTGAGCCGCAACATGCGGAAGACTTGGTCGAGTGGATGACCAAGCCGTCCACATCCTCCTCATCCTCTCTCACCCATGCCCAGGGTACTTTGTCTGGCAAAGCAGCGGCCTCTTCCCTCGGCTCAATGTCATCAGTGACTCCTACCCTAGCCCCCCCATGTCCTCCTGAGGAGTCCCTCAAACTGTTTGACCACAGTGTTGGGTACATGCTCCAGGAAGATGCCCAGCATTTGGAAGGCTCTGATGATGATACTGAGCTCGATGAAGGCAGTAACATGAGCACGGACAGAGGGGGTGCCCAAGAAGGACAGCAATCTGGCAGTCATGCTCCCTCTGCTGCAGCATACTGCCAGGTTTGCTCCAGTGATGAGGAGGGAGGGGATAATGAGGTCACTGACTCAACGTGGGTGCCTGATAGGAGAGAGGAGGAGGAGGAAGAGGCGGCACATCACCAACAAGGCAGGATGCCCTCCAGGGGCCAGCCTAAGGGCAGCACATTGACTGCATCACACCCTAAAGCTCCACATGTGCAGGGCGCTGCAGTCTCTGCGCGTTATTCAAAAAGTTCTTTGGTGTGGGCCTTTTTTGAGTCAAGTGCATCAGATCGCACCGCTGCTATTTGCAACATATGTCTCAAGCGTATCTCGCGTGGCCAAAACATCTCCCACTTGGGTACCACATGCTTGACCAGACATATGTTGACCTGCCATGCAGTTCGTTAGCAAGCGTATCTAAAAGACCCACACCAAAGAACAAAGAGGACCTCTCCTTGCTCCTCATCAGCTGAGATCTCCAACCCCACTATACCTTCAGTCCTCTCTGAGACTTGCACTGAGAGGAATGAAGGTGTAGAATTAGGTGTGTCACAGCCAAGTACTTGTGGGCAATCTGCTTTTGGTACACCGACGTCAGATTGTACCAGGCAAATTTCCCTGCCCCAGCTGCTGCACTGCCGAAAGAAGTTTGCTCCCAGCCATCCACATGCGCAGCGGTTGAATGCTAGCTTGGCAAAATTGCTAGCACTTCAACTGCTGCCTTTTCAGTTGGTAGACTCAGCCCCCTTCCGTGAGTTTGTGGAATGTGCGGTTCCTCAGTGGCAGGTACCCAAACGCCACTTTTTCTCATGGAAGACGATTCCTGCTCTCTACTGGCATGTGGAAGGCAATATCCATGCCTCGCTGGACAGGGCGGTCAGTGGTAAGGTGCATATTACCGCTGACTCATGGTCCAGCAGGCATGGACAGGGACGTTACCTAAGTTTCACGGTGCATTGGGTGACTCTGCAGGCAGCTGGGAAGGATGCAGGACAAGGTGCAGTAGTGTTGGAGGTTGTTCCGCCACCACTCCTCCAAAATGCTAATGATTGTGACACACCTCTCTCCTCCACCCCCTCCTCTTCTTCTTCCTCCATTGCTTCTTCCTGTGCTTTGTCCTCGGAACCAGCAGTGCTCCGTAGCCGCTCAAGGGGCTACGCAAGTACGCAGGCCAAAAGATGCCATGCGGTGCTTGAGCTGGTGTGCTTGGGGGACAGGAGCCACACTGGGGCAGAGGTTCTATCAGCTCTGCAGGGGCAGGTTCAGATGTGGTTGACGCCACGCCAACTTAAGGCAGGAATGGTGGTTTGCGACAATGGCACCAACCTCCTCTCTGCCCTCCGACAGGGACAAATGACCCATGTGCCCTGTTTGGCTCACGTCCTTAACTTGGTGGTGCAGCGGTTCTTGGGCAGGTACCCGGGCTTACAGGATGTCCTGAGGCAGGCCAGGAAAGTCTGTGTGCATTTCCGCCGGTCATATAATGCCAGTGCTCGGCTGACGGACCTCCAAAAAGGAGTTTAACCTGCCCAAGAGCCGCCTAATCTGTGACATGCCCACCAGGTGGAACTCAACATTGGCCATGCTGCAGCGGCTGCACACGCAGCAGAGGGCCATCAATGAGTACCTGTGCAACTATGGCACCAGGACAGGGTCAGGGGAGCTTGTTTTTTTTTCCCCACGCCAGTGGGCCATGATCAGGGATGCATGCACTGTCCTGTCCCCATTTGAGGAGGCCACAAGGATGGTGAGCAGTGACAGTGCATGCATCAGTGACACTGTCCCCCTTGTCCACCTGTTGGAGCACACGCTGCGTGGAATAATGGACAGGGCACTTGAGGCAGAACAGAGGCAGGAAGAGGAGGACTTCCTTAGCTCTCAAGGCCCCCTTTATCCAGACAGTGTTCCTGCGTGCCCACCGATCACACAGGAAGAGGACGAGGAGGAGGAGGAGGAGGAAGATTGTGTCAGTATGGAGGTGGAGCCTGGCACTCAGCATCAGCAGCAGTCTTTAAGGGATCAGTCCCAAGAAACCCATGGACTTGTACGTGGCTGGGAGGAGGTGGCTGCGGACCATGTCGTCCTTAGTGACCCAGAGGACTCCTCGTATTCGTGGTCTCAAGGAGAAGAACCAATACTGGCTGGCAACCCTCCTTGATCCACGTTACAAGGGTAAGGTTGCGGACCTTATCTTGCCATCGCAGAGGGAGCAGAGGATGAAACATCTTCGGGAGGCCTTGCAGAAAGGTCTGTGCAACGCGTTCCCAGAGGCTGGGAGGTTACAAACTCCTGTTTCTGGACAACGTGTTGCTGAGGCTTCGGTCAGTCAAAGAAGGAGCGGTGGAGAAGGTGGCCGTCTGACCGATGCGTTCAGACAATTTTTTGGTCCAGCAACCATCGCTAGCGTCTGTTTTACATGGTGCAGGAATACCTATTGGCAAGATCAGACTTGGACACCTTTCCCACCGAAAATCCTCTGGGTTACTGGGTCTTGAGGATGGATCACTGGCCAGAGCTTGCACAGTATGCAATTGAGCTACTGGCCTGTCCTGCATCCAGTGTTCTTTCGGAACGCATATTCAGTGCTGCTGAAGGCATGGTAACCGATCACAGGGTGCGTCTGTCTACCGACTCAGTCGATCGACTGACCTTCATAAAAATGAATCAGTCTTGGATCACCACCAGCTACCAAGCACCTGATGCTGATGTAACCGAATAATTTTTTTTGAAATCTCAGATCCCTTCAAAGACTGCCTATGCTGATGCTGAGTGACTATCCCTGAGTAATTATCCTCTTCCTCCTCAATGATCACGCTGATAGCTTGTAAGAACATTTTTGGTTCTGGGCGCCACCACCAGTGCCTAAGGCCCAATTTTTCAGCCCCTGTTTAACAGGGGCGTGTAATTACAATTTTTTGATGCAATACTTTGCAGCAGGGCTCATTTCAGCATTCCAACTAGAGTATCTGTGAGGGGTTGCAGTGTTGTGGCACCAGCACCTAAGGCCCAATTTTTCTGCCCTTGTTTAACAGGGGCGTGTAATTACAATTTTTGATGCAATACTTTGCAGCAGGGCTCGTTCCTGCGTTCCAACTAGAGTGTCTGTGAGGGGTTGCAGTGTTGTGGCACCAGCACCAGTGCCTAAGGCCCAATTTTTCAGCCCCTGTTCAACAGGGGCATGTAATTACAATTCTTGATCTAATATTTCACAGCAGGGCCCAATTCTGCACCCACCAAGAGCGAGTGAGAACTTACAGTGTTGTGGCACCAGCACCACCACCACCACCAAAGGCCCAGTTTTTCTGCCCCTGTTCAACATGGGCATGTAATTACAATTCTTGATCTAACATTTCACAGCAGGGCCCTGTGAGGGCTTACAGTGTTGTGGCCACAACAACACCTAAGGCCCAAATTTCTGCTGAGTATATAGGGCAGGCCCCTACTTTCAAACATCTAACTTACAAACGACTCCTACTTGCAAACGGAAGGAGACAACAGGAAGTGAGATGAAAGGGAAATCCTCTCCTGTAAGAGTTAATATGGGAAAAACATTTCTCCTTTCCACTGATGCTTTCCAATCCTTGTTCCACAAAAAACCCCAAATTTTCAAAAAACATTTGTCATTGGGACAAAAAGTGAGGTGAAATCTTCTGAAGAGAAGGAAAGACAGCAAAACAAATGTCACACGGGTGATAACCCTTCCCTATGTTTTCCAAAAAGCTTAAAAAAGATTTTTTGGCTGGAGCTAAACACATTAAAAATGTACCCGTTCAAAATTACAAACAGATTCTACTTAACAACAAACCTACAGTCCCTGTCTTGTTTGCACCGCCTGTATACTGCTGTTCAGAGTATATAGGGCCTGGTGGCCCCACACCTTTCCTTATTTTAATTTGGGTGCGGGGTTCCCCTTAATATCCATACAAGGCCCAAAGGGCCTGGTAATGGACTGGGGTATACCCATGCCATTTGTCTCACTGATTTTCATCCATATTGCCAGGACCCGACATTACATTAAACCCGCAAGCAGTTTTAAATGAGATTATTTCCGTTAAAAATGACATTTGGTGCAGGGACTGTTCTAAACACGGGAAACACGGGCCACTTTACAGGCATACTATAGACACCCCCCAGGTACGATATTTAAAAGGAATATTTCACTTTTTTTTTACTTTAACCACTTCAGCCCCCGGAAGGTTTTACCCCCTTCCTGACCAGAGCACTTTTTACAATTCGGCACTGCGTCGCTTTAACTGCTAATTGCGCGGTCATGCAATGCTGTACGCAAACGAAATTTGCGTCCTTTTCTTCCCACAAATAGAGCTTTCTTTTGATGGTATTTGATCACCTGTGCCGTTTTTATTTTTTGCGCTATAAACGGAAAAAGACCAAAAATTTTGAAAAAAAATTATATTTTCTACTTTTTGTTATAAAAATAATCCAATAAACTGAATTTTAGTCATACATTTAGGCCAAAATGTATTTGGCCACATGTCTTTGTTAAAAATAATGTCAATAAGTGGATATTAATTGGTTTGCGCAAAAGTTATAGCGTCTACAAACTAGGGTTCATTTTCTGGAATTTACACAGCTTTCAGTTTATGACTGCCTATGTCATTTCTTGAGGTGCTAAAATGGCAGGGCAGTACAAAACCCCCCAAATGACCCCATTTTGGAAAGTAGACACACCAAGGAAATTGCTGAGAGGAATGTTGAGCCCATTGAATATTTTTTTTTTTGTCCCAAGTGATTGAAGAATGACAAAAAAACAAAAAAAAAAAAAAAAAAAAAAAAAAGTTGTCACTAAATGATATATTGCTCACACAGGCCATGGGCATATGTGGAATTGCACCCCAAAATACATTCAACTGCTTCTCCTGAGTACGGGGATACCACATGTGTGGGACTTTTTGGGAGCCTAGCCGCGTACGGGGCCCGGAAAACCAAGCACTGCCTTCAGGATTTCTAAGGGCATAAATTTTTGATTTCACTCCTCACTGCCTATCAGTTTTGAAGGCCATAAAATGCCCAGATCCCAAGCTATTTGCTGAGCGGCATGGTGAGTATTTTGCAGCTCTCATTTGTTTTTGAAAATGAAAAAGACCAGAAAAAAACATTTTTTTTTCTTTTTTCAATTTTCAAAACTTTGGGACAAAAAGTGAGGTCTGCAAAATACTCACTATACCTCTCAGCAAATAGCTTTGGGTGTCTACTTTCCAAAATGGGGTTATTTGGGGGGGTTTTGTGCCACCTGGGCATTCCATGGCCTCCGAAACGGTGATAGGCAGTGAAGAGTGAAATCAAAAATTTACGCCCTTAGAAAGCCTGAAGGCGGTGCTTGGTTTTCGGGATCCCGTGCGCGGCTAGGCTCCCAAAAAGTCCCACACATGTGCTATCCCCGTACTCAGGAGAAGCAGCAGAATGTATTTTGGGGTGTAATTTCACATATTCTAATGGCATGTTTGAGCAATATATCATTTAGTGACAACTTTGTGGAAAAAAAAAAAATTTGTCTGTTTCCCGCAACTTGTGTCACAATATAAAATATTCCATGGACTCAACATGCCTCTCAGCAAATAGCTTGGGGTGTCTACTTTCCAAAATGGGGTCATTTGGGGGGTTTTGAACTGTCTTGGCATTTTATGCACAACATTTAGAAGCTTATGTCACACATCACCCACTCTTCTAACCACTTGAAGACAAAGGTCTTTCTGACACTTTTTGATTAAATGAAAACATTATTTTTTTTTTGCAAGAAAATTACTTTGAACCCCCAAACATTATATATTTTTTAAAGCAAATGCCCTACAGATTAAAATGGTGGGTGTTTCATTTTTTTTTCACACAGTATTTGTGGAAAAAAACACACTTTTTAAAATTTTAATGCACTAAAACACACTATATTGCCCAAATGTTTGATGAAATAAAAAAGATGATCTTAGGCCGAGTACATGGATATCAAACATGACATGCTTTAAAATTGCGCACAAACGTGCAGTGGCAACAAAATTAATACATTTTTAAAAGCATTTAAAAGCCTTTACAGGTTACCACTTTCGATTTACAGAGGAGGTCTACTGCTAAAATTACTGCCCTCGATCTGACCTTCGCGGTGATACCTCACATGCATGGTGCAATTGCTGTTTACATTTGACGCCAGACCGACGCTTGCGTTCGCCTTAGCGCGAGAGCAGGGGGGACAGGGGTGCTTTTTTTTTTTTTGTTCTTTATTATTTTTTTGCTTTTTTATCTTATTTTTAAACTGTTCCTTTCATTTTTTTTTTAAATCATTTTTATTGTTATCTCAGGGAATGTAAATATCCCCTATGATAGCAATAGGTAGTGACAGGTACTCTTTTTTGCAAAAATTGGGGTCTATTAGACCCTAGATTTCTCCTCTGCCCTCAAAGCATCTGACCACACCAAGATCGGTGTGATAAAATGCTTTCCCAATTTCCCAATGGCGCTGTTTACATCCGGCGAAATCTAAGTCATAAAATGCTCGTAGCTTCCGGTTTCTTAGGCCATAGAGATGTTTGGAGCCACTCTGGTCTCTGATCAGCTCTATGGTCAGCTGGCTCAATCACCGGCTGCATTCTCAGGTTCCCTGTTGAGACAGGAGAGCCAGAGAAAAACACGGAAGACGGTGGGGGGGGGGGCATTCCCTCCCACTGCTTGTAAAAGCAGTCTAGAGGCTAATTAGCCACTAGGATTGCTTTTACATGAAAGCCGACCGCTGGCTGAAAAGAATGATACTAAGATGATACCTAAACCTGCAGGCATCATTCTGGTATAACCAGTCAAAGTCGTGAATGGCATACCTGAAGACAAAAAAATGGTTAACAATAAAGCACAGTAAACAGTAAAGTATAAAAAATTGCATACCTGAAAAGCAAACATGATAAAACATAATAACAATAAAACATTGCAGAATAGAATACAGCAAAAAAGAGCAGAACAATAGAGAGAGAATAGAAAGAGAGAGAACAATAAAACGACAACTATTTTTTTTTATTTTTGTTTGTGTTTTTTTTTTTTTTACACTTTTTTTTGTAACTGTAACTTTTATAACGGTAACCGGTTCCAGGTTCGGGTCTCTCAAAATGCGATGGCATCTTGGGAGACCCTGTGAAAGTACGCCTAGTCTGTGCAATGCTGTACCCTACGCTAATACTCAACTAGTGTATAGTAGCGTTCAAAACATTCACCAATGCAAAGACCAGGATTGTCAGGACAGGAGGGACAATAATAACGGGTGTCACGCCTATATCCGCGCTTGCTGCAGACACAACATCTTTTTTGGGGGGATTCGCTGGGTAGGGGTACTCGGGAGGACATAAAGAAAATGCCTCTCATGCAGCCGACTGCATTTGGTTGAGGATGTGAATGGAGGAAGTACGGGCGCTGCAGAAGCGGTGGGTTCCCAATTATTAGGATTGGCGAATGCAGCAGGAAGGGCACTATGGGCACGACGGCCTGTGTTTGTCTTCTTGGTGGCAGCGGGACACTACTTGTGCTTGCCACCTCACCAGCTTGAACTGCACTTATGGGACTCGCCACGTCACCAAGTGTTACTGCAGTGCTGGTTTGACTACGACCGGGGTGTACTAGGCTGCTGGTGCTTGCCAGTTCTCCAAAACGCTACAAAAAAAAACTGTTAACGATCGCAGGGATCAGGCCTGACTCTGCGAACGCTGCAGGTATGCGTTTAGTGTTTTGTAAGTGACAGTGATCGATCGATACTGCACTTGGGTGGGCTGGGCTGGGCCGGGCGGAGGGGCAAAACGCAGGTGCTAGCAGGTATCTGGGCTGATCCCACTAACACTGCGTTTTTGGGAACCCTAAACTGCTGGGGACGCTAGTATAGATCTGATCGGATCAGATATTGATCCATTCAGATACTATACCACTAAGGGAGGCGTATGCTGCGTGCGTGGGTGTTAGTGCTACTGGCGCTAATCTGACGCTGCCTGGGGCGACGCATATCACCGCCGGGCGATCAGGGGGCTAAACCTTTATTCGGTAATAAACGGCGGGTGCCCTGACACTATAAAAAATAAACGAACTAACCAGCGTCACCCGTAACACTTATACGGTGATCAGTGGTGAAAGGGTTAACTAGGGGGCAATAAAGGGGTTAAAACATTTATTAGGTAGTATATGGGGGTCCCTGTCACTATAAAACGCTGACGGCGAACCTAAATATTTACGTCCCTAACTAGCGGCACCTGTGACACAAATACAGCGATCAGAAAAATGATTGCTTAGTGACACTGGTGACGGGGGGTGATCAAGGGGTTAAAACTTTATTAGGGGGGTTAGGGGGGTACCCTAGACCTACAGGGAGCTAAACCTAACTGCCCTACCACTTCTAACTGTCACAAACTGACACCATGCAGTAATCAGGAAAAAAAAAAACTGCTTGGTGTCAGTTTGTGACAGGGAGGGGGGGGTGATCGGGGGGGGGGGGGGTCGGGGGTGTTTAGTGTGCCTGGCATGTTCTACTGTGTGTGTGTGTGTTTTACACTTACTCAGATGTCTTCTCTCCTCGTTGCCGGAACGGAAACTGCCGAGCCGAGGAGAGATGACATCACATCCTCTGCCTCTGTGTACTATACAGAGGCAGGGGATGTTTCTCATTGGCTGGGAGCGATCGCGAGGGGGGGGCCACGATCGGATGGCCTCCCCCTCATCTCTGATCGCTGCCAGACAAATGCCGACCGCCGCTGGCACCGGGGGGGGGGGTCCGATCGGACCCCCCTCCCGCGGGAAGGCAATCACGTACCAGGTACGTGATTTTGCCTGCCCGTGCCGCTCTGTTCACGTATATAGGCGTGAGGCGGTCGGCAAGTGGTTAAGCATCATTAAAATCACTGCTCCCAAAAAAACGGCCGTTTTTAAAAGTTTTTTTTGCATTGATACATGTCCCCTGGGGCAGGACCCGGGTCCCCAAACCCTTTTTAGGACAATACCATGCAAATTAGCCTTTAAAATGAGCACTTTTGATTTTGAACGTTCGAGTCCCATAGACGTCAACGTTCCCATAGGTGCGAACCGAACCGGGGGGTGTTTGGCTCATCCCTACTGGTGAGTGGTGAAGCAGTGGTATTTCAAGGAACACGCTCTCTAAAAGTTCATTATAGTGCCTCTTCCTTTACAGGGCAGCTTTTTTTTGTGCTGTAAGTTACCCTGTGGTGACAGGGTCACATTAAGTCTTATTAATACAAAATTGCTTTATAATGACCCAAATGTTACTTCTGCATGGTGTTTCTTTACAAATACTACAGGGTTTCTATAAAATATGTTGGTTTTTCTCACCTTTGACCTGTATTGGGCCTGTACTTTTCTTTAAGGGATCTCGTGCACCTGGAAATTGTAGTCTGAACTCGTATTCTGATCCATCATCTGTCATCTGGACAGCTTCCAATTCTAGGGTTGCTATGTAGGTCTTTGGGTCATCAGATTTTTTGTCTCTTTCTACAGGTAAGTTATTATATGTCTTTGTTGGTTTCTTTTCTAGCATTTGATACCCTTCCATTCTGTGTAAACACTCATAATTGTAGATTCTGCACTTCAGGGTGGCAGGTTCTCCTTCAATCAGTTCTGGTACCATTATTTCTCCAATTACTGGATCAGGCAGCTTTGCTGTAAAAGTTCATACTCGATGTCAGTGTATGGAATAACACACAAAAAAATACACTGCAACATTCAAACAATATAAAATCATTTAAGAATTGAACATCTTGCATCATCACATATATGATCAGTACCACCTACATATTATGGTTTATGGTATGGTTGTGCAACTCTATAAAAAAACTTTTTTTTTTTATAATGTAAATTCTGGGTTGGAATATATGGTGAAGAAATCTGCAGTCATCCACTAGACAAAAAAAAAGTGTATATCCCCTCCAAATAGAGAAAACCTGTTGAACTTCCATAGACTATTATGGCTCATTCTTACTTTCTGCAGCAACCTACAGTTTTCCCACACTGGATAATTGCAGGTCAACGCTAGGGCACATACAGTATCTCACAAAAGTGAGTACACCCCTCACATTTTTTTAAATATTTTATTCTATTTTTTCATTCTATCTTTTCATGTGACAACACTGAAGAAAATGACACTTTGCTACAATGTAAAGTAGTGAGTGTACAGCTTGTATAACAGTGTAAATTTGCTGTCCCCTCAAAATAACTCAACACACAGCCATTAATGTCTAAACCGCTGGCAACTAAAGTGAGTACACCCCTAAGTGAAAATGCCCAAATTGGGCTCAATAAGCCATTTTCCCTCCCTGGTCTCATGTGACTCGTTAGTGTTACAAGGTCTCAGGTGTGAATGGGGAGCAGGTGTGTTAAATAAGGTGTTATCGCTCTCACTCTCTCTCTCATACTGGTCACTGAAAGTTCAACATGGCACCTCATGGCAAAGAACTCTCTGAGGATCTGAAAAAAAGACTTGATGCTCTACATAAAGATGACCTAGGCTATAAGAAGATTGCCAAGACCCTATAACTGAGCTGCAGCATGGTGGCCAAGACCATACAGCAGTTTAACAGGACAGGTTCCACTCAGAACAGTCCTTGCCATGGTAGACCAAAGAAGCTGAGTGGACGCGCTCAGCGTCATATCCAGAGGTTGTCTTTGGGAAATAGACATATGAGTGCTGCCAGCATTGCTGCAGAGGTTGAAGGGGTGGGGGGTCAGCCTGTCAGTGCTCAGACCATACGCTGCACACTGCATCAAATTGGTCTGCATGGCTGTCATTCCAGAAAGAAGCCTCTTCTAAAGATGGTGCAAAAGAAAGCCTGCAAACGGTTTTACTTCTTCTTTTTTTCCCCTGCAAAGTAAAAGCATAATGGGTTAGTTTGCACCGCGTACTAGCTCATTATGTGGCACTTACCTGCAAACGAAGCCCACACTGTCTCCGCATCCATCTTCGCCCCTCTTCCTCCGGCTCTGTGACTGGCTTGAGTTGCGTGATGTCACTCCCACACATGCGCGCAGGTGCCGTCAGTCACGGCACTTGCTAGTGAAGAAACGGCATGGAGGGCCGTTTCTTCACAGCGCATACGCCAATGACGTCAAGGGCAAGCATATATATATATATATATATATATGGTAAATATCTCCTAAACCGTGCAGGTTTAGGATATATTTACAGTACCTACAGGGAAGCCTTATTATAGGCTTCCTTGTAGGTACAAGTGGTGTAACTAGGTTTACAACCACATTCAGTGTTGTCACATGAAAAAATATAATAAAATATTCACAAAAATGTGAGGGGTGTGCTCACTTTTGTGGGATACTGTAGAAAACATTTGTTTTCTATGTCCCTGGTTAACATCACAATTCTGGCATCATGTGCTGTGCAGTGTCTGTATTTTTCTGCACTTCACTGGATGCCACCACACGTCATCACACAGCAGCTAAACGCACCGTGCTGCTGAGCAGTGGCATGAATGAAGTGTAAACATGTAACACTTCCAATAAAGTTGTAAACTTTTAAGCATATAAAATACTTGATTTTTTGTACTTCTACTTGCACCTTAAAGTGGTGGTAAAGGTAGAAGTTTTTTACCTTAATGCTTTCTCTGTATTAAGGTAACAAATCCTTTCCTGACAGACTCTATGGCAGCCAACGTATGGGTCGCCTCTGATACCTCATAGGACCCCACTCCCATAAATCTTTGCTTCTAGTCAGAGACCGTGTGTTCCTTTTTTGTCCTCCTCCTAGGACCAAGGTGTCTTACCTTATGAAAGTTTATACGGTTCAGTCCTGGTTGAATATTTTGTGGTGGCGGTTCTGGAGTCCAGCAGTCCCAGCTATTAGCAGGGTAGATATGGGCAGCATATGTGATGCCATGAAGAGCTTCCTGGCCTTGCCATTGGCAGGCAAGCGGCAACTTGGCCAAACATCCTTGCTATTAGCAGGAGGCCCCCCTTTTGAAATGCCCGGTCGTGCAGTGAGTGATCACTCAGTCAGGCTGGATCAGGATCGTGCTGTGGTGTTATCGTATATTGTTTGTTTCTATACACATAGCAGCAGTATTTGTATGTATGGTATGTTATTCCTTTCTGTGCTTTCCTTGCCTCTATGGTGGCTGCGTCCCATCTGCGTCCCAGTCCGCCGCCTCTTCCAGGTTCTCTGCGCATCTGCGAGCCTCGTCTGAGATCGAGGCTTGATTCGCGCGTGCGCAGTTCCGGAAAATGGCGGCGGCCGCACATGCACGCAAGCTCCACTGGGTGACAGTCGGTCCCATTGTGGGAACGCTGGGGGCGCGGTGACGTCATCGTCGGTGCCAAGTTTAAATAGCTGTCAGATACAGCTATTACTTGGGATGTCTTGCAGGTTCAAAACGGTGGCTTCCTGGTGCACTTATTTGAGGTGGACAAGGTAGGGAGCTTTGCTGCTGGCAGGCTATGTCTTTATTTGCTTGTATTACACTGTTTTTGATTGTGGAATGATCTTTTCAGTCACCAAGCTTTCTGCTATGGACGTGTCACTGCCCCCCCCCAGTGGCCAACCCTTACACTGCAGGTAGGAAATTTTCCTTCTGCTTGTCTGTTCGGGTTGTTTTTTTTTCCTGGATCCTGTTTATTTTCTTTTTCCTTTTCTTTCCCTTAGCCTCTCTAGGTCTGAACATAGGCTTTCAGCACGCAAGGATAACGATCATTCTAGATCACAACCCCATCATTCATCATCGAGTTCCAGGCGTCCTAGATCAGCTCCTAGATGTCGTAGTGAAGAGCTCAGATCCAAGTCTGGGTGTCATTCTCACCGCCATTCTAACCGCCCTGAAAAGAAAGCTTGCTGGGGATGTAGAGCTCAGGTCCCAGAGGGTAAATCCCTCTGAGTTATGTTATTCTAGAGCTGCATAGGAAAGAGGAGCTGGAGACCAGCAAGATGAGGCTCTGGTCATAAAGGTGATCCAGGAATCTCTGATCAGAACGGATCCCGAACGTACAACCATTCCTCCTTCTGCTCCAGCACTAGTTCCTGGCGGGGTCGACCCTGGGACTCCTGGTCACTCCAGACGTAGTCCCTCTTTAAGTGAATCCTCGGATAGCGAGGCAGAGGTGGATGACCCTGGCGCAGGTTTTGATTTCTCCCTGGTTCCGCAGTTGGTCAAAGCGGTTAAAGACACATTGAGATGGGAAGAGCCAGTAGAAGCACCCTCTAAACAGAGTAAATACTTCAAGCAACTCAAGAAAGAACGCCCAAGTTTCCCCTTTCTGGGTGAACTTGGTGAAATTATTTCAGATGAATGGGGTAAAGTTGAGAGAAAAAACTTGCTAATTTCCAAAGTAGCAAAGATGTATCCGTTCAAGAGTGAAGAGGTAAAGCATCTGGAATCAGCTCCTCTCATTGATGCTGCTTTAATGAGGTTGGTAAGGCATGTCACACTCTCTCTGGAAGATACTATTTCTTTCAAAGATGGTCTAGAGAGAAAGATCGATACTGATCTTAAGCGCATCTATATCACGGCAGGTATGGCCTGTAAACAAGCCCTAGCTCTTGTAGCCTTGTCCAAAGCTATGGAGTCGTGGACGGATGACATGGATGGAGCTTTAGCAAGTGTTTCTGAAGAATTGGTCAAGAACTCACCGGTCCATGATCTGAAGCTGGCGTCAGTATTCCTGGGGGAAGCATCCCGTGATATTATTTGCCTAGTGGCACGTGTCATGCTCTCTTCAGTCACAGCTAAGCGCGCCTTGTGGCTGCGCCCGTGGGTTGCAGACCCTGCCTCTAAACAGGCTTGGTGTAGAATTCCCTTTGAGGGCTCCTCCCTCTTTGGGAATTAGCTTGACTCTGCCATTACCCATTCTACGGGGGGTAAATCAGGGTTCTTACCCCAGGACCATCGCCTCTTGGGGCAAAGAAGAGCTCAACCCAGACAAGATCCGGAGCGCGCTAGAGATGCCCGCCGCTACAGGCCTGGCCGTGAATTTATAAAGAACTGGAAGAGAATTCAACCTTCTGGCCAGAAATCCTCAAAGACGGCCTCTTCTGGAGGATGGGAAGCTTCCAAGTCCTTTTAATATAGAGCCTGTCCAGGCGGAGCAAGTTGGGGCTCATTTACTCCTTTTTCAGCACGTCTGGGAGCCTCAATCAGAGAATTCTGGACTGTCAAAACAGTCTCCTTAGGTCATTCTTAGGTATTCAGCAGTCCACCCATACACCGGTTTGTTCCCACAGTCCTACCACACTTAGAAGAGAAGAAACAAGTTCTTCTATCATATACAGGCTCCCTCATGGCTCAAGGCGCCGCCATACCAGTACCAACCGAGGAATGATTTCAAGGGGTTTACTCGCCCCTGTTTATGGTCCTCAAAAAGAATGGCTCCTGGAGGCCAGTCATAGATTTGACCCACCTAAACTCCTTCATCAAAAAGGAAAAAATTCAAGATGGAAACACTGCTACCCTGTTTCCCCGAAAATAAGACCTAGCGTGATTGTCAGTGATGGTTGCAATATAAGCCCTACCCCCCCAAATAAGCCCTAGTTAAAGTTCTCGTAGGCCTTATTTTCAGGGTAGGGCTTATTTTCGGGGAAACAGGGTAGGGCTTATTTGGGGGGTATGGCTTATATTGCAGCCATCACTGACAGTCACGCTAGGTTTATATTTTTGGGGAAACAGGGTAACAATACATCAGGCAATACAACCAGGAGACTGGCTTGTTTCCATAGACCTGAAAGATGCATATTTTCATGTTCCGATTGCAAGGGAATTTAAGAAGTATCTTCGATTTGCAGTGGACCAAGTACATCTTCAATTTTCATGTCTCCCGTTCGGGCCTACAACATCCCCTCGAGTGTTTTCGAAGCTCTTACTGGCTGTCGTAGCTTTAATCAGGGTCAGAGGTATCCGGTTACACTACTATCTAGACCAGGGGTCTCAAACTGGTGGCCCTCCAGCTGTTGCAAAATTACAAGTCCCATCATGCCTCTGCCTGTGGGAGTCATGCTTGTAACTGTCAGTCTTGCAATGCCTCATGGGACTTGTAGTTTCACAACAGCTGGAGGGCCACCAGTTTGAGACCCCTGATCTAGACGATCTACTCTTACTTTCTCAGGACAGGGAGCAGCTGTTGATACATCGAGCTCAGGTAATTTCTACTCTGACAGAGTTTGGTTGGCTATTGAACAAGGAGAAAAGTCATCTAGAGCCAACACAGTCTCTAATATTCCTCAGAGCCAAATTTGACACAGTGAAGAGTACCATCTGCTTGCCTCTATAGAAAATTCCGGTGATCCCGGACAAAATTCATCTTGCAATGTCGTCATCCCTTCTCAGAGCTTCACAATGTCTCAAGATAATCGGCACCATGGTAGCCACAGTCCCCATGGTGAAATGGACACAATGGAAGATGCGGCCCTTTCAGAGGGGTTTTCTCCAACAATAGGATCCGGGGTCTCGAGACCATCTTGTTCGGATAACCCCTTCCATGCGGGTGAATCTCCCCTGGTGGCTGCAGCAGAAAAATCTCCTCAATTGCCATTCAATAGTACCTGTCTCCTGGATCACAGTGACAATGGATGCCAGCAACAGAGGTTAGGGCGATCTCTGTCTAACAGAGGTAGCCCACAGCAAATGGGATTTCCCATCTCAAGGTGTAGTCTCGAATGTTCCGGAGCTCCAAGCTGCCTTCTGTGCTCTACAAGCCTTTCTCCACTTGACATCAGGAGCCTCAGTTCTAAGGCTGGACAATACAACCGCAGGGTCATATATCAAGAGACAAGGGGGCACCCGCAGTCTCTCCTTATTGAAGGAAGTAAGTCCGATCATGTCCTGGGCCCAGGCGAACTTGACAAATCTGACAGTTGTTTACCTTCCCGGAATTCAAAATGTCCAGGCAGACTTCCTTTCAAGGGTATCCCTGGACAACGAGTGGTCTCTCCACACCGAGGTTTTCAACTGGGTTCTGTCTCTGGGAATGATGCCGGAGGTAGATCTGTTTGCATCCCCTTGCAACTTCAAACTGAAGAAATATTACACAAGATGTCGTTGTCCCCAGGCCTTCGGAGTGGATGCCCTGATGGACCAGTGGAGGTTCCACAGGGCTTATGCCTTTCCCCCAGTTCCGGTCATTCTCTGATTTCTATCGAGGTTCAGGTGGGAAGAAGGCAAAGTAGTGGCAATTGTACCATACTGACCCAACAGACCATGGTTTCCTCTCCTGATGCAGCTCAGTTACCGGGATCAAGTTCCTCTCCCTTCCAGACCAGATCTCCTGTTGCAGGGAAGGTCTCTTCACCCTTGCCCATCCCATATCCACCTGATGGTTTGGTGGTTGAGAGGGGAAGGCTGGAAGCGCTAGGATGTCCAAGTACAGCCATTGCTACACTACTGAATGCCAGAAGAGCAGGCACCAACAGGGTTTACCAAAGAATTTGGTCAAAGTTTGCAGATTATGTTTTCCAGAGGAGCAATAAGGCTTAGACCTCAAAGAAAACTGAGGTTTTCCAAGTGGGATCATCCTCTTGTCCTGGATTTCTTCTCAGATAGAGAAATACTACATTTGGAGCAGTTATCAATCAAAGAGCTTTCTCTAAAAGCTGTCTTCTTGGTAGCAATAACATCGGCTAAAAGAGTCTCCGAGATTGGTTCTTTAGGATTCAAGGAGCAATTCCTTACTTTCTTCCCTAATCGGGTACTCCTATCCCTGATCAAATCCTAAAGTAACATCCGTATTCCACAAGAATCAAGAGATTGTTCTTCCAACTTTCTGGACAACTGAAGACTCTAGTATTCATCCTTTAGATGTTAGAGAAGTTCTAAAACAATATTTAGAAGCCACAACTTCATTTCGGCAGTCTGATCATCTGTTCATTAACTACAATGGAAAAAACAAAAGGATTGCGCGCTTCTTCCAGAACCATCGCAGCCTGGATTGTTCAGGCCATCCAAAGGGCTTATTAGGCTAAGGTCTGGCTCCTCCGGAGGCAGTGACCGCTCATTCTACCAGGAGTGTTTCTACATTGTGGGCAGCCTCCCGTCATGTATCCCCGGAAGTAATCTGTAAAGCGGACTAATGGTCGTCAATTAACACATTTAGGACTATTGCGTGGAACCGGCTTCTTTGTCTTTGGTTAATTTTGGTTTGCATGTCTTATCTGTTGACGGTGCTAATTAAACCTTTTTTCTATAAAACCACCCGGGTGTGTATGGCTAGTTATTTCCCATACGTAGGCTGCCTT
Source organism: Lithobates septentrionalis (assembly GCA_037952835.1). Lineage (NCBI taxonomy): Eukaryota > Metazoa > Chordata > Amphibia > Anura > Ranidae > Lithobates > Lithobates septentrionalis. The sequence continues at coordinate 6,435,179 of JBBDGP010000149.1, forward strand.
GGAGTCTGTCAGGAAAACGGAAAATTTATATCAAATACTTACCGTAATTTTCCTTTCCTGATGGACTCCATGGCAGCAGGAGTTCCCTGCTGGAGTAGGCTAAGTTACGAGACATGGCCTCTGACTAGAAGCAAAGATTTATGGGAGTGGGGTCCTATGAGGTAAGAGAGGCGGGATTAACCAATACGTAGGCTGCCATGGAATCCATCAGGAAAGGAAAATTACGGTAAGTATTTGATATAAATTTTCAGTTTTTGTGTGCATCTCCTTTTTGTGGCTTGATAGCTGACCATTCTTTGGTGTGTTACAGTTAAGAGAGATTATGTTAATGAAGCTATTATACCTCTATTTGGTGAAAGCAGTTGCTCTGAATGCTCAGGACAGCTTTCTCTGGTTTTATCTGCTTATTGGTTTTATTTGACATGCAAAATCAATATCAATGCAAAAAAAAAACGCTTTAAAAACAGGAGTTTTTTCGGGGGCTGTGATTTTAATAATGCTTAAAGTGAAACAATAAAAATGAAATATTCCTTTAAATATCGTGCCTGCGGGGTGTCTAGTATGCCTGTAAAGTGTCGCAGTTTTCCTGTGTTTAGAAAAATATCACAGCAAAATGACATTTCTAAAAGGAAAGAAAGTCATTTAACACTGCTTGCGGCTCTAATGTATTGTCGGGTCCCGGCAATATAGATGAAAATCATTGAGAAAAACGGCATGGACCCCCCCCCCCCAGCCCATTACCAGGCTCTTTGGGTCTGGTATGGATATTAAGGGGAACCCCGCATCCAAATTTTAAAAAAAAATGGCGTGGGGGGCCCCCAGGCACTATAAACTCTGAACAGAAGTATATATACTATACAGCCTGCCCTATATACTCTGCAGAAAATTGGGCCTGATGTGTTGGTGGTACCAGAACACTGTAAGCCCTTACAGTTACTGTTGGTGAGCTCAGAAACGGGCACTGCTGTGAAATATTGGATCAAAAATTGTAAATACATGCCCCTCTGAAACATGGGCAGAAAAATTGGGCCTTGGGTGGTGGTGGTGCCACAACATTGTAACCCCTCACAGACACTCTTGTTGGGTGCAGGAACGGGCCCTGCTGTGAAATATTAAAATAAAATTGTAAATACATGCCCCTGTTAAACAGGGGCAGAAAAATTGGGCCTTAGGCAATGGTGGTGGTGCCCTAAACTAAAAATATTGTTGGAAGCTAGCATCATCAAGATTGAGGAATAGGATAGTCACTCAGCATAGGCAGTCTTCAGGGGATCTCACATCCATAGAAAACTCAATCAGTTACATCAGCATCAGGTGCTTGATAGCTACTGATCCAAGACTGATTCATTTTTATGAATGTGAGCCTATCAACGAAGTCTGTGGACAGGCACACTCTATGATCAGTTACAAACCCTCCAGTAGCACTGAATGTTCATTCAGAAAGAAAGCTGGATGCAGGACAGGCCAGTAGCTCAATTGCATATTGAGCAAGTTCTGGCCAGTGGTCCATCCTCAAGACCCAGTAACCCAGTGGATGGTCTGTTAGAAAGGTCTCCAAGTCTGCTCTTGCCCCTAGATATTCCTGCATCATGTAATGCAGATGCTGGCGATGGTTGCTTGAACTGATCAGACCTTGGCGCTGAGGACTGAAAAATTGTCTAACGGCATCGGTCAGCCGGCCACCTTCTCCACCGCTCTTCCTCTGACTGAACAAAGCCTCAGCAACACGTTGTCCAGCACCAGGGAATGGTAAACTCCCAGGGTCTGGAAATGCATTGCACAAACCTTTCTTCAAGGCCTCCTGAAGATGTTTCATCCTCTGCTCCCTCTGTGAAAGCAGGATGAGTTCTGCAACCTCTCCCTTGTAACGTGGTACAAGAAGGGGTGCCAGCCAGTAATGATCCCTCAGCTTGATACCACGAATCCCAGTGTCCTTTTGCAGGCTTTGCAGAATTAGGGAGGCCATGCAGCGTAAGTTTGCAGAGGCATTCGATTCTGAGTCCTCTGGGTCACTAAGGATCACATGATCCGTAACAACCTCCTCCCAGCCACGTACAACTCCTTGGGTTTCTGGAGACTGAAAACCATCCCTTGAAGACTGCTGCTGAGTTATCCTCCACGTCCATGCTGACACAATCCTCCTCCTCCTCTTCTTCCTGTGTGTTTGGCGGGCCCGCTGGAATACTATCTGGATAAAGGGGGTCTTGAGAGGTAAGGAAGTCCTCCTCTTCCTCCGGCTGTTCTGCCTCAAGTGCCCTGTCCATTATTCCACGAAGTGTGTGCTCCAACAGGAAGACAAGAGGGACAGTATCACTGATGCATGCATTGTCGCTGCTCACCATCCTCGTGGCCTCCTCAAATGGTGACAGGACAGTTTATGCATCCTTGATCAGTAGCCACTGTGTGTCGAAAGGAAGCCAAGCTCCCCTGACCCTGTCCTGGTGCCACCTCACACAGGTACTCATTGATGGCCCTCTGCTGCATGTGCAGCCGCTGCAGCATTGCCCACATTGAGTTCCACCTGGTGGGCATGTCACAAATGAGGCGGTTGGTGGGCAGGTTGCATTCCCTTTGAATGTCAGCCAGCCGAGTACTGGCATCGCATGACCAGTGGAAATGACCACAGACTTTACTGGCTTGCCTCAGGAGATCCTGTCAGCCTGGATACCTGCTCAAGAACCGCTGCACCACCAAATTCCAGACATGTGCCAAACATGGGTCAAGGTGTCCCTGTTGGAGGGCGGAGAGAAGGTTGGTGCCATTGTCACATACAACCATTCCTGGCTGAAGCTGGAATTGTGTCAACCACCTCTGAGCCTTCCCCTGCAGAGCTGACAGAATCTCTGCCCCAGTGTCAGGGAAATGGCCGTAGAAGAACTGGCAATAGTGCCAGTTGTCAAGGAACCAACAGCAGGAGAAGGGCTCTAGGACCCAGCATCTCTACCAGCACTTATGGCAGGAGAAGGACTTTAGGACCCAGCATCTCTGGCAGGAGAAGCACTTTAGGACCCAGTATCTCTACCAGCAGGTCACATGGGCCTATATAAGGAAGTCTGCTAGTGTCTGCAGTTGCTGGTTTGTCAGTCTTCCTGTGTTCCTGAGCCTCTGTGTAATTACTATTTGGATTCCTGTTGTGACCCGGCTTGTTCCTGACCTGTCTGATCTGCTCTCCTGTTTTGACCCTCTGGCTTGATTTACTGACTTGTTGTCCTCTCCAGTACCTGATCCCGGCTTGTATTACAGACTTTGCTACAGTACCTGTTCCTGCCTGCTTCCTGATACCAGACCTTTGGCTTGTCCCGGTTTCTGCAACCTGCCTCTTCCTCTTGCCGGATCTACTGTGTTTGACCCCTGACCTGGCTTCCACTACTGTTCCTTGTGTACACCTTGCCAAGTATTACCAAGGATTCCTATAGACTTTAAATTGTATATAGAAAAAAAAAACTATAGATATGGGACTTTAGGGGCACAATAGTATTGAACTAAAGAAAATATATTTAATAGAAATATTTTATTAGAAAAAAATATAAAAGACATTGAACACACATAGATTTAAAAACACTTCAGTTTAGGTAAATCCTAGTAGTAGTACACCGTATGGATCTTATCCTGCAAATTTGTATAACATAAGGAAGGCTATAAAGGTGTGTAAATATCGCTTAGTCCATATATAGGAGGAATACTTCCCCTGAAGATTGAACAGAAGGCAAGCGCATAATTATAGCAGGCAAGATGCAGCAGGTTTGGTGATCCACGGTGAGGTGTTCTCTAGTTGCTCAAGCAACTAGAGAACACCTCACCGTGGATCACCAAACCTGCTGCATCTTGCCTGCTATAATTATGCGCTTGCCTTCTGTTCAATCTTCAGGGGAAGTATTCCTCCTATATATGGACTAAGCGATATTTACACACCTTTATAGCCTTCCTTATGTTATACAAATTTGCAGGATAAGATCCATACGGTGTACTACTACTAGGATTTACCTAAACTGAAGTGTTTTTAAATCTATGTGTGTTCAATGTCTTTTATATTTTTTTCTAATAAAATATTTCTATTAAATATATTTTCTTTAGTTCAATACTATTGTGCCCCTAAAGTCCCATATCTATAGTTTTTTTTTCTATATACAATTTGATTCCTGGGGACGTTGGCACAAATTGTTACTGAGTACCTGCAGAGTCACCCTGCTTATTGAGGTACTTCGGCACTAGGTTCTTTAATTTATCCTATAGACTTTAGCCCAGCTGTGTTTCCTGTGTTACCCGGTGTCCTTTTGGTGCCCACCAGCTCTTCTCTCTGGAATCCATCTGGCAACCTGTGCTTCTCTGGGCACTACACCCTCTGTATCCAACTTCAAGGGTGTACTGCACTCAGCCGCAAGGGGAGCCCTCTCAGCATTTCGGCCTCCAACCAGGTACGTGACACCCAGTGTGGCTCCTGTCCCCTAAGCAGACTAACTCAAGCACTGCATGGCATCTTTTTGCCTGAGTGCTTGCGTAGCCCCTTGAATGCTTACGGAGCACCAATGGTTCAGAGGACAAATCTGCAGAATAGGCCAAAGAGGAAAAGAGGAGGGGGTGGAGGAGAGAGCTGTGGCAGAATTAACCACAGCATTTTGGAGGCATGGTAGCGGAACAAGCTCCAACAATACTGAACCCTGTCCTGCATCCTTCCCAGCTGCCAGCAGAGTTAAGGAAAGGTAACATCCCTGCCCATGCCTGATAGACCAGGAGTCAGCGGTAATATGTACCTTACTGCTGACCGCCCTGTCCAACGAGGCCAAAACATTGCCTTCCACATGCCGGTAGAGAGCCGGAATGGCCTTCCATGAAAAGAAATGGCGTTTTGGAACCTGCCACTGAGGTACAGCACATTCCACAAATTCACGGAAGGGGGCAGAGTCTACCAGCTGAAAAGGCAACAGTTGCAGTGCTAGCAATTTGGCCAAGCTAGCATTCAGACGCTGAGCATGTGGATGGCTGGGACCAAATTTCTTTTTACGGTTTAGCAACTGGGGTAGGGAAATTTGCCTGCTAAAAATCAGATGGTGGTGTACTGATAGCAGATTGGCTGCAAGTACTTGGGACACTATTGCTATACCTTTATTCTCAGTGCAGGTTTTTGAGAGGACTGGAGATATAGTGGGGTTGAGGATCCCAGATGAGGAGCAAGGAGAAGTTCGCCTTTTTCTTTGATGTGGGTCTTTCAAGTGCTGTTGCCAATGCACTGCATGGGAGGTCGTCATATGTCTGGTCAAGCATGTGGGGCCCAAGCAGCTGTTGTTTTGGCCACGAGTGATACGCTTCAGACATATGTTGCAAACAGCAATGGTGCGATCTGCTGCACACGTATCAAAAAAGGCCCACACCAAAGAACTTTTTCAAAATACGCGGGAGTCAGCAGCACCCTGCACAAATGCGGAGCTCTGCGGTGTGATGCAGTCGGGTGGCTTCTCTTAAGCTGGCCCCTGGAGGGCATCCTGCCTTGTTGGAGATGTGCCGCCTCCTCCTCCTCCTCTCTTCTATCAGGCACCCAAGTAGAGTTAGTGACCTCATCATCCCCTCCCTCCTCATCACTGGAGCAAACGTGGCAGTATGCTGCAGCTGGTGGAACATGAGCCTGGGTGACAGAGGATGAGGAGGATGGGAACGGCTTTGTTATCCACTCCACTAACTTTTCTGCATGTTCTGGCTCAATAACACGGCCAGCAGCAGAAGAATAGGACAAGCGTGCCCCACGGCCACTTGCAGAGGATGCACCATGTCCACGACCAGCACTGTTGACTGTAGCACACAGAGGCTGCTTGCCCTCTTTTAGTGGCCTGTGAGCATCTGCCACTCCTTGGTGGCCTTCCAGACATGATGTATATTTTGTTTTGCAACACCACACTACACTGTATTGTGTACAGCACCAGAAAAGTAGTAGCAACTGTACTACGCCTGCACTGTATTGTGTACTGTGTACCCCACCAGAAAAGTAGTAGCAACTCTACTACGGCTGCACTGTATTGTGTACTGTGTACACCACCAGAAAAGTAGTAGCAACTGCACTACGGCTGCACTGTATTGTGTACTGTGTACACCACCAGAATGGGAGTAGCAACTGCACTACGGCTGCACTGTACTGTGTACACCACCAGAAGTGTAGTAGAAACAGTACACCACGGAATGCACTGTAGATATATGTTACAATATATAGGAGAGATTATGTTGAAGAAGCCACTTGTGTGAAATAAAGAAATTCATATGCTAAATACTGCCATTGCAGATATTAACTAGACATATGCACTGCTGAAAAATGTGTTCGTTTTCGTCTCATACGTTTTTTTCTTTTGTTTTTTGTTTTTCAGGTCATTCGTTATTAGGGATGGGCTATCTGTTCGAGTCGAACATCGGCTGTTCACTTGTTCACCGAATTTCGACCATTATGGGCCGTTCGTGCCAAATTCGAGCGGCGCATCACGGCCCATTTTGCATTGCAGTGCATTGCTGGCTGATGATTGGCCAAGCATGCACTATGACACGCATGCTTTGGCCAATCACAGCGCCGTCAGCGAAGAGAGCCATAATTGGCCACAGGCAGGGTGCCTGTGGCCAATTATGGCTCAGGGGGTTACGTACACGCCCCACACTATGTAAGGCCGCTCGCACGTCGGCCTTGTGTAGTGTGTTGGTGGCGTTTGTTCAGAGAGAGACAGAGAGCGTTATTTCATTTAGTTTGAGCAGGCAGGCAATTCCTGGTGATCTGTTGCTAATATACTTCAGGCAGGCAGGCGAGACAGTTAGCTGCAGTGTATTTTGTATATATATGCATCCCGGTTTTGTATATATATATATATATATATATATATATATATATATATATATATATATATATATATATATATATATATATATATATATATATATATATATATATACACACACACACACACACACACATATACATACACACACACACACATACACCCTGTATACAGTTTAGCTAGATCTCATTGCAGACCATTCCTGGTGTACTGTTGCTAATATACTTCAGGCAGGCAGGCAAGACAGTTAGCTGCAGTGTATTTTGTATATATGCATCCCGGTTTTGTGTATATATACAGTAGATACAGTGGGGACGGAAAGTATTCAGACCCCCTTACATTTTTCACTCTTTGTTATATTGCAGCCATTTGCTAAAATCATTTAAAGTGGTGTTCCGGCCAAAATTATACTTTTTAAATAAAAATACCCCTATAATGCACAAGCTTAATGTATTCTAGTAAAGTTAGTCTGTAAACTAAGGTCTGTTTTGTTAGTTTATAGCAGTAGTTTGTTATTTTATAAACTTACAGCAGGCCGTTTCCATCTTAAGTGTGGGCATCTGAAGTCAGACTGTATTTCTTTCTGGATCTCATCCTTGCAGATCTCGCATATGCTCATTGCAGCACAAGCAGTGTAATAGGTCAGGTTTCCATAGCAACGCCAGTGTCAGAGGAAGTTGCTGCCCCTTCCCAGAAGGCATTGCAAACAGGAAATGATGCGATGGGCCAGGGAGGAGGAAGTGAAAAACGAATACAGCAGATATACAGTAGGTGCTGAGAAAAAAAATAAAAAAATATCCATTTCGTTTACAGTGCACCGTTTAGTGAGGGATGCTGAAGAGTTGTAAAAGTGGGTGGAACTCCACTTTAAGTTTATTTTTTTTCCTCATGTGCACAGCACCCCATATTGACAGAAAAACACAGAATTGTTGACATTTTTGCAGATTTATTAAAAAAGAAAAACTGAAATATCACATGGTCCTAAGTATTCAGACCCTTGCTGTGACACTCATAAATTTAACTCAGGTGCTGTCCATTTCTTCTGATCATCCTTGAGATGGTTCTACACCTTCATTTGAGTCCAGCTGTGTTTGATTATACTGATTGGACTTGATTAGGAAAGCCACCCGCCTGTCTATATAAGACCTTACAGCTCACAGTGCATGTCAGAGCAAATCATGAGGTCAAAGGAACTGCCTGAAGAGCCCAGAGACAGAATTGTGGCAAGGCACAGATCTGGCCAAGATTACAAAAAAAAAATTCTGCTGCACTTAAGGTTCCTAAGAGCACAGTGGCCTCCATAATCCTTAAATGGAAGACGTTTGGGACAACCAGAACCCTTCCTAGAGCTGGCCGTCCGGCCAAACTGAGCTATCGGGGGAGAACAGCCTTGGTGACAGAGGTAAAGAAGAACCAAAAGATCACTGTGGCTGAGCTCCAGAGATGCAGTCGGAAGATGGGAGAAAGTTGTAGAAAGTCAACCATCACTGCAGCCCTCCACCAGTCGGGGCTTTATAGCAGAGTGGCCCGACGGAAGCCTCTGCTCAGTGCAAGACACATGAAAGCCTGCATGGAGTTTGCTAAAATACACCTGAAGGACTCCAAGATGGTGAGAAATAACATTCTTTGGTCTGATGAGACCAAAGATAGAACTTTTTGGCCTTAATTCTAAGCGGTATGTGTGGAGAAAACCAGGCACTGCTCATCACCTGTCCAATACAGTCTCAACAGTGAAGCATGGTGGTGGCAGCATCATGCTGTGGGGGTGTTTTTCAGCTGCAGGGACTGGTTGCAATCGAGGGGAAGATGAATGCGGCCAGGTACAGGGATATCCTGGATGAAAACCTTCTCCAGAGTGCTCAGGATCTCAGACTGGGCCAAAGGTTTACCTTCCAACAAGACAATGACCCTAAGCACACAGCTAAAATAACGAAGGAGTGGCTTCACAACAACTCTGTGACTGTTCTTGAATGGCCCAGCCAGAGCCCTGACTTAAACCCAATTGAGCATCTCTGGAGAGACCTAAAAATGGCTGTCCACCAATGTTTACCATCCAACCCGACAGAACTGGAGAGGATCTGCAAGGAGGAATGGCAGAGGATCCCAAAATCCAGGTGTGAAAAACTTGTTGCATCTTGTTTCATGAGTCTTTTCCAAAAAAGACTCATGGCTGTATTAGATCAAAAGGCTGCTTCTACTAAATACTGAGCAAAGGGTCTGAATACTTAGGACCATGTGATATTTCAGTTTTTCTTTTTTAATAAATCTGGAAAAATGTCAACAATTCTGTGTTTTTCTGTCAATATGGGGTGCTGTGTGTACATTAATGAGGAAAAAAATGAACTTAAATGATTTTAGCAAATGGCTGTAATACAAAAAAGTGTGAAAAATGTAAGGGGGTCTGAATACTTTCCATCCCCACTGTATACACCGTATACAGTTTAGCTAGATCTCACTGCAGACCGTTCCTGGTGTACTGTTGCTAATATACTTCAGGCAGGCAGGTGACTCACTGAGCTACAGTGCAATATATATATATATATATATATATATATATATATATATATATATATATATATATATATATATATATATATATATATATATATATATATATATATATATATATATATATATATATATATATATATATAGTCTAGCCAATCCTATACCTGACTGTAGGCCATTGCCTGAGTGCGTGTTCAAAGACACTTTCAGCCAGGCAGGTGACTCACTGAGCTGCAGTTCATAACATATATATCCACTGCATTGTATTCCAGCCAAGCCTATACCTAACTGTAGGCCATTCCTTGAGTGTGTGTTCAAAGACACTTTCAGCCAGGCAGGTGACTCAGTGAGCTGCAGTTAAGTTAATACAGTAGGTGACCGCGATATTGTGTCAATCTTGCCGCCGTTATCGGCGAGATTTGACACCTGCGCCGAGCTGGCTCTCTCATGTGTTTTTTCCTTTCCCAATGAGCACCAAGCATTGCTGACAGGTGTTTGATATGAATCATGAGGGGGAACACCACGCCAAATTTGAAATAAAAAACTGGCATGGGTTCCCCTCCAAGAGCATACCAGGCCCTTAGGTCTGGTATGGCTTTTAAGGGGAACCCCCTACGCTGAAAAAACGGTGTGGGGGTCCCCCCAAAATCCATACCAGACCCTGATCCAAGCACACAGCCCGGCCGGTGAGGAAAGAGGATGGGGACGAGCGAGCGCCCACTCCCTCCTGAACCCCCACCATTAGTATAGACCCCCGACAAACCACCCCCACCCCTCCATAAGCGAATTAAAAAACACCCAGGCGGCAGCTGGAGAGGAGAGTGTGCAGCCGCACTGCCCAGGTGGAGAACAGAGCGTGTCAGGCTTGGGCAGCAGGCGGGAGTTACACACAGGAGGAGGAGGAGAACTGGAATGCGTCGGGAACGGACCGCCCCCCCCCCAGTGACGTCACTGCCCGGCTGGTCTCTCTGCACACAGAGACACAGCCACCCCGATCTCCAGCTTTCCTCCTCTGATAGGAGGAGGGAAGGGGGATGGGCTTCGGCAAGAAACACAGGGGCGGCGGCGGTGACTGGTGGAAAGAGCCGCCTACGGACAAGGAGAGGAGGAGGGAGGGGGGCACTCTGGCACTTCAGCGCCCCCACCTCTGTGGCGCCCGGGTGCACTGCACCCCATGCACCCCAGCCAGGATCGGCCCTGGCCCTGTCCCATGTAATGTCCCCTGTCATGTTCCATGTTATGTGCCGTGTCCCATGTAACGAAAATCTGAAAGAATGAAAATCCGAAAATAATAAAGAAAATCCGAAAAATTTTAAATCTGAAATAATAACTAACTAATAATAACTAACTATAAATTATAGGTATTGGAATTTCCTTTTAAAATTGCCTATTAGTGAACATAACAAATGCAAATTTATCCGAAGTTAGGAATTATCCGAGATAACGAATGCCGCATCTAAACGAATGCAATGTAACAAATTAATAATAAATAATAACAAAATATTATTATTATTATTGCTTTTATTACGTTCCCTTCGTTTAGATGAGGCATTCCTTATTTCGGATAATTCCTAACTTCGGATAATTTTGCATTCATTACGTTCACTAACAGCCAAATTTGAAAAGAAGTTGCAATACCTATAATTTAATAGTTAGCAATAGTTATTATTAGTTAGTTTATTATTTTGGATTTTTAGATTTTCAAATTTCGGATTTTCGTTTTTTCAAAATTTCAGAAAAATTTGTTAAACGGTTTTTCGTTAATTTGAATATATCTGAATTAATGAATTTGTCGAACTTCGTCAAAAAAAAGAATTTGTAACAAAACGAATTGCACATGTCTAATATTAACTACATAGAGTTACCATCCCAAACTAAACCCAAATTATATTACTTTACAGGTACCACTCAGGATAAATACATACATAAAATCACTTGAATTTCATTATTACTAATATATAAAATTCACAAACACTAAGCTATTGCTTCAAAGTCAGCAGCAATGTTGTCATCCTGCTGTAAGCGCTCAGCTGCCCATTGGGCTCCTATCTATGTAACTGACCATTCTTTGGTGTGTTATAGTTTGTAGGAGAGATGATGTTGCTGAAGCTACTATACCTTTCTTTGGCGGAGGTGGAGGGGGAGGCGGCCGCTCTGAATGTTCACGATCGTTTCCTCTGGCTTTATCTGCAGTTTGGTTTTCTTTCACAGGAATTTAAAGAAAAAAAGATAAATGAAGGCATGCAAAATAAATACATTTATATACTAAATACTGTCATTGCAGTTATTAACCCCATACAGTTACCATCCCAAACTAAACCCAAATTACACTCCCCGGCCACTTTATTAGGTACACCTTGCTAGTAGCGGGTTGGACCCGCTTTTGCCTTCATTCTTGGTGGCATAGATTTAACAAGGTGTTGGAAACATTCCTCAGAGATTTTGCTCCATAGTGACATGATAGCATCACGCAGTTGCTGCAGATTTGTCAGCTGCACATCCATGATGCCAATCTCCCGTTCCACCACATGCCAGAGGTGTTCTATTGGATGAGATCTGGTGACTGTGGAGGCCAATGGAGTACAGGGACCTCATTGTCCAGTGGTGAGATGATTGGAGCTTTGTGACATGGTGCATTATCCTGCTGGAAGGAGCCATCAGAAGATGGGGACACTGTAGTCATAAAGGGATGGACATGGTCAGCAACAATACTCAGGTAGGCCGTGGTGTTTAAACGATGCTCAATTGGTACTAAGGGGCCCAAAGTGTGCCAAGAAAATATCCCCCCCCACCATTACACCCCCACCAGCCTGAACTGGTGATACAAGGCAGGATGGATCCATGCTTTCATGTTGTTTACACCAAATTCTGATCCTACCATCTAAATGTGTGTCTCAGAAGACAGCCGTCCATTCACAAAGCGCCCCGCGACTCGCGCATGCGCAGTAGGAAACGGGCAGTGAAGCCGCAAGGCTCCACTGCCTGTCTCCCTTAATTAGAATGGCGGCACCTGAACCTGATCCGATGGACGGATCGGCCTCGGGGGGCCGACATCACGGCCTCCCTGGACAGGTAAGTGTCCTTATTAAAAGTCAGCAGTTACAGTATTTGTAGCTGCTGACTTTTAAAAAAAAAATTTGTGGGTGGAACTCCCCTTTAAGTACCTCTGTTTAGTGGAAGGAGTTGCTCTGAATGTTCAGGTCGGTTTTCTCTGGTTTTATTTGCCGATTGGTTTTCTTTGACAGGAGTGTCTAAGAAAATATTAATGAAGACATGTGAAATAAATACATTTATATACTAAATACTGTCATTGCAGATATTAACTACATACAGTCCCCATCCCAAACTGAACCCAAATTATATTACTTTTTTGTTATTTATTATTTACATAAAATCACTTGATGTTTATTATTAAAGTATAAAATTCACAAATACTAAGCTATTGCTTCAAAATCAGCATCAACGTTGTCACCCTGCTGTAAGCACTCAGCTGCCTATTGGGCTTCTATTGGGCTTATCCATGTAACTGGTGTAGCACTGCCCCCATAGGGATTGCTGTGTGTGATCTTCCCTGGGCCTCCCTCTGATTATCTTGCAGCCAGTTACTAGGTGTTTTCACACGACCAACCGTACTCTCATCCGCTCGTTATCCAATAATCAGTCCAGGGCTTTGCTTTTTTTGGTATTTATTGTTGGAACTTGGATGGGAGAAGAGAATAGTGGGATACTCCAACTGGAACTATTTACAGATGAGGACAACTCTCACTTGGATTTACCAGGTTGAATGTGGTAGACCAGTGTGAAACATTCAGTTAACATGAGCAGTATCTGAGCACCATGAGTAGACCCCATCAATGGATCCCTGCTCCCTGATAGGCCTGAGAGCATCCAAATTACCTGGCAAACTTCCTGGTAAGCAGAAAGGCCCTAAAACTATACTCTCTTCTAGCACCTACATAGGAGGGTGCTACACTGGTGTGTTACAATTTGAAGAGACATTATGTTGATGAAGCCATTATACCTCTATTTTCTTGGTTTTCTACAAGTGGTTGCTTTAAATCTTCAGTAGGGTTTCCTCTGGGTTTATTTGCCGTTTGGTTTTCTTTGACAGGAGTGTGGAAGGAAATATAAATGAAGACGTGAAATAAATAAATTAATATACTAATTACTGTCATTACAGATATTAACCCCATACAGTTACCAGTCAGCAATATGTTGGTGATATACTGTAGGTATTTAAACTGTATAACATATTCCACACGTAATTCAAACCAAACAGAACGACATCAAACATGACACAAAGTAATGTCATTGGAGAGCTTCTCCCGATAATGGTTTGACCCAGAGGTTCTCAACCGAGGTTCCCCAGGGGTTCCGCAGCGATCTGACTGTCAGTCGCAGGCAGCTGACAGGAGGATCGCACAGACACAGGCAGAGATAGGCAGGGAGGCAGCTGGCATCTTATTGGCTGTAGCGCGCTGTTCCCCGCCTGCCCCTCCCCCCTCCTGTCCTTTGAGTGGTTGTATGTGACATCATCTGGGGTGGACAGGATAGGAGGGGCCAGGGAGACAGCGCGCCACTGGAGGAGATATGAAATGAGTTCTGAAGCCAGAAGAAGAAAGCCGGTACTGAAGTGTGCCCAGCTGTGTCCCCCCACAATGTGCCCAACAGTCTGTCCCATGTAATGTTCCCTGTCATGTCCCCTGTCCCATGTAATGTGGCCTGCCCCATGTAATGTCCCCTGTCACGTGCCCTGTCCCATGTATTGTCCCCTGTCATGTGCCCTATCCAATGTAATGTCCCCTGTCCCATGTAATATGGCCTGCCCCATGTAATGTGCCCTGTCCCATGTAATGTCCCCTGTCATGTGCCCTGTCCCATGTAATGTCCCCTGTCCCATGTAATGTCCCATGTAATGTGCCCTGTCCCATGTAATGTCCCCTGTCATGTGCCCTGCCCCATGTAATGTCCTCTGTCATGTGCCCTGTTCCATGTATGTGCCCTGCCCCATGTAATGTCCCCTGTCACATGCCCTGTCCCATGTAATGTCCCCTGTCATGTCCCCTGTCCCATGTAATGTCCCCTGTCACGTGCCCTTCCCCATGTAATGTCCATTGTCATGTCCCCTGTTCCATGTAATGTGCCCTGTCCCATGTAATGTCCCCTGTCATGTCCCCTGTCCCATGTAATGTCCCCTGTCCCATGTAATGTCCCCTGTAACGTGCCCTGCCCCATGTAATGTCCCCTGTAACGTGCCCTGCCCCATGTAATTTCCACTGTCATGTGCCCTGTCCCATGTAATGTCCCCTGTCACGTGCCCTATCCCATGTAATGTCCCCTGTCATGTGCCCTGTCCCATGTAATGTCCCCTGCTATGTCCCCTGTCCCATGTAATGTCCCCTGTCATGTCCCCTGTCCCATGTAATGTCCCCTGTCCCATGTAATGTCCCCTGTCCTATGTAATGTCCCCTGTCACGTGCCCTGCCCCATGTAATTTCCACTGTCATGTGCCCTGTCCCATGTAATGTCCCCTGTCACGTGCCCTATCCCATGTAATGTCCCCTGTCATGTGCCCTGTCCCATGTAATGTCCCCTGCTATGTCCCCTGTCCCATGTAATGTCCCCTGTCATGTCCCCTGTCCCATGTAATGTCCCCTGTCATGTCCCCTGTCCCATGTAATGTCCCCTGTCATGTCATGTCCCCTGTCCTATGTAATGTCCCCTGTCCTATGTAATGTCCCCTGTCACGTGCCCTGCCCCATGTAATTTCCACTGTCATGCGCCCTGTCCCATGTAATGTCCCCTGTCACGTGCCCTATCCCATGTAATGTCCCCTGTCACGTGCCCTACCCCATGTAATTTCCACTGTCATGTGCCCTGTCCCATGTAATGTCCCCTGTCACGTGCCCTATCCCATGTAATGTCCCCTGTCACGTGCCCTGTCCCATGTAATGTCCCCTGCTATGTCCCCTGTCCCATGTAATGTCCCCTGTCATGTCCCCTGTCCCATGTAATGTCCCCTGTCCCATGTAATGTCCCCTGTCATGTCCCCTGTCCCATGTAATGTGCCCTGTCCCATGTAATGTCCCCTGTCACGTGCCCTGCCCCATGAAATGTCCCCTGTTATGTGCCCTGTCCCATGTAATGTCCCCTGTCATGTGCCCTGTCCCATGTAATGTCCCCTGTCATGTCCCGTGTCATGTCCCCTGTCCTATGTAATGTCCCCTGTCATGTGCCCTGTCCCATGTGCCTTGGTCAATGTAATGTGCCCTGTCCCATGTAATGTCCCCTGTCACGTGCCCTGTCCCAGGTTATGTCCCCTGTCATGTGCCCTGTCCCATGTAATGTCCCCTGTCACATGCCCTGTCCCATGTAATGTCCCCTGTCATGTCCCGTGTCATGTCCCCTGTCCTATGTAATGTCCCCTGTCATGTGCCCTGTCCCATGTAATAAAAGTGGGGGAAGATGGTAGTTGCGCTGTGATGAAAGGGGGGGGGGGAGCTACAAAGATGACTAAAGTGGCAAAGTGAACTAAAAAAGTAGAAACGGGCCAATGCATGAATGGATCCTACATGCTAAAAGAACATGGTGGGGATGCGATGCAGTGCAGTGCAACGTAGCTAATTAACATGACTATAATGTTGCGGGCAGACAAAGCCTAATATATAAAAGGTAATTGTGAAACAGTGACTGCTTGAATACAGCAAAGCAAAATTGCAAATACTAACACAAATAGGATGAATAATGACACAATGCAAAAAAATATATATAATGCAAGAAAAATATATGTGGGCTAGTGCCCAAATAGCAAAAACGTGCCAGATCCTGGTGGTGGACTACAAGTGACAAATCCCTAGGACAAACATGAATATTAGTCCTATCATCCAGTCCAAAAAACAAAAACTCGTGATGAGAAACACAAAACAATTCCAATCGTGAAGGGAAGGGGGATCTTCAGTGAGGACACCGCCGTGTTTGCAAGCCGCTTACCTTACAGCTGTAAGGTGTACAGCCTGTGATGCAAATGACCCGCAGGTGTAGACGTTCCGTACATAAGGTAGTGACAATGATGAACATGCCAAGCAAAATATAATAAAAAATATACAGCATGTAAAATAACTCTGCGACGACCACAGTGGAGGGGGGGGGGCAAGACACACACGGGGGAGGTTGCATTCACTTTCATGAAGTGAGTGTGGGCATCAATCCACGAGCGCCGAGCTCGTATGCCTCCAGGGGTATCACCAATCTGGAATCTGTCCCGTGTCTGGAAACTGGAATATGTCCCCGTGCCTCTCTTCTCAGTGTTCGTCAGGTAGAGTAGTGATGTACAGTGTGAGGGGGAAAGAGACGCACATAGCGTGATCCCATATAAAAGGTATATTTATTTAATAAAACAAGTCCAATCAACTTACATTTAAAACAATGCTGCAGTGTGTAGTAACTACGAGCGCCGAGCTCGTCTCCTGTTTGTCTGTGGCAGTGTCCCGTGCTCCAATTCTAATGCATATCGTCACGTTACGTGACTTCTTCAGAGGATAACACGGGATAGAAAGCCAATGCTTATATATAGTCCCCTTGTAACGGGCGCACGGCGGCCATTTTCCCAAAGCCCGCTCTAATGTTAATGGGTGCCTGGCGGCCATTTTTTCAAAGCCCATTAATACAAACGAATGTACTTAGCCACAGACCAGATCAGCTAGAACATAATCTCAAACTGGATTTTAGAAACCGAAAAATAAAAACCACAATGCAACGTCCTACCGAGACGCACTATCACATATATGGAATTGTACTGAAAATGCATAACATGTGAGGTATGCGGAAAACAAAAACGTAAATAAAAATGGATCTTAATAAAAGCAAAATAAAAAATATAAAATTAAATAAAAAAATCAGAATAGATAATAGCTAGTAAAGTAAAAAAAGCTGAAGATAGGAAAATAAAATAAAATAAAGGGAGGGGGGAAGTAAGAATAAAAATGGAAAACAATAATAAAAAAAAAAGTATAAAGATAAAGATAAAAAAATAAAAATAAAAAAAAATAAAAATGAAAATAATAAAGTAAAATAAAATTAAAAATAAAAATAAAAATGAAAATAAAAAGAAAGAAAAGCTAAAAATTGAAAAAAATGAGTGAAAATAAAAATAAAAAATAAAGTAAGAATAAAGAATGAAAATAGCACGATGGGGAAGACGGAAAAACCGACACAATGCAAGAAAAAAGAAAAAAGAGGAAGCTGGAGCTCGGGACGTGTCACAGACCTACTAAATGAATAATAAAAATGTACAAAAATACAAACATAAAAATATGTATAAATACCGTATATAACATTACAACCAATGTGATCTAGTAAACTAGTGCAACTAGAAGCAGAGAGTGGCTGACTTGATGAAAGGAAAGAAACCACTAAACGAGGAAGAACACTAAGAAGAATATTGAAGCCTAAAAGTCGCTAAGGAAACAATTTACATCAAACTCGATGTTGAGTCCCTTCGGCACAAGGGTGTCCATGGAAAAAATCCATTTGGACTCGAGTTGACTCAAAATCCTTACTTTGTGTCCCCCACGCCATGGTCCGGCGTAGGGTACGATACACCAAAATTTCAAATGACTGGGGTCCCTTTTATGGTATTTGTCGAAATGCCTGGACACATTGTGTTTGTCGAAACCCTTTTGGATGTTTTGCACATGCTCCTTTATACGGATTCTCAATAGCCTTTTGGTGCGGCCCACATACTGGAGGCCACAGCTGCACTCCAATACATAGACCGCTCCCTCGGTGTTGCACCCAATGAACTCGTTGACATGATATTGGGGGCCATTACTGTTTGATTTAAAAGAGAATACTTTTCCATTCGGACGTTTGGTGCGGGTACAGGCATAACAGCGTTTACAAGGGTAAAACCCTTTACCCGTAAAGAAAGAAAGTTTTTTTGGGGGATCAATCACGCTTTTCACTAGCCGATCTCTCAGGGTGGGTGCCCTTTTGTAGATGAACTTTGGTCTATCTGGTAGTACCTCTCTTAGGCCAGTATCGGATTTTAGAATATGCCAATGGCGAGATATAATGCTTTCAATCTTTTTGTGTTGAAAGTTGTAATCAAACACCAGAGGTACCTGGTCTTGCTGGCACATGGGTGTTTTATCTTCAAGCAGTTCTTTTCTTTGCATTTGTCCGACTTCTACTATTTTATCTTTTATAAACTCTCGATCGTATCCTTTGCTGGTAAATCTCTCTCCAATCATTCTGGCTTGCATATAAAAGTCTTCTTCCAAAGTACAATTGCGTCTTAGTCGCATTAACTGGCCTTTAGGGATGTTAAATAGCCAGTTACTGTGATGGCAACTACTTAGAGGTAAATAACTGTTACAATTGACATTTTTAAAGAATGTTTTAGTGGTGTATTGATTGTTAGTACATGAGATCTCTAGATCGAGGAAAGAAATGGACTGTTCCTCAGTCTGCCAGGTTAATACGATGTTTTTGATGTTATTGTTTAGTTTGAGAAAAAAAAAAAAAAAAAAGGTGTGGAGATCACGATCTCCTACCCATATAATAAAAATGTCGTAGATGTATCTTTTATACAGTTGTAGTTCTTCGGGGGATCTGTAAAGACCGCTTCCTCTTCCCATTGGGACATGAATAGCCCTGCGACACTGGGGGCAAATTTAGCCCCCATAGCTACTCCTGTTTTCTGATGGTAAAATTGTTTACAGTACTAAAAATGGCTTTGTTTCAGACAGAAAACGAGGCACTTAACTAGAAATTTCCTCTGGAACCGGGGAAGTTCGGTATATTTTCTCAGACCCCACTTCGCGGCCTCACATGCCGCAAAGTGGGGTATGATCGTATACAGTGACGAAATGTCAGCTGTTGCCATCCATACAGTGCCGATGTCTACTCTATGTTCAAGTGTCTGGAGCATTTGTTTCGTGTTGCGTAGATAAGCCTTTGTACTTTGTACTGCCGGTTGGAGGTATTTATCAATATATTCACCCAATCTCGCCATGATTGATTCTATGCCATTAACGATCGGTCTTAGAGGGGGATCTGTTCTGTCCTTATGGATTTTAGGTAATGCGTAGATAATCGGAGTTCTACAGGCCTCTGGGACCAGGTACTTGGATTTTTTTTTATTAAGAATGCCCTTTTTAAGGCCCAGTTGAACTACTTGTTCAAGTTCTTTTTTCCATTTAAATATGGGATTATTGGGAAGTGTACAATATGTATTCTGATCTTCTAGTAGTTTCATCATGCCATTATGATATTGTTCGGTGGTAAGAATCACGATTCCACCGCCTTTGTCTGAAGGCCTAATAATAAGATTCTTTCTTTTGGTGAGTTTTTGAATACCAATCCTGATAATTCTTGGTTCTTCTCTTATTTTGTAGGTTAGATTCTTAATTTCTTCCGTCACAAGATTCTTGAAGACTTCTATCTCCTAACCTCTTTTTTCCTCAAAACTAAACAAGAACATCAAAAATATCGTATTAACCTGGCAGACTGAGGAACAGTCCATTTCTTTCCTCGATCTAGAGATCTCACGTACTAACAATCAATACACCACTAAAACATTCTTTAAAAATGTCAATTGTAACAGTTATTTACCTCTAAGTAGTTGCCATCACAGTAACTGGCTATTTAACATCCCTAAAGGCCAGTTAATGCGACTAAGACGCAATTGTACTTTGGAAGAAGACTTTTATATGCAAGCCAGATTGATTGGAGAGAGATTTACCAGCAAAGGATACTGCTTGAAGATAAAACACTCATGTGCCAGCAAGACCAGGTACCTCTGGTGTTTGATTACAACTTTCAACACAAAAAGATTGAAAGCATTATATCTCGCCATTGGCATATTCTAAAATCCGATACTGGCCTAAGAGAGGTACTACCAGATACACCAAAGTTCATCTACAAAAGGGCACCCACCCTGAGAGATCGGCTAGTGAAAAGCGTGATTGATCCCCGAAAAAAACAATTTTCTTTCTTTACGGGTAAAGGGTTTTACCCTTGTAAACGCTGTTATGCCTGTACCCGCACCAAACGTCTGAATGAAAAAGTATTCTCTTTTAAATCAAACAGTAATGGCACCCAATATGATGTCAACGAGTTCATCGGGTGCAACACCGAGGGAGCGGTCTATGTATTGGAGTGCAGCTGTGGCCTCCAGTATGTGGGCCGCACCAAAAGGCTATTGAGAATCCGTATAAAGGAGCATGTACAAAACATCCAAAAGGGTTTCGACAAACACAATGTGTCCAGGCATTTCGACAAATACCATAAAAGGGACCCCAGTCATTTGAAATTTTGGGGTATCGTACCCTACGCCAGACCATGGCGTGGGGGACACAAAGTAAGGATTTTGAGTCAACTCGAGTCCAAATGGTTTTTGTCCATGGACACCCTTGTGCCGAAGGGACTCAACATCGAGTTTGACGTAAATTGTTTCCTTAGCGACTTCTAGGCTTCAATATTCTTCTTAGTGTTCTTCCTTGTTTAGTGGTTTCTTTCCTTTCATCAAGTCAGCCACTCTCTGCTTCTAGTTGCACTAGTTTACTAGATCACATTGGTTGTAATGTTATATACGGTATTTATACATATTTTTATATTTGTATTTTTGTACATTTTTATTATTCATTTAGTAGGTCTGTGACACGTCCCGAGCTCCAGCTTCCTCTTTTTTCTTTTTTCTTTTTTCTTGCATTCTGTCGGTTTTTCCATCTTCCACATCGTGCTATTTTCATTCTTTATTCTTACTTTATTTTTATTTTCACTAATTTTTTTCTATTTTTAGCTTTACTTTATTTTTATTTTCATTTTCATTTTTATTTTTATTTTTAATTTTATTTTACTTTATTATTTTCATTTTCATTTTTATTTTATTTTAATTCGTATATGTAATTTTATTTTATTATTTTCATTTTTATTTTTATTTCTATTTTTATTTTTATTATTTTTATTTTTTTATCTTTATACTTTTTTTTTTTTTTTTTTTATTGTTTTCCATTTTTATTCTTACTTCCCCCCTCCCTTTATTTTATTTTATTTTCCTATCTTCAGTTTTTTTTACTTTACTATTTATTATCTATTCTGATTTTTTTATTTCATTTTATATTTTTTATTTTACTTTTATTAAGATCCATTTTTATTTACGTTTTTGTTTTCCGCATACCTCACACGTTATGCATTTTCAGTACAATTCCATATATGTGATAGTGCGTCTCGGTAGGACGTTGCATTGTGGTTTTTATTTTTCGGTTTCTAAAATCCAGTTTGAGGTTATGTTCTAGCTGATCTGGTCTGTGGCTAAGTACATTCGTTCCAACCTGACCTGTTAGAGCCATCCTGACAACAGGCAACAGCACTGTGTGCTATCCTTTGTATTGATGGGCTTTGAAAAAATGGCCGCCAGGCACCCTTTAACATTAGAGCGGGCTTCGGGAAAATGGCCGCCGTGCGCCCATTACAAGGGGACTATATATAAGCATTGGCTTTCTATCCCGTGTTATCCTCTGAAGAAGTCACGTGACGTGACGATATGCATTAGGATTGGAGCACGGGACGCTGCCACAGACAAACAACAGGAGACGAGCTCGGCGCTCGTAGTTACTACACACTGCAGCATTGTTTTAAATGTAAGTTGATTAAACTTGTTTTATTAAATAAATATACCTTTTATATGGACTGCACTGTACTGCATCCCCACCATGTTCTTTTAGCATGTAGGATCCATTCATGCATTGGCCCGTTTCTGCTTTTTTAGTTCACTTTAGTCATATTTGTAGCCCCCCCCTCCCCCCTTCATCACAGCGCAACTACCATCTTCCCCCACTTTTGTCTCATTTGTCCTGCCTTGGATCAGTACTCAGGTGTTGCAGCAGTGTCCTTTTAGCGTAGCCCCCCCCCCCCACAGCGCAGGAGTTTCCACTTTCCACTGTCCCATGTAATGTCCCATGTAATGTCCCCTGTCCCATGTAATGTCCCCTGTCCCATGTAATGTCCCCTGTCATGTTCCCTGTCCCATGTAATGTCCCATGTAATGTCCCCTGTCCCATGTAATGTCCCCTGTCATGTTCCCTGTCCCATGTAATGTCCCCTGTCCCATGTAATGTCCCCTGTCATGTGACCTGTCCCATGTAATGTCCCCTGTCATGTGCCCTGTCCCATGTAACGAAAATCCGAAAGAACAAAAATTTGAAAAATTTTAAATTCGAAATAATAATAACTAACTAACAATAACTAACTATTAAATTATAGGTATTGGAATTTCCTTTCAAATTTGCCTGTTAGTGAACATAAAAAATACGAATTTATCCGAAGTTAGGAATTATCCGAGATAACGAATGCCTCATCTAAACGAATGGAATGTAACAAATCAATAATAAAAAATAATAATAATAATAATAAATCATTTATATTATTATTAATTTTGTTACGTTCCCTTCGTTTAGATGCGACGTTCGTTATTTCTGATCATTTCTAACTTGGCATAAATGTGCATTAGTTACATTAACTAACAGCCAAGTTTAAAAAGAAGTTCCAATACCTATAATTTAATAGTTAGTAACAGTTATTATTAGGGATGAGCTTCGAGTTCGAGTTGAACTCATGTTCGACTCGAACATTGGCTGTTCGCAAGTTCGCCGAACAGCGAACAATTTGGGGGCAAATTCGAATGCCGCGGAACACCCTTTAAAAGTCTATGGGAGAAATCAAAAGTGCTCATTTTAAAGGCTTATATGCAAGTTATTGTCATAAAAAGTGGCTGGACGAGAACACCGGAGGAAGAACCAGAAGAGCCAGAAGAAGAAGATGAAGGAAGATAGAAGAAAGAAGAAGCATTTAAATAAAGGAATTGTCAAAAACTGACGGGTTTTTTTTTGGCGCGGGGTTCCCCTTAAAATCAGGTCTGGTATGGAATTTAGGAGGACCCCCATGTCATTTTTTTTTAAATTTTGGCTGGGGTTCCCATTAATATCTACACCAGACCTGAAGGGCCTGGTATGGAATTTAGGGGGACCCCCCACGTAATTTTTTTTTCTAATTTTGGTTCGGGATTCCCCTGTGGGAAATTCCCATGCCGTTTTTATCAATGAACTTCTATGTGTATTGTCAGCAATGCAATAGCCGCGAGTAGTTTTAAATGGGTTTTTTCCTTCGAAATGTCATTTTGCTGTCAGACTGTTCTAAACACGGGAAACATGCGCCCCTTTACAGGCATACTATAGACACCCCCCAGCTACGAAATTTAAAGGAATATTACACTTTTATTGTTTGACTTTAAGCATTATTAAAATCACTGCTCCTGAAAAAACGGCCGTTTTTAAAACTTTTTTTTGCATTGATCCATGTCCCCTGGGGCAGGACCCAGGTCCCCAAACACTTTTTTATGACAATAACTTGCATATAAGCCTTTAAAATTTGATTATTCATGTTCGTGTCCCATAGACTTTAACGGTGTTCGCGTGTTCGAACGAACTTTTTTCCTGTTCGCATGTTCTGGTGCGAACCGAACAGGGGGGTGTTCGGCTCATCCCTAGTTATTATTAGTTAGTTGTTCCATTTCCTACCCACGATAGTATTCTATGCATCTGTACCTATGTGAAAAGTTACCTCTGCTGGTTGCTTAAGTCAGTAAATTCTTCTCTCCCCGCTGATTTTGCCCTCTACCTCCATTTTCTGTCTAGTACCAATTTTACTATCCATAATTATACTTGCCCACCCTTCTAAAGATCAGCAAAAGCCAATGAGGATGGGGCTAACCGTGGAACCGAGATCCATGGCTTCCACAATTTGTACAAGTAATTGGGTATGCCTCTGTTACAATAGATCTGTTGTTCCTTCAGAATATTGTCGTTTACATGAAGGCGCCATTGCTCAAAGGAAGGTGCACTTGGAGATATCCACCTTAGGGCAATTAGCTTTCGTGCCATAAACAGTAGTCTGCTAACTGGTATCAGAATCTCATGGGGCATAAGTTCTTCATCAAGGTAGCCCAGCAGGCAAGTTTTAGGGTCTTTATGGATGGTATGTATTAAATATTTCATTAATTGTATTCACCACCTCTCGCCAATATTTAGCCAGTTTAGGACAATTCCACAACATATGTAGTAAATCAGCAGGTGATTTTTGGCACAGTGGGCAGTCCGAGTAATCACGCCTACCCCACTTAAATGATTTGACCGGTGTTCTATATACCCTATAAATTATAAATAATTGGGTCAGACATTGTGCTGGTGATAATGAAACTAGGGGTACCCTTTCTAATCTTATTTGCCAAGTTTCATCTGAAATATCCCCTATATCTAGCTCCCACCCTCTTCTGCCCAGGCTAACACCCTCATCTCGATATGATCTTGTAAGTTGACCTTATAGAGATGAGATCAAGCCTTTTTTTTCTGTCATCTGTGCTAATAAAGTTATAAATGGCATTGGTTTTATCACTTTCTTTTCCCCTTTAAACTGAGATTGGACCGCATGTCGTAGTTGTAAGTATTTAAAAAACTATGATGGGGTAAATGAAAAGATTCTTGCAGATACTGAAAGAAGTGTAAAATATTGTGTGAATACAACTGTGTTATATATTTGAGGCCCTTAGAGCACCAGCTCTCAAATCCCTTCAGTTTACCTAGTTCTTTATATTGCCTATTCCCCCAGAGTGGTGAATACTCTGAAGCACCTTCATATTTCATTATGCTTCTCATTTCCTTCCAAACTCTATTCATGAGTAACATTGTTGAGCTCTTACAGGTATAAGCAAAGGCCCCACATTCCAGCTGGGCCAAGAGGTTATAGTGAGAACTGTTACTTAGCAGTAGGGCCTGAATAGAGTCCTCCCAGTTCACAACTCCCCAGCCAGCAAAATGCTGAAGCTGGGCAGCTATGAAGTAAAGTCTGGGCTGGGGTATCGCCAATCCGCCCTCGTCCCTTTCTTTGTTGAATTGATAGCCTAATCCTGGGATTTTTCCTTTCCATAATAACCTTCGAAAAATTGATTCTATCTTTTTGAACCATTTGAAAGGTATCCATATCGGTGAGTTATGAAAAATATATAATAACTGAGGGGCCCAGATCATTTTTATAAGGTTTGCTCAACCCACCACCGATAATGGCAACTTAGTCCATGCCATACTCTTATGCTGGAATTTAATAAGAATACACAGAACAACCATTCACAAATTTTAGGTTTCTCAGGCTCCTGCCATTTTTTAGGAATGTGACTCTTGGCAGTGTCCAACAAAATGGGAACTATCGATGATTGATATTGCTTAATTGCCTCCTCTGTCCCATGGAATAAGCAGATCCATGAGCAGGTCTTCCTGTATAGTCTTATTAGTAATTTCCTTTATTAGGCGTATAATTTTCTTTCAATACACTTTAATGATGGGACACTACCACCATAAATGTGCCATTGTGCCAATATTTTTACACCCTCTCCAACATTCCCCAGATTTCTCCGGTTGGAATTTGGTAAGTTTGTCTGGGGTCGCATACCACCCTGAAAAAATATGGGTTTTTTTGGATCTCATCACAGGATGGGCTGTGGAGATCGCATAGAGATAGGGCAGTGCCAACGTCCTAAACTGTAAATGTTAAAAAAAGGGGGGGTCCGCCCAAAGGACTGAAAGACATGGACTTTGTAGGCACCAATCATAAAATTAGATACAAATTTTATTTATACAAAAAAGTACATAAAAAGCAACAAAGATAAACATTTTTTTAAAAACCGCAAATACATTGCAAAGGGGGGTAAGCAATGTTACCACATCAGTACATAGAAATAGATTGGGGGGTAACCCCTACACATGGAGAGGGGGTCTCTCCCCTCTATTTCTATTACAAAGACCACAAACTGATCTAGCTCTACATGTTTCGCAAATTTAAATGCTTCTTCAGGACCTTGTTTGTGTTTCCTGTAATGGGGAGAAAAATAGAAGAAAGGACATACACCAAAACAGTAAACAACATGTTAATGTCATTAATTTTGACCAGCAAAAGGAAATAACACCATAATGCGTCTCAAAAAAAGCGTTGAGTATCATGAGGAGGCATACCCAAGGACCCAAGCATCAACATGCATAAGGTGACATTTTCATCACATGTGGGGACGTGCCTGGTAGGGAGTAATAAAGTCCTGAGGGATAGTAGACTAGAGAACTCCAACTGTCTGGAAAAGAATAGTCAACCACTCTCCATATATTAAAGGCAGGGCTAAACCCTAATAGGTGAGTGGGGGGGAAAAAATAAAAGAAAGGGAAAGAGGAAAGGGGGGGGGAGGGGGGAAGGGGGAGGAGGGGAAAAAACAAAGGGAAGAAAAGGGAGGGGGGAGGGGGGGAGAGAAAGGGGGGGAGAGAAAGGGGGGGCCAAGGGAGAAAAAAAGGAACGATCAATAGAAAAAAGTAGAAAGGATTAAGGAAAATAAAAAGTAATATACCAGCTAGGATATTTGGATCTATCTTCAGCCAGGTAGAGCTGTAAATGGTTGCAGCACAGAAAATCCAGGGTTTAGCCTCCAAGGGCAGAAATGCTTGCAGAGATTATGATCTGGAGGATGTAAATAGTATTAAATAGGCCAGTATTAATACCAATTGCCTATAGATATGCCAGCGCACTGATTAGTCCGATGGCACAATTGTATCCATTGTTCAAGAATTACAAACATTAATCAATATAGCCCAGTAACTATGTAGGGAGCTGATCCTACCTTGTAGAATGATACAGGTTGAGCAGATCCTAAAGCCAGCATATAAAAGCTAATTGCTTGCAAGCCTAGCCCCCGGCAGGGCTTCACTAGCAGAGCTGCAATGGAGCTCTGAAAAAACCCAGGGAAACAGCTGTTTAACAAAGTACCCGTAGCGCCATCTGAATAGGAGGTAAACAGAAAAGGGGGGTATCAAAAAGTGTCTCACCCACAAACGCAGGGTGCCATCACAAAGAATTCTTGTTCTTAGCGGACAGCTTGTGGAAGTAAAAATCACGTCCAAGGGCCTGAGCGCCATAAGAGATGGTGGCGTGGTACAAGGTTATGCTGATAGCCTTAAGTACACGCCCCAATCAGGTTTGCAGCCCGTGCAACACCTGATTCGGCCGGACAGACCTGCGCACACACTCACACCGCGCCGCGGATGTGCAGTGGCAAAGACGGCCCTCTGTAATGACTACGGCGTGTGGAGGGAGCGCAGCTCAGAAGGTAACAGAGCCGCAAGCTCCCCCCAGTGGTCCCTCTAGTGTACAGCGTATGAAATGCTGTAAAGGCTGGATCAGGCTGATGGATAGAGCCTGGGGATGTAAATACACATCAGCAAGAGGTACATAAACACCTCCAGGGGGAGAGGGATGCAGATCTGTACCAAAAGCCGCAGACACCATGCCCTAAAGTAGGGGAGGACAGAATGCGGCTGTGCGGCTGCACATGTGATTGCTCAACCTGTATCATTCTACAAGGTAGGATCAGCTCCCTACATAGTTACTGCTCTATATTGATTAATGTTTGTAATTCTTGAACAATGGATACAATTGTGCCATCGGACTTATCAGTGCGCTGGCATATCTATAGGCAATTGGTATTAATACTGGCCTATTTAATACTATTTACATCCTCCAGATCATAATCTCTGTAAGCATTTCCGCCCTTGGAGGCTAAACCCTGGATTTTCTGTGCTGCAACCATTTACAGCTCTACCTGGCTTGAAGATAGATCCAAATATCCTAGCTGGTATATTACTTTTTATTTTCCTTAATCCTTTCTACTTTTTTTTATTGATCGTTCCTTTTTTTCTCCCTTGGCCCCCCTCTCCCCCCCCCTCCCCCCCCCTTCCCTTTTCTTCCCTTTGTTTTTTCCCCTCCTCCCCCTTCCCCCCCCCTTTCCTCTTTCCCTTTCTTTTATTTTTTTCCCCCCACTCACCTATTAAGGTTTAGCCCTGCCTTTATTATATGGAGAGTGGCTGACTATTCTTTTCCGGACAGTTGGGGTTCTCTAGTCTACTATCCCTCAGGACTTTATTACTCCCTACCAGGCACGTCCCCGCATGTGATGAAAATGTCACCTTATGCATGTTGATGCTTGGGTCCTTGGGTATGCCTTCTCATGATACTCAGCGCTTTTTTTGAGACGCATTATGGTGTTATTTCCTTTTGCTGGTCAAAATTAATGACATTAACATGTTGTTTACTGTTTTGGTGTATGTCCTTTCTTCTATTTTTCTCCCCATTACAGGAAACACAAACAAGGTCCTAAAGAAGCATTTAAATTTGCGAAACATGTAGAGCTAGATCAGTTTGTGGTCTTTGTAATAGAAATAGAGGGGCGAGATCCCCTCCCCATGTGTAGGGGTTACCCCCCAATCTATTTCCATGTACTGATGTGGTAACATTGCTTACCCCCCTTTGCAATGTATTTGCGGTTTTTAAAAAAATGTTTATCTTTGTTGCTTTTTATGTACTTTTTTGTATAAATAAAATTTGTATCTAATTTTATGATTGGTGCCTACAAAGTCCATGTCTTTCAGTCCTTTGGGCGGACCCCCCCTTTTTTTAACGCATACCACCCTGCCAAGCACTTAAAATTTGTTTCCGTCATCCTTGTGCTAACTGAGGAGGTATGCAGCATTTTCAAACTTTTTCCTAACACGTGATTACTACATTGTGTCCCCAATTCCCTTTCCCATTTCTTGATGTAAGGAGGTACATCCAGTTCCTCGCTAGTCATTAAAATTTTATACAGTCGAGAAATGATATTTCTAGTTTCCTTTCTCAGACAAAACTGCTCAAGCGGCCTATAGTCTTCTTCACCTCTTATTGGTTTCTGAAGTTTCTTTACAAAATGTGTCAACTGGATGTACCGCCACACATCAATCTCCATTAAATCTGTCTCGGTTTTCAAATCGTGGAATGTGCGGATTTTCCCTTCTTTAATTACGTCTTTTAATTGTGTATTAACGTTCTTAATCCAATTCCCCCCACCTCCCTCGTCCCGGGTTCAAAAAATTTATTATCCTTCAAGTAAATCAGAGGAGAGTTATAGTTCCATTTATTTTGAGTGTGAATCTGATCCCATAATTTTAGTGTATTAAGTGTTAAATCCGATGTGTTTGTGCTAAGTGCTCTATATTTTGGGGGATTCCATATAATTTGCCCTAAATGTGTGCTACTCAAACTGTGTTCGATATTAACCCATCTTTTTTCTGATGCCGCCTTCGACCATTCCATCACCCGTGAAA
The DNA here is from genome assembly GCA_037952835.1 of Lithobates septentrionalis. Taxonomy (NCBI): domain Eukaryota; kingdom Metazoa; phylum Chordata; class Amphibia; order Anura; family Ranidae; genus Lithobates; species Lithobates septentrionalis. The sequence goes on from JBBDGP010000149.1 coordinate 6,464,721, forward strand.
GTGTCACTGATATATAATATTTATTTAAATGCGGTAGGACGAGCCCTCCCTGTTTTTTCCCCCTAGTCAGAACCTTATATGCGATTCATGGGTTTTTATTACCCCAGACAAACCTTACCATTAGGCCTCACAAGGCTCTCAAATATGGCTGTGGTAGGGAAATTGGAAGCATCTGAAATTTCACAGAGGATTTTCGGGGCCAACACCATTTTTATTGTATTTATACGGCCGATCAGGGAGAGTGGGCGCGTGGACATTTTTTTTATTTTTTGCTTGATTAAATTCAGTAAAAGGTATATAGTTAATTAAATACAGTTTCTTCAGGGAGTTGGATAGTTTAACTCCTAAGTATTTTATCTCCCTTCTCCAGGGGAAGTGAAATTCCCCTGAAAGTTTTTCTTCTTCCTGTTTGTCTATGTTAATATTTAAGATTTCAGACTTGCTGAGATTTATCCTAAAATTTGAGATGTCACCATATCTTTTTAAAATCTGCAACAAGTTTGGAATCGAAATCCTGGGGTTCGTAATATAAAAAAGGACATCATCAGCATACGCTGCTAATTTGTGTTCCTCGGTTCCTATCCTTATCCCACTATAATCTGGGTTATTTCGGATAGTCACCAGCAGGGGTTCCAAGGTTAAGATGAATAAAAGGGGAGACAATGGACACCCTTGTCTGGTTCTGTTCTCCATCTTGAATGGCCTTGAGAGGACCCCATTAACCTTAACAGATGTCGGCAGGTGATTATACAACATTCTAACCCATGCAATAAATCTTGGTCCAACTCCCATGAATTCCAATGTTTTAATCATGAGTCCCCAGTCTACCCTGTCGAACGCTTTTTCGGCATCCATAGACAGGAATAGAGCTGGGGACCCACCAGACTTGGTAGACTCGAGGAGGAGCAGCGAGCACACTCCATTGTCCCTCCCCTCTCTACCCGGGACAAACCCCACTTGGATCCTCCCCCATTGCGCTTTTGGTACCCAGATCATTCCAGAAATGGCAGAGCTTTGGCACCAAGGTTTCTTTATATTTTTTTTAAAAAAAAGTGGTAAACCCGTAAATCCAATAAACTATGGTCAGTCCATTCCAGGGGCCTCAATCTAAATGATCTTCCTTCTTTCATGACTCCTAGGGATGAAGGAAATCCCCAGCTGTACTTTATGTTGGACTTTCTTAATTGATCGAGCAAAGGTCTTAACTGTCTTCTCCACGCCAGAGTCCCTGCTGATAGATCCGAAAAAATTTGTAATTCCGTGTTCTCAAAACATACTGGGGGGGCCCCCTGGAGTCCCCTCCAGATCTTTTCTTTTTCTTCATATGAGTGAAATTTAATGATTACATCTCTGGGTACGTCCTGCCTCAGGTTTAGGGGCTTTCTAATTCTATGCACTCTGTCGATCTTTAGGACCTCATCCTCCCTTCTGCCCAGCATTGGGTTAAAGATTTTTTTCATCTTGATCGTCAAATCTTCATTAGGTTGTTCGGGTAGAGATCTAATCCGCAGATTTTGGCGACGGCTCTGATTTTCTTGCTCTTCTACTTTATATAAAACAGGGTGCGATAATCGCTCTGCATTTTCTTCATCTGCTACTTTAATTCTAATATTTCTTTAGCCTGGATTTCTGATGCTTCTTCTGCCTCCTTGACTCTTTGCAGCAGGTGGGCCATGTCAGTCCGTACATTCAATACCTCTGACTTTATAGAGTTTTCTAACTTGTAAAACATTTCAAGCATTTCTGGCTTGGTGGGGATTAACGCAAAGTTTCTCTGCTCCTCCATCATGCTGCGTTCAAGCACTCTTATCTGTTCCAGGTCGTCCCTGATATTTCCCCCTTTTGTTTCGCCAGTTCTTTCTTTTTCTCTTCTGTTCCTGTTTGTTTCTTATCCAGTCCTGGGCTTTTTGTACTAATGTCTTTAAGGTATTTCTGTATTGTGCTGGAATTTAGGCTTTCTCTTGGGGTCTTAGGTTCAGCTGCTTTTTGTGATCGACCTCTCATATTACCTCCTTTACCCCCACCTCTTTATTTACCCAGCACTGCAACTTACAATTTAGCCAGGGGGGCTCGAGTGGCAGGTTTTCCCCCTAGACCCCCTAAGAGCCAGGGGAAAACCGCTGTTGTGATGGTATATTCTTTTTCAAGGATCTATTGAAGAATGCTAGCGTGTGTTATATTTAAGAATGTTTAGTAAGTTTCCATCCCAATGTCCATCCCAGTCTCTTTTAGCTTGCCTGCCACAGGTAGAGAGGTAGATAAACACTCAGGAAAAGTTTTCAGTGTGCCATACAAATGTACCAAACCGTCAGTGGGGATAATTATCTGAAGCAGTCTCTTGTGGAGTCTTTAAATAGCTTTAGGTAGACTTTATAACTTTCAAAAGCATAATACTGCAGTTCTTTGAGGTAAGAGAGGGTTAATTTTCATACCTTGAGATGATTCATTATCTTATCTCCGTGCCTTCCACCTGTTCTGAGAAGAAAACTTGTTATCTGCAGGATGCCGTGCTCATCAAGGACGTCCTGGTTCACCGATCGCACAGGCTGTTTATCCACTCCACCTCCGTTCCTCTTATCTTTACCTGTCTTTTCTCGGGCCGGTATCAGCACCGGATGGCTTATAGGGAGTGAGAGGGGCTGCAGGGGGGGATCTCACAAGGGGAGCGACGTTTGCCCAGCTACACAGGGACAAGCTTCCCACATGGAGGGTCCGTTAGCCTCCAGCTTCTCCCAGCAGCTGCAGTAGTACTGAAATGACGCAGAGTGAGGTGGTCTGTCCCGGGGCTTCCTTTGTCAATCCCTCTGCAGGCTCTCACCCTGCTCTGCGTTCTCGCCGCTCGGTCCGACCATCCCGCCTCAGCTCCCGCACACCAGCGCCGCCGACAGGCCCCTCCCCACGCTTTGACGTGTCACGTCAGCATCCTGCCCGGTGCTGCTCATTCTTATCAAGCTAGGATGCTGCCGCCTTGGAACTATCAAAAAAAAAAAGTTTCTCCTGTAGCTATAATCCCTAATTTAGCAGGATAAAGCATGGCGTATTGAATTTGGTTATCCCGAAGGCGTCTTTTAACATCTGTAAATTGAGCTCTTTGCCTTTGAACCTCAGCAGAGTAGTCTGGAAAAAAGGACATTTTTGAACCATTGAATTCAATGTTACCCTTGATACAGGCCAACGATAGAATTTTATCTCTGTCCCTATAGTGGAGCATTTTTAAGATGAGTTGCCTAGGGGATTTACCTGGAGGAGGGGGTCTAGCAGGGATACAGTGCGCTCTCTCCACCGCAAAGAAAGAATCCTACCATCTAAATGTGTGTCCCAGAAGACAAAGCCATTCACAAAGCACCCCGCGACTCGCACATGCGCAGTAGGAAACGGGCAGTGAAGCCGCAAGGCTCCACTGCCTGTCTCTCTTAATTAGAATGGCGGCGCCTGAACCTGATCTGATGGATGGATCAGCCTCTGGGGGCAGACATTGCGGCCTCCCTGGACAGGTAAGTGTCCTTATTAAAGTCAGCAGCTACAGTATTTGTAGCTACTGACTTTTAAAAAAAATTTGCGGGTGGAACTCCACTTTAAGTTGATGAAGCCACGATACCTCTGTTTAGTGGAAGGAGTTGCTCTGAATGTTCAGATCGGTTTTCTCTGGTTTTATTTGCCAATTGGTTTTCTTTGACAGGAGTGTCTAAGAAAATATAAATGAAGACATGTGAAATAAATACAATATAATAAATACTGTCATAGCAGATATTAACTACATACAGTCACCATCCCAAACTAAACTCAAATTATATTACTTTTTTCTCATTTATTATTTACATAAAATCACTTTATTTTTATTATTAATGTATAAAATTCACAAACACTAAGCTATTGCTTCAAAATCAGTAGCAATGTTGTCATCCTGCTGTAAGCACTCAGCTGTCTATTGGGCTTCTATTGGGCTTATCCATGTAACTGGTGTAGCACTGCCCCCATAGGGATTGCTGTGTGGGATCTTCCCTGGGCCTCCCTCTGATTATCTTGCAACCAGTTACTAGGCGTTTTCACACGACCAACCGTACTCTCATCCGCTCGTTATCCAATAATCAGTCCAGGGCTTTGCTTTTTTTGGTATTTATTGTTGGAACTTGGATAGGAGAAGAGAATAGTGGGATACTCCAACTGGAACTATTTACAGATGAGGACAACTCTCACTTGGCCTCACCAGGATGAATGTGATAGCAGACTCTCCGCTATACCATACTGCACTTGTATGGGAGACATAAGTCCTTTGCTTGCTCTGGCAGCAGACTTATCTTAAGGACACTCACTAGCTTCCCCTTTGGCTGACACCCGTCCACTGACTCTACTAGCTGAAGGGGTGGCCCTCACAGGACAGGCCCCTAGACACAGGTCTGTACTCACAGTAGGCAGAAACAGAACCGTCCCAGTGTGTCTCCCTTCCAGTCAGCTCTGCAGGACATCTGGGTTGTCACTTTACTCAGATTCATGCCCTCGGGTTGACCACCTGAGGCCACATGGCAGCCTGTACAGAGGAGGGGCAGCCGTCCCCTCCCTCCGGGACCCCACTCTCTAGCCGAAGACCCCGAGCACAAGTGTCCTTGGCATATATACAGTCACCCAGCATGCATTGAGGCACTTTCCTCTGCCAATAGCCAGGGCTGTAACTACACCTATGCTCTCACTTGTCAGGTTTCCCCCCACTGTCCAATATGCCCCGTCCTATTGGACCAGTGTGAAACATTCAGACAACATGAGCAGCATCTGAGCACCATGAGTAGACCCCATCAATGGATCCCTGCTCCCTGATAGGCCTGAGAGCATCCATATTAACCTGGCAATCTTCCTGGTAAGCAGAAAGGCCCTAAAACTATACTCTCTTCTAGCACCTACCTAGAAGGGTGCTACACTGGTGTGTTACAATTTGAAGAGACATTATGTTGATGAAGCCATTATACCTCTATTTTCTTGAAATTGTAGAAGCAGTTGCTCTAAATATTCAGGACAGTCTCCTCTGGGTTCATTTGCCGATTGGTTTTCTTTGACAGGAGTGTGGAAGGAAATATAAATGAAGGCATGTGAAATAAAGAAATTCATATACTAAATACTGTCATTGCAGATATTAACCCCATACAGTTACCAGTCAGCAATATGTTGGTGATATACTGTAGGTATTTAAACTGTATAACATATCCTACACATAACTCAAGCAAAACAAAAGTAATGTCATTGGAGAGCTTCTCCCGATAATGGTTTGACCCAGAGGTTCTCAACCGAGGTTCCCCAGGGGTTCCACAGCGATCTGACTGTCAGTCGCAGGCAGTTGACAGGAGGATCGCACAGACACAGGCAGAGATTGGCAGGGAAGCAGCTGGCGTCCTATTGGCTGTAGCGCGCTGTTCCCCGCCAGCCCCTCCTCCCCTCCTATCATTGGTTGTATGTATGTATGTATACGGTGGTTGTATGTGACATCATCTGGGGTGGACAGGACAGGAGGGGCCAGGGAGACAGCGCGCCACTGGAGGAGATATGAAATGAGTTCTGAAGCCAGAAGAAGAAAGCCAGTACTGAAGTGTGCCCAGCTGTGTCCCCCCACAATATGCCACAGCCTGTCCCATGTAATGTTCCTTGTCATGTCCCCTTCCCCATGTAATGTGCCCTGCCCCATGTAATGTCCCCTGTTCCATGTAATGTGCTCTGTCCCATGTAATGTCAGCTGTCCCCCTGTCATGTCCCCTGCCCCATTTAATGTCCCCTGTCATGTCCCCTGTTATGTCCTCTGCCCCATGTAATGTCCCCGGTCAAGTGTCCTATTCCATGTAATGTGCTCTGCCCCATGTAATGTCCCCTGTCTTGTCCCGTGTAATGTCCTCTGTCCCATGTAATGTCCACTGTCATGATCCCTGTCCCATGTAATGTGCCCTGCCCCATGTAATGTTCCTTGTCATGTCCCCTTCCCCATTTAATGTGCCCTGCCCCATCTAATGTCCCCTGTCATGTGCCCTGTTCCATCTAATGTCCCCTGTCATGTGCCCTGTTCCATGTAATGTCCCCTGTCCCATGTAATGTCACCTGTCCCCCTGTCATGTCCCCTGCCCCATGTAATGTCCCCTGCCATGTTCCCTGTTATGTCCCCTGCCCCATGTAATGTCCCCTGTCATGTGTCCTGTTCCATGTAATGTGCTCTGCCCCATGTAATGTCCCCTGTCTTGTCCCATATAATGTCCCCTGCCCCATGTAATGTCCTCTGTCATGTCCCCTGTCATATGTAATGTCCCCTGTAATGTCCACTGTCATGTCCCCTGTCCCATGTAATGTCCCCTGTCCAATGTAATGTCCCCTGACATGTGCCCTGTCTTATGTAATTTTCCCTGTCATGTGCCCTGTTCCATCTAATGTGCTCTGCCCCATGCAATGTCCCCTGGAGGAGATATAAAATGAGTTCTGAAGCCAGAAGTCGGTACTGAAGTGTGTCCAGCTGTGTCACCCCACAATGTGCCCAATAGTCTGTCCCATGTTCACTGTTTTGTCCACTGTCCCATATAATGTCCCCTGTCCCATGTAATGTCCACTGTAATGCCCCCTGCCATGTGCTCTGCCCCATGTCTCCTGTCATGTGCCCTGTCCCATGTAATGTGCTCTGTTCCATGTAATGCGCCCTGTCCCCTGTAATGTCCCCTGTCACATGCCCTGGGGTATTTAAACTGTATAACATATCCTACACATAATTCAAACCAAACAGAAAGACATCAAACATGACACAAAGTGATGTCATTGGAGAGCTTCTCCCGATAATTGTTTGACCATTTTATTGCTGCCATAAGTATTAAGTAGTACTTCCCCCTCTCCCCATTCCATTGCCCACTTTTATACTCCTTTCTAACTTCTCAGTTTTATTAACCTGTGTGTTTTTATCCCTGGAGATTGTTGCCCCTGCAGATTTTTAATAGTATTTTGCTAAACCTTTGTGCCCCAGTACTGATACTGGAAGAAGGGGGAAACCCCTGAAAGATGTTCTGAAGAGATAAAGTAAAAGTCCAGTCAGATCTTAACTATACTATAAACTACTCCCACCCCCATTCTAATCTTGTTTTAACTACCCTATGACAGGAAAGATCTGCATACTTACCTATTCTAAGGGCCCTCTGGTCCAGTCACATGATCAGCTGCCAGCGGCAACTTCAGTGTTGACATGGCTAACTTTATGCATACCTCACTTATATACTTAATGGTACATAAGTGATTAAAACCTTTTATCTATATATGAATCAACCATGAAATTAAGTACGAATGATACCTGTTCGAAAAGGGTTACAATCTAATTTATTTAAACTTACTATTGTACAGAAAAGAAACTTGTGTTAATATGAGATTAGCAACTATAATATAAATGATACAACCTTAAAAACAACAGGGTTACCAATAATAATAAATATTGCCATAATGGTCATACCCATGCTATCAAGAGATTAATAAGGTATTACGGCCAAATCCTACGATAGAAAAGGTTACAGGAAAGAAAAGAGCCATAGAGATACATTGTATGGAGAAGTCTTACGTAACCATCCTGCACCTAGACCGTCCGCCGAAGAAGAGACCTAGCCCTCCCCAGGGAATTTGGTTGTATGTTGTTAGAACCCACTCCCACCAATCAGAACTCAGGGTCACCTCATTGGTTCAGAAGTGGCATTGAATCCTGATTGGCTACCCCTGAAGAGTACCTTTTTAACTATCTCTTGATTTCCAACCGTCAGCCCTCTGTGATATACCATAAATTAGCATTACAAGGACTCAAGAGACGCAATGTCTGCCCTGGCTCTCTCTACGAACAATAGGGTAACTTAGTTACTATGCGGATAGCAGGCCAACACAAAAGGTGTGTTTGAGATGCCAAAACAGTAAATAGGCCCACCTTCTAGTACATGTTCCTATAAAAAATACACCTATATACACCCATAAATATATATTACATATACATATATATATATCTCATTGATATAAATATGATATCCAATAATTCCATCACAGTGTAGAGGAGGGACATCCGACAACGGATTGCCCATAGTAAGCCTATGCCGCTGTCCCTCCTCTACACTGAAACCGCCGCTGGGACCCGATCATGTGAGCGGACTTTAGAATAGGTGAGTATAGGCATCTTTCCTTTACAGGGTGGTTAGAATAGTCTTATGCCCTGTACACACGGTCGGACTTTCCGACGGAATATGTGCGATCGGAACTTGTTGTCGGAAATTCCGACCGGGTGTGGGCTCCATCGGACTTTTTCCATCGGAATTTCCGACACACAAAGTTTGAGAGCAGGCTATAAAATTTTCCGACAACAAAATCCGATCCTTTAAATTCCGATCATGTGTAGAGAAATCCGACGCAAAGTGCCACGCATGCTCAGAATAAATTAAGAGATGAAAGCTATTGGCTATTGCCCCGTTTATAGTCCCGACGTACGTGTTTTACATCACCGCGCTCAGAATGATCGGATTTTCCGACAACTTTGTGCGACCGTGTGTATGCAAGACAAGTTTGAGCCAACATCGGTTGGAATAAATCCATGGATTTTGTTGTCGGAATGTCCGATCAATGTCCGACCGTGTGTGCAGGGCATAAGAATGGAGGTGGTAGCAGATTTAATGCTGCGTACACACGGTCGGACTTTTCAGCTACAAAAGTCCGACAGCCCGTCCGACAGACTTTCGACGGACTTTCAACGGACTTTAACGACCGGACCTACACACGATCACACCAAAGTCCGATGGATTCGTACGTGATGACGTACACCGGACCAAAATAAGGAAGTTGATAGCCAGTAGCCAATAGCTGCCCTAGCATCGGTTTTTGTCCATCGGACTAGCATACAGACGAGCGGATTTCTGAGTCCGGCGGAGTTACGACGTAAAGATTTGAAGCATGTTCCAAATCTAAAGTCCGTCAGATTTGTGACTGGAAAAGTCCACTGAAGGTCCGGTGAAGCCCACACATGATCGGATTGTTCGCCAGATTTGGTCCATTGGCGTCCGTCAGACAAGTCCGGTCGAAAAGTCCGACCGTGTGTATGCGGCATAAGTATAATTAGAATGTGACTGAACTTTCACTTTAACTGTTAAGATAGCAATAGATGGATTGAAAGTCAACTGGTTCAGCAGGGATTATCCAAATTTCTATCCATGTGTGGCCGTCCCTGTTCAACAGAAGTCAATCATTAGATGCATGTGAGGTATGCTGGAGTTTAAAGGCTCCACACCAATAGTCTAAACTCCTGTACTTAAAACTTTTTTGGATAAAATGGTCACTTCAGATTTTAATACATTTCTTTTGGTTGCACTGGCTTTTGTGCTAAAACACAATACTTTTGTTTTTGAAGGGTCCCACTATCTCCAGGTCCAGGGCACTGTGATGGGGACCATGAGTACAGTGGGGGTGGGAATGCAGTATTTTTGCAGACCTGGCTTTGCCAATGTACCCGTGACACATTTTGATGAGGAGGATTATGTTGGCAAATTATGTGGGTTGGCTTCTATTTTAGGAGGGGGTGGAGAGCTCCAATGTCCACAGGTGGTCTTGCTTATCTGATGTTTTTTCCATCTATTTTATCCTGCCCACCTGCAGGCCTTTGGCACTTTTTTCGCACCTGGATACAGGGAATCTATGTACAGTACATGGTTTTAATTTACACTAAAGGTCTGATATGTATTAAATGACAAATCCATATGAGGTATGAGAGGGTAACTGCTGAAGCACGCTCAATAGACATTTTGTGATAATTACAATTATACCTATGTTTTTTCTCTTCAAGGACACACTAATGCATGTAAATCCTTGTTAAAGTGGATGCTGCTCCAGGAAACATTTTGGATAGATAATTAGAAAACTATTTTAAATTATGCTAAATATATATATATATATATTATATATATTATATACATACATACATACATATATATATATATACACACATATATACACATATATATATACACATACATACATACACACACACACACACACACACACATATACACATACAGACAATGCCTTGCAAAAGTTTTCACGCCCCTTGGCTTTTTACCTATTTTGTTACATTACAGCCTTTAGTTTAATGTTTTTTTAATCTGAATTATATGTGATGGATCAGAACTCAATAGTCTAAGTTGGTGAAGTAAAATTAGAAAAATATATACATAAAGCAATTTTTCAGAAATAAAAAAACTGATAATTGGCATGTGTGTATGTATTCACCCGCTTTGTTATGAAGCCCATAAAAAGCTCCGGTGCAACCAATTACCTTCAAAAGTCACATAATTAGTGAAATGATGTCCATCGGTGTGCAATCTAAGTGTCACATGATCTGTCATTACATATAGACACCTTTTTAAAAGGCCCCAGAGGCTGCAACACCTAAGGAAGAGGCACCACTAACCAAACACTGCCATGAAGACCAAGGAACAAACAAGTAAGGGACAATGTTGAAGTACAAGTCACGTTTAGGTTATAAAAAAATATCCAAATCTTTGATGATACCTAGAAGCACCATCAAATCTATCATAACCAAATGGAAAGAACATGGCACAACAGCAAACCTGCCAAGAGACAGCCGCACACCAAAACTAACAGACCGGGCAAGGAGGGCATTAATCAGAGAGTTAGGACAGAGATCTAAGGTATCCCTGGAGGAGCTGCAGAGTTCCACAGCAGAGACTGGAGTATCTGTACATAGGACGACAATAAGCCGTACGCTCCATAGAGTTGGGTTTTATGGCAGAGTGGTCAGAAGAAAGCCATTACTTTTAGCAAAAAACAAGATGGCACAATTTGAGTTTGCGAAAAGGCATGTGGGAGACTCCCAAAATGTATGGAGGAAGGTGCTCTGGTCTGATGAGACTAAAATTTAACTTTTTGGCCATCAAAGAAAACGCTATGTCTGGAGCAAACCCAACACATCACATCACCCAAAGAACACCATCCCCAAAGAACATCATTTTTCAGCAGTCGGGACTGGGAAACTGGTCAGAGTTGAGGGAAAGATGGATGGTGCTAAATACAGGGATATTCTTGAGCAAAACCTGTAGCACTCTGTGTGTGATTTGAGGCTAGGATGGAGGTTCACCTTCCAGCAGGACAATGACCCCAAACACACTGCTAAAGCAACACTTTTTTTCCAACAGTAGTTTAAGGGGAAACTTGTAAATGTGTTGGAATGGCCTAGTTAAAGCCCAGACCTCAATCCAATAGAAAATCTGTGGTCGGACTTAAAGACTGCTGTTCACAAGCGCAAACTATCCAACTCGAAGGAGCTGGAGCAGTTTTGCAAGGAGGAATGAATGGGCAAAAATCCCAGTGGTAAGATGTGGTAAGCTCATAGAGACTTATCCAAAGCAACTTGGAGCACTGATAGCCGCAAAAGGTGGCTCTACAAAGTATTTACTTTAGGGGGGTGAATAGTTATGCACATTGACTTTTTCTGCTATTTTGTCCTATTTGTTGTTTGCTTAACAATAAAAAAAAAGCATCTTCAAAGTTGTGGGCATGTTCTGTAAATTAAATGATGCAAATCCTCAAACAATCCATGTTAATTTCAGGTTGTGAGGCAGCAAAACATAAAAAATGCCAAGGGGGTGAATACTTTTGCAAGGCACTGATTCCATCTATCTATCTATCTATCTATCTATCTATCTATCTATCTATCTATCTATCTATCTATCTATCTATCTATCTATCTATCTATCTATCTATCTATCTATCTATCTATCTATCTATCTATCTATCTATCTATCTATCTATCTATCTATCTATCTATCTATCTATCTATCTATCTATCTATCTATCTATCTATCTATCTATCTATCTATCTATCTATCTATCTATCTATCTATCTATCTATCTATCTATCTATCTATCTATCTATCTATCTATCTATCTATCTATCTATCTATCTATCTATCTACACACACACACACACACACACACACACACACACACACACACACACACACACACACACACACACACACACACACACACACACACACACACACACACACACACACACACACACACACACACACACACACACACACACACACACACACACACACACACACACACACAATTGTCAGAAGTATTGGGACACCTGCCTTTACACGCACATGAACTTTAATGGCATCCTAGTCTTAGTCTGTAGGGTTCAATATTGAGATGGCCCACCCTTTGCAGTTATAACAGCTTCAACTCTTCTGGGAAGGCTGTCCACAAGGTTTAGGAGTGTGTCTATGGGAATGTTTGATCATTCTTCCAGAAGTGCATTTGTGAGGTCAGGCACTGATATTGGATGAGAAGGCCTGGCTCGCAGTCTGCGCTCTAATTCATGTTCTATCGGGTTGAGGTCAGGACTCTGTGCAGGCCAGTTAAGTTTATCCACCCCAAACTCGCTCAATGGACCTTGCTTTGTGCACTGGTGTTATATTATTTAGTGGAGGGGGGATTATGGTGTGGGGGTTGTTTTTCAGGGGTTGGGCTTGGCCTCTTAGTTCCAGTGAAGGGAACTCTTAAGGTGTCAGCATACAAAGACATTTTGGACAATTTCATGCTCCCAATTTTGTAGAAACAGTTTGGGGATGGCCCCTTCCTGTTCCAACATGACTGCGCACCAGTGCACAAAGCAAGGTCCATAAAGACATGGATGAGCGAGTTTGGGGTGGAGGAATTTGACTGGCCTGCACAGTCCTGACCTTAACCTGATAGAACGCCTTTGGGATGAATTACAGCGCAGACAGCAAGCCAGGCCTTCAACATCAGTGCCTGACCTCACAAATGCGCTTCTGGAAGAATAGTCAAACATTCCTATAGACACACTCCTAAACCTTGTGGACAACCTTCCCAGAAGAGTTGAAGCTGTTATAGCTTCAAAGGATGGGCCAACTCAATATTGAACCCTACAGACTAAGACAGGGATGCCTTTAAAGTTCATGTGCATGTAAAGGCAGGCGTCCCAATATTTTTGACAATATAGTGTATAGTTAATGTGACCTTATTTTCACCCAAATATCCCTTTATCCTCTTCATATGATATGATGATATGATATGTGTTTAACCACTTGCCGACCAGCTGCCGCCGTTATAGGTCGGCTCTCCTGCGCAAATTGCTGCAGCTCTACGGCGGCTCGCGCAGGCGCCGTTGCGGGCGCACGCCACAGGCGGTGCGTGCACGCTGCGTACCCGCAGGTTGGGCAGACGCGATCGCCTACTGACAGTTGACATGATTGAGATCTACTGTTCCCAGTGATCGGGAACAGTGATCTCTGTCATGTCCCTGGCAGCCCATCCCCCCTACAGTTAGAACACACCTAGGAAACACAGTTAACCCCTTGATCGCCCCCTAGTGTTAACCCCTTCCCTGCCAGTGTCATTTTTACATTGATCAGTGCATTTTTATAGCACTGAGCAATGTAATAATGTCTTTGGTCTCCAAAAAGTGTAATTTGGGGTCAGATTTGTCTGTCGCAAAGTCACAGTCCCGCTAAAAATCGCTGATCACCGCCATTACTAGTAAAAACAATATAATATAAATCTATCCCCTAGTTTGTAGACGCGATAGCTTTTGCGCAAACCAATCAATATACGCCTATTGCGATTTTTTTTTAACCAAAAATATGTAGAAGAATATATATCGGCCTAAACTGATTAATACATTTATTTTTTCGGGGATGTGTTTTATAGCAAAAAGTAAAAAAAAAAAAAAAAATTTTCAAAATTGTTGCTCTTTGTTTATAGCGCATAAAAAGAAAACCACAGAGGTGATCATATTTGTGGAAATAAAAGGACGTTGATTTTGTTTGGGTTCAGCGTTGCACGACCGCGCAATTGTCAGTTAAAGCGGCGCAGTGCCATATCACAAAAAAATGGCCTGGTCATTAAGGGGGAAAATCTTTCCGGTCCTTAAATAAAAGTGGTTGTAAACCCTTATATATACACCCAGTGAAGTGACTGGCCTCAGATGATACACAGAGATGAAAAAAATCCTCCTACATAAGTTGTACCTGTCTATCTGCAATATTCTTTTCTCTACAGTTCAGAATTTACTCATTTGTCTGAGTTAAAAAAAAAGAGGCTGAGGTTACACTCTGCAGAGCTCAGTGAGGAGAGCTCTGAGAGCTGATTGGTGGAAAGGGACACATCCCCCTTCACTAGCTCCCACAGGAACAGAGCTGAAGCTGCCAATCAGCTGGAGCTCCATCCCCTGTCACCATTTTTCTCTTGGTTTCAGGAAAACATGCCAGAAGTGACTCGTGCTGATAGCAGAGGAAGGAGGCAGCAGACAGAAATCACACTTGGTGCTCTTGATTGAGACAAGTACACCCTATAGAGGGATATGCTTTGTTCATATTTCATGTCTTTGGTTTGCAACCACTTTAACTTGGGATATGGAGAACACATTTTAGACCGATTTTGTTTAAATGTTACTTTCCTCCGATATATTTCCCTCACCTCTTTGACTCACGTGATATTGAAGCAGCGCTTCCTCCCAGGAAATAAAGCCTACTTAAAGGACCATGTGGTGGTGGCATTAAGGGGTTAAAGAGGAGTTTGAGTAAACCAACCAAAAATGTAAAACCATTTTACACTGAAATTCACACTGGTATATTATTTAAGATTGATAATTATTTTATTTAAAGAGCTTAATGTGTGTATGTTACCTTTTCTCTGGGTTTTTCTTCTCCACAAATAGACAGCTGCAATTATCGCAATTATCACCACAACTGCTATGACAATACCGATAATAATAATGACCAAATGAGATGAGGACTCTGGAGAAATAAAAGACAATAATAATCAAAGAAGGTAGAGCTTGTTACTAGCACATACATGGAGGATATACATTATCACAAAGAATATCTGATTGGAATTCCTGATTATTCACACCTTGATAGATGAGTTGGAAGTCCTCCTGTAGAGGTCCTTGTAGGGATACATGTTGGATTCTGCAGGAGAACGTTTTGTTCCAGTCATCATCGCTCGGTGTGATTGTCACCGTGCTGTTCACTTGGTACGTTCCATTGTCATATTGGAGTGGCTTTCCCATTAACTGATTCTTCAGGACTTCTCCGTCTTTATACCAGTTTACATTAATATCATGAGGGAAGAATCCATTGGCCATACAGGTCAGGGTGTTCTCTGTATTTCTCTGGACACTCTTGTTAAGTATGGAGATTAGAGGTCGGGCTGTAGAGGACATAGGGATGGTTAATGAAGCTGTACATTAGATACATAAGAATGTTTTGATCCACAAATAGTTAGGATACATTTGTGAACAATAGAAATAATAATGTAGTGCCCTGGGGTAAAGTCAGGGAGCTCCTCACCAAATTCCTAATCAGGAGTAGCTACTGTAGTTAGATACTAGGGATCCACTGACTTCTCCCTAAGTTTGGCCTGGTTGTACTTTCCACTTTTATCACCAGATGGCCGAGCACTTGAAGGTATTAGAGAAGGACAACTCAAGGTGGGTATATAGTATATCTCAGCCAATGGGCAGGGATTTTATTGAATCCCTTGGCCTGCTGGTAGAGCCTATATATTCAGGTGAGGTCAGGTGATCCAGGTTCTTGTGTGCCTCCCAGACCACTGTCTGGGTGGACGTGTGCCATCTGCCCCGGGCTGCTAGTCCGGAGATTGGGCCTATCCTGGGGGCATCAGGCTTCCAGGCTTATCCAGAAGTAAGACGGCAGAGCAGGGTTGGGACTGTGGCTTGCAGTCCAACCAAAAGTGACGGTTCTGCCGGCTGGAGAACCTGCCGTGGTCGGAGGTAGAAGGGAAGCTGTCACCACTAAGGGACCAATCGCCTTTACCAGGGACCACAGTGAGTAACTGAAGTAACTGATGCAAGTACCGAAGAATCTGGAAACTTCAGGCGGTGATCAAATCAGGGACCCAACCAGCGGAGGTGACGCTTGCAGTGCAGCCTTGTGTGCCAAGCTAGGGATTGAGCCAGTCAGCAGGGGTGAAGCTTGAAGGTATCCGAAGTGCCAAGCCAGGGACCCAGCAGGGAAGTGTGGGTGACGCTTGAGGGAGATACCACCACAAAAGCCTTGAGGAGCTCACAGGATTCAGAGTCAGTGAATCAGGGGGTCCAGGGAGAGACCAGTGGTTGAAGAACTACAAGGAGAAGTTGTGGTACAGCAGAGAGAACTGTTACTTTGATTTAGGAACTGTTTAAGTATTGTTACCATAGGAGACATCAATCCTGCACGTGCAGACATGGCACTTGCTGGGGTCTTTCCCTGTACGGCTGTCCTCCTGTTGAAGTCTCGGAGTCTGCCATTTGAAAGTGCAACTACTTAAGGGTGTCCTGGCCCTAACCCTCTTTCCCTTGCAAAATATAAAAAGGACTGTCAAAGAAATAAAACCTCTTTCACATCCAAGAAGTGTCTGGCGCCATTAACTTTTACCATCTTTGCACCCACAACCCACCACATATTGAAGGATGTCAGCTATCTTTTGGCCTTGAAGGTTCTCATTAGGCTGGAAGAGGTCAGATATTCTGCTACAATAAAGGGACAATGAACCTGATTCAGAAAGCCAGAACCATTCTACTGCAGTCCTGGAGGAAGTAAGTGTGAGGTGTAAGTTACACTTATCTTCATAGCAATCTTTGCTGGATACACCATTGCAAAACTCAACTCTTCCTGTCAGTCCTCGAGCCCTGCATCCTTTTATTAGAAACATACAGTCCCACTGAAGTTCATAGGGATTTCTTGACTACTCAGTTCAGAGAGCACAATGAGCCTCAGGGAAAAGGGTGAAGAGTGGGGAGATCCAATGTTTTGCAATAGTCTATTTGGTGAAGGCTGCTAGACAGGTGAGTAACTTACAGAATACACCTACCTCCTTTAGAATAGCAGAGAGACTATTTTTATTTAACCACTTTGCATCTGGGGTAATTTTGTAATTTTTCACACGTTAAAGCAGAACTTTACTCTCACACTCAATTATAACTTGATCATTTTTTAATCTGTTATTAATCATTTTAAATCTTTATGCTGCTAGCATTAGTAAATAGATAGGAAAGTAAATTATAGTTACTTGTTGTAACTTTTTACATTTCTTCAGTTGTTTCCTGTTTTTTTTTGGCCCAGGACAAAATGATATCATACATCAAAGTAGTCTTTATGGGCATTTTCTTCCCTTTCCTCTGGAGAAGTGGAGGAAGGACTTTCTCATCTAAGCACACCCGCATGCCTGAGCTAAGGACAGAGGAATTCCAGGAAGCAAATGCTACATGAATCATCTACCCTTATTCAAGATGGGTGCAGCTAAAAATTCTAGGGGATGTTTTTCAAGGTAATTTACAAAAAAATAAAGCACGGAGACGTGGAGGGATGGGTGAGTTTGCTTTGGTTATTAAAAATAAATTAAATAGCGCTTTCAGTTTGTAGTGCTCAGATACAGATTAACCACTTTCCGACCACCGCACGACTATGTAGTCCAAACTTTGAACGGGGATATTGTTGTTATGGCAGCAGCTAGCTGCCATAACCCCAGTATCCCCGTTTTCGTGCGGCGGCCGGCTTTCAGATAAAAGTGGTCACTGCGGCGGATTCGCCGCAAGATCACTTTTATCGGTGGTGGGAGAGGGGCCCCCCGCCCTCCCGCCGCGATCCGGTGCCCTCCGCCGCTTACCGGAGCCGTCAGTAGCGGCGGAGGCGATCGCGTCCTTCCCTGTGGTGTGTCTGGAGACGAGTGAGGCTAAGATGGCGCCCACTCATCCCCATGACACTGCTGGGTGGAAGCAACGTCAAAACGTCACTTCCGTCCACGCCTCTTAAAGGCACATTTTTTCAAATGTCATTTTTCTAAATGACTTTTTTTTATTGCATTTTAGTGTAAATATGAGATCTGAGGTCTTTTTGACCCCAGATCTCATATTTAAGAGGTCCTGTCATGCTTTTTTCTATTACAAGGGATGTTTACATTCCTTGTAATAGGAATAAAAGTGACACAATTTTTAATTTTTTTTTAAAAAACAGTGTAAAAATAAATAAAATATTGTAAAATAAATAATAATAATAAAAAATTTTAAACCCCCCTGTCCCGACGAGCTTGCGCGCAGAAGCGAACGCATACACGAGTAGCGCCCGCATATGAAAACGGTGGTCAAACCACACATGTGAGGTATCGCAGCGACCGGTAGAGCGAGAGCAATAATTCTAGCCCTAGACCTCCTCTGTACCGCAAAATATGCAACCTGTAGAATTTTTTAAACGTCGCCTATGGAGATTTTTGAGGGTAAAAGTTTGACGCCATTCCACGAGCAGGCGCAATTTTCAAGCGTGACATGTTGGGTATCAATTTACTTGGCATAACATTATATTTCACAATATAAAAAAAAAATTGGGCTAACTTTACTGTTGTCTTATTTTTTTATTCAAAAAAGTGATTTTTTTCCAAAAAAAGTGCGCTTTTAAGACCGCTGCGCAAATACGGTGCAAAAAAAAGTATTGCAACAACCACCAATTTATTCTCTAGGGTGTTAGAAGAAAAACCATATATAATGTTTGGGGGTTCTAAGTAATTTTCTAGCAGAAAAACCTGTTTTAAACATGTAAACACCTAAAATCCAAAACGAGGCTGGTCCTTAAGTGGTTAATTTTGCATTAAAATCTGTATTTTTTGCTAGAAAATTGTTTCAAACCCCCAAACAATGCCATATTTTCTGAAACCGGAGGTCCTGTAAAATAAAATGGCGGTGTTTGCATTTTTTTGATGTCAAACGATTTTGCGCTACTGTTTATTTCATTTAAATGTAATTTAGTTTTAATTGCCACAAAATATGTATTTTTTTTTTTCAAAAAAAGGCTATACGATGGGGTTGCGCCAAGAAAATAGATACCAATCTTGTCAAGCCTTAAAACAGATGTAAACCCTCACATATACACAGTGAAGTGAACAGCCTCAGATGATACACAGAGATAAAACAAATCTCCCTACATAAGTTTTATGCCGCGTACACACGGTCGGAATTTGTAGTCGGAGATTCAAAAACTTGTAGTCGGAAATTCCGATCGTGTGTACACAATTCCGACGCACAAAAGTCCACGCATGCTCGGAATCAAGCAGAAGAGCCTCACTGGCTATTGAACTTAATTTTTCTCGGCTCGTCGTACGTGTTGTACGTCATCACATTCTTGGCGTTCTGAATTTCCGACAACATTCGTGTGACCGTGTGTACGCAAGATAAGTTTGAGCCAACATCCGTGAGGAAAAAAATCCACGGTTTTGTCGGAATGTCCGATCGTGTGTACGCGGCATTACATGTATATCTTCTGTCTTTAGCGTTATAAATCTATTAGAAAGTGCACATCGTGTTTTTCTCTTCCTTTTCTCTTTCTGGTTAGCACTGCAGAGGAGCCTGGGCATACAGCCAAGATAGCTGATTGGAGGAAATTTGTCTGTCACAGCAGTCACATGATCAGAAAGCTCCCGATTGCAAGTATGCATCAGGAGCTTTTGGTGACACACTAGTTACCGTGCTGGGAGCGCACATTGAGCACACTCTCAGCACAGTACACAGTTTACATGAAGATGCATATATGCGGCCGCTTGGTATTAAAGCCCTGCTATATGCAGCCAATTGGCGGGAATCGGTTATTAATATTACTAGTATTACCAGTACAACATGTTTATATAATCAAGTATTAAAATCAGAATGTCAACACACAATAGCAAGATTAAAATGAAAAGCCCATTAGGGTCTCTTGCACACGATACTCCTGTTTGAGCATCTACTTTTTCAGACTTTTTTTTTGTATGTATTTGCGCATATTTTCGCGCATATGCGTTTATGCAATTTCGCACGTGCACACGCATTTGTTCTGCACAATATGTAAATGGAGAATTTGCACACATTTGTGCGCAATCGCACGTATTTGCACGCATAAGATGTAAATTACTGATCAAAAACACAGATTTTTCTAATTTTTTTTTTACTGAAGAATGCATGGCTCTTGTGTACGTGCCTGTGTGTATAGGCACATTAAAATTAATGGGCTGTATTTTAACTCTGTACTAAGCTTTTTTAAGCTGCAGTGTGCAAGAGGCCTAATAGTTGAACTGCCAAAAATTAGCTGTATTACATATTTACATTGGTCCAGCTTGGCACACTAAAAGTATGCAAATCTCATGCCTGAATGGCTCAATGGTTAAAAATGATTGTACTATTCAGCGATACTGCAGTGATAGCTGAAATCTTCCAAGGGGGTGCTTGGGTTTTGTGCAATCTACTTCTCCTCTGCGCACTGACCACAGGAAGTTGCTTGCTCGGCACTGCCACCATTCATAAAATGCCTCATATTTTTTTCAATGAGTACAAGGCATTATTTGATTGGACCAGGTGGACTAGACAGTCACAGTAATGGGGTGGAAAAATTAAGTGGTGTCAGGCCAGAGAGGGAAGAGATTGCGTTGAAAAACATACAACAGGACTGGAAGGAATGTGCAGACTTTATGTTTAGCAGGGGGGTAACGCCACCACATATTGAAGGCTCCACACATCTGAAAAACATTTGTCATTGGTGAAAGATCAGAGGAATTATGTTTCATCTTTAATAAAATCCAAAACATTAATAGCAAGGAGATACAACTAATCCCTTCTGATAGCATGCATTTTGAGCTGCATGCAGATATAAAATGGCATGTCCAGGTTGTAAAGAACCCACCTAAGATTAGCAAAATGGTTAAATGGGGCCTACTCGTAGCTGCCGTGCTATAATCACACACATGGGTTGGACTTGATGGAATTGTGGCTTTTTTCGACCTCACCTACTATGTAACTATGTGTGTGGACTTGTTGGTTGGGCTGAAGTACTGATGTTGGAAATAATAGCCCTGACCCAGCCATCAGAACCAGGTGGTCCATAAATCCTATGACCATTTCAGAAAATTAGGTCCTCTCTAACAGCAGGTGAGGTGACATCCCTAATGGTGATTGGCCAAGGGTCAGAGTCTGTCCCATATGTGTATGTCAATAAATTGGCATGTGGATGTGGTATATCTGGATTTTGCAAAAGCATTCAATACAGTTCCCCATAAATGCTTAATATTCAAACTGAGGTCTGTAGGCATAGACCATAGTTTTTTCATGGATAGAAAACTGGTTACAAGGGCGTGTCCAAAGGGTGGTCATAAATAGTAAACACTCAGACTGGTCTGGAGTGGTTAGTGGGGTACCCCAAGGTTCTGTCTTGGGACCAATTCTGTTTAATTTATTATAAATGATATAAAGGATGGGATACATAGCTCAATCTCAGTTTTTGCAGATGACACCAAAATAAGCAGGGCAATAACTTTACATCAGGATATAGAGATTTTATAGGAAGACCTGAATATAATATAATGGGCAAATACATAGCAAATGAGGTTTATTGTTGAAAAATGTAAAGTGATGTACTTGGGGTTAAGAATATAAACACAAACATTTCACTGGGGGGGAACCACTGGGGGAATCAAGGATGGAGAAAGATCTGGAGGGTCCTGGTAGAAGACAGACTGAGCAATAGCAGGCAATGTCAATCTGCAGCAAGCAAAGCCAGCAGACTATTAGCTTGTATAAAAAAGGGAATTTACTCCCGAGATAAAATGATTATCCTGCCACTTTATAAATCTCTGGTTCGACCACATCTGGAGTATTCCATCCAGTTCTGGTTACCAGTCCTCAGGGGGGATGTGGTGTAGCTGGAGAGAGTCCAGAGGAGGGTAACTAAATTGGTAGGCGGGTTAGAGGACCTCAAATACAAGGAACGACTGCAAGCACTGAATTTGTTCTCCCTGGAGAAGAGACGCTTGAGAGGAGATATGATAGAGGTATACAAATACCTCAATGGTGATCCCAGCGTAGAAAGAACAATTTTCAGTCTCAGGGAGTGTAATGCCATGTACACACGACCGGACTTTTCGACAGCAATGGTCCGACGGAACGAACCCGCCGGACAATTCGACCGTGTGTGAGCTTCATCGGACCTTTGCTGTTGAAAAATCAGAAGGACTTTAGATTTAGAACATGCTTCAAATCTTTCCGACGGACTCGAGTCCGGTCGAAAAATCTGTTTGTCTGTATGCTAGTCCGACGGACGAAAACCAACGCTAGGGCAGCTATTGGCTACTGGCTATGAACTTCCTTATTCTAGTCCAGTTGTACGTCATTACGGTCGAATCCGTCGGACTTTGGAGTGATCGTGTGTAGGCAAGTCTGATTCGACGGAACTCCGTCGGAACTCAGTCGAAATATCCTCCGGAGTTGAGTCTGTCGAAAATTCCAGTCGTGTGTACACGGCATAAGAGGACACAAGGCCACACAATGAGATTGGAGGAGAAGCGGTTTAACCTTAAGCTGCAGAGGGGATTTTTCACTGTCAGGGCGATAAGGATTCGGAACTATCTTCCACAATCAGTGGTGTTAGTGGGGAGTATTGATATTTTTAAAAGACTCTTGGACGTGCATATTAGTGAAGACAACATACAGGGATATGGGAAATGATTATCAACGTTAACACACATACCCCTACACAGGTTGAACTGGATGGACTATTGTCTTTATTCAACCTTACCTACTATGTAACTATGAGACTATGAATTGAGCAAAATGAAAAATGAACATTGTAGTGTGTTTGGTACATCGAGATTATGTACTTAACTTTCTTAGTGTGCTCTCCACAAACAGGATAAACCATACTCATAACACAAAAAAAACAAAGTCAGCGCTGACCCCACAACCAACTTTCAAATGTTCACAGTCTATATTTAAAAAGTTCTCTTGCTCTAGGTGCTGCAGCTCTCTCAAAGATCCACTGGGTGGTGGACTTAATCTGAAATATACAAGGAAAAGAGAGCGCACGTGTCATGAAGATCCTGCCAGTAACCAGCGATCCAGGCGCACGGGAACACGGCCACGGGTTCCACTGCGCATGCGCGTGCGTTCACGGGTGCGGTCATGCACAGGCATGCGCGCGCGCACTCCCGCTGGTGTCAGGCAGGCTATTTAAACCGGTCTGTCACACTCCATCCCCGCTGTCTGCTCTACAGCGTTCTGTGTATGTTACCTGATCTGATCTGTGTATCCTGTTATCTGACCCGGCTTCCTGTTTGACCATTCTGCTATCCGCCTGCACCAGACCCTTTTGGCTTGCCTGACCATCCCTCTGCATTACCCCTGGTACCTCCTCTGTCCGACCGCTACCGACCACTGGCTTGTTGACCCTCCGCTGTGTATACCAGCTTCCAGTCTGCTATTTACCTACTGTTGTTCCCGGTTCCAGTCCAGCATTCCAGTCTGCTACCTACTGCTTGTTCCTGGTTCCCAGTCCAGCGTTCCAGGCTCCTACCTGCTGTTGTTCCTGGCTCCAGTCCAGCGCTCCACTATCCGGCTTGCTTACCTATTGGGGTCCTGGTCCTATCTGCATTCCAGTCTCTGTCTTCAGTCTTCTCTTCAGGTTCCTGATTCCAGAGGGTGCCACCACTACTGAACTTCCAGCAACTGTTGATCCTGCCAGGCACCCATACCACTCTTCATTCCTGGCCCTCTGTTTCCATTCCAGGGGAACAGGAGTGGGAGCTGTAAGGGAGGTCTTTCCCTGCACTTCAGGCTCACAACCTACCAGGTACGTGACAGTAGCAGACAGCCATGTCTGAGCCTGAGCAGGGAACATCTCCCATGGAGGAACTCTGTGCACACCTGGCAGGATTGACTGAAGCAGTCAAGAATCTACAGCAAGGATACACCAGACTGGAGGAACGAGTGTTAACTCTGTCTAATCCCATTGGGGTCCAGGGGGCTCCCTCTGCTCCTGCTCCTTCAGTCGGGCCTTCCTCAACGGTGGTAATGCTCCCTCCAGAACCTAAGGTTCCTACACCTGAACGTTTCTTCGGAAATCGTCATAAGTTCAGAGCCTTTCGCAACTCCTGCAAATTATTTTTTGATTTTCAGCCACGTACCTTTTCCCTGGAGGCTACAAAGGTGGGCTACGTAATTTCTCTACTCTCTGGTGACCCTCAAACCTGGGCCCATCGCCTCTTAGAGAAAAAGGACATATCCCTGACCAACCTCTTCACCTTCTTTCACGCACTGGGTCAGTTGTATGATGACCCCCAGCTGTCCGTAACTGCGGAGACGGCTCTGCACACCCTTCAACAGGGTCGCAGAGCAGCAGAGGACTATGTGGCTGAATTCAGGAAGTGGAGTGCAGTTACTAATTGGAATGATGCGGCTCTCCGCTATCAGTTTCGGTTGAGACTTTCTGATTCTCTGAAGGATGAATTGGCCGGGGTGGGTACACCACAGACTTTAAATGCTTTAATCAATCTAGCCATCCAGATCGATCGACGCCTACGAGAGCGTGGGTCTGAGAGAGCTATGGGGTCTTCTCGTCCAACTTGGGTTACCCCTAAGGTTCCCCATCACTCATCACCAACACCACCTACCTCTACGTTTAACTTACCTGAGCCGATGCAATTGGGAGTCCTGCGGCCTTCACTCACCCAAGAGGAACGACAACGTCGTCGAGTAAATAATTTGTGCCTGTATTGCGGGGAACCTGGGCACTATGTCAGGAACTGTCCCCTTAAACTCCGTAAGTGTTTATCTCTATCTACTGACTATGTGACACCCCTGGTTAAAAATACCACCCACCTTGCTCTTCCTCTTCTGCTACAGCTTCCAGGAAAGACCCTACAAATAACCGCCATTATTGACTCAGGAGCTTGCAGCTGTTTCATGGATTCTCTTTTTGCCACCCAACACCAAATACCTTTGTCGCCTAAAGCCCATGGACTCTTTATCCATCTAGCTGATGGAACCGCTATCAAGTCTGGACCTGTTACTCAAGAGACTATCCCAATACCCGTTTCCATTTCCAATGCCCATCAGGAACAGCTACGCCTGGACATTATCGCTTCACCTCTGTTTCCCATAATTCTCGGCATGCCATGGTTACAGGCTCACAATCCGGTCATTAATTGGATCACGGGTGAGGTTACCTTCCCCTCTCCTTATTGCCAACAGTTCTGCAGAACTCAGAATACCCAGGAGAACCCTACTCTGCTATGCCTAGATACAGATCCTAGTCTACACCCGTCCATTCCTTCTGCCTATCATGACTTTCTGGACGTATTTAGCAAGCAGAGGGCAGAGGTGTTACCCCCTCACCGGGCCTATGACTGTCCCATTGAGTTACTTCCCGGTGCTGAAATCCCTTTTGGAAGAATATTTCCCTTAACTGAAGTGGAACAAGGGGCGTTGAAAGAATACATTGATGAAAATCTTAAAAGAGGCTTGATTCGTCCATCCACGTCTCCCGCAGGTGCAGGCATCTTCTTTGTGCAGAAAAAAGATAAAACCCTCAGGCCTTGTGTGGATTACCGCAAACTAAAAAAAAACACTGTGAAGAATCGGTACCCTCTCCCCCTAGTACCAGAGCTGTTCCAAAGACTGGGAACGGCCACCATATTCACCAAACTTGATCTCCGTGGGAACTACAATTTAGTTCGTATTAGGGATGGAGACGAATGGAAGACCGCTTTTCGTACCCGCTATGGACATTTTGAGTACCTCGTGATGCCTTTCGGCCTATGCAATGCCCCTGCTACATTTCAATATTTTAATAATGATGTGTTACGTGACTTTCTAGACCTGTTTGTCATCGTCTATTTAGACGACATATTGATTTTTTCTTGTTCCCTTGAATCCCATCGCAGGCACGTCAGAAGTGTGTTGGGCCGACTTCGACAACACGGTCTATATGCAAAGGCTGAAAAATGTGAATTTGAACAGGAAAGTATTCCATTTTTGGGGTTAGTCATTTCCAGTAAGGGCATTAAAATGGACCCTCAAAAGGTCACTGCAGTCCTAGATTGGCCAGTCCCGACAGGGACCCGATTCGCTAATTTTTACCGTAAATTTATTAAAGGGTTTTCAGCCATCATCACACCCATCACACAACTAACCAAACAGGGTACACGCTTCCATTGGTCTGCTGAAGCTCAAAAGGCTTTTGAGACTCTCAAGGGCCTTTTCGCCTCCGCACTAAAGCATCCAGATTCCTCTCTGCCATTTATACTAGAAGTGGACGCATCTGAAATTGCAGTAGGGGCAGTGTTGTCCCAAAGACAGGGAACTAAGGCCCTGCTGCATCCTGTGGCCTTCTTTTCTCATAAATTGTCCACGGCAGAGAGAAATTATGATGTAGGTGACAGAGAGTTGTTGGCAATCAAGTCAGCATTGGAGGAGTGGCACTATCTGTTGGAGGGTGCCGCTCATCCAGTCTTAATTTTTACAGATCATAAGAACCTGGAGTATTTGAGATCTGCAAAGAGGTTGAAACCACATCAGGCCAGGTGGGCTCTCTTTTTCTCCAGGTTCTCCTTTCATGTCACTTACCACCCTGGCTCCAAAAATACCAAACCTGACGCACTATCCAGGATGTTTCACAAGTCCCAAGAGATTTCCCCTCCAGACACCATTCTGTCCCGGGGAATTCTCTTTTACTTCAGGGAGACCTGCTTTCCCAGATTAAACAGGCTTCCGCAGGATTACAATCTTCCATTAAAACAGAGCTCCAGGTTAAGGATGGGTTACTGTGGCATGAGAGTAGGATCTTTATACCTGAAACACTACGAGTTTCAGTACTAGAGCTCTGCCACGATCATGCGCTGGCTGGGCATTTTGGCGTAGCTAAGACCACTGATTTGGTACAGCGTACCTTCTGGTGGCCTCAGCTACGCAAGGATTGTAAAAAGTTTGTAGAGTCCTGTACCACCTGCATTAGGAACAAAGGGCACAAAACAAAGGCATGGGGTCTACTAAAACCCTTGTCTGTCCCAGATAGGCCCTGGAAAATGCTCTCTATAGACTTCATTGTAGAATTACCCCCGGCTGGGGGCTTCACCTCAATCTTTGTCATAGTGGACCGGTTGTCGAAGATGGCTCACTTTGTCCCAATGAAGGGCACCCCTTCAGCTACAGAAACAGCACAAGCATTCATTAAAGAGGTCATCAGGCTCCATGGGGTACCAGTTAACATCGTTTCAGATCGAGGGGTACAATTTACCTCTCGATTCTGGAGGGCGTTGTGTAGAACCTTGAACATTGAACTTTCATTTTCATCGGCTTATCATCCCCAGACTAATGGGCAAACAGAAAGAACAAACCAGACCCTTGAACAATATTTGCGCTGTTTTTCTTCCTTTGCCCAAGATGATTGGATTTCTGTTCTGCCATTGGCCGAATTCGCTTATAACAATTCTATTCATTCTGTTATCAAACAGACTCCGTTTTTTGCGAATTATGGTTTCCACCCTTCATTTTTACCTAACTCTCTTCCAGAATGCACAGTACCCGCAGTCCAGGAGAAATTGGATTTCTTTACCTCCAACAACCAAGTTTTACAGGACACCATGACCAGGACCCAGGAGTATAATAAAGCAACCTTCGATAAGAAAAGGCGAGGTGAGCTCTTACTTGCACCCGGGGATCAGGTATGGTTGTCCACAGTAAACCTCAGGTTGGCTTGCCCTTCCAAGAAATTGGGTCCCAAGTTTCTTGGACCGTTTTCTGTTAAAAGGAGAATTAATGAAGTTGCATACGAACTTGAACTTCCGGATTCACTAAAGGTACATCCAGTTTTTCACGTGTCCTTGCTCAAACCATCTATTGCCAACCCATTTCCAGGTCGAAGTACGGATCCTCCTGATCCAATCTTGGTAGATGGGGAGGAGGAATTCGAGGTGGAGGCTATCATGGACTATAGGAAAAGAGGTAACCAGAATCAATTTTTGATAAAGTGGAAGGGGTTTGGCCCAGAGGAGAATTCTTGGGAACCAGAAGATAATATTCATGCTGAAGATCTGTTACAAACCTTTAAAAAGATCCCATCCAGAGAAATTTTCCCAAAGGGGCATCCGGAGGCTGCCCCTTGGGGGGGCAATGTCATGAAGATCCTGCCAGTAACCAGCGATCCAGGCGCACGGGAACACGGCCACGGGTTCCACTACGCATGCGCGCACGTTCACGGGTGAGGTCACGCATGGGCACGCGCACTCCCGCTGGTGTCAGGCGGGCTATTTAAACCGGTCTGTCACACTCCATCCCCGCTGTCTGCTCTACAGCGTTCTGTGTATGTTACCTGATCTGATCTGTGTATCCTGTTATCTGACCCGGCTTCCTGTTTGACCATTCTGCTATCCGCCTGCACCAGACCCTTTTGGCTTGCCTGACCATCCCTCTGCATTACCCCTGGTACCTCCGCTGTCCGACCGCTACCGACCACCGGCTTGTTGACCCTCCGCTGTGTATACCGGCTTCCAGTCTGCTATTTACCTACTGTTGTTCCCGGTTCCAGTCCAGCATTCCAGTCTGCTACCTACTGCTTGTTCCTGGTTCCAGTCCAGCGTTCCAGGCTCCTACCTGCTGTTGTTCATGGCTCCAGTCCAGCGCTCCACTATCCGGCTTGCTTACCTATTGGGGTCCTGGTCCTATCTGCATTCCAGTCTCTGTCTTCAGTCTTCTCTTCAGGTTCCTGATTCCAGAGGGTGCCACCACTACTGAACTTCCAGCAACTGTTGATCCTGCCAGGCACCCATACCACTCTTGATGTGGAAATGTGAGACCTATGATTTTTTACCTTCAATGATAATCAACATTAGGGATGAGCCGAACACCCCCCGGTTCGGTTCGCACCAGAACCCGCGAACGGACCGCAAGTTCGCACGAACGTTAGAACCCCATTGACGTCTATGGGACTCGAACGTTCGAAATCAAAAGTGCTCATTTTAAAGGCTAATTTGCATGGTATTGTCCTAAAAAGGGTTTGGGGACCCGGGTCCTACCCCAGGGGACATGTATCAATGCAAAAAAAAACTTTTAAAAACGGCCGTTTTTTCGGGAGCAGTGATTTTAATGATGCTTAAAGTAAAAAAAAAAAAAAGTGAAATATTCCTTTAAATATCGTACCTGGGGGGTGTCTATAGTATGCCTGTAAAGTGACGCGTGTTTCCCATGTTTAGAACAGTCCCTGCACCAAATGTCATTTTTAAAGGAAAAAATCTCATTTAAAACTGCTTGCGGGTTTAATGTCATGTCGGGTCATGGCAATATGGATGAAAATCAGTGAGACAAACGGTGGATCAAGGAGGGTTGCCATTACCAGGCCCTTTGGGTCTTGTATGGATATTAAGGGGAACCCCACACCCAAATTAAAATAAGGAAAGGTGTGGGGCCACCAGGCCCTATATACTCTGAACAGCAGTATACAGGCGGTGCAAACAAGACAGGGACTGTAGGTTTGTTGTTAAGTAGAATCTGTTTGTAATTTTGAACATTTTTAACTTGTTTAGCTCCAGCCAAAAAATCTTTTCTAAGCTTTTTGGAAAACATAGGGAAGGGTTATCACCCCTGTGACATTTGTTTTGCGTCTTTCCTCCTCTTCAGAAGATTTCACCTCACTTTTTTGTCCCAATGAAAAATGTTTTTTGAAAATTTGGGTTTTTTTGTGGAACAAGGATTGGAAAGCATCAGTGGAAAGGAGAAATTGTTTTCCCATATTAACTCTTACAGGAGAGAATTTCCCTTCCTAGGGGTAGATTTCATCTCACTTCCTGTTGTCTCCTTCCGTTTGCAAGTAGGAGTCGTTTGTAAGTTAGATGTTTGAAAGTAGGGTCCTGCCCTATATACTCAGCAGAAATTTGGGCCTTAGGTGTTGCTGTGGCCACAACACTGTAAGCCCTCACAGGGCCCTGCTGTGAAATATTAGATCAAGAATTGTAATTACATGCCCCTGTTGAACAGGAGCTGAAAAATTAGGCCTTAGGCACTGGTGATGGTGCCACAACACTGCAACCCCTTACAGACACTAGTTGGAACGCAGGAACGAGCCCTGCTGCAAAGTATTACATCAAATATAGTAATTACACGCCCCTGTTCAACAGGGGCTGAAAAATTGTGCCTTAGGCACTGGTGGTGGCGCCCAGAACCAAAAATGTTCTTACAAGCTATCAGCGTGATGATTGAGGAGGAAGAGGATAATTACTCAGGGATAGTCACTCAGCATCAGCATAGGCAGTCTTTGAAGGGATCTGAGATTTCAAAAAAAATTATTCGGTTACATCTGCATCAGGTGCTTGGTAGCTGGTGGTGATCCAAGACTGATTCATTTTTATGAAGGTCAGCCGATCGACCGAGTCGGTGGACAGACGCACCCTGTGATCGGTTACCACGCCTCCAGCAGCACTGAATGTGCGTTCCGAAAGAACGCTGGATGCAGGACAGGCCAGTAGCTCAATTGCATACTGTGCAAGCTCTGGCCAGTGATCCATCCTCAAGACCCAGTAACCCAGAGGATTTTCGGTGGGAAAGGTGTCCAAGTCTGATCTTGCCCCTAGGTATTCCTGCACCATGTAAAACAGACGCTGGCGATGGTTGCTGGAACCGATCATACCTTGGGGCTGCGGACCAAAAAATTGTCTGAACGCATCGGTCAGACGGCCACCTTCTCCACCGCTCCTTCTTTGACTGACCGAAGCCTCAGCAACACGTTGTCCAGAAACAGGAGTTTGTAACCTCCCAGTCTCTGGGAACGCGTTGCACAGACCTTTCTGCAAGGCCTCCCGAAGATGTTTCATCCTCTGCTCCCTCTGCGATGGCAAGATAAGGTCCACAACCTTACCCTTGTAACGTGGATCAAGGAGGGTTGCCAGCCAGTATTGGTCCTTCTCCTTGATACCACGAATACGAGGATCCTTACGCAGGCTTTGCAGGATCAGGGAGGCCATGCAGCGTAGGTTTGCTGAGGCATTCGGTCCGGAGTCCTCTGGGTCACTAAGGACAACAACGTCCGCAGCCACCTCCTCCCAGCCACGTACAAGTCCATGTGTTCCTTGGGACTGATCCCTTAAAGACTGCTGCTGATGCTGAGTGCCAGGCTCCACCTCCATACTGACACAATCTTCCTCCTCCTCCTCCTCCTCCTCCTCGTCCTCTTCCTGTGTGATCGGCGGGCACGCAGGAACACTGTCTGGATAAAGGGGGCCTTGAGAGCTAAGGAAGTCCTCCTCTTCCTGCCTCTGTTCTGCCTCAAGTGCCCTGTCCATTATTCCACGCAGCGTGTGCTCCAACAGGTGGACAAGGGGGACAGTGTCACTGATGCATGCACTGTCAGTGCTCACCATCCTCGTGGCCTCCTCGAATGGTGACAGGACAGTGCATGCATCCCTGATCATGGCCCACTGGCGTGGGGAAAAAAAACCAAGGTCCCCTGACCCTGTCCTGGTGCCATAGTCGCACAGGTACTCATTGATGGCCCTCTGCTGCGTGTGCAGCCGCTGCAGCATGGCCAACGTCGAGTTCCACCTGGTGGGCATGTCACAGATTAGGCGGTTCTTGGGCAGGTTAAACTCCTTTTGGAGGTCCGTCAGCCGAGCACTGGCATTATATGACCGGCGGAAATGCACAGAGACTTTCCTGGCCTGCCTCAGGACATCCTGTAAGCCCGGGTACCTGCCCAAGAACCGCTGCACCACCAAGTTAAGGACGTGAGCCAAACAGGGCACATGGGTCAGTTGTCCCTGTCGGAGGGCAGAGAGGAGGTTGGTGCCATTGTCGCAAACCACCATTCCTGCCTTAAGTTGGCGTGGCGTCAACCACCTCTGAACCTGCCCCTGCAGAGCTGACAGAACCTCTGCCCCAGTGTGGCTCCTGTCCCCCAAGCACACCAGCTCAAGCACCGCATGGCATCTTTTGGCCTGCGTACTTGCGTAGCCCCTTGAACGCCTACGGAGCACCGCTGGTTCCGAGGAAGAGGCCATGGAGGAAGAAGAAGAGGAGGGGGTGGAGGAGAGAGGTGTGTCACAATCAGCATTTTGGAGGCGTGGTGGCGGAACAACCTCCAACACTACTGCACCTTGTCCTGCATCCTTCCCAGCTGCCAGCAGAGTCACCCAATGCGCCGTGAAACTTAAGTAACGTCCCTGTCCATGCCTGCTGGACCATGAGTCAGCGGTAATATGCACCTTACCGCTGACCGCCCTGTCCAGCGAGGCATGGACATTGCCTTCCACATGCCGGTAGAGAGCCGGAATCGCCTTCCGTGAGAAAAAGTGGCGTTTGGGTACCTGCCATTGAGGAACCGCACATTCCACAAACTCACGGAAGGGGGCAGAGTCTACCAACTGAAAAGGCAGCAGTTGAAGTGCTAGCAATTTTGCCAAGCTAGCATTCAACCGCTGGGCATGTGGATGGCTGGGAGCAAACTTCTTTCGGCGGTGCAGCAGCTGGGGCAGGGAAATTTGCCTGGTACAATCTGACGTCGGTGTACCAAAAGCAGATTGCCCACAAGTACTTGGCTGTGACACACCTAATTCTACACCTTCATTCCTCTCACTGCAGGTCTCAGAGAGGACTGAAGGTCTAGTGGGGTTGGAAATCTCAGCTGATGAGGAGCAAGGAGAGATCCTCTTTGTTCTTTGGTGTGGGTCTTTTAGATACGCTTGCCAACGAACTGCATGGCAGGTCAACATATGTCTGGTCAAGCATGTGGTACCCAAGCAGGAGATGTTTTGGCCATGCGAGATACGCTTGAGACATATGTTGCAAATAGCAGCGGTGCGATCTGATGCACTCGTCTCAAAAAAGGCCCACACCAAAGAACTTTTTGAATAACGCGCAGAGACTGCAGCGCCCTGCACATGTGGAGCTTTGGGGTGTGATGCAGTCAATGTGCTGCCCTTAGGCTGGCCCCTGGAGGGCATCCTGCCTAGTTGGTGATGTGCCACCTCCTCCTCCTCCTCCTCCTCCTCCTCTCTCCTATCAGGCACCCACGTTGAGTCAGTGACCTCATCATCCCCTCCCTCCTCATCACTGGAGCAAACCTGGCAGTATGCTGCAGCAGGGGGAGCATGACTGCCAGATTGCTGTCCTTCTTGGGCACCCCCTCTGTCCGTGCTCATGTTACTGCCTTCATCGAGCTCAGTATCATCATCAGAGCCTTCCAAACGCTGGGCATCCTCCTGGAGCATGTACCCAACACTGTGGTCAAACAGTTCGAGGGAATCCTCATGAGGACATGGTGGAGCCAGGGAAGGAGTCACTGATGACATTGAGCTGAGGGAAGAGGCCGCTGCTTTGCCAGACAAAGCACCCTGGGCATGGGTGAGAGAGGATGAGGAGGATGAGGACGGCTTGGTCATCCACTCGACCAAGTTTTCCGCATGTTGCGGCTCAACACGGCCAGCTGCCGAAAAAAAGGCCAAGCGTGTCCCATGGCCACGTGCTGATGAGGATGCACCGTCTCCACGACCAGCACTAGACACAGAGCCTGCTTGCCCTCTCTTATTGGCTTGTGACTGTCTGCCTCTCCTTCTTGGCCTTCCAGACATACTAATGGCCTGTAGCTGCACTAAGCTGGGATAGAACACCTGTAATTTTCTTCAGGTAGCTTTATATACTGTAACCAGACAAGCCTGCCTGTCAGTAGGAAGATAACAGGAACGGATCTAGCTGAACACTGAGCAGGACGTACTGCACTAAATGTATATAGCAGGAACGGATCTAGCTGAACACTGTGAGCAGGACGCACTGCACTGAATGTAAATAGCAGGAACGGATCTAGCTGAACACTGTGAGCAGGACGCACTGCACTAAATGTAAATACCAGGAACGGATCTAGCTGAACACTGTGAGCAGGACGCACTGCACTGAATGTAAATAGCAGGAACGGATCTAGCTGAACACTGTGAGCAGGAATGTAAATAGTCTAGCTGCCTGACCGTGGTACTAATAGGATCAAAAAGAACACCTGTAATTTTCTTAAGGTAGCTTTATATACTGTAACCAGACAAGCCTGCCTGTCAGTAGGAAGATAACAGGAACGGCTCTAGCTGAACACTGTGAGCAGGACGTACTGCACTAAATGTATATAGCAGGAACGGATCTAGCTGAACACTGTGAGCAGGACGCACTGCACTGAATGTAAATAGCAGGAACGGATCTAGCTGAACACTGTGAGCAGGACGCACTGCACTGAATGTAAATAGCAGGAACGGATCTAGCTGAACACTGTGAGCAGGACGCACTGCACTAAATGTAAATACCAGGAACGGATCTAGCTGAACACTGTGAGCAGGACGCACTGCACTGAATGTAAATAGCAGGAACGGATCTAGCTGAACACTGTGAGCAGGACGCACTGCACTAAATGTAAATACCAGGAACGGATCTAGCTGAACACTGTGAGCAGGACGCACTGCACTGAATGTAAATAGCAGGAACGGATCTAGCTGAACACTGTGAGCAGGACGCACTGCACTAAATGTAAATAGCAGGAACGGATCTAGCTGAACACTGAGCAGGACGCACTGCACTAAATGTAAATAGTCTAGATAGAAGATAACAGGAACGGATCTAGCTAAACTGAATACAGTGTATATATATATATATGCAACACCTGGGATGCATATATATACACAATACACTGTAAGTGCAGCTAACTGACTGACTGTTCTGCCTAATCTATCTAACTCAAATCAAATGACACTGTCTCTCTCTCTCTCTCTCTATCTCTCAGCACACCGGAACACACACTACACAGGGCCGCCGTGCAGGCGGCCTTATATAGTGTGGGGTGTGTACTAAATCCCCTGAGCCATAATTGGCCAAAGCCACCCTGGCTTTGGCCAATTACAGCTCTCTCTACTGACGGCGCTGTGATTGGCCAAGCATGCGGGTCATAGTGCATGCTTGGCCAATAATCAGCCAGCAATGCACTGCGATGCCGCAGTGAATTATGGGCCGTGACGCGCCACACGAATTTGGCGCGAACGGCCCATATCGTTCGCAATTCGGCGAACGACCGAACAGCCGATGTTCGAGTCGAACATGGGTTCGACTCGAACACGAAGCTCATCCCTAATCAACATTCATAAATGGACATGCAATATGACTTAAAGCAGTGTGTCAGGAAATTGCCTGGACATTCTGAGAACTGCTGACATATTAAACAGCTCTGGTTTAAGCTTTGTTTATAGTGTCAGTTTACCACCTGGTTTATAGATGTATTGTCCCTTGAAGGGAATCACTTGGGGGATGTGAGGCCGACTGGGAGTAGTATTGTTACCAAACTTGTTTCACTTAAATAGGGTTGGGCAGAGAGGGGTTTATGACATGTAAAGACCTCCAGTTAGCCAAGTGTTAGGTGCAACCCCCCACCCTTGAAAGAATGTGGCAATGCCTTAGCATATGGAAGGGGGGGGTTACAAATGTGTATATATTGCAACACAGATCACTGCCCAGGTCTCTCTCCGGCTGACGGTCTAGATGAAGGATGGTTACGTAAGACTTCTCCATACAATGTATCTCTATTATCTTCTGTCTTTTCTTTTCTGTAATATTTT
The DNA here is from genome assembly GCA_037952835.1 of Lithobates septentrionalis. Taxonomy (NCBI): domain Eukaryota; kingdom Metazoa; phylum Chordata; class Amphibia; order Anura; family Ranidae; genus Lithobates; species Lithobates septentrionalis. Next base: position 6,500,160 of record JBBDGP010000149.1, read on the forward strand.
CTATCGTAGGATTTGGCCGTAATACCTTATTAATCTCTTGATAGCATGGGTATGACCATTATGGCAATATTTATTATCATTGGTAACATTGTTGTTTTAAGGTTATATCATTTATGTTATAGTTGCTAATCTCATATTACCACAAGTTTCTTTTCTGTACAATAGTAAGTTTAAATAAATTAGATTGTTACCCTTTTCGAACAGATATCATTCGTTCTTAATTTCATGGGTTGATTCATATATAGACAAAAGGTTTTAATCACTTATGTATCATTAAATATATAAGTGAGGTATGTATAAAGGTATCCACGTCAGATGGTGCCCCGTGTGAGGAAGTTTAATTTTGGGGTGAATATGATTCTTGTATGGAAGACAGAGCTGGTTTTGTGTTTACCTGTCTCCCATCTGAATACCCAGACTAAAAAAAACTTATTAGAACTTTACCTTTTGTCTGTGCTAATACTTTGAGGAGACTGATTTTGAATAATGCATATGAGAAATAGAAATGGAAACTGTATATTGTGTATGATTATAGATGTGTGATTAGTTGCAAACTGCAATGTGTGGGTTTTGTAAGCAACTGCATGTTTGTGGCCATGCACGGGGGAGGGGCAGCCAAGCTCGCTGTTCCATGGTTGTTACATTAGGATATGTATGTGGAAAGGGCTACTCCCTGTGCACAATAGGAAGAGGGAGGGTTTCTTTTTGTTTTTGAGATGAAAAGACCATGCAAGCATTCACTGTGGGTGGGATGGTCTCAGGATCCCAGGAACGCGGTTTGTATTTATGAGATTTTTTTTTCTGTGAAAGCTGATGCCAGAAGAAGGATTGAACTTTCTTTTAGAAAAGTGGGTATGTTTGAGCTGTGTTATATTGTGGCGTTGTTGTTTCATTGTAAAGCATGTGTTGCTAAGTGTGCACTCTCAATTGTGCGGCGAGATTACATACTTTTCAGTGGAACTGTTCCTAAACTGTGTGTCTATGGTTAAGTGTGCATTTACAAATGTGTAGTCAATCTTTGTGGAGAAAGGAGTCTAGTGAAGAAGTCTGATTTAGCAGGATCAACAATTGCATTTCACGTGTTGGTGTTTTAGTGTGCCCTTTTTCTCATTAGCCATTTTGTGGTCGCCGTGAGACTGTGGCTCGATGTTCATTTGCAACTACCAGTTTATGTTTTATGTAACTTTTGGCTTTTTCGGATGTGTTGTTTGGTTGGAGAGCCTGTATTTGAGGCCTGCCAGGGTCCCTAGTGATATGCAGAATGAAATGTTTGTAAGTGTTCATTTAGTATCTCAAATGTGTAATTTTGTAGGGAGAAATTTTAGTTTTGGCCTGAAAATGCGCCATTTTGTTGTGGCCTGGCCTTCCTCTGCCATTTCCTTTTGTTGTTACCATGTGACTGTGCTGTGGTTTTCATCGGCCATCTTGCTGTAGTCTACCATGTGGTCGTGGCCTGGCTTTCATTTGTGCTGTTTGGCCTGTGGGTCATCCTATAGGGGAAGGTGCAGCCACCATTCCTTTGTGTGTGAAACCATGTGATATGAGCCACCATTTTGTTTCTAGGCATTATTTCTGTTTTAAGGGAATGTAAGCTTTTGTAGGGGTTCTGTGTTTGTACTTTTTGTCAACTCTTCAGTAGAAGAGTGGCGATTTTTGTATTGGATTTCTGTTCTGGTGGGAAAATGCACCCTTTTGTTGTGGCCGGGCTTTTGTTGTAGACACCATGAGGCCATGGTCGGCGGCCATTTTGAGAGGTGCAGTTTAAGGATTTTGTGCTTTCTAGCCTGTAAATCATCCCAGAGGGGAAGCTGCTCCAATTCCTTTGTATGGGTGTAGCCATCCAGTCTACTTTGCATTGAATTTAATAGCTTTAACTGAGTTTTTGTACTTTTGGCGGTGCATGTTTTTAAAATATTTTTGGAGTTCTTCAGAGGGCAATTCATTGTTTTGAGACTTGTATTGTATATCCTGCAAGAGTTTAGGAAGGGGGCAATTTATTCTTAGATATCTCTATGCAGTTATGGTTAGGGAGCAGGATGTTTGGTGTACTGTGGGGGGTGAGTCTGGCTGATATCATCAGACTCAGAGATCAAATTTTTTTATTTAAACAAAAAAAAAACCAAATGTCTTCTTTTAAGAAGGGTGTCATTTTTGGGAGCGTTCGTTTGATTTTCTAATCGTTAGTGGGGTCGGGTCGACGTTTATTTTCAACCACAGTGATGGGAAGATTTGGAGATAATAGGGAACTTCTTGGTCAAGGGAATTGTCAGACAGTGTATGTGGTTTTCGTTCAGAAATTACATTGATTTTAAAAACAGAATTTTCAAACATTTTTTTTCATTCAGCAAAGGTACAAAGATTTTTTGTCTGAATATTCCTGTCTGAAAATTGATCCGTGTGGCCAGCATGAGGCTCGGTGCACGCCTATGCAGTTTGTTTTTTATCTATTTCTGCAGTGCTTTTTTGCTGTGCGTTTTCGATTTTCTTGCACGTGATTTTGCTGCAATTTGCGTTTTTGTTTTTTCTGGCCAGGTTGTTGTAGGTCAGATTGGAGGACACGGGTTGCTGCAGGGGTGCATTGTATGTTTTTCTGCAGCTTCTCCCTTGGAGTGTATTGAACAGAAGAGGCGCTGTTTTGCATTAAGGAGGGAGTCCCTGACCCTTTCCAAATATGCTGGGGGGGGGGGCATGGATGTGAACGTGTCTCATGGGAGGCCATGTGAATGAACTGTAGTGTGTTTCTGCAAAAGGCACCAGAAAAGCACATAGATGTGAACCAGGTCTAAGACGTTTATTAACATAATGGGGTTGAGAAGGTTAGGGTTGGCCCTTTGGGGTGCAGGGGGGAGCAGATAGTCACTACTGTAAGGGGTTCATTTTTTACTGTAGAACGATGAAAGTTATATTTACGTTTGCGATTGTTTGCTCTTTTTGTACTATAGAGGGCTCATTTTGTTTTTGTTTTTTAACCTCCATTGTGTTACCGGCCGATTGATTGATTGTGAAGGTAGTAGTCGAATGATTTTGTGGTCGATTGGTTGTAGATTAGTCGATTAGTTGTTTCAGCCCTAGTATGGATCTGTCTCTTTGTAAACTACTAACTGTGGATGGTGAGCTTTGTAATTAGACCTGTATACACTGGCTATATTGTAAACTGATACCAATCATATTGAAATTAGGTGTGCATCAGTTAACTGCCTCCTGTACTACAAGCACCCATAGGGTCCTGATTATCCAAGTTTATGTTAATCATTATGGAGATAACAGAAGTAATAGCCCTTCGTTAAGCATTTCCTTTAGAATACCTCTGAAAAGTCCACGGGGGAGATTGAACTATTATAGTTTGGAAAATCTCCACGCTATTTTTTTTGAAGGACTATAGTCAGAACAGGGAACATTAGGAGTAGTACGCTAGCAGCCCGCTCAGGCCGTGTAAAATAATCGGAATGCGGGGGCCGGTTATCGTGATAAAGGCGCAAACCATAACCGCTCCGAAAGTAAAGCGCGGGGTTCTCTGTACGCAGAGTCCGGAAAAAAAATTGTTCTGACAAGTAGTGAAAAAAAAAAATCGGCAAGGGTGACAGGGGCGGTACCTGTCAACCCAATTCTTGGTCAGAGAGTAGCTACCTCTGAAGTAAAGGCAACCTGTAAAAAGGTTGGGGAATCAGTTCAAGGTCCGGAGTCCGTAAAGGATGGGTAATCTAATCGCTTCAAAGAGGGGGTCTGAATGGGGTAAACCCTATCAAATGACCCCAAGGGAAGAGATGATAGATAGATATGGACCTTGGGTTGTGAAATATTTGCAAGATTGGGATCGTTGGACTGGGAAGAAGTATTTTAAAAGAGGTACTTTTAAGCCAAAAGCTTGGGAAAATCTGTACCTTGCTCACCACAGAAAGATGACACGGCCATATGAAAAAGACACGTTATTTATATGGATGCTGGAGTCAGCAAATAAAACAGAGGAAGTGAATGTTATTACTATGGGATTTAAGGAGAAATCATGCCAAACTCCTGAGAATGCGTCCATACAGCTGAGAAGGGGCTAATGAAATGGGATGGATCTCTGAAAGAATTTCAACCTTACCAAACAGATGTTATGGGTTTAAGAAGAAGTACCAGGTATTATAGAAAACATGCTGATATGTGTGATGCCTAGAGTTCATCTATAACCTAGCAATTTGTGTGTGTGTGTGGAATATGCAATATATGTCGTGTTGTGTGACGTTTGTTCTCAGCTGCTGACAGCCCACCCAAATGACCCCCCTTCTTTCTCACCAGGTCTGTGAAAAGGTGCAGCGAACTGTATTGACATGCAAATGACCTGAGCCAAGATAATTATCTGTACTAGTGAATTGAAAGATACATGTACTAAAATGACTTTGTTTTTCAGGAAAACAGTACTGGAGAGGTTCTTTGTGGTGAGGTATTATGATCTATTGACAAATGGTACTGCTAAAAGGTTTTTTTTTAAAGATTGCTAATTTTTTTTCAACCATGGTGAATAAATTTTTTTTTTTTTTGGAATTATTGGTATACCATAAAACAAAAAATCCACGTGGTATTAATGTGTATTAAGTAATACATATTAATGATAAGTTGAGCTCAACAATTTTTTGGTATCTTAAAAAAAAAAAAAAAACAAAAAAAAAAAAAGTGCACTGTTAATGTAATGTAATGTATATTTGTGTTTCATATGCTAATGTCTTGTTACAGGTATATAACCATTGGATTATTTTGTTTCTAGGAGGAAAATGGAATATTTATTACTAAATTTTATTGGTGTTTTATTTCTCAGATTCGATAATTGGGTTTCCTGGCTTTAACCACTTCAGCCCCGGAAGGATTTACCCCCTTCCTGACCAGAGCACTTTTTACAATTCGGCACTGCGTCGCTTTAACTGCTAATTGCGCGGTCATGCAATGCTGTACCCAAACGAAATTTGCGTCCTTTTCTTCCCACAAATAGAGCTTTCTTTTGATGGTATTTGATCACCTCTGCCGTTTTTATTTTTTGCGCTATACACGGAAAAAGACCGAAAATTTTGAAAAAAAATGATATTTTCTACTTTTTGTTCTAAAAAAAAATCCAATAAACTCAATTTTAGTCATACATTTAGGCCAAAATGTATTCGGCCACATGTCTTTGGTAAAAAAAATGTCAATAAGTGTATATTTATTGGTTTGCGCAAAAGTTATAGCGTCTACAAACTAGGGTACATTTTCTGGAATTTACACAGCCTTTAATTTATGACTGCCTATGTCGATTCTTGAGGTGCTAAAATGGCAGGGCAGTACAAAACCCCCACAAATGACCCCATTTTGGAAAGTAGACACCCCAAGGAATTTGCTGAGAGGCATGTTGAGCCCATTGAATATTCATTTTTTTTGTCCCAAGTGATTGAATAATGACAAAAAAAAAAAAAAAAAAAAAAAAAAAAAAAAAAAAAAAAAAAAAAAAAAAAAAAAAAATTACAAAAAGTTGTCACTAAATGATATATTGCTCACACAGGCCATGGGCATATGTGGAATTGCACCCCAAAATACATTTAGCTGCTTCTCCTGAGTACGGGGATACCACATGTGTGGGACTTTTTGGGAGCCTAGCCGCGTACGGGGCCCCGAAAACCAAGCACCGCCTTCAGGATTTCTAAGGGCGTACATTTTTGATTTTACTCCTCACTACCTATCACAGTTTTGAAGGCCATAAAATGCCCAGATGACATAAACCCCCCCCAAATGACCCCATTTTGGAAAGTAGACACCCCAAGCTATTTGCTTTGAGGCATGTTGAGTCCATGGAATGTTTTATATTTTGACACAAGTTGCGGGAAAGTGACAATTTTTTTTTTTTTTTTTTTTTTTTTGCACAAAGTTGTCACTAAATGATATATTGCTCACACAGGCCATGGGCATATGTGGAATTGCACCCCAAAATACATTTAGCTGCTTCTCCTGAGTACGGGGATACCACATGTGTGGGACTTTTTAGGAGCCTAGCCGCGTACGGGACCCCGAAAACCAAGCACTGCCTTCAGGATTTCTAAGGGCGTACATTTTTGATTTTACTCCTCACTGCCTATCACAGTTTCGGAGGCCATGGAATGCCCAGGTGGCACAAACCCCCCCCAAATGACCCCATTTTGGAAAGTAGACACCCCAAGCTATTTGCTGAGAGGCATGGTGAGTATTTTGCAGCTCTCATTTGTTTTTGAAAATAAAGAAAGACGAGAAAAAAAATTTTTTTTTTCTTTTTTCAATTTTCAAAACTTTGTGACAAAAAGTGAGGTCTGCAAAATACTCACTATACCTCTCATCAAATAGCTTGGGGTGTCTACTTTCCAAAATGGGGTCATTTGGGGTTTTTTTTTGCCACCTGGGCATTCCATGGCCCCCGAAACTGTGATAGGCGGTGAAGAGTGAAATCAAAAATTTACGGCCTTAGAAAGCCTGAAGGCGGTGCTTGGTTTTCGGGGTCCCGTACGCGGCTAGGCTCCCAAAAAGTCTCACACATGTGGTATCCCCGTACTCAGGAGAAGCAGCAGAATGTATTTTGGGGTGTAATTTCACATATTCCCATGGCATGTTTGAGCAATATATCATTTAGTGACAACTTTGCGCAAAAAAAAATAAAAAATTGTCTCTTTCCCGCAACTTGTGTCACAATATAAATTATTCCATGGACTCAACATGACTCTCAGCAAATAGCTTGGGGTGTCTACTTTCCAAAATGGGGTCATTTGGGGGGGGTTTGAACTGTCCTGGCATTTTATGCACAACATCTAGAAGCTTATGTCACACATCACCCACTCTTCTAACCACTTGAAGACAAAGCCCTTTCTGACACTTATTGTTTACATAAAAAAATAATTTTTTTTTGCAAGAAAATTACTTTGAACCCCCAAACATTATATATTTTTTTTAAAGCAAATGCCCTACAGATTAAAATGGTGGGTGTTTCATTTTTTTTTTTTCACACAGTATTTGCGCAGCGATTTTTCAAACGCATTTTTTGGGGAAAAAACACACTTTTTTACATTTTAATGCACTAAAACACACTATATTGCCCAAATGTTTGATGAGATAAAAAAGATGATCTTAGGCCGAGTACATAGATACCAAACATGACATGCTTTAAAATTGCGCACAAACGTGCAGTGGCGACAAACTAAATACATTTTTAAAAGCCTTTAAAGGTTACCACTTTAGATTTACAGAGGAGGTCTACTGCTAAAATTACTGCCCTCGATCTGACCTTCGCGGCGATACCTCACATGCATGGTGCAATTGCTGTTTACATTTGACGCCAGACCAACGCTTGCGTTCACCTTAGCGCGAGAGCAGGGGGGACAGGGGTGCTTTTTTTTTTTTTTTTTTTTTTTCTTTATTATTATTATTTTTTTATCTTATTTTTAAACTGTTCCTTTCATTTTTTTTTTTTTTTAAATCATTTTTATTGTTATCTCAGGGAATGTAAATATCCCCTATGATAGCAATAGGTAGTGACAGGTACTCTTTTTTGCAAAAATTGGGGTCTATTAGACCCTAGATTTCTCCTCTGCCCTCAAAGCATCTGATCACACCAAGATCGGTGTGATAAAATGCTTTCCCAATTTCCCAATGGCGCTGTTTACATCCGGCGAAATCTACGTCATAAAATGCTCGTAGCTTCCGGTTTCTTAGGTCATAGAGATGTTTGGAGCCACTCTGGTCTCTGATCAGCTCTATGGTCAGCTGGCTGAATCACCGGCTGCATTTTCAGGTTCCCTGTTGAGACAGGAGAGCCAGAGAAAAACACGGAAGATGTTGGGGGGGGGGGGGGGGCATTCCCTCCCACTGCTTGTAAAAGCAGTCTAGAGGCTAATTAGCCACTAGGATTGCTTTTACATGAAAGCCGACCGCTGGCTGAAAAGAATGATACCAAGATGATACCTAAACCTGCAGGCATCATTCTGGTATAACCACTCAAAGTCGTGAATGGCATACCTGAAGACAAAAAAATGGTTAACAATAAAGCACAGTAAACGGTAAGGTATAAAAAATTGCATACCTGAAAAGCAAACATGATAAAACATAATAACAATAACAATAACAATAACAATAAAACATTGCAGAATAGAATACAGTAAAAAAGAGCAGAACAATAGAGAGAGAATAGAGAGAGAGAGAACAATAAAACGACAACTATTTTTATTTTATATTTTTGTTTGTGTTTTTTTTTTTTTTTTACACTTTTTTTTGTAACTAACTATAATAACTGTAACCGGTTCCAGGTTCGGGTCTCTCAAAATGCGATGGCATCTTGGGAGACCCTGTGAAAGTGTGCCTAGTCTGTGCAATGTTGTACCCTACGCTAATACTCAACTAGTGCATGGTAGCGTTCAAAACATTCACCAATGCAAAGACCAGGATTGTCAGGACAGGAGGGACAATAATAGCGGGTGTCACGGCTATATCCGCGCTTGCTGCAGACACAACATATTTTTTGGGGGGTTCGCTGGGTAGGGGTACTCGGGAGGACATAAAGAAAATGCCTCTCATGCAGCCGACTGCATTTGGTTGGGGATGTGAATGGGGGAAGTACGGGCGCTGCAGAAGCGGTGGGTTCCCAATTAGGATTGGCGAATGCAGCAGGAAGGGCACTATGGGCATGACGGGCCTGTGTTTGTCTTTTTGGTGGCAGCGGGACACTACTTGTGCTTGCCACCTCACCAGCTTGAACTGCACTTATGGGACTCGCCACGTCACCAAGTGTTACTGCAGTGCTGGTTTGACTACGACCGGGGTGTACTAGGCCTCTGGTGCTTGCCAGTTCACCAAAACGCTACAAAAAAAACTGTTAGCGATCGCAGGGATCAGGCCTGACTCTGCGAACGCTGCAGTTATGCGTTTAGAGTTTTGTAAGTGACAGTGATCGATCGATACTGCACTTGGGTGGGCTGGGCCGGGCCGGGCGGAGGGGCAAAACGCAGGTGCTAGCAGGTATCTGGGCTGATCCCGCTAACACTGCGTTTTTGGGAACCCTAAACTGCTGGGGACGCTAGTATAGATCTGATCGGATCAGATATTGATCTGTTCAGATACTATACCACTAAGGGAGGCGTATGCTGCGTGCGTGGGTGTTAGCGGTACTGGCGCTAATCTGACGCTGCCTGGGGCTGGTGCTTGCCAGTTCACCAAAATGCTACCAAAAAAACTGTTAGCGATCGCAGGGATCAGGCCTGACTCTGCGAACGCTGCAGTTATGCGTTTAGTGTTTTGTAAGTGACAGTGATCGATCGATACTGCACTTGGGTGGGCTGGGCTCGCCTGGGCGGAGGGGCAAAACGCAGGTGCTAGCAGGTATCTGGGCTGATCCCGCTAACACTGCGTTTTTGGGAACCCTAAACTGCTGGGGACGCTAGTATAGATCTGATCGGATCAGATATTGATCCGATCAGATACTATACCACTAAGGGAGGTGTATGGTGCGTGTACGGTGCGTGCGTGGGTGTTCGCGGTACTGGCGCTAATCTGACGCTGCCTGGGGCAACGCATATCACCGCCGGGCGATCAGGGGGCTAAACCTTTATTCGGTAATAAACGGCGGGTGCCCTGACACTATAAAAAATAAACTAACTAACCAGCGTCACCCGTAACAGTTATACGGTGATCAGTGGTGAAAGGGTTAACTAGGGGGCAATCAAGGGGTTAAAACATTTATTAGATAGTATATGGGGGTCCCTGTCGCTATAAAACACTGACGGCGAACCTAAATATTTACGTCCCTAACTAGCGTCACCAGTGACACTAATACAGCGATCAGAAAAATGATCGCTTAGCGACACTGGCGACAGGGGGTGATCAAGGGGTTAAAACTTTATTAGGGGGGGTACTGGCGCTAATCTGACGCTGCCTGGGGCGACGCATATCACCGCCGGGCGATTAGGGGGCTAAACCTTTATTCGGTAATAAACGGCGGGTGCCCTGACACTATAAAAAATAAACGAACTAACCAGCGTCACCCGTAACGGTTATACGGTGATCAGTGGTGAAAGGGTTAACTAGGGGGCAATCAAGGGGTTAAAACATTTATTAGATAGTATATGGGGGTCCCTGTCGCTATAAAACACTGACGGCGAACCTAAATATTTACGTCCCTAACTACCGTCACCAGCGACACTAATACAGCGATCAGAAAAATGATCGCTTAGCGACACTGGTGAGGGGGGGTGATCAAGGGGTTAAAACTTTATTAGGGGGGGTAAGGGGGGTACCCTAGACCTACAGGGGGGTTACAGTAACTGTCCTAACACTGCTAACTGTCACAAACTGACACTATGCAGTAATCAGGAAAAAAAAAAAAAAAAAAAAAAAAAAAAAAAAAAAAAAAAAAAAAACCTGCTTGGTGTCAGTTTGTGACAGGGGGGGGGGGGAAATCGGGGGTGTAATGTATGCCTGGCATGTTCTACTGTGTGTGTTTGTGTTGTGCACTTACTTACATGTCATCTCTCCTCGGCGCTGGAACGGAAACTGACAGCCGAGGAGAGATGACATCACATCCTCTGCCTCTGTGTACTATACAGAGGCAGGGGATGTTTGTCAGTGGCTGGGAGCGATCGCGAGGGGGGGGGCCACGATCGGATGGTCTCCCCCTCGTCTCTCATCGCTCCCAACCAAATGCCGACCGCAGCTGGCACCGGGGGGGGGGGGGGGGTCGGATCGGACCCCCCACCCGCGGGAAGGCAATCACGTTTCAGGTACGTGATTTTGCCTGCCCGTGCCGCTCTGCTCACGTATATAGGCGTGAGGCGGTCGGCAAGTGGTTAAAAGGCACATCGGTCGGCTCGTGTACCCACTACTGTTCAGTAATCCCGGCGCCTCAGTGCCGCAAGGGATTTTTCTTTGCCCTTTGGCCAGTTGTGTTTGGTAGCAGAAGTTCCTCAAGTTGGATACACATTATGCAATTTTTGTTTTCCAATTTCCTTCAGATTTACCTTCAGATGTGTAGTATGAGGGCCTGCCTGATGGCATACAAGTTGAGAGTGTATAGTTTTGGGAGAGCTTGGACAAGAGTTGTGCAGGAAGATTGTGTAAGATATTGCACTTTGTGTTCTGGATGGAGAGGTCACCTGGGTATTATTTGGGACATAGACGAGTTTGTTTCTGTGTCCTAAGGAATACCGATGTAACGTTAGTCAGGGAACTAGAGGGTTCTTTGAAGCTAACCATAGGTAGAGGTGCATTGTAACCATATGTAGAGGGCATGGTCGCTGAAATCCAGGCACAGGGATGGAGTGGTGTGGGCATGCTGTATTCTCCTCAGTGGATACCCATAGGTGTCCTTCCTGTCCTAGACTCCTTGCGTACCTTAACTAGTGGTCTGTGTCCTGCATGACAGGAAGACCAGTGCCCCATAAGGTGTGCAGCCTCAATGAAGAGACAAATGTACCTGGTGGCAGGTGGTTTTCAATCCAGGTATTCTGACTATTTCCCATCCTTAGGAAAGAGAGGCTTAATGGAGACTGTCTTTGGAGCTGGAGGTGGGGCACTGGGTACCTTAAAACACTATGGAGCTGGAGATATTCAGGATCACATTGGGGGGGTCTTGTGCTACATATCAGGGAAGGGGTTAGGAAAGCCAACTTGCTCTGTCCAGCATCACTTTGCAAGGACAGACGGGGGGGGGGGGGGGGGAGTAGTATCCAGGTTGCCTATGAGCCGTAATAGATTGGTGGATGATTCAGTTCCAGGATCGTCAAAAATCTTACTTGCACTGTTCTCATCCCTAATGGCAGGGATGGAACATTGTGCAGGTATCACGGTCAATCTGGATACTATCCTATCAGACTCTACTGGATTACACCCTGGAGTCCATCTTGTTCTGATGGTTTGAGTCTGGACAGCCTCAGATGACTGGTACTGATAAGTGCTAGAGGAAGGTAGGGGTTGTGCTATGGGAAAAGGCAACAATGCTGGCACAGGGGGGGTCATGTCTAATGGATGCCGGGGTAGTGTCCCAACTGGTCCTAAACAAAGTTAAAACTACTTGAGACTGGAGACCAGGGTACTGGTGCTAGTATCACATGTCTAATGATGCACTAATGTTTTCAGCATCAGGTTAAATGGTACTCAGCAGGGTACACTACCTCGGGGAGTCTATAGTACACCTCCTCTGGCCCGTGGCATGGATATAGCAGGAACACCGGGTTGTACCCCGATCACCCCTGAAGAAAGGTTTTATAGCAAACCTGACATCCCCTTACACCTACAGAAACTTCCTCTGGGATTTGGGGCTGAGTTAAAAGCTTGGCTGATGGATTTCGGACAACAGGATGAAATATTAAATGTACTAGGAGATGCTGAAAAACAAGCCACCATACGACTCACCCATGATCAAAATAGACTGATCCAAGTATCCCACGCTTTAGACGCAGATGCTAAGATTTCCTGGTGGGAAAGTTTATTTGGGTATAGTCCGAACGCTACAGCTTTCCTAAACATTTTGCTCCACCCTGTTGTCCTAACCTGTGCAGCCTTATTGCTTTTCCTGATGCAGGTAATAATGTGCGTTACTATCAGGAGAATGAATGCCAAAGCTATGAGAATGTGTACCTCAACAAGGTATCTTCTCTCAAGGAACAGAAAGGCCACTAACTCAGAAACAAATCTCTGAGGAAGCCATATCCAATCCAGACCAGTACAAAGAAGTTGCGCATTTAAGAGAGGACCCTAGAACTATATTTTCTTGTTCCAGGGATAAGCCTCTTTAATTTTTAGCAATAAAGTGCAGTCAGGTTTACCTAAATTCCAAAAGTTTCAATCATTTTTTTATTTTATTTTTTTTTTTTTTTTCTCTCCCTTTTGTTGTTAATATCTGTGTACCTGACCTGCAAAAATACTGTTAATGGGAGAGGAGTTTTTTTTTTTAGAAAAACATTTGTTTTGTTTTTTGTTGTTTATTTTTTTTATGTTTTTTTAACCAATGTATTCATTTTTTTTTATATACAGATTCAAGGCTCTTTAACAGTCTTGGTTGGAGCAGCGTTCAATCTGTAGTTTTTTCCATTTTTTGTTCTTTTTTTCATTATTATTCCCACTATTTTTCCTGTTCATTTTCATTACTCACCTCTCTTCTATTCCTTTTTCTTCTTTAATATTATGCTGTCTAAGTTTTTCCTTTGGTTTCTATCATTTATCTTCTCAAGATAATGTAACTAAGACATCAGTCATATCATTTTTCTTTAAAAAAAGACTTTGCCTGTCCGCAAGTACCATATTTTAACTAAAGTATCCCTGGACATCCAGTTTTATGTCTTAATGTAATTCCACCTCCCCTAGTCTACCTACTGCCTTAACCTGAGCCCCGTGAGCAGGTGTGGTGAACCCAGGGACCTGGCAATAACAGACAGTATTGACTATCCCTACCATCAAGGGCCATGGATGATACTGGCTGTTGCTCAGACTCTGTACCCTGTGGGAACCCACTCTACTCGTCCACATTACACCCTTTATGAGTATTTAGTCTTAATGGCCAACACTCTGTTCCTGTCCAGCATTTCTCCAATATCTGTACACTAACGTTCTCCTCTCTCTTTCTGTATTCATGCACGACTGTCTGGAGACCCGCCCGACCCCACCTGAAGAAGCAGCGACCACCAAGTTATTTCTTGAGATAAATGTGTCACGAATAAGACTTTCCTGGACTTTCCTTCACCATGCTGAAAAGTGCTGTCTCGCGGTCCGATCCAATCGATGCAACCATTACATGGTCTTACAAAGATACATAACTAGATATGCCAGGATCCCGCCATCAATGTTGGAGTTCCGCTCCTCCAAGGCAGAGGAGTGATGAAACATTGCAATACAGACACTCATGGTTTGGATGTGAAGTCTCCAAAGGACCAGGATTTCTTTGCTATCTTAAGCCTACTTTGAGGAGTTCCGGCGTGTTCAAGAAAAGAAGAGGAGGTGGGGAAGGGTCAGGGCTTCTGGGCTGTTGTGGGTGGGTACAGAATCATTAAAGGAGGACATAAGTTCAAGAATGAACTTCAGGGGGAACTGATGTGGAAATGTGAGACCTATGATTTTTTACCTTCAATGATAATCAACATTCATAAAATGGACATGCAATATGACTTAAAGCAGTGTGTCAGGAAATTGCCTGGACATTCTGAGAACTGCTGACATATTAAACAGCTCTGGTTTAAGCTTTGTTTATAGTGTCAGTTTACCACCTGGTTTATAGATGTATTGTCCCTTGAAGGGAATCACTTGGGGGATGTGAGGCCGACTGGGAGTAGTATTGTTACCAAACTTGTTTCACTTAAATAGGGTTGGGCAGAGAGGGGTTTATGACATGTAAAGACCTCCAGTTAGCCAAGTGTTAGGTGCAACCCCCCACCCTTGAAAGAATGTGGCAATGCCTTAGCATATGGAAGGGGGGGGTTACAAATGTGTATATATTGCAACACAGATCACTGCCCAGGTCTCTCTCCGGCTGACGGTCTAGATGAAGGATGGTTACGTAAGACTTCTCCATACAATGTATCTCTATTATCTTCTGTCTTTTCTTTTCTGTAATATTTTCTATCGTAGGATTTGGCCGTAATACCTTATTAATCTCTTGATAGCATGGGTATGACCATTATGGCAATATTTATTATCATTGGTAACATTGTTGTTTTAAGGTTATATCATTTATGTTATAGTTGCTAATCTCATATTACCACAAGTTTCTTTTCTGTACAATAGTAAGTTTAAATAAATTAGATTGTTACCCTTTTCGAACAGATATCATTCGTTCTTAATTTCATGGGTTGATTCATATATAGACAAAAGGTTTTAATCACTTATGTATCATTAAATATATAAGTGAGGTATGTATAAAGGTATCCACGTCACTCTTCACTCCTGGCCCTCTGTTTCCATTCCAGGGGAACGGGAGTGGGAGCTGTAAGGGAGGTCTTTCCCTGCACTTCAGGCTCACAACCTACCAGGTACATGACAGCACGGCTGCCCTAGTGTAATTCCATTTTAATGATACAAAAATCAAACAATAGAGGATTGCACTCACAAACATGGGACTTAGATTGCATGTACAGCAGAATGTATGTCTCCCTTCCTGGCCTGTATAACTGGTTTGGCTCCCAAGAACGAGTGGTGATGGTATGAGAAGTCACTGCCGACTCTGTTTCCTCGTCTCGTCAGGCTGTGTCTGCTGTAGGGCACGTGCGCGGTCCAGCCGGCACTGCGTGGCGTCACTCACGGCCAGGGAGGAAGGACAGGGTGAGTGATATTTCTCCTCTTTAGCTAACAAAAAACAGTTGCCAAAACTACGTGTTTCAGAGGTGTGGCCTCCTCCTTCAGATCACGCCCTTACCACCTCTAGCCTGTCTTTATATGTACCCTCCAGCCCCTCCCCCGGGACAGCCAATAACGTTCGAGAGAACAGCAGCACACAACAGGAAACAAAGCAAAAAAAGGGGAAGGCACAATGCCAAAAGGAAATCTCAACTACTCCAACATACCAATGCCTGTAGTCCCTCCAGGAAATGTAATGGCCGTACCTTGGCCTGAACCTTTCAATGGGGATTATTTAAAACAGACTGTCACACCGTCAAAGTTCGGTATCTCGGATTGTGAATAAAAATCAGAGACACCAGAGCTTAGTTGTCCTCTGAGTTATATGTAATCATATAAAACAATTCGTGAAAACCACAAAGACACTCTTCCATGAGGACAAGTCAGTGATGAAGGTAAAAATTTTTATTAACTACTATCCAAAAAAATTGAAAATACTACATTTTAAATAGATGTCACTAAACAACCCTATTTCCCAATTAACATTAAAAAGACCTAATGTCTGGAGGAGGTATAGGTGGCCACCTATTTCTAAATAAAGCTCATGCAGCACTCATTCTCACATACACACACACTAGGAGATCTTGATCGCTCAAAAAATCTGTATAGATTGTGGATGTGCACATCAGGTGATCAAAGGGGTTAATCCATGAAGAGGTAGATGTAGATAGTGTTAATAAGCAGTCCCGATCACGGATGGTATAGTGACAGATAATGGCAATCTTATAGATAATGTGAAGTGCGAGTGTAGTGAGATAATTCCTTATTGCTTCCATGAAGCTAGTTTATGACATTTGCAGCTTCAGTTTCACTATATAACAAAAGTCTGTTCAAGGATAACCAGAAATAAAGATGGCACAGCAGATGTTATACAGCATTTAGGTAAGATTAAGAAATGAATCTGACTTTACCATCAGCTGGAGCGGTTCATCAAGCAGCCCATTATATCAGATATCAGAGGATCCAGTATACAGAGGGTGGTATTGAAGAGAGACCTCACCGGTCTATAGGTAGCTGTCACTGGAGCTGTGCAGCTTGCCGCTTTCACAATACTTGTGTTCATCAGCTGTTTTTATAAAGATTGTCCTCGCTGTTATTCCATATAAAGTGTCTGCTGTTGAAGCTGCTGTCATCAGGCTCTCAAGCTAGATCACGGTCAATAGAAAACGAAGAGACATGCAGAGCAGTTTGATAAGTATATCTGTGTGGCCATCCATAAATCCTCCTCAGAGATACCAGTTAGTGCTGCTTACATGTTTCGCTAATTCAATAGCTTCCTCAGAGCATGCGCATTAGTGTGTTGGTCTGGTTTATATCATTATAGCAATCAAGTTTCAATTAGTTACAACAGATCCCCTTCCACAGCGCTTCAGTCATTCATGGTATCTTTCACCCATGCCTAAACAAACAGAGTACTGGAGAGCACACAGAGTTTAACCCTATATTCATCAAGGATTGTCTCTAGTATTGAATTTTAAACAAACAAAGTAGCAAAGTGCTAAATAAAATGAAGTAGAGAAGCCTAGTCAAGAGAAAATAGAAGCAAAGTCATCTGTGTTAAAGAAATTGCTACATAACCATTATTTAAACAAGATAGAAATCAGTGTAGCAATTCTATCAACAAATAGGACCAGTCTTCACATAGATTACTCATATGTGGAAATTAGTCACTTTTTTCATCGCACAGCTTTGTGGATATTGTGAGCAGCACAGTTGGCTGATATAGAAGGATAAAGGAACTACATGTGTAGGGTGGATAGAAAAAATAATAATAATAAATTGCTGTTGCACAAAGAATTTAAATAGCAGGTCTCTATTCAACCAATTACTTGTTTCATCACATAGCTTTGTGGATATTATGAGCAGCAATGGTGGCTTCTATAAGGGGACAGAGAAGAGGGAAAGTACAGAAATGGGGATAGAGAAAATATCACTGTTGTATAAAGAGTTTTAATAGCAGGTTTTAGGTCATACTTATTGACCAAAAATAGGTCATACTTAAGAATATATGGGCCATGCTTAAAACATAATCATAAGTGCCACTGCCTCATTCCCATCGTTTGAAGAATCCCCATTTTTGTACCCAAGAACAGTTCTTAAAGAGACATATTATCAGTGGATGATATTTCTCATTGTTCTAAAAAAACTGATAAGTTACATTCGTTGTTTAGGCCTAGTGGCTGCATACTTTTTAACATAAATATCCACATCTTTTCCTTCTGATATAGCACTTTATCAAAATCACCTCTCCGTGGAGGTAGGTTTAGTTTGTAGATACCTTTATATTTAAGGCCACTAGGGTCACCGCCATGTTTCTCCAAAAAGTGCAGTGATAAAGGTCTATCATCATCCTTGTTCAATATACTCTGGACATGCTCGCCAACCCTGACCCTAAGCTGTCTTTTGGTCTTGCCCACATAAATAAGACCACATGGGCAGGTTAGCATATAGATAACCCTCATTGACCGGCAGTTAATAAAATGATGAATATTAAATTGTTTTGTGCCGTCAGAGTTGGCGAACATGTCCGTCCTATCCACAAATTTGCAGATATGACATCTGCCACATTGGAACATACCTCTCAGGGGGGGGAGGCTTGTGAGCCAGTTGCGTCTAGTTGGTCTCATATATTCTGAATGAACCAAGTTGTCTCTCAAATTTGTGGCCCTTCTAGCTGTAAGCAGAGGTCTACTGCCTACTATCCTCCCTAATATAGGGGATTCAGCTAAAATGTGCCAATGGCGATTCAGAATTTTACGGACCTGCCCCCATTGTGCCCCAAATTTTGTGATAATCCTTATTAGGGGAGGGGTGGTTCTGTCTAGTTGTTGAGCCGGTTTATTTTTGGAGAGTAGAGACGTTCGTTCGGTAAGATACGCTCGTTTTTTGGCTTTTCTGATACATCCATGCGAGTACCCCCGTTCACGGAATCGCTTATATAATTCGTGTGATTCCTGAAGGAATTCATTATCTTCTGAACAGTTTCGTCTGGTACGAAGAAACTGTCCTACAGGGATTCCGTGAATGAGGAACCTCGGGTGATGGCTGGTGGCCAAAAGCAGGGTATTAGCTGCTGTATCCTTTCTGAACGTTTTTGTTGATATTTGGCCATTCTTGATCTGAATAGTAAGATCGAGAAATGGCAAAGAAACAGAATCAGAAGAAAAAGTCAATTTTATGTTTTTATTGTTCAGGTTCAGTTCTTCAATAAAGGACTGTAGTTCCTGGGGTGTACCCCCCCAAAACATTATCACGTCATCTATGTACCTCAGCCACAGGGTGCAGTGGCTGAGGTACATAGATGAGGGATAGACGTTTTCCAGCTCCCACAGACCAAGATGCAGACAGGCATATGCTGGGGCCCACGGGGCTCCCATGGAGGTGCCTCTTATCTGTCTATAATATTGGTTGAGAAACTGGAAACAATTGTTATCGAGCATAAATTGCAATAGATCCACAATAAACTCATTTTGAGCAGCCAATTGTGGAAATTTGGAGTCAAGAAAGTGCTGTACTGCTTTAAGACCACATTCATGAGGGATCGACGTATACAGCGATTCCACGTCGATCCCTACCAAGATGGTGTTTTTCGATACCCTAAGTCCATCTATTTTCTTAAGGACATCTTGTGTGTCCTGTACATAAGATGGAAGGTCCTCGACTAATTCCTTTATCATTGCGTCAACGAATTTACCCACTCTCTCCAGTGGTCCTTTAATAGCGGACACTATGGGTCTTCCTGGAGGATTTGTAATCGATTTATGGAGTTTGGGTATAATGTAAAAAGTTGGTGTGTTAAATTAGTTGACGCAAAGATACTTGGTCTCCTTATTGGAAAGAAGGCAAGCTGCACAGAGATTAGTAAGCGGGACTCCGCACCTCAGCTCCAGTGACAGCTACCTATAGACCGGTGAGGTCTCTCTTCAATACCACCCTCTGTATACTGGATCCTCTGATATCTGATATAATGGGCTGCTTGATGAACTGCTCCAGCTGATGGTAAAGTCAGATTCATTTCTTAATCTTACCTAAATGCTGTATAACATCTGCTGTGCCATCTTTATTTCTGGTTATCCTTGAACAGACTTTTGTTATATAGTGAAACTGAAGCTGCAAATGTCATAAACTAGCTTCATGGAAGCAATAAGGAATTATCTCACTACACTCGCACTTCACATTATCTATAAGATTGCCATTATCTGTCACTATACCATCCGTGATTGGGACTGCTTATTAACACTATCTACATCCACCTCTTCATGGATTAACCCCTTTGATCACCTGATGTGCACATCCACAATCTATACAGATTTTTTGAGCGATCAAGATCTCCTAGTGTGTGTGTATGTGAGAATGAGTGCTGCATGAGCTTTATTTAGAAATAGGTGGCCACCTATGCCTCCTCCAGACATTAGGTCTTTTTAATGTTAATTGGGAAATAGGGTTGTTTAGTGACATCTATTTAAAATGTAGTATTTTCAATTTTTTTGGATAGTTGTTAATAAAAATTTATACCTTCATCACTGACTTGTCCTCATGGAAGAGTGTCTTTGTGGTTTTCACAAATTGTTTTATAACACAGCAGGAAACACATTCAAAGAGGGGAGGGCCTGATATTTAGCAACAACATTTTGAACAGGTGTATATGCATTAATTATGTTTACTTTAATAAAATGTAATCAATACTATTTAAAATATAAAATGTGATATATTAAAATTATATATATATATATATATATATATATATATATATATATATATATATATATATATATATATATATATATACACACACATTGAGGAAGGAAAGTAAGAATTCATCCTAGAGACATTATTTCATTGTATTACCAGTGTCTGTAAGTTTGTCGTTAATCATGTGAGATTTCATTGTGCGGCTGCACCCTCCACTTCTCTGTAATCTTAGTAGTTGCCTACCAGCGAATGGGATGGTTAATTCAAATGCAGGCAGATTAGTGTTGGTGTTACCATATCTGACAGCCAGGGATCTGTGTGTAAGGTTGCCTAAATGCCTAGCAGACCAGCCAGCTGACAAAGTACAGATGGTAGCAAGCTACCTTAAGTCACGTGTCTGGTGTGGGGGTGTGTATGCCATTGGAAAAGTGATCATGCCAAGATTCTATCTACTAACCAATGCTTTAAGTGTCTGAAAAGAAAGAATACCTTATCTACCAGTCAAATATTTTTAACAGAATGAGGGTGCGTTCCCCTATGCATCTTAGCCAACAGTATAAAATATACTAGGATTATAGTAGGATTTCTAAATAAAATTTATATGTGACTGTGCATATTCATCCACTTAAAGAGAAGTTTTTGAGTCCTATTGAGAGATAGGAGAATAAGCAGTTGTCACTTGTCATAAGATAAGAGGAAAGGAGAGGCTACCAACGCTCTCCTCTCCATATCCATACCTTTATATCCCTACTTCTGTGAAAGGAGATTACCAACCCTTGACCTTCTGCCAGAACATTGGTCTTAAATGATTATGATAGGAGGTGTTTAATATCTCCCGACAGACAGAAAATAACAATCAATATCTCATAACCGTATGTACTTCTGATATAAAAGTCACAACCTCCTATGACCAAAGATAGAGGCAATCTTAGATCTATGACTGCCTCTATCATTTGTCATAGGAGGTTGTGACATTTAAAAATATATGCCAAGATTTTCACTTGAATGAAAGCTTGGAGAATCTCAGAAGTGTGTGGCTATCGATATCACAAAATGCAGCGCCTTAACTCATTAAAAGTAAAGCATTACTTTCACATAAACAGTCCTTCAATATAAAGAAAGTAAGAAAAAGTCTTGGTTAGAATCTTGCTGTCCCAGTGTTTTTTCCCTACCCAGAGAGGAAGAAGATCACCACTTGTGACTGAAAAAATACACTGCACTCACCAACTGCAACAGCTGACGGTGCAGCAAATTGCGTATATTAAGCAATAAAAATCAGCATCTCTCTATGGCCATCCAGCTCCATCCATCCATTCACATTTGGACTTCTCACTGTAGCTGTGGCTCTGCGACACTAGGGTGAGGAGTATGGGGAGAAAGTGCTCACCGCAAGGAGCCAGGCACCAAGAAGCCATACATAGTGTACTATTTTATTATATCAACTTAAGGCAAAACACAAAGTCCAAAAAATGCATCCAGATGCTAGTGACATAAAAATAGTAGCAGCGCACTTACTTATATATCCGCCAGATACGAGACCTTAGGTGGCAGAGTGACGTCAGCATAAAGCCATGCCCCAACATGTCCTCAGGGGGCACTAATAAACCGGCGTCAGAAATATGCCCTTTTAGAATAAATGCAATCGTGGGGCGTGACCGGATGCTGAAGTGAGAGGAGGGGCAAGTGAACTTCCCCCAGCCCGATGCCTCCGTGCTCATCGGAAACTATTCCAGCGTTCTGACCCGGCTGTTTGAGCTCTCTCCCCCCACAGAACTCGGTGTCTGCCCAGCTGCTCGGCTCCCCTGTCCCTGCCTGTCCCGGAGTGCGACGCCGGAACACCAACCCAGCTGTTTGGGAGAAGCCGCAGATCAGAGCCCTCGGAGTGGAGAGGAGGAGCTCGGGCTATCTGCTTGGAGCGGTTGCCTGGGCAACGGCTTCGGCACTAGCGGGAGGAGGCGGCGGGGACGGCGCGTGTCATCAGTGAAAGGAGCCATCATTAGGAGCATCCCTGTGCTTCCCAGGTACCCGGCAGTGTTAAGGTACCAACTTCTGTGGCTATATTGGAAGCGGACTGTCTCTCCCCTCTCCCCAAGGATCAGTTCACGGACGAGGGGGGGGTGGAGGCACAGGCGGGTCCAGGCAGCCCGATACATTGCTATCCAACGATCTGTCTTTGGGCTCAGGCAGGCTTAAGCAGCCTGTTACACTACCACACAGCGATCTGTGTCTATTAGGGAGAAGATACTTCTTGACGGCTGGTGGAGGGCTGTATTAATAAGATTGATGCTAACCTTTTGCTACATTATATAATTCTAACAGTGTTGAAACACCTGCTATATCAGACTGGACAAGTATCCTAGTGGCAGCTGCAAATTAGAAGGACACTACTGGGTCTGAGATAGCACTGAGTGAAGAGAAGAGGAGTAAGGGAAGAGAAGAGAGGGGGGGGGGAAGTACTAACCCCACGAGCGGCTAAACTCTTTTACACACTCCCCCGGCTCATATAATAAGCCATGACTAGGAAAAAGGGAGAGGAACTGCAACAACAGGATAACACTAGCTCCCAAATGACCCGTACTTCAAAAGAAAAGGTGAACCAGGCAGCAGCCGCAGCAGCGGCCAAACTGGAAAAATTTGCGCACCCCTCTACCTCATCACGATCTAAAAACACTCAGCAGCAGCAGGACAGATCGCATGCGGGGGGTTCAGGGGACAGGAAGAGCCTAGGAAAAGGACCAGCGGCAATGCACACAATAAAAACGGTGAGTAGTAAAGGCTCTGCGGGTGAGCCCGCGGGATTAGCAACCAACAATGCTGCTGCGCAAAACGCACCAGCAGAAGCTGAACCCATGCTGAAAGACGTTCTATGTGCTGTCAATTCCTGTAAGGCCTCCCTAAGCGACCTGTGCGACCAGCTGACGGGACTAAAGGAAGAGATAATTAGAGTAAGCCAAGAACTGCAAAGGACTATTACTAGAACAACTGCACTGGAGGAGAGAGTAAGCCAGGTTGTGGACGATTTAACCCCACTGAAGCAAGAACTCAAGTCATTAAAAACACAGATGGGTCTACATAAAGCTAAAATGGAGGAAATTGAAAATAGGTCCCGCAGGAACAACGTGAGGGTGGTAGGCCTACCGGAGCGGTGTGAGGGTCCCCACCCCGAGGAGTTCTTGGAGAAGTGGCTTAGGGGAATATTCGGGACGGAAACCTTCTCTCACCTTTTTGCTATTGAAAGAGCCCACAGAGTGCCAACTAGGGCCCCACCATCAGGGGGGCATCCCAGGCCAATAATAATGAAGCTTTTTAACTATAGAGATAAGGTAACATTGATGCGTAGGGCCAGAGAGCTGGGGTATATTCTGCACAACGGAGCCAAGATCTTATTTTGCCCCGATTATTCCCCAGACCTCCAGAAATGAAGGGCTGAATTTAGGGACATTAAGCGTAACCTACGGACTTATAATATAGAATACGCCCTATTGTATCCTGCACGGCTACGTATCACTGCCCTAGGGTCTACCCACTTTTTTGACACAATAGCAGGGGCAACAAAATGGCTGGAAGATAACAAAATGGAACTGCAGAGCTAGGGGTTAAATAAGGTTATCTAAACCTGGATAGGAAAGGAGGAAAATGCAACTTTTTTTTTTTTTTTCTTCTCTTGTTGTTTTCCTCACAGCAATCAGCAGATGACACGGGGGAGGGGGGGGCACGAGAGATGGAAGCACGGATGAAGGATGTGATCCCACTAGTTATGCATGTTGTCTTGGGGGTCTGGAAGAGGGGCGTGGGTGGGGGGGAGGGGGGGATGAGTGCGGTAGTGAGTCACAACGTATTTCTTCAGTATATGTGTGGGGAGTCACTTTTTGTATGGTTGGGAGGGGGGAAAAAGGTCACAAGCGCAGCCCCCAGGGCTAGCCTAATTAGGCAGGAGGGGGGGTCACGAACAAGGGTGGTAAGAAGGGGGACGTATAAAGCTGAAGGTGGGGGGGAAGGGGGGTTTACAGTGAGTTATAGGGTTAGGCAATGGGGCAAACGTAAGGCACACACAGTTACGAAGGGTGGGTTCATAAAAATAAATGTAAAGCATATTAGCACACGCAGTTTGTACTTGCAGTTAGGAAACGCGGGGGGGGGGGTCCCTGGATGTGGGGGCCCCTTGTCCCTCCCCACCTTATCTTTTTTTCTTTTTTTTTCTTTCTTGGTCAACACAACCACAGAGCCCACGATAAGTTTGGTATCCACAAACGCACAAATGAAATGCCCTTTCTTCTTGGGCATTTCTTCCTCTTTTTTTTTTTTCCTCTTTTGGCCCTTTTGTTATTTTTTTTTTTTCGCTTCTTTCTCTTAGATGCCTTTTAAAATGCTAAAGATAGGCTCCTGGAACATCAGGGGCATGGGTGATCCCGCCAAAAGGGCAGCAGTATTCTTGGCAATGGAAGCTTATGGCGTTGAACTGGCTTGTCTGCAGGAAACTCACCTCACTAATAATACTAAATTACATGTTCGGAACCACAAATTTCAAGAACAGTATCACTCAGTCTACACCTCATACTCAAGAGGGGTGAGCATATTGGTGGGGAGAGGTATCTCGTTTTCCTGCAGGGAAGCCAGAATAGATGCGCTGGGACGCTATGTCTTCTTGAGCTGCGTTGTGGAAAATAAGCCTCTGGTGATAGCAAATATTTACATCCCTCCTCCGTTTAAAACAGAGACCATTTTGGATCTGCTGGAGTTTGTGGAAAGCAAGGTAGACGTACCGATAATATTAGTGGGGGATTTTAATGCAGTTCTGGATAATAGAATGGATCGGTTCCCGCCTATGAACCGGGCGGAAAGGTTATCAGAGGGCCGCTTAGGCCAACTTCTGGAGGAGGTTGGGTGGTGCGACCTATGGAGATCTCACAACCCAAACATCCGGCAGTATTCCTGTTATTCAGGGACATATTCTACTCTCACACGCATAGACATGGCAGTAGGCAACAGTGAAGCTCTGCAATTAATAGGGAACATAGAGTACAAGCCGAGGGGTATCTCAGATCACTCTCCCTTGACCTTGACTCTGAACCTAAATGCTAGATCTAGCCGGAAAAGGTGGACAATAAAGCCACTATGGTTGGATTTAATAAGCAGCTCAGTAGAAGTAACCTCTAAATTAAAAGAGTTTGTAACATTTAACTCAGGTACAGCCCCTGTGGGCGTGGTGTGGGATACCTTAAAAGCGTTCCGTAGGGGACTATTACACCAGCAGGTTGTCATAGCAAAGAAAACGTCAAGGGAATGGGAGGAGAGGGCTAGTAGGGAAGCTATGGAATCAGAAGCACAATACGTGGCGGACCCAACCCCTGAAAAACAGGAGGTCTGGCTCAGCAGACAACAAGAGTATAGAGAATTAATTAATAGAAGAGTAGAAAACAAAAGACTTTTCCAGAAACAAAATTATTTTGGCGAAGGGGAGAAAGTAGGCCGGATGCTGGCACTTATAACTAAGTCTAACCTATCCCCATCGGCCATTTTTTCAATTAAGACACCGGCTGGAGAAATTACTTTCGATCCCGCCGAGGTCCTAGAGACTTTCTCTGTGTTCTATAGGGACATGTACAGGTCGCGCCGGGGGTCGGACCGGCGCGATATGAATGGGTTTCTAGAAGGGGTAGAGCTGCCCGTGCTCTCGGAAAGGGACAGGAGCGAGATGGAGTCTCCCCTGACCCTGGAGGAGTTGCAAAAGGCTGTCGCGGAGCTGTCAGGCCAGAAATCTCCAGGCCCGGATGGATTGCCATTGGAGATCTACAGAAAGTACGGGGAGGTGCTACTTCCGGAGCTTTTAAAAGTACTGGAGCAGACGATTAAGGATGGAAGGTTACCCCCATCAATGTTGGAGGCCGATATAGTGGTGATACCAAAGGAGGGGAAAGACCAATTGGAAGTCACCTCATATAGACCGATATCATTACTGTGTTCAGACGCCAAGATTGTTGCAAGGGTGCTGGCATCCAGAATAAATAAATGTATTGCAAAACTCGTGCATCCAGACCAATCAGGGTTCATCCCCGGTCGGTCTACCAGTACTAATATCAGAAGGGCCTACTTAAACCTTCAGGCACCAGCGGAGAGTGTGGGATCTAGAGCCATATTGTCTTTGGACACCGCCAAGGCCTTTGATAGCCTGGAGTGGGAATATCTTTGGTGGGTGCTAGAGAGGTTTGGATTTGGCCCCGTATTCATCAGCTGGTTAAAAATCCTATATAATCACCCAAAGGCAAGACTTAAGATAAACAATGATTATTCGGAAAGCTTCCCCCTCGAAAGAGGGACGAGACAGGGCTGCCCCTTGTCCCCTTTGCTGTTTGTTTTGGCCATGGAGCCATTGGCGGGAGCGGTGAGATCATCATCCGAACTGCAGGGTTTTCATAGAAAAGGTGAGGAAGAGAGAATAGCGCTTTTTGCGGACGATGTTCTATTTTTCCTTGGGGACACGACCTCCTCATTGGAGAAAGTAATGCATCTAGTGGAGGACTTTGGAAAATTCTCAGGTTTGACCATCAACTGGGAGAAATCATCGCTCCTGCCGGTCGATCCATCGGCCAACCCTATTTCAATGAGCTTACCCCAACTAAGAGTCACGGGGAAAATGAAGTACCTCGGCGTTGTGTTGTCCAAGGACCCCGGTGCGTTTGAGGACAACCTGGTCCCTCTCCTATTAAAATTTTTAAAAAAATGCGACATCTGGAGTAGACTCCCTCTATCTGCGGCGGGCCGGGCCAACCTGATCAAAATGGTATGGTTGCCTCAGTTGTTATACCTGCTCCACAACTCCCCAGTGTGGATTGGGGAGAAGTGGTTCCAAAGAATCCAATCCCTTTTTAGGGAATTAATTTGGAAAAAAGGGCAGGCCAGGATAGGTCTACAAAAACTGCAGTGCCCCATCACGGAGGGGGGACTGGGGGTCCCCCACCCGTTTACCTATTTCCTGGCAGCCCAGCTACAACAACTTGGTGGATGCGCCACTGATGGAGGGGGAGGTAAGAGCGTCCAAATTATCTTACAGGGAAGCCCACATAGTTCATTAGTTGAAGCACTGGAGGCAGACTCATTACAAGGAGAGATTCCGACACTTAAAATGATTACTAGGGTCTGGCAGACAGCCAAGCGAATAATGGGGTATAAAGGAACCTCAGAATACTCACCAATCTGGAACAACAAGAACCTGCAGGAACTACTATCTGTTGATAGGAATAAGTTGTGGGAAAGGAGTGGGATATGCCGGCTGATACAGCTATACGAGGGGGACACCCTGAAACCCTTTGAGGAACTGAGGCATGAGTACGGGTTGCCAAACCGCGTATTTTATAGCTACTTACAGATTAGACACGCCTTGAGCAAGCAGTTTGGAAGGCAACCCCCCACATGGTGTAAGATCCCACTATTACAAACAATAATAAAATCAGAGACCTCTAAGGGGTTAATCACAGTGATATATACCCAACTAATAAAGAAAATAAACACGCAGGTAGGCTTTCCCGGGGGCAGGGACAGGTGGGCGGCTGATGTGGGGGAGATTACGGACACACAGTGGAAAAGGATTCTGGAACTTGGACCAGAGGTGTCGGTCTCTCCCTCACAAAAAGCCTCTCACCTGATGCTGCTGCACAGATCTTACTACACACCAAAAAAGCTTTTTATGTTTGGTCGCAGAACCAATGATGAGTGCCCCAGATGTAGAAGTACAGGCGATTTAATTCATATGTTCTGGAGGTGCCCAAAATTAGTCAGATACTGGCCTGAGATTTTAAAGAAAATAAACACCACGTTTAAAATTAATCTAGAGTTAGATCCTAAGACCTGTGTGCTGGGACATGTTACTAACGGACTGAGAGACAGGAGCACGGCGGTAGCGGCAGCAAGATGCCTGTTCCAAGCCAGAAAACTAATTGCACAGTCTTGGCAATCAAGCACTCCCCCCACCCCAGAATATTGGATTGGAACTGTCAACTCCACAGTGTGGAGTGAAAGAACATTCTACACTAGGTCAGGCAACTATAATAAGTTTGTGAGAATGTGGAACCTGTGGGCCCAAGCAATGCCCTGTCCGCTATCAGTGCTACTCAAGGGTTGAGAATACTTGCTTCCCTACTAATGGGGTGAGGCTGAGTTAGGAGCAGCTTAGAGTTTAGAGCCGAGAGAGAATAACGTACTGAATCAATGCTGGCTACTGGACGTGCCTTAGAAATACGGGGGCTTAACAAGGGGGGGTCACAGGGGGGCGGGGGGGTGGGTTTACTAGAGAGAAAAGTATTAACGCACAAATATGCACAATAGCAATATGAGGATATGTGGCCAACCGGCTTTGAGAGACAGGATGTATGTTATGCACTTTGTATCGCGGCACTACTGTAACTACCTATACATTGAAACGCATATCGTAATACAATACTTTAAAAAAAAAAAAAAAAAGAAATAAGCCCTTTTAAATAGCCTGTAAAATCGTCCTGAAGTCATTAATGCCCCAATTACAAGGCTGCACCAAAACCCTTAATTAGCATCATGAGTGAGTCTCTGTTGATGCTTGACCCTAGAGAAATTGTTCCAGAGATGCTGGCTCCAAAGTGGGAGTCCATCTAAGCTGTATGTCCACTCTTTTTTTACAAGAGGTTCATCCTGAAGGAGTTAACTACTACCAGAGAGTGTTCTCTGTTTCCGTTGCACTAAGTTTGAAATATCCCAAAGCTCACCCCACACCCCATCCAAGTTTAACCAGCATTAAACTTAAAAAAGACACTCTCTGCCTGGTTATTGTGTTGAGAGACTAAAAAACTGTGCACCCAATATGGAATAGAACCTGGGACAAAAACAGCGAGACCGGCTTGGGGTTTGAGCTACATCCCTCTGTTGGCAGCCAGCATATTTCAGACAGATAACTGTATCACAGCTGGTTTTACCCTCCCAGAGAAAGTTCTTTCCGCATTCTTCCTCCACCAAACAAGGTTATTGCCCTGGTTAGTGAGTTGGTGTAAGTGTGCAACTCTGACATGGGACACATTTCTTTAGCACCCAAAATAAAAGGGCAAGGTTTCAGGTTTTGCCCTTTTTGCACCCTGGATGCCCCCCTCACCTCTGCTGCCTACCCCTTTGCCCTACCCTGAGTAGTATGTTAAAAAAGAAAAACAAAGAGTTATATTAGCAACAATAATGCCCATTGCAATATTGTATAGTGTGATTTTATCTTTTAGTACTCCTGCACACAGTACCTAGCTGCTGATTCACAATCCGAGGTGGATTACATTGTCAGCAGTGACTGGTCTGCAGTTAGCATGCGATTGGGAGGGGGTATGCCACACTAAAATCCTTCTTCATTGCACCACAACCATATTTATTGGACCTGGTTGCATTGCAGTTGCAGGTGTGGAATAGGGCATGGTGGCAGGTGGTATCGCCTGAAGACCATGACATGCCCTATTTTCTGCCACCCCACCAAGCACAGCTTTGCATTTGTGGCAATGTGTATGGGGCTGTCAGATGGCCATTACCGGGTTTTGACAGGTGGCTGCGGAGAGTTCAAAACACTCCTCAGCCATCTGGTTTTTCTGCCTGACAGTGCCCATGTGAAAGGGGCCTTACTCTACAACCATAATAGAAATGTCTTTAAGCTGTGGCTTTTTCTAGCAGCATTTCGAACAGCTATCCTGTCAGTTTCCTAAACAACTAAACAAATTCTCCTTACTCTATGACCTGCATAGGAGGATCTGTGACTACCGACAACCAGTCTGAATTCTCCTCCTGTACATTTGACATCAGCTGTCCTTGATAAGTCACAGGTGGTCTAAGATCAATGTCAACAGCAAACCTTGCAATCCTTATTGATATGCTATCAAATGTTCTATTTAATTTGCCAAAGATTTCCAATAATGGGGTCCCCTTGCATCCCCATGACCCATAGCAGCCATGTGGGTTTCAATAGCTATTACACCTCTGTTAAATGTGTTGATTACAAACTGTAGGTACTGTAACAACCAAAAAAAAAAATACATTCCTCTAACAGATGGAATAATGGAACAAAATGATATAACTAAACCCATAATGTTGCAAAAATCATATGACTAAGCTCATTTGCTAGCGAAATGCATGAATAGGTGGTGAAGAGGGTACATCTCCATAGGGATATCTAATCGCTGTTTGAATAAATTATAGAATTTTTGGATTCAGTAGTAGTGTGGCCCTATTTCTTAAGTTTGGTGCATGGATATTGTTTTGATATTGTTTTGAATCTTGCAGTTATGATTGATCTTCAAATGTTAGCAGGTACTTTTGTGGATATTTAATTTCCACAACATGACTAAGGGGCCCCTTTCAGATTGGAGGACTCCAGCAGCGGCTCCGCCTGCGCAGCGGGGAATCTGTCCGCTGATCCCCACTGAGCATGCGGATGACAGGTCCGTGTCCTCTCTGCTTTGCAGACACAGTGTCATGAAAAGGTTTACCCGTTGGTGGCGCTATCGGTCTCTTGGATCGCAGTACCAATGTCCACCAACGGGTGTCTTCCAACACCTAGGACCTGTAATAAGAGGACTCACCTGCTGGTAGCACTGTTGCATCCTTGGGTCGTAGTACCGGTGTCCACCAGCGGGTGTACTCCGGCAGTGTGGAGCAGACAGCACCCTCTGCGCTCAGGTGTAACGTGAGGTCAATTACTGCAGCCTTATAAATACCCGGCAAGCCCTCACATGCTTGCCTTGGTATCTTTCTTCCTTGTGCCCTCACCTGTATCTGAACCTGTATCTGAACCTGTATCTGAACCTGAGCCTGTATCCGATCCCATCCTGATCCTGTCCCTCCTGTGTGCCTATTCCCTTGTAGCCATATCCCATCCATTATCTCCCTCTCCTATCCTGCCCTTGTTCACTTGATGATCCCCTGTGTATGACCCTGGCCTGGCTAACGTGTTTGATTTCAATACTTCCCTTTGGCTGTATATATTATCTGTGGTCTGTGGGTTTCTGTTGGTTGGTTGGTTGAGCACTATTTGTATTTGGGGTGTTTATTTTATATTACTTATCTTAAATAAACATTATTCTTATTCACTTTACATACGTTTTGGTTTCCTCTTTGCAGTCCACACAATCTGGTCACACCTGTTCATGACAGTATACCAAGGCCATCTCTGACCAGAATTGGCTGCACAGGGGAACCATCTCGGTTCTGTTTCACATTGCTGGAATTAATTCAGATATAATTGTTTATTATGCTTTGCTGGCAACAGAGAGTTCTGAATATCTCCGCCAGATATTGAAAGGGTGGTCCAGCGATCAGCTGCTGGAGATTATCCATTTAGCTCACTCTGTGGTTGATCAGGGCAGTATACTGTTTGAGGATGTTCAGCCTTTGATTGGAATGTGTACAGAGCTGGCTCTGCTTTGTATCCCAAAGGGCCATGTTGACTTTTCTCCCCCATTCAGCATTAACCAGGTTGCGTCCTTAGTATGGCTGTTGGAGGATGACTCTGCATCCTTTTTAGAGCAATTTTTCGGTTTGTCCCAAACAGTTGTTGAAAGATTGTATAGATGAAGTGTAGTCCCTGGTCAGACAGAGGGTATGTGAGCCCACTTTTGTGCTACCTGTACTTCATGGTCAGACCTATTATGCCCAGCTTCTGTCAGCTCTCTACAACCTAGACCTGCTACTAAACACCTGCCTGCTCAGATGTCCTTTCTCCCATCACCCCTGGCAACCTTAGCTACAGTCCAATATACCCTGCTCCCCACCAAGTATCAATACCCTGTTTCTACTTCCTGCACCTATCCTGCCTTTAACCCACCTGCCTCTTCTCTAATACCTGCAACTTCCCCACAAGAACTTCCTCTGGCCGCTGTTCCCCCTTCCTTGCCATATCCCAGCCCTTCGTTTCAGTATGCCTCACCTCCTGTCTACAGTCCTACAGCCACCAACAGATCTCCAGCAGTTAAGCCAAAGAAGAAACGGAAATTCTTCCCCACTCACAAAATCCTGCCAGCAACCCAACTTGCTTCCACACCAATCAACCTGTTCCAGCCTGCGTTCATGCCAGTTGAACTTGATGACCCACCTAAACCTGCCAACCCAGTGCCTGCTATCCAGCCTGATGTGCCTGCTATCCAGCCTGATGTGCCTGCCTTCCAGCCTGATGTGTCCACTTTCCAGTCTGACGTGCCTGCTTTCCAGTCTGGGGTGCCCGCTTTCCAGTCTGATGTCTTGATGCCTGCCATCCAGCCCAAAGTCTTGGTGCCTGCCTTCCAGCCTGATGTGTCTGCTTTCCAGTCTGATGTCCTGATGCCTGCCCTCCAGCCCAAAGTCTTGGTGCCCGCTTCCCAGTCTGATGTGCCCACCTTCCAGTCTGATGTGCCTGCTTTCCAGTCGTATGTCTCGATGCCTGCCTTCCAGCCTGATGTGCCCGCTTTCCAGCCTGATGTGCCCACTTTCCAGCCTGATGTGCCCACTTTCCAGCCTGATGTCTCGATGCCTGCCTTCTAGCCTGAAGTCTTGGTGCCCGCTTTCCAGTCTGATGTGCCCGCTTTCCAGTCTGATGTGCCCGCTTTCCAGTCTGATGTGCTCGCTTTCCAGTCTGATGTTCTGATGTCTGCCTTCCAGCCCGAAGTCTTGGTGCCTGCCTTCCAGTCTGATGTGCCCGGCAGTGTGGAGCAGACAGCACCCTCTGCGCTCAGGTGTAACGTGAGGTCAATTACTGCAGCCTTATAAATACCCGGCAAGCCCTCACATGCTTGCCTTGGTATCTTTCTTCCTTGCGCCCTGACCTGTATCTGAACCTGAACCTGAGCCTGCTCCAGAGCCTGTATCCGATCCCATCCTGATCCTGTCCCTCCTGTGTTCCTATTCCCTTGTAGCCATATCCCATCCATCATCTCCCTCTCCTATCCTGCCCTTGTTCAGTTGCTGATCCCCTGCGTATGACCCTGGCCTGGCTAACGTGTTTGATTTCGGTACTTCCCTTTGGCTGTATATATTATCTGTTGTCTGTGGGTTTCTGTTGGTTGGTTGAGCACTATTTGTATTTGGGGTGTTTGTTTATTTATATCACTTATCTTAAATAAACATTATTCTTATTCACTTTACATACGTTTTGGTTTCCTCTTTGCAGTCCACACAATCTGGTCACACCTGTTCATGACAGTATACCAAGGCCATCTCTGACAAGAAGTGGCTGCACAGGGGAACCATCTCGGTTCTGTTTCATGTTGCTGGGATGAATTCAGATATAATTGCTTATTATGCTCTGCTGGCAACAGAGAGTTCTGAATATCTCCGCCAGATATTGAAAGGGTGGTCCAGTGATCAGCTGCTGGAGATTATCCGTTTAGCTCACTCTGTGGTTGATCAGGGCAGTATACTGTTTGAGGATGTTCAGCCTTTGATTGGAATGTGTACAGAGCTGGCTCTGCCTTGTATCCCAAAGTGCCATAATGACTTTTCTCCCCCATTCAGCATTAACCAGGTTTCGTCCTTAGTATGGCTGTTGGAGGATGACTCTGCATCCTTTTTGGAGCATTATTCGGTTTGTCCCAAACAGTTGTTGAAAGATTGTATAGATGAAGTGCAGTCCATGGTCAGACAGAGGGTATGTGAGCCCACTTTTGTGCTACCTGTACTTCAGGCATGGTCAGACCTGTTATGCCCAGCTTCTTTCAGCTCTCCACAACCCAGACCTGCTACTAAACACCTGCCTGCTCAGATGTCCTTTCTCCCATCACCCCTGGCAACCTCAGCACCTATCCTGCCTTTAACCCACCTGCCTCTTCTCTAATACCTGCATCTTCCCCACAAGAACTTCCTCTGGCCGCTGTTCCCCCTTCCTTGCCATATCCCAGCCCTTCGTTTCAGTATGCCTCACCTCCTGTCTATGGTCCTACAGCCACCTACAGATCTCCAGCAGTTAAGCCAAAGAAGAAACGGAAATTCTTCCCCACTCACACGATCCTGCCAGTAACCCAACTTGCTGCCACACCAACCAACCTGTTCCAGCCTGCGTTCATGCCAGTTGAACTTGATGACCCACCTAAACCTGCCAATCCAGTGCCTGCCTTCCAGCCTGATGTGCCTGTTATCCAGCCTGACGTGCCTGCTTTCCAGTCTGTGGTGTCCGCTTTCCAGTCTGATGTCTTGATGCCTTCCGTCCAGCCCAAAATCTCGGTGCCTGCTTTCCAGTCTGATGTGCCCGCTTTCCAGTCTGATGTGCCCGCTTTCCAGCCAGATGTGCCCGGTTTCCAGCCTGATGTCTCAATGCCTGCCTTCCAGCCTGATGTCTCAATGCCTGCCATCTAGCCCAAAGTCTTGGTGCCCGCTTCAAAGTCTGATGTGCCCGCTTTCCAGTCTAATGTGCCCGCCTTCCAGCCTGATGTCTCGATACTTGCCTTCCAGCCGGATGTCTCGGTGCCTGCCTTCCAGCCGGATGTCTCGGCTTCCCAGTCTGAGGTGCCCGCTTTCCAGTCTGAGGTCGCCCGCTTTCCAGTCTGATGTGCCCGCTTGCCAGTCTGATGTGCCCGCTTGCCAGTCTGATGTGCCCACCTTCCAGCCTGATGTCTCGGTGCTTGCCTTCCAGCCTGATGTCTCGGTGCCTGCCTTCCAGCTTGATGTCTCAACTTCCCTGTCTGATGTGCCCGCTTTTCAGTCTGATGTCTTGGTACCTGCCTTCCAGCCTGATGTCTCGTTGCCTGCTTTCCAGCCGGATGTCTTGATATTGGTGTCTCAGCCTGAAGTTTCGGTGCCCGTGTCTCAGCCTGAAGTTTCAGTGCCCGTTACCCAGTCCGCTGAGCCGGTGCCCGTTACCCAGTCCGCTGAGCCGGTGCCCGTTACCCAGTCCGCTAAGCCGGTGCCCAATACCCAGTCTATTAAACCGGTACCCTTTACTCAGTCTACTAAATCGGAGTCTGTCACTCGGCCTGTTAAGCCAGTACTCGTTATTCGGCTTGCCGGACCAGTGCCCGGTGTCCAGCTCGCTGGGCCGGGGCCCGTTACCCAGCCCACTGGGCTGGGGGCCGTTACCCAGCCTGCTGAGCCGTTGCCTGTGATCCAGCCTGCCCTTACGGTGCTCGCTGTTCGGCCTATTGTTCCAGAGCCTGCTGCCCAGCTCGACGACCCGGAGCCTGCTGCCCAGCTCGACGTCCCGGAGCCTGCTGCCCAGCTCGACGACCCGGAGCCTGCTGCCCAGCTCGACGACCCGGAGCTTGCTGCCCAGTTCGATGACACGGAGCCCGCTGTCTGCTCTGATGTGCCCGCTGTCCGGTTTGATGTATCTGCTGCCCAGTCTAAAGTGCCTGATGCCCAGCCTGAAGTACCCAATGCCCAGCCTGATGTGCCCTCATCTGTTCGGTTTGAGGCCATAAACTTAGGACAATTTAATCTAGTTGGAGCATCCTGAGGCAGCTCCTTTGAGGGGGGGTACTGTCATGAAAAGGTTTACCCATTGGTGGCGCTATCGGTCTCTTGGATCGCAGTACCAGTGTCCACCAGCGGGTGTCTTCCAACACCTAGGACCTGTAATAAGAGGACTCACCTGCTGGTGGCACTTTTGCATCCTTGGGCCGTAGTACCGGTGTCCACCAGCGGGTGTACTCCGGCAGTGTGGAGCAGACAGCACCCTCTGCGCTCAGGTGTAACGTGAGGTCAATTACTGCAGCTTTATAAATACCTGGCAAGCCCTCACATGCTTGCCTTGGTATCTTTCTTCCTTGCGCCCTGACCTGTATCTGAACCTGTATCTAAATCTGAACCTGAGCCTGTATCCGATCCCATCCTGATCCTGTCCCTCCTGTGTTCCTATTCCCTTGTAGCCATATCCCATCCATTATCTCCCTCTCCTATCCTGCCCTTGTTCACTTGCTGATCCCCTGTGTATGACCCTGGCCTGGCTGACGTGTTTGATTTCGGTACTTCCCTTTGGCTGTATATATTATCTGTGGTCTGTGGGTTTCTGTTGGTTGGTAGAGCACTATTTGTATTTGGGGTGTTTGTTTATATATATATATATATATATATCACTTATCTTAAATAAACATTATTCTTATTCACTTTACATACGTTTTGGTTTCCTCTTTGCAGTCCACACCTGTTCATGACACACAGCCCGCTGTCCTCTATTGGCGATCAGATGGAAATGGACAACCTGTTCATTTCCATCCGACTGTCATCCGATCCGATCCTTCAAATGGATGGGGAACGTCTGTTTTTAGCAGACAGGATCGGATGTCAGCAAGTCTCAACGGACAGATGTCTGTTGACATCTTCAGCTCCATAGAGGGCAATGAATGTCTAAAGTGTATTTAAAGGCTAGATCTTTTAGTTTTGGATGGATTGAGGAAGGATTAGAGCTCCTGTAAAGGTCCTTTCACACAGGTGTGAAACAAGCATGAACAAATAAGTAAAATTGTTATCCATACTTACCCTAATTTTCCTTTCCTGGATCCTCCCCATGTCAGCCTACTATGGGTCAGCTCCGCCCCCTCTGACCCCTCCAGGACCACCTCTTTTCTAGCCCATAAAAGGGCGGCTGTCTGCCCACACCAGTGTTCAAAAAAACCCTGCCTCGCAACGGATAAACTGGGTGGGAATCCTCCGGCTGACATGAGGAGGATCCAGGAAAAGAAAATTACGGTAAGTGTGGATAACAATTTTCCTTATTCCTGGACCTCCCCATGTCATCCTACTATTGGATGTACCAAGCAATATTAAGAAGGGAGGGAAGACAAAAAATAAAAAATAAGCCAAACCCTCAATGCAATGCTACTCAAAATTTTTAATGGGCAACAGCCGCCGTAATAACTGTAGAGCCAAATGTTTCCTCAAGCGGACAAGCCATATTAAGCTTGTAATAATAAATGCCTAATAAAAGGTGTTGGGCATGCTCCAGCTTGCTGCTCTGCAAACTACCTCAGGGGTGACCTTCACGTATGCCCAGGATGCTGCCATACCCCTCGTTGAATGTGCTTTGATCTCTGAAGGAGGAGGAAGGCCCAGCGTTTGTATGCAATATGCATGGTCTTGACAAACTAGAAAGACACAAATCTGGATGTTGCTGGCATACTCTTTTTAGGCCCCATTGGGAAAACCTACAGCTGATCTTGTTTGCCAAAAGCTTTTAGTCCATTTCAGGTAAGTTGAAACCGCAGAGACCAGGTCTAACCTACTCCACTCATCATCAGCTGTATCCGCCGGAAAGGCTGGGAGAATGACCTTCCAGTTCATACGAAATTATATGGCCACCTTAGGTAGAAAGCTCGATATCGGCCCAAGGACTATCTTGTCTGGGAGCACCAAACAATATGGTTCTTTAGATGAGAAGGAGCACAACTCGGAGTCTCTTCTGGCCGAGGCCATGGCTAGTAAAAAAAGACAAAAACAAAAAACTGTTAAAAGAAATAATGAACAAGAGAAAGCTTGTTTAAATGGAGGAACCAGCAATGTTCCCAAGACAAGTCCTCTTATGGAAAAAACGATATCAATGGAGGTCTGATTTCTATGGCTGCCCCTAAAAAAAAAAAAAAATTAGATCACCAATGGATGTAGCGCATATCTTGTACACGACATAGCCGACAAGGCAGGGATTTGAAGGAGATCCAAGGTCCCAACCCCTTTACGTAGTATTCCAGATCCGGTGATAGGTTACATTCGTTCTGACGATCCTGTAATAATGTCATTAACTTTATCCTCCTGCGGTTTGGGTGTCAGGCCCCACTCTGCAGAAGGAGATTTTGACAAGGAGGCAGAGGGATTGGTGAACCCAACTTTATCCTCCAAGCCAGAGGGAACCACAGCTACCTGAGCCAGTAAGGTAGGACTACTATTGCTGTGACCCTTTCTCGCTGAATCTTCAGCAGGATTTTGAGAGCCAACGGAAGCGGCGCAAACACATACACCAAGGGGAAGTTTCAAGACCTGGACAGAGCACCCTGACCCATTTCCTGTGGATGCTAGGTCCGGGAGAAGAAGCAAGGCAGTTGACAATTCTCCAATGCCATAAGATTTGTCGAAGGCATCCCCCAGACCCTGAAGATCTTGCGTAGGTACTTGGGGTTCAGGCCCCATTTGTTGTGATCCCCAAAGCCTCGACTCAAGCGATCTGCTAAAACATTGCCAGGCCCTGGGAGTTAAGATGCTGTAAGAGAGCCAAGATTCTTCTCTGTGCTGAGGAAGATTGACATGCCACCTGAAGGAAAGGGTGACTTCTTGTGCCCCCTTGATGAGACACATAAGCCACCGTAGTTTTGTTGTCCAAAAGAATCTTGACAGCTCGACCTCGCAACATAGGTTGGAACGCTAAAAGCGTGTCTGACAGCATCCAATTTAGGAAATTTGAACTCTTCGTCCCACAAAGGTACCGTTGGCCTTGAATCTGCTGTCCCAGGCAGTGTGCCCTGCAGCCTGCCAGACTGGCATTGGTCGAAACCACTATTGATTCTGAGGCCTTCAACGGAACTCCACGGGAAAGATTGCGAGCTACTGACCACCAACCAGGGACCAGATTATCGGAATTGG
This sequence comes from Lithobates septentrionalis, assembly GCA_037952835.1. NCBI lineage: Eukaryota > Metazoa > Chordata > Amphibia > Anura > Ranidae > Lithobates > Lithobates septentrionalis. Next base: position 6,538,716 of record JBBDGP010000149.1, read on the forward strand.
CAGCTGATCCCAATGAAGAAGAAAGTTGCATTGAAACCTCCTTCTGTGCCACCTGACCCACGGGACTACTGGAACTGTGGCTGATAAAACCCCCAGATACTGCATGGATTCCTTCAGGATCATAGAAGGCCTGGCCATCACTGCTTTGTCTGAGACTGGATCTCCTGGACCCCCCTCTGAGGAAGAGAAACATGACCCCGATCCATGTTGAATTGTACTCCTAAATACTCCAACCTTTGGGTCAGATGCATCTGGCTCTTCCGAAAGTTGATCAACCAACCGAAACGGGTTAGTGTTTTGCAGGTGAATTCACATGAACTAGAAGGAGCTCATTTGATGGACCCAGAAATAGCATGTCATGTAGATAGTGAAATATTTGCACTCCCTTGACCCTGAGAGTCTCAACGACAGCAGACAGTAGCTTTAAAAACATTCTCGGAGTCATGCAGAGACCGAATGGGAGAGATTAAAAATGAAAATGAGAGCCTTCCACGGAAGGCCTGAGAAATCGATGGTGAGATGCGTCTATGGAGACATAAAGATACGCATCCGCCAGATCGATGGAAACCATCCAGTCTCCTGACTCCACAACCGAAACGATTGTTTCTAATGACTCCATTTTGAATAGTGGAACCTTCATGTAAGAATTCAGGACTTTGAGGTCAAAAACTGGTCCGAAACCCCCTGAAGCCTCTGGGACCAAAAACAGAGGGGGAACATACTCTTTGACCCAATTCGTGCCTTGGAACCTGAAGTATGGCCCTTGCTGCCAACAGCTCCCCTATGTATCCTTGCAAACATTGCCTCCTTTCCAAATTCATAGGAAGTCCAGTTTCTATGAACAAGGTCTGAGGGGGCCTTGTTCTGAACTTGAGACGATAACGTGATCGAATGACGGCTACAATCCAGGCATCATGTAATTTGTCCCCCCAAACCCCCCCTAAATTGGGATAGTCTTGTTCCTACTTGAGAGGGTTAAGCAGAGACAGCTTCGGAAGGACTTATTTGAAGCCTTAGGCTCTGTCTCCACTACTGCAAGTTGTTGTGCGACCTGACCCATGTGAAGTCGCATGACAAGTCAAAACCCATGTATTTCAATGGTCCCCGTTCTAATTGGTGCGACTTAAGTCGCAGCGACTCCAAAAAAGGTTTTTGCACTACTTTGTTCCGACATCTGTGCGATTTGTTCTCACATGGTTTTCACAGGTCAAATGACATTGCATCACAAATCGCACAGCAAAGTCGCAGTGTAAATTGCGCGACTCTGGGGATGCAGCAGTGGAAACACAGCCCCAGGATCTTTGTTGGCCCTGGGCTTGGAAGGTTTCTGGAAGGTTGAACCAGCTCCCCTCCACTGTCTGAAAAACTGTCTGTAAGCCCTGGCCTCTCTGAATCCTTCTTTGGATCTCTTGTTAAACAGAAAGGGCTGCTGTGTCTTTTTCTCTTCTAAGGGATTAGGCCAGATCTGCCACCGGAAACCCGCTGAATTGCTGATGCTAAGTCTTCACGAAGCATAGCTTACCATGAAATGGAACCGAACACAGACTGTGCTGAGAAGCCTTATCGGCCGACCAATGCTTCGACCATAAGGCTCTGCGGGTTGTGACAGAATGAGCCATTATCTTTGCTGTCATCTTGACCTGGTCGACAGCCACAACTCTACAGCAGTCTGCAAAGGAGAAGTACTGCCACTTCCCAGGCTTTCATCCAAACATCCATCCACCAGCTCCACTACCCACACTCTAAGGCTGGATTCACACCCATGCACTCCCAGCGCATTCCGCAGAACGTGTTCCATAGGAGACCATGATAAATGGACGGAGTGCAAATCTGCAAAACGCAAAAAGCACCAAAAAACGCACAGGTGCGAACCCAGCCCAAGTGCTACTGCCACAGGAGTGAGTGATACCGCCGGTCTGCAGGCTGCTGTCCAAACTATACAACCTTTTTAGGTCTGCGTCTATTTTGCGATCCATAGGATCCCTAAAAGAGACAGAATACTCCAGCGGAAGCGTAATGTGGCGGGCGAATATACGTAATGAAGCATCCACCTTAGGCGTAGTGTTTCAAGGGGTACAGCTTCGATCCTCCGTTATGCACATTGAGCTCCTTCTCAGGCCCCCCCCCCACTCATTGTCAAGTACTTCTTTAATTTCAGAAATGAAATGGAAAGGAGGGTAACGATTTCTTTAAATACGGATAGTATCTTTGCTGTTTTGTTTGGAGGCGACGATTCTTTCCCTAACAGCCTCCACCAAGGGGGAGAACCAGTGCAAAAATCAAATGTATGCAATTCCGAGACCATCTCAGCCTCAGATGGATCCGAATCGCTATGGACTTCAGAGTTAAAACGCACTGAAAACACATGATCTGAATCTGCAGATGGTGAAGATACAGCAGGATGAACAGGATTCCTTGAAACACCTTTAACCCTTCCTTGACTGCGTGCTTAATGTAGGACTTAACCTGGCGTGCTTTCGCAGCATTGTCCTGAGCCGTCTGATGTCTTGACCTCTCTTGGCTTGGGTCTGAGCGACTAAAGTGAGGTAAGAGCGAGGGAGATCTGGAATGCTGTGACAACAGGCATCTATCCAGCTGCATGCGACTCTGCGATTTGTCATGTCTAGTCCCTTCTTTACTCTTTTGAGGCTGGAATGCTGATTTGGAACCTCTTTGCGGGAGTTTATCTCGCAGTGGGTCCTTCTCTCTGTAAAACACAGAGATGTGCTCTATTTTAAAAAATAAATAAACAAAAATGTTTTTATTTTATTTTTTTCAAAACAAAAATAAATAAGTACAATTAAAATAAACTTCTCCATCCAAATCTTCAGTGCTTAAGGCAGCTAGGCTATAGGCAAAATTCCCCAGTCCTAGAAGGTACAGGATAATAAAAATACTCTGACAGACAAGTAACACAGCAGAAAGTAATGAGAGACCTGGAAGGAGGCTTACCAGAGCAAAGCAGAGTAGCAGATTGACCAGCTGGAGGCTGAGATCAGCATAGAGGACAGAGGCTGCTGCAATCAGCAGTGAGCATTCTGGTGTTTGCTAGGCAACCCAAAGAGGAAGCTACCTCTGACCTCACCTGCTCAACTCTGATCTTCTTGAAAGGAGTACATTTGGAGGCGGTGAACTACAAGTCCCAGCGAGCCAAACAACTGCCTGAACACACAAAAACATGGAAGGAGAGAGTGCCAGCACCTGCCTAACGAAGGTATATACAGTCATTTATACTGCCAGTGACCTTTTCCAGTAATACACAGTCATTTAGACTGTACCATACAAGCCCAGCACCACGGGAACCCACCTCCTCAGGAGATTTACAGCCTATATGGGGGGGGGGGTCTTCTGAATCGGGAGAGGCTGAACCCGACAGGATGGATGGAGAAGAGAAAAAATAAAAAAATAAATAAATAAAAATAATCTTTAAAAGGCGTCCAGAGCGAGGACGAAAAAAGAACACTGGTGTGGGCAGACAGCCGCCCTTTTATGGGCTAGAAAAGAAGTGGTCCTGGAGGGGTCAGAGGGGGCAGAGCTGACCCATAGTAGGCTGACATGGGGAGGTCCAGGAAAAATGTTTTGTGCATAAAAAAAGTACATAAACGGAACAGAACTAAATGGACAGCATCCATTAACATCTGGTCAGATTCGTCTAAATGGAAAATGATGCAGCCTTGTTCCTTTTAAAAAGACTGACCTGAATGTACACAGATGTAGATGGATGTAAAACCATATTTACATCTGCCTACCCAGAGACATACATTTTGGTTCAGTCTGGATTTGTCTGAAAAACTGAGAGACGGATTTAGACCGAACACCCATGTGAAAGGGCCCTTAGGTTTTATTTGCTGTTGGTGTCCCCAATGGGGAGATTCACTTTCTCTACTTACCTTGATGATCATTGTCACCAGGATTGAAAGGCAAAAGTGATCATGTTGAGTTGCCACTGCAGCATGAACAAAGGGAAAATGGTAATATGTTCTGGTGACAACTGTACAAGAGGGGATTTCCCTCACTTGGGAGAGGTTTCCTCTCACTTCATTTAGTGTCTAATAGACAGGCAATAAAGGTATATCTCTCAGATGGCAAACAAAAAACTGAAAGGTGTTTTAACTAGTCTATACTGTATCCAAAAGTACAAAAAAATATCAACTAAAACTAAAAGTATTGTGACGTTACTCTCTCCTAGGCACTACGGTGGTAAGTACTGTATATACAGTAGTTAACCTTTTTTTCCCACAGGTATCAGGTACAATAAAGAGAAAAGGCCTGATGTAATCAAGTTTGAATGTCGGTGAAATATCTTCTTTATGAGATTAAATATAATTTCGAGAGGCACTTGTGCGGCAGCCTGAGGTGAAGGTAATGTTACCTTAGAGCTCCGCTCCTCGGGAGTTTTCATCGGAGGACTACAGGTCCCAGTGAACCAACAAGTATCCCAAAACTGCAGAAAATCCTACCTAATACTGTCAGCTTCACTGACAATGGTCTTGAGAGCTCCTAAAACGAAAATTAAAGCAGCAAAAAACGAAGGAAACGGCACACAGACTGGCGGCTGGAATGGCGGCAGCATCCTCTCCCCCACAGCACAGCGGTGAATACACTAAAAAATCTTTACCTCACAGTCAGCACAGCGGTGAATACACTGGAAAATCTTTACCTCACAGTCAGAAGACACAGGCTGCTAACGGTCAGTCTGAATATAAATACTGTGAATTACAAGCTGCTACGCAGTCTGACATCTTTAAGAAATTTGAATGTATGCTTCAGAAAGCCCTCAAACAGACTTCTGATCATATAACTGACAAACTGACTAAAGAAATTAGAGAACTAGGTCAGAGAACAGCTGACTTAGAACTGAGGGTTGATGAAATTAATAATTTTACACAGAACTACATGTCTGAGATGAAGGTAGTAAAAGAGGAAAACCTTACATTACAAAATCGTTTAGAGGACCAAGAGAACAGAGATTGTCGATCGAATCTGCGAATCAGGGGAATCCCTGAATCTGTTCTAGACCTGCAGGCTAATATCACAGCGCTCTTTCAAGAATTATTACCTGGAACCCCTATTGACAGGTTCGAAATGGATAGAGTGCATAGAGCGTTAGCCCCGCGCAAAATAAATGGTCCCCGAGGGATATTATAGCTAAATTGCACTTTTACAGAACCAAAGAACAGATACTAACAGCTGCCAGAGGGAGAGAATCTCTTAGCTTCCAGGGCAATACCTATCAACTCTTCACGGATTTGTCCCGACTAACGGTTGCAAAAAGACGTGCACTTAAACCTCAACTCCAGGTACTCCAGAGAAATCAAATTTCCTATCAATGGGGATTTCCTTTTTTGTCTCAGATTTACTCATTTGGAAACAAAATATGTTTGTCGCTCTTCAGAGGACTTGAAGTCAGCCCTATTTGATATGGGCCTAGCCGAAGCAATCTTACCAAATGACCAGTCTCATAGGCGCTCAGCTTTTCGTTCTACACAGCAAAACAAAGACCCAAAACCCAGCTATTCCACATCTTCCCATCAAAATCTTAACAAGCGAGGTCGATATGAACATTCACCACCAAACAATGAGGATTCAATGGACTGACAATCTAAGCCAGACTAGTTATTTGTCCTTGCTACTTTTTTCCAGCACAGTATGCTGACAGAGTTAATTAACTGGCCATATTCATGACTAAAATTAGTTATGGCTACATACTACTGTTATGTTACAAATTTTTTTTTTTTATATGAACTTTTTTCTGTTTTTTTTTCCTCTCAAGTTTTTGAACTTTATTTTTTCTTTTTTTGTAACAATTTAAGCAAAATTTTTCCATGATAGTAATGGAATAGTTCCTGTGGTCCTCCGATGTTATACATCCCTTAGGAATTTCTTGTTGCCCTTTATTCCACCTAAGGACTCCTACCATTGTTATGGGGGTCTCTATTGGTGATCCTGGACCCTCTCAGAGAGTTCTAAAAACTCTCCTGAGATGCTCCTACACTCTATTATTTAGCCTTTATATACTGCTAAATTGTCTTCATATTGGGTTTGTTCGATTCTCCTCTCCTTTTTTCTTTTTCTATTCTATTGCTTCTTTCTTTAATCTTTGCTATTCCCTCCTGACTCTCGGGTTGGTGATCCTGGCTCTCGGTGAGTACTCTGCTTGTTATGCTATAATATTCGCATTCATTGTTTTATGGCTCCTATAAATATCTTGTCATTAAATGTACAGGGGTTTAATACCCCACATAAGCGAACCAAGGCTTTACGCTCTTTTGCTATGAAAAAAGCTAATATTATATGTTTGCAGGAAACGCATTTTACTGACAAAGTTTATCCCAAATTTCTTTCATCATCATATCCACAATTCTATACTGCTTCAGCTACGATTAAACAGTGCGGAACTCTCATTGGTTTTCACCGTTCCACTCCGTTTAACCTTGTATCCAAAATAACAGACCCTGAAGGACGATATGTTCTCCTAACAGGATTTATTTCTGATAATCCTATTACTATTGTGTCTTATTATGCCCCTAACAAACGCCCAACTGCTTTCTTATCCCACCTTTTTCAACTTATAGAAGTACATAAGTTTGGTACTGTTGTTATTTGTGGGGATTCTAATGCTACTATTTTCCCGTTCTTAGATAAATCTCCCCCTGGACCTACCACAAACTCAATAAATCTAACTTTTCAACATCTACTCACCACTCATAGCCTGGTAGATACTTGGCGAGAGATGAACCCTATTAGTGGGCGCTTCACTCATTATTCTTATTCGCATAACTCTTTTTCACGAATAGATCATATACTAATCCCGTCAAGTATGCTACCAGAAATCATATCATCCAAAATCATTCCTTTTCCATGGACAGACCACTGCGCAGTATTCATTACCATTGCTTCCACAATTCCTAGATCACACGATACCACTTGGTGTATAAACGATTCAATTCTGACCCACCCTTCTCATCGTGTTGAGATTGAAAAAGCACTTTCTGATTACCTAAAATCCAATGATACAGACAATGTCTCTGCTATTACATTATGGGAGGCGCACAAGGTAGTCATTAGGGGTAGACTGATACAACAAGCAACTAACCTTAAAAGAGAACGCAAACTGTTGTTTGCAAAACTTGAATCTACCTTTAATGACTGTCATCAAACTTTTCAAACCTTCCCGAATGCTACCAACAGTACCAAACTAGAAAAAGCCCGCCTGGATCTAGATCTTTTTCTTACTGATACCGCAGATAAACTTATAAGTAAACGCCAGCATGTTCAATATCGCAGGGCAAATAAACCTGATACACCTATGGCCAGAATTTTAAAAAATTCACAACATATACATACGCCTATCAGATTGAAAGTATCCCGGGAATCTTACACTAGTAACCCAGTGAAAATACTTGAAATTTTTCGCTCTAAGTTATCTAAACTATATTCTTCTGCCTCAAATTTTGATATAACTAAAGCAGACACACTGTTCTCCAATATCACGCTTCCTAACCTTGATCAACAACAGAAAGATCTTCTTGAATGTCCAATTACAGATACTGAAGTCCTTAACGCAATAAAATCTTTAAAATTACGTAAAAGACCAGGCCCAGATGGATTTTCGGCAACATATTATAGACAATTTGCATCAATCTTAACACCTATCTTAACTAAAGCCTTCAATTCGATCCTTAAAGGTAACTCATTTAGAACAGACTCCCACCTCTATAATAGCAATGATCCCCAAACCACATTCTGACTCCACCTCCTGGACTAATTATCGTCCTATATCCCTCCTAAATCTCGATATAAAATTAATGCTAAAATTTTGGCCACTAGACTGAATAATATTATTGGCCTACTAATCCATAAAGACCAAACAGGCTTTATGCCTAAACGCCAAGCTGGAGATAATATCAGGAGAGCACTCTTACTTATTAATGCGGCTAAAACTAGACGAATCCCAGCTTGCCTTGTATCCTTAGACATAAGGAAAGCATTCGATTCGGTTACGTGGCCTTATATGGAATATGTCCTTGATAAATGGGGATTTGGAAACAATTTTTTAACCTGGGTCTCATCCTTATACAATAATCCTAGAGCATATATCAAATATGCAGGCTATAAGTCAACAATGATTGATATCAAAAGAGGCACTAGACAAGGATGCCCTCTTTCCCCTCTACTTTTTGCCCTAATAATAGAATCCCTGGCACACCTTATTAGAACCAATCCTGACATTAAAGGTATCGAACTAGGTGGTTATCACCATAAACTATGTCTCTTTGCGGATGACATTCTCATATTTTTGTCTCATCCCCATATATCCACCCCTAATCTACTAAAAACACTAGATAATTTTGCCCAAATATCAGGACTACATGTTAATCCAACAAAATCAAATGCATTAAATATTTCCTTATCTCAATTAGAACTTCGGCAGGCACAAACTTCCTTACCCTTTACTTGGGTTCCAAAGCAGCTTCCATACCTAGGAATAAAATTCACAATCTCTCTTAAAGACCTTTTTGCGGCAAATTACTTACCCCTCCTTAAACAAACTTCCGGCTTCCTGAAACAATGGGCTCTTCTATCATTGTCATGGTTGGGAAGGATTAATGCGGTAAAGATGTCAATCCTGCCAAAATTCTTATATTTATTTAGGGTACTCCCTATTTCTTTACCATCTTAATTTCTTATGCCGCGTACACACGAGCGGACATTACGGCGGACTTTGCCCGGCGGACTGGATTTCGTCGGACAATTCGATGTGTGTGGGCTCCAGCGGACTTTGTTTTCTCAAAAGTTCGACGGAATTAGATTTGAAACTTGTTTTAAATTTATCCGTTGAAATCGAGTCCGGTCGAAAAGTCCGCCGTCTGTATGCTAGTTCGACGGACAAAAAGCCACGCTAGGGCAGCTATTGGCTACTGGCTATGAACTTCCTTGTTTTAGTCCGGTCGTACGTCATCACGTACGAATTCGACGGACTTTGGTGGATTGTGTGTAGGCAAGTCCGTTCATTCACAAAGTCCGTCGGAAAGTACGTCGAAAAGTCCGCCGGGCAAAGTCCGCCGTAATGTCCGCTCGTGTGTACGCGGCATTAGACTTACTCAACGTAGAGTTATGTCCTTCATTTGGGGTACCACCAAACCTCGTATACCTAAATCTACGCTTTACCTTAATAAATTGAGTGGTGGTTTGGGATTGCCCAACTTTTCCTCCTATTTCTACGCTGCACAGCTAGCACTTATACCCAAGTATCATACTTCTGTAGAAGCTCCCCTATGGGTAGCTATTGAATCAGTGGAAAGTGACCCTATCTCAGTGGCAAATATGTTTTGGCTCTGTCCTGCTGATAGAATACATCTTTCTAATCCTATCACGAAACAGACCCTAGCAGTATGGGATAAATGTAAATTTGCACATAATCTTCAATCAACACATAATCCCTTGCTTTCATTTCTTAATAATCCAGCCTTTTATCCTGCCTGGAAATTCCCAAAATCATTCTCTGCATGGACCTCTACGAACCTGACTCGTTTATACAATCTTTCCTCGACTAAAGCTATTTATACATTTCCTGTACTATGTGAAACCTTTGGGTTACCTAAAACTGAAATATTTCGATATTTACAAATTAAAAATTTTTATGAACCACTTCTTAGTACAGGCTCAACTCTTAATCAAATGAGTCAATTTGAGCGGATTTGTATAAGCAGTGGCGTCTCCAGCTTTCATATTTAGGGGGGGCACATGGGGGGACAGGGACAAAAATAGGGGGGCAATATAAAATGCAAATATATATAGATAGATAGATAGATAGATAGATAGATAGATATATCTATCCATCCTGGGGCCCTTTACTACGATCCCACAACGGCCCTTTCACATGTTCTGCAGTGAGCTCCCTTCCTACTGTATTGGGGCTCGCCCCAGGGTGACAGAGAACAAGAGATATATGTCACCAGCATACCAAGAAAATATAAGGGTCCAAAGCAGTGGGAGAACTATCAGGGTTGCAAAGGTTGTCTTGCCACCGGGCCCTGGTGTTCTGCCACTGTGGGGTTCCCCAGCCTCCTCTTGCTGTCCTGCCCCTGCCCTCAGTCTGTTTTTTCAGTAACTGAGAGTCCTGGTGGAGCCCTACTTGCAACTCACTCTTCTCCCTGCCAATGAGGATGCAGGGGAAGGAGCAGATCGGGCGGCCGTGGTTGTCTGAGCGCTCGCATTATGCAGTGTCAGCGAGCAGAGGGAGGGGGGAGGAATCACCCACTGGGGACCTTCTCCCTCTCAATAGAGACTGTGTTACCCCAGCGGTGGCCCGAGTAAGATGCGGCACATCCGATGTGAATACAAACAAAAAGAAATTGCCTTTTTGTAAAAAAAAAAAAAAAAAAAAAAATTAAAAAAAAAAAAAAAATTTTTTTTTTGGGGGGGCACATGGTGGGGCCCAGCATAATGTTGGGGGGGTCAGGGCCCCCTCTGGCCCCCCCCCTAGGGTCGCCATTGTGTATAAGTGATCCACACATTAGAGGACTTATCTCAATATTATATTTCCAGCTTAATATGATATCTAGTGAGTTTCTACCCTCATACACAACTAAATGGGCACAAGATATGAATCGAGTGTTTAATAAACAAGATTGGTCGAATATATGGTCAGCCACCAAAACTTCCTCTCCAAATTGTTTTGCTGCAGAAACTAATTACAAGGTTCTAGCACGCTGGTACCTTGTACCAGCTAGAATAGCTAAATTTGTCCCCACATATTCACCTAATTGCTTTAGAGGATGTGACACAGCAGGAACACATTTTCACATATGGTGGCAATGCCCCGTAGTTGAAGAATTCTGGAAGAATATATTTCTTATGGCTTCTAAAGCCCTGGAAATCACGATTCCTCCAGATCCTGCAACGGCACTCCTAAACCTTAAACCCACAATACTTACCCATACTCAATTCCAATTGTTTATCCAACTTAGCACTGCAGCTAAACAAACGATTGCCAAGGCGTGGAAGTCCCAAAATCTAATTCTTGCTGAAGCTAAACACAGAATGAACAGAGCACTTTTATACGCCAAGATGACAGCTATTGAAGGAAATAAAATAAATAAATTTCGCAAAATTTGGCAACCATGGGTTAAAAACTACCTCCCTACAGATTTTGACCAATCTCTGTTGTTACCACACTAAGATATATATCATATTATTACTGAAATATATATTATATTTGTATACCTAATGAGAGCTGGATCATCATCCTGTGAAACTCTTTTTTTTTTTTTCTCTTCTTTCCTTCTTTCCAACTTTATCTCTCCTCCCTCTCCTTTTCTTTTATTATTTCCTAAAATATTCCTGTGGATACTTAGTCTAATAACTTGATTTATTTCTCTAATCTTACATCTAGAATCCCAACTAGTGTATAGTAAATATGGTTGTAAGATATCTCTAAAATTACTTTATTTTATTAACTTATTTATTTATCTTTTTTATCATACTGCAAAGATCTTCTGACGACTGATATGTATCCATGTATTGTATCATTTTATTTCTTCTTCTGTGAAAACTCAATAAATATATTTAACAAGAGATTAAATATAATTTCAAAATAATGTTACCTTTCTGCTGGGGTGGAGGATGTCAAGCTAATGGAAATAGATAATAGTTTCTTAAGCAAGCTCTAAGAAGAAGCAGAGTATAAAAGTTCCCCTAATAAAAAATAAAATCTTAATTTCTGTACCTGAAATGTTCACTCTGATCTTTCTCTCGATTGGAAAAGAACTGTAGTTAACTGTGCATGTGTAGACCCCAGCGTCTAAAACAGATGTGTCAGAAATGGTCAGATCAGCGGTACCATTTAATGCTTGATCTTTATCCAGTGAATATCTGGGATCAGTTGGTATCACAGTGTTATGATAGGTTAGGATACGATTTCCTTCTAAATTCCAAAAAACTGCAAAATATTTGGGATCTGCGGGAAGATTATCTGCTCTGAAGGTGCAGGGAATGTGGGCAATGGATCCAACTTTGGCTTTATATGTAGAAGGTCCTGTCATCTGCAGAGCACCACCTGTATGAGATGACAAATAGTCAAGTTTATATTTATTAACCATAAATGTATTCTTCCACTTGCATATGGACATAACAACTGATGTTTATATTCAGGATCTTGTTTATCAGAAAGATCCCACTAGATTGTATGATATTAATTGTTGTTATATAATTGCTGGATTATAAGGAGTTTGTCGTCGTTGCTGCTGCATAAAAACGCTTCTTGGTTTATACCACTAGGGGGCCCTTATAGGGATTTAACATGTCCTTGCGATGTCGTCCTCTGTTTACCTATTTGGTCTAGATTTAATTCTACCTAGCAACAGAGGTGCTAATTCACACCGCTGGATTGTGATTGGAACATCCGGGAGGTGATTGGCCGCAGCGACGACTACACCCTGAATATAAGACGTTGGGAGTGCCAAGATGGCAGCGCCTCCGATGACGTCCGTATGATGAAACGCGTAAGGCGGGACTATCTTGGCACGCACAACGTCATATCCGTGTATCGTGGTTCCGGGAACCAGACCGGTGGAACGCAAGCGGTGGTTTTCCAGCAGCGCTGCGTCCCCGGGCTGTGTGGAGAGACAGTGAGCCTGTGAGCTCCCTCTCTTTTTACTAACGCCATTTTAAAGCTGTTCTATATTTTTTTGAGTGGATTCAGTCGTGGTGTTGGACTGTATTATATAAATAAAACATGAATTATAAACAAAGTTACGCTATGAAGGAATTTTTGTTTTTTATCTAACACATGAAAGTGGATGCCTGGCTGGGATCTGTGCTACAGCAAGGGGCAGTGAGTCCCCCTCCCCTCCTCAACGAGTGGTTCACCTAGATTGGGCCAAGTGGAAGGATACATCGGAGCAATTAAAGGCTGAGGATTACCATAACACGCTCATACCCCTGCAGGGGCAGGGAGCTCCGGTGAGTGCAATCAGATTGGGGGAAATTGCTAAAAGTTATTGTATGGATCTCCATTAACAAAGAAGAAACTTCTGGGAAATACGCTATACGATTTATTGCACTGCATATTGCATCACCATTATGAACTTTTAAATAGCATATGGGACTATATATATATCTTTTTGATACACTTTTTTTTTTTTTTTTCTTTTTGATACACTTTTTTTTTTATTTAATAGATTGGTCTTAATTTCCAACGGTTTCTGCACAGAATTGCACTGTGTGTATTGCACTGTGGTTTGACAACCAAACTTTTTTAGATTTGTCACTTGTCACTTTGCATTTTTCAGTGGATTTTGCTAACACATGCTCTACAATTTAGATAATATAAGGATTAAGTTTGCTCAATGTATGGGATCATAATTGTTTGCAATTTAAATAAGGATTTGTCACTTTATAATATTTATTGATTTGTGGTCAATTCACATTTTTGATTTTGATTTTTATATTTTATTTTTTCCATTTATGAAGGATTGTATCACGCACTAAAGCACCTGTCACTTTAAAACACTCACATTCACACTTTGTGTTTTTTACACAGCGCCATCCCCTATATTCTGACTTTATATTCAGGATCTTGTTTATCAGAAAGATCCTAAAGTAAAATGTTCCGTAAGGAAACATTATCATTAGTAGTAATCAGCATGGATTTACGAAAGATTGTTCTTTCTTGTTCTTTTGTGGTTGCATTGTAGTGGCAGGTGTGAAATAGGGCATAGTGGCAGGTGGTATCACCTGAAGACCATAACATGCCCTATTTTCTGCCACCCCACCAAGCACAGCTTTGCATTTGTGGCAATGTGTATGGGGCTGTCAGATGGCCATTACCTGGTTTTGACAGGTGGCTGTGGGGAGTTCAAAACGCTCCTCAGCCACCTGGTTTTTCTGCCTGACAGTGCCCATGTGAAAGGGGCCTTACTTTAAACCATAATAGAAATGTCTTTAAGCTGTGGCTTTTTCTAGCAGCATTTCAAACAGCTTTCCTTTCAGTTTCCTTCTAAGGAAAGACTCTGTTTTTTTACAGCTTGAAGAAGACTGCATTGGGCATAGAGGGTTAATTTCTTCTGTGCTGGCCCAGATGACCAGAAGATCTGAGGACAATAAATCAACATTACTAAGACAGCTAAACAAATTCTCCTTACTCTATGACCTGCACAGGAGGATCTGTGACTACTGACAACCATTCTGAATTCTCCTCCGGTACATTTAACATCAGCTGTCCTTGATAAGTCACAGGTGGTATAAGATCAATGTCAACAGCAAACTTTGCAATCCTTATTGATATGCTTACAAATGTTCTATTTAATTTGCCAAAGATTTCCCATAATGGGGTCCCCTTGCATCGCCATGCCCCATAGCAGCCATGTGGGTTTCTATAGCTATTACACCACTGTTAAATGTGTTGATTACAAACTGTAGGTACTGTAACAACCAAAAAAAAATACATGCCCCTAACAGATGGAATAATGGAACAAAATGATATAACTAAACTCATAATATTGCAAAAATCATATGACTAAGCTCATTTGCTGGCGAAATGCATGAATAGGTGGTGAAGAGGGTAAATCTCCATAGGGATATCTAATCTTTGTTTGAATAAATTATAGAATTTTTGAATTCAGTAGTAGTGCGGCCCTATTTCTTTTTAAGTTTGGTGCATGGATATTGTTTTGAATCTTGCAGTTATGATTGATCTTCAAATGTTAGCAGGTACTTTTGTGGATATTTATTTTCCACAACATGACTAAGGGGCTCCTTTCATATTGGGGGACTCCAGCTGCGGATCCGCCTGCTCAGCGGGGAATCTGTCCGCTGATCCCCGCTGAGCATGTGGATGACAGGTCTGTGTCCTCTCTGCTATGCAGACACAGCCCGCTGTCCTCTATTGGCGATCAGATGGAAATGGACAACCTGTTCATTTCCATCCGACCCGATCCTTCAAATGGATGGGGAATGTATGTTTTTAGCAGACAGGATCGGATGTCGGCAAGTGTCAACGGACATATGTCTGTTGACATCTTCAGCTCCATAGGGGGCAATGAATGTCTAAAGTGTATTTAAAGGCTAGATCTTTTAGATTTGGATGGATTAAAGAAGGAATAGAGCTCCTGTAAGGGTCCTTTCACACAGGTGTGAAACAAGCATGAACAAAAAATGTTTTGTGCATAAAAAAAGTACATAAATGGAACAGACCTAAATGGACAGAATCCATTTCATCTGGTCAGATTCGTCTAAATCAGGGATCCTCAAACTACGGCCCTCCAGCTGTTACGGAACTACACATCCCATGAGGCATTGTAAAACACTGACATTCACAGACATGACTAGACATGATGGAAATTGTAGTTCCTGAACAACTGGAGGGCCGTAGTTGGAAGACCCCTGGTCTAAATGGAAAAGGATGCAGCCTTGTTGCTTTTAAAAAGACTGACCTGAATGTACACAGATGTAGATGGATGTAAGCCATGAAGGACATCTATTTACATCTGCCTACCCAGAGACATACATTTTGGTTCAGTCTGGATTTGTCTGAAAAACTGAGAGACGGATTTAGACTGAACACCCATGTGAAAGGGCCCTTAGGTTTTATTTGCTGTTGGTGTCCCCAATGGGGAGATTCACTTTCTCTACTTGCCTTGATGATCATTGTCACCAGGATTGAAAGGCAAATTCATCAAGTTGAGTTGCCACTGCAACAGGAACAAAGGGAAAATGGTAATATGTTCTGGTGACAACTGTACAAGAGGGGATTTCCCTCACTTGGGAGAGGTTTCCTCTAACTTCATTTAGTGTCTAATAGACAGGAAATAAAGGTATATCTCTCAGATGGAAAACAAAAAATTGAAAGGTGTTTTAACTAGACTATACTGTATCCAAAAGTACAAAAAAAAAATCAACTAAAAGTATTGTGACGTCACTCTCTCCTAGGCACTACGGTGATAAGTAAGTACTGTATACAGTAGTTAACCTTTTTTTCCCCACAGGTATCAGGTGACAATAAAGAGAAAAGACCTTTCTGCTGGGGTGGAGGATATCAAGCTAATGGAAATAGTTAATAGTTTCTTAAGCAAGCTCTAAGAAGAAGCAGAGCATAAAAGTTCCCCTAATAAAAAATAAAATCTTAATTTCTGTACCTGATACGTTCACTCTGATCTTTCTCTCCATTGGAACAGAACTGTAGTTGACTATGCATGTGTAGACCCCAGCGTCTAAAACAGATGTGTCAGAAATGGTCAGATCAGCAGTACCATTTAATGCTCGATCTTTATCCAATGAATATCTGGGATCAGTTGGTATCACAGTGTTATGATAGGTTAGGATACGATTTCCTTCTAAATTCCAAAAAACTGCAAAATATTTGGGATCTGCGGGAAGATTATCTGCTCTGAAGGTGCAGGGAATGTGGGCAATGGATCTAACTTTGGCTTCATATGTAGAAGGTCCAGTCATCTGCAGAGCACCACCTGTATGAGATGACAAATAGTCAAGTTTATATTTATTAACCATAAATGTATTCTTGCACTTACACATGGACATAACAACTGATGTTTATATTCAGGATCTTGTTTATCAGGAAGATCCTAAAGTAAAATGTTCTGTAAGGAAACATTATCATTAGTAGTAATCAGCATGGATTTACGAAAGATTGTTCTTTCTTGTCAAACCAATCTGTTAACATTCTACGAGGAAATGAGCTGCCATCTAGATAAAGGTAGGCCGGTGGATGTGGTGTATCTGGATTTTGCAAAAGCATTCGATACAGCCCCTCAAAAGTGCTTAATCTAAAAATAAAGGTCTGTTGGCATGGACTATAGTGTAGGTACCTGGATAAAAAACTGGTTACAGGGGCGCGTCCAAAGAGTGATGATAATAGGATTTTTATAAAAGCTTACCTGTAAAATCCTTTTCCCAGAGCAATGCTATCTGAGGGGAGGGAGACACAAACAAAAGTAGGGTGCAATCAGACCAGAGGACCTTTACTGCTGCCGCAGCACACTATGTCCAAAGGCGATATCCTCATGTCTTCTTACATCCACCTGATAGAATCTGGTGAATGTATGGACTGAAGACCAAGTTGCGGCCTTGTAGATTTGAGCCATGGAGGCCTGGTGATGCACTGCCCACGAAGCACTAACAGCCCTGGTGGAGTGCGCTTTGATTTGAAAAGGTGGAACTTTCCTCTTCAAACCATAAGCTTGAACAATTACTTGCCAAACCACTTAGAAATAGTAGATTTCGACACTGCCTGTCCTTTTCTAGGACCTTCAGGTAATACAAACAAAACATCTGTTTTCCGAATCTGAGCAGTCGCCTTCAAATAGGTTTTGACTGCTCTCACTACATCCGGAGAATGTAGCGACCTTTCTTCCGTAGAACAGGGTTTTGGAAAAAAAGAAGGCAGAACAATATCCTGCCTCTGATGATATCCACATAGAATGAAACATGTCAGGCTGGCCAATGCAAGCACGCTTTTGAGCCGCGGATTACCCTTTCCATTTTTTGTGATGATGTTCTATTGACTCTTGTAAGTAGACTACAATAAAAACGTGTATTTTATCCTTACGGGCTTCACTATTGTTACTTTCTCTTTATTGGGTTACCCTGCTGTTGATCGCACTATTCACTCATCATCCCATGTGAATTTTGAGTTCCTGGTGATACGTGACAACTTTATCTGTCTGTCTATGATGGAGTGTGCCAACTGGATGTACTGATTGAGCCTTTGTACTACATGCATACATCGCTTGTTTTTTATATCCTTCTGGTAAGCAGATCGACAAGCACTTGGGTGTGGTGTGCTTTTCTCCTGCACACTGAAGTTTTGGTGGAGGTTTCATCTCATCTCTACTCTTCATTGATTTATATAGACTATCTTGTTTTATTTAGCGCTGCATTTATGACTTTTAGAACAATATCCTGGTTTAGGTGAAAACCTGAAATGACCTTTGGCAGAAAGCTAGGTTGAGGACACAATACTACTCTATCCTTATGAATGATTAAATATGGCTCTTTACAAGAAAGAGTTGCCAATTCTGATACCCTTCTTGCAGAAGAAATGGCTACCAGAAAAACTAGCTTCCTTGTCAAAAGGACCAAGGGAATTTGCTGTATCGGCTCAAAAGTCTGTTTTTTGTAATGCTGACAGAACTAAATTCAAGTCCCAAAGGTTCAGGGGTGCTCTAACCGGTGGATTAAGCCGCGTTACCCCCTGTATAAAGCTTTGGACTAAAGAATGTGAAGCAAGCGGACGTTGAAACAATACCGATAAGGCCGAGACCTGGCCCTTGATAGTACTCAAGGCCAGCTTCATCTCTAACCCCATTTGTAGAAAGGCAAGGATTCTACCTATGACATACTTTCTGGGATGCCAACCCCTGGATTCGCACCAGGAAACATATGCCTTCCAGACTCTGTAATAAATGACTCTGGAAGCTGGCTTCCTTGCATTAATCAAGGTAGACATCACTGAGCCTGAAAGCCCGCGATTCTTCAAAATGTGGGTTTCAATAGCTAAACTGTTAAATTTAGCGTTTGTAAGGTACAGTACCTGCCCGCGAGATTGTGTTTCCAGCACGATCCCATCGCTATGGTTCTCGGCAACAGGGTACTGTACATCTCGCACTGGCTGCAATAAAAAATTACATATTTTCCTATTGCAGCGAGCGCGAGAAAGAATTCCCCCCCAAAAGCATACCAGGCCCTTAGGTCTGGTATGGATTTTAAGGGGAACCCGCTACACCGAAAAAACGGGGGAGAGCATTGTGTCAACATCGGAAGAAGAGAAGAGAAGAGGGAACAAGACGACAGAGAAGACCGGGCCACCGCTAGCAAAAGAGTGGCAAAAGAGCAGAAGATAACGGAGGAGCCCGGCAGAAGAACCGGAGAGCGGGAGAAGAACCGGAGACCTGGAGAAGAGGTCGGAGACCGGGAGAAGAGGCCGGAGACCGGGAGAAGAACCGGACACCGGGAGAAGTACCCACTCCCCCATGTTGAGGGCATGCGGCCTGGTACGGTTCAGGAGGGGGGGCTCACTCGTCCCCACCCCCTTTCCTGACCGGCCGGGCTGCGTGCTCGGATAAGGGTCTGGTATGGATTTTGGGGGGGACCCCCACGCCGTTTTTTTGGCATGGGGGTTTCCCCTTAAAATCCACACCAGACCTAAGGGCTTGGTATGCCCTTGGAGGGGAACCCATGCCGATTTTTTATTTATTGACACAATATTGCGGTTACCTACTGTAGGATGGAACACTGGTCCCTGCAATAGCAGGTCTGGACGTGGTGGTAGGGTCCATGGGGCCCCTACCGCCATCTTTACTATTTCTGCATACCAAGATATTCTGGGCCACGCTGGGGCCTACAAGAACCACCGACTTCTTTTCCTGCTTGATCCTGTGGAGAAGTCGTGGTAGCAGCAGAATAGGAGGGAATGCATAAATCAGTGAGAACTGATGCCACAGGGTCACCAACACATCTGTTCCGCATGCGAGTGGATCCCTTGTTCTTGACACAAAGCTGTTGACCTTGTTGTTGAACCTGGACGCAAACAGATCTACGTCTGGGATTCCCCATCTTTGACATATAGCCAGGAAGATGTCAGGGTGAAGGGACCATTCCCCCGGGAACAACTGCTGGCGACTTAAGTAGTCCGCCTGCCAGTTCTCTACCCCTGGAATGAAGATTGCCAATATGCACAGCACATGCTTTTCTGCCCAGGTTAGGATCTGGTTTACCTCTCCCTGGGCTGCACGACTTATTGTGCCCCCTTGGTGATTGATATAAGCCACTGCTGTGGCATTGTCGGATTGGATCCTGACTAGACAACCCCGCAACCTGAATGTCCAGGCCTTTAGGGCTAGGTACGCTGCCCAAATCTCTAGAATATTGATGGGTAAGGTCCTTTCGGTTCTGGACCATTTCCCTTGGACAGTCGTCTCTTTCAGGACTGCTCCCCAACCTGAAAGGCTGGCATCTGTTGTTACCACCTCCCAGGTAACTGGTAAGAAGGATTTCCCTTTCCGCAGATTCTCGGGTATCAACCACTAACTAAGGCTCTGACGCACTATTGGTGACAAACGCATCTGAAAATCTAGCGCCTGCATTTTCTTGTTCCAGGCAGACAGAATACTGTTGTGCAACAACCTCGAATGAAACTGAGCATAGGGAACCGCTTCAGATGAAGCCACCATCTTTCCCAACAACCTCATACAAAGGCGAATAGAAGGACCCTTCTTCGCCCTGACCACCTGAACCAGCTCCTTTATGGCACTGATCTTTGCCTGGGGTAAAAACACCCTCTTCTGGGTTGTATCTATAATCAGATCCAAGTACTCTAGTCTTCTTACTGGCTTTAAAGAAGACTTCTCTAGGTTGAGGACTCAACCTAGGTATTCCAGGTAGTTGACTGTGGTGACCAAGCTTTGGTCTAAGCGGGCTACCGACCGGTCTATCAAGAGCAGGAAGTCTAGGTAAAGTATAATCGTTATACCCTGGGTCCTTAATCTAGCCAGAGGAGGGACCAGGACCTTTGTACACACCCGAGGTGCTGTAGCTAGACCGAAAGGTAAAGCTACAAACTGAAAATGAAGTTTTTCCACTTCGAAACGCATATATTTCTGATGAGCTGGGAAAATAGATACATGCAGGTATGCATCTTTGATGTCAATTGATGCCAGAAGTTCGTTCTTCTCCTTGTAGGATGGAGACTATTGATTGGATTGATTCCATATGAAAAGATTGAATTTTCAGGAACCGGTTTAGATCTAGAGATCTAGAATGGGTCTGACATCTCCATTTGGTTTTGGCACCGTGAAAAGGTTTGACTAAAACCCCAACCCCTGCTCTTCCATGGGAACCACCATAATTGTGATGGGGATACCTGATGTATGGGACACTGTGATGGGGACACCTGATGTATGGGGACACTGATGGGGACCCCTGATGTATGGGGACACTGATTGGGGAACCTGATGTAAGGGGACATTGTGATGGGGTAACCTGATGTATGGGGACACTGTGATCGGGGAAACTAATGTAAGGGGGCACTGTCATGGGAACACCTGATGTATAGGGGGACACTGTCATGGGGATGTCATGCCAATGTACAGTATATGGGCACTGTAATGGGGAAACCTGATGTATATGGGCACTGTAATAGGGGAACCTGATGTAAGGGGGCACGGTGATGGGGACAGCTGATGAAGGCTGGTAGGGGCCCTAGTGCATTACTTTACCCAGAGGCCCATGATGCTATTAAGATGGCACTGTGCCAGTGTCCATCACCTAAAGGTGCCGATATAACCCATACAGTAAATACTGTGGCTCTGTGTCCCGTGATGTACGAAAAAGAAAAATAACGTGTACTCAGACTGGTCTGGAGTGGTAAGTGGAGTACCCCAATGCTCTGTTCTGGAACCAACTCTGTTTAATTTATTCATTAATGATATAAAAGCAAGGGTCTCAAAACATTCTAAAAAAACTTTAGGGGGGCCTGACTGTGGCCATTGGGAGTAGAAAAGATGCTGATGTCAGTGGGAAAAAACAATGCCCTACTGTTGGTATCAGTGGGAGGAATTGTGCCCCACCATTGGTGTTAGTGGGAGGAATTGTGCCCCATTGTTGGTGTCATTGGGAGAAATCATGCTCCAATGTTGAGGTCAGTGGGAGGAATTGTGCCCAATTGCTGGTGTTATTGGGCCTCATTGTTCATGCCAGTGGGGGGAAATATGCCCCATTGTTGGTGTCAGTGGATGGAATAGTGCCCCAAGAGGTGGATAAAAGCAAGCAAAGGGCCGCATCTGGCCCCCGGGCCGCAGTTTGGGGACCACCGATATAGAGGTTGGTATGAATATCTCAATCTCAGTATTTGCTGATGATACAAAGCTAAGAAAGGCAAAAACTTTACAGCAGCATATAAAAACTTTAAAATAAGACCTCAATGCCATATGTGTTGAGCCTTGTTTTTTTCCGTTTTCGACATCATTGTTTAACGTGATCTACTGGTTACTTGGTTTACCATTACTTGGTTTATTTCTATACTCTTTGATGATATCAACTTGACTATGCTTATGTGATATGTTCTTTTAATGTCCTTCTGATCCTAATGTATACTTGTTCATTCAATGGAAATATGTTATATCTTGCCTATGGTTATTCAATGTGGTTTAAAAAAACACTTGACACTTAATAAAAGAGATTCAACATAAACTAAGACTTCAATGAAATAATGGGGTGGGCACCTACATGGCAAATGAGATTTCATGTTGAAAAATGTAAAGTAATGCACCTGGGGGCTAGAAATATGAATGCAACTTGCTCGCTAGGGGAGAGGACCTCTGGGGGATTCCAGGGTGGAAAAAGATCTTGAGGTTCTAGTAGATCACAGGCTTAGCAAAGGCATGCATTGCCACAACAAGCAAAGCTAGAAGAATATTAACATGCATTTACTCAAGAGATTTAACTATAAACCTACCACTTTACAAAACTCTGGTGCGGCCACTACTTGAGTATGCCATCCAGTTCTGGTCAACACTGTGCTGGAACTTAAGAGAGTCCAGAGAAGCAACAAAGCTAATAAGTGGGATTTGAGGACCTCAGTTTTCTCCCTGGAGAAGGGACGCTTGAGAAGAGATATGATAGTAATATACAAATATCTTAAAGTGGATGTAAACCCAATGTCATCCTTTTCTAAACTACTGCCATAGGGGTTATTTATAAGGATATACATGCCTCCTGCATGTATCTTTACCTGTCAAATGTCTCCCCTCTGTCTGTTATGAGACCCAAAAAACTGCAGATTCTGTGGGTGGGTCTGTTGTCTGGAGCTCGGAGGGTGGAGTTGTGATGTCAGTAAACTCCCCGCCCACCTCTACACTTTGGTTTGCAAGTACTGTCAGCTGACAGTGATAAATGTATTTATTTTCTTGACCAAACGAAATTAATACTAAGCGCTGCCTCTCTAAAACATAAATTCCATCTACCTACATCAAAGTGCTATAGTGCCAAATAAATTCATACAATGTAATTCAAAGTAAGGTGTAATCAATAAAGTTCATCTATTGTGAAGTACGGGATTGGTGACACATTGGTGCAATCTTGGTGACTTCCTATGCTCCTCTCCTGGGTCCCCACTCACCAAATAGAGATGAAAAATACGCCTGCGTGTATAAAGATGGTGTCTTCTGTCCAGCGAATATATAAGTTGGTTGTACCTCAGAGAATGGAATCTTCTCCCCTCCACCGCTTGTTATGGGTCCAGCATGCTTTACTCAATCATAGATGATTGAAGAGGTAAAGTTCGGACAAGTGAAGAAAGAGAGGATATAGTGTAATACTGCAGGGTTTATTTAAAAGGTTTAAAATCATTACACTTACATCAAAATCTTTAAAATGTACAAAAATTGCCGCCTTGGCATCCAAACAACCTTCATGGATAATCCTCAGCTTGACATGTTTCGCTCCTCCCACTGGGCGTCATCAGAAGCTTATGGAGTCTGTGATTGGCTGTCTTATATACCTTAAGTACCTCCTACTACACCCAATGACTCCCACTACTCTCGCTGATGGCGCAGTATCAAATTGGCTTCACTTCCGGTTTCCGCCGGAACCGGATGTGACGTATTTGCCTCGACCGGAAGTGGTCAGCGGTACAGGAAGTGCTATAGTCTTTATAAACAAAAGTAAATACCAGTATCCTACTTCCTGAATTATCATGGAGTGACCAAAGGCCATTTTGTTGCAAGAATATGGTCTTACATTAAAACAAATCCGGTGTGTTAAACAGTGTGAACCATTATAACAAAAACCTTATACTCCATATGAGAAAAAATATATAAATAAAAAAATATATATATAAATAAACAAATAATGGGGATGATACAGAGGTGGAATTCCTGGACTAGCAAACATTAATACAAAATTTATATGATGAAAGAAATTAAAAGAAAAAGAAAAATAATAATAAAAGAAAATTATATAAATGACTAATAAAAAATGAAAATATAAAATAAAAATAAATTAAAATATAAATATAAATAATAAAAAATGAAATGAATGAGAATAAGAATTTTGTATTAATGTTTGCTAGTCCAGGAATTCCACCTCTGTATCATCCCCATTATTTGTTTATTTATATATATATTTTTTTATTTATATATTTTTTCTCATATGGAGTATAAGGTTTTTGTTTTAATGGTTCACACTGTTTAACACACCGGATTTGTTTTAATGTAAGACCATATTCTTGCAACAAAATGGCCTTTGGTCACTCCATGATAATTCAGGAAGTAGGATACTGGTATTTACTTTAATTTATAAAGACTATAGCACTTCCTGTACCGATGATCACTTCTGGGCGCGGCAAATACGTCACTTCCAGTTCCGGCGGAAACCGGAAGTGAAGCCAATTTGATACTGCGCCATCAGCGAGAGTAGTGGGAGTCATTGGGTGTAGTAGGAGGTACTTAAGGTATATAAGACAGCCAATCACAGACTCCATAAGCTTCTGATGACACCCAGTGGGAGGGGTGAAACATGTCAAGCTGAGGATTATCTGTAAAGGCTGTTTGGATGCCAAGGCGGCAATTTTTGTACATTTTAAAGATTTTGATGTAAGTGTAATTATTTTAAACCTTTTAAATAAACTTTGCAGTATTACACTATATCCTCTCTTTCTTCACTTGTCCGAACTTTACCTCTTCAATCATCTATGACTGAGTAAAGCATGCTGGACCCATAATAAGCGGTGGAGGGGAGAAGATTCCATTCTCTGAGGTACAACCAACTTATATATCCGCTGGACAGAAGACACGATCTTTATACACATGGGCGTATTTTTAAATCTCTATTTTGTGAGTGGGGACCCAGGAGGGGAACACAGGAAGTCACCAAGATTGCACCAATATGTCACCAATCCTGTACTTCACAATAGATGAACTTTATTGATTGCACCTTACTTTGAATTACATTGTATGAATTTATTTGGCACTATAGCACTTTGATGTAGGTAGATGGAATTTATGTTTTAGAGAGGCAGCGCTGAGTATTAATTTCGTTTGGTCAGTTTTTTATGGGGTACTTACCTCACACTATAGCTGCAGCCTCATTGTATATATACAATGTATATATGTGTGTGTGTGTGTGTGTGTGTGTAAACATATACACACACATACATTTTGGATTCACTGGAAAAAAAACTTTTTTTAATTTTCATTTTTTCAATTTTCATTTTGTTTGATTTTTCATTTTTATATATATTTTTTATTTGTAATTTTTCACTTATTAATACTTACTCCACAGCGCGGGTTTATTCTTACTATTTATTTTCTTAGCTCGACATTTTCCCACCCGGGTGTGTACGGCGAGTTATTTTCCACACGTATTCTGCCATGGAGTCTGTCAGGAAAACTGAAAATTTTCTATCAAATACTTACTGTAATTTTCCTTGCCTGATAGACTCCATGGCAGCAGGAGTTCCCTCCCAAATGCCTGGAGTAGGCTAGTTACGAAACACGGCTGGTAGCCCAGAGCAAAGATTAATGGGAGAGGTGTCTTATAGGATAGTTATGGAGGCGGGGCTAACCCACACATATGCTGCCATGGAGTCTATCAGGAAAAGAAAATTACGATAAGTATTTGATAGGAAAGTTTCTGTTTTTTTTTATTTTGGATAGAGTAAGGGAGGGAATGTTTGGGGATCCCCAGGTCACCAGAACTTTTATATCACATATCAGCTGACCCTGTTAAATTGCAGAATAATTTTAGCCTGCTGCTGGGTTAGAGGGAATCAAGCTGGTAAAAAAAAATATTAGTTCTTTAAGAATAACTATTCCTACAATAACAAAAAATAGATTTCCTTACCTGAAATTTCCACTTTGATATTTTTTTCTACTTGAATAGGACTGTTGGTCACTGAACATGTGTAGACTCCACCATCTGACAGAAATGTATTAGATATATACAGATCAGCATTTCCATTTAATGCTCGATCTACATCTAATGAATATCTGGGATCAGTTGGTATCACAATGTTATCATAGCGCAGGATGAGTTTTCCTTCGAAATACCAAAAGACTGCAAAATATTTGGGATCTGCAGGAAGTGTATCTGCGGTGAAGGTGCAGGGAATGTGGGCAATGTATCCAACTCTGGCTTCATATGTAGAAGGTCCCGTCATCTGTAGAGCAGCACCTGCAGGAGAGGAAAATAAAATGTATACTTACAGTAAGGTGAGGTCACCTTCCCATCCCAGAAAAATAGAGCTATTTCTTTGCAATATTAGTATTTGCCATGCACACAGGTTTTCTTCGACATACTTTAAATTAAGCCAAGTTAAAGGTGTTTTGAAGAGATCCTCCTCTGTTCCCATTAACAGTAAATTGACATGTTTGTTTGAATGTAGTTAACAATGAGAGCCCAGAGGGTCATCATAAGAGCCAATAATCATTTGTTGATGGTGACCATATCAAAACAGCAGGATAAAAAGCAGCCAAAGAATTTCAGGGGCAAACAACCCTCCTTCATCGGGACCCCAATAAAAGTAGCCAGACTCTTTATAGGACTTTGTCTGGAAGCTCTTAAAATGTGCTCTTATTCAGGAAAAGGACATTAAGGGGTTGATTTACTAAAGGCAAATAGACTGTGCATGCCTCCCAACTTTTTGAGATGGGGATGAGTGACACCTATCAGCAAAAGTATGCAGGCTTAGGACACATCCCTTGCCAGGCCGCCTAATGAAGAATTGTACAAAAAAACAAGATTGGTTAAACCCACAAGTCCTTTTTTTACCACTACTATTCCTTTTTATTGGCTTTTGGAATTTACAAATGCAGCAATTTAGAAATAAGATGAAAGGTTTAGCGCTGAAAAACTTTTTTGATAGATAAAAAGTGCATTTTATATACAACTATATAGATCAGACCAAAATGAGGGACAAATGAGGAGGGATTAGGGACAGAGGGACATTTCTCCTAATCAGGGACAGTCCCTCGAAATCAGGGACAGTTGGGAGCTATGGACTGTGCACTTTCTAAAATGCAGTTGCACTCTGCATGACAGAGATCCTACACTGATAAGCAATGGCCCCTTACCTCCTAATACTGAGCAACAGCGTTAACAGCAATGCTGGTACTGGCTCATTCTCATAAACCTGGACCCGACTCTTGTTCTCCAAACATCTAAGTCCCTCCAGGGGTGAAGTGGCCGTAAATGAAAAGAAGGGGATGCCACATAGTGTAGTAATTTTATAAACCAAAGCCGAAGTTTATTGTAGCATAGATACTCACATATAACAGAGCAGAACTCGCATAACACCAACGAGCAGCGGGCTCGTACGCGTCAATAAGTGGGAAGTGCCTGTCCCGTCCCTACGCGTGACGTCACGTACCTCTTGACTTCATCAGGGGATGATTGGACACTATCATCATGACTTTATCCAATCATGGCTCATTCCTGCCCCACAGTATAAACGTATTCTTTCAATGGCAGCCATTTTCAGTGTGATTTCGGAGTGGAGAGAGATAGAACAGGGCTCTGTTTAGTGCTATTAGTTAGTGTGCTATACTGTGCTATTTTGCTTCAATTATCAGTGTAAAATATTAGTTTAGTGTCAGTCTAGGGATAGTGTGAGTGTAGTGAGGAGGACCATCATTCAGCTTTGCATAATGTGCAGCTAGAGTAGGGACAGCTCCGATAGTTTCACTGTAGTGTAGTGAGACTGTGTCATTTATACATACATTAGTGTGGAGTAGGGACAGCTCATGTACTAAAACAGGCCAGAAGAGTCTGTAGCCATTTCAGGCGATCATACACAGCCAGTGCTCGGTTGGCTGAAATTCAGCAGGAATTCCTCCTGCCCGTAAACCGCCTGATTTGTGACATGCCCACCAGGTGGAACTCAAGTTTGGGAATGCTGCAGTGGCTATATATACAGCAGAGGGCCGTCAACGAGTACCTGTGCCAGTACGGCACGACGACGGGCTCAGGCCGCCTCGTTTTTTTTTCCCCGCGCCAATGGCTGGTCATTAAGGATGCATGCACTATATTGTCACCATTTCAGGAGGCCACAAGGATGGTGAGCAGTGAGTGCATGCATCAGTGACACAATCCCTGTTGTGTTCCTGCTGGAGCAGACTCTGCATGGCATTATGGACAGGGCACTGAAGGCAGAGCAGCAGGAGGAAGAGGAAGACTTCCTTTCCACTCAAGGCCCACTTTATGCAGACACCATCATTCCTATGTTACAGAACACACAGGAGGAGAGAGGGGAGGAGGATGAGGAGGAAGATTCTGGCACTTTCATAGGCTTTGAAGAGGAAGACCTGCGTCAATCTGTAAGTGATGGCTTTCCAACCCCAGGACCCTTGGGAGTAGTACGTGGCCGGAAGGATGAAGTTCCAGATGCTGTCATCCTGAGTGACCCCGAGGAGTCTGCTTCTCAAGCCTCTGCAAATTTGAGGTGCAAGGCCAACCTCATGCTTCAAAGCCTGCGAAAGGACCCAAGAATATGGGGCATAAAGGAGAATGATGATTACTGGTTGGCAACCCTCCTTGACCACCATTATAAGGGGAAGGTCTCAGAACTCATCCCGTCTCCACAGACAGTGCAGAAGATAAAATCTCTTGAGGAAACATTAAAGAGGATTTTATTGAACATTTTTCCTGACTCCAGTAGGTTACTGTGTGGTGGAAAACGTCGTTTTGAGTCTTCTGTTGGTCAAGAGAGAAGGAGAAGGTTGGAGAAGGTGTCTGTCTAAGTGAGGCATTTCAGAATTTTTTTAGCCCTCGCCGCCCAGGGCTGTCAACTTCCACATCCCATCAGCAGCGTCTGCATCACATGGTGGATGATTACCTCAGGGCCAAAGCAGAGATGGAGAGGTTTTCAGCTACGTGGACCGTTTGACTTTTATAAAAATGAATCAGTCCTGGATTACCAGCTATGAAGCCCCTGATGCCGATGTCACTGATTAAGTCTTTTTGGGATGTGGAGTCTCTGCAGGACTTCGAGGCTGCCTAGCTTTGAGGGTGTTCAATCATTTCATCTGGAAGAATGTTTTTGGTATAGGTTAAATGAGCACAATTAACACCCAAAGACCAATTTTTCTGCACCTGTTTTACAGGTGCATATCATTACAATTTGTGACAGCAATGCCAATTCTTGCTTTCATCAAGAGTACCTCTATAGGGTTATGGTGGGAAGGCACCCCCGACACCCAAAAAGTAATTTTTCTGCACCTGTTTGGCAGGTTCATATCATTTCAATTTTATATAGCAAGGCCAATTCTTGCTTTCATCAAGAGTACCTCTTTAGGGTTATGGTGGGAAGGCGCACCCGACACCCAAAGAGTAATTTTTCTGCACCTGTGTGACAGGTGCATATCATTACAATTTTTTATAGCAAGGCCAATTCTTGCTTTCATCAAGAGTACCAGTGTATTGCTGTCTCCCAGGGGCACGCTGGATTATTTGTATCCTGAATATGCAGCGATGGGATTGTATTGAGCCTTCAGCATTGCTGATACTAAATCCAGGATCTAAGTGGTGAATCCGGTGTTGGCCCTCCTCCCTCTAATGGCTGCTCCCTTAATTAGGAATATTGTTTACATGCCCCTGCTGAGATATTTAGCTATATCTAATATACTTTCTTACTGCTGATTGAACTTTCTCATGCTACCGTGACTTGCATAATTTTGCATTCCAATTTAAGATAGAGAGACATATTTCCTTCTCTGACTCATCTGTGAACCTTGGCCGTGTCCTGAGGAAGCCTAACGGTGAAACCCGTAGACATACAAGGGCTCACTGCACAATAATCATAGATGCTATTTGTTACAATTGTCATTGTTTTTTAGATAT
The DNA here is from genome assembly GCA_037952835.1 of Lithobates septentrionalis. Lineage (NCBI taxonomy): Eukaryota > Metazoa > Chordata > Amphibia > Anura > Ranidae > Lithobates > Lithobates septentrionalis. The sequence goes on from JBBDGP010000149.1 coordinate 6,568,569, forward strand.
TGTATTTTTCAATAAATTTATATTTTTTATACTGCTATATCTTCTCCACTGGTTCTTAGCCTAAAAAGTCCGCCTCCCTGGTAATACTCAGTACTACCTTATTTAAATCCTCAATGATTTATGGATGTGGCTTATTTTTGATGCACTTTCCTCTTTTTTTTGTACCTCTATAGGGTTACGGTGGGGAGGTGCCACCGACACCCAAAGACCAATTGTTCTGCATCTGTTTGACAGGTGTATATCATTGCAATTTTTTACAGCAAGGCCAATTCTTGCTTTCATCAAGATTACCTCTATAGGGTTATGGTGGGAAGGCGCCCCCGACACCCAAAGACCAATTTTTATGCACCTGTTACTTCTATCCAAAGTCAAAGTGACACCAGAATGTATCCAAAAAATCTCTAATCTTGTTCCCAGTGTACTACATTGTGGCCTCATCATACACAGTGGCTCCCCAGCTGTTGCTGAGCAAAATAAAAGCAGCTTTCAGGGAAAATTTCATTTTTTTTGGCTTTATAAATGCAATTATTGCTGCAGCAGATTCTAGACATAGTACAGATCTGCTACTTTACAGGTAGACTAAGGGGACCCCCAGGCACTATATTGGAAGGTTTTTTTTATTTTTATGCTTACACTTTAAAAATCAAAAAATCACTGCTCATTTGAAAATGACATTTTTCACAAACCTTTATTATTATTAATACATGTCCCCAGGGCAGGACCCGAACCCCTATAACCATTGTATGCCCAATTACTTGCACATAAGCCTTTAAAATGGGCACTTTTGAATTTTGAAGTTCGGGTCCGAACTTTCACGGTATTCAAAAGTTCTGGTGCGAACCGAACAGGGGTCCGTTCAGCCCATCCCTAGTTCTGATGCCCCAACAGCGTCTGCCCCAGAGGGTGGAATGCGGCCTGGCTAGTCTGTGCCCAATCGGGAGGATTCTTGGAGAGGATAGCGTGTCCCTATCCTGTTCCTACTCATCCTGAACCTTTCCCTACCACTATTCACTTTCCCTGACTGATGGGTAACCTGTCCCAATACTGTCCACTCACAAAATGCACACCAAGCCCGGGAGCCAGGGTCTTACATAGACTCTGCTGGACCCAAGATGGCTGCTGGAGTCACATGGGGTGGCAACATCCAACAGTATTGCTTTTCCAGTGGCCCAAGAAACCATAGAGGAGATGTTTCTCGTGGCTTCCTCTCCCTCTGCAATGCTGCTGCAGTTTGATTGCCACCTGCAGTGGAAAAAAGAGACTGCACCCGCCTAAATGTCTGGGAGAAAATCCAGGTTATGTCTAATCAAGGTCAAGTGTCATGTTGCACAGGCCCTGTGAAAATTGTGGATAGTGGCTCCAAAAAGGAGGTACCCTCCAAGGGTACAACATCTTTCAGGAATGCATGTAATTTCTAGTCTACCACTGGTGTAAGGTGACACACCCAGTAATAACATCTGAAGTTTGGGAGTCCAATGTCCCCAAGACTGGAGACTGACTAGGCCACTCCATGACCTTAACCACTTCAGCCCCAGAAGGTTTTACCCCCTTAATGACCAGAGCATTTTTGCGATTCGGCACTGCATCGCTTTAGCTGACAATTGCACTGTCGTGCGACACTGTACCCTTACAAAATTGATGCCCTTTTTTCCCACAAATAGAGCTTTCTTTTGGTGGTATTTGATCATCTCTGCGGTTTTTATTTTTTGTGCTATAAACAGAAAAAGAGCGACAATTTTGAAAAAAAAAACAATATATTTTACTTTTTGCTATTATAAATATACCACATTTATTTATTTTTTTAAAATTTCTTCATCAGTTTAGGCTGATATGTATTCTTCTATTTATTTTTGGTAAAAAAACAAAAAAAATCCCAAAAATTATAGCGTCTACAAAATAGGGAATAGATTTATGGCATTTTTATTATTATTATTTTTTTACTAGTAATGGCGTTGATCTGCAATTTTTATCGGGACTCCGCCATTGCGGCAGACAGATCGGACACTTTTTGAGCATTTTTGGGACCATTGACATTTATACAGCGATCAGAGTAAATGTCCTTGGCAGGGAAGGGGTTAACACTAGGGGGCGATCAAGGGGTTACCTGTGTTCCCTATGAACTGTAGGGGGGATGGGCTTACTGGGACATGACAGAGATCACTGTTCCCGACCACTGGGAACTGTAGATACCTGTCATTTCATCTGTCAGAACGAGGAAATGCCTTGTTTACAGTCATTTCTTGTTCTGCCTGTGTACAAGTCAATCGCGGCCCGCTGGAGGACATCGAGCGTGCGCCCGCCCACAACTGAGCCTGCAGGAGCCGTCGTACAGCTACAGTGATTCGCGCAGGAGAGCATTGTGCTCTCGACGGACGGTCTTAAAATGGTTAATCCTATAGAAAAATGTATGGAGGGTGCTGAAACTTCGAGTTGCCAAGAGACAGCCAACAAACTAGATATGTGCTCTACCAAAAAATGTGTTCCTTTTTGTTTTAGTTTCATTCATTTATTTATTTTCTTTAGTTTTTCGGGTGATTCGTTATGATCAGAATTCGTAAATTTATACATTCGTAAATTTGTATGTTCGTACATTCGTGCGTTCATGTATTTCGTATAGTCGTATATTCGTAAATTCATAAATTAGAAAATTCGTATATTCGGAAATTCGTACATTTGTAAATTCGAAATTTGAAAATCCAAAAACCCGAAAGTTCGAAAATCTGAAATAGTAATTATAATTATTGTAATTTCCTTTCAAATTTGGCTGTTAGTGAATGTAACAAATACAAATTTATCCGAAGTTACGAATTATCCTAAATAACGAATGCCGCATCTAAACAAATGGAACGGAACAAATTAATAATAAATAATAATAATAAAAAGTTTTTATTATTATTATTGTTATATATTATTATTAATTCATTCCGTTCCATTCGTTCGGATACGGCATTCGTTATTTCGGATAATTCGTAACTTCGGATAAATTTGTATTTGTTACGTTCACTAACAGCCAAATTTGAAAGGAAATTACAATACCTATAATTTAATAGTTAGTAATAGTTAAGTTATTATTAGTTAATTATTATTTCAGATTTCTGAATTTACGAATTTACAAATTTACGAATTCACTAATTTACTAATTTACGAATTTACTAATTACGAATGTACGAATTTCCGAATGCATGAATTTGTGAATGTACGAATGTACAAATTTACAAATTTTTGAATATTCAGAAAAATTCATTAAATGGGTTTTCGTTAATTCGGATATTTCCGAATTAATGAATTTGTTGAATTCGTTAAAAAACTAATTTGGAACCAAACGAATTGCACATGTCTACAACAAACGTTAAGGATTTAGAGATCTGTAAAGAAGAGTGGACAAAAGTCCCTCCTGAGATGTGTGCAAACCTGGTCACCGACCACAAGAAACGTCTGACCTCTGTGCTTGCCAACAAGGGTTTCTCCACCAAGTACTAAGTCATGTTTTGCAGACCCTTTATTTCTTTGTAAGTGAACAAACTTACAAGATCTGCAGGGGATCAAATCATTATTTTCCCCTCTGTATATACTGCTGATGAGAAAAGGTGTTTAGCCATTTATATATTTACTAAAATGCATTTCCATGTTCTGTGTACTGTGGGAGACTGGATATAGTGAATGCAGGGTCCTGGGTTTAGTAACACTTTAATGATGTAAAAAAATGTGAGAGGTTGATTGGAATCATGTACTCTACAAGATATAAAAATGATGTGGCAAGATATTCATCTTTACACAGCCACCTTCCCAAATCAGAAACATTTACATTTTGGGGACTGATTTTGGTCTGAGGCCCTTGTGTCTGCCCCGAAGACTTGCATACCTCCCAACTTTTTGAGATGGGAATGAGGGACACCTATCAGCAAAAGTATGCAGGCAAAAGTATGCAGGCATAGGACATACCCCTTGCCACGCACATTGTACAAAAAAACAAGATTGTTTAAACCCACAAGTGCTTTTTTTACCACTAATATTCCTTTATATTGGCTTTTGGAATTTACAAATGCAGCAATTTAGGAATCAGATGAAAGGTTTAGCACTGGAAAACACCTTTGATAGATAAAAAGTGCATTTTCTATACATCTATATAGATCAGACCAAAATGAGAGACAAATGAGGAGGAATGAGGGACAGAGGGACATTGCTCCAAATCAGGGACAATCCCTCGAAATCAGGGACAGTTGGGAGCTATGCGCAGCGTACACTGTTCAGCCATTCTAGTGTAAGCATACAATCTATGCAATCGCCTCGATATGTGATATTATTAATATGATACACGATGGAGAACATAATGTTCTTTTTTTATTTTTTATATAGTGATACTCCACATTGTATGGTCCTGAGGAAGCTACGCAATATGCGAATCGCGTTAACCACTGGATTTGGACCTGTACACATTCAGTATATCTGTGTTTGGTATATTATGTGCAATATGATTTAAGGTGACTATGTCCTCAATCCTACATGGGGTACCATACTGGCTAGTCCTTTGTATAGAGGATACTGGCATTGTGAATTTTAATGTTGAATATCACCTTTTATAAAAAAAAAAGAAAATTGTAATAAAAATAATTTGACTTTTATCTCTAACATCTCTAACATTTTTGTTTATTCCTTACACTTGTTTGCTCTCAAATATTTTTGGATGTGGCACAGTGGAAGCTCCGGATTGTTTAATATGCCCATGATGAAGGGTTTCCTCCATCCATGCACTGAGTTCCCAGGTCTGGACACCTGCTGTGCATTATATGAGGGGTTCCTACCATCCCTACTACATCTTTATTTTATGCAATGGAGGATGTAACAGTAGGAGTCGGAACACACAAAAGGACAGCAACACCCAAAACTCCCAGGTTGTCAGATATTATCCACTTGCCAACCAGCCACCATCATTATACTGCGGCACATTATACCGCGCGCGCCTGCTGCACTTGGGGGGGTGCCAAAGCTTGTGACCAATGGTTGCGATGAGCGCTGGCCACGAGCGATCGCGGGCACGGGAGGCAGAACAGGGACGTGTGTAAACACACAAATCCCTGTTCTGTGAGGAGAGGAGAGACAGATCGTGAGTTCCTAATAGCTAGAAACCACAATCTTTATTTCCTATAGTCAGTCCCCTCCCCCTACAGTTAGAAACACGTAGCAGGGAACACAGTTAACCCTTTGATCGCCCCTAGTGTTAACCCCTTCACTGCCAGTGACATTTACACAGTAATCAGTGCATTTTTTTAGCTTTGTCGAGGTACATGTCAATATCGTATATATAGCAGATATATGTCCCCTGAGTTTATCATATTGTCTACACATATGTTCCATGGGTGTCATTGTCACTAGATCACCCTTGCGTTCTAAAGTTTGCATATAGTGGCATATTTGAGTGAGTCTATAGTGTTCAGTAGTTGGCATTTGATATTTTTCTACCAAAGATCTCTCAGATAGTATACCTCTATGATCACAGAGATCTGCTATCTGCATTAAGCCCTTGTTGGTCCACCATTCAAATGTGGGGGGAGTGAGGCCCGGGGTGAATTCTCTATTTCTCAATAGAGGTGCTAGCGGATTGTGGGGTGACTTGAATTTTTGAGTTTGTGAGAGTCTGTCCCAAATTTCTAGGAAATGGAAAGAGTAGGACATAATATAGTTGGTCTCTCTTTCATTGGTAGCCACATAATATGTGATATTGGGTTAGGGTGACAGGAATAGGATTCCATGGTCATCCATATTGCTTGGGGTTGTTGGGAATGAAACTTAGTAAGTTGGGCCATCTGGGCCGCATTAAAGTACTTCTGTAAATCAGGCCAGCCTAGTCCCCCCTTCTGTTTTGGAATGTACATTGTACCTTTGTTCACCCTGGGCCTCTTGTCACCCCATATAAACTGAAGAATCTTTTTTTTAAATGTTTGCAGGTCCGAGCGGACTAGTGGTACCGGTATAGTACGAAATAAATATAAAACCTAAGATAAGTAAGATATTCATTTTTATTGAGTGTAGTCTGCCAAACCACGATGGGGGGTGTATCTGCCATCTAGCTAAGTCTTCTGTCAGCCATTTGAACAGGGCAGGGTAGTTTTATTTGTACAAGGTTTGTATGGACGACGTCAGATGTATTCATAAATACGAAAGAGCTTCTGGCTCCCATAAGAATTGGTGGGATTGTTCAAGTGTTTTCTGTGTGGAACTCTGTAGGGAGAGGTTTAGTGCCCTAGACTTACTGTGATTGATTTTAAGACCCGAGATTCTGAGAACGGTTGTAGTATAGGTTGGGGAGGGAAATAATAGGTGACGACAGAGCCAACAGGAGATCGTCTGCAAAAAGTAAACATTTGTGCTCCCTGTCTCCATAAATAATGCCCTTTACATCTGGACAGGCGCGAATCCTAATTGCCAAAGGCTCTATTGCTAGGGCGAAAAGCAACGTGGATAATGGGCAGCCCTGCCTAGTTCCACTCCAAATATCAAGGGGTTGAGAAGAGTATCCCCTAATCATCAAGGATGCAGTTGGGGTGTCATACAGGGTTCGAAGGAGGGCCAGAAAGCGCTTGCCAAACCCAAAGCCACATCAAATAAGTAATCCCAAGATAGGGAGTCGAACGCCTTCTGGATATTCAACAAGAGCAGCATGCCTTGTCTAGGTCCTCCGGTATCCCAGTCAGATTGAATGGCCGAAGTTACAGTACCTGACCGCGAGATTGTGTTTCTAGCGCGATACCATCGCGCTGGTTCTCGGCAACAGGGTACTGTGCATGTCGCGCTGGCTCACTCATCGGGAAAGGAAAACTTTGTTTTCCTTTCCCGATGAGTGACAGGCAGTGCTGACAGCTGTCTGGTATGAATCCTGAGGGGGAACGCCACGCCAAATTTTAAATAAAAAAAATGGCGTGGGTTCCCCCCCAGGGGCAGACCCTTAGGTCTGGTATGGATTGTAAGGGGAACCCCCTACGCTGAAAAATAGGCCTGGGGGTCCCCCCAAAATCCATACCAGACCCTTATCCGAGCACGCAGCCCGGCCGGCCAGGAAAGGGGGTGGGGACGAGCGAGCGCCCCCCCCTCCTGAGCCATACCAGGCCGCATGCCCTCAACATGGGTGGGTGCCTTCGGGGAGGGGGGGCGCCGTGCAGGCCCCCCCCACCCCAAAGCACCTTGTCCCCATGTTGATGAGGACAAGGGCATCTTCCCAACAACCCTGGCTGTTGGTTGTCGGGGTCTGCGGGCGGGGGGCTTATCGGAATCTGGAAGCTCCCTTTAATAAGGGGGCCCCCAGATCCCAGCCCCCACCCTGTGTGAATGAGTATGGGGTATATGGTACTCCTACCCATTCACCTAGGGAAAAGTGTCAATAAAAAAAAAACACAGTACACAGATTTTAAGAGTAATTTATTAGGCAGCTCCGGGGTCTTCTTCAGACTTCGGGGGGTCTCCTTCCGACTTCTCCAGGTGTTCGGCCTCTTCTCCCGGTGTTCCGCCTCTTCTTCCGGTGTTCTGCCTCTTCTCCCGGGCCCCGCCGCTATCTTCTTCCAGCTCTTTTGCCAGCGAGGGGCCCGGTCTGCTGCCGCTGTCTTGTCGCCGCCGTCTTGCCGCCTCTGTCTCGTCGCTTCTTCTCTTCTTCCGATGTTGACACGACGCTCTCTCCGGCTGGAATGCTTTGTGCGAGCTGTGGAGCCATTTATATAGGCGTGACCCCGCCCACTTGTGACGTCATGGTCCCAGCATGCGCAGGGACTCTGGGGTCACGCCCCCTTATGACGCCAGAGTCCCTGCGCATGCTGAAGAAGACCCCGGAGCTGCCTAATAAATTACTCTTAAAATCTGTGTACTGTGTTTTTTTTTTATTGACACTTTTCCCTAGGTGAATGGGTAGGGGTACCATGTACCCCATACTCATTCACACAGGGTGGGGGGCCGGGATCTGGGGGCCACCTTATTGAAGGGGGCTCCCGGATTCCGATAAGCCCCCCGCCCTCAGACCCCGGCAACTAACGGCCAGGGTTGTCGGGAATAGGCCCTTGTCCTCATCAACATGGGGACAAGGTGCTTTGGGGTGGGGGGGCCCGCAGGGCGCCCCCCCTCCCCCAAGGCACCCACCCCCCATGTATGTTGAGGTCATGCGGCCTGGAACGGCTCAGGAGGGGGGGCGCTCGCTCGTCCCCACCCCCTTTCCTGGCCGGCCGGGCTGCGTGCTCGGATAAGGGTCTAGTATGGATTTTGGGGGGACCCCCATGCCGATTTTTCGGCGTAGGTGGTCCCCCATACAATCCATACCGGACCTAAGGGCCTGGTATGCCCCTGGGGGGGGAACCCACGCCGTTTTTTTCATTTAAAATTTGGCGCGGCGTTCCCCCTCAGGATTCATACCAGACAGCTGTCAGCACTGCCGGTCACTCATCGGGAAAGGAAAACAATGTTTTCCTTTCCCGATGAGTGAGCCATCTCGGCGCTGGCTCCCGCGACGGGGCTCGCAGGTGTCAAATCTCGCCGAGAAATGCGGCGAGATTGACACAATATCGCGGTCACCTACTGTAAGTTTATAATCCTGCGGGTCTGGTCTGATGCTTGGCAGTTTGGGACAAAACCTGCCTGGTCTGGGTGAATATATTGTGAGAGGAAAGAATTTAGTCTAAGGACCAGTACTTTAGTCATTATTTTTAGGTCCATGTTAATCAGGGAGATTGGGCGATAATTAGCGCAATCCCCATGATCTTTTCCCGGTTTTGGTAAAACATGTAGATATGCTGCATTTTCATGTCTGGGGATTTTGTTTCCCTGTCTCAGATCGTTGAAGTATGAACATAAATGGGGGACAAGGATCTCTTGGTATTTTCTATAATATCGCCCTGAGAATCCGTCCAGGCCTGGGGCTTTAGAGGGATGGATAGTTTTTATTGCCGTCCTGATCTCTAATTCTGTGAATTTCTTGTCCATTAGTTCAGTGTGGGCGTGTGTAAGTTGGGGTAGCGGAACCTCTTGAAAGAATGTTGCTGCCTTGGTTTGAGAATATTTGTTTTGTGGACTATATAATTTATCATAAAAGTTATGGAATTCCCGGAAGATCAGTTCAGGGTTTTGCGTGGGGTGTCCATTGGGTAATCGCAATTTAGGTAAGGTCGGCGTATACGTTCGAGGTACTAACTTCCTAGCTAGCATTGTGGTAGGTTTATCTCCCCAGTGTGTAATATTTATGTTTGGACCAGCATATATTTTTCTCTGCTTTAGTGGTCAGGCTTAGGTTTAGCGCTAGTCTTGCTTCATCTATCTTATGTCTTATGTCAACCTGGGGGTTAGCATGTTGTTCTTTCATAAGTTTATCTAGGTCCATTTCTAATTGTTTGATCATTTGTTCTCGGGTCCGCTTTGCCCTGGCCACTATTTTAATTAATTTACCCCGTATAGCAGCTTTGTGAGCCACCCAGTTTATTGCGGGGGCATTTCCGATGACTTATTGGTCCTAAAGTAGGCCTGTAATTCTTTCTCAATTTCTGTGTAAAGTATGGGATCATTCAGTAAGCTTGCATTTAGTCTCCATGGGGAAGGATAAGGTTTGGTCCATAGTCCCGTTGTGGAGAGTTTGATAGGGAAATGATCAGACCAGGGGGTGGACAGAACTTTAAATGATGTAATGTATGGGAGCAAAGGGGTATGTACCAGAAGGTGATCAATCCGGGAATAGGTATGATGTACCTGAGAAAAGTGTGTGTAATCTCTAATCCCTCCAAGCATCAGTCAGGTCACAGGAGTGAAGGAGACGTGCTACCTTACTACTGCCAGTTGGCGGTCATTTGAGAAGCAATTTAGTGGGGTCTGATTTGTCCATAATCCTGTCTAATGGTATGTTGCTATCCCCTCCCATGATCACCTGTCCCTGTACTCTGGGCATGAAAATCCTAAGCGTTTTACCAAAAAATTCCGTCTGTCCGGTGTTAGGGGCATAGTATGAGATGAACGACACCAGTTGGTCATGAAGGCAACCAACTGTCATAATGTATCGGCCTTCTTTGTCCTTAACTATAGTGATGGATATAAAAGGGGTCCATTTTGAGAAACAAACTGCCACCCCTCCTTTTTTCTCCGGTCCTGTAATACTGCGGATATTTGCTATTCAGGTATCGGAGGACCGAGGTTTTAGAAAAGTGGGTCTCCTGCAGTAAAAGTACATCTGTTTTTTGTGCATAATAATATTGGAAAGCTTTGGTTCTTTTAGTAGGGGAATTAAAACCGTGAACATTGTGGGTGATAACTGAATAATCAGTGGGGTACAGTATGTTTTAGCCATTGTGGTAGGGCAGAGAACTCTTACCTTGTGTCATGTAATGACTCAATGGAGCTTCCGGGGTGGGTGCCATCAGCTGCCTTGTCAACCAGGACCTAGTGGTAAGATTGGAGCGTGGAGCCAGGGTTTGGGATGAAGGGAGGGATGAGGAAAGAAAAGGAAGAAAAAAGACTAGGTGAATAAAAGAAAATTTACCAATTGGCCTTAGGCCTAAATACTCTCTCTTAATAAACCCTAATGATTTAGCATTATGCTGGGGCTCAGCCCCACCCAGATGCAATGTTCGGAGACGTGTAAGCGAGGGTACCTTCATCCTCAGAGGAAGGTAGTCTCGCAGATGGGTGGCATGTGTGGCCGCCCCGACCCAAATAACCATTACCTATAAAGAGGCCAACAGGTATTAAACTATGTCTAATATAATCATGTAAAACTGTTGGATGGCCCGCACCAGCCCCCCCCCCTCTCAAGGGCCGGGAGTCCAGGGCAGGTGGGTTCCCCATTGGTGACAACTGCACTGTTCTTGTACAACAGGGGTGACCGAGTGTAGTTTACCGTCCTTTGTAGACCTCAGCCAGTCCAACACGGAGAAACTTTAGCACTCCCCATTCAGGGGCAGTAGTGGCTACCAGATTCAGGTATCTTGAGGGGATCTTCTGGCCTGCGCGTTCCTTCGGTCCTGCCAGAGTGGTGAGAGGGGGCAACTCCCGTGGCGGGAGGGGAGGGAGCATGTGAGTCCCATGAGATGATCCCCAGGTTCAGCAATAGATCTTCACCATCCTGAAGTGTTGTGAAGGAGTGGGATCTTCCTTTGTAGGTGAACGACAAATTGAAGGGGAATGCCCATCTGTATTTTATCTGCTTGTTCACAAGCTGTTGTAGTAGGGGCTTCAGATTTCTTTGTTTTTGTACTGTGGAAGGGGCAAGATCGATGAAGAGCTGTATAGGTGCTCCAAATAAGGATAAGTCAGGTCTCTTGCGTGCAGCAAACATCAACTTCTCCTTTATACGATAATAGTGCGGCTTGATTATGATATCACGTGGTAGGCCATCCTGCCTCGGGGCCGTTAGGGCTCGATGAATTCGATTGATCTCCATATGGTGCGTGTTTATGTCAGGAATCAGATCTTTCATTAGCTCCCTCATGGCTCCTTCCAGGTCAGTATGAGTTTGAGGGAGGCCTCGTAAATGCACATTGTATCGGTGAGACCAGTTTTCCAAATCTTCAATTTTTGTGTTTGCCTCTTCCAGCCTATCCTGGAGGTCAGTGATCATATTGGAATTCTGATTGACCTTCTTGATTGTGCCTTCTATCTTAGTTTCTATCATCTCAAATCTTTTGCCTATACTCTGAATGTCCCACTTGAGGTCAGTAGTAATAATGGCGCATGCTTTTGATAGCTCCTGTTGCAGCATAGTAGAAAAGCGTGAAAGTAGCACTGTGTCCCCAGCATAGTGAACTGGCTGCGGTGCAGAAAAGTCAGGGCTGGGTTGGCTGAAAACAACATCAGTCATCTCTGCCATGTTCCTGTCCATAGAGGACAGTGGAGAATCTGCAGGCTCTTGTATGTCCCTGTATGTGGCCGGTGATGGGGGCTGTGATAGGGACTCACCCTGTTGATCAGCATCTAGGTCCCCTGATGATTGAGAGGAGAAGGGGTCCCTGATGTGCTCAGGCTCAGGCTGGAACCGTTCGGCCACTACCCTCTGGGATTTATCCGTACCTGGTTCTGTGTCTGTTTTGCCTGTATTGCCTCATGCTGTTCCCCGTGCCGGTGCCATCTTGGATTGCGGCGTGTGTCCAGGGGAGGGCCCGGCAGCTCAGTTCGTCTGAGGCAGTTTATATTGCTGTTTTTTGGGCTGACATGTCGCCCTCCAGTTCATTACCGCTTCGGGGTGTCTGCCGTTTAGTTTCACATGTGTTTTCCCCGCTGCCTGTGCTATTTATGGCTCTTTAGGGCCGGAGCACGTGGAGCTCGGTTAGAGCGCGTCCTTCCCTGAGATCCCGCGCATGCGCACTTAATAAAAATGAATTAAATTGCTTTTTTTGTGGTGCTCAGATCCAGTGAAGATCCCCTTTAAAAGAAAACGTTTTCAGACCTCAGACCTCAGAAAGAGAGAAACTCTCAAAAGCTTTTCTTTATAGTTTAAAGCAATTTCAGCAAACACTAGGGCTAAACGCACTATTAACCCCCAGCATTGGTGTCAGCGGACGCACTATTAACCCCCAGCATTGGTGTCAGCGGACGCACTATTAACCGGCAGCATTGGTGTCAGCGGATGCACTATTAACCCCCAGCATTGTTGTCAGCGGACGCACTATTAACCCCCAGCATTGGTGTCAGGGGACGCACTATTAACCCCCAGCATTGTTGTCAGCGGACGCACTATTAACCCCCAGCTTTGGTGTCAGGGGACGCACTATTAACCCCCAGCATTGGTGTCAGGGGACGCACTATTAACCCCCAGTATTGGTGTCAGCGGGCGCACTATTAACATCCAGTATTGGTGTCAGCGAACGCACTATTAACCCCCAGCACTGGTGTCAGCGGATGCACTATTAACCCCCAGCACTGGTGTCAGCGGACCCATTATTAACCCCCAGCATTGGTGTCAGCGGACGCACTATTAACATCCAGCAATGGTGTCAGCGGATGCACTATTAACCCCCAGCATTGGTGTCAGCGAACGCACTATTAACATCCAGTATTGGTGTCAGCGGACGCAATATTAACCCCCAGCACTTGTGTCAGCGGACGCACTATTAACCCCCAGCATTGGTGTCAGCAGACGCACTATTAACATCCAGCATTGGTGTCAGAAGACGCACTATTAACACCCAGCATTGGTGTCAGCTGATGCACTATTACCACCCAGCATTGGTGTCAGCGGACGCACTATTAACCCCCAGCATTGGTGTCAGCGGATGCACTATTAACCCCCAGCATTGATGTCAGCAGACACACTATTATCCCCCAACACTGGTGTCAGAGAACGCACTTATTAACTCCGAGCATTGGTGTCAGCAGACGCACTATTAACACCCAGTATTGGTGTCAGCAGATGCACTATTATCCCCCAACACTGGTGTCAGCGGTTGCACTATTAACACCCAGCACTGGTGTCAGCGGACGCACTTTTTAACTCCGAGCATTAGTGTCAGCGAACTCACTATTAACCCCCAGCACTGGTGTCAGCGGACGCACTATTAACCCCCAGCATTGGTGTCAGTGGATGCACTATTAACACCCAGCACTGGTGTCAGCGGACGCACTTTTTAACTCCGAGCATTGGTGTCAGCGAACGCACTATTAACCCCCAGCATTGGTGTCAGCGGATGCACTATTAACACCCAGCATTGGTGTCAGCAGACGCACTATTAACCCCCCCGAATTGGTGTCAGCGGACGCAATATTAGCACCGAGCATTGGTGTCAGCAGACGCACTATTAACCCCCAGAATTGGTGTCAGTGGACGCACTATAACACCGAGCACTGGTGTCAGCAGACGCACTATTAACACCCAGCATTAGCTCCTACAGTTCACACATACCCCCCACATTCCACAAATATCTCCTCTTCACAAATTTCAACCCCATGGCCTGCCTGATCTTCTGCCTCACAAGTCCTCTCCTCCTGGCTGTCAGGTTCTTAAACAAAGGCCTAGGGCACCCCGAGAATGCCACTAACTTGCGCCCTGAGTGGAGGACGCATGGGTGGCAACAGGACCCTGGATCCAGGGCTGGGCACAGCCTCTGAGGGAGCTCTTCTCTGGTCGATCAGTGCCTAGGTGGGCAGGGCAATGGGCGAATCCTCCCTCCGCTCTGTTCTCTCTGCTCATCTGTGTTTGTTTCCTTTGCTGTGCATGCTGGGCATGTTTTCTGACCCCTTCCTTTCCTGATTGAACACTGTGTTCATTCGGGAAAGAAAGGGGTTGGTAGACACGACATAGGGATCTGTGTCTCCAATTTTTTTCTCTGCTCAAAAGTGAGACATCACGGGTCTATTTAGACCCCTGATATTTCACCAACGCCCCCCCACAGCCCCCAAAGGACTGCCAACATAATGTAAAATATGAAAAAGATTGTAAAAAATAATAATAATAAAACATAATCAAGGGCATATACCCACAGGTACCCTGGCTGTGTGCATGAGCATTTTTTTCATGTGGCTGTGGTCAATTTAGGACCTGCGGCTGTGTTCATACAGCTGCTGCGTCCCCATAACATAACATAGGCTGCTTGCACACATAAACAAACTGCTGATTCACACACTACAGGCCACAGGACCCATGTGAATCTCAACACCTCATTCACACAGAACATTATTTATTAACTCAATACAGTTTTATTCAGATTCACAATTCTTTATTAATTCCAAAGGGAAGCGATTAAGATACAATTACATTCAAAAAAGCAATACATATATCACAATAACAATAAAATAAGCACAAACAGCAATTAATACCACATAAAACTAAATTGCTACTGTACTGTAATCAACCATACTATCCTATCAGGGGCGTATCATGAAATCAGTGGGCCTGTGTGCCAGATCAAAAGTGAGTCCTAGGCATGCTAAGAAAAAAACTTTTCCGATTTTGTGGCAATAGAAAAATGTAAATGAAAATGGTGTAGGGTTCCTCTTGCTTGGGTCTGGTATGGAGTTTTAAGGGGAACCCAATGCCAAAATTAAAAAAAAATGTTGTGGGCCCCCCCCCCAAAATCCATACCAGACCCTTATCTGGAAAGAAGTGGACTAGCGAGCGCCCCCTCTCCTGAACCACACTAGGCCAAATGCCCTCATCATGGGGGGTGCTTTGGGGTAGGGGGATAACCACCTTGTCCCCATGTTGATGGGCAAAAGGTCCTCTTCCCTGCTAATCAGAATCTGGAAGCTCCCTATAAGAAAGGGGGCACCCAGATCCTGCCCCCCCCCCCCATGTATGGGGTACGTAGCACCCCTGCCCATTCACCCAAAAAAAACAGCATTGTGTAAAAAAAGCAGGAGCCAGTTTTTGACAAGTCCTCCACCAGTGACGAAGGCTAACCGCTGACTGCCAGCTCCACCTTGTGACAGTTCTTAAATAGGCAAGGGGCGCGGCCACCTGGTGACATCACCTGGTGGCACTGCCCCTTGTGACGTCACCGACCAGTGCATGCCCCTTACCTATTTAGGAACAGCAGAGCAGGCAACCAGCAGTTAGTCTTCATCGCGGGCATTGTGATTGACAAGGAATCTACATCGGGGGACCTTGTTTTTTTATTTTGTAATAAAGGTATTGTCAAAAACTCTTGTAAAACAGTTTTTTTTACACTACACTGTTTTTTTTTTGGGTGGATGGGTAGGGGTACAATATACCCCATACTCATTCACATATAGGGAGACCGAGATCTGGGGGCCCCCTCTGCCCCAAAGCACCCCCCATGTTGAGGGCATGTGGCATGGTATGGTTTAGGAGGGGGGGTGCTGTTCCCCCCTTTCCTAGCCTGCCAGGCTGCATGCTTAGATAAGGGTCTGGTATAGATATTGGGGGAGACCCCACGCCATTTTTTAAAAACAATTTGGTATGGGGGTTCTCAAAGGCCCTGGGTGGATTGGGGGGGGGCAAGCCATTTTTTTGCAAATATAATTTTTATTGAACTCCAATAGAGGGTGAAATCCAAACATTACAGCATTGACATAAAATAAAAATGGAGACTGTAATCACATCTCAAACTATGGTTGACATATACGTATACAAAAGGACATAGTTAGAATAAACGTCAGTAAACATCCATAGATCATTTACAGTTAGCTTGCTCATTAGTAACCTTTATCACAGTGGTGATTGACGCATGATTATACAAAAGTAGTAAGGTCGCCCAAACTCTATTTCCTCTTTTTCTCGAATAAAAAATAAAAGGAAAGAGGAGGAACGAAAAAAGGAAAAAAAAGGGGGGGGGGGGGGTAGAGTAGGAAGAAACAGAATAGAGGAGGGGGGGGCAGGGGAGTATGTGGGGGAGACGACAATGACCCAAGTTAACAGATGAGTAGCAACTCATATCTTAAGCTACCTACGTGCCAAAGAGGGCCTTTCCCTCTTCAGAGACAGTAAAAACATTCCAGAGACTCCAGGTCTTTGTGTATTTCTCACGTTTATGTTGTGCTGTGAGAATCAGGTCTTCCATTCTATTGATATCCTCCACTTTCCGTAGCCAGTCCGCGGTGGTCGGTGGGAGTTGTTGTTTCCAGTGGATAGGAATGCAGGACTTTGCAGCATTTAACAGATGCCGCACAATAGACTTTTTATAAGTTTTAGCAGGGATATTTGACACATGTAACAGGAAAACAACCGAATCATCAGGGATCTTGTATTCTGTAAAGTTTTCAGTGATAGTATGAACATTCACCCAAAAATTCTTTAGGTTGGGGCAGGACCGAAATATATGTAACAGTGTCCCCCTGCTCCCCTGGCATCACCAACAATGGTCTGAGGTGGCAGGATAGTATGTATGCAGTCTAATAGGGGTGAGGTACCATCTAGTCAATATTTTGAAGTTATTTTCTTGTATTTTGGTGCAGATCAATGATTTTTTGGGAAAACCTGATGATGTTTTGTTTTTGTGCCATAGTAAAAGTACGGTTCAAATTTGCCTCCCATTGCGCTAAGCAGGGTAGGTGTGGCTGTTCTGAAGGTGTACTCAGTAGGGCATATGCTTTGGAGAGGCCCTGAGGGAGCGGGTCAGCGACAGAACAGTACTCTTCAAATGTGGTCAACTGACGGGTGAAGTTCCGGGGGTTGGGGATAGAATGTAGAAAGTGGTGCAACTGCACTGCATTCCAAAATGGGAGTTGGAAGGGGCCGAGGTGTTCGTCAACTCTGTGATGGATGGCCACTGCCCCCCCACAACTAATTTGTAGGCATGGTCGCAGCCCGAGTGACATAGGTATTGGAAACTTACGGGATGGAGGCCCGGTGAGAATTGGGGGTGTCCTAAGATTGGGACCAACGGTGAGTCTTTTGACGTGAGAGTAGCCTGCAGGTGAGCTCTGGAACTCTGAAGTAGAGTTGTCCCTATTAGTGGATGAGATTTTAGTTCCTGGGGTAAAGAATCAAAACACCAAAGAGCACTCTTCAGGGGTATGTTTGTTTGGGCCTGCTCCATTTGTACCCAAAGTTTGGAGCCAGAATGGTGTCGCCAGTCAATGACTCTGCCTAGGTAAATAGCTTGGTAATACTTCTGAATATCAGGCAGCGCCAGCAGTGGTGGCCTGTCCATAGGGGGCACACTGGCCCCGACCTCCCCACCCCCAGTAGTCACAAAAAAAAATAATAAATAGGTTTTGACCTGCTTTGTGGCGCATTCCATCGCGCCGGACAACTTCCGCCTGTAGTATCACAATGTAAATAGACAGATCTCCGTTCTGTCAGGGGAGGAAAGACAGGTCTGCTGTTCCTACTGATTAGGAACAGTGATCAGTCTCCTCCTCCAGGCAGTCCCATCCCCCCACAGTTAAAAACGCTCCCTAGGTAACACATTTAACCCCTTGGTCGCCCCCTAGTTTTAACCCCTTCCCTGCTAGCGACATTTATACAGTAATCAGTGACTATTTTTAGCTTTGATCACTGTATAAATGTCACTGGTCCAAAAAAAGTGTCAAAAGTGTCTGTCTGCCGCAATGTTGCAGTCCCGCTAAAAATCACAGATCACCGCCATTACTAGTAAAAAATAAATAAATAATAAAAATGCCATAGATTTATCCCCTATTTTGTAGACGGCAGTAACTTTTGTGCAAACCAATCAATATAAACTTATTGCGATTTTATTACCAAAAATATGTAGAAAAATACATATTGGCCTAAACTGATGAAAAAAAAGTGTTTTTGAAAACGAATTTGGGGATATTTATTATAGCAAAAAGTAAAAAATATTGTTTTTTTTCCCAAAATTGTCAGTCTTTTTTTGTTTATAGCGCAAACAATAGAAAAGCGCAGAGGTGATCAAATACCACCAAAAGAAAGCTCTATTTGTTGGGAAAAAAGGACATCAATTTTGTGTACGGCGTCACGCGACTGCGCCATTGTCAGTCAAAGCAGGGCAGTGCCATATCTCAAAAAATGGCCTAGTCATTAAGGGGGCAAATCTTTCCGGTCCTTAACCAGTTGCTGACCGCCTCACGCTGATATACGTCAGCAGAATGGCATGGGCAGGCAGAATCACGTACCTGTACATGATCTGCCTCCGGCGGGCGGGGGGTCCGATCGGACCCCCCCCCTCCGGTGCCCAAGGCGGTCGGCTTGTGTCTGGGAGCGATGAGAGGTGAGGGGGAGACCATCCATTCGTGCCCCCCCCCCTCGCGATCGCTCCCAGCCAATCAGCAGCAAAGGAAATTATGTCATCTCTCCTCGGCTCGGTATTTTCTGTTCCGGCGCCGAGGCGAGAAGACTTCAATGTGAGTGCACAACACATACACACTAGAACATGCCAGGCACACAATACACCCCCGACCCCCCCCCCCCCCCCGTCACACTGACACTAAGCAGTTGTTTTTTTTCTGATTACTGCATGGTGTCAGTTTGTGACAGTTATGCCCCGTACACACGGTCGGACTTTGTTCGGACATTCCGACAACAAAATCCTAGAATTTTTTCCGACGGATGTTGGCTCAAACTTGTCTTGCATACACACGGTCACACAAAGTTGTCGGAAAATCCGATCGTTCTAAACGCGGTGACGTAAAACACGTACGTCGGGACTATAAACGGGGCAGTGGCCAATAGCTTTCATCTCTTTATTTATTCTGAGCATGCGTGGCACTTTGTCCGTCGGATTTGTGTACACACGATCGGAATTTCCGACAACGGATTTTGTTGTCGGAAAATTTTATATCCTGCTCTCAAACTTTGTGTGTCGGAAAATCCGATGGAAAATGTGTGATGGAGCCTACACATGGTCAGAATTTCCGACAACAAGGTCCTATCACACATTTTCTGTCGGAAAATCCGACCGTGTGTACGGGGCATTAGTGTGGTAGGGCAGTTAGTGTTAGTACCCTAACCCCCCCTAATAAAGTTTTAACCCCTTGATCACCCCCCGTCGCCAGTGTCAGTAAGCGATCATTTTTCTGATCGCTGTATTAGTGTCACTGGTGACGCTAGTTAGGGAGGTAAATATTTAGGTTCGCCGTCAGCGTTTTATAGCGACAGGGACCCCCATATACTATCTAATAAATGTTTTAACCCCTTGATTGCCCCCTAGTTAACCCTTTCACCAGTGATCACCGTATAACTGTTACGGGTGACGCTGGTTAGTTCGTTTATTTTTTATAGTGTCAGGGCACCCGCCGTTTATTACCGAATAAAGGTTTAGCCCCCTGAATGCCCGGCGGTGATATGCATCACTCCAGGCAGCGTCAGATTAGCGCCAGTACCGCTAACACCCACGCACGCAGCATACGCCTCCCTTAGTGATATAGTATCTGAATGGATCAATATCTGATCCGATCAGATCTATACTAGCGTCCCCAGCAGTTTAGGGTTCCCAAAAATGCAGTGTTAGCTGGATCAGCCCAGATACCTGCTAGCACCTGCGTTTTTCCCCTCCGCCCGCCCCATCCCAGCCCACCCAAGTGCAGTATCGATCGATCACTGTCACTTATAAAACACTAAACGCATAACTGCAGCGTTCGCAGAGTCAGGCCTGATCCCTGCGATCGCTAACAGTTTTTTTTGGTAGCATTTTGGTGAACTGGTAAGCACCAGCCCCAAGCAGCCTCAGATTAGCGCCAGTACCGCTAACACCCACGCACGCACCGTACACCTCCCTTAGTGGTATAGTATCTGAATGGATCAATATCTGACCCGATCAGATCTATACTAGCGTCCCCAGCAGTTTAGGGTTCCCAAAAATGCAGTGTTAGCGGGATCAGCCCAGATACCTGCTAGCACTTGCGTTTTGCCCCTCCGCCCAGCCCAGCTCAGCCCACCCAAGTGCAGTATCGATCGATCACTGACACTTACAAAACACTAAACGCATAACTGCAGCGTTCGCAGAGTCAGGCCTGATCCCTGCGATCGCTAACAGTTTTTTTGGTAGCGTTTTGGTGAACTGGCAAGCATCAGCGGCCTAGTACACCCCGGTCGTAGTCAAACCAGCACTACAGTAACACTTGGTGATGTGGCGAGTCCCATAAGTGCAGTTCAAGCTGGTGAGGTGGCAAGCACAAGTAGTGTCCCGCTCTCACCAAGAAGAAGACAAACACAGGCCCGTCGTGCCCATAATGCCCTTCCTGCTGCATTCGCCAATCCTAATAATTGGCAACCCACCACTTCTGCAGCACCCGTACTTCCCCCATTCACATCCCCAACCAAATGCAGTCGGCTGCATGAGAGGCATTTCTTTGTCCTCCCGAGTACCCCTACCCAACGAACACCCCCAAAAAAGATGTTGTGTCTGCAGCAAGCGCGGATATAGGCGTGACACCCGCTATTATTGTCCCTCCTGTCCTGACAATCCTGGTCTTTGCATTGGTGAATGTTTTGAACGCTACCATTCACTAGTTGAGTATTAGCGTAGGGTACAGCATTGCACAAACTAGGCACACTTTCACAGGGTCTCCCAAGATGTCATCGCATTTTGAGAGACCCGAACCTGGAACCGGTTACAGTTATAAAAGTTACAGTTACAAAAAAAAGTGTAAAAAAAAAAAAACACAAAAAAATATATAAAATAAACAAAAATAGTTGTTGTTTTATTGTTCTCTCTCTCTCTATTCTCTCTCTATTGTTCTGATATTTTTTATTGTATTCTATTCTGCAATGTTTTATTGTTATTATGTTTTATCATGTTTCCTTTTCAGGTATGCAATTTTTTATACTTTACCGTTTACTGTGCTTTATTGTTAACCATTTTTTTGTCTTCAGGTGCGCCATTCACGACTTTGAGTGGTTATACCAGAATGATGCCTACAGGTTTAGGTATCATCTTGGTATCATTCTTTTCAGCCAGTGGTCGGCTTTCATGTAAAAGCAATCCTAGTGGCTAATTAGCCTCTAGACTGCTTTTACAAGCAGTGGGAGGGAATGCCCCCCATCGTCTTCCATGTTTTTCTCTGGCTCTCCTGTCTCAACAGGGAACCTGAGAATGCAGCCGGTGATTCAGCCAGCTGACCATAGAGCTGATCAGAGATCAGAGTGGCTCCAAACATCTCTATGGCCTAAGAAACCGGAAGCTATGAGCATTTCATGACTTAGATTTTGCCGAATGTAAACAGCGCCATTGGGAAATTGGGAAAGCATCTTATCACACAGATCTTGGTGTGGTCAGATGCTTTGAGGGCAGAGGAGAGATCTAGGGTCTAATAGACCCCAATTTTTTCAAAAAAGAGTACCTGTCACTACCTTTTGCTATCATAGGGGATATTTACATTCCCTGGGATAACAATAAAAATGATTTTTAAAAAAAATGAAAGGAACAGTTTAAAAATAAGATAAAAAAGCAAAAAAAAATAAAGGAAAAAAAAATAAATAAAAAAAAAAGCAACCCTGTCCCCCCCTGCTCTTGCACAAGCGTCGGTCTGGCGTCAAATGTAAACAGCAATTGCACCATGCATGTGAGGTATCACCTCGAAGGCAGATCGAGGGTAGTAATTTTAGCAGTAGGCCTCCTCTGTAAATCTAAAGTGGTAACCTGTAAAGGCTTTTAAAGGCTTTTAAAAATGTATTTATTTTGTTGCCACTGCACGTTTGTGCGCAATGTTAAAGCATATCATGTTTGGTATCCATGTACTCGGCCTAAGATCATCTTTTTTATTACATCAAACATTTGGGCAATATAGTGTGTTTTAGTGCATTAAAATTTAAAAAAGTGTGTTTTTTCCCCAAAAAATGCGTTTGAAAAATCGCTGCGCAAATACTGTATGAAAAAAAAAAATGAAACACCCACCATTTAAATCTGTAGGGCATTTGCTTTAAAAAAATATATAATATTTGGGGGTTCAAAGTAATTTTCTTGCAAAAAAAATAATTTTTTCATGTAAACAAAAAGTGTCAGAAAGGGCTTTGTCTTCAAGTGGTTAGAAGAGTGGGTGATGTGTGACATAAGCTTCTAAATGTTGTGCATAAAATGCCAGGACAGTTCAACCCCCCCCCCCCCCAAATGACCCCATTTTGGAAAGTGGACACCCCAAGCTATTTGCTGAGAGGCATGTCGAGTCCATGGAATATTTTATATTGTGACACAAGTTTCGGGAAAAAGACATTTTTTTTTTTTTTTTTTGCACAAAGTTGTCACTAAATGATATATTGCTCAAACATGCCTTGGGAATATGTGAAATTACACCCTAAAATACATTCTGTTGCTTCTCCTGAGTACGGGGATAGCACATGTGTGAGACTTTTTGGGAGCCTAGCCGCGTACGGGACCCCGAAAACCAAGCACCGCCTTCAAGCTTTCTAAGGGCGTAAATTTTTGATTTTACTCTTCACTGCCTATCACAGTTTCGGAGGCCATGGATTGCCCAGGTGGCACAACCCCCCCCCCCCCCCCAAATGACCCTATTTTGGAAAGTAGACACCCCAAGCTATTTGCTGAGAGGTATAGTGAGTATTTTGCAGACCTCACTTTTTTCACAAAGTTTTGAAAATTGAAAAAAGAAAAAAAAAATTTTTTTCTTGCCTTTCTTCATTTTCAAAAACAAATGAGAGCTGCAAAATACTCACCATGCCTCTCAGCAAATAGCTTGGGGTGTCTACTTTCCAAAATGGGGTCATTTGTGGGGGGTTTGTGCCACCTGGGCGTTCCATGGCCTCCGAAACTGTGATAGGCAGTGAAGAGTGAAATCAAAAATTTACACCCTTAGAAATCCTGAAGGCGGTGATTGGTTTTTGTGCAAAAAAAAAAAAAGTGTCAATTTCCCGCAACTTGTGTCAAAATATAAAATATTCCATGGGCTCAACATGCCTCTCAGCAAATAGCTTGGGGTGTCTACTTTCCAAAATGGGGTCATTTGGGGGGGGGGGGGGGTTGTGCCATCTGGGCATTTTATGGCCTTCAAAACTGTGATAGGTAGTGAGGAGTGAAATCAAAAATTTACGCCCTTAGAAATCCTGAAGGTAGTGATTGGTTTTCGGGGCCCCGTACGCGGCTAGGCTCCCAAAAAGTCCCACACATGTGGTATCCCCGTACTCAGGAGAAGCAGCTGAATGTATTTTGGGGTGAAATTCCACATATGCCCATGGCCTGTGTGAGCAATATATCATTTAGTGACAACTTTTTGTAATTTTTTTTTTTTTTTTGTCATTATTCAATCACTTGGGACAAACAAAAATTAATATTCAATGGGCTCAACATACCTCTTAGCAATTTCCTTGGGGTGTCTACTTTCCAAAATGGGGTCATTTGGGGGGGGTTTGTACTGCCCTGCCATTTTAGCACCTCAAGAAATGACATAGGCAGTCATAAACTAAAAGCTGTGTAAATTACAGAAAATGTACCCTAGTTTGTAGATGCTATAACTTTTGCGCAAACCAATAAATATACGCTTATTGACATTTTTTTTTTACCAAAGACATGTGGCCGAATACATTTTGACCTAAATGTATGACTTAAATTGAGTTTATTGGATTTTTTTATAACCATAAGTAGAAAATGTCATTTTTTTTCAAAATTTTTCGGTCTTTTTCCATTTATAGCGCAAAAAATAAAAACCGCAGAGGTGATCAAATAACATCAAAAGAAAGCTCTATTTGTGGAAAGAAAAGGACGCAAATTTCGTTTGGGTACAGCATTGCATGACTGCGCAATTGGCAGTTAAAGCGACGCAGTGCCAAATTGTAAAAAGTGCTCTGGTCAGGAAGGGGGTAAATCTTTCCGGGGCTGAAGTGCTTAAAAGGATAAAGAATCTTTGATAAGAAAATTGGTCAGCTGAATCAACCACAAGTCTGGTGAGCATTACCCCGTCCAAAACAAACTACAAGGATCGTCCTTTAGATATATTTAACTTTGAAAAGTAACAGACTGGTTTGCATTTCCTCCATAAAAGCATAAAGAAAAAAAAAAAGAACGTTTTGAAAGTAACTGACCTGTGGAGCACAGAAGTGAGAAAAGCCAAACAATTCTTCCGTCCATTACGATGTTTGTTTTTCTCTTGTTGGTAAAGTGGTGACCACTTTGTACCCGTGATCTGTAGAGAAGGTTGATAAACGGAGAGTCACCGTAAGAATAGAATATAACAGAGTGTGGAACGATCCATTCACTTTTATTTTTGCACTGCTACACTTCCTGTTATTCAATCCATGAAGAAAAAAATCTGTTGGGAATCACGACAGTGAAATAGATCCAGGAGATTGATGTACTGAATTTAAAAGAAACCCCATTTAAAAGCCAGAGGAAATGTTCAGATATATTGATTTTTAAAGAACCTTTTTTTGTACCTGTTTGTGCTGTCATTGTTAAAAACAGAAAAAAAAAATAGAAGGTGGTTTGCTATACAGGTAGATTACCTTGTAGCTTACTACTTTCAAAGCAGAAAGATACCTGAACAAAGTATGTTTTGTTTTTATTAGGCATTCCCTTTTAGCTTCATTCAGTTTGCGACTGTAATTTACTGATTAACCCCTCTGATCTATAAAACATCCGAAGTGTGTCTGTCTATGGAATAATAAATAAACATTTAAAAAGTGACAATAAACTGATATACCAAAAAAATCTATTCAAGTTTAATTTCTTTTTTGTTCCAATAAAGAGTTTAATTTACCGTACTTGACATTAAAAATTTTAATACAAAAACAAACTATGTGGCATGTTCACCAATGCCAGGAGCATGGCGGACAAGATGGGCGAACTAGAGATACTGTTGTACGAGGAGGATTTGGATTTTGTGGGAATTTCAGAGACCTGGTTCAACAGCTCTCATGATTGGCTGGCAAACATTCAAGGGTATACCCTATACCGCAAGGATAGAGAGGGTAAAAAAGGGGGAGGGGTATGCCTATACATCAAGAATAATGTACAAGTGAATGTGAGAGATGACATCACTGAGGGAGCTAGAGAGGTGGTGGAATCCTTATGGGTAGAGCTCCAAAGGGATGAAGCTAAGGGAAAAATAATACTGGGAGTATGCTATAGGCCCCCTAACCTGAGGGAGGAAGTGGAGACGGATCTCCTATCACAAATTGGATTAGCAGCAAGGATGGGAAGTGTTATCATAATGGGGGATTTTAATTATCCAGACATAGACAGGGCCAGTGGCGTCTCCAGCTTTCATATTTAGGGGGGGCACATGGGGGGACCGGGACAAAAATAGGGGGACAATATAAAATGCAAATATATATATATATATATATATATATATATATATATATAAAATATATATAGATAGATAGATATATCTATCTATCCTGGGGCCCTTTACCCCTTTACTACGATCCCACAACGGCCCTTTCACATGTTCTGCAGTGAGCTCCCTTCCTACTGTATTGGGCCCCCCCCCCCCAGGGTGACAGAGAACAAGAGATATATGTCACCAGCATACCAAGAAAATATAAGGGTCCAAAGCAGTGGGAGAACTATCAGGGTTGCAAAGGTTGTCTTGCCTCCGGGCCCTGGTGTTCTGCCACTGTGGGGTTCCCCAGCCTCCTCTTGCTGTCCTGCCCCTGCCCTCAGTCTGTTTTTTCAGTAACTGAGAGTCCTGGTGGAGTCCTTCTTGCAACTCGCTCTTCTCCCTGCCAATGAGGATGTAGGGGAAGGAGCAGATCGGGCGGCCGTGGTTGTGTGAGCGCTCGCATTATGCAGTGTCAGTGAGCAGAGGGAGGGGGGAGGAATCACCCACTGGGGACCTTCTCCCCCTCAATAGAGACTGTGTTACCCCAGCGGTGGCCCGAGTAAGATGCGGCACATCCGATATGAATACAAACAAAAAGAAATTGCCTTTTTGTAAAAAAAAAAAAAAAAAAAAAAAAAATTAAAAAAAAAAAAATTTTTTTTTTTGGGGGGGCACATGGTGGGGCCCAGCATAATGTTGGGGGGGTCAGGGCCCCCTCTGGCCCCCCCCTAGGGTCGCCATTGGACAGGGCAGAGGGAACCGCGCATTCATTTAAGGCTCGCCAGTTCCTTAATGTCTTGCAGGACAATTTTATGGGTCAGATGGTAGACGCACCAACTAGAAATAAAGCATTACTGGATCTACTGATTACCAACAATACAGACCTGATCACGGATGTGTAAATACGGGGCAATTTAGGTAACAGCGATCACAGGTCAATTAGTTTCAGTATAAATCACACAAATAGGAAACATAAAGGGAATACAAAGACACTGAATTTCAAAAGAGCCAACTTCCCTAAACTTACAAACCTTGCTAAAAGGCATAAATTGGGATAAAATATTAGGAACAAAGAATATGGAGGAGAGATGGGTTTGCTTTAAGAGCATATTAAATCCCATTGGGTAATAAATTTAAAAGAGCGAACAAAAGTCCTGGATGGCTTAACTCCAATGTAAAAATGCATTTAAAAGCAAAGGAGAAGCCTTCAAAAAATACAAGGTTGAGGGATCATCCTCAGCATTCAGACTTTATAAAGAATGCAACAGGAAATGTAAGGGTGCAATTAGGACAGCTAAGATAGAACATGAAAGACACATAGTGGAGGAGAGCAAAAAAACCCCAATAAATTCTTTAAGTATGTAAACAGTAAAAAAGGGAGGACAGACTATATTGGCCCCATAAAGAATGAGGAAGGACATCTGGTTACAAAGGATGGGGAGATGGCGAAGGTATTGAATTTATTCTTCTCCTCAGTCTTCACAAGTGAATCGGGGGGATTCAGTAACCAAAACTGCAGTGTTTATCCTCATGACACAACACAGGAAGCACCTACATGGTTAACAGAGGACGGAATTAAAATTAGACTTGAGAAACTTAACATTAATAAATCACCGGGACCAGATGGCTTGCATCCAAGGGTGCTTAGGGAATTTTTACAGATAGTCTACTGACTGGAATGGTACCAGCTGATTGGAGAAAAGCCAATGTAGCACCAATATTTAAAAAGGGCCCAAAATACATCCCTGGGAATTACAGACCAGTTAGCCTAACATCAATAGTATGTAAACTCTTGGAGGGGATGATAAGGGACTATATATAGGATTTTAGTAATAAGAACGGTATCATTAGCAGTAATCAGCATGGATTCATGAAGAATCGTTCTTGCCAAACCAATCTATTAACCTTCTATGAGGGGGTGAGTTGCCATCTAGATAAAGGAAGGCCCGTAGACGTGGTGTATCTGGATTTTGCAAAAGCATTTGACACAGTTCCCCATTAAACGGTTACTGTACAAGATAAGGTCCATTGGCATGGACCATAGGGTGAGTACATGGATTGAAAACTGGCTACAAGGGCGAGTTCAGAGGGTGGTGATAAATGGGGAGTACTCAGAATGGTCAGGGGTGGGTAGTGGGGTTCCCCAGGGTTCTGTGCTGGGACCAATCCTATTTAATTTGTTCATAAACGATCTGGAGGATGGGATAAACAGTTCAATCTCTGTATTTGCAGATGATACTAAGCTAAGCAGGGCAATAACTTCTCCGCAGGATGTGGAAACCTTGCAAAAATACCTGAACAAATTAATGCGGTGGGAGACTACATGGCAAATGAGGTTCAATGTAGAAAAATGTAAAATAATGCATTTGGGTTGCAAAAATATGAATGCAATCTATACACTGGGGGGAGAACCTCTGGGGGAATCTAGGATGGAAAAGGACCTGGGGGTCCTAGTAGATGATAGGCTCAGAAATGGCAGGCAATGCCAAGCTGCTGCTAACAAAGCAAACAGAATATTGGCATGCATTAAAAGGGGGATCAACTCCAGAGATAAAATGATAATTCTCCCGCTCTACAAGACTCTGGTCCGGCCGCACCTAGAGTATGCGGTCCAGTTCTGGGCACCAGTCCTCAGGAAGGATGTACTGGAAATGGAGCGAGTACAAAGAAGGGCAACAAAGCTAATAAAGGGTCTGGAGGAT
This sequence comes from Lithobates septentrionalis, assembly GCA_037952835.1. Lineage (NCBI taxonomy): Eukaryota > Metazoa > Chordata > Amphibia > Anura > Ranidae > Lithobates > Lithobates septentrionalis. The sequence goes on from JBBDGP010000149.1 coordinate 6,596,876, forward strand.
CTTAGTTATGAGGAAAGGTTGTGAGCACTGAACTTATTCTCTCTGGAGAAGAGACGCTTGAGAGGGGATATGATTTCAATTCACAAATACCGGACTGGTGACCCCACAATAGGGATAAAACTTTTTCGCAGAAGAGAGTTTAACAAGACTCGTGGCCACTCATTAAAATTAGAAGAAAAGAGGTTTAACCTTAAACTACGTAGAGGGTTCTTTACTGTAAGAGCGGCAAGGATGTGGAATTCCCTTCCACAGGCGGTGGTCTCAGCGGGGAGCATTGATAGCTTCAAGAAACTATTAGATAAGCACCTGAATGACCACAACATACAGGGATATGTAATGCAATACTGACACATAATCACACACATAGGTTGGACTTGATGGACTTGTGTCTTTTTTCAACCTCACCTACTATGTAACTATGTAACTATGTAAAACAAAGATAACATTAGTATCCCAGGGCGAGGTCAAAGTCCTAGAGAAAAAAAAAAGGAGGAGAAATGTAAACATTAATGATTGTCTTATTTCAAAAAGGTCCCTTCTAATGCTCTCAGCCTCTTCCAAACCTTCAAATTCTTTTTTTCTTTTGCTGTGATCTGACTTCCTATTAGATGGTGGCTACATTAGTTTTTTTTTTCTTTACTAGAGAGAGTGGACTAGGGGCTATGGACTATAGCGGGGTTCTCTAAACTTTTTAGCACAAGGGCCACATTGTGTATCTTACAAACATTCAAGGATCAAAAAAATCAGTTTCATAAATGAATGAGTCTGCCCTTACATCTGGGTTCCCATCAGATCCCTCCATTACATCAGGGCCCTGATCATAGTACCTTTTATATCAGGGTCCCCATCAGATTCCCCCATTAAATTAGTATCCCCAACAGAGTCTCCCCTTACATCAGGGTCCCCATGAGATTCTCCTTTACATCAGGTTACCCATCAGAGCCCCCCTAATTTCAGGGTCACCATCAGAGTCCCCTATTACATTAGGGTACCCTTTAGAGCCCCCCTTACTTCAGGGTCACCATCAGAGTCCCCTATTACATTAGGGTACCCTTTAGAGCCCCCCTTATTTCAGGGTCACCATCAGAGTGCCCTATTAAATCAGGGTCCCCATCAGAGCCCCCTAATTTCAGGGTCAATATCAGAGTCCCCTTTTACATCAGGGTCCCCATCAGTGCCCCCCTAATTTCAGGGCTCCCAACAGAGTCTCCTTTTACATCAGGGTACCCATCAGAGCCCCCCTTATTTCAGGGTCACCATCAGAGTCCCCTATTACATCAGGGTACCCTTTAGAGCCTCCCTTATTTCAGGGTCCCCTTGAGAGTCCCCTATTACATTAGGGTCCCCAACAGAGACCCCCCTTACATCAGGGTCCCCATGAGATTCCCCCTTACATCAGGGTACCCATCAGAGCCCCCCTTATTTCAGGGTCACCATCAGAGTCCCCTTTTACATCAGGGTCCCCATCAGAGCAACCCTTATTTCAGGGTCCCCATCAGAGTCCCCTATTACATTAGGGTCCCCAACAGAGCCCCCCCTACACCAGGGTCCCCATGAGATTCCCCCTTACATCAGGGTACCCATCGGAGCCCCCCCTTATTTCAGGGTCACCATCATAGTCCCCAAAAGAGCCCATCTTATTTCAGGGTCACCATTAGAGTCCCCTATCACATCAGGGTCCCTATCAGAGTCCACCTTACCACAGTAAGGCTTTACAGCACAGTTGTAGCAGCAGGGATTTAGCTGTAAGGCGGAGAACAATTGAATGGAGGAAGTTCTGTCCTGATTTGAATGTTGGAGCCATCATTTCATTAGTTACTAGTATGCTGGCGATCCTAGCAACTAATATTGGGAAAGATGACTGTGACCTCTGACCTGACTCCTCAATCTGTGCACATTGAGAATACACCAATGACTCTAGCTACGGGCCATATAAAATATTCCAGTGCCTGGGTGTGATCCATGGGCCGTAATTGGGAGAGCCCTGGACTATGGGATTTGTAGTGTATATAGTGCACATGACCGTCACTAACATGCACAGCTTATTCCAAGCAAATGGAAGTGAGGGGGGAAAAGGAAAGGTTCAGGGGCTTAACAAAGGACATTACAAGGAGGCAAAAAAGAAAAACACAGGAAGAAAAAATGTCAATAGACTGCAGGGCCATTAAGCAGTGGATGTGTATGGATTCTTTTCAGATTATAAGGATATCTTTTAGTTTTACATTAAATGCTATGTTCACCTTTTCAGGCAGAGTATTACTTTTCATAATAAGTAGAAGCCTTTTCTAATGTCTTTAATGATCAAGCCATCCCTATGCGCTTATCTTTCCCTTATCTTGTCCATGGCAGCTTTGAATTGTCACCTCTCTGTTTGAAATCGCAAAAAACGTTTTCTGCTATCATCACTTCCTGTAGAACATTTCCCATCATGTACTGATTACTGCATCACAGAATAGGATGTGTTTTACTTCTGTGGGCAACACCCACCTCATTACTGCACCACCTCTTGGTTTATTTCCACCCACTTTCCTACTTCTTCCTTTAAGGTGACCGTACACTATCCAGTCTAATGGTACAATCTCCTTTAGATCTACCATCAGCTATGTAGCACAAGGGCCTGCCCGGTTTAATACAAATTTAATGGATTTTTCAGGTGGATCTTCCTATTCCATAGTTTTAGCAACTCTAAAGGAAATTGTACAGAAATTGTACAATCAGATTGCATAGTGTGTGGCCCTTTAGTACATAGTAGGAAGAGGATGGATAAACTCAGCTGTCACACCCCGTTAACATCTCCTCCTAGCAGGAACTTGCATTCTCGCATGCAGTGGCAGCACAGGGTCAACTAGTGCCCAGGTCAAAGATACCAAATTGCACAACCCCCTCTCCCCCTGGACACAATAATAACCCTCTGCATTGCTATTAGTGTACGCAATAATAACCCTCCCTCAGCACAGGTGTCAATGCACGCAATATAATAACACCCGCTGAATTGGTGTCAGTATACGCAGGGGTGTATCTGCCGAGAGGCAAAACAAGGCGTTTGCCTTGGGCGACATTTTTCAGCGGGGGCCACAGCACGGTTATCCAGTTCTGGGTGGCCGTGATGCACTCCCAGAACCGTGCCCTCTCCCTGTCCTGATGATTAGTGCAGCCCCAACCGTTCCCATTCAGTGCTGTCTGTCAATACCCATCAGTGCTGCCAACATAGGCATGCGCACAGGGTGTGCCAGGTGTGCCTGGGCACACCCTAATCACCCTGTGTGGTGCAGATTCTCCCTGTTTAAATCCCTTATATTTTACCAAAGCCCTCTAATGGGGCTCCTAAAAAATGTGTAAAAAAAACGAATAAAAAAATAAATAAATAAAACTGTAAAAAAGAATAAACATAAAAAAAAACTACTGACACCATCCACTGCTCTACTAACACCGTCCACTGTCCTACCGATGCTGTTCACTGCTCTACTGACACCGCGAGTATAAATACATGTGCACACACACATATGTGTTTGAGCTTTGAGGTGCACACCCTATTGCGATAGACTGTGCACACCTATAGATGCCAATCAGTATTGCCAATTAGTGCCCATCAGTGCTACCAATCAGTGCCCATCAGTGCTGCCAATCAGTGCTCATCAGTGCTGCCAATCACTGCTCATCAGTGCTACCAATCAGTGCCCATCAGTGCTGCCAATCAGTGCTCATCAGTGCTGCCAATCACTGCTCATCAGTGCTACCAATCAGTGCCCATCAGTGCTACCAATCAGTGCCCATGAGTGCTGCCAATCAGTGCTACCAATCAGTGCCCACCAGTGCTGCCAATCAGTGCTACCAATCAGTGTTGCCAATCGGTGCCCTTCAGCGCTGCTAATCAGTGCCAATCAGTGTCCATCAGTGCTGCCTATGATTGCCCATTAATGCTGCCTATCAGTGCTGCCACTCATTGCCTTCTTATCAGTGTCACAAGTCAGTGCCGCCTAATCTGTGTCCATCAGTGCCTCATCAGTGCCCACCAGTTCTGCCTCATCCTCTGCCCTGCTGACCCCATCAACCACATATGTGGCACTTGGATGAATCATGTCTCAGGGTCTGATGTGGAAGCCACAGCTATTCACTGTGAATGTCCCTGAGATGAAAACCGTATACCGCGGCTGGGGTGGGACAAATTTAGATGTAGGGGTGCCCGATATTAGTCTTGCCTAGGGCAGCACAAATCCAAAGTACACCACTCAGTATACGCCATAATAACCCCCAGCACAGGTGTCAGTAGATGCAAAAACTCACAGCATTGGTGTCAGTGGACGCAGTAATAACCCTCAGCATTGGTGTCAGTGGATGCCATAGTAATCCTCAGCACTGGTCAGTGCACATATTAATAACCCCCTGCATTGGGGTCAGTGGATGCATAATAACCCCCAGTATAGGTGTCATTACACACAATAGTAACCCCCAACACAGGTGTCAGTGCCAGTGGACACAATAACACCCAGCATTGTTATCAGTGGACTCCATAACAACTGCCAGCACAAGTGTTAGTATTATTTACCCCCTCCCCCACATTGGTGGTCAGTGGCATTGTTATTATTATTATTTTTTTTTCATAATTATTATTATTACCGTATATGTATTTATATAGTGCCAACAGTTTGCACAGCATTTTACAACATGAGGGCAGACAGTACACCTACAATACAAATAAATACAGGAGGGATCAGCTTGTCAGAGCTTGCAATCTAGAAGGGAGGGTCAAGTGGAAACTAACGGTAATAACTGTGGGCAGGGCCGATCCTGAGCGGGGTGCACGGGGTGCACTGCACCCAGGCGCCACAGAGGTGGGGGCGCTGAAGCGCCAGAGTGCTCCCCTCCCCCTCTCCTTGTCCATAGGGGGCTCTCTTCGCCGATCACTGCCGCTGTGTTTCTTGCCAAAGCCCATCCCCCCTCCCTCTTACTGTCAGAGGAGGAGAGCAGAAACAGCTGGAGATCGGAGCGGCTGTGTCTCTGAGTGCAGAGAGACCAGCCACGCAGTGACGTCACGGGGGGGCGGTCCATGCCCGACATGTTCCAATTCTCCTCCTCCTGTGTGTAACTCCCGCCTGCTGCCCAAGCCTGACACGCTCTGTTCTCCACCTGGGCGGCACGGCTGCAGCCTGCACACTATCCTCTCCTCTCCAGCTGCCGCCTGGGTGGTTTTTAATTAGCTTAATGGAGGGGTGGGGGTGGTTTGTCGGGGGTCTATTCTAATGGAGGGGGGTTTGTCCTGGGGAGATCTATACTAATGGAAGGGGGTTGTCCTGGGGGGGTCTGTACTAATGGAGGAGGGGTTTGTCCTTGGGGTCTATACTAATAGAGGGGGTTTGTCCTGGGGGGATCTATTCTAATGGAGGGGGGTTGTCCTGGGGGGATCTATACTAATGGAGGGGGGGTTGTCCTGGGGGGGTCTATACTAATGGAAGGGGGTTGTCCTGGGGGGGTCTGTACTAATGGAGGGGGGTTTGTCCTGGGGGGTCTGTAGTAATGGAGGGGGGGTGGTTTGTCCTGGGGGGTCTGTACTAATGGAGGGGGGGGTGTCCTGGGGGGGTCTGTACTAATGGAGGGGGGGTGGTTTGTCCTGGGGGGCTGTACTAATGGAAGGGGGTTGTCCTGGGGGGATCTGTACTAACGAGGGGGGGTTGTCCTGGGGGGATCTGTACTAATGGAGGGGGGGTTGTCATGGGGGTCTGTACTAATGAAGGGGGGGTTGTCCTGGGGGGTCTGTACTAATGAAGGGGGGTTTGTCCTGCGGGGTCTGTACTAATGGAGGGGGGGTTTGTCCTGGGGGGTCTGTACTAATGGAGGGGGGGTTTGTCCTGGAGAGGTCTGTACTAATGGAGGGGGAGTTTGTCCAGGGGGTCTATACTAACAGAAGGGGGGTTTGTCCGGGGGGGTCTATACTAATGAAAGGGGTGGTTTGTCCTGGGGGGTCTGTACTAATAGAGGGGGGTTGTCCTGGGGGATCTATACTAATGGAGGGGGGGTTGTCCTGGGGGGGTCTATACTAATGGAAGGGGGTTGTCCTGGGGGGGTCTGTACTAATGGAGGGGGGGTTTGTCCTGGGGGTCTGTAGTAATGGAGGGGGGTTGTCCTGGGGGGATCTATACTAATGGAGGGGGGGTTGTCCTGGGGGGATCTATACTAATGGAGGGGGGTTGTCCTGGGGGGGCTATACTAATGGAAGTGGGTTGTCCTGGGGGGTCTGTACTAATGGAGGGGGGTTTGTCCTGGGGGGTCTGTACTAATGGAGGGGGGGTTTGTCCTGGGGGGGTCTGTACTAATGGAGGGGGGTGGTTTGTCCTGGGGGGTCTGTACTAATGGAGGGGGGGTTTGTCCTGGGGGTCTGTACTAATGGAGGGGGGGTTGTCCTGGGGGGGTCTGTACTAATGGAGGGGGGGTGGTTTGTCCTGGGGGGTCTGTACTAATGGAGGGGGTTTTGTCCTGACAGGATCTATACTAATGGAGGGGGGGTTGTCCTGGGGGTCTATACTAATGGAAGGGGGTTGTCCTGGGGGGATCTGTACTAACGGAGGGGGGTTGTCCTGGGGGGATCTGTACTAATGGAGGGGGGGTTGTCTTGGGGGTCTGTACTAATGAAGGGGGGTTGTCCTGGGGGGTCTGTACTAATGGAGGGGGGGTTTGTCCTGGGGGGTCTGTACTAATGGAGGGGGGGTTTGTCCTGGGGGGTCTGTACTAATGGAGGGGGGGTTTGTCCTGGAGAGGTCTGTACTAATGGAGGGGGAGTTTGTCCAGGGGGGGTCTATACTAACAGAGGGGTGGTTTGTCCTGGGAGGGGTCTGTACTAATGTAGGGGGGTGGTTTGTTCTTGGGTGGTCTGTACTAATGTAGGGGGGTGGTTTGTCCGGGGGGTCTGTACTAATGGAGGGAGGTGGTTTGTTCTAGGGGTCTGTACTAATGGAGGGGGGGTGGTTTGTCCTGGGGGTCTATACTGATGGGGGTTTATACTGTACTTAGTGGGGGGTCTGCACTGACAGAGGGGGGTCTATACTTAGTGGAGGGGGTCTGTACTGAGGGGCGACTATAGTTGGTAGAGGGGGGTGACATGAACACTAGTGACGCCACTGCAACCGCGGGCTCCTATTTCCCCTCTCCCGCTCCTCCTCGCGTGTGCTGCTGTACTAGTGAGCGGTGCACTATGTTTCTTTCCCCGCCTTCATATCGGCCAGGGAAGAAAAAAAAGGAGCAAAGAAGAGGATTGTGGGACATGTAGTCCTGAGGACTGGCAGCCCCACTGTAACACAGAAATTGCAGCCCACACAGCATGCTCAGCTGAATGGGAGAGAGAGAGAGCCAGGAGCCCGGGAAAGCTTTCAGGGAAGTGCATCCAGGACTCCAGAGGGAGAGGGCAGTGCTGAGGGAACACCATCAGAGAGAGAACCCGCTGCCCTGCGCCACCAGAGGGAATGCCACACAACCTGGTGCCATCCCTGGCAGAGAAAGGAATGGAGTCATTGCAGGAATACAGATCTGGGCTCTACCCAGCGGAGTTGCCACGGGCAATTCAGAGTGAGCTGACTCCTAATCAGAGGAACCGTTGCTGTATCGCTGGGTCAGGTGAGAGGGCTGATCAGCCATTATCTACTAACATCCATAAGAACTGCAGTCTCTGACCATCTCTTGTAGTATGTCTGCAGTCACTGACCATCTCATGTATCATGTCCGCATTCTCTGACCATCTCTTGTAACATGTCTGCAGTCTCTGACCATGTCCTGTAGTATGTCTGCAGTCTCTGACCATCTCATGTATCATGTCTGCAGTCTCTGACCGTCTCCTGTATCATGTCTGCAGTCTCTGACCATCTCCTGTAATATGTCCGCAGTCTCTGACCATCTCTTGTAACATGTCTGCAGTCTCTGACCATGTCCTGTAGTATGTCTGCAGTCTCTGACCATCTCCTGTAGTATGTCTGCAGTCTCTGACCATCTCCTGTAGTATGTCTGCAGTCTCTGGCCATCTCCTGTAGTATGTCTGCAGTCTCTGGCCATCTCCTATAGTATGTCTGCAGTCTCTGGCCATCTCCTGTACTATGTTTGCAGTCACTGACCATCTCCTGTATTATATCTCCAGCCTCTGACCGTCTCCTGTACTATGTCTGTGGGCTCTTTCTAACAGACTCTCTAAGGGAAGCCCTCTCTGTGTGCACCAGAGAGACTCCCCTCCAGGTCTCATTAGTGTACCGGCTTCCTGTATTTTCTTTATTGCTAAAAGATCATGGGAGGATCACAGGGTAACAAAGACTTCTTATGCCGCGTACACACGGGCGGACTTTTCAACCAGGCTGGTCCGACGGACTTTTGAAGGACTTCCGACGGACTTTTGAACTAACATGATCACACCAAAGTCCAACAGATTCGTCTGTGATGACGTACGACCGGACTAAAATAAGGAAGTTGATAGCCAGTAGCCAATAGCTGCCCTAGCGTGGGTTTTCGTCCGTCGGACTAGCATACAGACGAGCGGATTTCTTGATAGGATCTGGGTCCGGTGGAGTTACAACGTAAAAATTTGAAGCATGTTTTCGACTGAAGGTCCGATGTAGCCCACACACGATCGGACTGTCCGTCGGAGTCGGTCCGTCGGACCAGTCCGATAGAAAAGTCCGCTTGTGTGTACGCTGCATAAGGGGAGCATCTCTGTGTTTGAGTCGTTGCCATAGTAACCTTTGTAAAGGGGAGGAGTTGGTAAGATGACCACACCCACGTGGGGGCGCCAGAAATATTTCTGCACCCAGGCGCCTGTGACCCTAGGATCGGCCCTGACTGTGGGGGATAAGCTGATGGAGAAAATGAAAATACAGTTGTTAGGTGTGGGTAGGGTAGGCTTTTTTGAAGAGAAGGGTTTTCGGGGATTATCTAAAAGATAATAGAGAAGGAGACAATCGAACAGATTGGGGTATGGAGTTCCATAGGATTGGAGAGCTTCTGGAAAAGTCCTGGAGGCGAGCATGGGAGGAGGTGATGAGGAAGCTAGAGAGCAGAAGGTCTTGAGAACTCCTCCCATGACCACCAATGTGGGAGTTGGGGGATAACTTTCACTGACATTACTTGCAGAAGGGGGGGTGGTGGGTTAAAATTTCACTGCCATGAGGAACAATGCAAGGTGGGGGGGTTAGCATTGACTTCCACTGACCATAAATGCGGGGGTTCAGTGTAGCAGTGAAAGTTAGCCCCTCATCCCCCACCTGCATTGGTCCTCGTGTCAATCTTAATCCCAGTTCCAGACTGCTCCAGTCCCATTCCCCTACTTCCTGTGCTCTGGCATTGGACAGGGATACTAATCAATGTTATCAAATACCCCCAGCTGAGCTTACCTCAGCAGACACTTGCACCTGCTCAGCTCACATATCCCCCTTCCAGGTGGGCAGGGGGGATCTTCAGGGTCACATCCCCATCCCGCTCTCACAACAGGCAGTAATAGCCAGCGAACAAGAGGCTCCATCTCTGTGTTGTTCTTGCGCCTGAAACTGCTGAAGAAGGGAGAAGATTCAATCCCCCAGAATCCTTCCTCCCGCAGCTATTGCTGCCCTGCACTGTGGTCAGTTCTGAATGACAGGAGTGAGAGAAGCGTCACTCCTGTCATTCGGATAGCTGGAGAGCTTAGCTCTAACAAAGCATGCCCAGGGCACGTGCTCCTTCTGCCCACCCCTTGTCCCAGCCCTGCCCGCATGTGTTTTCTTTGGGCATTTTAAAACCGTTTCACCTCATCACTTGAATGGACTGCTTTGTGCGGAAAAAACATCCCAAAGAAATTTCAGAACTTTTTTAGAGTGAAGTGTGGTGCGTTTTAGTGGTCCTCTATTTATGTGTGTGCCTCTGTATAATTCATTTGGAACCCTTACACTATATGTATACATTTCTATTATATTTACAACCACTTTAAGGATTTAGAGAAGATCAAAGTGGACCAAAATCCCTCCTGAGATGTGTGCAAACCTGGTCACCAACTACAAGAAATGTCTTACCTCTGTACTTGCCAACAAGGGTTTCTCCACCAAGTACTAAGTCATGTTTGGCTTGGGGATCAAATACTTATTTTACTCACTGAACTGCAACTCAATTTATAACATTTGTATCATGTGCTTTTTTTTTCAGGATTTGTGGTTGATATTCTGTCTCTATCATTTAAAATACACCTATGATAAAAAATTATGGACCCTTCATTTCTTTGTAAGTGGGCAAACTTAAAAAATCTGCAGAGGAGCAAATATTTTTTCCCCTATTGTATGTACAGTATGTTCTTCGATTATGATCTTACATCTTATAATAAGTAATAAAGCAAACAGTCACAAATATATGCAATTATCCACCCCCCCTCATGTATTGGACAATAAATCTGCTGTAAAGTCCAAATGAATTAAAATAAATCAAAAGCAGCCAATATAAATGTTAAAAGACTTAAAATAGCATGCTTAAACATCCAAGGAACATAAAAGCATTAGCAGTGCTACATAAATCAAATCAAATATCCATGTAAAGGGCAGGGCAGCAATTTTTGGGCCCCTTACACAGCTTTAGGCCTGCCGCCCCCCCCCCCCGAGCCTGACCACCAACATTCCCCAGGGCTTGCTTATGGGCCATCCTACTGAATCCGCACACCAGCCACCTCACCTGTACACACTCAGCCCCCCCTCAATCCTGTATATATGTCAGCCACCCCCCACAAACACCTGTATATATGCCAGCCCCCCCACACACACACACCTACATATATATATGTCAGACACCCCTCCACACACCTGTATATATGTCAGCCACTCCCCCACACACACACACACCTGTATATATGTCAGCCACTCCCCCACACACACACACACCTGTATATATGTCAGCCCCCTGACACACACACCTGTATATATGTCAGCACCCCCCTACTAACACCTGTATATATGTCAGCCCCCCTCACACACACCTGTATATATGTCAGCCCCCCTCACACACACCTGTATATAGGTCAGCCCCCCTCACACACACCTGTATATATGTCAGCCCCCCTCACACACACCTGTTTATATGTCAGCCCCCCCCCACACACACACCTGTATATATGTCAGCCCCCCCACACACACCTGTATATATGTCAGCCCCCCCACACACACACCTGTATATATGTCAGCCCCCCACACACACCTGTATATATGGCAGCCCCCTCACCCCCCCACTCACATACTTGTATATATGTCAGCCCCCCTCACATACACCTGTATATATGTCAGCCCCCCTCACACACACCTGTATATATGTCACCCCCCCTCACACACACCTGTATATATGTCACCCCCCCTCACACACACCTGTATATATGTCAGCCCCCCCACACACACACCTGTATATATGTCAGCCCACCCCACACACACACACCTGTATATATGTCAGCTCCCCACACACACACACACCTGTATATATGTCAGCTCCCCACACACACACACACCTGTATATATGTCAGCCCCCCTCACACACACCTGTATATATGTCAGCCCCCCTCACACACACCTGTATATATGTCAGCCCCCCTCACACACACCTGTATATATGGTCAGCCCCCCCCACACACACCTGTATATATCGGACCCCCTCTCACACACACACCTGTATATATGTCAGCGCACCCCCCCCACACACACCTGTACACCTGTATATATGTCAGCCCCCCCCCACACACCTGTATATATGTCAGCCCCCCTCACACACACCTGTATATATGTCAGCCCCCCACACACACACCTGTATATATGTCAGCCCCCCCCACACACACACCTGTATATATGTCAGCTCCCCACACACACACACACCTGTATATATGTCAGCTCCCCACACACACACACACACACCTGTATATATGTCAGCCCCCCACACACACCTGTATATATGTCAGCCCCCCTCACACACACCTGTATATATGTCAGCTCCCCCCACACACACACCTGTATATATGTCAGCCACCCCCCCCACACACACACACCTGTATATATGTCAGCCCCCCCACACACACACCTGTATATATGTCAGCCCACCCCACACACACACACCTGTATATATGTCAGCTCCCCCCCACACACACACCTGTATATATGTCAGCCCCCCTCACACACACCTGTATATATGTCAGCCCCCCTCACACACACCTGTATATATGTCAGACCCCCTCACACACACCTGTATATATGGTCAGCCCCCCCCACACACACCTGTATATATGGCAGCCCCCCTCACACACACACCTGTATATATGTCAGCGCCCCCCCCCCACACACACACCTGTATACCTGTATATGTGTCAGCACCCCCCCCACTCACACCTGTATATATGTCAGCCCCCCTCACACACACCTGTATATATGTCAGCCCCCCTCACACACACCTGTATATAGGTCAGCCCCCCTCACACACACCTGTATATATGTCAGCCCCCCTCACACACACCTGTTTATATGTCAGCCCCCCCCACACACACACACCTGTATATATGTCAGCCCCTCCACACACACCTGTATATATGTCAGCCCCCCCACACACACACCTGTATATATGTCAGCCCCCCCACACACCTGTATATATGGCAGCCCCCTCACCTCCCCACTCACACACTTGTATATATGTCAGCCCCCCTCACACACACCTGTATATATCTCAGCCCCCCTCACACACACCTGTATATATGTCACCCCCCCCTCACACACACCTGTATATATGTCACCCCCCCTCACACACACCTGTATATATGTCACCCCCCCTCACGCACACCTGTATATATGTCAGCTCCCCACACACACACACACCTGTATATATGTCAGCTCCCCCCACACACACACACACACCTGTATATATGTCAGCCCCCCACACACACCTGTATATATGTCAGCCCCCCTCACACACACCTGTATATATGTCAGCTCCCCCCACACACACACCTGTATATATGTCAGCCACCCCCCCCCCACACAAACACCTGTATATATGTCAGCCCCCCCACACACACACCTGTATATATGTCAGCTCCCCCCCACACACACACCTGTATATATGTCAGCCCCCCTCACACACACCTGTATATATGTCAGCCCCCCTCACACACACCTGTATATATGTCAGCCCCCCTCACACATACCTGTATATATGGTCAGCCCCCCCCACACACACCTGTATATATGGCAGCCCCCCTCACACACACACCTGTATATATGTCAGCGCCCCCCCCCCCACACACACACCTGTACACCTGTATATGTGTCAGCACCCCCCCACTCACACCTGTATATATGTCAGCCCCCCTCACACACACCTGTATATATGTCAGCCCCCCTCACACACACCTGTATATAGGTCAGCCCCCCTCACACACACCTGTATATATGTCAGCCCCCCTCACACACACCTGTTTATATGTCAGCCCCCCCCACACACACGCACCTGTATATATGTCAGCCCCCCCACACACACCTGTATATATGTCAGCCCCCCCACACACACACCTGTATATATGTCAGCCCCCCACACACACCTGTATATATGGCAGCCCCCTCACCTCCCCACTCACACACTTGTATATATGTCAGCCCCCCTCACACACACCTGTATATATGTCAGCCCCCCTCACACACACCTGTATATATGTCACCCCCCCTCACACACACCTGTATATATGTCACCCCCCCTCACACACACCTGTATATATGTCACCCCCCCCTCACGCACACCTGTATATATGTCAGCCCCCCACACACACCTGTATATATGGCAGCCCCCCTCACACACACACCTGTATATATGTCAGCGCCCCCCCCACACACACACCTGTACACCTGTATATATGTCAGCCCCCCACACACACCTGTATATATGTCAGCCCCCCTTACACACACCTGTATATATGTCAGCCCCCCCACACACACACCTGTATATATGTCAGCCCCCCCCCACACACACACCTGTATATATGTCAGCCCCCCCACACACACACCTGTTTATATGTCAGCCCACCCCACACACACACACACCTGTATATATGTCAGCTCCCCACACACACACACACACACCTGTATATATGTCAGCTCCCCACACATACACACACCTATATATATGTCAGCCCCCCTCACACACACCTGTATATATGTCAGCCCCCCTCACACACACCTGTATATATGTCACCCCCCCTCACACACACCTGTATACATGGTCAGCCCCCCCCACACACACCTGTATATATGGCAGCCCCCCTCACACACACACCTGTATATATGTCAGCGCCCCCCCACACACACACCTGTACACCTGTATATATGTCAGCCCCCCCACACACACCTGTATATATGTCAGCCCCCCTCACACACACCTGTATATATGTCAGCCCCCCACACACACACCTGTATATATGTCAGCCCCCCCCCACACACACACCTGTATATATGTCAGCTCCCCACACACACACACACCTGTATATATGTCAGCGCCCCCCCACACACCTGTATATATGTCAGCTCCACCCACACACACACCTGTATATATGTCAGCCACCCCCCCACACACACACACCTGTATATATGTCAGCCACCCCCCACACACACACACCTGTATATATGTCACCCCCCCCACACACACACCTGTATATATGTCAGCCCCCCCCCACACACACACCTGTATATATGTCAGACCCCCCCCCCACACACACCTGTATATATGTCAGCCACCCCCCCCCCCCCACACACACACACACCTGTATATATGGCAGCACCACATACACAAATCTGTACACACACAAGCCTCTAAAAGCATTACACTATGAGCTCCTTTTTTCCACATGGGTGTTGTGGCCGATGAGGGGAGAACCCTTATTTACAGTGAGCTCTGTTGGAGAAAAGGTGTTGGAGCTAAAGGAGTAGCCCATGCCCAGATCTGCTGATGGAAGAAGGATTCTGGTGAGCAATCAGTCTTTTTTGTCCAAGGCGCATTACCTTGTAGGATCTGGGGAGTTCAATATCCACAGGGAGCGGCTCCCTCCTTGGAACTCAAATAAAAAACGTATAATCATTAACAATTTATCAGTCTATGATGTTTCACTTCTCTTATATTCAGTGTTCTGGTCTCTGGTACATCCCTGAAATTGTGTTTCCATGTTACAGATATTTTGAATTGTGGATCAGTAAATTAATTAACAGAAATGTGGGCATCACTAGTGACGTCATATGTGGAGTCCTTGTGTTCTAGGAATGTGTTGCTGTATGGTAGGGGATTATTTCTGTCTATATATATCTTCATGTCTCCATTCAGGGGCATTGCCAGAAGTGTGAAAGACTTGGGGTACCTTTTAGGCAACCAAATGGCCAAATTGTTTTAACAGTGGAAGGGGTTTAAAAGGGTATGGTTAAATCTGAGCACACTAACAGTATACACTGTATGTTACAGTCCTTGTACCCACCAAATATGCTTTACTTACTCTTCTACAATAATGAGACTCATAGACATGTATAAACATTAGGGATGGGCCAAACGACCCCCCTGTTTGGTTCGCAACAGAACTTTCAAACATTGCGAAAGTTCGGAACTTAATAACAAACCCCCTTTTTGAAGGCTTATATGCAAGTAATTGGGCATATAATGGTTATGGGGGTCCGGGTACTGCCCTGGGGGACATGTATCAATGAAAAAAAGTTTGTACATAACGTCATTTTTAAATGAGCAGTGATTTATTGATGCTTAAATTGAAAGCATAAAAATGAAAAATTCCTTTCAATATAGTGCCTGGGGTGTCCCCTTAGTCCACCTGTAAAGTGGCACATCTGTACTGTGTATAGAAGCTGCTGCAGTAATAATTGCATTTACAAAGCCCAAAAAATTATATTTTCTCAGCAAGCTTTCAGTCTGTATGATGAGGCCACAATGTAGTGCACGGGGAACAATGGTAGAGATTTTTTGTATCAATTCTGGTGTCTCTACCACAGATTTTGGATTTCTACTTGTGTAGTGGGTGCAGGAAAAATTCTCTTTGGGTGTCGGGGATGCCTTCATACCGTAACCCTATAGAAGTACTCTTGATGAAAGCAAGAATTGGCCATGCTGTCACAAATTGTAATGATATGCACCTGTCAAACAGGTGTAGAAAAATTGGTCTTTGGATGTTAATTGCACCCATGAAACCTACACCAAAAACATTCTTCCAGATGAAATCAACACCCACAACACTAGGCAGCCTAGAAGTCCTGCAGAGATTCCACATCCCAAAAACACTTTATCGGCATCAGGGGCTTCGTAGCTGCTGGTAATCCAGGAATGATTAATTTTGATAAAAGTCAGAGTCTGTGGACAGACGTGTTCTATGATCAGTAACAAAACCTCCAGCAGCACTGAATGCCTGTTCAGAAAGCACGATGGATGCAGGCCAGCCCAGCAGCTCAATAGTATACTGGGTAAGTTCTGGCCAGTAGTCTATTTTCATGACCCAGTAAGCCAGTGGATCGTCGATTGGAAAGCTCTCCATCTCTGTTTTCGCCCCTAAATAATCGTCCACCATGTGATGCAGACACTGCCGATGGGATGTGAAAGCTGACAGCCCTGGGTGGCGAGGACTAAAAAAATTTAGAAATGCATCAAAAGTATATGTGTAAATATCGCTGGCACGTAAAGATGTAAGCAGCTGGCACAAACAAGTGATCTAATCCTGCAAGTAAAACTGTGTAAAGGGAAGTGCAGCGCTAAGGAGTGAAACGAATAGTAGATGACGTTAATTCATATCATACAATGAATAATATATATTGGTGCATAAATTCCATAGATATGCAATATCATATGGTAAACATACTAAGTGGTACACATTGTGTCCATGGCACAAAAAAGGTATTTTATGACACACTAGTAGTTGGTGTTCTAAATAGAATAAGTCCATGAAAAAATCCTAAAAAATGTATAACACCAGGAAGTGTAAAGAAATAATATAGTGTTGATAGAAGATCCACCACCGTTCTTAGAGGGGGGCTTACCGGAACGATTGGACACAGATGGGTATACACCCACTGTGTCAATCAGACGTGTAAAAGTGGGGATCCTTGATGATATCTGTTGTTAGAAGCACAAATCCAGGTGACCCGGATGCTTATAAGGAATGTATATGGCAAGGAGGACAAATCCAATCAGACATCCAAAGTATATGTGGAAGAAATGTGAGAGCACATAGCGTAATACTGCATAAAAAGCTTAAAGCATATTTATTGAAGATAAAAAACACTCACATTTATGAAGAGTAAAAACAGCGCTTAGTACATAGATGGTATGGTAGTGTCAGTGGTGTCAGCAGTCTGGCCCGACGTGTTTCGTCCTACAGGACATCATCTGGGGTACCACACCACTGTATACACTGCCTTTTATATACAGTGAGTGACCCCCATGTTAAAGCATGGCTCCAATCAGCAGCCCCGTTAGAAGGAAACGACTTCCGGGTATATAAAAATGGCGCTGACCGCGTGCGTTGCACGCCTTGCTTGGGTGAGTGTATTGGAACGCATGGATGTACAGCGTCATGGCAACATCCCGCGTTCCAAGCCTCACTTTCGAGGCGCAAGTCCAAATAACATCAGTGTAGGCTAGCGGCGTAAGAGTATAGAAACCAGCGACGTGATGTCACGACGTTGCCTTTCAAGCCTCACTATGGACAGAGAATAGATGGAACGCACAGGGGAAACGACTTGATGTTTACAACAAGACGCTGACTGGAGGATATTACGTAAATTAATACGGAGGGTCTTACTAAAACATGTATATATGGAATTAGTATATGAAATATATGCGAGATCACATATCAAAAGATGGACGTATAATAAAAATGAAGCTTGTCTCGCCCATTCATACAAATAAATAGTATGAACGTATACATTCAAAAATCATATATATCTAGTTTATATAGCCAAAACAAAGGAATGTATATGTTGGTATATCTGAATTAAAAATAAATAACTTTTAGAAAAATATTTATCCGGAAACATGTATTGTGAAAAATGTATATAGACAGTATAAAATATCAAAATTAAAAATAAAATTAAACGATATGGAGCCACGGTCTAACATAGGGATCTGAGATAACAGAGACAAATTGTGTAGACCTAAATAAAAAATACACACTCTAAAATAATTCTATGTGTATTATTATCCAGAACGGACAGTAGGGTTTTGTAGTTTAGGAAAAGGGACAGACAAGAGAAGGCATACTGGTTTAAGATTGATTAATGAAGGCATTAATGTCCCACTCGACATTAAGCCCCAATGGCGTATGAGACTGGAGTTCGTATATCCAGTAGGTCTCTAATTGTGATACGCCGCGGGTTAGAGCCCCTCCTCACCAAGGGAGAACGTATCTGTCGATGATGAGAAATTGTGATCCGGATGGATCTCGATTATGGTACTGTCTATAGCGTCTGGGGACAGTATGTTTGGTATCTCCTCCAATGATTTTTGCTACATGTTCACCTACCCGGGTGGAAAAAGTCCAAGTAGTGTGGCCCACATAGTGTTTCCCATATGGGCAGGTAATAAGGTATACAACGTACCTCGTTGCACATGTGCAAAACATTTTAAGTGGGTAGATTTTGTTGGTTACATTTGATTGAAATTCAAGTGTTTTACATCTACCATTTGTGTTATATTGACACACAGTACACTTTTTGCATGGGACCAACTCATGAAAAAAGATGGGACGTCTAGGGGGATCAATTATATTGGGAGCAATTTTGTTCTTTATAGAGGGAGCACCTCTGTAGATAACTTTGGGTCTTTCGGGTAAAATATTACCCAAGACACAATAACTTCTCAGTACCTCCCAATGGCGTTCTATGATAGTTTTAATGTCTCTATGTTGGATTGAAAAAGAGGTCATCATAGAGTATTTATAGGTGTCATTAGATGTATGAGAGGTTTTGGGAGTCAGTAATGATCTCCTATCCATTTGTATGGCATGTTGTATTTCTGATTCAAGAGTAGCTGAATCATACCCTTTATCTAGGAATTTTTGCTTCAAGACAATGCCTGTACTTGAAACATGTCAGCATTAGTGCAATTCCTTCTTAGCCTTAGGAATTGGCTATGAGGAACTGATCTCAGCCAGGACTTATGGTGGCAACTATCAACGGGTATGAAGCTGTTGCGATCAGTTGTCTTGAAATGGGTTTTGAATTTAAATTGTCGAGAGCTAATCTCTATATCCAGATCCAAAAAGTGTACCTTGGTTTCACTATACTCAAGAGTCAAGGAAATTCCCCTGTCATTACAATTAAGCAATGAAAAGAATTCTTCAAGAGATTCCAGGGAGCCACCCCATAGGAGGAGGATGTCGTCTATATATCTGGCCCAAAAGATCAGACAAGGTCTGTGTTCAGAATAGACGACATCCTCCTCCCACTTGGCCATAAAAAGATTTGCGAGGCTGGGGGCAAATTTAGCCCCCATTGCTATGCCTTACTGTTGTAAAAAAAACTTGTTATTAAACCAAAAATAATTGTGTGTTGTGGCGAACTCTAATAGTTCAATAATGTAATGTCTTTGGGTATCGGTAATGATGGGTCTCTGTTTAGAAAGTGTGTAACTGCCTTGATACCCAGGTTATGTGGAATGCACATATAGAGTGATGCCACATCTGCAGTGGCCAGTAAATAATCTCCTTTCAAGTGAATGCCTTCCAACCGTCTAATAGTGTCTGTCGTATCTTTCAGGTATGATGGTGTTTTTTTAAACAGTGGCTGTAAATAAAAATCAACGTAACGGCCAATGCGAGATGTTACTGAGTTTATACCGCTTACTATTGGTCTCCCTGGTGGATGCAGGGGGTCCTTATGGATTTTTGGTAAGTGATAAATAATTGGAATCCTAGGTGCCGTGGGTATCAGATAGGCCTTCTCTTTTTTATTTAGTATTTGTCTATCAAATTCCTTATTAACCAGTGTAACTAGATCCTTCTTGTACCGATTTGTGGGGTTCAGGGGTAATTCTATGTATGTATCCTGATCGCTCAGGATCCTGTGCATTTCTAGAATTTAATCAGACTTATCCATTACAATAATTCCACCCCCCTTGTCCGCTGGGCGGATAATCAAATCTTTCTGGTCACACAATGATTTGAAACCTTTCTTGTTCATAGAGTAATTTTGTCATTTTTTGATAGGTAAATTGGCTAAATCTTTGAGTATTAAATCTTTAAAAATAGTGACTGCATGGGGCAGTTGGTACAAGGGGATTGAACAGAGAAGGGTTCGCTAGACCTGAATGTACTGTCCCTGAAGTCACGGCCCTCTCCATGGGGGGGCTGTGTTAGAAGTAAGATATCGTTGAATGTTGATTTTTCTGATAAACTTATGGATGTCGATAAACGTGTTAAATTTGTCCAATTTTTTGGGGGGGCAAACTTGAGGCCTTTATCAAGAATGGCCAACTCCTCTTTAGTTCATTGTTTCGTGGTCAGATTGAATACTCCTTGGCCTATTAAACTCTTTTTCTTTTTCCCCTGGATTCTCCTCCCCCCTCTGTAGCCTCTCTTGGGTCTACGGGCCTTTGGGGTCCTCTTCTGACCTGATGAAAATCCTTACTATAAAGGTCATGGCTATATTGATCTTGGCCATAGTGGGTTCCAGTATATTCATCTCGATAACCATCATGGTTGTCATAGAGGGGAGCGAACCTATTATGGGTATTGATAGGGGGGCGGTTATAATGATGGAAATCACAGCCATAGGGTGTATCTTGGTGGTTAAACCTCCTGAGAGAATCTAAATATGCCCTATTTCCCTGTTCATAAGGTGGCCTAGAGTTATATTGGTTGCCCTTGGATTTTCCTCTTTGTCCTTTTGTGTTATTATAATTATTCCTACCACCTCTGGATGTATGAGGTGGGGTGTAATATCTGGGGTGTCCACCCCTCTGAGGGGGTTAGCCCTCTCTATTGTTATAGGAATCAATCCTGGGTCTGGATGGATGTCTGGGCCGCCCAGTGTTAACTGGGTTGGTAGTTCCCTGGTTTTCACTAGGTTGTGTATCTGGTTGGCTACTTACGATGGGAGGATCAGAGATAGGTGTGATGGTGGTCTGCCATCTGAAGACTGTCCCTGACTTGTAGTCTCCAACATCCCTGGAGTATTTTTTATGCTTTTTGTTTTTTTGGTCTCTGTCCTCTTTTTCCAGGTGTAGCTGGAGGTTAGACGAGAGAGAGCCATACTCTGAGGAGTTCTTATAGGTTGAGAGTTTATCCTTCAGTTCTTTAATTTCCTTATCTAGGATTTGAAGTCTGTTAGTTTTCCTTGTGATAAGGAAACCCAGCAATTTAATGCCTATCTCATTAAAATAATTGAACCAGGATAATAGGTCTAGGTCGCCCTGTTGTGGGTGGACCTCCCACCTTAAACTTCTGGGAACCATGTTTTCTGATACATATTGTTCTAGGAAGGCCACATCCCATTGGAGATGTAATTCCGAGGTCATGGTGTTCTTTAATCTTAAAAAGAGGCCTCCTATTTCAGTATCATGATTAGTTATTGTGAATACACCGTCAGTATTGACTTTACGTGTTGCTCTATAGTCAAATATGTCCATTTAAGTATAGAAACCTTTCACAGCCAGTGATTCTCTTTGCACACGTCTGTAGAGACATTTATCTGTCCCAAGTTCATTCATATGGACTCTCTCTTCACTTACACCTTTGTTTGCTTTTGGTATTTATCACATTTGATTTTCACCATTGAGGTGTCTTGTGGAGAACATTTACCACGTTTATGCGCTACATTTATATCTACATTATTTATTGTTGTTTGTCACATCGTATGTAGCTGCTCCATGTATTAGTTAAGCGCAGTGTTTTTCCATTTTTAAGAATAGAAACCTGAGCGGTGTGTAAGACTGCAGCGATATTAGTAGATCAAACAATGTATAAAAAGTATATGTGTAAATATCGCGCTGTCATAAAGATGTAAGCAGCTGGCACAAACAAGTGATCTAATCCTGTAAGTAAAACTGTGTAAAGGGAAGTGCAGCGCTAAGGAGTGAAACGAATAGTAGATGACGTTAATTCATATCATACAATGAATAATATATATTGGTGCATAAATTCCATAGATATGCAATATCATATGGTAAACATACTAAGTGGTACACATTGTGTCCATGGCACAATAAAGGTATTTTCTGACACACTAGTAGTTGGTGTTCTAAATAGAATAAGTCAGTGAAAAAATCCTAAAAAATGTATAACACTAGGAAGTGTAAAGAAATAATATAGTGTTGATAGAAGATCCACCACCGTTCTTAGAGGGGGCTTACCGGAACGATTGGACACAGATGGGTATACACCCAATGTGTCAATCAGACTTGTAAAAGTGGGGATCCTTGATGATATCTGTTGTTAGAGGCACAAATCCAGGTGACCCGGATGCTTATAAGGAATGTATATGGCAAGGAGGACAAATCCAATCAGACATCCAAAGTATATGTGGAAGAAATGTGAGAGCACATAGCGTAATACTGCATAAAAAGCTTAAAGCATATTTATTGAAGATAAAAAACACTCACATTTATGAAGAGTTAAAACAGCGCTTAGTACATAGATGGTATGGCAGTGTCAGTGGTTTCAGCAGTCTGGCCCGACGCGTTTCGTCCTACAGGACATTATCTGGGGTACCACACCACTGTATACACTGCCTTTTATATGCAGTGAGTGACCCCCATGTTAAAGCGTGGCTCCACATATTTTTAATTTTGATATTTTATAATTTCTATATACATTTTTCACAATACATGTTTCCGGATAAATATTTTCCAAATATTTTTCTAAAAGTTATTTATTTTTAATTCAGATATACCAACATATACATTCCTTTGTTTTGGCTATATAAACTAGATATATATGATTTTTGAATGTATACGTTCATACTATTTATTTGTATGAATGGGCGAGACAAGCTTCATTTTTATTATACGTCCATCTTTTGATATGTGATCTCGCATATATTTCATATACTAATTCTATATATACATGTTTCAGTAAGACCCTCCGTATTAATTTATGTAATATCCTCCAGTCAGCGTCTTGTTGTAAACATCAAGTCGTTTTACCTGTGCGTTCCATCTATTCTCCGTCCATAGTGAGGCTTGAAAGGCAACGTCGTGACGTCACGTCGCTGGTTTCTTTACCCTTACGCTGCTAGCCTACACTGATGTTATTTGGACTTGTGCCTCGAAAGTGAGGCTTGGAACGCAAGATGTTGCCATGATGCTGTACATCCATGCGTTCCAATACACTCACCCAAGCGAGGCATGCAACGCACGCGGTCAGCGCCTTTTTTACATACCCGGAAGTCGTTTCCTTCTAATGACGCTGCTGATTGGAGCCACGCTTTAACATGGGGGCCACTCACTGTATATAAAGGGCAGTGTATACAGTGGTGTGGTACTCCAGATGATGTCCTGTAGGATGAAACGCGTCGGACCAGACTGCTGACACCACTGACACTGCCATACCATCTATGTATTAAGCGCTGTTTTTACTCTTCATAAATGTGAGTGTTTTTTATCTTCAATAAATATGCTTTAAGCTTTTTATGCAGTATTACGCTATGTGCTCTCACATTTCTTCCACATATACTTTGGATGTCTGATTGGATTTGTCCTCCTTGCCATATACATTCCTTTTAAGCATCCAGGTCACCTGGATTTGTGCCTCTAACAACAGATATCATCAAGGATTCCCACTTTTACAAGTCTGATTGACACAGTGGGTGTATACCCATCTGTGTCCAATCGTTCCGGTAAGCCCCCTCTAAGAACGTAGGTGGATCTTCTATCAACACTATATTATTTCTTTACAAATGCCTCACTTAGGCAGCTGCCTTCTCCACCGATCCTCTCTTGACCAACAGAAGCCTCAAAAATTACGTTTTCCACGACACTGTAAGTTACCAGAGTTGGGAAAAACATTTGATAAACTTCTCTTTAAGATGTCCTCAAGAGATTTCATCTTCTGCACTCTCTGTGGGGGACGGGATGAGTTCTGAGACTTTCCCCTTATAACAGTGGCCAAGGAGGGTTGCCAACCAATAGTGATCCTTTTCCTTTACGCCACATATTCTTGGGTCCTTTCACAGGCTTTGAAGCATGAGGGAGCCAATGCACCACAAATTTGCGGAGGCATGAGAAGCAGACTCCTTGGGGTCACTGAGGATTATAAGAAATGGTGGAAAAAACCTGCGCTAATGAGCAAGACATAGTAAATGAAAATTATTTAAATTCGCAAAGTGCAGCTGCAACAAAATACTCCAAATATCCATAAAGTAAAAAAGCATATAAATTAAAATTTGTGCGCTAGCAAAATATAATGAAGTAGTACAATTAGGAAGCTCCTTGGGATAATACCCGGAGCCACAATGTGTTTGAATCCCAACAAAGAAAAAGTACCAAAACAATAAATACAAGTAGTGCATTAAATCATGTCTCCATAAACATAATAAAAGTGAAGGAATGTGAAAAAATATTTGAAAAGAGGTGAAAGTTCTGAAGGTATGATTGATCACTCAATCATTTAGAAGACACCACATTCAGTCCATGAAAACAAGTTGGCAAAAATAAGTGAAAAAGAAAAAAAGGGGGAGACGTTCCTTTGGTGTGTCACATCAAAGACAGGAAAGTGAAAAGATGCCAAAAACGCTTCCAAACCACCATTGATTGCAGGAGAGGAGTAATGGATGTGCCCTTACCCCATTCGTTGGACCTCCTCTATGGCGAGGTCGTACGGGCTTGCAGATATAACCCTCTGCGGGGACAGATGGAATATTGGTGTCCGGGTCCTGTTAGCGTGCACCACCGACTCCGAGCTGGTCTGACTGATCCGACTGCTACAGCATCAGAAGGGAGACTCAGGATTGGGAGGATCCATAATTAAGAAAAGAAGGGGAAAAACTCCAATGGTGTAGTAATAATATCAGGGATTTATTGGTTAAAATAAACGGAAGGTATGTATACAGAAAAATTCCAGTATGAAAATCATTAAATCTAAAAAGCCAGCATAAAAACAGAGGCTGAACGCCCGTGCAAACAAAGAACACGTGATGGCAAGCACTGCGAGGCTACGCCCTACATGTTTCGTCATATGTGACGTCTTCTACGGGGCACGGGCGACGCAATGAACCATCACCTTTTATAAGAACAAGAAGCAACCAAGCCTCGTCTCCGCGCAAGTCCGTCGCCTGACTGGGCATGCGCAGAGACTCGATCTGGCCATCATTGAAGACCGCCTTTAGGGGCGGAACATAACACATAAACAGGAAATGTCGAGAAGGCACAAAACTAAATACAACTAAGCCTCATTTCCGCGCAGGCCCGTCACATGACTGGGCATGCGCAAGGATATACCAAGCCTCGGTCTGGCTGTCATTGAAAGCCTCCTATAGAGGCAGGAACGTAATTATAAACGGGAAATGCTCAAGCGTGTGTCCCCAAGTTTAAACATAGAGCAACGATCTCCAACACACAAGAAACATCCGGTATCTTATAGATAAAAAACAAATTTAAAAACATCTCAACACAAATAAAAAACTGCTCCACAGCACATGTGATACGCTCAAAAATAACTACAGTATTATAATGCGCTATATTTAAAAAATATAATTTCATTTTATAATTATATTTTTTAAATAAATTCTTTTCAGTATACATATATTTTTTTACTTTTTCATAAAGAATATAAAATAAAAATAAGGGATTTCCTATAAAAAGATCTTTTTACTATAATAAATGTACAGCGCATTATAATA
Source organism: Lithobates septentrionalis (assembly GCA_037952835.1). Classification (NCBI taxonomy): domain Eukaryota; kingdom Metazoa; phylum Chordata; class Amphibia; order Anura; family Ranidae; genus Lithobates; species Lithobates septentrionalis. The sequence goes on from JBBDGP010000149.1 coordinate 6,622,693, forward strand.
CTGTAGTTATTTTTGAGCGTATCACATGTGCTGTGGAGCAGTTTTTTATTTGTGTTGAGATGTTTTTAAATTTGTTTTTTATCTATAAGATACCGGATGTTTCTTGTGTGTTGGAGATCGTTGCTCTATGTTTAAACTTGGGGACACACGCTTGAGCATTTCCCATTTATAATTACGTTCCTGCCTCTATAGGAGGCTTTCAATGACAGCCAGACCGAGGCTTGGTATATCCTTGCACATGCCCAGTCGTGTGACGGGCCTGCGCGGAAATGAGGCTTGGTTGTATTTAGTTTTGTGCCTTCTCGACATTTCCTGTTTATGTGTTATGTTCCGCCCCTAAAGGCGGTCTTCAATGACGGCCAGATGGAGTCTCTGCGCATGCCCAGTCAGGCGACGGACTTGCGCGGAGACGAGGCTTGGTTGCTTCTTGTTCTTATAAAAGGTGGTGGTTCATTGCGTCGCCCGTGCCCCGTAGAAGACGTCACGTATGACGAAACATGTAGGGCGTGGCCTCGCAGTGCTTGCCATCACGTGTTCTATGTTTGCACGGGCGTTCAGCCTCTGTTTTTATGCTGGCTTTTTAGATTTAATGATTTTCATACTGGAATTTTTCTGTATACATACCTTCGGTTTATTTTAACCAATAAATCCCTGATATTATTACTACACCATTGGAGTTTTTTCCCCTTCTTTTCTTAATTGTGGATCCTCCCAATTCTGAGTCTCCCTTCTGATGCTGTAACAGTCGGATCAGTCAGACCAGCTCGGAGTCGGTGGTGCACGCTAACAGGACCCGGACACCAATATTCCATCTGTCCCCGCAGAGGGTTATATCTGCAAGCCCGTACGACCTCGCCATAGATGAGGTCCAACGAATGGGGTAAGGGCACATCCATTACTCCTCTCCTGCAATCAATGGTGGTTTGGAAGCGTTTTTGGCATCTTTTCACTTTCCTGTCTTTGATGTGACACACCAAAGGAACGTCTCCCCCTTTTTTTCTTTTTCACTTATTTTTGCCAACTAGTTTTCATGGACTGAATGTGATGTCTTCTAAATGATTGAGTGATCAATCATACCTTCAGAACTTTCACCTCTTTTCAAATATTTTTTCACATTCCTTCACTTTTATTTTGTTTATGGAGACATGATTTAATGCACTACTTGTATTTATTGTTTTGGTACTTTTTCTTTGTTGGGATTCAAACACATTGTGGCTCGGGGTATTATCCCAAGGAGCTTCCTAATTGTACTACTTCATTATATTTTGCTAGCGCACAAATTTTAATTTATACACTGAGGATTATAGTATCTGGAACTGCTTCCTCCCAGGCCATGCAGACCAAGGGTTCTGCGGATGTAAAACCATCTCTTACTGTTGGACGTATGTCTTCTTCTGCTTCAATGCCTCCAAAATTGCCAGAATCCTCCTCCTCTTCCTCCTCCTCTTCCTCCTCCTCTCTCTCCTCTTGTGTGTTCTGTGGCATAGGACATACATTGTCACGGCTCACCATCCTTGTGGCCTCCGCAAATGGTGACAGTACAGTGCATGCATCCTTTATGAGCAGTCATTGGCGTGGGGAAAAAAAGCCGAGCTGACCTGAGCCTGTCATTGTCACATACTCACAGATACTCACACAGGTACTCGTTGATGGCCCTCTGCTGCAAGTGCAGCCACTGCAGCATTGCCAAAGTCGAGTTCTACCTGGTAGGCATGTCGCAAATCAGGCGGGTTACGGGCAGGTGGAATTCCCGCTGAATTTCACCCAACCGAGCACTGGCTGTGTATGACCACCTAAAAAGGCTACACACTCTTCTGGTCTTTACCCTGGGTACCTATTTAGGAAATGCTGCACCACCAAATTGAGTATATATGCAGGCATGGCACATGTGTCAACTTTTCTTGTCTAAGGGCGGACGGGTGTTTTGTGCCATTATCAGACACCACCATTCCTGGCTCCAGCTGGCATGGCGTGAACCAACTCTGGGCCTGTCACTGCAGAGCTGCAAGAATCTCTGCTCTGGTGTGTGGTTCCTGCCACCTAGACACACCAGCTGAAGCACTGCATGGCACCTTTTAGCCTGACTCATTGAATAGCCCTTTGAACGTTTAGGGGGTACTTGAGGTTCATAGGACAATTCAGCAGAGGAGGGCATAGAGGAGGAGAAGGAAAGGGTAGAGCTGACGAATCTGGCATCATCACCAGCTGTATGAAGACGTGGGGGCACAACAAGCTACAGCATTGAGCCCTGTCCTGCATCCTTCCAGAGTTACCCAGTGTGCTGTGAACTAAATATATCATCTCTGCCATTGCTTGCTGGGCCACGTGACAGCAGTCACATGGACTTTGAGGCTGACTACTTCGCTGAATGATTCCACAACATTGCCTTCCATGTGATGGTAGAGAGATGGAATGGCTTTATGTGAAATGAAATAGTGACTGGGAACGTGCCATCGTGGTATAGCACATTCTGCAAATTTACGGAAAGGGGCAGAATCCACCAGGCGGAAAGGCAGAAGTTGTAGAGCCAGCAGCTTTGACAAGCTTGCATTTAGACGCTGGGCATGTGGGTGGCATGGATCGTATTTTTTTCCTGCTGCAGCAGATGGGGCAGAGACATTTGTCGGCTATAGTCTACAGCTGGTGGTGTGCTGCTGATAGATGTGCTGCAAAGACCTGGGACACCCTGTGCTATACCATTATCCCTGTCAGTGGAGGCTGCTGAGAGGTCATGAGGTATAGCAGGGGCAGACTGAGGTGTGTAAGGAGGAGGGACAGATTGTGTGGCTTTTAGGTGCTCTTGCCAATGGGCTAAGTGGTGGGAGGCTAAATGCCTTGTCAGGCATGTGGTACCCAAATGGTTGGTGTTTTTGTCATGCTTGATGCGCTTGAGACAAAGTTTGCAAACAGCAACAGTGCAATCAGCAGCACATGTACTAAAAAAGGCCCAGACAGCTGAGTTGTGGGAAGTTGGCCCAAAATGTGATGGAATAGGGTGGCTGCTCTCTACTCTTCCATGATGGCTGCCTAGTTGGGGTTGTGCCTCACCCTCATTTTCTTTTTTTTTTCAATTATTTTATTTATATTAATTATAGGACACATTCAGGAACATACATAGGAGAAAAACATACCACAAAAATAAATTTTGTCAACCATACAGTAAACTGAATCTTCATCTAAAATAACTCTCCCAATCGTCAAAAAAGACTGCTAAAATTAATATGTTACCACCTATATCCTTACTACGTGATCAATAATTACCCCTGTATACTACCTCCTCTATAGTTTCGGAACCATCCTAATCAATTTTACAACATTATATAAAAAGGGAAAAAAAAATAAAATAAAATAAATAAAACAAAAACTAAAAACAACAACAATAAAACATTTTTTGTGTGTGTGTTTCAATATTTCATTGCACTGATGTAATAATCACTGTGGTTCTTTTTTCTTATGTATTCCCATATATAATTTTAATAATGCAGTTATTATGATAATGTTCATATAGCACTTTTATACTTAAGTCACTAGTATCCATATCGTATATTACATTTATCACATTTTATTATCTTATCTTAGGAGCTTTACACATGATCAATATTATATAAAATGGACTAATTTTTTGGGGTCGGTACCCTTAGTACTTGGACTCTTATGCCCCGTACACATGGTCGGATTTTCCGACGGAAAATGTGTGATAGGACCTTGTTGTCGAAAATTCCGACCGTGTGTAGGCTCCATCACATATTTTCCATCAGATTTTCCGACACACAAAGTTTGAGAGCAGGCTATAAAATTTTCCGACAACAAAATCCGTTGTCAGAAATTCCGATCGTGTGTACACAAATCCAAAGCACAAAGTGCCACGCATGCTCAGAATAAATAAAGAGATGAAAGCTATTGGCTACTGCCCCATTTATAGTCCCGACGTACATGTTTTACGTCACCGCGTTCAGAATGATCGGATTTTCCGACAACTTTGTGTGACCGTGTGTATGCAAGACAAGTTTGAGCCAACATCCGTCGGAAAAAATCCTAGGATTTTGTTGTCGGAATGTCCGATCAATGTCTGACCGTGTGTACGGGGCATAAGACATACCCCTGAAAGGAAGATGATCTCCAACCCCTTCCGTCCCCAGGTGAGGTCGGTGGTGGGAGTTGGGGTAAAGGAGAGTATAGCAGTCTAGAGACAGCCTTAATGAGACTTGTTATATTCTCTGGGTTTTTTTTTTTTGAGAGAGAGGAATAAGATATAGGTTACATTCCAGCTATGACCCCTCTTTAAATATTTAAATATAGGTATATAATACTCAGGGGATGGAAGAAGGAGGAGGGCTTTTTAACCTCCCTGAGTTAGTATCTTAATTTATAGACAGCTGGAGTATAACCACATGGTATGCCACCTCCCTAAAAGGGTGAAAAAGGATTTTTTCTTTTTTTTTTTTTTTTTTTTTTAAGGTATGATGTATATGGAGGAGGTTTCATTATTTCCTCTCCTGTAATTTGTAGAGGTAAGATTTAATGAGCCATGGCTATCACCCTTAGTCAGACATAAAAAGTTTTGTAGAGAGATGTTTCTAGATGTTTCTAGATGAGGGAAGTTGGCATACTTGAGGGGGTACTCAATATAAGTACCTAGATCATAAGCGGGTAACTATATGATATTGCCTTCATGAATGTTGCAATAATATTTGCTGGTTGATATATTTCAGAAGGTTGGCTCTTTTATTATTAAGGATATTTTAGATAGTCGGGATTGGTGGGTATGTTCGGAGCTCTACCTCACTTCCGACTATCTCCGTCCACGACCCCAGATAGGTCGACGCTCGAATACCGGATATAACCGGTGAGCGTTTTTTTTTTTGTTTAGTAATATATTGTTGGGTTTTTTTTCCCCTTCCCTTTTGTCCTTTTTCCTCACCCCTTACCTTGTCTACTCTAAATTCTCATCATGGAGACCCTTAATGTGCTATCGCTCAACGCTAAGGGCATAAATACGCTGGGAAAAATGCGGATGCTCCTGCACGATTTGCAACGTCTCAAATCAGATGTTGCATTCGTACAGGAGACGCACTTTAGAGATGATAAAATAACCATACTAAAAAGTCGGTTATTCCCAACGGTTTACCACTCTACAAGAAAAAATAGGATGATTCGCGCTAAATGAATAGTGAATGTGTGGCCAAATGGTCACACCGACAGTGAATGCATAAACCAAAAGTGCAATAATATATCACAATCAGTGCAAACAAATATATAAAAATATAAAAATGAATAAATAAAAATAAAGATAAAGTCCAAGCAAAATAAATGTGTTAAAAATTCATTGTGAATGATAAGAAAGTGTCCATGAAAAAACACCAAAAAAGAAAAGAGTAAAATAGCATTCACGGGTCTTTCAACCACATGGAGCCTCAGATGTGTGGGACCGCCACCAATAATAAGAGCCTGGCCGCTTACCAGAACCCCATGACCCCCCGTTACAGAGGGTCCAAAAGGGCTTATGAGATCCTAGTGGTCCGGATTTCCCAGGAGCGAAGATGGAAATGGAAACTGGAAAAGGGCATCAAATGCTGGAGTGGAGATGGATGGGTCCACAGGAAGGGGGCTCAGCCCTCAGCAAAGTGATGTCATCATAGGAGAAAAGAAAGGGAGGGCTCCCATAGTGTAAATCAGATAACGATTTATTGTAAAAAAATGTGTAAACACTCACATGTAAGTAAGACAATCAGCATCATCAATGGAAGAACAGACTGTGGCACCGGCCGGATGACCACAGATAGCTCGTCCTGTTAGATGTACAGCGACAATGGGAGGTGGCGCGATGATACCGCTCAGCCCTACGCTGCGTTTCGCAAAAAAATGCGTCTTCCGTGCCCCTGTTCTTCCATTGATGATGCTGATTGTCTTACTTACATGTGAGTGTTTACACATTTTTTTACAATAAATTGTTATCTGATTTACACTATGGGAGCCCTCCCTTTCTTTTCTCCTATGATGACATCACTTTGCTGAGGGCTGAGCCCCCTTCCTGTGGACCCATCCATCTCCACTCCAGCATTTGATGCCCTTTTCCAGTTTCCATTTCCATCTTCACTCCTGGGAAATCCGGACCACTAGGATCTAATAAGCCCTTTTGGACCCTCTGTAACGGGGGGTCATGGGGTTCTGGTAAGCAGCCAGGCTCTTATTATTGGTGGCGGTCCCACACATCTGAGGCTCCATGTGGTTGAAAGACCCGTGAATGCTATTTTACTCTTTTCTTTTTTGGTGTTTTTTCATGGACACTTTCTTATCATTCACAATGATTTTTTAACACATTTATTTTGCTTGGACTTTATCTTTATTTTTATTTAATTTTATTCATTTTTATATTTTTATATGTTTGTTTGCACTGATTGTGATATATTATTGCACTTTTGGTTTATGCATTCACTGTCGGTGTGACCATTTGGCCACACATTCACTATTCATATAGCGCGAATCATCCTATTTTTTCTTGTTTATGTTATGTGTTTGTGTCACATTTTAGATATCGCTGCTTTGTTATAATATTTTAGACACTTTGAAGCGCAATTATTTTCCCCTTTTTTTTACCACTCTACAAACCAAATGGCTAAATCGAAGGGGGTTTCTATCCTCCTCTCAGGTAGAGTACCATGGTTTTATATAGATTCGATCAGAGATCCTGGAGGGCGTTTCCTGTTTGTGAAAGGCAAGGTGGGAGACGTGGGGGTTACACTGGCGACTTTGTATGCTCCGAACGAACACCAAGAGATTTTTATAGGTAAAACATTTGAGCAGCTAATTGAATTCACAGAAGGACATTTGATTGTAGGGGGAGATCTGAATATTCCATTAACTGCAGCAGAGGATACTTCCTCTGGACTGTCATTCTTACCTTTTAGGGCACGTAATCGCATTGCCCAAATATTGCACAGAAGCCAATTGATTGACATATGACGTTTACTTCACCCTACAGAAAAAGAATATACTTTATATTCTTACCCTCATAAGTCTTACTCCCATATAGATTATTTTTTTGTTCCACATGCCCAACTTCATTCGGTACGAGCCGCTACTATAGGCTCCATTACGTGGTCAGACCATGCACCTATTTTTCTGACATATAATCTATATGATTTTCGGATGACTAGACCTATTCAGTGGAGACTGAATGAGAGCCTTTTACAGGATAAAGACATCCTAGAGGATGTAATCAAGGAGCTAGATTTTTATTTCAGCACCAATGATACCCCAGACTGTGATCCCGGAATTGTCTGGGAGGTACACAAGGTGGTTATCAGAGGGATGTTGATTAAGCATGGAGCTAGGATCAAGCGGAAACAGGCGGAACAGCTAAAATTATTACTTGAAGAACTGGCTATTTTGGAGCTTCAACATAAACGGGTTCAGTCCTCTTCTCTAGAGAGAGATCTTCTTGCCAGACAAACACAAATTTTGGATCTTCTTAATTTTAAAGCCAAGGCGGCACTACAGGTTTGTAGGAAGTTCTCATATGAGTCTGGGGACAAATGCGGAAGACTATTAGCTAGGATTTTACGAGAGCAGAAATTAATGAATTATATCCCACATCTCGTTTCAACTAATAGGCTTAAGGTCACGAAACCACGTGACATAGCTCGGGAATTTCAAGAATTTTATAAATCTTTGTATAATCTGCAGACTAACCTCCCCCTACCCAAGCTCAGATAGACTTGTATCTAGCATTGTCATTAATGCCCCGACTATCGGAGGCAGATAGGGATAATCTTGAAGAACCCATAACAATGGAAGAACTTCAGGGAGCAATAAAGGCCACTAAATTGGGTAAAGCACCGGGCCCTGATGGCCTGACGGCCCAATACTATAAGACTCTATTTCCCTTCCTTGCTCAATATATGGTCAAACTTTTTAATGCTCTTGGCTCTTCAGCAACATTTACAAATTACACTCTACTAGCCCATATTTCGGTGATACCGAAAGAGGGGAAGTACCCGGCTTCCTGTGGAAGCTACCGACTGATCTCCCTTCTCGATTTAGATCTTAAACTCTATACCAAAATTCTGGCACATAGGATCCAACAGCATATCCCAAATTTGATACATTTGGACCAGGTGGGATTTGTTCCCACACAAGAAGCAAGAGATAACACCACAAAGATCTTGAACCTCCTACAGGTAGTGAATAAAACCCAGACACAATGTGTGTTTTTAAGCACAGATGCAGAGAAAGCATTTGACAGGGTGAATTGGAGTTTTATGCTGGCAGTTCTAAGATACGGAGGTTTTGGGAGTAAAATGTTACACTGGATTACCTCCATTTACTCCCGTCCGGGTACGGGCCAATGGAGTATTATCAGATACTTTCCAAATTTCAAATGGGACATGCCAGGGGCGCCCTTTGTCGCCACTCCTTTTTGCCCTGTCATTGGATTGCTTTATTTCAGTGTTTCTCAACTCCAGTCCTCAAGGCGCACCAACAGGTCATGTTTTCAGGATTTCCACTATTTTGCACATGTGATTTGATCAGTTTCACTGCCTTAGTAATTACCATAGTTGTTTCATCTGAGGGAAATCCTGAAAACATGACCTGTTGGGGCGCCTTGAGGACTGGAGTTGAGAAACACTGCTTTATTTAATGTTCTTTTGCTCACATCTATAGTTAGCTGCCTAAAAACCCCCCTGGGGGACCCTTTCTCCATTTTTTCTGTTCACATTGGGGTGAGCAGCATGTATATCTCTCCTTAGTGTGCCTTCCCTTTGCTATACAATTTTGGGTGGTTAAACACCCCTTCCCCCGTTTGACACATGAAAGTTAGATATGAGCTGTGCATTGTTTGTTCTCCTGTATATACCTCTTTGTGTAAATTGTAGATACCCCATTAGATTGCATTAACCACTTCAGCCCCGGAAGGATTTACCCCCTTCCTGACCAGAGCACTTTTTACAATTCGGCACTGCATCGCTTTAACTGCTAATTGCGCGGTCATGCAATGCTCTACCCAAACGAAATTTGCGTCCTTTTCTTCCCACAAATAGAGCTTTCTTTTGATGGTATTTGATCACCTCTGCCATTTTTATTTTTTGCGCTATAAACGGAAAAAGACTGAAAATTTTGAAAAAAAATGATATTTTCTACTTTTTGTTATAAAAAAAATCCAATAAACTAAATTTTAGTCATACATTTAGGCCAAAATGTATTCGGCCACATGTCTTTGGTAAAAAAAATGTCAATAAGCGTATATTTATTGGTTTGCGCAAAAGTTATAGCGTCTACAAACTAGGGTACATTTTCTGGAATTTACACAGCTTTTAGTTTATGACTGCCTATGTCATTTCTTGAGGTGCTAAAATGGCAGGGCAGTACAAACCCACCCAAATGACCCCATTTTGGAAAGTAGACACCCCAAGGAAATTGCTGAGAGGCATGTTGAGCCCATTGAATATTTATTTTTTTTGTCCCAAGTGATTGAACAATGACAAAAAAAAAAATTTACAAAAAGTTGTCACTAAATGATATATTGCTCACATAGGCCATGGGCATATGTGGAATTGCACCCCAAAATACATTCAGCTGCTTCTCCTGAGTACGGTGATACCACATGTGTGGCACTTTTTGGGAGCCTAGCCGCGTACGGGGCCCCGAAAACCCAGCACCACCTTCAGGATTTCTAAGGGCATACATTTTTGATTTCACTCCTCACTACCTATGACAGATTTGAAGGCCATAAAATGCCAAGATGGCACAACCCCCCCCCCAAATGACCCCATTTTGGAAAGTAGACACCCCAAGCTATTTGCTTAGAGGCATGGTGAGTATTTTGCAGCTCTCATTTGTTTTTGAAAATGAAGAAAGACCAGAAAAAATTTTTTTTTTTCTTTTTTCTATTTTCAAAACCTTGTGACAAAAAGTGAGGTCTGCAAAATACTCACTATACCTCTCAGCAAATAGCTTTGGGTGTCTACTTTCCAAAATGGGGTTATTTGGGGGGGTTTTGTGCCACCTGGGCATTCCATGGCCTCCGAAACTGTGATAGGCAGTGAAGAGTGAAATCAAAAATTTACGGCCTTAGAAAGCCTGAAGGCGGTGCTTGGTTTTCGGGGTCCCGTGCGCGGCTAGGCTCCCAAAAAGTCTCACACATGGGGTATCCCCATACTCAGGAGAAGCAACAGAATTTATTTTGGGGTGTAATTTCACAAATCCCCATGGCATGTTTGAGCAATATAACATTTAGTGACAACTTTGTGCAAAAAAAAAAAAAAATGTGTCTCTTTCCCGCAACTTGTGTCACAATATAAAATATTCCATGGACTCGACATGCCTGTCAGCAAATAGCTTGGGGTGTCTACTTTCCAAAATGGGGTCATTTGGGGGGGGTTTGAACTGTCCTGGCATTTTATGCACAACATTTAGAAGCTTATGTCACACATCACCCACTCTTCTAACCACTTGAAGACAAAGCCCTTTCTGACACTTTTTGATTACATGAAAAAATTATTTTTTTTTGCAAGAAAATTACTTTGAACCCCCAAACATTATATATTATTTTAAAGCAAATGCCCTACAGATTAAAATGGTGGGTGTTTCATTTTTTTTTTCACACAGTAATTGCGCAGCGATTTTTCAAACGCATTTTTTGTGGAAAAAACACACTTTTTTGAATTTTAATGCACTAAAACACACTATATTGCCCAAATGTTTGATGAAATAAAAAAGATGATCTTAGGCCGAGTATATGGATACCAAACATGACATGCTTTAAAATTGCGCACAGTGGCAACAAAATTAATACATTTTTAAAAGCCTTTAAAAGCCTTTACAGGTTACCACTTTAGATTTACAGAGGAGGTCTACTGCTAAAATTACTGCCCTCGATCTGACCTTCGCGGTGATACCTCACATGCATGGTGCAATTGCTGTTTACATTTAACGCCAGACCGACGCTTGCGTTCGCCTTAGCGCGAGAGCAGGGGGGACAGGGGTGCTTTTTTTTTTTTTTTTTCTTTATTATTTTTTTGCTTTTTTATCTTATTTTTAAACTGTTCCTTTCATTTTTTTTTAAATCATTTTTATTGTTATCTCAGGGAATGTAAATATCCCCTATGATAGCAATAGGTAGTGACAGGTACTCTTTTTTGAAAAAATTGGGGTCTATTAGACCCTAGATCTCTCCTCTGCCCTCAAAGCATCTGACCACACCAAGATCGGTGTGATAAAATGCTTCCCCAATTTCCCAATGGCGCTGTTTACATCTGGCGAAATCTAAGTCATAAAATGCTCGTAGCTTCCGGTTTCTTAGGCCATAGAGATGTTTGGAGCCACTCTGGTCTCTGATCAGCTCTATGGTCAGCTAGCTGAATCACCGGCTGCATTCTCAGGTTCCCTGTTGAGACAGGAGAGCCAGAGAAAAACACGGAAGACGGTGGGGGGGGGCATTCCCTCCCACTGCTTGTAAAAGCAGTCTAGAGGCTAATTAGCCGCTAGGATTGCTTTTACATGAAAGCCGACCGCTGGCTAAAAAGAATGATACCAAGATGATACCTAAACCTGCAGGCATCATTCTGGTATAACCACTCAAAGTCGTGAATGGCGTACCTGAAGACAAAAAAATGGTTAACAATAAAGCACAGTAAACGGTAAAGTATAAAAAATTGCATACCTGAAAAGCAAACATGATAAAACATAATAACAATAAAACATTGCAGAATGTAATACAGTAAAAAAGAGCAGAACAATAGAGAGAGAGAGAATAGAGAGAGAGAGAACAATGAAACGACAACTATTTTTTTTTATTTTTGTTTGTGTTTTTTTTTTTTTTACACTTTCTTTTTGTAACTGTAACTTTTATAACTGTAACCGGTTCCAGGTTCGGGTCTCTCAAAATGCGATGGCATCTTGGAAGACCCTGTGAAAGTGGGCCTAGTCTGTGCAATGCCGTACCCTACGCTAATACTCAACTAGTGCATGGTAGCGTTCAAAACATTCACCAATGCAAAGATCAGGATTGTCAGGACAGGAGGGACAATAATAGCGAGTGTCACGCCTATATCCGCGCTTGCTGCAGACACAACATCTTTTTTGGGGGGGTTCGTTGGGTAGGGGTACTCGGGAGGACATATAAATGCCTCTCATGTACCTGACTGCATTTGGTTGGGGATGTGAATGGGGGAAGTACGGGCGCTGCAGAAGCGGTGGGTTCCCAATTAGGATTGGCGAATGCAGCAGGAAGGGCACTATGGGCACGACGGGCCTGTGTTTGTCTTTTTGGTGGCAGCGGGACACTACTTGTGCTTGCCACCTCACCAGCTTGAACTGCACTTATGGGACTCGCCACGTCACCAAGTGTTACTGCAGTGCTGGTTTGACTACGACCGGGGTGTACTAGGCCGCTGGCGCTTGCCAGTTCACCAAAACGCTACAAAAAAAAGTGACAGTGATCGATCGATACTGCACTTGGGTGGGCTGGGCTGGGCCGGGCGGAGGGGCAAAACGCAGGTGCTAGCAGGTATCTGGGCTGATCCCGCTAACACTGCATTTTTGGGAACCCTAAACTGCTGAGGACGCTAGTATAGATCTGATCAGATCAGATATTGATCCAATCAGATACTATACCACTAAGGGAGGCGTATGCTGCGTGTGTGGGTGTTAGCGGTACTGGCGCTAATCTGACTCTGCCTGGGGCTGGTGCTTACCAGTTCACCAAAATGCTACCAAAAAAACTGTTAGCGATCGCAGGGATCAGGCCTGACTCTGCGAACGCTGCAGTTATGCGTTTAGTGTTTTGTAAGTAACAGTGATCGATCGATAATGCACTTGGGTGGGCTGGGCTGGGCCGGGCGGAGGGGAAAAACGCAGGTGCTAGCAGGTATCTGGGCTGATCCCGCTAACACTGCGTTTTTGGGAACCCTAAACTGCTGGGGACGCTAGTATAGATCTGATCGGATCAGATATTGATGCGTTCAGATACTATACCACTAAGGGAGGTGTACGGTGCGTGCGTGGGTGTTCGCGGTACTGGCGCTAATCTGACGCTGCCTGGGGCGACGCATATCACCGCTGGGCAATCAGGGGGCTAAACCTTTATTCGGTAATAAACGGCGGGTGCCCTGACACTATAAAAAATAAACGAACTAACCAGCGTCACCCGTAACAGTTATACGGTGATCAGTGGTGAAAGGGTTAACTAGGGGGCAATCAAGGGGTTAAAACATTTATTAGATAGTATATGGGGGTCCCTGTCGCTATAAAACGCTGACGGCGAACCTAAATATTTACGTTCCTAACTAGCGTCACCAGCGACACTAATACAGCGATCAGAAAAATGATCGCTTAGCGACACTGGTGACAGGGGATGATCAAGGGGTTAAAACTTTATTAGGGGGGTTAGGGGGGTACCCTAGACCTACAGGGGGCTAACACTCACTGTCCTACCACTGCTAACTGTCACAAACTGACACTATGCAGTAATCAGGAAAAAAAAAAAAAAAACCTGCTTGCTGTCAGTTTGTGACAGGGGGGGGTGATTGGGGGGGGATCGGGGGGCGATCGGGGGGGGATCGGGGGTGTAAGGTATGCCTGGCATGTTCTACTGTCTTGTGTGTGTGTTTGGTGCACTTACATGTCATCTCTCCTCGGCGCTGGAACGGAAACTGGCCAGCCGAGGAGAGATGACATCACATCCTCTGCCTCTGTGTACTATACAGAGGCAGGGGATGTTTCTCATTGGCTGGGAGCGATCGCGAGGGGGGGGCCTCGATCGGATGGTCTCCCCCTCGTCTTTCATCGCTCCCAACCAAAAGCCGACCGCCGATGGCACCGGGGTGGGTCCGATCGGACCCCCGCCCGCGGGAAGGCAATCACGTACCAGGTACGTGATTTTGCCTGCCCGTGCCGCTCTGCTCACGTATATAGGCGTGAGGCGGTCGGCAAGTGGTTAATACTATACGTTTTAAGGAATGTGTTAAATTCTATATTAGGACACGAAGCAGACTTTCAATAAGGGGACCAAATTGTAATTATATTTCTCCCTTGAGCTCACTAAAATAGTTATGCTCTTGTATTGTAAGTCAGCACCATTGCTATACCCGATCGAGTCTATATTTTATAGTCTCTTTCATGGTGGAGAATAGATTAAAATCCTATTTCAACCATGAGCAATAAGGGATCCATTGGTCCCCATGTCACTTTTTTACTCTGGTTTTAATATATTTACTCCCTCGTGCCCTTTTCTTTTATGCATCTGGGAGACATCTCCTTCAAATAAATTCATCTAAATGTTTAATTAATGCAGCCATCTTTGGGCTGACTGGGTGACTACGCCCTTCGAGGTATACCGTTAGAATTATCAGTGTACGGGTTGAAATGCTCTTTTTGTATGATCAATGAGAAACTGTGTAACAATTTCTTTTGTTATTTTTTATATTAGTTGTATTAATTTTGTGAGCCCTATTATGTGCCTCTCGTTCAGCGCCTCCCCACTTGCAGTCCGGACCATCGGATCCCTGTGATGTCTGCATGGCAGCAGGCTACCTCGGGTCGGGGATTCTGTTTCCCTATGTGTCTTCCCGGCAGGGTGGGAAGTCTTTCCATCTGTGCTCCCACCTCGTCCCATTGGGTGGCCGGGTTCCCAAGTCGGCCACCTATGGGTGTGATCACCCTGCCGGTGGCATCCCTGATCACCTCCGGATGTGGCGTGCCGTGCACGCACGCGGGAACGCCCGCCCGCGTGCGTGTGCAGCTTCATGACGTCACGTACTTTACGGCGGAGATGACGACAGTGGTCGGGGCTTCGCCTTCAGGGACGCCGAGGGAGCCACAGTCAATTGGAGGCCATAGTCTCTCTCTGCGTTGCCGGGGGTGGGGGGTGGAACACACGACACCTGTAGCTAATTTCATTAGTGCCCTGTAATTAAGGGTGCTATTAATCCTTGGAATGAGGGTTGATCCGATTGTGATCCCCTCACACCTCTTCTTGGATGGCCAGACTTTTCTCTCAAACCGTAGGAATAAGCAATAACCTTTTTACTAGTATTGTGTTTGATTTTATTAGATTAATATCTCTATTCTTATTTAATTTTGATTTACACGTATATCAGCTTTGGATGCTGTAGAGTTAAATACTCTGCAACATCATATACACTTCATTTCAATTGCACCCCACATATATATTCACTGTTTTTTCACTTCCTACTTGCTTTCCCAACAATCACTTACACTGCCTTCATTCTTTATGTACATCCATTTTTTCTTTTTCCTCACCATTATTCCATTATTTCACTTTTACATTTATTATTTAAATCATTTGCATGTATTTTTAGTTTTATTTTTAACCATTTTTATATTCCTCACCAGCTCACTGACCTCACACTTTACACTCTTAGCTCTATTTCTTATCACTGTTAGTGTCAGAGTTCAAAGACAAGGTCATCTCTGGCATATTCTATATCAATTATATGAATATAGTAATCATCATTTCATTAACATCATTATTTCCTTTTATCTAACAAATCACTATAATTTGTAACAGATCATCGTAATATTTTTTCACCGCCCAATAGACCAGTATTATAACTATAAATTAATATGGGTTTACTCATGAGCTAACGCTCTGATAATTGTCGCAAGTTTTAGCCCCACCCCCCTCGGGGTGTTTGGGTGGGGGGCACTGGCACGTGTGACTCCCTGTAAGTCGCATTGAGTGGATCCTTGTCCCCCCTCCGGGGTGCTGTGGCGTGTGAGCGCACTGGATGGTCCAACAGCTATGTGGGGGGCTCTGATCGAGGGGGATATCCAAATTCAGTGCTAATTATCTGCAATGTGTTATTTCAAATGAATTTGATGTTATTATAAACTTTGTTTTTTTAGCAAACTCATCCTCTGAAGAGACCCCAACACTATGGGTCGAAACGCATCAGTATTTTTATGCTATAGTTACTACCACATTCTGTGTATAACTTATATGTTTGCTACTACCTGTATTTGGCATGGGCATATTCCCATTTGAGTTCATATTTCAACACTCATTTATCAATCTTTTTATTCATCATTTTAATAAATAATTTTCAATGCTTTATTTAATGTTCTTTTGCTCATATCTATAGTTAGCTGCCTAAAACCCCCCTGGGGGACCCTTTCTCTATTTTTTCTGTCATTGGAACCATTTCTCTGCACAGTACGTCTAAATCAGGACATTACAGGAATACAGATAGAAGACGCCCAATATAAAATCTCAGCCTATGCAGACGATATGCTGTTCTCTCTGTTCTCTCTTACGAACCCCTTGATTATGATTCCAAATTTAATGAGGGAGTTTGAGAAGTATAGTTTATTTTCTAATCTTCATATTAACTTTATTAAGTCGGAAGCAATGGGGGTTAATTTTCCTCAGACATCAATTACGCATCTCAAGCAAAATTTTAAGTTTAAATGGACTGATAAAGCCATAACATATCTGGGTACGTTGTTACCACCTAATATAGTTAAGATTTTTGAGCTAAATTTCCCCCTTTTGCTGCAAAAAGTTGGGTAAATGGAATACTCGCTTTCACTCATGGCTTGGGCACTGTAATATCATTAAAATGAGCATCCTTCCCAAATTTCTTTATCTTTTACAGGCATTACCGATACGCATTCCGCCTACATTTTTCAAACAGAGCCAGAAGTAAATTTTTTATTTTATCTGGGCATATAAACACCCCCGGTTGCAACGTAATCAATTAATACTTCCTAAAAGATATGGGGGATTAGCAGTCCCAGATATACGCAAATACTACCAAGCCATACATCTGAGTTGAGTTGTTGATTGGAATAGACATATAGGCTTGAAACTTTGGGTGAGGATTGAATATGCTCAGTTGCCTGTCCCCCTGGGCGGAGCTCCTTGGTGCTTTGCCCATCTTCCTAGAGAGCTAATCAAACATCCTCTAATAGGCAATACAGCCAAAATATGTTTGGCTTTGCTCCCTGCTATGGGCTTAGCACCCAAGACCCCCCCCTATATCCGACATTAGGGAACCCCCTTTTCCCTCCGGGGATAGAGGACGTTGCTTTCAGGCATCTACTAAACAGATACCAGAAAAGGTATACAAGGAATCTATCATCCGTCCCTTCTTAGATGCCGCCAAGGCATGTGTCCCTTTTTTTTTTTTTTTTTAAACCACTCAGCAAGATTATTTGTCTGGGAATCATTTTTCAGTTGTCAATACTTAAAACTTCTTCCCATTCCTTCTTCTCATTATCGTGGTTATGCTTATTACACTTTTATACCCTTCCAAACTTATTTAAGTGGTATTTGATTAATACATTTTACCTTTGCACATTTCCCTCCACCCCCCCTTCCCCCCTAGCCCCCCCGAGACCGTACTTCCCCCCTGCTCCCCCCCTCTCTTTTGATATCTTCAATTCTACCTCTGTTTCAGCCTCCAGGCCCTTTTTGCTGGCAGTCTCAGGATCTCTCTGACTTCCTGCCTAGGATGTCCATATCTCAGCCGCTCTCAGGAACACTTTAAACTCTACCCACCTTCTCCATTTTGTCTCAAAGGCACCCATTTTCCTCCCTTCGCTGTACCTTAAATATTCTAGGCTGTGTATTTCATTGATTTTATCGAACCAGTCCTTCATTGCGGGTCTTTCTATCCTTCTCCAGTACTTGGGTATCAAACTTTTGGCCGCATCAATGAGATGCGGCAATAGCGTTCTCTGGTAGGCTTTGTTGGGCATCTCACTCATATGAAATAGACAAACCCAGGGATCGTCTGGTACGTTAGTCCCTGTTATGTCTTTAATAAAACCCCTCACTTCGCTCCAAAATATTTTAATTGTCAGGCATTGCCACCATATGTGAGCCATTGATCCTGTTTCCTTACACCCCCTCCAGCAATATTGTGGGGGTCCGTTTTGGAATTTGTTCAGGCGGTCTGGGGTCAAGTACATCCTGGCTAGACATCTGAAGTTTAGCTCCAAGATTTTACTGTTAACTGACGTAGCTACTGCTCTGCTTAGGATCAGTGACCCCTCTGGGGCAGTGAGCTTACTCCCTAGCTCCTTCTCCCACTTCTGTATAAACGAGGGGGTTTCTGTGTTCCCCAGACCTATCAATAATCTGTATGTCTGGGAGAACCCCCCCTTCTTGTCTTTGTCCGTACACATTTTCTCTAATGGGCGTAGGTTCTCCTTTGATCTAGTTGGTTGTGGAAGGGATCTTATAAACTGACTCAATTGGCTATACCGCCAAGCATTTATCACCAGTAAGCTTTTTTTTCCCTTTAGCTCTTGATATGTGCATATTTTGTTCTGTTGCATGACGTCTTTTAACTGTATGTTCTCGTCTAATAGCCACCCCCCAAACCACTCCCCTATCCCTGGTGCGAAGTAGTCTGAATCCTTAAGTGACATTAGGGGGGAATTGTATCCCCAGTGCTCCCTTTTATGGACATTATCCCATATTTTAAATGAACAAGATAGTTACCACCGCTCTAGGTGACCGGGTTCAAGCTTCCCGCCCTCCGCTGTGTGGATGATTGTGAGAGCCCCAGGTGCCGGCAATTGCTATTCCAATGGTATGTGTGTGTTTTGGAAAAATCTGGACAGCCGCACTCCGGATTGGAAAAGTGAAAAATAAAATCCTCTTTATTGAAAAAGTAATAACATGATTAAAATCCGTACATGGCTTTGTTGGGATAATGCAGCATAACCGCTAACGTGTTTCACGCTCCCATAGAGCGCTTACTCATAGCTGGGGACCCAGCTATGAGTAAGCGTTCTATGGGAGCGTGAAACACGTTAGCGGTTATGCTGCATTATCCCAACAAAGCCATGTACGGATTTTAATCATGTTATTACTTTTTCAATAAAGAGGATTTTATTTTTCACTTTTCCAATCCGGAGTGCGGCTGTCCAGATTTTTCCAAAACACACACATCCCATATTTTAAGTGCATGTTTGGTGATCTCGTGTGTTTCAGAACATAATTTCCTTAAATGTGGTGGGATCCAAATTATTTTATTCAACTTAGTATTGCTAATTTCCTTCTCCATCTTTACCCAGTGTTTATCTGCTTTATTTTTCGCCCAATCAATTACTCTAGCTAAAGCTATGGCTTCATAATATTTGCGAACATCTGGTGCTCCCCATCCCCCTTTACCCTTAGCTTTTGTCAATTGTGTAAATTTTAGTCGTGGTGTTTTTTCTCTCCAAATAAATCTTTAAAAAATCGAGTGCATTTTTCTAAGGTAGGCCTGTGGGAGTTCCACTGGCAACATTTGCATTTTGTAAGTAATTCTTGGCAATACAATCATTTTATATATGTTTATTCTCCCTCCCCAAGATAGTTGTCCTAGGTGAACTCTCCTGAGTTTTTGCTTTATCTCGTTGAGAAGTGGTACGATGTTGGCATGAAAAAGCGTCTCATATGAGGTTGTAATCTTTATCCCTAAGTAGTTTAATTCTTTTTGCCCCCATAAAAAGGGGAAGTGCTTTTGATATGAAGGATCTCTGGTTTTGCTGGTATTGAAGCTTAATGTTTCCGATTTGTTTAAATTGATTTTGAAATTAGAAAGCTTTCCGTACTCTAACAAGGTTGACATTATGTTCGGGAAGGATATCCTTGGGCGCGTTATGTAGAGAAGGATATCGTCCGCGAATGCGGCTATTTTATATTGATCCCTGCCTATCGTTACCCCGCTGATATCCGGACACTGCCTGATCTTTTCTAGTAAGGGCTCTAGAGCCAATACAAACAGGACAGGGGAGAGTGGACACCCCTGTCTTGTCCCATTATACATATCAAACGGCTCCGACAGGACTCCGTTTATCCTTACCTACACTGTAGGTCCGGAATATAATGCCCCTATCCTTCTACGGATCTTGATCCCAAAACCCATCTCCTCTAGTGTGCCCATCATGAAGTCCCAGTCTACTCTGTCGAGCGCTTTTTCAGCGTCTATTGACAAGAGTAGACTTGGGACTCCACTTTTCTTCATCTGTTGCACCGCCAGGAGGGTCTTGATACAGTTATCCCTGCCTTGTTGGCCTGGCACAAACCTGACCTGATCTGGATGTATGATCCTTTCTATTATGGGTTTTAATCTATCCGCAATTACTTTCGCATATATTTTCGTATCTACGTTTAGGAGGGAAATCGGCCTGTAGCTTGAACATAATGTACTATCCTTGCCTTCCTTTGGGATGACAGCTATTATAGCTGCCAAAGCTTGCTTTCTCATTTCTCCTTTTTCCCCAGTATCATTCATATAAGAGCACATTTTTGGTATTAGGTAATCCTGATATTTTCTATAATAAAGCACCGTCAGTCCATCCGGACCTGGGCTTTTTCCCAGTTGCATCCCTTTGAGCGCTTTTCTCACTTCAAGTTCCATATAGGGGGCTTCTAAGGCGGCTTGTTCACTTTCTGAGAGATTAGCCAGACCGCTGTCTTTTAGGTACTTTTTAATTTTCCCTTGTTTTTCTTCCTTCTCTTCGATACTTGTCTTTTTATTTATGGCATACAGCCCCCCGTAAAACTCCTGGAAGGTCCTAGCGATGTCTTTATCTTTGTAGGCAGTCTCGCTTGATTTGGTTTTTATTTTATCGATGTAGTTATTGTTTTTCTTTTTGCTTAGGACCTTAGCCAGGAGCCTCCCGGGTCTGTTACCTCCTATGTATCTTTCTTTCTTAACCCGGTTATATACCTTACGATTTTCTACTTCTATGAGCTCACGCATGGCCTCTCTATTCTTGTGTAATTCCACCATTATCTCCTTTTCTCCTGTTTGCTTATGTTGTTGTTCTAACTCCTGAATGTTTTTCTGTAGGGCTAGTCTTTCCTTAGCCTCCATTTTTTTCCTTTCTGAGCCCACCTTTATTATAATGCCTCTAATATATACTTTGTGGGCCTCCCATACTACAGCTTCTGAGGTTTCCCCAACCAAGTTAGTTTTGAAGTAAAATTCTATTCCTTCCTTGATACGCTGATCGATATCTCTATCATGTAGTAGATCCTCGTTTAGTTTCCAGCTATTAGAAGGAGAGTTCCCTTTGGCTAATTTCCACCGAAGGCTTACTGGGGCATGGTCAGAAAATGTTATTGACCCAATTCTTGTGCCCTCTAATTCATCTATATACCTGTGTTCCACCAAAAAAAAGGCTAGTCTAGAGTACGTCGAGTGTACGTGGGAGTAGTAGGAATAGTCTCTTTCCTTCGGATGTTGCAGCCTCCAAATATCTGACAGTTGACATTGGTGCAATTTCTTTTTAAGTTTATTCATCCATATCCCTCTGGTCCCCCGGACACACGACGTACTATCTTTACCTGGGTCAAGGCACATATTAAAATCTCCTGCGATGATGGCCCTTCCGCTCTTGAAACTTTCGAGTTTTGAGAGAATGCCCAAGAGGTACCTTCCGGGGTTGATGTTTGGGCAGTAGATGTTAGCTAGCGTACATTCCACCCCGTTAAGATTGCCCCTGAGAAATAGAAACCGTCCCTCAGGGTCAACCATTCTCTCGTCTAACCTAAATCTGGCATCTTTGGCAAAACCTATAGCTATACCCTTTGAGCTCTTAATTGGGGAATCCCCGTATTCCCACTTCGGAAAGTCCCTCGAGAGTATTCATTGGTTCTTGCCCACATAAAAGTGCGTCTCCTGCAAGAAGACCACCTCTGCTTTGAGGAGCTTCAATTCTCTCACTATGTTCGCACACTTCATGGGAGAACTAATGCCCCTTACATTATATGAGATTAAATTTATCCCGGTCATTTTGTTATTATACCTCCTTGTGGGCTGAACCTCTCTTCTGATTCTATGAAGCGGGGAGCAGTGCCAAGCATACCGGTCTCACCCTCCCCCACCCCCTCTCTAACCCTTGCCCCTCCCTTATCCCCCCCTTGTCCTCCCTCCCAACTCTCCCCTCCCTCTCCCCCCCCTTTTGGGGTAGCGGACCATCTCTTGGCCCTTTTAACCGTGGCCCTACTAACTCCTCCCGGCCCCTCGGTTCTCCCCCTAGAGGCTGAGCTCGGGGGTACCATCCTTGGATCCACCCGCTTCCCCCCGAATGCCCGCCCCCCCCTCCTCCCCACTCCCCCCCTCCTCCCCACTCCCCCCCGTCCCCGCCCTAGGCCCACGCCCCCCAGCCTCCCCCGCATTTTTCTCCTTTTTCTCTTTTTTTCTCTCCTTCCTTTTATTTCTTCCCTTCCTTTCCCCTCCCTTCCCCTCTCTTCCCCCTTTCTTCTTCCTCCCCTTTACTAATTAGTCCAAGAGTTATCTTTCTATAATCATGATACAGTCTTATGTCTCTTGTTCCTTGTTTATGGTCGCATCATTTTAGTAACTGGTTTCCAGGTAGGGGTCCCCTCCCTACTATCTTGAGTTTCAGATTTTTCCCACCATCCCGGAATTTCCACCAGTGGCACTTCCAAGCGTTGGCAAAATTTTTGTGTCTCTTCGGGGAACCGGAGTGTCGCTGAGCGACCCTCCTTGTGTCCTGTCAGGCAAGCCGGGAAGCCCCATGAATAATGGACATCGTTTGCTCTGAGTTGAGCGAGAAGTGGCTTGAGGATTCTTCTCCTGGCCAGGGTCTCTGCAGATAGATCTGGGAAGATCTGTAGGTTTACTTCTCCATATTTCACTTGTTGGTTTATTCTTATGCTTGATTTGATCCTTTCTTTATCTTGGAAATTATGAAACCTGACAATTACATCCCGTGAGGCATCCCCCTGATCTCCACTGGCTTTCTTATCCTGTGGGCTCGCTCCAGCTTGATCTTTGGTCTATTGTCAGTTGGATCTAAACGATCTCCAAAGATTTGATCAATTATTTCTTGTAGGTTCTCTTTCCCCCCTTCCATCTCGGGCAGACCTCTTATCTGCAGGTTCTTCCTCCTATTCTGGTTCTCCTGATCTTCCAGTTTGTACCGTAGATTTCTTTGTTCTTTCTGGATTTCTTCTATCTGCTGTTTAAGGATTTTTATCTCCATTCCCTGAGTGTCCATTGTTGTTTCCAACTCTTCCACTCTTTTTAATGTATGACCCATATCTTGTCGAATTGTTCCGATCTCTCTTTTAATTAGTGTTTCTAATTTTGCGAACATTTCTGCCATCTCACTCTTTGTTGCTAGTTGTTTGTCCTCCTGGGGGGCCTTTGAGGCCTCTTCCGTTGTCTCCATACCCACGGTGTGGGTGTCCAACTCCGCTAGTTGTCTTCGTGTGCTTATTTTGGGTGGGGGTTCGGGGGTTTTGCATTTAGACCCACCTGCCTTCCCTGGGCTCCCTTTTATTACCATCTTGGACCATATATTTCCTTATAGCGCCCGGACTTATGCTTGTTCTATTACTACTGACCGTACTGGCTGTAGCCGCCTTCCCTCCCCTCCCCTTCATTATACTGTTTGCGCTGGGAGTCCTGTGGGATAGGTGTGGATATCCTACCGGTGTGGTTCGTATTGTATTGTAATGTGTATGATCGACCCTCTCCGGTACTCTGTGCAGTCAGCCGAGGGATTACTTTCTTCTGGAGTCCCGGCCTCTTTGGGTCGGGTTTTTCCAGAAGCCCTCTGGTTTTCCTAATATTACGCCCACCCCCTGTATCCGCGCTATACAGTTGCTTTAGTTTTAAATCCTCAAGAGGAAAAAACAGCACACAAAAGAAAAAAAAAAAAGGGAAAAACAAGAGAGATCAGACATGGACAGAGGGGACTTTTTCGCTGATACCAGTCCTGCTCCTATGAACTACTATCTATTACTGCTTTAATATGAGTCCTGGTCCAAATTATCTTCGGGGGTATGTCTTGTACATGAGCAGGTAGTACTAAGGTAAGTAATGCAAGCTAACATTCCACAGGTTTTGCCTACTATTCTAATCCATTGCTGAGGAGGTAGATCCTGTATATTATATTCAGAGTAAGACACCTACCCCCTCGGCCGCTTTTACACGATCTTACCCGGCTTTTTCCATGCAGCACAAATTTTTCTTTCACGAGGTTTCCCTGTGCTTGTCAGCTGCTTGTCAGCCGCTCCGTTCAGCACTACGACCCTTCAGTGTGACTGATCGTCGCCTAGCGACCGTCCTCCTGCTTCACTCCCCGACGTGCCTGAGCACGCCCGAGGTGCTTCACCGTTGCTGCAGGGGATCCGTGCCCGAAATGCCTGCGGGGGTTTGCGGTGCGGTGCGTCAGGCTCCAGGGCGGGGGGCGGGCGAGCTACAGAGGAGACGAGGCTGCTCTCGGCCGCACGCCAGAGCTAGAGGGAGAGACGTCCGGCATCCCGGCATCAGCAGCTGTTCCAATTAGCCACCCACATCCGGCTCCTCCCTCTCAGGCTGTCCAAGGCATGTGTCCCTTTGACATGGAAATCATCGTCACCCCCGACAATAGGCATGTGATTACGTAAAGTGAAAGAGATTAGCAAATTAGAAGACCTGATTCTCTCTGCACGACACCAGCAGGAACGTTACTTCAGAACCTGGTTGGTTTGGACTGTTTTTCTGGCCTCAGAGGAGGGAAGTACCCTCTTTGACAATAATTTGAATGGCTAGTGTGGGTATCTTTGGTTTTCATCTCAATTTTTCCCCTTGGCTGTGAGCACACTGGAGGTTTATCCCCATAAAATGGGCTTTACATGACTTTTCCTTTTTCTTTTCTTCCCCTTTCCTCCTTCTCCTTCCCTTTTTTTTCTCACCCTCACTTTCCCCCTCTGCTCTATCTGGCAACCAAATCGAGTCAGTAACCTCATCATCATCATCTCCTCCATCCTCATTACCACTGGAGACAACATGGCAATACGCTGTGGTTGGTAGAACATGACTGCCAATTTGTGTACCAGTGTTCTCCCCTCTCTGTAGGCTCATGTTTCTGCCTTCCTCAACTCAGAGTCAGAACCAACATCTGCATTGAGTAATGGCTGTGCATCATCAAGAAGCAAGTGGCTGACGCTGTGTTCAGAAAATGTAATAAAGATGTGTAAATGTGTACGTGGATGCACTTTAATCAATTGAAGAGAAAATTTGAATACCCCCAATATGGACTTTTAATTGGCAACAACACTAATGGACTATATAAAAAAATAATTTTATTAATACAAATAGAAACTAAAAAAATCATCACACGATCATCACACTAAAACAAACATTATTATTATTATTATTCACGATTTATATAGCGCCAACAGTTTACGCAGCGCTTTACAATGTATAGGGGGGACAACACAATTACAGTACAATACAAAAGGTACAGGAGGACCCAGCTCATAGAGCTTACATTCTAAAGGGAGGGGGTGGTGGTACAAAAGGGAATAGTTGCAGAGAATGATTTGATGGGGGTGGCTCTGGGACAGTTAGGTGGGTGTGGGATAGGCTTCCCTGAATAAATGAGTTTTCAGGGATCTCCTAAAGGTGGACAGGGTAGGGGCTGATCGAACATACTGGGGCAGGGAGTTCCAGAGGATGGGAGAGGCTCTGGAGAAGTCCTGAAGGCGAGCATGGGAGGAGGTAACAAGGGAGCTAGAGAGCAGGAGGTCCTGGGAGGAGCGGAGGGGACGATTTGGTCAATATCTGCAGATAAGGTTGAAGATGTAGATGGGGGCGATGTTGTGAATGGCCTTGTATGTTATGGTTAGCATTTTGAATTTTACATGGTGGGGTAGGGGAAGCCAGTGAAGGGATTGGCAGAGAGGAGCAGCAGTCATGGATCGGTTAGTGAGGTGTATTATCTAGCAGCAGAATTCATAATAGACTGAAGGGGGGATAGCCTGCTTAAGGGTAGGCCATTAAGGAGAGAGTTGCAGTAGTCAAGGCGGGAAACATCAACATCATATACAAACACACGTAATACAAAATCTTTCAATAGAATACAAAAGTACGTATATAAAGTAGGCCCTCTCCAGTAGCCAGAAAACACTTTCCGGTAGTCAGCATCCAGGAAAAGCTTTCCGGTAACCAGCGCGTTTCAGGTTCAAAGTCTTTTCTTCAGGGGTATTTATATAGGAGAATTTTAAATTCGAGATATGGTGAATGGCACCACAAGCAAACAAAAGGAGTATTCAGGCAAGACTAGAGTTAAAATTGTCAGTGGATGGCATATGTGGAGGTCTAGTTTAACCTATAGATTTAAAGTATCATGGCCCACAGGAAAGGAACATGTCAGCGGTCCCTCAGACAAGAGGATGTGCAGCTAGGAACGATAACTTTAAAGCTTATCTGGCAATCTCACAGAAGGGGTCAAATAGGACTTTGGTCAAAGTCCTGCGTCAATGATGACAATATATTGGAATGCTGTTTGCCATTCCTTAAGCTGTCTATAGGGGATCTGTAAGTCATGCCATCCAATCTGGCAAAGTCTGCAATTTAATTAAAAGTCCCAATTGGGGGTATCCAAATTTTCTCTACATATACAGGGATGTGGCAAACTCACTATTTTCTCTGATATGGTAAAAACATTTATCTATCGATAACGGGTAGCAAATACCCATCCCCCCATTTTGCAGAGTTTTTACCATCCCAGAATTAGATTTTTTGAATTTTTGTAAATTTGTTTGTTGATTGTGAGCTGTCATTGACAGGTCTTTTTTTAGCTTGTCTGCACCATGTTTAGGGGCAAGGAATACAAGACCCTCATGGTCAAGTACAGGGAGCATGGCCAAAAAGAGGCACATGAGTCACAACTGACCTCATTGTTTTCTCAACTAAAAAGATTGGTGGAAAGAAGGTATCCATGTTTTGGCACATAGAGAGCTTTGAACACTATATTTGAGAGGACATGAATCCTTTTGGCTTAAGAATACAAATATTTCCCACATTAGACACGATAGACACAGTATTTAGGAAAAGGTGAGAGAATAATCTCCAACAATGCACCAAAGTAATGATGAAGCTTCTGATAGAAGAACACCAGAAAAATATTGATGTTGTAGAAAAGAGATTGATGCTATCTATGTGAAACTTGAACCATTCAAATACCACCGAAACTTTAAAGAACAAGAAGAAAATATTAAAATCCATATTGATCAAATAACTAAAGTGATTGTAACAACAAAGGAGAGAAAATTTTGGAGAGACAAGACAGCATATAGGGAGGGAAAAGTGTACTGGTGGCAGCAGAATAACACACAAACACGACAGCAAAGGAATAATAACCTAAGGGCAAATAATTCTGCAAAAAGTTCTAACTCATCTCTGAATTCACTTTCTTCTTCTTTTTCACAGACGTCACAGGAACGCAAGGCACCTCAGAAACACAAATGGCGCTCCCCAAGGAAAGGAGCAACAAATAAGAAACACGTCACAGAGACCACGGTCCCTACACAATTAACCATGACTGTGATGGGCCCTGATTGCACACAAAAGTCAGGTAACGCATGTGGTGGCCCCTCTGGACAAGGTAAACACTATATGGGCACAATACCGAAAAGTGGTACACAAAATTCTGCAGAACCGTCTAGGGACATGATCACAGACGATCCTGCAGAAAATCTATAGCACTAAATACTGAATCAACAAATTCCAGAAATAAGAAAAATCATTAATTTGTGTCAGTGTCATCAATTTATCAAAGTACAAATTATCCATTGAGGAGACGCAACTATTAGAGAAGCGACTAACTTTTTGCCTAGATTCTGACTTTGATGCGTTCGAGATTATTAAGGACCTGCATGTGTTTGCTCGTAAGTTGATTCTGCAGACCCTTTATGCTAAATGCACTCATCCTAGCTCACAAACAACACAGGAAAAAGAAGACTTAGACAATTTAATCTCCATATTAGAAGAACAGGAGACTGGAAACTTGATAGATCAGATTGATCTGGAGGCATTACTAAACGAACAGGACACTTTAACCACAAAGACAAGTAAAAAGGAAAATTCTACTCTTAAAAAAAAATACAATAAGTTACCTTCCCCAAATCTTAACCCCAATTTGGGGGCCTTTCTTGCCATGACTACGTGTGAGATTCAAAGACTTAAGCATGTTCCTCGCCAGGGTATTTAACCAACTCTGAAAAACAAGCAATAATATCTTTGACTAATCAATATCAGCTTACCATAAAACCATCGGACAAAAGAGGGAACATTGTTGTGATGAACAACAGTCAGTACAAAACTATTTGTATGAAAATTCTCTCTAACAAAGATTGTTATAGACCTAACCCCAGGACATTCATTGAGAAATGTGATAAAAAAATTATACTCCCTGGTGGACAATGCCTATCTCAAACAAACATAGGATTTTATACGCACTAGTCATGCCCGTATCCCTACATTCTATAGTCTACCAAAGATTCATAAGGATATTAACAACCCCCCAGGCAGACCTATAGTTTCTGGATGGGGAGGGATAACCGAGAATCTTAGTAGATATATAGATGAGCAACTGTGATCATTAGTTACCAACCTTCCCTCTTACATCCGAAATACACTGCATTTGCTACAGAATCTCGAGGGCATTCATGTACCATCTGAAGCCCTCTTTGTGATCGTAGATGTAGAAGCGCTGTGTAGTTCCATCACTCATCAACAGGGAGTAGCAGTAATCAAACATTTTCTATCTCAGACACACAGGGATGACAGAAATTTCCATGACTTAATTTCATCACCTATTGAATTCATACTGACACACAATGTCTTTTCATTGGACAGTTCCCACTTCCTCCAGGTGCAGGGCGTAGGGATGGGGATATGTGCCCCATCCTACGCCAATCTGTATCTGGGGGAGTGGGAAAGATCTTTCCTGGCTAACGAGAACCTTACTAATCTCACCGATAATATCCTAACATGGTATAGATTTATAGATGACATTTTCATTATTTGGAGCGGAACTGCTGAGTCTTTGAGCAGATGTGTTATGGCTATGGATCGAAATTATTTTAACCTAAAATTTACAGTACAATCAGACCCCTGCAAAATTACTTTCTAGGATGTGACCATCTTGAAGGGAATGGATGGGAAGCTGACAAGCACACTGAACCGAAAGGGGACAGCAGGTAATACAATCTTGCATGCCGGTAGCTCTCATCCTAGACACACTGAACCGAAAGGAGACAGCCGGTAATATAATCCTGCATGCCGGTAGCTCTCATCCTAGACCCCTTGTACAATCCATACTCTACAGTCAATACCTGCTCATCCGTAGAAACTGTTCAGATGAGGCAACATTTCATTTCATTGAACCAACAATCTGAAATCACGACTGTTACAAAGAAGATACTCTATAACATGCCTCAAAAAAGCATTTAAGCGAGCAAGGGACCAAACCAGACAGGATCTCCTATTTTGGAGAAAGAAGAGAGGTAGAGGCCAACGGATGACGGAAGTAAATAATATTAGGATTATTACGAGATACACAAAACAGCACAATAAGATCAAGAATATCCTAGCCAAACATTGGCACATCCTGCAAATCGATCCACAATTGATCCCCTTTATACCAAAAGAACCACTAATTACATATAGGAGAATGAGGTCGCTCAAAGACCATTTAGTGAAGAGTGAATGCACAGGGACAATTCAGGAGAGATCCGTGTAAACGGAGGGGAACATTCAAATGTGGGGGGAGTGCAATTACTGCCAGTTTATGCTTGAAGGCTCTAATAAACGGTTACATAATGGACAAACATACAAACCCTTACACTATGCCAACTGCAAGACGGCCGGAGTGGTATATCTACTCAGCTGTCCGTGCGGTTGCTTTTATATAGGCAAGACAATTTTGAAATTCCATAAAAGAGCCTACAGGTATATACTCAGCATGAAGACTTGTAACCCGGATCTACCCCTGGGGAGACACGTGCGTGATGTCCACCAGGGTAGATTCCCAGACATCAAAATCCTGATACTGGACCAGATCCATCCCAGTGCCACCCCAGACCTGTAACCCAGATCTATCCCTGGGGAGACACGTGCGTGATGTCCACCAGGTTAGATTCACGGACATCAAAATCCTGATACTGGACCGGATCCACCCCAGTGGGTGGAGACTGGGACAAGGTTCTCCTTCAAAGGGAGACCAGGTGGATAGTGTCTCTACGTGCTACTTATTCACCTGGGTTAAATGACTCAGTCAGTTTTTGACCATTTTTGGAAGGGCTAACATCGAGATTATGGGAGGGACTTGGCTAATCCTAGTAATCACTGGTGGTAATAAGTGGATTTAATTCCTGCTGGAATTGTAATCAACACCAACAGAATGATACCTATGCTGCCATGCATAGGTGTCCATGATTAATGTGTATATTCTTTCTATTAATATTGATGTAATGTTAATAATTTATTTTGATTTCATTTGCACATGTCTATCTCCTTGCTGCTGATGCTTATCGTTGCTCTGTGTTTTTCTATCCTGTGAGATGTAGCAATCTCATTAGGATTATGCCTCTATACTATGTTGTCCCTATTTTTTTCCAATGTGGTATTGGTGAATGGTGCAGTATCCTTTTTCAACACAAGATGGTGTGAGACCTAATGTAGTTTACTTGATTCCTCATTAGGAGTTGTTATGAGGCGTTCATTCAACCCAGTTTTGAGCTGGCCCAGCTTTCATTGGCCATTGTTTATCTGTCCCTCCCCATAATTTTATGGTGTGGAATTCCAAAAATCCGGCTATTCAAAAATCAAGACAAAAAAGGCGTGCAGCCCCCCCAGTCCATACCAGGCCCTTCAGGTCTGGTCTGGATTTTAAGGGGAACCCCAAAGCCAAAAGATTTTTTTTTAAATGCCGTGGGGTCCCCCCAAAATCCATATCAAACCCTTATCTGAGCATGCAGCCCAGCAAGTCAGGAAAGGGAGAGGACAAGCAAGCGAGCGACCCCCTACCCTCCCTGAACTGTACCAGGCCACATGCCCTCAACATGAGTAGGGTGCTTTGGGGTCCCCCCAAAGCACCTCGTCCCCATGTTGATGGGAACAAGGGCCTCTTCCCGACAACACTGGCCGGTGGCTGTCGGGGTCTGCGGGCAAGGGGCTTATCAGAATCTGGAAGCCCCCTTTAACAAGTGGGCCCCCAGATCCCAGCCTCCCTATGTGAATGAGTATGGGGTACATCGTACCCCTACCCATTCAGCAAAAAATTAGTGAAATGTGACAAAAGACAATAGCCAGTTTTGACAATTCCTTTATTAAAAATGTAATCTTCTTCCTCGGCTTCTTCTTCCAGCTTCTCCTTCCCCACTTCTTCCTCTGGTCTTCTTCTTCCTTTGGTCTTCCTCCGGCTTCTTCTTCCGGTCTTCTTCTTCTTCTTCCTCCGCCGCCGCTCCTGCCACCGACCCGCTGAAGATCTAAAAACAACCCTCCTCTGACGCTGCGGCCCGCCGATCTGTCCGCTTCCATGGCACACATGTCATATATAACTATGAGGCGTAGCCACTGAATGGCGTCATCCGGAGACCCTGCCCCCTTGTGAGATCACAAACCCATCATGCATTTTTTTAATCTTCAGTGGGTCGGCGGTGGCGGAGGAAGACTGAAGGAAGAAGGAGAAGACCAGAGGAAAAAGCAGGGAAGGAGAAGCTGGAGGAATAAGCTGGAGAAGAAGAAGACATTTTTTATAAAGGACTTGTCAAAAACTGGCTATTGTCTTTTGTCACATTACACTACTTTTTTGGTGAATGGGTAGGGGTATGATGTACCCCATACTCAAACACATAGGGGGGACTGGATCTGGGGGCCCCCTTTGCATATTCTCATAAGCCCCGCGCCCGCAGACCCCAACAACCACCGGCCAGGGTTGTCGGGAAGAGGCCCTTGTCCTCATTAACATGAGGACAAGGTGCTTTGGGGGGACCCCAAAGCACCCTCCCCATGTTGAGGGCATGTGACCTGGTACGGGTTCACTCGCTCGTCCCCCCTTTTCTTGACCTCCAGGCTGCATGCTCGGATAAGGGTCTGGTATGGATATTGGGGGGACCCCACGTCATTTTTTTTACATTTTGGTGTGGGGTTCCCCTTAAAATCCATACCAGACCCAAAGGGCCTTGTATGGACTGGGGGGGACTGCACACCCTATTTTCATTTTTTTATCTATATTGCCAGGTGCCGGCAATACATTACAGCCGCAAGCAAGTTTTAATTACATTTTTTTCTTTAGAAATGTCATTATTGCTGTGGCATATTCTAGACATTGCACAGATGTGCCACATTACAGGCAGACTAAGGGGACCCCCAGGCACGATATTTAAAAGAATTTTTCATTTTTATTGTTTCACTTTAAGCACCATTAAAATCACTGCTTCTTTAAAAACAATTGTTTTAAAAACTTTTTTTTGCATTGATACATGTCCCCCAGGGCAGAACCCATGTCCCCAAACACTTTTTATGGCAAATAACTTGCATGAGAACCTTCAATGAGGACTTTTAATTTTGCTGGTTCGAGCCCCATTGACTATTCCCACATATGCCAATTTGACAGGCATGTTCGCCAGCAATAGAGCGATTTTCCATTTACATGTCCGCCCAGTTGAAGTCTTAATTGGCTTAATTAGGCGCTATTATCATGTACCGCGCAATCGCATTTTCGCACTATAGTAAATGACCCCCAGTGTCTATGTTTTCTTCTTGGTCAGGTTTTATAGTTCCTAGACTTTGGTCTTTATGGGCCCGCTCAGTTTTCAAAGATGAGTCTCCTATATTCTCTTCTGCATATACTGGATGGGAATGATTTAGTATAAGACCTTCTTCCTCCATGTTAAAAAAAAAAAAAAAAAAAATAGCCCTGGGACTTTAGATGAGGTGAGAGAGGTTTAGCCAGTGTCCACAATGAACACTGAGACAAAATCAATTTATTTGTTTCAAAATGTTATGTAACGGAGCAGCAACAACAATGATTGTGAGTTACCCGGCATAATAGCCAATGTACACAACACAGATGAAAGTAAATATACAAAGATTTATTACAAATGTTATACATCAATGACCAACAATAAAACTTGAAAGTTGCTGGGTCAGTAAATACACATACACAATAAGAAAATAAAATGTACATACATATGGACAGGGAAGTATGTAAATATAATGCAGACATCAATAATACCCAGCATGTACCGGCATAAAACAAGCATCAATAAAGCCCTACGCATTTCGCGAGACCCTGCTCACTTCTTCAGGGGCGGATGCATGAATGTTGTATCTGCAATGTAAGTAATAAGATCAATAAATGTATGTTGTTGATAAATGGGGGCAGGCAGAATAATTGTAGAAAGCTATAAGTAATAAAGTAAACAACCGCCCTTACTCTAATTACCACCGCCGCGCCTCAGATGAACCTAATAAATATACAACTAAATGAATGAAGCTGCCACTATAAACTAGATAGTGCTAAACAATATATAATCCTTCAAAATATCTAAATGGTGAACAAAATACATATAAAGAAGAAAAATAGTGGTGCTATTACAACTAACAAAGTGCAATTTAAAACATAATAAAACATTGTCCACTGTAAAAAAAGTTAGTGCAGAAAAAATGTAATGAAACACTCAAAACACCAAGTGACTTTTTAAATTGATTGAATCCAACAAAATGTCCATATAATAAAATGAAGAAAGTCCATATAATAAATGGTTAATTGCAAGTGTCTTCTTAATTTCTTCCACCACACCAGAGTGTTCAGTGAACCCACTCCCTTAAGAAACGCACTTAACGACTCCAAATGCCTGCACTTGCGTGCAAGGCTAAAACGCTTTTATAACACACAAATAGGGTATGACCAGCAGCCCGATATCCACCATTGTGTATGGGAACCACTCCACATGTAAAATAATAATGAGGTGCTCCAATAGTGTAAAATATTATGACCAATTTATTAAAAACACTATCAATCTTCAAAATCACCACTCACATTTTACAAAATCCAAATGGGCAAAAATCAGTGCAATTTTGCAATCCCATGAATAAGTCAAATCTGTGACGAAACATGTTGGGGGCGTGGCTGTGACGCATGACGCATGATGAGATAGTAGTGTTTCGATCTGCTGGCGAAGTACTGAGGAGGGGGTGATTATTGAGAGTCTGACGCCTGCACACCTCGAGTCCGCCGTGACCGTATTCCTATACTGTGTGATCCATTGGCTGAGTTGCTGTGTTGTGATATTGCACTGATTTTTGCCCATTTGCATTTTGTAAAAAGTGAGTGGTGATTTTGAAGATTGATAGTGTTTTTAATAAATTGGTCATACTATTTTACACTATTGGAGCACCTCATTATTATTTTACATGTGGAGTGGTTCCCATACACTGGTGGATATCAGGCTGCTGGTCATACCCTATTTGTGTGGTATAAAAGCGTTTTAGCCTTGCACGCAAGTGCAGGCATTTGGAGTCGGCAAGTGCATTTCTTAAGGGAGTGGGTTCACTGAACACTCTGGTGTGTTTGAAGAAATTAAGAAGACACTTGCAATTAACCATTTATTATATGGACATTCTTCTTTTTATTATATGGACATTTTGTTGGATTCAATCACTTTAAAAAGTCACTTGGTGTTTTGAGTGTTTCATTACATGTTTTCTGCACTAAGTTTTTTTACAGTGGACATTTTTTTTATTATGTTTTAAATTGCACTTTGTTAGTTGTAATAGCGCCATTATTTTTCTTCTTTATATGTATTTTGTTCACCATTTAGATATTTTGAAGGATTATATATTGTTTAGGCAGAATAATTGGCAAGAGAGGTCTGAAACAGAGACCTCATACTTACTGAAGGTCTGAGATAAATCGCCAAACGCTGGATATCAAGATGGCAGCAGTGTAGTGCATCCAGCTTGGGAGCTGAGGAGGCGGAACAAACAAAGGCCACAACAGGGGAACATCCGGAGGATCAGCACGGTCTGGATAGGGGTATTTCTCACTGCGGTCTCCACTTAGCCCCTTAAA
This sequence comes from Lithobates septentrionalis, assembly GCA_037952835.1. Taxonomy (NCBI): domain Eukaryota; kingdom Metazoa; phylum Chordata; class Amphibia; order Anura; family Ranidae; genus Lithobates; species Lithobates septentrionalis. The sequence goes on from JBBDGP010000149.1 coordinate 6,657,538, forward strand.
AGCGTGTGTGGAAAATGTCTGCAAGGATGCCCATCATATCAGAGGGCATCATAATTGCAAAATGAGCTTAATGTATAAGGTTCTAAAATTGTATTTATATATATACATATATATATATATATATATATATATATATATATATATATATATATATATATATATATATGTATATATATATATATATATATATATATATAAAGATGTAGATAAGTGAATTAAGCTTATTAGAGTATGTTAGTATGAAGGACTGTCTGAGATATGGAATATGGTAATTGCATGAATGCAGACCATAGGGCTTTATTGATGCTTGTTTTATGCCGGTACATGCTGGGTATTATTGATGTCTGCATTATATTTACATACTTCCCTGTCCATATGTATGTACATTTTATTTTCTTATTGTGTATGTGTATTTACTGACCCGGCAACTTTCAAGTTTTATTGTTGCTCATTGATGTATAACATTTGTAACTAGAAAAGCTACAATTTCTGGGGAAGTTGTGAAAGTGTTCTTGCCTCTACAACTGGAGTGGGCGGAGTAACTGGGTGGGGTGGAGTGGCTTGAGTAACTGTGAAAAGTGTTAAAAATCTTAATATTTTAAAAAGTATAAATAGTAGTAAAAAAGTTCCATCATTAGCTGAAAGAGCTGAACATTTTTTTCAAAAGTATTTTTTTTTTTCAAAAATGATTTTTTTTTTCTTCAAAAATGAATTTTTTTTTTCAAAAATGAATTTTTTTTTCAAAAGTAATATTTTTTTTCAAAAATATTTTTTTTTTTCAAAAATAATTTTTTTTTTTTCAAAAATAATTTTTTTTTTTTTAAAAAATAATTTTTTTTTTCAAAAATAATTTTTTTTTTTTTTCAAAAATATATTTTTTTTTTCATGGGGCGGTCATAATGTTTCGGCTGATCATGGGGTTGTCAGCTTTTGTCACCTCCCACTCTAGATTTGAACATTTCACCATTCATTCCTATGGGACCAATTTCACCGCAAAAACGACGATATTTCGTGAACCATTCGGCAAAACGTTCCACAAATTAATAGCACACCAATTAAATGACATTGAACATTTCGCCATTCATTCCTATGGGACCAATATTGCCGCAAAAACGACGATATTTCGTGAACCATTCGGCGAAAAAAGTTCCACAAGGTAATAGCACACCAATTAAATGACATTGAACATTTCGCCATTCAATCCTATGGGACCAATTTCGCCGCAAAAAATACGATATTTCGTGAACAACAAAGTAATAGCACACCAATCGGAACAATCCGCACGTTTCGGTATATTACTTGTCTCTGTAGTGTAAAAACTGTGGGAGGAGTCTACAAGCATTATCAAGTCTAGCAGATGAAGTCACATGCATTTGGGGTGTCTCAGCATCTTGTGTTTACAACCACTGTTTCCTAGCAACGCTCATGCCCTGTTTATGCTTCACAAATACTGCTCTCAATACACAATACACCGGTTAATGATAGATGTAACAACTCTGCAGTAATTCAAATGGCCGTATTTTAAAAACTATACATCCTACAGAGAAGATTTTATATTGTGAGAATCACAAGACCCAGACCTATATTTTGATATATAGTATGTCTCTGAAATATTAAAATTGAAGGAAATTGAAATTGCCCTTCAAATTTGAAGGGGCTAGAGTGTAGTTTCAATGAATGTCAATGGACGGTGTGAGCTGCAAACAAATGGTCATATTGTGAAAACTATCAGGACTATGGCTTAGCCGTGGACATGTTTAGTGGCAGCAGGGATAGCTGAACGTTTTGATATAATATTTGTGTAGGTGGGCTTGAAAATGAGGGGGTGGCGGCAGTTTAGAAATCATGTTCTGATTTTTCAGCTTTTGTCACCTCCCACTCTAGTTTCCCCATTCATTCCTATGGGACCAATTTCGCCGCAAAAACTATGATATTTCGTGAACCATTTGGCGAAACGTTTCACAAAGTAATAGCACACCATTCGGGAACAATCCGCACGTTTCGGTATATTACTTGTCTATGTAGTGTAAAAACTATGGGAGGAGTTAGGGTGGTAAATTTGGCTATAATAATAACTAGAAAATGCATTTCCTGGGGAACATGCGTGGGAATGCTGAATAGCTAAATTGCTAAAATGGCCGCCATCAAAACTGCCCCATCATGCTGCCATCAAAACTGCCCCATAAAAATTGTCCCCATTAAAACTGCCCCATCATATTGCCACCATCAAAACTGCCCCATCAGAATTGCCCCATCAAAACTGCCCCATCAGAATTGCCCCATCAAAATTGTCCCCATTAAAACTGCCCCATCATATTGCCACCATCAAAACTGCCCCCATCAAAACTGCCCCATCATATTGCCACCATCAAAACTGCCCCATCAGAATTGCCCTATCAAAACTGCCCATCATATTGCCACCATCAAAACTGCCCCATCAGAATTGTCCCATCAAAACTGCCCCATCATATTGCCACCATCAAAACTGACCCATCATAATTGCCACCAATAAAACTGCCCCATCATATTGCCACCATCAAAACTGCCCCATCAGAATTGCCCTATCAAAACTGCCCCATCATATTCCTCTATTATAAATCAGTACATCGTGTGTCTGTCCCCTCCCCGGGGCTCTGTAATCAGAGCTGAGATGCTCCAGCCACCTCCCCCCCTGTGTATAACAGAAGCTTTGGTAACCATGGCAACAAAACAAACACAGTACACTCTGATTAATGGCTAAAATTTCCTGAAATGACCTCTAAACAAAAAGCTTTTTCTCAAAAACCGTAAAAGATATCAAACTGAAAAGCTATAGCCAGATAGCTGAATATTTTGTGAACATTTTAAAGTTTGTTTGGTGTCTCTAGGTGAAAGTATGAAGGAGCTGAAACTTTTGGGAGCGGAAGAAGAATTTAAGGATTTCAAGCATGCTCCCATTGACTTCAATGTTAAAAAAAAAGTGTTAAAAAGCTTAATATTTTAAAAAGTATAAATGGTAGAAAAAAAGTTGAAAAAGAGCACACCTCAGCTAAAAGAGACGAACATTTTAATAGTTGAATGGTTTTAATAGCTGAAAGTGTGCAGAAGTTACGCAGAACCAAAAAACGTACGGAATAAAATTTTTAGAATTAAAACTAGAAAATGCATTTCCTGGAGAAAATGCGTGGGAATGCTGAATAGCTAAGTTGCTAAAACGGCCGCCATCAAAACTGCCCCATCATACTGCCATCAAAACTGCCCCATCAGAATTGCCCCATCAAAATTGTCCCCATTAAAACTGCCCCATCAGGATTGCTCCATCAAAATTGTCCCATCATATTGCCACCATCAGAATTGCCCCATCAAAACTGCCCCATCATATTGCCACCATCAGAATTTCCCCATCATATTACCACCATCAAAACTGCCCCATCATATTGCCACCATCAAAACTGCCCCCATCATATTGCCATCAAAACTGCCCCATTAGAATTGCCCCATCAAAATTGTCCCCATCAAAACTGCCCCATCATATTGCCACCATCAAAACTGCCCCATCAGAATTGCCCCATCGAAACTGCCCCATCATATTGCCACCATCAAAACGGCCCCATCAGAATTGCCCCCATCAAAACTGCCCCCATCAAAACTGCCCCATCATATTGCCACCATCAAAACTGCCCCATCAGAATTGCCCCATCAAAACTGCCCCATCAGAATTGCCCCATCAAAACTGCTCCGTCATATTACCACCTTCAAAACTGCCCCATCAGAATTGCCCCATCAAAACTGCCCCCATCATATTGCCACCATCCAAACTGCCCCCATCAAAACTGCCCCATCATATTGCCACCTTTAAAACTGCTCCATAAAAATTGTCCCCATCAAAACTGCCCCATCATATTGCCACCATCAAAACTGCCCCATCAGAATTGCCCCATCAAAACTGCCCCATCATATTGCCACCATCAAAACTGCCCCATCAGAATTACCCCATCAAAACTGCCCCATCATATTCCTCTATTATAAATCAGTACATGGTGTGTCTGTCCCCTCCCCCGGGCTCTGTAATCAGAGCTGAGATGCTCCAGCCACCTCCCCCCCTGTGTAAAACAAAAGCTTTGGTAACCATGGCAACAAAACAAACACAGTACACTCTGATTAATGGCTAAAATTTCCTGAAATGACCTCTAAACAAAAAGCTTTTTCTCAAAAACTGTAAAAGATATCAAACTGAAAAGCTATAGCCAGATAGCTGAATATTTTGTGAACATTTTAAAGTTTGTTTGGTGTCTGTAGGTGAAAGTATGAAGGAGCTGAAACTTTTGGGAGCGGAAGAAGATTTTAAGCATCTGAAGCATGCTCCTATTGACTTCAATGTTAAAAAAAAGTGTTAAAAACCTTAATATTTTAAAAAGTATAAATGGTAGAAAAAAAGTTGAAAAAGAGCACACATCAGCTAAAAGAGACGAACATTTTAATAGTTGAATGGTTTTAATAGCTGAAAGTAGGCAGAAGTTACGCAGAACCAAAAAACGTACGGAATAATAATAATAAGAAAAATAACTAGAAAATGCATTTCCTGGGGAAAATGCGTGGGAATGCTGAATAGCTAAATTGCTAAAATGGCCGCCATCAAAACTGCCCCATCATACTGCCATCAAAACTGCCCCATCAGAATTGCCCTATCAAAACTGCCCATCATATTGCCACCATCAAAACTGCCCGATCAGAATTGTCCCATCAAAACTGCCCCATCATATTGCCACCATCAAAACTGACCCATCATAATTGCCACCAATAAAACTGCCCCATCATATTGCCACCATCAAAACTGCCCCATCAGAATTGCCCTATCAAAACTGCCCCATCATATTCCTCTATTATAAATCAGTACATCGTGTGTCTGTCCCCTCCCCGGGGCTCTGTAATCAGAGCTGAGATGCTCCAGCCACCTCCCCCCCTGTGTATAACAGAAGCTTTGGTAACCATGGCAACAAAACAAACACAGTACACTCTGATTAATGGCTAAAATTTCCTGAAATGACCTCTAAACAAAAAGCTTTTTCTCAAAAACCGTAAAAGATATCAAACTGAAAAGCTATAGCCAGATAGCTGAATATTTTGTGAACATTTTAAAGTTTGTTTGGTGTCTCTAGGTGAAAGTATGAAGGAGCTGAAACTTTTGGGAGCGGAAGAAGAATTTAAGGATTTCAAGCATGCTCCCATTGACTTCAATGTTAAAAAAAAGTGTTAAAAAGCTTAATATTTTAAAAAGTATAAATGGTAGAAAAAAAGTTGAAAAAGAGCACACCTCAGCTAAAAGAGACGAACATTTTAATAGTTGAATGGTTTTAATAGCTGAAAGTGTGCAGAAGTTACGCAGAACCAAAAAACGTACGGAATAAAATTTTTAGAATTAAAACTAGAAAATGCATTTCCTGGAGAAAATGCGTGGGAATGCTGAATAGCTAAGTTGCTAAAATGGCCGCCATCAAAACTGCCCCATCATACTGCCATCAAAACTGCCCCATCAGAATTGCCCCATCAAAATTGTCCCCATTAAAACTGCCCCATCAGGATTGCTCCATCAAAATTGTCCCATCATATTGCCACCATCAGAATTGTCCCATCAAAACTGCCCCATCATATTGCCACCATCAGAATTTCTCCATCATATTACCACCATCAAAACTGCCCCATCATATTGCCACCATCAAAACTGCCCCCATCAGAATTGCCCCATCAAAATTGTCCCCATTAAAACTGCCCCATTAGAATTGCCCCATCAAAATTGTCCCCATCAAAACTGCCCCATCATATTGCCACCATCAAAACTGCCCCATCAGAATTGCCCCATCGAAACTGCCCCATCATATTGCCACCATCAAAACGGCCCCATCAGAATTGCCCCCATCAAAACTGCCCCCATCAAAACTGCCCCATCATATTGCCACCATCAAAACTGCCCCATCAGAATTGCCCCATCAAAACTGCCCCATCAGAATTGCCCCATCAAAACTGCTCCGTCATATTGCCACCTTCAAAACTGCCCCATCAGAATTGCCCCATCAAAACTGCCCCCATCATATTGCCACCATCCAAACTGCCCCCATCAAAACTGCCCCATCATATTGCCACCTTTAAAACTGCTCCATAAAAAATGTCCCCATCAAAACTGCCCCATCATATTGCCACCATCAAAACGGCCCCATCAGAATTGCCCCATCAAAACTGCCCCATCATATTGCCACCATCAAAACTGCCCCATCAGAATTACCCCATCAAAACTGCCCCATCATATTCCTCTATTATAAATCAGTACATGGTGTGTCTGTCCCCTCCCCCGGGCTCTCTAATCAGAGCTGAGATGCTCCAGCCACCTCCCCCCCTATGTAAAACAAAAGCTTTGGTAACCATGGCAACAAAACAAACACAGTACACTCTGATTAATGGCTAAAATTTCCTGAAATGACCTCTAAACAAAAAGCTTTTTCTCAAAAACTGTAAAAGATATCAAACTGAAAAGCTATAGCCAGATAGCTGAATATTTTGTGAACATTTTAAAGTTTGTTTGGCATCTCTAGGTGAAAGTATGAAGGAGCTGAAACTTTTGGGAGCGGAAGAAGAATTTAAGGATTTCAAGCATGCTCCCATTGACTTCAATGTTAAAAAAAGTGTTAAAAAGCTTAAAATTTAAAAAAGTATGAATGGTAGAAAAAAAGTTGAAAAAGAGCACACCTCAGCTAAAAGAGATGAACATTTTAATAGTTGAATGGTTTTCATAGCTGAAAGTATGCAGAAGTTACGCAGAACCAAAAAACGTACGGAATAAAATTATTAAAAATAAATAAAATCGAATAACAATAGTGGGACTGCTAAAGCATTCCCACTAAATAAAAAAACGAATAACAATAGTGGGACTGCTAAAGCATTCCCACTAATTAAAAATAAATAAAATCGAATAACAATAGTGGGACTGCTAAAGCATTCCCACTAATAAAATTGAATAACAATAGTGGGACTGCTAAAGCATTCCCACTAATAATATATATGTGAGATAACAGTAAGTGGTCTTGCTATGCAAGAACACTTAATAAATCTTTGTATATTTACTTTCATCTGTGTTGTGTACATTGGCTATTATGCCGGGTAACTCACAATCATTGTTGTTACCGCTCCGTTACATAACATTTTGAAACAAATAAATTGATTTTGTCTCAGTGTTCACTGTGGACATTGGCTAAACCTCTCTCACCTCATCTAAAGTCCCAGGGCTATTTTTCTTGTTTTGTTTTTTTTGTGCACTATTAGGGATGGAGGTGTCAGAGGGGTCACACCAGACCTTAATCTCCTTTCTTCCTCCATGTTGTCATGCTTAGTAAATTCCTCCTTATCACCTTGTTCCAGATTTGAGAAAGAACTATGCGTCGCTACATCAATGTCAATGTTGTCTTCCATCTCCACATTCACAGGACGTGTTTGTTGTTGGTCAGATGATTGAGCCTGGGACTAGGGATGAGCTTCGAGTTCGAGTCGAACTCATGTTCTACTCGAACATTGGCTGTTCGCAAGTTCGCCGAACAGCGAACAATTTGGGGTGTTCGCGGCAAATTCGAATGCCGCGGAACACCCTTTAAAAGTCTATGGGAGAAATCAAAAGTGCTAATTTTAAAGGCTTATATGCAAGTTATTGTCATAAAAAGTGTTTGGGGACCCGGGTCCTGCCCCAGGGGACATGGATCAATGCAAAAAAAAGTTTTAAAAACGGACGTTTTTTCAGGAGCAGTGATTTTATTAATGCTTAAAGTCAAACAATAAAAGTGTAATATCCCTTTAAATTTCGTACCTGGGGGGTGTCTATAGTATGCCTGTAAAGGGGCGCATGTTTCCTGTGTTTAGAACAGTCTGACAGCAAAATGACATTTGGAAGGAAAAAACTCATTTAAAACTACCGCGGCTATTGCATTGCCGACAATACACATAGAAGTTCATTGATAAAAACGGCATGGGAATTCCCCACAGGGCAACCCCGAACCAAAATAATAAAAAAAAAATGATGTGGGGGTCCCCCTAAATTCCATACCAGACCCTTCAGGTCTGGTATGGATTTTAAGGGGAACCCCGCGCCAAAAAAAAAAAAAAAAAACGGTATGGGGTCCCCCTAAAAATCCATACCAGACCCTTATCCGAGCACGCAACCTGGCAGGCCGCAGGAAAAGAGGGGGGGACGAGAGTGCGGCCCCCCCCCTCCTGAACCGTACCAGGCCACATGCCCTCAACATTGGGAGGGTGCTTTGGGGTAGCCCCCCAAAACACCTTGTCCCCATGTTGATGAGGACAAGGGCCTCATCCTCACAACCGTGGCCGGTGGTTGTGGGGGTCTGCGGGCGGGGGGCTTATCGGAATCTGGAAGCCCCCTTTAACAAGGGGACCCCCAGATCCCGGCCCCCCCCCCTGTGTGAAATGGTAAGGGGGTACTTACCCCTACCATTTCACTAAAAAACTGTCAAAAATGTTAAAAATGACAAGAGACAGTTTTTGACAATTCCTTTATTTAAATGCTTCTTCTTTCTTCCTTCATCTTCTTCTTCTTCTGGTTCTTCTGGCTCTTCTGGTTCTTCCTCCGGCGTTCTCGTCCAGCATCTTCTCCGCGGCGTCTTCTATCTTCTTCTCCTCGGGCCGCTCCGCACCCATGGCATGAGGGGGGAGGCTCCCGCTCTTCTCTTCATCTTCTTCTCTTCTTCATCTTCTTCTTCATCTTCTTCTTCTTCTTCTTCTTCTTCTTCTTCTTCTTCTTCCTTCTTCTCTTCTTCCTGTCTTCTCCGGGCCGCTCCGCAGCCATGCTGTGGCATGGAGGGAGGCTCCCGCTGTGTGACGGCGTCTCTTCGTCTGACGGTTCTTAAATAACGGGGGGCGGGGCCATCCGGTGACCCCGCCCCCCTCTGACGCACGGTGACTTGAGGGACTTCCCTGTGACGTCACGGGGAATGCCACAGGGAAGTCCCGTCATGTCACCGTGCGTCAGAGGGGGCGGGGTCACCGGGTGGCCCCGCCCCCCGTTATTTAAGAACCGTCAGACGAAGAGACGCCGTCACACAGCGGGAGCCTCCCTCCATGCCACAGCATGGCTGCGGAGCGGCCCGGAGAAGACAGGAAGAAGAAAAGAAGGAAGAAGAAGAAGAAGAAGAAGATGAAGAAGAAGATGAAGAAGAGAAGAAGATGAAGAGAAGAGCGGGAGCCTCCCCCCTCATGCCATGGGTGCGGAGCGGCCCGAGGAGAAGAAGATAGAAGACGCCGCGGAGAAGATGCTGGACGAGAACGCCGGAGGAAGAACCAGAAGAGCCAGAAGAACCAGAAGAAGAAGAAGATGAAGGAAGAAAGAAGAAGCATTTAAATAAAGGAATTGTCAAAAACTGTCTCTTGTCATTTTTAACATTTTTGACAGTTTTTTAGTGAAATGGTAGGGGTAAGTACCCCCTTACCATTTCACACGGGGGGGGGCCGGGATCTGGGGGTCCCCTTGTTAAAGGGGGCTTCCAGATTCCGATAAGCCCCCCGCCCGCAGACCCCCACAACCACCGGCCACGGTTGTGAGGATGAGGCCCTTGTCCTCATCAACATGGGGACAAGGTGTTTTGGGGGGCTACCCCAAAGCACCCTCCCAATGTTGAGGGCATGTGGCCTGGTACGGTTCAGGAGGGGGGGGGGCCGCACTCTCGTCCCCCCCTCTTTTCCTGCGGCCTGCCAGGTTGCGTGCTCGGATAAGGGTCTGGTATGGATTTTTAGGGGGACCCCACGCCGTTTTTTTTTTTTTTTTGGCGCGGGGTTCCCCTTAAAATCCATACCAGACCTGAAGGGTCTGGTATGGAATTTAGGGGGAACCCCACGTCAATTTTTTTTTTAAATTTTGGCTGGGGTTCCCCTTAATATCCATACCAGACCTTAAGGGCCTTGTATGGAATTTAGGGGGACTCCCACATCATTTTTTTTTTTAATTTTGGTTCGGGGTTGCCCTGTGGGGAATTCCCATGCCGTTTTTATCAATGAACTTCTATGTGTATTGTCGGCAATGCAATAGCCGCGGTAGTTTTAAATGTGTTTTTTCCTTCAAAATGTCACTTTGCTGTCAGACTGTTCTAAACACGGGAAACATGCGCCCCTTTACAGGCATACTATAGACACCCCCCAGGTATGAAATTTAAAGGGATATTACACTTTTATTGTTTGACTTTAAGCATTATTAAAATCACTGCTCCTGAAAAAACGGCCGTTTTTAAAACTTTTTTTTGCATTGATTCATGTCCCCTGGGGGAGGACCCGGGTCCCCAAACACTTTTTATGACAATAACTTGCATATTAGCCTTTAAAATTAGCACTTTTGATTATTCATGTTCGTGTCCCATAGACTTTAACGGCGTTCGCGTGTTCGAACGAATTTTTTTCCTGTTCGCATGTTCTGGTGCGAACCGAACAGGGGGGTGTTCGGCTCATCCCTACCTGGGACTTTCCTGCAAACATTTAAAATTAAATTAAACTGTATATGAACATATAAGATCACATTTACAATGCACATTCAACAATGTTTTTGTTTATTGCATCCATGTCAATAAAGTAAAATAAAAATTTGTAATAAATACTTTTTCAATGATTTTTGTAAAATGGTCTCTTGACCGCTATTCGGTGCAGTATTTCCAAGTTCTGAGGGCTGGGGCAGAGACTCTTTGTAATGTTTCAGTTTCTGCCAACATCACATATCAAAAGAAATTCTTTCACTCCATGGAGAGGACTCTGGCGTCTGCATACTTTAGGATAAGAGTTGCTGTCAATCACTGAGGACTATGACTATGGGTATGTTACTGAATTCTGGACCTGTTATGGAAGGCTACAGGGTCACCAGGGTAATGCATTGCATCCTGCTGTTACCTATGATAGAACATCTGTGTATGTCTGTGAATATTACCATTAAGGAAGTTGGGGAAACTGATAGAATCAGCAGGTATTTTTGAAGGATGCCTCTCCCCAAAAAGACAGACATAGCATGGATTAAAAACAGTTTTTAAATGATTAGAGACTTTTTTAAGCTTACATACTCTCACCAGTCACTTTATTAGGTACACCTGTTCAATTGTTTGGTAACACAAATTGCTAATCAGCCAATCACGTGGCAGCAACTTAATGAATTTAGGCATCTAGACGTGGTGAAGACGACATGTTGAAGTTCAAACAGAGCATCAGAATGGGGAAGAAACGGGATTTAAGTGACTTTGAACATGGCATAGTTGTTGGTGCCAGACTGGCTGGTCTATTTTGCTAAATTGCTAATCTACTGGCATTTTCATACACAACCATCTCATACACAACCACCAGGGTTTACAGAGAATAGTCAGAAAAAGAGAAAATATCCAGTGAGCAGCTGTAATGTGGGTGTCATGCCTTCTTTAATAAGGCTTGTAACTTTCCTATTGATTCTTTGATTTAATTAGATTACTCTATGCTGCCATCTAGTGACCATTTTGTATAACTGTGCTATATCTATTTCAAAGTAGTTATTTAGAATAGCTGGTTAGATTTGGTACATGCTAGCCTCCGTACTTTCAATTCCATCAGGCCTTGCATCAGCTTCCTGCAGTCTTTTCCTCTTCCCTCCCTATGGAACCAAGTACATCTGCTGCCATGCTCTACGCTAGCCATCCGGATTCATCTTCGGTATGTTTGTTAATTGTGTCTTTAGCTAGATAGATAGATAGGTAGACACTAATTGTATGATCTTTATTAATTGCATTTTGTCTGTATCTGGTACAGTTTTACTCTATCTTGTATCAATAAAAGTTCAAAAGGATTCTGCGCCTACTGGAATGCATTGGTATGAGAGGAGTTAACAGTATGCCCGAATACACCTAAGTCACGTGTAGTGAGGGGCATAACAGTGAAACGAAGGCTTCTAAGCACGGCTGGCATACAGAACAGCAGTAAAGCAAAGGCTTCTAAGCACGACTATCATACAGAACGCCAGTAATACAGCAGTGTTATCAGCTTCCATATAGCCGGACACCATGTCACAGACAAAGTCAGAGCACTTCACAACAAGGTCGGAAGTTTACTCCACGAGCACAAGAAGGTCAGTGAAAAGCAAAACAATCACCATTGCCCGCGCAAAGGTGGAATCTGTAAAGTAAAAGCTGACTTTGTGGCAAAGGAGGCCAAAATAAAAGCTGCATTCGCCGAAAAAGAAATAAAAGCTGCATTCGCCGAAAAAGAGATGCAACTTAAATTAGAAAAGTTACGTATGGAAACTGCATTGGAGGAACTAGCTGCAGAGAAGGAGTCAGCGGCTGCTGCGGCCAAGGCACACATCTTAGAAGAACTTGCAAAGCCCACCAGTGAGCGGCTCAGCAACGTACTTAAAAAAAAATTTGTTCCTGGCGACGGTACAGAGCGTACCTCAGAATATGTGCGGCGACACGCCGAACCAGACAACTGCCCACTTACAGCGCCGAGAACGGAATCAACCCCCACCATTCACACGCCTTTCATCAAGCAAGAAAGTAACCCCGCACTCAGTGGGTTTTCTGCACATTCTGCATCCAGGCTATCAAAACACTACGTCACAGTTGACCAAATCGAAAATGAAGAACGACGGGTTAGAACACACAGCGACTGTATCTCTGATGACCGCAAATACACACCAAGTTCCTGGCACAACAGAGAGCCCCCTGGCTACTCACACAACGATCAAGGTATGTCAGATTTCTTCAAGTTCTTAGCACGACGTGAACTGTTAGCAAAGGGACTTGCAAAGTTTAACGATCGCCCTGAAAGTTATAGAGCATGGCGTTCGTCCTTCAGAAATGCAACTAGAGACCATGATTTAAAAGCAAGTGAAGAAGCCGATCTCTTAGTCAATTGGCTGGGGAATGAGTCGTCAGAGCATGCAAGGAGAATCAGAGACATTAACATTAATTACCCAACCAGAGGGCTGAGCATGATATGGGAGAGGATTGATGAATGTTACGGTTCCCCAGAAGTTATAGAAAACTCTCTTTTTAAAAGAATAGAGGACTTTCCCAGGATTCCTAACAAAGGCTACCAGAAGCTGAGAGAATTGAGTGACCTAGTGACAGAACTCCAAATAGCCAAAGCAGGAGACTTGCCATGCCTTGCCTTTCTGGACACAGCCCGTGGCACTAACTCTATAGTGCAAAAGCTACCTTACAGCCCTCAAGAAACCTGGGTTACACAAGGCTCCAAATACAAGCAAAAGCACAACGTCCCCTTCCCACCATTCTCTTATTTTGTGGACTTTATTCGCTATCAAGCAAAGGTTAAAAATTATCCTAGTTTTAACATCTCATCGTCTGACTCTGCTCTCCCTAGGTCAAGTAAGCCTGCTCCAACCCGCAACTTCAAAGATGCACCTGTTGCAGTACGCAAAACAAGTGTATCTCCAACACAGGATCCAAGCAGAGAGTGTCCTCTTCACAAGAAGCCTAATTCGTTGTTAAAGTGCAGAGGTTTTAAAGAAAAGACTCTCCAAGATCGCAGAACCTTCCTCAAAGAAAACAGAATTTGTTACAGGTGCTGCTCATCAACTTCTCACCATGGGAAAGACTGTAAGGTGAGCATCAACTGCTCTGAGTGCAACAGCTCAGAGCACAACACAGCTCTACATCCAGGGCCAGCGCCATGGACTCTTACCCCCTCACCCCAAGTGGAAGAGCACGACGGGGAGCAACAAGACACAGTACCTCCTGTAGTTACACCCCATGCACCCAAGTCTGTGGAGAAGTTCTGTCTAACAAATCCTACTCTAAGATTTGTCTTGCTACAGTTTACCCCATGGGTTGCAGAGAAAAAGCAGTGAAGCTATACGTGATCCTGGACGATCAAAGCAACAGATCACTCGCCAGCTCAGCCTTTTTTGACACTTTCAAAATTAAGGAAGCCGGCTCTTCATACTTACTCAAGACTTGTACAGGGGTAAGTGAAGAAACTAGGAGAAGAGCCATTGGTTACCAAATCGAATCCTTTGATGGTCAGACAACTCTGCCTCTGCCAACTCTAATCGAGTGCAATCAGTTCCCAATGGACAGAGAGGAGATCCCTACACCAGAGGTGACACTTCATCACGGACATCTGAAGGGCAGAGCACATCTCATCCCTGAACTGGATCCCCAGGCTGAGATAGCGCTTCTTCTTGGGAGGGACATCATCAGAGTTCACAAGGTGAGAAAACAAATCAATGGTCCCCACAACTCCCCCTATGCTCAGAAGCTAGATCTAGGATGGGTCATCATAGGCAACGTATGCCTAGGGAGTGTTCACAAACCAACCAGCGTTAACTCTCTCTTTACAAAGACACTAGAAGGCAGGCATCCATCCCTATTTCAGCCTTGCACCAACAGATTCCTTGTAAGAGAGAAGCCTGCCAGCATAATTTATTCCAACCCTTACGCCGCTAATCTTCTTTATCATGAAGACAGAGATCATTTAGGGTGCTCAGCTTTCCAAAGGACTAAAGAAGATCACAAAATTGGCCCATCTATTGAAAATCATATCTTCTTGGAGATAATGAGACAAAGATTCTACAAAACCAACGAAAACAGCTGGGTGGCACCCCTGCCTTTCAAAGCGCAGAGACCCTGTCTTGCTAACAACAGAGAACAAGCTTTGAAATGTTTTTCTTGCCTCAGATCCATTTTTCAAAGAAAAACAGAAATGAAAGGGCATTTCTTCTCATTCATGAGTAAGATGTTTGAGGATGACCATGCTGAGATAGCCCCACCTCTAAAAGACAATAAAGAGTTCTGGTACCTACCAATCTTCGGTGTCTACCACCCCAAGAAGCCAGGTAAAATCTGGGTAGTGTTTGACTCCAGCTCACGGCATCAAAGGGTCTCATTAAATGATGTCCTAAAGGGACCAGATCTCAACAACACACTTCTTGGTGTTCTCATCAGATTCCGCAAAGATGCAGTTGCCATAGTTGCAGACATTCAGCAAATGTTCCACAGCTTCCAAGTCAAGGAAAAACACAGGAACTTCTTGAGATTCCTATGGTTCAAAGACAATGACCCTACTAAAAACATTACAGAATACTGCATGAACGTGCACGTTTTTGATAACAGTCCATCTCCTGCTGTTGCCATCTATGGACTTCTTGGGCAATCTGCCCAAGAAGGTGAGGAAGACGTTACACAATTTATTGAAAGAGACTTTTATGTAAATGATGGTCTGAAATCACTTTCTTCACCTGACGCTGCAATAAGTCTACTCAAGAGGACTCAAAGCACACTTGCCTTTTCAAATCTCAGACTGCATAAGATAGCATCAAACAGCAAGGTCGTCATGGAGGTCTTCCCTTCCCAAGATTATGCCAGTGACTTCAAAGATCTGGACTTAGCTACAGACTCCCTTCCTATGTAACGCAGCCTAGGACTTAACTGGGACCTCAAGTCTGACACCCTTACCTTTCAG
The DNA here is from genome assembly GCA_037952835.1 of Lithobates septentrionalis. Classification (NCBI taxonomy): domain Eukaryota; kingdom Metazoa; phylum Chordata; class Amphibia; order Anura; family Ranidae; genus Lithobates; species Lithobates septentrionalis. Next base: position 6,672,994 of record JBBDGP010000149.1, read on the forward strand.
GTTGACCAAGAGACAAAGCCCTTCACACGGCGAGGTGTCTTATCCACCATCAACAGCCTGTATGATCCACTTGGGTTTGCAGCACCAGTTACCATCCAAGGTAAGATTCTGCTTAGAGAGCTTAGTGCAGACACATGTGATTGGGATTCTCCACTACCTCCTGAGAAAGAGACATTATGGGTAACATAGAGAGACTCTTTAAAGACTTTATCCAACCTACACGTACATAGACCATACACCCACTTTCCTCCCACAAGGGTTCAGTCTACAAAGTTATGTGTATTCTGCGATGCTTCAGTTAAAGCAATAGGAGCAGTAACCTACCTCAAGTCAGTAGACATCAAGGGCCAAGTTCATATTGGGTTTGTTATGGGCAAAGCCAAGCTAGCACCATGTCCTGAAACCACCATTCCAAGATTGGAACTGTGTGCTGCTGTACTAGCAGTAGAACTAGCAGAACTTATTACATCTGAGATGGATCTAAAACTTGAGGACACAGAGTTTTACACAGACAGAAAAGTAGTGTTGGGCTACATTTACAACGAAAGTAGAAGATTCTATGTCTATGTACACAACAGAGTACTAAGAATCAGGAAGTCGACACAGCCCACCCAGTGGCATTATGTCTCAACTGATCATAACCCAGCAGATCATGCTACAAGGTCTGTACCAGCATCCCGTCTCAAAGATACTACATGGCTCACAGGACCACCCTTCCTGTACAAGTCAGTGCCTACCACTCCAGTAAGGGAGACATATGTACTGCTAGAACCTGAATCTGACTCAGATATCCGTCCTCAGATTTCCACACTACATACAACAATTTCTAACCAACTGTTGGGATCCAAGCGCTTCCACAAATTCTCCACTTGGAGCTCCTTACAAAGAGCTACTGCTTGCTTGGTTCACGTAGCCAGATCCTTTAAAGGTACCCCTACTAGACCAAGTTGTTGCAAAGGTTGGCATTACTGCCACAAACCATATACAGTAGATGAACTCACAGAAGCAAAAAATGTAATCATCCACTGTGTCCAACAAGAGACTTATGCAGTAACACTAGAATGTCTTCAAAATCGCAAGAACATTCCAAAGAACTGTCCTCTAAGTAAACTCAACCCCTTTATAGACAATGAAGGACTGTTAAGAGTTGGAGGACGTATTTCAAATGCAGGACTTGATAGTGGTGAAAGTAATCCTATCATAATACCAAATAACCATGTTGTGTCTTTACTTGTGGAATTCTACTACACACAGATAAAACACCAAGGATGTTTGTTCCCCCGAAGGAGCCTTGCGTGCAGCTGGACTCTGGATAGTGGGAGCCAAGAGACTTGTGAGTAAAACCATTTTCAAATGTATCACCTGTCGTAAGCTTCGTGGTATGTTTCAAACCCAAAAAATGGCAAACCTTTCTGCAGACCGACTTAGTACAGAACCCCCTTTCACAAACGTCGGCCTTGATGTGTTTGGGCCTTGGGCTGTCATCACACGACAAACCAGAGGAGGCAGTGCCAACAGAAAAAGTTGGGCTGTCATGTTTACTTGTATGTGCATCAGAGCTGTACACATAGAAGTAACGGAGTCCTTAGACACATCCAGCTTTCTCAATGCCCGGAGACGTTTCATCTCTATTAGAGGCCCTGTCAAGCACATACGCTCTGATAGAGGAACCAACTTTGTTGGAGCTTGCAAAGAATTGAATATCACTTCAAACCTTGACACAGAAGGTGTAGAGAGATACCTTTCAGAACAGGGTTGTACATGGACATTTAACCCCCCACACTCTTCTCACATGGGAGGTGCCTGGGAGTATGATTGGTATTGCTCGAAGAATCCTAGATTCAATGTTTCTACATTTGGGAACTTCAAAACTCACACATGAGACTCTGACAACCTTCATGGCTGAAGTATCAGCTGTAAAGAATGCCAGACCCTTGACATCTATTTCTAATGATCCTGAACATCCTTTCTTGCTTACACCTTCCACTTTGCTCACTCGGAAAGTTGAGGTGATCACAGCTCCTCCAGTCAATCTAGACACAAAGGACTTATACAGATGTCAATGGAAAAGAGTACAAGTGTTATCTGACACCTTTTGGAACAAGTGGAAGAAACAAAACTTGTCTAATCTACAGACCAGGAACAAGTGGCAAGACAGCAAACCCAACTTAGAACTTGGTGCCATCGTTCTCATGAAAGACTCTCAATCCAGGAGAAATGAATGGCCTGTGGGTCTGATAACCCAAGTTTCCCAGTGAAGATGGAAACTTCAGGAAAGTTGAGCTCAAAGTCATTAGGTAAGGCCAGCCTAAACTTTTCCTCAGACCTGTTTCTGAACTTATTTTGTTACTCTCCTCCGGAGTGCCATGATATGTGGTATCCGTGGGAAACCAAGCGGGGAGTGTCATGCCTTCTTTAATAAGGCTTGTAATTTTCCTATTGATTCTTTGGTTTAATTAGATTACTCTATGCTGCCATCTAGTGACCATTTTGTATAACTGCGCTATATCTATTTCAAAGTAGTTATTTAGAATAGCTGGTTAGATTTGGTACATGCAAGCCTCTGTACTTTCAACCCCATCAGGCCTTGCATCAGCTTCCTGCAGTCTTTTCCTCTTCCCTTCCTATGGAACCAAGTAAATCTGCTACCATGCTCTATGCTAGCCATCCGGATTCATCTTCGGTATGTTTGTTAATTGTGTCTTTAGAAAGAAAGAAAGATAGGGAGACACTAATTGTATGATCTTTATTAATTGCATTTTGTCTGTATCTGTTACAGTTTTATTCTATCTTGTATCAATAAAAGTTCAAAAGGAGTCTGCGCCTATTGGAATGCATTGGTATGAGAGGAGTTAACAGTGTGCCTGAATAGACCTCAGTCACATGTAGTGAGGGGCATAAAAGTGGGCGAAAATGCCTTGTTGATATCAGAAGTCAGAGGAGAATGGGCAGACTTGTTTGAGAAAGGCAACAGTAACTCAAATAACCACTCGTTACAACCAAGGTATGCAGAATATCATCTCTGAACACACAACGCATTGAACATTGAAGCAGATGAGCTGCAAAAGACCACATTGGGTGCCACTCCTGTCAGCTAAGCCTAAGACTGTCGACAGACTGCTCACCACGCACAAGAGAGGGATAAAGAAGCTGTGACAGACAGTTGGCAATACGAGAGAGTGCCTATGATGCTGACAGAGCCCCCTGCCTGATCTAGGATAAAAACACTGTGGATACTGCCTTGTCATCTTGCTAACAGGAATAAGATGGAGATCCCCCTCCTGCTGACAAATTGTTGGTGAAAGGCCACTGCCAACCCAGCACTACACTTTGATAAACGAGAGAGACAGACTTGTTTGCAAGAATCATACTGTCAGCCCTGCATCAGTTCTTAAAGGGACACTACCCTGTCTGCTCCAATATAACGATTGGGCCAAAACAAGCTGGCCATCAGAAGTAGTAGAACATCACTGACTGCTGAACTGCTATTTAAAAGAAAATTAAAAACAAACACAGAAGATTCCCTTGCAGGGGTATTCAGCATTTCAGTCCTGCTACCAAAGTAAATGATTTTCAGCCCTCCTGGCTTGTAATCGCAGCTCTCCAGCTCAGGCCCTACACTTTAGGGCCTTGGTCTGTCTCCCACAGACTGGAAGCTCAGCACCTCCATGCATACAGCAAGTAGCCTCTTGCTACATGGGCTCCCACCTCTCTCTCCTAGGTGAAGCCCTACTGACTCCCATGCCCAGACCTCCTGTCTGCAGGGTGGAGTCGTCTCCAACTGGGATCCTAGAGCCTTGTTCTGGTGATTACTTAAAGTCCAGAACACAGCTGATTCATTAGTGAACTGGCTGTTTATTAGACCTGGATTCTAGCAAGCTACTGCCCTGCTACAATTATTTATTTATATATATATATATATATATATATATATATATATATATATATATACACAGTGGGGACGGAAAGTATTCAGACCCCCTTACATTTTTCACTATGTTATATTGCAGCCATTTGCTAAAATCATTTAAGTTCATTTGTTTTCCTCATTAATGTACACACTGCACCCCATATTGACAGAAAAACACAGAATTGTTGACATTTTTGCAGATTTATTAAAAAAGAAAAACTGCAATATCACATGGTCCTAAGTATTCAGACCCTTTGCTGTGAAACTCATATATTTAACTCAGGTGCTGTCCATTTCTTCTGATCATCCTTGAGATGGTTCTACACCTTCATTTGAGTCCAGCTGTGTTTGATTATCCTGATTGGACTTGATTAGGAAAGCCACACACCTGTCTATATAACACTGTACAGCTCACAGTGCATGTCAGAGCAAATGAGAATCATGAGGTCAAAGGAACTGCCTGAAGAGCTCAGAGACAGAATTGTGGCAAGGCACTAGGGATGAGCTTCGAGTTCGAGTTGAACCCATGTTCGACTCGAACATCGCCTGTTCGACCGTTCGTCCAATTGCGAACGTTATGGGCCGTCCACGCCAAATTCGAGTGGCGCGTCACGGCCCATAATTCACTGCAACATCGCAGTGCATTGCTGGCTGATGATTGGCCAAGCATGCACTATGACCCGCATGCTTGGCCAATCACAGCGCTGTCTGTAAAGAGAGCCGTAATTGGCCAAAGCCAAGGTGGCTTTGGCCAATTATGGCTCAGGGGGTTTAGTACACGCCCCACAGTATATAAGGCTGCCTGCGTGGCGGCCTTGTGTAGTGTGTTGCAGCGGTGGAGAGATAGACAGAAAGACAATGTCATTTTATTTAAGTTAGATAGAGTAGGCAGGTGAGTCAGTTAGCTGCACTTACAATGTATTGTGTATATATATATATATATATATATATATATATATGCATCCTAGGTGTTGTGTGTATTTATATATATATATATATATATATATATATATATATATATATATATATATATATATATATATATATATATATATATATATACACTGTATTCAGTTTAACTAGATCCGCTCCTGTTATTCTCTTCCTACTGACAGGCAGGCAGGTGTTTTTACAGTATTTACAGCTACCTGAAGAAAATGGCTAATGTTTTTCTAATTCTATTAGCACCACAGGCAGGCATCTACAGTATTTACAGTTAGTGTGCTGTGTCCTCTGCAAAGTGTGCACCTAAAGCTACCTGAAGAAAATTGGTGGTGTTCTTCTGATCCTATTAGTACCACAGGCAGGCAGCTGCAGTATTTACACTTAGTGTAGTGCATCCTCTGCACAGTGTGCACCTAAACCTACCTGAAGACAATTGCTGTTGTTCTGATCCTATTAATACCACAGGCAGGCAGCTGCAGCATTTACAGTTAGTGTACTGTGTCCTCTGCACAGTGTGCACCTAAAGCTACCTGAAGAAAATTTGTGTTCTTCTGATCCTATTGGTACCACAGGCAGGCAGCTGCAGTATTTACAGTTAGTGTAGTGCGTCTTCTGCACAGTGTGCACCTGAAGCTACCTGAAGACAATTGCTGCTTTTCTGATCCTATTAATACCACAGGCAGGCAGCTGCAGTATTTACAGTTAGTGTACTGTGTCCTCTGCACAGTGTGCACCTAAAGCTACCTGAAGAAAATTGGTGGTGTTCTTCTGATCCTATTAGTATCACAGGCAGGCAGCTGCAGTATTTACAGTTAGTGTAGTGCATCCTCTGCACAGTGTGCACCTGAAGCTACCTGAAGACAATTGCTGTTGTTCTGATCCTATTAATACCACAGGCAGGCAGCTGCAGTATTTACAGTTAGTGTAATGTGTCCTCTGCACAGTGTGCCCCTAAAGCTACCTGAAAAAAATTGGTGGTGTTCTTCTGATCCTATTAGTACCACAGGCAGGCAGCTGCAGTATTTACAGTTAGTGTACTGTGTCCTATGCACAGTGTGCACCTAAACCTACCTGAAGACAATTGCTGTTGTTCTGATCCTATTAATACCACAGGCAGGCAGCTGCAGTATTTACAGTTAGTGTACTGTGTCCTCTGCACAGTGTGCACCTAAAGCTACCTGAAGAAAATTGCTGGTGTTCTTCTGATCCTATTACTACCACAGGCAGGCAGCTACAGTATTTAGTTAGTGTACTGTGTCCTCTGCACAGTGTGCACCTAAAGCTACCTGAAGAAAATTGGTGGTGTTCTTCTGATCCTATTAGTACCACAGGCAGGCAGCTGCAGTATTTACAGTTAGTGTAGTGCATTCTCTGCACAGTGTTCACCTGAAACTACCTGAAGACAATATGTTCTGATCATATTAATACCAAAGGCAGGCAGCTGCAGTATTTACAGTTAGTGTACTGTGTCCTCTGTACAGTGTGCACCTAAAACTACCTGAAGAAAATTGGTGGTGTTCTTCTGATCCTATTAGTACCACAGGCAGGCAGCTGCAGTATTTACAGTTAGTGTAGTGCGTCCTCTGCACAGTGTGCACCTGAAGCTACCTGAAGACAATTGCTGTTGTTCTGATCCTATCAATACCACAGGCAGGCAGCTGCAGTATTTACAGTTAGTGTAATGTGTCCTCTGCACAGTGTGCACCTAAAGCTACCTGAAGAAAATTGCTGGTGTTCTTCTGATCCTATTACTACCACAGGCAGGCAGCTACAGTATTTAGTTAGTGTACTGTGTCCTCTGCACAGTGTGCACCTAAAGCTACCTGAAGAAAATTGGTGGTGTTCTTCTGATCCTATTAGTATCACAGGAAGGCAGCTGCAGTATTTACAGTTAGTGTAGTGCATCCTCTGCACAGTGTGCACCTGAAGCTACCTGAAGACAATTGCTGTTGTTCTGATCCTATTAATACCACAGACAGGCAGCTGCAGTATTTACAGTTAGTGTAATGTGTCCTCTGCACAGTGTGCACCTAAAGCTACCTGAAGAAAATTGGTGGTGTTCTTCTGATCCTATTAGTACCACAGGCAGGCAGCTGCAGTATTTACAGTTAGTGTACTGTGTCCTCTGCACAGTGTGCACCTAAACCTACCTGAAGACAATTGCTGTTGTTCTGATCCTATTAATACCACAAGCAGGCAGCTGCAGTATTTACAGTTAGTGTACTGTGTCCTCTGCACAGTGTGCACCTAAAGCTACCTGAAGAAAATTGCTGGTGTTCTTCTGATCCTATTACTACCACAGGCAGGCAGCTACAGTATTTAGTTAGTGTACTGTGTCCTCTGCACAGTGTGCACCTAAAGCTACCTGAAGAAAATTGGTGGTGTTCTTCTGATCCTATTAGTGCCACAGGCAGGCAGCTGCAGTATTTAGAGTTAGTGTAGTGCGTCCTCTGCACAGTGTGCACCTAAACCTACCTGAAGACAATTGCTGTTGTTCTGATCCTAATAATACCACAGGCAGGCAGCTGCAGTATTTACAGTTAGTGTACTGTGTCCTCTGTACAGTGTGCACCTAAATCTACCTGAAGAAAATTGATGGTGTTCTTCTGATCTTATTAGTACCACAGGCAGGCAGCTACAGTATTTACAGTTAGTGTACTGTGTACTCTGTACAATGTGCACCCAAAGCTACCTGAAGAAAATTGCTGGTGTTCTTCTGATCCTATTAGTACCACAGGCAGGCAGCTGCAGTATTTACAGTTAGTGTAGTGCATTCTCTGCACAGTGTTCACCTGAAGCTACCTGAAGACAATTGCTGTTGTTCTGATCATATTAATACCACAGGCAGGCAGCTGCAGTATTTACAGTTAGTGTTCTGTGTCCTCTGCACAGTGTTCACCTGAAGCTACCTGAAGACAATTGGTGGTGTTCTTCTGATCCTATTAATAACACAGGCAGGCAGCTGCAGTATTTACAGTTAGTGTACTGTGTCCTCTGCACAGTGTGCACCCAAAGCTACCTGAAGAAAATTGGTGGTGATCTTCTGATCCTATTAGTACCATAGGCAGGCAGCTGCAGTATTTACAGTTAGTGTACTGTGTCCTCTGCACAGTGTGCACCTAAACCTACCTGAAGACAATTGCTGTTGTTCTGATCCTATTAATACCACAGGCAGGCAGCTGCAGTATTTACAGTTAGTGTACTGTGTTCTCTGCACAGTGTGCACCTAAAGCTACCTGAAGAAAATTGGTGGTGTTCTTCTGATCCTATTAATAACACAGGCAGGCAGCTGCAGTATTTACAGTTAGTGTACTGTGTCCTCTGCACAGTGTGCACCCAAAGCTACCTGAAAAAAATTGGTGGTGATCTTCTGATCCTATTAGTACCATAGGCAGGCAGCTGCAGTATTTACAGTTAGTGTACTGTGTCCTCTGCACAGTGTGCACCTAAACCTACCTGAAGACAATTGCTGTTGTTCTGATCCTATTAATACCACAGGCAGGCAGCTGCAGTATTTACAGTTAGTGTACTGTGTTCTCTGCACAGTGTGCACCTAAAGCTACCTGAAGAAAATCGGTGGTGTTCTTCTGATCCTATTAGTACCACAGGCAGGCAGCTACAGTATTTACAGTTAGTGTAGTGCATCCTCTGCACAGTGTTCACCTGAAGCTACCTGAAGACAATTGCTGGTTTTCTTCTGATCCTATTAATAACACAGGCAGGCAGCTGCAGTATTTACAGTTAGTGCACTGTATCCTCTGCACAGTGTGCACCTAAAGCTACCTGAAGACAATTGCTGTTGTTCTGATCCTATTAATACCACAGGCAGGCAGCTGCAGTATTTAAAGTTAGTGTACTGTGTCCTCTGCACAGTGAGCACCTAAATCTACCTGAAGAAAATTGGTGGTGTTCTTCTGATCCTATTAGTACCACAGGCAGGCAGCTACAGTATTTACAGTTAGTGTACTGTGTCCTCTGCACAATGTGCACCCAAAGCTACCTGAAGAAAACTGGTGGTGTTCTTCTGATCCTATTGGTACCACAGGCAGACAGCTGCAGTATTTACAGTTAGTGTAGTGCATTCTCTGCACAGTGTTCACCTGAAGCTACCTGAAGAGAATTGCTGTTGTTTTTCTGAATCCATTAGTACCACAGGCAGGCAGCTACAGTATTTAATTAGTGCACTGTGTCCTCTGCACAGTGTGCACCTAAACCTACCTGAAGACAATTGGTGGTGTTCTTCTGATTCTATTAGTACCACAGGCAGGCAGCTACAGTATTTACAGTTAGTGTAGTGCATCCTCTGCACAGTGTTCACCTGAAGCTACCTGAAGACAATTGCTGGTTTTCTTCTGATCCTATTAATACCACAGGCTGGCAGCTGCAGTATTTACAATTAGTGCACTGTGTCCTCTGCACAGTGTGCACCTAAAGCTACCAGAAGACAATTGCTGTTGTTCTGATCCTATTAATACCACAGGCAGACAGCTGCAGTATTTACAGTTAGTGTAGTGCGTCCTCTACACAGTGTGCACCTGAAGCTACCTGAAGACAATTGCTGTTGTTCTGATCCTATCAATACCACAGGCAGGCAGCAGCAGTATTTACAGTTAGTGTAATGTGTCCTCTGCACAGTGTGCACCTAAAGCTACCTGAAGAAAATTGCTGGTTTTCTTCTGAACCTATTAGTACCACAGGCAGGCAGCTACAGTATTTAGTTAGTGTACTGTGTCCTCCGCACAATGTGCACCTAAAGCTACCTGAAGAAAATTGGTGGTGTTCTTCTGATCCTATTAGTACCACAGGCAGGCAGCTGCAGTATTTACAGTTAGTGTACTGTGTCCTCTGCACAGTGTGCACCTAAACCTACCTGAAGACAATTTCTGTTGTTCTGATCCTATTAATACCACAGGCATGCAGCTACAGTATTTGCAGTTAGTGTACTGTGTTCTCTGCACAGTGTGCACCTAAAGCTACCTGAAGAAAATTGGTAGTGTTCTTCTGACCCTATTAGTACCACAGGCAGGCAGCTACAGTATTTACAGTTAGTGTAGTGCATCCTCTGCACAGTGTTCACCTGAAGCTACCTGAAGACATTTGCTGTTTTTCTTCTGATCCTATTAATACCACAGGCAGGCAGCTGCAGTATTTACTGTTAGTGCACTGTGTCCTCTGCACAGTGTGCACCTAAAGCTACCAGAAGACAATTGCTGTTGTTCTGATCCTATTAATACCACAGGCAGGCAGCTGCAGTATTTACAGTTAGTGTACTGTGTCCTCTGCACAGTGTGCACCTAAAGCTACCTGAAGACAATTGCTGGTGTTCTTCTGATCCTATTAATACCACAGGCAGGCAGCTGAAGTATTTACAGTTAGTGTACTGTGTCCTCTGCACAGTGTGCATCTAAAGCTGCCTGAAGACAATTGCTGTTCTCATCCTATTATTACCACAGGCAGGCAGCTGCAGTATTTACAGTTAGTATATTGTGTCCTCTGCACAGTGTGCACCTAAAGCTACCTGAAGACAATTACTGGTGTTCTGATTCTATTAATACCACAGGCATGCAGCTGCAGTATTTACAGTTAGTGTACTGTGTCCTCTGCACAGTGTGCACCTAAAGCTACCTGAAGACAATTGCTGGTTTTCTTCTGATCCTATTAATACCACAGGCAGGCAGCTGCAGTATTTACATTGAGTATACTATGTCATCTGCACAGTGTGCACCTAAAGCTACCTGAAGACAATTGCTGGTGTTCTTCTGATCCCATTAATACCAAAGGCAGGCAGCTGCAGTATTTACAGTTAGTGTGCTGTGTCCTCTGTACAGTGTGCACTTAAAGCTGCCTGAAGACAATTGCTGTTCTGATCCTATTAATACCACAGGCAGGCAGCTGCAGTATTTACAGTTAGTATACTGTGTCCTCTACACAGTGTGCACCTAAAGCTACCTGAAGACAATTGCTGGTGTTCTCATACTAATAATACTACAGGCAGGCAGTTGATTCTGCTAGCAGCAGTATATATATACATCCCAGCTTTGTGCAGCTACATCTCACTGCAGGCCATTAGTATGTCTGGAAGGCCAACAAGGAGAGGCAGACAGTCACAAGCCAATAAAAGAGGTCAAGCAGGCTCTGTGTCTAGAGGCAACAGTGCTGGTCGTGGAGACGGTGCATCCTCATCAGCACATGGCCGTGGGACACGCTTGTCCTTTTTTCGGCAGCTGGCCGCGTTGAGCCGCAACATGCGGAAGACTTGGTAGAGTGGATGACCAAGCCGTCCTCATCCTCCTCATCCTTTCTCACCCAGGCTTAGGGTACTTTGTCTGGCAAAGCAGCTGCCAACGCGGCCTCTTCCCTCGGCTCAATGGCATCAGTCACTCATTCCCTAGCCTCACCATGTCCTCCTGAGGAGTCCCTCGAACTGTTTGACCACAGTGTTGGGTGCTCCAGGAGTATGCTCAGCGTTTTGAAGGCTCTGATGATGGTACCCAGCTAGAGAAAGGCAGTAACATGAGCCCAGAGAGAGGGGGTGCCCAAGAAGGACAGCAATCTGGCAGTCATGTTCCCCCAGCTACAGCATACTGCCAGGTTTGCTCCAGTGATGAGGAGGGAGGGGATGATAAGGTCATTGACTCCACATGGGTGCCTGATAGGAGAGAGGAGGAGGAGGAGGAGGCACATCACCAACGAGGCAGGATTCCCTCCAGGGGCCAGCTTAAGGGCAGCACACTGACTGCATCACACCACAGAGCTCCGCATGTGCAGGGCGGTGTTGTCTCTGCGCTATATTCCAAAAGTTCTTTGGTGTGGGCCTTTTCTTGCTCCTCATCAGCTGGGATCTCCAACCCCACTATACCTTCAATCCTCTCTGAAACCTGCACTGACAGGAATGAAGGTGTAGAATTAGGTGTGTCACAGCCAAGTACTTGCGGGCAATCTGCTATTGGTACACCGACGTCAGATTGTACCAGGCAAATTTACCTTCCCCAGCACCGCCGAAAGAAGTTCGCTCCCAGCCATCCACATGCCCAGCGGTTGAATGCTAGCTTGGCTAATTTGCTAGCACTTCAACTGCTGCCTTTTTAGTTGGTAGACTCTGCGCCCTTCCGTGAGTTTGTGGAATGTGCAATTCCTCAGTGGCAGGTTCCCAAATGCCACTTTTTCTCACAGAAGGCAATTCCGGCTCTCTACCGGCATGTGGAAGGCAATGTCTTGGCCTTGCTGGACCGGGCGGTCAGTGGTAAGGTGCATATTACCGCTGACTCATGGTCGAGCACACATGGACAGGGACGTTACCTATCTTTCACTGCACACTGGTGACTCTTCTGGCAGCTGGGAAGGATGCAGGACAGGGTGCAGTAGTGTTGGAGGTTGTTCCACCACCACGCCTCCAAAATGCTACTAGTGGTGATACTGCCACACCTCTCTCCTCCACCCCCTCCTCTTCTTCTTCCTCCATGGTCTCTTCCTATGCTGATTTGTCCTCGGAACCAGCGGTGATCCGTAGGCGTTCAAGGGGCTACGCAAGCATGCAGGCAAAAAGATGCCATGCGGTGCTTGAGCTGGTGTGCTTGGGGGACAGGAGCCACACTGGGGCAGAGATTCTGTCAGCTCTGCAGGGGCAGATTCAGAGGTGGTTGACGCCACGCCAGCTTAAGCCAGGTATGGTGGTTTGCGACAATGGCACCACCCACCTCTCCGCCAGGGACAACTGACCCATGTGCCCTGTTTGGCTCACGTCCTTAACTTGGTGGTGCAGCGGTTCTTGGGCAGGTACCCGGGCTTACAGGATGTCCTGAGACAGGCCAGGAAAGTCTGTGTGCATTTCCGCAGGTCATATAATGCCAGTGCTCGGCTGGCTGACCTCCTAGAGGAATTTAACCTGCCCAAGAACCGCCTAATCTGTGACCACCAGGTGGAACTCAACGTTGGCCATGCTGCAGCGGCTACACACGCAGTAGAGGGCCATCAATGAGTACCTATGCGACCATGGCACCAGGACAGGGTCAGGGGACCTTGGTTTTTTTCCCCACGCCAGTGGGCTATGATCAGGGATGCATGCACTGTCCTGTCACCATTTGTGGAGGCCACAAGGTGCATGCATGCATCAGTGACACTGTCCCTCTTGTCCACCTGTTGGAGCACACGCTGAATGGAATAATGGACAGGGCACTTGAGGAAGAACAGAGGCAGGAAGAGGAGGACTTCCTTACCTCTCAAGGCCCCCTTTATCCAGACAGTGTTCCTGCGTGCCCGCCGATCACACAGGAAGAGGACGAGGAGGAGGATTGTGTCAGCCTGGAGGTGGACCCTGGCACTCAGCATCAGCAGCAGTCTTCAAGGGATCATTTACAGTCCGAAGAAACCCATGGACTTGTATGTGGTTGGGAGGAGGTGGCTGTGGATCATGTCGTCCTTAGTGACCCAGAGGACTCTGGATCGAATGGCTCAGTAAACCTACGCTGCATGGCCTCCCTGATCCTGCAAAGCCTGAGGAAGGAGCCTCGTATTCGTGGTATCAAAGGGGAGGGATGATTACTGGCTGGCAACCCTCCTTGATCCACGTTACAAGGGTAAGGTTGCGGACTTTACCGTCGCAGAGGGAGCAGAGGATGAAACATCGGGAGGCCAGATGCAGAAAGGTTTGTGCAACGCGTTTCCAGAGCTTGGGAGGTTACAATTTCCTGGTCCTCCTGGACAATGTGCTGCTGAGGCTTTAGTCAGTCACAGAAGGAGCTTTGGAGAAGGTGGCCATCTGACCGATGCGTTCGGACAATTTTTTAGTCCGCAGCCCCAAGGTCTGATCGGTTCCAGCAACCATCGCCAGCGTCTGATTCAGACTTGGACACCTTTCCCACCAAAAATCCTCTGCGTTACTGGGTCTTGAGGATGGATCACTGGCCAGAGCTTGCACAGTATGCAATTGAGCTACTGGCCTGTCCGGCATCCAGCGTTCTTTCAGAACGCACATTTAGTGCTGCTGGAGGCTTTGTAACCGATCACAGGGTGCGCCTGTCCACCGAATCGGTCGATCGGCTGATCTTCATAAAAATTAATCAGTCTTGGATCACCAGCTACCAAGCCCCTGATGCTGATGTAACCGATTGATTTTTTTTTAATGTGAGATCCCTTCAAGACTGCCTATGCTGATGTTGAAGTTACTATCCTGTTATGCTGAGTAACAATCCTCTTCCTCCTCAATTTTCATGCTGATAGCTTGTAAGAACATTTTTGGTTCTGGGCACACCAGGCCAAGGCCCAATTTTTCTGCCCCTGTTTAACAGGTGCATGTAAACACAATTTTTGATGCAATACTTTGCAGCATGGCTCATTCCTGCGCTCCAACTATAATATCTGTGAGGGGTTGCAGTGTTGTGGCACCAGCACCAGTGCCCAAGGCCCAATTTTTCAGCCCCTGTTTACCAGGGGCGTATAACTACAATTTTTGATGCAATACTTTGCAGAAGGGCTCATTCTTGCGCTCCAACTATAGCATCTGTGAGGGGTTGCAGTGTTGTTGCACCAGTGCCTAAGGCCCAATTTTTCTGCACCTGTTCAACAGGGGCATGTAATTACAATTCTTGATCTAATATTTCACAGAAGGGCCCGTTCCTGCGTCCACCAAGAGTAATCGTGAGGGCTTCCAGTGTTGTGGCAACACCAACACCTAAGGCCCCAATTTCTGCAGAGTATATAGGGCAGGCCCCTACTTTCAAACATCCAATTTACAAACGACTCCTACTTGCAAATGGAAGGAGACAACAGGAAGTGAGATGAAATCTAGCCCTAGGAAGGGAAATTCTCTCCTGTAATGCCCCGTACACACAGTCGGACATTGATCGGACATTGCGACAACAAAATCCATGGATTTTTTCCGACGGATGTTGGCTCAAACTTGCCTTGCATACACACGGTCACACAAAGCTGTCGGAAAATCCGATCGTTCTGAATGCGGTGACGTAAAACACGTACGTCGGGACTATAAACGTGGCAGTAGCCAATAGCTTTTGTCTCTTAATTTATTCTGAGCATGCGTGGCACTTTGTGCGTCGGATTTGTGTATACACGATCGGAATTTCCGACAACGGATTTTGTTGTTGGAAAATTTTATAGCAAGATCTCAAACTTTGTGTGTCGGAAATTCCAATGGAAAATGTGTGATGGAGCCCACACACGGTCGGAATTTCCGACAACAAGGTCCTATCACACATTTTCGTTCAGAAAATCCGACCGTGTGTACGGGGCATAAGAGTTAATATGGGAAAAATGTGTCTCCGCTTCACTGATGCTTTCTCACCAATCCTTGTTTCACTAAAAACCCCAAATTTTTTAAAAACCTTTATCATTGGGACAGAAAGTGAGGTGAAATCTTCTGAAGAGGTGCACAGACAGCAAAACAAATGTTACAGGGGTAATAACCCTTCCCTATGTTTTCCAAAAAGCTTAAAAATAGATTTTTTGGGCTGGAGCTACTCTTTAAAAATGTACCAGTTCAAAATTACAAACAGATTCTACTTAACAACAAACCTACAGTCCCTGTCTTGTTTGCACTGCCTGTATACTGCTGTTCAGAGTATATAGGGCCTGGGGGCCCCACGCCTTTCCTTTTTTTTATTTGGGTGCAGGGTTTCCCTTAATATCCATACAAGACCCAAAGGGCCTAGTAATGGACTGGGGGGTACCCATTGTCTCACTGATTTTCATCCATATTGCCGGGAACCGACATTACATTAAAGCCGCAAGCAGTTTTAAATGACTTTTATTCCTTTAAAAATGTCATTTTGTGCAGGAACTGTTCTAAGCACGGAAAACACGTGCCACTTTACAGGCATACTATAGACACCCCCCAGGTATGATATTTAAAGGAATATTTCACTTTTTTTCACTTTAAGCATTATTAAAATCACTGCTCCTGAAAAAACGTCAGTTTAAAACATTTTTTTTTGCAATGATACATGTCCTCTGGGGCAGGACCCGGGTCCCCAAACCCTTTTTAGGACAATAACTTGCATAATAGCCATTAAACTTAGCACTTTTGATTTCGAACATTCGAGTCCTATAGACTTTAATGGGGTTCTAAATTTTGCGCAAACTTTCGGTCCGTTCGCAGGTTCTGAGGCGAACCGAACCGGGGGGTGTTCGGCTCATCCCTACAAGGCACAGATCCGGCCAAGGTTACACAAAAAATTCTGCTGCACTTAAGGTTCCTAAGAGCACAGTGGCCTCCATAATCCTTAAATGGAAGACGTTTGGGATGACCAGAACCCTTCCTAGAGCTTAAATTTTAGCAAATGGCTGCAATATAACATAGAGTGAAAAATATAAGGGGGTCTGAATACTTTTCGTCCCCACTGTATATATATATATATATATATACCTTAATAAGATACCTTAAAAAGATTACCTTAATAAATACAAAATGCAGTTTTTAAATGATGATTTAATTAATATAAGGGAAAAAAGCTGCCCAAACCTGCCTGGCCATATGTGAAAAAGTAATTGCCCAAAGTTGCCCCCCCCCCCCCCCCCCAGTTGCTTAATAATGAATTAACTGTGATTAATCAAATTTTTTGGAAAGCTGAGTTAAGTTTCAGCTGCCACACCCAGGCCTGATTACTGTCAGACCTGTTGAATCAAGAAATCACTTAAATAGAAGCTGTCTGACAAAGTGAAGCATGCCAACAGATCACAAAAAGCCACACATCATGCTGCAATCTAAAGATATTTAAGAACAGATGAGAAACAAAGTAACTGACATGTATCACTCTGGAAAGGGTTACAAAGCCATTTTTAAGGCTTTGGGACTCCAGCGAAACGCGGCGGAAGCCATTATCCACAATTGGAGAAAACTTGGAACAGTGCTGAACTTTTCTAGAAGTGGCCATTGTACCAAAATTACTCCAAGAGCACAACGGCAACGACTTATCCAGGAGGTCATAAAATAGCCCAGAACAACATTTAAAGAACTGCAGGCCTCACTTGCCTCAGTTAAGATCATCGTTCATGATTCAACAATAAGAAAGAGACTGGGCAAAAATCAAATCCATGGCAGAATTCCAAGGTGAAGGCCACTGCTGACCAAAAATAACACAAAGGCTTGTCTCACATTTGAAAAAAAAATTTTGATTATCCCCCAGACTTTTGGGCAAATATTTTTGAATTGATGAGACAAAAGTTGAACTTTTTGGAATATGTGCGTCCCATTACATGTGGCGTAAAACTAACACAGCATTTTATAAAAAGATCATCATACCAACAAGCACACATGGTGGTGGTAGGGGGATGGTGTGGGGTTGCTTTGCAGATTCAGGACCTGGACGATTTGGCATAATTGATGGAATCATTAATTCTGCGTTCTACCAGAAAATCCTGAAGGAGAATATCTGCCAACTGGTACTGACCTGGGTTCACACCATTGTGAATTGGATGTGGGGAACATTGCGAATTGGATGCGAATTACCCGCTTTCAATTCGCAATAGCATGAGATTTTGACCGACTCTCTATGCAGCTGGTTCACATATCTCCGCAGTGTATCCGGTGTGTTTTGCACAAAAACACTGTGCGTCTTTTGGTCCATTTCAGGTCCGAATTCAGCCCAAAATTCGGGCAGAAATTGGACCTGAAACAGGGAACAAGGATGCACTGGACCCCGACATGTGACCTGAGCCTAAAGCTCAAGCACACTTGGGTTATGCACCAGGACAATGATCTGAAACATACCAGCAAGCCCACCTCTGAATGACTAAAAAAAAACAGAAAGAAGGTTTTAGAGTGGCCTACTCAAAGTCCGGACTTAAATTCGATTGAGATGCTGCAGCATGACCTTACACAGACCGTTCATGCTCAAAAACCCTCCAATGTGGCTGAATGAAAACAATTTGGGAAAGAAGAGTGGGCCAAAATTCCACCACAGCGATGTGAGAGACTCATTGCCGGTTATCGCAAACACTTGATTGCAGTTGTTGCCACCAAGTGTGGCAAAACCAATTATATGGTTTAGCGGCTCTTGTTCTGGAGCGCGGGGGTGCCTCACTAGTCGCCACACAGCCACAGCCAAGGAGGAGGAGGACAGGACAGGCCTTGCCCTTTGGAGAGGTGAAAGGGGCACAGGAGGAGGAGGAGGACAACACTGTCACACTGATGTGCCTGTGGACTGGAGGGATGAAAGGGGCACAGAAGAATACTGAAGTGGAAAGTGATATGAAGGGATCAGAGGAGGAAACTACCATGTCCATGCAGCAGCCTCTCTGACCACCTCTTGACTGTATCATGTCCGTAGTCTCTGTCCACCTCCTGTATCATGTCCGCAGCCTCTGTCCACCTTCTGCATCATGTCCGCAGTCTTTTTCCCCCTTTTGTATCATGTCCGCAGTCTCTGTCCTCCTCCTGTATCCTAACTAAAATCTAGTGGAACCAATTGCCTTCAGAAGTCACCTAATTAGTAAATAGAGTCCACCTGTGTGTAATTTAAGCTCAGTATAAATACAGCTGTTCTGTGAATCCCCCAGAGGTTTGTTAGAGAACCTTAGTGAACAAACAGCATCGTGAAGGTCAAATAAACCAGACAGGTCAGGGATAAAGTTGTGGAGAAGTTTAAAGCAGGGTTAGGTTATAAAACAATATCCCAAGCTTTGAACATCTCACAGAGCACTGTTAAATCCATCATCTGAAAATGGAAAGAGTATGACACAACTGCAAACCTACCAAGACATGGCCATCCACCTAACCTGACAGGCCGGGCAAGAAGAGCATTCATCAGAGAAGCAGCCAAGAGGCCCATGGTAACTCTGGAGGAGCTACAGAGATCCACAGCTCAGGTGGGAGAATGTGTCCACAGGACAACTATTAGTCGTGTACTCCACAAATCTGGCCTTTATATTAGAATAGCAAGAAGAAACCCATTGTTGAAAGAAAGGCATAAGAAGTCCCGTTTGCAGTTTGCGAGAAGCCATGTGGGGGACACAGAAAACATGTGGCTGAAGGTGCTCTGGTCAGATGAGACCAAAATTGAACTTTTTGGCCTAAAAGCAAAACCCTATGTGTGGAGGAAAACTAACACTGCACATCACCCTGAACACACCATCCCCACTGTGGCGGTGACAGCATCATCTTGTGGGGATGACTTTCTTCAGCAGGGACAGAGAAGCTGGTCAGAGTTGATGGGAAGATGGATGGAGCCAAATACAGGGAAATCTTAGAAGAACACCTGTTAGAGTCTGCAAAAGACTTGAGACTTGGTTGGAGGTTCACCTTCCAGCAGGACAACAACAATAAACATACAGCCAGAGCTACAATGGAATGGTTTAGATCAAAGCTTGTTAATGTGTTAGAATGGCCCTTGTTAATGTGTAATGTGTAAGTCCTGACCTAAATCCAATTGAGAATCTGTGGCAAGAATTGCTGTTCACAGACATTCTCCATCCAATCTGACAGAGCTTGAGCTATTTTGCAAAGAAGAATGGGCAAAAATGTCACTCTTTAGATGTGCAAAGCTGGTAGAGACATTCCCAAAAAGACTTGCAGCTTTAATTGCAGCTAAAGGTGGTTCTACAAAGTATTGACTCAGGGGGCTGAATACAAATGCACCCACACTTTTCACACACTTATTTGTAAAAAAAATTGAAAACCATTTACCATTTTCCTTCCACTTCACAATTATGTGCCACTTTGTGTTGGTCTATCACATAAAATCACAATAAAATACATGTATGTTTTTGGTTGTAACATGACAAAATGTGGGAAATTTCAAGGGGTATGAATACTTTTTCAAGGCACTGTATATCATTCAGCAACATACTGTAGACAAGGAGAGTTTGGAATTGTTTATTATACAGTTAAAATCTAGTAAGTCCAGGAGTTACATCTACAGTATAGTGTTGCACTGTAATAATATGTAAACCCTTATAATACTGATCATTCTGTTTGTGGCCCATCAAAGTGTAACTAAAGGCAAAACCTATTTTTTTTAATTTTGTATAAAGTTTTGTTATCTGTGTCCCATTGGGGTGATTACCCTTCACTTCCCATCCCATAGCAAACAAAAAAAAAGAATTGAGAGAAAATCTCTCCAAAATTAGGAAATTCCTGTGTTATCATTGGAAGATTTACCCTCTATTACTATTCTGACGACAACCCAACATTTTTGATTTTCTTTTACTTTCCATGATAACAGTAAACTATACAAATAGAGAGGGTATAGGGACACTGACAGCAATAAAAACTGATAGGTGTTCTAATTCCTATCCACTCCATCCAAAACTAAAAATATGTTTTTACTTTAGTTATACAGTACTTAAACCCTTTGCAAACCACACTATAGCTGAATGACAGTTACAGTGTGGCCGCACTTTGCTGGGAGGCCATCATATGACATCCTCCTGTGCTCACGCTGCCTGCGCGCCCCCGTGTGGTGCGCATCAGCAGTGATCTGTGATCCCTGCGTTCTTTGGACACAGCTGATCACAGATTGGGGTAAAGAGCCAATCACAGTGGCTCTTTACCACGTGATCAGCTGTGTCAAATCCCAGCTGTTCACAATGTAAATAGAATTTGCCAGCCATCGGCAGTCCTCGCCTCACGCTGACAGCGCATGGGGAGAGGAGAGGCGAAAACTGGCAAATCCACACAGGGGACATCTGCACTGACAATCAGGGAACTGATCATCAATGTCCTGATTATCAGTGCCAATCTGTGCCCACAAGCGCTGCCAATCTGTGCCCACCAGAGCTGCCAATTAGTTCCCACCAGAGCTGCCAATCAATGCCCATTAGTGATGCCTGTCAATGCCAATCAGTGCCGCCTATCAGTGATGCCCATCAGTGCTGAATATCAGTGCAGCCTCATTAGTGCCTTCTCATCAGTTCCGCCTCTCTGTGCCCATCGGGGCAGCCTATCAGTGCCCATCAGTGAAGAAGAAAAATTACTTAATTACGAAATTTTATAACAGAAACTAACAAGAACTTTATTTTTTTCAAAATTTTTGAACTTTTTTCTTTGTTTAGCAAAAAATAAATATCCCAGTGGTGATTAAATACCACCAAAAGAAAGCTCTATCCGTCTAAAAAAAAAATGATAAAAAATGTATTTGGGTACAGTGTCGCATGACCGCGCAATTGTCATTCAAAGTGTGACAGCGCTGAAAGATGAAAATTGGCCTGGGCAGGAAGGGGGTGAAAGTGGCCAGTAGGCAAGTGGATCAAAGTGACACTAAACTCTGGTTAAAAAAAATGTGTTCTGTTCTTAGCTCAAAACAGTCCCTACTATAGCACTCAGCCTCCTCCAAATTTGTTTACTTTGCTTCTGTGATCTGAATTCCTGTTAGAGGGTTGCTGCGTTCATTCTCCATGGCCCGATATAGGGAAGTACTCACCCTCTCTTGCTTGCTCCTGAGATGGACTATGGAATTTGTAGTGTACACAGAGCAGTGGCCTGTCCGCTACTAACATAAACTGCTCCTTCCAAACAAACATAAGTGATGGGTAAAAGAAGACGTTTGAGAGCTCACAGAGCACATGACAAGGAGGCAGAAAAATACAGTAAGAAACAACTTCATGAAATATAGATTACAGGACCGTTAAGTGGTGAATGTGTATGGATTTTTTGTGGAGAATATTATATAGTTATAGATATATAGTTCAATGTCAAGATTCGCTATACACGTTACAATCGAACTGTACAAACTTTATACAATCAACTTTCGATTTATCAAAACCATGTAATATGAAGTTTTTAAATGGATGACTCCTGCGCTGTCTACAAAATTAAAGCTAGGGGACACTGCTGCAAACACCTGCTAATCTGATCCAAAACAGAAGAAAGGAGGGTATATGAGTAAATGGTGGTGTTGCGCTGTGTAACATAAACAAAGAGTTTACTAAAGTTGTACAATAGAAAACAAATGTATAAATGAACAAATGGTGTACAAACTAAGAACTAGCAAACGAGATATAATCCTAGTTAAAAAATGGGTGACAAAACCAATGATCCAGTAGTAAAGTCTGTGTCAATATGCAAAAAATATAAAAATACAAAAAAAGGAAAGGTATAAAATTGTGATCCTTGTGAAGAAATAAGTGACAAACCAAGCTAGATGATCCAATAATAAAGTCTATGTCAAAATATTAAAATAAATGATGATCCAGCAAATATCCATGTCAATATTGTAAAGTATATAGAGTGAAACCTAACCACTGGTTTAGCTGAAACAGGGTGATGAAACAAAGTGATGAAAACACATCTTCAGTGATGACGCTTGTGTATCTGCAAGCCTCTCACCTTACTGCCGTAAGGCATACAGCATAGATAAGTCACAGGTACAGTGTTCAAAAAAATCCTCTCCTGGGTTTGATGGTATAGGTCCCTCTTAGATGGTCTCAGTGGCGAGTTAAAGCACATAAGAGAAAAATCTAAAACTTATAGCATAATTCCACAATGGCAGCGGGGGGATAGTTTCAGCAGACCCAAAGGAAATACACTCACTTTTAGTAAATGTTAGCATACACATCAATCCACGAACGCAGAGTTCGTAAGCCTCTGATATGGTCCCAGTGCTATCTACAGTCCCAAACTCTTCAGATGCCCAAAAAACTCGGTGTATAGGATTTATGGATGGGAAAGAGAGATGCCCATAGCGTGATCCCGTTTTAAAGAATTTATTGAAAGTAAAACATCATAAAAGCAACTCACATTTAGAGTGGAAAAACATGCAAACATCCACGAGCACCGAGCTCGTATCCTTCCATCAGATATGGTTAGTACCTAATGCTCCAATCCCGACGCCTATCATCACATCCAAGTTTTTTGGGCATCTGAAGAGTTCGGGACTGTAGATAGCACCGGGACCATATCAGAGGCTTACGAACTCGGCATTTGTGGATTGATGTGTACACTCTTTGCTTATCTTACACAGCGCAATACCACTATTTACTCATATGTAATATGAAGACCTAACAAAACTATTTAATCAATCTATGTCCAACCAGGCAATACAGAGTTGTTGGTAGATCTAAAGGAAATTGTACAGTCATATTGTAACGTGGTAAACTTTAGGAAATTCTCTTGGTTTTCTCTTCTTAATTTGTGGAGTTGGGAAAATCTACTGTTTCTGTCTCATAAAGATTACTGGATTGCTCTTCTTGATCTGTCAATGACGTAGACAAAGGGCCACCCCTCTGAAAGGCAGTGTTACTGTCTATTTCTTGTGTAGATGATTGACCTGCTGGGCTTTAATCACCTGTGTGTTGTTTCTCCATCTTCATCAACAATTCTCCAGAATCTTCTTTTTCATGTGAAGAATGGGAGGGATTTTGTGTCAGGTCCTTTACATCCATGTTATCAAAAATGGTGGATTCCTCTTTTTCACCCCCCTCCTATTGATGGGAGGAAATGTCTATTGGTAAGATGATGTCAATGAGTTCTTCTTGGTCGGATTTTATACTTCCTACACTTTGATCTTCTTTATGTTCCTTCTCCTTTTTCATAGACAATTCTCCTAGATCTTTTTCTGCATATAAGGAATCAGGGGAATTCTGTGTCAGGTCCTTTACATCTGTGTTGTCCAGAAAAGTAGGTTCCTCTGTATCACCTCCCTCCAATTTAGGGGAAGGAAGGTCTATCTGTAAGACGGAGTCGATGATTTCTTCTTGGTTGGGTGTTTGACTTCCTAGACTTTGATCTTCTTTATGGTCTTTTCTCATCTTCATAGATGAGTCTGCTATATTCTCTTCTGAATTTGTGGAATTAAGAGAGTTTTGTTTAAGGTTTTTCTTCCTCCATGTTATCAAGATTAGTGGATTGCTCCTGATCATCTGACTTCAGTTTGGAGGAACTAGGGGATGCTAAGTCAGTATCAATGCTGTCTTTCTTCAACTTTACAGGACACTGTGGTTGCTCTTTATAATGTTTTGTTCGGGGTTTAATTTCTGGTTTGCATGTTTGTTATTGGTCAGATAATTGAGGCTTGTTGTTTTCTGCAAAAATTTCTGCTATAGGAGATTCTGTACATCGGTCCTTTCCTTCCTGAAATGAAGCCTGGTCCTTTCCTGCAAAGATATAAAAATAATTAAAGTGTATACAAACACATAGGATAACATTTAAAATGAATTC
This sequence comes from Lithobates septentrionalis, assembly GCA_037952835.1. Lineage (NCBI taxonomy): Eukaryota > Metazoa > Chordata > Amphibia > Anura > Ranidae > Lithobates > Lithobates septentrionalis. Next base: position 6,696,957 of record JBBDGP010000149.1, read on the forward strand.
AAGTTTTATTATTACATTCACAACAGTAAAGTAAAATAAAAAAAATGTAATAATTACTTTTTTGATGATGATATGTATAAAGTGATCACCTGATCGCGCAGTGCAGTATTTTAGGGCTCTGTTGGGTAGGGGTGGAGACTCCTTGTGATGAATGGCAGCTTCCACCATAGTCACATATAAAAAGTGCTCTTTTGACTGCTTTGGTGTCTGCATACTGTAGGCAGATGGGAGCAGCTATTAATCACTATGGACTAGGAGCATTTCACTGAACTATGGGAGTATCACTGGTCTATGGGCTTGTCATAAAGGACAGCAAGCTCACTGTGCTTATGCATGGCGTCCTGTATTCCCTGTGATAGAGTGACAGCACATGTCCGTCCTTGCTACCATTGATATCATTGTAAGTATTGTCAAAAAAAAAGCAGGAAGCAGGGAAGTACATGGGAGATAAGCAGGAGTACCAGATGCCTGGCTTCTTTGGAACAAACCCTTCCTCCAAAAAATCAAATTTAATATCAAACAGTTTTTGATTGATTTGGGCTTACATAAATAAATTATAACTCACATTGTCATTTTTATATTTTACAGATAATATTTACACTTTTTGGAAAAAAAATTATTTTGACTCTTGGCAGTCACAGTGATCTACACAGGTTATTGAGATACCAGAAATTAATTACAGCCAGGTTCCAATAGTATGAAATCTGGAAAATTATGAAAACAAAATTGTGCAAAATTTGTAATGGCTTCTTACACAAGTTTTGCATAGGACAGGAACAAGCTAATATCTTTTGTGTTTTCTATCTAAGACTAAATTTTGGAGATTTTCACTCATATCTCTTGTATCCCTGCGATGCTTGTATAAGAAATAATAATAATAATAATAATAATAATAATAGGTACACAGACAGTAATAAAAACCTGAAAGAAGTTCTTGCACCCTCTACACTTGCAACCTAGACACTGTAGGACCAATGGACAGCCTATCATCCATCAAATGGTACAAGGGGTTTGCAAAATTCTGAAGGTTGGTGGTTCAGCTCTTGATAGACCGTGGAGTGATGCTCTCTGAGGAGCTCCACTCAGTTAAGTATATCCTATTATTTGGTTTCTCATAGCAAGGAGGACTAGTGGTGTATAATGTATTAAATTACATTTTATGATTTATTAAAAGCAGGATTATTCCTGTTAATCAGGCCATTTTCTTGTTTTAGGGACCCTAACCTGACTTAAATATTACAAAAGTTTTTAAAGTGATATTAAGTGCTTTGCTTTAAAAAACTAAAAAAAACAAACATGTTATACTTACCTGCTCTGTGCAGAGGTTTCAAACACAACAGCCCAGATCCTCCTCTTCTTGGGTTCCCCACCGGTGCTCCTGGCCCTTCCCTCTTGCCGAGTGCCTCCATAGCAAGCAGCTTGCTATGGGGGCACCTGAGTAGGGCTCACTCCCGTGCTGCTGCTCTATGTGTCCATTTAAACACACAGAGCCACAGCTCAGGCCCCGCCCCCTCTCTCTGCTCATTGGCTCACTGGGTGAGATTGACAGCAGCGGTAGCCAATGGCATCTGCTGCTGTCTCAGCCAATGAAGAGGGAGTATCCCTGAAGAGCCGAGGCTCTCATGCACATCGATGAATGGGCTCAGGTAAGTATTAAGGGGGCTGCTGCACACAGAAGGTTAATGTATACAATGCATTAAGGTAAAAAACCTTCTGCCTTTAGAACCACTTTGAGTAAGTCTAAATTAGTTGAATCGGTTTTAAATTATCATGGCAAAATTGTGTGCTTAGTAACTGCACAAGAAAACTACTCTTTGCCTTTGCTGCCTATAGGCAGAGACCTACTGTTTCTAAGGCATCGTTAGTTTAGGAGTTAAAGTCAAGTGCACGTTGGAGGGGGTTCCATGCTCCTACCAGGATCGGTAGTGGGAAATCACTGGATAGGTGGCTGTGGTAAGTGTTCGGCACGGCCCATCTAAGTGCAAGATACATGTACATTCACACGGGGACCCAAGAGTAACTGCAGAACAATTATAGTGCAAGTGTACACGGTGTATTGGTCATCTCTAAAGTCTGAGGCCTGCCTTAAGGTTGAGTATTTCCTGATGGCAAGCTCAGCCTTTCCCAGGGCACTATTGAAAGCAAAGGTATCCCATGTGTAGATCTGGGCGATTTTCTCAAAAAAAAAAAAATCTGCGATTTAAAAAAAAAAAAAACTCGATTCACGATTCGAATCGAGTTTTTTTTGGACACCGCGCCAGTCCTGAGGAGCTGCAGGCAGGAGTTTTTAGGCAAGGCCGCGGCTTCGGCCTAGTCCGCGGCGTCTATAAAGCAGTGTCAGTGCCGATCCTGGGGAGCTGCAGGCGGGAGTTTTTAGGCGAGGCCGCGACTTCGGCCTAGTCCGCGGCGTCCGGCCTCGCGGACTAGGCCGAAGCCGCGGCCTCGCCTAAAAACTCCTGCCCGCAGCTCCTCAGGACCGGCGTGGTGTCAGTGCCAGTCCTGGGGACCTGCAGGCAGGAGTTTTTAGGTGAGGCCGTGGCTTCGGCCTAGTCCGCGAGGCCGGACGCCGCGGACTAGGCCGAAGTCGCGGCCTCGCCTAAAAACTCCTGCTCTCAGCTCCTCAGGACCAGCGGGGTGTCAGCGTCGGTTCTGGTGAAAAAAAAAATCTAAAAAAATCGATTTGCTGAAATTTTGAATCGATTTGACCTCTCAACTCGATTCAAGATTCAAATCGATTTTTCCCCAGCCCTACCCATGTGTAGGAGAGTGATTCTGTTACAGGTGCTTAGCATAGCCCAGAAGAACCCACACCGGGGTAGGCCTCCTATGTGACCCATAATTCCTCCATGTTCCCATTCTCGTTGGCACCCAATGAGAATGGGAACATGGAGCAATTAGCACTCATCTACCCCTACATGCATGCAGCAGCATGGATTTAAGATCCATAAATTATGGTCTTTGTATTTCCTGTGAACTGTTTGGACTGCATTTGTACTTAGCTTTTCTGTGCTTATCTTCATCGACCTGTTAACCACTTGCCGACCGCCTAACGACGATAAACGTCTGCAGAATGGCACGGGCAGGCAGAATCACGTACCCATACGACCGGACCCCCCCCCCCCCCGGTGCCAGCGGCGGTCGGCATTTGTCTGGGAGCGAGGGGGAGGCCATCCGATCGTGCCCCCCCCTCGCGATCGCTCCCAGCCAATGGGAATCCTCCCCTGCCTGTGTGTAGTACACACAGGCAGAGGATGTGATGTCATCTCTCCTCGGCTCGGCACTTTCCGTTCCGGCGCCGAGGAGAGAAGACATGTGAGTGCACAACACATACACACACACACAGTAGAACATGCCAGGCACACATTACACCCCCGATCCCCCCCCCGATCGCCCCCCGATCACCCCCCAATCACCCCTCCCTGTCACACTGACACCAAGCAGTATTTTTTTTTTTTCTGATTACTGCATGGTGTCAGTTTGTGACAGTTAGAAGTGTTAGGGCAGTGAGTGTTAGCCCCCTGTAGGTCTAGGATACCCCCTTAACCCCCCCTAATAAAGTTTTAACCCCTTGATCACCCCCTGTCGCCAGTGTCACTAAGCGATCATTTTTCTGATCGCTGTATTAGTGTCGCTGGTGACGCTAGTTAGGGACGTAAATATTTAGGTTCGCCGTCAGCGTTTTATAGCGTCAGGGACCCCCATATACTACCTAATAAATGTTTTAACCCCTTGATTGCCCCCTAGTTAACCCTTTCACCACTGATCACCGTATAACCGCTACGGGTGACGCTGGTTAGTTCGTTTATTCTTTATAGTGTCAGGGCACCCGCCGTTTATTACCGAATATAGGTTTAGCCCCCTGATCGCCCGGCGGTGATATGCGTCGCCCCAGGCAGCGTCAGATAAGCGCCAGTACCGCTAACACCCACGCATGCACCGTACACCTCCCTTAGTGGTATAGTATCTGAACGCATCAATATCTGATCCGATCAGATCTATACTGGCGTCCCAGGCAGTTTAGGATTCCCAAAAACGCAGTGTTAGCGGGATCAGCCAAGATACCTGCTAGCACCTGCGCTTTGCCCCTCCGCCCAGCCCAGCCCACCCAAGTGCAGTATCGATCGATCACTGCCACTTACAAAACACTAAACGCATAACTGCAGCGTTCGCAGAGTCAGGCCTGATCCCTGCGATCGCTAACAGTTTTCTTGGTAGCGTTTTGGTGAACTGGCAAGCACCTGCCCCAGGCAGCGTCAGGTTAGCGCCAGTACCGCTAACACCCACGCACGCACCGTACACCTCCCTTAGTGGTATAGTATCTGATCGGATCAATATCTGATCCGATCAGATCTATACTAGCGTCCCCAGCAGTTTAGGGTTCCCACAAACGCAGTGTTAGCGGGATCAGCCCAGATACCTGCTAGCACCTGCATTTTGCCCCTCCGCCCGGCCCACTGTCACTGATCACTGTCACTTACAAAACACTAAACGCATAACTGCAGCGTTCGCAGAGTCAGGCCTGATCCCTGCGATCGCTAACAGTTTTTTTGGTAGCATTTTTGGTAAACTGGCAAGCACCAGCGGGCTAGTACACCCCGGTCGTAGTCAAACCAGCACTGCAGTAACACTTGGTAGCGTGGCGAGTCCCATAACTGCAGTTCAAGCTGGTGAGGTGGCAAGCACAAGTAGTGTCCCGCTGCCACCAAAAAGACAAACACAGGCCCGTCGTGCCCATAATGCCCTTCCAGCTGCATTTGCCAATCCTAATTGGGAACCCACCGCTTCTGCAGCGCCCGTACTTCCCCCATTCACATCCCCAACCAAATGCAGTTGGCTGCATGAGAGGCATTTTCTTTATGTCCTCCCGAGTACCCCTACCCAGCGAACCCCCCCAAAAAAGATGTCGTGTCTGCAGCAAGCGCGGATATAGGCGTGACACCCGCTATTATTGTCCCCCCTGTCCTGACAATCCTGGTTTTTGCATTGGTGAATGTTTTGAACGCTACCATTCACTAGTTGAGTATTAGCGTAGGGTACAGCATTGCACAGACTAGGCGTACTTTCACAGGGTCTCCCAAGATGCCATCGCATTTTGAGAGACCCGAACCTGGAACCGGTTACAGTTATAAAAGTTACAGTTACAAAAAAAAGTGTAAAAAAAAAAAAAAAAAACACATACAAAAATATAAAATAAAAAAAAATAGCTGTCGTTTTTTTGTTCTCTCTCTCTCTATTCTCTCTCTATTGTTCTGCTCTTTTTTACTGTATTCTATTCTGCAATGTTTTATTGTTATTATGTTTTATCATGTTTGCTTTTCAGGTATGCAATTTTTTATACTTTACCGTTTACTGTGCTTTATTGTTAACCATTTCTTTGTCTTCAGGTACGCAATTCACGACTTTGAATGGTTATACCAGAGTGATGCCTGCAGGTTTAGGTATCATCTTGGTATCATTCTTTTCAGCCAGCGGTCGGCTTTCATGTAAAAGCAATCCTAGTGGCTAATTAGCCTCTAGACTGCTTTTACAAGCAGTGGGAGGGAATGCCCCCCCCCCCCACCTTCTTCCGTGTTTTTCTCTGGCTCTCCTGTCTTAACAGGGAACCTGAGAATGCAGCCGGTGATTCAGCCAGCTGACCATAGAGCTGATCAGAGACCAGAGTGGCTCCAAACATCTCTATGGCCTAAGAAACCGGAAGCTACGAGCATTTTATGACTTAGATTTCGCCGGATGTAAACAGCGCCATTGGGAAATTGGGAAAGCATTTTATCACACCGATCTTGGTGTGGTCAGATGCTTTGAGGGCAGAGGAGAAATCTAGGGTCTAATAGACCCCAATTTTTTCAAAAAAGAGTACCTGTCACTACCTATTGCTATGATAGGGGATATTTACATTCCCTGAGATAACAATAAAAATGATTTAAAAAAAAAAAAAATGAAAGGAACAGTTTAAAAATAAGATAAAAAAGCAAAAAAATAATAAAGAAAAAAAAAGCACCCCTGTCCCCCCTGCTCTCGCGCTAAGACGAACGCAAGCGTCGGTCTGGCGTCAAATGTAAACAGCAATTGCACCATGCATGTGAGGTGTCACCGCGAAGGTCAGATCGAGGGCAGTAATTTTAGCAGTAGACCTCCTCTGTAAATCTAAAGTGGTAACCTGTAAAGGCTTTTAAAGGCTTTTAAAAATGTATTTAGTTTGTCGCCACTGCACGTTTGTGCGCAATTTTAAAGCATGTCATGTTTGGTATCCATGTACTCGGCCTAAGATCATCTTTTTTATTTCATCAAACATTTGGGCAATATAGTGTGTTTTAGTGCATTAAAATTTAAAAAAAGTGTGTTTTTTTCCCCAAAAAATGCGTTTGAAAAATCGCTGCGCAAATACTGTGTGACAAAAAAAAATGAAACACCCACCATTTTAATCTGTAGGGCATTTGCTTTAAAAGAAATATATAATGTGTGGGGGTTCAGAGTAATTTTCTTGCAAAAAAAAATAATTTTTTCATGTAATCAAAAAGTGTCAGAAAGGGCTTTGTCTTCAAGTGGTTAGAAGAGTGGGTAATGTGTGACATAAGCTTCTAAATGTTGTGCATAAAATGCCAGGACAGTTCAAAACCCCCCAAATGACCCCATTTTGGAAAGTAGACACCCCAAGCTATTTGCTGAGAGTCATGTCAAGTCCATGGAATATTTTATATTGTGACACAAGTTGCGGGAAAGAGACAATTTTTTTTTTTTTTTTGCACAAAGTTGTCACTAAATGATATATTGCTCAAACATGCCATGGGAATGTGTGAAATTACACCCCAAAATACATTCTGTTGCTTCTCCTGAGTACGGGGATACCACATGTGTGGGACTTTTTGGGAGCCTAGCCGCGCACGGGACCCCGAAAACCAAGCACCGCCTTCAGGCTTTCTAAGGCCGTAAATTTTTGATTTCACTCTTCACTGCCTATCACAGTTTCGGAGGCCATGGAATGCCCAGGTGGCAAAAAAAGCCCCCAAATGACCCCATTTTGGAAAGTAGACATCCCAAGCTATTTGCTGAGAGGTATAGTGAGTATTTTGCAGACCTCACTTTTTGTCACAAAGTTTTGAAAAATGAAAAAAATTGTCTTTCTTTATTTTCAAAAACAAATGAGAGCTGCAAAATACTCACCATGCCTCTCAGCAAATAGCTTGGGGTGTCTACTTTCCAAAATTGGGTCATTTGCGGGGGGGGGGGGGGGGTTGTGCCACCTGGGCATTCCATGGCCTCCGAAACTGTGATAGGCAGTGAAGAGTGAAATCAAAAATTTACACCCTTAGAAATCCTGAAGGCGGTGATTGGTTTTCGGTGCCCCGTACGCGGCTAGGCTCCCAAAAAGTCCCACACATGTGGTATCCCCGTACTCAGGAGAAGTAGCTAAATGTATTTTGGGGTGCAATTCCACATATGCCCATGGCCTGTGTGAGCAATATATCATTTAGTGACAACTTTGTGCAAAAAAAAAAAATTGTCACTTTCCCGCAACTTGTGTCAAAATATAAAACATTCCATGGACTCAACATGCCTCAAAGCAAATAGCTTGGGGTGTCTACTTTCCAAAATGGGGTCATTTGGGGGGGTTGTGCCATCTGGGCATTTTATGGCATTCAAAACTCTGTTAGGTAGTGAGGAGTAAAATCAAAAATGTACGTCCTTAGAAATCCTGAAGGCAGTGATTGGTTTTCGGGGCCCCGTACACGGCTAGGCTCCCAAAAAGTCCCACACATGTGGTATCCTCATACTCAGGAGAAGCAGCTGAATGTATTTTGGGGTGCAATTCCACATATGCCCATGGCCTGTGTGAGCAATATATCATTTAGTGACAACTTTTTGTAATTTTTTTTTTTTTGTCATTATTCAATCACTTGGGACAAAAAAAATGAATATTCAATGGGCTCAACATGCCTCTCAGCAATTTCCTTGGGGTGTCTACTTTCCAAAATGGGGTCATTTGTGGGGGTTTTGTACTGCCCTGCCATTTTAGCACCTCAAGAATCGACATAGGCAGTCATAAATTAAAGGCTGTGTAAATTCCAGAAAATGTACCCTAGTTTGTAGGCTATAACTTTTGCGCAAACCAATAAATATATGCTTATTGACATTTTTTTTACCAAAGAAATGTGGCCGAATACATTTTGGCCTAAATGTATGACTAAAATTAAGTTTATTGGATTTTTTTTAGAACAAAAAGTAGAAAATATCATTTTTTTTCAAAATTTTCGGTCTTTTTCCGTGTATAGCGCAAAAAATAAAAATGGCAGAGGTGATCAAATACCATCAAAAGAAAGCTCTATTTGTGGGAAGAAAAGGACGCAAATTTTGTTTGGGTACAGCATTGCATGGCCGCGCAATTAGCAGTTAAAGCGACGCAGTGCCAAATTGTAAAAATTGCTCTGGTCAGGAAGGGGGTAAATCCTTCCAGGGCTGAAGTGGTTAACTCTGCTTTTGGGAGCCTGTACTCTGTCTGGAATCTGACCTGGCCATCAGTCTGCTAATTTTGCTGCTGTCTCCAGTTGCGAATTACAAATATTTATGAGGCCCAAAGAGATGTTATAAATGGTTCCACATCCCAAACACATAAGTTATATGGAAGAACAGGGCAAAAAAGGACTTTAACCACTTCATACCCGGGCCATTTCTGACACTTCGCTCCTACATGTAAAATACTTTTTTTTGCTTGAAAATTTCTTAGAACCCCCAAACAATATATATATATATATATATATATTTTTTTTTTTTGCAAAGACCCTATAGAATAAAATGGTGGGTGTTGCAATTTTTTATGTCACACTGCATTTGTGCAGTGGTTTTTCAAGCGCATTTTTTTTAGGAAAAAAACACTTTCATGAATTTAAAAAAAAACTAAATATTAAAGTTAGCCCAATTTTTTTGTATAATGTTATGATGTAAATAGATTCCTAACATGTCACGCTTTAAAATTGCGTCTGCCCATGGAATGGCGGCAAACTACGTTGCTTAAAATTCCCTATAGGCGACGCTTTAAGCGCCTTTACAGGTTACCAGTTTAGAGTTGCACAGGAGATCTGGTGCTAGATGCTCTCGCTCTGTCTTGAAGGACAAAACCTCACATGTGTGGTGACATATGCGTGTGGGAGTAACATATGCGTTAGCGTTTGTGCATAAACACGGTGGGATGGGGGCACTTTAATTTATTTATTTATCTATTTATTTTATACGAAAAAATGTTTACACTTTTTTTTTGTACTAACTTTATTGCTATCACAAGGGATGAACAACATCCTTTGTGACAGCATGGGCTGTAACAGGTACTCTTTATGGAGATTGGTCCGATCGGCTGCTTTCCTGGCTGCTGGTGGCCAGGTAAACAAAGGGGCGGAACCAGAAGTGACAAACTACTCATCGCTCCCAGTTTCCAGGATTACAGAGAGAGGGGAATGACGTTAGTTTCTCTCTCTCTGTACAGGGCAGCCATAGTCGCATCGCCCTTGGCCTCTGTGATGGGACAGGAGAGGCCGGGAGAGGCGGCGGCAAGAGGGGAGTGGGACCCCCTTCCACCACCCACAGAAGTGATTGAGTGGCTGATTAGCCACTCTGATCACTTCTGCCAGAAAGACAATCACAGGCTGGAAAGAATGATACTGGGATGAAGCCTGTAGGCATTATTCCGGTATAACCACTGAAATCCGAGGACGTCCATGTACGTACCTTGAGTGGAAAGTGATTAACTGCACCGAGTAAACAAAATGTAAAATAGTCAAAGTTTTCATTAGAAACTCAATAAAAAATGTACGCACATTTTTAATGAGTTTCTAACAAAAACTTTGACAATTGTAAATTTTGTTTACTTGGTGCCGTTAAAGTCCCTTTTTGCCCTGTTCTCATAGCTCCCAACTGTCCCTGATTTCTAGGGACTGTCCCTGATATGGACCAATGTCCCTCTGTCCCTGTTTCCTCCTCATTTGTCCCTCATTTTGGTCTGATCTGTATAGTTGTATATAAAATGCACTTTTTATCTTTCAAAAAGTGTTTCCCAGTGCTAAACCTTTCATCTGATTTCTAAATTGCCGCATTTGTACATTTTAAAAGCCAATATAAAGAAATAGTAGTGGTAAAAATAAGCCCTTCTGGATTTAATTAACTTTTTTTTTTGGTTTATTCTCCTTTAAGGGGGTGTGGCAGGGGGCTTGTCCTATGCCTACATACATTTGTTAGTAGGTGTCCCTCATTCCCATCTCAAAATGTTGGGAGGTATGTGTTCTTCCTTATATAGTTTGGTATTACAATCTATATGAGGACTTACACTTCTCTAGTAACTGTCTGCAATGGAAGCCCAGAGGGCCTGACAATTTCTATGACACCCCATATTTAGTATTTGATGTGTTAACTAAAAGCAGACCAAACTGTGGCCCACGGAGCAGAGGCGGCCATTTGCTTGCTCTAATCCAGTCACTGGGGCAGCGGTTCCACCTACTGCACTATTCCTCTTATTGACAGCAATGACGGGGCATTCCTCCCACTGACAATATTGGGATATTATTCTACCCACTGACAAATAGTGGGGCGCTATTTCGTGCACTAATACCAATGTTGGGCCTCTATTCCTCCTCCTTCTATTGAAAACAGGTGCTACTGTATATAATTTTTTTTTGGTCCCGCTGACCACCAAGCTTGAGACATTGAGGTTGATTTACTAAATGCAAATCCACTATGCACTGCAAGTCGCTGTAAAACCCAGGTGAAGCTCTGAAATGAGGGGAGGCTCTGCTGATTTCTATCATCCAATCATGTGCAAGCAAAAACGCTGTTTTTTTAATTGTCCTTGCATGTCCCCCTCAGATCTACAGTGAATAACCCCCATTGTCTATTCCAACTGATATCGGGGCATTTTCAATTCCCAATAGCCACAGTCCGCCCCCCCCTAAAGTCTGAAGGACACTAAACTGGTACTTTGTTTAGAAAGTTTGGAGACACTTGACTTAAAGTGACCCAGTCACTTTAAAAAAAAAACAAAAAAACAGTGATCCCATAAACAAACATGTTGCTGAAGGTATTCCACATTTTTGGGTATATGAATATCTGCTCTTCCTACTGCATCCAGTGGTTTCTCCCGCCAGCTCATACAGCACTACAAAACACATAAGCTGGTGAATGCAAACATTGCTTGTGGTGGGGGGGAGCAAGTATTCAACCCACCTGACCATTCAAATGCCTGCAGTGGCTAGAGAGAGGTGAACCAGCGGTGTTTCAAGGCACACACTCTCAAAAATGTATTTACAGAGCCTCTTCCTTTACACAGTAGCTTTTTTTGGGAAGCGGCTCTGTCGTGACAGGGACACTTTGAATCCTGTTAATATAAAATTTCTTTATAATGACCCAACTTTTAACTCTTCATGCATAGCTCCCAACTGTCCCTGATTTCGAGGGACTGTCCCTCATTTGGAGCAATGTCCCTCTGTCCCTCATTCCTCCTCATTTGTCCCTCATTTTGGTCTGATCTATATACAGTGGAACCTCAGATTATGAGCATAATCCATTCCAGGAGAATGCTCGTAATCCAAAGTACTCGCATATCAAAGCAAGTTTCCCCATTGAAGTCGATGAAAATGAAAAGAATCCATTCCGCATTGACTTCAATGGCATGCAATACAGCATGCGGCCAGAGGTTGGGGGCGCTGGAGAGCCTCAGAAATGGCCGGAAAGGCCCAAGGACACCTCGGCTGACCTCGACAAACCTAGGAAAGACTCCATTCCCGAGGTTTGCCGAGGTCAGCCGAGCTGTCCTCAGGCCTTTCCGTGCATTTCCGAACGGCGCCAATCGCCGTCGCTCGGCTCCGGCACCCCCCCACCTCAGGCCAAACACGGTACTGCAACGCTTTGGCCTGAATCGTGCTCGTTTTGCGAGACAACACTCGCAAACTGAGTTATGATTTTTTAAACTACAGTGCTCGTATTGCGAAACGCTCGTTAACCGCGTTACTCGCAATCCGAGGTTCCACTGTAGTTGTATATATAAAATTCACTTTTTATCTTTCAAAAAGTGTTTCCCAGTGCTAAACCTTTCATCCACATTCTAAATTGCTGCATTTGTACCTTTTAAAAGCCAATATAAAGGAATAGTAGTGGTAAAAAAAAGCCCTTGTGGATTTAATGAACTTTTTTTGGGGGGTTAATTCTTCTTTAAGGGGGTGTGGCAGGGGGCGTGTCCTGTGCCTACATATGTTTGGTAGTAGGTGTCCCTCATTCCCATCTCAAAATGTTGGGAGGTATGTTTATGGTGTTACTATGCAACCACACTGCAGGGTTTCCATAAGAAAAAAATAGTTGGCTTTGCTCACCTTTGACCTGTATTGGTTCTGTTTTTTTCTGTATGGGTAGCCGTGGACCTGAAAAATGCACTTTACAGACGTATTTTGTTCCACAATCTGACATCTGGACAACTGGCAAAGTCAGGGTCGCTATGTAGGTTGTTTGGTCATTATATGTGTAGTCTCTTTGTTCGAGTGAGTTCTTACATACGTTTATCATTTTATCTTCTTGAGTTTGATGCCATTTCACTTGGTGCTGACCCTTCTTAAAATTGTAGATTCTGCACTCCAGGGTGGCAGGTTCTCCTTCTTTCAGTTCTGGTACCATTATTTCTCCAATTTCTGGATCAGGCAGCTCTGCTGTAGAAGTTAAGACACAATGTCAGTGTATGGAATAACACAAAAAAAACAAAAAATACACTGCAACATTCCTTGCCTAGGTCTGCAGTTATGGGGTATGTGTATTAATATTATTACACACACACACATACACACGAAAGTAGCTTTTCCCCCTGTGCATGTAATTACCATAGATCTATTTTTAAAGCATATTTAGGAGAAGGGCGCTACATCCAATACATAAGAAAATATATTTATTATTCACAGCCATAAAAACAATCTAAAATCATTTAAGAATTGTACATTGTGCACCGTCATATGCATATAATAAGTACCACTTACATATTATGGTTCATGTTATGCAACTCTATAAACCTAAGCAAAAATAAATGCAGAAATATTTCTTTTTATCTAAATCTTGGGTTGGAATTTGGCATGAATGAAGTGTAAATACAGTATGTGACACTTCAAATAAAGTTGTAAAAAACGTTTACACATTTAAATACTTGATTATTTTTACTTCTACTTGCACTTTAACCACTTGATGTCCGTGCTATAGCCGAATGACGGCAACAGCGTGGACCTCAATTTCCGGGAGGCCGTCATATGATGTCCTCCCTTGTGCATGTGCCCTGCAGGGCGCGCGCTGTGATCACCGAGTCACGGAGCCTCGGGTGATCACAGATTCGAGTAAGGGGCCGATCCCACCCCTTACCATGTGATCAGCTGTCAGCCAATGACAGCTGATCACATGATGTAAACAAAATCTCGGTAATCTTTTTTTTTTTCTCCTCATGCTGACAGCACGAGGAGAAAAAAAAGCCGATCACCGGCTTATGTTAAGGAGACATCGGTCCCAAAGAGGAAGGAGGACATCTGCCTCATCTGTGCCCACCAGTACCCCCTGCCAGTGCCACCTGCCATTGCTACCTGCCAGTGCCCACCAGTGCCACCTATTAATGCCCATGAGTGCCACATATCAATGCTCACAAGTGCCACCTATCAGTGCCCACCAGTGGTGGCAATCAGTGCCACCTAGCAGTGCTGCCTATCAGTGTAAGCAATCAGTGCCCATTATTGCCACCCATCAGTGCCCATCACTGCCACCTATCAGTGTCCATCACTGCCACCTATCAGTGCCGCCTGATCAGCGTACATCAATGAAGGAGAAAAATTACCTGTTTGCAAAATTTTATAACAAAATATAAAAAAAATAAAAAAAATGTGGTCTTTTTCAATTTTTTTAACAAAAAATAAAAACCGCAGAGGTGATCAAATACCATCAAAAGAAAGCTCTATTTGTGGGAAAAAAATGATAAAAATTTCATTTGGGTACAGTGTTGTATGACCGCGCAATTGTCAAAGTGCGTCAGCACTGAAAGCTGAAAATTGGTCTGGACAGGAAGGGGGTTTAAGTGCCCAGTAAGCAAGTGGTTAAAGTGGTTGTAAAGTAAGAAGGTTTTTTTACCTTAATGCATTCTCTGCATTAGGGTAAAAAACCTTCTGTGTGCAGTGTTGCATAATTTATGTAGGATATTCTGTATATACAGTTGTGCTCAAAAGTTTGCACACCCTGTCAGAAATTGTGAAATTTTGGCATTTATATTGAAAATATGACTGATCATGCCAAAAAACTGTCTTTTATTTAAGGATAGTGATCACATGAAGCCGTTTATTATCACAGTTTTTGAATCCTTTTTATATCATAATGATAACGAAAATCACCCAAATGGCCCTGATGAAATGTTTACATACCCTGGAATTGTTTGGCCTTGGTACAGATACAGAAGGTGGCACACACAGGTTAAAATGGCAATGAAAGGTTAATTTCCCACATTTGTTGCTTTTTAAATCACAATTTGTGTCTGCGTATAAAAAGTCAATGAGTTTATTAGCTCTCACATGGATGCACTAAGCAGGCTAGACACTGAGCCATGATTGTAAGCTCTAACGAGCAGGGCCCTCTGATTCCTCCTGTATTGAATTGTATTGTACTTGTACTGTCTGCCCTAATGTTGTAAAGCGCTGCATAAACTGTCGGCGCTATATAAATCCTGTATAATAATAAATAATAATGAGGAGGTAGAAAAGAACAGTCAAAAGACCTGCATTACAAGGTAATGAAACTTTACAAAGATGGAAAAGTATATAAAAATATATCCAAAGCCTTGAATATGCCAGTCAGTACTGTTCAATGACTTAATAAGAAGTGGAAAATTTGGGGATCTCTTGATACCAAGCCAAGGTCAGGTAGATGAAAAAAGATTTTAGCTCCAGAAGATTTTACCCCAAGGCCATTTTGTTTAGCTATTTAACACTGCGCTATTTTAACTGGTAATTACACTGTCATGCAATGTTGTACACAAACAAAATTTATATAAAATTTTTTTTTTCACACAAATAGAATTTTCTTTTGGTGGAATTTGATCACCACTGGGTTTTTTATTTTTTTGCGATATCAATGAAAAAAGACCCCAAATTTTGAAGAAAAAAACCTCCAATATTTTCTACTTTCTGCTAGAAAACATATCCAATAAAATAAAAAAAAAAATCGAATTTCTTCATAAATTTTGGTCAAAATGTATTCTGCTACATGTCTTTGGTAAAAAAAATCCTAATAAGGGTATATTGATTGGTTTTCATGAAAGTTATAGTGTGTACCAGTGTTAATTTCATTGACTAAAATATTTTCGTCGACTAAACTAATACTATTTTAGTTGACTAAAGCTAAAACAATTCAGATGACTAAAATATGACTAAAACTAAAATGGCATTTTAGTCAAAAGACTATAACTAAAGCTAAACAGAAATTTAATGTCAAAATTAACAGTGCTAGCGTGTACAAACTATTGAGTAGAATTATAGGGGTCTGATAATGTTGAGTTTAAATATTTTGTCACTTTAAGAATTTATATTACGCTTGTTTCTTACTTTCCTTAGGCATTTTTGTTTCTATTCATAAAAAAAACAAAACTGTTGGATATGCGAAGACATAAACCGTTGGTAAGAGATCAAAAGGCTGCTGAAAATTAGTAGACATGTGCGGTTCGTTTCATTCTGAATAAAAATTCAGATGAATTTTCATTATTTGGAAATTCGGAAATGTATCCGAATTTTCGGAATTAGAACAGTACTGAATTTACATGAATCCGAATTTGAAAACTTTTCGAATCTAATAGTTTTCCAATTTCCAAAGATAATAAAATAGAATAGGAAATAAAGGAATAGAATAGAAAAAAAAAAAAAAAAATTTTATACGAATAAACAAAACTAATTCCAAAAAGGCATTAAACTAATTAAACAATTTAACTAAACTAATTTATGTAAATAACAAATTGAAACAAAACAATTTTTTTTATTCTGTACATGTCTAAAAATTACACTGTCTTATCTAACTAGTTTGAACTACAATTGTCATGACGGTGTCCATGTCCAGTTTCACTTTCTATCAGTCACATGATGTATACATCCATTTAACTGTTTGCTTGCTACTAAGATATGATTACTGATTGGACTAACTCTATGGTCACACCTAGATTACAGCCTAAAACACACCTAGACCTTGAGCATATTCATAACTATACATTTTTTAACTTGATGTTTTTTGGTTTTTTTGAATATTCACTTTTTGTATTTATCATATAGACAAATATAAACACATTCACATGTTAAGCACATCATATTCCTTTATCTATGCTCTAAACAATTATTCCCCCTACTCAGAAAAACCCTCCCACAAAAAAAAAAAAAACACAACCGAAACCCCATCCCATTCCCTCCCCCCTCCTCTCCTCAATTCCCTACACCTTCACGATTTCTCCAGGTTCCTGACTCCCTAAACTCGCGCCATTTCCCCCATATATTCCGGAATCTCTCCAGTGAGTCTTCTTCCATATGAATAGTTTCTTCTATGGCTCTTATCATTTCCACCCTTACAACCAAGTCCTTCATGCTCGGGGCTTCCTGAGACCTCCAGAGACTCGGGACCAAGCTTTTGGCTGCATTTAAAAGAAATGGGACTAAGGTATTCTTATATTAAAGGGCCGTTTTCCTTGTATCGTGAAAAACAATCCCAAGGATTCTCCAGTAATTTGATAGATTGCTGCCAAGATTCCCTGCCAGTAGGGTTGGATCTTTGTGCATTCCCACCAGAGGTGCGCAAAGGTCCCCGGGGCATCACATCCCCTCCAACAGGTTGCAGGTCCCTCTGCCCCGATCCTGTGCGCCCTCTGGGGGGTCACATACCATCTCGCCAGGAGTTTGTAGCACATTTCAACTGTCTTTGTATCTCCTGAGGAGTAGCAAGCCATTCTCAAAATTTTCCTTCTATGATCCTCGTCTCTGAGCGGGCCTTTCTCCTCTTCCCATTTCCCCAAATATGGAGGGAATTCCAGTTCTGTTTCTTTAATTAGTATTCTTTTTTTTGAAAATCATTTTTATTAATGTAGCGCTGGTATTTTTAATACAGACGCTACAAGTAAAAAATTTAGTTGTCTTTTTTTTGTGTTCTGTTTCAGGTTCAACTGGATCTTCTGTCAAGCTACTGGAGAGTGGGTGGTTTAGATAGAGAGTCAGATCTGGGGAACTATGTCACTGTAATTCTCCAGTGTGTGTTACTGTTAAATGTACAATTTGTTGCCGCTTTACCTTTTTTCCCCTTCTTCCTATCCAAGTTTTGAATTCAGGTACTTGACTCTCAGGACTGAGAGTCTTTCTTTTTTCTTTTTCAGACGATAAGCACATCGTCTATGGCAGCGTGGGGAGTATGTAGCGCTGGTATTTTTAACGTAAAAAATGTAGTTGTCTGAGGCTGTAGTTTAACTCAGACTGCAATTATTGTAAATTCTGGTTCTGTTTCAGCTTGGCTGGTTGTGTGGTTTTCCCCTTGGCCTGGAGATGGCGCCCTATTATTTCGGGCAAGGTTGGAAATTGCAACAAGCTGGGTGTATTGAGTGCCTACTTGCCCGGAAAACAGTCAGTGGGTGTGGTCTGCCTGCTGTGCATTCTGGGAGAGGGTACTTAAGAGACAGACCCCGTGACAGAGAGGAGTTCCGACCTGATGGCCCTCCTGGCCTAAGGTGTGTCGTTGCCGTCAAGTTTGTCTCGGGCCGACTGGCCCGAGGGGTAGCTACTGAAGGTAGGCCCAAAAGTCTTGGGGCCTACCAATCCAGGGATGGTCCTGTGCTGTCTTGCCTGTGGGAAGAAGCCAAGTGACTGGAGAATCCAGGGGAGGATATTTCAGCAGAGGACTGCGCAATAAGGCCGGTGCCTCTAGAAGAGCCTGGAGACTCAGTTGGAGGATGCATCCCGGGTCACATACCACACAGTACCGTAAGTTCGGAAGAAGGGAACTGGTATTGTGTGAGCAAGCCTTTGATATTGCAACAAGTCACTAATTACCCAATCCTGTGGCAGAGGATTGTGTAACAGTTACACTGAATCTTAAAGTCTATGGCAGAGACTATGACCGAGCATCACATCGGCTGCTAGGTCAGTGAGAGAGGCCTGTCTGGCGGTTGCTGAATCCAGTTGTGGAGCTGTTGCCCTCTGGATCAAAGAGAGTGTTCCTGACCTGCAATTTCAAGGTACCTGAATTCCCCCTAAACCCTTCATCCCTCTATTGCATGAATCTTTCTTAAATAAAGCATTCAAGAAAGAGACTGTGTCGGAGCTGAAATTACTAAAAAGAACTCTTTAATGGGACCCCTATGACGGATATGGTGGAACAGTACAGGAACGGTAAGACCCAATTTAAACCAGCAGCTCCTTCGGGGGTAAGTACTACATTAAGTTTTTTCATATACAAGTAAGGAAACATAATGTTGTACAACACATAACATGTGTACATGTATACATCTAGAAGTAAACAGTGGGGTACAGTCTGTTAGTCCTAGCAAAGTAGAACTCAGAGGAGAAACCAAGGAGGGGTGTACATTACTTACTCACACTTAGGATTTCAACCAAAACTTCCAGGCGTTGGTAAATTTAGCAAGAGTGTTGTGTTTTAAGGCAGAAGTGTCTTCATAATCTTTGATCAAGTTTATTTGGTGTTTAACATCAGAAACATATGAAATTAAAGAGCTTCTCCATTTGCGCATTATGAGTAACCTAGCAGCAAATAGAATATGCATCGCTATTAGAGGTGCAACGGATCGTCACCGATCCGTGATCCATACAGGTCAACCTCCGCGGATCGGCACACCCGCGATCCGCGGAGCGCTCTGCGGCCTCGGCCATAGGAAAGGCCGCGGCTTCGGCCTAGCTCCGGAGCGGCGGCCATCTTGGTACACCTGCTGTCTCGTCAGGAAGTGATGTTTCATCGCCGCCATCTTGCTACACCCCACACTCCTGCATAGTACTGTAATGAGAGAGTGAGAAGGGGGGAAGCAGACATCTTGTTACACCCACTGGAGTTTTAGATTTAACAGCTATTTTCAACACAAAATGGAGCTTATATGCATAAATACAGTATTTGTAGATCGGACTGACTGTTTAGATGTTAAATTTTAAAAGCAGCAGCAAACCTGCTGACCTTACATGGTTGCTAATGTAACAGAACACCTCTGATTTTCACATTTATTGTTAAATGTGAAAATCAGAGGTGTTCTGTCACATTAGCAACCATGTAAGGTCAGCAGGTTTGCTGCTGCTTTTAAAATTTAACATCTAAACAGTCAGTCCGATCTACAAATACTGTATTTATGCATATAAGCTCTGTTTTGTGTTGAAAATAGCTGTTAAATCTAAAACTCCGGTGGGTGTAACAAGATTTGTGGGTTTTTTTTATTTTTATATAAAAACCAAATTCACCAAGGAAAATTAGGGATGAATAGTGGCGCTGATCCCCAGGTGGTGGGGAAATGCCAGACACTCCTATACAGCCTATACAGTATAGGAGTGTCTGACATTTCCCCACCACCAGGGGATCAGCGCCACTATTCATCCCTAATTTTCCTTGGTGAATTCGGTTTTTATGTACTTTTATTATAAAGTGGCAGCTCCGATAGGGTTCTGACATTTGAAATTATAGCGCAGAGGTGGAAATACAGGTCTGGGGCGACGTTTTTTTGAACCTGTATACCTTCAGTTTTTTTTTTTTTTGCTGATCCGAAAATGGACCGATCCGTGACTCTGATCGGAGGATCGATCCGATCCATGAGTTTTTTGATCCGTTGCACCCCTAATCGCTATGGTTCTGAATTCGTAAGGGAAGGATTCTAGTCCTATAGTATAGCTAGGGATGGAGTAGGTTTAGTGATAATCCCAGTGATATCTGAGATTAAAGAGAATACTTTTCTCCAAAATGTGTGAATGTGTGGACATTTCCAGAGAATGTGTATTAGCGAACCCTTGGAGGAGCATCCTCTCCAACAACTGTTGTCGTCAAGATTTGCGAATTTAAACATTTGTACAGGAGTAAGATATCATCTATGGTGGATTTTTTGCGATAGTTCCCAATAATTAATACACATGGATGCTTTGTGGTTGTAATGTATGGCTGAGCGCCATTGGGAATCTGAGAAAGAGGCCTGTAGATCCCTTTCCCATCTTTTGTAAGTTGATGTCTTAGTGAACTTGTCTTTGTTTTGTAAGAGATTGTACATTAGGGTTATTCCTTTTGCTTTGGGGGAGTTGGAAGTCCAGAAGGACCATGCCTTGGCAGGAATTATGACTGATGGGGCAGGATTTTTTTTCAGGTAAGAGGCTATATGTTTATATGTGTATGCACCTTGCGATTATATTAAGTGTCTAGTTTTAAGGGTTTGGAATGGAAGGAGTTGGTCATTATGTATTAGTTCTTTCAGTGGGAGGCTTTTAATGTTTGACCAGTGTTTGAGAGATAGATCAGGGAGTAAGAAGTTGAATACCTCCTCAGGGGGAGATACTGATTGGGTGTGTTCTGTTAGGGATGTGTTTTGGAATAGGAATTGCCATGTCTCAACTGCGGCCGCTATCATTGGGTGATCTGTTTTTTTGGGTTTTATGTGAGTTTTCTGAGCTAGCAGAAGAGAGCTTAAATTGCCTTCAGGTACAAATGATTGCTCGATAAATTGTCATTGTTTGTGAAACAGAGGCGTAAACCAATGTCTGATTTGATCCAGTATTACAGCCATGTGTCTGGGAAACTCATACCTCCTGCAATTTTGTGTTTCACAATAGTGGCATAAGAACAACGAGGTTTCTTACCTTGTCATACAGAAGCGCTCAGTAATCTTTTAAAAGCTTGGAAAAAAGATTTGGGGACCTGTATTGGTAGAGCTCTATAGAGGTACAAGAGTTTCGGAAGAGTTATCATTTTAAAAGCTGCTGCTCTACCAGCCCAGGAGAGATAATGTTTGCTTAGTTCTTGAAGATCTTTCCTTCAAGTGTGGAGAAATGGCAGGTAGTTGCAGCTATATAAGTTTGAGGATGGAGATGTCCAGGAGATGCCTAAATAAGGCATTGAGTAAGATACCCATTGTAAAGGAACTTTAGATTGTAGACGCAATTTGGTAGATTTAGCAATATGAATGACAAGGACATTGGATTTGGAATCATTTACCTTGTAAAAAGAACATGCATTGAAGGTATTTAGGATTTCCCATACCTTTACCAGAGAAGAGGCCGGGTCAGTCAAAGTGAGAATTATGTCATCCGCAAATAGTGTGATTTTAAATTCTTGACCTTTAATTTTGATTCCTGAAATGGAGTTTGAAGATCGGATTTTTTTAAATAGGGGTTCCAATATTAGTGTGAAAATCAATGGAGACGGGGCATCCCTGTCTTGTTCCATTGTTGATGATAAAAGGGTCTGAAAAGACCCCATCTGAGAGAACTCAAGCGTTGGGGTCAGAATACAAGGCTAGAATGGCCAATCTTATGTTGCCTTGAAATCCAAATTTGGTGAGAGCGTGTTTCAAATAACCCCAGTGAATCCTATCAAATGCCTTTTTGGGGTTTAAGGTAATGAATAGAGTTGATATATTATGTTTTTCAGTAAAATGTAGGAGGTTTAGTATTTTTCGTGTGGCATCTGGGGCTTGTCTGCCTAGCGCGAACCCTACTTGGTTGGGGTGAATGAGGTGGGGCATAACGGAGGCTAATCTCTGAGCTATTAATCTGGCATACAATTTGAGGTCAGTGTTTAATAGAGCTATAGGGTGGAAATTTGGGGGGGTATCCGGCTCCTTCCCTGGTTTGGGCAAGGTTACAATATTGGCAGAGAGCATTTCATTTGGGAATTGACCAGAGGACACAGCAGCGCTGAACATATCACAGATGTGGGGGGTTAAGGTTTTGTTGAATAATTTGTAATATTCGGCAGAGAAGCCGTCTGGGCCTGGGGCTTTACCGTTGGGAAGGGTGGAAATAGCTTGGGAGATTTCTTGTATGGAGAATGGAGCGTTGAGGGATATCAGTTGTTAAGAGGAAAGTTTGGGAAGATTCATTGATTCTAGAAAGTCTGATATGTCAGAATCCATGGGTTGTATTATGTTGGGGTCATTTTCAAGTTATATAGCGTACGATAATACGCACCGAACGCATTAGCTATACCTTTGGGGTGATACACTTTGTCTCCTGTAGAGGAATGTAGGATATGCGGAATTTTATTTTTATTACGCCTTTGTTTGATTTGGTTTGCTAACAGTTTACCAGATTTATTACCGGCTGTGTAGAAAGAAGATCGCATTTTTTGGCGTTTAATTAGTATTCTATATTTTTTGGATATACTATGATTTAAACTAAGGGGAGAGCAGAAATGTTTCTATATAATCCTCATGTGTCCTTTTCCCCGTAGCGGTTGTGGTAGTGATTGTGCAAAATGCTGTAGTTGTGTATACCTCCATTTATCTAGTGGCATATTCCCCCATTTTTGTGTGATTTCCGCATAAGTGCAAATCCTATTTCCTTTCATTATATCTTGTGATAATATTTCTTCTTTTTTTACCCATCAAGTGAAATATATATATTCCTCTTTCCCTGGCTTGAAATAATTTGTGCCCAATATCGATAATAGTGGTGAGTTCTAATCCCAGTGGTGCATTCTTCCTAAGCTATCCCAAATTTTGAAAGTGTTTCCAGTTAGTGGGTTTGTGCTATTAGCTAAATCTCGGTACTGTTGTGGTATCCAAACCATCTTCCCTAAATCTACCTTACTTTGTGAAATCTCCATATTTACCCAGCTTCTCCCCTCTTTATTATGAATCCATTCTACCATCCGAGAAATACAGATCGCCTGATAGTATTTCTCGAAATCCGGGGCTGCTAATCCTCCTGACCTTTTAGCTTTCGCCAATATTGCGTATGCAATTCTTGGCCGTTTATGTGCCCAGATATATTTTAATGTCATTGATCTTAATTTCTTAAAATAATCCTGAGGTACTGTTATCGGAATCATTTGGAAAATATAGGTCAACCTTGGTAGAATATTCATTTTTAATGCATTAATTCTTCCTATCCACGAAAGGGGCTTATGTCTCAGGTTCTCCAAATGTTCTTTAATCTTATTGAGCGCTGGTATATAATTGGCCTTGAACATGATCCCTACTAGACTTGTGCACAACGGAAAATTTTGTTTAGTTTCGGTTCGTTGTCATTCATAAAATACATAATTTTGTTCTGTTATATTCGTTATGTTACATTAATACGTTTTTGGATAATTCGTTATTTCTGTAGTGTCGATATTCGTTATACTGAATCTCGAATCATGTTGAATTCATTCATTATATGCACTACAATTTCGTTCATATTCGTTGAAATTCGATATTTATGTATGTATATATATTCGTGATAATGATTCGTAGTTTGGAAAGTCCTTTGTTTATTGAATCTTTTAACACACACAATGACAATATATCTTCTCCTCTGCTCAAATACAGTACAACACCCTTCTCACTCAGTTCTCAGGAATGCACTTTGCCAGTAATCCAACCTCCAACACAAAATTAATCAGCTGATTGGACTGTAAAGCCGCGTACACACGGGCAGACTTTTCGACCGGACTGGTCCAACGGACTTTCCGACGGACTTTCAACGGACTTTTGACGGACTTCCGACTGACTTTTTAACGAACTGACTTGCCTACACACGATCACACCAAAGTCCGACGGATTCGTACGTGATGACGTATACCGGACTAAAATAAGGAAGTTGATAGCCAGTAGCCAATAGCTGCCCTAGCGTCGTTTTTTGTCCGTCGGACTAGTATACAGACGAGCAGATTTCTGGGTCCGGCGGAGTTACGACGTAAAGATTTGAAGCATGTTCCAAATCTAAAGTCCGTCAGATTTTCAACTGGAAAAGTCAGCTGAAGGTTCCGATGAAGCCCACACACGATCCGATTGTCCGCCGGACTCGGTCCATCAGACCAGTCCAGTCAAAAAGTCCGACCGTGTGTATGCTGCATAAGATTTACTTTGAGCTGACCTTTTGTTTCCTTAGATCTTTAATGAATTACGGAATCATGTCGAATTCATTCGTTATATCGGCTATAATTTCTTTCGTATTTCTTGAAATTCATTATTTTTTTTCTTCGGACATTCAGATGCATCTGAATGTCTAAAAGATGCAAAATTCAGCCGAATTTTGATTCATTACGAAGCGAATTGCACAAGCCTAGTCCCTACAGATGCAGTCAGTTTTATTCCCAGATACCCCAATCCCTCCTTACACCACAGAAAGGGGAATTTAGGTTGGATCGCCCTCTGTTCCTCCCTTGGGATGGTAATATTCAAGATCTCCGATTTAGACATATTTGTTTTGAAGTTAGTCAATTTTCCATATCTGGTTAACTCCTCTAATATAACTGGGATTGTTATTCTAGGGTTAGTCAGATAGAAAAGTAAGTCGTCGGCATATGCAGCTACCTTATACTCCCTTTCCCCTACTTTTACCCCTCGAATATCTGGGTTTTTGTGGATAGCCACAGGGGTTCCAATGCTATTACAAACAGCATTGGCGACAGGGGGCACCCCTGCCTTGTCCAATTAAATAAGACCAACGGAGGGGATAAGTTCCCATTTATTCTAATTTTAGCCGTTGGATGATGATAAAAGGCCGATATCCATTTCATCATATTTACCCCAATACCCAGATGTCTTAATGTTCCAAACATGAAGACCCAGTCCACCCTGTCAAAAGCCTTTTCAGCATCTATCGACAGGAATGCGATTGGGGTTTCCCCCCCCTCTACTTCATGAATCAAGCACAGTGACTTCAGGCCATTATCTTTTCTCTCTCTCCCTGATACGAACCCTACCTGATCACTGTTTACCCAGCTTGGTAGTAAAGGCTTTAATCTTTCCGCTATTACTTTAGCAAAAAATCTTTATGTCTGTATTTAACAGGGATATTGGGCGATAACTCGCTGGGACTGTTGGGTCCTTCCCTTCTTTTAGGATGAGGGTTATATATGCCAATGAAGATTCCTCCCGCAGAATCTCTCCTTCAGCCAAGGCGTTAAGATATTCACATAGTTTAGGGTTCAGGAACTTTTGAAATGTTTTATTGTATAAGATACAGTACCCATCAGGGCCCGGGCTCTTTCCCAGAGCCATGCTTTGTATTGCTCTTCTTACTTCTTTTGGGGTAATTGGGGCTTCAAGTTGCTCAAGTTCCTCCTTAGGCAACATGGGAAGGTCAAGACCTCTCAGATACTTATGAATTTCTCCCTGCCTACATACTTCTCTATGATTCACATTGTATAATGAGCTATAATATTCATGGAAAACCTCAGCTATTTCAGGGGATGAATGAACCATCTCTCCCTGATCGTTCTTAATTTTAGGAATGAAGGAATGATTTTTTTTTATCTTATTACTCTGGCCAACCACTTCCCAGATTTAGTTCCCCATTGATACCTCTCCTTATTTACCATATGTAAGGCGCGCTTTTTCTCCTGTTCTAAAAAGTCCGCTAATTGCACCCTTTTTGCTACTTATTCCTGTCTCTCTGGGATACCTTGGGGTCTTGTCATTTGTTCTAAGTCCTTTATCTCTCTATATAGAGTATGAAGTTTCTCTCCCCTTTCTCTCTTTTTCCCTGAGCCTGCCCCTATTAATATCCCCCTTATGACAGCCTTATGTGCTTCCCATAGGACTGATTGGAGAATTTCTGGTGTATCATTTACCGCAAAGAAATTTTCGAGTTCCTGCTCAATCTTCTTAATTATCCCCGGGTCCTGAATAAGGGAGTTGTTTAGTCTCCAGTTCCTTCCCATCCTAGTATTTAATATTTCTAACTTAATCTCTACTGGAGCATGATCAGAGTAATTACTTTAATCTCTGCATTTTTAAGAGACGGTAATAATTGATGTTCTATAAAAATGTAATCAATCCTTGAGAATGACCTGTGGACTGGGGAGTAGAAAGTGTAATCTCTATTTCCTGGGTGCCTAACCCTCCATGTATCTACCAGCTGATATACCAGTAGTCATTTTTTTACGGCCTTATGTCTTTTAGTTGTATAGTGAGAGGGGCGCCCTGTTGTATCTAACTGTGGATCTATACTCAAGTTTAGATCCTCCGCCATTATGAGTTTACTTTCTTTAAATACTTCAAGTTTTTTTAAAACTTTCTTTAAAAATAGGTCTGGTTTCTTATTTGGTGAATATATATTTGCCAGTGTGCATTCCATATTGCACAAAGTCCCCTTTACAAAGAGAAATCTCCCCTTAGGGTCTGCCAGTTGCTCTCTTACTGTAAAAACCGTGGTCTTATCAAAACCTATGGCCAGACCCCTTGAGTTGCTAGATGTTGAATCGCCATAAAACCACATAGGGAACGAATGTGAAGCCAGTCTACACCCTGAAGCGTGAGCAATATGCGCTTCTTGGAGACAGACCACATTCGCCCCCAAAAAAAGGAGCTCTTTATTTACCTTATACCTTTTGCTTGGGGTTTTCATCCCCCCTACATTATAAGTGATTACGTTTATTGTGGCCATGGTTCATCATAGAGAGCACCTGGCAGACCGCAACAAATCCAGAGAGAAGGAAGAGAGAGAGAGAA
Organism: Lithobates septentrionalis; assembly: GCA_037952835.1. Lineage (NCBI taxonomy): Eukaryota > Metazoa > Chordata > Amphibia > Anura > Ranidae > Lithobates > Lithobates septentrionalis. The sequence continues at coordinate 6,723,601 of JBBDGP010000149.1, forward strand.
AAAAAAAAAAAAAACACAAAACCCATCCCAGACCCCCCCCCCCCCAATTCCCATCCCTCCCCCCTTCTCCAAAATCCTCCCCCTCACAGGAGGATGGACTAACTCCAAGTTGTTCCATGTGCAGGTCCTACGACATCTATCTGGATATCGATCGGTTCCCATATCTCCTTGGAGGAGGGTACTCCTACACCACCAACCCCTCTACTGTCCCTCCGGGCCCCACGCCCTCCACTCCACCCACCCACTCCGCCACCTTTCCATTTTAACTCCAATTATGCCCTAATATTTCTTACTCTCAAGTAACTCTCGCAGTACTTCTCTTGTTACACATAGCATACTCTACCCCTACTTCCCCCTCCCCCCTGGATATGAGTCCAATGCATGTTACTGAGAACTACTGTTAACCCATTATTCTCCTCCCAGCCCGGTAGAGAAGGGGACGAGAGGTCCACTTTGCTGCAAAAATCCCGTAAATCTTTTGGGAATCTTAATACTGCAATCTATACTGATCTCATCGTCCATCTTTTTTCCCTTCGAGGCAAGCTGGAAATCCCCACTGATATGTCAGACTTCTCTTTGGGGTAGTGAAACCTAGCTATAACATCTCTTGGATTGTCATTCGCTTGGGATTGATATCTTTTAATCCTACGTACCCTGTCTAGTTTTAGTATTTCTGCTGCTTCTCTCCCCAACATGGGGTTAAATAGTTCCTGCATCACTTTTATTAATTCGTCATTTTTATATATCTCTGGTTTCCCTCTTATCTGCAGATATTTCAGTCAGCTTTTATTTTCTTGATCCTCCATCTTATAGAGTAACAGTCTATTTGTTTTCTGCAGGGATTTCATCTGTTCATTCATTAACTCCAACCTTTGGTCATATTTATCCATTCTTTCCTCTATTTCTTTGACTCATCCCAAAACTTGTCCAATGTCTACTCTAACTGCCGCTATATCTGTTTTCAGTGATGCTTCGACTTTAGCCAGCATCTCAGCCAACATCTCTTTAATTTGAGGTAGGCTTGCTTGGGCTGCCTCTGGACTTAAGTTCTCCTCAATCTCTGATTCTGCACCTCCTTTCTTCTTCTGATCTCCATTTTGTGCCTTAGAGCTTCTTTGGGAATTATTCCCTATATTTTTTGGCCGCTCTACAGGTGTTCCAATGATTTTCCCTGTTTTACTGTCTTCCCCTGTCACTTATTGCTTACCCATACTTGCACGTGCTACTGCCACCTGCCTTGAGCTTCCATGCCCGTTCTCTGTCATGCTTGTTTCCGCTGACATATAACGCTGGATACCCCCTGGGCTCACAGCAGGTGAAGCCCCTTTCCCCGCTTTGGCTGCCTTTCCCCTCATGTTGACTTAGTAACTTTGTTCCTTTAGATACTTCCTAGAGGAGAATTCAAAGAAACAAAATTGATCCCTGATGGCCCCAACTACCGATAGTTGTCAGCTAGTGGCAAGAATATTGTCAGCAAATAGTGACCGTCCTTAGTGAAAGGTCACAACCTTCAGCGGGTAACACATATTATTCTGCATCAGCGATGATAACAACTTGCGGTAATTATCAGCGAGAATATCAAGAGAAAAAAAAAACAGTTATCAGCAGTAGTTATCGGTTATTAACGACAGTTGTCAAATAGTAGCGGCAGTTATAACTGAGTGGCTGTAGTTATCAAGGAAAATGGCAGAAAGTAACAGCAATTATCAATGGGTAACAGCAGGTCTCATAAAGTAACAACAATTGTCTATTGATGATGATGGCCCCTATCAACAGGTATATGCAGTTGTCAGCGTCCTCTCAAGGCAGCACTTATCAGGGTACAGCGACAATTATCCGCAAATCATCAGCAGGCATCAATAATTTATGAGGAAATAGGAGTGATTATTAACAGAGAGCGTTAATTTTCTGCAACAGTCATCAGTAGATAGTAAGTTTATCCTGAAACAGCGATATTTATCTGCAGCGATTTTCGATGAATACATCAGTTTTCGGAAAGTAGCACTAATTGTCATCAAGTAATAGCAGTTATCAGTGAGTAGAAATTATCCCCAACAATCATCAACAAGGGCAGCTATCATCAAAAGTTCCTTCCTGAGCTTGTAGGTAGTAACCCTTCGGGGGGTGTGGAGTGAGCCATGTAAGGAGAACCGGTTTGACCCGGTCAGTCTCGGAAGTCCCGGAGTTTTCCCTGGGTCTGCTCTTAAAACATGAACAGGAAACAACAAACTGAAAGTTCAACTATTTGAAGACGAAAGTTAACAGGAATCTTGTGACTTGGGCATAGAAGAGCCCATAATAGCGTGGTCACAATGTCCCTGGTCCGAATTCTAGCTCCAGAATAAGAAAGGATCAGTCCATGGGGGGGACTCGTCTCAGGTGGTTCCGTTGTCCTTGACCTTCTTTGCTTTTCCTTTGGTCCATATGGGGGACTGTGGGCTGGACGGTATTGGTCTTTTGTTTGAGCCAGGGCCGGTGTTGGATGTGTCTATTGCTGCCTCTTGAGAGATGAGCTTCAGGTGTAGGAGTAATGTAATTCTGGTACAGTGCGTGCAGCAATGGTTTCAGTGCTCTCCTCCTTTGAATCGTGGAAGGGGAGAGATCAGCGAAGATCTGTACCTGGTGGCCCTGGCACATGACAGCCAGAGCAAATCTTGCTTGTTTCATCACTTCCTCTTTTACGGAGTAGTGATGGGGCTTAGCGATAATGTCCCTTGGGGTACCATCTTTCCTTGGGGGTCCGAGTGCCCTGTGGGCTCTGTCTAGTTTGAGGCGGTGGGGAGGGATTTTGGGGAGTAGGTTTTTAATTAGGTCCTGCACTGCCTCCGGTACATTCATTATGGTCTCCAGGAGACCCCTGATTCTGATATTGTCCCTCCTGGATCTGTTCTCCAGGTCATCAATGCGGGACATTGCCAGATCTAGTTGTTCCTGCACCATGTATATGTGCTTGGAGTTTTGGTTCGCCACTGCTATCGTTTCCTCCATTTTGTTTTCAATCGTGTCGATCCTATTACCCAGGTTTTGGAAATCTGCCTTTAAGTCCCCGGTGATTTTTGTGGCCATTTATGCCAGGCATCTGTCTAGTAGTTCCGAGAATTTGTGGAAGAGATCTTCTATTTGATAAGCAGGGTTCTTAGTCTGGGTAGTGTGGTAATGATAGCCTTGGTTGCATCACTGCGTTAGGCCCCAAAGGTGAGAGGGAGAAATCTGTCATTGATCGTTCGATCAGGGATTCCGTGGAGGCAGGGGGCGGTGTGTTGGCCATCAGGAATTCCAAATGATTCCCTGGGGTGAAGTGTTGAGGGATGTGGGGTGGCTCTGACCTGTAGTCTGCTTGTCCCTCTGTGCTGGATTCGTGTGTCTGAGGTAATTCTGCGGTGGCCATCTTAGATTTTTCTCCTGCTCCTGCCTTCTCAAATTGCGGCCTCGGGTCTCTTTTGACCTCAGGTCTGGACATACGGAGACATGCACGGGTGTGTGGGGAATACCCAGCGGCAATGAGAAGCCTCCTGGATCGCTGTGCTGTGTGCTACGGGCGCCGCTGCTGCGGTCTGGAGTGGAGCTCTCGGCTCAGGCGGCCATCTTCAGACCTCCGCGCATGCGCAACCCCCCCGCCCCGCCCTCGGCGCGCCAATGGCTGCGCTGCTATCAATCTATCCAATCAAGAGCCAAGAACCCCGGGCAGAGAGGTATAGCGCGTCTCTGCTGAGGAATCAAAGGGGGACAGGTGAGTAAAACGGGGGGGAGAGAAAACATGAGGGTTTACCTTTAAATCCCTTTCTTCTCCATTCTGATGCTCGATTTGAACTTCAGCAAGTCGTCTTCATCATGTCTAGATGCCTAAATGCATTGAGTTGCTGCCATGTGATTGGCTGATTAGCAATTTGTGTTACCAAGCAATTGAACAGGTGTACCTAATAAAGTGGCCCGTGAGTGTATATTACTTTACAGGTACCACTCAGGGATAAACACATATATAAAATCACTTGATTTTTATTATTACTGATATATAAAATTCACAAACACTAAGCTATTGCTTCAAAGTCAGCAACAATGTTGTCACCCTGCTGTAAGCGCTCAGCTGCCTATTGGGCTTCTATTGGGCTTATCCATGTAACTGGTGTGTTACAATTTATAGCAAAGATTAAAGCGGAGTTCCACCCACTTTTGAGAGGTGGTCTTAAATGAAAGACCACCTCTCCACCCCTCGTTTATGGCTAATTTAAAAAAAAAAATCTTCTTCTAACTTTCCTTTTCATGAAGTACAGCCTGTACTTACGATCCAGCCGGTCCGCGACGCAGGTGTGTGTCCCTGAAGACAGCCGGCCATTCACAAAGTGCAGCGCGACTCGCTCATGCGCAATAGGAAACGGGCAGTGAGGCCGCAAGGCTCCACTGCCTGTTTCCCTTATTTAGAATGGCGGCGCCTGAACCTGATCCGATGGACGGATGGGCCTCGGGGGGGGGGGGGGCAGACATCGCTGGCTCCCTGGACAGGTAAGTGTCCTTATTAAAAGTCAGCAGCTGCAGTGTTTGTAGCTGCTGTCTTTAAAAAAAATTTGTTTTTCTTTGACAGGAGTGTGGAAGAAAATATAAATGAAGGCATGTGAAATAAATAAACTCATATACTAAATACTGTCATTGCAGATATTAACCCCATACAGTTACCAGACAACAATATGTTAGTGATATGGGTATTTAAACTGTAGAAACATATCCTACACATAATTCAGACCAAACAGAACGACATCAAACATGACACAAAGTGATGTCATTGGAGAGCTTCTTCCGATAATGGTTTAACCATTTTATTGCTGCCGTAAGTATTAAGTAGTACTTCCCCCTCTCCCCATTCCATTGCCCACTTTTCTACATCTTTCTAACTTCTCAGTTTTATTACCCTGTGTGTTTTTATCCCTGGAGATTGTTGCCCCTGCAGATTTTTAAAAGTATTTTCTAAACCTTTGTGCACCAGTAGTGATACTGGAGGAAGGGGGAGACCCCTGAAAGATGTTCTGAAGAGTTAAAGTCAAAATCCAGTCAGATCCTAACTATACTTAAACCTACTCCCACCCCCATTCTAAGCTTGTTTTAACTACCCTATGACAGGAAAGATCTGTATACTTACCTATTCTAAGGGCCCTCTGGTCCGGTCACATAATCAGCTGCCAGCGGCAACTTCAGTGTAGAGGAGGGACAGCCGACAACGGGTTGCCCATAGTAAGCCTATGCCGCTGTCCCTCCTCTACACTGAAACCGCCACTGGGACCCGATCATGTGAGCGGACTTTAGAATAGGTGAGTATAGGCATCTTTCCTTTACAGGGTAGTTAGAATAGGCTTAGAATGGAGGTGGGAGCAGGTTTAAGTAAAGTTAGAATCTGACTAGAGACTTTCACTTTAACTGTTAAGATAGCCATAGATGGATTGAAAGTTAACTGCTTCAGCAGGGACTATCCAAATTTCTATCCATGTGTGGCCATCCCTGTTCAACAGAAATCAATCATTAGATGCATGGGAGGTATGCTGGAGTATAAAGGCTCCACACCAATAGTCTAACCTCCCGTAATGAAACGACTATACTGTACCTTTTTCTTCTTCTTTTTGTAGCAGTGTCTCTGAATGTTCAGGTTGGTTTTCTCTGGTTTTATTTGCCGATTGTTTTTCTTTGGCAGGAGTGTGGAAGAAAATATAAACAAAGGCATGTGAAATAAATAAATTCATATACTAAATACTGTCATTGCAGATATGAACCCCATACAGTTACCAGTCAGCAATATGTTGGTGATATACTGTAGGTATTTAAACTGTATAACATATCCTAAACATAATTCAAACCAAACAGAAAGACATCAAACATGACACAAAGTGATGTCATTGGAGAGCTTCTTCCGATAATGGTTTAACCATTTTATTGCTGCCATAAGAATTTAGTAGTACTTCCCCCTCTCCCCATTCCATTGCCCACTTTTCTACACCTCTCTAACTTCTTAGTTTTATTACCCTGTGTGTTTTTATCCCTGGAGAATGTTGCCCCTGCAGATTTTTAAAAGTATTTTCTAAACCTTTGTGCACCAGTAGTGATACTGGAAGAAGGGGCAGACCCCTGAAAGACGTTCTGAAGAGATAAAGTAAAAGTCCAGTCAGATCTTAACCATACTTAAAACTACTCCCACCCCCATTCTAAGCTTGTTTTAACTAACCTATGACAGGAAAGATCTGTATACTTGCCTATTCTAAGGGCATGGGCGCAGCATAAGGGGTTGCAGGGGTCACGATCGCAACCCCACCCCTAGCACCAGGGGGCCCCTGCAGCCTCCTTGTCATATTATCATATCCTCCACAAAATCCAACTACGATCTGCCCTAGGGCCCCACAGCCACGCTCCAGTACTGGGCTTCTACTTTGCCTTCCACAGTCCACACCCCTCTGTTCCCATTGGCAGGGGAGAAGCTGTGAGCCATTTCCTGAATGGAGAGGAGCACGAGGTGAGAACAGCCCAGGATGGAGAAGTGTCTGTGCTGTGTGCTGGCAACATGGAATGATAACTGAGCTCAGCGAGGTAAGAGGAGGAGAGTGCCGTCCTGTAGCCACGATGGGACCGATGTCACTGGTGAGGTATGACACTGCTCAGTGTCTCCTAGTCACCAGCTGGGATTCTCTGTACCCCCCCACCTGGGGATGTCTACTTACCCAACTTCCCTGACAACTGGGGAAAATACACAAACCTCCGTTAGGTGTCCTTCCCAACACTGACTTAGAAACCTTCAGAAATTGCTAAAACAAATACCTTAACACTTCCTCGGGGGGGGCCCCTGAAGGGCTGCAAGCTCCAGATTTTGTGTCACATGGCTTTGCCCTCCCAGATCTAAGTTGCCCCCCCCGCCAAAGCCCCCTGACCACCCCTGACCACCCCCTCCACCCTGCATTCTATGCCCGGCTGCTGAGCTCATTTCCCATTACAACACTCTATACTGTTCCTCCTCCGCAGGGCTGAAATCACATTCCTTTACAACACAGCCAGTTAGCCATGATCTGCACAAGGTGTATCTGCCTACTGCAACTACACTGCCGTTCCGACCAGAGAATTTCACGGGTCAGAAGAGCAACATGTGTGTAAAGGAATGTGATTTCAGCCCTGTGTAGTGTGTGGGGGGGAGCTGTACACAGTGCTGGGATGGGAAAGGAGCTCTGCCAAGTGATCTGCCAGGGGTCCCTGTCCTCTGATTCTCCAGGGGTCCCTGTCCTCTGATTCTCCAGTGGTAATCCCTGTCCTCTGCTTCTCCAACGGTAATCCCTGTCCTCTGCTTCTCCAGCGGTAATCCCTGTCCTCTGCTTCCCCAGCGGTAATCCCTGTCCTCTGATGTAAAGAGGAACTCTGGGAACTCAAAACTCTTAAGCCACTTTTAGTATCTTGGCGTGTGGTGGATGTATCTGCACACATGTTGGAAGTAGTGGGGGGGAGGCCAGGTCAACTTTTGCATCCGGGCCAACAAGCTTCAAGCTACGCCTCTGTCTAAGGGTACTCAGGTCTGGTCACATGATTAGCTACCAGCGGCAACTTCAGTGTAGAGGAGGGACAGCCGACAACGGATTGCCCATAGTAAGCCTATGCCGGTATCCCTCCTGTAAACTGAAACCACCACTGGGACCCGATCATGAGAGCGGACTTTAGAATAGGTGAGTATAGGCATCTTTCCTTTACAGGGTAGTTAGAATAGGCTTAGAATGGAGGTGGGAACAGGTTTAGGTAAAGTTAGAATGTGACTAGAGACTTTTACTTTAATGCCGCGTACACACGGTCGGACTTTCTATCCTACTTGGTCCGGCACACTTTCCGACGGACTTTGTCCGCCATGTGCGCCGGACTTTAAAACGGGCGGACTTGCCCACACACGCCGGGACTTTCCGGCGGGCTAAGTCCGCCCGTCTTTCCGACGGACTTTCGCCGGAGTTCCGGCGGACTTTCAGAATGAACGGACTTGCCCACACACGGACAAGTCCGTTCATTTTGAACGTGACTCAGGTGCGACGGGACTAGAAAGGGATGTCAATCTTGCCGCTTTTATCAGCGAGATTGACACCTTGCGAGCCCCGTCGCGGGGCATGCCAGGCCCTTAGGTTTGGTATGGATTATAAAGGGAACCCCCTACGCTGAAAAAACGGCGTGGGGTCCCCCCTAAAATCCATATCAGACCCCGATCCGAGCACGCAGCCTGGCCGGTCAGGAAAGGGGGTGGGGACGAGCGAGCGCCCCCCCCCCTCCTGAACCGTACCAGGCCGCATGCCCTCAACATGGGGGGTGGGTGCTTTGGGGGAGGGGGGCGCCCTGCGGGGCCCCCCCCAAAGCACCTTGTCCCCATGTTGATGAGGACAAGGGCCTCTTCCCGACAACCCTGGCCGTTGGTTGTCGGGGTCTGCGGGCGGGGGCTTATCGGAATCTGGGAGCCCCCTTTAATAAGGGGGCCCCCAGATCCCGGCCCCCCACCCTATGTGAATGAGTATGGGGTACATGGTACCCCTACCCATTCACCTAGGGAAAAAGTGTAAGTAATAAAACACACTACACAGGTTTTTAAAATATTTTATTAAACAGCTCCGGGGGGGATCTTCCTCCGGCTTCGGGGGTCTTCTTCAGGCTTCGGGGGTCCCTCCGCTTCATCTTCTCCCGGCGTCCGGTTGGTTCTTCTCTCCAGTTCTTCGACCGGCTCCTCTGCTGTCTTCAGGTAGCTCTCTTGCCAGCAGAGGTCCGGACTTCTGGGCTTCTGGGCTTCTGGGCTTCTTGTCTTGTCTTCTCTTCTCTTCTCCAGATGTTGACACGACGCTCTCTCCGGCTGGACTGCTCTCCGAGGGCTGCGTTGTGACTTATATAGGCGGAGACCCCGCCCCCTTTTGATGTCACAGTCCCTGGGCATGCTGGGACTGTGACGTTTTAGGGGGCGTGGTCAACATCACCCAGTGACCACGCCCCCTAAAACGTCACAGTCCCAGCATGCCCAGGGACTGTGACATCAAAAGGGGGCGGGGTCTCCGCCTATATAAGTCACAACGCAGCCCTCGGAGAGCAGTCCAGCCGGAGAGAGTGTCGTGTCAACATCTGGAGAAGAGAAGAGAAGACAAGACAAGAAGCCCAGAAGCCCAGAAGCCCAGAAGTCCGGACCTCTACTGGCAAGAGAGCTACAAGAAGACAGCAGAGGAGCCGGCCGAAGAACTGGAGAGAAGAACCAACCGGACGCCGGGAGAAGATGAAGCGGAGGGACCCCCGAAGCCGGAAGAAGACCCCCGAAGCCGGAGGAAGATCCCCCCCCGGAGCTGTTTAATAAAATATTTTAAAAACCTGTGTAGTGTGTTTTATTACTTACACTTTTTCCCGAGGTGAATGGGTAGGGGTACCATGTACCCCATACTCATTCACATAGGGTGGGGGGCCGGGATCTGGGGGCCCCCTTATTAAAGGGGGCTCCCAGATTCCGATAAGCCCCCGCCCGCAGACCCCGACAACCAACGGCCAGGGTTGTCGGGAAGAGGCCCTTGTCCTCATCAACATGGGGACAAGGTGCTTTGGGGGGGGGGCCCCGCAGGGCGCCCCCCTCCCCAAAGCACCCACCCCCCATGTTGAGGGCATGCGGCCTGGTACGGTTCAGGAGGGGGGGGGCGCTCGCTCGTCCCCACCCCCTTTCCTGACCGGTCAGGCTGCGTGCTCGGATCGGGGTCTGGTATGGATTTTAGGGGGGACCCCACGCCGTTTTTTCGGCGTAGGGGATTCCCTTTATAATCCATACCAGACCTAAGGGCCTGGTATGCCCCGCGCTCGCCGCAATAGGAAAATTTGTTTTTCCTATTGCAGCGAGCGCGAGATGCAATACCCTGCCATCGTGTAGTATCTGGTCCGTCAGACCAGCATACACACGAGCGGGCTTTCCGTCGGACCAGCACACACACGAGCGGACTTTCCGCCCGAAACTGAGTCCGGCGGAAAGATTTAAAACTTTTTTTAAATCTAGGTCCGGCGGGCTTTTGGGAAAAAGTCCGCCGGAAAAGTCCGCCGGCGCCCACACACGGGCGGATTGTCCGGCACACTCTGGTCCGCCGGACCAAGTATGCCGGAAAGTCCGACCGTGTGTACGCGGCATAACTGTTAAGATAGCCATAGATGGATTGAAAGTTAACTGGTTCAGCAGGGACTATCCAAATTTCTATCCATGTGTGGCCGTCCCTGTTCAACAGAAGTCAATCATTAGATGCATGTGAGGTATGCTGGAGTATAAAGGCTCCACACCAATAGTCTAACCTCCCGTAATGAAACTACTATACTGTACCTTTTTCTTCTTCTTTTTGTAGCAGTGTCTCTGAATGTTTAGGTTGGTTTTCTCTGGTTTTATTTGCCAATTGTTTTTCTTTGGCAGGAGTGTGGAAGAAAATATAAACAAAGGCATGTGAATTAAATAAATTCATATACTAAATACTGTCATTGCAGATATGAACCCAATACAGTTACCAGTCAGCAATATGTTGGTGATATACTGTAGGTATTTAAACTGTATAACATATCCTACACATAATTCAAACCAAACAGAAAGACATTAAACATGACACAAAGTGATGTCATTGGAGAACTTCTTCCGATAATGGTTTAACCATTTTATTGCTGCCATAAGTATTAAGTAGTACTTCCCCCTCTCCCCATTCCATTGCCCACTTTTCTACACCTCTCTAACTTCTTAGTTTTATTACCCTGTGTGTTTTTATCCCTGGAGAATGTTGCCCCTGCAGATTTTTAAAAGTATTTTCTAAACCTTTGTGCACCAGTAGTGATACTGGAAGAAGGGGGAGACCCCTGAAAGACATTCTGAAGAGATAAAGTAAAAGTCCAGTCAGATCTTAACCATACTTAAAACTACTCCCACCCCAATCTAAGCTTTAACTACCCTATGACAGGAAAGATCTGTATACTTGCCTATTCTAAGGGCATGGGCGCAGCTTAAGGGGTTGCAGGGGTCACAATCGCAACCCCACCCCTAGCTCCAGGGGTCCGCTGCAGCCTCCCTGTCATATTATCATATCCTCCTCAAAATCCAGCTCTGATCTGCCCTAGGGCCCCACAGCCACGCTCCAGTACTGGGCTTCTACTTTGCCTTCCACAATCCACACCCCCCTGTTCCCATTGGCTGGGGAGAAGCTGTGAGCCATTTCCTGAATGAAGAGGAGCACGAGGTGAGAACAGCCCAGGACGGGGAAGTGTCTGTGCTGTGTGCTGGCAACATGGAATGGTAACTGAGCTCAGTGAGGCAAGAGGAGAAGAGTGCCGTTCTATAGCCATGATGGGACCGATGTCACTGGTGAGGTATGACACTGCTCAGTGTCTCCTAGTCACCAGATGGAATTCTCTGTACCCCCCCACCTGGGGATGTCTACTTACCCAACTTCCCTGACAACTGGGGAAAATACACAAACCTCCGTTAGGTGTCCTTCCCAACACTGACTTAGAAACCTTCAGAAATTGCTAAAACAAATACCTTAACACTTCCTCGGGGGGGCCCTGAAGGGCTGCAGGCTGCAGATTTAGTGTCACATGGCTTTGCCCTCCCAGATCTAAGTTGCCCCCCCGCCAAAGCCTCCTGACCACCCCCTCCACCCTGCATTCTATGCCCGGCTGCTGAGCTCCTTTCCCATTACAGCACTCTATACTGTTCCTCCTCCGCAGGGCTGAAATCACATTCCTTTACAACACAGCCAGTTAGCCATGATCTGCACAAGGTGTATCTGCCTACTGCAACTACACTGCCGTTCCGACCAGAGAATTTCACGGGTCAGTTGAGCAACATGTGTGCTAAGGAATGTGATTTCAGCCCTGTGTAGTGTGTGGGGGGGGAGCTGTACACAGTGCTGGGATGGGAAAGGAGCTCTGCCAAGTGACCTGCCAGGGGTCCCTGTCCTCTGATTCTCCAGGGGTCCCTGTCCTCTGCTTCTCCAGCGGTAATCCCTGTCCTCTGCTTCTCCAGCGGTAATCCCTGTCCTCTGATGTAAAGAGGAACTCTGGGAACTCAAAACTCTTAAGCCACTTTGAGTATCTTGGCGTGTGGTGGATGTATCTGCACACATGTTGGAAGTAGTGGGGGGGAGGCCAGGTCAACTTTTGCATCGGGGCCCACAAACTTCAAGCTATGCCTCTGTCTAAGGGTACTCCGGTCTGGTCACACGATCAGCTGCCAGCTGCAACTTCAGTGTAGTGGAGGGACAGCCGACAATGGATTGCCCATAGTAAGCCTATGCCGATGTCCCTCCTCTAAACTGAAAGCGCCACTGGGACCCGATCATGTGAGCGGACTTTAGAATAGGTGAATATAGGCATCTTTCCTTTACAGGGTAGTTAGAATAGGCTTAGAATGGAGGTGGGAGCAGGTTTAAGTAAAGTTAAAATGTGACTAGACTTTCACTTTAACTGTTAAGATAGCCATAGATGGATTGAAAGTTAACTGGTTCAGCAGGGACTATCCAAATTTCTATCCATGTGTGGCCGTCCCTGTTCAACAGAAGTCAATCATTAGATGCATGTGAGGTATGCTGGAGTATAAAGGCTCCACACCAATAGTCTAACCTCCCGTAATGAAACTACTATACTGTACCTTTTTTTTCTTTTTGTAGCAGTGTCTCTGAATGTTCAGGTTGGTTTTCTTTGGTTTTATTTGCTGATTGTTTTTCTTTGGCAGGAGTGTGGAAGAAAATATAAACAAAGGCATGTGAAATAAATAAATTCATATACTAAATACTGTCATTGCAGATATGAACCCCATACAGTTACCAGTCAGCAATATGTTGGTGATATACTGTAGGTATTTCAACTGTATAACATTTCCTACACATAATTCAAACCAAACAGAACGACATCAAACATGACACAAAGTGATGTCATTGGAGAGCTTCTTCCGATAATGGTTTAACCATTTTATTGCTGCCGTAAGTATTAAGTAGTACTTCCCCCTCTCCCCATTCCATTGCCCACTTTTCTACTCCTTTCTAACTTCTCAGTTTTATTACCCTGTGTATTTTTATCCCTGGAGAATGTTGCCCCTGCAGATTTTTAAAAGTATTTTCTAAACCTTTCTGCACCAGTAGTGATACTGGAGGAAGGGGGAGACCCCTGAAAGATGTTCTGAAGAGATAAAGTAAAAGTCCAGTCAGATCTTAACTATAATTAAAACTACTCCCACCCCATTCTAAGCTTGTTTTAACTACCCTATGACAGGAAAGATCTGTATACTTGCCTATTCTAAGGGTATGGGCATAGCATAAGGGGTTGCAGGGGTCACAATCGCAACCCCACCCCTAGCTCCAGGGGGCCCCTGCAGCCTCCCTGTCATATTATCATATCCTCCACAAAATCCAGCTCCGATCTGCCCTAGGGCCCCACAGCCACGCTCCAGTACTGGGCTTCTACTTTGCCTTCCACAGTCCACACCCCTCTGTTCCTATTGGCTGGGGAGAAGCTGTGAGCCATTTCCTGAATGGGCATGTGGCTGAAATCACATTCCTTTACAACACAGCCAGTTAGCCATGATCTGCACAGGGTGTATCTGCCTACTGCAACTACACTGCTATTCCGACCAGAGAATTTCACGGGTCAGAAGGGCAACATGTATGTAAAGGTATGTGTTTTCAGCCCTGTGTAGTGTGTGTGTGGGGGGGGGGGGTAGCTGTACACAGTGCTGGGATGGGAAAGGAGCTCTGCCAAGTGACCTGCCAGGAGTCCCTGTCCTCTGATTCTCCAGGGGTCCCTGTCCTCTGATTCTCCAGCGATAATCCCTGTCCTCTGCTTCTCTAGCGGTAATCCCTGTCCTCTGCTTCTCCAGTGGTAATCCCTGTCCTCTGCTTCTCCAGCGGTAATCCCTGTCCTCTGATGTAAAGAAACCTCTGGGAACTCAAAACTCTTAAGCCACTTTAAGTATCTTGGCGTCCGGTGGATGTATCTGCACACACGTTGGAGGTAGTGGGGGGGGGGCCAGGTCAACTTTTGCATCGGGGCCCACAAGCTTCAAGCTACACCTCTGTCTAAGAGTACTCCGGTCTGGTCACATGATCAGCTGCCAGCGGCAACTTCAGTGTAGAGGAGGGACAGCCGACAACGGGTTGCCCATAGTAAGCCTATGCTGCTGTCCCTCCTCTAAACTGAAACCACCACTGGGACTTGATCATGTGAGCGGACTTTAGAATAGGTGAGTATAGGCATCTTTCCTTTACAGGATAGTTAGAATAGGCTTAGAATGGAGGTGGGAACAGGTTTAGGTAAAGTTAGAATGTGACTAGAGACTTTTACTTTAACTGTTAAGATAGCCATAGATGGATTGAAAGTTAACTGGTTCAGCAGGGACTATCCAAATTTCTATCCATGTGTGGCCGTCCCTGTTCAACAGAAGTCAATCATTAGATGCATGTGAGGTATGCTGGAGTATAAAGGCTCCACACCAATAGTCTAACCTCCCGTAATGAAACTACTATACTGTACCTTTTTCTTCTTCTTTTTGTAGCAGTGTCTCTGAATGTTCAGGTTGGTTTTCTTTGGTTTTATTTGCCGATTGTTTTTCTTTGGCAGGAGTGTGGAAGAAAATATAAACAAGGGCATGTGAAATAAATAAATTCATATACTAAATACTGTCATTGCAGATATGAACCCCATACAGTTACCAGTCAGCAATATGTTGGTGATATACTGTAGGTATTTAAACTGTATAACATATCCTACACATAATTCAAACCAAACAGAACAACATCAAACATGACACAAAGTGATGTCATTGGAGAACGTCTTCCGATAATGGTTTAACCATTTTATTGCTGCCATAAGTATTAAGTAGTACTTCCCCCTCTCCCCATTCCATTGCCCACTTTTCTACACCTCTCTAAATTCTTAGTTTTATTACCCTGTCGGTTTTTATCCCTGGAGAATGTTGCCCCTGCAGATTTTTAAAATTATTTTCTAAACCTTTGTGCACCAGTAGTGATACTGGAAGAAGGGTGAGACGCCTGAAAGACGTTCTGAAGAGATAAAGTAAAAGTCCAGTCAGATCTTAACCATACTTAAAACTACTCCCACCCCATTCTAAGCTTTAACTACCCTATGACAGGAAAGATCTGTATACTTGCCTAATCTAAGGGCATGGGCGCAGCTTAAGGGGTTGCAGGGGTCACAATCCCAACCCCACCCCTAGCTCCAGGGGTCCCCTGCAGCCTCCCTGTCATATTATCATATCCTCCACAAAATCCAGCTCTGATCTGCCCTAGGGCCCCACAGCCACGCTCCAGTACTGGGCTTCTACTTTGCCTTCCACAGTCCACACCCCTCTGTTCCCATTGGCTGGGGAGAAGCTGTGAGCCATTTCCTGAATGAAGAGGAGCACGAGGTGAGAACAGCCCAGGACGGGGAAGTGTCTGTGCTGTGTGCTGGCAACATGGAATGGTAACCGAGCTCAGTGAGGCAAGAGGAGGAGAGAGCCGTCCTATAGCCATGATGGGACCGATGTCACTGGTGAGGTATGACACTGCTCAGTGTCTCCTAGTCACCAGATGGAATTCTCTGTACCCCCCCACCTGGGGATGTCTACTTACCCAACTTCCCTGACAACTGGGGAAAATACACAAACCTCCGTTAGGTGTCCTTCCCAACACTGACTTATAAACCTTCAGAAATTGCTAAAACAAATACCTTAACACTTCCTCGGGGGGCCCCTGAAGGGCTGCAGGCTCCAGATTTAGTGTCACATGGCTTTGCCCTCCCAGATCTAAGTTGCCCCCCCCGCCAAAGCCCCCTGACCACCCCCTCCACCCTGCATGCTATGCCCGGCTGCTGAGCTCCTTTCCCATTACAGCACTCTATACTGTTCCTCCTCCGCAGGGCTGAAATCACATTCCTTTACAACACAGCCAGTTAGCCATGATCTGCACAAGGTGTATCTGCCTACTGCAACTACACTGCCGTTCCGACCAGAGAATTTCACGGGTCAGTTGAGCAACATGTGTGCTAAGGAATGTGATTTCAGCCCTGTGTAGTGTGTGGGGGGGGGAGCTGTACACAGTGCTGGGATGGGAAAGGAGCTCTGCCAAGTGACCTGCCAGGGGTCCCTGTCCTCTGATTCTCCAGGGGTCCCTGTCCTCTGCTTCTCCAGTGGTAATCCCTGTCCTCTGCTTCTCCAGCGGTAATCCCTGTCCTCTGATGTAAAGAGGAACTCTGGGAACTCAAAACTCTTAAGCCACTTTGAGTATCTTGGCGTGCGGTGGATGTATCTGCACACATGTTGGAAGTAGTGGGGGGGAGGCCAGGTCAACTTTTGCATCAGGGCCCACAAACTTCAAGCTATGCCTCTGTCTAAGGGTACTCCGGTCTGGTCACATGATCAGCTGCCAGCTGCAACTTCAGTGTAGAGGAGGGACAGCCGACAATGGATTGCCCATAGTAAGCCTATGCTGATGTCCCTCCTCTAAACTGAAAGCGCCACTGGGACCCGATCATGTGAGCGGACTTTAGAATAGGTGAATATAGGCATCTTTCCTTTACAGGGTAGTTAGAATAGGCTTAGAATGGAGGTGGGAGCAGGTTTAAGTAAAGTTAAAATGTGACTAGACTTTCACTTTAACTGTTAAGATAGCCATAGATGGATTGAAAGTTAACTGCTTCAGCAGGGACTATCCAAATTTCTATCCATGTGTGGCCATCCCTGTTCAACAGAAGTCAATCATTAGATGCATGTGAGGTATGCTGGAGTATAAAGGCTCCACACCAATAGTCTAACCTCCCGTAATGAAACTACTATACTGTACCTTTTTCTTCTTCTTTTTGTAGCAGTGTCTCTGAATGTTTAGGTTGGTTTTCTCTGGTTTTATTTGCCGATTGTTTTTCTTTGGCAGGAGTGTGGAAGAAAATATAAACAAAGGCATGTGAAATAAATAAATTCATATACTAAATACTGTCATTGCAGATATGAACCCCATACAGTTACCAGTCAGCAATATGTTGGTGATATACTGTAGGTATTTAAACTGTATAACATATCCTAAACATAATTCAAACCAAACAGAACAACATCAAACATGACACAAAGTGATGTCATTGGAGAGCTTCTTCCGATAATGGTTTAACCATTTTATTGCTGCCGTAAGTATTAAGTAGTACTTCCCCCTCTCCCCATTCCATTGCCCACTTTTCTACTCCTTTCTAACTTCTCAGTTTTATTACCCTGTGTGTTTTTATCCCTGGAGAATGTTGCCCCTGCAGATTTTTAAAAGTATTTTCTAAACCTTTGTGCACCAGTAGTGATACTGGAGGAAGGGGGAGACCCCTGAAAGATGTTCTGAAGAGATAAAGTAAAAGTCCAGTCAAATCTTAACTATACTTAAAACTACTCCCACCCCCATTCTAAGCTTGTTTTAACTACCCTATGACAGGAAAGATCTTTATACTTGCCTATTCTAAGGGCATGGGCATAGCATAAGGGGTTGCAGGGGTCACAATCACAACCCCACCCCCAGCTCCAGGGGGCCCCTGCAGCCTCCCTGTCATATTATCATATCCTCCACAAAATCCAGCTCCGATCTGCCCTAGGGCCCCACAGCCACGCTCCAGTACTGGGCTTCTACTTTGCCTTCCACAGTCCACACCCCTCTGTTCCCATTGGCTGGGGAGAAGCTGTGAGCCATTTCCTGAATGGGCAGGTGGCTGAAATCACATTCCTTTACAACACAGCCAGTTAGCCATAATCTGCACAGGGTGTATCTGCCTACTGCAACTACACTGCCATTCCGACCAGGGAAATTCACGGGTCAGAAGGGCAACATGTATGTAAAGGTATGTGTTTTCAGCCCTGTGTAGTGTGTGTGTGGGGGGGGGGGCTGTATACAGTGCTGGGATGGGAAAGGAGCTCTGCCAAGTGACCTGCCAGGGGTCCCTGTCCTCTGATTCTCCAGGGGTCCCTGTCCTCTGATTCTCCAGCGGTAATCCCTGTCCTCTGATGTAAAGAGAACCTCTGGGAACTCAAAACTCTTAAGCCACTTTAAGTATCTTGGCGTCCGGTGGATGTATCTGCACACACGTTAGAAGTAGTGAGGGGGGGAGGCCAGGTCAACTTTTGCATCGGGGCCCACAAGCTTCAAGCTACACCTCTGTGTAAGGGTACTCCGGTCTAGTCACATGATCAGCTGCCAGCGGCAACTTCAGTGTAGAGGAGGGACAGCCGACAACGGGTTGCCCATAGTAAGCCTATGCCGCTGTCCCTCCTCTAAACTGAAACCACCACTGGGACCTGATCATGTGAGCGGACTTTAGAATAGGTGAGTATAGGCATCTTTCCTTTACAGGGTAGTTAGAATAGGCTTAGAATGGAGGTGGGAACAGGTTTAGGTTAAGTTAGAATGTGACTAGAGACTTTTACTTTAACTGTTAAGATAGCCATAGATGGATTGAAAGTTAACTGGTTCAGCAGGGTCTATCCAAATTTCTATCCATGTGTGGCCGTACCTGTTCAACAGAAGTCAATCATTAGATGCATGTGAGGTATGCTGGAGTATAAAGGCTCCACACCAATAGTCTAACCTCCCGTAATGAAACTACTATACTGTACCTTTTTTTTCTTTTTGTAGTAGTGTCTCTGAATGTTTAGGTTGGTTTTCTCTGGTTTTATTTGCCGATTTTTTTTCTTTGGCAGGAGTGTGGAAGAAAATATAAACAAAGGCATGTGAAATAAATAAATTCATATACTAAATACTGTCATTGCAGATATGAACCCCATACAGTTACCAGTCAGCAATATGTTGGTGATATACTGTAGGTATTTAAACTGTATAACATATCCTAAACATAATTCAAACCAAACAGAACGAAATCAAACATGACACAAAGTGATGTCATTGGAGAGCTTCTTCCGATAATGGTTTAACCATTTTATTGCTGCTGTAAGTATTAAGTAGTACTTCCCCCTCTCCCCATTCCATTGCCCACTTTTCTACGCCTCTAACTTCTCAGTTTTATTACCCTGTGTGTTTTTATCCCTGGAGCTTGTTGCCCCTGCAGATTTTTAAAATTATTTTCTAAACCTTTGTGCACCAGCAGTGATACTGGAAGAAGGGGGGACCCCTAAAAGATGTTCTGAAGAGATAAAGTAAAAGTCCAGTCAGATCTTAACTATACTTAAAACTACTCCCACCCCCATTTTAAGCTTGTTTTAACTACCTTATGACAGGAAAGATCTGTATACTTGGCTATTCTAAGGGCATGGGCGTAGCATAAGGGGTTACAGGGGGCACAATCGCAACCCCACCCCTAGCACCAGGGGTCCCCTGCAGCCTCCCTGTCATATTATCATATCCTCCACAAAATCCAGCTCTGATCTGCCCTAGGGCCCCACAGCCACGCTCCAGTACTGGGCTTCTACTTTGCCTTCCACAGTCCACACCCCTCTGTTCCCATTGGCTGGGGAGAAGCTGTGAGCCATTTCCTGAATGGAGAGGAGCACGAGGTGAGAACAGCCCAGGATGGGGAAGTGTCTGTGCTGTGTGCTGGCAACATGGAATGGTAACCGAGCTCAGTGAGGCAAGAGGAGGAGAGTGCCGTCCTATAGCCATGATGGGACCGATGTCACTGGTGAGGTATGACACTGTTCAGTGTCTCCTAGTCACCAGCTGGGATTCTCTGTACCCCCCCACCTGGGGATGTCTACTTACCCAACTTTCCTGACAACTGGGGAAAATACACACACCTCCGTTAGGTGTCCTTCCCAACACTGACAGAGAAACCTTCAGAAATTGCTAAAACAAATACCTTAACACTTCCTTGGGGGGGCCCTGAAGGGCTGCAGGCTCCAGATTTTGTGTCACATGGCTTTGCCCTCCCAGATCTAAGTTGCCCCCCCCGCCAAAGCCCCCTGACCACCCCCTCCACCCTGCATGCTATGCCCGGCTGCTGAGCTCCTTTCCCATTACAGCACTCTATACTGTTCCTCCTCCACAGGGCTGAAATCACATTCCTTTACAACACAGCCAGTTAGCCATAATCTGCACAAGGTGTATCTGCCTACTGCAACTACACTGCCGTTCCGACCAGAGAATTTCACGGGTCAGAAGGGCAACATGTGTGTAAAGGTATGTGTTTTCAGCCCTGTGTAGTGTTGGGGGGGGGAGCTGTATACAGTGCTGGGATGGGAAAGGAGCTCTGCCAAATTACCTGCCAGGGGTCCCTGTCCTCTGATTCTCCAGGGGTCCCTGTCCTCTGATTCTCCAGCGGTAATCCCTGTCCTCTGATTCTCCAGCGGTAATCTCTGTCCTCTGATGTAAAGAGGAACTCTGGGAACTCAAAACTCTTAAGCCACTTTGAGTATCTTGGCATGCGGTGGATGTATCTGCACACATGTTGGAAGTAGTGGGGGGGGGGCCCAGTTCAACTTTTGCATCGGGGCCAACAAGCTTCAAGCTACACCTCTGTCTAAGGGTACTCCAGTCTGATCGCATGATCAGCTGCCAGTGGCAACTTCAGTGTAGAGAAGGGAAAGCTGACTATGGATTGCCCATAGTAAAACTATGGGTGATGTAATTGCCCAGGCTCTGCAGCTGTTGTGGCTGTCCCTCCTCTACACTGAAACAACCACTGCTGGGACCTGATCATATGGACTTCAGAATAGGTGAGTATAGGCATCTTTTCTTTACAGGGTGGTTAGAATAGTCTTAGAATGGAGGTGGGAGCAGGTTTAAGTATAATTAGAATGTGACTGAATTTTCACTTTAACTGTTTACATAGCAATAGATGGATTGAAAGTCAACTGGTTCAGCAGGGACTATCCAAATTTCTATCCATGTGTGGCCATCCCTGTTCGACAGAAGTCAATCATTAGATGCATGTGAGGTATGCTGGAGTTTAAAGGCTCCACAACAATAGTCTAACCTCCTGTACTTAAAACTTTTTTGGATAAAATGGTCACTTCAGATTGGAGCCTCCCTGGCGGTTTTCCCGAGTGTGGCTTGGGGTTAAAATTCAGCACCATTAGCGGTAACCCCGAGCCACACTCGGGATTACATTGCAGGATCCTGGTGCCTCCTTACTTACCTTGTCTCCGGAATCCTGCGATGTTCCCCGCAGTGTCCGCAGGCTGTGTCCTCCTCCGAAGCCTCTCTGTGCCAGGCTCCGTTCCCTGCAAGCGTCGCGACGCACGGGGGCGGAGCCTGGCGGCAAATTAAAAAAAGTAAAAATCATAACACATACAGTACTGTAATCTTACAGATTACAGTACTGTATGAAATGATTTCACATCCCTTTTGTCCCCAGTGCTTTGTCCCATGCCCTGCATGCAGTTTTACATGATATACACTGTTCTTTCTGCCTGGAAACTGGAGATTGTCCATAGCAACCAAAAAGTGTCCCTTTATGTCAAAAGTGGCTTTAGACCAGCTAGAAAACAGTGATAATAAATTAGAACACTTGCAGAACTGAGCGATAGTGAATCGTGGGGAAATTTATTTTATTACTATTTATTTTTATTTTTTTAAATTATTTATTTTTATTTATTATATTATAATTTATGTTTTTGTGTTTCAAACTTTATCATACCCGGGATATCTACTAGACTCTGGTTTGGACAGATTTAAGTGTGTTATTGTTAAGATTTACAGACCTACAATATAAAACGCCAAATTTCCATGCAAAATAATTGTACCGCTTTCAGCACCTAAAATCCGAAATAATCATACTGCCAGGGAGGTTAATATATTTCTTTTAGTTGCACTGGCTTTTGTGCTAAAACACAATACTTTTGCTTTTGAAGGGTCCCATTATCTGCAGGTCCAGGGCACTGTGATGGGGACCATGAGTACAGTGGGGGTGGGAATGCAGTATTTTTGCAGACCTGGCTTTGCCAATGTACCTGTGACACATTTTGATGAGGAGGATTATGTTGGCAAATTATGTGGGTTGGTTTCCATTTTGGGAGGGGGTGGAGAGCTCCAATGTCCACAGGTGGTCTTGCTTATCTGATGTTTTTTCCATCTATTTTATCCTGCCCACCTGCAGGCATTTGGCCCCTGGATACAGGGAATCTATGTACAGTACATGGTTTTAATTTACACTAAAGGTCTGATATGTATTAAATGACAAATCCATATGAGGTATGAGAGGGTAACTGCTGAAGCACGCTCAATAGAGATTTTGTGATATTTACAATTATACTTATGTTTTTCTCTTTAAGGACACACTAATGCATGTAAATCCTTGTTAAAGTGGATGCTGCTCCAGGAAACATTTTGGATAGATAATTAGAAAACAATTTTAAATTATGCTTATTATATTTTATATATATATATATATATATATATATATATATATATATATATATATATATATATATATATATATGTATACACATACATACATACATACACTCTCTCCCAAACTCGCTCATCCATGTTGTTATGGACCTTGCTTTGTGCACTGGTGTATATTATTTAGTGGAGGGGGGATTATGGTATGGGGTTGTTTTTCAGGAGTTGGGCTTGGCCCCTTAGTTCCAGTGAAGGGAACTCTTAAGGCGTCAGAATACCAAGACATTTTGGACAATTTCATGCTCACAACTTTGTGGGAACAGTTTGGGGATGGCCCCTTCCTGTCCAACATGACTGCGCACCAGTGCACAAAGCTAGGTCCATAAAGACATGGATGAGTGCGTTTAGGGTGGAGGAACTTGACTGGCCTGAACAGAGTCCTGATCTCAACCTGATAGAACACCTTTGGGATGAATTAGAGCGCAGACTGAGAGCCAGGCCTTCTCCAACATCAGTGCCTGATGTCACAAATGCGCTTCTGGAAGAATGGTCAAACATTCCCATAGACACACTCCTAAACCTTGTGGATAACCTTCCCAGAAGAAGTGAAGCTGCTATAGCTGCAAAGGGTGGGCCAACTCAATATTGAACCCTATGGACTAAGACTGGGATGGCATTAAAGTTCATGTGTATGTAAAGGCAGACGTCCCAATACTTTTGACAGAATAGTGTATAGTTAATGTGACCTTATTTGCACCCAAAAATCCCTTTCTTCCTCTTAACGAATTATATTATATGTGTTAAACCACTTGCCGACCAGCTGGCGCCGTTATAGGTCAGTTCTTCTGTGCGTAGCTGTACGGCGGCTCGCACAGGCGCGCACCGCCGGCGGCGCACATCCGATGCGCGCCACGTGCCTGCAGTTTGGGCAGACTCGATGTCCGCTGGCGACCCGCGATTGCCTACTGACAGGTGACATGACCGAGATCTACTGTTCCCAGTGATCGGGAACAGTGATCTCTGTCATGTCCCAATAAGCCCATCCCCCCTACAGTTAGAACACACCTAGGAAACACAGTTAACCCCTTGATCGCCCCCTAGTGTTAACCCCTTTAGTGCCAGTGTCATTTTTACATTGATCAGTGCATTTTTAGAGCACTGATCAATGTAATAATGTCTTTGGTCCGCAAAAAGTGTAATTTGGAGTGAAATGGTTGGTTGCAATGTCACAGTCCCGCTAAAAATCGCTGATCACCGCCATTACTAGTAAAAACAATATAAAATAAATAAAAGTCCCTAAATCTATCCCCTAGTTTGCAGACGCGATAACTTTTGCGCAAACCAATCAATATACGCCTATTGTAATTTTTTTTACCAACAATATGTAGAAGAATATATATCGGCCTAAACTAATACATTTATTTTTTCATATTTTTTTTGGATATGTATTATAGCAAAAAGTAAAAAAAATATTTATTTTTCAAAATTGTTGTTCTTTGTTTGTTTATAGCGCATAAAATAAAAGCCGCAGAGGTGATCATATTTGTGGGAATAAAAAGACTTGATTTTGTTTGGGTACAGCGTTGCAGGACCGCGCAATTGTCAGTTAAAGCGGCGCAGTGCCATATCGCAAAAAATGGCCTGGTCATTAAGGGGGAAAATCTTTCCGGTCCTTAAATTAAAGTGGTTGCAAACCCTTATATATACCTAGTGAAGTGACTGGCCTCAGATGATACACAGAGATGAAAAAACCCTCCTAAATAAGTTGTAACATTTCAAACTGGAATTTACAATGGTATATTATTTCAGACTGATGATAATTTTATTAAAAGAGCTCAATGTGTGTATGTTACCTTTTCTACAGGTTTTTTTTCTTCTCCACCAAATGACAGCTGCAATTATCACCACAACTGGTATGACAATACCGATAATAATGCCCACATAAGATGAGGACTCTGGAGAAATAGAAGCCAATAATAATTGAATTATTATAATATATAATAATTACTAACAATAATTATTAATTTAATTAATTAGTTAAGAAGGTAGAGCTTGTTACTAGCACATACATGGGGGATATACATTATCACATAAAGAATATCTGATCGGAATTCCTGATTATTCACACCTTGATAGATGAGCTGGAAGTCCTCCTGTAGAGGTTCTTGTAGGGATACATGTTGGATTCTGCAGGAGAACGTTTTGTTCCGGTCATCATCGCTCGGTGTGATTGTCACCGTGCTGTTCACTTGGTACGTTCCATTGTCATATTGGAGTGGCTCTCCCATGGACTGATTCTTCAGGACTTCTCCATCTTTATACCATGTGACATTAATATTATTAGGGAAGAATCCATTGGCCATACAGGTCAGGTTGTTCTCTGTATTTCTCTGGACACTCTTGTTAAGTATGGAGATTAGAGGTCGGGCTGTAGAGGACATAGGGATGGTTAATGAAGTTGTACTTTAGATACATAAGAATGTTTTGATCCACTAGTTAAAAGAATACATCTGTGAACAATAGGACTAATAAGGGACATTGAAGGAGAAGCTTGTTTGGTTGTACTTCTCCTGAGGATCACAGGAGTGCAGTTCATTTTGCACTCCTTGTGACCCATTTTCAGCAGACAGCGGGCTGAAGCCTGCTGTCAGCTAATGTCACAGAGCCAGTCCAGGCTCAGGAAGGATCGCGACCATATGGTCGGGACTTACCCACATGCCTGGGCCAGCAACCGGCTCAGCCTCTCAGCAAGCCGATGAGAATCTGAGCAGGCAACTCCCGCCCCCTCCACAGATCAGCGCTCTAGTCAGTGTGGAGGGTGGGGGCAGAACAGAAAGTCAGTGACTGACAGTCACCTGCTCTCTGCTCAGGGAGCTGTGAGAACCGAGCGATCAGTAGTGTTTGATCGCTCTGTTCTCAGTGTTAGTGCTAGGGACAGATGCAGCATCCACCTAGGTAAGTATGATAAAAAAAAAAAAATACTTCTTTTTTAAACCTGATTCAGAAAGCAGGAACCATCCTACTGCAGACCTGGAGGAGGTAAGTGTAATGTGTAAGTCAGGTCTTCTTGCCAGTTTTACGGTCCCACTGAAGTTTATGGGGATTTCTTGACTACTGCAGAGAGCCTAAGGGAAAGGGGTGAGGAGTAGAAAGATCCAAAATGATGTCATACATCAAATGATTCTTCATAAGTATTTTCTTTTCTTTCATCTGGGAGGAGTGGAAGAAAAGCAAACCTTTGTGCCTGAGCTAAGGGCAGAGGGATTCCAGGAAGTAAATGCTACATGAATCCACCCTTATTCAAGATGGCCATGGCTACATATGCTAGTTGGGGTGTTTTTCAAAATGATTTCTCAACAAAATAATGTACATATATGGAAGGAGCTCTAGATCGAAAGATAAAAGATTCCAAATGAATTTATCAATATTGTGTTAAAAGACAGTCAACACATTTCAGGGATCAAAGGAACCCCCCCCCCTTTCTTGGGAGAGTGTATGTGATCACCACAGGGCAATTAAGCACTGTCCAGACAGAGAGTCAGGGGTCCCGCATCCTCATAGGACAATCAGAAGAGAATGAAAACTCCTCCTACAAGCTTTGACCAGGAACTGATATGTCACAAGACTGCTATATACTGCTGATGAGAAAAGGTATTTAGCAGTTTATACTTATTAAAATAATTGCATTTCCATGTTCTGTGTACTGTGGGAGACCAGATATAGTAAATGCAGGGTCTTGGGTTTAGTAACACTTTAAACCTTGGTGAAGGGGGAGTTCATTTGACCCCCAAAACTTGCTGGCTGTCTTTTAACACAATCTCAATAAATGAATTGTGGACTCTAAACTTTTAGTCTGGCTCTCCTTCCATGTATGCACCATAGGCGTGCGCAGTCTATTGCATTAAGGTGTGCACCTCAAAACTCAAACACATATGCGTGTGTGACATATTTACCAGCCTCTTCCTTGCTCTTCATCCTGAAACAATGGGGGGAGGGGGCAAGGGAGCACGCAGGGTGACCTGGGCAGCAGAAAGAGTAATAGGGACAGGAGGGGTGGTGGGGTGGCATACATTGGTGCCAATCCCCTGTATTTTCCTCTTGTGCCAGCTGAATGTTGGCGAGGGGGAAAGGAGGAGATGCCAACTTTTAGCTGCTGCTGCTGGAGGAAAATACAGATCAGATTCAGATTCCAGTCCTGCCACTCCAGTGTAAGGGATGTAAAAATCAGATACCCCATAAAAAAACAAACTAACATAGCTCCCAACTGTCCCTGATTTCAAGGGACTGTCCCTGATTTGGAGCAATGTCCCTCTGTCCTCCTCATTTGTCCCTCATTTTGGTCTGATCTATAAAGTTGTATATAAAATGCCCTTTTTATCTTTCAAAAAGTGTTTCCCAGTGCTAAACCTTGCATCCAATTTCTAAATTGTGGCATTTGTACATTTAAAGAGACAATATAAAGGAATAGTAGTGGTAAAAAAAAGTCCTTGTGGATTTAATTAACCTTTTTTTTGTTAATTCTTCCTCCCCCCTATGCCTCTTCCCCTGATCTCTCTGTCAAAATCGATGGCACAACTATAAGCCCATCCCCACATGCCAAGGTTCTAGGTGTAGTCCTAGACTCTGAACTCTCCTTCAAGCAACACATCCAATCACTGTCCAAATCCTGCCGCCTCAACCTCCGCAACATCTCCAAAATACGTCCATTTCTAACCAATGACTCAACAAAGCTCTTAATTCACTCGCTGGTCATCTCTCGCCTCGACTACTGCAACTCCCTTCTCATTGGCTTACCACTACATAGTCTATCACCTCTTCAATCCGTTATGAATGCCGCTGCCAGACTCATCCACCTTACCAATTGCTCTGTGTCTGCCACTCCTTTCTGTCAATCCCTCCACTGACTTCCGCTCGGCCAAAGAATTAAATTCAAAATTCTAACAACTACGTACAAAGCCATCCACAATTTCGCCCCCAGCTACATCACTAGCTTGGTCTCTAAATACCAACCTACTCGCTCTCCTCGTTCCTCTCAAGACCTCCTGCTCTCTAGCTCCCTTGTCACCTCCTCCCATGCTTGCCTCCAGGCCTTTTTCAAAGCCTCTCCAATCCTATGGAACTACTTACCCCAATCTGTCCACTTATTTCCTACTTTATTAGCTTTCAGAAGATCCCTGAAAACCCTTCTCTTCAGAGAAGAATACCCTACCCACACCTAACAACTGTACTTTCATTTTTTTTTCCATCAGCTCATCCCCCACAGTTATTACCTTTTGTCTCCACTTGACCCTCCCTTCTAGATTGTAAGCTCTAACGAGCAGGGCCCTCTGAGACCTCCTGTATTGATTTGTATTGTAAGTGTACTGTCTGCCCCATGTTGTAAAGCGCTGCGCAAACTGTTGGCGCTATATAAATCCTGTATAATAATAATAATAATAAGGGGTGTGGCAGGGGGCATGACCTATGCCTACATACATGTGTTAGTAGGTGTCCCTCATTCCCATCTCAAAATGTTGGGAGGTATGAACTAATACGTATCACATTTCCAGCTCCAGCAGTCCAGGATTATAGTTCTGTTCATAGAGAAAGTAAAACTCATGGCATTTATAATAAATCACCAGTAGATGGTAGCATAGAGTTAAAAGTCTGAATGACGAAGAGCACATTTTAATGGAACACTGCTAATATAGCAGGTGGAACAAAAAAGACAGACTTTTGTTTCTGGTGGGAACAGAATAGCAATTGCTATCCTGTCTATCAGACACTGAAGGTCATGCTTTATGTCATTGCAGGTAAGAGGGAGCATATTAAAAAAGTTCCAGGAAACCTCAAGAAAGATCGGGGAACAGATAAAAGAGCTGAGTACTAAAAGCAAGGACTCAAGTGACAGTCATCCAAAACAAGAACCTATTCCAGTTACTCAGAGACTTCACCATGGTAACTTGCCAGAGGTGACAATCAGGAAGGACTTTAAGATTGCTGGTCAGATAGGTGAAAAGGAACAGAAAGACAAGCTGTCCTATACAAACCTTATACACCAGATCAACATGGGACTACAAAAAGGGTATCCCGAGTCCGAGATTGTGGAAGCTGTGATAACAGCCATTAGTCCCGGCCTAAGTCTCAGAAGTATGCTGGAAATGAAGAATGGACTGACCCTAGTGCAACTTAGGAGAATCCTAAAAAGCCATTACAAGGAGGAAAATGCTTCTGAACTGTACCAACAACTGATAAACATCTCACAGAATAGTAAAGAAACTCCTTAGAATTTCCTGTTCAGAACTATTGAGTTGAAGGACCTCCTGTTGTTTGGCTCACAAGGAGAAGACTCGGATGAACACTTCGGGGCTGAGCTGATACAAAAGATATTCCTAAGGTCAGTGGGTACTGGACTGAGAAGTGACCACATCAAGTTCCAATTAAAGCACTATTTAGACGATCCTTCCATTCCAGATGAGGTGCTCATAGAGAAAACGAATGAAGCCACTAATATAGAGATGGAAAGGGAACAAAAGTAAAATAAAGCTCAGCCCAGCAATTCGATGAAAGGGAAAAAGTGTCAGTCCAATGTCTTACAGTGCCCTCAGGAACCAGATGTCCTGACAACGACCGCCGACACAATATCTCGGTCCCCACCACAAGCAAGTAGACCAACCATCCAACAGTTGTCAAAGAGTATCTAAAAAACAAACAGTCTTGCGAGCTACCATGTGAAAATCCAAATGATAATTAGAGATGATTAAAGGACAGCTGATAGCATTGATCACATCCCATATGCTCGTGCCAAATAAAAGTTTTATACCAATATAATGCTGCGCTATACAAATAAAATCATATGGTAATCGTACTGAATCCTAATATTGCTGACTGTTGTTAAATAGTGGTGTGAGATATTGCATTCCTATGTGAAAGATCTAGTGAACATAATAATGCAATTGTATGCAATTAAAAGTTGCGATCATAAACAATTAAAACATTTGTAATCCTATGCGATCCTCCCAATGACAGTCTGTGTACCATACACACGCCCATGTTGCATTCATATGCAATAGAGAAATTTTCAACCCTGTGCGATAATTGCAGTGACAATCTCTAATTTACATTAATCTATATAAAAGTGCATCGATATACAATAATCAATATAGAAATAAAGTGACCGTAGGTGTGCATGCGCGGGACTCCCAGGAAGATGCTCTGAATGAGAGCTCCACACCGCTCTGGCCTTTTTCAGCACCCTAAGCGACCAGACCGTGTGGGACTGCCCGAAACCGACCCCATCGCCCACCAGAAAACCCAAGCACTGACCCGCATGCCGAGCGGCTCGCAAAAGAGTGAGGTGAGCCGCCAGCTGGGCTTTAACCTGGCGGCCCCTGCTCCTTCCAAAATGGCGGCCGCGGGCCCACACGAGGAAGCATGGAGGACCCGGACTCCATTGCGGACCCTCCATCCCCATACCAGCAACAGAACCCTATGCTGGCAACGCCTCTGAGTACCTGCACTCCCCAAGGGATCTCCCCAGCCTCCACAGAGTTCCTGCTAAACAGGACATTAGGGAATCTTCTCCATACCCCCATGCTGCATTCTCCCTTAGGCCTGGCAGGCTCCCAACACTCCTCCCCCATGCAGCTATTTCAGACCCCTGACATGCAGCAAATGCTACAGAGCTTTTCTGAAATGCTGGCCGCAGGCCTGGCTCAAAATGCCATGCAGATTACAGCTAACATTAAAGCGGATTTACAGAGCTTGGGAGCTTGCATGGATGCAATTGAGCAGGTAGTTGATAACACGGCTGCTGGCACCAACCAAAACACACCTGCATCCAAACATTGCAAGACCAACTAGAATCGACGCTATCCAAAATAGATGATTTGGAAAACAAGCAGGAGATATAATTTCCATATACGGGGGATCCCTGAATCGGTTACGGACATACCTAGTACTGTCAAATTGTTCATCAAGGAACTCAATCCCCTACATTCAGGGTCATGACTTGAACTCGACAGGGCACACAGAGCCCTTCAGTTCCCCCGCCAAGATGGCCTCCCAAGGGACATTGTGATCAAGCCCCATTACTATGGCATTAAGGAGGATGTTATGAGAAAAACCTGCAACCTGGAAACCTCTCCTTTCAAGGAAACAAGATCCAAATCTTTGCGGATATTTCCCCTACCACGGTCCAGAAATGGAGATCCCTCAAGCCTCTTTTGGAAATCCTCACCCAGAACTCCATTAAGTACCGCTGGTCATTTCCTTTCCGCCTCCAGTTTCATTTCAGGGATAAATCATATGGCTTTAACAACTTTCAGGATGGTGAACGTCTGCTGCTGCAATTAGGACTTATCTCCCAAGAACTAGTTCCTCTGCACACGGCAGCCAAACCAGGCTCTTCCAAACGTCCCCCTCCGGGCAGCCCTCTAACCCCGTTGTGGAACAAACAACTATCAAAGAGACACCGAGACTCTCACCCTCCGAGATGAGCGGCCCTCTCCTTACACCCGGACGGGAGGTGTTTTTCCTAAATTTTTTTTTAGATGAATGTTCATCCTTCTTGCGTGTGTAGGGGGTAACCCTGCGCAGACCTAACTTTGGACATTCAGGTCAGGTCTTTGACCGCTTTATGTTAAGCCCCATTAGCCCCCTTAATGGCAAACTGGGATACCTAACCTTATTCGGACCTCCCACCCCGGCTGGGGTGGAAACTGCCTTACATTGTCTAATTGGTTGCACAAAAGTTCTGTTCTTTTAGTTACCCCCCTATTGTTAGGGTGGAGCCTGTGACATTACTTCCCACACAGGGTGTGGGAAGTGGAAGTGCGGTGAGGAGGCGATTTGTTCCTTGCTTTTATGGTCAACTCGGATGGTGTTTTACTGTAATGTAGGCAGATATTTATTAAATGTACTACTTGTTATTGGCTATACTGCGCTATGGTGTTTTTTATGCTCTCTGAGTATCTGCGGACCGAGAATTGTGGATTAGGAGTATCAAGCCAGATATCGTGGAGTTGGGTAGTGTGGTGCCCAGCAGTCATCATCTTTGAAATTCCCCATAATAACAAATCAAATCTGAATTTCTGTACCTGAAACGTTCATGCTGATCTTTCTATCCATTAGGAAAGAACTGTAGTTGACTGAACATGTGTAAATTCCACCGTCTGATAGCAATGTATTCGATATGGTTAAATCAGCAATTCCATTTAATGCTTGATCCTCATCCAACGAATATCTGGGATTAGTTGATGTCACGGTCTTATCATAACTTAGAATAAGTTTTTCTTTTAAATTCCAAAAAACTGTAAAATATTTGGGATCTGCAGGAAGTTTATCTGCTGTGAAGGTGCAGGGAATGTGAGTACTGGATCCAACTCTGGCTACACATGTAGAAGGTCCCGTCATCTGTAGAGCACCACCTGCATGAGATAGAAATCAATCAAGCTTACGTGTACAGTATATTTACAGTAAGGTAAAGTGAACTTGTGCAACCTAAAGAGGACCTTCAGTGATTTTTTCATCTTTCCGTCTATTAAATCTTCTGCCCTTGTTGTTTTAACTTTGGATAATAAAACATTTTTTTTCCTGCCAGTAAATACCTTATACAGCCCACTTATGACATAATGCAAAGCTCGCCCTTTCACTCTTGTGAGAGTTTGCCAGGAAGGTAAGGGGGATGAGTCACAAGAGGGCCAATGTGAGCTGCAGAGCTGGAGGTGTGCCTCTGTGTGTCTGTGTAAATCCAGGTAGTGAACAGGAAGCAGCTTCAGCTGCCCACAGTTAAAATGGTTGCAGCCAGACTCAGTAGGGGGAGATTTCTGCAGCATATTTGGCAAGTACAGAATAATAATATAATATGCAAAGTGGTTTTGAGGGAAGCTTCAGAATGGCAAAGATGTTTTTATTACAAATTATGTGAGCAGACTGCAGTTCCTCTTTAATTTTTAAAGCCCAACTGCTGTACCCGGGCGGTGCCCAAACTGCATGGGTCAACTGCTAATTTTTTCTAGGGTGAGCACTTTCTACTCACTTGATCCGCCAACCCTCCGGAAAAACCATGCTCCCCCGCGGTCCAGCGGTGGACCGTTCCTGTCGATGGAGCAGTCCATTTTCAAGACCACTGGAGCACAGAGGTTTTTTTTTTTTTCTTTTGAGTGGGTGGGGGGTATTGTGCAGTGTTATATGGTATTGGGTATAACCACCGTTGAATCAATGTGTGCTGTTTTGTAGTAGCGTCCTTAAAAATAATATATTAAATAGTCATCAGCATGGGTTTATGAAAGGTCGTTCTTCCCAGACCAATCTGTTAACATTCTACGAGGAGAGAGCTGCCATCTAGAGAGAGGAAGGCCCGTGGATTTAGTGTACCTGGATTTTGTAAAGGCATTCGATACAGTCCCCCGTAAGAGCTTAATCTACAAGCTGAGATCTGCAGGCATGGACCATAACATTTGCTCTTGTGTTAAAAACTGGTCACAGGGGCGTGTCCAAAGGGTAGTGATAAATAACGTGTACTCAGACTGGTCTGGAGTGGTAAGTGGGGTACCCCAAGGCTCTGTCTTGGGACCAATTCTATTAAATTTTTTCATAAATGATATCAAGGATGGGATAAATAGCTCAATCTCAGTTTTTGTGGATGACACAAAATTAAGTAGTATATAAAGAAACGTGATTTTGCGCTAACCATACAAAAAATAAAAAAATTTGTGCTGCTGCTCGTGTTAGTCCATAAATACAAAAGACCCAAAAAATAAATAGTAAATAGTGTAACCAGCGCGCATCATATCTTAGTGTATATTAAATATAAGTGATCCCGATAGTTATGACTACTATTGGTATACCACACTTAAAGCCATTTCAATCCGGCCAAAACTCATGAAAAACGTTATGACTATAGACATATATTTAAAAAATCGTGAAATTGATTTATTTTCCTATATTAGGAACATTTAAATCCTATACTCACACCACGTGTTCAACAGTGAAACAAAATATGTGTTATTAATTACAATGTTACTTATGAAAATCAATCCGCAACAATGTAGTGAGCACCCTGAAACATATGTTGCTAGTAACAATGTTACTTGTGACTATCAATTCGCAACAATGTGGTGAACACCATACATATCCAAATTAGTGCCAAAAATGTTTATCAGTGGGACCCTTATTCCCCTTGAACATCTTAGATGTAGAAACAATGATCAGTCCTTGATGGAAATATGCTAGGTTGATATTAGCACCAATCTTCTTTATAGAAAGAGACACACCGATATTCCTCCTTTTCACAAATATGGTAAAAAAAAACCTCTTACCGGATCAGATGGATCTCAGGTTAGTGAGATCAGATGAGCATGTTGCATTAGCCTGCCGGCCTCAGATTATCACCTGGGCGTTTTCCTGGGAGATTTCCTCAGCCACTGTGCTCCAATTCACAGGCAGATCTGGGCATTTTCCTGGGAGATTTTCTCAGCCCCTGCGCTCCAATACACAGGCAGATCTATCCTCACTGATACAATGTATCCGGTTTCAAAATATTAGTTCATCCATACAGAAGATACACCTCAGTGGGAATAAAACGAAGAGGGGTCCATAGTGAAAATGTGTTTTATAGATTTATTTATCTATTTTATAGATATAAAGTAAATAATTATCAAGTGACCACAGGAAGGGGATGTGGGAAAGTCACTTCCTGTGTCTCCTGCCATATGAGTATAAAAACGTGATGTGTCAGCATTCAGTCATGTCTCCGTTCCCAGTGGAAGCCTGTTTAGGGGAAACGCGTCGGGTGGAGCTAGAGGCTGTGACGCCATCACGTTTGTCTGGTCTTTCTCCATACAGTCAGCCGGTTTGCTCCCGCTCTGCATGTATGCTGATTTTTAGCTAATTTTCATCTGGTTCCCATTTTTTATCTGAGTTCCGTTTGGTGTATACTTGGGAGTTTTTTTTTGATTTGTAGTTCCTGATGTGCAGTGGAGTGTTGCTGTGAACATTTGCAGTGGAAAGAATTGTTTTAAAGTGACTGTGAAAGAGATTTTGAATAAATCTATAAAACACATTTGCACTATGGAGCCCTTTTCGTTTTATTCCCACTGGGGTGTATCTTCTGTATGGATGAACTAATATTTTGAAACCGGATACATTGTATCAGTGAGGATAGATCTGCCTGTGTATTGGAGCGCAGGGGCTGAGGAAATCTCCCAGGAAAACGCCCAGATCTACCTGTGAATTGGAGCACAGTGGCTGAGACCTGGTTCACACAGGGGCGGCACAACTTGCAGGTCGCCTTAGCGAGGCAACCTGCAAACGACTTCCGCGGCGACTTGCAAATTGACTTCTGTATAGAAGTCTATGCAAGTCGCCCAAAGTCGCCCCCAAAGTCGTACAGGAACCTTTTTCTAAGTCTGAGCGACTTGCGTCGCTCCGATTACAACGGTTCCATTGTACAGAACGGGAGGCGACTTGTCAGGCGACTAGGTCACCTGACAAGTCGTCCCAGTGTGAACCAGCTCTTAGGAAATCTCCCAGGAAAACGCCCAGGTGATAATCTGAGGCCGGCAGGCTAATGCAACATGCTCATCTGATCTCACTAACCTGAGATCCAAAAGGAGGAATATCGGTGTGTCTCTTTCTATAAAGAAGATTGGTGCTAATATCAACCTAGCATATTTCCATCAAGGACTGATCATTGTTTCTACATCTAAGATGTTCAAGGGGAATAAGTGTCCCACTGATAAACATTTTTAGCACTAATTTGGATATGTATGGTGTTCACCACATTGTTGTGAATTGATAGTCACAAGTAACATTGTTACTAGCAACATATGTTTCAGGGTGCTCACTACATTGTTGCGGATTGATTTTCATAAGTAACATTGTAATTAATAACACATGTTTTGTTTCACTGTTGAACACGTGGTGTGAGTATAGGATTTAAATGTTCCTAATATAGGAAAATAAATCAATTTCACGATTTTTTAAATATATGTCTATAGTAATAACGTTTTTCATGAGTTTTGGCCGGACTGAAATGGCTTTAAGTGTGGTATACCAATAGTAGTCATAATTATCGGGATCACTTATATTTAATACACACTAAGATATGATGCGCGCTGGTTACACTATTTACAAAATTAAGTAGGGCAATAACATCACATCAGGATATAGAAATCTTACAGGAAGACCTGAACAAAATAATGGAGTGGGCAACAACATGTCAAATAAGGTTTAATGTGGAGAAATGTAAAGTAATGCACTTGGGGGCAAAAAACATGCAAACTACTCACTAGGAACTAATGGGGGAATCAAGGATGGGGAACGATCTGGGGGGTCCTAGTAGATGACAGATTGAGCAATAGCATGCAATGTCAAGCTGCAGCTACCAAAGCAGGCAGGATATTAGCATGTATAAAAAAGGGATATACTCCAGAGATAAAAAAAATAATCCTACCACTTTATAAAACATTGGTTAGACCAGATCTGGAGTATTCTGTCCAGTTCTGGTCACCAGTCCGCAGAAGGGATGTGCTGGAACTGGACACAGTCCAAAAAATGGCAACAAAACTAATAAGGGGACTGGAGGACCTCAATTACGAGGAAGAACTGCAAACACTAAATTTATTCACGCTGGAGAAAAGACGCTTAAGGGGACATGATAGCGATTTACAAATACCTCCATGGCGATCCCAGAGTAGGAAAAAAAACGATTCAGTCATAAGGTGTGTAAGAGGGCACAGGGCCGCACAATGAGAGTGGAGGAGAAGAGGTTTAACCTTTAACTGCAAAGCGGGTTTTTCACCGTCAGGGCAATTGGGATGTGGAACTCTCTTCCACAATTGGTGGTAGCTGCAGGGAGTATTGATAGCTTTAAGAGACTCTTAGATGTGCATCTTAAGGAACACAACATACAGGGATATGGGAAATAATTATAGACACTGATTGAGATGAGCCGAACACCCCCCGGTTCGGTTAGCGGCAGAACATGCGAACGGACCGAAAGTTCACGCGAACATTCGAACACCGTTAAAGTCTATGGGACCCGAACGTGAAAAATCAAAAGTGCAAATTTTAAGGCTAATATGCAAGTTATTGTCCTAAAAAGTGTTTGGGGACCCGGGTCCTCCCATTGACAGCGTGATCAGCCGTGATTGGATAGGGCTGATCACGTGGTAAAGAGCCTCCGCCGGAAGCTCTTTACCAAGATCAGGCTGACACACCGCTCCACTGATCGCCGCGATGCACGCCCCTGGGGGAGCGCGGCGGCATGTTATCCTGCTGGACGTCATATGACGCCCAGTCAGGATAACAGAACCACTTCCCGGACGTCAATCCGCTATAGGGCGGGCGGGAAGTGGTTAATGATGCTCAAATTGAAAAAATAAAAGTAAAATATTCCTTTAAATATCATACCTGGGGGGTGTCTATAGTATGCCTGTAAAGTGGCGCATGTTTCCCGTGTTTACAACAGTCCCTGCACAAAATGACATTTCTACAGGAATAAAGGTCATTTAAACCTGCTTGCGGCTGTAATGTAATGTCGGGTCCTGGCAATATGGATGAAAATTATTGAGAAAAACGGCATGAGCACCCCCCCCCCATTACAAGGCCCTTTGGGTCTTATATGGATATTAGGGGAACCCCGCACCCAAATTAAAAAAAGAAAAGGCGTGGGGCCCCCAGGCCCTATATACTCTGAACAGCAGTATACAGGCGGTGCAAACAAGACAGGGACTGTAGGTTTGTTCTTAAGTAGAATCTGTTTGTAATTTGGAACAGGTACATTTTGTAACTGTAGCTCCAGCCAAAAAATCTATTTTTAAGCTTTTTGGATAACATAGGGAAGGGTTATCACCCCTGCAACATTTGTTTTGCTGTATGTGCCCCTGTTCAGATTTCACCTCACTTTCTGCCCCAATGACAATTGGATTTTGAAAATTTGGGGTTATTAGGGAAACAAAGATTGGTGATAAAGCATCAGTGGAGACACCTTTTTCCCATATTAACTCTTACAGGAGAGAATTTCCCTTCCTAGGGGTAGATTTCCTCACTTCCTGTTGTCTCCCTCTGTTTGTAAGTAGGAGTTGTTTGTAAGTCGGATGTTTGAAAGTAGGGGACCGCCTGTATATGTATATACTATACGGCCTGCCCTATATACTCTGCAGAAAATTGGGCCTTAGGTGTTGGTGGTACCAGAACACTGTAAGCCCTTACAGTTACTCTTGGTGGGTGCTGGAACGGGCCCTGCTGTGAAATATTATATCAAGAATTGTGGTCGACCACGCCCCCTAAAACGTCACAGTCCCAGCATGCCCAGGGACTGTGACATCATATGGGGGCGGGGTCTCCGCCTATATAAGTCACAACGCAGCCCTCAGAGACCAGTCCAGCCGGAGAGAGCGTCGTGTCAACATCTGGGGGAAGAGAAGAGAAGAGAAGAGAAGCCAAGAAGCCAAGAAGCCAAGAAGCCCAGAAGTCCGGACCTCCGCTCGCAATAGAGCTACATGAAGACAGCGGAGGGGCCGGCCGAAGACCTGCGACACCGGGAGAAGAGGCCGGAGAGCGGAGAAGAACCAACCGGACGCCGGGAGAAGATGAAGCGGAGGGACCCCCGAAGCCGGAAGAAGACCCCCGAAGCCGGAGGAAGATCCCCCCCCCGGAGCTGTTTAATAAAATATTTTAAAAACCTGTGTAGTGTGTTTTATTACTTACACTTTTTTCCTAGGTAAATGGGTAGGGGTACCATGTACCCCATACTCATTTACATAGGGTGGGGGGCCGGGATCTGGGGGCCCCCTTATTAAAGGGGGCTCCCAGATTCCGATAAGCCCCCGCGCGCAGACCCCGACAACCAACGGCCAGGGTTGTCGGGAAGAGGCCCTTGTCCTCATCAACATGGGGACAAGGTGCTTTGGGGGGGGGGGGGCGCAGGGCGCCCCCCTCCCCCAAAGCACCCACCCCCCATGTTGAGGGCATGCGGCCTGGTACGGTTCAGGAGGGGGGGGGGGCGCTCGCTCGTCCCCACCCCCTTTCCTGACCGGCCAGGCTGCGTGCTCGGATCGGGGTCTGGTATGGATTTTAGGGGGACCCCACGCCATTTTTTCGGCGTAGCGGGGTTCCCCTTTATAATCCATACCAGACCTAAGGGCCTGGTATGCCCCGCGCTCGCCGCAATAGGAAGATTTGTTTTTCCTATTGCAGCGAGCGCGAGATGCAATACCATCCCCTCGTGTCGTATTTGGTCTGTCGGACCAGCCTACACACGAGCGGGCTTTCCGTCGGACCAGCACACACACGAGCGGACTTTCCGCCCGAAACTGAGTCCGACGGAAAGATTTGAAACTTGTTTCAAATCTAGGTCCGGCGGGCTTTTGGGAAGAAGTCCGCCGGAAAAGTCCGCCGCCGCCCACACACGGGCGGATTGTCCGGCACACTCTGGTCCGCCGGACCAAGTATGCCGGAAAGTCCGACCATGTGTACGCGGCATAACATTTGTTTTGCTGTATGTGCCCCTGTTCAGAAGATTTCACCTCACTTTCTGTCCCAATGACAATTGGATTTTGAAAATTTGGGGTTATTAGGGAAACAAGCATTGGTGATAAAGCATCAGTGGAGACACCTTTTTCCCATATTAACTCTTACAGGAGAGAATTTCCCTTCCTAGGGGTAGATTTCCTCACTTGCTGTTGTCTCCCTCTGTTTGTAAGTAGGAGTCGTTTGTAAGTCGGATGTTTGAAAGTAGGGGACCGCCTGTATATGTATATACTATACGGCCTGCCCTATATACTCTGCAGAAAATTGGGCCTTAGGTGTTGGTGGTACCAGAACACTGTAAGGCCTCACAGTTACTCTTGGTGGGCGCTGGAACGGGCCCTACTGTGAAATATTATATCAAGAATTGTAATTACTTTCCCCTTTTGAACAGGGGCAGAAAAATTGGGCCTTTGGTGGTGGTGTGGTGGTGGTGCCACAACACTGTAAACCCTCACAGTTACTCTTGGTGTGCGCAGGAATGGGCCCTGCTGTGAAATATTAGGTAAAAAATTGTAATTACACGCCCCTGTTAAACAGGGGCAGAAAAATTGGGTCTTAGGCAGTGGTGATGGTGCCACAACACTGTAACCCCTCACAGATTCTGTTGTTCAGCACAGGAACGAGCCCTGCCGTGAAATATTAGAGCAAATATTGTAATTACACGCCCCTGTTAAACAGGGGCAGAAAAATTGAGCCTTAGGCACTGGTGGTGGTACCACAACACTGCAACCCCTTACAGATATTCTAGTTGAGCGCAAGAACGAGCCCTGCTGCGAAATATTACAGCAAAAATTGTAATCACATGCCCCTGTTAAACAGGGGCAGAAAAAATTGGGCCTTAGGAAGTGGTTTTGGTGCCACAACCCTGCAACCCCTCACAGATACTCTAGTTGAGCGCAAGAAGAAGCCCTGCTGCGAAATATTACAGCAAACATTGTAATTACACGCATTCAAAGAAGAAAAAGTTATTTGGGACTTTAAATGAGGATAGTGGGGCCGTTCAAATCCCCTCCTTCATCCCGGTTCAATATTAGAGAAAAAAAGAGAACAAAAGGCAGGACTTTGAATGAGGCACACGGGAGCAGAAGTATAATTTGGATAAAATGGCAATTGAATAAATTCATTCAAATATTCATATATTTACATACTTATGCACATAGCTATATATTAATATTTTATATTCCATTAAAAGATACATTATAACAAGGACTTTTTTGCAAATATATGAAGAAATAGATGTATAAAAAAGTATAAATAATAATATATAAATGTGTGACACATAAAAGTGTCAATAGGAAAAAATAACAAAAACAAAAAAATAAATCAAAATTGAATGTCCATACATGGTTAATGATTGTGTGCACAGAGCGGTAGTTGTAAGCTCTGTGCGTTTCGGGACCTTATAGCCACTCATCAGGAGCAAAACCGTAGTGACCACCTATGAATAGGGAAAACAGCAATATTTTAAATAGTCTGAAAAGCAAGTGGGCAAATGTAAAACATGAAACCCCACATAAGTACATTTGACTCACGGACTTACAAATATATCTGCGCAATGGTGGTGCAGCCATGAATGTCAAGCCAGCCAGAAGTGCCACATCCCGGAGCTGAGGGAGCGCATCCGGGCGATGAACACTCAACACAGACAACACCCCGAGTGGGTCAGAGTGTGGGAAAAAACTAAAGTAAGTGATGAAGTGAAGGTGGCCTCAATGGGGGAAACGCTGAAAGACTAACAATAACTGAGTGAGAAATAATGAAGTGTATGGATGGTGAGTAAAAATGAAGGACAAATGAGCAAAAAGTAAGGTTGAAGACAGTAGAAAAAAGTAGGAAAAAAGGAAAGAAAGGAAGTGATAAGAAAGAAATAGAAAGGAAGAAAAGAACCTGTGAGAGAGACCATAGCACTGAAAGAAATAGCCAGAGAAAAAGGAAGGGGGAACAATTGGAAGGAAGTGAGTGTAGAGGGAGTGAAAAAACAAAACATACCTGCTAAAAAGTGAATAAGGGCATGAGGGCCAAAAAACGTGTGGTTGCGATGAAAAAGGTGATGAAAGGAGACCAGGGTGTGAGACCCTGCACAAAGAGAGGCTCATGCGGGGAGCGCCGCCACAGAACCGCCCCCAACGTCAGGCACCAGCAACCTAAATGGGGCAGGGAGGCGCCACAACGCTGCCAGTCAACCATCCAAACTGGCCAACAATGAGCGTCAAACCACGCCCCCCAAGTGCTGGAGATGGTGAACCAAGCAGCCGGTATAAGTGCGCCAAGAGGATGCCAAACAACCGGCGCAAGGGGCATGACGTTAACGCGCAGTGAAGGAGACCCCGCCCGCCCCACGTCAGAACAGGGCGAAGGGGAAATCCCCAGTGCGCGTCGCAGCTCCGGGACGTGGCAAAAGAGGCAAGGGCATAGGACAAACAACGGCCGATGCCACCAATGCGCACATATAACGCGACAGATCAAAGTATCAAAGATCAAGAAAATAAAATAGCATCCTGTTATTTATTTCTATATGGGGACAATCAAAATACATAGTTTGAAAGTTGGAAATGAAATAAAAACAACTGAAAAATTAATTGGTAAAGAAAATATATTGATTGATAGTGCGACCATGTGCCTCCATCCCTAATTATTTGATTAAAAGAAGAAAAAAGTTATTTGGGACTTTAAATGAGGATAGTGGGGCCGTTCAAATCCCCTCCTCCATCCCGGTTCAATGTTAAACAGGGGCAGAAAAATTGGGCCATAGGCACTGGTGGTGGTGCCACAACACTGCAACCCCTAACAGATACTCTAGTTGAGCGCAAGAACGAGCCCTGCTGCAAAATATTACAGCAAAAATTGTAATTGCACGCCCTTGTTAAACAGGGGCAGAGAAATTGGGCCTTGGGCACTGATGGTGGTGCGAGGAAACAAAAATG
Source organism: Lithobates septentrionalis (assembly GCA_037952835.1). Taxonomy (NCBI): domain Eukaryota; kingdom Metazoa; phylum Chordata; class Amphibia; order Anura; family Ranidae; genus Lithobates; species Lithobates septentrionalis. The sequence goes on from JBBDGP010000149.1 coordinate 6,765,332, forward strand.
TTCTTAGAAGCTATCAACATGAACATTGAGGAGGAATAGGATAGTCACTCAGCATAACAGGATAATTACTCAGCATAGGCAGTCTTCAAGGGATCTCACATTCATAGAAAAACTAATTGGTTACATCAGCATCAGGTGCTTGGTAGCTGGTGATGCAAGACTGATTCATTTTTATGAAGATGAGCTGATCAACTGAGTCTGTGGACAGGCGCACTCTGTGATCGGTTACAAAGCCTCCAGCAGCACTGAATGTGCGTTCACAAAGAACGCTGGATGCAGGACAGGCCAGTAGCTCAATTGCATATTGTGCAAGCTCTGGCCAGTGATCCATCCTCAAGACCCAGTAACCCAGTGGATTATCAGTTGGAAAGGTCTCCAAGTCTTATCTTGCCTCTAGGTATTCCTGCACCATGTAAATCAGACACTGGCAATGGTTGCTGGAACCGATCAGACCTTGGGGCTGCAGACTAGGGATGGGCTGTCTGTTTGGGTCGAACATCAGTTCGACTCAAATATTGGCTGTTCGCCGAATAGCGAACAATTTGGGGTGTTCGCAGCAAATTTGAAAGCTGCGGAACACCCTTTAAAAGTCTATGGGAGAAATCAAAAGTGCTAATTTTAAAGGTTAATATGCATGGTATTGTCATAAAAAGTGTTTGGGGACCTTGGTCCTGCCCCAGGGGACATGTATCAGTGCAAAAAAAAGTTTTAAAAATGGCCGTTTTTTCTGTAGCAGTCATTTTAATAATGCTTAAAGTGAAACAATAAAAGTGAAATATTCCTTTAAATTTCGTACCTGGGGGGTGTCTATAGTATGCCTGTAAAGTGGCACATGTTTCCCATGTTTAGAACAGTCCGAGAAAAAAATTACATTTCTAAAGGAAAAAAAGTCATTTAAAAGTACTAGCGCTAGTACCGGCTATAATGAATTGTCGGGTCTCTGCAATACACATAAAAGTCATTGAAAAAAAACAGCCTGGGATTCCCCTACAGTGCATTACCAGGCCCTTTGGGTCTGGTATGAATATTAAGGGGAACCTCGAACCAAAATTCAAACAAAAAATGAATGGGGGTCCCCCTAAATTCCATACCAGGCCCTTCAGGTGTGGTATGGATATTAAGGGGAACCCCGCGCCAAAATTAAAAAAAATGGCATGGGGTCCCCCTCAAAATCCATATCAGACCCTTAAGGTCTGGTATGGATTTTAAAGGGAACCCTGCGCCAAAATTTAAAAAATGGCATGGGGTCCCTCTAAAAATCCATACCAGACTCTTTTCCGAGCATGCAACCTGGCAGGCCACAGGAAAAGATGAGAGAGTGCCCCCCCTCCTGAACCGTACCAGGCCACATGCCCTCAACATGGGGAGGGCCTCATCCCCACAACCCTTGCCCGGTGGTTGTGGGGGTCTGCGGGCGGGGGGCTTATCAGAATCTGGAAGCCCCCTTTAACAAGGGGGCCCCCAGATCCTGCCCCTCGTGTGAAATGGTAATGGGGTACCAATGTACCCCTACCATTTCACAAAAAAAGTGTCAAAAATGTTAAAAAAGACAGTAGCCGATTTTTGACAATTCCTTTATTAATGTCTTCTTCTTTCCCCGCTTCTTCTTCCATCTTCTTCTGGTCTTCATTATCATTATTTTTATGAGGAATTATTTTAATGAGGAAGTTACAGGGGGAGTTACAAAGGAAAGTACAGAGGAAGCTACACCGGAAGCTACAGAGGAAACTACAGAGGAAGATACAGTGGAAACTACAGAGGACGAGTCTGTGGGTCAACCTGAACAAACTGCATGTTCACCAGGGGAAATATAAGAAGAAAATCCTACACCCGGAAAGCCAACAAAGACAGTTGACAGTGACGAAGGCGAGCATGAAGATGCTTCAGATGCCCTTCCTCAACGCAGGATCCAGCCCAGCAGGAACAGGAGACAACCAAATGCTCTGACTTATGACACTTTGGATCAACCCAGTAGTGTTGCCAGAAATGCAGCTGTACAGGTCATAGACCGTATTCATACACTACCTATTTGCCCTAGCTGGTATTTAAGTCCAGAATGTTTTCCTGAGGACTGGTAAAAGTAGTCATGTCTATTATGCTATGGTCTAATAATGGTTACTATGTTAGAGTTGTTTACTTATGTCGAAGATGTTAGGTGTTATCTTCTGTCGTTAACAAAGGGAAATGTCCTGCACTCACTCCAGAGATTCCAGGTCAAGCAAAAATAGTTTCAAGTGATGGGACTAGGTAGTTAAAGTAAAGTCGGCCAACAACAAAAAGGTAGAGAGTATTAGATGGTTATGGTGCACTGTACTCGTAACATACCATGGATATTCCACCTTATTGGAAAAAGGACAGAAGTAATAAGGTGTCCCCTAGTTTTTTAATCAAACCTTATCTTCTCAATAAACTACACAAACCTGTGTTGTAGAGGTTTACTAATTAGTTGATTAAATAAAAGATATGTGGCGCTATTCCATCAATCAGTATTACCACTAAAAATATAAAATGTAATGGGCAGATCAAAACCCCACCTTCTACAGTATATGTCCTGGAGAAAGTACCCAATAAATGTTACCATACACAAGTGGATAAAAAATTGGTAGAGGTACAATTCTACAGTATGGGAAAAATAAAAATCTATAAATATACTATCAATGCTTAATAAACAATAACGGTTTCCCCTCATTAAGTGAAAACAAACTATTATTCAATGTGAATCTGTGAAAAAATATAAAGCTAACTTCTCAAATAAGATAATCAGAACCAAAGTTCATGCAGAAGTGATGAATCAGTGCCTTACAGATAGATCAGTACCTCATAAATAATCACTGTAAGTGAAATAAATAAATATATTACTATTAATGGTAACTAATATAGTAAAGTGGCCCTAAAACGTGAGCTAGCGTATGTAAATATTAAAGTGCCAAATAGTGCAAAAAAATTCATAAGTTCAGCAAAAATGTGCAATATTTGATAAATAACCAGATGAAAATTTCAATCGTACCATAAAATAATGATAAAAAGTAATTACAAAAATATTAATTAATTATAATAGGGCAGCCAATCCCACCACAGAGATGCTGTCCCAAACGGTGACAATAGTGCAAATGAAGTCCATAAAAAGTGCAGTAGTGGTGGGTGTTTTCCACAGCAAAGTCTTTAAACACAGTGCAAAAACAATGTGCAGTGACTGGTGATTTTTTCTTCTATGCACGTTTTAGTGCATCTCCCAGGTGTTTCCCCCAGCCTCTCACCTCCAGAAGCGGCCCCCAATGGGCAAAGTAGAGCGGGTGGATAATAACTAGGAGAGGATGTGTTCCCTGCAGCGTGTCTTTAAGCATCAAATGAGTCTGTCTCTCATCCACAGCTCCCAGTGCTCTCAGCGGTCCCAGCAATATAATCAAGAACAGAGGAGAGGTCTCATGGTGTAGTATTTAAAACCACATTTATTTGGAAAAAAACATAGTAACTTACATTAAAATATGCAGCAACCGGTAGATGTGAGCAAAGCTTCCGGGTTCGGCCGTCCCCGAGAAGCGTCGGCACCTGACTCCTCCTACCCTGACGTCACAGCACGTGACTTTATCAAAGGGATCTTATCCCTTATATTATAATTAGTTAATATTTTTGTAATTACTTTTTATCATTATTTTATGGTACGATTGAAATTTTCATCTGGTTATTTATCAAATATTGCACATTTTTGCTGAACTTATGAATTTTTTTGCACTATTTGGCACTTTAATATTTACATACGCTAGCTCACGTTTTAGGGCCACTTTACTATATTAGTTACCATTAATAGTAATATATTTATTTATTTCACTTACAGTGATTATTTATGAGGTACTGATCTATCTGTAAGGCACTGATTCATCACTTCTGCATGAACTTTGGTTCTGATTATCTTATTTGAGAAGTTAGCTTTATATTTTTTCACAGATTCACATTGAATAATAGTTTGTTTTCACTTAATGAGGGGAAACCGTTATTGTTTATTAAGCATTGATAGTATATTTATAGATTTTTATTTTTCCCATACTGTAGAATTGTACCTCTACCAATTTTTTATCCACTTGTGTATGGTAACATTTATTGGGTACTTTCTCCAGGACATATACTGTAGAAGGTGGGGTTTTGATCTGCCCATTACATTTTATATTTTTAGTGGTAATACTGATTGATGGAATAGCGCCACATATCTTTTATTTAATTGATTTTTGGGGAACAGAGTGGACCTGTCTATGTTGGCGGCTCTCCATCGGGTGGTTTACCGTCAGTTTCAAGATTTTCTTGCCTACATTGTGGTTTTGCGCACTAGTTCTCATTTATCTACTAATTAGTTGGCTATATGCATCAATATTTCACCAGGTACATGAGCGCTCTGGACCTAGTGGGAAGCTGTGACATAACTGGGAGTAGATGTCACTGGGAGGACGGTTCCTCCAGTAATTGGATTACTACTTAGCCCTGGCTCCCTATGGTTTTAGTGAGATGGGGAAAGGAACAGTTCTTATACTAAAATCTGCGTATGTCGGGGGATGACATAAAATTTTGTGGGGGAGAGTGTAAGTATGTCAAAATCAGGTACCCCATAAAAAATTTAATAAATAATAAGTATCACATTTCCAGCTCCAGCAGTCCAGGATTATAGTTCTGTGCATAGAGAAAGTAAAACTCGTGGCATTTCTATTAAATCACCAGTAGATGGTAGCATAGAGTTAAAAGCCAGAATGACGAAGAGCACATTCTAATGGAACACTGCTAATATAGCAGGTGGAACCAAAAGACAGTCTGTCTGTCTTTTAACACAATCTCAATAAATTAATTTGGACTCTTAACTTTTAGGCTGCATTCACACCTGAGCGTTTCAAAGTCGTGTGTTTTTACTGCGATTTTACCACGATTTTGCAGCGTTTTTACCGCAATTTTATTCAGGTCACCAATGTAAAAGGCAGAAAAATGCCTGTAATCTCCCCCAAAGAAGCTTATGTTCTTTTTTGAGCTTAGGACATTTTTTAGGCGTTTTGCTTCAGGTGACAAAATGCTCAGATGTGAACAGGTGCCATTGAAATAAATGGGATTTTCCTTTTTGAGCTTTTTTTTGGGGGGTGTTTTTTTTGGGCGTTTTATGAGCTGAAAACGCTAAGGTGTGAATGCAGCCTGAGTCTGGTTCTCCTTCCATGTATGTTTGCACTTTTTTTTAATGGTAACCCACTGGAGGGTAGCCTTGTCTGTTGTGGGCAGCCTAACCTGAGCCAGTGGGATCTTCAAATGTTTTTTGCCCTCTCACTACATTGTTTAAACTCATATCAAAGCCCCAGTGCAGCTTGGATGTACTTTTTTTTAATTGGATTCTCAACAAAATAAAGCATGGAGACATGGATTAATGGGTGCGGTTAAAAATATATAAATAGTGCTTTTAGTTTGTGGTTCTTAGATACAGTTAAATTCTGCTTTAAAATCTGCATTTTTTTTGCTAGAAAATTACTACAAACTCCCAAAAAATTATATATTTTCTGAAAGAAGAGGCCCTGTAGAATAAAATGGTGGTAATTGCATTTGATGTCACAAGATTTTGCACAATACAATCTATAAAAAAACACATTAAATTTAATTTTAACCACTCGGCGACCAGTCACAGTACTTACTGTAGCAGCAGGTCAGCACCTGCAGACAAAATCATGTACATGTAAGTCATTTTGTCTGCTGGGGCCGAGAGGGGCGCTGCACCCCCTCCCCTCCCTTCCCCTCTCCCTTCCTTTCCTCCCCCTTTCCCTCCCACTAGGGATGAGCCGAACACCCCCCGGTTCGGTTCGCATCCAGAACATGCGACCAGGCAAAAAATTTGTTCGAACACGCGAACACCGTTAAAGTGTATGGGACATGAACATGAATAATCAAAAGTGCTAATTTTAAAGGGTTATATGCAAGTTATTGTCATAAAAAGTGTTTGGGAACCTGGGTCCTGCCCCAGGGGACATGTATCAATACAAAAAAAGTTTTAAAAATCACAGTTTTTTCAGGAGCAGTGATTTTAATAATGCTTAAAGTGAAACAATAACAGTGTATTATTCCTTTAAATTTCGTACCTGGGGGGTGTCTATAGTATGCCTGTAAAGGTGCGCATGTTTCCAGTGTTTAGAACAGTCTGACAGGAAAGGAAAAAAAGTCATGTAAAACTACTATCGCTAGCGCCGGCTATAATGAATTGTCGGTCCGGCAATACACATAAAAGTTCATTGATAAAAACAGCATGGAATTTCCCCACAGGGGAACCCCGAACCAAAATTTTTAAAAAATGCATGGGGGTCCCCCTACATTTCATACCAGGCCCTTTAGGTCTGGTATGGATTTTAAGGGGAACCCCGCTCCAAAATAAAAAAAAAGTGGCGTGGGGTCCCCCCAAAAATCTATACCAGACCCTTATCCTAGCACACAACCTGGCAGGCCGCAGTAAAAGAGGGGGGACGAGAGAGCAGCCCTCCCCTCCTGAACCATACCAGGCCACATGCCCCCAACATTGGGAGAGTGCACCTTGTCCCCATGTTGATGGGGAGAAGGGCCTCATCCCCACAACCCTTGCCCGGTGGTTGTGGGGCTCTGCGGGCGGGGGGCTTATTGGAATCTGGAAGCCCCCTTTAACAAGGGGACTCACAGATCCTGGCCCCCCTGTGTGAATTGGTAATGGGGTACAAATGTACCCCTACCATTTCACCAAAAAAGTGTCAAAAAGGTTAAAAAACACAAGAGACGGTTTTTGACAAGTCCTTTATTAATTTCTTCTTTCTTCTGGTCTTCCTTCGGTGTTCTTCTTCTTCCTCCATCTTCTTCTTCTCCAATTTCTTCTTCTCCATCTCCTTCTTCCTGCGCTCTTCTCATCCCTCATCTTCCTCCTGCTTCTTCTCCGCTCCATCCGCACCATCCGCCTCAGTGGGAGTCTTTCGACGTGTGACGCTTCGGTCCTTCTGACACTTCTTATATACCACCCGGTGACCCCGCTCTCCTCTGACGCATGGGGACTTTACGGGGACTTCCCTGTGACTTTCCCCGTGTTGTCAGAGGGGGGTGGGGTCACCCATTTTTTTGCACTGATCCATGTTCCCTGGGGCAGGACCAAGGTCCCCAAACACTTTTTATGACAATACCATGCATATAAGCCTTTAAAATTAGCACTTTTGATTTCTCCCATAGACTTTTAAAGGGTGTTCCGCAGCTTTCGAATTTGCCGCGAACACCCCACATTGTTCGCTGTTCGCCGAACGGGAGAACAGCCAATGTACGAGTCGAACTCATGTTCCACCTGAACATAAAGCCCATCCCTACCTCCCACGCAACCGATATGTCCACCGCACACAGTGGATTGCAAATTCCGGTACTCAGGGCATGGTGATCAAGTGACCCCTATGCAATCACAGGATCACAGTGTGAATAAAGCGGTTATGAATTAATTCATTCACAACAGCTGTGTTGCCTATGCTGTGATTGGCCCAAAGCTATCACATGGTACCTGGGCCAATCACAGCACCCTGTACCATGTGATTAGCTGCAGCCAATCACAGATCACTAGTAATCACAGCTGTCATGAATGGTAAACTTTGCTATTACAATTATCCTTATTGCAATAGCAAACAAAAAGAAAAAAAAAACTGCTATAGGGCAGACCTGAAGCTGTTAATCTTAATTTTCCAGCAAACTTTTCTGTCCTAAATAGCTTACCAGTTTTTTCAAAATCTCAGATCTCAGGACCTCAGTGTATATTTTAAGCCCCCTGCCCATTCCACTGTCACAGCAAGCAAGTGCTGTAAGAGGTGGTCTAATAGTCCTGTAATGTGACATTAAAATATAAAAGGTGAGATAATATCACAAATATTTTCTTAATTGGGGGGAATGGAAAATATTTTTTTGATATTAGTGATCAATAGTTAGACAAATAATCTCAATTTGAAATTAAATTAGACAGAGCAAGCCTGTTGAACTAAATTATCATGTAGCTGCCAAGCTTCTGACCGGCTTGTGTGAAGATAAGGGAGGACAAGGGGGTCACCTTATCAGGCCTGTTGGACATGGTTGCATTGCAGGTGTAGCACCACCCCACTCATATAGGGTTAGGGTTGCCACCTGTCTGGGATTCACCCGGACAGTGCGGGTTTGGAATCATGTGTACGGGTTTCAGACTGCCTGAAACCCGGACACATTATTCAGACTTGACTATGGCTTCCCAGCGGGGTTGCTGGCTGCAGTTGTCTAAGCTGAGAGTGTCTGTTACACTCTCTTTCACACTGCCCAAAGCCAGCACTAATAATCCCCCCCCACCAAACACACACAGACGGGAGAGGAGAGAGGGCTCGATCTGCACCCCTTAGTCCCGCCCCTACCCCTCTGTGTCTGTCCACACTCCATTCCCTGGCGCTGTGCCTCAGAAAAGGAGAGCGGGGCTGTAAATTTGAAGTCCAGCAGCCTCAGATACATCTGGATGAGAGGTGCTGACTGCCAAGGGGTGAGTGAGCTCACCATCCATCCCTGTCTCTGATTGAAGTCTCTTCTCTCTCCTGCCTCTGAGAGAGTACACTAAGGTTTATCAGGGTTCTCAGAGCACCCCTTAGATCAGAGTTCCCCTTTACACCAAAGGGCACAGTGTTCCCCGTTACATCAGAGTCCTCTCCCTACATAAGAGTTCTCAGTGTTCCTCCTTAAATTAGGGTTCTCAGAGCATCCCTTATGTTAGAGTCCCTAAAGTTCTCCTTACGTCAGAGTCTGCAAAGTCCCCCCTTACAGTGAAAGTTACTGCAAGTTCAGATGTAAAAGGGGAACTCTGTGGACTCTGATGTAAAGGGAAACTCTTGTTATTAACTTCATATGGTTAGAAATGTTATTTAAAGCGGAGTTCCGACTAAAAAAAAAAATTAAAAGTCAGCAGCTACAAATACTGCAGCTGCTGACTTTTAATAATCGGACACTTACCTCGTCTCCCCCTCCTCTCTGCAGGACCGTGGGCGGGCACGCATTGTGCGAGCCGTGCTGCATGCTTAGACTGGCTGGGCAATCATCTGGGACCTGTGACGTGTCCCAGATGATTGCCGAGAGGGAGGGGGGAGAGGTAAACTTACTTCCAGTGCCGCGGTGCCCCGGGAGGAAGTGGGAGCTGCCCCCCAAAAAATGACATGCCAAATGTGGCATGTCCGGGCGTCACCTTCTCTTAAAGCGGAAGTTCCATTTTTGGGTGGAACTCCACTTTAATAGCAAAATATATGTATAGTTTATACTATTAAAAAAAAATTGCTTTGCGCCGCTAAAGTGTTCGGGTTTGACTTGAAGAAAAGGTGGCAACCCTATATAGGGTGTAGTGGCAGGTGCTACCCCCTGACATACCACTTTTTTTTTTTTGCCATGCGACGGAGCACAACTTCTCTTTCATGACAATGTGTATTGGGCTGTTAGGCAATCATTGTTTGGTTTTGATAGGTGTCTGAGGAGAGTCGAACACGTGTTAACCCCTTAGTGCCGACCGTATGCAATTTTGCGTTTGTGGCTTTAAGGGGTTATACCGGGGCGATGGCTGCAGCTGCAGGCATCACCCTGGTACCATTTTTTTAGAGCGGGTGGTCGACTCTTTAGTGATAACAACTGATGTGGCTTTAAGCCACTCGGCTGTTATCCTAAAGGAGCGGAAGGGGACGCCCCCTTCTCCCACTGCCTTCCACCGCTCTTCCTGGGCCTCCCGTCCCACCAGGAGACTCAATCCATGATCCGGCATCTCCGCCAGCTAGGCTGAGACTAGAAGGAAGCCAGAATACGGCTTTGATCGGGTCTCCTATGTAAAATCCAGGAAACGACGTCACAACGTCACTTCCGGTTTACTCGGCTGCCAATAGCTTGGATTTTTAAAAAAAATTACAGTATTCAGAATCGCCGTTTTTGCAAAGGAGGGATTTGGGGATACCTCCATAAAGAGTACCTGTCACCACCTATTACTGTCACAAGGGATTTTTACATTCCTTGTGACAGCAATAAAAGTGATCAGAATATTTTTTTTTAAAGGACAATGTAAAAAAAAAAAAGAAGAAAGAAAAAAAAAAGAAGAAAAAAATTTTTTTTTTTTTAAAGCACCCCACCGCGGGGAGCGTGCTTGCACAGCAAAGAAAAAGCATGCGTAAGTCACGCCCTCAAACGTAAACGTAAATAACACATGTGAGGTATCGCCACGATCATCAGAGTGAGAGCAATAATTCTAACAAAAGACCTCTGTAACTCTAACCTGATAACCATTACATTTTTTTAAAGCGTCTCCTATGGGGATTTTTAGATACTGTAGTTTGTTGCCATTCCACGAGTGCGCAATTTCAAAGCATGGCATGTTATCTATTTACTTGGCGTAACATCCTCTTTAACATTATACAAAAAACTCGGCTAACTTCACTGTTTCTTTTTTCTTTTTAATTAATTAAAGTGTCTTTTTTCCCAAAAAATTGCGTTTGAAAAACCGCTGCGCAAAAAAAAGAACTAACACCTGCAAGACAAAGGCATAATGAGCTAGTATGCATAGCATGCTAGCTCATTATGTAATACTCATCTGAGATCGAAGCCCTCGCTGCGATGCCTGTACACCGCTCCGGCAGCTGGCATCACTCCCGGGGGTTACTTCCGGGTATCGCGGCTCCGGCGCTGTGATTGCCCAGAGCTGTGATGACGTCACTCCCGCGCATGTGCGCGGTAAAGGCACATTCACTGAAGCAACGGCACATACGTGCCATTGCTTCAGTGTCAGTGCACATGTGCCAATGACGTCAGCACATGCAAATACAGGGGAGATCTCCTAAACCATGCAGGTTTAGGAAATATCCTGGGTAGCTACAGGTAAGCCCTATTATAGGCTTACCTGTAGCACAAAGTGGTCTATAAGGGTTTACAACCATTTGAATTTCAGTGCAAAATCTTCTTTAAAGTGGTTGTTAACCCTGAGCTGGGCACATTTATCTGTAGTGTTTACTTATCTCTCTCCAAAGCACTAAGTCCCGTGTCTTTCTGCTGCTCCGTTCTTCTGTTATCAGCCTGATAACTTCTGACAAGTTCTCCGACACACAAGATAATAGCAGCTGGAAATTTGTGTTGGGGAGGGAACTTAGAGACAGATAAGCAGAGAGCTTGTCTATTCACAGTACAGCTCTGCATGTTCCTTTCTTCCTCTGCCTATGTGCAGGGGGGGGGGGGGCTTTCCTCCAATCAGCTCACACACAGTGTATGCCCAGCTGCCCTTCCATTGCTGAAAGGGGAAGAACATTTTCTAACTCGATGTGCACATTCTACAGAATATATAGAGCTGAAGACAGCAGATATACATGTAAAACTTATGTAGGGAGATTTGTTTCATCTCTGTGTATTATCCAAGGCTGTTCACTTCACTTGGTTTATGTAAGGGCATACACCCACTTTAATTAGGAGGTTAAATATTATTTCATCTTGGGTAAGAAATTGCTTGCGTGCTGCTATATGTGACAATAATTGATTAACCACATGCCGACCGGGCCATAGCCGAAAGACGGCCACAGCGCGGTCGGCTTATCCTGGGAGGGCGTCCAATACCCCACAATACTCTGCAATACCCCACAATGCTCTGCAATACCCCACAATGCTCTGCAATACTCTGCAATACCCCACAATGCTCTGCAATACTCTGCACTACTCCGCAACACCCCACAATACTCTGCAATACCCCGCAATACCCCTATACTCTGCAATACCCCACAATACTCTGCAATACCCCACAATACTCTGCAATACCCCACAATGCTCTGCAATACCCCACAATGCTCTGCAATACTCTGCACTACTCCGCAACACCCCACAATACTCTGCAATACCCCACAATACTCTGCAATACCCCACAATGCTCTGCAATACCCCACAATACTCTGCAATACCCCACAATGCTCTGCAATACCCCACAATGCTCTGCAATACCCCACAATGCTCTGCAATACTCTGCACTACTCCGCAACACCCCACAATACTCTGCAATACCCCACAATACTCTGCAATACCCCACAATACTCTGCAATACCCCACAATACTCTGCAATGCCCCCGCCATACTCTGCACTACTCCGCAACACCCCGCAATACTTTGCACTACTCCGCAACACCCCGCAATACTCTGCAATACTCTGTACTACTCCACAACACCCCGCAATACTCTGCAACACCCCGCAATACTCTGCAACACCCCGCAATACTCTGCAACACCCCGCAATACCCTGCAATACCCAGTCATACTCGGCGATACCCAGCCATGTGCAGCCATACTCTGCCATGGGCAGCCATGCTCAGCCATATTCAGCTGTACTCGGCCTCTGTATGTGGCCAGGCTGTGGAAGTCTCACACATGGGGTATCGCCGTACTCAGGAGTAGGAGAATCTATTTTGGGGTGTTATTTTTGGTATGTACATGCTTTGTGTTAAAAAAAAAAAAGTGTTTTAACCACTTCCTGCCCGCCGGCCGTCATACGACGTCCTTGACTTTGTGCGGGGATATCTGAATGATGCCTGCAGCTACAGGCATCATTCAGATATCATCTTTTTCAGCCGGCGATTCCCTACACCATAGGATCGATCATAGCGGCTGTTCCACTGCTTGATCGTTCTTATGGGAGGCGAGAGGGGACCACCCCCCTTCCCGCCGCCCTCCGGTGCTTCTACCGTCTCAGCGCTACGATCGAAGCCAGGATCGTTTTTTTTTTTTATATTATTTCAGGCTTCCCAGCCTAGAGGTGAGATGTGGGGTCTTATTGACCCCATATCTCACTGTAAAGAGGACCTGTCATGCCATATTCCTATTACAAGGGATGTTTACATTTCTTGTAATAGGAATAAAAGTGATCAAAAAAAATTTTTTTTGGAAAAAAGTGTCAAACTAAAATAAATAAAGTAAAATGAACAATAAAAAAAAAATAACAATTTTTTAAAGCGCCCCTGTCTGTGTGCTCGCATGCAGAAGCGAATGCACACGTAAGTCCCGCCCACATATGAAAACGGTGTTCAAACCACACATGTGAGGTATCGCTGCGATCGGTAGAGCGAGAGAAATAATTTTGGCCCTAGACCTCCTCTGTAACTCAAAACATGTAACCAGTAAAAATTTTTAAAGCGTCGCCTATGGGGATTTTTAAGTAGCGAAGTTTGGCGCCATTCCACGAGCATGAGCGATTTTGAAGGGTGACATGTTAGGTATCTATTTACTCGGTGTAACTTCATCTTTCACATTATGCAAAAACATTGGGCCAACTTTACTGCTTTTGTTTGCGTTCAAAAAATTGCTGCGCAAATACCGTGCAAGATAAAAAGTTGCAACAACCGCCATTGTATTTTCTAGGATCTTTGCAAAAAAAAACATATATAATGTTTTGGGGTTCTATGTAATTTTCTAGCAAATAAATGATGATTTTTACATGTAGGAGAGAAATGTCAGAATTGGCCTGGGTGCTCCAGAACGCCTGGAGGTGCTCCGTGCATGTTGGGCCTCTGTATGTGGCCACGCTGTGTAAAAGTCTCACATATGTGGTATCGCCGTACTTGGGAGTAATAGCAGAATGTGTTTTGGGGTGTAATTTGTGGTATGCATATGTGGTGTGTGAGAAATAACCTGCTAATATGACATTTTTGTGGAAAAAAAAAAAATCTTGATTTTGCAAAGAATCGTGGGAAAAAATGACAACTTCAAAAAACTCACCATGCCCCTTACTAAATACCTTGGAATGTCTTCTTTCCAAAAAGGGGTCATTTGGGGGGTATTTGTACTTTTCTGGCATGTTAAGGTCTCAAGAATATAGATAGGCCGTCAGTAATTCAGGTATGATCAATTTTCAGATATTGGCACCATAGCTTTTGGACTCTATAACTTTCACAAAGACCAAATAATTTACACCAATTTGTACTTATTTTTACCAAAGATATGTAGCAGTATAAATTGTGGCCAAAATTTACAAAGAAAAATTACTACATTTGCTAAATTTTATAACAGAAACAAAGAAAATTTCATTTTTTTACTGAATTTTCAGTCTTTTTTCTTTTAAAGCGCAAAAAATAAAAAACCCAACGGTGATTAAATACCACCAAAAGAAAGCTCTATTTGTGTGAAAAAAAAGGACAAAAATTTCATATGGGTACAGTGTTGCATGACTGAGTAATTGTCATTCAAAATGTGAGAGCACCGAAAGCTGAAAATGGTCTGGTTAGGAAGGGGGTTTAAGTGCCCAGTTGTCAAGTGGTTAATTAGTGAGCCGAACAGTTGCTACCAATAAATAGTGAACTCCCACACTAACTGCAAACATATGTAATTATCAAACTGCAAATAAAAAAAAAAACATTTATAATGTGACTGTTGAAGGAAAACGTTGAAAGTACCGAAAAATGTATTAAATAAAGTCCATAAATTGATACTAAACAAAACCAGTGAAGTCATGTGACCAGTGACACAACGCGTCGGGTGGAGCCTGTGACATTACTTCCCTCACAGGGTGTGGGAAGTGGAAGTGCGGTGAGGAGGCGATTTGTTCCTTGCTTTTATGGTCAACTCGGATGGTGTTTTACTGTAATGTAGGCAGATATTTATTAAATGTACTACTTGTTATTGGCTATACTGCGCTATGGTGTTTTTTATGCTCTCTGAGTATCTGCGGACTGAGAATCGTGGATTAGGAGTATCAAGCCAGATATCGTGGAGTTGGGTAGTGTGGTTGACTTGTATACTGGGGTATGGCGCTCCCTTGAGGATAATGGGGTGACGTGGTAGGGGTTTTTTTTTATATAATGCCTTGTACCTAAAACTGCTTGTAACTTCAATAGTACCCCTGTTGGTAGTACAGGTTACCATCAACCCTATAAAGTGCAGAAAATTAGTGTACAATAGTGCAGTCTTCAGTGAACCAAATCATACCTGATACATGTGATCATATTTACAAACTATAACAAACTAATATTTGGGGATTATGTGCTGAACCCCTAATTAAATATTAGGTTTTCACCAACAGGTCAGCATAAATACTGCCCTATCCGCAAAACCCATACACACACCTTAAACCAAGTAAAATTAAATTAATTATAAATGTTCTAAACCCTTGGTTTCCTGCAAACCTCTATATCACAGGTGTAAGCAGGACAATAGTAATACGTAATAAGTGATAATAAATATTATAGTCCATATAGTGATCAATCAAAATGTTCAGATCCAATGTTCAAAATTAAATGTTCAAAATTAACTCCAAGCTGTGACTGGGGTGCTCTCAGATGATAATGTGACTTGTTGTGCTCCCCCTCACGGGTCCCCACTCACCGACTCCCGCAACCCCGAAAGGGGCAAACAGCATAGGGTATCACGGTCACAGGCTCCTCTCCACCACAATCATCTGGGGTATCCGGATTGGTCTCCGCTCACCGAGTTCTATTTGGGGTATATTCTCAATGGCTCCCTCATGGGAAAAAGGAATAAGGTGCTCCCATAGTGTAGTAGAGTAAAAAGTTTTATTCCATAAGTTTCCTAATGATTACACCATAATGGTAATAAATGGCTGACACAGCAGCCAACAACTAAAAACTGAAAGCTAAATAAAAACAGAACTAAATCAAGATTAAATAAAAATTAAAATTAAATTAAAAAATATCCAGTGATTCGAATGTACCACCCCAGGTGCATGTATAAAAAACTGAGTGGATCGTTCCTATAAGCAGGCTACTGTGGATACCGCAGCGTAAACTGGTAGCGAGGTGTTTGCGTTCCACCTGTGCTCCACACAAGATCCACACTCGGAAGTGACGTAGCGTGCGTGGCGCCGTCGTACGCGTTTCGTCATTGACGTCCTCAGCGACGGTGCCCGCATGCCACGCACTACGCCCTTTTGTACAGGGCCGGCATCTGATACACACCCCTTTCATATAAGACGTCCAATCCCACCACAATGGGGCGGAATATGCATCCTCACCTAGAGTATGGTGTCAGCAGAGGTGGAACAGTGACGGTCTTCCCCTACAAACACCATAGACCTGTATTTGATTCCTAACGTGCAAATATAGTCGGTTGGCCCTGGATTCCTCCACACCTTGATTTTATTTGGAGAATATTTTACCTTCCAGTTTAATAACCAGAAGCTGCCAGGATACGGCCCTGCATATACATTCCCATGCCATATTGCCAGTTTTGTTATGTCAAGCATAACAGTGTTTTACCATCTTTAATGCTTGTTGTACCCACTGTATTAACTTATATAAACCTTAACTTGTGCAGTATGGAGAATTCCATACAACCACTGCTGTGGTACAGTTAAAGTGCTTATGCTGGGGAAATGTTACCTTTACTATGGGAATATATACTGCTAACAGGCAGTATTTTAAACACATATATATATGAACTCTATGCCAGGAGGGAATGGAAAAAGGAAAAGAGAAAGGAGAAAAAAGAGAAAGAAAAACGAAAAACCGAGCATCTATAAGACCACTAGTGAAGGGATGGTGTCACTCATATATAATAGGGGACATGTTAATCCCACCCATAACCCTCTAGTGACATGTATGGATCTCTGAATGAAGCCGGATAGGGGTTCATACCCTAGATGTGTGTGTTATTATACATAGGTAGCCAAAAGAGAATTGTAATTGGCCAGAAGTAGACATGCATCCAGGCCTCACATCACATGAGGAGATACCCCTATGCCTAAGCTCCAATACGTGTATTACTAATGTGCCTCAGGGGTTGGCTAGAAAACAATTTAAATCAATGTCCAGGTTGAGGCCCTTTGGGGCAAGGGACCCCAGCCTGAATATCCAGGCGGTTTCGTTCTGTGAGATGAGTGTGGTTTTGTTACCTCCTCGCCAGTGGTCCCTGACGCAGTCGATCCCATAAAAGATCAACCCCGAGGGGTCCCGTTTATGTACTGCGTCAAAGTGGCGAGAAAGGTGATGTTTTGGGAACCCTTTTCTGATGTTTTTTATATAGGCCCAGCGGTCATCCTCTTTGAAATTCCCCATAATAACAAATCAAATCTGAATTTCTGTACCTGAAACGTCCATGCTGATCTTTCTATCCATTAGGAAAGAACTGTAGTTGACTGAACATGTGTAGATTCCACCGTCTGATAGCAATGTATTCGATATGGTTAAATCAGCAATTCCATTTAATGCTTGATCCTTATCCAATGAATATCTGGGATTAGTTGATGTCACGTTCTTATCATAACTTAGAATAAGTTTTTCTTTTAAATTCCAAAAAACTGTAAAATATTTGGGATCTGCAGGAAGTTTATCTGCTGTGAAGGTGCAGGGAATGTGAGCAATGGATCCAACTCTGGCTACACATGTAGAAGGTCCCGTCATCTGTAGAGCACCACCTGCATGAGATATAAATCAATCAAGCTTACATGTACAGTATATTTACAGTAAGGTAAAGTGAACTTGTGCAACCTAAAGAGGACCTTCAGTGATTTTTTCATCTTTCCGTCTATTAAATCTTCTGCCCTTGTTGTTTTAACTTTGGATAATAAAACATTTTTTTCCTGCCAGTAAATACCTTATACAGCCCACTTATGACATAATGCAAAGCTCGCCCTTTCACTCTTGTGAGAGTTTGCAAGGAAGGTAAGGGGGATGAGTCACAAGAGGGCCAATGTGAGCTGCAGAGCTGGAGGTGTGCCTCTGTGTGTCTGTGTAAATCCAGGTAGTGAACAGGAAGCAGCTTCAGCTGCCCACAGTTAAAATGGTTGCAGCCAGACTCAGTAGGGGGAGATTTCTGCAGCATATTTGGCAAGTACAGAATCACAGTATATATAAATAATATGCAAAGTGGTTTTGAGGGAAGCTTCAGAATGACAAAGATGTTTTTATTACAAATTATGTGAGCAGACTGCAGTTCCTCTTTAATTTTTAAAGCCCAACTGCTGTACCCGGGCGGTGCCCAAACTGCATGGGTCAACTGCTAATTTTTTCTAGGGTGAGCACTTTCTACTCACTTGATCTGCCAATCCTCCGGAAAAACCATGCTCCCCCGCGGTCCAGCGGTGGACCGTTCCTGTCGATGGAGCAGTCCATTTTCAAGACCACTGGAGCACAGAGGTTTTTTTTTTTTTTTTTTTTTTTTTGAGTGGGTGGGGGTATTGTGCAGTGTTATATGGTATTGGGTATAACCACCATTGAATCAATGTGTGCTGTTTTGTAGTAGCGTCCTTAAAAATAATATATTAAATAGTCATCAGCACGGGTTTACGAAAGGTCGTTCTTCTCAGACCAATCTGTTAACATTCTACGAGGAGAGAGCTGCCATCTAGAGAGAGGAAGGCCCGTGGATTTAGTGTACCTGGATTTTGTAAAGGCATTCGATACAGTCCCCCGTAAGAGCTTAATCTACAAGCTGAGATCTGCAGGCATGGACCATAACATTTGCTCTTGTGTTAAAAACTGGTCACAGGGGCGTGTCCAAAGGGTAGTGATAAATAATGTGTACTCACACTGGTCTGGAGTGGTAAGTGGGGTACCCCAAGGCTCTGTCTTGGCACCAATTCTATAAATTTTTTTCATAAATGATATCGAGGATGGGATAAATAGCTCAATCTCAGTTTTTGTGGATGACACAAAATTAAGTAGTATATAAAGAAACGTGATTTTGCACTAACCATACAAAAAATAAAAAAATTTGTGCTGCTGCTCGTGTTAGTCCATAAATACAAAAGACCCAAAAAATAAATAGTAAATAGTGTAACCAGCGCGCATCATATCTTAGTGTGTATTAACTATACCGTATATACTCGAGTATAAGTCAAATTTTTCAGCACATTTTTTTGTGCTGAAAGTGCCCCCCTCGACTTATACTCGAGTCAAGCATTTTTCTGCAGCAAAAAATTTCATTTTCCGAACCGACTTTGGGGCCCCATATCTCAGGGCCACTTGGTGCTAGAAACCCCAAATTGCAAACCCAGTGGACCTAGTACCATAACATATCCAAAGCTGAAGTTCCTAGCACTAAGTGGCCCCGAGATACGGGGCCCCAAAATCGGTTCGGAAAATGTAATTTTCTGCTGCAGAAAAGTGCTTGACATTTTCTGAACCGACTTTGGGGCCCCATATCTCAGGGCCACTTGGTGCTAGAAACACCAGCTTTGGAAATTTTATGGTGCTAGTTCCACTTGGTTTGCACACCAAATTTGGGATTCTTAGCACTAAGTGGCCCCGAGATACGGGGCCCCAAATTCGGTAAACTGTGTCTATCTGCAGCAATGTCATTTCGGGACCCTTTGGGTTCAGAGACCCCAAATTTTG
This sequence comes from Lithobates septentrionalis, assembly GCA_037952835.1. Taxonomy (NCBI): domain Eukaryota; kingdom Metazoa; phylum Chordata; class Amphibia; order Anura; family Ranidae; genus Lithobates; species Lithobates septentrionalis. Next base: position 6,784,630 of record JBBDGP010000149.1, read on the forward strand.
GCTGCAGCTAGGGGGGCATCTAGGAACCCTTAACTACTGAGTTTGAAGTTCAGGGGACCTATGGCTGCAAATGGGCACAGTGAGGCTGCAAATGGGCATTGTTGACCCTCTTTTCCACTTACAGTAGCTGTGCATTTCTCACCCTCGTCTTATACTCGGGTCAATAAGTTTTTCCCATTTTTTTGTGGTAAATTAGGGCCTCGACTTATACTCGGAATGACTTATACTCGAGTATATACGGTAAGTGATCCCGATAGTTATGACTACTATTGGTATACCACACTTAAAGCCATTTCAATCCGGCCAAAACGCATGAAAAACGTTATTACTATAGACATATATTTAAAAAATCGTGAAATTGATTTATTTTCCTATATTAGGAACATTTAAATCCTATACTCACACCACGTGTTCAACAGTGAAACAAAATATGTGTTATTAATTACAATGTTACTTATGAAAATCAATCCGCAACAATGTAGTGAGCACCCTGAAACATATGTTGCTAGTAACAATGTTACTTGTGACTATCAATTCGCAACAATGTGGTGAACACCATACATATCCAAATTAGTGCTAAAAATGTTTATCAGTGGGACACTTATTCCTCTTGAACATCTTAGATGTAGAAACAATGATCAGTCCTTGATGGAAATATGCTAGGTTGATATTAGCACCAATCTTCTTTATAGAAAGAGACACACCGATATTCCTCCTTTTCACAATTATGGTAAAAAAGACCTCTTACTGGATCAGATGGATCTCAGGTTAGTGAGATCAGATTAGCATGTTGCATTAGCCTGCCGGCCTCAGATTATCACCTGGGCGTTTTCCTGGGAGATTTCCTCAGCCCCTGCGCTCCAATACACAGGCAGATCTATCCTCACTGATACAATGTATCCGGTTTCAAAATATTAGTTCATCCATACAGAAGATACACCTCAGTGGGAATAAAACGAAAAGGGCTCCATAGTGAAAATGTGTTTTATAGATTTATTTATCTATTTTATAGATATAAAGTAAATAACTATCAAGTGACCACAGGAAGGGGATGTGGGAAAGTCACTTCCTGTGTCTCCTGCCATATGAGTATAAAAACGTGATGTGTCAGCATTCAGTCATGTCTCCGTTCCCAGTGGAAGCCTGTTTAAGGGAAACGCGTCGGGTGGAGCTAGAGGCTGTGATGCCATCACGTTTGTCTGGTCTTTCTCCATGCAGTCAGCCGGTTTGCTCCCGCTCTGCATGTATGCTGATTTTTAGCTAATTTTCATCTGGTTCCCATTTTTTATCTGAGTTCCGTTTGGTGTATACTTGGGAGTTTTTTTTTTATTTGTAGTTCCTGATGTGCAGTGGAGTGTTGCTGTGAACATTTGCAGTGGAAAGAATTGTTTTAAAGTGACTGTGAAAGAGATTTTGAATAAATCTATAAAACACATTTGCACTATGGAGCCCTTTCCGTGTTATTCCCACTGGGGTGTATCTTCTGTATGGATGAACTAATATTTTGAAACCGGATACATTGTATCAGTGAGGATAGATCTGCCTGTGTATTAGAGTGCAGGGGCTGAGGAAATCTCCCAGGAAAACGCCCAGATCTACCTGTGAATTGGAGCACAGTGGCTGAGACCTGGTTCACACAGGGGTGGCACAACTTGCAGGTCGCCTCTGCGAGGCAACCTGCAAACGACTTCCGCGGCGACTTGCAAAATGACTTCTGTATGGATGAAAATTATTGAGAAAAACGGCATTGGCACACCCCCCCCCCCCCCCCATTACCAGGCCCTTTGGGTCTTGTATGGATATTAGGGAAACCCCGCACCCAAATTAAAAAAAGAAAAGGCGTGGGGCCCCCAGGCCCTATATACTCTGAACAGCAGTATACAGGCGGTGCAAACAAGACAGGGACTGTAGGTTTGTTCTTAAGTAGAATCTGTTTGTAATTTGGAACAGGTACATTTTGTAACTGTAGCTCCAGCCAAAAAATCTATTTTTAAGCTTTTTGGATAACATAGGGAAGGGTTATCACCCCTGCAACATTTGTTTTGCTGTATGTGCCCCTGTTCAGATTTCACCTCACTTTCTGCCCCAATGACAATTGGATTTTGAAAATTTGGGGTTATTAGGGAAACAAAGATTGGTGATAAAGCATCAGTGGAGACACCTTTTTCCCATATTAACTCTTACAGGAGAGAATTTCCCTTCCTAGGGGTAGATTTCCTCACTTCCTGTTGTCTCCCTCTGTTTGTAAGTAGGAGTTGTTTGTAAGTCGGATGTTTGAAAGTAGGGGACCGCCTGTATATGTATATACTATACGGCCTGCCCTATATACTCTGCAGAAAATTGGGCCTTAGGTGTTGGTGGTACCAGAACACTGTAAGCCCTTACAGTTACTCTTGGTGCGTGCTGGAACGGGCCCTACTGTGAAATATTATATCAAGAATTGTAATTACTTTCCCCTTTTGAACAGGGGCAGAAAAATTGGGCCTTTGGTGGTGGTGTGGTGGTGGTGCCACAACACTGTAAACCCTCACAGTTACTCTTGGTGTGCGCAGGAATGGGCCCTGCTGTGAAATATTAGGTTAAAAATTGTAATTACATGCCCCTGTTAAACAGGGGCAGAAAAATTGGGTCTTAGGCAGTGGTGATGGTGCCACAACACTGTAACCCCTCACAGATATTCTAATTGAGCGCAAGAATGAGCCCTGCTGCAAAATATTACAGCAAAAATTGTAATCACATGCCCCTGTTAAACAGGGGCAGAAAAAATTGGGCCTTAGGAAGTGGTGGTGTTGCCACAACACTGCAACCCCTCACAGATACTCTAGTTGAGCGCAAGAAGAAGCCCTGCTGCGAAATATTACAGCAAAAATTGTAATTACACGCATTAAAAGAAGAAAAAGTTATTTGGGACTTTAAATGAGGATAGAGGGGCCGTTCAAATCCCCTCCTCCATCCCGGTTCAATATTAGAGAAAAAAAGAGAACAAAAGGCAGGACTTTGAATGAGGCACACGGGAGCAGAAGTATAATTTGGATAAAATGGCAATTGAATAAATTCATTCAAATATTCATATATTTACATACTTATGCACAAAGCTATATATTAATATTTTATATTCCATTAAAAGATACATTATAACAAGGACTTTTTTGCACATATATGAAGAAATAGATATATAAAAAAGTAAATAATAATATATAAATGTGTGACACATAAAAGTGTCAATAGGAAAAAATAACAAAAACAAAAAAATAAATCAAAATTGAATGTCCATACATGGTTAATGATTGTGTGCACAGAGCGGTAGTTGTAAGCTCTGTGCGTTTCGGGACCTTATAGCCACTCATCAGGAGCAAAACCGTAGTGACCACCTATGAATAGGGAAAACAGCAATATTTTAAATAGTCTGAAAAGCAAGTGGGCAAATGTAAAACATGAAACCCCACATAAGTACATTTGACTCACGGACTTACAAATATATCTGCGCAATGGTGGTGCAGCCATGAATGTCAAGCCAGCCAGAAGTGCCACATCCCGGAGCTGAGGGAGCGCATCCGGGCGATGAACACTCAACACAGACAACACCCCGAGTGGGTCGGAGTGTGGGAAAAAACAAAAGTAAGTGATGAAGTGAAGGTGGCCTCAATGGGGGAAACGCTGAAAGATGAACAATAACTGAGTGAGAAATAATGAAGTGTATGGATGGCGAGTAAAAATGAAGGACAAATGAGCAAAAAGTAAGGTTGAAGACAATAGAAAAAAGGAGGAAAAAAGGAAAGAAAGGAAGTGATAAGAAAGAAATAGAAAGGAAGAAAAGAACCTGTGAGAGAGACCATAGCACTGAAAGAAATAGCCAGAGAAAAAGGAAGGGGGAACAATTGGAAGGAAGTGAGTGTAGAGGGAGTGAAAAAACAAAACATACCTGCTAAAAAGTGAATAAGGGCATGAGGGCCAAAAAACGTGTGGTTGCGATGAAAAAGGTGATGAAAGGAGACCGAGGTGTGAGACCCTGCACAAAGAGAGGCTCATGCGGGGAGCGCCGCCACAGAACCGCCCCCAACGTCAGGCACCAGCAACCTAAACGGTGCAGGGAGGCGCCACAACGCTGCCAGTCAACCATTCAAACTGGCCAACAATGAGCGTCAAACCGCGCCCCCCCAAGCGCTGGAGATGGTGAACCAAGCAGCCGGTATAAGTGCGCCATGAGGATGCCAAACAACCGGCGCAAGGGGCATGACGTTAACGCGCAGTGAAGGAGACCCCGCCCACCCCACGTCAGAAGAGGGCGAAGGGGAAATCCCCAGTGCGCGTCGCAGCTCCGGGACGTGGCAAAAGAGGCAAGGGCATAGGACAAACAACGGCCGATGCCACCAATGCGCACATATAACGCGAAAGATCAAAGATCAAGAAAATAAAATAGCATCCTGTTATTTATTTCTATATGGGGACAATCAAAATACATAGTTTGAAAGTTGGAAATGAAATAAAAACAACTGAAAAATTAATTGGTAAAGAAAATATATTGATTCATAGTGCGACCATGTGCCTCCATCTCTAATTATTTGATTAAAAGAAGAAAAAAGTTATTTGGGACTTTAAATGAGGATAGTGGGGCCATTCAAATCCCCTCCTCCATCCCGGTTCAATGTTAAACAGGGGCAGAAAAATTGGGCCATAGGCACTGGTGGTGGTGCCACAACACTGCAACCCCTAACAGATACTCTAGTTGAGCGCAAGAACGAGCCCTGCTGCGAAATATTACAGCAAAAATTGTAATTATACGCCCTTGTTAAACAGGGGCAGAGAAATTGGGCCTTGGGCACTGGTGGTGGTGCGAGGAAACAAAAATGTTCTTAGAAGCTATCAATATGAACATTGAGGAGGAATAGGATAGTCACTCAGCATAACAGGATAATTACTCAGCATAGGCAGTCTTCAAGGGATCTCACATTCATAGAAAAATTAATTAGTTACATCAGCATCAGGTGCTTGGTAGCTGGTGATCCAAGACTGATTCATTTTTATGAAGGTGAGCTGATCAACTGAGTCTGTGGACAGGCGCACTCTGTGATCGGTTACAAAGCCTCCAGCAGCACTGAATGTGCGTTCACAAAGAACGCTGGATGCAGGATAGGCCAGTAGCTCAAGTGCATATTGTGCAAGCTCTGGCCAGTGATCCATCCTCAAGACCCAGTAACCCAGTGGATTATCAGTTGGAAAGGTCTCCAAGTCTGATTTTGCCTCTAGGTATTCCTGCACCATGTAAATCAGACACTGGCGATGGTTGCTGGAACCGATCAGACCTTGGGGCTGCAGACTAGGGATGGGCTGTCTGTTTGGGTCGAACATCAGTTCGACTCAAATATTGGCTGTTCGCCGAATAGCGAACAAATTGGGGTGTTCGCAGCAAATTTGAAAGCCGCGGAACACCCTTTAAAAGTCTATGGGAGAAATCAAAAGTGCTAATTTTAAAGGTTAATATGCATGGTATTGTCATAAAAAGTGCCTGGGGACCTTGGTCCTGCCCCAGGGGACATGTATCAGTGCAAAAAAAAGTTTTAAAAATGGCCGTTTTTTCTGTAGCAGTCATTTTAATAATGCTTAAAGTGAAACAATAACAGTGAAATATTCCTTTAAATTTCGTACCTGGGGGGTGTCTATAGTATGCCTGTAAAGTGGCACATGTTTCCCATGTTTAGAACAGTCCGAGAAAAAAATGACATTTCTAAAGGAAAAAAAGTCATTTAAAAGTACTAGCGTTAGCACCGGCTATAATGAATTGTCGGGTCTCTGCAATACACATAAAAGTAATTGAAAAAAACGGCCTGGGATTCCCCTACAGTGCATTACCAGGCCCTTTGGGTCTGGTATGAATATTAAGGGGAACCCCGAACCAAAATTAAAAAAAAAATGCATGGTGGTCCCCCTAAATTCCATTCCAGGCCCTTAAGGTGTGGTATGGATATTAAGGGGAACCCCGCGCCAAAATTAAAAAAAATGGCATGGGGTCCCCCTCAAAATCCATATCAGTCCCTTAAGGTCTGGTGTGGATTTTAAGGGGAACCCCGCGCCAAAATTTAAAAAAATGGCGTGGGGGTCCCTCTAAAAATCCATACCAGACTCTTTTCCAGGCATGCAACCTGTCAGGCCACAGGAAAAGACGAGAGAGCGCCCCCCCTCCTGAACCGTACCAGGCCACTTGCCCTCAACATGGGGAGGGCCTCATCCCCACAACCCTTGCCCGGTGGTTGTGGGGGTCTGAGGGCGGGGGGCTTATCAGAATCTGGAAGCCCCCTTTAACAAGGGGGCCCCCAGATCCTGCCCCCCGTGTGAAATGGTAATGGGGTACCAATGTACCCCTACCATTTCACAAAAAAAGTGTCAAAAATGTTAAAAAAGACAGTAGCCGATTTTTGACAATTCCTTTATTAATGTCTTCTTCTTTCCCCGCTTCTTCTTCCATCTTCTTCTGGTCTTCATTATCATTATTTTTATGAGGAATTATTTTAATGAGGAAGTTACAGAGGGAGTTACAAAGGAAAGTACAGAGGAAGCTACACTGGAAGCTACAGAGGAAACTACAGAGGAAGATACAGTGGAAACTACAGAGGACGAGTCTGTGGGTCAACCTGAACAAACTGCATGTTCACCAGGGGAAATAGAAGAAGAAAATCCTTCACCCGGAAAGCCAACAAAGACAGTTGACAGTGACGAAGGCGAGCATGAAGATGCTTCAGATGCCCTTCCTCAACGCAGGATCCAGCCCAGCAGGAACAGGAGACAACCAAATGCTCTGACTTATGACTATTGGATCAACCCAGTAGTGTTGCCAGAAATGCAGCTGTACAGGTCATAGACCGTATTCATACACTACCTATTTGCCCTAGCTGGTATTTAAGTCCAGAATGTTTTGCTGAGGACTGGTAAAAGTAGTCATGTCTATTATGCTAAGGTCTAATAATGGTTACTATGTTAGAGTTGTTTACTTATGTCGAAGATGTTAGGTGTTATCTTCTGTCGTTAACAAAGGGAAATGTCTTGCACTCTCACTCCAGAGATTCCAGGTCAAGCAAAAATAGCTTCAAGTGATGGGACTAGGTAGTTAAAGTAAAGTCGGCCAACAACAAAAAGGTAGAGAGTATTAGATGGTTATGGTGCACTGTACTCGTAACATACCATGGATATTCCACCTTATTGGAAAAAGGACAGAAGTAATAAGGTGTCCCCTAGTTTTTTAATCAAACCTTATCTTCTCAATAACCTACACAAACCTGTGTTGTAGAGGTTTACTAATTAGTTGGCTATATGCATCAATATTTCACCAGGTACATGAGCGCTCTGGACCTAGTGGGAAGCTGTGACATAATTGGGAGTAGATGTCACTGGGAGGACGGTTCCTCCAGTAATTGGATTACTACTTAGCCCTGGCTCCCTATGGTTTTAGTGAGATGGGGAAAGGAACGGTTCTTATACTAAAATCTGCGTATGTCGGGGATGACATAAAATTTTGTGGGGGAGAGTGTAAGTATGTCAAAATCAGGTACCCCATAAAAAATTAAATAAATAATAAGTATCACATTTCCAGCTCCAGCAGTCCAGGATTATAGTTCTGTGCATAGAGAAAGTAAAACTCATGGCATTTCTATTAAATCACCAGTAGATGGTAGCATAGAGGTAAAAGCCAGAATGACGAAGAGCACATTTTAATGGAACACTGCTAATATAGCAGGTGGAACCAAAAGACAGTCTGTAAACACAATCTCAATAAATGAATTTGGACTCTTAACTTTTAGGCTGCATTCACACCTGAGCGTTTCAAAGTCGTGTGTTTTTACTGTGATTTTACACCATTTTGCAGCGTTTTTACCGCAATTTTATTCAGGTGACCAATGTAAAAGGCAGAAAAATGCCTGTAATCTCCCCCAAAGAAGCTTATGTTCTTTTTTGAGCTTAGGACATTTTTTAGGCGTTTTGCTTCAGGTGACAAAATGCTCAGATGTGAACATGTGCCATTGAAATAAATGGGATTTTCCTTTTTGGGCTCTTTTTTTGGGGCGTTTTTTTTTGGGGCGTTTTATGAGCTGAAAACGCTCAGGTGTGAATGCAGCCTGAGTCTGGTTCTCCTTCCATGTATGTTTGCACTTTTTTTAATGGTAACCCACTGGAGGGTAGCCTTGTCTGTTGTGGGCAGCCTAAAGTGAGCCAGTGGGATCTTCAAATGTTTTTTGCCCTCTCGCTACATTGTTTAAACTCATATCAAAGCCCCAGGGCAGCTTGGATGTACTTTTTTTTGGGGGGTGTTTTTTTTGGTCTGGTATGGATTTTAAGGGGAACCCCGCAATAAAATTTAAAAAAAAGTGGCGTGGGGTCCCCCCAAAAATCCATACCAGACCCTTATCCAAGCACACAACCTGGCAGGCCGCAGTAAAAGAGGGGGGACGAGAGAGCAGCCCTCCCCTCCTGAACCATACCAGGCCACATGCCCACAATATTGGGAGAGTGCACCTTGTCCCCATGTTGATGGGGAGAAGGGCCTCATCCCCACAACCCTTGCCCGGTGGTTGTGGGGGTCTGCAGGCGGGGGGCTTATTGGAATCTGGAAGCCCCCTTTATCAAGGGGACCCCCAGATCCTGGCCCCCTGTGTGAATTGGTAATGGGGTACAAATGTACCCCTACCATTTCACAAAAAAAGTGTCAAAAAGGTTAAAAAACACAAGAGACGGTTTTTGACAAGTCCTTTATTAATTTCTTCTTTCTTCTGGTCTTCCTTCGGTGTTCTTCTTCCTCCATCTTCTTCTTCTCCAATTTCTTCTTCTCCATCTTCTTCTTCCTGCGCTCTTCTCATCCCTCATCTTCCTCCTGCTTCTTCTCCGCTCCATCCGCACCATCCGCCTTAGTGGGAGTCTTTCACCGTGTGACGCTTTGGTCCTTCTGAAACTTCTTATATAACTTTTTTTGCACTGATACATGTCCCCTGGGGCAGGACCAAGGTCCCCAAACACTTTTTATGACAATACCATGCATATAAGCCTTTAAAATTAGCACTTTTGATTTCTCCCATAGACTTTTAAAGAGTGTTCCGCGGCTTTCGAATTTGCCGCGAACACCCCAAATTGTTCGCTGTTCGCAGAATGGGTGAACAGCCAATGTTCGAGTCGAACTCATGTTCGACCTGAACATAAAGCCCATCCCTACCTCCCACGCAACCAATATGTCCACCGCACACAGTGGATTGCAAATTCCAGTACTCAGGGCATGGTGATCAAGTGACCCCTATGCAATCACAGGATCACAGTGTGAATAAAGCTGTTATGAATTAATTCATTCACAACAGCTGTGTTGCCTATGCTGTGATTGGCCCAAAGCTATCACATGGTACCTGGGCCAATCACAGCACCCTGTACCATGTGATTAGCTGCAGCCAATCACAGATCACTAGTAATCACAGCTGTCATGAATGGTAAACTTTGCTATTACAATTATCTTCATTGCAATAGCAAACAAAAAGAAAATAAAATGCTATAGGGCAGACCTGAAGCTGTTAATCTTAATTTTCCAACAAACTTTTCTGTCCTAAATAGCTTACCAGTTTTTTCAAAATCTCAGATCTCAGGACCTCAGTGTATATTTTAAGCCCCCTGCCCATTCCACTGCCACAGCAAGCAAGTGCTGTAAGAGGTGGTCTAATAGTCCTGTAATGTGACATTAAAATATAACAGGTGAGATAATATCACAAATATTTTCTTAATTGGGGGGAATGGAAAATATTTTTTTGATATTAGTGATCAATAGTTAGACAAATAATCTCAATTTGAAATTAAATTAGACAGAGCAAGCCTGTTGAACTAAATTATCATGTAGCTGCCAAGTTTCTGACCGGCTTGTGTGAAGATAAGGGAGGACAAGGGGGTTACCTTATCAGGCCTGTTGGACATGGTTGCATTGCAGGTGTAGCACCACCCCACTCATATAGGGTTAGGGTTGCCACCTGTCTGGGATTCACCCGGACAGTGCGGGTTTGGAATCATGTGTCCGGGCTTCAGACTGCCTGAAACCCGGACACATTATTCAGACTTGACTATGGCTTCCCAGCAGGGTTGCTGGCTGCAGTTGTCTAAGCTGAGAGTGTCTGTTACACTCTTTCACACTGCCCAAAGCCAACACTAACAATCCCCCCCACCAAACACACACAGACGGGAGAGGAGAGAGGGCTCGATCTGCACCTCTTAGTCCCGCCCCTACCCCTCTGTGTCTGTCCACACTCCATTCCCTGGCGCTGTGCCTCAGAAAAGGAGAGCGGGGCTGTAAATTTGAAGTCCAGCAGCCTCAGATACATCTGGATGAGAGGTGCTGACTGCCAAGGGGTGAGTAAGCTCACCATCCATCCCTGTCTCTGACTGAAGTCTCTTCTCTCTCCTGTCTCTGAGAGAGTACACTTAGGTTTACAAATACTGCAGCTGCTGACTTTTAATAATCGGACACTTACCTCCTCTCCCCCTCCTCTCTGCAGGACCGTGGGCGGGCACGCATTGTGCGAGCCGTGCTGCATGCTTAGACTGGCTGGGCAATCATCTGGGACCTGTGACGTGTCCCAGATGATTGCCGAGAGGGAGGGGGGAGAGGTGAACTTACTTCCAGCGCCGCGGTGCCCCGGGAGGAAGTGGGAGCTGCCCCCCAAAAAATGACATGCCAAATGTGGCATGTCCGGGCGTCACCTTCTCTTAAAGCGGAAGTTCCATTTTTGGGTGGAACTCCACTTTAATAGCAAAATATATGTATAGTTTATACTATTAAAAAAAAATTGCTGTGCGCCGCTAAAGTGTTCGGGTTTGACTTGAAGAAAAGGTGGCAACCCTATATAGGGCGTAGTGGCAGGTGCTACCCCCTGCTAACCGTGACATACCACTTTTTTTTTTTTGCCATGCGACGGAGCACAACTTCTCTTTCATGACAATGTGTACGGGGCTGTTAGGCAATCAATTGCTTTTGATAGGTGTCTGAGGAGAGTCGAACACGTGTTAACCCCTTAGTGCCGACCGTATGCAATTTTGCGTTTGTGGCTTTAAGGGGTTATACCGGGGTGATGGCTGCACCTGCAGGCATCACCCTGGTACCATTTTTTAGAGCGGGTGTTTGACTCTTTAGTGATAACAACCGATGTGGCTTTAAGCCACTCGGCTGTTATCCTAAAGGAGCGGAAGGGGACATCCCCTTCTCCCACTGCCTTCCACCGCTCTTCCTGGGCCACCCGTCCCACCAGGAGACTCAATCCATGATCTGGCACTTCCGGCAGCTAGGCTGAGACTAGAAGGAAGCCAGAAAACGGCTTTGATCGGGTTCCCTATGTAAAATCCCAGAAACGACCTCACAACGTCACTTCCAGTTTACTCGACTGCCAATGGCTTGGATTCTTTAAAAAAATTACAGTATTCAGAATCGCCGTTTTTGCAAAGGAGGGATTTGGGGTCTTTTAGACCCCCGATACCTCCATAAAGAGTACCTGTCACCACCTATTACTGTCACAAGGGATGTTTACATTCCTTGTGACAGCAATAAAAGTGATCAGAATATTTTTTTTTTTTAGAAGGACAATGTAAAAAAAAAAAAGAAAAAGAAAACATTTTTAAAGCACCCCACCGCAGGGAGCGTGCTCGCGCAGCAAAGAAAAAGCATGCGTAAGTCACACCCTCAAACGTAAGCGGTGTTCAAATGACACACGATCATCAGAGTGAGAGCAATAATTCTAACAAAAGACCTCTGTAACTCTAACCTGATAACCATTATTTTTTTTAAAGCGTCTCCTATGGAGATTTTTAGGTACCGTAGTTTGTTGCCATTCCACGAGTGTGCGCAATTTCAAAGCATGGCATGTTAGGTATCTATTTACTTGGCGTAACATCCTCTTTCACATTATACAAAAAAAGTTACTGTTCCTTTTTTCTTTTTAATTCATTAATGTGTCTTTTTTCCCAAAAAATTGCTTTTGAAAAACCGCTGCGCTAAAAAAAATACTAACACTTGCAAGACAAAGGCATAATGAGCTAGTATGCATAGCATACTAGCTCATTATGTAATACTCACCTGAGATCGAAGCCCTCGCTGCGGTGCCCCTACACCACTCCAGCGGCCGACATCACTCCCGAGGGTAACTTCCGGGTATCACGGCTCTGGCAATGTGATTGCTCGGAGCCGCGATTACGTCACTCCTGCGCATGTGCGCAGTAATGGCACACTCACTGAAGCAACGGCACATACGTGCCATTGCCTCAGTTTGTGTCAGTGCACATGTGCCAATGACGTCGGCACATGCAAATACAGGGGAGATCTCCTAAAGCGTGCAGGTTTAGGAAATATCCTGGGTAGCTGCAGGTAAGCCTTACTATAGGCTTACCTGTAGCACAAAGTGGTCTGTAAGGGTTTAAAACCACTTGAATTTCAGTGCAAAATCTTCTTTAAAGTGGTTGTGAACCCTGAGCTGGGCACATTTATCTGTAGTGTTTACTTATCTCTCTCCAAAGCACTAGGTCCAGTGTCTTTCTGCTGCTCCATTCTTCTGTTATCAGCCTGATAACTTCTGACAAGTTCTCTGACACGAGATAATAGCAGCTGGAAATTTGTGTTGGGGAGGGAACTTAGAGACAGATAAGCAGAGAGCTTGTCTATTCACAGAACAGCTCTGCATGTTCCTTTCTTCCTCTGCCTATGTGCAGGGGGGGGGGGGGGGGGGTGGGGTGTGCCTTTCCTCCAATCAGCTCACATACAGTGTATGCGCAGACTGCTCTCCCATTGCTGAAACAGGAAGAACATTTTCTAACTCGATGTGCACATTCTACAGAATATATAGAGCTGAAGACAGCAGATATACATGTAAAACTTATGTAGGGAGATTTGTTTCATCTCTGTGTATTATCCACTTCACTGGGTTTATGTAAGGGCTTACATCCACTTTAATTAGGAGGTTAAATATTATTTCATCTTGGATAAGAAAATGCTTGCACTGCTATACGTGACAATAATTGATTAATTAGTGAGCCGAACAGCTGCTACCAATAAATAGTGAACTCCCACACTAACTGCAAACATATGTAATCATCAAACTGCAAATAATAAAAAAAAAAACATTTATAATGTGAGTGTTGAAGGAAAACGTTGAAAGTGCAGAAAAATTTATTAAATAAAGTTCATAAATTGATATCCAACATAACCGGTGAAGTCATGTGACCAGTGACACAATGCGTCGGGTGGAGCCTGTGACATCACTTCCCACACAGGGTGTGGGAAGTGGAAGTGCGGTGAGGAGGCGATCTATTCCTTGCTTTTATGGTCAACTCAGATGGTGTTTTACTGTAATGTAGGCAGATATTTATTTAATGTAAAAAACAAAGAAATACTGCGCTACCTATAGAAACTAACGCCCCAAAAAGCAGCAGTTAAACAGTGAGATGTGCACCAATATAACTAATAAAAAAGAAATAACCGCGCTGTTATTTCTTTTTTTATTATTTATTTAATGTACTACTTGTTTTTGGCTATACTGCGCTATGGTGTTTTTTATGCTCTCTGAGTATCTGCGGACCGAGAATCGTGGATTAGGAGTATCAAGCCAGATATCGTGGAGTTGGGTAGTGTGGTGCCCAGCAATCATCCTCTTTGAAATTCCCCATAATAACAAATCAAATCTGAATTTCTGTACCTGAAACGTCCATGCTGATCTTTCTATCCATTAGGAAAGAACTGTAGTTGACTAAACATGTGTAGATTCCACCGTCTGATAGCAATGTATGAAATATGGTTAAATCAGCAATTCCATTTAATGCTCGATCCTTATCCAATGAATATCTGGGATTAGTTGATGTCACGTTCTTATCATAACTTAGAATACGTTTTTCTTTTAAATTCCAAAAAACTGTAAAATATTTGGGATCTGCAGGAAGTTTATCTGCTGTGAAGGTGCAGGGAATGTGAGCACTGGATCCAACTCTGGCTACACATGTAGAAGGTCCCGTCATCTGTAGAGCACCACCTGCATGAGATATAAATCAATCAAGCTTACATGTACAGTATATTTACAGTAAGGTAAAGTGAACTTGTGCAACCTAAAGAGGACCTTCAGTGATTTTTTCATCTTTCCGTCTATTAAATCTTCTGCCCTTGTTGTTTTAACTTTGGATAATAAAACATTTTTTTCCTGCCAGTAAATACCTTATACAGCCCACTTATGACATAATGCAAAGCTCGCCCTTTCACTCTTGTGAGAGTTTGCCAGGAAGGTAAGGGGGATGAGTCACAAGAGGGCCAATGTGAGCTGCAGAGCTGGAGGTGTGCCTCTGTGTGTCTGTGTAAATCCAGGTAGTGAACAGGAAGCAGCTTCAGCTGCCCACAGTTAAAATGGTTGCAGCCAGACTCAGTAGGGGGAGATTTCTGCAGCATATTTGGCAAGTACAGAATCACAGTATATATTTTAATAATATGCAAAGTGGTTTTGAGGGAAGCTTCAGAATGGCAAAGATGTTTTTATTACAAATTATGTGAGCAGACTGCAGTTCCTCTTTAATTTTTAAAGCCCCACTGCTGTACCCGGGCGGTGCCCAAACTGCATGGGTCAACTGCTAATTTTTTCTAGGGTGAGCACTTTCTACTCACTTGATCCGCCAATCCACCGGGAAAACCATGCTCGACCACAGTCCAGCGGTGGACCGTTCCTGTCGATGGAGCAGTCCATTTTCAAGACCACTGGAGCACAGAGGTGTTTTTTTTTTTCTTTTTTTCTTTTGAGTGGGTGGGGGCTATTGTGCAGTGTTATATGGTATTGGGTATAACCACCATTGAATCAATGTGTGCTGTTTTGTAGTAGTGTCCTTAAAAAAAATATATTAAATAGTCATCAGCATGGGTTTACGAAAGGTTGTTCTTCCCAGACCAATCTGTTAACATTCTACGAGGAGAGAGCTGCCATCTAGAGAGGGGAAGGCCCGTGGATTTAGTATACCTGGATTTTGTAAAGGCATTCAATACAGTCCCCCATAAGAGCTTAATCTACAAGCTGAGATCTGCAGGCATGGACCATAACATTTGTTCTTGGGTTAAAAACTGTTTACTGGGGCGTGTCCAAAGGGTAGTGATAAATAATGTGTACTCAGACTGGTCTGGAGTGGTAAGTGGGGTACCCCAAGGCTCTGTCTTGGGACCAATTCTATTAAATTTTTTCATAAATGATATCGAGGATGGGATAAATAGCTCAATCTCAGTTTTTGTGGATGACACAAAATTAAGTAGGGCAATAACATCACATCAGGATATAGAAATCTTACAGGAAGACCTGAACAAAATAATGGAGTGGGTAACTACATGTCAAATGAGGTTTAATGTGGAGAAATGTAAAGTAATGCACTTGGGGGCAAAAAAACATGCAAACTACTCACTAGGAACTAATGGGGGAATCAAGGATGGAGAACGATCTGGGGGGTCCTAGTAGATGACAGATTGAGCAATAGCATGCAATGTCAAGCTGCAGCTACCAAAGCAGGCAGAATATTAGCATTCATAAACAAGGGATATACTCCAGAGATAAAAAAATAATCCTACCACTTTATAAAACATTGGTTAGACCAGATCTGGAGTATTCTGTCCAGTTCTGGTCACCAGTCCTCAGAAGGGATGTGCTGGAACTGGACAGAGTCCAAAAAATGGCAACAAAACTAATAAGGGGACTGGAGGACCTCAATTACGAGGAAGGACTGCAAACACTAAATTTATTCTCGCTGGAGAAAAGACGCTTCAGGGGATATGATAGCGATTTACAAATACCTCCATGGCGATCCCAGAGTAGGAAAAAAAACGATTCAGTTATAAGGTGTGTAAGAGGACACAGGGCCGCACAATGAGAGTGGAGGAGAAGCGGTTTAACCTTAACCACTTGGCGACCGGGCCACTGGCGAAAGATGGCAACAGCGGGTTCGGCTAGTTCTGGGTGGAAGTCCATGGACGTCATCCGGAACTATTGCTCCCTGCGCGCCCGGTGGGGCGCGCGCACTGAAGTGTCCGTGCTCGCCGGGTTCACAGGACCTGGCGCAGCACGGATCGCGGTAAAGGGCCAATGACAGCGGCCCTTTACCATGTGATCGCTCCCTCCAATGAGGGAGCGATCACAATGTAAACAAACTGGGGTCATGCAAAGGTCCCAGCTCTCTTCTCTCCTCACACCGATACAGCGTGAGAGGAGAGAAGAGAGATCGAGTGTAAAACAGTGAGTTACAAGTTTTTTGAACGTACTACAGTGCCCAGCAGTGCCATACAGTGCCACTACAGTGCTAATCTGTGCCCTACAGTGCTATCAGTGCCACTACACTACCCATGAGTGCCACTACAGTACCCATCTGTGCCACCAGTGCCACTACACTACCCATCAGTGCCACTACAGTACCCATCTGTGCCACCAGTGCCACTACAGTAACCATCAGTACCCATCAGTGCCACTAAAGTGTCCATCAGTGCCACTACAGTCCTCATCTGTGCCATCAGTGCCACTATAGTGCTCATCAGTGCCACATAAGTGCCACCTCTGCCACTTCAGTACCCATCTGTTCCACCAGTGCCACATCAGTGCTCCATCTGTGCCACGTCAGTACTCCGTCAGTGCCATACCAGTGCCCAGTGCCACCACAGTGCCCATCTGTGCCACCAGTGCCACATCGGTGCCACCAGTGCCCATCAGTGCCACCTGTGCCACTAACGTGCCTATCAGTGCCACGCCAGTGCTCCATCAGTGCCACACCAGTGCTCCATCAGTGCCACGCCAGTGCTCCATCAGTGCCATGTGCCACTACAGTGCTCATCAGTGCCACATTAGTGCCAATACAGTGCTCATTTGTGCCATCAGTACCACATCAGCGTCACTAGAGTGCTCATCTGCACCACTACATCGCTCATCAGTGCCACTACAGCGCTCATCGGTGCCACTACAGAACCCAATAGTGCACATCAGTGCCCATAAGTGAGTGCTCATCAGTGCCACCATATCAGTGGATCCTCATTAGCACCCATCAGTGCTACCTTATCAGTGTGGTGCATTAGTGTACATCAGTGCAACCTTATCAGTACCCATCAGTGCACCCTCATCAGTTCCCAGCAGTGCACCCTCATCAGAACCCAGCAGTGCACCCTCATCAGAACCCAGCAGTGCAGCCTCATCAGAACCCAGCAGTGCAGCCTCATCAGAACCCAGCAGTGCAGCCTCACCAGAACCCAGCAGTGCAGCCTCACCAGAACCCAGCAGTGCAGCCTCATTAGACCAGCCTCATCAGCACCCATCAGTGCAGCCATATCTGTCCAAGTGTCCCTACCACAGCAGTTTGTCACCACAGCCCACAGTCACCAGTATGGCAAAAAAAAAATTCCGCTGAGGAGGCATACCAACAGCTTAGCTTGACCGACGAGAGCAGCGGGGAGCTCTCTGAGTTTGATTCTGGTTCAGAATATGAAGCAGTGGTTCTGATACAGAATCGGAGGAAGAGCAAAGTGTGCCCATGAAACGAAGGCACTCTGGCATGGAGGAGCAGGCTACCACAAGTAGTGCTGTGGCATCAACCAGCAGCTCAGTGCCATCCACCAGTAGCACAGTGCCATCCAGAAGAAATGAAGTACCACTGCAGCAAAGGCCAAGAACTAGTGGGGTGTCATCTCGGCTCCAAAGCGTTAGAACCCATGCCGGCCTTCCGTATGAACTTGAAAACCCTCTGTGGCTTCCCCCTAATTCAAGAGCAGCAAACATCCCCCCTTTTACCGCCCAGCCAGGTGTTCAGGTGGACACAGAGAATTTTGCCCCTATTGATTTTTTTAATTTAATTTTTACCCAAGACCTATTATCCTCCATCGTGGCCCAGTGCAACCTCTATGCACAATAATTTATAACAAACAACCCTGGTTCAAGTTATGCCCGTCCCTATGAGTGGAGACCATTGACAGTGGACAAATTTAAATTATTTTTAGGCCTAACATTTATTATGGGACTCACAAAAAAAATGAATTATACTCCTATTAGTCCACCAAGCCCATCCACCACATGCCAATTTATTCATGCATTATACGAAGATCAAGATACCTCATGATAATGCGTTTCCTCCATTACAATGACAACACCCAGTGCCCTCCCCGAAATGACCCATTACATGACAAATTATTTAAAATTCGGTCACTTCTAAATTTTTTCTCTGAGAAATTCCCCCAGTTATTTATCCCCGACCAAAATATCTCCGTGGATAAGTCATTTGTCCACTTCACAGGCAGGCTTGGCTTCAAGCAGTTTATCCCCAGTAAAAGGGCTCGATATGGGGTTAAGCTCTACAAGCTATGTGACCGAGAAACGGGGTACATCTACGCATTCCGGGTGTACGAAGGGAAGGACACCCAACTGCATCCCCCTGAATGTCTGGAGTACATCGGAGTCAGCGGAAAGGTTGTTTGGGAGCTTGTATATCCACTCCTTGGAAAGGGTTACCACCTTTATGTGGATAATTATTATACAAGGTTGCCCCTCTTCCGCAATCTTTACCGAAGGACACTCCAGCGTGTGGTACAGTGCGAGCTGATAGGAAGGGATTCCCGCAAAGGCTCGTTACTGAAAGACTACGACAAGGGGAGACGGCGTCTTTGAGGAATGAAGAGATATTGGCTCTCAGGTGGAGGGACAGACGAAACGTCCACATGCTCACAACGACACCTACGTGGAAATCCCCCGAAGAAATGTCCCAATCAAGAAACCAAAATGTGTCCATGACTATAATTTGTTTATGGGGGGAGTCGACTTCAACGATCAGATGATCGAACCCTACCTTCCCACAAGAAAAAGCCACTTTTGGTATAAAAAAAGTCTCCATATATCTTTTCAGTTTGGCCATTTACAATAGTTTTGTTATTTACCGTAAATCTACACAGAGCCCCGTATCTTATCTTCAGTACCAAGAAGAAATTATCTCCACCCTTTTGTACCCTGAAGGCGCACCAGAAAGCATTCGCTCGGATTCAGTGAGCAGACTCCATGAACGCCACTTTCCTAAAAGACTCCCCCCCCCCCCCCATGAAACAGGCCGGAAACGTCAGAAGAGATGCCGGGTGTGCTCAAGAAGAGACACCGTGTATTATTGTCCTGATTGTCCTTCCCAACCAGGCCTTTGTACTGATGAATGTTTCCGCCGTTACCATACTTCTCTACATTATTAGGGAAGTATGGTAAACGTAATTGTCATTTACCGCCACACCCCTTTATGCCACTGTACATACCGCTGCCTTCTCCGGAACTGACCCTGGCCTGCTAAACAACCACGCTTCTGCCTAATGCTAAATTGTACCTACCTCTGCCTTCTCCGGGAACTGACCCTGGCCTGCTCAACGACCACGCTTCTGCCTAACGCTAAACTGTACCTACCTCTGCCTGCTCTGGAACTGACCCTGGCCTGTTATACGACCACGCTTCTGCCTAACGCTAAACTGTACCTACCTCTGCCTGCTCTGGAACTGACCCTGGCATGTTATATGACCACGCTTCTGCCTAACGCTAAACTGTACCTACCTCTGCCTGCTCTGGAACTGACCCTGGACTGTTTGACCATGTTTTTTGCCTGCCTCTTGGACTGGTCTTTTACTCTGCTACTGGAGTAGTGGGCTTCATAACACAGGGGTCTCACATATGTGAGGGGCTCCAGAATTGTTTTTCTGGATGAAGATTAGGGTCTGGAGACTCAGAGGCTTCAAAGAGATTTGGGTGGGAGAAGCCTCTACCCCTGTCCCCATTCTTTCCTGGCCTGCTACTTGGACCATGTTCCTGCTTACTACCAGGACCAATATTTTGGCACTGCTGGCAATGTCTCTACTTGCACTGACCCTGGACTGTATAAGGACAGTATCCCTGCCTGTACTATGGACAATATTCTTGCCTGATGCCTGGACTATTCCATTCACTGTCGTTGACCACGTCCCTGCCTGCTGCCTGGATCAGGGCTCTCCTCCTGTGGACAACTGCACTACTAAAACCACAGGTAATATTTTGTTTACCCTTTGCTCAACAGAATGTATTTTAGGGTGTAATTCTTGGTTCTTGCTATGTGTTAGAAATATGAAGGGCCTTCAAAAAAGTGATAGATTGTAAGGAAATTCGATGTGTAATTTGCTAGAACGCCTGAATGTGCTACTTCAATGTTGGGCCTCTGTACGTGGCCAGGCTGTGTAATAGTCTCACACATGTGGTATCGCCATACTCAGGAGGAGTAGCAGAATATATTTTGGGGTGTCATTTTTGCTATGTACATGCTATGTGTTGGAAATATCTTAGAAATTGACAACTTTGTGTAAAAAAAATGCGTTTTCATTTTTTTTCCACATTTTCCAAAACTTCTGGAAAAAAATGAACCGTTCAAAAGACTCATTAGGCCTCATAGATTATACGTTGGGGTGTTTGCTTTCCAAAATGGGGTCACTTTGTGGGCGTTTCCATTGTCCTGGTGCTCCAGGGCCTTCAAAAATGTAATAGGTGGTTGAGAGATTAGATATGCAATTTATGCTCCTATTACAGCAAAAATTGTAATCACATGCCCCTGTTAAACAGGGGCAGAAAAATTGGGCCTTAGGAAGTGGTGGTGGTGCCACAAAACTGCAATCCCTCACAGATACTCTAGTTGAGCGCAAGAACAAGCTCTGCTGCGAAATATTACAGCAAACATTGTAATTACACGCATTAAAAGAAGAAAAAAGTTATTTGGGACTTTAAATGAGGATAGTGGGGCCATTCAAATCCCCTCCTCCATCCCAGTTCAATATTAGAGAAAAAAAGAGAACAAAAGGCAGGACTTTGAATGAGGCACACGGGAGCAGAAGTATAATTTGGATAAAATGGCAATTTTTTAATAATTTCATTCAAATATTCATATATTTACATACTTATGCACATAGCTATATATTAATATTCTACATTCCATTAAAAGATACATTATAACAAGGACTTTTTTTCAAATATATGAAGAAATAGATATATAAAAAAGTATAAATAATAATATATAAATGTGTAACACATAAAAGTGTCACTAGGAAAAAATAACAAAAACAAAAAAATAAATCAAAATGGAACATCCATACATGGTTAATGATTGTGTGCACAGAGCGGTAGTTGTAAGCTCTATGCGTTTTGGGACCTTATAGCCACTCATCAGGAGAAAAACCGTAGTGACCACCTATGAATTGGGAAAACAGCAATATTTTAAATAGTCTGAAAAGCAAGTGGGCAAATGTAAAACATGAAACCCCACATAAGTACATTTGACTCACGGACTTACTAATATATCTGCGCAATGGTGGTGCAGCCATGAATGTCAAGCCAGCCAGAAGTGCCACATCCCGGAGCTGAGGGAGCGCATCCAGGCGACAAACACTCAACACAGACAACACCCCGAGTGGGTCGGAGTGTGGGAAAAAACAAAAGTAAGTGATGAAGTGAAGGTGGCCTCAATGGGGGGAACCCTGAAAGACGAACAATACCTGAGTGAGTGAGAAAAAACGAAGTGTATGGAGGGTGAGGAAAAATGAAGGACAAATGAGCAAAAAGTAAGGTTGAAGACAGTAGAAAAAAGGAGGAAAAAAGGAAGAAAAGAACTTGTGAGAGAGACCATAGCACTGAAAGAAATAGCCAGAGAAAAAGGAAGGGGGAACAATTGGAAGGAAGTGAGTGTAGAGGGAGTGAAAAGAAAAACCTACCTGCTAAAAAGTGAATAAGGGCATGAGGGCCAAAAAACGTGTGGTTGCGATGAAAAAGGTGATGAAAGGAGACCGGGGTGTGAGACCCTGCACAAGGGGAGCCTCATGCGGGGAGCGCCGCCACAGAACCGCCCCCAACGTCAGGCACCAGCAACCTAAACGGGTCAGGGAGGCCCCACAACGCTGCCAGTCAACCATCCAAACTGGCCAACAATGAGCGTCAAACCACGCCCCCCAAGCGCTGGAGATGGTGAACCAAGCAGCCGGTATAAGTGTGCCACGAGGATGCCAAACAACTGGCGCAAGAGGCATGATGTTGACGCGCAGTGAAGGAGACTCCGCCCGGACCACGTCAGAACAGGGCGAAGGGGAAATCCCCAGTGCGCGTCGCAGCTCCGGGACCTGACAAAAGAGGCAAGGGCATAGGACAAACAATGGCCGATGCCACCAATGCGCACATATAACGCGAAAGATCAAAGTATCAAAGATCAAGAAAATAAAATAGCATCCTGTTATTTATTTCTATATGGGGACAATCAAAATACATAGTTTGAAAGTTGAAAATAAAATAAAAACAACTGAAAAATTAATTGGTAAAGAAAATATATTGATTGATAGTGCGACCATGTGCCTCCATCCCTAATTATTTGATTAAAAGAAGAAAAAAGTTATTTGGGACTTTAAATGAGGATAGTGGGGCCGTTCAAATCCCCTCCTCAATCCCGGGTCAATGTTAAACAGGGGCAGAAAAATTGGGCCTTAGGCACTCGTGGTGGTGCCACAACACTGCAACCCCTCAGAGATACTCTAGTTGAGCGCAAGAACAAGCCCTGCTGCAAAATATTACAGCAAAAATTGTAATTGCAAGCCCTTGTTAAACAGGGGCAGAAAAATTGGCCCTTGGGCACTGGTGGTGATGCCCTGAAACAAAAATGTTCTTAGAAGCTATCAACGTGAACATTGAAGAGGAATAGGATAGTCACTCAGCATAACAGGATAATTACTCAGCATAGGCAGTCTTCAAGGGATCTCACATTCATAGAAAAATTAATCGGTTACATCAGCATCAGGTGCTTGGTAGCTGGTGATCCAAGACTGATTCATTTTTATGAAGGTGAGCTGATCAACTGAGTCTGTGGACAGGCGCACTCTGTGATCAGTTACAAAGCCTCCAGCAGCACTGAATGTGCGTTCACAAAGAATGCTGGATGCAGGACAGGCCAGTAGCTCAATTGCATATTGTGCAAGCTCTGGCCAGTGATCCATCCTCAAGACCCAGTAACCCAGTGGATTATCAGTTGGAAAGGTCTCCAAGTCTGATCTTGCCCCTAGGTATTCCTGCACCATGTAAATCAGACGCTGGCGATGGTTGCTGGAACCGATCAGACCTTGGGGCTGCGGACTAGGGATGGGCTTTCTGTTCGGGTCGAACATAAGTTCGACACGAACATTGGCTGTTCGCCCGTTCGCCGAATAGCAAACAATTTGGGGTGTTTGCAGCAAATTTGAAAGCTGCGGAACACTCTTTAAAAGTCTATGGGAGAAATCAAAAGTGCTAATTTTAAAGGTTAATATGCATGGTATTGTCATAAAAAGTGTTTGGGGGCCTTGGTCCTGCCCCAGGGGACATGTATCAGTGCAAAAAAAAGTTTTAAAAACTGTTGTTTTTTCGGGAGCAGTGATTTTAATAATGCTTAAAGTGAAACAATAAAAGTGAAATATTCCTTTAAATTTCGTACCTGGGGGGTGTCTATAGTATGCCTGTAAAGTGGCACATGTTTCCCATGTTTAGAACAGTCCAAGAAAAAAATTACCTTTCTAAAGGAAAAAAAGTCATTTAAAAGTACTAGCGCTTGCACCGGCTATAATGAATTGTCGGGTCTCTGCAATACACATAAAAGTCATTAAAAAAACGGCCTGGGATTCCCCTACAATGCATTACCAGGCCCTTTGGGTCTGGTATGAATATTAAGGGGAACCCCAAACCAAAATTTAAAAAAAAAAAATGCGAAGGGTTCCCCCTAAATTCCATACCAGGCCCTTCAGGTGTGGTATGGATATTAAGGGGAACCCCATGCCAAAATAAAAAAAAATGGCATGGGGTCCCCCTCAAAATCCATACCAGACCTGTATGGATTTTAAAGGGAACCCCGCGCCAAAATTTAAAAAAAATGGCATGGGGGTCCCTCTAAAAATCCATACCAGACTCTTTTCCGAGCATGCAACCTGGCAGGCCACAGAAAAAGATGAGAGAGCGCCCCCCTCCTGAACCGTACCAGGCCACATGCCCTCAACATGGGGAGGGCCTCATCCCCACAACCCTTGCCTGGTGGTTGTGGGGGTCTGCGGGCGGGGGGCTTAACAGAATCTGGAAGCCCCCTTTAACAAGGGGGCCCCCAGATCCTGGCCCCCCCTGTGTGAAATGGTAATGGGGTACCAATGTACCCCTACCATTTCACAAAAAAAGTGTCAAAAATGTTAAAAAAGACAGTAGCCAGTTTTTGACAACTCCTTTATTAATGTCTTCTTCTTTCCCCGCTTCTTCTTCCATCTTCTTCTGGTCTTCATTATTATTATTTTTATATTATTATACAATCAGAATCAGAGGGCCCTGCTCCTTAGAGCTTACAATCTAAGAGGGAAGGTCAAGAGATACAAGAGGTAATAACTGTGGGTGATGTGCTTCTCTGAAGAGATGAGCTTTCAGGGATCGTCTGAAAGTGGATAAATTAGGAGAAAATCGGACGGATTGGGGTAGAGCATTCCAGAGGATGGGAGAGGCTCTGGAGAGGTCCTAAAGGCGAGCATGGGATGAGGTGACAAGGGAGTTTGAGAGCAGGAGGTCTTGGGAGGAGCGAAGAGGATGATTAGGTTGGTATTTTTAGACTAGGTTAGAGATGTAGCTGGGGGCCAGGTTGTGGATGGCTTTGTAAGTTATAGTTAGTATCTTGAATTTAATTCGGTGACTGAGTGGCAGCCAATGGAGGGATTGGCAAAGGGTATAGCAGACGCTGAGCGGTTTGTGAGGTGGATGAGCCTGGCAGCAATGTTCATGATGAACTGAAGTGGGGATAGCCTATTTAGAGGTAAGCCAATGAGGAGGGAGTTGCAGTAGTCGAAGCGGGAGATGACCATCACGTGGATTAAAAGCTTTGTGGTGACATTGGTTAGGAAGGTGCCTATCTTGGAGATGTTGCGGAGGTTGAGGCGGCAAATTTTGGATAGTGATAGAATGTGGAGCCGAAAGGTTAGTTTAGAGTCCAGGATTACACCTAGGACTTTGTCGTGGGGAGATGGGTTGACAGTTGAGCCGTTGATATTGACAGAGAAATCAGGGGAAGTGGCACCTGAGGGAGGAAATATCATGAGCTTGGTTTTGGATAGGTTGGATTTGAGGAAGTGATGTAACTTCCAGGCTGATATGTCTTCTAGTAAATTGGTAATGCGTGAGGAGACATATGGAGAGAGCTGGGGGGTAGAGAGATAGATTTGGGTGTCATCAGCATAGAGATGATATTTAAAGCCATGAGAGGCAATCAACTGACCCAGGGAGGCGGTGTAGAATGAGAAAAGGAGAGGTCCAAGAACAGAACCTTGGGGGACCCCAACGGAGAAAGGAAAAGGAGAGGAGGAAGTAAAGTTGTAACTGACACTGAAGGAGCGGTGGGATAGGTAGGATGAGAACCAGCGAAGAGTACAGTCACGGAGACCAAAGGAGTGGAGTTTATTGAGGAGGAGGGGGTGGTCCACTGTGTCAAAGGCAGCAGAGAGATCCAGGAGAAGTAGTACAGAATAGTGTCCACTGGTTTTAGTCGTTAGTAGGTCATTTGAGAGTTTAAGAAGAGCAGTTTCCATGGAGTGTTGAGGGCGAAATCTGGACTGAAGGGGATCAAGAAGTTTATTCATGGTCAGATGGTCACTTAGTCTGTTGTAGACTAGTCTTTCAAGAAGTTTGGAGGAGAAGGTGAGTAAGGAGATGGGACATAGGTTGTTAAGATTGGTGGGGTCCCGTGAGGGCTTTTTAAGTATGGGGGTGACTAGCGCATGTTTTAGAGAGTTTGGGAAGATGCCACAAGAGAGGGTGAGCGTAGCATTTGCGCGGAAGCAGGATCCAGGGGCCAGGTGGTTAGATGAGTGTTAGATAAAAGTTTAGCAACCTCATTAATAGTAGCAGGGTTGAATGAGGTAAGTAATGATTGTATCTGTGGACATGGGGTGTTGCATGGGGGAGGTTTTTGCACATTGAAGATCTCCTCATGAATTGTATAAATCTTAGTTTTGAAGTGATTGGCGATCTCCTGGGCAGTTAGTGAGTTGGTGGGTGGAGGCAGTGGAGGACAGAGTAGAGTGTTGAAGGTAGAGAAGAGTTGACGTGGACTGGATGAGAAGGTGTTAATGAGTGTGATAAAGTAGGTCTGTTTGGCAGTGTGAAGGCAGGAATAGTATTTTAGGAGAGCAGATTTATATTGTGTGAAGTCTTCCTAGAACTTAGTCTTATGCCACAGGCGCTCAAGAGCACGGCTACGTTTTCTGAGACTTCTGGTGTCATCTGTTTGCCAGGGTTGTAGCAGTCGGGGCCTAATTCTGTGTGTAGTGAAGGTGGCAAGCTTGTCTAGGGAGGAAGACAGTGAGCTGTTGTAGATGAAAGTGGCTAGGTTGGGGCAGGACATGGATGAGATTTTGTCATAGAGGTGATCAGTAGCAGAGTAGAGAAGAGAAGGGTTGAGGTGGTGAAGGTTTCTACGTGTAACTGTTAGGCGGTTGGAGGGAGAGGAGGTGGTCTTCATTCGTTTTTCTTCCTCCATCTTGTTCTTACAGGAAATTGTAACCTCCCAGGCTCTGGAAACGCATTGCACAAACCTTTCTGCAAGGCCTCCCGAAGATGTTTCATCCTCTGCTCCCTCTGCGAAGGCTGGATAAGTTCCACAACCTTACCCTTGTAACGTGGATCAAGAAGGGTTATCAGCCAGTAATGATCCCTCTCCTTGATACCACAAATCCGAGGGCCCTTTCGCAGGCTTTGCAGGATCAGGGAGGCCATGCAGCGAAGGTTTTGCTGATGTCTACTTCTATCTACTAAGCTTGTTTGGACCCCCCTGAATAAGGGCGGTCACAGGCTTTTTGGTAAGCCTTCATTTTTTCTATCCGGTGGTGGGCAAACATTGAATGGTGGAGATTCATCCCTGAACCTGCATAGAACATTTATACAACAAACACATTTTTTGGACTTTTATGATTTTATTCACTTTCTTATAGTTTTTGTGTTTCATGTGTTTTTTAAGTCAATACTTTAGAGCACCTTATACATTGTCTAATCACGAATGATATGGATTTTGTCACTGTGTTTTAATAATAGAATTTATCACTATTTATTTACATTAGCTAGCCCAGCGCTGCACTTCTTAAAGTTGTATATGTTTTTTGTGCCCTTATATCGGGGTTATAGTGCATAGAAGCAGGACCATTTTTTATTTACACTTTTATTTACACTTTTCACACACCTAGCGCAATTCTTTTCTTTTGCTTTTTTAGTGGCCTGTGAGCGTCTGCCTCTCCTTGGTGGCCTTCCAGACATGCTGTAAAATTTTATTAGCAAAACACCGCCGGAAGTTTACTAGAAAAAGTACACCAGGAATGGCCTGCAGTCAGATATAGGCTTGGCTAGACTAGAATGCAGTGGCTATATATGTATATATATATATTTAATGAACTGCAGATCACTAAATCACCTGCCTGCTTGCCTGAAAGTATATTTGAAAACGTACACCAGGAATGGCCTGCAGTCAGATATAGGCTTGGCTAGACTAGAATGCAGTGGATATATATATATATATATATATATATATATATATATATATATATATATATATAGGAAACTGTATATATATTTAATGCACTGAAAATCACTGAATCACCTGCCTTCCTGCCTGAAAGTATATTTGAAAACGTACACCAGGAATGGCCTGCAGTCAGATATAGGCTTGGCTAGACTAGAATGCAGTGGATATATATGTAGGAGACTGTATATATATTTTATGCACTGCAGATCACTGAATCACCTGCCTGCCTGAAAGTATATTTGAAAACGTACACCAGGAATGGCCTGCAGTCAGATATAGGCTTGGCTAGACTAGAATGCAGTGGGTATATTTATGTAGGAGACTGTATATATATTTTGAAGCACTGCAGATCACTGAATCACCTGCCTGCCTGCCTGAAAGTCTATTTGAAAATGTACACCAGGAATGGCCTGCAGTCAGATATAGGCTTGGCTAGACTAAAATGCAGTGGATATATATGTAGGACACTGTATATATATTTAATGCACTGCAGATCACTGAATCACCTGCCTGCCTGCCTGAAAGAATATTTGAAAACGTACACCAGGAATGGCCTGCAGTCAGATATAGGCTTGACTTGACTAGAATGCAGTAGATATATATATATGTAGGAGACTGTATATATATTTTATGCACTGCAGATCACTGAATCACCTGCCTGCCTGAAAGTATATTTGAAAACGTACACCAGGAATGGCCTGCAGTCAGATATAGGCTTGGCTAGACTAGAATGCAGTAGATATATGTATGTAGGAGACTGTATATATATTTTATGCACTGCAGCTCACTGAATCGCCTGCCTGCTCAATCTCAATGAAATGACACACTCTCTCGGTCAATGCCAGCAACACACTATACATGGCCGACGTGCAGGTGGCCTTATACAGTGTGGGGCGTGGACTTAACCCCCTGAGCCATAATTGGCCAAAGGCACATATCAAGCGTTTGGGCGTTAATCATTATATTTCATTAGCCAAAATAATCATTTATTCTGGCAATTTAAATAAATTAATGCTCAGGCACTAAACTTGCCTAGTATTAACATGTGTTTAGATACGTTTATATGCATCAAGTGTTTTTTCTGGCAAAACGCTGCTGCTCTTGGATGCACTGGCAGTGAAGAAAACCTCGAAATGCCTATGTGTGCATGGACGCATAGGCTAACATGCAGGGGAGTTTAGAGGCAGAAAAAAAGGCCAGACTCTCTTAGGCTTCATGCACACTAGCAGCTGTAAAAAGCACCAGAAAAATGCCGGAAACAAAAACTCTCATATTTAGCATTTTTTTCCCAACGTTTAGCACTTTATGTGCTTGTGTTTAGCAGCAACTAGCGTGTTGTTAAGGAACAGACGGCCACCGCATCCTTAACAACCAATACTCATCAGCTATCAGGCCGCTTGCATTTATAAGGGTCTGGTATGTATTTTGGGAGGACCCCACACCATTTAAAAAAAAAAAATTGGCATGGGGTTCCCCTCAAAATCCATAGCAGACCTAAGGGCCCTTTTTCTCAAGTTTTAATTGCCAGCAATTCTTTTGTTTACATTCAGACTTTAGCTAGGAACCACACTGACAGCTAATGAGTCACATGTTGTTAAGCTATTCACTGGTTGTTAAGGACGCTGGCGACTGTCCACTAAGAAAGAAAAAAAAGCTGGAAATCGGTGCTTAGCATCGGTTAGCAGCATTTAGGAGCTTGTAGGCAAGGCCGGCGCTACCAATAGGCAAATTAGGCAGCCACCTAAGGCGCACTAGGGCGCAGCCAGGTTTCCCTACTCTCCGTCTCTGCGTTATGTACGTTTTCGGTGCTGTGTATCAATAGCTCTATAATAAATGTAATAACCTCTAGTGGGCGGTGCTGGTTGGGATGAAGCATGCACATCAAGGGGGGTGCAGGGGATGCCACTGCTGCATGTAACTCAGGTAGGGAGCAGCACTGACATGTCCCGACGGAACGGAAGCGAACATCCCCTGCGCACCTGGCACCTCTATCAGTGACCTGTCTCGACCTGGTGATCATCCCAGTCAGTAAAGCCAGCTCTGCCCATACATCCAGTGATTCTAGTGACCCAGCCCCCCTGTGTCACCACTGTGCTCCTCCCGGCCTATCCAGTACAGCAGCAGCGTGCTGTAGCCTATAGGAGTAGTGGGCGCTCTGGGGTCAGTGCCTGGTGACAGCTGGAGGCAGGGTTTGTTTCTGGCAGGGTCCTCGGTGCAGCAGAGCCCCGGTGAGTGAAGAACACTGATGTATATATACTGTATAGTGTCTGTTCAGTCCTCACATGTGTGATGTCATCATACCGAGTACATGGCCTCCTCTCTCCCCCCTCCTCCTCCTCCTCCTCTTCCGCTCTCCCCCCCTTTTCCTCTCCCCCCACCTTTTCCTCTCCTCTCTTCCTCTCCCCTCTTCCCTCTTCCCTCCTCCTCTTCCCCTCCTTCATCCCCTCTCCCCACTCCTCTTCCCCCCTCCTCCTTTCCCCCTCCTCCTCTCACTCCCTACCTCCTCCTCTCTCCATCTCTCTCGCCCCCAGTACATAGCACACCCCTCAACCCTGCACTCTGTACACAGCACACCCCTCAACCCTGTACTCTGTACACAGCGCACCCCGCAACCCTGCACAATGTATGCAGTGCACCCCGCAACCCTGCACTTTTTATTCAGTGCACCCTGCACTCTGTACATAGCACACCTCTAAACCCTGCGATCTGTAAGTAGTGCACCCCGCAACTCTGCACTCTGTGCGTAGCATACCCCGCAACCCTGCACTCTGTATGTAGCGCACCACGCAACCCTGCTCTCTGTACGTAGCGCACCTCGCAACCCTGCACTGTGTACATAGCGTACCTCCCAACCCTGTACTCTGTGCATACCACACCCCGCAACCCTGCATTCAGTGCGTAGTGCACCCCGCAACCCTGCATTCAGTACATAGCGCACCCTGTACCCTACACTCAGTATGTAGCGCACCCCGCAACCCTGCCCTCTTTATATAGTAAAAGAACACTGTGTGCAATACACACTCCTGACTCCTGCAACCTCTACCGTATACATAGGCAGGGCAAAGTGGGTGGAGTCAGGGGGCGGCAAAATGAGGTTTCACCTAGGGTGTCAAAAATCCTTGCACTAGCCCTGCTTGTAGGAGCTGTCCCCATTTTTGTCAGCTGTTGCTCCCAAAGACACAAAAAAATTAGTTTTTTTTCTGCTCCTACAAGCTGAAGCTTCAAAATCGCTTCTAGACTAAAATAGTGTGCATGGACACATAGGATAACACTATTTGTTTCTAGAAGCAGAAAACAAAATGCTCAAAGCTGCTGTTTTTTGAGCTACAGTAGTGTGCATGGAGCCTTAACAGCCACGTTAAAAAACACCCAGTGGGGGGGGGGGGTGGTCTGGACATGGCCGAGTGAAGAAGTGTACTTACAGAGCTCCCGGCCCTCACCTGTCTTCCCCAGCTTTTTTTACTCAAATCTCGAATAACACAATATTTGCACAGAGCCCAACTAGTAGACGTCTGGAGATTACAACACTCTGGAGAAAAAGACCATACTTTCTATTCCTCCCCACACAAAGTATACTTGAGAATTGATGACTTTCTGGTCCCTCATCAGCATTTACAAGCAGTAAGTGAATCCAGCATAGGGAATATCACATGATCAGATCATGCTTCTGTCTCCATATGCTACTCACTCTCGACAGTTCTGACCACCAACACCCGTTTTTGGAGGTTAAACGAAAGTCTTCTACAGACCCCAGAAGTTCTAACAGATGTCACCAAGAAATTGAAGAACTAGTTTTCGACCAACAACCAACCAGACTGTGACCCAGGTATCCTGTGGAAAGCCCACAAGACAGTAATCAGAGGAGTACCGATTAACCGATTATGTCCCTTAACAAAATCCATGTGGTAGAGCTCCAGCATAAACAAACACCTACTTCCTCTCTGGAGAATGAACTATTGTCCCTCTGGTGGCAAACAGCGGATTTATTGCATTACAGAGCTAAAGCGGCACTTCAATTTTCTCGCAAGCTCAGTAACAATAAGTGTGGAAATTGTTAGCCAAATCAGTCAGAGATCACAAACTTACCACATATACCGTATATACTCGAGTATAAGTCGACCCGAATATAAACCTAATTTTATAACAAAAAACTGGGAAAACTTATTGACTCGAGTATAAGCCTAGGGTGAGAAATGCACAGCTACTGTAAGTGGAAAAGAGGGTCAACAATGCCTATTAGCAGCCTCACTGTGCCCATTTGCATCGATCTCAAGCTTTTTACAAAGATCCTGGCCACTCGACTTGCACAACAGTTACAAGACATAGTTCATCTAGACCAGGTAGGTTTTATCCCCTCAAGGGAAGCTAGGGATAACACCACAGAAGTCCTTAATCTGATCCATGTTGCCTCTATGAATTGTACACCCTGCGTATTTCTCAGTATGGATTCTGAAAAAGCATTGATCAGGTTAACTGGGTATTTATGTCATTCCCAGTTTGTCAATGATACAGATTCCATCACATTATTTCAAACAAGTACACTCGCTTTTTGTCAAATTCATCTGGACACATTCAAAACCTCATCTACTCAGACAATACCTTACGCTACCCAAACATTACAGGGGCTTGACTCTTCCAGACGTAAGGAATTACTATCTGGCAGTACATCTGGGGAGAATCTTTGACTGGAGTTGGCACAATGGACATAAAATCTGGGCACAATTGGAGCAGCCCAGACTGTTATCCTTTTGAAGGGAGCTGTGTGGTGCTTTGCCTGTTTGCCTACCATATTGAAATCCCATCTCCTAAGAGGCACCACACTTCATCTCTGCTCCAAGGCTATCTCCTCAGCTTCGCTCTCCACCAGAGAATCCCCTCTGTTCCCTATCTTGGGCAACCTAGCATTTCCTCCTGGACTTGGACGGTCTGAATTCCAGACACTCTCTCAGACGGGGTCGCGATTGTGCCCTCCATGTTCTAGATGGAAACCAATGGCCTTCCTTCCAGTCCTTGATGTGTGAGAATGGTTGTTTCCAGCTGCCTTTTTGGAGCCTGATACAGCGCCATCACTTTCTACACTCCCTAGCAAATCCTATTTAATTTAATCGGATCTTCATGACCTTTGAAGACTACTGTATGGATGACGGAACTCTGCCACAAGTGTTATCCAAAACACATGCTTTTCTCAATTCCCCTCCTGAACAACCGCAACTGTCTTTCCTACAGAAATGGGAGGCTGACTTAAATCGTTCCTTTTCAGTAGTGGAACAAAAAAATATTCTTAAATTTTCCTTAAAGTTGTTGATCTGTACGAAAATACAAAATGATAAAATCCTGACTAGATGGTACTATACACCACAATTGTTAAACAAATACTACCCAACCACCACCGATAGCTGTTACAGATGCCAAACAGACAGAGGATCGTTCCTTCATATCTTTTGGTCTTGCCCTAAGCTAAACTTTTTTTGGATGACTTTCCGCAATATAACCCAAAAACTCACTAACTATAATATTCCCAATGATCCGGCCTTCTTTTTATTCCACATTACCACAATCCCAGTGAAACACTACCAAAAATCAATCATGCAACCTTTATTTAATGCTGCCAAAGCTTGCATTCCCCTATTCTGCGCAAGGTAGAAGATATAAATAAGTTAGAAGATGTAGTCCTCACAGCACAAAATAAACAGGAAAAGCATTCTAAAATGTGGGGACTATGGAACATGTTAGTTTTATCTGATGAAGTGTCACTATTCCGCTCATAGATGGGTATGTGATGCAGGTTCACTTGTACATGCAACTGTTGGAAGTCCATTGCCATCCAGGATCCTTCTTTATTCCACTCCCCTCCCCTTCCCCCCCTCCCACCCCCTCTTCCCTCCCATCTCCTCTCAAATCTTCTTCTTTTTTCAGTTTTTTCCTCACTACCTTCTTCCATCCATTCTTTTCCCTAGAACAATTTTTTCCGCCCCATCTGTTCTTAGGAACACATAATCTGCAGGGATTAGGCGGTTCAGAGTTTATTTGTGTGAGAACTCGGCACAGTTTGTCACCAAATGAAACTATTGATTGTATTTGTGATATCTCATTCCTTGGACCCAATGACTGAACATGAATGATGACATTGTGTGTAAATGTAACTGTGGCCGTTTTATGCTATTGTACTTGAATTTTGCCTCCCCTGCGCTCTGAATTAATAAAATGTTATATTTGAAAATAAAAATGTGGCCTCAGTGGCAGATCTGTAATTATGAAGTGAAATATAAATACAGGATAATTTTAGCTTGCTGCTGGCATAGAGAGAATAAAGCTGGTGAAAATATTTTAGTTCTGTAAGCAAGGAGCAGAGGATAACTATTCCTGCAATAAAATAATAAAAATCTGAATTTCTTTACCTGAAATTTCCACTTTGATCTTTTTCTCCCTTTCTATAGGGCTATCAGTCACTGAACATGTGTAGATTCCACCATCTGATAGAAATGTATTAGAGATGGTCAGATGAGCGATTCCATTCAATGCTTGATCTATATCCAATGAATATCTGGGATCAGCTGATGTCACAATGTTATCATAGCTTAGGATATGTTTTCCTTCTAAATCCCAAACAACTGCAAAATATCTGGGATCTGCAGGAAGTTTATCTGCTGTGAAGGTGCAGGGAATTTGTGCAATGGATCCAACTCTGGCTTCATATGTAGAAGGTCCCGTCATCTGTAGAGCTGCACCTGCATGAGATAGAAATTAAATTTATACTTACAGTAAAGTGAGGTCAGGTGATCCCGTAAAACATCCAATTACATCTCAGAGAAATAGAGCTATTTCCTTGCATGAATAGATATTTGGCACCCTCTGATATGTGTGCTAGAATTAGAGCAGGCAAACCATACTCTGACTCCCACTGTAAATTTGTGAATCTTAATTGGCTCAGGGTTCATTAGCGTTCAGGGCTGGGTGACTCATCACGGCAGCTATCTGGTGCCTCCCCTTGGTATGGAAGGTTGGAGAACCTTCTAGAACTAGAGGGTTGGGGTTAGGAGGAGTTGCCTTGAATATTTATGGGGCCACGGCCAATCCCCAGTGGTGGGCTGGCAGGGGACTGAGACAACCCCATAAATAGAGATGGTCATTCCAGTGGGGGAAGTTGGGTGGAAGATTGAGATGCCGTGTTAATTTTACATTAGTTCTCTCATGTTGCCCGTTAAGGGATAAGTGAAAGGGTTTGTGTGAATATACTGTAGCGATACCCCATTGGAGCTGCTGGTTAACATGGGTCCTCTGTTCTTGACCTCAACCTTTTTAAAGACCTTAGCTCTTCTGACACACCAGGCTGAGTACACAAACCCACAGCATCACAGGGAATCACTGGCAGCAACACTAAGTACCCAGCAGTAATGCTATTTCAAAGAACTCATACACCAAATCAATTAGGAAAAGAAACTTAATATATTGTCATCCAACAAAGTAAGTAATAGGCATGCAGAGATAAAAGGTATAAACTGAACAATGATAATATTATACTTTGGTATACACAATAAAGATGTAGCACTCTCTTTGTTAGGTTGCCAGGATGTTAGGCAAATTGAGTTCTTTTTGTCTAATCTGTAACCAGTGGAGCAGTTTGATTGATTCCCCCTTTATTGTAGAGAGTTGTAGAATAATAGTGGGTTGGAAAGTCAAGTAAGCAGTCTGAATGTTTGTGGGACTTCAGTCAATCCCTGAAGGGGGGGGGGGGGTAGCCCAGTAGGTGGCTGATGAGCACAGATGAGCAAGGTAGATTAATGGGTGCCAGACACTTCTTGAATGCAAAGAGATTTATTGTCTCTTAAACAGAACTTTGGGAGAGAGGGTTAGGGCCAGGACACCCTTTAGTAGGTGCAATGTTAATTGGCAGACTCCGAGATCTATATAGGTAGACAGCCATGCAGGGAAAGGCATCCGGCTTGACACCACATCTGCACAAGTAGGATCGCTGTCTCCTATGGCAACAGTCTTGCAACAGTTTCTTTTGTAATAAACTTCTTTCCTTCCTCTACAATTTCCTCTTGTAGATCTTCACTCAACTGAGCTCCCAGTCTCTCTCACTAAACTTGCTGATCCACTGCCACTGGATCCCCTGAGCTCTTCCAATCTTATTACACAGTATCTTCCTCAAGCGTCACCCCCGTGTCCCTGCTGGGTTCCTAGCTTGGCACTCACAGATACTCCTCAAGCGTCACCTCACTGGCCTGCTCAGTCCCTGGCTTGGCACACAAGACTGCTCTGCAAGCGTCACCTCCACTGGCTGAGTCCCTGGCTTGACACCTGCTGAGAGTTTCCCAATTCGTGACGGTCCCCGGTTGGTGAGAATACTGCTCTGGTACTTGCTTCAGCTACTCACTGTGGTCCATGGTAACAAGGTGGATGGTCCCTTAGTGGTGACAGCTTCCCCTCTACCTCCCAACAGGACAGGTTCTCCGGCCGGCAGAACTGTCACTTCTGGTTGGACTGCAAGCCGCAGTCCCAACCCTACGCTGCTCTCTTGCTTCTGGATAGGCCCCTCAGACAGCCTAGCAGCCAGATGTGCCCAGGGAAGGCCTCAGGCTCTGGCCTAGCAGCCCGGGGCAGCACAACACACGTCCACCCAGACAGCCACCCAGGTGGCACAGAACCCCGATCACCTGACCTCACCTAAATAAATAGGCTCTCCCAGCAGGCCAAGGGCTCCAAGTAAATCCCTGCCCATTGGCTGAGGTATCCCAGTCATTCCTACTCTGCCCTTGCAATACCCTTGTCTTATCTAATGTCACCAGTTATCCGGCCATCTAGTGACAGAAGAGAGAAGTGCCTCAATTCCAGAATTAGGGTGAAAATATTTGACCTCCTAACAATTGGCCAAGGAAACTACCGCCTGGCAACTAAATTTAACAGAATTCCTGCCTAAATGTCAGAGTGCTACCTCTAGATTACACAGAAAAAAATAAGAGAATAAATTAGTTAAAACTGTAGCGATACCCCGAGAGGAGCCACTAAATTGTTTTGTAATTTCTCTGCACACCTGAAGATGACACTACCTATGTGCAGAAAAGCAATCTCTCAGGTCACCCTTTATATAACCCAAAAGGACTCTATAACTAATTGGGTCAGTAAGGTATACATAGGTTGATACCCTATATGAGGGATAAGTGGGTGTAGAGTACACCTAGATAAGGGACAACCTCTGCCTAAAAACCACTAAAGGGTGAGTTCATAGTGATGAACTTTAAATACACCAGTGCCCTGAAAAGTGACCAGACAGGTCACTCTTTATATGGCATGAAAAATTAGGTCACAATAATATAATAATGAAACCGCACCCTACATATGGGGGTGAGAGGATGTAGGGATCCACCTATTGAGGGTGAGTGTGCAATGATGCTCCTATGACACCACTATAAACATACTAAAAAAACTAAATTAAATTAACCAGTGATAATAGTGAGTACACCCTCGTATTAAAAAAAGAAAAAGATATTGTAACATAAAGTCCAAAGTCTATATATATCCAGACACTGTAATGTTGTAAATTGTCCAAACACCACTAAGTGGTAAAAACAAACAGTGCTCCAAAACTGCTGTATTGAGTGTGGTGAAAAATAAGAAAATAATATTGTTTACCAAAAATATATATATATATATATATATATATATATATATATATATATATATATATATATATATATATATATTTATATATATATATATATATATTTAAAAAAAAATCAAAAAATATATGCATCAAAACAAAAATCGCACCAGTCGCACCAGAAATCGCATCAGTAGCAAAAAAGCACATATGTGCAACCATTCCAAATGTGAATAATTGTTTGTGCTTAAAACAGATAAAAGTTCATGCTTAAAACAAATAATTGCAGGTGACTTTAGTGTTCATGACTCTTGCCAGGTGACTTGCGTGCTCCCCCTCATGCCGTTGAAGACGTCTATGACGAAACGCGTACGGCATCACCACGCTTACTACGTCACTTCCGGGTACCAAAGCCAGTGGGTGGAACGCAGTTGGAGCGCACGCTGCGAACCCACAGCTCGGTTTACCCCGGCACTTATCAGCTAGAGCTGTTTTTTGTGCAAGTTAACCTTGTACTGTACGGACTCTGGGTTTATTTTATTTTATTTTTGTGGTTTATGTTTTTGAGTTTTTAACTATTTTTAATAAATTGAACTGTTTGGATACTACACTATGGGAGCCAATTTCTTCTTTCCATGAGGAATTTATTTGGATATACCTGCCATTGCCTGGAAATCCAACGGACGCCCGAGAGACTGCAGAGGCTGGAACCTGGGAACATCGGCCTAGATTGCAGATCTATATGCGCACTACCCCTGTAGGGGTTAAAGGAGCTGGTGAGTGGGGACTAGGGATGAGCCGAACACCCCCCTGTTTGGTTCGCACCAGAACATGCGAACAGGAAAAAAGTTCGCTCGAACGCGCGAACACCGTTAAAGTCTATGGGACACGAACATTAATATTTAAAAGTGCTAATTTTAAAGGCTTATATGCAAGTTATTGTCATAAAAAGTGTTTGGGGACCTGGGTCCTGCCCCAGGGGACATGGATCAATGCAAAAAAAAGTTTTAAAAACGGCCGTTTTTTCAGGAGCAGTGATTTTAATAATGCTTAAAGTCAAACAATAAAAGTGTAATATCCCTTTAAATTTCGTACCTGGGGGGTGTCTATAGTATGCCTGTAAAGAGGCGCATGTTTCCTGTGTTTACAACAGTCTGACAGCAAAATGACATTTCGAAGGAAAAAAAAGCCATTTAAAACTACCCGCGGCTATTGCATTGCCGACAATACACATAGAAGTTCATTGATAAAAACGGCATGGAAATTCCCCACAGGGCAACCCCGAACCAAAATAAAAAAAAAAAAAAATGACGTGGGAGACCCCCTAAATTCCATACCAGGCCCTTCAGGTCTGGTATGGATATTAAGGGGAACCCTGGCCAAAATTTTAAAAAAAATGACGTGGGGATCCCCCTAAATTCCATACCAGACCCTTCAGGTCTGGTATGGATTTTAAGGGGAACCCCGCGCCAAAAAAAAAAAAAAAACGGCGTGGGGTCCCCCCAAAAATCCATACCAGACCCTTATCCGAGCACGCAACCTGGCAGGCCGCAGGAAAAGAGGTTGGACGAGAGTGTGCCCCCCCCCTGAACCATACCAGGCCACATGCCCTCAACATTGGGAGGGTGCTTTGGGGTAGACCCCCAAAACACCTTGTCCCCATGTTGATGAGGACAAGGTCTACGGGCGGGGGGCTTATCGGAAGAACCAGAAGAGCCAGAAGAACCAGAAGAAGATGAAGGAAGAAAGAAGAAGCATTTAAATAAAGGAATTGTCAAAAACTGTCTCTTGTCATTTTTAACATTTTTGACAGTTTTTTAGTGAAATGGTAGGGGTAAGTACCCCCTTACCATTTCACACAGGGGGGGGCCAGGATCTGGGGGGCCCCTTGTTAAAGGGGGCTTCCAGATTCCGATAAGCCCCCCGCCCGCAGACCCCCACAACCACCGGCCAGGGATGTGGGGATGAGGCCCTTGTCCTCATCAACATGGGGACAAGGTGTTTTGGGGGGCTACCCCAAAGCACCCTCCCAATGTTGAGGGCATGTGGCCTGGTATGGTTCAGGAGGGGGGGGCCGCACTCTCGTCCCCCCCACTTTTCCTGCGGCCTGCCAGGTTGCGTGCTCGGATAAGGGTCTGGTATGGATTTTTGGGGGGACCCCATGCCGTTTTTTTTTTTTTTTTTGGCGCGGGGTTCCCCTTAAAATCCATACCAGACCTGAAGGGCCTGGTATGGAATTTAGGGGGTCTCCCACGTCATTTTTTTTTTTTTTAATTTTGGTTCGGGGTTGCCCTGTGGGGAATTCCCATGCCGTTTTTATCAATGAACTTCTATGTGTATTATCGGCAATGCAATAGCCGCGGGTAGTTTTAAATGGCTTTTTCTTCGAAATGTCATTTTGCTGTCAGACTGTTTTAAACACGGGAAACATGCGCCCCTTTACAGGAATACTATAGACACCCCCCAGGTACGAAATTTAAAGGGATATTACACTTTTATTGTTTGACTTTAAGCATTATTAAAATCACTGCTCCTGAAAAAACGGCCGTTTTTAAAACTTTTTTTTGCATTCATCCATGTCCCCTGGGGCAGGACCCAGGTCCCCAAACACTTTTTATGACAATAAATTGCATATAAGCCTTTAAAATTAGCACTTTTGATTTCTCCCATAGACTTTTAAAGGGTGTTCCGCGGCATTTGAACACCCCAAATTGTTCGCTGTTCGGCGAACTTGCGAACAGCCAATGTTCGAGTCGAACATGAGTTCGACTCGAACTCGAAGCTCATCCCTAGTGGGGACCCATGAGGGGGAGCACGCAAGTCACCTGGCAAGAGTCATGAACACTAAAGTCACCTGCAATTATTTGTTTTAAGCACAAATTGTTATCTGTTTTAAACACAAACAATTATTCACATTTGGACCGGTTGCACATATGTGCTTTTTTTGCAACTGATGCGATTTCTATTTCTGGTGCAACTGGTGCGATTTTTGTTTTTGATGCATATATTTTTCGATATTTTTTTGAAATATATATATATATTTTGGTAAACAATAATATTTTCTTTTTTTTCACCACACTCAATACAGCAGTTTTGGAGCACTGTTTGTTTTTACCGCTTAGTGGTGCCTGGACAATTTACAACATTACAGTGTCTGGATATATATAGACTTTGGACTTTATGTTACAATATCTTTTTCTTTTTTTAATACGAGGGTGTACTCACTATTATCACTGGTTAATTTTTTTTTGTAAAATCTTTATTTAGCAACATTTTAGCGGAAAACTACACACATTATAGATATACAGAACAAAACATGTAGAAATGATACCTTGATACAGGCCAGTGCAAGTGACTATTCTAGACTCAAGATGACAGTATAGCTAGTGGTGAATAACCAATACATTGAATTATGATGACCAAGGGATGGGAGTCTGGTCATGTGCCAGTTTCATCCCACCCGAGGTGTTTGAATTGTTTAAGAGGGCAGGGGACACCCCCCCTGGCAGCGGTCCGAGTGGAGGGGGGCTATTTCACCTCCATCAACCTCACCCGACCTGCCACTCCAGCAGGGAGCGCCCACCGCAATCCTCTGTCGCTAGGAGGTGAAAACAAAAGCCTACCCCAATAAGGGGGGGTTTCCCTCCTCCCAGCTAACCACTGTGACCCTAAGTCCGGGCAGTGCAACGAGTAAAATAAATGGTTGCATCCTGAAATCAAGGAGGCATTAGGTAGTTAAAGAACCAAAGAGAATAAAAGAGAGAGAGAGAGAGGAAGAGGTAAAAGATTAGAGGGGGAGAAAGGTAAGAGGAGGAGGAAGGGTGGGGAGTGGGGAGGGGGGCGTGGAGCATACCTTTTGGTCTGGAGAAGTCTTGTAGATCTGCGCCGAGCGAGTTCCGCCAAGGACAGGTCATCTCTAGGGCAGGCAGGGGGGGAGGACGTCTTTCACTGGACATTATTGCCATTACCTAAGCAGGATCTCAGGGACGGTTCTGCTAACTCCAGCAGAGCCATGGCTAAGCTAGAGGTCGCATGATCGAGGTCAGACATATAGTCCTTCCAGGGTCTCCATATAGCATCAAAATATTCCACCTTTACTTTACAGGTCTCTATTCAGTGCTCGGCCTCTCTAATATTGTTTACTTTTTTGATCCAATCTTCCCTTGAAGGGATTCTGGATTGTTTCCAGTAAATTGGGAGAAGGCGTCTAGCTGCATTTAAAAGGTGTGGTAGGGCACTTTTTTTGTATCTACTAATCGTGGTGACATGGAAGAGGAAGAAGGCCGGAGACAGAGGAATATCGAGGTCTAGGATTTCTCTTATTTGAGATTTTATGTCTGCCCAATATGGCTTGATTAGAGGGCACTCCCACCAGAGTGTAACTTTGTGGCCACATTCCCTCCAGCATTGATCCGACACTGAGGGGTAGATACGAGTTAGGTCAGTCGATACTCTGTACCAGCATGAAAAAATCTTGTAATTTGTTTCTTGGGTTTTGGATTCCATGAAGCTCGAGTGAGTGAGCTGGTAGAGGTGAGTCAGTTGGGCTGTGGAAAAGTCAAGCTTTAAATCCCTCTCCCATGCCCATATGTACGTTGGTCTAAGGTTGTCGGTGGCAGTGCTTAATAGGTGATACATTTCTGAAATCATATGTGGGATCGGATCCTCTTCTACGAAAAATTGTTCGAAGGGTATAAGAGAGGAGGTATCTCTTATAGATTTATCCGCTACTCTGGGAGATATGGTTAAACACCTGCCGTATTGTGTAATTAACAGAACTGAACTGCTTTTACCTAGCAACAGTATATAAAGACAGTCCTAACTATAACCTAGCTATAACAGTCCACATTTTATCCCAGGGGACAGTAAATGATGAAAAAATAAATGTTGGCAGACAAAGTTGGGACTCAGAAGAAAAAAAATGGTGCTCAAGGCACAGTATAACCCCTCCGGATTTTATAGGCAGACCAGATAATATAGTAAAACAATGTGGTCAAAGAAGGGAAAGTGGGACTTTAAATGAGATGGATGACTGTGTGGAAGCCAGTTGAAATGATTACATGCAAATTTTTATTAGTAAACATATTGAATGCAATAAATATATCAATACGTGTCAAATCCACCCACACAAGACATACAGGTGCGGCATGGATAAAAATTACAAGAGTATAAAGATTCAAAACAATTCATGGTTACATTGCATGGAATGGGTTCATATAGGTACATATCACACAAAAGATAGCACTAGCAGCGACATGTGAATATGAAAAGAGAATGTTTTATGGACCATAAATAGATATATAAAAATGTCAAAAAAGTTAATCCACTGCAGACCAAGGTAAATATGTCCATTACAGACATAAAACAGCATCACATGTGCCCGACGCGTTTCGTGTATAAACACTCTTCAGGGGCGGATGCTCAGGTATGTCTGCAGAGTATAAAATTGATAAATTGTGTTAGTCTATTTGTAGGGTAATATAAAGGAATGGCAGATTTGCTAAACCTAAGTACTCACAAAAAGTCCAATGCGGTGAGGTGCTGCGATCATGCGATCAGGGTCCCCAAAGTAGTCCCCCCCGGGAGCTGAGGTACTCAAGGCCGTGTGCAGCAAAGCACCCATGACGGAAACTCCCGATGGTCCATGACATAATGGCTGGTGCATGAGTGAAGAACCAGGGTAACCCAAAGTGGTAACCTGGGGTGATCTGAAAGGAGTGTAGATGGGAATGTGTGAATGAGTGAGCAAAAAATGAAAATAGTAAAAAATATATAATATATATAACGATGATTGAAAAATAATGTGAAAAATGTGAAAAAAAGGGTGAATTAAGTGAACAAAGTGATGGTGAGCTGACATGACAAAGAAGGAATGTAAGGGTGTATAGTGATAAGGAAGAGGAAAAGATGGGACAAAGGGTGGAAAAACATACAAAATGCAGAAAAACCAAAGGTGGCATGAGAGAGTGTGTGTGGACCTAGTAGGAGACTTACGTGAAGGCAAGGCTTGTACCTGAAATGATGTACTGAGTTGATGTGAATATTACTGAGAAGTGTAGCAGCAACCATTGTGTCAGGGGAGGCCGTTTATAGGAGCCCCACACGTGCACGCCGGCCAGTACCAGCGTCACGCTGGCGTAGCATAGGCTGGGAGGGGTTCCGGCGGAGGCGGTAACCCCGCCCTCCGCAGAAGCCTGATTCCCCGCCAGAGCAGCTGAGATGGAAAACACATGCGCTGCGTGCTGACGTCAGACATGACGTCACACGCAGGGCAGGATGCGTGGCGCCGATGCTCTGTAGGCGCCCACCCACTACCCCACACAACTCACCGCCCATACTGGGCGGGGAGAAGAGGGAGGGGGGGGCACGTAGAAAGCATCGCAGCTCCCGGGTACAGACCAAAGGGGGGACCCCGAGTGGCTGGGGTCGCAGGACATCAGCACTGGAGTGACGCAATGGTGCTGTGTGATGGCAGGGATACCACATTACTGTACCCCAAAAGCAAGAACCCGGGTAAGGTGACATTGCCCCCCAGGATCTGCAAGCCTCTCACTTGGGCGGCAGGGGAACACTGCCTACCCAGTCAACCCATCTCCATCCCTAATTGGTTACAAGACATGGAGGGGAAGGTGGGACTTTAAGTGAGGCACATATGCGGTGTGCCTCCATCCCTGTAGTATATGGTCAAAGAAGGGAAAGTGGGACTTTAAATGAGATGGATGACTGTGTGGAAGCCAGTTGAAATGATTACATGCAAATTTTTATTAGTAAACATTAGGGATGAGCTTCGTGTTCGAGTCGAACCCATGTTCGACTCGAACATCGGCTGTTCGACCGTCCGTCGAATTGCGAACGATATGGGCCGTTCGCGCCAAATTCGTGTGGCGCGTCACGGCCCATAATTCACTGCGGCATCGCAGTGCATTGCTGGCTGATGATTGGCCAAGCATGCACTATGACCCGCATGCTTGGCCAATCACAGCGCCGTCAGTAGAGAGAGCTGTAATTGGCCAAAGCCAGGGTGGCTTTGGCCAA
The DNA here is from genome assembly GCA_037952835.1 of Lithobates septentrionalis. Classification (NCBI taxonomy): domain Eukaryota; kingdom Metazoa; phylum Chordata; class Amphibia; order Anura; family Ranidae; genus Lithobates; species Lithobates septentrionalis. Next base: position 6,828,851 of record JBBDGP010000149.1, read on the forward strand.
TTATGGCTCAGGGGATTTAGTACACACCCCACACTATATAAGGCCGCCTGCACGGCGGCCCTGTGTAGTGTGTGTTCCGGTGTGCTGAGAGATAGAGAGAGAGAGAGACAGTGTCATTTGATTTGAGTTAGATAGATTAGGCAGAACAGTCAGTCAGTTAGCTGCACTTACAGTGTATTGTGTATATATATGCATCCCAGGTGTTGCATATATATATATATACACTGTATTCAGTTTAGCTAGATCCGTTCCTGTTATCTTCTATCTAGACTATTTAGTGCAGTGTGTCCTGCTCACAGTGTTCAGCTAGATCCGTTCCTGCTATTTACATTCAGTGCAGTGCGTCCTGCTCACAGTGTTCAGCTAGATCCGTTCCTGCTATTTACATTTAGTGCAGTGCGTCCTGCTCACAGTGTTCAGCTAGATCCGTTCCTGCTATTTACATTCAGTGCAGTGCGTCCTGCTCACAGTGTTCAGCTAGATCCGTTCCTGCTATTTACATTCAGTGCAGTGCATCCTGCTCACAGTGTTCAGCTAGATCCGTTCCTGGTATTTACATTTAGTGCAGTGCGTCCTGCTCACAGTGTTCAGCTAGATCCGTTCCTGCTATTTACATTCAGTGCAGTGCGTCCTGCTCACAGTGTTCAGCTAGATCCGTTCCTGCTATTTACATTCAGTGCAGTGCGTCCTGCTCACAGTGTTCAGCTAGATCCGTTCCTGGTATTTACATTTAGTGCAGTGCGTCCTGCTCACAGTGTTCAGCTAGATCCGTTCCTGCTATTTACATTCAGTGCAGTGCGTCCTGCTCACAGTGTTCAGCTAGATCCGTTCCTGCTATTTACATTCAGTGCAGTGCGTCCTGCTCACAGTGTTCAGCTAGATCCGTTCCTGGTATTTACATTTAGTGCAGTGCGTCCTGCTCACAGTGTTCAGCTAGATCCGTTCCTGCTATTTACATTCAGTGCAGTGCGTCCTGCTCACAGTGTTCAGCTAGATCCGTTCCTGCTATTTACATTCAGTGCAGTGCGTCCTGCTCACAGTGTTCAGCTAGATCCGTTCCTGCTATTTACATTCAGTGCAGTGCGTCCTGCTCACAGTGTTCAGCTAGATCCGTTCCTGCTATTTACATTCAGTGCAGTGCGTCCTGCTCACAGTGTTCAGCTAGATCCGTTCCTGCTATTTACATTCAGTGCAGTGCGTCCTGCTCACAGTGTTCAGCTAGATCCGTTCCTGCTATTTACATTCAGTGCAGTGCGTCCTGCTCACAGTGTTCAGCTAGATCCGTTCCTGCTATTTACATTTAGTGCAGTGCGTCCTGCTCACAGTGTTCAGCTAGATCCGTTCCTGCTATTTACATTCAGTGCAGTGCGTCCTGCTCACAGTGTTCAGCTAGATCCGTTCCTGCTATTTACATTCAGTGCAGTGCGTCCTGCTCACAGTGTTCAGCTAGATCCGTTCCTGCTATTTACATTCAGTGCAGTGCGTCCTGCTCACAGTGTTCAGCTAGATCCGTTCCTGCTATTTACATTCAGTGCAGTGCGTCCTGCTCACAGTGTTCAGCTAGATCCGTTCCTGCTATTTACATTCAGTGCAGTGCGTCCTGCTCACAGTGTTCAGCTAGATCCGTTCCTGCTATTTACATTCAGTGCAGTGCGTCCTGCTCACAGTGTTCAGCTAGATCCGTTCCTGCTATTTACATTCAGTGCAGTGCATCCTGCTCACAGTGTTCAGCTAGATCCGTTCCTGGTATTTACATTTAGTGCAGTGCGTCCTGCTCACAGTGTTCAGCTAGATCCGTTCCTGTTATCTTCCTACTGACAGGCAGGCTTGTCTGGTTACAGTATATAAAGCTACCTGAAGAAAATTACAGGTGTTCTATCCCAGCTTAGTGCAGCTACAGGCCATTAGTATGTCTGGAAGGCCAAGAAGGAGAGGCAGACAGTCACAAGCCAATAAGAGAGGGCAAGCAGGCTCTGTGTCTAGTGCTGGTCGTGGAGACGGTGCATCCTCATCAGCACGTGGCCATGGGACACGCTTGGCCTTTTTTTCGGCAGCTGGCCGTGTTGAGCCGCAACATGCGGAAGACTTGGTCGAGTGGATGACCAAGCCGTCCTCATCCTCCTCATCCTCTCTCACCCATGCCCAGGGTGCTTTGTCTGGCAAAGCAGCGGCCTCTTCCCTCAGCTCAATGTCATCAGTGACTCCTTCCCTAGCTCCACCATGTCCTCATGAGGATTCCCTCGAACTGTTTGACCACAGTGTTGGGTACATGCTCCAGGAGGATGCCCAGCGTTTGGAAGGCTCTGATGATGATACTGAGCTCGATGAAGGCAGTAACATGAGCACGGACAGAGGGGGTGCCCAAGAAGGACAGCAATCTGGCAGTCATGCTCCCCCTGCTGCAGCATACTGCCAGGTTTGTTCCAGTGATGAGGAGGGAGGGGATGATGAGGTCACTGACTCAACGTGGGTGCCTGATAGGAGAGAGGAGGAGGAGGAGGAGGAGGAGGCGGCACATCACCAACGAGGCAGGATGCCCTCCAGGGGCCAGCCTAAGGGCAGCACATTGACTGCATCACACCCCAAAGCTCCACATGTGCAGGGCGCTGCAGTCTCTGCGCGTTATTCAAAAAGTTCTTTGGTGTGGGCCTTTTTTGAGACGAGTGCATCAGATCGCACCGCTGCTATTTGCAACATATGTCTCAAGCGTATCTCGCGTGGCCAAAACATCTCCCGCTTGGGTACCACATGCTTGACCAGACATATGTTGACCTGCCATGCAGTTCGTTGGCAAGCGTATCTGAAAGACCCACACCAAAGAACAAAGAGGATCTCTCCTTGCTCCTCATCAGCTGAGATTTCCAACCCCACTAGACCTTCAGTCCTCTCTGAGACCTGCAGTGAGAGGAATGAAGGTGTAGAATTAGGTGTGTCACAGCCAAGTACTTGTGGGCAATCTGCTTTTGGTACACCGACGTCAGATTGTACCAGGCAAATTTCCCTGCCCCAGCTGCTGCACCGCCGAAAGAAGTTTGCTCCCAGCCATCCACATGCCCAGCGGTTGAATGCTAGCTTGGCAAAATTGCTAGCACTTCAACTGCTGCCTTTTCAGTTGGTAGACTCTGCCCCCTTCCGTGAGTTTGTGGAATGTGCGGTTCCTCAGTGGCAGGTACCCAAACGCCACTTTTTCTCACGGAAGGCGATTCCGGCTCTCTACCGGCATGTGGAAGGCAATGTCCATGCCTCGCTGGACAGGGCGGTCAGCGGTAAGGTGCATATTACCGCTGACTCATGGTCCAGCAGGCATGGACAGGGACGTTACTTAAGTTTCACGGCGCATTGGGTGACTCTGCTGGCAGCTGGGAAGGATGCAGGACAAGGTGCAGTAGTGTTGGAGGTTGTTCCGCCACCACGCCTCCAAAATGCTGATTGTGACACACCTCTCTCCTCCACCCCCTCCTCTTCTTCTTCCTCCATGGCCTCTTCCTCGGAACCAGCGGTGCTCCGTAGGCGTTCAAGGGGCTACGCAAGTACGCAGGCCAAAAGATGCCATGCGGTGCTTGAGCTGGTGTGCTTGGGGGACAGGAGCCACACTGGGGCAGAGGTTCTGTCAGCTCTGCAGGGGCAGGTTCAGAGGTGGTTGACGCCACGCCAACTTAAGGCAGGAATGGTGGTTTGCGACAATGGCACCAACCTCCTCTCTGCCCTCCGACAGGGACAACTGACCCATGTGCCCTGTTTGGCTCACGTCCTTAACTTGGTGGTGCAGCGGTTCTTGGGCAGGTACCCGGGCTTACAGGATGTCCTGAGGCAGGCCAGGAAAGTCTGTGTGCATTTCCGCCGGTCATATAATGCCAGTGCTCGGCTGACGGACCTCCAAAAGGAGTTTAACCTGCCCAAGAACCGCCTAATCTGTGACATGCCCACCAGGTGGAACTCGACGTTGGCCATGCTGCAGCGGCTGCACACGCAGCAGAGGGCCATCAATGAGTACCTGTGCGACTATGGCACCAGGACAGGGTCAGGGGACCTTGGTTTTTTTTCCCCACGCCAGTGGGCCATGATCAGGGATGCATGCACTGTCCTGTCACCATTCGAGGAGGCCACGAGGATGGTGAGCACTGACAGTGCATGCATCAGTGACACTGTCCCCCTTGTCCACCTGTTGGAGCACACGCTGCGTGGAATAATGGACAGGGCACTTGAGGCAGAACAGAGGCAGGAAGAGGAGGACTTCCTTAGCTCTCAAGGCCCCCTTTATCCAGACAGTGTTCCTGCGTGCCCGCCGATCACACAGGAAGAGGACGAGGAGGAGGAGGAGGAGGAGGAGGAAGATTGTGTCAGTATGGAGGTGGAGCCTGGCACTCAGCATCAGCAGTCTTTAAGGGATCAGTCCCAAGGAACACATGGACTTGTACGTGGCTGGGAGGAGGTGGCTGCGGACGTTGTTGTCCTTAGTGACCCAGAGGACTCCGGACCGAATGCCTCAGCAAACCTACGCTGCATGGCCTCCCTGATCCTGCAAAGCCTGCGTAAGGATCCTCGTATTCGTGGTATCAAGGAGAAGGACCAATACTGGCTGGCAACCCTCCTTGATCCACGTTACAAGGGTAAGGTTGCGGACCTTATCTTGCCATCGCAGAGGGAGCAGAGGATGAAACATCTTCGGGAGGCCTTGCAGAAAGGTCTGTGCAACGCGTTCCCAGAGACTGGGAGGTTACAAACTCCTGTTTCTGGACAACGTGTTGCTGAGGCTTCGGTCAGTCAAAGAAGGAGCGGTGGAGAAGGTGGCCGTCTGACCGATGCGTTCAGACAATTTTTTGGTCCGCAGCCCCAAGGTATGATCGGTTCCAGCAACCATCGCCAGCGTCTGTTTTACATGGTGCAGGAATACCTAGGGGCAAGATCAGACTTGGACACCTTTCCCACCGAAAATCCTCTGGGTTACTGGGTCTTGAGGATGGATCACTGGCCAGAGCTTGCACAGTATGCAATTGAGCTACTGGCCTGTCCTGCATCCAGCGTTCTTTCGGAACGTACATTCAGTGCTGCTGGAGGCGTGGTAACCGATCACAGGGTGCGTCTGTCCACTGACTCGGTCGATCGGCTGACCTTCATAAAAATGAATCAGTCTTGGATCACCACCAGCTACCAAGCACCTGATGCTGATGTAACTGAATAATTTTTTTCAGATCCCTTCAAAGACTGCCTATGCTGATGCTGAGTGATTATCCCTGAGTAATTATCCTCTTCCTCCTCAATCATCACGCTGATAGCTTGTAAGAACATTTTTGGTTCTGGGCGCCACCACCAGTGCCTAAGGCACAATTTTTCAGCCCCTGTATAACAGGGGCGTGTAATTACAATTTTTGATGTAATACTTTGCAGCACGGCTCGTTCCTGCATTCCAACTAGAGTGTCTGTGAGGGGTTGCAGTGTTGTGGCACCAGCACCAGTGCCTAAGGCCCAATTTTTCTGCCCCTGTCTAACAGGGGCGTGTAATTACAATTTTTGATGCAATACTTTGCAGCAGTGCTCGTTCCTGCGTTCCAACTAGAGTGTCTGTGAGGGGTTGCAGTGTTGTGGCACCAGCACCAGTGCCTAAGGCCCAATTTTTCTGCCCCTGTCTAACAGGGGCGTGTAATTACAATTTTTGATGCAATACTTTGCAGCAGTGCTCGTTCCTGCGTTCCAACTAGAGTGTCTGTGAGGGGTTGCAGTGTTGTGGCACCAGCACCAGTGCCTAAGGCCCAATTTTTCTGCCCCTGTCTAACAGGGGCGTGTAATTACAATTTTTGATGCAATACTTTGCAGCAGTGCTCGTTCCTGCGTTCCAACTAGAGTGTCTGTGAGGGGTTGCAGTGTTGTGGCACCAGCACCAGTGCCTAAGGCCCAATTTTTCTGCCCCTGTCTAACAGGGGCGTGTAATTACAATTTTTGATGCAATACTTTGCAGCAGTGCTCGTTCCTGCGTTCCAACTAGAGTGTCTGTGAGGGGTTGCAGTGTTGTGGCACCAGCACCAGTGCCTATGGCCTAATTTTTCAGCTCCTGTTCAACAGGGGCATGTAATTACAATTCTTGATCTAATATTTCACAGCAGGGCCCTGTGAGGGCTTACAGTGTTTTGGCCACAGCAACACCTAAGGCCCAAATTTCTGCTGAGTATATAGGGCAGGACCCTACTTTCAAACATCTAACTTACAAACGACTCCTACTTGCAAACGGAAGGAGACAACAGGAAGTGAGATGAAATCTACCCATAGGAAGGGAAATTCTCTCATGTAAGAGTTAATATGGGAAAACAATTTCTCCTTTCCACTGATGCTTTCCAATCCTTGTTCCACAAAAAAACCCAAATTTTCAAAAAACATTTTTCATTGGGACAAAAAAGTGAGGTGAAATCTTCTGAAGAGGAGGAAAGACAGCAAAACAAAATGTCACAGGGGTGATAACCCTTCCCTATGTTTTCCAAAAAGCTTAGAAAAGATTTTTTGGCTGGAGCTAAACACATTAAAAATGTTCAAAATTACAAACAGATTCTACTTAACAACAAACCTCCAGTCCCTGTCTTGTTTGCACCGCCTGTATACTGCTGTTCAGAGTATATAGGGACCTTTCCTTATTTTAATTTGGGTGCGGGGTTCCCCTTAATATCCATACAAGACCCAAAGGGCCTGGTAATGGACTGGGGGGGTACCCATGCCGTTTGTCTCACTGATTTTCATCCATATTGCCAGGACCCGACATGACATTAAACCCGCAAGCAGTTTTAAATGAGATTTTTTCCTTTAAAAATGACATTTGGTGCAGGGACTGTTCTAAACATGGGAAACACGCGTCACTTTACAGGCATACTATAGACACCCCCCAGGTACGATATTTAAAGGAATATTTCACTTTTTTTTTTTTACTTTAAGCATCATTAAAATCACTGCTCCCGAAAAAACGGCCGTTTTTAAAAGTTTTTTTTGCATTGATACATGTCCCCTGGGGTAGGACCCGGGTCCCCACACCCTTTTTAGGACAATACCATGCAAATTAGCCTTTAAAATGAGCACTTTTGATTTCGAACGTTCGAGTCCCATAGACGTCAATGGGGTTCTAACGTTCGTGCGAACTTGCGGTCCGTTCGCGGGTTCTGGTGCGAACCGAACCGGGGGGTGTTCGGCTCATCCCTAGTAAACATATTGAATGCAATAAATATATCAATACGTGTCAAATCCACCCACACAAGACATACAGGTGCGGCATGGATAAAAATTACAAGAGTATAAAGATTCAAAACAATTCATGGTTACATTGCATGGAATGGGTTCATATAGGTACATATCACACAAAAGATAGCACTAGCAGCGACATGTGAATATGAAAAGAGAATGTTTTATGGACCATAAATAGATATATAAAAATGTCAAAAAAGTTAATCCACTGCAGACCAAGGTAAATATGTCCATTACAGACATAAAACAGCATCACATGTGCCCGACGCGTTTCGTGTATAAACACTCTTCAGGGGCGGATGCTCAGGTATGTCTGCAGAGTATAAAATTGATAAATTGTATTAGTCTATTTGTAGGGTAATATAAAGGAATGGCAGATTTGCTAAACCTAAGTACTCACAAAAAGTCTCCTACTAGGTCCACACACACTCTCTCATGCCACCTTTGGTTTTTCTGCATTTTGTATGTTTTTCCACCCTTTGTCCCATCTTTTCCTCTTCCTTATCACTATACACCCTTACATTCCTTCTTTGTCATGTCAGCTCACCATCACTTTGTTCACTTAATTCACCCTTTTTTTCACATTTTTCACATTATTTTTCAATCATCGTTATATATATTATATATTTTTTACTATTTTCATTTTTTGCTCACTCATTCACACATTCCCATCTACACTCCTTTCAGATCACCTCAGGTTACCACTTTGGGTTACCCTGGTTCTTCACTCATGCACCAGCCATTATGTCATGGACCATCGGGAGTTTCCGTCATGGGTGCTTTGCTGCACACGGCCTTGAGTACCTCAGCTCCCGGGGGGGACTACTTTGGGGACCCTGATCGCATGATCGCAGCACCTCACCGCATTGGACTTTTTGTGAGTACTTAGGTTTAGCAAATCTGCCATTCCTTTATATTACCCTACAAATAGACTAATACAATTTATCAATTTTATACTCTGCAGACATACCTGAGCATCCGCCCCTGAAGAGTGTTTATACACGAAACGCGTCGGGCACATGTGATGCTGTTTTATGTCTGTAATGGACATATTTACCTTGGTCTGCAGTGGATTAACTTTTTTGACATTTTTATATATCTATTTATGGTCCATAAAACATTCTCTTTTCATATTCACATGTCGCTGCTAGTGCTATCTTTTGTGTGATATGTACCTATATGAACCCATTCCATGCAATGTAACCATGAATTGTTTTGAATCTTTATACTCTTGTAATTTTTATCCATGCCGCACCTGTATGTCTTGTGTGGGTGGATTTGACACGTATTGATATATTTATTGCATTCAATATGTTTACTAATAAAAATTTGCATGTAATCATTTCAACTGGCTTCCACACAGTCATCCATCTCATTTAAAGTCCCACTTTCCCTTCTTTGACCATATACTACAGGGATGGAGGCACACCGCATATGTGCCTCACTTAAAGTCCCACCTTCCCCTCCATGTCTTGTAACCAATTAGGGATGGAGATGGGTTGACTGGGTAGGCAGTGTTCCCCTGCCGCCCAAGTGAGAGGCTTGCAGATCCTGGGGGGCAATGTCACCTTACCCGGGTTCTTGCTTTTGGGGTACAGTAATGTGGTATCCCTGCCATCACACAGCACCATTGCGTCACTCCAGTGCTGATGTCCTGCGACCCCAGCCACTCGGGGTCCCCCCTTTGGTCTGTACCCGGGAGCTGCGATGCTTTCTACGTGCCCCCCCCTCCCTCTTCTCCCCGCCCAGTATGGGCGGTGAGTTGTGTGGGGTAGTGGGTGGGCGCCTACAGAGCATCGGCGCCACGCATCCTGCCCTGCGTGTGACGTCATGTCTGACGTCAGCACGCAGCGCATGTGTTTTCCATCTCAGCTGCTCTGGCGGGGAATCAGGCTTCTGCGGAGGGCGGGGTTACCGCCTCCGCCGGAACCCCTCCCAGCCTATGCTACGCCAGCGTGACGCTGGTACTGGCCGGCGTGCACGTGTGGGGCTCCTATAAACGGCCTCCCCTGACACAATGGTTGCTGCTACACTTCTCAGTAATATTCACATCAACTCAGTACATCATTTCAGGTACAAGCCTTGCCTTCACGTAAGTCTCCTACTAGGTCCACACACACTCTCTCATGCCACCTTTGGTTTTTCTGCATTTTGTATGTTTTTCCACCCTTTGTCCCATCTTTTCCTCTTCCTTATCACTATACACCCTTACATTCCTTCTTTGTCATGTCAGCTCACCATCACTTTGTTCACTTAATTCACCCTTTTTTTCACATTTTTCACATTATTTTTCAATCATCGTTATATATATTATATATTTTTTACTATTTTCATTTTTTGCTCACTCATTCACACATTCCCATCTACACTCCTTTCAGATCACCCCAGGTTACCACTTTGGGTTACCCTGGTTCTTCACTCATGCACCAGCCATTATGTCATGGACCATCGGGAGTTTCCGTCATGGGTGCTTTGCTGCACACGGCCTTGAGTACCTCAGCTCCCGGGGGGGACTACTTTGGGGACCCTGATCGCATGATCGCAGCACCTCACCGCATTGGACTTTTTGTGAGTACTTAGGTTTAGCAAATCTGCCATTCCTTTATATTACCCTACAAATAGACTAATACAATTTATCAATTTTATACTCTGCAGACATACCTGAGCATCCGCCCCTGAAGAGTGTTTATACACGAAACGCGTCGGGCACATGTGATGCTGTTTTATGTCTGTATTGGACATATTTACCTTGGTCTGCAGTGGATTAACTTTTTTGACATTTTTATATATCTATTTATGGTCCATAAAACATTCTCTTTTCATATTCACATGTCGCTGCTAGTGCTATCTTTTGTGTGATATGTACCTATATGAACCCATTCCATGCAATGTAACCATGAATTGTTTTGAATCTTTATACTCTTGTAATTTTTATCCATGCCGCACCTGTATGTCTTGTGTGGGTGGATTTGACACGTATTGATATATTTATTGCATTCAATATGTTTACTAATAAAAATTTGCATGTAATCATTTCAACTGGCTTCCACACAGTCATCCATCTCATTTAAAGTCCCACTTTCCCTTCTTTGACCATATACTACAGGGATGGAGGCACACCGCATATGTGCCTCACTTAAAGTCCCACCTTCCCCTCCATGTCTTGTAACCAATTAGGGATGGAGATGGGTTGACTGGGTAGGCAGTGTTCCCTTGCCGCCCAAGTGAGAGGCTTGCAGATCCTGGGGGGCAATGTCACCTTACCCGGGTTCTTGCTTTTGGGGTACAGTAATGTGGTATCCCTGCCATCACACAGCACCATTGCGTCACTCCAGTGCTGATGTCCTGCGACCCCAGCCACTCGGGGTCCCCCCTTTGGTCTGTACCCGGGAGCTGCGATGCTTTCTACGTGCCCCCCCCTCCCTCTTCTCCCCGCCCAGTATGGGCGGTGAGTTGTGTGGGGTAGTGGGTGGGCGCCTACAGAGCATCGGCGCCACGCATCCTGCCCTGCGTGTGACGTCATGTCTGACGTCAGCACGCAGCGCATGTGTTTTCCATCTCAGCTGCTCTGGCGGGGAATCAGGCTTCTGCGGAGGGCGGGGTTACCGCCTCCGCCGGAACCCCTCCCAGCCTATGCTACGCCAGCGTGACGCTGGTACTGGCCGGCGTGCACGTGTGGGGCTCCTATAAACGGCCTCCCCTGACACAATGGTTGCTGCTACACTTCTCAGTAATATTCACATCAACTCAGTACATCATTTCAGGTACAAGCCTTGCCTTCACGTAAGTCTCCTACTAGGTCCACACACACTCTCTCATGCCACCTTTGGTTTTTCTGCATTTTGTATGTTTTTCCACCCTTTGTCCCATCTTTTCCTCTTCCTTATCACTATACACCCTTACATTCCTTCTTTGTCATGTCAGCTCACCATCACTTTGTTCACTTAATTCACCCTTTTTTTCACATTTTTCACATTATTTTTCAATCATCGTTATATATATTATATATTTTTTACTATTTTCATTTTTTGCTCACTCATTCACACATTCCCATCTACACTCCTTTCAGATCACCCCAGGTTACCACTTTGGGTTACCCTGGTTCTTCACTCATGCACCAGCCATTATGTCATGGACCATCGGGAGTTTCCGTCATGGGTGCTTTGCTGCACACGGCCTTGAGTACCTCAGCTCCCGGGGGGGACTACTTTGGGGACCCTGATCACATGATCGCAGCACCTCACCGCATTGGACTTTTTGTGAGTACTTAGGTTTAGCAAATCTGCCATTCCTTTATATTACCCTACAAATAGACTAATACAATTTATCAATTTTATACTCTGCAGACATACCTGAGCATCCGCCCCTGAAGAGTGTTTATACACGAAACGCGTTGGGCACATGTGATGCTGTTTTATGTCTGTACTGGACATATTTACCTTGGTCTGCAGTGGATTAACTTTTTTGACATTTTTATATATCTATTTATGGTCCATAAAACATTCTCTTTTCATATTCACATGTCGCTGCTAGTGCTATCTTTTGTGTGATATGTACCTATATGAACCCATTCCATGCAATGTAACCATGAATTGTTTTGAATCTTTATACTCTTGTAATTTTTATCCATGCCGCACCTGTATGTCTTGTGTGGGTGGATTTGACACGTATTGATATATTTATTGCATTCAATATGTTTACTAATAAAAATTTGCATGTAATCATTTCAACTGGCTTCCACACAGTCATCCATCTCATTTAAAGTCCCACTTTCCCTTCTTTGACCATATACTACAGGGATGGAGGCACACCGCATATGTGCCTCACTTAAAGTCCCACCTTCCCCTCCATGTCATAGTAAAACAATGTAAACTTTATTTGTCAACATAAATAAAAATTGCATAAGCAATGGCTAGAAGTCACATATAAAATGTATCAAATAACAGTGTACCCAAATAATACATCGGTATGGAAGTAAGCTGCCCTGTGTACAATACTGGGCTAGCGCGTAGACATACTAACAATGACGCCTGACGTGTTTCGGACCATGTAGCCCTTCTTCAGAGGCTTATGTCATATTGAGTCATGAGTACTCTATAAGTATATTATACATTAGTAGCATGGTAAACTGGTATATAAATATATCAAAAATATCAAAGAAAAGAAAAAAGAAAGATACGCATATCTTGACACATGGAATGAAAAACACACAGCAAAAAGAGATTGCTCCTTACAAGAATGACCGAAATCATTGATACAGACAGCCAGGAATCTGATGGCCTATGCTCCCATAAATCAGATGGTGACCATGGTAGACTCAGATGGTAAAGCAGGTAAGAGGGCGCGCAAGAAGAGTGAAGAAAGCAGAGAGGCGGCCACTGTCCCAGCTGCAAGGCCCCCAGGCATAGGAGCGAGCTCCAGCCAAAATCTGGCCAGCAATCGGTTAAGTCTGGATGGGTAATACAATGGAGTGTTTTCTATTCATCGGTATGTATATATGAAAAGGGATCATAAAAGAGGAGGTGAGCAGGACTCATTGTAATAGACTGCATTAGATCAGTGCAAAGCTGAGTAGATTAAGTATTAGGAGCAGTAGAGACAAGGGAGTATTAGGTATTCTCAATATGTTCCACCCAAGGATGGAGGGGATAAATAAAAGGCATGGAGCAAGTAAGAGAGAGTTGTTTGAAAGTGGAGAATCCTATTTTTCACACACCTCCGCTTCATATATCCTGTGGTGCCTTATCCCCACAGCTACAACTGTAGCTGTCTGTGGTGCCGGGTAATATAAACCTGGTCAGTTTAATTTCAACCAATCGTGCACAGTGAGGTGCAAACAGGAAGAAACCTGCATGGGGGCAAGTTCCACAGGGCAAAGGATGTCTAAAGTGAGCCCTATACAGTATGTGTCTCTGTAGATACACAATTTTCCCCCCCGTGCTGATCTGATGCCCCCAGAAAAGACCGTCACAGCAGCAGCTCTGCTTTACCCACATTTGTCCCGGTGTTCTGTCAAAAGAGCCAACTCATCAAAATCTCTAATTACGCCACTTCTGGTGATTCTCCAGCAGCAGTCATTGCAGATTTCGATGACTTGGCTGTTTTCACAGAACACTGGCAGTGTATACACTACAGTCAATGACGAGCTGGCTGTTTTCACAGAACCCTGCCTAAGAAGTAAAAAAAGTTGGCGCCACCTTGGAGGTGGCCATGTTGTTGGTTATTAGCGGGTGGATTAACAAAAAAGAAAACGATTGAGCTTCGAGGGTCGTAGCTCGACACTGAGCTCAATGGACAGCTTGGAGTCTTGGACCAATGGTATTGGCCCAAGCTGTCCAATTAAAATTCTACAGTGGAGGCATGCCTCTCATTGTGGTGTCATAGAAGGTGGCATGTGTCTAAAAGACAAAGACTACCTTTCAGCCCAGCCCTCTTAACTAGAAGGAAAAACGTGTTTATGTGTATAAGAGTTACCCACAATCCCATGTTTTCTCATACAGTTCAGAGGGAGAATGAGAATCTTCTGCTATTGAAAAGGTACTTTTTTAATAAAGCTAAATCATATATTTATATGCAACTTTTTATGTCACATGGTATTTGCACAGCAATTTTTCAAACTCGTTTTTTTGGAGAAAAAAAACTGTTTCATGAATTTAAAAAAGAAAAAAAAAACACACTAAAGTTAGCCCTATTTTTTTATATAATGTGAAAGATGATGTTACGCCAAGAAATAGATACCTAACATGTCACGCTTTAAAAATGCACACACTTGTGGAATGGCGCCGAACTTCAGTACTTAAAAATCTCCATAGACGACACTTTAAATTTTTTTACAGGTTACATGTTTAGAGTTACTGAGGAGGTCTAGTGCTAGAATTATTGCTCTCGTTCTAACGACCGCGGCGTATGTAACCTGTGTGTATCTGGCTCTGATTCTAGCCACTGCCTCACCAGCCACTGGCCTGCATTTGCGGGAGATGACCCTCCCAAAAGTGAAGGACTGCAAGTCCCAGCATGACCCACTCAGAGCTGAATACGTCACACCCCTCCCTACAACTAGTGGAGAACTACAAGTTCCAACATGAGCCCCTGAGATTTAAGAATGTGATCCCCAAAAGTGAAAGACTACAAGTTCCATCGTGAACCACTGAGATCTAAGGATGTGACCCCTTAGATCTCAGAGGTTCATATTGGGACTTGTAGTCCTGCACTAGTTGGGGGGGTCAGGTCCTCAGCTCCGAGGGGTTCATACAGGGACTTGTCTGCACTGCTTTCATATCAGTTCCTGGAGACCATGGTGGTACAAGTCCCCCTGAAGCCCTGGAGGGCCACATTGTCCTTCCCTCACTTTTATGATCATGGAATCATTAGACTGTTTCCCCCAAATCCACCACAGGCTCCCCCCCCCCCCCCACCTAACATTGCCATGCCCCCAGTTAGTACAGTAATTATGCAGTATTTTGTGGGCACGAGGACTGTAGACTGTGTACAGTTTACCGCTTCCCAACTGCCCTACGCAGATATACTGCTACAGGGTGGTATCTGTTACGTGATCAGTGCTTCTGGGTAGGGCACACACCTGCTACCCTGGCTGTGCTGTGATCAGCGGGTCCCGGCCAATAATTGATTGATGCGACCCGCTGATTGGCTCAGTGATTTATGGAAGAGAGCTCTGTGTTGTTAAACAACATAGAGCTCTCTAGACTGACAGGCGCTCTTGCCGTTTTTTTTATTCCCTGCAAAGCAAGGAGAAAACAACAGGATCGCTTAGTAAAAGCACCACATATAGTGCCTTGAAAAAGTATTTATACCCCTTGAAATGTTCCACATTTTGTTATGTTACAACCAGAAACATAAATGTATTTTATTGGGATTTTAGGTGATAGACCAACACAAAGTGGCACATAAATACGTTTACGTTTTTGGTTGTAACATGACAAAATGTGGAAAATTTCCAGGGGTATGAATACTTTTTTCAAGCCACTGTATTACACACACTATACATTGTTGGGCACACTGGTCATCCCTTGATTGCCCCTAGGTGTTAACTCCTCCCCAGCCAGTGTCATTAGTACAGTGACAGTGTAAACTTATAGCACTGATCACTGTATTAGTGTCATTATTGATATCAGTGTCAGTTAGTGCACCCCCCACCCAGTGTCAGTGTCAGATTGACACTAGTATAAAAAAAAATAAAAAATCCAGTATACCTGTATATCCCACCGTCTGTAGATGCTATAACTTTCATACAAACCAAATAATATATACTTATTGAGGATTTTTTTTTACCAAAGGCAGAATACATTTTGGCCTTAATTCATAAAGAAATTAGATTTTTTACATTTTTTTAATTGGATATGTTTTATAGCAGAAAGTAGAAAATATTTTTTGTTTTTCAAAATTTTCATTTTTTTCATTTATATCTTTAAAAAAATAAACAGTGGTGATCAAAAACCACCAAAAGAAATGGAATTTGTATGAAACAAAATGATATAAATTTAATTTATGTACAGTGTTGCATGACCGAGCAATTGTCAGTTAAAGTAGTGCAGTGCTGAATGGGAAAAAAAATGGCCTGGTCATGAAGAGGGTAAAATCTTCCAGAGGCCAAGTGGTTATTCTATGTGTAGGCATTTTCACCACAGTGTGCTCCGCATGTCTTTTCAAACCCTAGTTGCTCCTCATTCTCAAGTTCCAAAGTCTTGTTTAGCTAATTTAAATGTTTACATTCTATATCAGCTTGAGATATCTGTCCTATGTATGTTTTGTAATAAAAACTGGCGTGTAATTGTGTGTCTGTAGGAAGGGAAGACTGACAGGCTGTAGTGACTAGGGATGAGCCAAACACCCCCGGTTCGGTTCGCACCAGAAAATTTGCGCAAACTTTAGAACCCCATTGAAGTCTATGGAACTCAAAAGTGCTAATTTTAAAGGCTAAATTGCATGGTATTGTCCTAAAAAGGGTTTGGGGACCCGGGTCCTGCCCCAGGGGACATGTATCAATGCAAAAAAAAGTTTTAAAAACTGCCATTTTTTCGGGAGCAGTGATTTTAATGATGCTTAAAGTAAAAAAGAAAAAGTGAAATATTCCTTTAAATATCGTACCTGGGGGGTGTCTATAGTATGCCTATAAAGTGGCGCGTGTTTCCTGTGCTTAGGACAGTCCCTGCACAAAATTACATTTTTAACCAGTTGCCGACCGCCTCACGCTGATATACGTCAGCAGAATGGCACGGGCAGGCAGAATCACTGTACGTGATCTGCCTCCCGGGGCGGGGGGTCCGATCGGACCCCCCCCGGTGCCAGAGGCGGTCGGCTTCTGACTGGGAGCGTTCAGAGATGAGGGGGAGGCCATCCATTTGTGGCCCCCCCTCACGATCGCTCCCAGCTAGGGATGAGCTTCGAGTTTCGAGCTTCGACATGTGTTCGACTCGAACATTGGCTGTTCGCAAGTTCGCCGAACACCGAACAATTTGGGGTGTTCGCGGCAAATTCGAATGCCGCGGAACACCCTTTAAAAGTCTATGGGAGAAATCAAAAGTGCTAATTTTAAAGGCTTATATGCAAGTTATTGTCATAAAAAGTGTTTGGGGACCTGGGTCCTGCCCCAGGGGACATGGATCAATGCAAAAAAAAGTTTTAAAAACGGCCGTTTTTTTAGGAGCAGTGATTTTAATAATGCTTAAAGTCAAACAATAAAAGTGTAATATCCCTTTAAATTTTGTAGCTGGGGGTTGTCTATAGTATGCCTGTAAAGGGGCGCATGTTTCCCGTGCTTAGAACAGTCTGACAGCAAAATGACATTTCAAAGGAAAAAAGCCATTTAAAACTACTCGCGGCTATTGCATTGCTGGTCCGACAATACAAATAAAAGTTCATTGATAAAAACGGCATGGGAATTCCCCACAGGGGAACCCCGAACAAAAATTTTTTTTTAAAAATGACGTGGGGGTCCCCTTAAATTTCATATCAGGCCCTTCAGGTCTGGTATGGATATTAAGGGGAACCCCGGCCAAAAAAAAAAAATGACGTGGGGGTCCCCCTAAATTCCATACTAGAGCCTTCATGTCTGGTATGGATTTTAAGGGGAACCCCGCGCCAAAAAAAAAAACGGCGTGGGGTCCCCCCTCAAAGATCCATACCAGACCCTTATCCGAGCACACAACCTGGCAGAGAAGAAGATGAAGCAGAGAAGAAGATGAAGAAGAAGATGAAGAAGAGAAGAAGATGAAGAGAAGAGCGGGAGCCTCCCCCCATGCCATGGATGCGGAGCAGCTCGAGGAGAAGAAGATAGAAGACGCCACGGAGGAGATGCTGGACAAGAACGCCCGGAGGAAGAACCAGAAGAGCCAGAAGAACCGGAAGAAGAAGAAGAAGATGAAGGAAGATAGAAGAAAGAAGAAGCATTTCAATAAAGGAATTGTCAAAAACTGTCTCTTGTCATTTTTAACATTTTTGACAGTTTTTTAGTGAAATGGTAGGGGTACTTTTGTACCCCCTTACCATTATACACAGGGGGGGTGGGATCTGGGGGTCCCCTTGTTAAAGGGAGCTTCCAGATTCCGATAAGCCCCCCGCCTGCAGACCCCCACAACCACCGGCCAGGGATGTGGGGATGAGGCCCTTGATCTCATCAACATGGGGACAAGGTGTTTTGGGGGGCTACCCCAAAGCACCCTCCCAATGTTGAGGGCATGTGGCCTGGTACGGTTCAGAAGGGGGGGGCGCTCTCTCGTCCCCTCCTCTTTTCCTGCGGCCTGCCAGGTTGCGTGCTAGGATAAGGGTCTGGTATGGATTCTTGTGGGGACCCCACGCCGTTTTTTTTTTTTTTGGCGCGTGGTTCCCCTTAAAATCCATACCAGACCTGAAGGGTCTGGTATGGAATTTAGGGGGACCCCACGTCATTTTTTTTTTAAATTTTGGCCGGGGTTCTCCTTAATATCCATACCAGACCTGAAGGGCCTGGTATGGAATTTAGGGGGACCCCCACATCATTTTTTTTTTAAATTTTGGTTCGGGGTTCCCCTGTGGGGAATTCCCATGCCGTTTTTATCAATGAACTTCTATGTGTATTGTCGGACGGGCAATGCAATAGCCGCGAGTAGTTTTAAATGGCTTTTTTCCTTTGAAATGTCATTTTGCTGTCAGACTGTTCTAAACATGCGCCCCTTTACAGGCATACTATAGACACCCCCCAGCTACGAAATTTAAAGGGATATTACATTTTTATTGTTTGACTTTAAGCATTATTAAAATCACTGCTCCTGAAAAAACGACCGTTTTTAAAACTTTTTTTGCATTGATCCATGTCCCCTGGGGCAGGACCCAGGTCCCCAAACACTTTTTATGACAATAACTTGCATATAAGCCTTTAAAATTAGCACTTTTGATTATTCATGTTCGTGTCCCATAGACTTTAAACGGTGTTCGCGTGTTCGAACGAACTTTTTTCCTGTTCGCATGTTCTGGTGCGAACCGAACAGGGGGGTGTTCGGCTCATCCCTACTCCCAGCCAATCAGATCATTCCCCTGCCTCTTTATAGTACACAGAGGCAGAGAAAATGATGTCATCTCTCCTCGGCTCGGTATTTTCCGTTCCGGCACCGAGGAGAGAAGACTGTAATGTAAGTGCACCAACACAACACATCACAGTAGAACATGCCAGGCACACAATACACCCCCCTTTACCCCCCAATCCCCCCCCGATCACCCCTAAGCACAGCTCCTCCCCCCCCGTCACACTGACACCAAGCAGTTTTTTTTTCTGATTACTGCATTGGTGTCAGTTTGTGACAGTTAGTGGGGTAGGGCAGTTAGAGTTAGCCCCCTTTAGGTCTAGGGTACCCCCCTAACCCCCCCAATAAAGTTTTAACCCCTTGATCACCCCTCGTCGCCAGTGTCGCTAAGCGATCATTTTTCTGATCGCTGTATTAGTGTCACTGGTGATGCTAGTTAGGGAGGTAAATATTTAGGTTCGCTGTCAGCGTTTTATAGCGTCAGGGACCCCCATATACTACCTAATAAATGTTTCAACCCCTTGATTGCCCCCTAGTTAACGCTTTCACCACTGATCACCGTATAACCGTTACGGGTGACGCTGGTTAGTTTATTTTTATTTATTTTATTTATTTATTATGTTTATTTTTTATAGTGTCAGGGCACCCTCCGTTTATTACCTAATAAAGGTTTAGCCCCCTGATCGCCTGGCGGTGATATACGTCACCCCAGGCAGTGTCAGGTTAGCACCAGTACTGCTAACACCCACGCATGCAGCATACACCTCCCTTAGTGGTATAGTATCTGAACAGATCAATATCTGATCCGATCAGATCTATACTAGCGTCCCCAGCAGTTTAGGGTTTCCAAAAACGCAGTGTTAGCGGAATCAGCCCAGATACCTGCTAGCACCTGCGTTTTGCCCCTCCGCCCGGCCCAGCCCAGCCCACCCAAGTGCAGTATCGATCGATCACTGTCACTTACAAAACACTAAACACATAACTGCAGCGTTCGCAGAGTCAGGCCTGATCCCTGCGATCGCTAACAGTTTTTTTGGTAGCGTTTTGGTGAACTGGCAAGCACCAGCCCCAGGCAGCATCAGGTTAGCGCCAGTACCGCTAACACCTACGCATGCACTGTACACCTCCCTTAGTGGTATAGTATCTGAACGGATCAACATCTGATCCGATCAGATCTATACTAGCGTCCCCAGCAGTTTAGGGTTCCCAAAAACGCAGTGTTAGCGGGATCAGCCCAGATACCTACTAGTACCTGCGTTTTGCCCCTCCGCCCGGCCCCGCCCAGCCCACCCAAGTGCAGTATCGATCGATCACTGTCACTTACAAAACACTAAACACATAACTGCAGCGTTCGCAGAGTTGGGCCTGATCCCTGCGATCGCTAACAGTTTTTTTGGTAGCGTTTTGGTGAACTGGCAAGCCCCAGCGGCCTAGTACACCCCGGTCATAGTCAAACCAGCACTGCAGTAACACTTGGTGACGTGGCGAGTCCCATAAGTGCAGTTCAAGCTGGTGAGGTGGCAAGCACAAGTAGTGTTCCACTGCCACCAAGAAGAAGACAAACAGGCCTGTCGTGCCCATAGTGCCCTTCCTGCTGCATTCGCCAATCTTAATTGGGAACCCACCACTTCTGTAGCGCCCGTACTTCCTCCATTCACATCTCCAACCAAATGCAGTCAGCTGCATGAGAGGCATTTTCTTTATGTCCTCCCAAGTACCCCTACCCAACGAACCCCCCCAAAAATGATGTTGTGTCTGCAGCAAGCACAGATATAGGCGTGACACCCGCTATTATTGTCCCTCCTGTCCTGACAATCCTGGTCTTTGCATTGGTGAATATTTTGAACGCTATCATACGCTAGTTGAGTATTAGCGTAGGGTACAGCATTGCACAAACTAGGCGCACTTTCACAGGGTCTCCCAAGATGCCATCACATTTTGAGAGACCCGAAAGTGGAACCGTTTACAGTTATAAAAGTTAGTTACAAAAAAAAGTGTAAAATATATATATATATATATATATATATATATATATATATATATATATATAAAATAGTTGTCGTTTTATTGTTCTCTCTCTCTCTCTATTGTTCTGCTCTTTTTTACTGTATTCTAATCTGCAATGTTTTATTGTTATTATGTTTTATCATGTTTGCTTTTCAGGTATGCAATTATTTTTTATACCGTTTACTGTGTTTTATTGTTAACCATTTTTTTGTCTTCAGTTACGCCATTCACGACTTTGAGTGGTTATACCAGAATGATGCCTGCAGGTTTAGGTATCATCTTGGTATCATTCTTTTCAGCCAGCGGTCGGCTTTCATGTAAAAGCAATCCTAGTGGCTAATTAGCCTCTAGACTGCTTTTGCAAGCAGTGGGAGGGAATACCCCCCCACCCCCACCGTCTTTCATGTTTTTCTCTGGCTCTCCTGTCCCAACAGGGAACCTGAGAATGCAGCCAGTGATTCAGCCAGCTGACAATAGAGCTGATCATATACCAGAGTGGCTCCAAACATCTCTATGGCCTAAGAAACCGGAAGCTATGAGCATTTCATGACTTAGATTTCGCCGGATGTAGACAGCGCCATTGGAAAATTGGGAAAGCATTTTATCACACCGATCTTGGTTTGGTCATATGCTTTGAGGGCAGTAGAGAGATCTAGGGTCTAATAGACCCCAATTTTTTCAAAAAAGAGTACCTGTCACTACCTATTGCTATCATAGGGGATATTTACATTACCTGAGATAACAATAAAAATGATTAAAAAAAAAAAAAATGAAAGGAACAGTTTAAAAATACACATTTTTTTTTTTTGCACAAAGTTGTCACTAAATGATATATTGCTCAAACATGTCATGGGCATATGTGAAATTACACCCCAAAATACATTTTGTTGCTTCTCTTGAGTACGGGGATAGCACATGTGTGAGACTTTTTGGGAGCCTAGCCACGTACGGGACCCCGAAAACCAAGCACCGCCTTCAGGCTTTCTAGTGGCGTAAATTTTTGATTTCACTCTTCACTGCCTATCACAGTTTCGGAGGCAATGGAATGCCCAGGTGGCACAAATCCCCCCCAAATGACCCTATTTTGGAAAGTAGACACCCCAGTCTATTTGCTGAGAGGTATAGTGAGTATTTTGCAGACCTCACTTTTTGTCACAAAGTTTTGAAAATTTAAAAAAGAAAAAAAAAATGTTTTTTCTTGCCTTTCTTCATTTTCAAAAACAAATGAGAGCTGCAAAACACTCACCATGCCTCTCAGCAAATAGCTTGGGGTGTCTACTTTCCAAAATGGGGTCATTTGGGGGGGGGGGGTTGTGCCACCTGGGCATTCCATGGCCTCCGAAACTGTGATAGGCAGTGAAGAGTGAAATCAAAAATTTACACCCTTATGCCCCGTACACACGGTCGGACTTTGTTCGGACATTCCGACAACAAAATCCTAGGATTTTTTCCAACGGATGTTGGCTCAAACTTGTTTTGCCTACACACGGTCGCACAAAGTTGTCGGAATTTCCGATCGACAACCACGTACACCACGTACGACGAGACTAGAAAAGGCCGGTTCATTACCAAGCGCGGCACCCTTTGGGCTCCTTTTGCTAATCTCGTGTTAGTAAAAGTTTGGTGAGAGACGATTCGCGCTTTTTCAGACTCGTGGCTTTCAAATCGTTTTCTGCCGTTCAGTTTGTGCTTGTGGGTTTGTATCTGCTCTTCAGTGCGTGCAAGCAAGTTCCGTGTGACTTTAAGTAGTCATTGTATTCTTGTTCGTTCGTTACTTGTTTTCAGGTCGCTCTTCACAAGCCTTGCTGTTCTTCAGTGCGTTCTGTTACTTCGTTCTGAGCAGCCGACCGTTTTCTAGCCATGTTTCGTATGCGTACTCCTCGTACAGTTCGTGCTGTGCGGGGGCTTGGTGTTGGGGTCCTGACCTTGACACAAGTCCAGTCCATGAACAGGGTGGGGAGGAGTTCATGGACCAAGAATTGGTTGCTTCAGCGTGACCAGTTCTGTCATATGCCTTTGCTCCGTGAGATCCGTGAGAAATATCCTGATGATTTCAGGAACTTTCTCAGGATGACGGACCCCGTGTTTCACTGTTTGTTGGCTTTGCTGACCCCTTATATTAGCAGGCAGGATACTTGCATGAGGCAAGCCATCACTCCGGAGCAGAGGTTGATCGCTACCTTGCGGTATTTGGCCACAGGGAGAAGCCTGCAGGACCTCAAGTTCTCGACAGGCATCTCCCCCCAGGCTCTTCTTTGTGGACATTTACTGCTTGTGTTTGTTTGAGCTGACCCTGACAGAAATGTGTTGAGTGCAGAAAATGGCGTGATTGTGTAACTTTATACAAAGCACTGTTGGCTGTTATTTACTAAATGCAAAGACACTTTTCACTACAAGTGCACTTGCAACTGCACTGAAACTGCACTTGTAGTGCAAAGAGGATTTGCCCTTAGGAAATAACCCCCATTTTCTCATAAAACAACAATTACATCACCCCAAAAGTGTTGTAGTGTTGAGACAATAATCCACACATTCTTGATGAACAATCTTTTTAATACCTGCACAATCACATGTGCATTTACCAAAGGTTTTTCTGACAAACCAACATGTTTGTTGTATAACAATTTTTGTGGTGTCATTATCCAAAATCAAAATGTCCATTTTATATAAAACAGGCCTGTGTAAAACCAACAAGAAAGACACAAATCTTGATCTTACAAAGTTCACATTTGGTAGAACTTGAAGGCAATATCAGACATGAGTATTTAGGAACTGTGTTTGATATTGCGTTCAGATGGGTGGAAATCACCCCTGGAAAAGCCAAATTTGGAAGATGCACACAAATTTCCCAAAGTCAACATGTGCGACCTGCCATCACGGGGGATCAAGGGACGTGTTTTGGGGGAGAAAGCCCTTCCTCACTGCTACTTTATTATTGAGGAAGGGGTTGCACCCCCAAAACGCGTCCATTGATCTCCTGTGATGGCAGATAGCACATGTTGGCAGACTGTGTGCATCCTCCAAATTTGGCTTTGGGAAAAATCACAAAAACATTTCGCACATTGTAGCACACAAAAGAAGAAAGTGATTTGGAGGGGTTTTAAACTCTCCCCAAAACATCAATGATGTTTTTATATTTTGGAATAACATCATTGATGTTTTGCTTGATGTTTTCCAATTGTAAATTACACCCCATGATCTCCCCGATCAGGATCTGGGCACTTTCGGATGTGAAAGGATCTTCATCCACAACCTCACGATCACCTAAAAAGAGAGGAACCCCAAAATAAATTAGGTCTAAAAAATATGCCGCCATCCATCTCTTATCTGAGCCTGTGGTCGCAGACACTCACCTGTTGTGGTGACTAGTTCCACCACGTCTTCCTCCTCCTGCTCATCTTGTGTTGGTGGGATTTCCTCTTCTTCCAGAGGGGGGGGGGGGGGGCTCTGGAAGGGATGTCCTCCGAGTCTTTTCTCCCCTATGTAAAACAAAAAATGGTATAATTAGCACACAGATATTTGATGGCAGAACTATAAAGATGAAACATTGCTTGGAAGTGGGGTACAATTATCTATTTTAGCCGAGTTCCAAGATGTAGCTTTTTTAGTGTCCTTTGTCAAGCTGCAATACTTTACCTGTTTGGTACAAGCTTCACAGATGTAGCCCCCCCTATAGTATACACTGGAGCACCTGTGTGGCCCCCCTAATAAAAATGGTGTTCTGGGGTCCCACACTAGTGCTCCAGTGTCCAGATGTGAAAACAGCTGCTGAGTGTCCTCTCCTTACACACAATCTAGTTTGCATTTCATTCTAGTAACAAACCCATCTACGCAACCAAATTCTTTGAAGACAAGTATAGGGCCTCAAAATGATGACCAAACGCATATGGCCTAAACAATGGTATTTTATCGTCCGAAATAAAAATGTGTGATCCGAACGAATAATGTGCCCATGAACATGAAAGTTGCCATTTTAAACTGTACAACAGTTCCTAAAAGCACATGGAGCAGCACGAATGTAATAAACACAAGAACAATAGGAACACAGCACAACTACTTACTTTTTTGCAGCACTCTCCGGATCTTTCTGTACTGCTCAGGTCCGACCACCGCTTCCTGAGCTGATCTTTCGATCGTCGTACCCCGAATTTCCGGTGCAGACTCCTGACCACTTTCGCCATGATCTTGGCCTTTCGGACATTGTGGTTGGGGTAAGGCCCATGCTTTCCATCATAGTCGGCCTTCTTCAGGATGTCCACCATCTCCAACATTTCCCCAAAGGACATATTTGAGTCCTTTAATCTCCTTCTGGATCGGGACGTTTCAGGCTCCGGCCTTTCCTCCTCCTCCTCGTTGCTACAATTAGCACGATCCTGCTGTCTATCCGCCATGTGCTCTTCCTCCACTGCGCCGAACGAAAAGTGGCGGGGAATAGAATAGAAAGAACGTCAGGGGCGGGCGGAGTTATACGCATGCGCAGTGTGTATAAATCGTAACACGCGCGTCTTACGTACGATCTGTGAGCGGAGGAAGGAGCATCGGAGACGCCGATCGTGCTAACGATGGTAGGATCTAAACTTGGGCCTATACTGCTTTGAAATGGAAGCCTATATTGTAACAAGATTAGGGGAGTTTGGCCTGACATTAGGGTTTGTCTTGTGTTGTGTCTTGCAGAGAAAATGGATGGGTTCAATGACCACAATTTCCTGCCCCTGTTCATAGACAAGTACAGGGAGCTGCCCTGTCTGTGGCAAGTGAGACACCCCCACTATAACCACAAACAGAAGAGGCAGGCAGCGCTGGAGAAACTGCTGGAGTTGGTGAAGCCTCAGGACATCCTGTAATCCTGGGTACCTGCCCAAGAACCGCTGCACCACCAAGTTAAGGGCGTGAGCCAAACAGGGTACATGGGTCAGTTGTCCCTGTCGGAGGGCGGAGAGGAGGTTGGTGCCATTTTCGCAATCCACCATTCCTGCCTTAAGCTGGCGTAGGACAATCCGCAACATGGCAGGCGACGTGGCAAGTGACAATCTGCATCTGGTGACAAGCGACGTGGCAAGTGACAATCTGCATCTAGTGACAGGCGACGTGGCAAGTGACATGGCAAGTGACAATCCGCAACATGGCAGGCGACGTGGCAAGTGACAATCTGCATCTGGTGACAAGCGACGTGGCAAGTGACAATCTGCATCTGGTGACAGGCGACGTGGCAAGTGACATGGCAAGTGACAATCCGCAACATGTGGCAGGCGACGTGGCAAGTGACAATCTGCATCTGGTGACAACCAACGTGGCAAGTGACAATCTGCATCTGGTGACAGGCGACGTGGCAAGTGACAATCCGCAACATGTGGCAGGTGACGTGGCAAGTGACAATCTGCATCTGGTGACAGGTGACGTGGCAAGTGACACACTCGGGGCTCCTACTGATTCTGCATTATGGTGAGTTAAACTATTTAATTTTTTATAACAATGTAATAATAGTAATAATGCGCTTCAATCATCCTGACACCATAACAACCATGGTGACGTGATGATTGAAGCGCCAACACCAGCCATTTCCCCGATAGATGTACCCCAAAAAAATATATATTTTCTGGCAGTGGCCCTCCTGAGACTAGACTCTGGATCTGCCCCTGCCTGAAGCATTTACCCAACACTGTGGTCAAACAGTTCGAGGTTCAGGGGACTCATCAGGAGGACATGGTGGGGCTAGGGAAGGAGTGACTGATGCCATTGAGCCGAGGGAAGAGGCCACGTTGGCAGCTGCTTTGCCAGACAAAGTATCCTGAGCCTGGGTGAGAGAGGATGAGGAGGATGAGGACAGCTTGGTCATCCACTCTACCAAGTCTTCCGCATGTTGCGGCTCAACGCAGTCAGCTGCCAAAAAAAAAGACCGCGTCCCACGGCCACGTGCTGATGAGGATGCCCCGTGTCCACGACCAGCACTGTTGCCTCTAGACACAGAGCCTGCTTGCCCTCTTTTATTGGCTTGTGACTGTCTGCTGCTCCTTGTTGGCCTTCCAGACATACTATTGGCCTGCAGTGAGATGTAGCTGCACAAAACTGGGATGTATATATATACTGATTATATAGCAGCTAGCAGAATGCCTGCCTGCGGTATTAATAGGATCATAAGAAGCACACCAGCACTTGTCTTCAGGTAGCTATAGGTGCAACTGTGCAGGGTACACAGTACACTAACTGTAAATACTTCAAAAGCCTGCCTATGCTATTAATAGGATCAGAAGAAGAACAAAAGCACTTGTCTTCAGGTAGCTATACTGTAGGTGCAACTGTGCAGGGTACACAGTACACTAACTGTAAATACTTCAAGAGCCTGCCTGTGCTATTAATAGGATCAGAAGCACACAAGCACTTGTCTTCAGGTAGCTATACTGTAGGTGCAAATGTGCAGGGTACACAGTACACTTACTGTAAATTCTTCAAGAGCCTGCCTGTGCTATTACTAGGATCAGAAGAAGCACACAAGCACTTGTCTTCAGGTAGCTATACTGTAGGTGCAATTGTGCAGGGTACACAGTACACTAACTGTAAATACTTCAAGAGCCTGCCTGTGCTATTAATAGGATCAGAAGCACACAAGCACTTGTCTTCAGGTAGCTATACTGTAGGTGCAACTGTGCAGGGGTACACAGTACATTAACTGTAAATACTTCAAGAGCCTGCCTGTGCTATTAATAGGATCAGAAGCACACAAGCACGTGTCTTCAGGTAGCTATACTGTAGGTGCAACTGTGCAGGGTACACAGTGCACTAACTGTAAATACTTCAAGAGCTTGCCTGTGCTATTAATAGGATCAGAAGAAGCACACAAGCACTTGTCTTCAGGTAGCTATACTGTAGGTGCAACTGTGCAGGGTACACAGTACACTAGCTGTAAATACTTCAAGAGCCTGCCTGTGCTATTAATAGGATTAGAAGCACACAAGCATTTGTCTTCAGGTAGCTATACTGTAGGTGTAACTGTGCAGGGTACACAGTACACTAATGCCCCGTACACACGGTCAGACATTGATCGGACATTCCGACAACAAAATCCATGGATTTTTTCCGACGGATGTTGACTCAAACTTGTCTTGCATACACACGGTCACACAAAGTTGTCAGAAAATCCGATCGTTCTGAAAGCGGTGACGTAAAACACGTATGTCGGGACTATAACGGGACAATAGCCAATAGCTTTCGTCTCTTAATTTATTCTGAGCATGCGTGGCACTTTGTCAGTCGGATTTTTCTACACAAGATCGTAATTTAAAGGATCGGATTTTGTTGTCGGAAAATTTTATAGCATGCTCTCAAACTTTGTGTGTCAGAAATTCCCATGGAAAAAGTCAGATGGAGCCCACAAACGGTCAGAATTTCCGACAACAAGCTCCGATCGCACATATTCCGTCGGAAAGTCCGACCGTGTGTACAGGGCATAACTGTAAATACTGCAAAAACACCTGCCTGCCTGTCAGTATATTAGGAAGAGAATAACAGGAACGGATCTAGTGAAACTGAATACAGTGTATATATATATATATATATATATACACACAACACCTGGGATGCATATATACACAATACACTGTAAGTGCAGCTGACTCGACCTGCCTACTCTATCTAACTTAAGTCAAATTACACTGTCTCTCTATCGATCTATCTCTCTTTGCCGCCGCAACACACTACACAGGGCCGATGTGCAGGTGGCCTTATATAGTGTGGGGCGTGTACTAAACCCCCTGAGCCATAATTGGCCAAAGCCACTCTGGCTTTGGCCAATTACGGCTCTCTGTACAGGCGGCGCTGTGATTGGCCAAGCATGCGGGTCTTAGTTCATGCTTGGCCAATCATCAGCCAGCAATGCACTGCAATGCCGCAGTGAATTATGGGCCGTGATGAGCCACTCGAATTTGGCGCGAACGGCCCATATCGTTCGCAATTCAACCAACGGTCGAACAGACGATGTTCGAGTCGAACATGGGTTCGACTCAATCTCGAAGCTCATCCCTAGTAGTGACTCAGCGCTACATTGCACATCTCCTTGTGCTGTGTGTAGGGAGCTGAGGAGTGGGCGCCTGCTATGCTGCGCTTTGTAGTGCCATAGAGTCTCTCCTCTCTCTCCCTCTCTTGCTTTCTCCTTCTTTCTCCTCTCTTTCTCTCTCTCATTGCCTCTTTCTGTCTTTTCTCCCTGTCTATCCCCCTCTCTATCTCTCTCCCCCCCTCTCTCTCCCCTCCCCTCTCTCCCTCTCACTCCCTTTCTTGTTCTCTCGCTCCCTCTCTCCCTCTTTCATTCTCCCCTCCCTCTCTCTCCCTCCTCCCTCTTTTTCATTCTATCTCTACCTCACCTCTCTCCTCCCTCTTTTTTTTCTCTCTTCCCCCCTCTTTCCTCTCCTCTCTCTCTCTCTCTCTCTCTCTCTCTGCTCCCCCCTCTCCCCCTTCTCTCCCCATCTCTCTCTTTCCCTCCTCTCTCTCCCCCCTCTCTCTCTCCCCCCCTCATCCCTCTTTCTCATTCTCTCTTTACCTCTCTCCTCCCTCATTTTTTCTTTCTTCCCCTTTCTCTTACCTCTCCTCTCCTCTCCCTCTCTCTCCTCTCTCTCCCCCCTCTCTATCTCTTGCTCCCCTCTCACTCCTTCTCTCTTATCCTCTTTCTCTACCTGTCTTTCCCCCCTCTCTCTTTCTCCCCTCTCTGTAACTCTCTCTCCTAATTACTGTGGCACAGTAATTAGGAGATTTTCATGGGTAAATAGACTGTGGCATAGAAGTACAGTGTATAAAGCGACTAGACCCAGGTTCTGACCATAACAGTTGGGTCAGAAGGAGGCAAGGAAGAGGGATAGTGGGAGGGGGGGCCAAGTCACTGCACCATGGGCCTTTGGGTTGTACTTGCCCCCTGGGCCAAAAGTTGTTAGTCAGCCCCTGGTTCCCACCATCCCTGTGCGGAGTTCCCAGGTTTGTACACCTGCTGTGCCGATTATGAGGGGTTCCCACCATCCCTGTGGAGAGTTTCCAGGTTTGTATACCTGCTGTGCCAATTATGAGGGGCTCCCACCATCCCTGTGCTGAGTTCCCGGGTCTGTACACCTGCTGTGCGCATTATGAGAGGTTTCCACCATCCCTGTGCTGAGTTTGCAGGTCTGTACACTTGCTATGCCCATTATGAGGGGTTTCCAACATCCCTGTGCTGAGTTCCCGGGTCTGTCCATCTACTGTGCTCATTATGAGGGGCTCCTACCATCCCTGTGCTGAGTTTCCAGGTCTGTACACCAGCTGTGCCCATTATGGGGGGATCCCACCATCCCTGTGCTGAATTTGCAGGTCTGTAACCTGCTGTGCCCATTAGGAGGGGTTTCCACCATGCCTGTGCTGAGTTCCTGGGTCTGTACACCTGCTGTGCCCATTATGAGGAGGACTTCCCACCATCCCTATGCTGAGTTCCCAGGTCTGTATACCTGCTATACCCATTATGAGGGGTTCCCACCATCCCTGTGCTGAGTTCTCGGGTCTATACACCTGCTGTGCCCATTATGAGGGGTTTCTTTTTTTTTTATTGAAAAATCTTACAAACAACAACTTATATACAATAAAACCATAATAAATAAATAAAACAAACATATTTACAAAATAATTGAATACGACTATACAAAACAAAAAACAAGAATTTAATAAATTGTGCAAACCAAATTGCGCACAACATAGTACCTACGAGAGAGCCAGACTAAGGAACATCACCGTCACCATGCATGTAGCCTTTTATCAAAAATATATTTGATCTGAAAATCTAGGAGAGTGAAACAAGAATACAAAGAAAAGCCGCACACCCTGAGATCAAAGGCAGCAGCCTGAATTTCCTCCATGCCCTTATCCAGGCCTCCTGCCGCCACCTCTCTTTCTCAAGACCCTAAATCTTCTCAACCTCACCCAGAATGTCCTGCACCACCACTTTGACAGGGGGGATTTTACTCCGTAAGGATACTTGACACCGTGCACTCCACGTGAAATAACGAACTGCTAGACTAACTAAAAAAAGTGTTTCCAAATCATAATCCCAATGAGTCTGGAATGCCCCTTACACCCACTCTGCATAACTCATATGGGGGAGGAAGGGTATACTCAGAGCCCTCCCCACCCTCTTTTTTCACCTCTATATTAAATGGGCACTGAAGTAGAAAGTGATCCATGGACTCCACCACTCCTCCGCACTCCACTCTCGGGCAGCCCCGATCACTCATGGAAAGAAACTTCAAGTTGCCCTTTACATATAGTTTTCCATAAAAAGCAAGCCAAGCCTGATACCTAAACTTCATTGAGATTCTCTTCAAATTAATCAATTGCAAACTTACCCAAAAAACAGACTTGGGCAATCCCTTAAGGCCAGTGGCTTGCAAAAAGCAGAGCCCATGATCCGCTTTTTAAGAAGTTTCCTTGGAAGAGATCTGACTTCTCCTGTTGTTACTTGCCACTGCCAAAGCATTTTCAAACACGGGGCAACATAAGCTGGGAGCTTATCATGCTTGACCCTCAGGCTTTTCACTGGCCTACCATTTTCCCAGTCTCGCAGAAAGGGCCTAAACCAGGACTGGAAAATACCAACCCACCCAGGCGGTCTCTCTGCCAACATGTTACCAAGATTGTACTTCAAAAACATCAGAGAGAAAAAGACTACAGGGTTGATCATCCCTAGACCACCCTCCCGCCCAGGAAGATAAGTCACATTCCTTTTGACGAGTTTTATTTTGTTCCCCCATAACAGCTGGAAGAAACAACTATAGATTCTGGTATAGAGAGAAACTGGCAAAACGCAAACAAAACTGACATACAGAAAAATCGAAATCAGGTAAGTCTTGATCAGATCAACCTTTTCCCTGAAGGAAAGCTGCCAACCTTTCCAGCTTGCCACCTTGGCATCGGCATTCTCCAGCCTTGTAGCCCAATTTGCATGACCATAGTCACGTGGGTCAAATTCAGTGCACACTAATTTTTTGTTGGGGCTCCAGGAAGTCATCCGGGAGAACAAACCTTTCACCTTCCACGCCCATCCAGAAAGCTTCACACTTGTCCTGGTTGACCTTTGAACCTAATGCCTCTGTATACTGCCTTATCACTAAGACCACCTCCTGCGCCTCCCCTGTCCCAGAGACAAAAAAAGAAACATTATCAGCATAGGCCACAACCTTCAAAGGAGGCTCACCAGCGATGCCCAAAGCTAACCCACACAATGGTCCACTCTCTAGCCTTCTAATGAAGGGGTCGATTGCAAATACATATAGCAGAGGACTCAATGGACACCCCTGATGCACACCCGAGCCGACCACAATGGGCTGCCCAACCCAACTATTAACCAGAGGAAAGCTTTCAGCCCCTTTGTACAAAGTCTTGAGCCAATCAATGAAACCCCCCTCCAGGCCATATTTGCCAAGAAGGAGCCAAAAGTACTCATGATTAACCTGATCAAAGGCCTTAGCCTGATCCAATGCCAGCAAAAATTTACCCCAACTAGCAGCCCTACAACGCTCTAAGGCCTCCCGGACAGCTAACACTTCTGAGGAAGTGCTTCTACCCTGGACCGAGCAGTGCTGGTGGTGGGATAACAAACTGCCTGCCACTGGTGATATTCGCCAGAAAAAAATCTTTGCCAGTATCTTTCTATCGACATTAAGAAGACTAATGGGGGGCCAATTCCCAATCATCGAAGGATCTTTACCCTTCGACGGAAGGATCACTACAGATTGCCTCATGGAGGGAGACAGAGAACCCTCATACAAACAGCCATTAAAAACCTCCACAAGGTAGGGAGCCAGAATCGTCTTAAAACTTTTATAAAATTCGGTTGTCAAACCATCTGGCCCTGGCGTTTTCTTGATGGGTGGTTTATCAATAGCCTGGATTATCTCATCTGCAGTGATTTCATCCATCAAATTCATCAAAGAAACATTACTCTCCAGACCTGGTGTAGAGTCCAAAAAAGCCAACATCCTTGCCCGATCAAGGTCCCTTCCTCCCAGGAGATCGGCATAGTATGACCTGACAACCAGGATCCCTGACCTAGACTTCATCAGAGAGCCTGTACTGTCCTTCAGGCCATTGACCGTCTTAACTGCTACTCTGTTTACAGTTCTGGTAAGGGTCAGGTGAATGGTATTTCCCATAATTCCTCTCCTGAACCAGGAGGCGTGCCAGTGATATTGATGTCTCCTAAGGAGGAGCTTCACCTCAGAGATTGCCCCAGAATCTCCTCCATTCAAAACAAGGCGGTCAAGTTTCCTCCGCAAATGCTGGTAGGTGATATACTTATCTTGCTGCTTCTTTCTTCCTATGGCCTTGAAAAGCCCAACAGTCCGCTGTTTTACAAGCTCCCACCATTCAGACTTACTGGTGCAAAAGTCTAGGATAGTTACCTGTGCTTGAAAAAAATCCTCAAAGGATTGCCTTACCCTCTCATCTTCCAGGATGGCCAAATTCAATCTCCAGATACCCCTCCCCCTATTTGGCATGTCTGAGGCATTCAGAGTCACAGATAGAATACAGTGATCAGAAAACTCCACTGCCTGACACACAGGTCCTGAAAAAGCACAGTCTCCCTTTAAAAAAAAACTATCTATCCTACTCTGACTACTACCTCTCTGAAAAGTGAATCCCATGCTGTCTGGGCAGCGCTTAATGTGTGCATCTACCAGACCTGCTTCCCTAACTATCGCACTGAGAAAAAGGCTGTCATAGCCCAGCTTATCTGTGAAACCTCTCCTGTCTTTAGACCTAGTAATGGTGTTGAAATCACCTCCAAAGAAAACTTGCTGGGCCGTAAAAAGAAAAAGCTTAATCTTTGTAAAGAGGCATTTCCTGTCCCACTTCATCTGGGGACCATAGATGTTAATCAGGCGCAGGTCCTGCCCCCTCACAGAGACGTCCAAGACCATGCATCGCCCAATCTCTACCTCAATCACCCGCCGGCACGTTACCATATCAGAAAAAAGGACCGCTTGATGTGCCCATCAATTGCCGTCACTGTACCATCAAACGCAGCCATTGTGCCATCAAAGGCAGCCACTGTGCCATCAAAGGCAGCCACTGTGCCCATCAATTGCCACCACTACACCATCAAACACAGCCACTGTGCCCATCAATTGCCGCCACTGTGCCCATCAAACACAGCCACTGTGCCCATCAAACGCAGCCACTGTGCCCATCAAATGCAGCCACTGTGCCCATCAAATGCAGCCATTGTGCCATATCAAATGCAGCCTCACTGTGCCCATCAAATGCAGCCTCACTGTGCCCATCAAATGCAGCCTCACTGTGCCCCATCAAATGCAGCCTCACTATGCCCCATCAAATGTTCCCTCTGAGCCCCATTAAATGCAGCCACTGTGCCATATGAAATGCTGCCAGTGTGCCCCCTGCCCACTGTCTGTACTTACCCTGTCTCGGTGGCAGTGGGACAGCTCCTCAATGTCTTCTCCCATCCCGTCCTCTCTTCCCGGCCCACTTTCTCACTCACTGCTGACTCTGTCGGTACCTGCATCTCCTCACTGATTGGGTTAATTTCCATGCAGGAAGCGGCTCCTCTTCTCATTTGGCGTTACTCATTCCTATATTTCCCTTTAAATGCTCCACTATTCTCCTTCAGAGAACTCACCAGTTCTTTTTACTTCCACACAGCTTGTCCCAAGTCCTTCAACTCAGGCCTCAGAGCCGGTCTCTTCTTGCTGAACACTTTTGCACAAACCAGCTTTTTCTTCTTAAATTCAGCTTTCAAAGCTACCAATTTCTCTGCTTCCCTCTCTGCTTCAGCGTTTCAACAATCCCCCGTCTAAAGGCAGAGAGGGACTCATCTCTCCTTGGGCCAGGCCCAGTATTTTCCACAGGCTGAGGCCCATCCAGGGCCCGCCAGGGTCCTCCCCAGGATCCATCATCCCTCCTGGGGCAGAGAAGCAACTCTAGCCCTGGTCTCTGGAAGCACAGGAGCTAAGGAACCAGCAACCTCACTGTCAAGAAACAGAATGGCAGTTTCCCACCATCCCTGTGTTGAGTTCCCAAGTCTGTACACCTACTGTGCCCATTATGAGGGCTTCCCACCATCCCTGTGCTGAGTTCCTGGGTCTGTACACCTGCTGTTCCCATTATGAGGGGTTAATTTTGTTTATTGAAAAATCTTACAAACAACTTATATACGATAAAACCATAATAAATAAATAAAACATATTTACAAAATAATCGAATATGATAATACAAAACAAGAACATAATAAATGGTACAAACCAAATTGCACACAACACAATCCCTATGGGAGAGCCAGACTAAGGAACATCACCATCACCATGCATGTAGCCTTTTATCAAAAATATATTTGATCTTGAAAATCTAGGGGAATGAATCAAGAATACAAAGAAAAGCCGCACACCCCGAGATCAACAGGCAGCAGCTACAGAGTCCTGATATTCCTCCATGCCCTTATCCAGGCCTCCTGCTGCCACCTGCCTTTCTTAAGACCCTGAATCTTCCCAACCTCACCCAGAATGTCCTGCACCACCACTTCGACAGGGAGGATTTTACTTCGTAAGGATACCTGACACCGTGCACTCCACGTGAAATAACGGACTACTATACTAACTAAAAAATGTGTTTCCAAATCATAATCCAGACGAGTCTGGAATGCCTTATACACTCACTCTGCATAACTCATATGAGGGGAGGAAGGGTATACTCAGAGCCCTCCCAACCCTCTTGTACACCTCTATATTAAAAGGGCATTGAAGTAGAAAGTGATCCATGGACTCCATCACTCCTCCACACTCCACTCTCGGGCAGCCCCGATCACTCATGGAAAGAAACTTCAAGTTGCCCTTCACATATAGTTTTCCATGAAAGGCAAGTCAAGCCTGATCCCTAAACTTCTTTGGGATTCTTTCCAAATTAATCAATCGCAAACCCACCCCCAAAACCAGGCTTGGGCAATCCCTCAAGGCCAGTGGCTCGCAAAAAGCAGAGCTCATGATCCGCTTCTCAAGAAGTTTCCTTGGAAGAGATCTGACTTCTCCTGCTGTTACTTGCCACTGCCGAAACATTTTCAAACACGGGGCAACATAAACCGGGAGCTGTTCATGCTTGACCCTCAGGCTTTTCACTGGCCCACCATTCTCCCAGTCTCGCAGAAAGGGCCTAAACCAGGACTGGAAAATACCAACCCACCCAGGCGGTCTCTCTGCCAACATGTTACCAAGATTATACTTCACAAACATCAGAGAGAAAAAGACTACAGGGTTGACCATCCCTAGACCACCCTCCTGCCTAGGAAGGCAAGTCACATTCCTTTTGACAAGGTTTATTTTGTTCCCCCATAACAGCTGGAAGAAACAACTTTAGATCCTGGTATAGAGAGAAACTGGCAAAATGCAAACAAAACTGACATACAGAAAAATCGGAATCAGGTAAGTCTTGATCAGATCAACCTTTTCCCTCAAGTAAAGCTGCCAACCTTTCCAGCTTGCCACCTTGGCATCGGCATTCTCCAGGCTGTTCACCCAATTTGCATGACCATAGTCACCTGGGCCGAATTCAATACCTAGAACTCGAATTTTTTGTTGGGGCTCTGTGAAGTCATCCGGGAGAACAAAGTTCTCACCTTCCATGCCCATCCAGAAAGCTTCACACTTGTCCTGCTTGACCTTTGAACCTGATGCCTCTGCATACTGCCCTATCTTTGAGACCACCTCCTGCACCTCCCCAGTCCCAGAGATAAAAACAGAAACATCATCAGCATAGGCTACAACCTTCAAAGGAGGCTCACCAGCGATGCCCAAAGGTACCCCACACAAAAGTCCACTCTCTAGTCGTCTAATGAAGGGGTCGATTGCAAACACATATAGCAGAGGACTCAATGGACACCCCTGACACACACCCGAGCCAACCGCAAAGGGCTGCCCGACCCAACCATTAACCAGAGGAAAGCTTTCAGTCCCTTTGTACAAAATCTTGAGCCAATCAATGAAACCCCCCTCCAGGCCATATTTGCCAAGATTAACCTGATCAAAGGCCTTAGCCTGATCCAATGTCAGCAAAATTTACCCCAACCAGCAGCCCTACAATGCTCCAAGGCCTCCCGGACAGCTAACACCGCTGAGAAAGTGCTTCTACCCTGGACCGAACAGTGCTGGTGGCGGGATAACAAACTGCCTGCAACTGGTGATAATCGCCAGAAGAAAATCTTTGCCAGTATCTTTCTATCGACATTAAGAAGGCTAATGGGGTGCCATTTCCAATCATCGAAGGATCTTTACCCTTTGACAGAAGGATCACTACAGATTGCCTCATGGAGGGAGGGAGAGAACTCTCATACAAACAGCCATTAAAAACCTTCGCAAGGTAGGGAGCCAGGATCGTCTTAAAACATTTATAGAACTCGGCTGTCAAACTGTCTGGCCCTGGTGTTTTCTTGATGGCTAGTTTATTAATAGCCTGGATTACCTCATCTGCAGTGATTTCATCTGTCAAATTCATCAAAGGAACATTACTTTCCAGTCCTGGTGTAGAGTCCAAAAAAAACCAACATCCTTGTCCGATCAAGGTTCCTTCCTCCTTGGAGATCGGCATAGTATGACCTGACAACCTCCAGTATCCCTGACCTAGACTTCGTCAGAGAGCCCGTACTGTCCCTCAGGCCATTGACCGTCTTAACTGCTATGCTCTGTTTACAGTTCTGGTAAGGGTCAGGCGAATGGTATTTCCCGTAATCCCTCTCCTGAACCAAAGAGGCGTGCCGGTCATATTGATGTCTCCTAAGGAGGAGCTTCACCTCAGAGATTGCCCCAGTATCTCCTCCATTCGAAACAAGGTGGTCAAGTTTCCTCCGCAAACGCTGGTAGGTGATATACTTATCTTGCTGCTTCTTTCTTCCTATGGCCTTGAAAAGCCCAACAGTCCGCTGTTTAACAAGCTCCCACCATTCTGATTTGCTGTTGCAAAAGTCTAGGATCGTTACCTGTGCTTGAAAAAAATCCTCAATGGATTGTCTTACTCTCTCGTCTTCCAGGAGGGCCGAATTCAATCTCCAGATACCCCTCCCCCTAGATGGCATGTCTGGGACATTCAGAGTCACAGATAGAATACAGTGATCAGAAAACTCCACTGCCCGACACACAGGTGCCGAAAAAGCGGAGTCTCCCTTTAAAAAAAACTATCTATCCTACTCTGACTATTACCTCGCTGAAAAGTGAACCCCGTGCTGTCTGGGCAGCGCTTAATGTGCGCATCTACCAAACCTGCTTCTCTAACTATCGCATTAAGAAAAAGGGTGTCATAGCCCAGCTTATCTCTGAAACCTCTCCTGTCTTTAGACCTAGTAATGGTGTTGAAATCACCTCCAAAGATAACCTGCTAGGCCGTAAAAAGAAAAGGCTTAATCTTTGTAAAGAGGCATTTCCTGTCCCACTTCGTCTGGGGACCATAGATATTAATCAGGCGCAAGTCCTGCCCCTTTACAGAGACGTCTAAGACCATGCATCTCCCTATCTCTACCTCAATTACCCACCGGCACGTTATCATACCAGAAAAAAGGACTGCAACTCCGCTGTAAGGCTTGGCCGCAAGAGACCAAAATGAGGGACCACGTCTCCACTCCTTCTTTGCCAGATGTATATCGGCCAGACTACTCAGATGGGTTTCTTGCAAAAACGAAATGTCCCCAGATCTAGCCTTGCCCGACCAAGTAGGTTTTATTCCGGGTAGAGAGGCAAGAGATAATACCATCCGCACCCTGAACCTTCATCATTGGCTTACCCAATCTAATTTATTTCAGGTACTTATATAGCGCTGTCAATTTACGCAGCGCTTTACATATACATTGTACATTCACATCAGTCCCTACCCTCAAGGAGCTTACAATCTAAGGTCCCTAACTCACATTCATACATACTAGGGACAATTTAGACAGGATCCAATTAACCTACCAGCATGTCTTCGGAGTGTGGGAGGAAACCGGAGTACCTGGAGGAAACCCACGCAGGCACAGGGAGAACATGCAAACTCCAGGCAGGTAGTGTTGTGGTTGGGATTCGAACCAGCGACCCTTCTTACTGCTAAGTGAGAGTGCTACCACCACACCACTGTGCCACCCAATCTAATGCTAAGGGATTTTTGTTATCCCTAGACGCTGAGAAGGCATTCGAGAGGGTGGCCTGGGACTACATGCAAGAAGTACTCAAAGGCATTGGCCTTCTACCACGCATATTTGCACATATTAATGCTCTGTACACCAATCCAACAGCAAGGGTTAGAGCAAATGGCCTCCTGTTGAACGCCTTCCACATCAGCAATGGTACTCGTCAGGGGTGCCCTCTATCCCCCCTAATATTTGTCCTGTCTCTTGAACCCCTTCTCAACAGACTAAGGGCCAACCCCAATATTCAGGGTGTCTCTATTAACCGCAGGGAATTTAAGGTAGCCGCTTTTGCGGACGACATCCTACTATCACTACAAGCACCCCGCACATCTCTTCCTAACCTTTTAAAAGACATTAAACACTTTGGAATATTGTCCAACTTCAAAATTAACTACTCTAAATCCCAGGCCCTAAATGTCTCTCTTTCACCACCAGAAGTTATTCACTGCCAATCCTCGTTCCCATTTCAGTGGAAAAATGACGCTATTACCTACCTGGGCATAAGAATTCCCAGGCGTCTAACAGATCTCTATGACTGCAACTTTCTCAACGCCTTGACGAAAATCCAGACAGACCTTCAAAACTGGGCTACCCTTAATGTCTCCTGGTTTGGACGCTCGGCATTGATAAAGATGATAGTTCTACCCCGACTTTTGTATCTTATGCAGACGATTCCGATCCAATTGCCCCCATCTTTCTTTATGTCCTATAAAAAAGCCTGTTCAAAATTTATCTGGAAAAATAATTCCCCACGCATCAAATATACGAAGCTGACATGTACTAAAACGAAAGGGGAGTTTGCTTTACCAGACCTGTATAAGTACTATTTAGCATGCCACCTTACTACAGTGGTAAACTGGAAAACTCATAAAATAGGTAAGATATGGACCATTTTGGAAAATGCCTTCAGTAATATACCTTTGCACACCCTGACCTGGATTCCAGCGAAACACTATCCCCAAGACGTTAAAATACATCTGCTCATATACCCTTAATTGCGAGCTTTTTCCACAGCTAGGAACTTATACCAAATATCCTCAACACCAGGATCACTGACCCCTCTTAGAGCTAATCCAGATTTTCCTCCTGGAGAATTGAATACTTTCCTATTGCAAGAGTGGCCATATGATGATATTCATACTCGTCACTTTTTTGTTGACGGGAGGATACGTACATATAATGAACTAAAATCCATCTCCCGCACGAAAGACTTCCCCTTTTGGTCCTATAGACAGCTAAGACACTTTTTTACATTGACTAATGCTAACGACATTTGGACAAGACCACATTCTCCATTCGAAACAATGTACTCCCAGTCCATTCCACAAAGACTTTTGATCTCCATGATTTACTCCTTCCTCCAGGACGACTCGCAACTCCCACAGACAGAAGCCTCAAGAATATCTTGGGGGAAAGACCTACAAATCAATATCACTGATGAGGACTGGGAATCCATCCTCACATCTGCCCACAAGGGGTCATTGAATGTAGCAATACAAGAGAATGGTTACAAAATAGCCACAAAATGGTATAGAACTCCTGCCCGCTTACACCAATTTTCACCCTCCATTCCCAACATCTGTTGGAGATGTAACAAGGCCATAGGAAACATGGTACATATAGGGTGGGAATGCCCAATACTCCAACCATTTTGGAAAGAGGTACATTCCATTATTACACATGTAACAACCTACTCCCTAAACTTTAACCCGGCCCAATATCTCCTCCATCATTAAACCCTGTCCAAAAAAGTTTACCACAAATCATTAGCAATGCATATGGTGAACGCTGCTAGATTGTGTATCCCCGCACATTGGCGCTCAACTACTCCCCCGACCATTACAGAATGGCTAACTAGGATTGCAAGGATCGAGGAGATGGAAGAACTGATTTATATCTCCCAAGACCGCATACAGAAATTTACCGTTATATGGGCTTGCTGGATATATTTTAAAATGACCGATTACTACAGATCCTTCTTTCTGTTCTAAACTCCCTGCCTTTCCTAGCCTAAAGTTCATAATCGTGGGGTCTGGGTTGAGGGGTGGTCCCCCCTCTCTTTATCTATCACTTTCCTTCCCCCCCCCTCTATATCTTCCCCTCAACCCCTACCCTTCCCTTTTCCGGAACCACCTCCCACTCATTCATTAATATTTTCTAATCTGGGGTCATACTCCATTGTATGATAGACCTAACATACTTGAATCTCCCACCAGAGACACCCAAGCCTTTCCCTCTACATACAATAAACCCGAGGAACAGGGCGGTTATCTGACCTTTCCAGCACCAGAGGTAACCGAAATATTCTTACCACAGTATAAGCACCAATGGTGCAATGTCTGATACCATGGTTACCCCCCTCTCGTTTATCGGTATTTCAATCATTATATATGCACTATGAAAATCCAAGCTTGTTACAATAATTTTTCTTCTGTATCAACATCTAATGAGTGTCATGTTTGATTCCTTATGCTACCTTTTCAATGTATTGTACCTGCTACCTTATTCTCTCTCAATAAAAATCTTTTTTTGTGGAAAAAAACAAAAAAAAACAAAATGTCAGTATCAAACTCGCTGAGCAAAAATAAGGCCATATGACAAGCACTTACTGATCTTAAGCTGGCAACATTAATGGTTGCCACTTTTAACGGAGTCGAGGCAGCCATTTCTTAGCCTGACTACTCCCTCTTCCTTTAGAACCAGCGCGCTTCGTTGCACCCTGGCACTCATCCTCCATAGAGGATGCCGAACTGAACAAGTCCCACTCATCATCATCATCAGACAGGACCTTAAACTTATTTTCCAAAGACAATACTTTAGGATTTAAGGTAACTGAACCCCTTTTTTTCTTTCTTTTGCCCCTCCTCCTCCTATCCTCCAACCACTCCATATCATCCTTAGACAAACCAGATTCAACAGCCTCCCCACACCTATCCTCCCCTTCACCCCCCTCCCCCCCACTCCCCCTTCCCTTATCTACCACAAGGCCAGCCTCTCCACCATTTTCCCCACTCCTCTGCACCCCACAATCCTCAATAGAAACCCTGCAGCATCGGGGGAGGGGGATTGGCACCACACCTTACGCACCTGCCTCAACACCTCTTGCTGCCTCAGCAATTTTAGAAGACACAGACACAGAAGGATTGGACACATTTTCAGCAACTGATACCTTACCTACAGAAGACACAGGCACACTAGGTAAACGCACAGACTGGGGAGACACAGACACATTAGGTATTGGCACAGACTGGGGCATCACAGACTGGGGAGACACATTAGGTATTGCCACAGACTCAGATGGACTCACAGGCACCCCAGCTGCTGAGCGCTGAGCATCCTCCATGTCCAGGCAGAAAAACTCTCTCATGAGCTCAGGATTGTTGTGCATTGCCTCAGGACACTGACTG
This sequence comes from Lithobates septentrionalis, assembly GCA_037952835.1. Lineage (NCBI taxonomy): Eukaryota > Metazoa > Chordata > Amphibia > Anura > Ranidae > Lithobates > Lithobates septentrionalis. Next base: position 6,871,165 of record JBBDGP010000149.1, read on the forward strand.
TAAGGATGTCCCACTGCATTGCACAGATTGCACCTGATGATATTACAGTCCTTTGCCAAATGTCCTATACCCTGACACAGAGAGCACTTCATCACTGGACAGGAGGATGCAAGATGCCCTTTATCACCACACTTATTGCAGAGCTTTGGCTGGCCTGGATATAAGATGGTCAGCCTGTCCCTCCCCAGGAAAGCTGAGGATGGCAGATGCTGGACAACATTATCAACGACCTTTAATTTTAGCTACATAGACCATCCCCCCGTCCATATTCCCCGATCGTCCACAATCTTTTTTAGGGGGCTCAGGACATCTCCATACCTTCTCAACCAAACAGTTAAATCCCCTTGTGGTATGGACTCATTGCGGACCAAAATTGTTACCATTTTAATGAGGGGCTGGCGTGATACAAGCTTTGGGATGAGTCCTTTCCAGTCCGGCAGGCCCCTACACACGTGTTCATACTTCTCCCAAAATATGTCCAAAGACTCTGGACGGATAAAGGACAAATCATACTCATAGGAAACTGCCGGACTGATCAGGGCAAAGATATCTGTGGGTGTAAACCCCATCTGCAGGATTTTATCCACCACTGTCCTCCTATGTGGGGGGATTCCACCACCTTCCCATTTTAACTGAACAACATTCCTCCTTTTAAACAGGGAGGAAGATAAAACATTCCCATATTCCTTCCCTGCTTGCTGCCCCCTCCCAGAACCTGTAGCAGCAACACCAGCATAAGTTTTTCTTACACTAGCAGCATTTGCAGTCTTGTCCTTATCAGCTGTGATAGCAGTCTTCTGATTAGCAGAGGCAGGATCCTCCCCCTCCCCCGAACACACAGTTTCTTTTCTGGGATCAATCACAGTCATGGCTGCTGCAGATTCCTGGAAAGTTGTAGCACTTCTGCACCCAGCATCTCCTCCACCATTCACAGGAACAGCCGCTGTGCCTGGTCCAGGCAAAGTCTCTGTATTGTCCATGGACCTCTCTGCAGACTGAAGCTGACAGTTATTAGCAGATGTTATTGCATGCTGTTCATTGTCTATGGGTCTGGGCTGACTGCCTGCAGCACTACAACCCTCAGCAAGCACATTGTCATTAAAGTTCACACCATCCTGCACACACACTCTACCTGCACCTTGTCTCTCCACAGGTCTTTCTTCCACAGGGCTAGGAACGGCGTCCATCTTTTCCTCATCATCCTGGGAAGCAACATTCGGAGGTGATTCAAGTTTATTGATAAAATCCAGCATGCCAGAACCTTCAACCTCCTGCTCAGATGTTCCACATTGCTGGGGAGTGAAGGGGACAGAGGCCTCCACCATTGAGGGCTCAGCAGATGTCTGAGGTGTTGAAGAGCTGGGCTCATCCTCCGGGCCCACTTTCTCACTCTCTGCTGTCTGTACCTGCATCTCCTCACTGGTCTCCTCACCCTCCATGCAGGAAGCGGCTCCTCTTCTCATTTGGCTGAATCTTTCTTCATTCTTATATTTTTCTTTAAATGCTCCACTATTCTCCTTCAGAGAACTCACCAGTTCTTTCTGCTTCCGCAGAGCTTGTTCCAGGTCTTTCAATTCAGGCCTCATAGCCGGTCTTTTCTTGCTGAACACTTTGGCACAAATCTGTTTTTTCTTTTTAAATTCATGACTATTGGATAACAGATGTCTATTACCTCTGATAAAATCCTTATACTCCTACTCCAAACAAATAAGACCACACCAGCTTTTGGAGTAATAAAAGGCCGTAGCAGCCTACTTTATTTTTAACAAACCTTTTCTCTAAAAATATAAAATATATAAAAATATAAAATTCTGTCATCAGAAAACAATAACCAAAAACATCTGTTATTCAAACTGTTATTCAAAAGAGCGTTGGTCTGAGCAATCGCTTAGCAAAACCAACTGATGGCCATAACCACTATCGCACTGTAGCCCCAATCCAGAATCTCCAATAGGCCTCAAGCCGACAAGCTGGCTCAGAGACGGCCATGACCACAGTGCCCCATATCACTTCCCGGCTAACCTCCGTTAACCGGGAACCAAAAACCTCCGGACCCATATCAACATTGGATCCCCACTCTTACTTATTTGCCATCTTCCTTCCTTTTTGCCCAGACCAACGCCCGCCACTGCCACGACATCTTCTCGCTTTTACCTGTGAAAAGAGAAAACACAATACCCTTCTACCCTAACATTTTTACATTATTAGGGAGGGTGGGCGGGAACTTTCCTAATCTTTCTGTTGTCCCTCCCAGGGCGGGAACCCCTTTTAACTAGTCCCTCCCCTGCTCCTCCCTCCCCCTCGGCTCCACATTCACAACATAACCTTAACCCTTTACACTGCTACCACTGTCATGTGCGCCCTTCGCATACATCATTGCATGCTGTTGCTCCAGGCTTTTCTTGACTATTGGATAACAGATGTCTATTACCTCTGATAAAATCCTTATACTCCTACTCCAAACAAATAAGACCACACCAGCTTTTGGAGTAATAAAAGGCCGTAGCAGCCTACTTTATTTTTAACAAACCTTTTCTCTAAAAATATAAAATATATAAAAATATAAAATTCTGTCATCAGAAAACAATAACCAAAAACATCTGTTATTCAAACTGTTATTCAAAAGAGCGTTGGTCTGAGCAATCGCTTAGCAAAACCAACTGATGGCCATAACCACTATCGCACTGTAGCCCCAATCCAGAATCTCCAATAGGCCTCAAGCCGACAAGCTGGCTCAGAGACGGCCATGACCACAGTGCCCCATATCACTTCCCGGCTAACCTCCGTTAACCGGGAACCAAAAACCTCCGGACCCATATCAACATTGGATCCCCACTCTTACTTATTTGCCATCTTCCTTCCTTTTTGCCCAGACCAACGCCCGCCACAGCATCCCAATAGTAACACCTTACTCTTGGGTGCCCCTCCACACCCGAATAGCTCGCTGTATACCATCCTGCAAGCCTAGAGTCCACAAATCTGTACCCACATCGTTAAGGTGTACCCCATCGCGTCTCAGATACCTCCATGTCTCAAATTCCAATTCCCTATGCCGTATAGCCAACCCCCCATTACTGACCACAAACTTACTAATTTCCCTGTTGATCTTCCTCCTGGCTCTGTTCACACCTTCCACTGACCTGGCCATTCTCCAAGACATCCTTGCGACCATGTCTGACCATATAATGATGATCTTCGGGAATTCCTTCATCAATCGCCAGATGTCAAATTTGATATCTCGCGTGATGTCAATCATTGATCGAATGCCCAAATCGTTCCCGCCAACATGTATCACCAGGACATCCGGAGGTCCCTCTCTGTTAGCATAACGCTGTACTTCCTGTACCAATCTACCCCACAACATCCCCGGTATACCAAACCACTTTATATACACTTCCCTTCTATCAAAACTTAGCTGTCTACCCTCAGGCCGTGCGTCTCCCCTCCGAGCCCCCCAACATACATAAGAATGGCCCATAATCCAGACCATTCTCGGCGCTGCACCTGTAATTAGAAGAAAACAAAACACTATTCTCAACATTGACTATTCCAGCTATAATCCTGGCCATAACAGATAACTCTAACTACCATGCCCCATATAGCCGACAGAAAAAACCCCACTCTACCACCTACAATTTTAATGCCAGCTGTGGCCTAACATAAGATTGAAATCTGTTAGATTCCCACCGCCCAATGCTTTTTATTACCTCCACATCCATCCCCAACCTGGCCGCTTCCGTCGCAGCTCCTATCCTAAATGAGTGGGATGAAAATTCCTTCTCTTCCAGCCCCAGTCCCTGCAAGCATTTCTTCAACACAGCAATAAACTGAAAACGTGATAACCACGTACCATCTGAATGCATTAACAAGGGGCCTGTAACATCCGGCCTAACCTTCAAGAATTCCCTGACCGTGCTCACCGGGCACAGGGGGGAACCGTGAATTGGATAAATTCTCACCATCTTGCCTCTTCCCCCTTGATCCGTCTTAGATTTCCTCAAAAATATCGATACCCCCTCCGCTTCTAGTTGCACCTCCTGTAACCCAATTCCCCCTTGAACTTTTTTGGAAGGACTGACCAGTTCCCCAATTCTAAATGCCCCAAAAAATGCCAACACAAAAGCAACCTTAAACAAAATAGCTTCGTATTCCGATGAGCAAACCACACCCAACTGATCCACAATGCCCCCCAGAATCTCAAAAGTTACCGGTCTCCTCGAATCGCGCTTGACCACTGCCCTCCTATAACCCTTCAACGCTTGTCTTACCCAAAAACCCTTAGTCACGTCGGGCTGCCCTTGTAGCTTGAAAAGGAAAGCCAAACCAGCCAACTGTGTGTTCATTACTGACACCGACACTCCCTCATCCAATTTCTTTGCCACGTAGTACAGCAATAACGAACTTAGTCCTTTCCCTACGGGCTCCTCCCCCACCTCCTGCCCAAATGACATCCATTCCCGCCATACCTTATTGTATGTTGCCCAAGTACTCCCACTTACCGACCGCTTAATCCATCCCTCTATGATGCCAGCGCAATCTCCCACAGCCAGTCTGGACAAGGCACCCCCTGTTGCTCCGCGTCCGGCGCCAACTCTCGGAACCTGTCCCACTGGAAGCGAGACAGTGCATCAGCAATGACGTTTTCCACCCCCGGCAAGTGCACAGCATGAATGAAAACATTCAGTTGTAGACATCTTAAGACTAAGTGCTGCAGCAACCTGATCACTGGCGGAGATGACGCCGTGACCCTGTTGATCACTTGCACCACCCCCAGATTGTCCCCATGAAAACGCACTTTCAGATCCTTGAAAGATGCACCCCATAGCTCTACTGCCAGAACTACCGGAAACAGTTCCAGCAGAACCAGGTTCCTCGTGAACCCCTCGTCTATCCAGGATTGCGGCCATGGACCCGCGCTCCATTTTCCCTGAAAAAACGCCCCAAAACCTGTTGCCCCTGCGGCGTCGGTAAACAATTCCAGGTCAAAATTGCTGACTGGCCCCGACATCCACATTGCCCTGCCATTAAAGGATTCCAGAAAGGTATGCCATACCCTCAGATCCTCCCTATGCGTTTTCCCCAAACGCACGAAATGTTTTGGTGATTTTACCCCACTCGTGCTGGCCGCCAGCCGGCGACTGAACACTCTCCCCATCGGAAGTATGCGGCAAGCAAAATTCAGTTTGCCCAACACCGATTGCAGCCTACGCAGTTGTACCTTTTTAATTCCCATCAACCCGGCCACCTCTTTTTTCAAATCTTCCAATTTGTCCGCAGGTAATCTACATTCCATAGCTTCTGAGTCTAGTACAATCCCTAAAAACGAGATGACCGCGCAGGGTCCCTCCGTTTTGTCATCCGCCAATGGAATGCCAAACCTGCTAGCTATATGTTGCAATGAAGCTAGCAATACCGCGCATACTCTAGAAGATGCCGGGCCTATGCATAGGAAATCATCCAAGTAGTGAATTATCGAATTCACCCCGGCTATATCCCTTACCACCCACTCCACAAAGGAGCTGAATTGCTCAAATATCGCACACGACACCGAGCAACCCATTGGCAGGCATTGATCGACATAGAATCCGTCATTCCAATGGCACCCGAGCAACCGGAAACTATCCGGATGAACCGGCAACAGTCGAAACGCTGACTCTATATCTGCCTTAGCCATCAATGCACCTTTTCCATAGTATCTCACCCACCTTACCGCAGCATCAAAAGACGTATACGTCACTGAGCATGCTTCTTGGTCTATAGCATCATTCACTGATCCTCCTTTTGGGAAGGACAAATGGTGAATGAGCCTGAATTTGTTGGGTTCCTTTTTGGGCACCACGCCCAGCGGAGATATCACCAAATCAACTATAGGTACTACTGGGAAAGGGCCACTCATTCTACCTAAAGCCACTTCCTTCCGCAGTTTCTCTGAAACCACTTCCGGATGCTGCATAGCTGACTTTAAATTTTTGGGTACTGGGGGAGTCACTGATAAATCACATGGAATCCTAAAACCTACCGCAAATCCATCTTCTAATAGCGATGCTGCCTCCCTGTCTGGGTACTTACCGAGAAACGGCCGCATCCTTTCCACCATCACCGGCGTCCTCCCTTTTGTTCCCAGCCTCTCCTTGTCGACCTTTTCCCTGCTTAAAGCATCTGGATGATGGATGTGTTCCCCCGCAGCCTGAACACTCATGCTTGAACTTACATGTTCCTCCAAACTTACAGGATCCTGAGTTGTACTGCCAGCAAACCCCTTTTTTGTTTCCAGCCGAATGTCCCTGGGCGGACGGTCCACCGGCTCCCCCTTGAAAAAACTGATTCGGCGCCCTCGCCGTCGTCATCAGGCGCATCCATAGGCTGATGTCCTTATGGTCCCAACGTAGCTCTGGGCGAACTGCTCTCCTCTGCCTGAACTGTTCGTCATATCGCAACCATGCCGAACCTCCATATACCCTATACGCTTCCCCTATCGCATCTTGATAGCAGAAAAGCGCAGAACAGTGTTCCGGTTGCTTCTCCCCTATCACACTTGCCATGATCGCGAACGCTTGTAACCAATTTGTAAATGTCCTGGGTATCAGCCTATACCTTCTCTTTTCCTCATCTTCCTTCTTGGAGTCGTCCGGCTTGACTCTGTCAAGATTGAACTTCTCCAAGGGCAGTAACGAAAATATCTCCACATACTCACCTTTCCATAACTTTTCCCGCACTTCTTGTTTCAAGTGCGCTCCTAACGGCCCCTCGTAGCACACATACACTTCACAGCGAGCCGCGTCCGCCAGCCTAATGATATCCTTCCTCGCCGCAGCCTCACCTGTCGGCGCTGCTTTTTCCTTCCCTTGCGCAACCCCACTCCCCGTGGCTTGCTGAGCATGCACCGCGACCACAGCTGAAACCTCTGTGGTCGGGTCCCCCCCAGTACTTCCTAAATCCTTCCCTGACTGCTGTACCCATGCGGCTCCCGGACCATCTACCGGCTTCTCTGCAGCCTCCAACCTTTGCACCAGTTCTTTTATGCCTGTCAGAAAACCCAGGAAACCCGGATTACCCACCCCTATAGCAGGTCCCACCATGCTTTGTTCTGACCCCCCAGCCCCATTTGCTACACATGCTGCATCATTTAAGCTAGACATTGTAATGATCTGTGCTGGCTCACCTGGCTGCATAGGTGTCGCCCCATCAGCCGACCGTCTGCTCTCCTCAGGCCCCATCCTCCTGGGCAGGGGGGCCGCCTCCTCCTCCGATCCGGACTCCTCATCTCTTCCGCTCCGACCCGACTCTTCACCTGCATCCGACGTAGGCCCGCCCGGGATGTGCACCGCAGCTGCCGCATTGTACGCCATCCTTCCCCTCCTCCGCGCAGCAAAACCTTCTGTGGATTTTCGGATCGCCTTCCCAGGACCGGTGTGGGCTACCTCAGTCCTGCCAGCCTCCGCTCCTGCATTTGTTATGCCAGCCCTGCTTCTCTCTCTCCTCTGCCTGTCCCCTGCCGCCGAATTAGAAGGCCCGGGGATCCCTCCAGGCAGTGCGGTTGCCGCGATGGCGGAGCTCCCCGCCGTCATCCTGGGGGCGGGGCTAGCGCTCTCCGTGCGTCTCCTAATAGTAGGCCTCACTGTGGCCGGTTCCCTGGCTTGCCTCTGCTCCTGTCCCGCCGGGGCCGCACGCCCGCTGACCCGCTCTCTTCCCGCTTGCCGTTTCGCCGGTGGTCCCCCCGGGAGTCTGGCAGACAGACTACCCGAGTGCCGCTGCGCTGGTGTCATGCGGTCCGGAGAGAACCGCTCAGGCGGACGAGAGCGGCGTGCTCTGGTGCCGCTTCTCTCTCCCCCACTTGCCTGCATCATGGAGCCTTGAAGTGCGGCTGCGATCGTCTCCTGGAGCCACTCAGCACCCCGCACCGCTGCTTCTTCCCTCAACTGGGCCATGAGCCCCTCCAATTCAGCCATGTTGGTAGCACAACCTTCCTGAGAACTTTCCTAATCTTTCTGTTGTCCCTCCCAGGGCGGGAACCCCTTTTAACTAGTCCCTCCCCTGCTCCTCCCTCCCCCTCGGCTCCACATTCACAACATAACCTTAACCCTTTACACTGCTACCACTGTCATGTGCGCCCTTCGCATACATCATTGCATGCTGTTGCTCCAGGCTTTTCTTTTTTCAAAGCTACCAACTTCTCCCCTTCTTTCTCAATCCGCCTCATTGTTTCAACAACCCTCCGTCTAAAGGCAGACAGGTACTCATCTTTCCTTGGGCCAGGCCCAGTGTCATCCACAGGCTGAGGCCTATCCAGGGGGCCTCCACCAGGGTCCTCCCCAGGATCCTGCATCACTCCTGGGGCAGAGGAGAAACTCTAGCCCCTGGTCTCTGGGAGCACAGGAGCAAAGGAACCAGCAACCTCACACCTCACTGTCAAGGAGCGGAATGGCAGTTTCCCACCATCCCTGTGTGGAGTTCCTGGGTCTGTACACCTGCTGTGCCCATTATGAGGGGTTCCCTGCGAGTATGGCACAAGGGACAGTCAGAGACTGCGAGCATGGCGGGGGGAAGAAATCGCCGCTCTAAGGAGGTCAATCAGAAACCTCTCCTCCAAACTGGAAGCCTCAGGTGCCAGCAATGCTTGTAACGATGAACATGAGAAAAGTCCTGGACAGCCGCACTGAAATCGCCTTTATTCAGTAAAAACAATAAAAGTACATGTATGCCACAGCAAGAAGAGGGAAGCTGACGCGTTTCACACTGTAGTCAGTGCTTAATCATAGCTGACGGTCAGAGACTGCGAACATGGCACAAGGGACGCTCAGAGACTGCGAGCATTGCACAAGGGACGGTCAGAGACTGCGAGCATTGCACAAGGGATGTCAGAGAATGCGAGCATGGCACAAGGGATAATCAGAGACTGTGGGCTTGGCACAAGGGACAATCAGAGACTGCGAGCATGGCACAAGGTACAGTCAGAGACTGCAAGCATGGCACAAGGGATGGTCAGAGACTGTGGGCATGGCACAAGGGACGGTCAGAGACTGGGGTAAGGCGCAAGGGAAGGGCAGAGACTGTGAGCATTGCACAAGGGACAGTCAGAGACTGCAAGCATGGCATAAGGGACGGTCAGAGACTGCGAGCATGGCACAAGGGACGGTCAGAGACTGCAGGCAAGGCACAAGAGAAGGTCAGAGACTGCGAGCATGGCACAAGGGACAATCAGAGATTGCGGGCATGGCACAAGGGATGGTCAGAGATTGCGAGCATTGCACAAGGGACGGTCAGAGACTGCGGGCAAAGCACAAGGGAAGGTCAGAGACTGCGAGCATGGCACGAGGGACAATCAGAGACTGCGGGCATGGCACAAGGGACAATCAGAGACTGCGGGCATGGCACAGGGTACAGTCAGAGAATGCAAGCATGGCACAAGGGCCAGTCAGAGACTGCAAGCATGGCAGGGGGGAAGAAATCACCGCTCTAAGGAGGTAAATCAGAAACTTCTCCTCCAGACTGGAAGTCTCAGGTGCCGGCAATGCTTGTAACGATGAACATGAGAAAAGTCCTGGAAAGCCGCACTCAAATAGAAATCACCTTTATTCAGTAAAAACAATAAAAGTACATGTATGCCACAGCAAGAAGAGGGAAGCTGATGCGTTTCACACTGTAGTCAGTGCTTAATCATAGCTGACGGTCAGAGACTGCGAGCATGGCACAAGGGACGGTCAGAGACTATGGGCTTGGCACAAAGGACAGTCAGAGACTGCGAGCATGGCACAAAGGACAATCAGAAACTGCGGGCATGGCACAAAGAAGGGACGGTCAGAGACTGCTCGCATGGCGCAAGGGACAATCAGAAACTGCGAGCATTGCACAAGGGACAATCAGAGACTGCAAGTATGGCACAAGGGACAGTCAGAGACTGCGAGCATGGCGGGGGGGAAGAAATCACTGCTCTAAGGAGGACAATCAGAGACTGCGAGTATGGCACAAGGGACAGTCAGAGACTGCAAGCATGGCGGGGGGAAGAAATCGCCGCTCTAAGGAGGTCAATCAGAAACCTCTCCTCCAGACTGGAAGCCTCAGGTGCCAGCAATGCTTGTAATGATGAACATGAGAAAAGTCCTGGACAGCCGCACTGAAATAGAAATCGCCTTTATTCAGTAAAAACAATAAAAGTACATGTATGCCACAGCAAGAACAGGGAACCTGACGCGTTTCACACTGTGGTGCTTAATCATAGCTGACGGTCAGAAACTGCGAACATGGCACAAGGGACGGTCAGAGACTGCGAGCATTGCACAAGGGACGGTCAGAGACTGCGAGCATTGCACAAGGGACGTCAGAGAATGTGAGCATGGCACAAGGGGCAATAAGAGACTGTGGGCTTGGCACAAGGGACAATCAGAGACTGCGAGCATGGCACAAGGGACTGTCAGAGACTGGGAAAGGCACAAGGGAAGGGCAGAGACTGTGAGCATTGCACAAGGGACAGTCAGAGACTGCGAGCATGGCATAAGGGACGGTCAGAGACTGTGAGCATGGCACAAGGGACGGTCAGAGACTGCAGGCAAGGCACAAGGGAAGGTCAGAGACTGCGAGCATGGCACAAGGGACAATCAGAGACTACGGGCATGGCACAAGGGATGGTCAGAGATTGCGAGCATTGCACAAGGGATGGTCAGAGACTGCGGGCATGGCACAAGGGACAATCAGAGACAGCGGGCATGGCACAAGGGATGGTCAGAGATTGCGAGCATTGCACAAGGGACGGTCAGAGACTGCGAGCATGGCACAAGGGACAGTCAGAGACTGCGAGCAAGGCACAAGGGAAGGTCAGAGACTGCGAGCATGGCACAAGGGACAATCAGAGACTGCGGGCATGGCACAAGGAAGGGACGGTCAGAGACTGCTAGCATGGCGCAAGGGACAATCAGAAACTGCGAGCATTGCACAAGGGACAATCAGAGACTGCAAGTATGGCACAAGGGACAGTCAGAGACTGCAAGCATGGCGGGGGGGAAGAAATCACCGCTCTAAGCAGGACAATCAGAGACTGCGAGTATGGCACAAGGGACAGTCAGAGACTGCGAGCATGGCGGGGGGAAGAAATCGCCGCTCTAAGGAAGTCAATCAGAAACCTCTCCTCCAGACTGGAAGCCTCAGGTGCCAGCAATGCTTGTAATGATGAACATGAGAAAAGTCCTGGACAGCCACACTGAAATAGAAATCGCCTTTATTCAGTAAAAACAATAAAAGTACATGTATGCCAAAGCAAGAAGAGGGAACTTGACGCGTTTCACACTGTAGTGCTTAATCATAGCTGATGGTCAGAAACTGCGAACATGGCACAAGGGACGGTCAGAGACTGCGAGCATTGCACAAGGGACGGTCAGAGACTGCGAGCATTGCACAAGGGACGTCAGAGAATGTGAGCATGGCACAGGGGGCAATCAGAGACTGTAGGCTTGGCACAAGGGACAATCAGAGACTGCGAGCATGGCACAAGGTACAGTCAGAGACTGCAAGCATGGCACAAGGGACGGTCAGAGACTGTGGGCATGGCACAAGGGACTGTCAGAGACTGGGAAAGGCACAAGGGAAGGGCAGAGACTGTGAGCATTGCACAAGGGACAGTCAGAGACTGCGAGCATGGCATAAGGGACGGTCAGAGACTGCGAGCATGGCACAAGGGACGGTCATAGACTGCAGGCAAGGCACAAGGGAAGGTCAGAGACTGCGAGCATGGCACAAGGGACAATCAGAGACTGCGGGCATGGCACAAGGGATGGTCAGAGATTGCGAGCATTGCACAAGGGATGGTCAGAGACTGCGGGCATGGCACAAGGGACAATCAGAGACTGCGGGCATGGCACAAGGGATGGTCAGAGATTGCGAGCATTGCACAAGGGACGGTCAGAGACTGCGAGCATGGCACAAGGGACAGTCAGAGACTGCGGGCAAGGCACAAGGGAAGGTCAGAGACTGCGAGCATGGCACAAGGGACAATCAGAGACTGCGGGCATGGCACAAGGGATGGTCAGAGATTGCGGGCATTTCACAAGGTACAGTCAGAGGCTGCAAGCATGGCACAAGGGACAGTCAGAGACTGTGGGCATGGCACAAGGGACAATCAGAGACTGCGAGCATGGCATAAGGGACGGTCAGAAACTGGGGCAAGGCACAAGGGAAGGTCGGAGACTGTGACCATTGCACAAGGGACAGTCAGAGACTGCGAGCATGGCATAAGGGACGGTCAGAGACTGAGAGCATGGCACAAGGGAAGGTCAGAGACTGCAAGCATTGCACAAGGGACGGTCAGAGGCTGCGAGCATGGAACAAGGGACAGTCAGAGACTGCAGGCATGGCACAAGGGACAATCAGAGACTGCGAGTATGGCACAAGGGACAGTCAGAGACTGCAAGTATGGCATAAGGGACAGTCAGAGACTGCGAGCATGGCACAAGGCACAATCAGAGACTGCGAGCATTGCACAAGGGATGGTCAGAGACTGCGAGCATGACACAAGGGACGGTCAGAGACTGTGGGCAAGGCACAAGGGAAGGTCAGAGACTGCGAGCATGGCACAAGGGACAATCAGAGACTGCGGGCATGGCACAAGGGACGGTCAGAGACTGTGGGCATGGCACAAGGGACGGTCAGAGACTGCGGGCAAGGCACAAGGGAAGGTTAGAGACTGCGAGCATGGCACGAGGGACAATCAGAGAATACGAGCATGGCATAAGGGATGGTCAGAGACTGTGAGCATAGCACAAGGGACGGTCAGAGATTGAGAGCATTGCACAAGGGACGGTCAGAGACTGCGGGCAAGGCACAAGGGAAGGTCAGAGACTGCGAGCATGGCACAAGGGACAATCAGAGACTGCGGGCATGGCACAAGGGACAATCAGAGACTGCGGACATGGCACAAGGGTCAATCAGAGACTGCGGGCATGGCACAAGGGACAGTCAGAGACTGGGGCAAGGCACAAGGGAAGGTCAGAGACTGCGAGCATGGCACAAGGGATGGTCAGAGACTGCGAGCATTGCACAAGGGACGGTCAGAGACTGTGGGCATTGCACAAGGGATAGTCAGAGACTGCGAGCATTGCACAAGAGACGGTCAGAGACTGCGAGCATTGCACAAGGGACGGTCAAAGACTGCGAGCATGGCACAAGGGAAGTTCAGAGACTGCGAGCATGGCACAAGGGACGGTCAGAGACTGCGAGCATGGCACAAGGGACAGTCAGAGACTGCGAATATGGCACAAGGGACGGTCAGAGACTGCGAGCATGGCACAAGGGACAGTCAGAGCCTGGGAAAGGCACAAGGGAAGGGCAGAGACTGTGAGAATTGCACAAGGGACAGTCAGAGACTGCGAGCATGGCATAAGGGACGGTCAGAGACTGCGAGCATGGCACAAGGGACGGTCATAGACTGCAGGCAAGGCACAAGGGAAGGTCAGAGACTGCGAGCATGGCACAAGGGACAATCAGAGACTGCGGGCATGGCACAAGGGATGGTCAGAGATTGCGAGCATTGCACAAGGGATGGTCAGAGACTGCGGGCATGGCACAAGGGACAATCAGAGACTGCGGGCATGGCACAAGGGATGGTCAGAGATTGCGAGCATTGCACAAGGGACGGTCAGAGACTGCGAGCATGGCACAAGGGACAGTCAGAGACTGCGGGCAAGGCACAAGGGAAGGTCAGAGACTGCGAGCATGGCACAAGGGACAATCAGAGACTGCGGGCATGGCACAAGGGATGGTCAGAGATTGCGGGCATTTCACAAGGTACAGTCAGAGGCTGCAAGCATGGCACAAGGGACAGTCAGAGACTGTGGGCATGGCACAAGGGACAATCAGAGACTGTGAGCATGGCATAAGGGATGGTCAGAAACTGGGGCAAGGCACAAGGGAAGGTCGGAGACTGTGACCATTGAACAAGGGAGAGTCAGAGACTGCGAGCATGGCATAAGGGACGGTCAGAGACTGAGAGCATGGCACAAGGGAAGGTCAGAGACTGCAAGCATTGCACAAGGGACGGTCAGAGACTGCGAGCATGGAACAAGGGACAGTCAGAGACTGCAGGCATGGCACAAGGGACAATCAGAGACTGCGAGTATGGCACAAAGGGACAGTCAGAGACTGCAAGTATGGCATAAGGGACAGAGATTGCGGGCATTTCACAAGGTACAGTCAGAGGCTGCAAGCATGGCACAAGGGACAGTCAGAGACTGTGGGCATGGCACAAGGGACAATCAGAGACTGCGAGCATGGCATAAGGGATGGTCAGAAACTGGGGCAAGGCACAAGGGAAGGTCGGAGACTGTGACCATTGAACAAGGGAGAGTCAGAGACTGCGAGCATGGCATAAGGGACGGTCAGAGACTGAGAGCATAGCACAAGGGACGGTCAGAGATTGAGAGCATTGCACAAGGGACGGTCAGAGACTGCGGGCAAGGCACAAGGGAAGGTCAGAGACTGCGAGCATGGCACAAGGGACAATCAGAGACTGCGGGCATGGCACAAGGGACAATCAGAGACTGCGGACATGGCACAAGGGTCAATCAGAGACTGCGGGCATGGCACAAGGGACAGTCAGAGACTGGGGCAAGGCACAAGGGAAGGTCAGAGACTGCGAGCATGGCACAAGGGATGGTCAGAGACTGCGAGCATTGCACAAGGGACGGTCAGAGAGTGTGGGCATTGCACAAGGGATAGTCAGAGACTGCGAGCATTGCACAAGAGACGGTCAGAGACTGCGAGCATTGCACAAGGGACGGTCAAAGACTGCGAGCATGGCACAAGGGAAGTTCAGAGACTGCGAGCATGGCACAAGGGATGGTCAGAGACTGCGAGCATGGCACAAGGGACAGTCAGAGACTGCGAATATGGCACAAGGGACGGTCAGAGACTGCGAGCATGGCACAAGGGACAGTCAGAGACTGCGAATATGGCACAAGGGACGGTCAGAGACTGCGAGCATGGCACAAGGGACAGTCAGAGACTGCGAGCATGGCACAAGGGAAGTTCAGAGACTGCGAGCATGGCACAAGGGACGGTCAGAGACTGCGAGCATGGCACAAGGGACAGTCAGAGACTGCGAACATGACACAAGGGATGGTCAGAGACTGTGAGCATGGCACAAGGGACGGTCATAGACTGCAGGCAAGGCACAAGGGAAGGTCAGAGACTGCGAGCATGGCACAAGGGACAATCAGAGACTGCGGGCATGGCACAAGGGATGGTCAGAGATTGCGAGCATTGCACAAGGGACAGTCAGAGACTGCGAGCATGGCACAAGGGACAATCGGAGACTGCGAGCATGGCACAAGGGATGGTCAGAGACTGCAAGCATGGCACAAGGGATAGTCAGAGACTGCATACATGGCACAGAATGAAGTGTAAATGGGGCCAACCAACCTGCAATCATGTGCATTGCACGCAGTTGCAGCACTGCATTTAAAGGGTTAAAACAGGCATTGCAGAGGCAACTTATTGCCTCTTCACTGCATGTCAAATTCCTCTGAAAAGAGATCCGAGCATGGATTGCTTTTCAGAGGCACAAGGGACAGTCAGAGACTGGGGCAAGGCACAAGGGAAGGTCAGAGACTGCGAGCATGGCACAAGGGATGGTCAGAGACTGCGAGCATTGCACAAGGGACGGTCAGAGACTGTGGGCATTGCACAAGGGATGGTCAGAGACTGCGAGCATTGCACAAGAGAGGGTCAGAGACTGCGAGCATTGCACAAGGGACGGTCAAAGACTGCGAGCATGGCACAAGGGAAGTTCAGAGACTGCGAGCATGGCACAAGGGACGGTCAGAGACTGCGAGCATGGCACAAGGGACAGTCAGAGACTGCGAACATGGCACAAGAGACGGTCAGAGACTGTGAGCATGGCACAAGGGACAGTCAGAGACTACGAGCATGGCACAAGGGACAATCAGAGACTGCGAGCATGGCACAAGGGATGGTCAAAGACTGCGAGCATGGCACAAGGGATAGTCAGAGACTGCATACATGGCACAGAATGAAGTGTAAATGGGGCCAACCAACCTGCAACCATGTGCATTGCACGCAGTTGCAGCACTGCATTTAAAGGGTTAAAACAGGCATTGCAGAGGCAACTTATTACCTCTTCACTGCATGTCAAATTCCTCTGAAAAGAGATCCGAGCATGGATTGCTTTTCAGGGGCGTGTCAGTCCTTACCGACATTGTGAATGAGCATAAAATAAAGCAGTTGTGATTGTACAGGATTAGGGGCAAGAGTAATGTACATACACACACATGTTGCTAGCAACACACAGGCACCGCCATGCTGCCAGCAACACCCGGGCTCCGCTATATCACCAGCAACACCTGGGTACCGCCATGTCACCAGCAATGTACATATATATTGTACATTAACATCAGTCCCTGCCCTCACGGAGCTTACCATCTAAGACCCGTAACTCACATTCATACATACACAGAGCCAATTTACACAGGATCCAAAGGAGTGAATGTTGTCATTTGCCTGACTGCCCCTTCTCTAGTGGGAAAAGAACTGGGGACACAAATCAGTGGCCCTTTTGGGGGTTAACACTACACAAATGAGAAGTATCACCCTTTATTTAATCGCTTTATTTAACCGATTGCCGCCCGCCGGCTGTCATATGACGGCCAGGCGGCGCGGCTTTCGTTCTGGGAGGGCGTCATATGACGCTCTCACCTTCCCGGCCCACGCTTGCTGGCGACGGCACTCGTGCGCCCGCGATTGCCCGGTAACAGAGCAGGACCGTGGATCTGTGTGTGTAAACACACAGATCCACGTCCTGTCAGGGGAGTGGAGACCGATGGTGTGTTCTCAGTACAGAGGAACACCGATCAGTCTCCTCCCCTTGTGAGTCCCCTCCCCCTACAGTTAGAATCACTCCCTATGAAACATAATTAACCCCTCGATCACCCCCTAGTGTTAACCCCTTCCCTGCCAGTCACATTTATACAGTAATCAGTGCATTTTTATAGCACTGATCGCTGTATATATGTGAATGGTCCCAAAATAGTGTCAAAAGTGTCCGATGTGACTGCCGCAATATTGCAGTCATGATAAAAATCGCAGATCGCCGCCATTACTAGTAAAAAAAATAATAAGAAGAAGAAGAATGCTATAAATCTATCCCCTATTTTGTAGACGCTATAACTTTTGCGCAAACCAATCAATATATGCTTATTGCGATATTTTTTTTTTTTTACCAAAAATATGTAGAAGAATACATATCGGCCTCAACTGAGGAAAAATTTGTTTATAAAAAAAATTGGATATTTATTATAGCAAAAAGTAAAAAATATTGTGTTTTTTTCAAACTTGTCACTCTTCTTTTGTTTATAGCGCAAAAAATAAAAACCGCAGAGGCGATAAAATACCACCAAAAGAAAGCTCTATTTGTGGGGAAAAAAATCATAACAATTTCATGTGGGTACAGTGTTGTATGACCGCACAATTGTCATTCAAAATGTGACAGTGCTGAAAGCTGAAAAATGGCTTGGGCAGGAAGGGGGAGAAAGTGCCTCTGTATTAAAGTGGTTAACAATGAAGTATAACCAGCTGATTTTGCATTAAAAAAAAAAAGACTTGAAAGTAACTGACCTGTGGAGTACAGAAGATGGAGAAGCCAAACAGTTCTTGCATTCATTATGTTGCTTGTTTGTGTCTTTGGTAAAGTTGTGATCCCCGTGTCCCTGTTAGTTGTAGAGAAGCTTGAGGAACAAACATTTCCTAAAGAAAATCTGAACTGCGTGAGGCGTATAATGTTTCCGGAGTACATCCAGCCAAAGAAATTCCTTTCTGTTTCCTACAGCATTTTCCATACATGAAAATAATCTGTGACGTTTATATGTTAAAAAAATGTTTTATGTATGTACTGTAATTGTGTTGTCCCCCCTATACATTGTAAAGCACTGCATAAACTGTTGGCGCTATATAAATCGTTAATAATAATAATAATAATAATAATATGTTATATAGTAGGTGAGGTTGAAATAAGACACAAGTCCATCAAGTCCAGCCTATGTGTGTGTAAAGGTACAGTAATCCTCATTTAAAAGCAATGGAAAATGTTCACCTACAGTGTATTCATTTTAAAAGAGCTTTTTTTTCTACCTGTTTGCACTTTCTATACAGGTGCATTCTTTGAATCTTACTGCTATCAAAGCACGACCAGAAGTGTGCCTGTCTATCTATGGACCAATACATTCGATTTTAAAGTGACACTAAACTTTCATCTATCTATCTATCTATCTATCTATCTATCTATCTATCTATCTATCTATCTATCTATCTATCTATCTATCTATCTATCTATCTATCTATCTATCTGTCTATCTGTCTATCTGTCTATCTGTCTATCTGTCTATCTGTCTGTCTGTCTGTCTGTCTGTCTGTCTGTCTGTCTGTCTATCTATCTATCTATCTATCTATCTATCTATCTATCTATCTATCTATATACACACGTTTGTAAATTAACTCAAAAATTCTCTTTTATCAGCCTCCTCCAAATGTCCAAATTAGTTTTGTTTTTGCTGCCATGACCTGACTTCCTATTAGAGGATGGCTACATTCATTCTTCATGGTTCTACTGTGTGTAGGAACGTAGCCACCCTCTCATGCTCACTCCTGAGATGGTCTAGAACTATGAACTATTACTATAGCAAGGGTCTCTAACCTGTTTAGTATGAGAGCCACATGGTGTATTTTACAAAAATGGTCCAAAAATCAGTTTGATAAATAAATGAGTTCTCCTTAGATCAGAGTCCCTCACAGTGATCCCCCCCCCCCCACCCCAATAAAATCCTCCCCTTTCATTCGAGGCCCAATCAGATTCCCCCCTACATCAGATTCCCTATCAGAGTCCCCATCAGCTTCCCCCTTACATCAGGGTCCCATCAGATCCCCCCTTGCATCAGGGTCCCCATCAGATTCCCCCCTTGCATCAGGGTTCCCATCAGATGCCCCCTTACATCAGGGTTCCCATCAGAGTCCCACCTTACATCAGGATTCCCATCAGAGTCCTTACATCAGATTCCCTGTCAGAGTCCCTCCTTACATCAGGGTCCCCATCAGATCCCCCTTACATCAAGGTCTCCATCAGATTCCCCCCTACATGCGGTTCCCCATCAGATCCCCCCTTGCATTAGGGTCCCCATCAGATACCCCCTTACATCAGGGTTCTCACCATATGCCCCCTTACATCAGGATTCCATCAGAGTTCCTCTTACATCAAGGTCCCCACCAGATTCCCCCCCTACATGCGATTCTCTATCAAAGTCCACCCTTGCATCAGGGTTCCCAGCAGATCCCCCCTTACACCAGGGTTCCCATCAGAGATCCCCCTTGCATCAAAGTCCCCATCATATTCCCCCCCCCTACTTTAGGGTCCCTATCAGAGTCCCCCCCTTACATCAGGGTTCCCATCAAAGTCCCCCCTTACATCAGGGTTCCCATCAAAGTCCCCCCTTACATCAGGGTTCCCATCAAAGTCCCCCCTTACATCAGGGTTCCCATCAGAGTCCCCCCTTACATCAGGGTTCCCATCAAAGTCCCCCCTTACATCAGGGTTCCCATCAAAGTCCCCCCTTACATCAGGGTTCCCATCAAAGTCCCCCCTTACATCAGGGTTCCCATCAAAGTCCCCCCTTACATCAGGGTTCCCATCAGAGTCCCACTTGCATCAAGGTTCCCATCATATTCCCCCTACATCAGATTCCCTATCAGAGTCCCCCTCTCATCAGGGTCCCTATCAGAGTTCCCTCTTACATCAAGTTCCCATAGGAGCTCCCTCTTTACACCAGTGTCTCATCAGAGTGTGTGTGTATATATATATATATATATATATATATATATATATATATATATATATATATATATATATACATATATATATACAAAACACTGGCTAGGCACACAGTTAACCCTATTATCGTCCCTGATGTTAACCCCTTCCCAGCCAGTGTCATTATTACAGTGACAGTGCATATTTTTAGCACTGACCACTGTATTCGTGTCACTGGTCCCCAAAAAGTGTCTTGCTATAAGTCGCTGATCTCCACTAGTAAAAAAAAAAAAAACATAGTTTGCAGACACTGTAACTTTTGCGCAAACCATATGTAGCAGAATGCATATTAACCTAAATTTATGAAGAAATTTCATTTTTTCAAGTTTTTATCGGATGTGTTTTATAGCAGAAATTAAAAAAATACTGTTTTTTTTTTTCAAAATGGTCCGTCTTTTTTAATTATAGCGCAAACAATTAAAACCACAGGTGATCAAAACACAAAAATGTTCTTTTAAAATTTTATTTGGGTACAGCGTTGCACGATGTGCAATTGTCAGTTAAAGTAACGCAGTGATGGCAAAAAAATGGCCTGGTCATTATGGGGGTAAATCTTCCAGGGGTCAAGTGGTTAACTCTAAACTAATGGCCTGTAGGAGCTTTTCAAGGGTCACCTATAGAAAATATGGGGTAAGGAATTTTGTCACCATTTCATGGGTGTATCCAATTTTAAGGCTTGTCATGTTCCGCCTGGGGAAAAATAAATAAATGTCAGCAGCTACAATTGTGCCTTTAGTTATACTTTAAAGTGATTGTAAGGGTTCGTTTTTTTTTTTTAAATAACAAACATATCATACTTACCTCCACTGTGCAGCTCATTTTGCACAGAGTGGCCCTGATCCTCCTCTTCTGGGGGCCCCGGTGGCTCTCGCGGCTCCTCCCCACATCAGTTAACCCCCTTGAGGGCTCGCTCCCGAGTCCAGCCTTTAGCATAGGATGCATTAAGGTGAAAAAACATGAATGTTTACAACCCCTTTAATACAGTAGGCATCAGAGGGCCCTGCTCGTTAGTGTGCCCATCTGTGATTGGCAGCCCTTGACCCCTCCCTCCGCCCTGCACTTACCCCCACAAATGCGGGACTCAACTGGGGGGTGGGGGGTTGGGAGGTCCGCATCCTGCGCTAGCACTGCCTGCTGATTGGCTTCCGCTGCCTTAAAAGCGGGGGGGGGGGGGGTTGCGGGCAGTTTACCGTCTTCGCCCTGGGCACCAAATGGCCTTGTCCCAGCACTGTCTGTAAGTGCATGTGTCCGGTCCACTAAACATTCTCGCAAAAATATCTAAATCAGACACCGCAGGTATATTCCATTTATACCTTGTAGCAGTGTACACACCTCCCAACTTTCTGAAATGGGAACGAGGGACACCTATTAGCAAAAGTATGAATGCATAGGAAACACCCCCTGCCACGCTCCCTTAAAGGAGAATTATACCAAAAAAATATTAGATAAACCCACAAGTGCTTTTTTTACCACTACTATTCCTTTATATTGGCTTTTGGAATTTACAAATGCAGCAATTTAGAATTTGGATGAAAGACCTATGTATCTTATGTTCATCAATGTACTGCACTGCTCTTTAATAAAGCTTTATAAAATTAAAAAAAAAAAAAGAATTTGGATGAAAGGTTTAGCCCTGGGAAACATTTTTTGAAAGATAAAAAGTGCATTTTATATACAAACTATATAGATTAGACCAAAACGAGGGACAAATGAGGAGGACAGAGGGACAGAGGGACATTGCTCCAAATCAGGGACAGTCCCTCAAAATCAGGGACAGTTGGGAGCTATGGCAGTGTATTATCTACAAAGGACATAAACTGTAAAATAAATTGTGACTTACACATATCTTCTAAATACATTTTTCTTTTCAGATCTGCCCCGTCCAAAGGTTGGAGAGGTCAATATTCCCAAGCTGGAAGAAGATAAAGAGGACACTCTGACCTGTGATATATCCGGATATTCCCCAGATCATCTAAAAGTTAGCTGGTTTAGGAAAATGTCTGAGACAGACTTACATCCCAGTATAACACCACTGCCTAATGATGACTTCCAAATCTGTACCAAGCAGAAGAAAGATAAGACCTTCTCCCATAAGTCATCTCTGACATTCACCCCATCATTCAGCAGAGACCAGGGGTCAGAGTTCATCTGTAGAGTGGAACATCCCAGCCTGGAGAAGCCCATAGAGAGAAGAACGGGGTCCTATAAGATTGACTAAACGTTCTGTGAATGGGACTGGTAAAGCACAACAAAAACCTTCTTCAAGCTAGTCTAAGCTAGAACCAAGTCCAGTTACTATGTGATGTATAATGCCCCATACACACGATCGGACTTTCCGACAACAAAACCGTAGAATTTGGTTTGAAGGTTGTTGGCTCCAACTTGTCTTGCATACACATGGTCACACAAATGTTGGCCATTAATTACAAACGTGGGAACATGGTGACGTACAAGACGTACGCAAGCCGTTAAAAAGGAAGTTCAATAGTCATGTGATATCTCCATTACGAACGCTAGTTTTTCAAGACCGAGCGCTTCTCGTACTTGATTCCGAGCATGCGTGGACTTTTGTGTACACATGATCCGAGAGTCCGACAACAAAAATTTTTTTGGCGGAAAATTTGAGAACATGCTAGCCAACATTTGTTGGCGGAAAGTCCGACAACAAATGTTCGATGGAACATACACACAATCAGGCTTTCTGCCAACAAGCTCACATCCAACATTTGTTGTCGGAAAATCCGATCGTGTGTACGGGGCATTAGCCTCATAAAGTAAAAAAAAAATTCTTTACCCTCACTGACTGAGACAAATTTAGTCATTTGTGTCTCACACTCTCCCCCTCCCAGACACAGTGGGAGAGGTTCAGCAACAGAGACAGTGCTGTCATTTCAGATAGCAGTGGGCAGGACTAGGTGTGACCAGGTTCTGATGGACAAGCACCAGGTTGATATCCACACCCCCTGCAACATCCTCTCCTCCCACTTTAGTGCAAGCAGGTACGGTCTACATAACAGTGACAAATCTGTTCTGAATGCAGGATCAGTGCGGCATCATTGGCAACCCACCACAGGAAGCTGCATTTGATGGACTTCACTGGCAGGATCAACCGCTATTTGTGGGACTTTGCAAAGAAATAAGAGAAGATTGCAAGTGCTCAAACGCTTATGACCCATACACACGATCCGAATATCGTACGACAGATTGTACGACTTTTTTCACTTAATAGTCGCAAGTAGAAATTGAATAGGTAAATAAAGTCACAGAAATTCTCGTACGACAGAAAAAAAAAATCGGAAGTGATGTCATGTATTGTAATGTATTTGTATTGTATTTTCGGACGACAACTATACTGACTAAAGGAAAATCGTACGATCTGGTATCGTACGAGGAAAATTTTTGTGCTTATCCGATCGAATAATATCTGATGAACTGTTGTGATCGGCTCTCGAAAGTAGTGTACACACGATCCGAAAATCGTACGATTCTTCCTCAGATGACAGTTGTCATACGATATTCGGATCGTGTGTATGGGCCATTAGGCTTAATGTACACGGGACAATTTTACAACCACACGATTTAAGTTGGCAGATAGTAAACCACGTTTAAAAGGTCAGTTTTGCCGCATTTACATGCCGCGTTTAGCTGCGTGTTTGCCGCGTTTGCGTTTAGAAGCGTTTGAAAAAAAAAAAAAAAAATATATATATATATTATTTTTTTTTCAAAATAGCCAAAAATGAAAAACGCCTGTGAATGAAACGCGGCTAAAAGCGAGTTACCGCGTTTGACCACGCTTGGAAGCGCTTGGCGCTTGAAATGCCTCTAAACTCAGCGTCTGAACACATTTATTACTTTACAAAAAAAGCCTCTAAACTCAACTGCCTAGAAACGACTATAAACGACCCTGAGTACATGTACACATAAGATATCATAGAGGAGAGTTCAGGAGCAGTTGAAAAAAATGCCCAACTACTCCTAAACGTCCGTTTACGAGCAGCATTGTACATGAGGCTCTATAATTAAGTGCAGAAAAATATATCCCTTCACTGTTTGTTTACATTATTCATCTATAGTCACATATTGGCTCCCTGTCTTCACCATCTTACATGCATTTTTCCTTCACTAGATTACCCATACCTCTCAACCATCCTGAGATTTCAAGTAAATCTGTGTCCCATGAACCTGGGCTGAATCCTGCAGTGGAGCCCAGTGCTGGAACAAGTTCCAATACTGGACTCCACCAATCCACCTGGTGCGTGGTGCGCTGTCAGGTCTGAGACCCAGCAACACACTTAGTGCCCAGCCAGCTGCCCCCCCCTCCTGCTCACTCACTCGTCAGCTTGCTTGCCCGCCCGTCAGCCCATTGTACAGCCTGCAAAGAGGAGGAGAAGCTAGATCTGCTCTACCTCCTCCCCATGTCCCCCTGTGCCCGCCCACAACCCCTGATGTGCATCCAATGCTGTGGCTGTGAAGGGGTTGTGTGGGCGGAATTTTGAAGCAGTGCTCCTGATGTCACTGCCTGAGCCTCTGGGTGAAGACTCTGAGTGAGTCTGTGACTGAACTCTACCCTCTTCCTTCCATTTAATCCTTCCTTCCACATAATAGTGCTTCCATGTACCATAGTGATACTTCCTGCCTTCCATGTGCCATAGTGATCCTTCCTGCCTCCCATGTGCCATAGTGATCCTTCCTGCCTTCCATGTACCACAGTGATCCTTTCTGCCTTCCATGTACCATAGTGATCCTTTCTGCCTTCCATGTGCCATAGGGATCCTTCCTGTCTTTCAGGTGCAATAGTGATCCTTCCTACCTTCCATATGCCATAGTGATCCTTCCTGCCTTCCATGTGTCATAGTGATCCTTCCTGCCTTCCATGTGCCATAGTGATCCATCCTGCCTTCAATGTGTCTTAGTGATCCTTCCTGCCTTCCATGTGCCATAGTGATCCTTTCTACCTTCCATGTGCCATAGTGATCCTTCCTGTCTTTCAGGTGCAATAGTGATCCTTCCTACCTTCCATATGCCATAGTGATCCTTCCAGCCTTCCATGTGTCATGGTGATCCTTGCTATCTTCCATGTGCCATAGTAATCCTTCCTGCCTTCCATGTACCATAGTGATCCTTCCTTCCTTCCATGCACCACAGTGATCCCTCCTTCCTTTCTTCCATGTACCATAGTGATCCTTCCTGCCTTCCATGTACCATAGTGATCCTTCCTGCCTTCCATGTACCCCCCCCTTTCACTATCATGTCTAGTCACACCCACTTTTTTGCTGCAGCGTGCTTAGCATGGCACAAGTCACTATCTCCCTGAAATGTCCCTCATTCTCAAATTCAAAAGTTGGGAGGTATGGATTACCGCCTCTCCTAAGGTTTCTCCTAAGCCTCTATTTCTGTTTATCTGTTTCAACATTTTCTGCTTAGTGATCAATTGAGCACATACATCAGGGGTTGCAAAAGTCACTTTTACGTGATTCCCTGCTGCTGTAGACTTCTCCGGGTTTTATGACTGGTCCCTGCAGCCTGTTTTCCCCTATGCTCTGAGGTCTGATGCCCTCTGATGTCATCAAAGCCAATGCAGAGCCCATAGCCCATGCATTGGATGTGAGGATGCTGAGCGAGAGTACATTGCTTGAGCAAATGGTGGTAGAGGAGAGTGCTGGCTGCTGGTGGAGTGATGCATCATGTAAGTAAAAGTGCTTTTTTGAGGCCTCTTAGATCTAAAAAAGATATCAACTCTTGCAGAGAGTGGGCAGCCCCACTGCTAGTCTGGCCTATCAAGATGGCTGAAAAGATCGCCAACACAGAAGAAGATGATGTTCTGCATGAACAGGGAACTATACACAGTTAGCCTTTTATGTATTATTCCTTAAATCGCTTTCATAGGTTATGTCATACTTTTTTAAGATATAACATAATTTAGAATTGACTGCATTAACTTAATATATTACAATACATTATACTACCATAAGAGCATTTTGGAGCATGTCACTCTATTATTATTAAATTATGTTTTAGTCATTTTTAATAGTATCAGTATTGATTCTATTAATTAATATTAAGATTGTTTTAATCCTTTTTTGTCTCACTCTTTTTTTTATATTTTTTTTTGCAAATATGTTTATGTTCATTCTTTGAGTCTAAATGGACCCTTATCATGTTATTTACAGGTTCTAAATAGGGATTAGCCGAACACCCCCGGTTTGGTTCACAGCAGAACATGCGAACAGACAAAAAATTTGTGCGAACACTGCAAACACCTTTAAAGTCTATAGGACGCAAACGTGAAAAATCAAAATGCTCATTTTAAAGGCTTATATGCAAGTTATTGCCATAAAAAGTGTTTGGGGACCTGGGTCCTGACCCAGGGGACATGTATCAATGCAAAAAAAAGTTTTAAAAACTGCAGTCTTTTCGGGAGCAGTGGTTTTAATAATGCTTAAAGTGAAACAATAAAAATTAAATATTCCTTTATATATCATGCCTGGGGGGTGTCCTTAGTTAGCCTGTAAAGTAGCACATCTTTTCCATGTTTATAACAGTACCGGAGCAAAATGACATTTCTAATGGAAAAAAGTCATTTAAAACTGCTTGCGGCTGTAATGTATTGTCGGATCCCGGCAATATAGATAAAAATACCCCATAAAAATGGCGTGGATGTCACCCCCCAAAATCCATACCAGGCCCTTCAGGTCTGGTATGAATATTAAGTGGAACCCCTCACCAAACTTTTTTTAAAAATGGCGTGGGGGTCCCCCAGGCCCCCAGGTACTATATACTCTGAACAGCAGTATATATACTATATGACCTGCCCTATATACTCTGCAGAAAAACTGGGCCTTAGATTTTGGTGGTACCAGAACACTGTAACCCCTCACAGTTACTCTTGGGGGCAGGAACGGGCCCTGCTGTGAAATATTATATCAAAAATTGTAATTACATGGCCCTGTTAAACCGGGGTAGAAAAATTGGGCCTTTGGTTTTGGTGGTGCCAGAACACTGTAAGCTCTCACAGTTACTCTTGTTGGGCGCAGGAACAGGCCCTGCGTTTAAATATTATATCTAAAATTGTAATTACATGCCCATGTTAAAAAGGGGCAGAAAAATTGGGCCTTGGGTGGTGGTGGTGGTGCCCTAAACCAAAAATATTGTTGGAAGCTAGCATCATCAAGATTGTGGAGGAATGGGATAGTCAGCATAGGTAGTCTTCAAGGGATCCCAGATCCATAGCAAATTCCATCAGTTACATCAACATCAGGTGCTTGATAGCTGCTGATCCAAGACTGATTCTTTTTTATGAATATGAGCCTATCAATGGAGTCTGGACAGGCGCACTCTTTGATCCATTGCAAACCCTCCAGCAGCACTGAATGTGCGTTCAGAAAGCACGCTGGATGCAGGACAGACCAGTAGCTCAATTGCATATTGAGCAAGTTCTGGCCAGTGGTCCATCCTCAAGACCCAATAACCCAGTGGGATACCCACCTTCTCCACCGCTCTTTCTCTGACTGAACAAAGCCTCAGCAACATGTTGTCCAGCACCAGGAAATGGTAACCTCACAGGGTCTGGAAATGTGTTACACAAACCTTTCTTCAAGGCTTCCTAAAGATGTTTCATCCTCTTCTCCCTCTGCGAAGGGAGGATGAGTTCTGCAAATTTACACTTGTAACATGGATCAAGAAGGGTTGCCAACCAGTGATGATCCCTCTCCTTGATACCATGAATCCTAGGGTCCTTTTGCAGGCTTTGCAGAATCAGGGAGGCCGTGCAGCGTAAGTTTGCAGAGGCATTTGATTCTGGGTCACTAAGGATCACATTATCCGTAACTACCTCCTCCCAGCCAATTAGAGCTTCTTGGGTTTCTGGGGACTTGAAACCATCCCTTGAAGACTGCTGCTCCCTCTTCTTCCTGTATGTTTGGCAGGCCCGCAGGAATGCTATCTGGATAAACGGGGCCTTGAGAGGAAAGTAAGTTCAGCCCCATGTGCCCTGTCCTTGATTCCACAAAGCGTGTGCTCCAGCAGGAAGACTAGAGGGACAGTGTCACTGACGCATGCATTGACGCGTGCATTGTCGCTGTTCACCATCCTTGTGGCCTCCTCAAATGGTGACAGGACAGTGCATGCATCCTTGATCAGTAGCCACTGGCGTGGCGAAAAGAAGCCAAGCTCCCCTGACCCTGTCCTGGTGTCATACTCGCACAGGTACTCATTGATGGCCCTCTACTTTGTGTGCAGCCGCTGCAGCATTGCCAAGGTTGCGTTCCACCTGGTGGGCATGTCACAAATGAGGCGGTTGGTGGTTGCATTCCCTTTGAATGTCAGCCAGCAGAGCACTGGCATTGTATGACCGTCAGAAATGACTTTTCTGGCCTGCCTCAGGAGATCTTGAACCGCTGCACCACCAAATTCAGGATGTGTGCCAAACATGGAACATGGGTCAAGTGTCCCTGTTGGAGGGCGGAGAGAAGGTTGGTGCCATTGTCACATACAACCATTCCTGGCTGAAGCTGGCGTGGTGTCAACCACCTCTGAGCCTGCCCCTGCGGAGCTGACAGAGTCTCTTCCCAGTGTGGCTCCTGTCCCCTAGGCAGACCAACTCAAGCACCACATGGCATCCTTTAGCCTGACTGCTTGTGTAGCCCCTTGACGCTGACAGAGCACCGCTGGTTCAGAGGATAAATCTGCAGAAGAGGCCATAGAGGAAGAAGAAGAGGAGGGGGTGGAGGAGAGACCTGTGGAGAACAAGCTCTAAAAACACTGAACCCTGTCCTGCATCCTTCCCAGTAGGGATGAGCTTCGTGTTCGAGTCGAACCCATGTTCGACTCGAACATCGGCTGTTCGACCATCCGTCGAATTGCGAACGTTATGGGCCGTTCGCGCCAAATTCGTGTGGCGCGTCACGGCCCATAATTCACTGCGGCATCGCAGTGCATTGCTGGCTGATGATTGGCCAAGCATGCACTATGACCCGCATGCTTGGCCAATCACAGCGCCGTCAGTAGAGAGAGCTGTAATTGGCCAAAGCCAGGGTGGCTTTGGCCAATTATGGCTCAGGGGATTTAGTACACGCCCCACACTATATAAGGCCGCCTGCACGGCGGCCCTGTGTAGTGTGTTCCGGTGTGCTGATAGAGAGAGAGACAGACAGTGTCATTTGATTTGAGTTAGCTAGATTAGGCTAGATCTGTTCCTGCTATTTACATTTAGTGCAGTGCGTCCTGCTCACAGTGTTCAGCTAGATCCGTTCCTGCTATTTACATTTAGTGCAGTCAGTGCGTCCTGCTCACAGTGTTCAGCTAGATCCGTTCCTGCTATTTACATTTAGTGCAGTCAGTGCGTCCTGCTCACAGTGTTCAGCTAGATCTGTTCCTGCTATTTACATTTAGTGCAGTCAGTGCGTCCTGCTCACAGTGTTCAGCTAGATCTGTTCCTGCTATTTACATTTAGTGCAGTGCGTCCTGCTCACAGTGTTCAGCTAGATCCGTTCCTGCTATTTACATTTAGTGCAGTGCGTCCTGCTCACAGTGTTCAGCTAGATCTGTTCCTGCTATTTACATTTAGTGCAGTCAGTGCGTCCTGCTCACAGTGTTCAGCTAGATCCGTTCCTGCTATTTACATTTAGTGCAGTCAGTGCGTCCTGCTCACAGTGTTCAGCTAGATCCGTTCCTGCTATTTACATTTAGTGCAGTGCGTCCTGCTCACAGTGTTCAGCTAGATCTGTTCCTGCTATTTACATTTAGTGCAGTCAGTGCGTCCTGCTCACAGTGTTCAGCTAGATCCGTTCCTGCTATTTACATTTAGTGCAGTGCGTCCTGCTCACAGTGTTTAGCTAGATCTGTTCCTGCTATTTACATTTAGTGCAGTGCGTCCTGCTCACAGTGTTCAGCTAGATCCGTTCCTGCTATTTACATTTAGTGCAGTCAGTGCGTCCTGCTCACAGTGTTCAGCTAGATCCGTTCCTGCTATTTACATTTAGTGCAGTGCGTCCTGCTCACAGTGTTCAGCTAGATCCGTTCCTGCTATTTACATTTAGTGCAGTCAGTGCGTCCTGCTCACAGTGTTCAGCTAGATCCGTTCCTGCTATTTACATTTAGTGCAGTCAGTGCGTCCTGCTCACAGTGTTCAGCTAGATCCGTTCCTGCTATTTACATTTAGTGCAGTGCGTCCTGCTCACAGTGTTCAGCTAGATCTGTTCCTGCTATTTACATTTAGTGCAGTCAGTGCGTCCTGCTCACAGTGTTCAGCTAGATCCGTTCCTGCTATTTACATTTAGTGCAGTGCGTCCTGCTCACAGTGTTCAGCTAGATCTGTTCCTGCTATTTACATTTAGTGCAGTCAGTGCGTCCTGCTCACAGTGTTCAGCTAGATCCGTTCCTGCTATATACATTTAGTGCAGTGCGTCCTGCTCACAGTGTTCAGCTAGATCCGTTCCTGCTATTTACATTTAGTGCAGTGCGTCCTGCTCACAGTGTTCAGCTAGATCCGTTCCTGCTATTTACATTTAGTGCAGTGCGTCCTGCTCACAGTGTTCAGCTAGATCCGTTCCTGCTATTTACATTTAGTGCAGTCAGTGCGTCCTGCTCACAGTGTTCAGCTAGATCCGTTCCTGCTATTTACATTTAGTGCAGTCAGTGCGTCCTGCTCACAGTGTTCAGCTAGATCCGTTCCTGCTATTTACATTTAGTGCAGTCAGTGCGTCCTGCTCACAGTATTCAGCTAGATCCGTTCCTGCTATTTACATTTAGTGCAGTGCGTCCTGCTCACAGTGTTCAGCTAGATCCGTTCCTGCTATTTACATTTAGTGCAGTGCGTCCTGCTCACAGTGTTCAGCTAGATCCGTTCCTGCTATTTACATTTAGTGCAGTGCGTCCTGCTCACAGTGTTCAGCTAGATCCGTTCCTGCTATTTACATTTAGTGCAGTGCGTCCTGCTCACAGTGTTCAGCTAGATCTGTTCCTGCTATTTACATTTAGTGCAGTGCGTCCTGCTCACAGTGTTCAGCTAGATCTGTTCCTGCTATTTACATTTAGTGCAGTCAGTGCGTCCTGCTCACAGTGTTCAGCTAGATCTGTTCCTGCTATTTACATTTAGTGCAGTGCGTCCTGCTCACAGTGTTCAGCTAGATCCGTTCCTGCTATTTACATTTAGTGCAGTCAGTGCGTCCTGCTCACAGTGTTCAGCTAGATCCGTTCCTGCTATTTACATTTAGTGCAGTGCGTCCTGCTCACAGTGTTCAGCTAGATCCGTTCCTGTTATCTTCCTACTGACAGGCAGGCTTGTCTGGTTACAGTATATAAAGCTACCTGAAGAAAATTACAGGTGTTCTATCCCAGCTTAGTGCAGCTACAGGCCATTAGTATGTCTGGAAGGCCAAGAAGGAGAGGCAGACAGTCACAAGCCAATAAGAGAGGGCAAGCAGGCTCTGTGTCTAGTGCTGGTCGTGGAGACGGTGCATCCTCATCAGCCCGTGGCCATGGGGACACGCTTGGCCTTTTTTTCGGCAGCTGGCCGTGTTGAGCCGCAACATGCAGAAAACTTGGTCGAGTGGATGACCAAGCCGTCCTCATCCTCCTCATCCTCTCTCACCCATGCCCAGGGTGCTTTGTCTGGCAAAGCAGCGGCCTCTTCCCTCAGCTCAATGTCATCAGTGACTCCTTCCCTAGCTCCACCATGTCCTCATGAGGATTCCCTCGAACTGTTTGACCACAGTGTTGGGTACATGCTCCAGGAGGATGCCCAGCGTTTGGAAGGCTCTGATGATGATACTGAGCTCGATGAAGGCAGTAACATGAGCACGGACAGAGGGGGTGCCCAAGAAGGACAGCAATCTGGCAGTCATGCTCCCCCTGCTGCAGCATACTGCCAGGTTTGCTCCAGTGATGAGGAGGGAGGGGATGATGAGGTCACTGACTCAACGTGGGTGCCTGATAGGAGAGAGGAGGAGGAGGAGGAGGCGGCACATCACCAACGAGGCAGGATGCCCTCCAGGGGCCAGCCTAAGGGCAGCACATTGACTGCATCACACCCCAAAGCTCCACATGTGCAGGGCGCTGCAGTCTCTGCGCGTTATTCAAAAAGTTCTTTGGTGTGGGCCTTTTTTGAGACGAGTGCATCAGATCGCACCGCTGCTATTTGCAACATATGTCTCAAGCGTATCTCGCGTGGCCAAAACATCTCCCGCTTGGGTACCACATGCTTGACCAGACATATGTTGACCTGCCATGCAGTTCGTTGGCAAGCATATCTAAAAGACCCACACCAAAGAACAAAGAGGATCTCTCCTTGCTCCTCATCAGCTGAGATTTCCAACCCCACTAGACCTTCAGTCCTCTCTGAGACCTGCAGTGAGAGGAATGAAGGTGTAGAATTAGGTGTGTCACAGCCAAGTACTTGTGGGCAATCTGCTTTTGGTACACCGACGCCAGATTGTACCAGGCAAATTTCCCTGCCCCAGCTGCTGCACCGCCGAAAGAAGTTTGCTCCCAGCCATCCACATGCCCAGCGGTTGAATGCTAGCTTGGCAAAATTGCTAGCACTTCAACTGCTGCCTTTTCAGTTGGTAGACTCTGCCCCCTTCCGTGAGTTTGTGGAATGTGCGGTTCCTCAGTGGCAGGTACCCAAACGCCACTTTTTCTCACGGAAGGCGATTCCAGCTCTCTACCGGCATGTGGAAGGCAATGTCCATGCCTCGCTGGACAGGGCGGTCAGCGGTAAGGTGCATATTACCGCTGACTCATGGTCCAGCAGGCATGGACAGGGACGTTACTTAAGTTTCACGGCGCATTGGGTGACTCTGCTGGCAGCTGGGAAGGATGCAGGACAAGGTGCAGTAGTGTTGGAGGTTGTTCCGCCACCACGCCTCCAAAATGCTGATTGTGACACACCTCTCTCCTCCACCCCCTCCTCTTCTTCTTCCTCCATGGCCTCTTCCTCGGAACCAGCGGTGCTCCGTAGGCGTTCAAGGGGCTACGCAAGTACGCAGGCCAAAAGATGCCATGCGGTGCTTGAGCTGGTGTGCTTGGGGGACAGGAGCCACACTGGGGCAGAGGTTCTGTCAGCTCTGCAGGGGCAGGTTCAGAGGTGGTTGACGCCACGCCAACTTAAGGCAGGAATGGTGGTTTGCGACAATGGCACCAACCTCCTCTCTGCCCTCCGACAGGGACAACTGACCCATGTGCCCTGTTTGGCTCACGTCCTTAACTTGGTGGTGCAGCGGTTCTTGGGCAGGTACCCGGGCTTACAGGATGTCCTGAGGCAGGCCAGGAAAGTCTCTGTGCATTTCCGCCGGTCATATAATGCCAGTGCTCGGCTGACGGACCTCCAAAAGGAGTTTAACCTGCCCAAGAACCGCCTAATCTGTGACATGCCCACCAGGTGGAACTCGACATTGGCCATGCTGCAGCGGCTGCACACGCAGCAGAGGGCCATCAATGAGTACCTGTGCGACTATGGCACCAGGACAGGGTCAGGGGACCTTGGTTTTTTTTCCCCACGCCAGTGGGCCATGATCAGGGATGCATGCACTGTCCTGTCACCATTCGAGGAGGCCACGAGGATGGTGAGCACTGACAGTGCATGCATCAGTGACACTGTCCCCCTTGTCCACCTGTTGGAGCACACGCTGCGTGGAATAATGGACAGGGCACTTGAGGCAGAACAGAGGCAGGAAGAGGAGGACTTCCTTAGCTCTCAAGGCCCCCTTTATCCAGACAGTGTTCCTGCGTGCCCGCCGATCACACAGGAAGAGGACGAGGAGGAGGAGGAGGAGGAGGAGGAGGAGGAAGATTGTGTCAGTATGGAGGTGGAGCCTGGCACTCAGCATCAGCAGTCTTTAAGGGATCAGTCCCAAGGAACACATGGACTTGTACGTGGCTGGGAGGAGGTGGCTGCGGACGTTGTTGTTCTTAGTGACCCAGAGGACTCCGGACCGAATGCCTCAGCAAACCTACGCTGCATGGCCTCCCTGATCCTGCAAAGCCTGCGTAAGGATCCTCGTATTCGTGGTATCAAGGAGAAGGACCAATACTGGCTGGCAACCCTCCTTGATCCACGTTACAAGGGTAAGGTTGCGGACCTTATCTTGCCATCGCAGAGGGAGCAGAGGATGAAACATCTTCGGGAGGCCTTGCAGAAAGGTCTGTGCAACGCGTTCCCAGAGACTGGGAGGTTACAAACTCCTGTTTCTGGACAACGTGTTGCTGAGGCTTCGGTCAGTCAAAGAAGGAGCGGTGGAGAAGGTGGCCGTCTGACCGATGCGTTCAGACAATTTTTTGGTCCGCAGCCCCAAGGTATGATCGGTTCCAGCAACCATCGCCAGCGTCTGTTTTACATGGTGCAGGAATACCTAGGGGCAAGATCAGACTTGGACACCTTTCCCACCGAAAATCCTCTGGGTTACTGGGTCTTGAGGATGGATCACTGGCCAGAGCTTGCACAGTATGCAATTGAGCTACTGGCCTGTCCTGCATCCAGCGTTCTTTCGGAACGCACATTCAGTGCTGCTGGAGGCGTGGTAACCGATCACAGGGTGCGTCTGTCCACTGACTCGGTCGATCGGCTGACCTTCATAAAAATGAATCAGTCTTGGATCACCACCAGCTACCAAGCACCTGATGCTGATGTAACTGAATAATTTTTTTCAAATCCCTTCAAAGACTGCCTATGCTGATGCTGAGTGACTATCCCTGAGTAATTATCCTCTTCCTCCTCAATCATCACGCTGATAGCTTCTAAGAACATTTTTGGTTCTGGGCGCCACCACCAGTGCCTAAGGCACAATTTTTCAGCCCCTGTATAACAGGGGCGTGTAATTACAATTTTTGATGTAATACTTTGCAGCAGGGCTCGTTCCTGCATTCCAACTAGAGTGTCTGTGAGGGGTTGCAGTGTTGTGGCACCAGCACCAGTGCCTAAGGCCCAATTTTTCTGCCCCTGTCTAACAGGGGCGTGTAATTACAATTTTTGATGCAATACTTTGCAGCAGGGCTCGTTCCTGCGTTCCAACTAGAGTGTCTGTGAGGGGTTGCAGTGTTGTGGCACCAGCACCAGTGCCTAAGGCCCAATTTTTCTGCCCCTGTCTAACAGGGGCGTGTAATTACAATTTTTGATGCAATACTTTGCAGCAGGGCTCGTTCCTGCGTTCCAACTAGAGTGTCTGTGAGGGGTTGCAGTGTTGTGGCACCAGCACCAGTGCCTAAGGCCCAATTTTTCTGCCCCTGTCTAACAGGGGCGTGTAATTACAATTTTTGATGCAATACTTTGCAGCAGGGCTCGTTCCTGCGTTCCAACTAGAGTGTCTGTGAGGGGTTGCAGTGTTGTGGCACCAGCACCAGTGCCTAAGGCCTAATTTTTCAGCTCCTGTTCAACAGGGGCATGTAATTACAATTCTTGATCTAATATTTCACAGCAGGGCCCTGTGAGGGCTTACAGTGTTTTGGCCACAGCAACACCTAAGGCCCAAATTTCTGCTGAGTATATAGGGCAGGACCCTACTTTCAAACATCTAACTTACAAACGACTCCTACTTGCAAACGGAAGGAGACAACAGGAAGTGAGATGAAATCTACCCCTAGGAAGGGAAATTCTCTCATGTAAGAGTTAATATGGGAAAACAATTTCTCCTTTCCACTAATGCTTTCCAATCCTTGTTCCACAAAAAAACCCAAATTTTCAAAAAACATTTTTCATTGGGACAAAAAAGTGAGGTGAAATCTTCTGAAGAGGAGGAAAGACGCAAAACAAATGTCACAGGGGTGATAACCCTTCCCTATGTTTTCCAAAAAGCTTAGAAAAGATTTTTTGGCTGGAGCTAAACACGTTAAAAATGTTCAAAATTACAAACAGATTCTACTTAACAACAAACCTACAGTCCCTGTCTTGTTTGCACCGCCTGTATACTGCTGTTCAGAGTATATAGGGACCTTTCCTTATTTTAATTTGGGTGCGGGGTTCCCCTTAATATCCATACAAGACCCAAAGGGCCTGGTAATGGACTGGGGGGTACCCATGCCGTTTGTCTCACTGATTTTCATCCATATTGCCAGGACCCGACATGACATTAAACCCGCAAGCAGTTTTAAATGAGATTTTTTCCTTTAAAAATGACATTTGGTGCAGGGACTGTTCTAAACATGGGAAACACGCGTCACTTTACAGGCATACTATAGACACCCCCCAGGTACGATATTTAAAGGAATATTTCACTTTTTTTTTTTTACTTTAAGCATCATTAAAATCACTGCTCCCGAAAAAACGGCCGTTTTTAAAAGTTTTTTTTGCATTGATACATGTCCCCTGGGGTAGGACCCGGGTCCCCACACCCTTTTTAGGACAATACCATGCAAATTAGCCTTTAAAATGAGCACTTTTGATTTCGAACGTTCGAGTCCCATAGACGTCAATGGGGTTCTAACGTTCGTGCGAACTTGCGGTCCGTTCGCGGGTTCTGGTGCGAACCGAACCGGGGGGTGTTCGGCTCATCCCTACTTCCCAGCTGCCAGCAGAGTTACCCAGTGTGCCGTGAAGGAAAGGTAACGTCCCTGCCCATGCCTGCTGGACTATGAGTCAGTGGTAATATGAACCTTACTGCTGACCGCCCTGTCCAACGAGGCCAAAACATTGCCTGCCACATGCCAGTAGAGAACCGGAATGGCCTTCCGTGCAAAGAAATGGCATTTTGAAACCTTCCACTAAGGTACAGCACATTCCACAAATTTACGAAAGGGGGCAGAGTCTACCAGCTGAAAAGGCAGCAGTTGCAGTGCTAGCAATTTGGCCAAGCTAGCATTTAGATGCTGAGCATGTGGATGGCTGGAACTAAATTTCTTTTTACGGTTCCGCAACTGGGGTAGGGAAATTTGCCTGCTAAAATCAATTGGTGGTGTACTGCTAGCAGATTGGCTGCAAGTACTTGGAAAAACCTATTGCTATACCTTTATTCCTCTCAGTGCAGGTTTTTGAGAGGACTGGAGGTATAGTAGGGGTGGAGATCCCAGATGAGGAGCAAGGAGAAGTCCGCCTTTTTCTTTGATGTGGGTCTTTCAAGTGCTGTTGCCAACGGACTGCATGGCAGGTCGTCATATGTCTGGTCAAGCATGTAGTGCCCAAGCGGCTTCTGTTCTGGCCATGCTTGATCCGCTTCAGACATAGGTTGCAAACAGTAACGGTGCGATCTGCTGCACATGTGTCAAAAAAGGCCTACACCAAGGAACTTTTAAAAGTCAGCAGGGAGTCAGCAGTGCCCTGCACCTGTGGAGCTCTGCAGTGTAAAGCAATAGGGTGGCTGCCCTTAAGCTGCCCCCTAGAGGACATTCTGCCTCGTTGGAGTTGTGCCTCATCTTCACTTTCCTCCTCTCTTCTCACAGGTACGCGAGTACAGTCAGTGACCTCATCATCCCCTCCTTGTCACTGGAGCAAACTTGGCACTATGCTGCAGTTGGAGGAATATGACTGCCAGTTTCTTGTACTTCTGTGGCACCCCCTCTCTCTAGGCTCACGTTACACACTTCCTCAACCTGGGAACCAACATCGGAGTCTTCAAATCGCTGCGCATCCTCCAGCAGCATGTACCTGAACCTGTGCTTGAATAATTCTGGGGACTCCTCCATACATGATAGTGGGGCTACGGAAGGAGTGACTGTGGACAAGGAGCCAGTGGAATAGGCCACTTTGGCAGCTGCATTGGAAGGCAAACTACTCTTAACCTGGGTGACTAGGGATGAGCCGAACACCCCCCGGTTCGGTTCGCACCAGAACCCGCGAACGGACCGCAAGTTCGCACGAACGTTAGAACCCCATTGACGTCTATGGGACTCGAACGTTCGAAATCAAAAGTGCTCATTTTAAAGGCTAATTTGCATGGTATTGTCCTAAAAAGGGTTTGGGGACCCGGGTCCTACCCCAGGGGACATGTATCAATGCAAAAAAAACTTTTAAAAACGGCCGTTTTTTCGGGAGCAGTGATTTTAATGATGCTTAAAGTAAAAAAAAAAAAGTGAAGTATTCCTTTAAATATCGTACCTGGGGGGTGTCTATAGTATGCCTGTAAAGTGACGCGTGTTTCCCATGTTTAGAACAGTCCCTGCACCAAATGTCATTTTTAAAGGAAAAAATCTCATTTAAAACTGCTTGCGGGTTTAATGTCATGTCGGGTCATGGCAATATGGATGAAAATCAGTGAGACAAACGGCATGGATACCCCCCAGTCCATTACCAGGCCCTTTGGGTCTTGTATGGATATTAAGGGGAACCCCGCACCCAAATTAAAATAAGGAAAGGCCCTATATACTCTGAACAGCAGTATACAGGCGGTGCAAACAAGACAGGGACTGTAGGTTTGTTGTTAAGTAGAATCTGTTTGTAATTTTGAACATTTTTAATGTGTTTAGCTCCAGCCAAAAAATCTTTTCTAAGCTTTTTGGAAAACATAGGGAAGGGTTATCACCCCTGTGACATTTGTTTTGCGTCTTTCCTCCTCTTCAGAAGATTTCACCTCACTTTTTTGTCCCAATGAAAAATGTTTTTTGAAAATTTGGGTTTTTTTGTGGAACAAGGATTGGAAAGCATCAGTGGAAAGGAGAAATTGTTTTCCCATATTAACTCTTACAGGAGAGAATTTCCCTTCCTTAGGGGTAGATTTCATCTCACTTCCTGTTGTCTCCTACCGTTTGCAAGTAGGAGTCGTTTGTAAGTTAGATGTTTGAAGGTAGGGTCCTGCCCTATATACTCAGCAGAAATTTGGGCCTTAGGTGTTGCTGTGGCCAAAACACTGTAAGCCCTCACAGGGCCCTGCTGTGAAATATTAGATCAAGAATTGTAATTACATGCCCCTGTTGAACAGGAGCTGAAAAATTAGGCCTTAGGCACTGGTGCTGGTGCCACAACACTGCAACCCCTCACAGACACTCTAGTTGGAACGCAGGAACGAGCCCTGCTGCAAAGTATTGCATCAAAAATTGTAATTACACGCCCCTGTTAGACAGGGGCAGAAAAATTGGGCCTTAGGCACTGGTGCTGGTGCCACAACACTGCAACCCCTCACAGACACTCTAGTTGGAATGCAGGAACGAGCCCTGCTGCAAAGTATTGCATCAAAAATTGTAATTACACGCCCCTGTTAGACAGGGGCAGAAAAATTGGGCCTTAGGCACTGGTGCTGGTGCCACAACACTGCAACCCCTCACAGACACTCTAGTTGGAACGCAGGAACGAGCCCTGCTGCAAAGTATTGCATCAAAAATTGTAATTACACGCCCCTGTCAGACAGGGGCAGAAAAATTGGGTCTTAGGCACTGGTGCTGGTGCCACAACACTGCAACCCCTCACAGACACTCTAGTTGAAACGCAGGAACAAGCCCTGCTGCAAAGTATTGCATCAAAAATTGTAATTACACGCCCCTGTTAAACAGGGGCTGAAAAATTGTGCCTTAGGCACTGGTGGTGGCGCCCAGAACCAAAAATGTTCTTACAAGCTATCAGCGTGATGATTGAGGAGGAAGAGGATAATTACTCAGGGATAGTCACTCAGCATCAGCATAGGCAGTCTTTGAAGGGATCTGAGATTTCAAAAAAAATTATTCGGTTACATCTGCATCAGGTGCTTGGTAGCTGGTGGTGATCCAAGACTGATTCATTTTTATGAAGGTCAGCCGATCGACCGAGTCGGTGGACAGACGCACCCTGTGATCGGTTACCACGCCTCCAGCAGCACTGAATGTGCGTTCCGAAAGAACGCTGGATGCAGGACAGGCCAGTAGCTCAATTGCATACTGTGCAAGCTCTGGCCAGTGATCCATCCTCAAGACCCAGTAACCCAGAGGATTTTCGGTGGGAAAGGTGTCCAAGTCTGATCTTGCCCCTAGGTATTCCTGCACCATGTAAAACAGACGCTGGCGATGGTTGCTGGAACCGATCATACCTTGGGGCTGCGGACCAAAAAATTGTCTGAACGCATCGGTCAGACGGCCACCTTCTCCACCGCTCCTTCTTTGACTGACCGAAGCCTCAGCAACACGTTGTCCAGAAACAGGAGTTTGTAACCTCCCAGTCTCTGGGAACGCGTTGCACAGACCTTTCTGCAAGGCCTCCCGAAGATGTTTCATCCTCTGCTCCCTCTGCGATGGCAAGATAAGGTCCGCAACCTTACCCTTGTAACGTGCCACCTCCTCCTCCTCCTCCTCCTCCTCCTCTCTCCTATCAGGCACCCACGTTGAGTCAGTGACCTCATCATCCCCTCCCTCCTCATCACTGGAGCAAACCTGGCAGTATGCTGCAGCAGGGGGAGCATGACTGCCAGATTGCTGTCCTTCTTGGGCACCCCCTCTGTCCGTGCTCATGTTACTGCCTTCATTGAGCTCAGTATCATCATCAGAGCCTTCCAAACGCTGGGCATCCTCCTGGAGCATGTACCCAACACTGTGGTCAAACAGTTCGAGGGAATCCTCATGAGGACATGGTGGAGCTAGGGAAGGAGTCACTGATGACATTGAGCTGAGGGAAGAGGCCGCTGCTTTGCCAGACAAAGCACCCTGGGCATGGGTGAGAGAGGATGAGGAGGATGAGGACGGCTTGGTCATCCACTCGACCAAGTCTTCCGCATGTTGCGGCTCAACACGGCCAGCTGCCGAAAAAAAGGCCAAGCGTGTCCCATGGCCACGTGCTGATGAGGATGCACCGTCTCCACGACCAGCACTAGACACAGAGCCTGCTTGCCCTCTCTTATTGGCTTGTGACTGTCTGCCTCTCCTTCTTGGCCTTCCAGACATACTAATGGCCTGTAGCTGCACTAAGCTGGGATAGAACACCTGTAATTTTCTTCAGGTAGCTTTATATACTGTAACCAGACAAGCCTGCCTGTCAGTAGGAAGATAACAGGAACGGATCTAGCTGAACACTGTGAGCAGGACGTACTGCACTAAATGTATATAGCAGGAACGGATCTAGCTGAACACTGTGAGCAGGACGCACTGTACTAAATGTAAATAGTCTAGCTGCCTGACCGTGGTACTAATAGGATCAAAAAGAACACCTGTAATTTTCTTAAGGTAGCTTTATATACTGTAACCAGACAAGCCTGCCTGTCAGTAGGAAGATAACAGGAACGGATCTAGCTGAACACTGTGAGCAGGACACACTGTACTAAATGTAAATAGTCTAGCTGCCTGACCGTGGTACTAATAGGATCAAAAAGAACACCTGTAATTTTCTTCAGGTAGCTTTATATACTGTAACCAGACAAGCCTGCCTGTCAGTAGGAAGATAACAGGAACGGATCTAGCTGAACACTGTGAGCAGGACACACTGTACTAAATGTAAATAGTCTAGCTGCCTGACCGTGGTACTAATAGGATCAAAAAGAACACCTGTAATTTTCTTCAGGTAGCTTTATATACTGTAACCAGACAAGCCTGCCTGTCAGTAGGAAGATAACAGGAACGGATCTAGCTGAACACTGTGAGCAGGACGCACTGTACTAAATGTAAATAGTCTAGCTGCCTGACCGTGGTACTAATAGGATCAAAAAGAACACCTGTAATTTTCTTAAGGTAGCTTTATATACTGTAACCAGACAAGCCTGCCTGTCAGTAGGAAGATAACAGGAACGGATCTAGCTGAACACTGTGAGCAGGACACACTGTACTAAATGTAAATAGTCTAGCTGCCTGACCGTGGTACTAATAGGATCAAAAAGAACACCTGTAATTTTCTTCAGGTAGCTTTATATACTGTAACCAGACAAGCCTGCCTGTCAGTAGGAAGATAACAGGAACGGATCTAGCTGAACACTGTGAGCAGGACGTACTGCACTAAATGTATATAGCAGGAACGGATCTAGCTGAACACTGTGAGCAGGACGCACTGCACTGAATGTAAATAGCAGGAACGGATCTAGCTGAACACTGTGAGCAGGACACACTGTACTAAATGTAAATAGTCTAGCTGCCTGACCGTGGTACTAATAGGATCAAAAAGAACACCTGTAATTTTCTTAAGGTAGCTTTATATACTGTAACCAGACAAGCCTGCCTGTCAGTAGGAAGATAACAGGAACGGATCTAGCTGAACACTGTGAGCAGGACACACTGTACTAAATGTAAATAGTCTAGCTGCCTGACCGTGGTACTAATAGGATCAAAAAGAACACCTGTAATTTTCTTCAGGTAGCTTTATATACTGTAACCAGACAAGCCTGCCTGTCAGTAGGAAGATAACAGGAACGGATCTAGCTGAACACTGTGAGCAGGACGCACTGTACTAAATGTAAATAGTCTAGCTGCCTGACCGTGGTACTAATAGGATCAAAAAGAACACCTGTAATTTTCTTAAGGTAGCTTTATATACTGTAACCAGACAAGCCTGCCTGTCAGTAGGAAGATAACAGGAACGGATCTAGCTGAACACTGTGAGCAGGACACACTG
This sequence comes from Lithobates septentrionalis, assembly GCA_037952835.1. Classification (NCBI taxonomy): domain Eukaryota; kingdom Metazoa; phylum Chordata; class Amphibia; order Anura; family Ranidae; genus Lithobates; species Lithobates septentrionalis. The sequence continues at coordinate 6,913,443 of JBBDGP010000149.1, forward strand.
TACTAAATGTAAATAGTCTAGCTGCCTGACCGTGGTACTAATAGGATCAAAAAGAACACCTGTAATTTTCTTCAGGTAGCTTTATATACTGTAACCAGACAAGCCTGCCTGTCAGTAGGAAGATAACAGGAACGGATCTAGCTGAACACTGTGAGCAGGACGTACTGCACTAAATGTATATAGCAGGAACGGATCTAGCTGAACACTGTGAGCAGGACGCACTGCACTGAATGTAAATAGCAGGAACGGATCTAGCTGAACACTGTGAGCAGGACACACTGTACTAAATGTAAATAGTCTAGCTGCCTGACCGTGGTACTAATAGGATCAAAAAGAACACCTGTAATTTTCTTAAGGTAGCTTTATATACTGTAACCAGACAAGCCTGCCTGTCAGTAGGAAGATAACAGGAACGGATCTAGCTGAACACTGTGAGCAGGACACACTGTACTAAATGTAAATAGTCTAGCTGCCTGACCGTGGTACTAATAGGATCAAAAAGAACACCTGTAATTTTCTTCAGGTAGCTTTATATACTGTAACCAGACAAGCCTGCCTGTCAGTAGGAAGATAACAGGAACGGATCTAGCTGAACACTGTGAGCAGGACACACTGTACTAAATGTAAATAGTCTAGCTGCCTGACCGTGGTACTAATAGGATCAAAAAGAACACCTGTAATTTTCTTCAGGTAGCTTTATATACTGTAACCAGACAAGCCTGCCTGTCAGTAGGAAGATAACAGGAACGGATCTAGCTGAACACTGTGAGCAGGACGCACTGTACTAAATGTAAATAGTCTAGCTGCCTGACCGTGGTACTAATAGGATCAAAAAGAACACCTGTAATTTTCTTAAGGTAGCTTTATATACTGTAACCAGACAAGCCTGCCTGTCAGTAGGAAGATAACAGGAACGGATCTAGCTGAACACTGTGAGCAGGACACACTGTACTAAATGTAAATAGTCTAGCTGCCTGACCGTGGTACTAATAGGATCAAAAAGAACACCTGTAATTTTCTTCAGGTAGCTTTATATACTGTAACCAGACAAGCCTGCCTGTCAGTAGGAAGATAACAGGAACGGATCTAGCTGAACACTGTGAGCAGGACGTACTGCACTAAATGTATATAGCAGGAACGGATCTAGCTGAACACTGTGAGCAGGACGCACTGCACTGAATGTAAATAGCAGGAACGGATCTAGCTGAACACTGTGAGCAGGACACACTGTACTAAATGTAAATAGTCTAGCTGCCTGACCGTGGTACTAATAGGATCAAAAAGAACACCTGTAATTTTCTTAAGGTAGCTTTATATACTGTAACCAGACAAGCCTGCCTGTCAGTAGGAAGATAACAGGAACGGATCTAGCTGAACACTGTGAGCAGGACACACTGTACTAAATGTAAATAGTCTAGCTGCCTGACCGTGGTACTAATAGGATCAAAAAGAACACCTGTAATTTTCTTCAGGTAGCTTTATATACTGTAACCAGACAAGCCTGCCTGTCAGTAGGAAGATAACAGGAACGGATCTAGCTGAACACTGTGAGCAGGACGCACTGTACTAAATGTAAATAGTCTAGCTGCCTGACCGTGGTACTAATAGGATCAAAAAGAACACCTGTAATTTTCTTAAGGTAGCTTTATATACTGTAACCAGACAAGCCTGCCTGTCAGTAGGAAGATAACAGGAACGGATCTAGCTGAACACTGTGAGCAGGACACACTGTACTAAATGTAAATAGTCTAGCTGCCTGACCGTGGTACTAATAGGATCAAAAAGAACACCTGTAATTTTCTTCAGGTAGCTTTATATACTGTAACCAGACAAGCCTGCCTGTCAGTAGGAAGATAACAGGAACGGATCTAGCTGAACACTGTGAGCAGGACGTACTGCACTAAATGTATATAGCAGGAACGGATCTAGCTGAACACTGTGAGCAGGACGCACTGCACTGAATGTAAATAGCAGGAACGGATCTAGCTGAACACTGTGAGCAGGACACACTGTACTAAATGTAAATAGTCTAGCTGCCTGACCGTGGTACTAATAGGATCAAAAAGAACACCTGTAATTTTCTTAAGGTAGCTTTATATACTGTAACCAGACAAGCCTGCCTGTCAGTAGGAAGATAACAGGAACGGATCTAGCTGAACACTGTGAGCAGGACACACTGTACTAAATGTAAATAGTCTAGCTGCCTGACCGTGGTACTAATAGGATCAAAAAGAACACCTGTAATTTTCTTCAGGTAGCTTTATATACTGTAACCAGACAAGCCTGCCTGTCAGTAGGAAGATAACAGGAACGGATCTAGCTGAACACTGTGAGCAGGACACACTGTACTAAATGTAAATAGTCTAGCTGCCTGACCGTGGTACTAATAGGATCAAAAAGAACACCTGTAATTTTCTTCAGGTAGCTTTATATACTGTAACCAGACAAGCCTGCCTGTCAGTAGGAAGATAACAGGAACGGATCTAGCTGAACACTGTGAGCAGGACGCACTGTACTAAATGTAAATAGTCTAGCTGCCTGACCGTGGTACTAATAGGATCAAAAAGAACACCTGTAATTTTCTTAAGGTAGCTTTATATACTGTAACCAGACAAGCCTGCCTGTCAGTAGGAAGATAACAGGAACGGATCTAGCTGAACACTGTGAGCAGGACACACTGTACTAAATGTAAATAGTCTAGCTGCCTGACCGTGGTACTAATAGGATCAAAAAGAACACCTGTAATTTTCTTCAGGTAGCTTTATATACTGTAACCAGACAAGCCTGCCTGTCAGTAGGAAGATAACAGGAACGGATCTAGCTGAACACTGTGAGCAGGACGTACTGCACTAAATGTATATAGCAGGAACGGATCTAGCTGAACACTGTGAGCAGGACGCACTGCACTGAATGTAAATAGCAGGAACGGATCTAGCTGAACACTGTGAGCAGGACGCACTGCACTAAATGTAAATACCAGGAACGGATCTAGCTGAACACTGTGAGCAGGACGCACTGCACTGAATGTAAATAGCAGGAACGGATCTAGCTGAACACTGTGAGCAGGACGCACTGCACTGAATGTAAATAGCAGGAACGGATCTAGCTGAACACTGTGAGCAGGACGCACTGCACTGAATGTAAATAGCAGGAACGGATGTAGCTGAACACTGTGAGCAGGACGCACTGCACTAAATGTAAATACCAGGAACGGATCTAGCTGAACACTGTGAGCAGGACGCACTGCACTGAATGTAAATAGCAGGAACGGATCTAGCTGAACACTGTGAGCAGGACGCACTGCACTGAATGTAAATAGCAGGAACGGATCTAGCTGAACACTGTGAGCAGGACGCACTGCACTAAATGTAAATACCAGGAACGGATCTAGCTGAACACTGTGAGCAGGACGCACTGCACTGAATGTAAATAGCAGGAACGGATCTAGCTGAACACTGTGAGCAGGACGCACTGCACTGAATGTAAATAGCAGGAACGGATCTAGCTGAACACTGTGAGCAGGACGCACTGCACTGAATGTAAATAGCAGGAACGGATGTAGCTGAACACTGTGAGCAGGACGCACTGCACTAAATGTAAATACCAGGAACGGATCTAGCTGAACACTGTGAGCAGGACGCACTGCACTGAATGTAAATAGCAGGAACGGATCTAGCTGAACACTGTGAGCAGGATGCACTGCACTAAATGTAAATACCAGGAACGGATCTAGCTGAACACTGTGAGCAGGACGCACTGCACTGAATGTAAATAGCAGGAACGGATCTAGCTGAACACTGTGAGCAGGACACACTGCACTAAATGTAAATAGTCTAGATAGAAGATAACAGGAACGGATCTAGCTAAACTGAATACAGTGTATATATATATATGCAACACCTGGGATGCATATATATACACAATACACTGTAAGTGCAGCTAACTGACTGACTGTTCTGCCTAATCTATCTAACTCAAATCAAATGACACTGTCTCTCTCTCTCTCTATCTCTCAGCACACCGGAACACACACTACACAGGGCCGCCGTGCAGGCGGCCTTATATAGTGTGGGGTGTGTACTAAATCCCCTGAGCCATAATTGGCCAAAGCCACCCTGGCTTTGGCCAATTACAGCTCTCTCTACTGACGGCGCTGTGATTGGCCAAGCATGCGGGTCATAGTGCATGCTTGGCCAATCATCAGCCAGCAATGCACTGCGATGCCGCAGTGAATTATGGGCCGTGACGCGCCACACGAATTTGGCGCGAACGGCCCATATCGTTCGCAATTCGGCGAACGACCGAACAGCCGATGTTCGAGTCGAACATGGGTTCGACTCGAACACGAAGCTCATCCCTATGGGTGACAGAGAATGAGGAGGATGAGGGCGGCTTCATTATCCACTCCACCAACTCTTCTGCATGTTGTGGCTCAATAACACGGCCAGCAGCAGAAAAAAAGGACAAGCGTGCCCCACGGCCACCTGCAGAGGATGCACCATGTCCCCGACCACCACTGTTGACTGTAGACACAGAGGCTGCTTGTCCTCTTTTAGTGGCCTGTGAGCATTTGCCTCTCCTTGGTGGCCTTCCGGACTTGATGTATTTTTTGTTTTGCAGCATCACATTACACTGTATCATATATGTTTACACTGCCTGAAGTGTATTAAAAACTATACACCACCGAATGCACTACACTTAATGCAGAATATATATATATATATATATATATATACAGGTAAAAGCCAGTAAATTAGAATATTTTGAAAAACTTGATTTATTTCAGTAATTGCATTCAAAAGGTGTAACTTGTACATTATATTTATTCATTGCACACAGACTGATGCATTCAAATGTTTATTTCATTTAATTTTGATGATTTGAAGTGGCAACAAATGAAAATCCAAAATTCCGTGTGTCACAAAATTAGAATATTGTGTAAGGGTTAAATTTTGAAGACACCTGGTGCCACAAACTAATCAGCTGATTAACTCAAAACACCTGCAAAGGGCTTTAAATGGTCTCTCAGTCCAGTTCTGAAGCCTACACAAACATGGGGAAGACTTCAGATTTGACAGCTGTCCAAAAGGCGACCATCGACACATTGCACAAGGAGGGAAAGACACAAAAGGTTATTGCTGAAGAGGCTGGCTGTTCTCAGAGCTCTGTGTCCAAACACATTAATAGAGAGGCAAAGGGAAGGAAAAACTGTGGTCAGAAAAAGTGTACAAGCGATAGGGATCACCGCGCCCTAGTCAAGATTGTGAAAAAAAACCCCTTCAAAAATGTGGGGGAGATTCACAAGGAGTGGACAGCTGCTGGAGTCAGTGCTTCAAGATCCACCACCAAGAGACGCTTGAAAGACATGGGTTTCAACTGCCGCATACCTCGTGTCAAGCCACTGTTGACCAAGAAACAGCGCGAAAAGCGTCTCACCTGGGCTAAGGAAAAAAAGAGCTGGACTGCTGCTGAGTGGTCCAAAGTCATGTTTTCTGACGAAAGCAAATTTTGCATTTCCTTTGGAAATCGAGGTCCCAGAGTCTGGAGGAAGACAGGAGAGGCACAGGATCCACGTTGCCTGAAGTCTAGTGTAAAGTTTCCACCATCAGTGATGGTTTGGGGTGCCATGTCATCTGCTGGTGTCGGTCCACTCTGTTTCCTGAGATCCAGGGTCAACGCAGCCGTCTACCAGCAAGTTTTAGAGCACTTCATGCTTCCTGCTGCTGACCTGCTCTATGGAGATGGAGATTTCAGGTTCCAACAGGACTTGGCGCCTGCACACAGCGCAAAATCTACCCGTGCCTGGTTTACGGACCATGGTATTTCTGTTCTAAATTGGCCAGCCAACTCCCCTGACCTTAGCCCCATAGAAAATCTGTGGGGTATTGTGAAAAGGAAGATGCAGAATGCCAGACCCAACAACGCAGAAGAGTTGAAGGCCACTATCAGAGCAACCTGGGCTCTCATAACACCTGAGCAGTGCCAGAAACTCATCGACTCCATGCCACGCCGCATTAATGCAGTAATTGAGGCAAAAGGAGCTCCAACCAAGTATTGAGTATTGTACATGCTCATATTTTTCATCTTCATACTTTTCAGTTGGCCAACATTTCTAAAAAATCCCTTTTTTGTATTAGCCTTAAGTAATATTCTAATTTTGTGACACACGGAATTTTAGATTTTCATTTGTTGCCACTTCAAATCATCAAAATTAAATGAAATAAACATTTGAATGCATCAGTCTGTGTGCAATGAATAAATATAATGTACAAGTTACACCTTTTGAATGCAATTACTGAAATAAATCAAGTTTTTCAAAATATTCTAATTTACTGGCTTTTACCTGTATATATATATATATATATATATATATATATATATATATATTAGACTGACTATATATATATATATATATATATATATATATATATATATATATATATATATATATATATATATATATATATTTATATATATATCAAATACACTGCAACTAACTGAATAACCTGCCTGCTTAATCCAACTCAAGCTATCTCTCTGTCCACGTCAACAACACTACACAGGGCCGCCTTGTAAGCAGCCTTATATATTGTGGGGCGTGGACTTAGGCTGGCCATACATGGTCGAATTTCAAAAGAATTTTCTTTTGAAAATCAGAAAATGTGTGCGTTTTGTGATCCGATGGCGCCATCATTGATTTCGAAATTCGACCAACCAAGCCTTCAATTTCACCTCATGTTGCTACAGAAAATAATTTTCGTGGCTGGGAATCTTCTTTTCTTTCCGGGAATTTTCTTTTCTTGCACATGCGCATTTCTGGCCTGCCTTTGGCCAATTATGGCTCTCTCAGCAAAGCGAGCTGTGATTGGCCAAAGAATGCAGGTCAGGTGCATGCTTTGACCTATCATCATACAGCAATGCACTGCGATATTGCAGTGCATTATAGGGCATTCCGCCGCATTCGAACGTCCCATATTGTTTGCTGTTCTGCGAACAGGCGAACAGCCGATCTTCGAGTCTAACTTACGTTCCACCCGAACATCAAGCTCATTCCTAGTTCTAAATAAATAATGACAAACTATATTATGGACTTATATCTTTTATAATAATTGATGGACATTAGCAATGTTGACCTTAGTTTAATGTTAATGTAAAGGGGACTCATCGTAGTAAGCGGGCCGCTTGGAGCTCTGACCAGCGGTGAGCTGATGCTGACTGTGTCAATGCGATTTTAAACTTTTATATTGTGTAAGTACATATTGTAAGGGGGGTCCTGGTGGGTTTTGTTTAGTAATCTTTTTCACACTATGGAGAGCCTCCCCTTCTATTTCCTTACATGTGTTTACTATGACATTATATTACTCTGACTGAGGAGGACTGAGAGATTCTGGCAGCGGAGGAGCTGATTCAAGGGAGAAAGGAGATAACAGGCTTGCTTTTGTCTTACCTCTGGTAAGCTTATAACCATAGGGGGTCATTCACCAGGTGTGGTGAAGGTGTATTAACCCATGGAAAAGTGCACTCCAGAAGGAATCTAACCCCTTATCTCAACTGTCTGCTGCATGTAATGAACTGCTAATAAGAAAATCTTGAGTTTATGCAGTTGTCACTGGTGTCTCTTATACCACTTCTGCTATATTATGTGCTATTGCTAGTGACTTTCTGAATGATTACATAGGGACTTTTTGGTTCTCATGTAACTACATTGGATTCTCTGTTATATTATTATTTTTATATTTATATGCATTCTCGTTCATTCGAGATTGTATTATTATTGAGTTTATCACCCTCAACCTTTTGAGTATTTTGGTGTAATTTCATTAGCGCTGTTAATACTATCTTTATAAGAGAGTATATTTTGATTTCAGCTGTATTTTTCCTTTTATAACAGCAGCTTATATTGCATGTATATATAGCGGATTTAGTTCCACTCTTTTCATACTATCCTTTGAGCGCTAGGACTGGAGTTGTTTACCAACACCGGTATTTGTTTATTTACAGTATACATTGTTTAGAATAATGTGATCAAGCTCTTACTTGATCTTGTGTGGTATATATTCTGTGTATATCTATGTAATTTACAAGTCAGTTCCAGTTCGCCCCTAAGCTAGTGTCGTCTAGTCCTCGGGTGCACTATTCAGCTATAATACCTGATTCCTGGTTCCAGACTGGAGGAAGCTGTATCTTGGCGGGGGCACCCAGGCTGGGTGCTAGGTAGTCTATCACAGTGGCCAATGACAGCAAGTTAACACTAGCGTACAATTTATATTCAATTTTGGGCTTCTTCTTCTACCGGTAAATGAATGTTTGGGTAAAATCATAAAAAAGCATATTCGGTACATCTCTGCTGTACATGCACATTTATCCCGTTTTGTCCTTTTACAAATGCTGCAAGTACAATAAAAACACAATGACTTATTGGTTAGCACTTTTGTCTTGCAGCACTGGGGTCATTCGTTTTGAATCCCAGGACACTATATACATGGAGTTTGCATCTTCTCCCTGTGCTTCCTTGGGTTTCTTCTGGGTACTCCAAAGACATGCTGGCCTGGCAGGTCATTTAGCACCTGTTTAAATTGGCCCTAGCATGTGAGATGGGACCTTAGATTGTAAACTCCTCGAGGGTAGGCAATGACTGTAAAATATTATTTGTGGACATGATATAAACACTCACTTTACAACAAGTTTTCCAGTTTTTTTCTCAATGGGTCTCTCCAAAGAGGGGTGATCCACCCTACAGATGTATTCTGCCCCCTGGTGGACACTCAGTGTGGGGGACAATGGTCAGACTGGCTGTACAGCTGTATGTGTTATCAGCCTCTCTCCTGGGGGTTATTGTATTTTTATCACCAAGTCATTGTGACCGCGTTGGGGAAATAATTGGTCACTGCAGGGTGACCGGGGTGTCATGGAATACGTTGGGTGTCTGTGTCTCTTCCATTGTTGGGCTCCATGGGTTTTCTACAAAACAAAAAGAAAGAAAGCTTATACTGTATCTCCCAAATCTCCACACTATTGAAATTGTAAAGTCTATATAGCATGAATATTTGCTTGAATTAAGGAAATTCTTTTCCATGTTCTTTTGCATATACAAAGGTTATTGCAAACTATCATATCAATAGAAAATAATACAAAGGAATATGGAATATTCGCAGGACTTCCCTACTAAAGAGAACCAATAATTTGCATAGTCCACTATACTACCAGTATGGTGTTGATTATCGTACCCAGATACAAAAATATAAAAAGAAACACTGGGAAAGCTCCCAAAAAAGGTAGGCACTATAGGTAATACTATTGGTTTGACTTCAAAAATACTTTATTACATAGTTAGTCAGGTTGAAAAAGACACAAGTCCATCTAGTTCAACCAATAAAAAATAAAACAAAATCATACAATCCGATATACACAATCCTGTACCCACAGTTGATCCAGAGGAAGGCGAAAAACCCCAGCAAAGCATGATCCAATTTGCTACAGCAGGGGAAAAAAATCCTTCCTGATCCCCCAAGAGGCAATCGGATTTTCCCTAAATCAACTTTATCTTTAAATGTTAGTGCCCAGTTATATTATGTACATTTAGGAAAGAATCCAGGCCTTTTTTAAAGCAATCTACTGTGCTGGCCAGAACCACCTCTGGAGGGCATCTATTCCACATTATCACAGCTCTTACTGTGAAGAAACCTTTCCGTATTTGGAGATTAAATCTCTTTTCCTTTAGAAGTGAAGAGTGCCCACTTGTCCTCTGTGTTGACCGTAAAGTGAATAACTCACCACCAAGTTCACTGTATGAACCCCTTATGTATTTGTACATGTTTATCATATACCCCCTTAATTCTCAAGAGAGAATAAATTCAGTTCCTCTAATCTTTCCTCATAGCTCATCTCCTTCATGCCTCTTATCAGTTTGGTTGCCCTTCTCTGCACTTTCTCCAGTTCCCTGAAATCCTTTTTGAGAACTGGTGCCCAAAACTGAACTGCATATTCCAGATGAGATCTTACCAGAGATTTGTACAGGGGGGCAAAATGATATCTCTCTCTCTGGAGTCCATACCTCTCTTAATACAAGAAAGGACTTTGTTCGCTTTGGAAACCGCAGCTTGGCATTGCATGCTATTATTGAGCTTATGATCCACCAAAACCCCCAGATCCTTCTCCACTATGGATTCCCCCAGTTGTACTCCCCCTAGTATATATGATGCATTTATATGCTTAGACCCCAAGTGCATAACTTTATATTTATTAACATTAAACCTCATTTGCCACATAGTCGCCCAATCAGACAGTGCATTGAGGTCGACTTGTAAGTTGGAGACATCCTGTAAGGACGTTATTCCACTGCATAGCTTGGTGTCATCTAAAAACGCTGAAATGGTACTTTTAATCCCAGACCCAATATCATTTAAAAAATATATTAAAAAGTAAGGGTCCCAACACTGAACCTTGGGGTACACCACTGATAACCTTAGACTATTCAGAGTAAGAATCATTAAAGGAGAAGTCTAGCTTAAGCTCGTTTGGCGGAGAGATGCTGATTGACAGTCAGCAGCTCTCTGTTCGGGGGGCTGTGAGAACCGAGCCATCGGCGATGTTCGATCGCTTGGTCCTCAGTTTAGAGGCACCGGGGGACAGATGCAGCATCCACCTAGGTAAGTATGAATGGGGAAAAAAGCCCAAACCCGTACTTCTCTTTTAACCACTTCGGAACCGCCTCACGCAGAAATACTGCGGCAGAAGGGTGCGTACAGGCAGATTAACGTACCTGTACCTTGCCCTTTAAGTGGCAGCTTGCGGGAGCGTGCGCGTGCCCGCTGCAAGCTCTGTGAGTGTGATCGCGGGTCCCGCGGACTCTATGTCCGCGGAGATACCCGCGATCGTCTCACGGAGAGAAAAATGCTGATGTAAACAAGCATTTCCCCGTTCTGCTTAATTACACTGACACTGATCACAGCTCCCTGTAATCGGGAGCGGTGATCAGTATCGTGTCATACATAGCCCTTCCCCACTACATTTAGAATCACTCCCTAGGACACACTTAACTCCTGCAGCGCCCCTTCCTGGTTAACCCCTTCGCTGCCAGTCACATTTCCATAGTAATCAATGCATTTTTAATCACACTGATCGCTGTATAAATGTGAATGGTTCCAAAATAGCGCCAAAAGTGTCCGATGTGTCCGCCATAATGTCGCAGTCACGATAAAAATTGATGATCGCCGCCATTACTAGTATAAAAAAAATAATTAATAAAAATGCCATAAAACTATCCCCTATTTTGTAGACGCTATAACTTTTGCGCAAACCAATCAATAAACGCTTACTGTGTTTTTCTTTACCAAAGATATGTAGAAGAATACGTATCGGCCTAAACTGAGAAAAAAAAATGTTTTTTTATATATTTTTGGGGGATATTTATTATAGCAAAAAGTAAAAAATATAGTTTTTTTTTCAAAATTGACGCTCTTTTTTTGTTTATAGCGTAAAAAATAAAAAACGCAGAGGTGTTCAAATACCACCAAAGAAAGCTATATTTGTGGGGAAAAAAGGACGTCAATTGTTTTTGGTAGCCATGTTGCATGACCGCGCAATTGTCAGTTAAAGCGACGCAGTGCCGAATCACAAAAAGTGCTCTGGTCTTTGGCCAGCCAAATGGTCCGGGGCTTAAGTGGTTAACCACTACTCTCTGAATTAGTTTTTTAGCAAGTTTTCTATTCATTTACAAATTGATATTTCCAAGCCTGTAGACTTTACCTTACACATGAGCCGTGTGCGGGGAACTGTGTCAAATGCCTTTGCAAAATCCAAGTACACCACGTTCCACCACCACCCCCTCTGTCCAAGGTTTTACTTACCTCTTCATAAAAAGAAATCAGGTTTGTATGACAACTTCTGTCTTTCATGAATCCATGCTGTCTGTTGCATAAAATATTCATGGATTTTTTCCGACGGATGTTGGCTCAAACTTGTCTTGCATACACACGGTCACACAAAGTTGTCGGAAAATCCGATCGTTCTAAACGCGGTGACGTAAAACACGTACGTCGGGACTATAAACCGGGCAGTAGCCAATAGCTTTCATCTCTTTATTTATTCTGAGCATGCGTGGCACTTTGTCCGTCAGATTTGTGTACACACGATCGGAATTTCCGACAACGGATTTTGTTGTCGGAAAATTTTATAGCAAGCTCTCAAACTTTGTGTGTCGGAAATTCCTATGGAAAATGTGTGATGGAGCCCACACACGGTCGGAATTTCCGACAACAAGGTTCTATCACACATTTTCTGTCTGAAAATTCGACCGTGTGTTAGTCCATAGGGTTCAATTTTGACCCATCCTTTGTAGCTATCCTGTAAATAGCTGTATCTCTTCTGGGAAGGCCGTCCACAAGGTTTAGGAGTGTGTCTATGGGAATGTTTGACCATTCTTCCAGAAACACATTTGTGAGGTCAGTCACTGATGTTGGATGAGAAGGTCTGGCTTGCAGTCTCCGCTCTAATTCGCCCCAAAATGAGTTCTATCGGGTTAAGGTCAGGACAGGCCAGTCATGTTTCTCCACCCTAAACTCGCTCATCCATGTCTTTATGGACCTTGCTTTGTACACTGGTGCGCAGTCATGTTGGAACAGGAAGGGGACATCCCCAAACTGTTCCCACAAAGTTGGGAGCATGAAATTGTCCAAAATGTCTTGGTATGCTGACGCCTTAAGTGTTCCCTTCACTGGAACTAAGAGGCCAACCCCAACCCCTGAAAAACAACCCCACACCATAATCCAATACGGCACTGTGTTACTTTAAATGACAATTGGGCAGTTGTGAGACGCTGTATCCAAATAAAATTGATGTCCCTTTTTTCCCACAAATAAAGTTTTCTTTTAGTGGTATTTGATCACCTCTGTGGTTTTCATTTTTTGCGCTATAAACAAAAAAAGAGCGACAATTTTGAAAAAAACAACAACATTTTTTTACTTTTTGCTCTAAAACACATCCAATAAAAGAATTTTAAAAATCTAATTTCTTCATCAATTTAGGCCAATATGTATTCTGCTACAGTTTTTTGGTAAAAAAAATCCCAATAAGCGTATATTGATTGCTTTGCGCAAAAGTTATAGTGTCTGCAAACTATGGAAAATATTTTTAGAATTTGTATTTATTTATTTATTTATTACTAGTAATGGCGGCAATCGGTGACTTAAAGCGGGACTGTGATATTGCAGCGGACAAATCAGACATCTAACTGACACTTTTGACACTTTTTTGGGAACCAGTGATACCATTACAGTGCTAAAAAATATTCACTGTCACCAGTGGCGTCGCTAGGGTGGTTGCTATTTAGGCTATAGCCCCGAATCTGGGGCCCATAGCCCCGAGTCTCTTTCCGCAGGGGTCCCTGCCTAACCACTGGGCAGCTGGTGGGCTGCATGAGAGAGCCGGGCAGGCATATGAGAGAAGCGAGCGAGTGGGTGGGCGAGCATCGATGACATCATCTCTCTCCGCTCTCTGCCCACCCCGCATCACTTTTCTTCCGCCCTCACAGCCGGGCCTCTTCAATGTCGGAGGTGCAGCGGGGAGCAGCGAGATGACATCATCCCTCACTGCCCGCTCCGCATCACCGCTATCCTGCCCTCACTCATAACTGACAACTGCACCTGCCTTTGTGCTAAACGATGCACACAGCGACAATGCACATTTGGTGGCACTGGCTGGGCATAACAAGTGACAATCGGCAAATAGTGGCAGGCGACATGGCAAGTGGCAGTCCGCATCTGGTGGCAAGTGACAATCCGCAAATGGTGGCATGCGATGTGGCAAGTGACAATCCACATCTGGTGGCAGGTGACGGTGGCAAGTGACAATCCGCATCTGGTGGCAGGTGACGGTGGCAAGTGACAATCCATGCATTATGGTGAGTTGAACCACTTCATTATATATTACAATGTAACAATAGAAATAATGCGCTTCAATCACCCTGACACCATATCAACCATGGTGCAGGGCCGTCTTAATAACAACATGGGCCCCTGGGCAAAGTAATGCTCTGGGGCCCCTACAATTGGGACAGCGCAGGTAAACAGACATCAAATAGGTAGGAGGCAGACAAGCGGAGCTTCCCCTTTTGGGTGGAGCTCCGCATTAACTACATGAACAATCATTCTGTACAGCAAAGAAACAGTGGGAAAATATTACATACATAAAGTAACAAAGCTGTCCTGTGCATATAATATATCTGCTAGATTGATGCCTCCCCAGCACTATGACCCCTCTACACCCCAGATATCCCCCCAGCACTCTGACCCCTCTACACCCTAGATATTCCCCACAGCTCTGTAACCATATACCATAAGATACCCCTTGTATTGTGACCCCACTACATCCCTGATACCCCCTACACTGTGGCCTCTCCACATCCCTGATACCTCTAGCACTTTAGCTACTCAAGCTACCCCAAGCATTGCTACCCCCTATACACCCCAGATCCCCCCTCAGCATTGTTTTTCCCCATACACCCTTGATATCCCCCAGCACCATTATTCCATCCATGTAGAACCCCTTTTTCCAGTGGAGATACAGTGCATGTAAACTTTTGGCTCTGTGCCCACCTCCAGCACTGGACTCCCCTATACCAATCAACCAGGCAGAAGGGGGGCGGAGGAAGCATCACAAGCCTTTCAGTGCGAACAGTGCTGGACAGCTGGGCTCACCGTGACACCATCCACAATACTACCTCCGCAGGTGGGCTCTCAGTGCTGCCGACTCAGCAGCTCCCACTCCAGCTTCTACCCCTCAGTCTTCAAGTCCTGAGCATTCAAGCTGCATGGGGTGGGGTCAGAGCATTACTGGCACCCCGGCCCTGCCCCTCCCTGCTAGCTGTGAAATAATAGGTATTGCTATGCACAGCACGGCGCACCGCTGCCAGCCTGCCTCCCCTGTGTATCCATCAGTCTCTGTGCCATCATGGGGTCCCCAATTTTGAGGCAGCATGGGCTCAAGGACCAGCTGCTTTAGGGAAAGTGTAGGGGCCCCCCATGCAGCTGGGGCCCCTGGGCAGTGCCCAGGTGTACTCTCTCATTAGGACAGCCCTGCCATGCTGCTGTGATGATTGAAGCGCCAACACCAGCCATTGACCCTACAAATTGCCCATGAAAAGTAGCTACCCCCCCCCCCCCCACGGGCCTGCAAAAAGGTTGGTGACCGCTGCTATGGGCTCTAGCCCCAGATCTTTTGCAGACCTAGCAACTCCCCTGACTGCCACTGTACTAATGACACTTGCAGGGAAAGATTTAACATCAAGGGAGATCAAATGGCTAAATGTGTGCCTAGGGAGTACTTACTAACTGTGGAGGAGGTGCTTTTACTAGTGGAGAAGACATGGATCGGTGTTTCTGCTTCACAGGAACACAGGATCCATGTCTTCTGTACTCACATAATGGCAATCTGCCTTGTTTACATAGGCAGACTGTCATTCTGTTAGTGTAACGAATGATCGGCGGGTCCCGGCGGACATCGGGTCTGTGGAAACCACTAATCAGCTCCCCCTGTGCAAAATCACAGCCGGAGCGAGCCGGTGGTTGCGTGCGCTCGCACCCAAACCCAGAAGTGCAGAATTACTTATACGTGATTCTGCACAGAGCGGCCACCCTGTAGCAGTAAATCTGCTTTTGCTAACTTAAAAGAGCAATTTGTGTTGAAATGAAGAAGCTCTTCAGGAATAATGTATTTTTTCCTTATCTCTATGTAACACATATCTCTGTCAGACTCTGTCATATCTCCCAGCCCCCCATTCCAACCCCCCTTTCCAACCCATCCCACCTTTCCAAAATACAGTACACGCTATCAGTCTATAAGAAGCAAGCTCTCCTCTGCTGAAATACCATTGCCCATATAATTATTGGCTGCAGGACACTGAAGCTGTTTCCTTCTTTCAATAAAAACAATAGCGGGCGGTGACTCGGCTCGGTTCCTCCGTGCTTCTATCAATGCCTGGAATGCTGCCATTCAGGTTCCTGCAGATTTGTCCCTCCATAGGAAACACATAGGCAGACTGTAGAGGTTAGCAGGAGCTTAAAATGCAAAAGGGTGGCAGTGATTGCACACACATTACTTTTGTTTTTTCTCCGGTTGTTGGCAAAAGGCTACTTTTTTTTTTTGCTCTGTGGAAACAGACAGAAGGACTCTCTACCCTCACTCCCCAGCACTCTATACACAGAAGGAGATGTTTTCAGTGGCTAGCCTCCTTTCTTCTGCTCACAGGTTGCTATTGGAGGGAGGAGATTGCAGACCAAATAGCAAGTAATTGTGCTGCAAGTTTGAAAATGACTTGCTAAGCTACTGCTAGACTTGCCAGGCTTCACAAGTTTGTTGCACAATTGCAGCAATTCGGCATTACATGACTCCAGGTCAACTTTCTTTGCAAACATTCTGCAAGTCTGCTCCAAGTTCTGGTTCAAATATGTTGTGCAATAGTCATCCGACCACAGGGGGGCACTGTGGCTGAATTTTCATGCTGTAGACTTGCAGAGTTCTTGCTGTAGTGTAGACTCACCACTGCAACTTTGCTCTTGCTAGAGACTTACCATGTAAATTTGCTACAAATTGGAAAAGTGTCAACTAGAACTTGTGCTTCAAGTGCTCTGCTAGTGTACAACTTGCCAGTGAAAATGTGCAGCAAGTTAACAAAATATACAGTTCAACACTGCCCATGCCCATAAGTTTTACACAGCCTATTGCATTAGGGTGTGCAATCCCAAAGCTCAAATGCGCATGTGTGTGTGTATGTATATATATAAGTAGGCATACACACACAGAGAACCCATGTAAATGAGCCCTTCGTTTTTATTATAATATAATATAATAATATTTGTATTATTTTTTTACATTTTTAATTATCTTTACATTTATTGTATTATTGGATATAATTTTTTAATTTTTTTCACAATGCTTTTTGGGGGTGGGGGCTTAGGGGAATTATCAGGGGGGTCTTAATAGACAAACAATCGACCTTAAATGCCCCCCCCCCCCGGGTCGGTCACCAGTCTCGCACTTACCACATCTAGGTTGTGGGCAGCTCTTCCTCCCTGCGGCGGGCGGTTTCTCCTCCTACTAGTGCTTCACGGTGGCTTCCTCTGCGCCTCCTCCCTCCTCCTCCTCGGTGGCCAATAGGATCACTTCTCCTCTCGGCCAATTGGGTGACGGTTCTTAGGACCCGCTTCCTGATTGGCTGGGAAGACAATCAGGAAGACAAAAGGGCCCCGAGCCCACCCTTTTTTGAAGCCTATTAGAGCCTCTGGCTCTAATGGCATGCATCTAAAAAACAAACAAAAACAAAAAACCTCATTGGAATCCATGTGTCCGGTGCCCCGCATGTACATTAGGGGGCCAGACGTATGGATTAGGGGGGCGGCGCCCCTGCACCCTGCATTACGGGCAGCCACTGCCCCTGAATTCTCACTTTTGAGGCAGAGAAAGGGACTGAGGAAACACATTCCCCATTTCCTTTTTGCAGCATTAGCTGCACAGAATGAATGAACAAAGAGCTCTGCACAGCCTTCCTGTTCATTCATAAACTGCTTGTCTCCTTGTCTCCTACATCCCATGCTGCCAACCCACAAACCACTACCCGCAGGAACCTTCGCAACCTCAACCCTTCCCTTCTTCACTCTGCTACTGATGGCCTTTATGACAAAATCGCACCCCTGTCCTGCCCAGACCTAACCACTTCCATCTACAACACCACGTTGTCATCCTCCCTAGACGTACTTGCTCCTCTTTCTACACGCAGAACCAGGCCCCATCTGCCACAACCCTGGCAAACAGACGACACCAGAAGTCTCAAGAGACGCAGCCGTGCTCTTGAGCGAGCATGGCGTAAATCTAAATCCCTGCAAGACTTTACCCTCTACAAATCTGCCCTTCTCAAATACAACTCCTGCCTTCACACTGCTAAACAAACCTATTACAACACTCTCATCAAAACCCTCTCATCCAAACCTCATCAACTCTTTTCTACCCTTAATTCCTTACTTCACCCCCCACTGCCCCCACCCACCAACTTGCTTACCGCTCAACAGATTGCCAACCATTTCAATAGCAAAATCGACACAATTCGCAAGGAGATATCCAGCATTCAAATTCCTCCCCTACCCAACATATCAGGTCCACCACCACACTCAATACTCTCCTCCTTTTGCCGTTACCACAGATAAAGTTGATAAACTCCTCTCCATGGCCCACCTCACTACCTGTCCCCTGGACCCTGCCCCCTCTCAATTACTGTGACCACCTTCCCACTCTATCCTCAACTTCCTAACCCACATCTTCAACCTCCCCCTCTCCTCCAGCACCTTTCCTTCCCCGCTCAAACATGCACTAGTTACCCCCATACTCAAAAAACCCTCACTAGACCCCACCTGTTTAAATAACTTAAGACCCATCTCCCTGCTCCCGTTTGCCTCCAAGCTCATTGAACGCCTTGTCCATGACCAAATGAGTTGCTATCTCACGGACAACAACCTTCTCGATCCCCTACAGTCTGGTTTCTGCCCACAACATTCTACTGAAACTGCCCTATTAAAACTCATCAATGGCCACTACTCCATACTCATACTTTTAGACCTCTCTGCTTGACACAGTTGACCACCTGCTCCTCCCCAGCAAATTACACTCCCTTGGCCTCCATGATTCTGCATTATCCTGGTTCCCCTCCTACCTATCTCAGCGCACTTTCAGTGTCACTTACAACTCCATCTCCTCCGCTCCCCTTCCTTTTTCTGTTGGGGAACCCCAAGGCTCCGTCCTTGGGCCTCTCCTATTCTCACTCTATATCTCTTCCCTGGGCCAGTTGATAACCTCCCATGGCTTCCAATACCTCCTCTATGCCGATGACACCCAGATCTATCTCTCCACTCCTCAACTCACCCCCTCGATCTCCTCACGGATCTCAAACTTACTGACTGACATATTAGTATGGATGTTACACCACTTCCTCAAAGTTAATCTTTCTAAAACTGAGCTTGTTATAATTCCTCCTTCACGGTCCCCACCACCCTGTGACTTCACCATTAATATCAACAACACAACCATTGGTCCCTCCACACATGCCAGGGTCCTGGGTGTACTCTTTGACTCTGACCTCTCCTTCAGCCCCCATATTTAATCACTGGCTAAATCCTGCCGCCTTAACCTCCGCAACATCTCCAGAATTCGACCCTTCCTGACTAATGACACCACAAAGCAACTTATTCACTCCTTGATTATTTCCCGCCTTGAATACTGCAACTCTCTCCTTAATGGCCTACTCTCAAGCAGACTATCCCCCCTTCAGTCTATTATGAATGTTGCTGCTAGACTAATACACCTCACTAATCGATCCATGACTGCTGCCCCTCTCTGCCAATCTCTTCACTGGCTTCCCCTACCCCACCGTGTAAAATTCAAAATGCTAACCATAACATACATACCATCCACAACATCTCCCCCAGCTACATCACCAACCTCATCTGCAGATATCGACCAAATCCTCCCCTCCACTCCTCCCATGACCGCCTGCTCTCTAGCTCCCTTGTTACCTCCTCCCATGCTCGCCTTCAGGACTTCTCCAGAGCCTCTCCCATCCTCTGGAACTCCCTGCCCAAGTATGTCCGATCAGCCCCTACCCTGTCCACCTTTAGGCGATCCCTGAAAACTCATTTATTCAGGGAAGCCTATCCCACACCCACATAACTGTCCCTGAGACACCCCCATCAAATCATTCTCTGCAGCTATTACCTTTTGTACCACCACCCCCTCCCTTTAGAATGTAAGCTCTACAAGCAGGGCCCTCCTGTACCTTTTGTATTGAACTGTACTGTAATTGTGTTGTCTCACCTATACATTGTAAAGCACTGCGTAAACTGTTGGCGCTATATAAATTGCGTATAATACTAATAATAATAATAAACTGAAGCATAGTAAGCTTACAATGCTTCAGTTATCAACACAATGAATGACTGGTACCGATCACTCTCTGTGTTCATTCAGAAAAAGAAGAGGCCAGTAAATTACATATTTACCGTCTCCTTCCCCGCTCTCCATCCTGAAGCTCCCCCTGTGTGTCTGGAACAGCTGGCAGGAAAGGAGAGGAGGGAAGCCAGCAGCGCTGAAAGAGGGGTCAGGCACTCATGCTAATGCACACTAGGCGATTAAGGTGTGTCCAGGCGTCCCCGGCACACCCTGCGTGCACACCTATGACACTGGCACAAATTTGTGGCAAGTTATCCTTGCTCTCTGGGAGTCTCCTCCCTCCAGCAGCTATCGCATTTCCTGCTGTGTCTGACAGTAGTGACATTACCTTCACTTCTGTCAGTGAGGCAGCTTTAGAACAGAGCGCATCCAGTGTGAAAGGGACAAAAATTTGGAAGTGATGTAAATTGTTGTAGTGTATTTGTATTGTATTTTCGAATGACAACTGTACTGGTCAAACGAAAATTGTACAACGGGGTATTGTACGAGAAGAATTTTTGTGCTTGTCAGATCGGATAATATCCGATCGGCTATCAAAAGCTCAGTACTACCGATCAGATTATCGTGCGAACGCAGTGAAAGCCATATTTTTCACACGATTTTCTGATTGTGTGTACGGGCCGTTAGGGGGCACACTAAACAGAAGGGTCTAAATAGACCTGTTACAACAGAATTGTTGTGAAGTGGTGGAAATACTGCACCAAACCTCAGATATAAGCAGCCAACACAACAGTCAGAATTGTTAACAAGTCTCTGGAAAATATGAAAAGTTAAGGGAGCGCCACCCACTGACACCAAAGGAGAATACAAACTACTTAGAATGTTATTAATGCCCGTTGTGTTGATCAGAGGTTTGTGGAGTTGCTTAGGGACACCAAGGTGGTCCAGAATAGAGTTGAGAATTATGGGAGGAAGGTCTCACTGTTGGGAATACCCAAGATCTATAAAAGGCCAGAGGCTGACTTAGCCCACCAGGCTCCATTTATAACTAAATATCACTTTTGGGTGAACTGACCTTTTAGCAGTTGGTAAAGCTTGATTTGTTCTTTGTTTTTTTGTTTTTTGTTTTTAATAATGAATATATTTGTTGTTATTTTCCAAAGAACCCCATGTAACTCACCTGAGTCTCTGATAGATAGATCCTTATATCCTGGTGTGTCCAGAGATTCATGTTCCCAGCTCACTCGTACTCTGAATTCTGGATCCTTCAGGAGCTCCTCGGAAATTATGACCTCACTGCAGACACTATAGGTCCCATCAGGAATATCGGTGAATGTCTCTGTGGATGTTAAGGCTTGTTGCGGCTCCCCCACTCCATGTGTCCATCTAAGTGTGATGTCACTGGGATAAAATTTCTCCAGAGTGATTGAATACTTCAACTCGACAGAGCCAGTTAGGGTTCTTGATATTGGCTGTAACATCTGAGGCTTTGCTGAAAAGCGATACATAAAAATGTAAATTATTGTGAAGATAACTGTTATCATGGAATACAATCTAAGTAAAAATTCAAAGTTCTCTCACTTGTAAAATCAGTTTGATTAAAGATTGACTGTGCTGGCCTTTTTCTAATGCTTACTTGGTTGATGAGGTAGTTGGCTAAAGTTCAGAAACATTTTAAAACTTTACTTTGTATCAGAGCTCCTGTTTCCCCAATCACTTACTGATATTTTTAAAATCATCCACTGGTGACAATTGGAGGCTCATCTAATAATCTCTAATTATTCACACTGTGGCCAATCAGAAGCCAGCACATCCCTTGGACACTGGAATCAAATCATTAAATGACACAATTGGAGAGATTATTAAATGTGAGCCATCCCCACTGTCACTTGCTACTGTCAGCAGTTGGGGACTTTCAATGACATTAACAAAATCATTACTAGTGATGGACGAGGGTGGAATGCCGAAGCAGAGTAAATATTTTACATTTTTCAATGTCAAATATTAAGGTCTGTAAACAGGCTTTTTTTCAGCAGAGCGGTTACAATAAGTCTGGTAAATAAGTGAAAAAGGACCCTGGAGCACCACCTACTGGTTGGACACATGAAATTAATTTTTTTTTAAATCTGTTTTAGTCCTGATCTGAAAGTGTTGGCTTAACATTGGCAGCAATATTGAAAATATCACCATCATTTTGGGCCCTATACATACACTCTAAGGCCATTGCTAAAACTTCCAAGTCTTCAGAGGTGTCTATTTTGCCTAAAAGGTTTCCAAATAACATTAAAACTTTTTGCCTAATACAGACTATACCTTAAATTATTGGTAACAGATAATTTGTAGAAACAATTACAAATCAATTTACATTGTAACCACGATAGCAGGTGATGGGAATCTTCCCGACAGAGCCACAGACAGCAGTAAATCGTGCAAGAGGCTTCTTCACTGTGAAAATATGGAATAAAAATATGGAATAGACTTCCTAAGACTGGGTTCACACTGCAGCACAGAGCAGCTCACAGAAGGGGTCTGGTGCATCACTGTTCATCATTTCAGGTCCGATTTCAGCACAAATATTTGGCTGAATTCAGACCTGAAACGGACCAGAAGACGCACAGGACTCCTGTGCAATCCGCTCTGGAGCTGTGTGAACCGGTTCCATATAGAGAGAGCCGATCACAATCTCCTGACATGTGAATTGGATGCGGGGAAACCCACATCCAATTTGCAATAGTGTTAACCCAGCCTCAAGAACTAGTTCTGGCCAACTCGGTAGATTGTTCTAAAAAGAATCTGGATCCTAAAAGCACAAAATATAAATGGATATTAGCATTTATAAGTAATAACACCAGGGATTGTTGATCCTGGGAACTGCCATCAGGGGATCAGAAAGGATTTTTTTCTCCCGAGTAGGAGTAAATTGGACCGTGCTTCATAGGGTTTCTTTTGCCTTCCTCTGAATATACTGTGGGTATACGGTTCTGTACATGGAGGTTTTCTGTTTATTTTTATTTTTTAGGTTTTCTATTTTTTTTTTATTTTGTTTTATTGTTTGAACTAAATGGACGTATGTCTTTTTTCAACCTATAACTTTAAGCCCGATACACACTGGGCGAAAATCCATGTGTACAGCTTTGGCCCTTGTGTACAGCTATCTGTTCTACAGAAGTTGGTCTAATGACTGGCTTCTGTCGAATCAGCATGCTGGAAAACCAGCATTCGGTCAGCCAATGGCTGGGAGCTCTGATCAGTGTATAGTGGTGGGGGGTTGTCCCCACTGTCAGAATTCAATGTCCCAATGGTAGAGATCACTACCTCAACATTGCTTGTGTTGATGCAGCAATCGGTCAGTTTTTTTTTTTTCTTTCTACCAGCTACTTAAAAGAAAAAAAAAAACTGAAAGTGTGTACCCAGCTTTACTTTATTCAAAACTAAAAACAAAAAGTTCTGCCTTATATAAACCTTCATTGAAATTGCTCACCACAAGTAGCTCTGCGGTGGAATATTTTCTCTTGCCTCCATTTCCCACAGCTATATCTACAGATGAAGGTCACATCTTTGTGATTGGTCACACTAGGTCTGAACTTCAGTGAAGATGTGTAGTTTGGTCCGTCTCTGCATGATATGACCCCATACTGTGTGTCCATCAGTCTCTCCTCTTCTTCCTTATCTCCTCCATGGGACTCTGGGATCTCATAGACTTGTCCTCCTCTCTTCTCCAGCCAAGTCACACTCGTGTTCTCTGGGCATTTGGTGGCTCTACAGAATAGAGACGTTACTTCTCCAGCAACCAGCTTGGAAGGTCCATCGATCTCCATTAAAGTTAAAGTAGCTGTAGCATAAAATTCATATTAACGTATTCCGTAATTGGTATAGTATACAGAAATTTTTTTTTTATTTATTTTTTTTTTTTTTTATATTTCTATTTTCTCTTTATTTTTAAAAAAAAAAAAAAAAAAAAAAAACATCAGTAAACAGTGTTTGGAGGGCTATACAGAAATTTAACCAGGCAAACAGCTAGATACATGGATGAAATGCATACATACTGCCTACAAGTTACACATACATCATTATTCACACAATACAAAGGGCAAACTTTACCACATTACATGGTAAAAAAGAAAAAAAAAAGGCTGCTGGATCACCTCCATTACCATTTGTATAATACTGAAAAAAATAATTTGAAAATTGCTAAGCATTTTAAGGAATGTCATGGGGGTGATCCCGCAGCTATCCATATTTAGGTTATTGAGGGAGAAGGATGCCCAAAGAGAGAGGGATACTGAATACTGTTTGGGGGATTTGACCAGCCAGATCCAGGAAAAGCCCTTTACAGGCAGGGACCGCCAGCCCCTTTGGCGTGTAGAAAAAGTCCTAGTGCCCAGCTGTCTTTTCTGTGGCTACTGATCCCAGCACCACCTCTTCAGGCACTGCCAGCCAACCTGGCTGCATCTGACCCTTTCCCTGCCCCTTTCACTAACCCTCCTGGCTAAACTTCCGCAATCCTCCCCGACTTACTCTGCATCCATCTCAGACTGCTCTCACCCAGTCCTCTCAGGCTGTCTCTCAGTTCTCCTGACTGTCTCACTCACCAGCCAGCCGGCTGTCTTTCTCCCTGGATGTCTCCCGGTTGTGCTCACTGGCTCCTGCTGTACTCACCCCTGCTCCCATGCCACTGGAAGGGCTCCCTCTTGGGTTATCAGGGGATCCCTCCTGCATCCGAGCTCCCAGACCCGAGGTCACACCCCCAAACTAGGGGGCTTCCCTCAAGGGTCTCCAACAGCCTCCTAGCACCCCATCTCCAGCTTCCACCTAAACTTCACTGCCCCTGCTGGGCTGTTCCAACCCATCTGTTTGGGATTGATCAGAGCCCTCATGCATACTCCAGGCAGCTCCTCCTCACTTCCACTCCCATTGTTCTAGAATCTTCTCCAAGTTTCTAGAAGTAGGAGGAGGCATCAGAGATGCTACCTCTGAGTCATACCAGCCTCCCTGAGTCACTCATCCTGACCCATAAAAAACACAGGCTTGGCTGCAAGCCAAGTCAAATTTACCTACACTAGATATGTATATATATACACGTCTAGCACTAGAGGGTGCTACATGAGTGTGTCTGACAGAGGTGGTTGAAACTGCTATGAGTAAAGCCCTGTACGCACGGCCTGAATGTCGGGCAGCATCAATAGCAACTTGTCGATGTTCGGCTTGTGTGTACTGCAGCCAATACATCAGAAACTGCACATTTTTGCTGGCTTCTATCAAAGGGACATAATGTAAAAGGTCTGCCCACCGGCTCCTGATCAGCCCTCTCAGCCATTGGCACTGACCGGAGTGTTCTGGTCGGGGGGTGGGGGGGGGGTGACTATACCCCTGTCAGAACACAATAGAACAGCAGGGGAGATCACTGTACTAACCCGCTGGGTTGAACTAAAAATAAAAACTAGCAGTATGTACTAGGCTTAAGTGCTAGTGTAACATGAAACATTTGAGCGGGTCACCCTGCTCTTTTGTTGCTATTTCCTTGATGCTTTACCCTGTTTGGTGATTTTCTAAATAAAGGTGATTTCTACAGTAGTGCAGCCATCCAGACTTCCTTTTTCCTAAAAAAGAAACCTTGTAGTACAAAAAAAATAAATAAATACTGACTTCTTGAATGTTAGGGTATAGGCACACCAATTACTGCATCTCAAAATGCAATTTAGAGCTGTCTATAGCTTGTCTGTAAGCTTAGCGATGACCACCCTGGTTGCTGATCAAGGTGTACATATGTTCTGAGCTCAGGAGGTACATATCTGTGTAGGCATTTTAGGGGGTTCTAAACATGCTCTGTAATGCCAACACGCTAGTGGGGACTTGGAGCGCCGTTCAAAGCTGGATGATAACAAGTGTCCCTACTGGCAGAAAGTGGAAGCAGGTGTCAGGCACTAATTCAGAAGCATGGACATATGTGGGGTAAGACACCGCTCAAAACCAACCCAGTGCTTGAGAGGTGGATATGATTGTGTATGGCCTTAACCAGCGCTGCTTCGGCCATACCCCTCTGACATGTTTCGACCCATCTACTGGGGGCTTGATCACAGAGGTCCTCTGTGACCAAGCCCCGGTAGGTGGGGCAAAACCTGTCAGGGGGCGTGGCCGGAGCAGCGCTGGCTGAAGCCATACACAGCCATATCCACATCTGAAGCAAGGTGTCAGCACTTGGTCAGTTTTTAGCAGCTTCCTACCCCACATATGTCCATGCTAGTGAGAAATTATGATGTCTAAAAGTCCAAAGTTTTGGGTTATATTGTTTTTGCTTTAGTAAATTTAGGCTGTAAGGGGAAATTAAATAATTATGCAATTATGAGATGGGGCCTAAATGATAATCATATATTCAGCCTTGATTCCTAATCTGGCTAACTGTGTCACCTGCAGGCCTCCTTTATTCCTGCAGTATGATATGAACTAATGCTTTAAAACAAATTATTTGTTGCCATTTGAAAGCTATTCAAACTACGGTATTCATTTTATAAATTACATTACTGCTGGTGTCAGGAGATTTAGAATGAGATTTGGTGATTCCACTACTGTGCTGCTCTCTGTACTCCTTAAAGCGGTTGTATACCAATTTTTTAAACTTTTACCTACAGGTAAGCCTATAATAAGGCTTACCTGTAGGTAAAAAAAATATCTCCTAAACCTGTACGGTTTAGGAGATATTCCCCTCGCTATGAGCCGCTGACTGCAGCCGCGCATGCGCACAGGGGATTTTCGGCTGAAAGCCCGGCAGACGCCGGACCTTGCTGGAAAGAAGTCTCCCGCATGCATGCGTGGGAGTGACGACATTGTGGCTCCGGCCACTCACAGCGCTGGAGCCGCGATACCCGGAAGACACGCCAAGGGGAAATGTCAGCTCCCTTGGAGTGGACCGGGTGAGAAGCTGGCGCCTTGTTCTAAGGTAAGTATCTCATAATGAGCTAGTATGTAGTGCATACTAGCTCATTATGCCTTTTCCCTTACAGGTGTAGGGAAAAAAAAAGTCAGCTGGTTTACTACCGCTTTAATGAAGAGTAAGCTTTAATTAGTGAATGCCAGTGCAAGTATCCCCCACTTCTGCTTTATCTATTCTCCTTCCTCATTATCTCATCAGTCATCAATCCATCAGTTATCGGGGGGGGGGGGGCAGCTTTGACATGAGGAAGCAAAGCTCTGCTTCTACCAAGCTGGTCATCTCCATACAGAGACATAGTGCAGAACATTGGATGTCTAGTCAGTAACTGGGAAGACTTCAGCTGAAGGAGACAATAATTGTCACTAGTCTTTTGCCTTCTGCTTGTCTTCTTTGGATATGGCTGCCACAGTCCAGGTCCTTGTATTTAGTATGAGTTACAGTGAATTACTGTTCCAGAGATATAAAAATATAATCAATTGTTTGTTTTACCTGCTCTCCTGTAAGTTTGTTTCCAGAAAAAGATACCAATCACGGTTGCTATCAAAACCAGGAGGACAACACCAACAACTATGGGCTCAGTAGATGATGTTTCTATGAAAGTTAAATGAGAAGTGATTAAAGAGAAAAGTCAGACATCCTCCATGTTTATATTGTTACATAAATATATCAAAGAGCTGATAATAATTTATACCTTCATAGACAACCTGGAAGTCCTCCTGTATAGCTTCTGGTAGCGAAACATGTTGAATTGTGCATGTAAACGTTTTATTCTGATCATCATCACTTGGTGTGATTGTCGTAGAGCTCTTCACTTGGTAGGTTCTATCTTTGTATTTATTTAGTTTTCCCATAAACTGATTCTTCAGGACTTCTCCATCTCTGTACCATGTTATCCTGATATCAGGAGGGAAGAATCCAATGGCCATACAGGTCAGGGCATTCTCTTTATTTCTCCGGATGCTCTTGCTGAGGATGGAGAGTAGAGGTCTGGCTGTAGGTAACACAGATGCTGTTATTGAAGTTGAATTGGTTATGGAGGAACTCATATGCTGAGAAGAGTTTAGCAAGTATTGTGAACCCTGATCTCTAGGTAGAAGCAGCATTAAACTGCTTCTACTGCTTCTACCTGTTGAATACCTGTTAGGCAAAGCCCATTTACTTTGAGACCCATGTACAGTTTGTCTCATTTTGAAAGATTTGTGGTAGGGAAGATGGCAAAATGTGTAGCCTGGTACTGGCTTCAGGTGGAAAAGCAGTGGAAAAGATGTTTTGCTCTCTCTGTCTCAAGTAAGCAATAAAATATAAAAAGACAACCCCTAGACTGTTTATTGGAGCTAGAATGAATGGACTGGTGCTTGGGCAGACAGGCAGCTTCTGCACTTTTGGGGAAGAACCAAATTAATACCAGCAGCCCCTATAGGGGTAGCGCTACATATGGTGACTCAAGAAACTGAGAGGAACAGCTGCGTAAATTGACAGTGCTATATAATTACCTGTAATAAATAAATAAATGAAAATCCTGTATGTTCTTACCATAAACAGTCAGCTGGATCTCCCTAAACTGTTGGTATGGACTGTGGATGACTAAACATTTGTAAGTCCCATGGTTGGCAATGGTCACGTTGTGAATGGTCAGCGAGGCATTACCCTTTATGGCCTCTTGCTCATCGAAAGACAGCCCCTTTCTGATCACTTTCTCCTTGTTGTCTGTTTTCAGCAGCTCTTTTCCTCCAAAGTACCAGATTATTGATAGGTATTGCTTGTTCACAGAAGGAGTATCCATATGGAAGGTACATGGCAAAATAAAAGACTGGAATAATATAGCTGTTTGAGAAGCAGGGGCTGTCACCTCCAATTGAGAAACTGTAAAAAAAAAAAAAAAAACCCCACATGGAATTAAAGCACAAACGTTTACTTTAGGTTTGGATGAAGTACATAACCCAATAGGACCCTCTACTGGTTTACTACGTCTGTCTGTGTCAATGTGGGCAAAGTTTTTCCTTTTCTTCATGTTGCTTTTCAGCAGGACAACAAGTCAGGGTTAACCTTTTCCAAGAACATAGCCATAAAAATATGTGTATTGTTGTGGGCCCTATTTTCCAGCCTCCACTCTTCTGGGAAGGACTTCCACAAGATCTTAGAGAATGTCTGTGGAAATTTGTGCCCATTCAGACAAAAGAAAATTTGTGAGGTCAGGTACTGATGTTGGATGAGAAGACCTGGCTCGCAATTGGTGTTCCAATTCATACCAAAGGTGTTCAGTAGGGTTGAGGTCAGGGCTCTGTGCAGACCACTCACGTTCTTTCACACCAAAATCATCAAACCATGTTTTTATGGAGTTGGCTTTGTACACAGGGGCACAGTCATGTTGGAACAGAAAAGGGTCTTCACCAAACAATTTACGACAAAACTGAAAGGGCACAATTGTCTAAACTGTCTTTGTATGATATGGTATTAACAGTACTCTTCACTGGAAACATGTATCTGGAAGCACATGTCTTTCTCTGTCCTCATTGACTTCTGTAATTTTTCTATACAGTCTATTGGGTTTATTGGGTAACGTGGAAGTAAAGTGAATTTTCCCTTATCTTCATGAATGAGGCAAAACAAAGTGAAATTTATGGTCAGTTATTAGATATCTGCGAAATGGTTTAATTGTGCACCAAACCCCGGCCCTCCCACACCCAATTTCCAACGCCAAGATCGGCCATCTACCTCCTCCAACAGTAGTCGTAACTTCAACCTTCTCATCCCAATTCCCCTGATTCCACAAGTCAGCCCCCCTCTTTCATGTGCCCTCTGGAATGCCCGCTCAGTCTTCAACAAACTAGTATCTGTCAATGACCTTTTCCTCTCCAAATCCCTTGATCTATTTGCTATAACTGAAACCTGGCTCCAGGAATTTGATACTACCTCTCCAGCTGCACTGTCCCACAGTGGCCTTCTCTGGACTCACTCCACCAGACCCAGTGGACGAAAAGGAGGTGGTGTCGGACTTCTCCTCTCCCCACAATGCACCTTCCAGGTACTGCCCACACCTCCCTCTCTTTCCACCTGCTCTTTCGAAATGCACTGCATTCGTCTTTTCTCTCCAGCTTGTCTGAGGGTCGCAGTCATTTATCGGCCTCCTGGACCAGTGTCACGCTTTCTGGATGACTTCTCTGCATGGCTACCCTATTTTCTCTCATCTGAAGTGCCTGCCATCATCCTAGGTGATTTTAACATTCCAATCAATGTTAATAATGCTACCACTTCTAAACTACTCAACTTAACCTCCTCTTTTAACCTAACACAATGGACACAAACCACCACTCACTCCAACGGCAACACTCTTGACCTTGTATTCTCCCATCGCTGCACTCCCTGCAATCTCTCCAACGCACCCTTTCCTCTCTCTGATCACAACCTTATCCGTTTCACACTCTCCTTGTCTCCTATATCCCATGCTGCCAACCCACAAACCACTACCCGCAGGAACCTTCGCAACCTCAAACCTTCCCTTCTTCACTCTGCTACTGATGGCCTTTATGACAAAATCGCACCCCTGTCCTGCCCAGACCTAACCACTTCCATCTACAACACCACGTTGTCATCCTCCCTTGACGTACTTGCTCCTCTTTCTACACGCAGAACCAGGCCCCATCTGCCACAACCCTGGCAAACAGACGACACCAGAAGTCTCAAGAGACGCAGCCGTGCTCTTGAGCGAGCATGGCGTAAATCTAAATCCCTGCAAGACTTTACCCTCTACAAATCTGTCCTTCTCAAATACAACTCCTGCCTCCACACTGCTAAACAAACCTATTACAACACTCTCATCAAAACCCTTTCATCCAAACCTCGTCAACTCTTTTCTACCCTTAATTCCTTACTTCACCCCCCACTGCCCCCTCCCACCAACTTGCTTACCGCTCAACATATTGCCAACCACTTCAATAGCAAAATCAACACAATTCGCAAGGAGATATCTAGCATTAAAATTCCTCCCCTACCCAACATATCAGGTCCAACACCACACTCAATACTCTCCTCCTTTTGCCCAGTTACCACAGAAGAAGTTGATAAACTCCTCTCCATGGCCCACCTCACTACATGTCCCCTGGACCCTGTCCCTTCTCAATTACTGCGACCACCTTCCCACTCTATCCTCAACTCCCTAACCCACATCTTCAACCTCTCCCTCTCCTCCGGCACCTTTCCTTCCCCGCTCAAACATGCACTGGTTACCCCCATACTCAAAAAACCTTCACTAGACCCCACCTGTTTGAATAACTTAAGACCTATCTCTCTTCTCCCGTTTGCCTCCAAGCTCATCGAACGCCTTGTTCATGACCAAATGAGTCGCTACCTCACGGACAACAACCTTCTCGACCCCCTACAGTCTGGCTTCCGCCTACAACATTCGACTGAAACTGCCCTACTAAAAATCACCAATGACCTAATAACTGCCAAAACCAATGGCCACTACTCCATACTCATACTTTTAGACCTCTCTGCTGCCTTTGACACAGTTGACCACCTGCTGCTCCTCAGCAAATTACACTCCCTTGGCCTCCGTGATTCTGCATTATCCTGGTTCTCCTCCTACCTATCTCAGCGCACTTTCAGCGTCACTTACAACTCCATCTCCTCCGCTCCCCTTCCTCTTTCTGTTGGGGTACCCCAAGGCTCTGTCCTTGGGCCTCTCCTTTTCTCACTCTATACCTCTTCCCTGGGCCAGTTGATCACCTCCCATGGCTTCCAATACCATCTCTATGCTGATGACACACAGATCTATCTCTCCACTCCCCAACTCACCCCCACTATCTCCTCACGGATCTCAAACTTGCTGATCGACATATCGGTATGGATGTCACACCACTTCCTCAAACTTAATCTTTCTAAAACTGAGCTTGTTATATTTCCTCCTTCACGGTCCCCCTCCTGTGACTTCACCATTAATATCAACAACACAACCATTGGTCCCTCCACACATGCCAGAGTCCTGGGTGTAATCCTTGACTCTGACCTCTCCTTCAGCCCCCATATCCAATCACTGGCTAAATCCTGCCGCCTTAACCTCCGCAACATCTCCAAAATTCGACCCTTCCTGACTAATGACACTACAAAACAACTTATTCACTCCTTGATTATTTCCCGCCTCGACTATTGCAACTCTCTCCTTAATGGCCTACCCTTAAGCAGGCTATCCCCCCTTCAGTCTATTATGAATGCTGCTGCTAGACTAATACACCTCACTAATCGATCCGTGACTGCTGCTCCTCTCTGCCAATCCCTTCACTGGCTTCCCCTACCCCACCATGTAAAATTCAAAATGCTAACCATAACATACAAGGCCATTCACAACATCGCCCCCATCTACATCACCAACCTCATCTGCAGATATCGCCCAAATCGCCCCCTCCGCTCCTCCCAGGACCTCCTGCTCTCTAGCTCCCTTGTTACCTCCTCCCATGCTCGCCTTCAGGACTTCTCCAGAGCCTATCCCATCCTCTGGAATTCCCTGCCCCAGTATGTCCGATCAGCCCCTACCCTGTCCACCTTTAGGAGATCCTTGAAAACTCATTTATTCAGGGAAGCCTATCCCACACCCACATAACTGTCCCTGAGCCACCCCCATCAAATCATTCTTTGCAGCTATTACCTTTTGTACCACCACCCCCTCCCTTTAGAATGTAAGCTCTACGAGCAGGGCCCTCCTGTACCTTTTGTATTGAACTGTACTGTAATTGTGTTGTCCCCCTTATACATTGTAAAGCGCTGAGTAAACTGTTGGCGCTATATAAATCTCGTATAATAATAATAATAATAATTGTACTAAGGGATATCTTTGCTTTTTCAATGCAGACATTGAATGACAGAAAGGTATATTTTTAGCGTGCTTAACCTCTATTAATCCCCTGTACTTTAATAAAACAAAAATGCATTAAAATCAAAAAATTCTAAATAAAACTATTAAACTATTTCAATAGTTAGGTTTACAATTCTTTGATTTTTTAAGTGAATGCATTTTTGTTTTATTAAAGTCTAGGGGGTTAATATAGGTTAAGCGTGTTAAAAATGGAGATTAACTTTGAAATCCACTGCAAAGAATATTCTCGTTCACTAATAAAAGTGATTTTTCTCTTTTCAAAGGGAATTTTCACTTAGCTTGGTGAATGAGGTGAAGATATTTCGGCTACAATCATCTGATCATGTGTAAGCCAAAAAAAAATCCTGTTTTTTAAAAAAAAAATAACTAGCACATGATTGGGTATTCTTTTGTGTATCCCTAACCCCCTTGATTTGGCTCCAATTTTTCCAGAAAATACCCCCCCCCAAGCTACCACTGAGCTGGGACCTTGATGAACTCCCGCATACTTCAGCTACACAGCTTAGGAGGGCAGCAGCCCTTTAGGCTAGGATCTTCCTGGACAGGAACCCTGCTGCTCACCAAACTATTTTTTGAGCATTCTCCCCTATAGATTGGCTGAGATCACATAAATATTCAGGCCAAGGTTGTGCCTTTTCCAGTTCACTACCTTCCAGAATCCACCAGAAGGCGGAGGAAGTAGTTGAGCCTGCAGCCAGTGAGACCCAGAGCAGTTAAAAATAATCACACACCGCTCCAATGTTTACCTGGGAGCCAAGAAAAAAATAGATTTACCTGAGCCTCTCTAGTATTCCCATTCAGAGAGTTCTACATTTGCAATGTAAATGTTCACTTTGTTTCACTTTATTTATTAAAATATATGAAAACTCACTTTGAACGTGAACATGCTTTACTTCTTTAGCAAATAAGGGTCAATATCTCTGAATTTCAGCCGTACAGTTTTCCTACTCATGCCTGGCACTGCTTTGGGAGTTGTGAAAACACCCAGGATAAAATTGGGGCAAGCCTTCCATACCATTTGTATAACTCTTGGAAGATAAATGATTAGGGACTGTTGCACCCCCCCCCCCCCCCCCCTCGCTCCTTCCCATATAACATATTGATTAATATACATTAGGTAGAAGACCAAGCTCATCTTCATGTAATTCTAACATATCAAGAAATGTAAAAGAGAACAAATCAGCGCAATAAAACAACCCCTATTGACATAAAAGCAGCTGAACACCAAGGGTCAACTTTCAAATCCCTGAGTCAAAAATTATAATATATTATATATATAATATAATATATATCATAAAAGATAAAGATGAACGTCCATATATTTAAAATGAAGAGCAATCAGTGAGATCTTCAGTGGTGAGCTGATAAGTCATGCAAGTGACTTCGAGGGTAAAAAACCTCCACCAATGGTTGAAATGGCTGCTCACCTCACAGAGTGGACCCTTTAATTATGGAGGGTCAGACACGCTTTCCCACACAGGGTGTATAACAGGTAACATGTCCACAGTAATCCTTCATGTGAGTGGTGGTAGCCATCAGCATCACAGATCCCATAGCGTAAGATCATGCAAATGCAAGGCAATACATAGTGCTCTCCGTACATACAACATTTAATGATAAGATAAGTGAATAAAAACTTACAAAACAGGCACTTAAAACCAAGTGCTGGGTATGTACAGCATAAGAAACACAAACGACGAAAGCTACGGGTGACGTCACGTGAATTCTAAGATATCAACCCTACGATTTAGTGAAGGTGCCTATGCCTTCCCAGAGCTCAGTTAATGGACAACCACTTACAAGTCTGGTGTAAAGAGAGGAGAAGAATTATTCCGAAAATAGTCATGTCTGCCGAGCTGAAGCTTCGTGACATGGAATGTACTTTACCCCGATGTCCCAAGACTCAGAATAAACAGTGGCAAGGTAGTTTCAGTTTCAAATGTTTATTGCAATTATAACAATCTCAAGTAATACCATGAAATAAATCTTAAAGCTGTATTATTTCTAATGGAGGCCACAATTACTTCATGTCAGAAAACAATGATATTCAATTTTAGAAATTAGAGTGGAACTCAGGGTAAAATAAAAAAATCAAAGGAAAAGTATTAAAAAAATATTGCGCCAACTAAAATGTGAGGAGCAGCCAACATAACAATCAGGCTAATTGTGAGCAAATATAGTAACACAATGTGGCGCCACATTGTGTTACTATAAAATAAAAAAATAACATATTTTATATGGAGCCTTCTGTCACTAGCATTACCACAGCAGTTTTTGTTTTTCTGAGTCCCCCGTAACATAGTTTTATTATCTGTTGATTCTTCCAGTAGGTTCATTAATTTTCCTCTTCCTGTAACAGGGTGGCAGCTGTTCGTTCTGTAGTAAAATCGCAAAGTAGCGTTGTCACCTGCAGACAAGTACGCCTTAGCCCCGGTTCACACAGGGGCGACTTGTCAGGTGACTTAGCGGCCTGACAAGTCGCGTCCCGTTCTGTACTATGGAACCGTTCTAATAGGAACGACTCAAGTCGCTCCCACTTAGAAAAAGGTTCCTGTACTACTTTGGGACGACTTCAGGGCGACTTGCATTGACTTCTATACAGAAGTCATTTTGAAAGCCGCCGCTGAAGTCGTGTGCAGGTCGCCTTACAGAGTCGTGCTGCAAGTCGGGCTGCCCCTGTGTGAACCGGGGCTTAGATAGAGATGCAGTTTTACATGAACTTTAACCCCTTCGTGCCTAAGGGTAAAACAAATCTTAATCCCAAAGCACAATTTTGCAACTTTGACATGTGTAAAACTGTACATATCATCATAACTACTTTGTGTGTCCAGGTGTATTATACCGCATTTTTTTTTCCCCAAGACAAATTGGGCTTTCATTTGGTGGTAAATGGTAATGAATACCTTTTTATGATTTTTTTTTATCAAAGGAAAATGGGCCCAAAAGTAGTAAAAAAAAAATATTAATTTAGCTGTATATTTCTTGCTACTACCATAACCTTTCACCAAAGAACAACCCAACATAAATTCTTCTGCTCCTGACTATCACAGTGATACACCCTATGTGTATGTTATTTTTTGTTTATACCCAGACACAATAGTGCACATTTTCTTTTTCTTTTTTATTCTACCTAAAACAAACTGACACTGATACTAATTTAAAGAAAACATTGTGTCCAAAAGAAATACTGACCATGACCTTTGACCCCTTGATCTAGGTTTTGTTTTGCATTTTTTTATTTTAGTTTGTAATTATTGTATTTTTTTTTTTTACACACACTCTGCTTTACTAAAGGCAAATAGAGTGTGCACTCTGCAAGAGCAGTTGCTCCAGAGCTTAGTAATTCAGCAGATGCTCTGCTGACTTCCATGCACTTGCACAGTGTACAGTCTATTTGCCTTTAGTAAACCCCAATGTATCTCTCTCCTCCATTCACAGAGATAGAAAACACAGGGGTGGGCTTCACAGTGACTGAATACTGTGATAGCCAATCAGAGGCTATCACAGCAATCAGGTGACCCAGGATCGGGAGTTCCGGGTCTTGATTGTCAGTACAGGGTCCTGGACTCTCAGTGAGACCCTGGTCTCTGTGCTGGGAGATATGCAAATATGCGGCCCCATGGGAAAAAAGCCCAGTCCGGTGGGCAGTAGGGGTGTTGAATATAATCGTAGCATCGATGCATCAGGATTCGGGTGTCCATGATGCGTCATCGATACCGAGTTGCCCTGCCCCTCCTGGGACAAGCTCCCCCATCATACTCTACAAGTTTAAAAAATAACTGTGTCTTAACAAATCCCCTCTTATAATACATTAAGTGTCCCACTGTTCAAGTGTACATGCCTTTTAAAAAATATGTAGGGATATAAAGCATTTTTCAAAATGTTCCTCAGCGTTTATGTGACTGCCCGGCGCACAGCTCTCCTCTCTTCATTTAACAGCTACAGTGGGTGGGGCTGAGAATCCTCCGCTGATGTGAGCTGAGAGGAGAGAGGAGAGCAGCAAGTGGCCAGCCGGGTCTGAGTTACATGCGAGTCATGGGACAGTCTGAAATATGTGGTATATAAATAGCTACTTTTTTTTTAAAAGGCATTTACAGTGGGGCACCTAATGTACAATAAGAGGGTATTCGATAAGGCACAGTTAGTTTAACACGAGTGAGCAGAGTACATATAAGTGTGCTCTGCTTACAACTTGTACTGACCACCCGTTCACACATTCCACTGTTAACTCCTAGAGTGCTGGAATGTGCAACAGGGAAGAGCTGAACTCTCAGCACTTAGAGATCTGTGAGGTTCACTGTATTCTGTTTGTCAGCAGCAGATAACATCACTTCTGTCCTCCCGGCAGCAGTCTGTTTTTCTACCATCATTTACCAAAACTGTTACCACAAGGTTGAAAGAACAAAATTATCTACAACGCCTTTAGAGGGTGTCTGTGGGAATTTGTGTCAATTTGTGAGGTCAGGTATAGATGTTGGATGAGAAGACCTGGCTCACAATCCAATTAATCCCAGAGGTCTTCAGTAGGGTTGAGGGCTCTGTGCAGAAGGATACTCAAGTTCCTCCACACCAAACTCATGAAACCATGTCTTTGTGGAGTTGACTTTGTGCACAGGGGCACAGGCATACTGGAACAGAAAGGGGCATTCACCAAACTGTTACCACAAGGTTGGAAGAACACAATTATCTACAACGTCTTTAGAGGGTGTCTATGGGAATTTGTGTCAATTTGTGAGTTCAGGTACAGATGTTGGATGAGAAGACCTGGCTCACAATCCAATTAATCCCAGAGGTCTTCAGTAGGGTTGAGGGCTCTGTGCAAGAGGATACTCGAGTTCCTCCACACCAAACTCATGAAACCATGTCTTTGTGGAGTTGACTATGTGCACAGGGGCACAGGCATACTGGAACAGAAAGGGGCATTCACCAAACTGTTACCACAAAGAACACTATTGTCTAAAATGATTTGTATGCTGCAGTATTACCAGTACTGTTCACTGGAGACGCCTAAAATAGATCATTTGAAGGGAGTTCACATATTTTTGTCCATTTAATGTACATTAGGAAAAAGATTTATTGGTATGCAGATATCTTCTGCATATGTCTTCACTTAGGGAAAAACATCTGTGCTGAAAGTTTCGTAAGGTGGAGCAGAAAATACAATCCATCTATCTTCAAAGAGTCCATCATTTAGAGGGGTTTGGAGCACACTATAAGGAAATTAAGAGATTTATTATAAATACAATGATTAATTCTCTTAAAAGATGCAGCATTATTACTCTCATGGATTTAGTCAGTCCTTAAAAAAATGTTACTG
Organism: Lithobates septentrionalis; assembly: GCA_037952835.1. Lineage (NCBI taxonomy): Eukaryota > Metazoa > Chordata > Amphibia > Anura > Ranidae > Lithobates > Lithobates septentrionalis. The sequence goes on from JBBDGP010000149.1 coordinate 6,951,495, forward strand.
CTACTACTACTAGTTCACTATACTGTATGGGAGAGAGGTACTAAAACTGGAGAGTGCAAAATCTGGTGCAGCTCAGCATAGAAACCAATCCGCTTCCAGGTTTTATTTTCAAAACTCAATTGAACAAGCTGAAGTCAGAAGCTGATTGGCTAACATGCACAGCCCAGATTCTGAGTGCTCTAGTTTTAGTAAACCCCCCCCCCCCCCCAGATGTCCGAATAATTTAAACTACTAGTATATAAATTATTTTACTTTTAAAATTCCAGATATGTAACAAAGTTATTGCAAATTCCCATCTGCTTCTCATCTAGATGGAAAAAAAAAAAAAAATGACTGTACTTTTTTGAGAATGAGAGCCTAATGGTATGTTCTGCAGGAAGGACAAGGTCAATGCATAGCATGTCAGTGATTGTAACAAACCATTCATATGTTTATTTCCTTCACTGACAGGCAAGGGAGACCATAATTCAGTTGTCATTGATGCCTTGGTTAAGAAACTTTGTGCTGGTAAAAAAAAATGTCACGCTGTAATTGCATGTGATTGCTATGTAATGCAATAGAATTCTGTTTAAAAATAAATGCATAAAAATGTTAATTTAAATAAATTCCTTAACAACTTCCGGACCACCCACCATTGTTATACGTCGGTACTTTAAGGAGGAATATCGTTGTTATGGCAGCAGCTAGCTGCCATAACCCCGGTATCCTCTTCTTCAGCAGGCGGTCCACTTCAAGATAAAAGTGGTCTCCGCAGCGGATTCGCCACAAAATCACTTTTATCGGTGGCGGGAGAGAGGAACCCCTCCCGCCGCGCTCCGGTGCCCTCAACCGCTTACCGGAGCCATCGGCAGCGGCGGAGGCGATCGGATTCTTCTCCTGGCCTGACATGGAGATGAGTGAGGGGAAGATGGCCACCACCCGTCTTCATATCATTGCAGGGCGGAAGCAACGTCAAAAAGTCACTTCCGCCCATAGCTCTTAAAGGGCCATTTTTTTTTTTTGCATATTAGTGTAAATATGAGATCTGAAGTCTTTTTGACCCCAGATCTCATATTTTAGAGGTCCTGTCATGTTTTTTTCTGTTACAAGGGATGTTTACATTCCTTGTAATAGGAATAAAAGTGACACAATTTTTTTTATTAAAAGAACAGTGTAAAAATAAAAAATAAATGGTAATCAAATAAGGAAAAAAAAACATTTTTAAACGTGCCCCATCCCGCCGCGCTCACGTGCAGAAACGAACACATACGCGAGTAGCGCCCGCATATGAAAGCGGTGTTCAAACCACACATGTGAGGTATCGCCGCAATCGTTAGAGCGAGAGCAAAAATTCTAGCCCTAAACCTCCTCTGCAACTCAAAATATGCAACCTGTAGAATTTTTTTAAACGTTGCCTATGGAGATTTTTAAGGGTAAAAGTTTGTCGCCATTCCACAAGCGGGCGCAATTTAGAAGCGTGACAAGTGGGGTATCAATTTACTCGGCATAACATTATCTTTCACAATATAAAAAAAAATGGGCTAACTTTACTGTTGTCTTATTTTTTTATTCCAAAAAGTGTACTTTTTCCAAAAAAAGTGCGCTTGTAAGACTGCTGCGCAAATGCGGTGTGACAGAAAGTATTGCAGTGACTGCCATTTTATTCTCTAGGGTGTTAGAAAAAAAATATATAATGTTTGGGGGTTCTAAGTCATTTTCTAGCAAAAAAAAAAAACAGTTTTTAATTTATAAACAACAAATCTCAGAAAGAGGCTCGGTCCTTAAGTGCTTAATAACCAAAAAGGATGACTCCATTTTGTGCACCAAATGCTATGCAAACCAAATATTACTTTGTAAAAGTATTCTGAGATCAAAAGGCAAAATGCTGAGTTTGACTTTTAATCTCACAATTTTGACTTTCAATCTCAGAATTTTGTTTTGCAAATTTGTTTTGTGTAAATGATAAACTACAGGTCTATGAAATAGTTGTGCAGAAAAAAAAAAAGACGTACATATTTCCAGAGGTCCTGTACTTATTTCTATTGGCCGCTCCAGGCTGGGGTGCTCCACTCTACAGATGAACTCTGACCCCTGGTTTTCTCTTATAGTTGGGGTAAAATATAAAATTGCTGTGCAGCCAAACGTGGTCTTTACGTCCTTGTGTGGTAGAATCTCTACAGCCATATTACTAGAGACCGGAGCAGCAGACAACACACCTCTTTCTCTCCTAAACCAAGCCACAGTTATAACATTAGGGAAATAACCGGTGATGCGGCATCTCAGCATGGATTTTTGGTTGTCTTCCAAAAGTGGGACATTTATTTTTCCTAAAATGGGATGCCAGGGAAAATCTACAAAGAAATAAAAAAGTATATAACTAATTCTAAAGAATAACTTCACTTTTGTGGAAATAATATACCAAATAAAAAAATAATGTAGCATATACAATTTCTGCACAAGCCATATTGTAATTTAATGTTTCATTCTGCAGCCACTGTTATTCTCTCTAAAATTTATTTCAATACGGCAACCTGTTGGTGTACACAAAAACAACAGAAAGCAGCGCCAATCTAAGTGTAGCAATTAAAAAGGCAAGATTTATTCATAAAGGATTACACTGACTAGACAGTGGTGGTAAAACGGCACATCGAGATCAGCAACCAGGGGGTTCCAGAGGTCCAGAAAGGCTTCAATACAGTGCAGTCTCATCACACTCGGTGGAGCCGGTGGCGCAAAGATTCCTGAGGAAGGAGCATGCATGCTCCGAAGGTGTACATGGTTCTGCAGCCGCCCACCAACAACCACCTGACCAGAGACGTCCTGCTGACGATTTCCTCCTGCGCCCTTCACATCTACCCTGGGACACCGGCGCCACCGAGTGTGATGAGACTGCACTGTATTGAAGCCATTCTGGACCTCTGGGACCCCCTGGTTGCTTATCTCGATGTGCCCATTTACCACCACTGTCTAGTGAGTCTAATCCTTTATGAATAAATCTTGCCTTTTTAATTGCTACACTTAGATTGGCGCTGCTTTCTGTTGTTTTATTGTTCCTATATCCAGAGTCACTTCTGCTCTACAGCATGCTGCCTTCAAGTGTTAACCTACAGATCGTCATGATTTCCTGAGGTTACTACCCAGGACACATGGACTTTGTTCTTGGACTACCTTAATCCATTCATTCATCTAAACCTACACAACCAGTAACATCTCTCCTTATTTCATTTTCCCAATCCCCACTAAAATGTATTACTGGTTTTAATGTTTTGAATACATTCTATTCATTGTGTATGGCTATGTTGACTCTCCTCTAGAGGTGTCCCTGCTCATGCCGCGGAGTGCCTACCCTGTTTCCCCGAAAATAAGACCTAGCGTGATTGTCGGTGATGGCTGCAATATAAGCCCTACCCCCCAAATAAGCCCTAGTTAAAGTCCTTGTAGGTCTTATTTTCAGGGTAGGGCTTATTTTCGGGGGAAACAGGGTGAGGGCTTATTTGGGGGGTAGGGCTTATATTGCAGCCATCACCGACAATCGCGCTAGGTCTTATTTTCGGGGAAACAGGGTAGTGCGACAAATGTTTGTTTGTGTACATAACTTCCCCAGAAATGTCATTTCCTGCTTCTGTGATTGGCTCACTGATTTTCCCAGAAGTCTGCACTAAGATACAAGTCACAATTTAGGCATCCCCTGCAATAGGAATTTCAGTTTTGGTTCGATACTCCAAGGGTTAAGATAAGTTCAGCTTTCATAACATGTTTTTGTTTTATTTTAATTGTGACAGTGGGTGCGGGCAGAAGATCCCTGACACACTGTCACAACGTGGGCTCGGGGGCTGTTCATTTAATAACATGTTACATGTTACACCCTGAATACGGGTGTAACATGTTGCTAAAAAAGTTCCCCCCCCCCGTTGTGACAGTGTGTCAGGGATCTTCTCCCCGTACCCACTGTCAAAATAAAAAAAAATAAAAAAGAAAGTAGCTGTGCTGGGTTTCACCCACCTGGCCATGTCATTCATTGAGTTCTGTGAATGGGAGAACTACAACTACCATCAGCCATTGTGGCTGACGGCTTGTAGACCTCAATGAATTACCAGGGAGCCTGGTGCGCAGTCTAGGTATTTCATTGATGCTTCCTGTCATTCAGTAACTGCCTGCCCGTACGAGGTACAGGTAGACAGCTACACTGACAATATGCAGGAGCCTAAGATTGCACCCGTGATCTGTTGATCGTGGGTCCAATGCTTAATGCCGCGTACACACGGTCGTACTTTTCGTCTACAAAAGTCGGACAGCCTGTCCGACAGACTTCCGGCAGACTTTCGGTGGACTTGCGGCGGACTTGCGGCCTACTTTCTAACGAACGGACTTGCCTACACACGACCACACAAAAGTCTAACGGATTCGTACGTGATGACGTACACCGGACTAAAATAAGGAAGTTCATAGCCAGTAGCCAATAGGTGCCCTAGCGTGGCTTTTTGTCCGTCGGACTAGCACACAGACGAGCGGATTTCGGGGTCCGTCGTAGTTACGAAGTAAAGTTTTAAAACATGTTTCAAATCTAAAGTACGTCGGATTTGAGGCTAAAAAAGTCAGTTGAAAGTCCGGAGAAGCCCACACACGATCGGATTACCAGCCAGCTTTAGTCCATCAGCGTCTGTTGGACTTTTGTAGACGAAAAGTAGGACCGTGTGTACGCGGCATTACAGGCTCCTAATAATAAAAAATAAATGCACATATTTTACCTTCAAAAAAATGTGCATTTATTACTATTTTTTTTAAATGTTAACTTATCATTAAAATACTTTTAAAGGGATGCCAACAGTCCAGCTTTTCTCACTAGAGCACTTAGAGTGCACCAGGTGATCATAATGAACCAGCCCCTTCCATTCAAATTCAGTGTGAAAGGATATGGTGAAACAAACAGCTTTAAATAAACAGCTATTTCTTCAGAGCAACAAAAGGTAGGACTCTGTAATAAAGTTTGATAGCATCTCACCTGTAAAGATAGGCTTACCTCTTACAGACAAGGTTCTGGTCTCAGGCCCATCCAAAGATGCATGTTCCCAAGTGACGTACAATTTATAATGAGGATCTGCGAAGCTGGGACCCCAAACCTGACATTCACTGGTGACACAAAATGTCAGATCCTCCTCCTCTGTGATTGTTTCTGTGTGTTTGGTTCCCTGCCGGACTCCTTTTCTGGGCTGTGGCTCCTCGCGGTACCATTTTATCTTGATGTCTTTTGGATAAAATTTCTTGAGAGTCAGGCAAAACTGAATGAAAATAGTATCCACCAATGTCATCTGTATGGGATCCATCTGAGGTTTTCCTGGATAATGTAACACAGGAAGTAGAATATCAACACTAATTATGATACTTTTTTTTTTTTACATTCTGTCAATATGATGCGTAGATTTATGCAGCATAGTTAGAGCTCAAATGAAGTCTCAGTTCTCTTTTTCTGTTAATAGTCATATTCTGAAGTATATTGATCCTTGACCAAAAGAACCATCTCCTGCACTAAAGAGGAATCTACTGGCAAAGAGGGATCACCAGTCTTAAGCCTCGTACACACGGTATGATTGTTGGCCAACCGAGCGTCTGATTTTTGTCTGAAGGGTGTGTGCCAGGATCTTGTCTTACATACTAACAGTACACAATTGTCGTGCCACAAACACGAACGTAGTGACGTACTACGAGGAATTTCAGCTCTTAAACACTACTCTTTGGGCCCCTTCTGCTAATGTCGTGTTTGGTGAGCATTGATTCCGAGCCTGCGTGTTTGTACTTTCAACTTTTGTGTGACAGATTTGTGTACTGACCATACGAAAATCTGACGTCAAACCGTTGTCCGCCGAAAATTTACCAGGCTGCCATCCAAAATTTCTTGGGCGAAAATTGGACAACAATTGGCAAAAGGAGCGTACTAACGGTAAGATTTTAGGACAACAGTCTGTCAACAGACAATCCCTTGCCTACAATCGTACCATGTGTACGAGGCTTTAAGCTATTCCATTATAGGCAAAGCCTTGCTGCCCTCCAAGGACCGGGGGAGCTCCAAAGTTTTCTAGTCTGTTAATCATTTACTGATTTTTTCCTTGAAAATGCCTTCAAATATCTTTTTGTTCTTAGTAAAAATGTAATCCCTACCCTCCCACTCCAGTGCTCTAGGCTTCCATAGATGACTAATGCCATGTACACACGAGCGGACTTTTCAACCACACCAAAGTCCGACGGATTCGTACGTGATGAGGTACGACCGGACTAAAATAAGGAAGTTCATAGCCAGTAGCCAATGGCTGCCCTAGCGTCGGTTTTCGTCCGTTGGACTAGCATATAGACGAGCAGACTTTTCGATAGGAACTGGGTCCGGCGGAGTTCCGATGTAAAGATTTGAAACATGTTCCAAATCTAAAGTCCGTCAGATGTTCGACTGAAAAAGGCCGCTGCAGGTCTGATGAAGCCCACACATGGTCGAATTGTCCGTCGGACGAGTCCGGTCGAAAAGTCCGCTTGCATGTACATGGCAAAACAACCACATCACATATGTAATAGTGAGGATGAGGACGAGGAGGAGTACCTGACCAAGGCTGTTATAAAACAGAGTGCAATGAGCAGCGAGGTCACATTTAGTACACTGCAACTGTAATGCCCCGTACACACGGTCGGACATTGATCGGACGTTCCGACAACAAAATCCATGGATTTTTTCCGACGGATGTTGGCTCAAACTTGTCTTGCATACACAAGGTCACACAAATCTTGTCGGAAAGTCCGATCGCCAAGAACGCGGTGAGGTACAACACGTATGACGAGCCGAGAAAAAATGAAGTTCAATAGCCAATGCGGCTCTTCTGCTTGATTCCGAGCATGCGTGGAATTTTGTGCGTCGGAATTGTCTACACACGCTCGGAATTTGCAACAACGGATTTTGTTGTCAGAAAATTTGAGATTCAGATCTCAAATTTTGTTTGTCGGTAATTCCGAAAGGAAAATGTCCGATGGAGCCCACACACGGTCGGGATTTCCGACAACAAGCTCCCATCGAACATTTCCATCGGAAAATCCAACCGTGTGTACGCGGCATAAGGCTCCATTCACACCTGAACAATTTGGATCGCGGGCAGAATCGCCATGTATCTGCCTGCAATTCCAGAATTGCGGCAAAATACGGAACGCGTTTGCAATGTCATTATTTCTTAAATATTATTTCTTAATGGCACCCCAAAGCGCTCTAGATCGCAGCAAAAATCACAAAAACAAACACCCCTTGCTCTGTACCAAGATATGGTACATGAGCTTTTTTGGAGCATTTTTGGAGCGGAGGGAGGCCCATTCAAATGAATGGTGCCACTCCAAAAACTCTCCACAAAAAAAAACAAAAACGCGCTGCAGCAGCTGACGCTGTGCTACACTTAGGTGTGAACGAAGCCTTACAGCAGGAAAGTTGAGGTAAGACCATGTCAGTGTAATAGAGGGAATTTACCAAAACTGGTGCAGGTGTGCATGGCAACCAATCAGCTTCTATCTTCAGCTTGTTCAATCAAGCCATGCACAGCTGTTCCAGATTCCTTCTGTTACGGTTTTTAAAAATCCCCATTTATGGGACAATTTAATATAGCATTCTCAGTGTGAAAATTTAAATGCAATTACCAACACGTACAACAAATTCAGGTAAAGTGGAATCTTGGATTACGAGCATAATCCGTTCCAGGAGAATCCTTGTAATCCAAAGCACTCGCATATCAAAGCGAGTTTCCTCATAGAAGTAAATGGAAATGAAGATAATTAGTTCCGCATTGACTTCTATTGCATGCAATACCGCATGTGGCCAGAGGTTGGGGGGGCGCCAGATAACCTCGGAAATACTCGGGGACAGCTCAGCCGAACTCTGAAACCCTCAGAAAGGCTCAGAAACACTCGAAAACTGAGTATTTCCGAATATTTCCGAGTGATTCCAAGTATTTCCGAACGGCTCCGAACCGAGTGTCACCGGCGCCCCCCCACACCTTTGGCCAAATGCGGTACTGCACACCGCATTAGCTTGAATTCTGCTCGTTTTGGGAGACAACACTTGCAAACCGAGTCAGGATTTTAAAAGAAAGTTGCTCGTCTTTCAAAACGCTCGTTAACCGCGTTACTCGTTAACCAAGGTTCCACTGTACTACCTAATAGCAACACTTCATTATGTCTCAATGGATGCAGTAAATTCATATAGAAACACCATGTTTCAGAGATAAGATAAGGAAACTGGAGGTAAAAAAAAGCCCAGTGTCCATAGAGGGCGCACGGGCACCGCCTCCCGTATCCTTGCCGGTCAATATTCCTATCGCACACAATTTTGCAACCTTGACGTGTGTTAGTAAAACCTACATATCATCACAACTACTTTGTGCATCCAGATAAATGATACCTTCTTTATTTGTAAAAAAAAATGTTTTTTAAATTTAGCTGTATATTTCTTGCTACTACAATAACCTACACCAAAGAACAACCCAAAATGAATGATCCTACTGGTAAATGGTAATGGATATCTCCTGATTTCTTTATCCCCTTCCCGCCGACCATGCACAGATGTGCGGCCTCGGCTTTCGGGGGTTATACCAGGATGATGCCCGCAGCTGCAGGTACCGTTTTTTAGAGCCGGCGATCGGCTTTCCAGGGATAACAACCAATGCGGCTAAAAGCCGCTCAACTGTTATACCGGAGGAGCGGAAGGGGACGTCCCCCCCTCCTGCCGCCTCCCGCCTCTCTCAACGGCCCTCCCGTCCCACCGGGAGACCCGATCACCAATCCGCCGCCTCCGGCGGCAAGCCACAAACTGGAACAAAGCCGGAAATGGCTTCGTTCCAGTCTCCTGAATGTAAACACGGAAGCGACGTCATGACATCACTTCCCATTTACTCGGCTGCCAATGGCGCCGGTTTTAAAAAAATATACAGTATTCAGAATCGCCGAAAAAGGCGATCTGAATACTTTGAAGTGCAAAGACCCCCGATCCCTCCATAAAGAGTACTTGTCACCACCTATTACTGTCACAAGGGATGTTTACGTTCCTTGTGACAGCTATAAAAGCGATCAAAAAAAATTTTTTAAACACAATTTATTAATATAAAAATAAATTTAAAAAAAAATGTTTAAAGCGCCCCCGTCCCGCGAGCTCGCGCAGCAAAGGAAACGCATACGGAAGTTGCGCCCGCATATGTAAATGGTGTTCAAATCACGCATGTGAGGTATCGCCGCGATCATCAGAGTGAGAGCAATAATTCTAGCACTAGACCTCCTTTGTAACTCTAGCCTGGTAACCGTAAAAAAAAAAAATTAAAGCGTCACCTATGGGGATTTTTAAGGTTACGTAGTTTGTCGCCATTCCACTAGTGCGTGCAATTATAAAACGTGACATGTTTGGTATCTATTTACTCGGCGTAACATCATCTTTCACATCATACAAAAAAATTGGGCTAACTTTACTGTTTCTTTTTTTTTTAATGCATGAAAATGTCCCTTTTTCCAAAAAGTTGTGTTTAAAACACCGCTGCATAAATACCATGTGACATAAAATATTGCAATAATCGCCATTTTATTCTCTAGATTCTCTGCTAAAAAATATATATATATAATGTTTGGGGGTTCTAAGTAATTTTCTAGAAAAAAATACTGATTTTAACTTGTAAACACCAAATGTCAAAAATCTTGCCTAAAATAGTAAAAAAAATTATATGCATATTTGCGTGATGTCGGGGCCAAGGGGTTAAACTTCAGAATGGAAACGTCTTTTATTACTGCTGGTATGTAATACTCACCCATCAGACTGAGCCGCCCTGTGCTTTTTTCAGTGGCTTCCTGCAAAGAAGGATGCTGCACTCTGCATATGTACTCTGCCCCCTGGTGGACTCTCAATGCAGGTGTGATTGTCAGCCTTGCGGTACAGCTGTATGTATTGTCTGTGTTTTTATGTGATGACGTTTTTTGGATGGAAGCAGAATCTTCGTACAACTCCTGGTTCTCCTTGTTCCTTCTCAGCCAGGTGACAGAGATATCATCTGGGTAATACCCCGAGATGTCACACTGCAGGGTGATTGGGGTGTCATGAAATAAGTGGGGTACTTGTACTTCTTCTACAGCTGGACGCCAAGGGAAATCTATCAGAGACAAATCAATATTATATGAATTATGAACATATCACACCCACAGAATAAACATGATAAGCCTTAAAATAAACCAATAGTGACTGTACAAAAAGTAAGCTAGCACTAGCCATTTATAGCTGGCTATGTGACCCATGTATCTACTGCATCCAACACACACAATAAACATATTTAACCTCTTGCTTACCGGGCACTTTCACCCCCTTCCTGCCCAGGCCAATTTTCAGCTTTCAGCGCTCTCACACTTTGAATGATAATTGCGCGGTCATGCTACACTGTACACATATGAAATTGTTATCATTTTTTTGAGAGAGATAAAACTTTCTTTTGGTGGTATTTAATCACCACTGTTTTTTTTTTTTTGTTTTTTTTGCTAAAGAGTTAGCATAGTTTGTTTTAAAAATGTACAAACAGGTAATTTTTCTGCTTCACTGATGTGTGTTGATGAGGCTGCAACTTATAGGTGGCACTGATGGACAATGAGAGGAGACGCTAATAGGCAACACTGATAGGTGACATTGATGATGAGTGGTGGACACTGATTGGCAGCACTGATGGGCAATGATAGGTGGCACTGATGGGCAATGATAGGTGGTACTGATGGGCAATGAGAGGCGGCACTAATAGGCAGCACTGATAGGTGACATTGATAATGAGGCACTGATGGGCACTGATTGGCAGCACTGATGGGCAATGAGAGGCGGCACTAATAGGCAGCACTGATAGGTGCCAACAAGTGTCTGGGGAATGCCCAGGAAAAAGCCAAAGTCTACTTACCACCAGCTTGCAGACAACCAAATTGACCTATCTAACAGTAAGCGTTAAAAAAGGGGTTTAGTCCGCATGCATTTGCAAACGCATGCGTGAGCCACAGAGCCACGTCACGGCACCCTTGTATCTGTGGTCCTAACACTAAAGTATGAGTGTCCCCACAGTGGAGGCACATGCATGGGCAATGAGAGGCGGCACTAATAGGCAGCACTGATGGGTGACATTGATGATGAGGCACTGGTGGACACTGATTGGCAGCATTGATGGGCAATGATAGGTGGCACTGTTGGGCAATGAGAGGTGGCACTGATGGGCAATGAGAGTCGGCACTAATAGGCAGCACTGATAGGTGACATTAATGACGAGGCACTGATGGGCAGCACTGATGGGCAATGATAGGTGACACTGATGGGCAATGAGAGGTGGCACTAACAGGCAGCACTGATAGGTGATACTGATGATGAGGCACTGGTGGGCACTGATTGACACTGATATGTGGCACTGATGGGCACTGGTTGGCACAGATTGGGACCAATGTCCCTGTAACAGAAGCCGGTTACCGGCTTTCTTCTATTCTCCTCACGCTAAACGTGAGGAGAGAAAAAGCTGACAATTGGCTTCTGTTTAATTCCATGATCAGCTGTCATTGGCTGACAGCTGATCACATGGTAAAGAGTCGCTGGGATTGGCCCTTTACCCTGTTCTGTGATCAGCCAAGCAGCGCGATCATGGGAGGAAGTCCATAGACGCCCTCCTGGCACTGGAAGCCCACGCTGTAGCCGTCTTTTGGCTGTAGCATGGGCGGAAATTGGTTAAATATGTAAAAGCCAACCTACTAATATTGCATAGGGCTAGACACATACAGAACAGGCTGTATAATGTTTAAATATTACACTAAATATTGCATAATAATATTTTAGTTGTTTAACTGCTTGCTGACAGGTTGGCTCAACTACGGGAATCGCCATAAGTTTATGTCAGGCTTGTACGTGGTATTCTGCGGGTGCACGCGTGCGCCGATTGGCCAGCAGGGTCTGGCGGACTCGATGTCTGCCGTCTGTCCTCGATTGTGCCCTGCAGTGACAGAATGGGGATCTGCCAAAGAAAATATTTGTCAGGGGATGACACACAGATCCTGTCTTTCTGCTAGACAGGAAGACGGATCTGTGTGTTGTCCCAGGCAGCCCATCCCTCATACAGTTAGTAAACACACCCGGGGAACACATTTAACCCCTTGATCTCCCCTGATGTTAACCCCTTTCTGTGACAGTGTCATTAGTACAGTGACAGTGCATATTTTTAGCACTGAACACTGTAATAATGTCACTGGTTCCCAAAAAAGTGTCAAAAATGTCAGTTAGGTGTCCGATCTGTACGCCGCAATGTCGCAGTCCCGCTAAAAATCGCTGATCACCGCCATTGTTAGTGAAAAAAAAAAAAAAAATCATAAAAATGCCATAAATCTATCCTCTATTTTGTAGACGCTATAACTTTTGCGCAAACCAATAAAATTATTGGGTTTTTTTTTTTTTACCAAAAATTTGTAGCAGAATACATATTGGCCTAAACTGATGAAGAAATTAGATTTTTTTTTTTAAATTTTATTGGATGTGTTTTATAGCAGAATATAAAAAATATTGTGTTTTTTTTTTTCAAAATACAGTAGTCGGCCTTTTTTATTTTGTAGTGTAAAAAATAAAAACCGCAGAGGTGATCAAATACCACCAAAAAAAAAAAACAACCTATTTGTGGGAAAAAAAGGACCTCAATTTTGTTTGTGTACAACGTCGCACGACCGTGCAATTGTCAGTTAAACAACGCAGTGCCATTTTGCAAGAAATGGCCTGGTCATTAAGGGGGTAAATCCTTCCGGGGCTGAAGTGGTTAATGTGTAGGAGGAGCTCCTTCTGCCTGCAGGTTTTCTGCAGTTCTTTATTTTATTATTATGAGGGAAGAGTAATGGGGGATTACTCTTCCCTCATTATATTAAAATAAAGAACTATTAACTTTTGGACTATCTCTGTCTAATTGATCCTCTATGCAGAGCCCTATACCATATACTATAGACAGGGAGGGGGTCTATAGTGTATAGGGCTCTGCATAGAGCAGGCATGTCCAAAGTCCGGCCCGCGGGCCAATCGCGGCCCACGTTTCGGTTTTGAACAGCCCATCTGGTTATCTGGACACATATATCATCTTTTGTGGCCCCCAGCAATCTCCCAGCGCCGGGGCCACAAAAGATATATATATTCTGGCTGCATTGGAGGGGACAGGGAGGAGGCGGTACGAGTTCCGTGAACACAGGAGTATTTCCTGTTTACACGGCAGCCTTTATAATAGGAGGTCCCGTCTCCAGTTCTGCCATTGGACGACCTTTCTGTCCATCAAAGGAGGCGGGACCTTCTATTAAAGAGGCCACCGAGATAACAGGAGTTTTTCCTGTATCTAATCTTTTGGCGCTCGTCCCGCCTCCTCCCTGTCCCCTCCGAGGCTGCAGATGAATGGGCAGGCTGCACTGATCACAATGGTGAGTCTGCATTCCTGGCAATGATGGGGGCTGCATACCTGGCAATGGTGGGTGCTGCATTCATGGCAATACTGGGTGATGCATTCTTGGCAATACTAGGCGCTGCATTCCTGGCAATGGTGGGTGCTACATTCCTGGCAATGGTGGGCGCTGCATTCCTGGCAATGGTGGGCGCTGCATTCCTGGCAATGGTGGGCGCTGCATTCCTGGCAATACTGGGCGCTGCATTCCTATCTAATCTTTTGGCGCTCGTCCCGCCTCCTCCCTGTCCCCTCCGAGGCTGCAGATGAATGGGCAGGCTGCACTGATCACAATGGTGAGTCTGCATTCCTGGCAATGATGGGGGCTGCATACCTGGCAATGGTGGGTGCTGCATTCATGGCAATACTGGGTGATGCATTCTTGGCAATACTAGGCGCTGCATTCCTGGCAATGGTGGGTGCTACATTCCTGGCAATGGTGGGCGCTGCATTCCTGGCAATGGTGGGCGCTGCATTCCTGGCAATGGTGGGCGCTGCATTCCTGGCAATACTGGGCGCTGCATTCCTGGCAATACTGGGCGCTGCATTCCTGGCAATGGTGGGCGCCGCATTCCTGGCAATGGTGGGCGCCGCATTCTTGGCAATGGTGGGCGCCGCATTCTTGGCAATGGTGGGGCTGCAGATGGGCACTGGCCCTTATTTTACTTCATAGTTCTTTACTTAAAATTTAATTTTTTTTTCCTGAAACTTCGCTCTTAAAGTGAAGGTGCGTGTTATACGCCAATAAATACGGTATATCCAGATAACACGCCCAAGCTCATCTCTTTACTCACACACAGCCACAAAGGCAAGAGAATTCTTGTTGGGCAGTGTATTAGGGCTCGAACTAACACACAGACCGAATTTTAATGGTTCAAAGAATGTCAGGCAAAATGGTCGGCCCCCACGCATGTTTACTTCAACAAATCTGGCCCTCTTTGAAAAAAGTTTGGACACCCCTGGCATAGAGGATCAATTAGAGAGAGATAGTCCAAAAGTTAACAGCTACTGTTGGGTTGTCTTACTAGAAAACCCAAAAATTCTGCGGACACAATACCATGGAAGTGCCTTGCGTTAAAAATGTTAACCCAAAATGAAGAGTTTAAACACGTAATTAAAAACTGATGTATAAAGTTTAGAAACTTTTAACCTTTACATTTTGGATCTTTTCCATTTTCACACACTTTAAAATGCACATTATGAAATTTGCTACAGGTCACCCAAAACAATGTGTTTTCTGACAACAGAGAACCCACAGAGCGAGGAGTCCCAGTTTTATATTCTGCACCGATATTGGTGCAAATGTTTATCTCATCATGTGTGGCCTCTACCATCACTAAAGGGCCACACATAATATTTAGTAAATGTAATGCTACTGAAAGCTTCTAGAGACTGCAGAGATGCAACAGAAGATGGGCATAGATTATGGGGCATGCTAGAAGAGATGGTCAGAGACTGCAGAAATGATACAGGAGGTGATCAGAGACTGCAGACATCATACAGGAGATGATCAGAGACTGCAGACATGATACAGGAGATGGTCAGAGACTACAGACATACAGACATGATACAGGAAGTGGTCAGAGACTACAGACATGATACAGGAGATGGTCAGAGACTGCAGACATGATACAGGAGATGGTCAGAGACTACAGACATGATACAGGAGATGGTCAGAGACTGCAGACATGATACAGGAGATGGTCAGAGACTACAGACATGATACAAGAGATGGTCAGAGACTGCAGACATGATACAGGAAATGGTCAGAGACTGCAGACATGATACAGGAGGTGGTCAAAGACTGCAGACATGATACAGGAGGTGGTCAGAGACTGCAGACATGATACAGGAGATGGTCAGAGACTGCAGACATGATACAGGAGGTGGTCAGAGACTGCAGACATGATACAGGAGGTGGTCAGAGACTGCAGACATGATACAGGAGATGGTCAGAGACTACAGACATGATACAGGGGATGGTCAGAGACTGCAGACATGATACAGGAGATGGTCAGAGACTGCAGACATGATACAGGAGATGGTCAGAGACTGCAGACATGATACAATAAATGATCAGAGACTACAGACCTACTACAGAAGATGGTCAGAGACTGCAGACATGATACAGGAGGTGGTCAGAGACTGCAGACATGATACAGGAGGTGGTCAGAGACTGCAGACATGATACAGGAGATGGTCAGAGACTACAGACATGATACAGGAGATGGTCAGAGACTACAGACATGATACAGGTGTTGGTCAGAGACTGCAGACATGATACAGGAGATGGTCAGAGACTGCAGACATGATACAGTAGATGGTCAGAGACTTCAGACATGATACAAGAGATGGTCAGAGACTACAGACATACTACAGGAGATGGTCAGAGACTACAGACATGATACAGGAGATGGTCAGAGACTGCAGACATGATACAGGAGATGGTCAGAGATTACAGACATGATACAAGAGATGGTCAGAGACTGCAGACATGATACAGGAAATGGTCAGAGACTGCAGACATGATACAGGAGGTGGTCAGAGACTGCAGACATGATACAGGAGGTGGTCAGAGACTGCAGACATGATACAGGAGATGGTCAGAGACTGCAGACATGATACAGGAGGTGGTCAGAGACTGCAGACATGATACAGGAGGTGGTCAGAGACTGCAGACATGATACAGGAGATGGTCAGAGACTACAGACATGATACAGGAGATGGTCAGAGACTACAGACATGATACAGGAGATGGTCAGAGACTGCAGACATGATACAGGAGATGTTCAGAGACTGCAGACATGATACAGGAGATGGTCAGAGACTGCAGACATGATACAGGAGATGGTCAGAGACTGCAGACATGATACAAGAAATGATCAGAGACTACAGACCTACTACAGAAGATGGTCAGAGACTGCTGACATGTTACAGGGGATTTTCTGAGAAAGCAGACATGATACAGGAAATGATAAAAGACTGAAGACACGATACAGAGTTGGTAAGAGACTGCAGAAATGCTACAGGATATGGTCAAAGACTGCAGATATTCATCAAGATAAAGTTAAAGACTGCAGACATACTACAGTATAATGTCAGAGAAGGCATACCTGCTATAGGAGATGGTCAGAGACTGCAAACATGCTATAGGTGTTGCAGTAGACTGGAGATGTCCTTCAAGAGACAGTCATAGACTGGAGACATGAGACTGCTAAAGATCTGCTATTACAACCCCTTCACAAATCCGTGCTCCCTACAACCTCTTTTACTTGTACTACATTAGCCATTTCTCAGAGCAAGATCTATTATAAAAAGTTTAGAGAAAAAAAAAAAAAAAAGAAAATGGATGGAGAGCACATAAAAAAAGGAAGAATAAAATAAACTAAACCCACTTGCCTATTAGAAGCCAATATTGTCTATATGGGCCAGAGGGCTGCACAGTGAGGGTACATTTACACCATCATGTGAAAAGTCTGCATGTGGCCCCCAGGATGCGGGCTGGGGACACGGGATGTACATGATGGTGTGTCTCTCACCTCTGTCATCTCGGATACACAGCTTTTCATGTCCGGTGCTATTGGTGTATTCATGTTCCCAGCTGACAAGCACTGTGCATCCAGGACATTTGAGGACAGTCTCTGGAATGATGACCTCACTGCAGACGGTGAATAGATGATTATTTTCTATGTAGCAATCTTGGGATGATAGAATGTCAGCATCCTTGTTCTCTCCACACGTCCATTTGAAGTGAAGGTATCCGGGATAAAACCCCTCCAGGGTCAAGGAGTATCTCAGCCCCCCGGAATCACACAGGCTTCTTATCACTGGTCTGCCTGAAAAGGTAACCATAGAGAAAGTTCAAATATTATATAATGATGTATGAAAACCAGAGCAAAGGAACATTCCGTTCTTCTCTAAAGAAATCACCGCGACACCTGCGAGCTCCATCGACTTTGCCCATCTTTTGGGTATGGGATTTTCGGCTATTCTGATTGGCTGTGCCAGGATGGCATAAATTCCTACAAAGTCTATCTAAACCCAAAAACTAAAAATTTAATATACTGCAGCTTACCATTCCTTGGATGTGATGGCTGCATTCGTTTTCTTTTTTTTATAGTCTTAATATATTTTCTTCCTGTACAGAAATACCTGTTAAAGCAGTTGTAAAGCCAGCTTTCTTATTTTTACATACAGGTAAGCCTATAATAAGTAGACATGTGCACTGACAAAAAATTTGTTCATTTTTGTTTCATTCTTTTTTTCTTTTTTTTCGGAAATTCGGAAATCCGAATTTTCAAATTTTCGGATTTCCAAATTTTCGAATTTCAAATTTTCGGATTTCCGAATTTTCAAACTTCAAACTTTCTGGAAAATTCGAAAATCCGAAAATTAGAAAATCTGAAAAAAAAAAAGAAAATCAGTAAAATTCAAAATAATAATTAACTATTAAATTATAGGTATTGGAACTTCCTTTCAAATTTGGCTGTTGGGCATTCATTATTTCAGATCATTCGTAACTTCGGATACATTTTTACTCCTTACGTTCACTAACAGCCAAATTTGAAAGGAAATTCCAATGCCTATCATTTAATATTCATTATTAGTTATTATTTCAGATTTTCGGGTTTTTGAATTTTCAGATTTTCATTCTTTTGGATTTTCAGATTTTCATTCTTATTCTTGGATTTTCACATTTCCAAATTTTAGAATTTTTAAATTTATGAAATTTTGAATATTCGAATTTCTGAAATTCTGAAATGTCAAATTTTCGGAAATTCTGAAATTTGAAATTTGGAATTTCGGAAATTCGGAAATTAGAAAATTCGGAAAATCGGAAATTTGTAATTTCGGGAATTCGAAATTTAGAAATTCGAAATTTGGAAATTCAGAAATTTTGGAAATTCGGAAATTTCGGAAATTTAAAAATTTGGAAATTTCGGAAATTTAAAAATTTGGAAATTTCGGAATTAACGAATTTTTGACAAAATTTGTTAGAAAATGAATTTGGAACTAAACGACTTGCACATGTCTAATAATAAGACTTACCTGTAGGTAAAATTAATATCTCCTAAACCTGCACGGTTTAGGACAGGGGTAGGCAACCTGAGGCCCTCCGGCTGTTGCAGAACTACAAGTCCCATCATGCCTCTGGGAGTAATTGTAACTGCCAGCCTTGCAATGCCTCATGGGAAATGTAGTTCTACAACAGCTGGAGGGCCCCAGGTTGCCTACCCCTGGTTTAGGAGAAATTCACTCTACATGCAGCCACTGACGTCAGCGGCGCATGCTATATGAAGGTCCGGCGTATTGTGACAGAACTTCAGAGCTCCTTTCCAGAACGGAGGGCTCACGCATGCATGCGCGGCAGTGACGTCATCGCGGCTCCATCCACTCACAGCACCAGAGCCCGCAAACCCAGAAGAAACGTTGGGGGAACATGTAGGCCCCCTCAGTGGTGACCGGGCACCGCTGCGGCGGCTTCGTTCTTAGGTGAGTATTTCATAATGTGCTAGCATGCGATGCATACTAGCACATTATCCTATTGTCTTGCAGGGGGGGGTTTTTGTTTTGTTTTTTCAGGGGTTTACTACTGGTTTAATCCTGCTAGAAATTCCACGTCCTTGTAACTGCTTGTAAGCTGAACTGAAATCTTAAACTATCCCAGCTATCTTCTGTGAACTATAAGACCCCTCCTCCCTGCTCGTTCAACATTGCTGCTTTTCACAGAATGCCTTGTACTGTATATTATTTTTCAATGAATATGAGGCGTTCTGTGATTGGACAAGGAGGAAAGATCAGGAAGTGATGTCATAATTTCCATCTCTTCCAATCAAAGAATGCCTTGTATTCATTGAAAAAAAATAAAATACAAGACCTTCTGTGAATGGCCGCAGTGCCGAGCGAACGACCCCCTCGTGATTGGAGGATCTAAGTCACATAGCTTACATAGCTACATAGCTAGTCAGGCTGAAAAAAAGACACAAGTCCATTCAGTCCAACCATAAAAAAAAAATTTAATAAAATAAAAAATATCATCCCATATACACAATCCTATACCCACAGTTGATCCAGAGGAAGGGGAAAAACCCCAGCAAAGCATGATCCAATTTGCTACAGCAGGGGAAAAAATTCCTTCCTGATCCCCCAAGAGGCAATCGGATTTTCCCTGGATCAACTTTACCTATAAATATCAGTATCCAGTTATATTATGTACATTTAGGAAAGAATCCAGGCCTTTCTTAAAGCAATCTTAGAGCTTGGCAGAACCACTTCTGTAGGGAGACTATTCCACATTTTCACAGCTCTTAAGCCGCGTACACACGATCGGGATTTTGGTCGGAAAAAGATATGATGGCTTTTCCGACGGAATTCCACTTAAGCTTGGCTTGCATACACGCAGTCACACAAAAGTTCGCTGAACTTTCGGCCGTCAAGAACGCGGTGACGTTCAACACTACGACGAGCCGAGAAAATGAAGTTCAATGCTTCCAAGCATCGGAATTGCTACAGACGATCGCCTTTTCTGATAGGAACTTTTTCCAACCGAAAAATTGAGAACCTGCTCTCAATCTTTTGCTGGCTGGAATTCGGCCAGTAAAAGTCCGATGGAGCATACACACCGTCGCATTTTCCGACAAAAGCTCTCATCGGTCTTTTGCTGGCCGAATTTCCGCCTGTGTGTACACGGCATTACTGTGAAGAAACCGTTCCGTATTTGGAGATGAAATCTCTTTATCTCTAGACGTAAAGAGTGCCCCTTGTTCTCAGTGTTGGAGAAGGTGAACATTTACTGGGAATCATACCTTCTATTAAAAAATGTTGGGATATTTTATGGGGCACATTAGCATGAGTAGTGTTAAGGTAGCCCATTAAAAATGAATGGGCTACCAGACATTATTCTCATGAAGACCTTGGTTTCCACTAGCAAGAATGTCTCTGACAAAGCCAGTCAAGCTTGGACTTGCTGGGTGGCATAAAGAGACTCTGATTCATTCAAGGTCTTACTGTAGTTGGCCATTCATTTTACATTACCTATAACCTTATACTGGTAAGTCCCACACATTCTGATTCATATCCTCAATGGCTCTTGGACCCCACCAAGGTCTCAGCACATCACTACCTTGGACTGCCTGGTGTATCAAGGCCTGACCATTGGCCTATCGCTTCTTTTTGTGCATTCCTTATGCCCCCTCTCTCTTCCCAATCCCCTTCTCTCCCTCATTCCTGTCTATGTTTGAATACCCTAAGGCAGTGATGGTGAACCTTGGCACCCCAGATGTCTTGGAACTACATTTTCCATGACGCTCAACTACACTGCAGAGTGCAAAATTATTATTATAACTTGATTTATAGATGTTATAAATTAAACTGATTAACCCCTTCCGACCGCCGCACGCTGATATACGTCGGCAGAATGGAGCGGGTGGGCAAAAGGGGCGTACAGGTATGTCCCCTTTAAGATGCGGCATTGTGGGCGCACGCGTGCCGCCGCATGCTCCGTGACCGTGAGTCCCGCGGACTTGATGTCCCCCGGGTGCCCGCGATCGTGTCACGGAGCGGAAGAACGGGGAGATGCTTTTGTAAACAAGGCATTTCCCCGTTCTAGTGACATGACAGAGATCACTGCTCCCTGTCATCGGGAGCAGTGACGCTGTCATGTGAGTAGTAAGTTGTCCATCCCCCCAGAGTTAGAATCACTCCCTAGGACACACTTAACCCCTAGATCGCCTCCTAATGTTAACCCCTTCCCTGCCAGTGTCATTTACACAGTAATCAGTGCATTTTTAAAAGCACTGATCGCTGTATTAATGACAATGGTCCCAAAATAGTGTCAAAAGTGTCCGATGTGTCCGCCATAATGTCGCAGTCCCGATAAAAATCGCAGATCGCCGCCATTACTAATAAAAAAAATGAATAATAAAAATGCCATAAAACTATCCCCTATTTTGTAGATGGTATAACTTTTGTGCAAACCAATCAATACACGCTTATTGCAAATTTTTTTACCAAAAATATGTAGAATACATATCGGCCTAAACTGAGGAAAAAAAATTGTTTTTTTATATATTTTTGGGCGATATTTATTATAGCAAAAAGTACAAAATATTGTTTTTTTTTTTCAAAATTGTCGCTTTTTTTTGTTTATAGCGCAAAAAAAAAAAACGCAGAGGTGATCAAATACCACCAAAAGAAAGCTCTATTTGTGGGGAAAGATGGAAGTCAATTTTTGTGTGGGTGCAACGTGGCACGACTGCGCAATTGTCAGTTAAAGCGACGCAGTGCCGAATCGCAAAAAGTGCTCTGGTGAGAAAGGGGGTTAAATATTCCGGGGCTGAAGTGGTTAAAGATATAATTAAACTAAAAAAGAAAGGGGTGCCAGTGAACCCAAACATTATAATAATCATACATAACCCTTTTTTTTGTAATTGAATGCACTATTGTGCATTGTGGCAAGCTACAACACAGGTGCATTCATTGGAAAATGAAGGTCACCCCAACGCAGTAACACGCGGTATAGAACACAGGTTCTAATCATTCACCGATCTATCCAAAGCTTGAAAAAAACTTCCATTTGTCTTTCTTGCACCCTTTTAGCACACACCTCTTGCTCACCTGTAGGGGGTGCAGTTTTTTCTTCCTCTACTTCACCTAGCCTTACAAATCGATCTACTGGAAATAAAATATTTTAAAAAATTAGATAAGCCATCAAAGCATCCAACAAATGTTAAATAGAGCCTACCGCTATGTTTCGTTTTACAGCATCTAACATTTCTGACCCCTCCTTCTGAACATGCCAGTTCCCTATCTATCATATTGATTCTCTGGTGTTGATCTTAAAACTTTAATCAGAATAAAGTATATGGATCAGTAGTTTCTGACTAGAAGGTCAACTTTCTTTTTTGCTTGGGCCTTTGGAGCTCTATTGCGAATAAGGTTCAATTGACTAAACTATAAAAATTGTGGTAATCAATATTTTTAGCACTTATATCATAAAAAAGAGAACATGGGGGATATTTATGATATGCACAGACTAATCAATTATAATAAAAAAGATAGATTGTATCTGTTCTGTGCATCAATCTGTGAGGAGTTGTTAAACAAGGTCTCAATAATGAGCTCTAATTTGAATATTCAGTATCAATTATGACTCAACCTCACAACAAAATCAAATTCAATAAAAAAGTCTCGGATAATTAGCATGAAGGGCAAAAGTTCACAAACCGGTTCAATCCAATTATTGCAGCTTTGTATGTGTATGATGTGTGTGCATGTGATAACACTGGACCAAGAGAAGCCAGGCTTGGTTTTGATGGATACACAGTGAGGCCTCCTTCAGAGCAACGAATACGTAATTAAGATACAGTATGGATAGACCTTGTTCCGATCTCAGGCTGCTAATTCTCTGATAGCGCCAAAAGTAACGCTCAGCAGATGGCAAACTCTGGCATGGGTATTGAGGAGTGCAGAGTACAAAAGATCATATCACTCAGAGGTCCTTATTAAATGTTTATTGGTTAAGACCATCAAGTAAAGCCAAGGTGTTTCATGGGAAAGGTCTCCCCCTACCTCAGTGCTAGAGCAGTAGATGTAATTAGAATTACAACGAGAACTCCCAGCATGGTAACCCTGAAACGATTCTAGCAGTTCATAATGCCCTAATATCAGTCTCCTATTGCATCTCATCATAATTCTAATTACATCTACTGCTCCAGCCCTGAGGAAGGGACAGGCCTTTCCACTGAAACATGTTGGCTTTACTTGATGTTCTAAATCAGAGGTCTCCAAACTTTCTAAACAAAGAGTAAGTTTACTGTCCTACAGAGTTTAGTGGAGCCGGACTGGGGCCAGAAGGGGTAGAACTTGTCCTGGCATCAGTAAGAGTAAACAAATGCAACATCTTTGATGGCAGGGAGAGGAATAGTGCCCCATTTGAGGTGTCAGTGGTAGAAATTATGCCCCATTCTTGGTGACAGTGGAATAGTGTCTCATACCAGTGGGAGGAATGGTGCCCCAAGGGGTGAATAAAGGCAAGCAAAGAGCCACATCTGGCCCTAGGGCCTCAGTTTGGAGGCCACTGCTCTAAAACAATCTACATTTTTTTTAAAAGTCCTCTGAATTATACAAACTTTTGTACTGGGTGCTCCTCAATAACCACCTCCAGATTTTGCAGCTCTGTATGAAAGAGTGGTTCTCTACTTAACCACCAAACCAGGTAAAAGACAGCAGAGTACACCAGCATGGTGTAAAATCCTTCTTTATTCCTGGTAATAAAAGATAAGTATTGCACTCACCGATTAAAAACTTCTGTACATTCTATGTAGGTTACAGTGCCTTGAAAAAGTACTCACACCCCTTGAAATTTTCCACATTTTGTCAGGTTACAACCAAAAACGTAAATGCATTTTATTGGGATTTTATGTGATAGACCAACACAAAGTGGGACATAACTGGGACATAACTGTGAAGTGGAAGGAAAATGATAAATGGTGTTCAAATTTTTTTACAAATAAATATGTGAAAAGTGTGGTGTGCATTTGTATGGCGCCCCCCTGAGTCAATACTTTGTAGAACCACCTTTCTCTGAAATTACAGCTGCAAGTCTTTTTGTGGATGTCTCTACCAGCTTTGCACATCTAGAGAGTAACATTTTTGCCCATTCTTCTGCAAAATAGCTCAAGCTCTGTCAGATTGGATGGAGAATGTCTGTGAACAGCAATTTTCAAGTCTTGCCACAGATTTTCAGTTGGACTTAGGTCTGGACTTTGACTGGGCCATTCTAACACATGAATATGCTTTGATCTAAACCATTCCATTGTAGCTCTGGCTGTATGTTTAGGGTCGTTGTCCTGCTGGAAGGTGAACCTCTGCCCCAATTTTGGTCTCATCTGACCAGAGCACCTTCTTCCACATGTTTGCTGTGTCCCCCACATGACTTCTCGCAAACTGGAAAACATAACTGCATATGGCTTTCTTTCAAAAATGGTTTTCTTCTTGCCACACTTACATAAAGGCCAGATTTGTGGAGTGCACAACTAATAGTTGTCCTGTGGACAGATTCTCCCACCAGAACTGTGGATCTCTGCAGTCCCTCCAGAGTTACCATGGGGCTCTTGGCTGCTTCTCTGATTAATGCTCTCCTTGCCCGGCCTGTCAGTTTAAATGGACATCCATGTCATGGTAGGTTTGCAGTTGTGCCATACTCTTTCTATTTTCAGATCATGGATTGAACAGTGCTCCGTGAGATGTTCAAAGCTTGGGATATTTTTTTATAACCTAACCCTGCTTTAAATTTCTCCACAACTTTATCCCTGACCTGTGTGGTGTGTTCCTTGGCCTTCATGATGCTGTTTGTTCACTAAGGTTCTCTAATAAACCTCTGAGGGCTTCACAGAACAGCTGTATTTATACTGAGATTAAATTACACACAGGTGGACTCTATTTACTAATTAGGTGACTTCTGAAGGAATGTTCCACTAGATTTTAGTTAGGGATATCAGAGTAAAGGGGGCTGAATACAAATGCACGCCGCACTTTACAGATAATTATTTGTAAAAAAAACTTAGAAAACCATTTATAAGTTTTCTTCCACTTCACAATTATGTGCCACTTTGTGTTGGTCTATCACAGTGGTCTCCAAACTGTGGCCCTAGGGCCAAATGTGACCCTTTGCCTGCCTTTATCCGGCCCTTGGGACACTACTCCACCCACTGATATGAGACATAAGCAAAAGATTGCCGCTCCAATCTCTCAAATCCGTATCAAGACACCCACCCTAATGGAACTCACAGGTGCTGGCTCTGCACAAGCTTGAGGAAAGAGAAAAATATCCTGGACGGCCGCACACCATAGAAGACGTTTTTATTGATATGAAGAAATAAAATCCAAATGCAGTCACCTCATGTACAGGGAGGAACAAGAAAGATAGCTAACATGTTTCACTGATATGAGACACTATTCTGCCAACTGACACCAACAATGAAGCAGAATGTCTCCCACTGACACCATAATTGGGGCACTATACCTCCCCCAAAAACCAAATGTGGCGATGTTTACTTCCACTGATGCCAGGAAATTTTCTGCTACCACTGGTCATAGTCCGGCCCCCCTAAAGTCTGAAGGACAATAAACCGGCTCTTTGTTTAGAAAGTTTGGAGACCCCTGGAATACATTTACATTTTTGGTTGTAACATGACAAAATGCGGAACATTTCAAGGGACAATTGGTTCCGCAAGATTTTAGTTAGGGGTATCAGAGTAAAGGGGGGCTGAATACAAATGCACATCACACTTTACAGATATTTATTTGTATAAAAAAAAATAAAAACCATTTATGATTTTCCTTCCACTTCACAATTATGTGCCACTTTGTGTTGGACTATCCAAAATCCCAATGAAATACATTTAGGTTTTTTGGTTGTAACATGACAAAATGTGGAACATTTCAAGAGGTATGAATACTTTTTCAAGGCAATCTATCAGTGACTGGGTCTCCTTATTGGGGCACATGGCCACTGGAATCAGTGGGTAAGTAGGATGAGAAGCAGCGGAAGTGTTCTGCATTGGCTCTCCTTCCTCCCGGTGTCCATCAACAGTCCCCACCTATTGCTGAAATTTCCATCACTAAACCAAATAGTAGAGTGGAGTCCACTTCAGAGGACCATCCCATCCCTACACTGCCTCCATTATAGGTTGGTGCCCTTATTTCAATTTTGAGCATGGATCCTCCATCATAATGTTTTGTTTTTATGGGAGCAATCTCTAAACTTTCTTTCAATGACCTTTTGGTATTTTTCAGTGCATTGAAAGAGGTGTTAACATTACTCTGTTAATGACCTGTTGCATAAGATTATCTTTATGGTTTGAACTGCATATGAATCCTTGAAAAAGTGGACTTTGTTGCAAGAAACACATTGGATGATACTATCATGTGTAGGATATTCTGTGATGGAACTATGATGTCTATAAAAAGATCTTCATGGTTTTTAAATAGGGAATATTTACATGTTCTCATTTTATTTAAAATGTAACAATAAAATTGTTGTTCCTCATCAGCAAAAAAAAAAATATAGGCACCCACTTATATTCCCCCCTGGAGAATGCGGGTGGTCCCTGTGTTGCAGAGGGGTAAGGGAAATATTATATTATGTGTTTTTTGTTTTTTTTCACTGATGAGGACAGTATTATATGATGTATGTGTCATAATTGTATACATATTGTATATTTTTTCTTTTTATAATACCTTTTTTTTTATGTTTTAGGATATGTTTATTATACTCTTGACTGGAATAATTTTACGAATTTGATGTACAGTATATGGTCCTGAGAAAGCAAGTTGTCCCAAGAAACATGGAGACCAATCCATATCATCTTGGCAATCGTATTTTAGAGTGCTGGAACCTACTTACACTACTGTGATCATTATCTGACCTTTTGTTTTTAATTTATATTGTGGTATCTACGTCTAACTATTTTATGTGGAATGGAATAAAAAGTATTTTATTACCTATAAATGTCATGTGTGTTGGACTTCCAATTGCATATTTAAAGTCCCATCTATACATGTTTGGATTTGCTTTGATATTTTTGGGATGATGCCCAAGGAAGTAATTTTTAGGCCTCATGCACACCGGACGTCTTTACAGCTGCCGTTTTTTTATAATCCACTCTTATCTTTGGGTGACTACTTATAAAATGTTTATTATTATAACTTTTTCTCTCAGTGACAACAGTCACCAGGACAAACATAAAAGATGAATCTCCCCAATTGAGAACACAGACAACAATTAAAACTTGATAAGGATTTCAACACTATACAAAAAAAAGAAAGACTTTAAATGTTGTCTTATTTCTCACCTTTTTTCAAGTCTTGGCGAAGTTCTTCTGCCACCTGTTTCTCATTGATGGCATCAAGAACTGCCAATGTCACCTCAACCCCATAGACATCCTTGTAGTAGGTTCTGATAAGATCAGCCACATCGCTCTGGTCCTTGTCTTCTAGCTGGCTCCTTGGGATCTTTCTATACATCTGTTTGATATCAGTGTCGTGTAACTTGGCCTGGAACTTTTTGAAGCCATCCTTCTTCAAGTTCTCCAGAGCTGTCACCAAGACGTCCCTCACTGTTACCCTCATCTTTTTATAGGATGAATGTCACACAGTTCCATTGCTATGAGTCTTCATTGGTCTCTTTTTCTTCCTCTATCATGGATGCAACATCATGCCTGGGACTAAATAATGAAAAAATAGGCAGACCGTGGTTAAAAATTCTTAGCTTGGAGAGCTTCCTAAAATGAAAACCTTTTCACCATGCACTAGCTCCAACATTGGATCAGAACAGAGACCTTAACCACTTCAGCCCCGGAAGGATTTACCCCCTTCCTGACCAGAGCACTTTTTACAATTCGGCACTGCGTCGCTTTAACTGCTAATTGCGCGGTCATGCAATGCTCTACCCAAACGAAATTTGCGTCCTTTTCTTCCCACAAATAGAGCTTTCTTTTGATGGTATTTGATCACCTCTGCCGTTTTTATTTTTTGCGCTATAAACGGAAAAAGACTGAAAATTTTGAAAAAAAATGATATTTTCTACTTTTTGTTATAAAAAAAATCCAATAAACTAAATTTTAGTCATACATTTAGGCCAAAATGTATTCGGCCACATGTCTTTGGTAAAAAAAATGTCAATAAGCGTATATTTATTGGTTTGCGCAAAAGTTATAGCGTCTACAAACTAGGGTACATTTTCTGGAATTTACACAGCTTTTAGTTTATGACTGCCTATGTCATTTCTTGAGGTGCTAAAATGGCAGGGCAGTACAAAACCCCCCCAAATGACCCCATTTTGGAAAGTAGACACCCCAAGGAAATTGCTGAGAGGCATGTTGAACCCATTGAATATTTTTTTTTTTGTCCCAAGTGATTGAATAATGACAAAAAAAAAAAAAAAAATTTACAAAAAGTTGTCACTAAATGATATATTGCTCACACAGGCCATGGGCATATGTGGAATTGCACCCCAAAATACATTCAGCTGCTTCTCCTGAGTACGGGGATACCACATGTGTGGCACTTTTTGGGAGCCTAGCCGCGTACGGGGCCCCGAAAACCCAGCACCACCTTCAGGATTTCTAAGGGCATATATTTTTGATTTTACTCCTCACTACCTATCACAGTTTTGAAGGCCATAAAATGCCAAGATGGCACAAACCCCCCCCAAATTACCCCATTTTGGAAAGTAGACACCCCAAGCTATTTGCTGAGAGGCATGGTGAGTATTTTGCAGCTCTCATTTGTTTTTGAAAATGAAGAAAGACCAGAAGAAAAAATTTTTTTTTTCTTTTTTCAATTTTCAAAACTTTGTGACAAAAAGTGAGGTCTGCAAAATACTCACTATACCTCTCAGCAAATAGCTTGGGGTGTCTACTTTCCAAAATGGGGTAATTTGGGGGGGGTTTGTGCCACCTGGGCATTCCATGGCCTCCGAAACTGTGATAGGCAGTGAAGAGTGAAATCAAAAATTTACGGCCTTAGAAAGCCTGAAGGCGGTGCTTGGTTTTCGGGGTCCCGTGCGCGGCTAGGCTCCCAAAAAGTCCCACACATGTGGTATCCCCGTACTCAGGAGAAGCAACAGAATTTATTTTGGGGTGTAATTTCACATATTCCCATGGCACGTTTGAGCAATATAACATTTAGTGACAACTTTGTGCAAAAAAAAAAAAAAAAAATTTGTCTCTTTCCCGCTACTTGTGTCACAATATAAAATATTCCATGGACTCGACATGCCTCTCAGCAAATAGCTTGGGGTGTCTACTTTCCAAAATGGGGTCATTTGGGGGGGGTTTGAACTGTCCTGGCATTTTATGCACAACATTTAGAAGCTTATGTCACACATCACCCACTCTTTTAACCACTTGAAGACAAAGCCCTTTCTGACACTTTTTGATTACATGAAAAAATTATTTTTTTTTGCAAGAAAATTACTTTGAACCCCCAAACATTATATATTATTTTAAAGCAAATACCCTACAGATTAAAATGGTGGGTGTTTCATTTTTTTTTTTTCACACAGTATTTGCGCAGCGATTTTCAAACGCATTTTTTGGGGAAAAAACACACTTTTTTAAATTTTAATGCACTAAAACACACTATATTGCCCAAATGTTTGATGAAATAAAAAAGATGATCTTAGGCCGAGTACATGGATACCAAACATGACATGCTTTAAAATTGCGCACAAACGTGCAGTGGCAACAAAATTAATACATTTTTAAAAGCCTTTAAAAGCCTTTACAGGTTACCACTTTAGATTTACAGAGGAGGTCTACTGCTAAAATTACTGCCCTCGATCTGACCTTCGCGGTGATACCTCACATG
The DNA here is from genome assembly GCA_037952835.1 of Lithobates septentrionalis. Taxonomy (NCBI): domain Eukaryota; kingdom Metazoa; phylum Chordata; class Amphibia; order Anura; family Ranidae; genus Lithobates; species Lithobates septentrionalis. The sequence goes on from JBBDGP010000149.1 coordinate 6,981,320, forward strand.
CATGGTGCAATTGCTGTTTACATTTGACGCCAGACCGCCGCTTGCGTTCGCCTTAGCGCGAGAGCAGGGGGGACAGGGGTGCTTTTTATTTATTTATTTTTTTTCTTTATTATTTTTTTGCTTTTTTATCTTATTTTTAAACTGTTCCTTTCATTTTTTTTTTTTAAATCATTTTTATTGTTATCTCAGGGAATGTAAATATCCCCTATGATAGCAATAGGTAGTGACAGGTACTCTTTTTTTGAAAAAATTGGGGTCTATTAGACCCTAGATCTCTCCTCTGCCCTCAAAGCATCTGACCACACCAAGATCGGTGTGATAAAATGCTCCCCCAATTTCCCAATGGCGCTATTTACATCCGGCGAAATCTAAGTCATAAAATGCTCGTAGCTTCCGGTTTCTTAGGCCATAGAGATGTTTGGAGCCACTCTGGTCTCTGATCAGCTCTATGGTCAGCTGGCTGAATCACCGGCTGCATTCTCAGGTTCCCTGTTGAGACAGGAGAGCCAGAGAAAAACACGGAAGACGGTGGGGGGGGGGGCATTCCCTCCCACTGCTTGTAAAAGCAGTCTAGAGGCTAATTAGCCGCTAGGATTGCTTTTACATGAAAGCCGACCGCTGGCTAAAAAGAATGATACCAAGATGATACCTAAACCTGCAGGCATCATTCTGGTATAACCACTCAAAGTCGTGAATGGCGTACCTGAAGACAAAAAAATGGTTAACAATAAAGCACAGTAAACGGTAAAGTATAAAAAATTGCATACCTGAAAAGCAAACATGATAAAACATAATAACAATAAAACATTGCAGAATAGAATACAGTAAAAAAGAGCAGAACAATAGAGAGAGAGAATAGAGAGAGAGAACAATAAAACGACAACTATTTTTTTTTATTTTTGTTTGTGTTTTTTTTTTTTTTTTACACTTTTTTTTTGTAACTGTAACTTTTATAACTGTAACAGCTTCCAGGTTCGGGTCTCTCAAAATGCGATGGCATCTTGGGAGACCCTGTGAAAGTGTGCCTAGTATGTGCAATGCTGTACCCTACGCTAATACTCAACTAGTGAATGGTAGCGTTCAAAACATTCACCAATGCAAAGACCAGGATTGTCAGGACAGGAGGGACAATAATAGTGAGTGTCACGCCTATATCCGCGCTTGCTGCAGACACAACATCTTTTTTGGGGGGGTTCGTTGGGTAGGGGTACTCGGGAGGACATAAAGAAAATGCCTCTCATGCAGCCGACTGCATTTGGTTGGGGATGTGAATGGGGGAAGTACGGGCGCTGCAGAAGCGGTGGGTTCCCAATTAGGATTGGCGAATGCAGCAGGAAGGGCACTATGGGCACGACGGGCCTGTGTTTGTCTTTTTGGTGGCAGCGGGACACTACTTGTGCTTGCCACCTCACCAGCTTGAACTGCACTTATGGGACTCGCCACGTCACCAAGTGTTACTGCAGTGCTGGTTTGACTACGACCGGGGTGTACTAGGCCGCTGGTGCTTGCCAGTTCACCAAAACGCTACAAAAAAAAGTGACAGTGATCGATCGATACTGCACTTGGGTGGGCTGGGCTGGGCGGAGGGGCAAAACGCAGGTGCTAGCAGGTATCTGGGCTGATCCCGCTAACACTGCGTTTTTGGGAACCCTAAACTGCTGGGGACGCCAGTATAGATCTGATCGGATCAGATATTGATGCGTTCAGATACTATACCACTAAGGGAGGTGTACGGTGCGTGTACGGTGCGTGCATGGGTGTTCGCGGTACTGGTGCTAATCTGACGCTGCCTAGGGCGACGCATATCACCGCCGGGCGATCAGGGGGCTAAACCTTTTTTCGGTAATAAACGGCGGGTGCCCTGACACTATAAAAAATAAACAAACTAACCAGCGTCACCCGTAACGGTTATACGGTGATCAGTGGTAAAAGGGTTAACTAGGGGGCCATCAAGGGGTTAAAACATTTATTAGATAGTATATGGGGGTCCCTGTCGCTATAAAACACTGACGGCGAACCTAAATATTTACGTCCCTAACTAGCGTCACCAGCGACACTAATACAGCGATCAGAAAAATGATCGCTTAGCGACACTGGCGACAGGGGGTGATCAAGGGGTTAAAACTTTATTAGGGGGGGTAAGGGGGGTACCCTAGACCTACAGGGGGCTAAACTTTTATTTGGTAATAAACGGCGGGTGCCATGACACTATAAAAAATAAACAAACTAACCAGCGTCACCCGTAACGGTTATACGGTGATCAGTGGTGAAAGGGTTAACTAGGGGGCAATCAAGGGGTTAAAACATTTATTAGCTAGTATATGGGGGTCCCTGTCGCTATAAAACGCTGACGGCGAACCTAAATATTTACGTCCCTAACTAGCGTCACCAGCGACACTAATACAGCGATCAGAAAAATGATCGCTTAGCGACACTGGTGAGGGGGGGTGATCAAGGGGTTAAAACTTTATTAGGGGGGGTAAGGGGGGTACCCTAGACCTACAGGGGGGTAACAGTCACTACCCTAACACTGCTAACTGTCACAAACTGACACTATGCAGTAATCAGGAAAAAAAAAACAAAAAAAAAAAAAACCTGCTTGGTGTCAGTTTGTGACAGGGGGGGGGGTGATTGGGGGGGGATCGGGGGGCGATCGGGGGTGTAATGTATGCCTGGCATGTTCTACTGTGTGTGTGTGTGTGTTTGGTGCACTTACATGTCATCTCCCCTCGGCGCTGGAACGGAAACTCCCGAGCCGAGGGGAGATGACATCACATCCTCTGCCTCTGTGTACTATACAGAGGCAGGGGATGTTTGTCATTGGCTGGGAGCGATCGCGAGGGGGGGGCCACGATCGGATGGCCTCCCCCTCGTCTCCCATCGCTTCCAACCAAATGCCGACCGCAGCTGGCACCGGGGGGGGGTCCGATCGGACCCCCCACCCGCGGGAAGGCAATCACGTTTCAGGTACGTGATTTTGCCTGCCCGTGCCGCTCTGCTCACGTATATAGGCGTGAGGCGGTCGGCAAGTGGTTAAATGATAACTAATCCCAAGAACAAAAATGTTGTATAGTGCAGTTTACTAGTCCTTAGATGTGATGGCTGCATTCATTTTACTTTTTCACACTGAGAACATTTTCAGCAAGTACAAAAAATACCCATTGATCTTGCCAGAAGTTCGGTGTCCTGGTCACTCTAAAGCCCCGTACACACGATCAGACTTTCTGACAGCAAAATCGTGGAATTTTGTTCGAAGGGTGTTGGCTCCAACTTGTCTTGCATACACACGGTCACACAAATGTTGGCCAACAATTATGACTGTAGTGACGATACAAGACGTACAGCGAGCCGATAAAAAGGAAGTTCAATAGTCATGTGATATCTCCATTACAAATGCTAGTTTTTCAAGACCAAGCACTTGCGGCTCATCCTTGATTCCGAGCATGCGTGTTTGTACTTTGGACTTTTGTCCAACAGACTTGTGTACACATGATCAGAAAGTCCGACAACACACATTTGTTGGTTGGAAAATTTGAGAACCTGCTAGCCAACATTTGTTGGCGGAGAGTCCGACAACAATTGTCCGATGGAGCATACACATGGTTGTACTTACCGCCAACAAGCTCACATCCAACGTTTCCCGTTTCCCGATCGTGTGTACGCGGCATCAGAGAGTTGAATTGGAAGCATAAAACAATGTTATCTTCCTTCTGTAAACTAAAAATCTCCCCATTTCCCATGTAGTGGAGATGAACAAGGGCAGATATGTTTGAAGTCAACTAAGGCTTCCTCCATAGATACAGTGGAAGGGAAGGTGCAGCCTCCAAGGGACATAAAGTGTGTCATTTTCAAGATTATCAGGTGAAAATAAAGGCGAGAAACCATCATATGCCGTCACCTCATCTAAGGACTAGTAAGGACTAGTAAGCTTCAATATATTAAATGTGTGTTCTTAGGGAGCACCAGGAGCCTATCAGATGTACTGCAGGGCAATGGACATTTTGATAGGAGGAAAGAGCATAGTGAAAGAGAGATAAGTTAACTAGTCTGAACAAGTTTATTCCCACTTGTATTGGGAATACAGAAACAATAATTCACTCCTGAAAGATATACCCCCTTTATAAAGATGTATATAGGGGGATATTTTTCATATACACATACTGTAATAACACCAACACATGAACAAATATGTTGTATATGCATAGCTCCCAACTGTCCCTGATTTCGAGGGACTGTCCCTGATTTGGAGCAATGTCCCTCTGTCCCTCATTCCTCCTCATTTGTCCCTCATTTTGGTCTGATCTATATAGTTGTATATAAAATGCACTTTTTATCTATCAAAAAGTGTTTTCCAGCACTAAACCTTTCATCTGATTTCTAAATTGCTGCATTTGTAAATTCCAAAAGCCAATATAAAGCAATAGTAGTGGTAAAAAAAGCACTTGTGGGTTTAACCAATCTTGTTTTTTTATACAATTCTCCTTTAAGGGGGAGTGGCAAGGGGTGTGTCCTATGCCTGCATACATTTGCTGATAGGTGTCCCTCATTCCCATCTCAAAATGTTGGGAGGTATGTATATGTAGAAGAGAGAAATGTTTCACTCTTCTCAAATTCTTCTGTTTAGAAACATAAGCAGTGGCCCGTTGCATAATTGTGCACACGATCGTTTCTATCCAACCCATTTCTTGGAGCAATGTCCACTTTCTCAAGGGTGCGTTTGCAGTTTAGTAGGTAGAGATAAATTCCTGTAACAACTTTAACTATTTAATAAGACATCCTACACCAAGAGCAGAGTGTCAGAGAAGTCACCCCTTAGGAGGCACCTATTAAGAAAAACTGGTGTCCCAGAGTGAGAAAAAGGATCCTAGGGTAAGGATGGCCCAAAAAGGAGACCATTAACTTGTGCCAACTAGAGGCCTGCCTTGGGAGAGAGTCCCTTTTATATGTACAAATAAAAATCAAGTTGCTTTTATCCAAGTCTTGGTGATAGTACATACTGTATCCCTCTGGGGTTTTTTTGGGGTTTTTTTTGGAGGTAGTCTTTTGCTTCTCCTCTCACTGTCCAGTGAGACCTGTGTTATTGAACTGCAGAAAAAAAAAAATCAGGTCTCAAACCCTACCAGACAAAGTTGTACTGTGTAGCAGAGCTGTGTAAATCTTGCAAGAGGAAGGTCAAAAATACAATTCCTTTGTCAAGTAAAACAACCCCCCTATGTTTTTATCATCTGTGTCTTTAGCTTTTTGCCTGAAGTTTCGGCTTTAACCATAGCTCCCAACTGTCCCTGATTTCGAGGGACTGTCAATGATTTGGAGCAATGTCCCTCTTTCCTCCTCATTTGTCCCTCATTTTGGTCTGATCTATATAGTTGTATATAAAATGCCCTTTTTATCTTTCAAAAAGTGTTTCCCAGTGCTAAACCTTTTATCCAAATTCTAAATGGCTGCATTTGTAAATTTTAAAAGCCAATATAAAGGAATAGTAGTGGTAAAAAAAGGTCTTGTGGATTTATATAACCTTTTTTTTTTGGTTAATTCTCCTTTAAGGAGGTGTGTCAGGGGGCGTGTCCTATGCCTACATACATTTGCTAGTAGGTGTCCCTCATTCCCATCTAAAAATGTTGGGAGGTATGCTTTAACCTCTTGCAGCAGGGTGTGTGGGCCGCACATTTGCATCCATGGTGCATCATTGTTCTGTGCTAAGAGAGCACTAAGAAAGCACTCATCAGTCACTGTTTACAATTAGGAGAACGTGGGAGGGGCATCTTATCATGTGACCACTGCGGCACCCATCATGGGTGGGTGGCAACCATCTCCGCCTCCAATCATTCAGAAACCAAGGGTGATTGGTCAAGGGGATAAGAAGGGAGGAGAGGTGGTCAATTAAGTATTTGATCCCTTTAGAAAAAAATTAACAAAATCACTATATTATTATTGTGTATTATTATTATTATTATTATTAATATTGTGCCAACAGTTTGTACTGCACTTTACAAAATGAAAGCAGAACTCCAAGATAAACCTAACAAGCCTTAAAGTGGTTGTAAACCCGTGTTTGTTATTTTTATATATAAAAAAAAAGAAAAACATGTCATACTTACCTGCAATGTGCAATCGTTTTGCACAGAGCAGCCCTGATCCTCCTTTTCTGGGGACCCCCCGCTGGCGTCCAGGCCCCTCCTCTTCATCAGGTGCCCCCAGGGAAAGCCGCTTTCCCTGGGGGCACCCTGTATGGGCTCGCTCCCGGGTCTTGCTGCTGCGTCCATTGACACAGACAACGGGACTCTGCCCCATCCCCGATCCTGTGTCACTGGATTTGATTGACAGCAGCTATCAATCTGTCCAATGAGGAGAGAGATAGTGGCTGGAGCCGCTGCTCTTCTGCACATTGCTGGATCGGATTAGGCTGCAGCACAGAAGGTTTTTCACCATAGTGCATGGAATGCATTCAAGGTGAAAAACCTTGAGGCTTTACAACCACTTTAAAAATGTTCCTTCCCCCCTTTCAACACCTATCGACAAGCCTGTATAAGAAAGATGTATATACAGTACCTACCGCATATACTCGACTTTTTCATTTTTTATGCTGAAAAAGCCCCCCTCGGCTTATACTTGAGTGATGGTCTCGAGTGAGGGTGCAGCCTCACTGTGCCCATCTGCAGCTGTACCTTTAATAACCAAAACAGCGGGTGTCTCCCGCTGTGTCATGCAGTCTGTTTGGCGGCTGTCCACTGTAACAAAGCCCCGCCTTCTCCTCATCCATGATAGACGGAACACTGATTCAGTTTCCCAGCACTGTATCAGTGTTCCATCTATCACGAATGAGGAGGAGGCGAGGCTTTGTTACAGTGGACGGCCGCCAAACAGACTGCATGACACAGCGGGAGACACCCGCTGTTTTTGGTTATCAAAAGGTACAGCTGCAGATGGGCACAGTGAGGGTGCAAATAGGCACAGTGAGGCTGCAGATGGGCACAGTGGGGCTGCAAATGGGCACAGTGAGGCTGCAAATGGGCACAGTGAGGCTGAAAATGGGCACAGTGAGGCTGTAGATGGGCACAGTGAGGCTGCAAATGGGCACAGTGAGTCTGCAAATGGGCACATTGAGGCTGCAGATGGGCACAGTGAGGCTACAGATGGGCACAGTGAGGCTGCAGATTGGCACAGTGAGGCTGCAAATGGGCACAGTGAGGCTGCAGATGGGCACAGTGAGGCTGCAGATGGGCACTGATGATACAAGTGGGCATAGTGAGGCTGCAGATGGGCATAGTGAGGCTGCAGATGGGCAAAGTGAGGCTGCAGATGGGCACAATAAGGCTGCAGATGGGCACAGTGAGTCTGCAAATGGGCACAGTGAGGCTGCAGATGGGCACAGTGAGGCTGCAGATTGGCACAGTGAGACTGCAGACTGGCACAGTGAGGCTGCAGATGGGCACTGATGATACAAGTGGGCACAGTGAGGCTGCAAATGGGCACAGTGAGGCTGCAGATAGGCACAATGAGCCTGAAAATAGGCACAGTGAGGCTGCAAATGGGCACAGTGAGGCTGCAGTTGGGCACAGTGAGGCTGCAGATGGGCACAGTGAGGCTGCAGATTGGCACAGTGAGGCTGCAAATGGGCACAGTGAGGCTGTAGATTGGCACAGTGAGGCTGCAAATGGGCACAGTGAGGCTGCAGATTGGCACAGTGAGGCTGCAAATGGGTACAGTGAGGCTGCAGATTGGCACAGTGAGGCTGCAAATGGGTACAGTGAGGCTGCAGATGGGCACTGATGATACAAGTGGACACTGTGAGGCTGCAGATGGGCACAGTGAGGCTGCAAATGGGCACAGTGAGGCTGCAGATGGGCACAGTGAGGCAGCAGATGGGCACTGATGATACAAGTGGGCACAGTGAGGCTGCAGATGGGCACAGTGAGGCTGCAGATGGGCACTGATGATACAAGTGGACACAGTGAGTCTGCAGATGGGCACAGTGAGGCTGCAGATGGGCACTGATGATACAAGTGGACACAGTGAGTCTGCAGATGGGCACAATGAGGCTGCAGATGGGCACAGTGAGGCTGCATATGGGCACAGTGAGGCTGCAGATTGGCACAGTGAGGCTGCAAATGGACACAGTGAGGCTGCAGATGGGCACAGTGAGGCTGCAAATGATCACAGTGAGGCTGAAGATGGGCACAGTGAGGCAGCAGATGGGCACTGATGATACAAGTGGGCACAGTGAGGCTGCAAATGGGCACAGTGAGGCTGCAGATGGGCACTGATGATACAAGTGGGCACAGTGAGGCTGCAGATGGGCACAGTGAGGCTGCAGATGGGCACAGTGAGGCAGCAGATGGGCACTGATGATACAAGTGGGCACAGTGAGGCTGCAGATGGGCACAGTGAGGCTGCAGATGGGCACAGTGAGCCTGCAAATGGGCACAGTGAGGCTGCAAATGGGCACAGTGAGGCTGCAGATGGGCACAGTGAGGCTGCAAATGATCACAGTGAGGCTGAAGATGGGCACAGTGAGGCAGCAGATGGGCACTGATGATACAAGTGGGCACAGTGAGGCTGCAAATGGGCACAGTGAGGCTGCAGATGGGCACTGATGATACAAGTGGGCACAGTGAGGCTGCAGATGGGCACAGTGAGGCTGCATATGGGCACAGTGAGGCAGCAGATGGGCACTGATGATACAAGTGGGCACAGTGAGGCTGCAGATGGGCACAGTGAGGCTGCAGATGGGCACAGTGAGCCTGCAAATGGGCACAGTGAGGCTGCAAATGGGCACAGTGAGGCTGCAGATGGGCATTGTTTACCGAGTAGCTGCAGCATTTCTCACCCTAGGCTTATACATGAGTCAATACGTTTTTTGTGGTAAAATTAGGTGCCTCGGCTTATATTGGGGTCGACTTATACTCGAGTATATACAGTACCTAATTTCAGCCTGCTATAGTCAGGTCATGTGGTTCACTATGTCAGCCAGCAGCGGCTGCAGGGGAGAGGAGAGAGCTCTCGATAATGGCTGGTAAAGCCTGGCAGCGGTGACATCACCAGCAGGCTCCTATGGCCCATCCATTGTTGGCATTTTCTCCTCTCCCCTGCAGCCACCGCTGACTGTCACAGGGGGGACGAGATCTCATGACTGGACCGAAGAAGGCTGAAAATAAGCAAGTATATACATATTTCCTACACAGGTTTGTTAGCATAGGTATTAGGAGAGGGGAAGGGACAGTTTTAAGACCGTTAGGTTTATCCTGGAATTCTGCTTTAACCGCTTAAAGAGGAACTGCAGTCTGCTCACATCATTTATAATAAAAACATTTTGCCATTCTGAAGCTTCCTTCCAACCATTTTGCATATTTTATATATACTGTGATTCTGTACTTGCCAAATATGATGCAGAAATCTCCATCCACTGAGTCTGGCTGCAGCCATTTTAACTGTGGGCAGCTGAAGCTGCAGCCTGTTCACTTCCTGGATTTACACAGACACACACCTCCAGCTCTGCAGCTCTCATTGGCCCTCTTATGACTCATCCCCCCTCCTTTCCTGGCAAACTCTCACGAGGGTGAGAGAGAGCTGTGCATGATATCATAAGCCTAGGCTAATGACCAGACAAGAAACAGGAAGTGGGCTGTATAAGGTATTTACTGACAGAAAAAAAATCTTTTACCATCCAAAAGTTAAAACAACAACAAGGGCAGAGGATTAAATAGAAGAAATGATGAAAAAATGACTGAAGTTCCCGCTTTAATGACCGCCCCACGTACATATACTGCAGCAGGGTGGCTCTTAAGCACAAAATCACGCACCTGTATGTGATTCCTGTACCCACACACCGGCCAGAGTCCTGTACCCACTGTGATTAACAGATAATAATAGCGCCGCGCTTGTTTTTTGAAAAAAGATATAGTGCAATAAATAAATATTAGTAAAAATATTGTGACGTAGAAAACTGTGAATATGCACACAAATGATAAAACACAAATGCAACAGTAAATGAATAGTGAATACCGTGCTCTCATCAATAAACAAAATAAGCAATGAATAATTAAAGTTCAAAAACTCCAAAATAAATGTTCATAAATCAAAAAATGAATGAAAAAAAGTGAATGAAAAAAAGTCCACCGAGAAAATGAAATCCTTAGGTGAAGATGAAGATACCCAGGTGAAGAGAGAAAACACTGGCCACTGGTTTGTGCAATCCACCACCTGAGAGTACCAGAAATGATGGACTCATATACTGGTTTGTAATGAATCAACCAAGCATATGTGAGGGAACACCTCAACCTTGTCTTGCTGTATCGGATGGATGGTCTGTATACACCCCGTCACTGGTTGAATGAGGAGGTTCCACTTTAATCAAACAAATTCCCAACAAACAGAAAGGGAAGGCGCTCCCGAATATGTATGTAGGGAATATACAGCCACACCTAGTGTAAAACTGTACAAAATCATTTTATTATAAAAACAGATGTACACTTACACAAGTCGGCTTGATAAGCACATATAAAATCCAAAGATGCATCAGGAAAGAGACTGCAATGGCTCATGAGCGGCAGATGTGTTTCGTCCTATTGGACGTCATCTGGGGTGTGATTGGACACAGTGAGAGCCAATCAGTGGGTCCAGATATATCCGCCAGGACCCGCCGATCATTCGGAGGAGAGGCAGAAAGGTGGTCTGCCTATGTAAACAAGGCAGACCGCTGTTCTGCCAGAGGGGAAATTAGAGATCTTGTGTTTCTGCTAAGCAGAAACACGGATCTCTGTTTTTCTTTAGTCAAAGCACATCCTCCACACAGTTAGAACACACCCCCTAGGGGCACACTTAACCCTTTGATCGCCTCAATGTTAACCCCTTCCCTGCCAGTGTCATTAGTACAGTAACTATGCATACTTTTAGCACTGATCACTGTAATAATGTCACTGGTCCCCATAAGTGTCAGTTAGTATCCCCCCGCAATGTACCAGTCCTGCTAAAAATTGCTGATCGCTACCACAGTTACTAGTAACAAAATAAATAAATAAATAAATATAAATATCCTGTAGTTTGTAGACGCTATAACTTTTGCGCAAACCAATCAATATACGCTTATTGGGATTTTTTTCCAAACATACAGTTCTGTGGAACCTTGGATTACGAGCATAATCCGTTCCAGGAGAATGCTTGTAATCCAAAGCACTCGCATATCAAAGCGAGTTTCCCCATAGAAGTCAATGGAATAAAGATAATTTGTTCCGCATTGACTTTATTGCATGCAATACCGCATGTGGCCAGAGGTGAAGGGGGGGCGCCGGAGAGTCTCGGAAATACTCTGGGACAGCTCGGCTAAACTCGGAAACCCTCGGAAAGGCTCAGAAACACTCGGGAATGGAGTATTTCCGAGTGCTTCTGAGTATTTCCGAACGGCTCTGAACCGGGTGTACTCACTTTTGTTGCCAGCAGTTTAGACATTAATGGCTGTGCGTTGAGTTATTTTGAGGGGACAGCAAATTTACACTGTTATACAAGTTGTACACTCACTACTTTACATTGTAGCAAAGTGTAATTTCTTCAGTGTTGTCACATGAAAAGATAAAATAAAATATTTTTCAAAAATGTGAGGGGTGTACTGACTTTTGTGATATACTGTATGTAGCAGAATACACATTGACCTACATTGATGAAGAAATTCCATAAAAAAAAAAAATTAAAAATTATTGGACGTGTTTTATAGCAGGAAGTAAAACATATTAGTTTGTTTTTTCAAAATTGTCGCTCTTTTTTTGTTTATAGCGCAAAAAATAAAAGCCGCAGAGGCGATCAAATACTACCAAAAGAATGCTCTATTTGTGGGAAAAAAGGACATCAATTTTATTTGGGTACAACGTCACACAACCGCGCAATTGTCAGTTAAAGCAACGCAGTGCTGTATCGCAAAAAATGGCCTGGTCAGGAAGGGGGGGTAAACCTTCCGGAGCTGAAGAGGTTAAAGTGCTATTCAACCCACATCATAAAAAAAAAAAAAAAATCAACATGTTGTTCATGCTCACTACATAAATTGATTTCTGTATTCTGCAAAAAAAAAACCCTGGCTGGTGTCAATGTAAAGTTAATGACACCCCCGGATTGGTTCGCAGATCGCAGTGCGAACTGTCAAATAGAGCAGGAATTAGATTGCACCCATGTGATCCGATTCCAGTGCGGACCAAACAAAGGGTCCTGCACCATTCTGGATGCAAATACAATTTCAGCCATATGGTTTGTGAGGCTGAATTCGCATCACACAGACATTGCATGCGATCTGCGCAGAATCATGCGGTGCGAATCATGTGTGACATCTGCGATCTCCCCAGTGTGAGCCCAGCCCCCGTTCTGGTAGTCCGCTGTCCCAGCAGAGCAGCATGACCTACACATATAAGTTGTAAGCTACGATCTCCTATTCTCCAGACTTATGTAACATTTCATCAGGTTATAAAACATTATTATTATTAATTACAATTCTTTATTCCATACCGACCTTCACATTCATTCCACTCTTTAGGTCCTGCTAGTAAAGACTCACACCGACATTCTTCATACAGCACAAAGCTGAGGGTGTGTTGTGTATTATCTGCTGGTCTGCTGCCAGATCCTGTCCCCATAAACCGGCCCCTTCCCCTAGTTATACAATCATTTCCTACCCACATGGGAGGAGGTGAGAGCAGATCTGTGCACTGCAAACACACCGAAGTGTAACTATTACCATTTATTCCACCTGGGGAATTCCACCTGCTACAGTTCTGCAGAAAACAACCTAAGTTCCCACTATTGGCACACTGGCACATAGGTTCTGCCATGATGGCCGATCATTTTTAATTAACCACTTCCATACCGGAATTCTTAACACGCCTCTCCTACATGTAAAAAAACATAATTTTTTTGATAAAAAATTTACTCAGGGCCCCCCAAACATTATATATGTTTTTTAGAGAGACCCTAGGGAATAAAATGAAACTGCAACTTGGACTCGTGTACACTCAGTGCCATCTTAAGAGCATTATAGGCCCCCGGGCAATACAGTGCACTGGGGTCCTGTCTACACCATAATGCACGATTGCCCATCAAATACAGCTTTACTGTGCCTGTGAATGCAGCCTCACTGTGCCCACCATTGTAGCCTCACTGTGCCCACCATTGCAGCCTCAATGTGCCCGTGAATGCAGCCTCACTGTGCCCACTATTGCAGCCTCACTGTGCCCGTGATTGCAGCCTCACTGTGCCCGTGAATGCAGCCTCACTGTGCCCACCATTGCAACCTCACTGTGCCCCTGAATGCAGCCTCACTGTGCCCACCATTGCAGCCTCACTGTACCCGTGAATGCAGCCTCACTGTGCCCACCATTGCAGCCTCACTGTGCCCGTGAATGCAGCCTCACTGTGCCCACTATTGCAGCCTCACTGTGCCTGTGAATGCAACCTCACTGTGCCCGTGAATGCAGCCTTACTGTGCCCACCATTGCAGCCTCACTGTGCCCATGAATGCAGCCTCACTGTGCCCACCATTGCAGCTTCACTGTGCCCATGAATGCAGACTCACTGTGCCCATGAATGCAGCTTCACTGTGCCCACCATTGCACCCTCACTGTGCCTACCATTAGAGCCTCACTGTGCCCATGAATGCAGTCTCACTGGACCCACAATTGCACCCTCACTGTGCCCATGAATGCAGCATCACTGAGCCAATTAATGCAGACTCACCATCGCCTGGTAACACACACATAGCGGGCATCTCCTCCTGTGTATCACGGAGCTGGCTGGGTCTGTGTTCAGTGGCCATGCTGTAACAAGGTCCCGCCCCCCTAGGAGCATTGCTAGGTGTGAAAAAGACCAGGGGCTTCAGCCCGAAGTCCAAGGCCTGCGGCAGCTGCAGTGGCGGGGGGGGGGTGTCAGGCTCACTTGCTGGTTGCTGCCTGTTTTACCAGTGCCTATCCATGCTGACCACTAAACTGACCTACCAGACTCCTACACTACTGATCCCCCTGACACCTACACTGACCCCCCTGACACCTACACTGATCCCTCTCCTGACACCTACACTGATCCCCTCTGACACCTACACTGATCCCCCCTGACACCTACACTAGGGTGACCAGACATCCCCGGTTTCTGGGGACAGTCCCCGGATTGAGGACACTGTCCCCGGACCAAGTCTGTCCCCAGTTTTGTCCCCGGATTGGATCTGAACAGGGGCTGGGGCAATTTCAAAGACAGCCCGTGCAGAATAAAAAGAAAAAATCTGAATTGCACCCCCCCTCCTCTGCCGCTCCTACTAGCTTATGGGGGTTTATTTTTTTCCATTATCTGTGTCCCTTTCTGATGATCATGTGCTGGTCGGAGCGGAGGGACTATTTCTTCAGTTTCGAGTGCATGCCCACTCCGCTCCACTCGCATGTTCTTCTGCCTTGGCTCAAGTCCCAGCCAGCCGCCTGCCTGCTTATCTCCTTGCCTTCCCTGGTGGAGTGACCTTCTTCCACTCCCCACCCAGTAGTAGTCGGGGCCCGAAGAGTAAAGCCCCATACACACTATCAGATTTTCTGCTGATTTTTGTCTTCAGATTTACCAAAACCATGTAGTGCAAGGGCCTGCTTGCATACAAATTGAAACTCCTAAGGTTTGACCTCATATTATATGGTTTTGGTAAATCTGAAGGAAAAAATCAGCAGAAAATCTGATAGTGTGTATGGCGCTTTAGACTTGACAGGCTGTGAGGCGGGCGGCGGCAGAGACAGGCAAAGAGTCGTCGATTGCTGCCATTACTAGTAAAAAAAAAAAAAAAAATTGTCAACGGATTTCATTTTCAAAATCTGGTCACCTTAACCTACACTGATCCCTCTCCTGACACATACTCATCTCGACATCAGTGCTTAGATTTGACAGCTCCACTCTCACTGCGGCCGCAAGCCCCCAGCTTGCCCACCAATCACTGGCTGTTTACATTTGGGGTATGAGAAATACAAGACCCGGGGCTTTTTGTGGACGCATAACTAGTGTATTATACAATGATTAAGATGAAGATGATGGGTGTATTATACAATAATAAGGATGATGATGACGGGTGTATTATACAAGGATGAGGATAGCGATGACGGGTGTATTATACAATGATAAGGATGATGATGATGGGTGTATTATACAATGATAAGGATGATGATGATGGGTGTATTATACAATGATAAGGATGATGATGATGGGTGTATTATACAATGATAAGGATGATGATGATGGGTGTATTATACAATGATAAGGATGATGATGATGGGTGTATTATACAATAATAAGGATGATGATGACGGGTGTATTATACAAGGATGAGGATAGCGATGACGGGTGTATTATACAATGATGAGGATGATGATGGGTGTATTATACAATGATAAGGATGATGATGATGGGTGTATTATACAATGATAAGGATGATGATGATGGGTGTATTATACAATGATTAAGATGAAGATGATGGGTGTATTATACAATGATAAGGATGATGATGACAGGTGTATTATACAAGGATGAGGATAGCGATGACGGGTGTATTATACAAGGATGAGGATAGCGATGACGGGTGTATTATACAATGATGAGGATGATGATAACGGGTGTATTATAGAAGGATGAGGTTGATGATGATCATCCTCATCCTCATCATTGTGATTTTGTATAATACACTTGGCGGCTGGCGTCATCGGTATCCTCATCCACTGAGTGACGAGGACATCCGGCCAGGTAAAGTGGTAACTAATACTCTTGATTATTTATTTTTTTCTAAACAAGTTGCAAGTGAAGTTCCAGTTTGAATCCTGAGGATTAAACTGAGACCTCATTGCAAACAGAACGGGTGTCAGTTACGCCTCTGTCAGCAAGCATATAGCAAGTCAGATTTTTATGTCCAGTGTAAGTAAATCATGGAGACAGTGAGCACCGAGCAAAGGATAGAATTTCACTTTATAGGATCTTTAATGCAAGGATAGTGGAAAGCAGCCGTGTAGCATGTCCTTGCAGCAGATAAGAAATGGTTAACACTCACAGCTCCTCCACAGATGTCAGCAGGTCATACAGAGAGCAGAGCAGAGAGTTTTACTGACACACTTGTTTTGCTGAATAGCCTGGGGGGAAGGGCGCCTGTGTGTCCCCTGTGGATGGGCCTCCACTGCTCAGAGCTCAGCACTTCCAGCTTCATTTACAGCAGACAATATTGGGGAACGTTCACACTGTAAAGCCTCGCACACACAATTGGATTGTTGGCCAACAATACCGTGGACTTTTGTCCGAAGGGCGTTGGCCCAAACTTGTCTTGCATACACACGGCCACACAATTGTTGGCCAACAATTACAAACGTAGCGACTTACTACGTTATTGTTCAGCTCTTTAGCGCCACCCTTTGGGCTCCTTCTGCTAATTTCATGTTAGTAGAAGTTTGGTGAGTGTTGATTCGTTCTTTTCATTTCACACTTTTCATTTCACGCTTTTCAGTTCGTTTCTGAACGGTCGTTCTTCAACCAGACATGTTCGGATCGGAGGAGATAACGTGTTATTTATTATTGGCCTTGGAGTTATTGCTTTGACATTATTTTTTTGGTTGAATAATGATTTGATTTGGTATATTTTCTATATTTTTGGATGCATAGAATGCACTTTTTGGTTAAGTTCTATTGGCAGATAACATGTCTAATTTTATTTGTTTTCTTTTTTTAATGCACAACAAAAATATTGTGTAGAATAATACTTGGCTATGTGTTTTACTTCAAATGACAGTTTGGGAGTAGGCAGTTACATTTTACTAGTAATGGCGGCAATCTGAGATTTTTATCAGGACTGCGACATTACGGCGGACAGATCGGACACCTTTGACACATTTTTGGGACCATTCACATTTATACAGCGATCAGTGCTATAAATAGCCACTGATTACTGTATAAATGTCATTGGCAGGGAAGGGGTTAACACAAGGGAGCGATCAAAGGGTTAATTGTGTTATCTAGGGAGTGATTCTAACTGTGGGGGGATGGGGCTGCCTGGGTGAGGAGAGCGATCATTGTTCCTAAGCATTAGGAACAACAGATCTCTCTCCTCACCCATGACAGAACGGAGATCTGTCTGTTTACATTGACAGATCGCCGCTCTCTCCTTCTCAGGAGAAATCGCGAGTAGCCGGGGGCCATCGGGGCCACCGGCCATGCACATGAGCTTCTACGTTATGCTGCGCGCTGCCGGCAGCGCATGTGTGTGCACCCTATACTCCTTAAATTGCCTGCCGTACAGCTACAGCGTTTTGCGCAGGAGTGCCATTCTGCCGCAGTCAATCGATGGCAGACAGTCGGCAAGCGGTTAAGCAGGCCTAGCTAGAAGCTAGGCCTGTTTGTTTTGATCTGTGGGCTGGGAGTGGCCTAGAGTAGGCTGGTGACTCACAGGCAGCATCACTTCTTGGTTACCTCCCTCTGGCCTCTGGAAGATTCTAGAAGCAGAGGAGGAGAAGAGAAGTGGAGCTGTCTGGGGTGTGTTAAGGGGCCCTGACCAATCCCCAACTAGGACTGGCAGGGGGCAGGCCTCCTTGATATACCCAGGGTCAGCCCAGCTAGGGAGGATTTGTTCAAGTGGAAGAACTGGAGATGGAGTGTTAGGCTGTCCCCCAGTCTGGGGGGGATGGGATGACCTTGGGACAGGGGAGCTGAACAGGAACCCCACACAAACCAGGGGGTGTCCTGAACAGGAGCAGGAGAGGACAGCAGGGAATACTGCTGGGTTAATCTTCAGGAGGGATCCACCAGGTGTTGGTGAAGGGCACACAGCCAGGAATGCTGGGGAGGCATGCTGGAGCGGATTGGTAGGATGCAATCTGAGATGGATGTAGAGCCAAGAAGGACTGTGGTGTCATGGGCAGTGAATGCAGGCAGCTGCAGCCAGGAGGGCTGTCAGGGTCTGAAGAGGACTGTCTGGGATCAGTAGTCCACCAAAGAGGGCAGCTAGCACCAGAACTTTCTTTTGCTAGACCATAGGGGCCCGCGGTCCCTGCCTGTAATAAGGCACTTGGCTAAGGCCTAGCTGAAACCAGTGTCAGGCCTAACTGCGCCTGCAGCATAGCTCCTAACTGTCCCTGATTTCGAGGGACTGTCCCTGATTTGGAGCAATGTCCCTCTGCCCCTCTTTCCTCCTCATTTGTCCCTCATTTTGGTCTGATCTATATAGTTGTATATAAAATGCACTATTTATCTTTTAAAAAGTGTTTCCTAGCGCTAAACCTTTCATCCAAATTCTAAATGGCTGCATTTGTAAATTTTAAAAGCCGATATAAAGGAATAGTAGTAGCCCTTGTGGATTTAATGAACCCTTTTTTGGGGTTAATTCTCCTTTAAGGGGGTGTGGCAGGGGGCGTGTCCCATGCCTACACACATTTGCTAGTAGGTGTCCCTCGTTCCCATCTCAAAATGTTGGGAGGTGTGGCTGCAGTATTGTGCTGGAGGGAGAAGGAGAGATAGTCTGCAGCAAGTATTGTACAGGAGGAGAGTATCTAATTTGTCCCAAGCCAAGCAAGAATCTTTTCTGGGCATCCCATGAATCCCTTACCCCATCCAAGTTTAATTCCTCAATAAAACCCAAAAACAAAGCTGATGGACTTTACATTGTCTTGGAGTGTCTGGAAGTGAATGCCGGGCTGGGCAGGGTGACAGGTGTGCCACAATCACTCAGCAGCCCCTACAGGCATAGTTGCCAACAGTCCCGATTTTCCCGGGACAATCCCGATTTTGGGACCCTCGTCCCGATTGGAGAGTGTCCCGAATTCGGGATTTCCCATAAGGAAAATCGGGAATGTTGGTTTTTGTTTTTTTTTTGTTCTTTTGGAGCAGCGGGCTCCAGTAAAATGGCGGCCGGCGCCGCCGCTCTCTCTTCCTCTAGTGTTCAGTGGAGAGGGGAAGGGGGCTCGATCCGTGCAGCCAATGAAGCGCCTTCTTTAGCTGCACGGCCCCTCCCCTCTCCACTGAAGCGAGCAGAAGATACGGCGTCTTCGCCGTGTCTTGCTGAAAGCTCCCAGCCCCGTACTGCGCAAGCTCTGCGCCTGCGCAGTGCAGGGGGTCCTCCATTGCCGAGTGGAACTATCTCAGCAGAACACCGGCTGCTCCAGTACTGAGTGGGGGCCAGGCAGCATTGAGGGGGCTGCACTAACTGAGGGGGCTGCACTACCTGAGGGGGGCTGCACTAATAGAGGGGGGGGCTGCACTAACTGAGGGGGGGCTGCACTAACTGAGGGGGGCTGCACTGAGGGGGGCTGCACTAATAGAGGGGGGCTGCACTAATAAAGGGGGGTTGCATTAATCGAGGGGGGGCTGCACTGAGGGGGGCTGCAATAATAGAGGGGGGTCTGCACTGAGGGGGGTTTGCACTGAGGGGGGTTGCACTGAGGGGGGGCTGCAATAATAGAGGGGGGGCTGCACTGAGGGGGGTCTGCACTGATGGAGGGGGTCTGCACTGAGGGGGTCTAGACAGACTGGCGGGGGCACCTGATGCAAGGACAGACTCTGGCGGGGGCACCTGATGCGAGGACAGACTCTGCTGGTGGCAGGCGACGTGGCTAGTGACACGCTCAGGGATCCCACTGATTCGGCATTATGGTGAGTTAAACTATTTAATTTTATATTACAATGTAATAATAGAAATAATGCGCTTCAATCATCCTGACACCATAACAACCATGGTGCCGGAATGATTGAAGCGTTAACTCAAGGTGTTTGGAGTATCTTTATCTGCTGATTGTTAAACTTTCTAGAATACACATATTTTTATTGTTGTGTAGGATCTGGGGCTGCTGTCCCTTCATTTCCCTCTCCCCCTTTCCTTCTCCCCCTTTCCCTCTCCATCCCTCATTCATCTCAGACTCTAACCACACCCTCTTGAGCCACGCCCATTTAAGCCACATCCACTGTTCACATAAGCCACGCCCACTTTTCACATAAGCCACACCCACTTTTCACACAAGCCACACCCACTTTTCACATAAGCCACGCCCATTTTTCGACGCGACGCGCTTCGAGCACCGCACGTATCAGATTTTTGCTAAGCCACGCCTACAAATGAATGCCCCACCCCCTAATTATTGTACGGCTCCGCCTACAGCCAAAAAAGTGTCCCACATATTTTTTTTTCAATGTTGGCAACTATGTACAGGGGTACCGCTACACAAGCAATAAAAAGCTCCCAGGGGGTCAAACCTAGCCCTATTCTATGCACAACTAATAATAGTTACATGTATTGGCTTAGTAAAGTGGAGAGGGATTAGAACGCTTGTCAGTATTTATTACTGTCTCTGCCCCCATTAGGGAGATTCACTTCTCTCTATTTGTCTTGTTTACCATTATCATTGAAAGTGAAAGTAAAACAAAATCCCAAATTTGTGGGTTGTCCCCAGAAAAGTAATAGAGGGGAAATTTTCCAATGGGGACACTAGTTCTGGTGACCTGGGGTGGGTGTCCCCAAGGAATTCCCTTAATATGCAGAGATTTCCTCTCACTTCCTGTTTGGCTATAGGACAGGAAGTGAAGGGAAATCTCCACATTTCCAAGATCACTCCTCCCTGTCATTGGAAGCAGTGATCGTTGTCATGTGAGTTGTAGCCCATCCCCCCCACAGTTACAATCACTCCCTAGGACACACCTAACCCCTTCATCACCCCCTAGTGTTTAACCCCTTCACTGTCAGTGTCATTTACACAGTAATCAGTGCATTTTTATAGCACTGATCGCTGTATAAATGACAATGGTCCCAAAACAAAATAGTGTCCGATGTGTCCGCCATAATGTCTGATCAAAATCGCAGATCACCGCCATTACTAATAAAAAATAAATAAATAATAAAATGCCATAAATCTATCCCCTATTTTGTAGACGCTATAACTTTTGTGCAAACCAATCAATATACGGTTATTGCAAATTTTTTTTTACCAAAAATATGTAGAAGAATACACATCGGACTAAACTGAGGAAAAAAAATAGTCGTTTTTATATATTTTTGGGGGGATATTTATTATAGCAAAAAGTATAAAATATTGCGTTTTTTTCAAAAGAAGTGTCACTCTTTTTTTATAGCGCAAAAAATAAAAACCGCAGAGGTGATCAAATACCACCAAAAGAAAGCTCTATTTGTGGGGGAAAAAAGGAGGTCAATTTAGTTTGGGTACAACGTCGCTCTGGTCAGGAAGGGGGTAAAATCTTTCGGGCTGAAGCGGTTAATCATCCCCTGAAGAAGGAAGTTATTGTATTCCGAAACATTTTGGGATCTGCCATGTAATTGTCTGTGGTTTTGCCTCCTACCACGAGACCAACTGTATGTCCATGACATCAGCTCTGTATTGTACTATGTATGGCTACAAATTTTGGTTTTAATGCTGTTTTTTGTGATGTTTGTACTATAATTTTATATATTATAATAACATTTTTGTACTTTTACTATACTTTTCTACTCTTTGTTCTGGCTTGACCACTGCTTTCAAAGTTCCGGGGGTGCACCCATCTATTTTCTTCTCTCTCTATTTGGGATGTGGCAGTAGGTCTCCAGCCCCTTTTCTCAACCAGGTAGCTTTTTTCAACACAATAAAACCTTGGTTTGAGAGCGTTTTGCAAAGACAAGCAAAATTTTAAAATAAAATTTTGACTTGATATACAAGCGATGTCTTGGTATAAGAGTAGCGTCATGTCACAACTGAGTATAAAAGAGTAGAGAGGCGCCTCTAAGTGTAGCAATATGGTTACATTTAATGAAGGTACAACATTTAGCAACTTACATGGTTGATCATTAAAACAGGCACATCTAAGCATGCAGGCATCCGGGGTAAAGTTGTCCACATAGACCGTCCTCCGCACCTCCATCAGTGTCATCCCTTCCATGCTGTGCTCTACGAGCGATTCAAGCCTCGTTTTGAGATCGTTCTACTGCAGGGTAGTCTTCCCTGTCACGATCGCAGACTGACAGCGGTGAGAGCCGGCGGCTTTGTTTAGTTGATAACCTCCCATGGCTTCCAATACCACCTCTATGCCAATGACACCCAGATCTATCTCTCCACTCCTCAACTTGCCCCCTCGATCTCCTCACGGATCTCAAACTTACTGAATGACATCTCGGTATGGATGTCACACCACTTTCTCAAACTCAGTAATTCTAAAACTGAGCTTGTTATATTTCCTACTTCCCAGTCCCCGTCCCCCCCATGACTTTACCATTAAGATCAACAACACAACCATTGGTCCCTCCACACAAGCCAGGGTCCTGGGTGTCATCCTTGACTCTGACCTCTCCTTCAGCCCCCATATCCAATCACTGGCTAAATCCTGCCGCCTTAACCTCCGCAACATCTCCAGAATTCCACCCTTCCTGACTAATGACACCACAAAGCAACTTATTCACGCCTTGATTATTTCCCGCCTCGACTATTGCAACTGTCTCCTTAACCTGGCCTACCCTAACCCAGGCTATTCCCCCTTCAGTCTATTATGAATGCTGCTGCTAGACTAATACACCTCACTAATCGATCCGTGACTGCTGCTCCTCTCTGCCAATCCCTTCACTGGCTTCCCCTCCCCCACCGTGTAAAATTCAAAATGCTAACCATAACATACAAGGCCATTCACAACATCGCCCCCAGGTACATCACCAACCTCATCTGCAGATATCGCCCAAATCGCCCCCTCCGCTCCTCCCAGGACCTCCTGCTCTCTAGCTCCCTTGTTACCTCCTCCCATGCTCGCCTTCAGGACTTCTCCAGAGACTCTCCCATCCTCTGGAATTCCCTGCCCCGGTATCAGCCCCTACCCTGTCCACCTTTAGGAGATCCCTGAAAACTCACTTATTCAAAGAAGCCTATCCCACACCTACCTAACAACTGTCCCCGAGCCACCCCCATCAAATCATTCCCTACATCTATTACCTTTTGTACCACCACCCCCTCCCTTTAGAACAGGGATCCTCAAACTACGGCCCTCCAGCTGTTGTGGAACTCCACGTCCCATGAGGCATTGTAAAACATTCACAGACATGACTAGGCATGATGGGAATTGTAGTTCCTGAACAACTGGAGGGCCGTAGTTTGAAGGCCCCTGCTTTAGAATGTAAGTTCTACGAGCAGGGCCCTCCTGTCCCTTCTGTATTGTACTGTAATTCCCCGTACACACGGTCGGACATTGATCGGACATTCCGACAACAAAATCCTAGGATTTTTTCCGACGGATGTTGGCTCAAACTTGTCTTGCATACACGCAGTCACACAAAGTTGTCGGAAAATCCGATCGTTCTGAACGCGGTGACGTAAAACACGTACGTCAGGACTATAAACGGGGCAGTAGCCAATAGCTTTCATCTCTTTATTTATTCTGAGCATGCGTGGCACTTTGTGCATCGGATTTGTGTACACACGATCGGAAACTCCGACAACGGATTTTGTTGTGGGAAAATTGTATAGCCTGCTCTCAAACTTTGTGTGTCGGAAATTCCGATGGAAAATGTGTGATGGAGCCCACACACGGTCGGAATTTCCGACAACAAGGTCCTATCACACATTTTCCATCGGAAAATCTGACCGTGTGTACGGGGCATAAGTGTGCTGCCCTCCTTCTACATTGTAAAGCGCTGCATAAACTGTTGGCGCTATATAAATTGTGAATAATAATAATATTTTACTATTGCCCATAATAAAAGCACATACGTTCGGAAGAGAAAAAAGCCTAAAGAGCATTCAGATTTGCCCAGATTACACAGAATGACTGTAAATGCACGTTTTCTGGGCCAATGTCTATGCAAATGTTGTTGTAATAGTGTTGGAGATCCCCTTGTGCTAAACAGGAGAATAAAAGAATTCTTGAATAACTTGTGTAGAGCGTTTCCTGTTGTCTCATCCAGTTGGGAAGCGTGCCAGAAGGTCTTCCGTTAGGAAAGTGAAAGTAGAATGTGAGAATGTCCCCTCGCCCCTTACAACGTCTCCATGCTCCAGTTATGGATTTTCGGGGGATTCTGCTGCTTCTCCTGCTAGGCCAGACCTGTAAGTAGACATTATTATTTACATCGGATATGTAGGAAAGGGTGGAGGGTGTCCTTGTAACTGAAGAGATATAATATATATAGTAAATGTCTCTGATTGTCTCTTCTGGTCGGGGATATCAGAGCTGTATAAGACTGACTGTACTGTCATATTGCACCATCTCCATTCTGGAACTCGAAAGCAGAAGGACCTTCACCTTCCCCTATTCTGGTTTCGCTTCCTATTGGAGTGTTGATGCAGAAAACAGTTTATTATATTTCTCTGGGTCTTGTGTTATGAGATTCTTGATTTTCAAGTGGAATTCAAAAATTCAGAATACAAATGACTAAAAGACAATTACATTAACCACTTCAGCCCCGAAAGAATTGGCTGCTCAATGACCAGGCCATTTTTTGCGATTTGGCACTGCGTCGCTTTAACTGACAATTGCGCGGTCGCGCGACGTTGCACCCAAACAAAATTGACGTCCTTTTTTCCCCACAAATAGAGCTTTCTTTTGGTGGTCTTTGCGTTTTTTATTTTTTGCGCAAAAAACAAAAAAAAGAGTGACAATTTTGAAAAAAACACAATATTTTTGCTTTTGTTGTAGTAATTTTTATTACAGCAATTTTTTTTATTACAGCAAATTTTTACTTTTTGCTGTAATATCCCCATTTTTTTTTTAAAAAAGCATTTTTTTTCTCAGTTTAGGCCAATATGTATTCTTCTACATATTTTTTGTAAAAAAAAAAAAAAAATCGCAATAAGTGTATATTGATTGGTTTGCGCAAAAGTTATAGCGTCTACAAGGGGATAGATTTATGGCATTTTTATTATTTATTTATTTTTTATTAGTAATGGCGGCAATCTGTGATTTTTATCTGGACTGCGACATTATGGCGGACACTTTTGACACTATATTGGGACAATTGTCATTTATACAGCGATCACTGCTACATACCTCCCAACATTTTGAGATGGGAATAAGGGACACGTACTAGCAAATGTATGTAGGCATAGGACACGCCCCCTGCCACACCCCCTTAAAGGAGAATTAACCCCCCAAAAAAGGTTAATTAAATCCACAAGGGCTTTTTTTTACCACTACTATTCCTTTATATTGGCTTTTAAAATGTACAAATGCAGCAATTTAGAAATTGGATGAAAGGTTTAGCACTGGGAAACACTTTTTGAAACATAAAAAGTGCATTTTATATACAACTATATAGATAAGACCAAAATGAGGGACAAATGAGGAGGAATGAGGGACAGAGGGACATTGCTCCAAATCAGGGACAGTCCCTCGAAATCAGGGACAGTTGGGAGGTATGCTGCTATAAAAATGCATTGATTACTGTGTAAATGTCACTGGCAGGGAAGGGGTTAACACTAGGGGGCAATCAAGGGGTTAACTGTGTTCCCTAGGTGTGTTTCTAACTGTAGGGGGAGGGGACTGACTAGAGGAGATGATAGATTGTGGTTCCTAGATAATAGAACACACGATCTGTGACGCCTCACAGAACAGGGAACACACGTCCCTGTTCTGCCTCTCGTGCCCGCGATCACTGGTGGCTGGAGCTCATCGTGACCGTTGGCCACGGGCATCTGCACCCCAGCTGTGCAGCGAGCGCGCGCCTCAGGCGGCGCACGCGTGCCTGCTATTCCAATCCGTGAGCCGATGTATAGCTACGATGATTCGCGGGATCGTGCCGACCTGCCGCAGTAAAATGACAGCGGCTGGTCGGCAAGCGGTTAAACAAGACAACACAAAAATCACGATAACAAGGCGCAGCAACAATAAAATAACCAACAACAGCAATTAATACCACATTAAACAAAATCAATATTGTATTATAATCAACCATACCATCCTAATAAAATACTACATAGAATAAATAACACCGAATGAAAAAATAACACACAAATCAAACTACCAACATGCATATTACACCACTTTCTCTAACATTACCCAAAAATCATTACGCTATGTTACCAAAAGTATTGGGACGCCTGCCTTTACACACGCATGAACTGTAATAACATCCCAGTCTTAGTCCGTAGGGTTCAATATTGAGTTGGCCCCCCCTTTGCAGCTATAACAGCTTCACCTCTTCTGGGAAGGCTGTCCACAAGGTTTAGGAGTGTGTCTATGGGAATGCTTGACCATTCTTCCAGAAGCGCATTTGTAAGGTCAGGCACTGATGTTGGATGAGAAAGTCTGGCTCGCAGTCTCCACTCTAATTCATCCCAAAGGTGTTCTATCGTGTTGAGGTCAGGACTCTGTGCAGGCCAGTCAAGTTCCTCCACCCCTAACTCGCTCATCCATGTCTTTATGGACCTTGCTTTGTGCACTGGTGATCAGTCATGTTGGAACAGGAAGGGGCCATCTCCAAACTGTTCCCACAAAGTTGGGAGCATAAAATTATCCAAAAGGTCTTGGTATGCTGACGCCTTAAGAGTTCCCTTCACTGTGAAGTGGCCAAGTCCCCCACCTACACACCACATGTGGGTAACTATGATTTACTCTGTCCTACCATTGTATAAGCTGACCTATGAGAGCAGAAAGTGTCCTAGAAAATTTGATAAGGTCTGGTCGCAATGGATCGATGCAAATGGCCTGGAGCCCTGAGGCTCATTGTGAAGTCCTAGGCGCCACTATTGGGCCTTACATTCTACTTTTGTGATGTTCGTTTTGAACATGCTCCTCACCCCCCCCCCTCTTTGTCTCCCCCCCTTCCCATTTCACCCTGGGGTAGAGTGTCAGATGCGATTGTCATAATATTCAATTTGCCTACAGATGTATTCTACTCATCACACTTATTATCAGCTTCACTTGATCCATTGCCTCTGTTTTTGTGACCTTATGCATATATCTAATGTCTGTACACTGTGTCAATGTCAATTCTATTACTTCTAAATAAAAACCTGTTTAAACTGTTAAAAGTCCAACGCCTGAAAAACAACCCCACACCATAATCCCCCTTCCACCAAATGATTCAGACCAGTGCAAAAAGCAAGGTCCATAAAGACATGGATGAGCGAGTTTGGGGTGGAGGAACTTGACTGGCCTGCACAGAGTCCTGACCTCAACCTAATAGAACACCTTTGGGATGAATTAGAGCGCAGACTGCGAGCCAGGCCTTCTCATCCAACATCAGTGCCGGACCTCACAAATGCTCTTCTGGAAGAATGGTCAAACTGGAAGAATGGTCAAACATTCCCATAGACACACTTCTAAAACCTTGTGGACGACCTTCCCAGAAGAGTTGAAGCTGTTATAGCTGCAAAGGGCGGAGCCAACTCAATATTGAACCTTACAGACTAAGACTGGGATGTCATTAAAGTTCATGTGTGTGTAAAGGCAGGTGTCCCAATACTTTTAGTAGTATAGTCTAGTTAACCTAATAACAACATAATATAAAAACTACATAAAAATCGGGATCATAAACCAGATGACATCCTTACATTCAGCACTCACAGAGAAGAATTATATAATTTGATCGCACAGGTCACAGGCAAAAAGGATTTCCTGTGTCTCTCATGGTTGTAACATAGCTCACAACTGTCCCTGATTTGGAGGGACTGTCCCTGATTTGGAGCAATGTCCCTCTGTCCCTCTTTCCTCCTCATTTGTCCATCATTTTGGTCTGATCTATATAGTTGAATATAAAATGCACTTTTTATCTTTCAAAAAGTGTTTCCCAGCGCTAAACCTTTCATCTGATTTCTAAATTGCTGCATTTGTAAATTCCAAAAGCCAATATAAAGGAATAGTAGTGGTAAAAAAAGCACTTGTGGGTTTAACAAATCTTGATTTCTTTCTCGAACATCACGGGACACAGAGCCTCAGTAATTACTGATGGGTTATATAGGGTATCACTAGGTATTGGACACTGGTCACACCCTAATCAGGAAGTTCAACCCCCTATATAATCCCTCCCCCTTGCAGGGATACCTCAGTTTTTACGCCAGTGTCTTAGGTGTTGGACGTGTAAAGATGTCCTGTGCTGAGCTCCAAAGGGAATATCCTATATCCTATACTGGAGCAAGCCAGGCAGACCGGATCCATTCAAAGTGTCCTTTCATGGCCGAATTGGATGGTACTCGGGCCTCGTGTCCGAAGAAACGAGGTTTTTACCCGTAACGCTTCTCTTTTTAGAGAGCTGGACCCCGCAGATCAGAAAATGGCTTTAAACTTCCTAATTTCTGGCTGGGTGCTTTACGGGCCCAGAACCGCAGGATCCCCCTATTCATAGGGGGCCCCAGTCTCTGACGGTTTTTTCAAACGGAGCCCACCGTGAGAGGTGAAGATTGGGTCTGTGTAAACTGAACCCTGCGGCTGGATAAGGTAAGAGGAGATTCCACAGAATTTTTGAGTTCTAGTGGCTTTTCTCCTTTAAGGTAAATGCATGCTGTGCCTATTGTGACCACCGGGGGCTGCCAAGAGCACAAACCTTCACATGCTGACTGTCTCAGTGATTCATCGCTGCACATGTTTTTTCTCAGCGTCTCAGGCCGGCTACAGAGGTAGGATGGAAGGGGGGATTTCTCAAGTTTGAATGTTCCCCCCCAGGCTAGAGAGGGGCCACAGGAGTCTAGAAAGTGATTATACCACTCGGGCTCTGCTGCCTCAGGCCACCATCTCTGACCATTGCTGTTTAGGCAGGTCTTCACTACCAGCTTCTCTCCCTCCTCCCCCTCCCCCAGCCTTCCTCCATAGTATTACAGGAGAGTCGGCCAGCGCGGGAAGCGCTTGTTTTTTTCAAAACTCGAGGGGGGGGCGGTAGAGGGGGGGGGGGGCGGGACGTCAGCACAGAGTGCTTAGACTCCCAATCAGGCCAGCTGCAGGCTATTAAAAGGCACTCTGTACAGGTGCACTCAACCTTTTGAGAGACACAGAGCTGACGGTCGCATGTAAGGTGGGACACAGGCATTCTCCTAGGCAGAATTTACTGAAGTAACACCAGACTGAGCATTGGGTAGCAAGGCTTTTAGCCAGACTACATCGCTCAGCAGTCAGTGTTCATTTGTATACCTCACACCTTGTTGCTTTGCACTATGGGTAGAAGAGGTTCAAGCACCCCAAGAACCAGAGACACTAGGGGATCTCGTTCAGGTTCTGAGGGCCCCCTGTCAGCAGCATCCTCCCCCACTGAGGGGCCAGGGACGGCTAGCCAGGGAGAGCCGTCGGGGTCAGGGGCTACACCTGCCTCCGGCACTTCAGTATATTTTACACAAGAGGTTTTTGCCTTCACCATTAATGGTCTAGAGGAAAGATTAATGGCCGTGATTACGTCTTCACTCAGTAGAAGAAAACACACTAGGCCTTCCTCTGTTCCATAAGACCCTCAGGAAGAGGAGTTCTGGGATAAAGGAGATGAATCCCTTTCAGAGGATCGGGATGGGACGGATGATTCCTCTTCGGAGGATTCAGGTGGAGAGGGACCCTCTGTGACTTCCCAAGAGGAGAAAGTCTTAGTGCAGATCCTCACTGGATTGGTCCGCTCCACATTTAAGTTGCCCCTACCTGAAACTGCTAAAGAATCCTCTTCTGCTTTGGGGTCACTGAAACCTTTCCAAGCAGCACATGCTTTTCCTGTCCATACTTTACTTGAAAAGCTCCTTTATTCTGAGTGGAAGCACCCAGATAAGCGATTTCTTCCGCCGAGAAAGTTTTCAACACTTTATCCGATGGAAGAAAAATGTATTAAGATGTGGGGAATACCGGCCATTGATGCGGCCATTTCCTCTGTAAATAGTAGTCTGACTTGTCCTGTAGACAATGCTCAGATGCTCAGGGATCCTGTGGATAAAAAGATGGAATCCTTATTAAAGGATGTTTTTTTCCTTAGCAGGATCAGTGGCCCAACCTGCAGTAGCAGCGATTGGAGTCTGTCAATACTTAAGAGACCATGTTAAGCAGGTCATCAAGGTATTACCTGAACAGCAGGCCCAGGGGTTGGCTAACCTTCCTGCGGCTTTATGTTAGGTTGTTGACGCCATCAGAGATTCTATCAGGCAAACCTCCCGTCTTTCACTGGGGTTGGTGCATATACATAGAATCCTATAGTTGAAAAATTGGTCAGCCGAAGCACCATGTAAGAAGCTGCTGGCTGGGTTTCCTTTTCGTGGTGCAAGGTTGTTTGGAGAAGACTCGGATAACTATATCAAGAGAATCTCCTGTGGGAAAAGCACTCTCTTACCTGTCAAGAAGAAGAGTAAGCGTCCCTCTTTCAAACAGACTCTCTCCCCAGCACCAGGGGCATCAGCCTCCAGGCAGTTACGACGGTCTCCTCCGTCTGGGGCAAGAAACAAGAGTCAACCCCAGGGACAAAAGAAGTCCTGGGGGAAGAAGTCTTCTAGACAAGACACTAAGGCCTCTTCATGAAGAGGCACCCCCGCTCGCTCGAGTGAGGGGAAGACTGCTACAGTTCTCAAAGCTCTGGCAGGAGGACTTCCAGGACAGATGGGTAATCTCCACGGTAACCTTAGGGTACAAGCTGGAGTTCCAAGAATTTCCCTCTCCTCGTTTCCTCAGATCAAGTGTTCCCAGAGACCCAGAGAAGAAGCAGTCACTCCTTCTAACGTTAGGGCGACTTTTTCGCAAGAGGTCATCAGGGTGGTTCCCACAAAGGATCAAGGATTGGCTTTCTATTCCAACCTTTTTACGGTCCAAAAACCAAATGGGGATGTCAGACCCATTCTGGATTTAAGACATCTGAATCGATTCTTAAGGATTCAGTCCTTCCGCAGGGAATCAATTCAGACTATAGTCTCCATCCTGCAGGGAGGAGAATTATTGGCATCGATTAATATCAGAGATGCGTATCTACAGGTGCCCATTTTCCCTACTCATTATAAGTTTCTGCGCTTCGAAGTAGGAGGGCACCATTTCCAGTTTGTGGCTCTGCCCTTCGGGATAGCCACTGCACCTCGAGTGTTCACAAGGATCGTGGCTCCTCCTCTGGCCACATTAAAGGCTCAGGGTATGACTGTCATAGCATACCTAGACGACCTGCTCTTGATAGACCGATCGGTAGCTTCCTTGAACGGGAACTTGAGGACCACGGTCAAGTATCTGGAACATCTAGGTTGGATCCTCAACCCAGGAAATTCTTTCCTAAACCCAGTAAAAAGACTGGAGTATTTAGGTCTGATCATAGATACAAGCCAGGGGAAAGTGTTTCTTCCTCAGGCAAAAGATATCTGCTTTAAGGGAGCTGATTCTGACAGTAAGGACCAAGAAGGGGCCTTCTGTCCGCCTTTGTATGAGGCTGCTAGGAAAGATGGGGTCTTCATTCGAAGCAGTTTCCTATGCTCAGTTCCATTCAAGACTACTGCAACACAGTATTCTGTTGGCCTGGAACAAGAAGGTTCAGGCATTAGACTTTCCGATGCACCTGTCGCATGCGGTGCGTCAGAGCCTCAATTGGTGGCTCATACCCGAAAACCTGCAGAAGGGGAAATCCTTTCTACCGGTTACCTGGATGGTGGTAACAACAGATGCCAGTCTGTCAGGTTGAGAAGCAGTTCTGGAACAGTCTGCGATCCAGGGGCTATGGTCTGGGACCGAGAGGACCCTAACCATCAACATTCTAGAGATCCGTGCTGTATATCTAACCCTTAAAACCTGGACTATCAGGCTACAGGGTTGGCCGGTCAGGATCCAGTCCGACAATGCCACAGCAGTGGCTTATGTCAATCATCAGGGAGGCACCCGGAGCCGAGCTGCTCAAAAGGAGGTGATCCAGATCTTAGCCTGGGCAGAGATGCAGGTGCCATGCATATCGGCAGTTTTTCATTCCAGGGATAGAGAACTGGCAGACGAACTATCGTCAGCAGTTACTCCCAAGGGAATGGTCTCTGCATCCCGACGTCTTTTGGGCCATATGCCAAAGATGGGGGGTCCCAGATGTAGATCTCATTGCATCCCGAGTCAACAAAAAGATAGACAGATTTGTGGCAAGGACGAGGGATCCTCTTGCATACGGGATGGATGCGTTGGTAATTCCGTGGCATCGGTTCTCACTGATTTATGAATTCCCACCTATTCTGCTACTGCCACGACTCCTTCGCAGGATCAGGCTGGAAAGGAAGTCGGTACTTCTGGTGGCCCCCGCTTGGCCCAGAAGGACTTAGTATGCAGAAATAGTAAGGATGACGGTGGGTTCCCCGTTGACCCTACCGGTACGCCCAGACCTGTTATCGCAAGGTCCAGTGTTCCATCCTGCCTTACAAATGCTAAATTTGACGGTTTGGCTATTGAGACCCACGTTCTGAAGAATCATGGATTTTCAGGTCCTGTGGTATCTACCTTGATCAATGCAAGGAAGCCAGCTTCCAGAATGATTTATCAGAGAATCTGGAAAGCTTATATATCCTGGTGTGAATCCAGGGGTTAGCATCCCAGAAAATATGTGATTTTCTACAATTGGGATTAGAGATGAAGCTGGCCTTGAGTACCATCAAGGGCCAGGTCTCGGCTTTATCAGTATTATTTCAACGGCCACTTGCTTTGCATTCTTTGGCCCGAAACTTTATGCAGGGGGTGACGCGGCTTAATCCTCCGGTTAAGACGCCCCTAAACCCCTGGGATTTGAACTTGGTTCTGTCTGTGTTACAGAAACAGCCTTTTTGAACCAACACGTAAGATTCCTTTGGTCTTGTTGACAAATAAGTTAATTTTTCTGGTAGCCATCTCTTCTGCTAGAAGAGTATCAGAATTAGTAGCTCTTTCCTGTAAGGAGCCTTATTTGATTATACACAAGGATAGAGTGGTACTGCGCCCTCATCCTAGTTTTTTACCGAAGGTGGTTTCAGATTTTCATCTAAACCAAGACATTGTTCTGCCTTCCTTTTTTCCAGATCCCTGTTCTACGGAAGAAGGGTCACTACATTCTTTGGATGTAGTAAGAGCAGTCAAGACCTATCTGGAAGCGACTGCTCAGATTCGCAAAACGGATGTTTTGTTCGTGCTGCTGGAGGGTCCCAATAGAGGACAGGCAGCGTCAAAAGCTACCATTTCTAAATGGATTCGACAATTGATCATTCACGCTTACGGTTTGAAACAGAAGATTCCTCCGTTTCAGATCAAGGCACATTCCACAAGGGCTATTGGTGCTTCTTGGGCAGTGCATCACCGGGCCTCTGTGGCTCAAATCTGTAAGGCCGCAGCCTGGTCTTCAGCTCATACATTCACCAGATTTTATCAGGTGGATATGAGAAGGCATGAGGATATCGCCTTTGGGCGTAGTGTGCTGCAGGCAGCGGTACAGGGTCCTCAGGTCTGATTGCACCCTACTTGGTCGTGGTCCCCCCCCCTCAGGTAGCATTGCTCTGGGACATCCCATCAGTAATTACTGTGGCTCTGTGTCTTGTGATGTACGAGAAAGAAATGCCTGCATACTTTTGCTGATAGGTGTCCCTCATTCCCATCTCAAAAAGTTGGGAGGTATGTTTGTAAATCACCAGAAATGAGCTTTATTGTCAACTTACATTGGTCTAACTTGGCACAAAGGCCTCTGGGGATGCTGAAAACTACTGTATTAGTACCTCCTACATGCAGTGATAGCAGCAATCTTCCAGCATTTGCTCAAGCAGATTCCTCTCTGCACACTGAATACAGGGGGGTCGCTTGCTTGTCACTGCCACCAATCAGAGAACACCTAGTCATTTTTTTTTCCCCTGTGAATACAAAGTGTTTCTGATTGGATGAGGGTAGATAGTAACATCATCCACCCCTCCTGTTCACTGCATCCAATCAAAGAGTTGATTTGCTAAAGGCAAAAAAGATTGTGCACTTTGTAAAGTGCAATTACGCTCTACAAGTACGGTTGCTCCAGAGCTTAGTAAATGAGGTAATGATTCACTTTGCAAAATATAGCCAATCGCGTACAAGGAAAAAAACAGCATTTTTGCTTGCACATGATTGGATGATGGAAGTCAGCAGAGCTTCACCCTCATTTAGTAAGCTCTGGAGCAACTGCTCTTGCAGAATGCAACTGCACCTCAAGTACATCGTTTATTTTTATTTGCATTTAGTAAATTAACCCCAATGCCTTGTATTTATTGAAAATATGCAAGGGGGTTGATTTACTAAAACGGGAG
This sequence comes from Lithobates septentrionalis, assembly GCA_037952835.1. Lineage (NCBI taxonomy): Eukaryota > Metazoa > Chordata > Amphibia > Anura > Ranidae > Lithobates > Lithobates septentrionalis. The sequence goes on from JBBDGP010000149.1 coordinate 7,015,435, forward strand.
AGTGCAAAACCTGGTGCAGCTGTGCATGGTGGTAGCCAATCAGCCACCGTCATTATACTGGGGCAGGTCGGGACAATCCAGTAAACAGTCGTAGCTATACAACGGTTCCTTTAAGTGGGATAGCAGGCGCCCGCTGCACAACGGGGGTGCCAATGCTTGTGACTGGCGGTTGCAATGACCGCCGGCCACGAGCGATCGCGGACACGAGAGGCAGAACAGGGACATGTGTGTGTAAACACACATATCCCTGTTCTGTTCTGAGAGGAGAGACAGATTGTGAGTTCCTACGAGCTAGGAATAACGATCTGTCATCTCCTATAGTCAGTCCCCTCCCCCTACAGTTAGAACACACAGTCAGGGAACACAGTTAACCCCTTGATCGCCTCCTAGTGTTAACCCCTTCCCTGCCAGTGACATTTATACAGTAATCAGTGCATTTTTATAGCACTGATTGCTGTATAATTGTCAATTGACACAAAAATGTGTCAAAATTTTCCGATGTGTCTGCCATAATTTTACAGTCATGATAAAAATCGCAGATCGCCGCCATTACTAGTAAAAAAAAAAAATAATAATAAAAATGCCATAAATCTATCCCCTTATTTGTAGACGCTATAACTTTTGCGCAAACCAATTAATATACACTTTTTGCGTTTTTTATTACTAAAAATATGTAGAAGAATACATATCGGCCTAAACTGAGGAAAAAATTAGCTTTTTTTTAAAAAAAATGGTGGATATTTATTATAGCAAAAAGTACAAAATATCGCATTTTTTCAAAATTGTCGCTCTTTATTTGTTTATAGCACAAAAAATAAAAACCGCAGAGATGATCAAATACCACCAAAAGAAAGCTCTATTTGTGGGGGAAAAAAAAGAACAGCTTGGCAATTGCAGCTTACTTCCAGGTTCCACCAAACATAGGTTCAGTTCGGTCCCAACCCAAACCCAAACACAACCTAGCTGTGAACAACTGGTTTGGACTGATCACTGAGATCTTCACTCTGCTCTACAGGAAATGCTGGCAGGCTTCCAGTGTAAATGGGATGTTTTAATTCCCCTGACAGCTTTAAATATATATAGGAAGGAAAGAGCTGTAGTTCAACTTGCACACCCTGTGCGCACGCCTATGGTACTCACGTTTTAGGGATCTATCGCCGCTTGTTTGCCGATTTCCTATCGTAAGATATCTTATACTCTTTTCTCCTGGCATTTTCCATAGTGTTTGTGGGCATGTGAAGCCCACAAGCACTATCTTCCGGGATACGGTGCTGCCGAACGACCAGCATGCACCGCCCATTCTCGTGCATGCGCAGTATGTACAGCTCGCAGCGCCATACACTTCTGACGTTGCCATGACAATGGGCGTTGTCATCGGAAGTGCCCACCCCGTTGTGATGGCAACAAAGAAATCTCACGATGAAATGTCGCAATGCTGAGCGGCGGCGATCCACACTGATTCCTGGGAATTATGACGCCAAGCTCCCCGGTGCGCCACCGGGAAATGACGTCACTAGCCGCGGGTCAACTGCCCCCCCCCCCCAGAAAATGGTGAGCAGGCTGTGCTGATGCCAACCTCCCATCTGCCGTTGCTGCCACAGGACAGCAGTGCCGAAACTGACAGGCTCAGTGAAGGGAGTGACACAGGCAGAGGCGCAGCTGCGGGGGATTTCCACCCCTCCTTCTCCTCCTTGAGCCGAGCATTTACCTGGCAATGCCCTCCTATTGGCTACATTCAGGGCCAATGGCTGGGAAACTAGCAGCTAGAGGATTATGGGACATGTAGTCCTGGATACCAGCAGGCCCCAGGATGATTCCTTGAGAGGACTGCAGCTCCCAAATTGGCGAGCGGGAGGGGAAAGAGCAAGAGAGAAGAGGTACCATGAGGCAGGTGGGGGGAGTCAGTGATTCTATTATCATCCAAGGTAAGAACTTACCTCCAGGTGGGGGGAGTGAGGGGGATGGAGGGGGCGGGGATGCAGGCTTCCTGGCTGCTCCCACCCTCTCCTCCCCTCCACCTGGCTGCATCCAACCTGTCCTCCCCTCCACCTGGCTGCATCCACCCTGTCCTCCCCTCCACCTGGCTACATCCAACCTGTCCTCCCCTCCACCTGGCTACATCCACCCTCTCCTCCCCTCCACCTGGCTGCATCCACCCTCTCCTCCCCTCCACCTGGCTGCATCCACCCTCTCCTCCCCTCCACCTGGCTGCATCCACCCTCTCCTCCCCTCCACCTGGCTGCTCCCACCCTGTCCTCCCCTCCACCTGGCTGCATCCAACCTGTCCTCCCCTCCACCTGGTGGCATCCACCCTCCCTTCCCCTCCACCTGTCCGCTCCCACCCTATCCTCCCCTCCACCTGGCTTCTCCAACTCTGTCCTCCCCTCCACCTGGCTGCATTCACCCTGTCCTTTCCTCCACCTGGCTGCATCCACCCTCTCCTCCCCTCCACCTGGCTGCATCCACCCTCTCCTCCCCTCCACCTGGCTGCATCCACCCTCTCCTCCCCTCCACCTGGCTGCATCCACCCTCTCCTCCCCTCCACCTGGCTGCATCCACCCTCTCTTCCCCTCCACCTGGCGGCTCCCACCCTGTCCTCCCCTCCACCTGGCTTCATACACTCTCTCCTCCCCTCCACCCTGCTGCTCCCACCCTGTCCCCCCCTCCACCTGGCTGCATCCACCCTCTCCTCCCCTCCACCTGGCTGCTCCCACCCTGTCCTGACCTCCACCTGGCTGCAACCACCCTCTCCTCCCCTCCACCTGGCTGCATCCACTCTCTCCTCCCCTCCACCTGGCTGCACCCACCCTGTCCTCCCCTCCACCTGGCTGCATCCACTCTGTCCTCCCCTCCACCTGGCTGCAACCACCAATATTTTTTCAAGGCACTGTGTATTTATATGTGTGTATATATAATTGCATTTTATAGTTGCCCCCCCTACTTTTGTCCCTACCCCCCCATGTGCCCCCCCCCCAAATATGAAAACTGGAGATGCCACTGTCTCTCACCGCCCCCCTGCATCACTGCATTTCTGCATCTAAAAGAAGACAGTACTATGCAGGCGCGGGCAGCAGAGACATGACATCATCTCTCACTGCCCGCCTCACTCTGGGACAACAGGGACACTGTCACTGGCCACTGGCAAGTGATAATCTGCATCTGATAACAGGCGACCTAGAAAGTGACAATCCCCATCTGAAGGCAGGTGACATGGCAAGTAACACACTCAGGGCTCCCACTGATTCTGCATTTTGGTGGGTTGAATTATTTAATTTCATATTACAATGTAATAATAGAAATAATGCGCTTCAATCATCCTGACACCATATTAACCATGGTGCCGTGATGATTGAAGCGCCAACACCAGCCATTGCCCCAACAAATTGCCCACAAAAATTTTGGCAGTGCCCCTCCTGAGATTAGACTCTGGATCCGCCCCTGCCACATACAGTAGGTGCTCCCATTGGAAGATTTTCCCTATATTCCTGACCCAGTGACAAATTTTAGATTTTGCATCACTTTCAGTCCCTTTTGAGGTCAATGGTCACCAGGACAATTAGAAAAGGTGACTCTTCCATGTTGGACACAGAAATATTTCAAAAACCTTTCTCCACTCTGTTTAAAGCCAAATGCCAAATGGCTTTAGATACACTTTTAGATATCCTTAGAAGACAGCAGGAATGTTGATTCAAAGATTTATAAATGAGTTATCAGCACCATTCTAAAATTGCCAGTAAGAATATTCAGTAGGAGTTAAAAAATCAGACAGTCATATTATGGACTGTATGAATGGATTGCTGGGTTGATATTTCTGATGTACACTCCTAATGCACCTTTATGCATGGGATCTAAAAAGACTGTGGGGTTTATTTACTAAAACCGGAGAGAGCAAAATCTGGTTCAACTGTGCATGGTAGCCAATCAGCTTCCGTTTTTTTTTTTTTTGTCAAAGCTTAAGTGTACAAGCTGGAATTAAAAGCTGATTGGCTACCATTCACAGCTGAACCAGATTTTGTACTCTCCAGTTTTAGTAAATCAACCCCTGTGGTTCTTGTTGCCTTTTCAACTTGCAGCAGCAATTTGTAGAAGAAAAAATGCAAACAATAAATATTCCAAGCAGGTGGGCTAGCACCAGAAATCAAGAACTTTCAAGGCTCTTTAAGGACATCTTCACCAATAACTGATCCTGTTACTGTGCAATAATGGATGACGGCCCCTGAAAAGTCCATACGACTTAAGCCACGTACACTTGATCGTATTTTCTGCAGACAAAGCCTCAGACTTCTGTCCGAAGGGCATTGGCCAAAAAATTGTCTTGCATACAAACGGCACACAATTGTCGGCCAACTATGGTACTATGAGCCGATAAAGTGTAAGTTCAATTGTTAGGCGCTACCCTTTGGGCTCCTTCTGCTAATTTCGTGTTAGTAGAAGTTTGGTGAGTGTTGATTCGCGCTTTTCATCTCGTGCTTTTCAGTTTGTTTCTGAACGGCCGTTCGTCAACCAGACATGTTGTGGAATCAGAGAAGATAACGTAGTATTTATTATTGGCCTTGCTTTGACCCAAGTCCAGTCCAGGAACAGGAGGAGGAGGATTTCTTGGACCAAAAATTGGTTGCTTTAATTATAGTAACCAATTATGTCATATGCTTTTGCTGCGGGAGCTCCAGGAGAATAATCCAGATGATTTTCGGAATTATCTCTGGATGAAAAAATAAATAATAAAAAATTTGTGGAGAATAATACTTGGCTATGTGTTTTACTCCATATGACAGTTTGGGAGTAGGCAGTTACATTTTATAAAATACAATATAAAATTAACAAGGGACACCAACATAGTTGTGTCTTTGATCTTAAAAACTACAGGATAATGGTGTTGTGGTAACTTGCCCAAAAAAAACAAAAAAAAAAACAAGCATAATAATATTATTCTTGATATCACTAGAAAACAAAAGCCTTTTAAAATACGTTTGGCAGAACTCCATCTGTATCACCAGCAAAGCAGCTTCATTATTATCCCATTAAAGAAGAAAAGAATTGTGCGCTGCATTTGGAGATTTCATAATTTGCCGCGTCACGAATGTTAATTCTCCATTATGAACGCTAATTTACAAGACCGACCGCTTCTGGCTCGTCCTTGCTTCTGAGCATGCGTGTTTGTACTTTGGACTTGGGTACACACGCTCGCAAAAATCCGACAACACACATTTGTCCGCGGAAAATTTACAAGCCTGCCATCCAACATTTGTCAGTGGAAAATCCGACAACAAATGTCTGATGGAGCGTACAAACAGTCGTATTTTCCGCCTGTCCGCACACATTTCCCGTTGAAAAATCCTATCGTGTACGAGGCTTTAGTGTGACAGGATGCGACATGAATGAAAGTCCCTCTTATATGTTTCACACATTTGCAAACCCTGTAAATAACATGACTGCTGAGGTGCAATAAGCCCAGGTCCCATACCATAACATTACCATAGCAACTTATAAAACCTTACCCCTTCTTCCCATCCAATAAAGACCACTTACAACCATTAATGTTGGAAAGGGCAAGGCCACAGCTTTTATTAACTCAAAAACATAACATTAACATTTTAACAGTGCCAGTCACAGTTGCACTGTGAGCACACAATTCCAAATGGGAAAGGGAGATGAAGGAGGGGCCTGTCCTTACCATAAGTGCCGGACCGGCCGTCTATCTCCCAATTACCATCAAGGGCATACCTATTAAGCCATGTTTGCTGGCAAGGTCACCAAAACCGCAGCAAGCTGTGACATACCAACCAGAAATAGGGCGGGAGGGTGGGCAGCTCTTCCATGCTTCCATCCGAAAAGGCCCAGAATCCCCTGGGGTGCCAAACTATTGAGCTCAGGCCCAACCCCGTCCCGTCCTGCACCAATCCCAAGTGACCCCAATTGTCACCTTTTCTCCGCCCTGGCCATACCCCCATCAGTCAGGGCTCTCTTTCCCGAAGGGTTCAAGAGGCCTTCATCTTCACTCCTGTTGTATCCTGTCAGGCTATGTTTGTGAAAGAATAAGGAAGCCAAATGCACTTTTTGGTGTGTTGTCATACAATACTATATGTGCATATTTGTCAGTGACAAAATGAATGGGTACCCACTAACTAAGGGGACTAAGCTAGAGCAGCACCTTCTTGGAACTGTATCACCCTATTACTCTTTTTATTTGCCATTTTCGTAGTACAAATGGAAATGTAACCAGCAATGTTTGTAACATGAGAATCTTCTTACCACCTGCCATGGCCTTCAACACAAAGTGATCCTGTTCCTTTGGTTGAGCTCCGGCAAAGTGAATCAGTGACAGGCGACAATCACAATTCTGTTTTTTTTTTTTTTTCACTTACAAGGAAAACACTATAGATACAGATATAAATATTAGAATGTTATGTGTAATCTACAATATTTCTCCTTCTCACTCTCCTCACAGGTGCAGCGATGGAACTTTACATTTCTCCTACTCAGCGGACATTTAGAGGCTCTAATGTTGTTCTTGGTTGCACCTTCTCAGTGGACAACCCTTCTGTGGGACCTTCATTCTTTATTATAAAATGGTACTTCAAGAGTAAAGAAATTCTGACATATAACAGTGAAGGCCTCAGTCTGCAGCCTCGGATGTCTTTCAATGACCAAGCCGCAAGAGATGGAGATGCTTCTCTATATATATCTAATGTATCAATCTTTGATGATGGGACCTATACATGTTCTGTGAAGTACAACATGGAGAGGAAGGAGAAGGATACCCAGCTGCAGATAATGGGTAATAATAACCATAATGGTAGTGCTACCTAATATGTATAAAGAAGGCATGTAGGCACTGGTGGATTGACAAAGACCTCCACAAGATAGGGTCCTGCATCACACAAACTTACTAGCAAACTAACACAGCAGAAATGTGGTGTATGGTGGTGGGGTCTTGGGAAGTAGCTGAAGGTTTTTTTGTGCTTTCAGGTAGAGGGGTGGAGGTGGGGTTGCCACCTCATCCCCTTTGAATTACACAGGTTCTGAGGCTAATTAAATGCAGATAAGGCAACAAGTGAGTTTAATTACCACCTTAAAGTGGAGTTCCACCCACTTTTACAACTCTTCAGCATCCCTCACTAAACTGTGCACTGTAAACGAATTGGATATTTTTTAAAAAAAATTCTCAGCACCTACTGTATATTTGCTGTATTCATTTTTCACTTCCTCCTCCCTGGCCGCGGGCCATCGCATCATTTCCTGTTTGCAATGCCTTCTGGGAAGGGGCGGCAACTTCCTCTGAAACTGCCGTTGCTATGGAAACCTGATCTGAAACCTATTACACTGCTTGTGCTGCACTGAGCATGTGCGAGATCTGCAAGGATGAGATCCAGGAAGAAATACAGTCTGGCTTCAGATGCCCACACTTAAGATGGCCACGGCCTGCTGTAAGTTTATAAAATAACAAACTACTGCTATAAACTAACAAAACAGACCTTAGTTTACAGACTAACTTTACTAGAATACATTAAGCTTGTGTATTATAGGGGTATTTTTATTTAAAAAGTATAAATTCGGCCGGAACACCACTTTAATCAGCCACAGAACCTGTGTAATTAATATGTGTTCGGGTTTAAAGGGATGAGGTGGCAACTCTAGGTGGAGGGCTGGGGGTCACAAGAGCCTGTGTTAGGTTCTTTGGTAATCTGAGCAAATTTTATGAAAAAGGATAAAGCTTACTCTCTTTGAGAGTCTCATATGTGTGTCATAAAAACTCCCTTCCCCGATTTGATGCCTCTGAACTGGTGGGACATCCCTTTAAACTAGGACACATATTAATTCCACAGGTTCTGAGGCTGATTTAATGCAGATAAGGCACCAAGTGAGTTTAATTACCACCTTAATCAGCCACAAAACCTGTGTAATTAATGCGTGTCCTGGATTAAAGGGATGATGTGGCAACCCTAGTAGGGCACCTGTACAGAAGGTTTCTTTTCTTCTATAAAAATAGCTACAGAGCCTGCATTGCAAGTTAGCTGTAGGCAGTAGCCAGCAAAGCATAGTACACATTGAACTTTGTGACTACTGCTTCATTCTGCCAGTAAGGAGGTCATTTTGACTTAAAATGGCTAGCAAATGGCCGGGCTGGAAGCAATGGCTGTTTTCAAAGGGGAGAGGATAAGCAGATGGTGTGTGTTAGAGAGCAGCTGCCCTAGTAGAATAATGCATGGGGACTGTACAACTCCACAAATAACCACCCTGATTCCACCCAGCTATAACCGTCTGATCAATCATGCTAGTAAAGAAACCCATGAAACCAAAGTGTAGAAAATTATGCCCGTGGCCCCTTAGTTGAGTTTGAAACAAATATGATAACCTTTAACCTTTGTTGTACCACAACTTTCACATTAAACACACAGACCAGTGCCACCGTTAAAACTTTACCCAAACCACCTGCTCATTCTTTCAAGATTCAAGCACCAAGTAACTGTACCAAAAGTACAAAAAACGAATGCGCAACACCACAGCTGAAACTACACAAAACACCAATTAGAGAGCTGCCAACACAGATAGGTCCACTCAGTCCCCCAATATAAAAGTATTGAAAACAAGTATGTGGCGCTACGCCATCCTTTGGTACCAAAGGATGGAGTAGCGCCACATACTTGTTTTCAATAAGTAACTGTACCAACCACCAGGTACCACCATAAACAGTGTCCGCCCACACCTGTGAGGTGACATTACTCCAATAAAGTTAAAGCCATAAAAAAAGCGAAGGAGGGGAGCAGCAGAAATATTCTGTGCCTTATATTGTGCTAATTCAATTAAAGCCGTTAACCAAGGAAGACCATGTAGAAAGGAAAGGAGGGGTTGGTTGTAGGGGATGACGAGTCATGATTAACACTGTGTCCCTAGCAAAGACTTACCAGTTATGGTGCATATGTTATAAGGTGCAAAATCAGCTACTCATGCCCCTCACATGATGGTACTCTGTACAAATACATAATGTCACATGCAGGTCTCTCATCCAACAAGGTAGTTGATGCATTTCCTGAGTCTCCTTGTGGACCCCTCTGTTGAACCCCCCCACACTGCAGAATCCTTTACAGAGACCATGTGCGTAAAACAGTATTTCTTTATAGACCCAGGTGTCCTGTATAGCTACAAGGGCATGGCTCAGCATTTGACCTGATTGAACCAGCTTCTTTTTAGAGGCATTTTTTTAACAATTTGTTCGTTTGTGAATATGGCTTTTTATTTTGTTTTGGATTGGCCTAAGTTGTGGACCTTACTTTTCCTGAGCACACTGGTATTCTCCTTGCCCTAACTGTGCATTGGCTCCCCCTCTGTTTTGATTCTCAGCTTTGGGCTCCCTTACATTGTCTGTCTCATCTTCTGGGACCACTTAGCTGTGTGTAATCCTTAGCTTGTCTATTGACTTTCACAGGAACCTTATTTTTGGAGTGCCTCTCATCACAAACTTGCGGGTGGCTATGAGTATCTTCTGCCATGCTTGCTTCTGTGTTTAGATCTAACCCAAGAGGTCAGCATTTGTCCATGGGTGTTGCTGGTTGCTGGTTAGCTCACTAGAAAGTATAGCAAAGAGTGCAGGTGAGTAATCCAATACCCAGTGGGCATAACTGCATATCATTGTGTTTTATTCTAGGTGAGCAGATGGGTCACAGGGTGGGATTATTGTCCAGTACCCTGAAAGCAGAGTCAATGCAATCCAGTGTCTATTTCTGTAATATGGCAGTGAGATGGTGCAGCTTTCACCATGGCAGTGAGTGAACATTTTTCAATGAGAAAACCCCTATTTTTAACATTCCTAGGCTGTACAAAGCAGCCTTTCTCAACACGGGTACTTTGTGACCCTAGGGTGGTCCCCCCTATCTCATGCACCACCAATGTAAAGAAGCATTTTTCTGACCACCAATCTAAGTCGAAATTGCTCCACTGAGCAACAATGTGAGAGAATGCATACATTTTTACTATCTGTTTTACTTTTCTGGCTATGTTTAGCATTTGCTTAAATTCATTATTATTACTGAGAATACTTTTGTCAAATAGAGTGACTTAAGGTGTCAAATACATCAAGTACACCACAGTCTTTATTCTTTTTTCCTTATATCTCAACCCATTGTTCTTGCTAATGTACCCTGCACTGAAAATATAGTAATTATTAGTAGGGGTCCCCTCAGACAAAATACCGTATTTATCGCCATATAACGCGCACAGGCGTATAACACGCACATTCATTTTAAGGGGGAGGTTTCAGGAAAAAAACTTAAATTTTAAATAAGGAACTTTGAAGCAAAATAAGGGTCAGTGCCCATCTGCAGCCTCACCATTGCCATCAATGCAGCCTGATCAATGCCCACCTGCAGCCTCACAAGTGCCACCAATGCAGCTTTATTAGTCCACATCAATGCAGCCTTACCATTGCCATCAATGCAGCAGCCTCGTCGCCATTGCCATCTATTGACTTCCTATTACACAGAGGCCGCCAAGTAAACAGGAGATTCTCACTGTATGTAATCTGACGGCACTCGTCCCGCCCTCCCCCCCCCGGTTGCCTATTTGCTATTTGCACCTGATTTTCATGGTGAAAAAGTGAGTGTTATACGCCAATAAATACAGTACTTATTTTAAAGGTTCCTCCATGGTAAAATAGTTGAGAAAGACTGGTGTCGAGTATATGTTAAATTGTACATCTAGTCTTAACACTATTTTAACACAAACAAATTTGATGTGGTTTTAAATGTGCTATGTAAATGTTTAAAGTGATAATAAAGGCTCAAATTAAAAAAATAACAAACATGTTGCTGCTCCTCTATGCCAATTCTTCACTGGCTTCCCCTACCCCACCGTATAAAATTCAAAATGCTAACCACAACATACAAGGCCATCCACAACATTGCCCCCAGCTACATTACCAACCTCATCTGCAGATATCGCCCCCTCCGCTCCTCCCAGGACCTCCTGCTCTCTAGCTCCCTTGTTACCTCCTCCCATGCTCGCCTTCAGGACTTCTCCAAAGCCTCTCCCATCCTCTGGAATTCCCTTCCCCGGTATATCCGATCAGCCCCTACCCTGTCCACCTTTAGGAGATCCCTGAAAACTTATTTATTCAGGGAAGCCTATCCCACACCCACCTAACAACCTCATCAAATCATTCCCCAGCATCTATTACCTTTTGTACCACCACCCCCTCCCTTTAGAATGTAAGCTCTACGAGCAGGGCCCTCCTGTCCCTTCTGTATTGAACTGTACTGTAATTGTGCTGTCCCCCCCCTACATTGTAAAGCACTGCATAAATTGTTGGCGCTTTATGAATCGTGAATAATGATATTAATAATACTTACCTGCTCTGTGCAGTGGATTTGGACAGAACAGCCATAATCCTCTTCTTCTAGGGTCCCCCATGAGTACCTCCCCCTAGCTCGCTCCTGAGCCCCACTGGCTGTGTCCATAGACAAATACAGCTCTACTATGCAGCTCTCCCCCCAGCCCTCTCTAACTACCTGAGCCAGATCCCGATCCAGCAATGTTCACGAGAGCAGCTGCTGTGATTGACAGCAGCAGGAGCCAATGGCTCCCAACGCTCTCTGAGACAATGAGGAGGCCGAGAACCGGGACAGCAGCTGCTCTTGTGCACTTTGCTAGATCAGGATCAGGCTTAAAGAGGAGTTCCACCCGAGGTCAAGTAAAAAAAAAAAATTAAAAGTCAGCAGCTACAAATACTGCAGCTGCTGACTTTTAATTGGACACTTACCTGTCCAGGGTCCAGCGATGCGGGGGATCGAAGCCCGGCTCGTCTCCCCCTCCGTTCAGCGGTGCCGGCATTGCAACTGTGGGCGCCGGGCTGTGGCTTCACAGACAGGCACCCACTGCGCATGCGCGAGTGGCGCCGCGCGCCGTAATTGGCCGCTCAGTCACCTGGGACCTTTAATGGGTCCCAGATGATTGACAGGAGGGAGGGAGCAGAGCTGAGCCCTTCCTGTGCCGAGGGGGAAGTGATGTCACCAGCACAGGCACTGGAAGAGGCAGACTACGAGGGACCACCTAGCAACAGGCATTTAGAGGTAAGTAAAAAAAAAAAAATTATCCAAATGTTTTTTTGTATTTTTTTTTTTAATTTTTCATGTACTTTTTTTCTTTTTGGGTGGAACCCCACTTTAAGTAAGTATTTGGGGTAGGGGGCCTGGAGGAGAGCTGCATAGTGAAGGTTTTTTTACCATCATGCAAATAATGCATGAGCCTTTACAACCACTTTAAATATGCCCTGAAAATGTGACATCGTAACACAATCAAAGAAGGACCACACAATACAATAAACTAAAATAAAGGGGGAGAAACACACCTGCATGGTTTATATGTACAACTAAGTTAAAATTGGCCACTAGAAAACATATCAAACTAAAATACACAGGACTTAATTTCTGCATAGACAAACCCTCTTTGGTGAATTGAACAAGAACACCTTTGTTACTAGTAAACAATTTTGCATATAGGGCAGTAAGTCCCACATAGTAGGTATTTTCCTTTATATTGGCAGTATCAATTCCCTCTATGCATTTCACGGGATTCAGCTCAGGTTTCTATCCCCCTTGTATTGTGTGGTCTTTCTGGGGGCACCTAAAAGTTAGTTTTGAGCAGGGGTGTCGCTAGGGGGTGGCTTTTGGGGCTATAGCCCCGAATCTGGGACCAATAGCCCCGAGTCTCTGCTGGGGTCCCCAAGGGGAGGGGAGGCTCTCTGGGGACCCTTATGTAAATGGGGGGCTCTCTGGGGACCCTGATGCAAGGGAGAGGCTCTCTGGGGACCCTGATTTTAAGGCAGACTCTAGGGACCTAGATTTAAGGGGGAGGCTCTCTGGGGACCCTAATGTAAGGGGGGCTCTCTGGGAACCCTGATGTAAGTGGGGGGCCCTCTGGGTACCCTGATGAAAGGGGGAGGCTCTCTGAGGACTCTGATGTAAGGAGGAGGCTCTCTGGGGACCCTGATGTAAGGGGGGGCTCTGGGGACCCTGATGTAAGGGGGGGCTCTGGGGACCCTGATGTAAGTGGGGGGCTCTCTGGGGATATATATACACATGCACATATATTACTGTATATACATGTGTATGCCCGCCCAAGCGTATGACTTTCTTTACTACGCTGCTATGGGCTCTAGCCCCAGATCTTTTGTAGACCTAGCAACGCCCCTGGTTTTGAGCTTAGGTAATTTTAGGATTTACATTATTTGGATGTGGTGTCTCCTTTGGTTTGTATGGAGCTTCCCAAAATGTAAAAGGGTTTATACTTTTTATATATGAAAAAAGCCGGAACCCATCTCACCTTGTAGGACACTTGTATCAATCAATGTCATGAATGTAATAACGAAGTGTAACCAAAACTATTACTTTGCCTTTTTTTTACTGTTGGAGCAATAGGATTTTTGTCAGGTTTTCATTGATGGTCTTATAAAATGTGTTCTGTTTTTAGACGTAACTTAAAAACTGACAATATTTTCTTCTCAATAGCTTCACCAAAAGTCCTGATAACAAATAAAGTTGTCACTGAGAATAAAGCAAGCACCATGACCTGCACAGCCACCGAATTCTTCCCCCCAGATATCAGGGTTACATGGCTCAGAGATGATCAACTTCTACAAAACTCGGAAATGGGTGAAATCACACCAAATGATGACTGGACATTTAGCGTGAAGAGCACTGTAATAATTACACCATCCGATGATGACCGGGAACGGATCTTCTCTTGTAGAGTCCAACACGCCTCCCTGCCAGAGCCTAAAAGGGTGGATTTCCAACTAGACATCAAAAGTATGATTGATTATTCTTTTATGTGTTCACTATATCTTGTATGCTATAGAAATGTACAGTAGATGTGATCCTGATTATGAGTCCAGAAAGAAGAGACTGGATGGGATTTTCATTTTTTGCTAAAATTTTGGAAGTACTCCTAGACTTGCACTCTAGTGGTACTAACTTACATCTTTACATAAACATACCAATTGGGTTTCTAGATTTTATTATTGTTTTATCTCTTGCATTTCTTTATTTTCAGAAGACATCAACATTGGAATGTATTTGGGAATAGCTGCTGCTGTTTTTTTCTGTCTATTAACTGTTCTGGGAATTTGGTGCTATAGAAGAAGCAAATCAGGTACGTGATTGTTTTGCCTTGTGAAAATATACTGTATGTCTCAAGATATACATCAGCCTTTAGGATGTTTAGAAAATATAGGCTTTTAAACATAGTTTGGCCTCTTTCACACGAGGGATCCGTATGTCCGTTTTTCATCCTTCCGTTTTCGGATGAAAAACGGACATACATGTATCCCTATGGAGCGTCGGATGTCAGCGGTGACATGTCCGCTGACATCCGACCCGCTCCGATCCGAAAAGTGTAACGGAGGAAAAACCTACTTTTCCATCCGTTTTCGGATCGGATCGGATGACGACGGACACTACGGACCGTCATCATCCGATCCCCCCATAGGGGAGAGCGGCGCTCTGACAGGTCCGTCGCTGCACAGTGTGCAGCGATGCACCTGTCATCTTCCTGCTCAGCGGGGATCGGCGGAGCTATCCCCGCTGAGCAAGCGGATGTTCACGGGGCGGATCATGACTGATCTGCCCCGTGTGAAAGAGCCCTAAGGTGTAAAAGGGGTATTTTTAATGGATTAAATGTGTAAAAAATTTGTACAGACAGTTATACAGGTTCAAAGGCACAGAGGAAACCAGTAAATATATCCATATACAGCCAATCAACCCTAAACCGTCTATCTGATGCTCCTGTTCCCCTGACGACATGGATTGACACAAAATGCGTAGGGAGGGGCTTGACTGGTGACGTCATCACGCCCCCCAAATGGTTGTCGGTGTGGCATCTATACTGTGTGCCAGTGGCGGCCCGTCCATTAGGGGGTGCCACCCCCCTACTCCATGCGCCCAATCCTTAATCTACATGCAGGGTGCCAGACGCATGGACTCCAATGTTTTTGTTTTGTTTTGTTTTTTTTAGAAGCACTTGATTTGAGGGTCTTATTGGTTTCAAAAAGGGTGGGCTCGGGGTTGGCTGGCTGGGGGAGAGTTGGCTTTCTTGGCTGGGGGGCTGCGGGCCACCCCCCCACCCAGTAAATTGAGCACCAGCGGCCACTGCTGTGTGCTCATTTGTCTTAATGTGTTAGTCTGTCAGACACGAGTAGAGGAGAGCCAATCGGCTGCTCCTCTGACAGGGGGGTCTGTGCTGATTGATTATCAGTGCAACCCCCCCGAGAATGCCCACCCAGGACCACCAAGGATGCCCACCACTTGTAATCACCAGGTATGCCACCCATGGCCACCAGGGATGCCACACTGTGCCCAAAAATAATGCCAGTGCCCATCACTAGTGCCTGCCAATCAGTGATGCCCATCAGTGCCATCTATCAGTGTACATCAGTGCCATCTAACTGTGTACATCAGTGCCCATCAGCGCTACCTATCAGTGCCCAACTGTGGCCATCAGTGCCGCCCATCAGTGCTGCCTATCAGTGCTGCATATTTAGTGCCCATCATCAGTGCCCATCGGTGCCACCTCATCGGTGCCCATCAGTGCCACTTTGTCAGTGCAGCCTCATCAGTGCCCATCAGTGAAGGAGAAAACTTACTTATTTACAACATTTTGTAACAGAAACAAAAACAAAATTTTCGGTCTTTTTATATTTGTTTAGCAGAAAATAAAAATCCCAGAGGTGATCAAATACCACCAAAAGAAAGCTCTATTTGTGGGAACAAAATGATAACAATTTAGTTTGGGTACAGTGTTGCATGACCGCGCAATTGTCATTTAAAAAGCAACAGCGCTGAAAGTTGAAAATTGGCCTGGGCAGGAAGGGGGGAAAGTGCCCAGTATTGAAATAGTTAAAATAGTAAGTAGAAGTAAATAGTTAATTTGGAGCAGCTCAGTCCAAACTGTTTAACCTTCACTTCTTGCTGAAATTCAGAATTAACGCTTTCTTTCAGATTGTAGAAAAAATTGATTATACCATATATAAACTCTAAAAATCACGTAAAATGCCAACACAGTGACAAGTGTATTAATCTTCTCCTAAATACAAATATATCTACATAGCTACGTTTGAGCCGAACTCCAAGAATTCAGCTGCATTGTAAAATGTACTGAATTATTAGGGGTTAAGACATTCTAACAAGGGGCATGCCACCTCATGGACGTATCACTTTAATTTACAGTTGACATCTTTACTGAGCGGCGGGAGTACAGCTATTGCTATACTTCCGGTGTTCCAGCGCTGGACCTTCTGGTCTCAGCAGCTGTAGAGTCCCATGAAGCCACTGTGGCCACTCCTATCAGTCTTGCTGCCTCTTCTTTCTGCATCTTCCCCAATGTGGTTTCACTGCCTCCTCTTTTTCCCTTCTCTCTCTCCCTCCATCCAGGGTCTATTCTTAGGAGCAGTCTCCTCTCTTCTTTCATTCACAATCCAGTCCTGCTGCCTCCTTTTTCTGCATTGTTCCCAATGTGCTCTCACTGCCTCCTCTCTCTTCTTCCTCCAGAGTCTATTCTTAGGAACTGCCTCTTCTCTCTCTTTCTCCTCCGCAATCCAGTCTTGCTGCCTCCTCTTTCTGCTTCCACTCCCGTGTGGTCTCACTGCCTCCTCTCTCTCCATTTTCTTCACAAACCAGTCTTGCTGCCTTCTCTCTGCCTCCTCTCGCTCACTCCTCCAGGGTCTATTCCTAGTAACTGCCTCCTCTCTCCCTCAACTCCTCAATCCAGTCTTACTGTCTCCTCTTTCTGCTTCCACCCCAGTGTGGTCTCACTGCCTCTTCTTTCCATTTCATTAAAAATCCAGTCTTGCTGCCTTCTCACTGCCCCATCTCTCTATATTCTTAGGAACAGTCTCCTCCCACTATCTCCTCCACATTTTAGTCCTGTTGCCTTCCCTTTCTGTATCCTCTCGATTGTAGTCTCACTGCCTCCTCTCTATCCCTCCAGGGTCTATTCTTAGGAGCTGCCTCCTCTCCCCTCTCCTCTACAATCCAGTCTTGCTGCCTCCTCTTTTTGCTTTTACCAGTGTGGTCTCACTGCCTCCTCTCTCCATTTTCTTCACAATCCAGTCTTACTGCCCTCTCTGCCCCCTCCCACTCCCTCCTCCAGGGTCTATTTCTAGGAACTGCCTCCTCTCTCCCTTAACACCTCAATCCAGTCTTACTGTTTCCTCTTTCTCCTTCCACCCCAGTGTGGTCTCACTGCCTCCTCTCTCTCCCTCCTCCAGGATCTATTCTTAGGAACAGTCTCCTCCCACTATGTCCTCCACACTTTAGTCCTGCTGCCTTCTCTTTCTGCATCCTCCCGAATGTAGTCTCACTGCCTCCTCTCTATCCCTCCAGGGTCTATTCTTAGGAGCTGCCTCCTCTAAATCCCTCCAGGGTCTATTCTTAGGAGCTGCCTCCTCTCTATCCCTCCAGGGTCTATTCTTAGGAGCTGCCTCCTCTCTCCCTCTCCTCTACAATCCAGTCTTGCTGCCTCCTTTTTCTGCTTTTACCCCAGTGTGGTCTCACTGCCTCCTCTCTTCATTTCCTTCACACTCCAGTCTTACTGCTCTCTTACTGCCACCTCTCTCTCTCCCTCCTCCAGGGTCTATTCGTAGGAACATTCTTCTCTTTCCGTCTACTCCACAATTCAGTCATGCTGCCTTCCTACCTACCTCTGCAAAAAACATCTTCTCACCCACCTCACAATTGTGTATCATTGTCTCATTGCCTCCTCTTTCTATCTTTCCTCCACAATCTAGCCCGTTGCCTCCTCTCCTTCCCCTCCACAATACATTCTTGCTTCCCCTTCCTCTCACAATTAAAGTTCAAAGTGCATATGTTTGTTTAATGTTATAGGTACTGATTCTGTGTTTTAGATGACTTTATTGGGTAACTTTGTAGTTCCAGCGCCACATCCACAAACTGTACAGCATCCAGAGTACATTGAAGTGGATCAACGCTATACAGCTGAAGAGCCGGTTCAACCATCTACACACGAAGAGCATAATATGATAGATTGCCAACATCAGCATCCTCCCCAGGAGGCTAATATGGAAGAGGAACCTGGTGACATTAGACATAATCATAGGACTTCCACAGATCTTCACTTACCACCCACAGGAGAGTTAAATTCTGAAGAACTGGATGAATTTGAGATAATAGATAGTTCAGAGGTGCCTTATTATCCATAGATGAACCTCCAGGATTATCCTTCATGTCACAATGTGGCTGAGCAGAGAAGAGTCTGGGGATACTATAAACCATGAAGATTTCACTCATCATCATACACAACAATCAGTTGGACCACACTGGTGAAATCAGCTAATTAATTGAGTGTATTTTCCCATAGATTCATCCCCATAACATGCAAAAGCCTTTGGTGGATCTCATTACATTGGAGCATTAATACCATAGAACCTTCCTATTAATAATGTTCTATCCAGTGCTTCTCTATCTAATAAGTGTGGTCCTCTTTTGGGGGGTTATGAGGAATTCCGTCCACAAAATGGGAATTGCACCAAATCTATCGGTAAATAGGAGAACCAGAACTAAGTGGAAGAGTGGGATGGGTAATAAGGTTAGCACTGCCTCCAGCCAAGACAGGGCCACTGTGAACAGAGGGGATTCCCTTCCTGGGAAATTAACCACTAATCTGATCAAAGTAATTGGAAGCAGAGGAGGAACTATTGCAACCAGCATAAAACATTAACCATACCATAAGTATATAGATGCGCAGCAGTATAGAAATAATACAAACTTCTATATCTAGGAAAAGATTAAAAACAGTATGCATATCTAATGTACAACCCGATTATATCAGCAATGGGCCTGATAGAAGTCCTGGTGGAATTGTGCCCATATACTGTACCCTGATATATATAGTTATTTATAGAGATACCTTCAGATGAATATTGCAGCAAAGACCCATTGCAGGGGCCCCTGAGGATGATGCAACATCTGTCTTTGTATTGGAGACCTGAAGACATGATCTGTGGTGCTGAGGAGACCTTCCAGCCTTTACCCAACCAGCCTGGAATGCAGTCCTAGTTATCTGGTAATAATTGTCTCTTTTGCTTTGATATTAGTAGCATGGACAAATCTGCCAACACAAGCCTTGAGGAATCTACATAATGTATACTTTTGTGGCAATTATCTTCTACTGCAGAACAAGGGTGCATTTCCCTACGCACCAAAAGCCATCGGTATAAAATCTAACCTTTATTAAGGACTTTTTATAAAATGTATAAATAACTGTGTGTGTGTTTTTTTATTTTATTTTAAGGGAGTTTTTTTTTTTTTACTCCAGATAAAAAGAAAAAGAGGTACATCTATACCCAATTGATTCAAACAATGACAACTCTTTATTTACCTTGACATACAGTATATGCGGCATAATGTAAAGCTTCTATAAAAAAATAACCACTTGGCAATGAATGTACAAGAAAGCTCAGTAGCTAAATAAACCTCTCTATTTGCTATAATCCCTCCATACAACTGAACTGAGGTACTATTTGAAAACCACCATATATCTTGCAGTATTCGAATCACCTTTCCCAATAAACCATGTTTAACCCCAAAATGTAAATTCCAAGCAAGTGCTCTCAGATAAAAGACCCTGCATGTTTCACTCACACAAGAGCTTCGTCAGGAGTGTAAAATAGGGGTGTGGCCAAGAGCGGCATGTGAGCGGACGTGTCTCACAGAGCTCCCTCCTGAGACAGGGAGCAGTGATCTCTGTCATGTCACTAGGCAGAACGGAGAAATGCCTTGTTTACATAGGCATCTCCCCATTCTGAGGCTTCGTGACACGATCGCCGGGAAACCGGCGGACATCGAGTCCGCGGATCCCGCGGGCACGGTCATGCTGTAGCCCCGCCAATTAGAGGGGACGTACAGGTACGCCCATCTGCCCAACGCTGCCATTGTGCCGAAGTATATCAGTGTGCACCGGCCGGCAAGTGGTTAAGGGATTCATCTCCAGGGCTTACTCTATGTTATTATGCAAAAGAGGATACCGCGCTAGAAAAAAAATTAAGTGTATAAACTTGTAGAGAAGCAGGCCTTAATACCACCGCAGTGTTCACACACAAATAAGAAAAGTGCCCGACCACCGTAGCTGTAGATTCTGTTTACCAGACAGCAACCTTAAAAGGCAGATGGCTATAACCCAGACTAGGCCTTTTAGCTTGCAGATGACCACAATAGGGACGGTGATTCGGATGGTGCAGATCGCTCCCTTTGTCCCGCTAAAGTGACCATACACTCAATTGGGTGCTCAGGAAAAGAGAAAACTGGCCATAGTGTAATATAGTCTGAACATCTTTTAATAAAACAAAGTAATGCACTTACAGTTAAAAGACAATAACACCGACATAAACAAAACAGAGTCCGTCCTCCTACTCCTAACGCGTGGTGACGTCACTACGTGCCTTCCTTCAGACGCGTTTCGTCATCAGCAGACATCAATGGGGTTACTCTATGTTATTGTCTGTATTCCTGAACGGCTTCCCATCCAGAGCTGCATCCAGGTTGGAGGATGACGTGGGCACTTTCGAGGAGGATCAATCGGAGGGAGGTATTACAGGCCATACAAATGAGTTCTCTTAGTGACTCTTACAGTAGAGGGCAGCAGATTCCTACATAAGCATAGCAGACACACAGACTAGAATACTGATATCCGATCACTTAGAAAAAGTATGGATTCAAGAAGTAAATGAATTGCACATTGACTCACCTTTGTTGGGTGACACATTGTGGGAAGCCCAGGGATTATTTGCTCTTCTGATTATAATATGGTTTTGAATTGCCTTTTGTTTAAATGGTTTGTCTCAACCCTGTAACTGCTACATCCGCAGGACGGCTTCTTCTGTTGAAATACAGTGCCTTGAAAAAGTATTCATACCCCTTGAACTTTTCCACATTTTGTCATGTTACAACCAAAAACGTAAATGTATTCCAGGGCTCTCCAAACTTTCTAAACAAAGAGCCAGTTTATTGTCCTTCAGACTTTAGGGGGGCTGGACTGTGACCAGTGGTAGCGGAAATTTTCCTGGCATCAGTGGAAGTAAACATCACCACATTTGGTCTTTGGGGGTGGTATAGTGCCCCAGTTATTGGTGTAAGTGGCAGATATTCTGCTTCATTGTTGGTGTCAGTTGGCAGAATAGTGTCTCATATCAGTGGGCGGAGTAGTGTCCCAAGGGCCAGATAAAGGCAGGCAAAGGGCCGCATTTGGCCCCAGGGCAACAGTGTGGAGACCACCGTGATAGACCAACACAAAGTGGAACATAATTGTGAAGTGGAAGAAAAAAAATGGTTTTCCAAGTTTTTTTTACAAATAAATATGTGTAAAGTGTGATGTGCATTTGTATTCAGCCCCCTTTACTCTGATACCCCTAACTAAGATCTAGTAGAACCAATTGCCTTCAGAAGTCACCTAATTAGTAAATAGAGTCCACCTGTGTGTTATTTAATCTCAGTATAAATACAGCTGTTCTGTGAAACCCTCAGAGGTTTGTTAGACAACCTTAGTGAAGAAGGAGGGTGTAATGTGCAGCACAGAGTACAGAGTGCAGTGGTCAGGAGGATGTAACAAACAGCACAGTATAAAGAGTGTAGTGGCCAAAATGATATAAAGTATAGCCCAGAATACAGAGTGTAGTGGTCAGAAGTATGCAATTTATTACAGATTGCAGGTGTGAGGATACAAAGTGCTGATATCCAAGAAAAGCAAAGGTGACCACATCTGTGTAGCTGTACAAAGGAGACTGGACCCAAACTAAGTGACGATATAATAAGATGTATTTATAACACAGCAAAAAAACATTCAATACCACAAAGTACAAGCAAAAGTGAAATTTGTGCAATTAAAGACTAGTAAAAAATGACCTAACACAATAACTATGATCAGGGCTGCTGATAGAAATCACAGGGCCCCATACAGCCTACCAGACAGGAGGTACAAGGAACAGCTGGTGAGGCAGGTCAGAAAGGGGTCAGAGCTGGGATCGGTATTCGGCCCTATAAATTTAATAAAAATGATATGGACCACACCTTATATTTTTTACATAATTCCCCAGTCTAGATCTTTAACGGTATATTTAGAAATCAAATTTGGAGAAACAAAGTTCCTTGTATCAAACTGGAATTTTGCTTTGAGGCAGAGTGGCGGGGCTAGCCCCCCCTTGGGTGCAGACAAGACAGAGAAAATAAATCACCGCTCAGGAGAACTTGCTTTCAGGTGTGTGTTAGTGAATCCTTCAGAGGAGAGGAGTCCCAGGTGCTGGCTAAATGCAAATTGAAGCAGGGTTTGAAACAGGAAAATCTGGATGCCGCACACCGGATAAAGTTGAAAACATCTTCTTTATTGTAAAACTTGGATCATAAAAAACAGGACAATCAGGCGGGTGGTACAGACACAGTTGACGCGTTTCGCGCTCTAATTCGAGCGCTTACTCATAGCTGTGGTTCCTGTGGCCTAGGTCCATGCGGGTCCAGTGGTGGCTGCATTGCGGCCTTCCGCCCTGTCGTTCACGGCTTCAGATGTTCACATATGAGCGTTCTGTTGCCTGAAGCAAAACGCCTGAAGCCCAAAAAAGTACATGAGCTTCATTTTTGGCAGATTACAGGCATTTTTCTGCTTTTTACACTGGTGACCCTTTGGCCTGTACAAAATAGTGGCAAAAATCGCCTGAAAACGAAAAGCTCAGGTGTGAATGCAGCCTAATGATTATTCTCAGTTGCATGCTGTGTGAGTGTTCTCCAGCAGGGTGTGCTAGAGATATTACTGGACATCATAGATATTTAAAGCGGAGCAACACCGAGAAAATTTTTTTTAAAAGTCAGCAGCTACAAATACTGCAGCTGCTGACTTTTAAAACATGGACACTTACCTGTCCAGGGTGCCCGCGATGTCGGCACCCGAGGCCGAAGCGTCTCTCCGTCCTCGGGTGCTGCCGCCTCCATCTTCGGTAAGGGAATCAGGAAGTAAAGCCGTGCGGCTTCACTTCCCGGTTCCCTACTGCGCATGCGCGAGTCGCGCAGCACAATACCAATGGTCCCTGCTGCCTCTGGGAGCCGTGTGTTTCCCAGCAGGCAGCGGGGAGGGTGCAGGAAGTGGCGTAAATACCCGCAGATTCTGCGGCTATCTACGCCGGAAGTGGATACAGATACCTGTAATATACAGGTATCTGTACCCCCCTCCCCCCTGAAAGGTGCCAACTGTGTCACCGGAGGGGGGGAGGAATCTGATGAGTGGAAGTTCCACTTTTGGGTGGAACTCCACTTTAATACCTGGCCAATCAGCAGGCATAGGGAGCTTGCTGTGCACCCTGGGAGCTATTAAGTATGTGAGTCACATCTTGCTCTTTCTCTTTCCCTCCAGGGATTTTCTCCTAGGGGATGTCGGTGTGATCCACCTATTTAGGCTTCAGGCCTTAGGACCTAGCGGTATGGAGTGTTGAGGGATCTCCTGCCATTGGTAGTGTCCCTAAGCTGCTGGCTGAAATAAAGTGCTACTGGCCGTTGGGGAAGCAAAGCTTCGGTTGTCCTACCAAAGGGATGGTGAGTGACCGACCGAGCTGGGAAGCACCACGTGAACCTTGCCACTGCTGTCCTGCCTTGTATCCTAAGTCTGAGAATACACAGGAACCTCAGTTGACAAGGAGTCACATTTATGAGATGTATTCCATCCAGCAGAGTTCTGTTACAGAAGGATTGATATTAGTGAGAAGACCATGTATGAGACCAGAGACTGTGTATTGTTAATGGAACCCTCAGGTATTCTGTGTTCCCTCCACCTCCTTCCCACTCTTCATGCATGTTCATTATTAAAACATCTAAAATGTATTCAAAGTGACTGGGGCCCTTAATTAATCCGCCACCACCCGGGAAAAAGGACTTTCACTCTGAGAAGGAATGTGCCTGGGACATTTATGACCAAGTAGGTGGGTCTGGGAGATTCACATGTACCTATTGGGCATCAGTAGAGCCAAATGTGCCAGGACTGGTTACCGATAGCGTTACATGTGTATAAAACCATTTTTATTTTTTTTTCAAATAAAAGAATATCTGATTTATAAAAAAATAAAAAAGGTACAAAGGGAACAATTAGAGGCAATGAGATTAGGGGAACAGATACAGAACCTGGATCAGGATATTTGGCACACAGGGCAAAGCACTGAGGCTCTATGGAAAGCTAAAGGAGGGGCTAAATACCTTCCCAACAACCAGGTGCAGACTAATTCCTGAGACCTGTGGCCGGTGGGAGACACCCGCTGGTAGACACCAGAACTACACCTTTCAGGTCTGAGGACCACCATAACCCTAAGCAGGTGCTCTGGTTCCTGACAGCATTGGTCAGGACTCTAACATAAATACCCCACAGTGTACTATAAAGTTTATATCCTTTGTAGACAACACACAGTTACAAAGTATAAATGGATTGTAGCCGGGCTGCATGATTAGGATATTTTATTGACTGGAAGAGCAGTGAGATCAGGGGAGTGTCAAGAAACATTACCACACATGAGTTTAAGAGTAATAATAAATGAGTCCGTTTTCTAACTCCAAAAGAGGGTTTATTTAAAACAGGAAAAGTCTCTTGCAGAGAATATAATGTTCTCTAACTTTAAGTACATGCTGGCTTTGATATTGTATCTTCCATTTCCTTTACAGGTACTGTACATGTGTGGAAATTATATGATACGCAGACAAATATTGAGGGTAGAAACTTTCTTTTTAACTCAACATGAAGATTTCAAAAAGTAAACTTGAGTGTAATGTAGTAATTAAGTTATCCACTCACTTCTACTAAGTGTATAAATATTGTAAAGAACTATCAAAAGTCCCAAAATTTACTTGGATTTGCCACCCTACCAGTGTTTAACAAGACTCGTGGCCACTCATTAAAATTAGAAGAAAAGAAGTTTAACATTAAACTACGTAGAGGGTTCTTTACTGTAGGAGCGGCAAGGATGTGGACTTCCCTTCCACAGGCGGTGGTCTCAGCGGGGGGCATTGATAGTTTTAAGAAACTATTAGCTATAAGCACCTGAACGACGGCAACATACAGGGATATATAATGTAATACTGACACATAATCACACACATGGGTTGGACTTGATGGACTTGTGTCTTTTTTCTACCTCACTTATTATGTAACTATGTAATCACAAGATGGTTTAACGAATATGTAAAGCCAACATTTCATATTCCTGATATGTGCCTGCTGTACCATGTACTTGTATGAGAATGTATTCTGTTCTCTTTGTATTACTTCCTTTGTGTGGAATCCCTGGTGTTTCTGCCAGTAGTCCCTCTGCTTTTCTAAGACAAACTGACCACACTAGGCATCAGAGCAGTGTGGTCAGTTTGCTGGTTATGCTGGGAATTCTCTCCTCTAATGATGAGACTTGTCCTGACATGCACCCCCGTCCCCCCTCCCCCTGCACAGCTATTCATTCGCTGCTGGTTCTCCTACCCCCAGCTCTTATGCAGCTGAGAACAGAGGGAATGTGATTACTTATTTTTAAAAAAAAAGGTATTTTTGATTTTTTTTTTTTTTTATCAATACACAAATATTTTGCCTTTCATTTCTATTTGAAACTGAATAGTTTGTTTTACAAGGTGAGGGTTCATATATATTTTAAAGATTCTAACTTCTGCTTATACGGTCGATGTATCTTGTGGTCCTCAAACAGAGCTGCCGGGGCCTGTGGATGTCTTCTAGGCTACTGATCCTCTATGCCATTGATGGCAAGCCTTGGCACCCCAGATGTTTTGGCATTACATTTCCCATGATGCTCATGCACTCTGCAGTGTAGTGGAGCATCATGGGAAATGTAGTTCCAAGACATCTGGGGTACCAAGGTTCACCATCACTGCTCTATGCTGTGACTTCATTGTAGACTTGGCTAGCCCCCAAAAAGCTCCACAGGTGTGTAGAAGAAAGACCTTTCTGTATGAGCTCAGTGTTACACCATATAAGCCCTAAACTCACTTTTTTCATTAATACAAATACATTGTAAAAGGCGTGAATGCAGCCTCAATGTAAAACGTCACCAGTGAGTGCCGGTTCACACTATGCGGTGTGGGAACCGCATGAGATTTTGAACAGGAATCGCACCACATTCCTGTTCAAATCACATGCAATTCTTCAGCAGTGAGAATTGTTGGCTGTATGGCTCAAATCGCACCAAATCCGCATCAAAATCGCCACGACCCTTTTTTTGGCTGCACCAGAATAAGTTTGCATGAGCATTCACGCCCATGCTATCCGGTTCTGCAAATTGCACTGCATTTTGCAAACCGATTTAAGGGGGTCGTTAACTTAACATACACCCCCGGCAGCGGTTCGCATGAACCGGGTGCGATTTGGATGCGGTGCGGAATTTACTGCAAATTCGCATTGCACAAGTGTGAACTGGCACTGAACTGTTACATGATGACAGTCCTAATATGTACCTATTACTATAGGACCCGTTCTTCTCTCTATTGGATGCTCCAGAATGGGATGGTCCACTCTACAGATGAATTCTGCCCCCTGATCTCTGAGGAGTGATGGGGTGAATGTCAGAGATGATTTATTGGAGAAGATCCTATTTTCCTGCTCCTTATCAGAGACTTTATAATCATCTTTAGGTAGCTCTGTTAAAATGGGAGGCGAGTCTCTTCCGGGTTCCTTCTTAAACCAGCTCACTTTCAGATGACCTGGGAAATATCCGGAGATATCACAGGTCAGACAGGCCTCTTTATCTTCTTTCAGGTGTGGAAATATGATGTCTCCAACTTGTGGATGCCAGGGCAGATCTGCAACGCAAAATTATGCAGGTCAATTCATATTTCACAAGGGTCGGATTCTCTAACAAGCAATGTTGGAAGTATTCCATGCAGAAGAACGTCAGATGGGATCACTTCATTCCCGTAGGAAGCTTTCTTTTGAATGCATGTGAAAACAGGTAGTACCACATACAAACTTACTACTCATTTTAAAATGGAACTCCTGAATTAGGGTCCCCCAGACCTGCAAGGGTTAAATTCCAATTTTGTCTAGGGGGAACATATAAGGCCTGGAGACACGTGGGGAATAGACACACCACAGGAAATCGGCTCAGTATGTGAGCGATTGGTGCTGTGGATCTCTACCTCTGTGTTACTCTTACATATACAGACATTTTTGCCCTTGGGTCTTTAAATGAGGTGTGACACTGGTATTGATGAACTAAAAACAACAGATTTATTGGTTCACACAAGATCTACAGTAGCCACAAACAGATATCAGGTATATGTACAGTACAGTATAGGTACAGTTTCGTAATGTTGTACACATAATATTGCAGTAAAATATGATTTTCCATGACAAAGGTCCAAAATAAGTACAATAATGCGTCCTAGTGACCCGACGCGTTTCATGTTCATTCCCACAGGGGTTGATGCAAACCTGATATCTATAAGGTAAAAATGGGATAAGTATAATAGAGTAGGTAGGCATTCTTGTACTTATTTTGGACCTTTGCTTGGAAAATCGTATTTTACTGCAATATTATGTGTACAACATTACGAAGCTGTTCACATACCTGACATCTGTTTGTGACTACTGCAGATCTTGTGTGAACCAATAAATCTGTTGTTTTTTATTTTATCAATACCAAATTCTGTATTTGAATGTTCAATAGGGATGGAGGTGTGCCACGGGGTACACCAGGTCACACTTTATTGTTCCCTGTGTTTTCTCTCTATACCGCTCAACCCTTCTGGTCCTTGTCTGCACCCTGTGGCCACCCGCAGCTCTGCAGTTGATTTGGCACTTTATTCTTATTGCACAAACCAGTGTCTACACATTTAAAGTGACATTGCAGAAATCCGGAACCCTAAGCAGATAGCATCCTCTGAGGAAGCCCAATAATAGGGTGAAACATGTCAGGATCTACACGTATACCCCGAAACACTAAATACAGACCATAATATAAGGGTTATGAGCATATGTTCTTTTATGCGAATATGTGATTTTAGATTGTTGTCAATAAGAATCTATTTTTTTTAATTCTAACATTTGGTTTGGTTATCATATTGCACTGATATAGTCACATTCAATCTACCATTGTTCTACAAAACTAAGGGATGAGGTGTTTATGATTTATCCACATTAGATTACATTCCATAAAGCAACTATACTTGCCTTATTTTTCACTCCTTTAGGCTTCCTCCCAGCTTCATGACCATTCCCTTGAAGCCGCTTGGCTTTGCCATTTAGTCGATCGCAGGAATTATATCATTGTAAGTGAGGAAGCTGAGGGTCCACCCGGGAGGGAGAAGAATGTTGACAGCCGGCAGAGCGAGGAATGAGATAAGTATAGTCAGGACTGGCGCCAGCATAAAGCAGCTTAGGGCGTCAGCATGGGGGGAATTTGGATTTTTAACCTTTCTTCAGCCATGTGTTTTTTAACACACTCCCATCCACTATACCGGCCGGGAGCAGGTTTACTTTAGTAAAGCCGACTGTTGGCTTTCAATGTGGAAGTGATACAAGCAGCTGTGAAGCCACTGATCACTTCCACAACTGCCACAATGTGCCGCCCCCCATGAGACTCCCCCCACCAACATGTTTACCGGGCTCTGCTATCCCACCTGCGGTCATGGCGGGTGTCACTGGGAAGGACGGGGGGAGCTCAACGGACATCCATCTGCTGAGCCTTCCTCCTGAGCACAGGCCAGGAAGTGACGTGTATGACATCTAGGGATGGGCTCAGGCATGTTCGGATCGTAGTCCCAACCCACCTGAGAAATCCCGCCAGGAAGCCGTCACTGCACACCGCCAATCATAGGCAGCTTGTGTATGTGCAGCTGCGGGCCAGGAAATGCTTTACTGCCCATGATTGGTGGTGTACAGTGTCCCATTCCTAATGACATCACTTCCTGGACCAACACTGTCACTCTCCAGGAGCAGTGCTCAGGAAAGCTGCTAATAGAACACGATCTTTGCCCCCTCCTTACAAATTCTGTGTGGGGACAAGGACACAATAGATGGTTTAATTTAATTGAACCCCTTGGCCCTTTAAGGGGATTGCAAAGCCAGGGGGCGGGGCAGGGCTTGTGACCATGTGACTGCCGTGATTGTCTGCCACGGCGGTCACATGTTTACCAAAAACTCCCGGACGGGAGCTTTCTGTGAGCCGCCGGTCACTGTACCGAGAGCGCGCGCCCTGCACAGCACTGTGGGCGCTATTGTGTGCAAATATGCAGCCGCTCGCACCAAGCCCCGGCTGCCCAGAAGCTGCATATTTGTTTGGGCTCGGCGCAAAGGTGTTAAAATAAATATTGTTTTCACATATTTGGTTTTATTGTTCTCTAGAACGACGGTCTCCATATTTCTGCATTACTATATTTATGCTCTTTGATATATTTTCTTCCTTACCTCTTATAGTTAGTATTCTGGTCTCTGGTTCACCCATAGATTCGTGTTTCCATGTTACAAAGACTTTGAACTGCAGATCATTAAACACTTTCATAGGAATTCTGACAACACTGGTTACACCATAAGTAAGATCTTCACATTCTCTAGACCTGTTGGTGCATGATATTTCGGACGTTTTATCTTCATGTTCATATGCCCATTCTATTTCAATGTTTTCCGGGTAAAACTTCATTAGTTTGAGAGTGAAGAAAGCACATTTGGAATATCCCATAGTGATCATTATAGGCTCCACCATCTGGGGTTTAGCTGAAACACACAAACAGAGTCTTATGGAATATCAAAACCCAAGAATAAAAAAAATGCAGCTGCAATAATTTGTTTTTCTTTCTTTGATTTTATTTTATTTTTACCTGGTGATCCTGCCAGTAACACACTTCCTCTTCCAGAGTGAGAATGCTGCCTCTCTACTGTACGGTGCCTATGGAGGAGCATTATTGTAACCCTAGAACATGAAGCATGTACGGACTACCTCTGTAATTCAAGGCAGTAACTAGGGATGAGCCGAACACCCCCTGGTTCAGTTCTCAGCAGAACATGCGAACAGGCAAAAAATTTGTTTGCACACGCGAACACCATTAAAGTCTATGGGACACGAACGTGAAAAATCAAAACTGCTAATTTTAAAGGCTTATATGCAAGTTATTGCCATACAAAGTGTTTGGGGACCCGGGTCCTGCCCCAAGGGACATGGATCAATGCAAAAAAAAGTTTTAAAAATGTTAGTTTTTTCAGGAGCAGTGATTGTAATAATGCTTAAAGTAAAACAATAAAAATGAAATATTTCTTTAAATATCGTGCCTGGGGGGTGTCTATAGTATGCCTGTAAAGTGGCGCAGTTTTCCCGTGTTTAGAACAATACCACAGCAAATTGACAATTCTAAAAGGAAAAAAGGTAATCTAAAACTGCTCGAGGCTGTAATGTATTGTCAGGTCTCGACAATATAGATGAAAATCATTGAAAAAAACAGCATGGCCCCCCCCCCCCCAGTCCATTACCAGGCCCTTTGGGTCTTGTAATGACCACAGACTTTTCTGGCCTGCCTCAGGAGATTCTGTAAGCCTGGGGACCTGCTCAAGAACCGCTGTACCACCAAATTTAAGACGTGTGCCAAACATGGAACATGGGTCAAGTGTCCCTGTCGGAGGGCAGAGAGGAGGTTGGTGCCATTTTCGCATATAATTCCTGACTGAAGCTGGCGTGGCGTCAACCACCTCTGAGCCTGCAGAGCTGACAGAATCTCTGCCCCAGTGTGGCTCCTGTCCCCTAAGCACACCAACTCAAGCACCGCATGGCATATTTTTGCCTGACTGCTTGCGTAGCCCCTTGAACGCTTACGGAGCACCGCTGGTTCAGAGGACAAATCTGCACAGGAAGAGGCCACAGAGGAAGAAGAAGAGGAGGGGTGGAGGAGAGAGCTGTGGCAATATAACCACTAGCATTTTGGAGGCGTGGCATAAGCCAGCAGCGGTTCGCACGTCCTCTCTTTAGGATCTGGAGACTGCTATCAGTAGACGGATTGTCATAAGCCAAAGACTGTTACATTGTGGTTTTCTTTCCATTTTTGTGAGCAGTTTTTAATACTTTTCTTTTAATAAATATACCAAAGGATAAAGTACAAGGCTGGTGCGCCCTATTTTTCTATTTTGTTTTTTACTCCCTTCCTCAACCTGGGAACCAACATCGGAGCCTTCAAATCGCTGTGCATCCTCCAACAGCATGTACCCGACACTGTGGTCGAATAATTATGGGGACTCCTCCGTGCATGGTGGTGGGGCTACGGAAGGAGTGACTGTGGACAAGGAGCCAGTGGAATAGGCTGCTTTGGCAGCTGCGTTGGAAGGCAAACTACTCTGAGCCTGGGTAACAGAGGATGAGGAGGATGACAGCTTTGTTGTCCACTCCACCAATTCTTCTGCATGTTCTGGCTCAATAACACAGCCAGCAGCAGAAAAAAAGGACAAGCATGTCCCACGGCCACCTGCAGAGGATGCACCATGTCCACGACCAGCACTGTGGACTGTAGACACAGAGGCTGCTTGCCCTCTTTTAGTGGCCTATGAGCGTCCGCCTCTCCTTGGTGGCCTTCCGGACATGATGTATATTTTGTTTTATAACACCACACTACACTGTATTAGATACTGTGTACACCACTAGAAGTGTAGTAGAAACTGTACACACTGTATTAAATACTATGTACACCACCAGAAAAGTAGTAGAAACTGTACTATGGCTGCACGGTATTGTGTACTGTGTAAACCACCAGAAGTGTAGTAGAAACTGTACACACTGTATTAGATACTGTGTACACCGCCTGCACTGTATTAGCAACTGTACTACGGCTGCACTGTATTGTGTACCGTGTACACCACCAGAAGTGTAGTAGAAACTGTACACACTGTATTAGATACTATGTACACCACCAGAAAAGTAGTAGAAACTGTACTACGGCTGCACGGTATTGTGTACTGTGTAAACCACCAGAAGTGTAGTAGAAACTGTACACACTGTATTAGATACTGTGTACACCGCCTGCACTGTATTAGCAACTGTACTATGGCTGCACTGTATTGTGTACTGTGTACACCACCAGAAGTGTAGTAGAAACTGTACACACTGTATTAGATACTATGTACACCACCAGAAAAGTAGTAGAAACTGTACTACGGCTGCACGGTATTGTGTACTGTGTAAACCACCAGAAGTGTAGTAGAAACTGTACACACTGTATTAGATACTGTGTACACCGCCTGAAGTGTATTAGAAACAGTACACCACAGAATGCACTGCAGATATAAGCTACACTGGATGCAGAGTATATATATATATATATATATATATATATATATATATATATATATATATTAATACACTGCCTGAAGTGGATATAGGCTACACTGGATGCAGTATATATATATATATATATATATAGATAGATATCTATATATATATATATATATATAGATAGATATCTATATATATATATATATATATATATAGATAGATATCTATATATATATATATATATATAAATATATATATATACATATTTATATATAGATAGATATCTATATCTATCTATGTATATATAGATAGATATAGATATCTATCTATATATATATATATATATATATATATATATATATATATATATATATAGATATGTATATATCTATATATGTATTTATATATAGCTGACTGTATATACAGTGGAACCTCGGATTGCGAGTAACGTGGTTAACGAGCGTTTCGCAATACGAGCAATAATTTTTTTTTTTAATTCTGACTCGGTTTGCGAGTGTTGTCTCGCAAAATGAGCAGGATTCAAGGCTCTGCAGTGTGCTGTACCACATTTGGCCAGAGGTGTGGGGGAGCTGGTGACACTCGGAAACACTGGGAAATACTCCCAAGTGTTTCCGAGCCTTTCCGAGGGTTTCCTAGTATTTCCGAGTCTCTCTGGCGCGTCCCCCCCAACTCTGGCCACATGCGGTATTGCATGCAATAGAAGTTAATGTGGAACAAATTATCTTCATTATTAAAGGGTGGCTCGTTAAAGTCACGCTTTAATAATAGCATGCAATGCCGAGCTGAAGTTTCTAAAACTAGCAAAATACTTTTGGATACCATCAAAATGAAAGGATTCTCCACTGCAAGCTACTGCTTCCCGGAGCTACTAACACCTCAAGTGCAGGAAGCAAGCTAAGCTGTCCATACTCCCTAATCACAGGTAGGAGAAAAAGTCACCGCACACTGGATGAGTCCCAGGCATCCACATTTATTGTAGAAACTGTCCACAAACATGGCAATGACAATCCCAGCCCTAGGACTGCCCCATGTAATGCATTTTACCCAGTCAGGGCTTAATCATAGAGATGTCAACGATTAAGCCCTGAAACGCATTAGCTGGGGTGGTCCTAGGGCTGGGATTGTCATTTCCATGTTAGTGTTTGGTTGTTTCTACAATAAATGAGGATGCTTGTGTTTCATCAAGTGTGCTGTGGTTCTTTCTTCTACTCCAAGCAAAATCTTTCCTTGTATTAAGAGAGGTATGGATTGCAGAGAGAGAGATATAATTTTGTCCCTGTACAAATCATTAGTAAGACCTCATCTGGAATATGCAGTTCAGTTTTGGGCACCAGTTCGCAAAAAGGGTATCGGGGAACTGGAGAAAGTGCAGAGAAGGGCAACCAAAGTGATAAATTGCATGGAGTAACTCAGCAATGAGGAAAGATTAGAGCAACTGAATTTATTCTCTCTTAAGGAGAGGAGATTAAGAGGAATATTTGGGGGGAAATAATAATAATAATAATAATTAAATTGTAAAAATATAATAAAAAAATAAATAAAAATAAAGAACTACTGACACAGCCCACTGCCCTCCTGACACCATCCTGCACATACTACCCACAACCGTACACTCAACACTCCTCACCTGCACATACTACCCACCGCCATACACTCCATACTCCTCTCCAGCACATACTGCTCACACCATACACTCAGCACTCCTCTCCAGCACATACTACTCACCACAATGCACTCCACACTCCACCTGCACATACTACCCACTGCCATACACTCCATACTCCTCTCCTGCACATACTACCCACAACCGTACACTCAGCACTCCTCACCTGCACATACTACCCACCGCCATATTCCTCTCCAGCACATACTACTCACCACCATACACTCAGCATTCCTCTCCAGCACATACTACTCACCACCATGCACTCCACACTCCTCACCTGCACATACTACCCACTGCCATACACTCCATACTCCTCTCCTGCACAGTCTACTCATCACCATGCACTCAGCACTCCTCTCCAGCACATACTACTCACCACCATGCACTCCGCACCCAGCTCCTGCACATACTACCCACTTCTGTATACTCTGTACTGTACATTCCCTTTTTAACATTACCACATTCTGCACTATGTAAGTCATCTCAGACTCTATAAACCCACATCCCCTTTAGGCCACACCCAATATTTAAGCATGCTGTCTGCCCGACACTTACCCCATCTTAGTGGCGGGTCAGGCAGCGAGCTGTGGGACGGCTCCTGTGTCCTCCATGCTTCCCCCCTCTCTTCTTCAGTCTGCTAGGTGTCATATCGGGGTACCCCTGCCTTCTGCCAATCAGGTGACGGTATTAGACACGCGCTACCTGATTGGCAGAGAGGCGGTTCAGTGTTAGAAAAGCAAATATTCATTTGCTTTTCTAACACATCTGGGTGGACTGCAAGCGCAATGCTCTGCGCTCCAAGTTCACCTTTTTTGAAGCCTATTTGAGCCTATGGCTCTAATCAGGTGCTTCAAAAAAACACCCCCACCGCTGGAATTCAGGCGCCCAGCGTCCGAAAAGGGGCCGGACGCCTGAATAGGGGGTGGCAGCGGCGGCTATGGATAGATTCCTGCTATGCATGAATCTATCCATTAGTCATAGAGGGGGTGGCTGGAGAGAGGGGGCAGCGCCTGTGTGCCCTTAATGGATGGGCCATCCCTAGAACCGATTATAGAATCATTTTATTTACTAAGCTGGTGTGGCGAATGGCCTTTTTTGGAGATTTGCATCATCACTCATTTATTTGTCTATATTTGGACTTAAAAGGGAAAATGTAGACAATTATGTCCTTGATGATCCAGTGCACCCATAAATACAGGGTGTCCGAAGACTACTTCACTTGGTCACTGCAGGCCACCTATAGAGTGGAATTGGGCCTGTACAACCATGGAAGGTTTTATTAGAACTGGCAAGGACATTCAAAAGGCCTATTCATCCAAAACAAGACAAGTCAGATTTGCAAAAGTATGCTTCTTCCAGCAAAATTGCCTAATCACCAAGCAGGCAAGTTTGCTAAAGAGATCCTGTCACTAGACCACTCATTTCAACAGCAACAACCTTGCCATAAGATTATACTGTGTGTGCATTTAACATATTGTATGCATGATATTTACCTGTAAAAGCCTCCCTTGTGTAGATCTTGAAAATTCAAGACTGCTGCTGGGAGCCACCATCTTTGATGTCAGCAGCCCCAACAGGCTCTGTCATTCAAGTAAAATATTTCCTTCACTTCTCCCCAAGTTCCTGCATAGAAGGTAGAAAAGCTAGGGGAGGGGTGGAGGAGCTGGGCCTGCATAGACAACGATTAGACACTCCCAGAAGAGGAGAGGGCTATAACATGCAAGAGGGAGGATGCTGAGCTCGGGAATTGGCTCTTCCTGAAGTAGTCAGATTTGCTAGCAAGTTCAAAGGCACATTGCAAACCAAAAAGACATTGCTTATGGAAACGAAAAAAAAAAACTGCAAGAAAATTTTTTTGTTTGTTATGTGCTTTTACCTGCAGTTTTTTAAGATGGTGACAGGGTCTCTTTAAGGAATCTCTCTAATGTGTGATCTATTTAAATAATACAAACACTCACCCTTTACAATAAGACTTTCAGTTCTTCTCTCGATGGGTCTCTCCAGAGAGGGGTGATCCACCCTACAGATGTATTCTGCCCCCTGGTGGACAATCAGTTTGGGCATGATGGATAGACTGGCTGTACAGCTGTATGTGTTATCATCTCCTCTCCGGGGGGTTATTTCATTGCTAATCATATTATCAGTTTCCTCACATATCTCCTTATTCTGGCTTTTTCTCAGCCACGTCACAGTGATATCATCAGGGAAATACTTAGAGATATGACACTGCAGGGTGACCGGTGTGCCATGGAATATGTTGGGTGTCTGTATCTCTTCCATCACAGGGATCCATGGGTATTCTACAAAACAAAAAAAGTGTATCATTAGGGTTCAGATTTCATGTCCCACATCTCCAATAAGCAGTATATATAAACCTTGGCAGCTCGGGAAGTTGACTAGAAGCAATTATCCCATTTTGGTTGACCTCCTAATTCCGACTTACACAAAGTCTTTACAGGTGGTCTGCTTCTGAAATCTGCTTTCAGCTTTCGTTTGTATAAAGGTACATATGAACACACATAGATTTACAGTAAGGGCCTATAAATGCAACTATGATTCAAATGTTCAGATGTTAAAGTGGATGTGAACCCAATCAGGATGACATTTGGTTTGCTTTTTCACTGTAAGGGGGAGAAAGGGGAAGCGCCACCTCAGTGTACAGATTAAAACATGCTTTATTAGCGCAGGGATAAAGAACACTTACAGTATAAAAAATGTTCAGGCTCATCAAGAACAAGGGTGATGGGGGTGTCAAGCCTCAGCATCCTTGCGGGTTCCCTGTAATTTCCTAGGCTGTGTGTAGATGGATGGGGGGGTCCTCCATGCGCCCTGTGGTCACCAGGAAGCAGGAACCAGAACCAGCATGGAACATGACCGGGATACGGCTAGAAATGACATCTCTGGAACGGGAGACGGCAGGGCTGAGCAAACAGAGAATAGGCTACGCGCTCGGAGCTCCAGCTCCTTCTACAGGCCTCTAGAAGGCCTCATCACCCTTGGTCCTAATGAGCCTGAAACATTTTTTATCTTGTAAGTGTTCTTTATCCCTGCGCTAATAAAGCATGTTTTAATATCTACACTGAGGTGGCGCTTCCCCCTTTTCCCCCTTCTTGTCTTAACACAGAGCTGGCTATACTCTGAGGATAGCTGCCGCCTACCATCTTCTTGTTAGACACATATATATGTGCCTGCATCTCCCCTCTTACCCACAGATCTTTTTATGGACTATAAAGTATATGGACTTTATTGTTTTTAACCCCCAATCTACCTTCTGATTCAGCTCTCTTTTTGCGCTAGTACCTAATGTATATTTTAAGCACTGTGTGTTTTTTTCATAAATGTTTTCACTTTTTTCATTGTCCACTGCCCACACTGTTTTATTCTTTATTTTGTGTCGAGTCCCCCTTAAAATCCATACCATGCCTGAAGGATCTGGTATGAATTATAGGGGAACCCCCAAGTCATTCTTTTTTCTTTGAACTTTATCCATGGCTCCTTTGCTTACATGGCCGGGGATTCCTGGTAATGTAAGTGAATGGGCCCGGGTGGTAGCACTAGCTGATAAGGACTCGGCAGTGGCTGCATCTTCCGGAATCCCTAACAATCACTGGCAGCAAGAAGCTGTCAGGTATACTAGTGGAAGTAATAATGCTATTATATTCACTTGCTGCCAAATCACATACACGTACCTGACGGACTGCAAGTGGTTAAACTGTAGTTATGGCTGTAGCTGTCAGCCATAACCCCAGTATCAAAATTTTCAGCCAGCAATGCTTTATAAAGTAAAAGCAATCTTTGTGGCTAATTAGCTGCTGGATTGCTTTTACAGGCGACGGAAGCAGTCCCCCCTCCCCCGCCCTCCGGTGCCTCTCCGGCTCACCCATCCCTGCGAGGAGCCTGGCATCCGATCCAGCGGTAATGCCCGCTTACAATAAAGGTGACTGAAGACCGGATTGTCTCTGATCACCTCCATTGTCCTGGACAGTTGTCTTCAAACTGTGGCCCATGGGTTGGATGTGGCCCTTTCTTTGCCTTTATCTGGCTCTTGTGGCACTATTCCACCAACTGACACTAGTGATGGGGCATAATTTCTCCTACTTTTCCCATTGATACCAACAATGGGGTACTATTCCTTTTACTAAAACCAATGCTGTGGCACTGATGCCAGGGCATTTTCTACTCCCACTGGGTACAGTCTATCCCCCCTAAAGCCTGAAGGACAGTAAACTGGCCATTTGCTTAGAAAGTTTGGAGACCCGTGGTGTAGGAGACCAGAAGCCTTTTCATCACTTGTGATCACATGAGATCAATGGATTTTTTTTAGTCTTATGCTTTCAAGGCTTTTCGCATCACACATGTGAGGTATTGCTGCAAATGTTATAGCCAGAGCAATAATTCTAGTGCTAGACCTCCTTTGCAACTCTAAACTGGTAACCTGTAAAAATGTTTAAATTGTTGCCTATGGAGATTTTTAAATATCATAGTTGTCACCATTCCACAAGCATGCGCGGTTTTAAAGTGTGATATGTTAGTTATCTATTTACGCAGCGTAACATCATCTTTTATAGTCTACCAAAAAAATGGGTTATATATTGTGTTTTTTTTGCATTAAAATTAATTAAAGTCTATTTTGTCCAAAAAACTCGCTTTTGAAAAACCACTGTGCAAATACCGTGTGACATACGAAATTGCAATGGCCACCATTTTATTTTCTAGGGCCTCTACTTAAAAAATATACAGTACATATAATGTTTGGGGGTTCTATCTAAATTTCCAGCAATAAAATGCAGATTTTTTCATGTAAACAAAAAGTGTCAGAAAAGGCCTGGTCTAGAAGTGGATATATGACGTTCAGCTGATGCAGAACGGGTAAATATTTGAATGCCCGAACAGCCAGGGTTTGGACCAAACCTTAAGCTCATCTCTACCAATGACTTTCCTTTTCCATAGTCTCAAGATAATGGTTAGACAATATGACTTTAAAGTCTAGTTAAGAGTTTCAGGCATACTGTAGGTGCCTAATGGTAACCATATCCTGCCTGAGCATCCAGAATTGTGTATGTAGGCGCTTTAATCTTTCCTGCCACATCCACCACAGAAGAATTAGATGCTATTTTTTTCTTGATATATTTATCACGGGGCTGTAGATTGCTTGTTATTCAATATTACTGTCTATTGACTATACAGGAAGCTCCCTATCTTAGAGCACTTGTTTTTTTTTTAAATGGATTCTAGCTGATGGGTCTAAATGTTTGATGACAAACAGCCTCATGTAGCTCACCTGGGTCTCTGATAGATAGATCCTTATACCTCAGTGTGTCCAGAGATTCATGTTCCCAGCTCACCCGTACTCTGAATTCTGGATCCTTCAGGAGCTCCTCAGGAACTCTCACCTCACTGCAAACACTATAGGTCCCATCAGAATTATTGGTGAATGTCTCTGTGGATGACAAGGTTTGTTGGGGCTCCCCGACTCCACGTGTCCATCTGATTGTGATATTTCTGGGATAAAATTTCTCTAGAGTGACCAAATACTTCAACTCCCCAGAGACAATTAGACTTCTTGATACTGGCTGTGAGAGCTGAGGCTTGGCTGAAAATTAATAAATACAAACATATAAAGTATGAGTAATTATTAGTGACATGAAGAATGCAAAATACCTATAACTTTGATTTTGTGCTATAAAAGTAAATCACACAACAAAAAGGCAGTCATTTCTTAACTGAATGGAGTCTAATGTTGAGTAGAGAATGTTTTCTGTAGCCATTTGAGAACTGAAAAAGTGTGCTTGCAGTAGCTACAAAATGCTTTTAGCATTACAGAACACATCCAGTTGAATGGCACCACCTACTACTAGATATACTATACTGTAGTATATCTACCTGGCAGACACCCTGACTAGTTATGAGCTAAACTGCCCTGGGTGTGGTTCGAGCAGGGTTCAGTGAACTCCAGAGATGTTCGGATGCCAAACCTGAACCCTATTGAAATTAAAGGGGGGCAGTCTTTCAAATAAAAGAATTCTATTTTCTCTGCTAATAGGCATGTCAAAAATAGCATAGAACCTACCCCGGGGACTTATACCAATACAAAAAAAAGGTTCCCCCAGGAAATCCATGCTGGACTCTTAATCACACAGATTGGTTGGCTGGAAAAGGGGGTGGACAAGTGTGCAGCACCCTTAATGAACCATACCAGGCCACATGCCCCCAACACTGCGGGGTGCCTTGCCAGGGGGAACTTCTTCCCCACCAAAGCAACTTGTCCCCATGTCGATGAGGACAAAGGCCTCCTTCCCACAATCCTTGCCCAGTGGTTGTGGGGGTCTGCGGGTAGGGGCTTATCAGAATCTGGAAGCCCCCTTTAATAATAAGGGGCCCCCAGATACCACCCTTTCACGTGAATGACTATGGGGCACATAGTACCCTATGATAAAGGAAGTTCCAGCAACCTACCTCCCAGTAGCTGCCTACTCACGAGAGTTGGAGAGCCTCAACCTGAACATTGCCTACAGCCAAATCTATCTACACCAGGGATATGCAATTAGCGGACCTCCAGCTGTTGCAAAACAAGTCCCATCATGCCTCTGCCTCTGGGTGTCATGCTTATAGCTGCCAGAGTCTTGCTATGCCTCATGGGACTTGTAGTTCTGCAACAGCTGGAGGTCCGCTAATTGCATATCCCTGATCTACATAATCAGGAGCTATTGTGAAGACTGGGTGGCGCCTTAGACTCTGCACCTTGGTCTTTCTAAGGGCTTTCACTTCTGTTGTCATGCAGGCACACTGGGTTCTTTAGACTTGTGCTTTTGGGCTCTTTTACACTCACGGTGTTCTTCAGAGATAGTTTGACAGGTGGTGAGGAGGCATCATATCGCCTCTTCACTGCCTAATTTACCACTATAATGTTTTGCTACAATGCCACAATTGCGTGCCATGCACACGGTTTTGGCGCAGCCCCATTGAACTCAAAGGGCAAGTTTGACAAGCAGTGCCACTTTTCACACTCTACAGCCCAAGTTAAAAATGCCAGAGCCACAAAGCGAAGTATTGCGGCTGCAGCACAAAAACAGCCCTCTCTGGCTGTTATTTTACAGTTGGGATGGACGGCCAGGTGAGGGTAAAACCATGGATGATCCGCCCAATTTTAAAGCCGCCCACCTAAAAGAGATCTTCAAGTATATCCAGCCCATCCCAGACTCCTCATCGCCACCTGTGTCTGCTCCGTGGTCATGCGTACCCCATGTGATGGCAATGTTTACCCTCACGGTGATGCACAAGCGCTCTGTGTCATCTTGGATGCAGTGGCTTCACAGACACAGTCACTGCTCCTAATATGACATTATGCTGGGAGCCATCCCTACTGAAAGAACATAGTGATTACTGCTAGCGGCTATAGCCACTTTCAAAAACTGCATGCTAAAAATTTAACATGCTGGCTGTACCCAGGTCAATTAATGGATCAACTTGGATACAATCAGCCTACCCATAGATGGATTAAATCTCAGTCGGTCCCTGCTGAGCTAGCTGAGATTCGAACCAGCTATGGCCCGCTTACATATCTCCTTCAGTACACTAAATGTAATTCCTGACTTTACTCCATTAAAAAGGACAGGGCATTGGTGATTGAATGCTAATTTTCTTGTTTTAAAACTATTACACCAATAATGTCCAGCAGTGTACAAAAGCCATGGATGTATTAATAGGCATGCCTCACCACAAATTGCTCTGCAGTGGAATGTTTTCTCTTTCTTCTCTTTTCCACAGCTATATCTACAGGTGAAGGTCATATCTTTGTGTTTAAACACACTGGGTCTGAACTTTAGTGAAGACGTGTAGGTAGTTCCCACTCTGCATGATATGACCCCATACTGTGTGTCCATCAGTCTCTCCTCTTCCTCCTTATCTCCTCCATGGGACTCTGGGATCTCATAGACTTGTCCTCTTCTCTTCTCCAGCCAAGTCACACTCGTGTTCTCTGGGCAATTGGCAGCTCTGCAGTATAGAATTGTTTCTTCTCCAGCTATCAGCTTGGTAGGACCTTCAATGTCCAATAATGTGAAATTTTCCATATCTGAAAATTCATTGATTACAAATGCTCTCAATTAATATCTCACACATCAGCTCTTATCATGCTTTGAAGCTTTACAATTGTGCCCAAAATTACACATCATAACATGCAAGGCTGTGTAAGCACATGTAAGATGATTTACACATCAGGGACCAATTATTGTTTTTATAAGTAAACTTGGCCATCACCTAGTCATGTCTGCCCCACATCTTCCCCCGATCTCTACCTCCATCTCCATTCAGCATGATATGTTCTAATGTTGAAAATGTCATTCTTATTATGGACCATTTTTCAAAAATTCTCAAACAAACTGCAATGAAATATATGTAGCACACTCCTAGATAGGTGCTAGGTTGGGTAAATGTAATTCTTGGCTCACTGTAGTCAATTGAGCTGTGTGTGTGATTATTCTGGTCTTTTCTGGGTTTCGCTGGCTGCAGGGTTGACTGCTTTCCCTTGTCTGAAAGGAAACATTCTGGAAGACAGGGGGCTGGGAGAGTCAAATCAGCAGCTGCATATTTATGCAGCCCTGGTCAATCTTTGGGGAGATGTGCCCAGATGGTGGCTGCGAGTGTGTATAAATAAACTTGGGCCTGGAGCTGAAAAGTATTTTCCTACGAGGAGGAGATCAGGTTTAGGGTCTACCCCTACACATTTACCAACAAAATAGCCAAAAATGAGCCTTTGTTTTTTATTTACTTGCTATTTTTTGTGGTTGAGTAGGGGTACTTTGTACCCTATACTCATTCACATGGGGGGGCACGATCTGGGGACCCCCTAGTTAAAGGGGGATTCTAAATTCCAATAAGACACCCCCCGTACTCCCACAGCCACCAGACCAGGGTTGTGGGGAGCACCCCTCGTCTTAAAGGCATGTGGCCTGGTATGGTTCATTGGGGGGGGCTACATGCTTGTCCACCATTTTTTCCTGGCCAGCCAGGCTGCATGCTCAGAATAAGGGTCTGGTATGGATTTCCTGGAGGACCTCATACTTTTTTTTGTTTTTTTGAGTGAAGTACCCCATTAAAATCCATATCATACACAAAGGTTCTGGTATGCGTTTTGGAGGGGGAGGACTGTACACACTTTTTCTAAATTCTCGCTGTAGGATGTGCTACAGCAATGGTGACATTTGTAAAGAAAAAAATGATACAGTTTATATTGCCGGCAAATTACATTCACGGCAGAGCAGAGAGCAGAAGGCAGGACATAGGGAGACCGAGAGCGACAGTAGCCCGAGAGAACTTTCCAGATTAACTAGCAGGTGATCGGTTGTTAGGACACAGAACGGTCCTACAAACTTGTTAATATGCAAAGTTAACTTCAAGAGCTCCCGCCCTCCATCCAGTGCTACTGTGCCTCTTGGTCTCGGTATGTCCTGCCTCCCGCTCTCTGCTCTGTGTACCTGTGTAAGATAGTAGAGTGAGGGGGCAGAGGTCCTGGCTCTGAAGGATAGGAGAGTGGGGGGGATTACAAACATGTTATTTGGACCCCTGCTGGAAGATAATTTTACTCATTGGACCTCCGAGAATATTAATTCAATACCCCTGCCCTGTGTTGTTGGTGTGAATTGGACTGGGCTTGTGTGACTGGCTGCCTCTGTACTATACTGGGAGACCTGGGTACATTCTCAGTGGCCCCTACAGGGGTAAGTGCTACAAATGTAATATATTGCAGCTTACCAATGATTGGTGGCTGCATTCGTTTTTTTCCCCTCTGTTTCCACCTGGTCATCTGGCCAGTAATACACCTCCTATATTAGAGTGCCCCCAATCTGGATGAAGGAGCACAGGGGGCACCTTTGGATGGCAATATCGTCAGTCTGGGGGAAGGGGAGAATTATAGGTACTAGCAGATTTAGATATACTAACAAACTAAAAAAGAAAACAAATCCAGAAATCACATCTAAGAACTGGTAAGCTGCAATATAATAAATGTTTGCTTTTGGGTTTAATATTGATTTACTGATTGGTTCAAG
Organism: Lithobates septentrionalis; assembly: GCA_037952835.1. Taxonomy (NCBI): domain Eukaryota; kingdom Metazoa; phylum Chordata; class Amphibia; order Anura; family Ranidae; genus Lithobates; species Lithobates septentrionalis. Next base: position 7,059,443 of record JBBDGP010000149.1, read on the forward strand.
TTGTAGATTAATTTACAGGCAAAGAACAATTTGCGGAAAAAAAGTGTATAGGTGCTGCAACCTTCCCACATAAAAGCTCCGCCCGGTGCTCAGACCTTGAGGCTGCTGACACCTCCAACGTACCAAAATAAGGAAAGGGATGGTCGGCTCTCAGGATGACATCCCAAATTGTATTCCTTTATTAAATACATGTAGAGAGCTGTAGAACAGCCTACGCGTTTCGGATGTTAGTCCTTAGTCATGGCACTAATGACTAAGGCATGACTAAGGACTAATGTCCAAAACGCGTAGGCTGTTTTAAAGCTCCGTACATGTATTTAATAAAGGAATACTATTTTGGATGTCATCCTGAGTGCCGACCATCCCTTTGATTATTAACCTCTTGCTTACTGGGCACTTAAACCCCCCTCCTGCCCAGGCCAATTTTTAGCTTTCAGCGCTGACACACTTTGAATGACAATTGCGCGGTCATACAACACTGTACTCAAATGAAATTGTTATCATTTTTTCCACACAAATGGAGCTTTCTTTTGGTGGTATTTAATCACCACTTGGGTTTTTATTGTTTGCTAAACAAACAAAAAAATACAGAATTTTTTGAAAAAAAAACCAAACAAACATGTTTCATAGTTTGTTATAAAATTTTGCAAACGGGTAATTTTTCTCCTTCATTGATATTACCTGATGAGGCTGCACTGATAGGCACAGATAAGGCGACACTGTTAGGCACAGATAAGGCAACACTGATAGGCACTGATAAGATGGCACTGATGGGAGGCACTGATGGGTGGCACTGATGAATGGCACTGATAAGTGGCACTGATAGATGTCACTGGTGGGCACTGATAGGTGGCACTGATGGGCACTGGTAGGTGGTATTGATAGGCAGCACTGGTGATGAGGCACTGATTGGTGACATTTATAGGTGGCACTGTGGGCACTGATAGGTGACACTGCGGGCACTGATAGGTGACAATGTGGGCACTGATAGGTGACACTGTTGGCACTGATGGGTAGTACTGTGAGCACTGGTAGGTGGCGCTGGTGGGCACTGGTAGGTGGCACAGAAGCCTCTGCAGAGGCTCTCCATGATCGGGACTGATGTCCCTCTCACAGCCGCCGGTGATCGGCTTTTTTTTTTCTCCTCATGCTACCAGCGTGAGGAGAAAAAATAGCCGATTACCGGCTCTGTGTACATCACATAATCAGCTGTCATTGGCTGACAGCTGATCAAGTGGTAAGGGATTGGGATCGACCCCTTACTCCGATCTGTGATCAGCCGAGTCTCATAGACTCGCTGATCACAGAGCGCGCCGCGCGTGCCCTGCAGGGGGCGCGCAGGCCGGTCGAGCACCGGAGGGCGTCTATGGGCGCCATCCCGGCAAATTAAGTCCGCGCTGCAGCCGTCTTTGGGCTATAGCGTGGACGGGAGGTGGTTAAAGAACAATTTGCCTTTGGCAGCATTAAACATTAAATAAGGACACGGCATTTATTGATATATTTTTCATACCAGAAAGTTCAGCAATTTACGGAGTTTTAACAAGTATTACCTTTTCCTCTGTATTTTCGCATCCACAAAAAAATTCTGATCCCAACTATGATTATCAAAGCCAGAACAATACAGACCACGATGACCACAGTGACCACATTAGATGATGTTTCTATATCTGTAAAATAAAATATTGATCAAAGGAAAGAAAGTCTTCTTAACACATCCTTCATATAGGGGATTACATGACTTGGATGGGGCAGGAGCACCAGAGAACAACCCCCCCCCAACTGGTGAACTACCCAATATCCCACCTAAACACTAATACACCAGGGTTACCTTTGGAATATTTTGACCCCAGCTTTAATTAAAGAAGAAGTATGGCCAAAGCTTTTTTTGGCCAAACTTCTTTTGTGGGTCACAGGAATGTACTGATTTCTGCACTCCTGTGATCCAGATTAATCGGCTAAAGCCACCACAGAGCTGATCCAATATTGCCTGGCAAGTCCGCTGGCTCAGCCTCTCAATGCACCCCCTTTATAGCCAGGCATTCCAGTGAGCACTGGAGGGGCAGAGCAGCCAGTCAGTGCCTGACAGTTACCACTATCTGCTCACTGAAGACTGAGAACTGAGCGATCAGCAATCATGTGATCGCTCAGTTCTCAGTGATAGAGCCAGCGGGGGACAGCTGCAGCATCAGTCCACATAGGTAATTTTGTTTGTTTTAATCTCACACTTCACTTTTAACCACTTCCCACCGATGTGGCGCATATATGCGGCCTCTCAGCGGGTACTTACCTCCTCTGTAAAGTTGGTTTTGCATGGAGTGGCCCCGTTCCTCCTCTTCTGGGGCCCCTCAGCGGTGCTCGTTTCTTTGCGTCTTTGCAAAAAATTTTACCCACAAAAGTGGAGTTACCCTTTAAGCCAGCCATAGATGGTGCGATTTTCCCTCCTGCAACCACAGCTTGCAGGAAAGAAAATCTCTCGATTCCCACATCAACACAGTCAGTGTTGGTGGGGCAATTCCTCCTATGGAGCTATTGTGTTCTCCTGGCGGGGGGGGGGGGGGGGGGGAGGGGGGTTTGGGGCTCTTGAGGATCCATGCAAGTGAATTCAAAATATCCAGTGATCCAGCCAATGTCCCACGTCCTGTTCTTCTCTATAAACTATGCATGGGTGAAGACTCATTGTAGTATAGACAGACATGCACTGTCTATCTTTGACAGGGAACAGCATGACACTGTGCAAGAGCAAAGCGTGCCTGCAGTCCTGTAGTCGGCCTTTGACATCGCCACCTGACACGCCCACTCTCCAGCCCTCCCATTATTGATGGACAGTAGTTATTCTGTAGGGAGATTGGCCGTGTAGTGATACACTTCATGCACCCAGCATATTAGGAAGCGGAACAGACTGGTCTTGATCTTCCAGTTCATCCTGCTTATGTGCCCATTCACTTAATAGCTACAGAGTTTTGGGCAAACTTAAAGTGGTACTAAACCCACAACCAAAAACGGAATATATTGAAGCTTACTAATCCGTAGATGTGGTGGCAGCATTAGTTCTCTCTTTTTAAGCTTTTTCCCTTCTGCTTTCACCTGGTGATCTGGCCAGTAACACACCTCCTGTATTATGCCCCGTACACACGACCGGATTTTCCGACAACAAATGTTGGATGTGAGCTTGTTGGCGGAAAGTCTGACTGTGTGTATGCTCCATTGAACATTTGTTGACTTTCCGCCAACAAATGTTGCCTAGCAGGTTCTCAAATTTTTCCGCCAACAAATGTTTAGTTGTAGGAAAGTCCAATCGTGTGTACACAAGTCCGTCGCACAAAAGTCCACGCATCGGAATCAAGTACAAGCCGGAAGTGCTCGGTCTTGTAAAACTAGCGTTCGTAATGGAGATATCATGTACGTCTTGTACGTAACCACGTTGGTAATTGTTGGCCAACATTTGTGTGACCGTGTGTATGCAAGACAAGGTGGAGCCATCAACCTTCGAACAAAATTCCACGGTTTTGTTGTCGGGAAGTCCGATCGTATGTACGGGGCATTAGAGTGCCCCCCACTCTGGATGAAGGAGCACAGGAGGGCACAGCAGACAACAGCATTGTCAACCCTGGGGGAGGGGAGTGTTAAATATACTAGCACATTTAAATACACTAACAAATTGAAACCAAACTCCAGCTAATACTTTATAAGCAGTTACAGCAAGCAGTTTTTTTTGGGGTGGTTTAAATAAAGGTTTTCCTTAAAGCGGAGTTCCACCCATAAAAATAAGTTTACATAACTGTGCAGCAAATAACATAACAAATGATATTTGGAGAAATTTTTCTCATTTATTTACGTTTTAATCCCTTTTGCTATGTGGTCCCTTCAAATTTTCGCCTTCCTCACCGCGGCTCCTGACGTCACTTTCCTCGGCTACTCTGCTCGCTACTGCTCCTGAGACATGTGTGTCATCATTTCCCAGGAGTCAGTGGGCAGCGTCAGGGGCTAGGTTGCCATAACAATGGGGTGGGCACTTCCGCCGCCCGTTATGATGGTATAGTTTACAGCGCCGCTACGTGCTGTTACTGCGCATGCGCAAGAATGGGTGGTGCATGCTGGGAATACAGCAGCGCCGTATTCCGGAAGAATATGCTTGTGGGCTTCTCCTGCCCACAAGCAAGATGGGAATCCACAAGAAGGAAAAATCTAAGGTATTTTTTAAGATAAATATATAGTAAAGGCAGCGCTAATGACAAGAATAGCTTGATATGCATTATTCAAGATTAATAGTAATAAAATTTAAAAAAAAACAAAGATATGAGTGGAACGCTGCTTTAATTAAAGCTGATTATTGTAAGTGATGCATTTGCTGGACAACGTGTTCTTTTGAAAAGTAACTGGCATGCTGGCTAGATCATCAGATGATAATAGAAGAAAGAAAGTTTAAGAAAGAATTGGCAAGCTGCAATATAATAAATGTTTTCTTTTGGGTTAAATATTGGTAAAATTTAAAAAAATGTTTGAAACAAAGAGTGGATGATTATTTGTACCTTCAAAGATGAGCTGGAAGTCCTTCTGCAGAGGTTCTTCTAGAGTGTCATGTTGGACTCTACAGGAGAAGATCTGGTTCTGGTCATCATTGGTCGGTGTGATTGTCATAGTGCTGTTCACCTGGTATGTTCCATCTTTATACATTTGTGGTTTTCCCATTAACTGATTTCCCAGGACCTTGCCCTTTCTGTACCAAGTTATCCAGATATCCGGAGGAAAGAATGCTGTGGCCTTACAGGTCAAGATGTTCTCTGTGTTTCTGTGGACCTTCGTACTAAGTATTGATAATAGAGGTCTGGCTGCAGGGAACACAGATACAGTTCATGAAGTGGTGTATATATATACACATTATATTTATGTAGCCCTCTGTTGGGGGGTTATGAGAAATGGCCCTTCCCTAACAGGATATTTCACTAAACCTGTAGGTAAATAAGAGAACCAGAATCTTGGAAGAGTGGACAGGGCCTCTGAATAGAGGGGGTTCCCTTCCTGGGAAATGAATCAGTAATCCAATCAAATAATTCCTGCAACAAGTATATAACATTAATCATAAGCACATAGATGCATATAAGCATAGAAATAATACAAGCTTTATATATGAAGAGATTTATAGTAGTATATGCATCCAATTTACGAACAAGTTTTATCATCAAAGGGCTCGATAGGGGTCCTGGTGGAATTGTGCACATATACCCGGGTATCTATACAGTAGTTATCAATAGAGATACCTCCAGGTTGCAGCAAAGTCCATTTAGAGGGGCTCCTGAGGATGATGTGGCGTCTGTTGGAGACCTGAAGACAAGATCAGCGATCACAGGGGTAGCCTCCAACTTTTGTCCGACCAGCCTGGAATGGTCCTTTTCACCGGCAAGAACTGTGGTATGGCACTGGAACTGTGGCACTGGACCTCAAAGTTAGCCTATCTATTCTGTGCTTTCGTCCCTCACTAGTAGTTTATAATAGTCTCTTCTGGCTTGGGGATTAGCAGCATGGACAAGACGTGGTTGAGACTGTCTCTTATTCTCCACTTTCTCTTACCAGGGTTTCAAAGCCAATAAACCGGGGGCAGGAAGTGCATGTATATGTAGCACCCTTGTCTTAATCAGGGCTACAATAAAATTTAGCTGTGCTGGGTGGTTGCTGCCCTGGCTAATTTGCAGTCTTTATTGATCAAATGGGTTTCCTCCTAAGCCTGTTTCAGCTGTGGCTTCTCGCTTTTGTCAATAGGTGGCACTGTTACCTTTGGCATTAGTATGATGAGCTACAGTGAATTCAGGTTTAGAATAAACATATATTTCTCAGCCAATCAGATTGCCCCCTATGGATGCTGGAAAAAGGTATTTATTTGGAGAAGGTCAGGTGATCTTGGTCTTCTCCACCCTGCAGTCTGGGTGGAGGTGTGAGAGGAACAGCTCCTGCTGGGTAGGCCTGACCATGTGCTTATGGTTCTGCAAGGGAGAGCCTGCTCATTACCAGGAGGCATGAAGGAAAGGACGGAATCATCCACAGAATTTCTGCACCTTCATGTGAGTTCTTTTCAGTTGCTATAGGAGATAGCTTATGCTGCAAAGTACAGATTTCTGGTTCCAGCTTAAAGGCTCTTTTCCTGCATTGCTGTCTACTCTTTTCTACATATTTGTCAAAGGAGTCTGCCGGTCTGCTAGTTTGCTGCTGTATTTAACTAAGTGTGTCCTGTGCCCTACCCCTCTCTCCCACATTTTTCCTGTTGTGAGAAATAAACTTCTCTCTGTTCAGCATAAAAGTGACTGGTGCCCAGGCCCGGCTTTACTCCCTTTGCCACCCCAAGGCCGGGTCCTTCAATGCCGCCCCCCACACACACACACCACCATTCTCGTCCTTTATCGATGACTGCTACAATAGATCAATAAAAACATATCTCCACACACGAGAACACTGAAAATAACTGACTTTAATTGTACAGACTGAAAATACTTCAGGGTAGGCGCGCGAAGGGTAAGGATTTTTCGCAGGCAATGGCTGGTGATAGTGCTTCAATCATCCCTGGCACCATGGTTGTTATGGTGTCAGGATGATTGAAACGCATTATTTCTATCATTACATTGTAATTTAAAATGAAACAGTTCAACTCACCATAATGCAGAATCATTGGAAGCCCTGAGCGTGTCACCTGCCACCATCGCGTGTCACTTGCCACGCTGCCTGCCACCAGATGAGGATGTCACTTGCCACGCTGCCTGCCACCAGATGGGGATGTCACTTGCCACTATGCCTGCCACCAGATAGGGATGTCACTTGCCACTATGCCTGCCACCAGATGGGGATGTCACTTGCCACCATGCCTGCCACCAGATGTCACTTGCCACTTGCCACCATGCCTGCCACCAGATGGGGATGTCACTTGCCGCCATGCCTGCCACCAGATGGGGATGTCACTTGCCACCATGCCTGCCACCAGATGGGGATGTCACTTGCCACTATGCCTGCCACCAGATGGGGATGTCACTTGCCACTATGCCTGCCACCAGATGGGGATGTCACTTGCCACTATGCCTGCCACCAGATGGGGATGTCACTTGCCACGCTGCCTGCCACCAGATGGGGATGTCACTTGCCATGCTGCCTGCCACCAGATGGGAATGTCACTTGCCACGCCGCCTGCCACCAGATGGGAATGTCACTTGCCACGCTGCCTGCCACCAGATGGGAATGTCACTTGCCACGCTGCCTGCCACCAGATGGGAATGTCACTTGCCACGCTGCCTGCCACCAGATGGGAATGTCACTTGCCACCATGCCTGCCACCAGATGGGAATGTCACTTGCCACCATGCCTGCCACCAGATGGGTATGTCACTTGCCATGCTGCCTGCCACCAGATGGGTATGTCACTTGCCATGCTGCCTGCCACCAGATGGGGATGTCACTTGCCACCAGATGGGGATGTCACTTGCCACCAGATGGGGGTGTCACTTGACACCAGATGGGGATGTCACTTGCCACCAGATGGGGATGTCACTTGCCACCAGATGGGGGTGTCACTTGACACCAGATGGGGATGTCACTTGCCATGCTCCCTGGACCCTGCCACCAGATGGGGATGCCATGCTGCCTTCTATCAGATGGAGGAGGGCGGAACGGCGGTGCGGGCAATGAGAGATGTCATCTCTCTCCCCCGCTGCCGCACCGCTGACAATACATTGATTTTTTTCAAAAATGGCGCCGGGCTGCGAAATCACGCTACTGCGCATGCGCCGCCCGGCCGAGCGCGTACGAGCTTTCCCGAGCCCGGCCGGCTTCGGAACGGCGCATGCGCAGTTGGGTGGTTGGCTCGCGGCAATCTTTTCTGCGGGCACCGGTGCCATTGATAAAGTTTAATGGGCAGCCCGAATAGGGGGGCGGCTGCGAAGTCGCCGCAGGAGCGGCGCCGCCCCTGCACCACTCCCGCCCCGTGGCCTGGCCTTGGTGGCCTTGTGGCAAATCCGGGCCTGCTGGTGCCCATCTTTCTACCTTGAAAAAGTACCCACCATGCCTAGTAACCTGCACCCTGAAAAGGAATGTTGGTCCTCTCTGTCTCTGGGGGTCACCACCAGGCCTCCGGAAATTGGGGGGGGGGGGAGCGCTACATAACACTGATATTAAAGCGGTGTTCCAGCTGCAATTTTTTTTTTAAAAGTCAGCAGCTACAAACACTGTAGCTGTTGACTTTTAATAAGGACACTTACCTGTCCAGCGAGCCCACAATGTGGGCCCCCCGAGGCTGATCCGTCCATCGGATCAGGTGCTGACGCCACCATCTTAACGAAGCGAAACAGGCAGTGGAGCCTTGCGGCTTCACTGCCCGTTTCCTATTGCACATGCGCAAGTTGTGCAGCGCTTTGTGAATGGCCCTGTTGATTTCTGGGACACACACATGTCCCAGAAGACAATGGGGTAGGTCGCCGAAGAGGAGGAACTGAAGAAACAGCGCCGCGGAATAGGAAGAGGCATATTAGGAAGACTGCCTAGCAACAGGGATTTCTGGTAAGTAAACTTTTTTTTTTCAATTTTTTTTATATATTTTTTTGAGAATATTAATGTAATTTTTAATTTTAGGGTGGACCTCCGCTTTAACAGCTAACACTAGAAAGCAATAGGTCCCCACATATGTAATAGCAGGAAATAATCCAAATCATTAGACAGAGAGCAAAGAGTAACTTGGAGCAGGGGTGTACCTACTGGGGTCGCAATTGCGACTTGTCCTCATGCTCCGGGGGGCCCGTGCGGCCCCCCTTTACACCGGGATAGAAGGGGAAGCGAGGGTGGCATAGAGAGAAACTTATGCCCTCTATTTTCCTCCTGCAGCCCCTGAAAGCCTGCTTCTCTCCTCTCCCTCAGGCATTCAGTGACTGCAGTAGGAAAATAGAGGGGATCAGTTTCTCCACATCTCCTGAATGTGTTCAGAAGCCAGGGAATGTTGGGAACCCATGGGATTGTGGAAGCCGACTTGAGGGAGTTAGAACCTGTCACTGAAGAGGGATTGTGCGCTATATACTTTTTAGAAACTCTCATACGCGGTAGGGCATATATAAAAAAAGTGTTGGGTCTTGTATCTAAATCAAAACTATTGTTTTCGTTTTATTAGAGTAGGAAAAAGTGAATGCTGCCTTTGTCTCCTCATTAAGGAGATTTACCCCCCCACTAATTGTCATGATGACCATTGTTATGGGGGCAAAAAAAATGTATAAATTTTACATGGTGATCTTGCAATGGTGGGGACTATACACATGGCCGCTGTAATACGCATGGTCTATTGTTGTCACCATCTGAACACCTGCCCTAAGAATAACATAAAAAATATAAGCTTTTCATATATATTTTTCATTGAAATAGTACCTGTTGATCCTACAAGCTCTTTGTTCAGCCACTTACTTTTATGGGGTGACAACTATCCCTCCATTGTCTTCTTGTGTTGTCACCCTGTCACATGCCCAATTGGTGGAGATGACAAAGAGCTGGGCTTAGGCATTGTCCACCTTTGCCACTATCAGGCAGCCACAGGAGTAGACAATCGCCCCCCTGGACCGCTCTAATGCCCCGTAAAAAGGCTGCACCGCTTCCACCGCAAACATGCCTAAAGGCGTCCTGGTGAAGAGGAGTCTCCACTGATGTCCTACCGAGGACAGAGCGCAAGTCACCCCCTGGCATGGATGGTGTATGATGTGTCTGAGCAGAGGCCAGCTCTGTGCCTCACCTGAGGCTCTCCTCCCCCAGCCAGGCCCGTCCAAGCCACCCCACTGCCCCTGCAGCCAGTGGCCGCCCTTCCTGGCCAGTTTGGGAACCTAGAGTCGGTGCAGCAGGTTCTGTCCAGCCCGACCCACCCTGTGAGCGGAGCTTCAGCCTGGGTTGGGGTCAGGAGGGGCAGGGAAGAGGGAGAGTGGGAGGAGGGCTGAGTCGTTGCACCATGGGCATTGGGTTGTACTTGCTACCTGGGCTAAAAATGATCTGTCTGCCCATGGGAAGCCAGAACAGAGCAATGGTGTGCAGCTGATGCTAGAGGGAGTGCATGTAGACAGGAAATGGCTTTAAAAGGCTGCCAGAGATCAGCAGGACTAAAATGTAAAAAATGAAAAAAATATTTTGTGGAAAAAAATGGCAATTGTTTATGACGCAAAGTTCTTTAGCAAACTACAGTAAATGTCAAGTTAGAGATCAGATCTACTTAATTCTTTTTGTCAATTGTACAGCAGTTTTTTTTTGTTCCTCAAAAGTTAAATGTGAAAGCAATGTTTAACTCAACATTTATCATTGTTATTTAGTAGGCGCTCTTACCTAAAACTTCAAATACAATCTCCTTCTCCTTGCTTTCAGGGCTGTAGATAATGGAACACTTATAGATGCCCCTATCAGAAATGGCCACGTTGGATATGTGTAGTGATGCATCTCCGTCCCCCAGGGATTCCACATTGAGGGACATCCTGGGATCTTGGATGGAGAAGTCTTTGTTGTCATATCTTAGGATGACTTTTCCCTGGAAACTCCACAATATGGCCAAAAAGTTTAAATCCAGTTGTCTATCCACTGAGAAGAAGCAGTTGAGGACGCTGTCGTTGGTGACAAGAGCCCTTTGTTGGGAAGGAGCGATTATATCCAAAGCTGCATCTATTGAGATACATCAACAGGTAAGATTAAGTAAAAAGTAATACTCATAAAATGCATCAGAGATCAAGGAAAATTAGTATGTGCTTCTTGGGAGGGTGAAAGAAAATAAAAAGTATACAAATTATAGTGTATGTAAAGTCAGAACCTTTTGTTCAGTTTTGGTTAGCATGTGGAAGGGTCAGGACCTCTGTCAGATTTCTGTTCCCATCTCTGTCCATGTTGGGGAGATTTACCTCACTACTGGTCCTGGTGACCTTTTTCTCTAGTAGAGAAAATGGGAAACCCAAACTTTTTAAGTTGTCACTGGAACAAGAGGTGAGAAGATATCTTCCAATCAGGACACTTGGAGACATCCATTTAAGTTGGAAAGACCTCCTCTTGCTTCCGGTTGTGTCTGTAGGACAGGAAGTGAAGAAAAACCTCCCTGACAAGACTCAGCAAAACAAAAAATGAACAAATAACCTTACAGGGGTTATAACCATTCTCTACTCTATCCAAAACTAAGAGAAAAAGTACATTTTTATTTAGATTGAATGAATTTAACACTGTGCAACTCTATATTGATTAATAAAACATTAAATGTATATTTTTACATACAAATGTAGCCCAGTCTGCAGCTGTGGCAGGAGAGAGCTCTGTGTCTGTGTTGCATAGGGGACTTCTACACAAGCACAGATGCAGTAGACCAGGGGTGCTCAACCTGTTGAAGAGCGAGGGTCACGTAAGTGATTTGGTAACCGGTTGTGGGCTGCAATGCACTACGGGGTTTTACCTCCCCCAGAAACTGCAAATGTAAACAAGCCCTTACTATCCTGAGCCCCCATAAGGTTGTTTCACACTGATGAGCTGCAGTGCACCTGTGGCTTTCCTGTGGGTTAGCTGCTTTCAGAAAGTGCACCAAACCTGCAGGTTATAATAGAAGTCTATGGCTCATTGCAGCTAACCCGCAGGAAAGCTTCAGGTGCACTCTGCTGTACCTGTGTGGAAGCAGCTTAATAACCCTTTTTTATAAGTGCTAATACAGTATGTCCATTGCAGAAGTGCAGTGTATGTGATATTCCTGCTTCTACTGGCATCATTCTCCAGGCTGCTAGAAAGGTCCCAGGCAAAGTGCACTTGGTATCACTCTGCATGAGACAGAAGTCAGCGCTACAGAGGAAGCATAAGCTTATGCAGCTCCTGCTTCCTCTGTAGCTGCATGCTTCATCTGCTGCCAGCTCCATGCACTCTGATGCTCTGGGATGGCGGGTTGGCAACCCCTTGATTGCAATCTGGGCTTGCTGACCCACCATCCCAGAGCATGGGCATGCGCTTTCCTGGTTTGAGGTTGAAGGTCACATCAGAGGGCTCAGAGGGCCACATGTGCAGTAGAGACTCCTATTACAGAACAAAGAGCAGCCATTGTTAAGTTGCCCTGCAACCACTATGGGTGCGCTAAGGATGTGAACTGCTAGAGACTCTGAGGGGGAGTGTGGAGGACAGTGGGAGATGTAGTTTCCAAAGAGACTTAGCCTGTACTACAGTTCTGTTCCTAAACTTCAACTTTCCAAGGCAATGTGGAGAGGAGGAGGATTTATCATTTTCCCAGGCCGAGGAGAGTGAAAGAGGGACAAAGTGTCAGCCATTCCAAAGCATCTGAAGATGCCCTGAATGCTGGTTGAGCCTGTACTTGACTGAGGAGTTGGATGATGAGGTACACTTTGCCGGTGAGCAGAAGAAGATCCCCCTGTTGACACAGTGGTGAGAGGCTGCTGGCCAACCCTGCATTACACCCTGCTAAAAGAGGGACATAGTTGTTTGTAAGGAATACAGTGACAATGCTTGCATTAGTTCCTAAAGGGACTTTTCCCTTAAGTGCTCCACCATATTGGTTGGGCTCAATGAGCTAGCCAGCAGAAGAAATAGGGAAGCATGCTACTGATTGCTGATACTGAACTGTTATTTGGATACACATATATAGTTATAATCCCCCCTCCCCCAGTTATAGTTGCTCCTTACAGGGTTTATGAGGGGCTGTGTTTTAAAAAAAAATATTGTTGCGGCAGCATATTATTCCTATTGCCTAATTGTTGTAGTATATTTATCTTACTGTTTAATCACTGCAGTGTAATTCCCTTACCGTTTACAGTATTCATTAAAGTATATTTCTTGGTTTACCCTGTTGCATGACTCTTATTTGTAGCCTAGAGCTGGCCTTCCAACTGTTTTCCTGGGAGTTGTGTAAGCTACAACAAGCAGGAATTTCATTGGTTGCTCGTAGGACTGACTCAAACTGCCCCGGGTATGGTTCAAGCAGAGTTTGGCGAACTTCAGAGAAGTTTGGATGCTGAACCCAAACCCTGCTGAAATCAAGGGAGGTCAAATCTGACAAATCAAAAATGCCAATTTTTGGGCTAATAGACAAGAGGTTGTCAAAAATTAGCACGGGAAGGGTTTGGGTACTTCCCTGGGGAACATATACCAAAGCTAAAAAAAAATAATTTAAATAACATGCCTAGGGGGTGTCCTAACCTTGCCTCTGAAGAAGCACATCTCTGTGATATGCAGAAAGTGCTGCAGTGGTACTGACATTTACAAAGGAAAAAAAATGTTTTAAATTGCTGGCAAATGACATTTCCCAAACGGCTTCTTTATATAAAAAAATAAAAAATTCATTCTTGCTGTAGGATGTGCTACAACAAAAATTAAATTTACAAAGAAATAAATTATACAGTTTAATTGCAAGCAAATTACATTTCATTGCTTCTTTTTTTAATGGCACAGAGACCCCTCTAAATAACACCAAAATTAAAAACTAAAAAAAAAGAAGCTAGCAATGAAATGTCATTTTTTGGTAAATAAACTGTATAATTTTCTCTTCGTAAATGTCACTTTTGCTGTATGGAAAAAAAACTTACAGGGTCCCCTGCCCCCCCCCCCCCCCAAATGCATACCTGACCCTTTGCGGTATTGAGGTACATTTATGAAGCTGGTGCATGGTAGCCAATCAGCTTCTAGCTTCAGCTTGTTCAATTAAGCTTTGGCAATAAAATCTGGAAGCTGATTGGTTTCTATGCAGAAGTGAGCCTGATTTTGCACTCTCCAGCTTTAGTAAATAAACATCTTTGAGTCTGGTATAGCTTTTAAGGGGGTACCCCACACAAAAAATGTGTACAGTACTCCAAGAATTCCATACCAGATCCTTCAGGTCTGGCATAGATTTTAAGGGAACACCCATGCAAAAATCCATACCAGTCATTTAAAGTGATTGTAAAGGTAATTAAAAAAAATAAACATGTCTATACTTACTTGCTCTGTGAAATGGAATTGCACAGAGCGGTCGCAAACCTCCTCTTTTCGGGCCCCCACTGTCGCTTCTGGCCCCTCCCCTCTGCCCAGTGCCCCCATGGGAAGCCTTTCTCACCTGCACTTTGGGAAAAGTGTTTTTCATTTTGCACTGCTGTAGGGCTCATGCCACATATTTAGTGGACATGCCCCTTTGCTGTCACATTCTGGACCAAGGTATTTAGTCTTCTTATTCTGCAGGGACATTAAAAAAAGACCCCTGGCAGGCTATCCTACATTGCATGACTGATCTGTTCGACTAGAAACTAGCAAGTACTGTATACTTTGGGCTGAAGGAATGCACACAGATCCCACCGATTGATTGTGCGCATTAACCTGTTCTTATGATCAATAAACATGATCAATGTCCCTGAAGAATCCACCTGGAAGCATCTTTTTATTTACTGCCACTGCTGACCACACATTAGTTCCATCTTGGAACCACCTTCATCTTTGCCATTGCTCTCCAGGCCAGACCACAGCTTAGAGTAGTGCAAGAATCTCCACCCTTATAAAAATCGAGAGTGACCATCGGCACTCTGCATGGAGACAGCCATATTCTCCACATATGTTAATATACTGTAGATTGTGTGACCACAGGACAGGTATCCAGCAACCTTATGATTGTGAGGTGACACTTGTGACACTTTTTGCTATACTAGTTTTTTGATAGAGTGGACAGATTTAGAATGCTTGTCAGTTTTTATTGCTGTCAGCCCCCCCCCCCCCCTTTAGGAGTTTCACCCTCTCTATTTGTCCTGTTTACCATTTTCATTGAAAGTAAAAGTAAAAGAAAATCCCAAATTTTGGGTTGTCCCCAGAAAAGTACTGTAATAGAGGGGAAATCTTCCAATGGGGACACTGGTTCTAGTGACCTGGGAATGTCCTATCACTTTCTGTTTGGCTATGGGACAGGAAGTGAAGGGAAATCCCTGCAATGGAACACCGATGGCGAAAAAAATCTGTCAGGAGTTATAACCCTTTCTTGCTCCATCCAAAATGAAAAAAAAAAGAAAGTTTTACTTTAATGAAGCAACTTCCTCCTAAGAATCTGAGCACAGTCCTTGAAGCAGAAAATATTGGGCTGAGCTATTTTAGAGTTTTATATCTAAGAGTTTTTTTACCTTTTCAGCAACGCTGACTCTAGTACAAGAGGGATAGTAGCAGCACACAGTCAATGGTATTCTGACATTGATTTGTACTCACTAATGTCCTTGGATAATTGGATGCCTCATTCCAATATCTTCCAAATCAGATCCACAAAAGCAAGTCCCTCAGTCAGCTCCAGGGAAATTCAACAGAATTGGCCCCCCAGCTAGCCAAGGTGAGATCTCGATGAGCAGAAGACACAGGGCAGGTCTGCCCAGAAGGGCAGCAGCCCCCCAGACTGGGAACTCCTCCTTTAGGACAAGGACCCTTCTGTTCCAAGCCCCAGGCTATTTATGCTCCCTCCCAGCCACCTCTCCCCAGGGATTGGCCAGGGCTGCATAAACATTCAGCTGCTGATTTGGCTTGCCCTGCCCACTATAATTCAGAACCTTCCAGAGAGACAGAGGAAAGCAGTCAACCCTGCAGCCAGGAGAACATAGAACAGACCAAAATAATCACATTGCAACTGATTAACTGATTACAGTGAGCTAGTAACTAAATTGACCTAGCTTAGCACCTATCTAAGAGATTGCTACATTTTCTTGCAGCAAAGTTAACACTAGTATGCAGCTGGTAGAAACAACGTATCCCATTTCTTGAAGTTAAAAACAGGGTGGACAAAAGTATGGCCAATGAAAGGCTTATTGGTATCCTAGATGATAAGCACAAGATCTAAGAACCTTTGGTAACACTACACTACTCATAAAATGCTAGTCTTAGTTACCTTTGTTGCACTGGGGGGGCATAATATGATCCTGGTTCTCAATCTTCTTAGGGCTAGTCATATTCGCTCCCTGTACACCCATATGTGAGGGTAATGGTGCCACCACTGCGTGTGCCAGTCCCGGATCTATTATCTTCTTTTCTACTCTTTTTTACCCCCCTGCCTCTTCTCTCTAACATTGTACTAAAGTTGTTTTACTCCCACTGTGAACATGGTATACAGTAGGGTTGTCCCGATACTAGTATCAGTATCGACACCGATACCGAGCATTTGCCCAAGTACTTGTACTCGGGCAAATGCTCCCGATGCTTCCCCCGATACTTAGAGGACAGCTGTGATTGGCGCGTGGGGGAGTTACAAGATTTTCCACTTAGCGGCTTTAGTGACATACAGCGGTGATCGGTCACGGCTGACTGTCACTGCATCCTCCTCAATGCCCCCTCCGTTCCCCTCTCCTTCTCTGTCCCCCTCCGCTGTCCCCTCCGTTCTGCTCTCCTTCTCTGTCCCCCTCCGCTGTCCCCCTCCGTTCTGCTCTCCTTCTCTGTCCCCCTCCGCTGTCCCCCTCCGTTCCCCTCTCGTTCTGTCCCCCTCCGCTGTCCCCTCCGTTCCCCTCTCCTTCTCTGTCCCCCTCCGCTGTCCCCTCCGTTCCCCTCTCCTTCTCTGTCCCCCTCCGCTGTCCCCTCCGTTCCCCTCTCCTTCTCTGTCCCCCTCCACTGTCCCCTCCGTTCCCCTCTCCTTCTCTGTCCCCCTCCGCTGTCCCCTCCGTTCTGCTCTCCTTCTCTGTCCCCCTCCGCTGTCCCCTCCGTTCCTCTCTCCTTTTCTGTCCCCCTCCGCTGTCCCCTCCGTTCTGCTCTCCTTCTCTGTCCCCCTCCGCTGTCCCCTCCGTTCTGCTCTCATTCTCTGTCCCCCTCCGCTGTCCCCTCTGTTCCTCTCTCCTTCTCTGTCCCCCTCCGCTGTCCCCTCCGTTCCTCTCTCCTTCTCTGTCCCCCTCCGCTGTCCCCTCCATTCTGCTCTCCTTCTGTCCCCCTCCATTCCCCTCTCCTTCTCTGTCCCCCTCCGCTGTCCCCCTCCGTTCCTCTCTCCTTTTCAGTCCCCCTCTGCTGTCCCCTCAGTTCTGCTCTCCTTCTCTGTCCCCCTCCGTTCTGCTCTCCTTCTCTGTCCCCCTCCGCTGTCCCCTCCGTTCTGCTCTTCTTCTCTGTCCCCCTCCGCTGTCCCCTCCGTTCTGCTCTCCTTCTCTGTCCCCCTCCGCTGTCCCCTCCGTTCCTCTCTCCTTCTCTGCCCCCCCGCCGCTGTCCCCTCCGTTCTGCTCTCCTTCTGTCCCCCTCCATTCCCCTCTCCTTCTCTGTCCCCCTCCGCTGTCCCCTCTCCGTTCCTCTCTCCTTTTCTGTCCCCCTCTGCTGTCCCCTCAGTTCTGCTCTCCTTCTCTGTCCCCCTCCGCTGTCCCCTCCGTTCTGCTCTCCTTCTCTGTCCCCCTCCGCTGTCCCCTCCGTTCCTCTCTCCTTCTCTGTCCCCCTCCGCTGTCCCCTCCGTTCCTCTCTCCTTCTCTGTCCCCCTCCGCTGTCCCCTCCATTCTGCTCTCCTTCTGTCCCCCTCCATTCCCCTCTCCTTCTCTGTCCCCCTCCGCTGTCCCCCTCCGTTCCTCTCTCCTTTTCTGTCCCCCTCTGCTGTCCCCTCAGTTCTGCTCTCCTTCTCTGTCCCCCTCCGCTGTCCCCTCTGTTCTGCTCTCCTTCTCTGTCCCCCTCCGCTGTCCCCTCCGTTCTGCTCTTCTTCTCTGTCCCCCTCCGCTGTCCCCTCCGTTCTGCTCTCCTTCTTTGTCCCCCTCCGCTGTCCCCTCCGTTCTGCTCTCCTTCTCTGCCCCCCGCCGCTGTCCCCTCCGTTCTGCTCTCCTTCTCTGTGCCTCTCTGTTCACCCCTCCGTTCCACCGTCCCCCTCCTCCTTCCTTTGTGTATGGATAGAGTCAGCTGACTCTGTCCATTCACATAACTGAAACATTGTAATCTCCTGTGATTACGATGTGTCATTTTATGAATGGAGAGGAGCCGCTGTCTTCTCTCCATTCATTCTCAGTGCAGCTGAGGCTGCAGAGGAAGGGACTGGGGAATCTCTATCCTCTGTCTCTTTCTCTGTCTCAAGGGGGAGATATCAGAGGTCTGTTAGGACCCCTGATATCTCACCAAAGCCCCCCAACAGGGCTGATTAAAAAAAAAAAAAACACACATATCGCAAGAAAGAATAAAAAAAATATTATTGTAAAAAATAAAAATTGTAGATAATAAAAAACCCCACACACATACACCGTTCACCCCCCCCCCCCCCCTCCCCGAAAAAAAGAAAGCACTGTTTAAAAAAAACAAAAAACACTGTCACGTGACATTAAAAAAAAAGTATCAGTAATCTGTATCGGCAAGTACTTGAAAAAAAGTATTGGTACTTGTACTTGGTCCTAAAAAAGTGGTATCGGGACAACCCTAGTATACAGTTATCACTCTCTTGTCAAGGCTGCTTTGTACATCCATCTATTTATTTTAGCTCTGCATTAAATTTAAACAGTATAGATACAACCATCATATCATTCTGAGTTGCACATATGAAGTAGAGTATCCTTGAAATTACTATATCTTGGATGTTGGTTAATGATTAAGCAGTAAATGGCCATCTACTCTTTTGACAACTTTACAGAGGGCTTGTTCTGCTTGCATGCTGTATCTGATATTAATTAAGGATGGTTTCTTTCTTGAAAATGTAACAAAAGTATTAAAACTGAAAATTGTAAACCTTACAAGTCAGGTGTAGCAAGAGAAAAAGCAACATTCCCAGAATAGTCATATCCATTGTACCCAGGCCTTTGTTGAATGGGTGCAATTCACCCCCGTTGTGCCAACACTCTAAACGAACAGTCACATGAATTTCACTGTAGAAGACAGTAGGACCTCACATGCACAGGATCTCTTTGTGGTCCTGCCTTTAAAAAGAACATTTTAATATTTACTATTATAAAAAAGAGGTCAATATACTTACACGTCTGCCATACAAGAATCGGGAACAAGGCCTTGATGGTGGACATTTTTGGGAACGTGTGGAGATCCAGCAATTTGTGTTATTATCACTTTCACTTTCCAGAGAGTCAGGAGGGGTGACAAGTGAGGACACCTGCTCTTCATATCAAGTCCTGTCATTCAGTCTGAGGAACACTAAGGGGGGAGAACGTCTACAGCCAAATGTAACAGGCAACGAGACATCTACAGTATGCTGAATAAAGAATCTTGTATTTCTTTTTAAGGAGAATGCTTACAAATATAGATATCATAGATTTTTTTTCTGTACATTTTCCCCTAAAAAAATGAGGGGGAGTGAGGATGCAAGAGACGGGGATTAGATATATGGCTTTTGGCAGCTAATAAACCCATCTTTGAGAAGATCAATCAGATTATTTATATTTATATGTGGGGAGATTCCACCTCTCTTGTTGTCTCTTCCCTCCTCTCTGGGGCATAAATATAGCTGCTTTGATATGCGGACAGAGTCTTAGGATATACACCTTTTTTATATATTTGTTATGGTTTTTTTTTCTTCTTTTATGAATGTTGTCTTGTTTTCTAGTGTGCTGTACCAATGTGCACACTTTTTTAAAATGAATAAAAAGAATTCAAACCCTAAAAAAATGAACCACTCTATTCATTACCACTCTATATATTTCTAAAATTTGAGAATTTCAATTTGAACAGGTATTACCAATATGAAAAGCTAGAGTACAAGCCCTCCAACTTTTTTGATGTAAAAAAAAAAGTATTTTTAATTTGAACATTCTATAGAGTAAAATGACACCCCTAAAGCCACACGTGACATCAAATTAAACATAAAAAAACACAAACTTTGCATGTTGACATACTACCATTTTGTATACAGAAAATCATAGTGTGATGGAAAAAAATAATTTCTAAGCCATATTATGTTTTTCATGTGCTGGCTTTGACTTGGGCAAGGCTCAAAGGTAATGATGGACTAATGTGAGCAGTTTTGATTAATCAAGGGTTTGGTTTATTTTGTTCAAAATTTAGAAAGCCCAAACTTAGAGAAAAATCCTACTAAAGTCTATAGGGAAAGGGGGGACATTTCTTAAATTTTGACCATTTTTAGGACTAATAGGCAAACTATTGTAAAACAAAAATTGGGGGACATGCGTTTTACCAATGCAAAAAAAAGAAAGAAATTATATCAATAAACAGGAAGTTTGGCCATTCATGTCACTTTGGGAGATTGAAAATATGCAAATCCTTTAAATAATGTGCTTTAAGAGAACTTAAAGCTGTACGTGATGTTACAGAACAGTATGATTTTCACAGACAGTCTCAGTGACAGTTTACACTAGCAGTGCCAATTTGGCTGTTGAATTTTTCTTTTCCAATTAAAGTAGCTTGGCTTGCATACAGCAGCAGCACCCCAATCTACTTTGATTGTGTTTTGAAAAAAAGGTATTTTTTCAGGTAGACATAGCAGTAACCCATACTTTTCATCAAATTGTAATAGACCCATTTTAACCAACAGATAGAAATTGGCCAGTAGTTTACTGAGGCTATCCTTGTTCTCACTAATGTGAAATTGTCCTGCCTGTTGGCCAAGTTGAGAATTTATATAATTAAGAATTAAAAAGCCATGCAGCAAAAAAAAATCCGCTATGGGTGGGCCAGCAGCTAAAATTGACCACTGACTTCAAATCAACCACAAAATAAAAATGAGAAAGAAAAATGCCTCCAATAATAGGAACCAAAAGGCAGCAAAAGGGTTTATTTTCCAAAGCTAGCAATCATAATTAAAATACTGACTCCTAACTGAACCTAACCTCTTCCTATACAGTTTTTCAGGTTTCCCTACAACAGCTTTCAGTTCACTGACTATGGCTGCTCTGTGGCACCCTCCTTTTAAAGTATTGGGGCCGGCTTCTCCAAAAACCCTCCTATTGGCCCCCCTAAGCCTGCTGGCTATAGTTCAAGGGTAACGTGGTGCATTATGGCTTAAATGTAATTCTCCCTGCACTCTTATGCACAAAAATTAGTACCGAATATTTATATGAACCTATAGTATTTTCCTTGAACCGATCCTGAGCCTCATCCCTACTCAAGGATATAAAGGAAGATATAGATACAAAAAACAATAATAACATACAATCTCATTGAAACACTTTGGCAAGAATAATGTTACATACAATATATAAAATTTGTAAACCCTTGTTTAAAAAAAAAAAAAATAACAAACGTCATACTTATCTCCACTGTGCAGTTTGTTTTGCACAGAGTGGCCCTGATCGTCCTCTTCTGGGGTGCTGATACCCAGGAAAAGCAGGGGTAACCAGGTCTGTTAAGCTGTACAAAGGAGACTGGACTCAAACTAAGTGCAATTATAATAATATTTATTAATAACACAGCAAAAAACATTCAACAACACAAACAGAACACAAGTGAAAGAGAAACACGGGTTATAAGTGAAACCCAGTGAAAAACTTCCTACCTAATGTAGTGCCTACCCCAATTCTCTGGGAGCCTGAGGGTGACCCTCAGAGGTAGGGAGGGCTGACATACTTCCTCAGGGTGCAGGTTACTAGGCATGGTGAGTGATGAACAAGTTAGAAAGATTGGGCGCCAGTCACTTTTATGCTTAAACAAAGAGAAGCTTATTTCTCACAACAGGAAAAATGTGGGAGAGAGGGGATAGGGCACAGGAC
The DNA here is from genome assembly GCA_037952835.1 of Lithobates septentrionalis. Classification (NCBI taxonomy): domain Eukaryota; kingdom Metazoa; phylum Chordata; class Amphibia; order Anura; family Ranidae; genus Lithobates; species Lithobates septentrionalis. The sequence continues at coordinate 7,081,008 of JBBDGP010000149.1, forward strand.
ACCCTTAGTCAAAAATAGTAACAGTCAGCAGACAGGCAGATTGGCAGACTTCTTAGATAAAAATGGTGAGATAAGGTAGACAGCAGTACATGAAAAAAGAGCCTTTAAGCTGAACCAGCACATCTGTACTTTATAGAATAGACTGTCTTCTCTAGTAACTGAACTTAACTCACGGAAGGTGCAGGAATTCTATGGATGATTCCTCTTGACGCTTTCCCATGCTCTCCATATATTCCCGGTCCATGCAAGAGTCACCTCTGGTACTTCATCTCAGGTCTCCATCCCTCTCAGAATTGTTTCAGGATATTTAGCAGGCTTTCCTCAGCATAATCTTGAACACCCGAATAGGCGTTGGATAGACCTAGCAGCCAGGAGAGCACCTGGATAGGCCTCAGGCTTCAGGCCTAGCAGACAGGAGCTGTTTCATACACATCTACCCAGACCGCAGACTGGGCGGGAAGAACCTAGATCACCTGACTCTCTCCAAATAAATAGCCTCTCCCAGCATTCATAGCGGCGAATCTGAGAAAGGTATGTTTATTCATAACCTGAATGAATGCACTGTAGCTCATCACACTAATGTCAAAGGCAACAGCGCCCCCTGCTGACAAAAGGGAGAAACCACAGCTAAACAGGATTAGGAGAAAAGCCATTTGACCTCTAAACACTACAAAATAGCCAGTCTGGCTACCACCCAGCATAACACAATTTACCTGTAACCCTATTTTATGACGAGGGTGCTACACTAACAAACTAACTATGATGCATTACGATATATACAAAGCAAGGGGGAAGATTGGGTAAGGAGGCAGGGTCAGGCAAGACTTGGAGGTACAAGGAACAGGGGATGAGATGGGTCAGAAAGGGGGCCAGAGTCAGGATTAGGTACAAGGGGAACAGGTAGAAGCAATGGGATCAGGGGAACGGGTACAGAAACAGGATCAGGGTAACAGGTACAGAAACAGGATCGGGATATTTGGCACACAGGACAAAACATTGAGGCGCTATGGAAAGCTAGAGGTGGGGTAAATACCCTCCCAACAGCCAGCATCAGGTGCAGACTAATACTTGAAACTTGCTGGCTGGTATATATATATATATATATATATATATATATATATATATATATATATATATATATTATACACACACAGTATCTCACAAAAGTGAGTATAACCCTCACATTTTTGTAAATATTCTATTATATCTTTTCATGTGACAACACTGAAGAAATGACACTTTGCTACAATGTAAAGTAATGAGTGTACAGCTTGTATAACAGTGTAAATTTGCTGTCCTCTCACAATAACTCAACACACAGCCATTAATGTCTAAACCGCTGGCAACAAAAGTGAGTACACCCCTAAGACCCCTAGAATATGTCGGAAGACGTTCTCCCGACTGAGATGCATAAGATTTGGTTAAGATCAATGTATAAAGCCAACAATAGCTCAATGGTCCAAAGCGATTAATCATAATCTAAAACGGGAGGAATTGGCATATAAACATAGGAGAAGCCCTAATACATTTTTGAACATTTGGTCCTGGTGGTTAGTCTCCAACTTATCTTAATAAATAGTTGAGCATAACAATGATGCTGAGGAAAGTTAGTAATGAGATGGATTAATGGTGGAGGATAACTGTATATGCATATATATGTCGCTAAGGGGTAGTAATTTAATTATATTGAACATAATGGTTGGCTTTATATTGTTAATTTCATGTAGGAAAAATGTAATTGTTACATTTAATTTGATGTGATAAAAGGTTTACAGCAAAATTCAAAATGCAACTGCAAGGCATAATCTTTTTTTTTTTTTTTTTTTTTTTGTTGGGTGGGGTTGTTTTGTGGGAATGATTTGTGTGTTTTGAAGTTTTGTTTTGTCTTTTTGTTTCAAAAATTCTTTATTGATAAAAGAAATGAAGTGATGTAAAATAACTTGTAAGGTAATGATTATTATCAATTGACATCAACATTTAAGGAGGGGTATACAGTACCTGGTACAAAACCAACCTAAGTAGTACTGTAGCCTGCTATACATATACGGTAAGTAATAGAAGGAAAGCAGGAAAGGGTGGGGGATAATGGAGAAGCAGTGATAGGGGGAAAGGCAAGTAGTAGAGTTTTTTTTTATTTTTGTAAATTTGAAAATGAAATAAAAATTACTTGATTGAAAAAAAAAAAAAAGTACACAATAACACACATAAATATGTGAATGCAGCGTCAATGTAAAAAGTCACTTAATGGTTATGTGTTGACAGTCTTATTATGGAAAAGTGTACCTATCCTTATAGGACCCGTTATTCTCTCTATGGGATGCTTCAGGCTGGGATGTTCCAGACTACAGATGAACTCTGCTCCCTGGTCTCTGCTGAGTAATGGGGTGAATGTCAAAGATGACTTATTGGAGAAGGTCTTATCCAGGGGCGGATTAATGCACAGGCTGGTCTAGGCCCCCGATTGGCCATGATATTTTTATTATTTATATATATTTATGTATATGTAGAATAAAAACCATGCCTGCGTGTTATACGAATAAATGTTTTTTTACCAGTGGGGGGCGGGGATCAGGCGGTCCGCCCCGGGTGCCACCCATTGGGGGGGTGTCAGGCCAGCTGTACCGCCTCTCCTGGCCCTGGGACAGTGCTGCCAGCATACTTTAAAGATGAGAAAACATTACTGCCAGCCCTTTCTCATGCACAGTTCCTCGTGTGTCACTCTCAATAAAAAAGGAAGTCTCTTAATACCTCAATTAAAGCCGCTCTGTCTGGCCGCTCTCCTACTCCCGCTCCACCTCCTTCCTGAGTGTAGCTCTTGAGTGCAGGAGGAGAGCGGTCATGTGACCTTCAATGAAACAGCAGAGGAGAGCAGTCACATGATCGGATCACGAAGAACGGCGTTAATTGAGGTATTTAGAAGCTTTGATTTACAATAAGTGACACAGGAGGAGCGGTGTATGAGAAAGGGCTGGCAGTGATGTTTTCTCAACTTTAGAGTATTCTTTCCCAGGAAACCCCCAGTGCAGGGGGGCTTTATAATGAAAGAGGCTTGTGTGATATGCAGGCAAAGGGGTCTGTGTACTATGCAGATGTCTGTGTACTGTGCAGGGAAAGGGGTCTGTGTACTGTGCAGGGAAAGGGGGCTGTGTTATGTGCAGGGGGTCTGTGAACTGTGCAGGGGGTCATATTAAAGAAAATGAAGACACCTCAGCAAGGTCACTTCTGCAACTTATAAGAGGATGGAAACTACAATCAGTGTTTCCAAACGTTGATATAGCACTCCGACTGTTTATGACTTTGCCTGTAACCAATGCCAGTGGGGAGCGCTCTTTTTCAAAACTGGGTTTAGTTAAAAAGAAGACTGAGATCTACTATGGGCCAAAACAGACTGAATCACCTGTCTTTGATGTCAATTGAAAGTGACATTCTGCACAAATTGGATTTTACCAGCCTCATTAAGGGCTTCTCTGTTAGAAAAACAAGGAAGAAAAACTTCTAAAGGTAGGAATATGTATGATTGTTCTGCTGTTGATTATTGCTTGCTTCTATGTGCTGCTGCTGCTGTTTATGGTATTTGTATGGCTTTTACTCTATTGGAATATTACGCAGCGTTTCGATTGGTCTCTGTCAGGATGTTGTGATTTTGTCTCAGTTAAACAGGAGCTGCTGCAGACGTTTTTGGCCTAACTGTTGGTTTAGAAAGGTAAAATCTGTTACCAGCTTGCAGTTGTATTTTGAATACTTTTTTCTGTGGCATTGCTGTTTATAGTAGGATCATGTCTGAATGTGTTAGGGCTGTAGACCTGAGAGTTGCACTTGAAGCGTGTAATATAGGTCTACCCTTTTACACATGGCACTAAATAATTTATTTTCTGGTAAAGCATGCTTAGGAGGGGACCACACAAAAAGTAGCCTAGGGGCCCATGACCACCTTAATCCTCCACTGGTCTTATCTTTCGGCTCTTTTGTTTTCTTATCATAGACTTTGTAGACATCTTTAGGTAACTCTGTTACAATCCTATGTGAGTCTGTTCCAGGTTCCTTTTTAAACCAGATCACTTTCAGATTATCTGGGAAATATCATAAGATATTACAACAGTCCTCGTTATCTTCTTCCAGGTTGGGAATTATGATCTCTCCAACTTGTGGGCGCCTGGGCAGATCTGCAACACAAAGACCGACAAGCCAGTTCATATTTCACAATGGGTTGGATTCTTTAAAATGCAAAGATGCAGTTAATGCAAAATAATGTTCAGGTGGGATCACTTCAGTCCTGTAGGAACCTTTTTCAATGCTACTGTAAAGCATGTGAAAACAGGTAGTACCACATACAAACTTACTATGCACACACTCTGATGTCACCACATGAGAACATCAAAGACCCACCCACAAACTAGAGCATAGGTGAGTGAAGAAGAGCACCAGCTATCGGGGGAGTGAGGGATAAAGTAAGTATAGTTGCTTTTTCTCCTCTCTCTCTCGACAAAATGAGCATTTAACCATTGCAATGGTGGGATAGTCTCACTGCAAGGGTCATTTTTCTTCCACAGTTTAGCTTAAGATCAAATGGGGTGGTTTTCAGGCGCTTTAGCGCTGGAAATAGCCTCTGTTAAGTGCCTGAAAATCGCCTTCCATTCATTCCAGTGTGACTTTTCACACTGGAGTGGTGTGCTTGCGGGACAGAGAAAAAAAAGTCCTGCAAGCAGCATCTTCAGGGCACTGTATACAGCGCTCCCAAAACGCCCCTGCCCATTGGAATGAATGGGCAGCGCTTTCAAAGTGCCTTAAAAGCGATTTGGAAACGCTGAAAAACGGGAGTTCTTAGCGACTTTTTTGGGGTTAAAAGCACCCTGCTAGGGGCCGAGAGCGGCACGAAAGCCCTGCTTAAACAGCGGTGAAGTGCTGCTAAAACGAGCAGCGCTTTACCGTGAACACGCCCGTGACCCTAGTGTGAAAGGGGTCTTAGGCAAATTCAGATTTGAAATGAATAATAAGAAGCAGCATGGTACTGATTTTTTTTTAGGGGTCTACAGCCATTTGAACAATTTTTTTCCTTCACTTACTGTGCGCGTTGGGCACATAAAAATCTGTATACACCATCCATGTCTCAGCTTATCCCAGCCATTTTGGCAGAAGAAGAGACATAGCACAGTGACATTGCCTCTTCCTTTCTCCTTCAGTTCATGATATAAAAAAACTGTTAACTGATACCAAGACCTTTTTGTCTGCCCATTGATTGGTAACACAGACCCTTTCCATTAACCAATACACACTTCAGTCTAGAAACCCTAATAAAAATGTCAGACTCAACAGACCTGAGTACCTTGAGTTGTAACAGTCAGTCGTAAATAGCTTAGGTGTGGGGGAATGGCCAATACACATTCCTGATTAACTGGTTATTAGCAAAGACTCTAAACCTTCAGCACAGCCATAATATTTACTTTTCTCAGTTAACTTGTAACAATTTCAATGAAAACACCCCTATATTAGGCAATATGGGGAGCCAACGAGACATAAAAACCCTGCTAGGTAAAGTAAATATCCGAAAGCTGCCATATTTATTTTTTTTTACAAACAAATTACGTTTATTGGCCTTCAACATAATCTCCATCCTTTTTTTTCCAAATTGTTGTTTATTGTAAATAAAAGTCATGGTACACAATAGCGATACAGAATGACAACATACAAGGATTAATACAATGCTGTGGTATAGAGTATACGATACAGTAAGCTCCATTTTTGTATTATATACTTTAATTAACGTTTATACTTCGGAACTGAAGTATGGTATAACAGTAAGCAATCATAAACGAGTATTGAACATTCGAACAGGGGCATCTATGCCTTGAATTAATGTAGTGAGTACATTCTTGTTACTGGGGTCCTGTTAGGTCTTATTAGGTTTAATAACGTAGCCTAAGGATGTATTCCATCGAGCTTGTCTGGGTTAGTATAAGCCGTTTTGTTCCCTGATAGATAGCCTTTTTAATAATACAGGTCAAGATCATGGGTCTTCAGGGATTATGGCTACAATTGAGAATGTGTAAAGGCTCGTTCAGTCTGAGGCTAAACTGATGTTTGTTTGTCTGGGCTTGATGGGTTATCTGTGCATAGAATTTTGTTGATGATTGAGCATTACCTCTAAATGGGTTAATGTGTGGTAGGATTGCGGTCACCGGACCACTAGCAATCCTTTGAGGGGTTAGATAGAAAGGCATAAAATTATGTAGATTGGGACATGGAGATTGTGGGCTTGGAAAGAGTAGTTCCAAGGAGAAGGTGTAGGGTGGGTTGGCGAGAATGGGAACGTCATCTCTAGCAACATGTAGCAACCCCGTAGGTGGGCAAGGATAGTAAAGAAGGGTATGACAGAGGGAATAGCGAGGTTAGGGGAGTTAGAAGGATAGAATAGGTATTAACGTTTCCTCCTCCGACTAGGCCACGAAAGCCAGCGTGAGTCCTTAGGACTTTAGACCAGCATATTCGTCTGTTGTTTGGAAATGATGCCAGCAAGACCAGATATTCCTGAATTTGGAGGGCGTATCTTTGGCTTGATGGATCAGTTCCTCCATTTCTGCTATTTAGGTCAGATAGGCGAGCCGGTAGGTGGATCCCAAGATATGTGATCGCATCTCGGTTCCATCTGAAGGGGAAGTTAGATTGACAGGTTGTAAGGGTCTCCTTCTGTAAGGAAATATTTAGGGCTTCCGATTTTGCGAAGTTAATTTGTAGGTTGGTCAGTGAGTTAAATGTGGCAAAGTCCTTAAGTAAGTTGGGTAATGTAATGTGTGGATCTGTCAAGAATAAGAGGATGTCGTCTGCGAAGGCAGACAGCTTGTATGTGTTATTGGAGACTGACACTCCTTTGATGTCTGGATTGGACCTTAGTCGCTGGAGAAGTGGTTCCAGCGTGAGGACAAATATTAGGGGTGAGAGCGGACATCCCTAGCTGGTCCCGTTTGATATGGAGAAGGCATTCGACAGGTGGCCATTGACACGGACCTGTGCGGTTGGGGAAGCATAAAGGGCCATTATAAATTGTAACATGCGGTCTCGTATTCCAATCATTTTGAGTACTTCAGACATATAGTCCCATGCCACCCTGTCGAATGCCTTCTCCGCATCTAGAGACAGAAAAAAACCTTGTTGTTGGGTGGAGGTTAACCATTTATGTATATTGATTGCCTTGATCATGTTGTCTCTTGCTTCTCTACCAGGTATAAAGCCCACCTGGTCTAATGAGATGAGTTTGGGTAGTAGGGGCAAGAGACGGTTAGCCAAGACCTTGGCATAAATTTTGAGGTCGACATTCAATAAGGATATTGGTCGATAGTTAGATACCGTAGATGTGTCTTTATTTGGCTTCGGAATTACAGCTATGTGTGCTGTCAGCAGGTCTCGAGGTGGGGGGGTTGTCAGAAGATAGGGAGTTGAGCGCAGTCAGGAAGTGTGGTTTGAGGGTTTCAATGAATGTTTTGTAGTATCCTGTCGTCAAACCATCGGGCCCAGGGCTTTTGCCTGGTTTCAGTTGTTTGAGTACTATGTCTATTTCTGCAGGTGAGATAGGTTGTTCTAAGTCAATAGCTGCTTCAGTAGATAGGGGTTCAGGACTGTATTGCGTGAGGAAGTCTCTGATGGATTTTGTTCTTTGAGCATTATCCGTCTGTGGGTTTGTGGGGTGTAGATTGTACAACTGAGTGTAATAGTGTACAAACTGATCTGCTATTTGGTCGTTTGATACTATTTTTTGCCCTTTAGCGTCTGTTATTGAGTGGATCATTGTGGATGCATTCTTGGTTCGGAGAGCTCTTGCTAAGATTTTACCGGACTTATTGCCATATTCGTAGAATACTTTTTGGGAGAGTATATAATTTTGTTTCGTTTGCTTGTTTAGAGCCTCTAGAAGGTCAGTCCTGGCTTGGAGTAGTTCTGGAAGGGATGTTAGTGCTTGGGAATTTTTATGAGCTCTTTCCAGTGCTTGAATACGGGAAGTCAGTTTAGTAATGTGTGCCTGTCTGTCTTTCCTTCGTTTCGCCGAGATTGCAATTAGTTCCCCCCCGGATGGTGCTTTTATGAGCTTCCCATCGCATCATGGGTGAAACGTCAGGGGAGTCATTTTCCTGGAAGTATAGCGAGAGGTGTTTGTGTATGTCAGTCGTTGTGGCTGTGTCTGTAAGAAGCGAGGGGTCCAGGCGCCAAATTAGGGATCTGGGAGGGGCATCTGTGAATTCAAGGGTCATGGATATAGGGTGGTGATCCGAGAGAAACATGGGATCAATGGTGGCTTTGATTAACATCGGCAGGTCCCTTTGTGATAGGAATAAGTAGTCAAGTCTAGAGTATCGGTTATGTGGAGCTGAGTAAAATGTGAAATCTTTATCATTCGGGTGAAGTGTACGCCATGAGTCATGTAATGACAGTGCCTTTAGTTGTGTTTTAATGGCTCGTAACGTGCTATAAGGCATGGCTGGGGTACCTGCCGAGGTATCATGTAGGGGGTTCAGAGGGACGTTGAAATCCCCTCCTAGGACAAGAAGGCCTTCTTGGAACGAGGAGAGTTTTTGTAGAGTGGACTTGAAGAAGGGGACCTGTTTTGTGTTGGGTGCATATATATTGGCGAGGGGGATATGTTTACCAAATAGCGTGCCTTTCACAAAAAGGTAGCGCGCTTCCTCATCTGCGTAGGTGTCTTTGATTTGAAATGGGCAGTTTTTTGCGAATAGAATAGAGACTCCTTTGGTTTTTGTTGAGTGGTTAGTTGCGTGAATGAAGGTCGGGAATCGATAGTTAGAGAGTTTTGGGGTGGAGTCCGTTCTGAAATGGGTCTCTTGAAGAAAGACAATGTCCGCATTATTTTTTTGTAAAGAAAGAAGTAATTGAGAGCGTTTTTCTCGTAGGTTAAGGCCTCGTACATTTAGGGATATTATTTTGATTGTTTTATGTTTGGTGCGTGACATTTGCGGCCTATTGTGGGGATAGTTCAGGTCTTGGAGTGCTAGCAAACAGAGAGATGTGGTTGCTGTATTGCTATGGTTGCCCGTCGGAGGATGGGGAGGGATGGAGTAGGGAGATAGAAACTAGAGAACAGAAAATTTGTGTCCTATGTAGAGAGGTTTTGGTACAGGATAGGGGGGTAGAACGAGGAGAAAGGCTAGGAGAAAAAGTTGTGTATGTTTGTCAATCTCAATCAGGGGGTGTCTGTGGACGCATATATTGAGGTGTGCCCGTGTGGGTAGGTGATCGTTTCCGGTGAGTAGTGAGAGCCTGCTCGCTAGTCCGCGTGGAGTATATACCTGTGTTTAGGTATACCCAGAGTGAGTCAGTGGTAGGAGGTAATGTCAGATGTATATATATATTGAAATTTAAAAAAAAGAAACGCCACTGAGGGGGGGAGCAGCTGAAGTCGGTGGTAAGAGGTGAGGGTCGAAGAGGAGTTGCTGTCCGCTAGACAGAGAGCGATGTGATGTAAGCAAGATGAAGAGGTCAGGGAGGGTATCAGACTAGTGTTGAGGTGTAACTCAGACACCGTATGGTTAGGGGATCGGGATATAGGTTGCAGGTGAAAGAATGGGTGGTGTTATGAGAGAGGGAGGTAGTTTATGCATGGGGTAGAGCACATAGGTTGGAGAGGGATTGTACTCTGTGTGACCAGTTAGTGCCCCTAGTAGGTGTGTGAGTAATTTTTTTTTTTTTTTATCCCTATAGGCCTTCATTCAACTGAAAAAAAAAAAAAAAAAAAGGATTGCAAACCATATAAAGCGTTTATCAACAGGATGTAATAACAAGTCCTAAGCAACCCTTAACAACAACTAGGAACTAATGGTGTGTGTGAAACAAGACACAACAGACTGGTATTTCTCATGTAAGATTTGCGTTCATCATTATCCTACCTAATAGGGTTTGACGTAGTTTTCACCTTGTTCGTGAGGTAAGCGAGTCAGGGTCCTGTGCCATGTCCTGCTGTGGATCAGAAAATGTGTAGGGTATCTGAAGCTGAGTAAGCCTGTTTTCCTTTCGGTTATTGGGGAGGTAACTGGATTAAAAAGTTTGAGGTAGGAGGGTGGGTGATCCAGCTACCAAGCATGCCATGCGCTCCACAGGGTTTGTTACTTCCAACTGAAAGGGTTGGGGGCCTGTTGGGTATCCGTCAGTTAACCGATCCTGGGGATACTAGATGTTGGCAAATGGGGATGCAGGATGTGTCTTAAATGTGTGTTGGGGTATCCAAGTTGTAGTGTCTGCCTGACATATCAATATAAACATGCAGTGTGTTTGCAGAGAGTATCCATTTTGAACGAGAGAAGCATCTGGGGAGTCGCTCTGTCAAAATAAATACAATTTTTCCCCTTTCCTTTTGCAAAGGAAAAAGAAAAGGGGAGTTCAGTTCTGCTGGGGTACATTTTGTGTGTTGGAATCGGTTAGCTCTTCAGACACCCTTGTAGAGTATTGGCATGGGATGAGAAGAGAACCCCCTGCAAAAGTGGGAGGCGTCTGAATGAAGTTAGAAACACAGGGGGAGATCCGTATGTATCGTAAGGGTGAAATCCCAGTTGCATGTATGTGGCTCAGTTGAGGATGTGGGTGCTATGTACCACTTCAGAGCGGTCCCCACCGCGCAGGGATGTTGGTATATTTGAGTAAGCAAGTATCGGTGGAGCAGTGAACACAATATGTCTGAACCTTAATCGATGTACCCCAGCGTCTATTCCTTAAGAATGCAGAGAGTCATATAGTATCATTGGTAGTGATGATCCGCAGGGGTCTAACCTCCCTGACTATAAACCAGGGGGTGGGTGGGCATGAGTAGATATTGGGACTGGTGCCACATTTAGGCGTGTAGTCTCTCATGTCGAGAGCTGTTTGTGTGGAGACAACCATTGACAACTGGCCAGTATGTGCAGGATCAGAAATACATATGTCTGTCCACGAGGACTGTTACAGCCTGCACAGGGGTATTGATGTATTGTGTAATGAATTTGTATAGTCCCGCGGATCATCACCCCTACCACCACTTATCATGCAAATCTAGATCATTAACAAGAAAGTAAAACGTCATGAAAAAAAAAAAAAAAACAATTTTTGTTAAATAAAAACACACACCAGTCTCCCCTTCCTCCACCCTTGAGCAAGGGGGGGCAGGGGGTAAGGATAAGGAAGGATACATGTTGGGCACATCTGTTTCTATATTAAATGGCCTGTGAAGTGCAGGGGGATATGTTTATTATCTTCTTAACGTCCAGTAGCTCCTGAGACATAAAGATTGTTGGACTGTTCCGTTTTCTCGTGTGTGGCAGCAGTGCATAAGTCTGCATCATGCTCCACGGGGAAGGGCTTACCTTCGAAGTCTTGTAAACTTTTTGTGTTATATGGTAGGCAGGGATGAAATCTTAGGACATAGGGAGGACAGTTTAGCGGTCTCGACGCGCTCTCCTGGATTGCGGGGTTTTCGATGGGCTGGAGCCGTGGTTCGATCCTGGCGCTGGATGAAGCGGTCGAGTTTCAGGCGGGGAGCGCTGTCTTCTGTAGCGGTGAGTTTGGGTCTCCATGGGTTCGCTGTGAGGTGGGGGGTTTCTTGAGGCCGGGGGACGAAACTCCGCGTACCACTTGGGCACCTCTGTGAAGGGTATGTCTAGGGTTTCACAGAAGAACCGCAGATCCTCTGGCACTCTGAGGAGTGCGGAGCGGCCTTGTAACGAAGCTGACAGGCAGAAGGGGAACTTCCACCTGTATGGAATCCCCTTGGTACGCAGGACTTCCAAAAGAGGGCGCAGTCCTCTTCGGCGTGGCAGCATTATAGTAGAGAGGTCCTGGAATAGACGAATGTCCACACCATTATGTGAAATCCGTGCATGGGTGCGGGCTTTTCGTAGAATGTCCTCTTTTAGCTGGTAGTCGATTATATTGCAGATCACATCCCTAGGTGGGTCTGAATCTCTACCCCATGGACGAAGGGCAAGGTGGATTCGTTCCATACCTATTGGAGTAGTGGGGGACTTTTCCAGGAGGTTGTTAAATAAGCAGGTCACTTCTGCTTGCAGCTGGGCTGCTTCTATTGTTTCCGGTAGGCCTCGTACACGGAGATTATGGCGCCTGCCGCGGTTGTCTAAATCTTCCATGTGGCGATTGAGGTCCCGTAGCTGCAGGGTGTGGGTGTCTAGGACCTGACAGGTACGTCTTAGCACATTAGAGTGGGTTGTGGTCGTCTTTTCCACGTCTTGAACCCTGCCTGCAATCGATTGTATGTCGATCCTGAGGTCCGTGATTGCGGCTGTCAGTGCCGCCGTGAGGGTGTTTTTGATGTCAGTAGCCACGGAATGGAGATCGTGCAGGCTGGGGTGTGAATGCGGCGTGAGGATTACCGCTCCATTGTCTGGGGAGGGGTTGGTTCCTGCCGTCTGGCCTGATGACTGAGGTGAGCCTCGTGTGGGCGCCATGTTGCCGGATTGTGACCGGAACATTTCTGGAATATTCTGGCTAATCCTGACAGTCAAATCTCGGGGCGATCTGGAGCGGGAAGCGGAGGAGCTGCGAGAAGAAGTCCCCATGGTTCTCGGGTGTGCAAGCAAGTAATAAACCTCTGTTTCAGTCAGATTATCCCCTCTGTCAGCAGGAGCATAGAATTCAAGCTGCCATCTTCTCCCGAGGTAAGGCCACGCCCCCAGCTGCCATATTTATATTAATTTCAAAGCTAATTTAATGTGGGGTAATATGAAGGTTAGCAGACTGTAACCTGTAGCTAATCAGAGATATTAATACTTATATAAAACTATATCTGGGACTTGGTCATAAAAGTGTTGACATCCCAGCAACCACCCCTTAGACCGGATGATTGGTCAGATGTGTATCAAAACCCCCTTTATGTGAAGAAAAGTGGAATGCAACCACATTGTGACAGATCTCATTTTAACATCAAACCAAGGAACACCTAATGCTCCGTACACATAGTCGGAATTTCCAACAGAAAAAGTCAGATGGGAGCTCTTGATCGGATATTCTGACCGTGTGTATACCCCATCAGACTTTTTCTGCCTGAATTTCCGATGGACTTAGATATAGAACATGTTCTAAATCTTTCAGTTGGAAATGCCCACAGGTTATCCCGTTGGCAAGTCCGACCGTGTGTACGCGGCATAAGGGGATTTGAGAGAGCCACTGTACCGTTTTTGCTTGTTCATCGGACTCTGCAAACCAGGACATTGTTAAGTATTCTCCCCTTGTTATTTCTCTGTTGCCTTGTTGTTTCTTTGTTTCCTTGTAATATCCTTTTTTGGAAGTATTTTATTTGCACCATCTTTTACCGGAGAGCTAGAGAGAGCCCTGGAAGGTGGCAGGAGGGGGAGACATCCCCTCCTGCTGCTTGTAATAGCAATCAAGAGTCCCCCTTAGATCAGGAGTACCCCTTTAGATCAGAACTCCCCCTTTGATAAGAGTCCCTTCTTAGATTTGAGTCTTCCTTTAGACCAGAGTCCCCCTTTAGATCAGAAACCCCTATAGGTTGCCCCCCCCTCAGATCAGGAGTTTCCACTTGGATCAAAGTCCCACCTTAGGTTAGAACCCCCTTAGATTAGAGATCCCCCTTAGATCAGGAGTCCCCTTTTAAATCAGAATCGTCTTTCAGATCAGAGCCCCCCTTTGATCAGCGTCTCTTCTTAGATCAGGAGTCTCCCCAATTTGATGAGAGTGCCTCCTTAGATAAGAGTTTTCTTTTAGATCAGGATCTCCGTGACCTCCACACAGAGGAAGTTTCATCCTGCTTTTCATGCTAAGGAAGCATGTCAGTTACTAGGACACTAGCAATCCTAGCAGCCAATGGCAAAGACCATGGCAGCATGGGGGGGGAGAAGACGCAAAGAGCACAGACAGCCCTAAGGCTGCTTTCACACTGAGGCAGGTGAGCGCTGGCAGTAAAGCGGTGCTTTACCATCGTTTTAGCAGCGCTATTCAGCCGCTAGCAGGGTTAAACCGTCCCGCAAAGCGGTGCTTTGCCGGAGGGTTTGCAGTGCTGCCCTATTGTTTTCAATGGGAAGGGGCACTTTAGGAGCGGTAAATACACCGCTTCTATAGCGCTGCAAAGATGCGGCTTGCAGGACTTTTTTGACCGCCCTGCAAGCGCACCGCTCCAGTGTGAAAGCCCTCGGGGCTTTCACATTGGAGTGAATTGAGAGGCTCTTTCAGAGCGCTTTGCAGGCGCTATTTTTAGCACTATAGCGCCTGCAAAGCGCCTCAGTGTGAAAGCAGCCTTACTAACAGGAATCCTCAGTGTTTGCAGTGCCTGAGGGCACAGTGGGCCCAATCCCGCTTGGAGCCTGTGTACCCAGCACACATTGTACCCACTGAGGAGATGTCACTGAAGTTAGGCCTTAATGAATTAAAAACCTGACACATTATGGACAAGATGATACAATTACAGTATATTCCCAAATAAATGGATGATTGCTAAAATGATTTAAGGAATAATTTCACATTTATTGAGAAAAAACAATCCCTGGGGGTGTGCATTGCGGACATGGATGTCAGCAATCTAGCTCTGCACACCTCGGGCACACTGGCAATCCTACCTACATGTTACCATGATGTTACCCCCTCAAAAACTACACCTCACAGCACCCCGACAACCCAACCACCCTCTTACGACATGAGATAGATGGATAAAGCCAAATCTAAATCTAAGCCGCAATCAGACTCAAAGCCTCAATGCAGGACAACAATCAAGAATATTTTTATAGCCATAAAACAATTGCTCGTGCTTGGAAAACCCCATCTCTTAGCTCAGTGTTTCTCGACCTTTTTTTCAGTCAAGACACCCTCTAAAATTAAGGACAGTCTTGGGCACCCCATTCTAAAATGTAAAAAAATATTCTAATAGTTTTACATAATACATCAACATCCACATGCGTAGGACACCCAACGTTAGAGGTGATTTATTCTTCCAAATCCAATATACTTTTGCACACTGGTTCTGACTAGTATTCCAATGTTTCTCTTCTCCCTCAGTCTTTCTCAATCACTTAGCTAATGTAACACCAACGCTGACAGAGAGGGGCAGGGGAGGGTCATTCAATGTTAGGGTGTGGGTGGCTAGAAGGTTGTAATGGAGCACAATAAAAACCTGTGGCTTTGTGAAACTAAAAGGCAGCCTTCATCCATCTGCTGGCTTGTATACAATTTTGGGGCAATTTTTAGGCATTTGGCCAAGGCACACCTGAAGAAACCTCAAGGCACCCTGGTTAAAAAAATATGTCTTAGCTATCTAGGATACAGGATACATTTGTCAATGAAAAATTAACCACGATTTTAACAAATAAGCCTCTGTAAATTTCTCTCAGTATGGCAACCCTGGCCCAACTACTCCCCTCCTTATCAAACCTTATGTTATTATCTGAATATTGGAGGCGATTTCTCTCACCTTAAAAGGAGAAGTTTAGGATTTAAAAAAATATACATACTCACCTCTATGCTGCCCAATGTCAGGTCACATGACCATCGATCCCTCCGTTCTAGTTCTGTACATCTGTGTACATCTGTAAAAGTTAGAGAGTCTACAAGCTGTGGTGCAAATCATAAAAAAATGATCACACCTGAAGTACTGGAGTACTGAAGTACTGGCATTTCTTGCGACCCGAACAAGCCAGGAAAGTACAAATACCCCCCAAATGGCCCCTGTTTTGAAAGTATATTCCAAGGTATTGAGTAGGATGCATGGTGAGGTTTTTGATGTTGTCATTTTTTCCCACAATTCTTTGCAAAATGAAGATTTTTTTTTTCTTTTCCACAAAATTGTCAATGTAATAGGTTATTTCTCTCACATGGCATGTGTATACCACAAATGATGCCCCAAAATACATTGTGCTACTCCTCCTGAGTATGGCGATACCACATGTGTGGGTTTTTCACAGCCTAGCCACGTAGAGAGGCCCAACATGCAGGTGTTCAAGGAGCATAAATTACACATCTAACATTGACTACCTATTATACTTTTGAAGGCCCTGGAGCACCAGGACAATGGAAACACCCACAAAATGACCCAATTTTGGAAAGCTAACGCCCCAACCTATAATCTATGAGACATAATGAGTCTTTTGAACAGTTCATTTTTTTCCAGAAGTTTTTGGAAAATGTGGGGAAAAAATGAAAACGCATATTTCCAACACATAGCATGTACATAGCAAAAATGACACCCCAAAATACATTTTGCTACTCCTCCTGAGTATGGCGATACCACATGTGTGAGACTTGTACACACCCTGGCCACATACAGGGGCCCAACATGCAAGGAACACCGTCAGGTGTTCTAGGGACACATAGCATGCACATACCAAGAATTACACCCCAAAATACATTCTGCTGAGAAAAGGGTAAACAAAAGATTACCTGTGGTTGTAGTAGCGCAGTTGTCCACAGGAGGATAGCACTGGTCCAGGCAGCAGGCAGGGACTTGGTCAGCAAAAGCGAATGCAATTGTCCAGGCAACAGGCAGAAATACTGTCCATAGTCAGTACAGGCAGCAGGCAGGGATACTGTCCATATACAGTCCAGGCAGAGATTGTCAGCAGTGCCAAAATATTGGTCCTGTAGTAGGCAGGAACATGGTCCATGTGGTGTGGTCAGTTCATGCGGCAGAGGCATGATGGCAAGTCCTACAGGCAGCAGGCAGAAGTATGGCCTTGTTCAGGACAGAATGGGGACAGGGGTAGAGGCTTCTCCCACCCAAATCTCTTTGAAGCCTCCGAGTCTCCAGACTCTAATCTAGGAATGAGAAAACAAAAAAATAGTTTTCTTCATCCAGAAAAACAATTCTGGAGCCCCTCACATATGTGAGACCCCTGTGTTATGAATCCCACTAGTCCAGTAGCAGGGTACAAGATCAGTCCAAGAGGCAGGCAAAAAGCATGGTCAAACAGTCCAGGCTCAGTTCCAGATCAGGCAGAGCTATGTACAGAATCGGTAGGCAGAAGCGTGGTTGAATAACAAGCCAGGGTCAGTTCCAGATCAGGCAGAGGTATGTACAGAATCGGTAGGCAGAAGCGTGGTCGAATAACAAGACAGGGTCAGTTACAGAGCAAGCAGAGGCATAAGGGGTGTGAAGGTAAACGGCAGGAAGTGAGGGTGATGTTTACCATACTTCACTAATAATTTACTGAAATATGGTAACGGCAGAAACAGTCAACTATGCATAGGCCTAGTTGGGAAGGACATTGGGGACAATAATAAGTGGTGTCTCTTCTAACTCCTCCTCTGGTGCACACCCCGCATTTTTTCTAATGTTTTTGGCCTGTTGGTCTGGGAGGGATTTTATCAGGAAAGTGGCGTTCAGAGAGTCTACTAATCACATCAGATTAAATGTTTTCTGGTGGGCCGTTCGGGAATATAAGGGCAGTGGTGATTTCCTCCTGGTAGCCAAGGAAGGGTTTAGGGCTTTCAGTGGAGTTGTGATTGGCCATATACAACACCTATATTATCTAATTAAACAAATAAATTGATACTTTTTTATACCACTGGTATGTTCGTCTTGTGGCAAGGTAGGGTTCGAGCATTTAGTCGACACCCCCCATGAACATATTGTATTTCTGGCTACATGTTGGCTTTTGGATTGGGCCATTCCTCCTGGTGATCTCCACAAAGGTATTATTGTGGATCGAAGAAAGCATGTAGACATTCCTTCTGTCCCTCCACTTCACAGCCAGAATTTCCTCATTCCGCAAACTCGCCGTCTCCCCTCTTCTTAACTTCTTGTTGACAAGGCTTTGAGGAAAGCTCTTCCGGTTCGTCCTTATGGTGCCACATACTGGAGTGTTCTTCCTGTGAAGGTTGCAGAACAGGGGCAAACTCGTATAAAAGTTATCTACGTACAAATGGTAGCCTTTCTCCAGTAGTGGGTTTATGAGTTCCCAAAGGACTTTCCCGCTTGATCCCATGAAGTCTGGGCAATTAGGGGGATGCAGCTGGGTGTCCTTCCCTTCATATACCATGAAGCCATATGTATACCCTGTGGCTCGGTCGCACAATTATACAGCTTTACCCCATTGTGGGCCCTTTTGGTGGGAATAAATTGTTTGAAGCCCAGCCTGCCAGTAAATTTCATAAGTGACTCATCCACGCATATGTGTTGGTCTCGGGTAAACAACTGGGGGAAGATTTAGGAACCTCATAATCATAAGATATCTGGTTCTGGGCATTACTGAGGAAAAGATGGGCATGTGGTGGATGGGGTGGGTTGACCAATATGAACGTAATTCATTTTTTTGGTTAGTCCCATACAGAATGTGAGGCCCAAAAAAATCTTAAACTCCTCCACTGTTAGGGCTCTCCACTCGTAGGGACGGGCATAATAGGACGTTGGGTTACTTGCTATGAGTTGTTGTGCATTCAGGTTGCACTGAGCCACAATTGATGCTAGCATGTCCTCAGTAAAAATTAAATGCAAAAAATCTATCGGGGAAAAATTTTCTGTGTCCACCTGGACTTCTGGCTGGGCAATGAAAGGGGGAATGCTAGCTTCTCCTGAATTAGGAGGAAGCCACAAGGGGTTCTGAAGGGAATAGGGAAGGCTGGCATGGGACCTATCCCTTTGGGACTGAGGTGACACCCCACTGGTACTTGGCCTTTCTTGCCGAGGTACTGCGGTGCTGGTGGATGGCACTGCAGTGCTGGTGGATGGCACTGCCTCCTCACCAGAATGCCTTCGTCTGGTGGGCGGACTCTCATCCTCCTCTGAGGCTGTCAGTGTTCCACTGCTTAGGACAGGCTCGTAGTCAACATCATACTCAGAATCTGAATTTGAAGAGGAATCCGAAGCGGAGAGCTCCCCGTTGCTCTCGTCGGCTGCAAGAATATTGTACGCCTCCTCAGCTGAAAATAATTTTCTAGACATTGATGGTGGGCACCGATGACATGTGACACTGATGTGGCACTGATGACAGATAGCACGTGACACTGACAGGTGGCACTGGTGACAGATGGCACTGATGACAGGTGGTACTGACAGATGGCACTGATGACAGATGGCACTGACAGATGGCACTGATGATAGATGGTACTGACAGATGGCACTGATAGGTACTGTGACACTCACAATGGACACTGTATTTACTGTGTTTTAACTGTAATTTGTGTTGGCACTCACTGAATCTGCAGCACAGCTCTCCGTCCTGCCCTTCTCCTACGCGTGTTCGACACAGAGTCACGTGTCTTCATCAGGGGGATCCCCCTGATGAAGACGCGTGACCCTGTGTCGAACACACGTAGGGGAAGGGCCAGGACGGAGCACGGAGCCTTTCTCTCTACTGAGATGTGATGCACAGCTTATCCCTCCTGACAGGCAAACTTTGAGGCAAACTTTGGAGACTGGTATCAGATTGGTGCACTCACGCACCTTGCAAATGTGAGTACCCTAATGTAGGGAGCTTTTACTCTAATAAATATTTATAAACGATATCACACTATCCAGTTTTTCTTTTCCTTTATTCCTAACTGTGGAGTTGCTGCTGAAAACTGTGTATCTGGATTCCATCACTGAGCCGTGGGATGGCTCATAAGCGTGTTTCGACTCAGTCTCACAGCTGAGTCGCACGCTCTGAGGTGAGCGGCTGTCCCCGGGGGGTCACTGGATGGCACTTGAGCATGGAATTCTGAGCACTAAGCACCAAGATTATTGCACACACGTTGGATTTTTATGAATTGTTTTTATGGACTTTATGTGCATTTCTTTCATATATTGGACTTTAATAATCACGTACCACATCTTGAATTTGATATTCACACTCATTGTGTGGCACTTCTCACTTTGCTATATTTTGCACTTATCACCGCGATATATTTATTCAGATTGATATTTTCACCTTATCTTTTGTATACTTTTTAAATGACAATTGCGCGTTAATGCTACACTGAACCCATACTAAATTTTTATCATTTTGTTCCCACAAATAGAGCTTTCTTTTGATGGTATTTGATCACCTCTGCAGTTTTTATGTTTTGCTAAACCAATAAAAAAAGACCAATTTTTTTTTTAAAGTTTTTCTTTGTTTTTGTTATAAAATTTTGTAAATAAGTAAGTTTTCTCTTTCACTGATGGGTGCTGATAAGCTGCACTGATGGGCACTGATAAGGCGGTACCAATGAGGTGGCACCAATGAGATGGCACTGATGGGCACTGACGATGGGCACTGATGGACAGCACTGATAGGCAGCACTGATAGATGGCACTGATATGCGGCACTGATGGGCATTGATAGGCGGCACTGATGGGCACTCATAGGTTGCACTGGTGGGCACGGATGGGCACTGATAGGTGACACTGATGGGTACTGAAAGGTTTCACTGATGGATGGCACTGATAGACAGCACTGCTGGGCACTGATAGGCGGCACTGATGGGCACTGATGGCTGGCACTGGCTTTCACTGATAGGTATTACTGGTGGCACTGGTAGGCATTTTTCACTGGCACTGATTGGCAGCTGCTTGGGTACTGATTGGCATTTCCTTGGTGGTCTAGGGTGGCATACCTGGTGGTCCAGTGTAGTGGCCATCCCTGGTGGTCCTGGTGGCATCCTGGTGGTCCTGGTTGGGCATCCGAGGGGGGCTGCGCTGATAAACAATCAGCTCAGACCCCTCTGTCAGGAGAGCAGCCGATTGGCTCTCCTCTACTCGCGTCTGTTAGACGCGAGTGAGGAAAAGCCGATCAACGGCTCTTCCTGTTTACATCATGATCAAGAGACTCTGGCGTGTCTGTCTGACAGA
The DNA here is from genome assembly GCA_037952835.1 of Lithobates septentrionalis. NCBI lineage: Eukaryota > Metazoa > Chordata > Amphibia > Anura > Ranidae > Lithobates > Lithobates septentrionalis. Next base: position 7,101,748 of record JBBDGP010000149.1, read on the forward strand.
GACTCTTTACCTAGATCGGAGTTGCAGTGTGTCAGACTGACACGCCGCAACAACAATCTCCGCGCATGCGCACCCCCGGGGGCGCGCAATGGCTTGATATCCTGAGAATGTCGTATGACGTTCGGTCAGGATATCGCAGCCACTTTGCCTAAGTCATTTTGCTATATGGTGGGCGGCAAGTGGTTAAGGGGGGGGCGTTGGGCGTGTTATATGTACTAGCAGATTTAGCAGATTTAGACACGCTAACAAAATGAAGCCAAAAGCAGCTGTAACAACAGACAGTTTTTTTGTTTTGGGATAAAGGTTTTATATAAATAATTAAAAGCTGATCATAGTAAGCACCCCTCCCAGTGGTAAATGGTTTGTCTCAGATATAAGCCTGCAGAATGCACATAAGAGCTCTGGATTTTAGGCAGGATCAACTGATTTGTTTTATCTGTTTATTAAATGCAAAAACGCAACAGTTCAACTGGTTATTTAACAGACCAAAGGGGAGCACATGAGAGAAGTTCTTTGTAAGGGTTTAGATACAATTTTCAGCTTTCAGCGTTGTCACACTTTGAATGACAATTACTCAGTCATGCAACAATGTACCCATATTAAATTTTTATAATTTTCTTCACACAAATAGAGGTTTCTTGTGGTGGTATTTATTCACCACTGGGTCTTTTATTTTTTGCTAAATAAATGTAAAAACCCGCAATTTTTTTTAAAAACCCTGCATTTTTCTTCATGTCTGTTATAAAATTTTGCAAATAAACAAACTTTCTTCAAAATTTTTTGCCAAAATTTATTTCTTTGGTGAAAATATCCCAACTCAGTATTTAGTCTGTGCGAAAGTTATAGAGTGTATACTGTATATCTGAAAATCGATCAATTCTGATGTACTGACAGCCCATCTCATTTCTTGAGGCCCAAAAACGCCAGGACAGTACAAATAACCCCAAATTACCCCTTTTTGGAAATTACAAAGTCCAAGTTGTTTAGTAAGAGGCATGGTGAGTTTTTTTTTCAGTTATTTTTTATCACAATTTTTGGAAAAATTAGAAAAGGTAAAAAATATATTTTTTCACAATTTGCGCTCTCCCTGCATTCTTATTAGAAGAGGTCTGCAGAGGTCTTGAGTTAGACTCTGCAGTGCTCAAGGACACGAAAGTGATTAGTATGGGTTATAGAAAACAGAAAAAAAACTTCTAATGTTTTTCCTGCTCATGATCTTTGCACAATACCCCCAAAAATGAGGAGTTAAATAACAATAAAAATATTTTTTTCTGAGGTATCTCTTGCCTCAATAAAACTCTGATGGTTCCAGCGGACAACTTACTTTCAGGGACCCTGTGGATAACTGCTTTGAGGCCTGCTCAAGGCTTTGTTTTCCCTATCTGGGGTGACTGAAGTTTGCTATCCAGATCTTGGAACCAGGTGGAGGTTTGGATGTCTTCACAACCAGGAAGCACGATCCCGCTGCTGCCAACCAGTTGTGACGAACCCCTGTCCTTAACAGGTCTATGTCCACCGTAAATGCTTTCTTTGTCCAGAACCAGCACTATCCAAGACCCTTTAGCCCACCCAGTCACCAGATGTAACATAGTGTAGAGTGGCAAACAACAAACTGATTTATTATCACACATGGACACAACAGATAAATAACTCAGAGACTCTCCCCCCCCCCACCCTTGGATTCAGGGTTAAACTGTCCAATGACAACAGACACACAGGTTAGGTGTGTACAAACTTCTCATCAGTAAACAGTCTTATCAGCAGGGGGGCTGCTGGAGGAATCCCCCTCCCTCTTTCCTCACAGAAAACACACTTACACATCCCATAATAGTTGAGGCAGACAGCCACAATAGAACAATAGAATACAGTCACGCCCCAAACGATCACATGAAAGAGTCCACAACAGCATGAGACAACACACAATATATACATATATACAACATTGAGTCTGACTAGCACAGATCACAGTGGGGTTCTCAGGCACCCTGTGCCCCTATTAGAGACACAGGGTGATTTATACATAAGAGGGGTCAGGGAAGCTGGACATGGAGTTTCCAGAGCTCTCCAGGGTAAGCTGAGTTCCACAAACCCCCCACTCAAAGTGACTCCTGTCACACTACTGAAAGCGGAGTATCAGTTGACTCCCTCCCTCCTGCTCAATCAGTTCTCTAGTGTTGCAGCTCCTTATCTCTTGGCCTCATTAAAGATATATGTAGTGCACCCCCTATAGAGCTGCTAAAGAACTTAGTCTTATTCCCTCAGATAATGTACGCACCTGGGCATACAGCATTTTCTTCACTCTTTTGCTGGTTCGAAAAAACAGTCTAAGGGTGTCTTCTTAGGGTTTTATTGGAAATGTTGAACTTGGATGGTGTGAGGGAGAGCATGGGATACCCAGAAACTAAAGAACTGGACAATCTGAGGACTCCCTAGATATCTTTCTGAACTGCACAAAGAGAATGTCCCACAGAATCTCTTTGCTAACAGTGATTATGACTTCTCCCAGAGGGTTTTATTGGAAATGTTGAACTTGGATGGTGTGAGGGGGAGCATGGGATACCCAGAAACTAAAGAACTGGACAATCTGAGGACTCCCTAGATATCTTTCTGAACTGCACAAAGAGAATGTCCCACAGAATCTCTATGCTGATTATGACTTCTCCCAGAGACAAAGATCTGCACCCAGTCAAGTTGTGTGTGTTCTATAGTTTCTGTGAGGACTTTATTCACCCAGAGTGCTGATTTAAGTATTAGTAACAGATTTGGAATTTGCATTTGTTAAAGCCCCACTGGCCCAAAAATCTTTATTCAACCTTAACAAGTATGTAACTATAGTGAAACACCCAAGATGTGTCAAAAGATCTAAAAGAATTAGCTTCCCTACCCTTGAGAGATTGGGCTTGAGGAATTGTCTGGCAAATCCATTTTGCCATTATGGATCGGGATACAGAAGAACCCTTTTTGGCCTCATCAGGCAAAACAAAAAATGAGTCTGTGTTTCTGAGGCTGTGGCCACAAAGTAAACCCTCACAGCTCTCATAACATCCAAACATTGGATAGCTGCCTCTTTTGGGCCTTTAGAAGAATGATATAGGGAGGGTCAAATAATATCCTCATTTAAATGGAAACCAGATACCACCTTTGACAAATAGATAGCATTCGGACTTAACACCACCTTGTACTTATGTAACACCAAGAAGGGTTCCCTACAGGACAGGGCAGCCAGCTCTAAAACCTGTCTGCAGGAAGTGAAAGCCACTAGAAAAAACACCTTACAGGTAACATCTATCGAAGGAATATCCCAAATTGGTTCAAAGAGCTGATTTGTAGGACTAAAAGTATCAAAGGAGGGTCTGACGGTATCGCTGGTGTCTAATGAGGTGAGACGATATGAGCTACCCCTTGACCAAAAGTCTTCATCAGTGAATGAGAAGCTAGGGGTCTCTGAAACAGAATGGCCAAGGCCAATACCTGACCTTTGAAGGTTCTCAAGGCCACTTTTTGATCCAGTCCTGACTGTAGAAAGCCAAGCAAGTGACCCATAGAATATTGTCAAGGGTAGAAGTTCTTCTGTTCACACCAATGGAAATACGTTTTCCAGGTGTGATGGCATACCATAATCTAAAGTAAATTCAGTGTAGCACAGCTTAAGATATAAACAATTAAAAGTCCCAGAAGATGTTGAAGATATTCCGACAATTGAATATAAATGTGTCCAGTAATTTCTCAATCATGAAAAAAGTTCTGTGAAAAATAGTACTGAAAATAAACGTGAAACAGCTTGTAAAACACCACGTCTTCACTGTGCATGCACAAGTGCATCTCCTCCACCAGACAAAATGCCTGCTCACCTCAATGCACTAAACAACTTACTCATCAGACTCCCAACCAGATAAATCTTGTCTCCTCCTTGCTTCCCAATATATCAGTCCACTGCCTGAGGGAATCCTCCAGTTCAGCTCACATATCAATTAAGGAAAAATGGCATAGACATAGTGTACTCTGTCAGACTTCTTTATTAAAATACCCCACCATAAAATACACTTACAAAATCATAATATCAATAGCGCTTATAAGAAATCACCAGCTAGCTCATTACCTTGTGCGGCACGATCCCGGCGTGACGTTACAGACTCGGCTCCTCCCTAGACGCATTGCGCCCGATAATTGGGCTTCTTCAGTATGCCTATGCGTACGGGCGCCACGCCCTGAGGCTGACATTGATAGATAGCCTTCAGCAAATCCAGTCTGTGCAGAGAAGGAGATGATGGAACATTTGATGACTGAAAACAAAGTTGAATAATTGCTCTGGCATTCCAGTTTGTAACCAAAGGACACAACCTCCTATATCTAGGAGTCTGATATATCCTGGCACCAGGTGTTTGCAAAGACCAGCAAATGTCCCCCCACTGATAACATTGGAAGTGCCCCTTTATTGTGAAGGGGACCAAGGACCCAGCTTAGAAGGTTTGGAGGACCAAGACTTGCAGCAAAAGGAATTGCCTGGTTTAGTCTAGATGTAATGTAGATGCATGGGAGGAACGAAAGGACAATGTTTTCTACCCGGAGGGGCTTGGCTTACACATACTCTCATCTTCTTTCTGGGCAGAAGAGTAATCTTTCCACCTGTTACCTTTCTGATGCAAGCATCCAAAGACTCTCCAAGGAGTCATTAACCTTTGAAAATCAACATTTTAGCCAGAGGATTCTCAACATTTGTACAGACAGAAGTACAATACGAGATAATTGATGGAGCCTGTCACTAATTTTGTCCACATAGTAAGGTAAGGTTGCTGGAAACAGGCCCAATTGACTTTGGAAGGCACTTCTACAGGGTTTCCAGGGTTCCTGGCCAGCCATTTGGATCACACCCTGTGTGTCTGACACACTGCTATGGCAACCACACTTGGTTGTGAGGTCAGTCCAGCGGAGATATGTATCTGGCATCAGAGTTCCTGGGGCTGCTGCAGATCATCCTTTCAGCATACACCAGGTCTGTGTCTGCGGATGAATACCTGGAGGTCAGGCAGCAGATTCAGGTAAGACACTGTATTAGAGCCCTCCAGGTTGCTGGTATGCAACAGGGCAAGTGCTTTCCAACCCCAGAGCAACAGGCCAGTGAACAACGGGAGTTACGGATGCAATTCCTGGGAGAGTGGCCCCAGGAGCAATGGGTGACTGAGTTGGACAGGCTGGTTCAGCAGGAGATAGAACTGGACAATCTGTATCGGGCTCTGCAATGGCACGCAGAGGAGGAATATTTAGAGGAGACAACAGAATGCTCTCCGGAGGGATATGACTTTGGTGGCCCTGGATTGCTGTGGGAGAGCCTTTCAGATTGTTTTGTGTTTGGCAATGAAGGGGAACCTACCCTTGAAGACATGCGAGAATACAGAGGCTATGCTCGGTCTTGCAGGGGTCTCAGAGCTTAAACCTGATCTAGACTATTTGCTAAGGAAGGAACAGCATCTGGAAAGGGCATACAGAAAACTGCTAGAACACGTTCAGCAGCATGCCAGAAAATCGGCAGTGGAAACTCCGGAGATTGCAGTCTCCAAAGCTGGAGTGCTAACAGGGCAGAGCTCTGCCCAACACCAACAGCAGCTTTAGCCTCCCGGAGAGAAGAGGCAGTTGGCCTTTCTCCCACAATGCTGACAGAGACATGGTATTTTCTGCTAGCAGCATAGGTGGAGTTACCAGAAACTTATGCAGCTGAAGAGCTGACAACTGGACAGAGGGTCCGAGACCTCTTCCCCACACCTGCGGCAGTTCCAGAGGCCCAGGATGAGAAGGAGATGGTCACTTCCCAGCAGCAGATTAAGATCCAGGGGAGAAGGGAGTGGAGGTGTTCATCCTCCCTTCCCAGCAGTTGGCCAGGGTGGAGGAAGCAATCTTTCCTCCCCAGCAAAGATCCATGCACCTGGGAGACAGTACCAGAGACATGTCATCCCAGCAGCCAGATGAGGGTAAGGAAGATGGAGCAGCCGGCCCCCCTTTCTAGCAGCAGATGGCACCCCAGAATGATGCCACCAACCCAGCAGTAGAGCTGGCATCAGGGCCAGACATCACTAAGCTCTGCCCAGCACCAGTATTCTCTTTTTCGTTCTATGGACAGGGGATGGTCAGTCTCTATCCCCAGACACCAGTTATAGAGATTGGGGATTTGATAGACTGTTCTGGTGAAGAAGAACAACCTGGTGAGCCTCCAGCAGAAGAGCTGGTATTAGGACCAAACTTCACTGAGCTCTGCCCAGCAAAAACAGCCACATCTGTGGAGTCCCCAGCAGAAGTGCTGGCAATAGGGCAGAGTGCTATCAACCTCTGCCCAACACCGGCAACAACTACAGAGTTCCAGGGAGACGGGACAGTCAGCCCCTCTCCCCAGTGACAAGCGGATGTAGTGAAGCTTCTTCTCCCAGCTAAATCGCTGGCAACAGGGCAGAGTACCGCTGGCCTCTGCCTAGCACCTACAGTGGCTTCAGGCCTTCTTGAGAGAAGAGGTAGCCTTTCTCCCACAACACTGACAGGACATTGGATTTTCTGCCAGCAGCATCTGTGGAGTTACAACAAACTTCTCCAGCTGAAGTGCTGGCAACCGAACAGAGGATCCAAGACATCTGCCCCACACCTGCGGGAGTTCCAGAAGCCCAGGGGGAGAAGGAGATGGTCATTCCCCAACAAGGATTCGTGCACCTGGGAGACAGTGACAGAGAAATGTCTTCCCAGCAGCCAGATGAGGGAACGGCTGAGGAAGCAGCCGGCTCACCTCCCCAATGGCAGCTACACAGTTTTGGAGAGACGGAGGTCATCCTTCCACCCCAGCAGCAAATCCTCAGTCTGGGAGTGGAGGAAGCCGGCCTCCCACCCCAGAGGTTAGCCGGGATGGATGATGTGGGGTCCTCAGCTGAAGTGCTAAAGGGGCAGAATGCTAATGCCCTCTACACACAACTGCAGCTTGAGCTGATATTGGTGGATGGGACTGCGGTCTCCACTCACAGAAACCCAGCAGAAGAGCTGGCAACAGAGCAGAGTGCTGCTGGCCTCTGTCCTCAACTAACAGAAGAGGGAGTTCCTGAGGTAGTGGATGGGACTTCAGTCTCCACTGACCCAACCCCAGAAAATGGTGTGGGACTGAGACAGAAGGATATCAGCCTTGCTTTGCAAGCACTGGGGGATTTTCACCTACCAAAAGTGGATGGGACTTCAGTCTCCACTTGTATACCCCAGGGATGCTGGGCAGTCGGCCCAGATCCCCAACAGCATGATGGAGTGAGACCAGTCACCCTGTCTTCTCTCCAGCGGCTGAAAGGACATCAGGGAGAAGGGCCAGTCCAAGCCTCTCCCCAGCAGTGGGTACGTTCTCTAGGGGAAGCAGAGGTTGGCTGGGTAAGTAATGCTCTGTTTGGGACAATTTATTTGGGGTACTGTGTGGATACCGGCATTGGGGGACTGGAACTACTGACTAACTTCTGAGTCAACCCGCCTGTGTTTACTTGGAAAGTAAACGTGTCAGATCTTAAGTCCCAAAGCAAACCAAGACTGCATTGCATGGGAAGTGAGTCTGTGCCTAGATCTAAGTCCTTTAACTCATTAGAATGATCATACAGGCTGTTTATGGTAAACAGGACACCTCTACGGGTAAAAGGCTTTTCTTCTGGGGTCTCCTCCTGCATTAGTCTCCTGCCGAAAGGGGAGATGTGTGACAGAAGTCACTTTGAGTGGGGGTTTGTGGAACTCAGCTTACCCTGGAGAGCTCTGGAAACTCCGTGTCCAGCTTCCCCAACCCCTCTTATGTGTAAATCACCCTGTGTCTCTAATAGGGGCACAGGGTGCCTGAGAACCCCACTGTGATCTGTGCTAGTCAGACTCAATGTTGTATATATGTATATATTGTGTGTTGTCTCATGCTGTTGTGGACTCTTTGATGTGATCGTTTGGGGTGTGACTGTATTCTATTGTTCTATTGTGGCTGTCTGCCTCAACTATTATGGGATGTGTAAGTGTGTTTTCTGTGAGGAAAGAGGGAGGGGGATTCCTCCAGCAGCCCCCCTGCTGATAAGACTGTTTACTGATGAGAAGTTTGTACACACTGACCTGTGTGTCTGTTGTCATTGGACAGTTTAACCCATTCTGAGTCCAAGGGTGGGGGGGAAGAGTCTCTGAGTTATTTATCTGTTTTGCCCATGTGTGATAATAAATCAGTTTGTTGTTTGCCAATCTACACTGTGTTACGGCTGGTGACTGGGTGGGCTAAAGGGTCTTAGATGGTGCTGGTTCTGGACAAAGGAAGCATTTATGGCGGACATAGACCTGTTGAGGACAGGGGTTCGTCACAAGTAGTAAGTTGGTTGCTAATCTTAGATGACCCACTTACCAACTCCTCTGGAGTTGAAACAGTCTTGCAATGAATGGGGGGCCCCCTTGCAGGTCGCTTTCAGGGTGATGCTTCCAGTAGAAGCAGTGTAATGAACAGTTCAGTGGGTCTGGAAAATATCTAATTTTTTTGGACTGTAGGTGAGAACAGTGGAGATGATGAATACAGCAACCTCCCGGTGACTACACCAGTTATGGTATACCCTGAATCGTGGTAACTCCAGCCTCTGCACAGGGACAGCACACTGCAACAGTCCACAAAGCACGACTCCCACTGCACCAGAGCAGGAACTTTTCCTGGGCAGAGAAAATATCGGCTTACCAAGTCTCCTCCCGCTGCACAGGCCATAGGGATTTGTAGTACAAAGCAGTGGTTTAATAACATGGCTGTCACCTAGGACTACACCTCCCAACATCCCAGGCACTTGGTAACAAAGACTTTGGGCTTACAGTACTGGGCGCTTCCTCTAGTGGCGGGAAGAGATTATAACAGCAATAAAACTAATGGAGAGATAGGTCAAACTAAATACATTCTAAAGTAAAGCATGTCTGGCTCCAGGCTACACATACAAAAAGATAAAATTGGGTGCACCAGCCTAGTGCATTAAGCATGATACCATCTATTAAGAATAAAAATCAATGATTATACTCACAAATGGACAGTCACAAGATCACAAATATCATAGGAAGATACAACCAGAACATCTGTACATGCACCCAAATAGACTAGGAGGACACCACAAGGGCCTACAGATACTGATGCATTTTTAGGGCATCCCCTTTTCTTTAGAGCTGAATGTCTGCTGCATACTATGTGTTCTTATATAGAATTGTGTATCAAAGACATGACCCAACCTTAATTAGCAGGGACCATGTTAGGCAGGTACTACAGACATTGGCTCATGGGACTGGTCATTGAAAACTGTCAATCAAAAAGCAAATGTAATGAATCCATCACGGCCAACTCTCCCATGTTCATTGAATTGCATATCCCACAAACTATCAAAAAATTATATAATTCACCATACATGTCCCAATGTAATAAGTATAACATGCTCCTGTAAATCCTCAGCAATAATGGCAACAACTGTAAAATCAAATACTGTAATATAAAATAGCTATAATGCTTTAATAGACCCCATAAGCGATCAGTGGAATGCAGGTTACCCTATGTCCAGTGTATAACTACACAGGGACCAAAGTTGCTGTGAGAAGCAATGTAGTCTGTCTGTGGTTGGCCCCACCTGTGGACCAGCTCATAGAAGACCTATAGTGTAGGGCCCACTTGTGCTCTGGAAAGTTTGCATGATGGTCAGTCTGTGTGTTCAAGTCCCATAGGAGGTAAACTGCTTTCGGAATTTGTAGGTGATTTTCTGACCCCGACAGCGTGGTGTTCACATCAGTTAGATCTTAGATCACTTTTATCAGCGGTGGTTGAGGGGGCCCCCCCTCCCGCCGTGCTCCGGCACCCTCCGCGGCTTACCGGAGCCGTCGGTAGCGGCGGAGGCGATCGGATCCTTCTTGGTGTTAGGTATGGAGACGAGTGAGGGGGAAGATGGCCCCCACCCGTCTCTATACCATTGTAGGGCGGAAGCGACATCAAAACGTCACTTCCGCCCTTAGCTCTTAAAGGGCCATATTTTTTTTTTTTAAATGACAATTTTATTTTTTTTATTGGATTTAAGTGTAAATATGAGATCTGAGGTCTTTTTGAACCCAGATCTCATATTTAAGAGTCCTGTCATGCTTTTTCTATTACAAGGGATGTTTATATTCCTTGTAATAGGAATAAAAGTGAAACCTTTTTTTTAAAAGAACAGTGTAAAAGTAAAAGGTAAAATAAATAAGAAATTTAACGTGTCCTGTCCCACCGAGCTCGCGTGCAGAAGCGAACGCATACATGAGTAGCGCTGCATATGGAAACAATGGTCAAACCACACATGTGAGGTATCGCCGCGATCGGCAGAGCGAGAGCAATAATTCTAGTCCTAGACCTCCTCTGTAACTCAAAACATGCAACTTGTAGAATTTTTTAAACGTCGCCTATGGAGATTTTTAAGGGTAAAAGTTTTTCGCTATTCCACGAGCGGGCGCAATTTTGAAGCATGACATGTTGGGTATCAATTTGCTCGGCGTAACATCATCTTTCACAATATAAAAAAGAATTGGGCTAACTTTACTGTTGTCTTATTTTTTAATTCAAAAAAGTGTATTTTTTCCAAAAAAAGTGCGCTTGTAAGACCGCTGCGCAAATACGGTGTAACAGAAAATATTGCAACGCCGCCATTTTATTCTCTAGGGTGTTAGAAAAAAAAAAGTGTAATGTTTGGGTTTCTTGTAGCAAGTGATTTTCTAGCAAAAAAACATGTTTTTAACTTGTAAACAACAAATCTCAAAAAGAGGCTCGGTCCTTAACGCTTTGCCGACCGCCTAACGCAGATATACTACGGCAGAATGGCACCGGCAGGCAAAATCACGTACCTGGTACGTGATTGCTTGCAGCAGGCGGGGGGTCCGATCGGACCCCCCCGGTGCCCGAGGCGGTCGGCTTCTGTCTGGGAGCGTTCAGAGATGAGGGGGAGGCCATCCATTCGTGCCCCCCCTCGCGATCGCTTCCAGCCAATGAGAATCTTCCCCTGCCTCTGTATAGTACACAGAGGCAGAGGAAATGATGTCATCTCTCCTCGGCTCGGTATTTTCCGTTCCGGCGCAGAGGAGAGAAGACATCTGAGTGAGTTACACCAACACACACACAGTAGAACATGCCAGACATACTTTACATCCCCCTAATCACCCCCCCTGTCACACTGACACCAAGCAGTTTTTTTTTTTTCTGATTACTTCATTGGTGTCAGTTTGTGACAGTTAGTGTGGTAGGGCAGTTAGTGTTAGCCCCCTTTAGGTCTAGGATACCCCTCTAACCCCCCCTAATAAAGTTTTAACCCCTTGATCACCCCCGTCGCAAGTGTCACTAAGCGATCATTTTTCTGTATTAGTGTCACTGGTGACGCTAGTTAGGGAGGTAAATATTTAGGTTCGCCGTCAGCGTTTTATAGCGTCAGGGACCCCCATATACTACCTAATAAAGGTTTTAACCCCTTGATTGCCCCCTAGTTAACCCTTTCACCAGTGATCACCGTATAACTGTTACAGGTGACGCTGGTTAGTTCGTTTATTTTTTATAGTGTCATGGCACCCGCCGTTTATTACCGAATAAAGGTTTAGCCCCCTGATCGCCCGGCGGCGATATGTGTCGCCCCAGGCAGCGTCAGGTTAGCGCCAGTACCGCTAACACCCACGCACCGTACACCTCCCTTAGTGGTATAGTATCTGAACGGATCAAAATCTGATCCGATCAGATCTATACTAGCATCCCCAGCAGTTTAGGGTTCCCAAAAACGCAGTGTTAGCAGGATCAGCCCAAATACCTGCTAGCACCTGCGTTTTGCCCCTCCGCCCGGCCCAGCCCAGCCCACCCAAGTGCAGTATCGATCGATCACTGACACTTACAAAACACTAAACGCATAACTGCAGCCTTCCCTGCGATCGCTAACAGTTTTTTTGGTAGCATTTTGGTGAACTGGCAAGCGCCAGCGGCCTAGTACACCCCGGTCGTAGTCAAACCAGCACTGCAGTAACACTTGGTAACGTGGCGAGTCCCATAAGTGCAGTTCAAGCTGGTGAGGTGGCAAGCACAAGTAGTGTCCCGCTGCCACCAAGAAGAAGACAAACACAGGCCCGTCGTGCCCATAATGCCCTTCCTGCTGCATTCGCCAATTCTTATTGGGAACCCACCACTTCTGCAGCACCCGTACTTCCCCCATTCACATCCCCAACCAAATGCAGTCGGCTGCATGAGAGGCATTTTCTTTATGTCCTCCCGAGTACCCCTACCCAACGAACCCCCCAAAAAAGATGTCGCGTCTGCAGCAAGCGTGGATATAGGCGTGACACCCGCTATTATTGTCCCTCCTGTCCTGACAATCCTGGTCTTTGCATTGGTGAATGTTTTGAACGCTACCATGCACTAGTTATTAGCGTAAGGTACAGCATTGCACAGACTAGGCACACTTTCACAGGGTCTCCCAAGATGCCATTGCGTTTTCAGAGACCCGAACCTGGAACCGGTTACAGTTATAAAAGTTACAAAAAAAAAGTAAAAAAAAAATATATATATATAAAATAAAAAAAAACAAAAATAGTTGTCGTTTTATTGTCCTCTCTCGCTCTATTCTCTCTCTATTGTTCTGCTCTTTTTTACTGTACTCTATTCTGCAATGTTTTATTGTTATTATGTTTTATCATGTTTACTTTTCAGGTATGTAATTTTTTATACTTTACTGTTTACTGTGTTTTATTGTTAACCTTTTTTTGTTTTCAGGTATGCCATTCACGACTTCACGAGTGGTTATACCAGAATGATGCCTGCAGGTTTAGGTATCATCTTGCTATCATTATTTTCAGCCAGCGGTCGGCTTTCATGTAAAAGCAATCCTAGCGGCTAATTAGCCTCTAGACTGCTTTTACAAGCAGTGGGAGGGACTGTCCCCCCCTCTCCCACCGTCTTCCATGTTTTTCTCTGGCTCTCTTGTCCCAACAGGGAACCTGAGAATGCAGCCGGTGATTCGACCAGCTGACCATAGAGCTGATCAGAGACCAGAATGGCTCCAATCATCTCGATGGCCTAAGAAACCGGAAGCTACGAGCATTTCATGACTTAGATTTCGCCGGATGTAAACAGCGCCATTGGGAATTGGGAAAGCATTTTATTACACCGATCTTGGTGTGGTCAGATGCTTGGAGGACAGAGGAGAGATCTAGGGTCTAATAGACCCCATTTTTTTAAAAAAAGAGTACCTGTCACTACCTATTGCTATCATAGGGGATATTTACATTCCCTGGCATAACAATAAAAATGAAGAAAAAAAAAAAAAAAAAAAAAAAAAAAAGGAACAGTTTAAAAATAAGATAAAAAAGCAAAAAAATAATAAAAAAAAAGTACCCCTGTCCCCCCCTGCTCTCGCGCAAAAGCGAACGCAAACGTTGGTCTGGCGTCAAATGTAAACAACAATTGCACCATGCATGTGAGGTATCACAGCGAAGGTCAGATCGAGGGCAGTAATTTTAGCAGTAGACCTCCTCTGTAAATCTAAAGTGGTAACCTGTAAAGGCTTTTAAAGGCTTTTAAAAATGTATGTATTTTGTCGCCACTGCACGTTTGTGCTCAATTTTAAAGCATGTCATGTTTGGTATCCATGTACTCGGCCTAAGATCATCTTTTTTATTTCATCAAACATTTGGGCAATTTAGTGTGTTTTAGTGCATTAAAATGAAAAAAAGTGTGTTTTTTTCCCAAAAAAATGTGTTTGAAAAATCGCTGCGCAAATACTGTGTGAAAAAAAACCCCAAAACACCCACCATTTTAATCTGTAGGGCCTTTGCTTTAAAAAAATATATAATGTTTGGGGGTTCAAAGTAATTTTCTTGCAAAAAAAAAAAAAAATTTTCATGTAAACAAATAGTGTCAGAAAGGGCTTTGTCTTCAAGTGGTTAGAAGAGTGGGTGATGTGTGACATAAGCTTCTAAATGTTGTGCATAAAATGCCAGGACAGTTCAAACCCCCCCCAAATGACCCCATTTTGGAAAGTAGACACCCCAAGCTATTTGCTGAGAGGTATAGTGAGTATTTTGCAGACCTCACTTTTTGTCACAAAGTTTTGAAAATTGAAAAAAGAAAAAAAAATGTTTTCTTGTCTTTCTTCATTTTCAAAAACAAATGAAAGCTGCAAAATATAGGAAAATTAATACATAGAGATCAAGTAGGCTTCATGCCAAATAGACAGGCAGGCGATAATATACGCAAGGCAGTGTTATTGGCACATATTGCTAAAAAACGGAAAATCCCTTTATGTTTTCTATCTCTCGATATTAAGAGAGCATTTGACACAGTATCCTGGCAATATATGCAATATTCATTACAAAAATGGGGTTTTGGACCCCACTTTTTAACATGGATCAAAGCATTATATAATAAACCCAAAGCCTATATAAAATATGCTGGATACAAATCTGAAGCCTTTAATATCGAAAGAGGTACCCGACAGGGTTGCCCATTATCTCCCTTATTATTTGCCCTTATACTCGAACCCATGGCCCAATACATCAGAACAAACCAAACTATAACTCGCATTGAAGTAGGAGGTATTACACACAAATTATGTATATTTGCAGACGATATATTACTTTTTCTATCATCACCACAGGTCTCTGGTCCTAACTTAATACCAGCTCTTGATGGATTTGCAGCCCTATCCGGCCTTATGATTAATCCTAAGAAATGCCTAGTGCTTAATATTTCACTCACAAACATGGAATTGATCCCGGCTAGGGCTGCACTCCCATTCACATGGGCAGAAAAATCAATCCCATATCTTGGAATTCATTTAACAGCATCTCATTCTGACTTATTCTCAACCAATTATCCTCCTGTATTAAGACAGATCACAAATCTAATAAAACAATGGTCGCAACTTCCTTTATCCTGGATAGGGAAGATTAATGCAATCAAAATGACTATTCTACCCAAATTGCTTTATCTATTCAGAGTCCTCCCTATTCCAATTCCTTCCTATTTTTTGAGAATAGTACAAAAAAGAGCAACTTTGTTTATATGGGGCTCTTCTAAACCACGTATACCTATACACACACTACATCTTCCCAAAAATAAAGGAGGCCTGGGATACCCTAATTTTACTAACTACTACAGAGCAGCACATTTGGCCAGTCTGTCCAAATACCATGCAAAACAGGAAATCTCATTATGGGTATTTATAGAGGCTTCAGAAAATGACCCTCTATTAATATCAAATTTATTATGGCTTGATCCTAAAGACCGCTTTAAAATTCATAATCCCATAACTAAACACTTCTTATCTCTCTGGGATAAACTAAAAACCAAATATCAGTTACAATCTCCACACAATCCTCTCCTTTCTTTTATCAGAAATCCGGCCTTTTATCCGGCATGGATCTACCCAAATTCTTTTAAAGCTTGGACAACATCAGGCATTCAGACACTAAATGACTTCATAGCATCTAAATCATTCCTTTCATTCCCATCGCTTAAAGAAAAATATGATCTACCAAACTCTGAGATATTTAGATATCTCCAAATCAAAAATTTCTATACACCATTCCTAAAGGGGGATACACCATTATCCCAATTATCCATTTTTGAATCAATCTGTACAAAAGATCCATTTGCTAAAGGTACAATTTCATCACTTTATAATCAATTATATGGAGTAGCAAATCTTAATAGACCCTCTTACATTCAGAGGTGGGAGGAGGACCTGGGACGAACTTTAGAAGACACGGACTGGTCTAACATATGGCTCACATCTAAGTCATCTTCACCCAACATCTTAGCACTGGAGACAAATTATAAAGTCCTAACTCGCTGGTACCTTGTACCCGCTAGAGTTTCAAAATATTCACCTAATACCTCAGCTCTTTGTTTTCGAGGATGCCCAGAAATAGGCACATATTTACACATATGGTGGACGTGCCCAGTAATCCAAACCTTCTGGAAGGAAGTCTTCGTGATTGCATCTAAAATATTTAAAAAAATAATACAACCAGATCCATATTTAACTTTACTTAATCTAAAACCGGAATGGTTAACACTCTCTCAATTCAAACTTATGATCCAACTAATAACGGCTGCAAAACAAACAGTGGCCAAGGCATGGAAATCTCCTACAATGGTACTAGCAGAAACAATTCACAGAATGAATAATACAATGTCCCATGCTAAGACGGTAGCCATCGATCAAAATCAAATTCCAAAATTTGAAAAACTTTGGCATCCTTGGATAAAACAACAGTTCCTGTCAAACTTCAATGACTCTGTCCTGTTGCCATGGTAACAGATTAAATGACTTACAGAGACACCCATTCTAAGGCTTCAAAGAGATCTAAAAAGAATAATAAACTGACGAGCGGGACAACCTTGTGGACCATACCTCTACCTTTCAACCCTTTTTCTTCTTCTTTCTCTTTCCTTTTCTCCACCTTACGATTAAAGCTCATTATCAGAATTTATTTGACCTATATAAACTTTACTTGTAAACAATATGTATAGTAGGTATAAATCATTTAAATACCTACAAAAGTAACTAAGGAAATTATATATATCTTTAATTTAGGTTTACGTGAACCCAATGTTTAATATTTGAAATTTCATGATATTTACCTATATAAACCCTACTGTAAAACAATGAGCTTACTTTATAGATCCTTGTAAACTTACTTTATGTATCTTTATAACATTGTATACTCAATAAACTTCTTTTGACAAGGAAAGCTGCAAAATACTGACCATGCCTCTCAGCAAATAGCTTGGGTGTCTACTTTCCAAAATGGGGTCATTTGGGAGGATTTTGTGTCATCTGGGCATTCCATGGCCTCTGAAACTGTGATAGGCAGTGAGGAGTGAAATCAAAAATGTATGCCCTTAGAAATCCTGAAGGCAGTGATTGGTTTTCGGGGCCCCGTACGCGGCTAGGCTCCCAAAAAGTCCCACACATGTGGTATCCCCATACTCAGGAGAAGTAGCTAAATGTATTTTGGGGTGCAATTCCAAATATGCCCATGGCCCGTGTGTCAAAAAAAAATTGTGTCAAAATATAAAATATTCCATGGACTCAACATGCCTCTCAACAAATAGCTTGGGGTGTCTACTTTCCAAAATGGGGTCATTTGGGGGGGTTTTGTGCCATCTGGGCATTCCATGGCCTCTGAAACTGTGATAGGTAGTGAGGAGTGAAATCAAAAATTTACGCCCTTAGAAATCCTGAAGGCGGTGATTGGTTTTCGGGGCCCCGCATGCGGCTAGGCTCCCAAAAAGTCCCACACATGTGGTATCCCCGTACTCAGGAGAAGCAGCTGAATGTATTTTGGGGTGCAATTCCACATATGCCCATGGCCTGTGTGAGCAATATATCATTTAGTGACAACTTTTTGTAATTTTTTTTTTTTTGTCATTATTCAATCACTTGGGACAAAAAAAATAATATTCAATGGGCTCAACATGTCTCTCAGCAATTTCCTTGGGGTGTCTACTTTCCAAAATGGGGTCATTTGGGGGGGGGTTGTACTGCCCTGCCATTTTAGCACCTCAAGAAATGACATAGGCACTCATAAACTAAAAGCTGTGTAAATTCCAGAAAATGTACCCTAGTTTGTAGGCGCTATAACTTTTGCGCAAACCAATAAATATACGCTTATTGACATTTTTTTTACCAAAGACATGTGGCCGAATACATTTTGGCCTAAACGTATGACTAAAATTGAGTTTGTTGGATTTTTTTTATAACAAAAATTAGAAAATATCATTTTTTTTCAAAATTTTAGGTCTTTTTCTGTTTATAACGCAAAAAATAAAAACTACAGAGGTGATCAAATACCATCAAAAGAAAGCTCTATTTGTGGGAAGAAAAGGACGTAAATTTTGTTTGGGTACAGCATTGCATGACCGCGCAATTAGCAGTTAAAGCGACGCAGTGCCAAATTGTAAAAAGTGCTCTGGTCAGGAAGGGGGTAAATCTTTCCGGGGCTGAAGTGGTTAAGTGGTTAAAATAATTATTTTTTCTGTTAAATAAAAGATATGTGGCGCTATTCCATCAATCAGTAGTAACACTAGAAATGTAAAATGTAATGGGCAGATCAAACCCCACCTTCTGCAATAAATGTTCAGAGAGAGTACCCAATAAATGTTACCATACACAAGTGGATAAGAAATTGGTGGAGATACAATTCTAAAGTATGGGAAAAAATTAAAGATCTAAAAATATACTTTCAATGCTTAATGAACAATACCGGTTTCCCCTCATTAAGTGAAAACAAAATATTTTTCAATGTGAATCTGTGAAAAAAATAAAGCTGACTTCTCAAATAAGATACTCAGAACCAAAGTTCATACAAAAGTGATGAATCAGTGCCTTACAGATAAATCAATACCTCATAAATAATCACTGTAGATGAAATAAATAAATATATGAATATAAATGATGACTAATATGGTAAAGTGGCCCTTAAACGTGAGCTTGCGTATATAAATATTAAAGTGACGAATAGTGCAAAAAAAAATTCATATGTTCAGCAAAAAATGTGCAATATTTGATAAATACCCAGATGAAAATTTCAATCGTACCATAAAATATTAATAAATAAGTAATTAAGATAAATAAAAATATTAATTAATTATAATAGGGCAGCCAATCCCACCACAGAGATGCTGTCCCAAACGGTGACAATAGTGCAATGAAGTCCATATAAAAAGTGCAGTAGTGATGGGTGTTTTCCACAGCAAAGTCTTTAAACACAGTGCAAAACCAATGTGCAGTGACTGGTGTTTTTTTTTTTTTTTTTTTTCTTCTATGCACGTTTTAGTGCATCTGCCAGGTGTTTCCCCCAGCCTCTCACCTCCAGAAGCGGCCCCCAATGGGCCAAGTAAAGCGGGTGGATAATAACTAGGAGAGGATGTGTTCCCTGCAGCGTGTCTTTAAGCATCAAATGAGTCTGTCTCTCATCCACAGCTCCCAGCGCTCTCAGCGGTCCCAGCAATTTAATCAAGAACAGAGGAGAGGTCTCATGGTGTAGTAATTAAAAACACATTTATTTGGAAAAAACGTAGTAACTTACATTAAAATATGCAGCAAACGGTGGATGTAAGCAAAGGGATCCCTTTGATAAAGTCGCGTGCTGTGACGCAGCGCGTCGGGGTGGGAGGAGTCAGGTGCCGACGCTTCTCGGGGGCGGCCGAACCCGGAAGCTTTGCTTACATCCACCGTTTGCTGCATATTTTAATGTAAGTTACTACGTTTTTTCCAAATAAATGTGTTTTTAATTACTACACCATGAGACCTCTCCTCTGTTCTTGATTAAATTGCTGGGACCGCTGAGAGCGCTGGGAGCTGTGGATGAGAGACAGACTCATTTGATGCTTAAAGACACGCTGCAGGGAACACATCCTCTCCTAGTTATTATCCACCCGCTTTACTTGGCCCATTGGGGGCCGCTTCTGGAGGTGAGAGGCTGGGGGAAACACCTGGGAGATGCACTAAAACGTGCATAGAAGAAAAAAAAAAAAAAAAAAACACCAGTCACTGCACATTGTTTTTGCACTGTGTTTAAAGACTTTGCTGTGGAAAACACCCATCACTACTGCACTTTTTATATGGACTTCATTGCACTATTGTCACCGTTTGGGACAGCATCTCTGTGGTGGGATTGGCTGCCCTATTATAATTAATTAATATTTTTATTTATCTTAATTACTTATTTATTAATATTTTATGGTACGATTGAAATTTTCATCTGGGTATTTATCAAATATTGCACATTTTTTGCTGAACATATGAATTTTTTTTTGCACTATTCGTCACTTTAATATTTATATACGCAAGCTCACGTTTAAGGGCCACTTTACCATATTAGTCATCATTTATATTCATATATTTATTTATTTCATCTACAGTGATTATTTATGAGGTATTGATTTATCTGTAAGGCACTGATTCATCACTTTTGTATGAACTTTGGTTCTGAGTATCTTATTTGAGAAGTCAGCTTTATTTTTTTCACAGATTCACATTGAAAAATATTTTGTTTTCACTTAATGAGGGGAAACCGGTATTGTTCATTAAGCATTGAAAGTATATTTTTAGATCTTTAATTTTCTCCCATACTTTAGAATTGTATCTCCACCAATTTCTTATCCACTTGTGTATGGTAACATTTATTGGGTACTCTCTCTGAACATTTATTGCAGAAGGTGGGGTTTGATCTGCCCATTACATTTTGCATTTCTAGTGTTACTACTGATTGATGGAATAGCGCCACATATCTTTTATTTAATTGATTTTTGAGGAACTGAGTGGACCTGTCTATGTTGGCGGCTCTCCATCGGGTGTTTTACCGTCAGTTTCAAGATTATCTTGCCCACATTGTGGTTTTGCGCACTAGTTCTCATTTATCTAATTATTTTTTCTGTGCTTTTACCCCAATTGTTTGTTGGTGACAGGGCCTCTTTAGGGAACCACTGTAATGTGAGATCTGTGCAAATAATACAAACACTCACCCTTTACAATAAGACTTTTAGTACTTCTCTTGATGGGTCTCTCCAGAGAGGGGTGATCCACCCTACAGATGTATTTTGCCCCCTGGTGGACACTCAGTGTGGGTCTGATGGTCAGACTGGCTGTAAAGCTGTATGTGTTATCATCTCCTCTCCTGGAGGTTATTGTATTGCTAACCATATTATCAGTCTCCTCACATATCTCCTGATTCTTGTTTTTTCTCAGCCATGTCACAGTGATATCATCGGGGAAATACTCAGAGATATGACACTGAAGGGTGACCGGCGTGTCATGGAATATGTTGGGTGTCTGTATCTTTTCCACCACAGGGATCCATGGGTATTCTACAAAACACAAAATGTGCATCATCATTATTAGGGTTCAGTTTTCATCTCCCACATCTCCAAGAAGTAGTACTGTATATACAAACCATGACAGCTCAGGAAGATGACCCGCAGCAAGCATCTGGTTTTGGTGGACCTCCCAACCCTGACCTAGACAAAGTCTTTATAAGTGGTCTGCTGCTCTTTCTGTTTCTGAAATTTCAGCTTTTTGACGTTTCAACTTTTGTTAATATTAAGGCATGTGTGACCACATATAGATCTAAGTGCCCATGAGAGCAACTATGATTCAAATGAATGTTAGTAGATGTGACCCAAATAGGATGTCATTTGGTGTGCTAAGACACTACAGTATGTATCATAAACAAGTACAATTTTTAAAATTGTTTTCCCCTTTTTTTCATCCTCTTTGAATCACCATGCTGCTGATCTTCTGCAGCCTCTTTGTACTGTCTATCATATGATTGTGTTGAGTAGGGAGCCATCTGCTGGTTATTTGCTGCAACTGCAGTCTATTACTGCAGTCTTCGTTTCAGAAACACAAAACAGTATTTGTTAATAAAGTTAATAAAGTTTCACCCTCACATCTCTGCAGAAGCACACTAGTGAAGGTCCTTTTCCCCTTTGATGTGCTTGTATGTTTATTTATCATTTGTTAAAACTATGAGGCTCCATGCACACTAGCATTTTTTTAAATCTCCTAGAACCCCTCATAATGGGCACAGCAGCCAGCAGGTGTACAGACCCGGGAACTCAGCACAGGGATGGTGGGAACCCCTCATAATGGGCACAGGGGGTGTACAGACCTGGGAACCCAGCTCGGGAATAATGGGAATAGTTAGGTTGGTTCAATAGTTTAGTTCAACTGCAGATCTACATTATCTGGGGTGAAGATTCAAACACAATTCTTTTTGAAAATAAGAAGGTTTGTATTTTCTTCATTTAGATTTTTGCCTGTTGTGGCATCTCCTTCCACTGTAATCAACCAGAAATAGATCCATGTGATCTCATATGACTAGAACAGTTTCTTAAGGTGCCCATAGACAATAACGAGAGATGTGAGAGAAGATCTTGGACATTTTGGACCCCCCTCTGTCTGAACACATTTATTCCTCCCAAAAACTACTACTGGAGGGGCTGGCAGCATGTCTTTCCACATCCCTACCTTTCCATAGCCTCAAGATGATGGCTGCACAACACGAGTCTAAATTATAGTCTTGTCAGATTGACTACATTGATTAAATAACCAAAGCGCCAAAGGAAACTAGATAATACTAAATATAAATGTAGTGATACCAGATCAAATAATTAGCAGCTGCAGTGAAAAAATTTGCTGCGTTTCAGCCTATCAAATAGGCCATCATCAGGAAGTTGTGATGACTTCCTGATGACGGCCCATTTGATAGGATGAAACGCGTCGAGGTTGATTCGCGTCATTGCGACATACCTCCGCCCCAACATCCGTTTCCAGAAATCGAACACTAACCGCGGCAGCAGTCTACCATTGCCTATGGGCAGATTTCCTGGATAACTTACCTGCTATTCACACCGGGTGCCAGGCTTTAGGCCCCCTTACATGTGAGTTGACTACTATGTTTTTATATTTGGAATACATTTTTAAACGTTATTGCGCAATGAGGTTTCTTTGTCACATCTATCCACATGAGGAACATTTATCCCAGGCAACGCCAGTCTAAAGAAGATCTACAGGGGCTGCCCCACACGTGCGTTTGACCATACTAGAGATAGTTGGTCCACACTGAGGGGTGAGTTTACATCTATATGGGGGCACCTTGTCTGAGCACTTATCAAGCACGGAATCCCGCATCTATGTTTGAGCACGAGCACTCAATTTGGGACTTGGAATTTTTATTGTTTAGGCCATTTGAGTTTGAGCACGAGCATTGTTTTGGGATTTTGAAGTTTTTAGCGACCCTACCTTTAGGTCGCCCTAACACAATGCAGTCTATGTATTTTATATACCTTTAGCACAGAGTGCGGTCTTTGTATTTTATAATTTGAGCTTGACTACATGCCTACTAGTGACCATGTTATTCCTGCACATCCAGAATTGTCTGTATAGGCCTTTATTCTTTTTTGCTACTTCCACCACAGAAGTTTCTACTATTTGTATGGTATATGTAGCACACAGCTATGTCAGGATGGTAAAAAAAACACATAGGATTATTGTATGCTGCTCAGTGCCAGCATCCCTTATGTACTTGTAGCGCCCTGGGGTTTAATCAGGGAGCTCCACACCAAATCCCTTGTCAGGAGCAGCTACTGTAGATAGTTGTTAGAGATCTATTGAATTCTTCCTAAGTTTTGCCTTCTTGTACTTTTCTCTTCTGCCACTGGGTGGCAAGGCACTTGGTGGCATTAGATGTGAGAAGAATATTTCAAGGCCAAGTTATGGGTATGTGGGATATCTCAGCCAATGGGCAGGGGTTTTCTTGAATCCCTTAGCCTGCTGGGAGAACCTATATATTCGGGTGGAGTCAGGTGATCTGTGTTCTGTGCCACCCAGACTGCCGTCTGCTAGGCCTGAGATTGGGCCTATCCGGGGGGGAAATCGGGGTTCCAGGCTGTGTGAGGGCCTATTCAGAAGTAAGACGACTTGCAATCCAACCAAAAGTGATGGTTCTGCCGGCCATAGAACCTGTCGTGGTCAGAGATAGAAGGGAAGCTGTCGCCACTACGGGACCAACCACCTTATTACCAGGGACCACAGTGAGTAACTGAAGCAAGTACTGGAGCAGTGTGACAGACCTAGTCGGAACAGAGGCTGTTGGAGAGGACTGAATGCAAGCCTGTTGCCTTTTGATTATGGGCCCTGGATTTTCAATGGAACAATACTCTTTGTGAGATGAATTAGAAATCCAGTCTGAACTGTACTAATCGGACTCAGTCGTGTATATATGTATATATTGTATGTTGTTTGATTCTGTTGGGGACTCCTTACTGTAGATTTGTGTCCCTGAAGAGGCCCCCTGCTGATAAGACTGATTCATTCTGTTGGGACACATCCTGTGAGGAGATGCTGGTGTCATCAATTCCAACTACCTGTGTTTATGTTAATTGAATGAGCTGATCACATTGTCCTCTATACAATGTAGGAGATGGGACGACTCCTATTGGAGCTGCTATTGTGAGAAATGTCCTGTGATAATTAACTCAGTCTGGGCAAAAGGTCATGCCAGGGACCGAGCCGGTCAGCAGGGGTGAAGCTTGAAAGGTATCTGGTGTGCAAATCTAGGGACCCAGCAGGAAAGCGTAGGTAACGATTGAGGGAGATACCACGGCAAAAGCCTTGAGGTGCTCATGGGATTCAGAGTCAGTGATTTAGAGAGTCTAGTAAGAAACTAGGAGCTCAGAGGGCTGAAGAGCTACAAGTGGACATTGTAGTGAAGCTGAGAGAACTGTTGAACATTGTGTTAGGAACTGTTAGATACTGTTGCCATAGAAGACAGCAAACAATTGAAATTGTAACTACTCAAGGGGGTCCTGGCCCTAACCCCCTTTTCCTTGCAAAATATAAAAATGACTGATAGAAGAAATAAAACCTCTTTTGCATCCAAGAAGTGTCTGGCGCCAAATGACTTTCACCATCTTTGCACCCACTATGCCTCACAACCCACTACATATTGAAAGATGTCAGCTGTCTTTGGCCTTGAAGGTTCTCATCAGACTGGAAGAGGTTAGAGATTCTGCTACATACTGTATGGAAAGTTCCAAAAGATAAGTGTGATTATGACTTTCAAGGCACATAGAGAGCACAGATTAACACACATCAAAATTATATCGCCAAATTAGAGGTGTGTCTAAAAAGTTTGGTGAATGGTCTGATATCTCAATGGAAGCATGGGCCAGGGGCGCGCGCATGCACATGGCTATTCAGAGACACGTCGAGAAGTGCTACCCAGTGTGGAGTACATGTGACCATCAGGGTAAACCTGCTGCGGGCAGTAGAACGTAGTCAGTGTGAGAGGTAGGGTCACAGTGCAAAGGAGCAATGAGTGAACATCAAGTTCTACTACAAATTGGTGGAAATCGGCGATGAGACCCGTGAAATGTTGGTGCAAGTGTATGGGATGGAAGCCGTGAGCAAAAAATATGTTTATGACTGGTTGAAATGCTTTTGCGATGGGAAGGAAATGACTGAGGATGAGCCATGTTGGAGTGCAACAAATGCTGGCACAAGATTGGTGACAGCCTCTATGATTGATGGCGGAGGAATTGGGCATTAGCAAGGATACGGTGTGCACCATCGTCCACAAACATTTGGGTAAGTGGAAGATTTGTTCCCGGTATGTGCCACACAAGCTGACAGACAAATAGAAAGCAAAAAGGATGGAAACCTCTGGAGATTTCATTACCATGTGTGAACAGGATCCATTCTTTCTGTGAACCATCATCACAGGGGATGAAGCCTTGTGCTACCAGTTCGATTCGGAATCCAAGCAGAAATCTATGGTATGGTGTTCACCGTCTTCCCCACGACTCAAAAAGAGTCGCTTGCAAATATCCAAGGTCAAGACAATATTGATCGCCTTCTTTAACAACTATGTCATCATCAAGAAGAGAAGAAAAGATTGATCGCACACTTGAATCCAAAAGATGCTGTAGAAATTTCTTTATTGTCATGAGCCAGACAAAATTGCAATGATGATCAGTTGACGCGTTTCACACGAAAGGAACCGTGCTTGTTCACAACTATGTCATCATCCATAAGGAATTCTTTCCTGCGGTTCTGCGATAGATTCCTAAAGAGGCCTTTTCTGACAGTTTCCAGAAGCTTTATGAACATTGCCAAAAGTGTGTGGTGAAGGATGGCGATTATTTTGAAGGCCAATAAAGGTAATTTGTTTTGTATCTTCTGTTTTGTTTGTTTTCTGATACGATTCACCAAACTTTTTAGGTACATGTCGTATAAAACTCATACGTTTATCACAAAATCTATAAAAAAGGTTTTGTGCAGATAAAAAAATACATGGCTGACACAACAGATATATTGTCACCCTTATCTAGACATAATATCACTCAACTGCTCCCAGTCCCACATGGTAATATAATCATGTCAGTCCTTGTTGTAGCAGATGAATAGATCCATGTGAGATCAGGGGAGGATCCAGGGGGGGCAACGGGTCAACTGCCCTCCTCAGAAAATAGTGAACAGGCTGTGCTGATGCCGACCCCCCATCAGCCGTTGCTGCCACAGAACACAGGGCAACGGCACCAAAACTGACAGGCTCTGTGAAGGGAGTGACACAGGCAGAGCCGCAGCTGTGGGGGATTTCAAACCCTCCTTCTCCTCCTTGAGCTGAGCATTCACCTGGCAATGCCCACTCCTATTGGCTACATTCAAGGCCAATGGCTGGGAAACTAACAACTAGAGGATTATGGAACATGTAGTCCCGGATACCAGCAGGCCCAGGACGATTCCCTGAGAGTACACTGCAGCCCCCAACATGGCGAGCGGGAGGGGGAAGAGATGGAGGAGGGGAGAGAGGACCATGAGAGGAGAAGAGGAACCACGAGGCTGTCAGGTCGAGGGAGCCAGAGAGAAAGTGACAGTCATTCTATTATATATCCCCCAAGGCAAGACTTTACCTCCAGGTGGGGGGATGAGGGGGGCGGGGATGCAGGCTTTCATAGAGGAACAGGACCTTATCACTGGTTGCTCCCATCCTTTGCTCCCCTCCACCTGGCTGCTCCCACCCTGTCTTCCCCTCCACCTGGCTGCTCCCACCCTATCCTCCCCTCCACCTGGCTGCATCCACCCTTTCCTTCCCTCCATCTGGCTGCTCCCACCCTGTCCTTCCCCCATACCTGGCTGCATCCACCGTTTTCTCCCCTCCACCTGGCTGCATCCACTCTGTCCTTCCCTCCTCCTGGCTGCATCCACCCTGTCCTCCCCTCCACCTGGCTGAATCCACCCTGTCCTCCCCTCCACCTGGCTGCTCCCACCCTGTCCTCCCTTCCACCTGGCTGCATCCACCCTTTTCTCCCCTCCACCCGGCTGCTCCCACCCTGTCCTCCCCTCCACCTGGCTGCATCCACCCTTTCCTCCCCTCCACCTGGCTGCATCCACCCTGTCCTCCCCTCCTCCTGGCTGCATCCACCATGTCCTCCCCTCCACCTGGCTGCTCCCACCCTGTCCTCCCCTCCACCTGGCTGCATCCACCCTTTCCTCCCCTCCACCTGGCTGCATCCACCCTGTCCTCCCCTCCAACTGGCTGCATCCACCCTTTCCTCCCCTCTACCTGGCTGCATCCACCCTGTCCACACCTCCACCTGGCTGCATCCACACTGTCCTCCCCTCCACCCGGCTGCATCCACCCTGTCCTCCCCTCCACCTGGCTGAATCCACCCTGTCCCCCCCTCCAACTGGCTGGTCCCACCCTGTCCTCCCCTCCACCTGGCTGCTCCCACCCTGTCCTCCCCTCCACCTGGCTGAATCCACCCTTTCCTCCTTTCCACCTGGCTGCTCCCACCCTTTCCTCCCCTCCACCTGGCTGCTCCCACCCTGTCCTCCCCTCCACCTGGCTGCTCCCACCCTGTCCTCCCCTCCACCTGGCTGAATCCACCCTTTCCTCCTTTCCACCTGGCTGCTCCCACCCTGTCCTCCCCTCCACCTGGCTGCTCCCACCATTTCCTCCCCTCCACCTGGCTGCTCCCCCCCTTTCCTCCCCTCCACCTGGCTGCTCCCACCCTGTCCTTTCTTCCACCTGCCTGCATCCACCAATACTTTTTTAAGACACTGTATTTATCTCTGTGTGTATAAATATATAATTGCATTTTATAGTTGGCCCCCCTACTTTTGTCCCTGTCCCCCCATGTTCCTCCCCTAAATATGAAAGCTGGAGACGCCACTGTCTCTCACCGCCCAATTCACAGCATTTCTGCATCTAAAAGTAGACTGCCATTACTGTGCAGGCGCGGGCAGAAGAGAGATGACATCATCTCTTACTGCCCACCCTCACTCTGGCAGTGCCCCTCCCGAGATTAGACTCTGGATCTGCCCCTGTGTTAGATGACCCTAATTATGTCTAGATGAGGGTGATGATATATCTGTTGTGTCAGCCATGTATTTTTTATTTGCACAAAACTTTTTTTTTTTTAGAAATTTTGTAATACATTTTTGAGTTTTATATAAATTAGTGATATCATTTTGATTTGCCCTTTCTATGTGCCTTGATATCCCAATCACAGTTATCTTTTGGATCTTTCTATGTGAGGATGGCTCAGATTTGATCTGAATAGATTGTTTACCAATCAATATCACTGTCTATCAACTATACAGAAAGGCCCCTATTTTGCACCACCTGTTCTTTTTTTATAGATTCTAGCTGACAGATCTATATATTTGTTGGTAACAACCTCATGTAACTCACCTGGGTCTCTGATAGATAGATCTTTATATCCCGGTGTGTCCAGAGATTCATGTTCCCATCTCACTCGTACTCTGAATTCTGGATCCTTCAGGAGCTCTTCAGGAATTGTGACCTCGCTGTGCACATTAGATGTCCCATCAGGAATATCTGTGAATGTCTCTGTGGATGGTAAGGCTTCTTGTGGCTCCCCTATTCCTTGTGTCCATCTGATTGTGATATTTCTGGGGTAAAAATTCTCCAGAGTGACCAAATATTTCAGCACTGAGACAATTAAACTTCTTGATATCGGCTGTACAAGCTGAGGCTTAGCTGAAATGATACGACATAAACATGATGAGTAAAATATTTTTGACATGAAGATTGTAAGTATCTTTACCTTTATAGTCTGTTATAAGACTAAATCACATAAAAGTCTATTTACAAAAAAATCACTGTATGAATGTCTCAACCATTTGCACAGTGATGGTGAATATTCATTGTAATTTGCCTAATAGTTTTTTTTTCCCATATAATTGTCATCTCCATCTAGAGACCATAATGCAGTATTTTTCTTAAATACCTCAGTAAAGGAAAATACTGTACTATGGCCACTAGCTGGAGCTTATGATCATAAGAAATTAGCCTATTATTCAAATTACAATGATTATTTGTGGTGGCTGTGGGCATTCAATTTTTTACACATAGACCCCATGGTAAAAGGTAGTTTCACTCAAATTTGTAATTGTCAATATATAGTTGAAAATCACTATATATGTACGGTATATGAGAAAATTCTGTGGAATTCCTGGCCAACACACCAACCCAATTTTTCAGCATGAATTGGAAGGCTATTGACTGGGTGGGATTCTTTGATATGATAAACTATTGTTAGATGATGACTTGAACTCAAGGAATAGTTCCATGGCTGGTAGCTGCAGGCAATAGCTCAACTACTGGGACAGCAAATACTTCTCTACAGCATTTCCAACAAAGAACACAAGAGTGGCAGTGTGACACATATTCCACTGGGTTCAGACTGATGCGAACACAGACATCGCATGCAAAGTTGGCAACATTGTAAAAAATTTTTTGTCACACTATAATTAGGGGGCGGGGCATGCATTTATAGGCATGGCATAGGGAAAAGAAAAATGTGCGGCGCCAAAAAATGGGCATGGTTTACGCAAAATGGTGAGTGTGGCTTAAATGGGCGTGGCTCTAATGGGGTGTGGTTAGAGTCTGAGATGAATGAGGGATGGAGAGGGAAAGGGGGAAAGGGGGGTAGAGGGATGGAGGGACAGCAGACCCAGATCCTACACCACAATAGCAAGTGTATTCCAGAGTTTAACAATCAGCAGATAAAGATACTCCAAACACCTGGTGTTGGCGCTTTAATCATCCCGACACATGGTTGTTATGGTGTCAGGATGATTGAAGCGCATCATTTCTATTATTACATTGTAATATAAAATGAAATCATTTAACTCACCATAATGCAGAATCAGTGGGACCCCTGAGAGTGTCACCTGCCACGTTGCCTGCCACCAAGTGCCCCCAGCAGAGTCCGTCCTTACATCAGGTGCCCCCAGCAGAGTCCGTCCTTACATCAGAGCAGAGTGCGTCCTTACATCAGCTGCCCTCAGCAGAGTCCGTCCTTACATCAGTTGCCCTCAGCAGAGTCCGTCCTTACATCAGTTGCCCCCAGCAGTGTCCGTCCTTACATCAAGTGCCCCCAGCAGAGTCCGTCCTTACATCAGGTGCCCCCAGCGGAGCCCCTCCTTACATCAGGTGTCCCCAGCGGAGCCCCTCCTTACATCAGGTGTCCCCAGCCGCAGCAGCTTAATTTCTATTGCAGCCACACGTTGATATCAATACTAAAAGCTACCATACTTCCTATACTATAGGCAGGGCAGCACCCATCAGAATGCTACTTTTGAAACAGGCTCCATGGAAATCATGCTTTCCTCACAAGGATGACATTTAAATGAAGCCCACTTTGTCTGCACTGGGCCCCCGTGACTGCACTATCATTTGCATTATAAAATAAGGGTTTTCTTTGGCAGTTATGAGCGGACACTGAGAGCTGAGCAGGTTCTCGTACACAGGCCACGCCTCCTTTCTGTCTCTCATACTACAGGCGGAGGATAATACTGGACATCACCAGTCACATTACCCAGAATCAGCTCCTTAGAAACCACAAGTGCAAGGAGTCGGGGCAGAACGATGGAGCTGCTCTGTGATTGGTCCTAACGCTTTCTGCTCTGTTAGCATGGCAGCGGTGATGGTCCTAGCGCTTCCTGCTCTGTTAGCATGGCAGCGGTTGCTATGGCAGCGGGGAACGCAGCTCGATTCAGCGTGGAGTGTGATTGTCCAGGTCCGCTGTCTCCATGTCCTCATACCCAGAAGCCCCGTGTAGAACCGCCGTGACCAGAGATGTGCTCCAGTCGTTGCAGAGCCTGGATCTGAGCATCTCCCCTAAAAACTTCCGGGGGTATCAGGGGAAAGGGGGAGAGAGGAACCCTGGGGAGATAAGCTGAGGGACTGCAAGGGCTGTTCTTCTGGTCTTCTTAAAAATGGCAGCCGGCGGAGAAAAATATGTATTTTTGTTATTTATGTAGCACCCTCTACCAATAGGTAGGTGCTAGAAGCGGTGTCCTAGTAGCGGTGTTTCCGCCGCCATTACAGAACAGAGGCCAATGGGGGAACAAAATAGTGTCTCCGCCGGCCGTGTGGTTACAATAGAACCACCGCCCACCCCCGCCCCTTTCCATAACAGACCGGCAGCAGGGTGGAGTGGGGCAGGGTGGGCAGAGCGGGGTGGGGGGTGGGCGGCGGGTGGCGCTGCAGCAGCTCCGTTTCTATTGCAGCCACCCAGCAGTGTTCCACCTCTTCTGGTCTTCTTAAGAATGGCAGCTGGCGGAGACATTGTCTCCGCCGACCACGGACCTCTAGTGGTGGCGGGCCACGTGCCGTGAAAAAACTTAAACAGGTGAAAAACAGATTTCCCGAGACATTTCCCGGGATGCAAAAAATTCAGGAAAAGGGTGTAAATCTCGGTAATGTCCTGGGAAATTCAGGACAGTTGGCAACTATGCGCATTTGATTCACACCTGCACTGTGGGGCCGATCACACGTGATGTCTGTGCAATGCAAGTTCAGCCATACAGTTGTATACAGTTGTATGGCTGAACTCGCATTGGATTCACACAGATAAGGTGCAGGGACTTTTTTTCCCCGCACTGGAATTGGATCACGTGGGTGTTGTCACCCATACGATCCGATTCCTGTCCAAATCCACAGTTCGCACTGCGATTTGTGAACCGATCTGGGGGTGTCATTACCTTGTAT
The DNA here is from genome assembly GCA_037952835.1 of Lithobates septentrionalis. Classification (NCBI taxonomy): domain Eukaryota; kingdom Metazoa; phylum Chordata; class Amphibia; order Anura; family Ranidae; genus Lithobates; species Lithobates septentrionalis. The sequence continues at coordinate 7,133,323 of JBBDGP010000149.1, forward strand.
TGACACCCGCAGCGGTTTGCAGAGGGGAGTGTGAACTGCCTGCGGAAGAGATTTGATGTAGGAACCAGCGCTGCAATTGAGCTGGTTCCCAGATCGCTACAGTGTGAACCTAAATTTGTTCATGGAAACTTTTTCTGGATTTCCATTTTAAAGAAAGAAAGTCAGATAGAAAAAATTCCATACAAAAATACCATGTTACGTTATTTTGTTTTGCGTCACATGACCCTATTAAAACCCACAGGGTATGATCTGTGAATATTGGTGATTGGATGGTATTAGTCCAGTTTTAACATGATTGCACAATTAGAACACAACAGTTAACAAAAGCCTTGGATGTAATAATAGAGACTCCTCACCATAAATATCTCTGCAGTGGAATGTTTTCTCTTTCTTCTCTTCCCCACAGCTATATCTACAGATGAAGGTCACATCTTTGTGATTGGTCACGTTGGGTCTGAACTTCAGTGAAGATGTGAAGTTTGGTCCCTCTCTGCATGATATGACCCCATACTGTGTGTCCATCAGTATCTCCTCTTGTTTATTATCTCCTCCATGGGACTCTGGGATCTCATAGACTTGTCCTCTTATCTCCTCCAGCCAAGTCACACTGGTGTTTTCTGGGCAATTGGTGGCTCTACAGATTATAATTGTTTCTTCTCCAGCTATCAGCTTGGTAGGACCTTCAATGTCCATTACTGTGAAAACTCCTATATCTGCAAATTCATTGATAAAGAATGCACTCAGTTATTTGTTCCTTTACATGAAAATTCCAGCTCTTATGTTTTCAAACTATACAAACGTTCCCAAATTTACACATTATAACTTATATATTGATAATTAAGCAAGGACACCAAGATGACTTAAAGTGGTTATAAACCCTCACATATACCTAGTGAAGTGACTGGCCCCTGGTGATATACTGAGATGAAACAAATCCTCCGACATAAGTTTTACCCGTTTATCTACAGCCATCTTTCTCCTAATTCCATTCAAAGTGCAGAATTTACACAGGATCTCTCAGCTTTGAAAAGCAGGGGACAGAGAGCTAAAGTTACATCAGTGAGGAGAGTTCTGGGAGCTGATTGGTGGGAAGGGACACACCCTCCTTCACACAGGAACACATCTGAGGCTGTCAATCTGCTGGAGGTCCCTCCCCTATAACCATTTTTCTCTTGGTGTCAGGTAAAGTCATCAGAAGTGACTCATGCTGATAGCAGAGGAAAGAGACAGTGGACAGAAACTACACTTAGTGCTCTGGACTGAGACAAGTACACACTATAGAGGGATATACTTTGTTCATATTTCATGTCTGAGGTTTAAAACCACTTTAACACATCAGGGACCAATAAATGGATATGATAAGAAACCTTGGTCATCATCTGGTTAACTTTGCCCCGCACCATTTGCATATGTAGCGCCCACCACCTTTTGGTGGGTGCTATAAAGTTAAAAGACAGGTTAAATTACCAGTGCCTTACTGTTTGTATAGGTCTGGAGGTTTGATATGGGTTAGGGTGGAGTTATAGGTTTTAGAGAGGTGTGAACACCTGTTCATCATCATCCTGGAAAACCCTCCCTTACTTCTTCAGAGTAATGTTCTGGAAAGGAGGCGGATCAGGACTTGAAGGACAGGCAGTGTGTATGGCCCTGGTCCAATGGTTAATTTGTTTGGGCAGGGGTGAGTTCATATATACCGTATATACTCGAGTATAAGTCGAATTTTTCAGCACATTTTTTTGTGCTGAAAGTGCCCCCCTCGACTTATACTCGAGTCAAGCACTTTTCTGCAGCAAAAAATGTCATTTTCCGAACCGACTTTGGGGCCCCGTATCTCAGGGCCACTTAGTGCTAGAAACCCCAGATTTGGTATGCAAACCCAGTGGACCTGGTACCAGAACATATCCAAGGCTGAAGTTCCTAGCACTAAGTGGCCCCGAGATACGGGGCCCCAAAATCGGTTTGGAAAATGTCATTCTCTGCTGCAGAAAAGTGCTTGACATTTTCTGAACCGACTTTGGGGCCCCATATCTCAGGGCCACTTGGTGATAGGAACCCCAAATGTGGTGTGCAAACCCAGTGGAACTGGTACCATAACATATCCAAAGCTGGGGTTCCTAGCACTAAGTGGCCCTGAGATGCGGGGCCCCAAAACTGGTTCGGAAAATGTCATTCTCTGCTGCAGAAAAGTGCTTGACATTTTCTGAACTGATTTTTGGGGCCCTGTATCTCAGGGCCACTTGGTGCTAGAAACCCGAGCTTTGGAAATGTTATGGTGCTAGTTCCACTGGGTTTGCACACCAAATTTAGGGTTCTTAGCACTAAGTGGCCCCGAGATACGGGGCCCCAAATTCGGTCAACTGTGTCTATCTGCAGCAATGTCATTTCAGGACCCTTTGGGTTCAGAGACCCCAAATTTTGGCTGCAGCTAGGGGGCATCTAGGAACCCTTAACTACCGAGTTTGAAGTTCGGGGGACCTATGGCTGCAAATGGGCACAGTGAGGCATGCAAATGGGCACAGTGATGCTGCAAATGGGCATTGTTGACCCTCTTTTCCACTTACAGTAGCTGTGCATTTCTCACCCTCGTCTTATACTCGGGTCAATAAGTTTTTCTCATTTTTTTTGTGGTAAATTAGGGCCTCGACTTATACTCGGAACGACTTATACTCGAGTATATACGGTATATATACACTCGGGGTCACATGCCCTGGGAGTTCCAGAGTTGGAGAAAAGAAGAAGACAGCATGTAGGGGCTGGTGCAGCTTGGGCGCTCTCCCCTCTGGGGAGGGGATCGTGCCATGCGGGGAAGAGAGATGGAGGAGACATTAGGAGGAAGCTGCTACTACTGACAGCAGAAAGACTGGGAGATTGACCCTTTATGGCAAACATGGACTGTTGATCAGATGCTCCCTCAAACTCAACGGATCAAAAACAGAACTTCTTCTCCTACAAGCTAACAAAAATTCCAAAATAAAGACTACATGGACACCTCCCACCATCCTTGGACAGACCATCTCCCCAAGCACCAAAGCCAAGAGTCTCGGAGTCATTTTTGACTCAGGAATGACAATGGATGCACAAATAGGATCAGTGGTGAGCGGATCCCACCATCTCCTCCGCCAACTACGTAGACTCATCCCCTTCATCCCAGAAGAGGACAAAGCAGCAGTTGTGGGAACAATCATCAATTCCCGACTTGACTACGCAAATTCGCTCTACGTAGGACTACCCCAATATCAGCTTGCGCGCTTACAACTCATCCAAAACACGGCGGCAAGACTGTTAACAGGAAAAAAACCCTGGGAATCCATCTCCCCCTCCCTAAAGAGCCTACACTGGCTAACCGTGAAGAAACGGATCACATTCAAGACCCTCTGCCTCACCCACAAATGCGTACAAGGAAACGCCCCACCATATCTCCGCGAGAAAATAAAACACTACACACCGAATCGCAGTCTTCGATCAGCTAACCAAAACCTCCTTACCATTCCCAAATACCGCTACAAAGCAAAGGGAGAACGAAGATTCGCAGTCCAAGGACCTCGACTATGGAACGCTCTTCCTACCAACATCCGCATGGAAGAAAACCACCAGGCCTTCAGAAAAAAACTAAAGACCTTCCTTTTCTGAGAAGCTGACATCAGAGAATGCATCCAGCGCCTTGAGGCGATTCAGTTCGCATTTGCAGCGCTTTATAAATCATTCATTCATTCAGGAGTACAAGTGAGTGGAAACCCAGAGAAACTGCTCCCAAGAGACTTAAAGGTATTAAAGTGCGGGTCCTGGAGGAGGTGCAGGTCTTCGGCCTTAGAGAATCAATACCCCAAAAGAGTGTTAGAGTGTGGGTCAATAAACAGGACTGTGCAAGGAGTTGGGCCTTAGAGAATTAATACCCTGGAGAAATACAATCAGTCAGCCCGAAGATCTTTATTCAGAGTATCATTCTTTGGGTAAACTGAGATGTGCTGTACGGTTGGGAAGTAGCAGTAAACAGGAGGGAGTAGAGCTGCAATGTATAGCTGGAAGGCATGGAGGTTCAGAGACTCCATAGCTGGAAGGCTTCAAGAAATGAGAAGTGGCTGCAGACCGACCTGAGTAGACCAGGGTTCCTGGATTTCCTTGAGCTGGCAAGGGAAGAAGTGATCGGAGGTGAGAAGGCAGGTGAGGCCTGAGACACCCACCATTTCAGTAGTAACACATGCTTTTCAGAGGGGCATGAGCCAGTTCGTTAAGGGAAGATTCTAACTACTCGTGCAGCTTAGACAAGAGGCAACTTATATCTGTTGGGTTCATTCAAGTAACAAAACTGCCGAATCAGGAATAAAAGTTATTGTTTGAACTGTTCAACTGCATCTGTGATTACTACAGTGGGGTGGAAGAAGCGGGGGTTAAACCAGCAGGTACTGTAATGAACTAACTTGCAGCTCCTACGGGGGTAGTGCGCTACACATAGTTGCAAACATTGTAAGAAAAATTTATAGGGACACTTTTTTGGCTGCAGGCGGAGTCTTATAATTAGGGGCGGGGCATGCGTTTGTAGGCATGACATATGCAAAAAAGAAAAATGTGGCACACAGGTAAAATGGGCTTGGTTTAAGTGAAATAGTGGGCGTAGCTTATATGGGCGTGGTTTAAATGGGGGTGTGGTTAGCGTCTGAGATGAATGAGAAATGGAGAAAGAAAGGGGAAAAGAGAAAGGGAGGGAGAGAGAAAGAAGGGAAGTAGAGAGAAGGAAGGAAAGAGGGATGGAGGGACAGCAGGCCCAGATCCTACACCACAATAGAAATGTGTATTCCAGAGTTTAACAAATCAGCAGATAAAGATACTCCACATACCTGGTGTTAGAGCTTCAATCATCCCAGCACCATGGTTGTTGTGGTGTCAGGATGATTGAAGCGCATTATTACTATTATTACATTGTAATATAGAATGAAATCATTCAACTCACCATAATCCAGAAGCAGTGGGACCCCTGAGCGTGTCACCTGCCACGTCGCCTGCCACCAGATGCCATCAGGTGCCCCCAGCAGAGTCAGTCCTTGCATTAGGTGCCCTCAGCAGAGTCTATCCTTACATCAGGTGCCACCAGCAGAGTCCCTCCTTACATCAGATGTCCCCAGCGGAGCCCCCCTTACATCAGATGTCCCCAGCGGTGCCCCTTCTTACATCATGTGTCCCCAGCGGAGCCCCCCCTTACATCTGATGTCCCCAGCGTTGCCCCTCCTTACATCAGGTGTCCCCAGCGGAGCGCCCCCTTACATTAGATGTCCCCAGCGGTGCCCCTCCTTACATCAGATTTCCCCAGCAGAGCCCCTCCATACATCAGATGTCCCCAGCAGAGCCCCCCTTACATCAGATGTCCCCAGTGGAGCCCCTCCTTACATCAGATGTCCCTAACGGAGAACCCCCTTACATCAGATGTCCCCAGCGGTGCCCCTCCTTACATCAGGTGTCCTAGTAGCGTTTTTCACTGCCGCCATTACAGAACAGATGCCCAGTGGGAACAAAATAGTGTCTCCGCGGCCGCGTGGTTACAATAGAACCACCGCCCACCCCCCGCCCCTTTCCATAACAGACGGGCAGTGGGGAGGAGTGGGACGGGGTGGGGGCGAAGCGGGGTGTGGGTGGCGCCGCAGCAGCTCCATTTCTATTGTAGGCACCCAGTCGTGTTCCACTTCTTCTGGTCTTCTTAAGAATGGCGGCTGGCGGAGACATTGTCTCCGCCAGCCGCGGACCTCTAGCGGCGGCGAAAAACGGATTTCTCTGGACATTTTCCGGGAAACAATAAAATCGGAAAGGAGTCTAAATCCCGGGACTGTCCCGAGAAATTTGGGACAATTAGTAAGTATGCATTTGCCTGATCCATTCAGCACAAGACGATTCTATAGTTGGAAAAATCACTTCTGATCTTTACCAATTTCCAAATATTCTCAAAAGACTGTAATGAAAAATATGTATTTTTGTTATTTATGTAGCACCCTCTACCAACAGGTAGGTGCTAGAAGCGGTGTCCTAGTAGCGGTGTCTCCGCTGCCATTACAGAACAGAGGCCAAGGGGGAACAAAATAGTGTCTCCGCCGGCCACGTGGTTACAATAGAACCACCGCCCACCCCCGCCCCTTTCCATAACAGACCGGCAGCGGGGCAGAGTGGAGCGGGGTGGGTGGCGCTGCAGCAGCTCTGTTTCTATTGTAGCCACCCAGCCGTGTTCCACTTCTTCTGGTCTTCTTAACCACTTCAATACTGGGCACTTTCGCCCCCCTCCTTCCCAGACCAATTTTCAGCTTTCAGCGCTCTCACAATTTCAATGACAATTGCGCGGTCATACAATGTTGTACCCAAATGAAATTTTTATCATTTTGTTCACACAAATAGAGCTTTCTTTTGGTGGTATTTATTCATTACTCCATTTTTTATTTTTTGCGATATAAGCGAAAAAAGAGCGGAAATTTGGAAAAAAAACAATATTTTCTTCTTTCTATTTTAATAAAAATCCAATAAAATCGAATTTTGTCATAAATTTAAGCCAAAATGTATTCTGCTACATGTTTTTGTTAAAAAAAATCCCGTTAAGTGTATAATAATTGGTTCGTGTGATCACGGACACATGTGCGCAAATGATAATGTACAGATGTGCACAGGTGATCACGGACATATGTGTGCAGATAATCATTGGGACATGTGATTTTACTGGGACATATGTGGGGGACAGGTGTTTTTACTATGTGGGGACATGTATTTTGGGGACATGTGTTTTGGGGACATGTATTTTGGGGACATGTGTTTTGGGGACGTGTGTTGGGGACATTGTGTGTTTACTTTGTGTTTTTTACATTGTGGGGACACTAGACTGGTGATCAGTGAGTAAAAAGCTGTAAAAAACAGCTCATACTCACTGATCACCAGCCGGCTGCAGCGATCCGCTCTCCTCTCCTCACTGACAACTTCCGTGTGAGGAGAGGAGAGCAGATTGCCTAGCAACCGGCTCTGTGTTTACATCACATGACGGCTGTGATTCGACACGGCCGTCATGTGATCAGGAGGGCCAATCACAGAGCCCTCCTACCGATCGGAGATGCGCCGTGTCCGGGTGACACGAGCGCATCGGGATCACGCCGCTGCGCGGGCACGCGCGCGCGCGATCCCGCTCCTTCTGAGGGACGTTCCTGAACGTCCACTCAGAAGGAGAGATAGCCCACCCGGCCGTTTATGTGCAGTGGCCGGGTGGGAAGTGGTTAAGAATGGCAGCTGGCGGAGACATTGTCTCTGCTGGCCGCGAGCCTCTAGTGGCGGCGGGCCGCGTGCCATGAAAAAACTTAAACAAGTAAAAAGATGGATTTCCCGAGACATTTCCCGGGATGCAAAAAATTCGGGAAATAGGTCTGTAACGACACCCCGAGTATGAAAGGGGTTAAAGTCGTTTAGGACATTTCATACCCAAACACAAAGGCAGCTACCGAACACTCCAATCAGCCGAACAAGGAACCCATACAAATAATCCACCCCAAAAACGAGATACGGCTCTGTCTTCAGGTTCCAAGCAGGAATGAATCTTTATTCCAAAAAACACGTTATACAGATCCCACTTCAAAACATTTCCCCCCCACCCTTGGAAAACAGGGCGGGTTAAACTGTCCAATGACAATGGACACACAGGTCAGGTGTGCTTAACTTCTCATCAGTAAACAGTCTTAACAGGGGGGCAGCTGGAGGAATCCCCCCTCCCTCTTTCCTCACAGCAATACACATCCTGTGATCCAAGGCAGACAAACACAATAGAACATTGGAATACAGCCCCACCCAAAACTAGCACAGCAAACAGTACACAACACAATGAGACAGCACACTTTATATATACATACATATACAGCATTGAGTCTCTGACTAGCACAGATCATAGTGGGGTTCTCATTCACCCTGTGCCCCTATTAGTGACTCCCATCACAATGGCATATCCAGAGTCCCCAGAGTCTGTGTGTCTTGGGGGACATGGACCTGAATCTAAAGTAATGCCACCTCCAGGGTCCCCAGGCATACAGCTCACAAAGAGCACCGTCCCCCCAAATGCCAGGGCCCATAATCGGTTTGCAGGAGGCTGGCATTCAGTCCCCTCCAAAAGCCTCTTTTCCGGCTAGGTCTGTCACAAGGTCTAAATCCTGGGAATGTCCCGGGGAAATTTGGGACAGTTGGCAACTATGCGCATGTGATTCGCACCTGCACTGAGGGGCCGATCACACGTGATGTCTGTGCAATGCGAGTTCAGCCATACAGTTGTATACAGTTGTATGGCTGAATTTGCATTGGATTCGCACAGAAAAGGTGCAGGGACTTTTTTTCCCCGCACTGGAATTGGATCACGCGGGTGTTGTCACCCATACGATCCGATTCCTGTCCAAATCCACAGTTCGTACTGCGATTTGTGAACCGATCTGGGGGTGTCATTACCTTGTATTGACACCCGCAGCGGTTTGCAGAGGGCAGTGTGAACTGCCTGCGGAAGAGATTCGATGTAGGTAGGGTGCCCACGTGTCCCGGATTGCCCGGGACTATCCCGTAATTGACATCTCTGTCCCTGTTCCCGGGCAGCTTCATTCCGGGACAATACAGTGTCCCGGAATGAAACTGGCACTGGAAACATTCAGGAAATTCATGGGACAGGGGCGGACTGAGCCGCCATATCACTGGCTCTGGCTCTGGCTCCGCCTCCACCTGACTATATTCCTGATCACTGGTTGCTATAGCCGCCTGGCATGTAGCAACCAGTGACGTCACGGGCTCACGGCCATGACTCCCTCCCTGCCAAGCGTTGAAAGCGGAGGAGGATTTCACTTCCTCCTCCTCCGCGCTAGTGCTCCTGGGGCCCAAAGCAGCTGCCCTTTGAGCTGAGTCCTGCAGCAAACACCCTCTTGTAATGCGCCTAGAGAGTGGCAGTCCCGCTGGTCTAGTGGTGGCGGGGTGCAGTGCAGGGCAGCGGAAGCGGAGCTAAAGCCGGCGTTGACAGCAGCAATTTGAATCAGCGAGCGGCGGCCCCGGTGAGCAGCACAAGTCTGGTAGAATCAACAGCCCAGGAGGGAGTTGGAGAAGACCTCACCGCCGGCCACCATGACCTGAGCAGCAGTGGGTGCAGCATCCCTGGAACATCCCAGAACCTGCACACTTTCTCCAGCCTCCTCTCCTAGCTGTCACAGTCATCAACAACAAGGAAGACAGGCTGACCAAGGGCCCAGAGGACGAGGATGGGCGGGAGGTAGGTGCATCACACACACCTACCCACAGACAGGGGCTGGGAAAGGGGAGCACAGGAGGGACTGCAGCAGGGGATAGGGGGTCACTTTCACCCACCCCCCCTCTCGCCCACCTACCTCTCTCACTCCCATCCCCCCTCTCTTATACCTTCCCCCTCTCTCTCGCCACCCCCTCTCTCTCACCCCCTCCCTCTCCCACCTCCCCTCCCCCCTCTCACCCCCCCTCCCCATCTCTCTCACCCTCATCCACTTTTCACCCACCCCCCTCACCAACCCCCTCTTTCCTCCCAAGTGGACACTGACTAACAACAGGTGAGAGTTATCCCATCCCCCCTCAAGCACTGCCACTCATCCACCCCCACCACTGCCTTACTAATGAAGGACGACAGGTCCCAGCATGAACCCCTCAGAGCTGAGGATGTGACAAGCCCCCACAGTAGGTCAGTGTAATGGTCAGTGTAGGTATCAGGTAGGTCAGTGTAGGGATCAGGTAGGTCAGTGTAGGAATCAGGTCAGTGTAGGGATCAGGTAGGTCAGTGTAGGGATCAGGTAGGTCAGTGTAGGGATCAGGTAGGTCAGTGTAGGGATCAGGTAGGTCAGTGTAGGGATCAGGTAGGTCAGTGTAGGGATCAGGTTGGTCAGTGTAGGGATCAGGTTGGTCAGTGTAGGGATCAGGTTGGTCAGTGTAGGGATCAGGTTGGTCAGTGTAGGGATCAGGTAGGTCAGTGTAGGGATCAGGTAGGTCAGTGTAGTGGTCAGGTAGGTCAGTGTATGTCCAGTTTTTACTCCAGATCCCTCAGGTCATTTGTATTCCTTTTGTTGTATAAAGTACGGGGTTTTATATACAACTTTAGTGCCTTGGATATAAAAAGCATTTGATTCATGTATGTTAGCCCAATATTGTAGGAATAATTACACTCTGTGACTCTAAGTGGCCACCTGCAATGTTGGGCTAACATACATGAAACAAATGCTTAAATAGGTAAGGAGCGGGGCCACCGAGCGACGTCACATGGTGGCACCACCCCCTTGTGATGTCACTGACCAGAGTATGATGAGGGGTGTCCCTGAATGGCAGTTTGGAAATGTGGTCACCCTAGATGTAGGAACCAGCGCTGCAATCGCGCTGGTTCCCAGATCGCTACAGTGTGAACCTAAATTTGTTCATGGAAACTTTTTCTGGATTTTCATTTTAAAGAAAGAAAGTCAGATAAAAAAAATCCCATATAAAAATCCCATGTTACGTTATTTTGTTTTGCGTCACATGACCCTTTTAAAAACAACAGGGTATGATCTGTGAATATTGGTTATTGGATGGTATTAGTCCAGTTTTAACATGATTGCACCATTAGAACACAACAGTTAACAATATCCTTGGATGTAATAATAGAGACTCCTCACCATAAATAGCTCTGCAGTGGAATGTTTTCTCTTTCTTCTCGGCCCCACAGCTATATCTACAGGTGAAGGTCACATCTTTGTGATTGGTCACACTGGGTCTGAACTTCAGTGAAGATATGTAGTTTGGTCCGTCTCTGCATGATATGACTCTATACTGTGTGTCCATCAGTCTCTCCTCTACTTCATTATCTCCTCCATGGTACTCTGGGATCTCATAGACTTGTCCTCTTATCTCCTCCAGCCAAGTCACACTGGTGTTCTCTGGGCAATTGGTGGCTCTACAGATTATAATTGTTTCTTCTCCAGCTATCAGCTTGGTAGGACCTTCAATGTCCATTACTGTGAAAACTCCTATATCTGCAAATTCATTGATAAAGAATGCACTCAGTTATTTGTTCCTTTACATGAAAATTCCAGCTCTTATGTTTTCAAACTATACAAACGTTCCCAAATTTACACATTATAACTTATATATTGATAATTAAGCAAGCCTGCAAGGACACCAAGATGACTTAAAGTGGTTATAAACCCTCACATATACCTAGTGAAGTGACTGGCCCCTGGTGATATACAGAGATGAAACAAATCCTCCTACATAAGTTTTACCCGTTTATCTACAGCCATCTTTCTCCTAATTCTATTCAAAGTGCAGAATTTACACAGGATCTCTCAGCTCTGAAAAGCAGGGGACAGAGAGCTAAAGTTACATCAGCGAGGAGAGCTCTGAGAGCTGATTGGTGGGAAGGGACACACCCTCCTTCACACAGGAACACATCTGAGGCTGTCAATCTGCTGGAGGTCCCTCCCCTGTCACCATTTTTCTCTTGGTGTCAGGAAAAGTCATCAGAAGTGACTCATGCTGATAGCAGAGGAAAGAGACAATGGACAGAAATTACACTTAGTGCTCTGGACTGAGACAAGTACACACTATAGAGGGATATACTTTGTTCATATTTCATGTCTGAGGTTTAAAACCACTTTAACACATCAGGGACCAATACATGGATATTATAAGAAACCTTGGTCATCATCTGGTTAACTTTGCCCCGCACCATTTGCATATGTAGCGCCCACCACCTTTTGGTGGGTGCTATAAAGTTAAAAGACAGGTTAAATTACCAGTGCCTTACTGTTTGTATAGGTCTGGAGGTTTGATTTGGGTTAGGGTGGAGTTATAGGTTTTATAGAGGTGTGAGCACCTGTTCATCATCATCCTGGAAAACCCTCCCTTACTTCTTCAGAGTAATGTTCTGGAAAGGAGGCGGATCAGGACTTGAAGGACAGGCAGTGTGTATGGCCCTGGTCCAATGGTTAATTTGTTTGGGCAGGGGCGGGTTCATGTATATACACTCGGGGTCACATGCCCTGGGAGTTCCAGAGTTGGAGAAAAGAAGAAGACAGCATGTAGGGGCTGGTGCAGTTTGGGCGCTCTCCCCTCTGGGGAGGGGATCGTGCCATGCGGGGAAGAGAGATGGAGGAGACATTAGGAGGAAGCTGCTACTACTGACAGGAGAAAGACTGGGAGATCGACTCTCTATGGCAGGGATATGTAATTAGCGGACCTCCAGCTGTTGCAAAACTACAAGTCCCATCATGCCTCTGCCTCTGGGTGTCATGCTTGTGGCTCAGAGTCGTGCTATGCCTCATGGGACTTGTAGTTCTGCAACAGCTGGAGGTCCGCTAATTGCATATCCCTGCTCTCTGGCAAACATGGACTGTTGATCAGGAGTACAAGTGAGTGGAAACCCAGAGAAACAGTGCTCCCAAGAGACTTAAAGGTATTAAAGTGCGGGTCCTGGAGGAGGTGCAGGTCTTCGGCCTTAGAGAATCAATACCCCAAAAGAGTGTTGGAGTGTGGGTCAATAAAGAGGACTGTGCAAGGAGTTGGGCCTTAGAGAATTAATACCCTGGAGAAATCAAATCAGCCCGAAGAGCTTTATTCAGAGTATTTTTCTTTGGGTAAATTTAGATGTGCTGTACGGTTGGGAAGTAGCAGTAAACAGGAGGGAGTAGAGCTGCAATGTATAGCTGGAAGGCATGGAGGTTCAGAGACTCCATAGCTGGAAGGCTTCAAGAAACGAGAAGTGGCTGCAGACCGACCTGAGTAGACCGGGGGTTCCTGGATTTCCTTGAGCTGGCGAGGGAAGAAGTGATCGGAGGTGAGAAGGCAGGTGAGGCCTGAGACACCCACCATTTCAGTAGTACCACATGCTTTTCAGAGGGGCATGAGCCAGTTCGTTAAGGGAAGATTCTAACTACTCGTGCAGCTTAGACAAGAGGCAACTTATATCTGTTGGGTTCATTCAAGTAACACAACTGCCGAATCAGGAATAAAAGTTATTGTTTGAACTGTTCAACTGCGTCTGTGATTACTACAGCGGGGTGGAAGAAGCGGGGGTTAAACCAGCAGGTACTGTAATGAACTAACTTGCAGCTCCTACGGGGGTAGTGCGTTACACATAGTTGCAAACATTGTAAGAAAAATTTATAGGGACACTTTTTTGGCTGTAGGCAAAGTCTTAATATAATTAGGGGCGGGGCATGCGTTTGTAGGCATGACATATACAAAAAAGAAAAATGTGGCGCACAGGAAAAATGGGCGTGGTTTACGTGAAATAGTGGGCGTAGCTTATATGGGCGTGGTTTAAATGGGGGTGTGGTTAGAGTCTGAGATGAATGAGAAATGGAGAAAGAAAGGAGAAAAGAGAGAGGGAGAGAGAAAGAAGGGAAGCAGAGAGAAGGAAGGAAAGAGGGATGGAGGGACATCAGGCCCAGATCCTACACCACAATAGAAATGTGTATTCCAGAGTTTAACAAATCAGCAGATAAAGATACTCCACATACCTGGTGTTAGCGCTTCAATCATCCCAGCACCATGGTTGTTGTGGTGTCAGGATGATTGAAGCGCATTATTACTATTATTACATTGCAATATAGAATGAAATCATTCAACTCACCATAATCCAGAATCAGTGGGACCCCTGAGCTTGTCACCTGCCACATCGCTTGCCACCAGATGCCATCAGGTGCCCCCAGCAGAGTCCGTCCTTGTATCAAGTGCCCCCAGCAGAGTCCTTCCTTACATCAGATGTCCCCAGTGGAGCCCCTCCTTACATCAGGTGTCCCCAGCGGAGCCCCCCTTACATCAGATGTCCCCAGCGGTGCCCCCCCTTACATCAGGTGTCCCTAGCGGAGCACCCCCTTACATCAGTTGTCCCCAGCGGTGCCCCTCCTTACATCAGGTGTTCTAGTAGCAGTGTCCCCACCGCCATTACAGAACAGAGGCCAAGGGGGAACAAAATAGTGTCTCCGCCGGCCGCGTGGTTACAAAAGAACCACAGCCCACCCCCCGCCCCTTTCCATAACAGACAGGCAGCGGGGAGGGGTGGGCGGGGGGTGGGTGTCACCACAGCAGCTCACTGCAGGATATCCCCCAGAGGAAGGCACGTGATCCCTGTGCCGAATACGCGTCGGGGAGGGGTAGGACGGAGCTGTCAGCAGTGGAGGAGACATCATACACCACACCGCACGCCATTTGAATTGCAGCTTGTTTTTTATGCTTGTAAAGTTTGGTGCACTGGAGCACCCACTCAATGTGAGTACCCTCCTGGAGGAAATTCTTTTAATTAAATAAATTATCCCTGCTTTATTACACCATGGAGTTCTCCTTTCTCTTTTATACATGTGGATTCTGGCTGCACCTGTGAGCATTGTATTCATATCATTCCATCCTGAGGGAGCCCAGAAGTGGCCCCATTGCGTGTTTGACACAGTTTAGTTACTGGGTCACACGATCAGAGGTGAGCGCAAACACATGTGGGGTGTCACGGGAGAGCACATATTGTTTGCTGTGATTTGGGCACCGTTCAGAAGAATTCTGAGGAACATTTATTCCATGGACACTGTTTGTGCACACTTTTTTGAGTTTGGACCCGCTGATTGAGTTGGACACTTGTAATACACAGGATAGCACCTGGCTTTTTATTTATTTTATTTATGCACGGTGCACTTTCAATGGTTTATATTACTATTTGCACAATGTTATATGCACTTTGAGGTTATATATATAAGATCGCACATATTTATATTTAACTACATATGTATTTTTTAATAGCATATTTTAGTGGTTTAATTTAATATTTTTGCACGTCATTTTTTAGTCCATCTTTTAGCGCAGGCACAATTATTTTTATGCATTATATTACACGCTATGAAACGTGGTTTAGTGTTTGCTGCTAAAAAACTAATGGTTTTCACCCCTTAGAGGCATTGATCCATCTGTGGCTCGCAGGAAACTCACATTTTTGTTTACCACAGCAGCTCCATTTCTATTGTAGCCACCCAGCCGTGTTCCACTTCTTCTGGTCCTCTTAAGAATGGCGGCTGGTGGAGACATTGTCTCCGCCAGCAGCGGACCTCCAGCGGCGGCGGCGAAAATTGGATTTCTCTGGACATTTTCCGGGAAACAATAAAATCGGAAAAGAGTCTAAATCCCGGTACAGTACAGGAAATTTGGGACAATTGGTAAGTATGCATTTGCCTGATCCATTCAGCACAAGATAATTCTATAGTTGGAAAAATCACTTCTGATAATTACCAACTTCCAAATATTCACAAAAGACTGTAATGAAAAATATGTATTTTTGTTATTTATGTAGCACTCTCTACCAATAGGTGCTAGAAGCGGTGTCCTAGTAGCGGTGTCTGCCACCATTACAGAACAGAGGCCAAGGGGGAACAAAATAGTGTCTCCGCCGGCCGCGTGGTTACAATAGAACCACCGCCCCCCCGCCCCTTTCCATAACAGACCGGCAGTAGGGCGGGGTGGGCGGAGCAGGGTGGGGGTGGGCGGCGCTGCAGCAGCTCCCTTTCTATTGTAGCCACCCAGCCGTGTTCCACTTCTTCTGGTCTTCTTAAGAGTGGCAGCTGGCGGAGACATTGTCTCCGCCAGCCGCAGACCTCTAGCGGCGGCGGCAAAAAATGGATTTCTCAGGACATTTTCCGGGAAACAAAAAATCAGAAAAGAGTCTAAATCCCGGGATTGTCCCGAGAAATTTGGGACAGTTAGTAAGTATGCATTTGCCTGATCCATTCAGCACAAGATGATTCTATAGTTGGAAAAATCACTTCTGATATTTACCAATGTCACGGAACGTCCCTCACTCCGCTTGAGTGCTTCCGTCAGTATACCGCTTCCTAAGTTCTGGAACACGAGCCCAATGGATCTGGCTATAGGAACCCCCAAGAACTAGACAACACTAGTCTTGGAGTACATCAGAACTAACTTTTTATTTGAGATCTCACACACATTTATGCACCAGGCTGACTCAACGCTAACCTAATTAACATGAGCTCCAATAGGAGTCGTCCCGTCTCCTACATTGTATAGAGGACAATGTGATCAGCTCATTCAATGAACATACATTACCATAAACATCAACACAAGGTTAATTAGAACAAACAACAATGAGTTGAATACCCTTAGAACCTAGACTAAACTTATTTACAATAAACCCATTATAGCTGACATCAGACAGGTGAGTGGAGTTGATGACACCAGCATCTCTCACAGGATGTGTCCCAACAGTATAATTCAGTCTTATCATTCTAATATGGCATATAACGGGTTCCAGAGTCTGTGTGTTTTGGTGGGACATGGAGCTGAATCCAAAGTAACACCAACCCCAGGGTCCCCAGGCATACAGCTCACAGAGAGCACCATTCCCCCAAATGCAAGGGCCCATAATCGGTGGGCAAGAGGCTTGGGTTCAATCCCTTCCAATAGCCTCTGTCCCGGGTGAGTTTGTCACAACCAATTTCCAAATATTCTCAAAAGACTGTAATGAAAAATATGTATTTTTGTTATTTATGTAGCACCCTCTACCAATAGGTATGTGCTAGAAGCGGTGTCCTAGTAGCGGTGTCTCCGCCGCCATTACAGAACAGAGGCCAAGGGGGAACAAAATAGTGTCTCTGCCGGCCGTATGGTTACAATAGAACCACTGCCTACCCCTGTCCCTTTCCATAACAGACCGGCAGTGGGGCGGGGTGGGCGGAGTGGGGTGGGGGTGGGCGGCGCTGCAGCAGCTCCCTTTCTATTGTAGCCACCCAGCCGTGTTCCACTTCTTCTGGTCTTCTTAAGAGTGTCAGCTGGCGGAGACATTGTCTCCGAAAAATGGATTTCTCAGGACATTTTCCGGGAAACAAAAAATCAGAAAAGAGTCTAAATCCCGGGATTGTCCCTGAGAAATTTGGGACAGTTAGTAAGTATGCATTTGCCTGATCCATTCAGCACAAGATGATTCTATAGTTGGAAAAATCACTTCTGATATTTACCAATTTCCAAATATTCTCAAAAGACTGTAATGAAAAATATGTATTTTTGTTATTTATGTAGCACCCTCTACCAACAGGTAGGTGCTAGAAGTGGTGTCCTAGTAGCAATGTCTCCGCTGCCATTACAGAACAGAGACATTGTCTCAGCCAGCCGCAGACCTCTAGCGGCGGTGGGGAAAAATGGATTTCTCTGGACATTTCCCGGGAAACAATGAAATCAGAAAATAGTCTAAATCCCGGGATTATCCCGAGAAATTTGGGACAGCTGGTAAGTATGCATTTGCCTGATCCATTCAGCACAAGATGATTCTATAGTTGGAAAAGTCACTTCTGATATTTACCAATTTCCAAATATTCTCAGAAGACTGTAATGAAAAATATGTATTTTTGTTATTTATGTAGCACCCTCTACCAATAGGTAGGTGCTAGAAAGGTTTATTTTTATTAGGTTATCCAGCACAGGCAAATTTAGGCAGGCCTATGCTGCAAGCTAGGCCTGTCTGTTTTGATCTGGGGGCTGGGAGTGGTCAGAGTAGCTGTGGGCGTTTCCACCTGTGCTCTGACTCTGGGGCGCCTCCCCCTATTCCAGGGAGAAGGTTCTGGAAAGGGGGCTGGGCCTGGAGCTGGATTGGCAGGCAGCTTGTGTGTGAGCCTTGACCAATCCCCATCGAGATTGGCAGGGAACGGGTCTCATATATATGCTGAGGTGATTCTCCACAGGGGTCAGAGTCAGCTGGGTGAAGTGAGGAATGGCATGTTAGTCAGTCGCAGGAGGCCATCCCTATCTGAGGGGGTGTGCTGATCGCAGGAGAGGCCAGGGGAGAGCTGTGAGGGAACATTGCCTCTACACGGTCATTGGCAATGTCTCTGCCACCACACGGTCGGATGGCAATGAACTCCTGGAGAAGAAGGGGTAGGTGAAACTGGTGGTATGCATGGTATAGTCAAAGTTCCTCATCAAGGACTCAGGGCTGTTGGAAGTTCGGTGAGTGTTACCACAGTGGGGCTGGAGGTGCCAAGGGGCTGGAAGTGCCAAGGAGTTTGTGAAAGGAACTCTGCTAGTACACGGTCAATAGTGGAGTCTTCATCAATACATGCGGTGGATGATGGGGAGTCCTGAATCAGAAAAGAGACTGTGGAGATCTGTGTCAAGTCGATGTAGCCTGTGGGCTCATGATTTGCAGGTTGGGCTGGCTGGGAAGGAACAGTAGTCCATACTTCCTAGAAGATATGCTTTTAACCCACTGGGCCTCCAAGGAGAGGTTCTGCAGGCCTCTGGCCTAGTGTCAGCGAGCAACAAGAGCCATAGGAGGGTGGCTTATTCAGAGTGGGCCCCTACTATTCAATATAAGAGGATGTGTCATATTTCAATACAGTAACTACAAGTTTGTGCAGGAGGAACCAAGTGTACAGGAGGAACCAAGTTATGTGCAGGAGGTGAAAGAGATCTAAGAACATTGCTTTTACACAGTCATTAGTGATGTCTCTGCCACCACATGGTCGGATGGTTAGAGAATAGTCTGCGGGGGTTGAGCCACAGGAGGAGCAACAGTCTGCATGGATATGCAAGAGCAAACTAAAGCGGCATACACACGGGCGGACTTTTTGACGGCGTGGGGTCCCCCCCAAATCCATACGAGACCCCTATCCAAGCACGCAGCCCGGCCGGTCAGGAAAGAGGGTGGGGACGAGCGAGCGGCCCCCCACCTCCTGAACTGTACCAGGCCACATGCCCTCAACATGGGGGGTGGGTGCTTTGGGGGAGGGGGCGCTCTGTGGCCCCCCCACCCCAAAGCACCTTGTCCCCATGTTGATGAGGACAAGGGCCTCTTCCTGACATCCCTGGCAGTTGGTTGTCGGGGTCTGCGGGCGGAGGGCTTATCGGAATCCCGATAGCATGCCCCGGGACTGTGTCGCCATAAGGGGCGGGGTCATCAGATGACATCACCTGGTGACCCCGCCCCATGCCTATATAAGTCATTACACACCGTCCACACAGCATTACAGTGGGAGAGAGCGTCGTGTCAATATCAGAAGAAGAGAATAGGGAAGAAGACAACGCAGAAGAACCGGACATCGGGAGAAGAGGCCGGAGAGAGCGGAGAAGTGGTAAGAAGACCCCCGAAGTCGGAAGAAGACCCCCGGAGCTGCCTAATAAATTACTTTAAAAACCTGTGTACTGTGTTTTTTTATTGACGCTTTTTTCCCTAGGTGGGGGCGCTTTTTTACATAGGGTGGGGGGCCGGGATCTGGGGGCCCCCTTATTAAAGGGGGCTCCCAGATTCCGATAAGCCCCCCGTTCGCAGACCCGACAACCAATGGCCAGGATGTCTGGAAGAGGCCCTTGTCCTCATCAACATGGGGACAAGGTGCTTTGGGGGGTCGCAGGGTGCCCCCCTCCCCCAAAGCACCCACCCTCCCATGTTGAGGGCATGCGGCCTGGTAAGGTTCAGGAGGGGGGACGCTCGCTCGTCCCCAGCCCCTTTCCTGACCGGCCGGGCTGCATGCTCGGAATAAGGGTGTGGTATGGATTTTGGGGGGACCCCCATGCCGTTTTTTTGGCGTAGGGGGGTCCCAATAAAATCCATACCAGACCTAAGGGCCTGGTATACCCTGCGATGGGGTCTGCAAGGTATCAATCTCACCGATAAAAGTGGTGAGATTGACTTCCTTTTCTAGTCCTGTCATACCCGAGTCACGTTCAAAATCAACGGACTTGTCCGTGTGTGGGCAAGTCCGTTCATTCGGAAAGTCCGCCGTAACTCAGTTAAAAGTCTGTCGGGAAGACCGTCGGACCTAGTCTGCCGGAAAGTCCGGTCGTGTGTATGCTGCACAATACTAATTCCTATATGCACATTATATCTTCCTTCTCTTACTTTATTCAAAGTGTACTAAAATCCTTAAATATGATGGCAAAGACTTATCCTATGGGCATCCCAAATTCCTATCCCTATCAAAGTTGTACCCCCCACAATAAAACAACAAAAACAAAGCTTGCAAAAGACTGTTCATTGTCTCTGGAAAGGATGTATGAGGTCTGGCAGTGGGGTGATTTGGCAGATTGTTTGTTATTAGCTGCAACACCATGGCTACATTTATAAACTGTATGAGCTTTCAGGAAATGTTGGTCTTGAATTCAGCTTAATTTATAGTAAAGCTTCCCACCTATCAGAGACATGAACACTTCCTAATTCAGAATTTCATTACCAGTGAGGGATCACATAAAAGAGCTTTAATTACTGACTGGCTCAAGATAGAAAATAAAGCTGAATGTCAGGTACGGTTTTTATTGCAAAGTTACTTTTGATTATCTTGGGCCAATGTGTGTACCTATTCCATACCCGAGAGATCATTGTGGAAGTGGAGAATCATTGTAGTTGTTGGCATTACTATAGTGATCACCGCAGTCCTCTGTGTCCTGTACCAAGAGGATACCCTTCTGCATAGTGAACACAGGGGGGTCACTTGCTTGGCACAGCAACCATTCATAGAACACCTTGTATTTCAATTATTTTAATGAATACAAGGCATTCTTTAACTGAATGAGATGGAGAGGACATCACAATCTCCACCTCATCCAATGAATGGAAAAAAATACAAGGCATTCTTTGAATGGAGGTGATGTTGTGGTGCCCCTGTGGTCAGTATGCAGTGGGGCAACTGCTCTGCCCAGCAGTGTTAATTTTGACATCAAAATTTTATTTAGATTTAGTTATAGTCTTTTGACTAGAATGCCATTTTCGTTTTAGTCATATGCCCCGTACACACGGACGGATTTTCCGATGGAAAATGTCCGATCGGAGCGTGTTGTCGGAAATTCCGACCGTGTGTGGGCTCCATCACACATTTTCCATCGGATTTTCCGACACACAAAGTTGGAGAGCAGGAGATAAAATTTTCCGACAACAAAATCCGTTGTCGGAAATTACGATCGTGTGTACACAAATCCGACGCACAAAGTGCCACGCATGCTCAGAATAAATAAAGAGATGAAAGCTATTGGCCACTGCCCCGTTTATAGTCCCGACGTACGTGTTTTACGTCACCGCGTTCAGAATGATCGGATTTTCCGACAACTTTGTGTGACCGTGTGTATGCAAGACAAGTTTGAGCCTAGGATTTTGTTGTCGGAATGTCCGAACAAAGTCTGACCGTGTGTACGCCCTAATGCCCCGTACACACGGTCGTATTTTCCGATGGAAAATGTCCGATCGGAGCGTGTTGTCGGAAATTCCGACCGTGTGTGGGCTCCATCGGACATTTTCCATCGGATTTTCCGACACACAAAGTTGGAGAGCAGGAGATAAAATTTTCCGACAACAAAATCCGTTGTCGGAAATTCCGATCGTGTGTACACAAATCCGACGGACAGAGTGCCACGCATGCTCAGAATAAATAAAGAGATGAAAGCTATTGGCCACTGCCCCGTTTATAGTCCCGACGTACGTGTTTTACGTCACCACGTTTAGAACGATCGGATTTTCCGACAACTTTGTGTGACCGTGTGTATGCAAGACAAGTTTGAGCCAACATCCGTCGGAAAAAATCCTAGGATTTTGTTGTCGGAATGTCCGAACAAAGTCCGACCGTGTGTACGCCCTATAATAGTTTTGTCTTATGACTAAAATGCCATTTTAGTTTTAGTCATATTTTAGTTATCTGAATTGTTTAAGTTTTAGCTGTGTTTTAGTTGACTAAAATCTAATGGGATTAGTTAAATTTTAACCACTTGAGCCCCGGACCATTATGCTGCCTAAGGACCAGAGGTCTTTTTCCAATTTGGCACTGCGTCGCTTTAACTGCTAATTGCGCGGTCATGCAATGCTGTACCCAAACGAAATTTGCGTCCTTTTCTTCCCACAAATAGAGCTTTCTTTTGATGGTATTTGATCACCTCTGCGGTTTTTATTTTTTGCGCTATAAACGGAAAAAGACCGAAAATTTTGAAAAAAAATGATATTTTCTACTTTTTGTTATAAAAAAAATCCAATAAACTAAATTTTAGTCATACATTTAGGCCAAAATGTATTCGGCCACATGTCTTTGGTAAAAAAAATGTCAATAAGCGTATATTTATTGGTTTGCGCAAAAGTTATAGCGTCTACAAACTAGGGTACATTTTCTGGAATTTACACAGCTTTTAGTTTATGACTGCCTATGTCATTTCTTGAGGTGCTAAAATGGCAGGGCAGTACAAAACCCCCCCAAATGACCCCATTTTGGAAAGTAGACACCCCAAGGAAATTGCTGAGAGGCATGTTGAACCCATTGAATATTTATTTTTTTTGTCCCAAGTGATTGAAAAATGACAAAAAAAAAAAAAATATTTACAAAAAGTTGTCACTAAATGATATATTGCTCACACAGGCCATGGGCCTATGTGGAATTGCACCCCAAAATACATTTAGCTGCTTCTCCTGAGTATGGGGATACCACATGTGTGGGACTTTTTGGGAGCCTAGCCGCGTACGGGGCCCCGAAAACCAATCACCGCCTTCAGGATTTCTAAGGGTGTAAATTTTTCCTTTCACTCTTCACTGCCTATCACAGTTTCGGAGGCCATGGAATGCCCAGGTGGCACAAAACCCCCCCAAATGACCCCATTTTGGAAAGTAGACACCCCAAGCTATTTGCTGAGAGGCATATTGAGTCCATGGAATATTTTATATTTTGACACAAGTTGCAGGAAAGTGACACTTTTTTTTTTTTTTTTTTCATAAAGTTGTCACTAAATGATATATTGCTCACACAGGCCATGGGTATATGTGGAATTGCACCCCAAAATACATTTAGCTGCTTCTCCTGAGTATGGGGATACCACATGTGTGGGACTTTTTGGGAGCCTAGCCGCGTACGGGACCCCGAAAACCAATCACTGCCTTCAGGATTTCTAAGGGTGAAAATTTTTGATTTCACTCTTTACTGCCTATCACAGTTTCGGAGGCCATGGAATGCCCAGGTGGCACAAAACCCCCCCAAATGACCCCATTTTGGAAAGTAGACACCCCAAGCTATTTGCTGAAAGGCATGGTGAGTATTTTGCAGCTCTCATTTGTTTTTGAAAATGAAGAAAGACAAGAAAAAACATTTTTTTTTTTCTTTTTTCAATTTTTAAAACTTTGTGACAAAAAGTGAGGTCTGCAAAATACTCACTATACCTCTCATCAAATAGCTTGGGGTGTCTACTTTCCAAAATGGGGTCATTTGGGGGGGTTTTGTGCCACCTGGGCATTCCGTGGCCTCCGAAACTGTGATAGGCAGTGAAGAGTGAAATCAAAAATTCACGCCCTTAGAAAGCCTGAAGGCGGTGCTTGGTTTTCGGGGTCCCGTACGCGGCTAGGCTCCCAAAAAGTCTCACACATGTGGTATCCCCGTGCTCAGGAGAAACAGCAGAATGTATTTTGGGGTGTAATTTCACATATTCCCATGGCATGTTTGAGCAATATATCATTTAGTGACAACTTTGTGCAAAAAAAAAAAAAAAAAAATTTGTCTCTTTCCCGCAACTTGTGTCGCAATATAAAATATTCCATGGACTCGACATGCCTCTCAGCAAATAGCTTGGGGTGTCTACTTTCCAAAATGGGGTCATTTGGGGGGGTTTTGAACTGTCCTGGCATTTTATGCACAACATTTAGAAGCTTATGTCACACATCACCCACTCTTCTAACCACTTGAAGACAAAGCCCTTTCTGACACTTATTGTTTACATGAAAAAGTTTTTTTTTTTTGCAAAAAAATTACTTTGAACCCCCAAACATTATATATTTTTTTAAAGCAAATGCCCTACAGATTAAAATGGTGGGTGTTTCATTTTTTTTTTCACACAGTAATTGCGCAGCGATTTTTCAAACGCATTTTTTGGGGAAAAAACACACTTTTTTAAATTTTAATGCACTAAAACACGCTATATTGCCCAAATGTTTGATGAAATAAAAAAGATGATCTTAGGCTGAGTACATGGGTACCAAACATGACATGCTTTAAAATTGCGCACAAACGTGCGGTGGCAACAAAATAAATACATGTTTAAAAGCCTTCAAAAGCCTTTACAGGTTACCACTTTAGATTTACAGAGGAGGTCTACTGGAAAAATTACTGCACTCGATCTGGCCTTCGCGGTGATACCTCACATGCATGGTGCAATTGCTGTTTACGTTTGACGACAGACCGCCGCTTGCGTTCGCCTTAGCGCGAGAGCAGGGGGCGACAGGGGTGTTTTTTTTTTGTTTTTTTTTTTCTTTATTATTTTTTTGCTTTTTTAATCTTACTTTTAAACTGTTCCTTTCATATTTTTTTTTTTAATCATTTTTATTGTTATCTCGGGGAATGTAAATATCCCCTATGATAGCAATAGGTAGTGACAGGTACTCTTTTTTGAAAAAATTGTGGTCTATTAGACCCTAGATCTCTCCTCTGCCCTCAAAGCATCTGACCACACCAAGATCGGTGTGATAAAATGCTTCCCCAATTTCCCAATGGCGCTATTTACATCCGGCGAAATCTAAGTCATGAAATACTCGTAGCTTCCGGTTTCTTAGGCCATAGAGATGTTTGGAGCCACTCTGGTCTCTGATCAGCTCTATGGTCAGCTGGCTGAATCACCGGCTGCATTCTCAGGTTCCCTGTTGAGACAGGAGAGCCAGAGAAAAACACGGAAGACGGTGGGGGGGGGGGCATTCCCTCCCACGGCTTGTAAAAGCAGTCTAGAGGCTAATTAGCCGCTAGGATTGCTTTTACATGAAAGCCGACCGCTGGCTGAAAAGAATGATACCAAGATGATACCTAAACCTGCAGGCATCATTCTGGTATAACCACTCAAAGTCGTGAATGGCGTACCTGAAGACAAAAAAATGGTTAACAATGGTTAACAATAAAGCACAGTAAACAGTAAAGTGTAAATAATTACACACCTGAAAAACAAACATGATAAAACATAATAACAATAACAATAACAATAAAACATTGCAGAATAGAATACAGTAAAAAAGAGCAGAACAATAGAGAGAGAGAATAGAGAGAGAGAGAACAATAAAACAACAACTATTTTTTTTTATTTCATTTTTTTTTTTTTTTACACTTTTTTTGTAACTAACTTTTATAACTGTAACCGGTTCCAGGTTCGGGTCTCTCAAAATGCGATGGCATCTTGGGAGACCCTGTGAAATGGCGCCTAGTCTGTGCAATGCTGTACCCTACGCTAATACTCAACTAGTGAATGGTAGCGTTCAAAACATTCACCAATGCAAAGACCAGGATTGTCAGGACAGGAGGCACAATAATAGCGGGTGTCACGCCTATATCCGCGCTTGCTGCAGACACAACATCTTTTTTGGGGGGTTCGTTGGGTAGGGGTACTCGGGAGGACATAAAAATGCCTCTCATGCAGCCGACTGCATTTGGTTGGGGATGTGAATGGGGGAAGTACGGGCGCTGCAGAAGCGGTGGGTTCCCAATTAGGATTGGCGAATGCAGCAGGAAGGGCATTATGGGCACGACGGGCCTGTGTTTGTCTTTTTGGTGGCAGCGGGACACTACTTGTGCTTGCCACCTCACCAGCTTGAACTGCACTTATGGGACTCGCCACGTCACCACGTGTTACTGCAGTGCTGGTTTGACTACGACCGGGGTGTACTAGGCCGCTGGCGCTTGCCAGTTCACCAAAACGCTACCAAAAAACTGTTAGCGATCGCAGGGATCAGGCCTGACTCTGCGAACGCTGCAGTTATGCGTTTAGTGTTTTGTAAGTGACAGTGATCGATCGATACTGCACTTGGGTGGGCTGGGCCGGGCGGAGGGGCAAAACGCAGGTGCTAGCAGGTATCTGGGCTGATCCCGCTAACACTGCGTTTTTGGGAACCCTAAACTGCTGGTGACGCTAGTATAGATCTGATCGGATCAGATATTGATGCGATCAGATACTATACCACTAAGGGAGGTGTACGGTGCGTGCGTGGGTGTTAGCGGTACTGGCGCTAACCTGACGCTGCCTGGGGCTGGTGCTTGCCAGTTCACCAAAACGCTACAAAAAAAACTGTTAGCGATCGCAGGGATCAGGCCTGACTCTGCGAACGCTGCAGTTATGCGTTTAGTGTTTTGTAAGTGACAGTGATCGATCGATACTGCACTTGGGTGGGCTGGGCCGGGCGGAGGGGCAAAACGCAGGTGCTAGCAGGTATCTGGGCTGATCCCGCTAACACTGCGTTTTTGGGAACCCTAAACTGCTGGTGACGCTAGTATAGATCTGATCGGATCAGATATTGATCCGTTCAGATACTATACCACTAAGGGAGGTGTACGGTGCGTGCGTGGGTGTTAGCGGTACTGGCGCTAACCTGACGCCTGGGGCTGGTGCTTGCCAGTTCACCAAAATGCTACCAAAAAAACTGTTAGCAATCGCAGGGATCAGGCCTGACTCTGCGAACGCTGCAGTTATGCGTTTAGTGTTTTGTAAGTGACAGTGATCGATCGATACTGCACTTGGGTGGGCTGGGCTGGGCCGGGCGGAGGGGCAAAACGCAGGTGCTAGCGGGTATCTGGGCTGATCCCGCTAACACTGCGTTTTTGGGAACCCTAAACTGCTGGGGACGCTAGTATAGATCTGATCGGATCAGATATTGATCCGATCAGATACTATACCACTAAGGGAGGCGCATGCTGCGTGCGTGGGTGTTAGCGGTACTGGCGCTAATCTGACGCTGCCTGGGGCGACGCATATCACCGCCGGGCGATCGGGGGGCTAAACCTTTATTCGGTAATAAACGGCGGGTGCCCTGACACTATAAAAAATAAACGAACTAACCAGCGTCAACCGTAACGGTTATACGGTGATCAGTGGTGAAAGGGTTAACTAGGGGGCAATCAAGGGGTTAAAACATTTATTAGGTAGTATATGGGGGTCCCTGTCGCTATAAAACGCTGACGGCGAACCTAAATATTTACCTCACTAACTAGCGTCACCAGCGACACTAATACAGCGATCAGAAAAATGATCGCTTAGCAACACTGGTGACGGGGGGTGATCAAGGGGTTAAAACTTTATTAGGGGGGGTTAGGGGGGTACCCTAGACCTACAGGGGGGTAACAGTAACTGTGCTAACACAGTAACTGTCACAAACTGACACCATGCAGTAATCAGAAAAAAAAAAAAAAAAAAAAAAAAAACTGCTGGTGTCAGTTTGTGACAGGGGGGGGGGGGGGGGGTGATTGGGGGGGGATCGGGGGGGGGGGGAATCGGGGTGTTTTGTATGCCTGGCATGTTCTACTGTGTGTGTGTGTGTTGGTGCACTCACTCACATGTCGTCTCTCCTCGGGCCGGAACGGAAACTACCGACCCGAGGGGAGATGACATCACTTCCTTTGCTGCTGTTTAGCATACAGCAGCAAAGGAGTGTTCCCATTGGCCGGCGGCGATCGCGAGGGGGGGGCCACGAACGGATGGCCTCCCCCTCGTCTCTGATCGCCGGGGGACAGAACGGGACCGCCTCGGGCGGCGGGGGGGGGGTCCGATCGGACCCCCCACCCGCGGGAGGCAAATCACGTACATGTACGTGATTTTGCCTGCCCGTGCCGCCTTGCCGACGTACTTCGGCGTGAGGCGGTCCTTAAGTGGTTAATGCATTATTTAATAATTTCTTTAGAATTGTCAAACTTACTGTATTATATACTCCTGGAGTAAAAATCTAATAGGATATTTTTATTTCTGGAATTAAAGGGTTACTAAGCCCTTGTTTTTTTTAATAACAAATATGTCATACTTACCTCCACTGTGCAGTTCTTTTGCACAGAGTGTCCCCGATCCTCCTCTTCCGGGGTCCCCTGGTGGCGCTCACAGCTCCTCCTGGCATCTGGAAACCCCCTAGGAGAAGTGCTTTCCCGGGGGGGGGGTTACTGTGCACGCGTGCTCCCGAGTCCAGCATTTGTGTCCCCCGGCGCCCGTGTCATTGGATTTGATTGAAAGCAGAGGGAGCCAATGGCTGTGCTGCTATCAATCTATCCAATCAAGGGCAGAGACAAGGGGCAGAGAGGTAGAGCGTGTCTCCACCGAGGGAACGAACGGGCTCAGGTGAGTAAATTGGGGGCGTGGGGCTGGGGGGGGGGGGTCGGTCAGTGTCAGAAGTTTTTTCACCTTAATGCATAGGACGTCTTTATAAATAAAACCAATAAACAAACAAAAATATTGCTTTTTGACAAGCAGATGTGCAACATGAAAATTAAAAAAAAACAAAAAACTTAAACTCTGTTGGCTGTAATGCCATTGCACATATTACCTGAATATATTACCAACATTAAATATTAAGAAAAAAATAAGAAATGCCTTTTTTTCTTATTTTTTTTTTCTTTCTTTTAGCAGCTTAGTAGATGCCCCCTACATATTCCTATTTAGTAGTGCGATGTTAATTTTGACGTCAGATTTCAATTTAGTTTTAGTCATAGTCTTTTGACTAAAATGCGATTTTAGTTTTAGTCACATTTTAGTTATCTCAATTGTGTTAGTTTTAGTAGAATAAAATAGTATTAATTTAGTCTACGAAAATTAATTAATTATTTTAACAAAATAATTTAGTCTAGGCAAGACAATTTGGCAACTAAAACAACGCATATATGACCATATTTATTACTCCCAATTTGCAAAAATGCTTACACCAGTCAGCCGCCACCTGGGTCTATATCATAAGTAGGGATGGGCCAAACACCCCCGGGTTCGGTTCAGATCCAGAACATGCGAACAGGCAAAAAATTTGTTCAAACACCGTTAAAGTCTATGGGACTCGAACGTGAAAAATCAAAAGTGCTAATTTTAAAGGCTAATATGCAAGTTATTGTCATAAAAATGTGTTTGGGGACCTGAGTCCTGCCCCAGGGGACATGTATCATGCAAAAAAAAAGTTTTAAAAACGGCCATTTTTTCGGGAGCAGTGATTTTAATAATGCTTAAAGTGAAACAATAAAAGTAAAATATTCCTTTAAATTTCGTACCTGGGGGGGTGTCTATAGTATACCTATAAAGTGGCGCATGTTTCCCGTGTTTAGAAAAGTCCCTGCACAAAATGTAATTTCTAAAGGAAAAAACTACTTGCGGCTATTAATGAATTGTCGGGTCCCGCAACACAGATGAAAGTCATTAAAAAAAATGGCCTGGGATCCCCCACAGTGCATTACCAGACCCTTCAGGTCTGGTATGAATATTAAGGGGAACCCCAAACCAAAATTTTTAACAAAATTAGCGTGGGGGTCCACCCAAATTCCATTACCAGGCTCTTCAGGTCTGGTATGAATATTAAGGGGAACCCTGCACCAAATATTTTTAAAAAAATGGCGTAGGGGTCCCCCTCTAAATCCATACCAGACCCTTTAGGGTCTGGTATGGATTTTTGGGGGGGAACCCCACGCCAATTTTTTTGTAAATTTTGGCACGGGGTTGCCCTTAAAATCCATACCAGACCTAAAGGGTCTGGTATGGATTTTGAGGGGGACCCCTACACCATTTTTTAAAAAAAAATTGGCGCAGGGTTCCCCTTAATATCCATACTAGCCCTGAAGGGCCTGGTAAAGGAATTTGGGGGGACCCCCACGCAATTTCTTTAAAAAATTTTGGTTCAGGGTTCCCCTTAATATTCATAACAGACCCAAAGGGCCTGGTAATTGACTGGGAGGAATCCCATGCCGTTGTTTTCAATGACTTTCATCTGTATTGCGGGACCCGACAATTCATTAATAGCCACGAGTAGTTTTAAATTACTTTTTTTCCTTTAGAAATGACATTTTGTGCAGGGACTTTTCTAAACGTGGGAAACATGAGCTACTTTACAGGCATACTATAGACACCCCCCAGGTACGAAATTTAAAGGGATATTACACTTTTATTGTTTCACTTTAAGCATCATTAAAATCACTGCTCCCGAAAAAACGGACGTTTTTAAAACTTTTTTTTGCATTGATCCATGTTCCCTGGGGCAGGACCCGGGTCCCCAAACCCTTTTTATGACAATAACTTGCATAATAGCCTTTAAAATTAGCACTTTTGATTTCTCCCATAGACTTTTAAAGGGTGTTCCGTGGCTTTCGAATATGTCGCGAACACCCCAAATTGTTCTCTATTCGGCGAACGGGTGAACAGCCAATGTTTGAGTCGAACTCATGTTCAACTCGAACAGACAGCCCATCCCTAATCATAAGTTTGATGTTACCCTTGTCCATTTTATTGTTTTGGAGGTAATACCTGAGGAACCATATGGCGGAAACTGGGACAAATGCATTCTCCAGAAGGAAACATTCTGGTTTTAGCGCCTTGAAGTGACTAAGCCCCGTACACACGATCCGATTATCGGACGAATGATCGGCCGTTTTCTTTTGCATACTGATCTCACGTCGAATCTGATGAGTTTACTAAAGTCATGAAAATTCCCGTACGACAGCATAAAAATTCGGAAGTGATGTCATGTGTTGTAATGCATTTGTATTGCATTTTCAAACGATAGGTGTACTGATGAAACAAAAATCGTACGATCTGGCATCGTACGAAAAAAATTTCCGTGCATGTCCGATAGAATAATATCGGATGAACTGTCCTGATCGGCTCTCGAAAGCTCTGTACTAACGATCCGATTATCGTACGATCGATTTGAATGCGGCATTTTTCATACGATTTTCGGATCGTGTGTACGGGGCTTAAGCCACCAGGCATCAACGAGATACTCTCATACCGGCCCTTCCTTTGAGGGACCTTTGAGGTGGCCTCTTTGATCCCTGGTCAAGCATTTACAATATATTACATGTGTCATATACCAAACTATAACAATCATGTATGTGTATTCATCTTGTTGGCCCTGACAACTTGCAATAATTACGGAATTGTTCTGCATACAAATTGTTTCATAAATTCAAGTATCAAATGCCTTTTGAAGTCAAAGTTCCAACAAATAATGTGTATAAGTATAGCAATTGTCCAATTGTCAATTTACGCTGGACTGCTAGATTTGAATTATTGTGATATATATATATAATGTCTCTCCACTCTTATGACTGGGAATTTTGACCGCAGTTCCCCTTTTTGGCCATGGGGGGCATCAGCTGCGGAATACCACTGTGGACACGGAAGGGATGTGTGTCCACCCAAGCCGTTGGGGCTGCAACCCACCCTCCAGGGCCACCTTGGCCTCGGATGGGGGGGCCATGCATCTACCCGCAGCAACTTGGACACACTCTCCATCTGTGTCCCCTAGGCACACTGCAGCCACCGCAGACGGCGGGCACTAGGACCGGAATGTCTGATACTCTAGTGCAGTGTTTCTCAACTCCAGTCCTCAAGGCACACCAACAGGTCATGTTTTTGGGATTTCCACTATTTTGCACAGGTGATTTGATCAGTTTCACTGCCTTAGTAATTACCACAGCTGTTTCATCTGAGGGAAATCCTGAAAACATGACCTGTTGGTGCGCCTTGAGGACTGGAGTTGAGAAACACTGCTCTAGTGCACATACACCTGTCGGCGCATGCGCGGTGCATCAGCGGCCAGGCTGAGTGACGTCAGACGCTAGTCTGACGGAGCTCAGCCGAGATGTACATATAAAGGAGTCAGGACAACGTTCCCCAGGCGCTCTGAAAGAAGCTGACGTTCATTCTACCCCTGGAAGCAGAAACAATTAAAAATTGTTATATATTTTTATACATGCCTACAAAGTCCATTATTCCTTTATTCAGCGTTTATAGATTACATAGGATGTGGCACATTTATACCTAGGTGTTTGATTGCCACTTGAGGGCAATGTAATCAATTCAATTCCATAGATCTATGGGGTAGTGGGCGGTGTCAGTTGTTTTTTATTTTTATGTGTTTATTTTTTTACAATTTATTTTTTTTAATTTTTTTTCACAATGCTTTTCTTTGTGGGGTGGAGGGGGTTGGGGCAGCGTAAAAGGTCGGTAGGGCAGGAGGGGATGGTGTCAGTAGTTTTTTATCTTATATTATTTTTTATCATTTTTTACAATTACATATTTTTATATTGTATTTTTTTTTATCTTTATCAGCACTGTTGGGTGGCTTTGGTGAGCTATAAGACGTCTAAACAGACCCTTGACATCTCCCCTTTGAAAGGGACTGAGGACACAGATTCCCCAGTCCCTTTCTCAGAAGCCTCAGCATTAAAGATGAACAGTAGACAGAGGCTCCTGTCCATTCATAAACTGAAGCGGAGTACACATAGGTTACTCTTCTCAGTTATCACAGGACACAGGAGCGATTGCTCACTGTGTCCAATTCAGAAAAGGAAGGAGCTGGTAAATGACACATTTACTGGCTCCTTCCTCCGCTCTCCATCCTGACACATTCACCGCAGCTGGCGGCAGAGGAGAGGAGGGAAGCCGGCTGCGGTGGGCCGAAGGGGGGGGCGGAGGAGGAGCAAACAACAGGGGTCGGAGGAGGAGGACATGGAGGGGGGCCAGAGAAGGAGGACATGGAGGGGGGCCAGAAAAGGAGGACACGGGCTGGAGATGGAGGACTGTCGGGAATGATCAGTGCGGTGGGGGACAGTTGCGAGCACCGATCTCCCTGTATGGCATTTCAGCTGACAGCTGTGGGAGGGAGAGGAGGAGAAGCGGCTGTCAGCTGCTTCACTGAAGGCTTTACAGAGATTGGTGCTTGCAGCTGTCCCTCCCGCTGCACCGATCATCCCTGACTGTCAACCAGGGGATCATCCATGTGGGTCACAGTTCCCCCCGCACACATGTATACGCCACTGACTCAGAGACTGGTGGGACAGACAGCAGGTCACTGATCATACAGGCGTGCAGGGGATGTTCCATTCTGCCATCGGGGCACAGTCCTCCGCCGCCGCTGCGCCTCTGACACTACGGACAGATGGATCGGCTGCCTGTGGAGAGTTAGTTACATGTTGCAGAGCCAGAAGGTAGGATCACCAGCGGCCAGGTGCCCTAGGTAGCAGTGCGCCCTAGGCGGCTGCTTAGTTTGCCTAGTGGTAGCACCGGCCCTGATTTCAATAGACATCTGTGCATGAACCCCCATAGATGTCTCTGAAATCACTTCCAAAGTCGGACTGACAGGTGGGTATGAAACCGTGAGAGTTCAGCTGAACTTGCACAATTTCTAACCAGCAGTCAGTGCAGAACCAGGGCTTAGGGCACTTTGCAGAACATACTCCTCCTTTCATCTTCGGGGAAGAATTCAATATTACCTATAGGACTGTTTATCGGTGCACAGATGCATTAGAGAAGTCATTTAAGACATTCACTTTTGTAAGCAAAGGTTCTATTGCCACTTATAACTGTAAATTCATATGGCCCATTCACATCGACGGGAGGACATTATGGAGGACATAACACATGTGCGCTGGTGTGCTTTGTACATGTGCTCTGAGATGCGTTGTTACAATACATCCAAACTGTTTAAAAAAAATTATTAAAGCTAACACTTTTTTTTTTAACTCTGTGCACAAATGTGTACATGCTGGTGTGCGTTGTGTAAGGGCAGCTATTACAATGCATCACAGATTCACAGTGTTTATTTACTAAAGCTGGAGAGTGCAAAATCAGTCTCACTTCTACAGGGAAACCAATCAGCTTCTAACTTCAGCTTGTTCAATTAAGCTTTGGCAATAAAACCTGAAAGCTGATTGGTTTCAATGCAAAAGTGAGACTGATTTTGCACTCACCAGCTTTAGTAAATAAACCCCACAGTGTTTTTTTTTTTTTTTTGTAATGTTATTAAAATGTTACAAAATGACACTTTATTCAACTCTGTGCACCACAACTTATTACAATGCACTGTAGTCTGCAGTTCTTTTAGCAACATAAACATTCAATTAGGACAAAGTATACATTGATTTACATTTCATACCTGAAAGCCCAGCAATTTGCAGTGTTTTTATGAATATTACCTTTTTTTCTGTATTTTTGCCTCCACCAAAAAATCCCGATCCCAACTGCAATTATTGTCAACAAAACCAGAATAATACAGACCACAGTGACCACATTAGACGATGTTTCTATATCTGTAAAAAAGAAAAAAAAAAAAAGATTAAAGATAAGCAAATGTCTTTTTAACACATCTTGAAAGAACAAGAGATGAAAGAACAATCTCACTGATGAACTACACCCAATATCCAAAATAAAACACTAAACTTGAGTTTATGATAGCACCCCTCTATACAAGGGGTACAGCGTTGCACAGCCATTCATGTGAATGACAGGCTGTACGCTGCAACTGGGCTGCCCAGGTGGAGGAAGTACATTGGGAATTACACTGAATGGGCTCAGCTGGCTCCCGTATATGAGGCCTCATACAGCAGTGTTACCTTGGAATGTTTTGGCCACAGCTTTACCTAAAGGCCAACTCCACCTTTTGCAACGTTACAAAGTTATGTATAACGTACCGATGGCCGGAATTATTCTCTAAAGAGGTGTTCCAGACGTTTTTCTGAAAATTAAATGTTAGCAGCCACAAAGACTGTAGCTGCTGACTTTTAATAAACAGATACTTACCTGTACCAGGATGCAGTGCTGTGATCACCCGAGGGGGCACTGGGGACCGTTTTTGGTGCCAGCATCTTAACTGTGGGTACCTGGCTGTCACAGTTAGCATGAGCCGCGCATTCTGAATGGTCCGGCAGTCTTCTGAGACCTGTGATGTGTCCCAGAAGACTGCAGTATGGGAGAGGGGAAGGAGAACGTCCGGTCAGATCACCTAGGCAGTCTAAGTGGAAGTGGAATGCCAAATGTCAAAGAGGAGGGGGGAGGAGGCCTTAAAGTGGAACTTCCCCTTTTGGATGGAGTTCTGCTTTAAGATGCCCATACACATTAAAGCTGCACTGGAGATTTTTTGCTCTTCGATATTACTGTCCATTGAGTATACAGAAAGGCCTCGATTTTATAGCACCTGTGCTTTTCATATGGATTCTAGCTGACAGGTCTGTATGTATTTTTTTAGCAACATGTTACGCCCATAATACAATGTAACATTTTTTTCCTGAAAATTTGCATTTGATAAACAGTTGAGCAAATATGGTGCGACATAAAAAAATACAACTATCATCTTTTTATTCTATAGGGTCGCTGTTTTCAGAATAATGTTCTGGGGATTTAAGTAATTTTATGTCTTAAGATTGAGATTTTTCCATATTTGCAAAAAAAATAAAAAAATAAAAAAATAAAAAAAATTCTCTAGTGCCAAAGTGGTTAAAGTGAGCTGCAGGTTAAGGATTCACATACATCTTAACACCCATGGAAAATAGATGTTGTGACCATTGTGTTTAACAAGCCCATCAACCAAACAGAGCAAAATGAGTTACAATATTTGATAACAATAAAAGTCCCACCTCTGCTGTGACATAAAACTCCTCCCCTGACTAATGACCAGACCCACCCTTTGTAAACCCTTCACTCCTTATATATTTAGAACCTCATTCTAAGGGATGGAGGAAGGCACGGATGTTCCTGCCTGGTCTGTTCTCTTAACAGTCCCAAAATGTCCTAATAAACCTCTTGCCTTTCTGACCTCACTATTTTTTTGCAAGTAAGTCTCCTCCCCTTTTCTTTCTTACAACCCATCCCACTCATGTATCCTTTCACTTCATTTATATGCAGGTCTGCACCTGTTCCCGCAGCCACAACCACCCACACAGAAAAACACAAGAGGTGCGTGCGGGTGCCCTTAATTCTAACGGCACACACACACACTGGAAATCACAGCAGCCGTTTTCCACACTGGGAACTGCACTGCTCTTGTGGTTTCCATGCAGACTGTGATTTAAAAAAATGGAGCAGGGACCTTTTCCCTGTGATTTCAGGAGGCACGGCAGCCTATTCAAATGAATGTGTTAATTACAGCAGCACTAGTTTTGATAAAAATGATTGCATAAGTGCAAACCGTGAATACATATTATACCAATAAACACTACGCGTTGCATAGGATTGAGATACTAGACGCAACCGGAAGCTATCACCATTTGACTGAGTTGTTTTTGTTGCGGACCGGAAGTGATGTATTAGGTGATGGCGGTACGCCCTTTTGTTTGCTGTGCTGTGCTTTTCCACTGCCCTGTACAGCGTTTTATAAAATAAACTTTGGTCTATGTTACTACACGATTGGAGGCCCCCTTTCTTCCTTTCTTTCTGCATGCCCATCCGGAACTTTGATGAGAGCCTGATCCGGCCATACATCTGTCATCTACTTCCAGGATGAAACCACTACCACGATCATTAAGGCATTTACCCATGCCTTTTAAGGTAAGGGCTCTGTGAGCACATTCTATAGATGACATCTTACCACTGCCCACTCGTTAGAATTTGTTGCCTCTACTGAAAAGATCCATGAACTGTTCTTTACCATTTTTTCAGACTTATTATATATAGAATATTTTTCTCTACCACTTATCATGATCTATTCACGATTGTACACTACCACTTTCACTTTATACATTATTATTATTATTATTATCATTATTTTTTTGATACACATTATCATTTCTTCTTTGATTGTTCAATGACAATTCTGTCAAGAGTCAACATTTAGCCATTTAGCACTGTGACTTCATTCACTATAATTTTTAATTTTTTATCTACATTTTTTGATGTGCCCATTTATGATCATTTTGTGGTCATTTCACTGACCGTTTATTTATGGTTTTGCGTGAAATCATTTTGTATATGCACTTTATTTACTGGTTGACTTGTGAACACCATTAGATTTTGCAGCACTCCCTTATTGTTTGTTACTTTTTAGTAGCGCGGTCCTTTTATTGTATTACCACATGTGTGAGACTTTTACACAGCGTGGCCACATACAGAGACCCAACATGCAGGAAGCACCTTCAGGCATTCTGGAGCACCCAGGCCAATTCTGACATTTCTCTCCTACATGTAAAAATCATCATTTATTTGCTAGAAAATTACATAGAACCCAAAAATATTATATATGTTTTTTTAGCAAAGACCCTAGAGAATACAATGGCAGTCGTTGCAACTTTTTATCTCGCACGGTATTTGCGCAGCAATTTTTCTAATGCATTTTTTTGGAAAAAAAACTGTTTTGTGCTTTAAAAAAAAACAAAACAGTAAAGTTAGCCCAATGTTTTTGCATAATGTGAAAGATGAAGTTACGCCGAGTAAAGAGATTCCTAACATGTCACCTTTCAAAATTGCACACGCTCGTGGAATGGCGCCAAACTTTGCTACTTAAATATCCCCATAGGTGACACTATAACATTTTTTACTGGTTACATGTTTTGAGTTAAGAAGGAGTTCTAGGGTCACAATTATTGCTCTCGCTCTACCGATCGCAGTGATACCTCACATGTGTAGTTTGAACACCGTTCTCATATGTGGGTGGGACTTAAGTATGTGTTCACTTCTGCATGCGAGCACACGAGGACAGGGGCGCTTTAAAAATTTTTTTTTTTTATTGTTCATTTTACTTTATTTATTTTAGTTTGACACTTTTTTCCAAAAAATACATTTTTTGATCACTTTTATTCCTATTACAAGGAATGTAAACATCCCTTGTAATAGGAATATGGCATGACAGGTCCTCTTTACAGTGAGATATGGGGTCAATAAGACCTCACATCTCACCTCTAGGCTGTGCCTGAAATAAAATAAGAAAAAATGAAGCTGCAGGAATCATTCTGATATCCCCACACAAAATCAAGGACGTCATATGACGGTAGACAGGAAGTGGTTAAAACGCATTTTTTTTAACACATAGTTGTCCATTTATACAATATTTCTAACACATAGCATGTACATACCACATGCGATACCACATGTGTGAGACTTCCACAGCCTGGCCACATACAGAGGCCGAGTACAGCCGAGAATGGCTGAGCATGGCAGATTATGGCCGAGCATGGCCGAGTATGGCTGAGCATGGCTGAGCATGGCTGGGTATGGCTGAGTATGGCAGGGTATTGCCGAGTATGACTGGGTATGGCAGAGATGGCTGGGTATCACCGAGTATTGCAGAGTATGGCAGGGTATTGCAGAGTATGGCAGGGTATTGCAGAGTATGGCAGGGTATTGCAGAGTATGGCAGGGTATTGCAGAGTATGGCAGGGTATTGCAGGGTATTGCAGAGTATTGCAGGTTATTGCAGGGTATTGCGGGGTATTGCAGAGTATTGCGGGGTATTGCAAGGTTTTGCAGAATGTTGCAGGGTATTGCAGGGTATTACAGGGTATTGCAGAGTATTGCAGAGTAGTGTGGGGTATTGCAGGGTATTGCAGAGTATTGCAAGGTAATACAGAGTATTGCAGAGTATTGCAGGGTATTGCAGAGTATTGCGGGATATTGCTGGATATTGCAGGGGATTGCAGAGCATTACAGGGTATTGCAGAGTATTGCAGAGTAGTGCGGGGTATTGCAGAGTAGTGCGGGGTATTGCAGGGTATTGCGGGGTATTGCTGGGTATTGCAGGGTATTGCAGGGTATTGCAGAGTATTGCAGGGTATTGCATAATATTGCAGGGTATTGCAGGGTATTGCAGGGTATTGCAGAATATTGCAGGGTATTGCAGGGTATTACAGAGTATGGAGGGATGGCTGAGCATGGATGGATGGATGGCTGGATGTGACTGCAATTGTCACAGAGCAGCGCTGTGGGCACTACAGATCCAGCCCACAGCGCTGCTGCCATCCAATCTCTTCCCCTCTCCTCTCACACTGTATTGATCGGTACACAGAGGGGAAAGAGGAACCAGCGTCATGACATGACGCCGGCTTGTTTACAAGTGATCGCTCCGTCATTTGACGGAGAGATCATGTGGTAAACGGTCGCTATCAGCAGCCATTTACCGTGATCCGTGATCACGGTAAATCATCGTCGGTCACGGATGTTCTCAGGTGCGCGCCCCAGGGGGGCGCGCGAGAGCGAGATTCTGGGAGGACGTCACTGTACACCCTCCCAGAGTTATGCAACCACCTTGTAGCCGTCATTTGGCTATGGGCCGGTTGTTAAGCGGTTAAGAACATTTTTTAAAATTGTACATGATGAGTCTCACTCTTTGTCCCCCCATTTATATGAGCCAAATATATCTGTTCCTTTATATAAGCCATGTGTACCTGAATCTGGAGGATTCAAGAAAAAAGGCACAGTTCCCCTTCTAAAAGCACTTTTTGACCAGTTGTTATTTAAAATAGGTTCACCTATTCTGCTAAGTCCAGGCTGTCTAAACGGAGTGCACTGGGTCGTAGATTTAATTTCAGTGGAATAAGTGGAGCACCTTTAAATGTGGAACATATTTATGAACTAATATTTTGGTATTATTTTACATTTTTCCACATCATGGACTTTTGGTTAAGTGGACTTTCTATCTCATATAATATCTATACACTGTTTACACTTATGTGATTTTTTTTGTTTTAGTGTTTAATGGTAAAATATTTATGCACTTTTTGCACTTATGTAATAATGTTTATCAAAACTAGCGCTGCTGTAATTAACATATACAATTTGCACTTGTGGACACACTTATTTTATCAGTAGCAGCTTGTTTTATTTAAAGTTCTCTTCGTGTAAGGATTTAGCGGGCTTAGCGCTGTTGGTTTACTTTCAGCATTCAAATGAATGGGCTCCCAGAGCTGCACAAGTGTGAAGGCAAACCTAGATTTAAATCATATTTGCCAGAGAGACTGGATGATTATCCATACCTTCAAAGAAAAGCTGGAAGTCCTTCTGCAGAGGTTCTTGTAGAGAGTCATGTTGGACTTTACAGGAGAAGGTCTGGTTCTGGTCATCTTCGGTCGGTATGATTGTCATGGTGCTGTTCACCTGGTACATTCCATCTTTATACAGTTCTGGTTTTCCCATGGAATAATTTCTCAGGACCTCTCCTTTTCTGTACCAAGTTATCAAGATATCCGGAGGGAAGAATCCAGTGGCCTTACAGGTCAGGGTGTTCTCTGTATTTCTCTGGACCTTCGTACTTTGTATAGAGAGTAGAGGTTTAGCTGCAGGGAACACAGATACAGGTATAAAGTGGGATATACTGTATATACTTTTTAGAAACCTCCATCCAAAGTAGGACAGATATGTACAAGTGTGGGGTCTTGACTGTCAAAACTGTTGTTCTTTTTAGCTTTTAATAGAGTGTGGAAGGGTTAAAACCTCTGTAGAACTTTTATTGCTGCGCCTGTCTCCTAAAGGGTATTCATGGTCTCTATTTGTTTTGGTGACCATTGTCATTGGGGACAGAAAGTGATGGGAAATTCATAATATTGGATCTTCCACCAAAACAGGATAAAGAAGTGATCTTCCGATGCTGACCCCTGTTCCAGTGACAACTGTCTAAAGGAGCATTTTGAGTCACTTTGCAGAGATTTCCACTTACTAAAAGCTCACCAAAAATTCAACAAGTACTTTTTCATGTTTATTATATTAATAAAAAATATATAGGTGATTCTACCATGAAAGTCCTTGTTCAGACACTTCCTATTGTGACAACACTGTCGTTCTCACCCAGTAGTGCTCTTGCGTTGACAACCTGTCACACAGCATCCAATAGAGATTGAATTAAAAAATGGGGGTTTAAGGGACTTTAAGTGAACCTGTGGCCTGGTAAGGGCAGCTGTTTCATCCCTTGGGACTTTAAATGAAAATGTGGCCTGGTAAGGTCACATATTTCCATCCCTGTCATACATTGAGAAAAAAAGGGGGGGGGGGGAACAAGGGGGTGGGACTTTAAATGAGGCACGTGGTAGCCAAAAAAAAAAAAAAATTTATTTAAAAGGTGGACATTGTAAAGTCTTGTTGTGTGTTTGTAATTTTTAATTGATTGCCACACAATACAATTAAGTAAAGCAGGTACAACATATGACAATGGTACAATGATAATACAGTATAAATGACATCGTAAAGGCAGTGCCACGTATATAGCAGAACAGGATTCATCCGTAGTGCTATCAAATGATAATACATAGTGTATGCGGAAGATGGTTGGACTATACCCCCCTTCTCTTCTCTCTCTTCAAATGATAATACAGTATAAGTGGCATCAAACAAGCAGTATCACATATATGGCAAACAAGATTCTTATATAGTTCACCAAAATAATGTTGGATAAACCAATAAATCATAATAGTATTTGCAGAGTCTATGACCTCGTTGGTCCAAAGGAGGGGGTATATGGGTAAAATTGGTATTGCCTCAATTAAAGTCCCACCCCCTTGTTCCCCCCCCCCCCTTTTTTTATCCAATAGAGATTACCAGGGGCCACTTATTATGTAGACATAGTTCACTGTTGACTATTTGACTGTTCACTGTCTGAAGACCCACACTTTACCACCTTAATTTTCCTCAAAATTCACAA
Source organism: Lithobates septentrionalis (assembly GCA_037952835.1). Classification (NCBI taxonomy): domain Eukaryota; kingdom Metazoa; phylum Chordata; class Amphibia; order Anura; family Ranidae; genus Lithobates; species Lithobates septentrionalis. The sequence goes on from JBBDGP010000149.1 coordinate 7,174,622, forward strand.
GTTGATGACTTAAATCTCATGTCTAGGGTAAGCAGCAGGAAAGGTGAAACACCTGACAAACCAAAGTCCAGCTTAAGGTACATTTGAGAGAAAGCAGATACTGTAAGTAAAAAGCTATGCAGGGCATCAAAAACCTTCAATAGCCTTGGAATTTCAGAAATTTTCTGATAAAGCCCTGCCAGGTCATAAACAGCCTGTACTACTCTCAACTTGCAGTCATATTGCATGATTCCTATGGTAAAGGAGTTACCTTCCAAAAAAGTGGCTGCACTAATGAGGCAAAAAAATGCCTGATTTTCAAGGTTCGGGAGGCTAATAAGACCCATTAGGCCTCCTAAGAGAAATATATATAAGATCTCAGAAGAAATAAAGACACTCTAGAGAGTACAGACAGGGAGGCTGCGCACCCCGGATTTAACTAGAAAACAGAAAACAGAAAATCCCCCTAATGGGGCTTTAATGCAGCCAGTAGTGTATGATAAACAGAATACAAAAAAAATACAAAAAAAATTATCAATGGCTATTATATTTTATTAATGCAGGCAAGTATTATCAACAAGAGTTGAGACATAGGCTAAAATCCAAAAAATAATCAAAATAAGAAAACAATACCAATGACAGAGGGCAGTGTGCGATAGAGTTACATCATGGGCAACAGTAATACAATAACACAGAGATGTTGATTGTGTGAGATACTGACGCGTTTCGACCCCAATGGGTCTTCTTCAGAGGATAAATGTATGGAAAGACTGTAACAATGTAAACATGTGTCAAACAATTTAAAACCTAAGAAAAAGAATATATAAACAGTTCCATATGGTGCATCTTTACCAGTCACGATGTATTCGATGGTTACAGGTGGCCACAGTATAAGGGAGTTTCCCTCTTGTTGTATCCCCGATCTCATAGCCGGCGGGCCAGTCACAGGGGGAGCGAGTACCACCCACACATGTCTTGCAAGGAATCACACACTAGGTATCCCCAAAATGTAGGGGGAGAGGGGGGGGGGAGTTTTCGCACTGCACCTGCGATAAAATGTCACCTGCGATAAGGGTATATGGATCGGTAAAGAATGTATACTTACCAACCAGGTTGAGTAATAAGATTTCTTTCCCTCACCTCCCTTCCTTCACCTTCTTCCCCACCCCCTTATCCTTGATGTCTCCCCCTTTGTGTGGACTCACCTCCCACCATGTCCGCCATTCAGTTTTCAACCCCTAGAAATTCTATCAGCCACATAGACATACTCCTTCTTTGTCCTTTTTGCCTTATAAACTCGACTTTCGAATCCGCTACTTAATATACATTGTGACATTTTATCGCAGGTGCAGTGCGAAAACTCCCCCCCCTCTCCCCCTACATTTTGGGGATACCTAGTGTGTGATTCCTTGCAAGACATGTGTGGGTGGTACTCGCTCCCCCTGTGACTGGCCCGCCGGCTACGAGATCGGGGATACAACAAGTGGGAAACTCCCTTATACTGTGGCCACCTGTAACCATCGAATACATCGTGACTGGTAAAGATGCACCATATGGAACTGTTTATATATTCTTTTTCTTAGGTTTTAAATTGTTTGACACATGTTTACATTGTTACAGTCTTTCCATACATTTATCCTCTGAAGAAGACCCATTGGGGTCGAAACGCGTCAGGATCTCACACAATCAACATCTCTGTGTTATTGTATTACTGTTGCCCATGATGTAACTCTATCGCATACTGCCCTCTGTCATTGGTATTGTTTTCTTATTTTGATTATTTTTTGGATTTTAGCCTATGTCTCAACTCTTGTTGATAATACTTGCCTGCATTAATAAAACATAATAGCCATTGATAATTTTTTTTGTATTCTGTTTATCATACACTACTGGCTGCATTAAAGCTCCATTAGGGGGATTTTCTGTTTTCTAGTTAAATCCGGGGTGCGCAGCCTCCCTGTCTGTACTCTCTAGAGTGTCTTTATTTCTTTTGTCTAAAATTGGGTGGTTAAACACCCCTCCCCCGTTGCTTCTGACACTCGAGTCCAGACATCAACTGTGAACCACTTTCTGTGCCTTGGTCTTGTGAAGGCTTCCTCGGACAGGCCACACCCTTCCCGGCGAGGACTTCCCTCGGCAATAATACCTTTAAGCTCATCCCCATGAAGGATGTATGCTACTCTAACTTTGAAACTTTTTCCCATGGGATTGTACATGCTGTTTGAAATGCTTTTCTATTGTACAGATACAGTACCCAAGCTGTTACCCCTCTTGTCCATTTGGACAACTGGACCTAGCTAATATATTTTACATTTCTCAGTATTTCATAGTACAACCCATGGGACCTTGTACCACCAATAAACCCTTTTGATTTTGATTTTATAGAGATGTCTTTTGGCACATGAATCAGTTCACAGTTTCTCATTTCAAAACCGTTTTGTTTTATTTTCATTTATTTTTGTTTTATTTTGGCTGTCATATTATACCTTGTTCATTTTTTGTACCCTATTGTTTCTATGTGTATGAGGGGCAGTGAAAATTATATATATGTCATCTCTAACACATGATAGAATAATCTATTGATGGCCCTTCTATATATATATTTTTTATGGCTTTCCCTTCCCCCCCTTCTCCATGTTATGGCCACCACCTAGTGGCCTCGGTGGGCCATGCCGCCTGGGGGGTGGAGACACCACACACATGTCTTCCTGGCAGGGTGGGGCGACGCAAAGGGTCCTGCGTCTCCCCACGCGCCCACTATGTGGACGTTCAAAACCTGCCAGCGGCATTCTGGATCCCCTCCGGACGCCTTGTTCGCCCGCACGCGCACGTCACCACGTGCGTGCGTGTGACGTCACGGCGTCTACGCAGTTGCGGCGGAGGTGACGGGGATTTCCGGGAGAACATCTCTTCCGGAACGCCGAGGGAGTCACACCAATAGCGCCACTAAAGCGTCGCTCTCCCCATGTGGGGGAACAGATGGAGGAGGCGGGACACCTGCACCTGCGAGACATTTAGGCAAATTAGTCTACCTATAAACTATGCTGGCCTCAGGTAAGGTCCAGTGGGATCATTTGCTGCCACTGGACGCTTCTGTGTGGTCTTATTACTCAACCTGGTTGGTAAGTATACATTCTTTACCGATCCATATACCCTTTTACTGCATTCATGATGCGTGGATTACACCACGATTGTGACACTTTCCCTCACTTGGTTAACAATTTTGACTTACTTGTTCTATACTTTGTGATATTATAGACTATCCCTGACCATCTGATCTGCGACACCTTTGACACTCCTTTGCCCCCCTCACTCACCTTCCCACCCTACACGCTCTTTTCACACGTCACCCACTCATTACACTTCCATGGGGGCTTTTGCTCAGTTTTGTTTTGCTCACGTTTATTTTTGTGTTTTTGTTTGTTTTTTCACTATTCACTTTTTATGGCCCCATGAAGGGCCTCCTCCACACTCACTGGCCTTCACATACTTACACTCTAGTGTCTCAGTCTTCTCACCCACAAACAAGGACGTGTTTCTGGGAGTTGACCCTCACTATGTTCTTTTCCCACCTCCTCTATTATCATTGTTTTTTTTTTTTTTCCCCGTTCCCTCATACCTCCCCTTTCTTTCCCTTCCCTGTCTTCCCACCCCCCCCCTTTTTTATCCCATCTCTGCCGATCACCCCTTTTCCCTTCTTTTCTTTCCCTCACCTCCCTTCCTTCACCTTCTTCCCCACCCCCTTATCCTTGATGTCTCCCCCTTTGTGTGGACTCGCCTCCCACCACGTCGGCCATTCAGTTTTCAACCCCTAGAAATTCTATCAGCCACATAGACATACTCCTTCTTTGTCCTTTTTGCCTTATAAACTCGACTTTCGAATCCGCTACTTAATATACATTGTGACATTTTATCGCAGGTGCAGTGCGAAAACTCCCCCCCCCCTTCTCCCCCTACATTTTGGGGATACCTAGTGTGTGATTCCTTGCAAGACATGTGTGGGTGGTACTCGCTCCCCCTGTGACTGGCCCGCCGGCTACGAGATCGGGGATACAACAAGAGGGAAACTCCCTTATACTGTGGCCACCTGTAACCATCGAATACATCGTGACTGGTAAAGATGCACCATATGGAACTGTTTATATATTCTTTTTCTTAGGTTTTAAATTGTTTGACACATGTTTACATTGTTACAGTCTTTCCATACATTTATCCTCTGAAGAAGACCCACTGGGGTCGAAACCATTAGGGGGATTTTCTGTTTTCTGTTTTCTATATATAAGATCTCTTTCATATTTGGTTTCTAACAAAGCATAATTTAATTCTACTAAATAATATGATGGTTTGCAAATTTTTAAACCCTGTTATGTGGAAATGTAGTTGTACATTGGATAGTTGACATTAAAGGTATGTCCCTTGGGATACTATAACACAACAATACACCCCTCAGACCCTTTGATTGGGTGGAAGTAATTCTGCAATGCCTTCTCAAGGGTCAAGAAAAAGCTGATGCATTTGGCAGCGGGAACTTTCGTTTACCATCAAGACTACCAGGGATTCTAGATTATTTTACTGCTGCTTATGACTGTTTTGTAGTGTATTTTTTGCAAATATTTAATGCAGTTTTCTTTTTCATAAAAACAATATTTAAACATTCTTAGGCTGAATCTTTGAATGCTCTAATTAGAAACTAAGAACTTGGTCTCTGTGAAGAAGTTACCATGATGCTGTGAATGGTGTGCGTTTTTGTTAAAACACATGGGGGCAGCTACTGTGTATGTAAAGAAGCAACTGCTCTGTTAACCTGCCCCAGTGACAACTATTAGTCTATTTGTGCTTTGATTGTTGTCCCATGAGCTGGAAAATCTCTGTGCAGGGTGAGGCTTTACAACATGCCTCATAGGTGAGGACTACAAACAGCTGTGATGACACACATTGAGCAGGCATGACCCACCAGTGTCACTATCAGGAATCTGGTCCACAACAAGGATGTAGGCAGGTAGAGTTTGATGCTGCTTCAGTCAGGAGGGTTAATGTTAACTGTGTTTCCTGGCTGTTTATTTGGTGGGCTTTCATGGGTCCATGGGTAAAAATGGGACAGGGGTCCCATCCAGGCTGAAAAGGTACTGCAAGTCTGAGGTTGTTACTATTACCCTTGCTGGACTCTGTCCTGGTAGCCTGCTGGATGTGCCAAGGCTGTAATCCCAACGAATGCACCTCCATCCTTGGGATCCTTCTGCAGCCTAGAGGGATTGCTGGGACCTGCAGTCTGCTCCAAAGATGCCAAACCTTGGTACTACCAACATGGACTCTTTCCTGTGCAGGCATGCCGGGGCAGCCACATGCCTGAGTTAGGAACTAGTTTAAGGAGAGGCTGTTGCCTTTGTTTGACTGTCATGCCAATTACTTTAAGCAAAGCTTTTGAAACTTTGCCTTTTACTTAAGGGGTATAATGCAAGTAACTGGCATATACAACCTACAGCTTGGATCAGTTAAGCACATTAGGGTACAAGGATAATGGTACAAGAGTTAATACTTTGTGAAGATACAGTGGTTACCAAGGATACTAAAGGTCTCTCTAGCAGCCTGTCTTAAGCATGTGGGATAGCTTCTAGCAGGAGGAGTTGTAGTTGGCATTCTCTCCATGAGCAGGTCTGTCTCCCATAACAATGGGAATAGATCTGCACTGCAGAGGTCCTCTGCCTGTGCAAAGGTACGGAAGAGGCAGAGTTAAGAAATTGCGCACATGGAACACCATGGGCCCAATGTCATTACTGGAAGTGATGTAGCGGAGATACGCTGGACAGGTGAAAGGGCATTGGCTCACCATGTCCCTTCTAATTGCATCAGTGATCATGGTGGTGTACATTAACATTAAGAGAGTCAACTAGAGTTTAAGTAAGCCGTGTAAGCAAAGGTACCCCGTGTGTAAAGCAGTGACTCAATCCAAAAATGCCTAGCGTAGCCCAGAAGAACCCACTTGGGGTAGGCCTCCTATGTGACCCGCACTTGGCGCCCAACGAGGAGGAGAACATGAAGGAGGTACCACCTGCCTACCCTACAAGGATGTGAAGCCAATGCTGAAGCAAATGCATAAAGACAGGAAATGGCTGAATAGGGCTGGAGATCAGCAACAATAGGATACAAATAAAGGTAAAAACAATATTTTATGGGAAAAAAACATGGCAAATGTCTGTGATACAAAGTGCTTTGGCAAACTAAAAACCATCTAGTTAGAGATTAGAACTACAGTGGGGACGGAAAGTATTCAGACCCCCTTACATTTTTCACTCTTTGTTATATTGCAGCGATTTGCTAAAATCATTTAAGTTCATTTTTTTTCTCATTAATGTAAACACAGCACCCCATATTGACAGATTGACAAAACACAGAATTGTTGACATTTTTTCAGATTTATTAAAAAAGAAAAACTGAAATATCACATGGTCCTAAGTATTCAGACCCTTTGCTCAGAATTTAGGAGAAGCACCCTTTTGACCTAATACAGCCATGAGTCTTTTTGGGAAAGATGCAACAAGTTTTTCACACCTGGATTTGGGGATCCTCTGCCATTCCTCCTTGCAGATCCTCTCCAGTTCTGTCAGGTTGGATGGTAAACGTTGGACAGCCATTTTTAGGTCTCTCCAGAGATGCTCAATTGGGTTTAGGTCAGGGCTCTGGCTAGGCCATTTAAGAACAGTCATGGAGTTGTTGTGAAGCCACTCCTTCGTTATTTTAGCTGTGTGCTTAGGGTCATTGTCTTGTTGGAAGGTAAACCTTTGGCCTAGTCTGAGGTCCTGAGCACTCTGAAGAAGGTTTTCGTCCAGGATATCCTTGTACTTGGCCGCATTCATCTTTCCCTCGATTGCAACCAGCCGTCCTGTCCCTGCAGCTGAAAAACACCCCCACAGCATGATGCTGCCACCACCATGCTTCACTGTTGGCACTGTATTGGACAGGTGATGAGCAGTGCCTGGTTTTCTCCACATCCTCATCCTCATCAGACCAAAGAATCTTATTTCTCACCATCTTGGAGTCCTTCAGGTGTTTTTTTAGCAAACTCCATGCAGGCTTTCATGTGTCTTGCACTGAGGAGAGGCTTCAGTCGAGCCACTCTGCCATAAAGACCCGACTGGTGGAGGGCTGCAGTGATGGTTGACTTTCTACAACTTTCTTCCATCTCCCGACTGCATCTCTGGAGCTCAGCCACAGTGATCTTTGGGTTCTTGTTTACCTCTCTCACCAAGGCTCTTCTCGACTGATAGCTCAGTTTGGCCGGGCGGCCAGCTCTAGGAAGGGTTCTGGTCGTCCCAAATGTCTTCCATTTAAGGATCACGGAGGCCACTGTACTTTTAGGAACCTTAAGTGCAGCAGAAATTTTTTTGTAACTTTGGCCAGATCTGTGCCTTGCCACATTTCTGTCTCTGAGCTCTTCAGGCAGTTCCTTTGACCTCATGATTCTCATTTGCTCTGACATGCACTGTGAGCCGTAAGGTCTTATATAGACAGGAGTGTGGCTTTCCTAATCAAGTCCAATCAGTATAATCAAACACAGCTGGACTCAAATGAAGGTGTAGAACCATCTCAAAGATGATCAGAAGAAATGGACAGCACCTGAGTTAAATGTAAGAGTGTCACAGCAAAGGGTCTGAATACTTAGGACCATGTGATATTTCAGTTTTCTTTTTTAATAAATCTGCAAAAATGTCAACAATTCTGTGTTTTTCTGACAATATGGGGTGCTGTGTGTACATTAATGAGGAAAAAAATGAACTTAAATGATTTTAGCAAATGGATGCAATATAACAAAGAGTGAAAAATTTAAGGGGGTCTAAATATTTTCTGTTCCCACTGTATATTTAACATGAAAGCAATGTTGAACTTGACATTAACATTTACAATTTTAATCTAGTAGGTACCCTTACCAAACACTTTTAATGAAATTTCCTTCTCCTTTCTTTCAGCGTTGTAGATAACGGTACACATATAGGTGCCCCTATCAGAGATGGTCACATTAGATATGTGTAATGAGGCGTATCCATCCCCCAGGGATTCCATGTTGAGGGACATTCTGGGGTCTTGGGTGGAGAAGACTTTGTTGTCATATCTCAGGATGACTTTTCCCCGGAAGGTCCATAATATGATCAGGAAGTTGAGATCCAGCGTCTTATCCACCGAGAAGAAGCAGATGAGGGTGGTGTCCCTGGTGAAAAGGGCCCTTTGTGTAGAAGGCGCAGAGACATCCAAAGCTGCATCTATTGAGATACATTAACAGGTACTTTTAAAATTCATAGGAACAAAGAAAATAAAGTGCTACTGGAGAGGGAGACAAAAAATAGACAAATTAAACTATATGTAAGTATGTAAACCTTTTGTTTCATTTTGGATAGAATTTAGAAGGGTTAGAACACCTGCTAGATATTTCTTGCTCCTTGTCCCTGCTGGAGAGATTCACCTCACTATTGGTCCTGGTGACCATTGTCTCTGGTACACAAAGTGATGGGAAATCTGAACTTTTTGATTTGTCAATGAAACAGAAGGTGAGGAGATATCTTCCCATGGGTACACTTGTTCTAGCAAAAGCTATTTAAGAGGAGATATCCCCTTAATTTGGAGAGATCTACTTTGACTTCATGCTGTGTCTCTGGATCAATTTGGATTTCTATTCAAATCTAAAAGTAAAGGGTTTGACTTTAAATACACTTTAATGCAGTTCTGTATTTATAAAACATAAACATTTTTTTTATTGCAAGTAGTGTAAGTACCCGAGTTTGACCTGGTATCAACCTCTTACAGCTCCACTGAAATGCATAGCGGTCAGCCCATTCCATTGATATTGACAGTACCTGTCTGAGGCGCACAAGGGATGGCTGAGACTCCACTGGATTTCTTCAACTCATGGATTTAATCCACCATGTGCACTAATGCAATTTTGATTTTTTTATTGTCAACTACATGCACATCAGCTAGTAATGTAATGTATTATGTTTTATGTGTAATTTATGAATAAACTTATGCAATATTATCTATTCATTTTCATTTGTGTAAACACACATCTCATTCAAAGTCCCAACCCTCCCCTCTTTTTTATCAGATATGAGAAGGGCAACCCAAGGTCAGGTTATGGGTATATGGGGTATCTCAGCCAATGGGCAGGGATTTTCTTGAATCCCTTGGCCTGCTTGGAGAACCTATATATTTGGGTGGAGTCATATGATCTATGTTCTGTGCCATCTGGACAGCTGTCTGGGTGGACATGTGTCGTATTGCCCGGGCCCCTAGGCTGGAGATTGGGCCTATCCTGGGCACATCTGGCTGCTAGGCTGTCTGAGGGCCTATCCAGAAGCAAGAGAGTAGTTGGGATTGCGGCTTGCAGTCCAACCAAAAGTGACGGTTCTGTTGGCTGGAGAACCTGTGGTGGTCGAAGGTAGAGGGGAAGCTGTCGCCAGTAAGGGACTATCCGCCTAATTACCAGGGACCACAGTGAGTAACTGAAAAGGTACCCGAGCCGTATTCTCACCAACTGGGCATGGTGAAGAATCTGGAAACTGCAGAGGGAATCAAGCCACGGACCCAACCAGCAGATGTAATGCTTGCAGAGCAGCCTGGTGTGTCAAGCCAGGGACCGAGCAGGCCAGTGTGGGTGAAGCTTGAGAGGTATCTTGAGTGCCAAGCTAGGGACCCAGCAGAGAGGTGGGGGTGACGCTTGAGGAAGATACCACTGTGAAGATTGGAGTAGCTCAAGGGATTCAGTGTCAGTAAATCAGTGGGTCTAGTGAGAGACCGGGAGCTCAGTGTACTGAAGAACTACAAGGAGTGATTGTAGTGAAAGTGAAGGAACCGTTAAGCCTTGTGTTTGGAACTGTTAAAGACTGTTGCCATAGGAGATAGCTTTCCTACGCATGCAGATGTGTTGTCTTGCTGCCAGCCTATTGAAGTCTCGGAGTCTGCCAATAAATCTTGCAACCACCTAAGGGTGTCCTGGCCCTAATCCTCTCTCCCCCCAAAAAAGGGTTTGTTAAGAGAAATAATTATTCTTTTGCATCCAAGAAGTGTCTGGTGCCCAATAACTTTAACTACTCTGTACCCACCATGCCTAACAATCCACTACATACAGAAGGATGTCGGCTATCTCTGGCCCTGCAGGTTCTCATTAGATCAAAGGAGGCCTGGGACCTAGCTACAGATATACAGTATCTCACAAAAGTGAGTACACCCCTCACATTTTAGTAAATATTTTATTATATCTTTTCATGTGACAACACTAAAGAGAAATGTCACAATGAAATGCTACAATGTAAAGTAGTGAGTGTACAGCTTGTATAAGTGTAAATTTGCTGTCCCCTCAAAATAACTCAACACACAGCCATTATTGTCTAAATTTCTGGCAACAAATGTGAGTACACCCCTAAGTGAAAATGTCCAAATTGGGTCCAATTAGCCATTTTCCCTCTCCGGTGTCATGTGACTGATTAGTGTTACAAGATCTCAGGTGTGAATGGGGAGCAGGTGTGTTAAATTTGGTGTTATCACTCTCACTCTCTCATACTGGTCACTAGAAGTTCACAATGGCACCTCATGGCAAAGAACTCTCTGAGGATCTGAAAACAAGAATTGTTGCTCTACATAAAGATGTATGAACTAGCAAAAAGGGCTGCCCCAAGGGATAGTACGGGTAAGATAATTGGCAAGGTATAAAGCAATAGTACTAAAAAGTATAACAAATATAAATTTTTATTATTCAATGAAAAAATACAAAATATAGAGAACAAACATCTAAAAGCAATGTATTGAGGCACATGTGAATATACATATAACAGCTGCTACGTGTTGAGACACACAAATTTTGGGACATGAAGTCAATTACAAATAGGGGTCGCAACAAATCCCGACATGTTTTGGAAAAAAAGCCAGGGGGCTAGTTGAATATTGTATTCATTTCCTTCCTCAGGGGTTGACTGGGAGCATGCTGATGTAGTTCTATCAAAAAATATATAGACAAAATAGATAAACAATTGTGTTGTTGAAAATAAAAATAAACAAATGTATATTATGTTAATGCAACAATTGGTTACAAAAATGGCAGAAAAACAGTCAGTCATTCTCAGACTTTGATACTTACAGGTCATATGTCCCTTTGAATGGTAATGCACAGCACTGTGGAGATAGATGAGACCTCATGCCTGCAAGAAACCAATGGGTCGTCTATCAAATCTCAGCAAGGGTGGATAGAGGAGAGTGGGGGAGATATTCCTCCCACCACTAGATTCCTGGGAAATTCCCAGGCATAATATGATATATGGGTGTGTGCAGGGTTGAAAAGGATGTAAAACCTGTACTGGAGCGGCAAATCAGGGTAGCACAGGGAGAGTCAGAACAGACCGCAAATATGTGCCTGGCAAAAAGAATAGTAACAGGAAATATAATAAGTATATATATATGGAAAAAAGATAAAAGTATGATATTTAGAGACCAAACAGATGATCAAAGCTACAGGTAATGGATGCATCGGTAGTGGGCAAAAATATATATATAGGTAAGGATGTGCTAGAAAGGGGGTGCTGGTAGAGCAAAAAAAACCCCAACAAAAGTTAAACAAAGAGGAGTATGCAGACATCCCACCCTGATATATTAAACTAATTTGTAGAGTAGTGAAGGGAAAAGATATAAGTAAAGAAAAAATTCATAGCTGTATGAATACAATAACCTTATACAGCGACACCTCCACACATGCCTGGGGTAGAGCAGATATCCTGGCTGTGCAGCACTAAACTAGCTGCAACATGCCAGGTATATATACTTACAAAAGTGGGGGTGGTTGGAATTGATACACCTATCAGCCACAAGAATCAGTGTTAATCGTCTGTGTATAAGGAGCTGACAGGTGAGCTGAGTAAATCCAAACTCTGTGATGCGATCGGACACCTACATCTGATTGCCTGCACCATAGCAGTCTGGGATGGACAGTCCCTCGGCTGATGTGGCGCCCGGCGTCACTGCGTAGACCGCGTTGTGACGTTAGGCGTCAACAGAGCTGCCGACTGGTAAACAGGGCAGTGGCTAATGGCAAGATGGCAGCGGCGTGCGCATGTGCCGGACACGGCGGTGCCCCTGAAGAGTGCCGCAACCAAACATAGGTTAGGCCTCCAGACTGAGAACATAGCCTGGAGGTCCCCGTGTGTCGGGGCACTCTGAAAAGCCACAGAAGCAGGAAATACATCCTTGATTGAGTATTCTAGCCGATATGCACTAAACTTGCAAATATTGAAAGAGAAATGTTCCATATTTAGGAAAGGCGATGCCATAGGGAAGAGAGGACGTGAGGTCATCATCTTTACATGTGGGTACAGATCAGATATCAAGGTGCTGAAAAAACAAAGAAAAAATAATAAAAGGGAAAACAAGACCATTATTCATAAACATCAAAACTATGTACATTACACAATATGGAAGATACAGATGGTGTAACTAAATGAGTATACATGGAAAGACCACATCAGAATCTTGTCAATATCTTGGTGGTCAGTACAGGCCAGAAATAGATAATGATGATGACAAATATAAATGCTAGATTTAATAAGCTCAAATGTAGCATTGAAATACAAACGGCCTGTAAAAGGCACACAGGGCTAGTCTGGGTGCTAAAAGGGGAGCAAATTTCTTGTACTATGATGTAGTGAAAACATCTGGGCCTGGTGCTGTTGATGTTTTCAGAGATTTAAATATATTAATGATTTCATGGTCTGTGCAGGGATCGTTGAGAGTAGAAGCCTGTTGTTCGTTGAGAGTAGGGAGATGTAGATTGTCAACCCACTCAATTGAAGTGTGATGGGGTTGAGTTTGGGGGCCCGAGAGAAGATCTTTATAGAAAGAAGAGAAGCTGTCTGGGACTTCTTTGGGGTGTGTGACCAGGTTACCTAATTGGTTTCAGAGCTTGTATATATGGAGGGCAGGGTTTATGTTCTTGGTTAAGTTTTTTTGCGAACATGGCAGAGGTAGAATTGCCATGTAACAGAAATTTGGCCTTAGAAAATCTGAGGGATTTTTCAGTGTCTGCTGAAAGAATCGTATCTAGGGCCTGACCTTTCGATTGAATTCGTTTTGTGGTTTCGGGGGAAGGGGATTGGTTCAGCTTGCTGTATAAGAGATCTAGGTCTCTAGTGAGGCTCTTAATTTCTGTGAGTTTAGCTTTATTTTTGGCTGCTGTTATACTAATCAGATGTCCCCTAAGAACTGCTTTATGTGCAGACCAGAGTGAGGTAGGGAAGGTGTCGTCGGTTAAGTTATTTTTGAAATAGTCTTCAATATGTGTGGTTATGTCTTGGAGAGTGGATGGGTCTGATAAGGTTGAATCGTTCAGACACCAATTGAATGGGGTAGGGGCAAGACCAACATGAGAAGTTTCAAATTCAACCATGTCATGATCGGACCATGGACAGGGGTGAATTCAAGCTCTCGAGGAGTTTGCCAATAAGATAGGGGTACTGAGTATATAATCAAGCCTGGCATAATAGTCATGTGGGTGGGAGTAGTGGGTAAAAGCCTTCACACCAATGTTATGAGCTCTCCAGGAATCAATTAGGTGGAATTTGCTGAGTGAGCGATTAATTGATTTGGAGAAGGCTTTCGGGGTGAGGGCAACTTTGCTTCTGTCTAAGGAGGGGTGTGCAGCTAAATTAAAGTCTCCTCCTAGTACCATATGAGGAGAGCTAAGGCGGTCTAGAATTTAAAAAAAATTGTTGAAGAATGATGTTTGAGCATCATTAGGGGCGTATCTGGAGGCGATTCTAAGTGAGCGTTTATTCAGTTTTGTCAAAGTAGTGCGGGTGATTTTCTGAGGAGAAATGGGAAGGAGGATAATGTCTGCACCCAGTCTTTTATAGTGTCTGAAAGCTTTTTTACATTTTTGTGGGGAGTTAAATCCTTGTATATTGTGTGAAAAGATCTTAAGACCCATTTTTAATGAAAGTATATAAGCAAATTATTTTGACTGGGCTAGAGGAAAACCTATATGGGAAGTGAGCTAAAATTGGACATATAGTAGGGTATACCGAACTATTACCAGTGCCAACACTACAAATATAGATTAGAGATGTACAATATAGTTTAAGGCTATAGCATAGAGCAAGAAAACAACTGTAGTATAATAATTTGAATCTCCTCTTGAGTAAACTTGTAAAAGGATCAAGGTAGAATCTTCCAGAAAGTACAATATTTAGAAACAATGCCATAAGGGCAAAAGAAAAATGTAATTTGTAATGTACCGTAAGGGGGCCAGAGGACACAGTGGACACTATTTAACCATATTCTTATGGGTGGCCAGTTTCCTGAGGATATGCTCTTAGCAAATTTATCCTATATCCCTAAACCTCTTAAAGACCACACCCTCCCTCAAAATTTTCGCCCCATCTCAGTCCTCAATAATGATTTGAAAATCTTCGGCAGACTTTTAGCAGACAGATTGGCGACAGTCATTACTTCCCTTATCCATATAGACCAAACGGGTTTTATACCCGGTAGACAAACTATGGACAACATCAGACGTGTCACAAATATAGTGCAGGATGCTAATCTTTCCTCTCGCCTGGTCTGCCTTCTAAGCCTTGACATACACAAGGCATTCAATAGTGTAAACTGGTCATACCTTAATCACTTACTCCCTAAATTCGGCATCACAGACAAATTTATCCATAGATTTAATGCCCTTTACCACCTCCCTCAAACTAGAATTAAAATCCCAGGCCACAACTCAGACTTCTTTTCCCTAAGTAGAGGTACTAGACAGGGCTGCCCCCTCTGCCCACTTTTATTTGCATTAGCAATAGAACCCCTAGCTCAAGCCATAAGAAATAACTCAGACATCACAGGATATAGTAAAGGCCCAAATGAATTCAAATTGAGTCTATACGCGGATGATGCTTTATTATTTCTTACTAGGGATGAGCTTCGAGTTCAAGTCGAACTCATGTTCGTCTCAACCATCTGCTTTTCGCCAGTTCGCCGAACAGCGAACAATTTGGGATGTTCGCGGTAAATTCGAAAGCCGCGGAACACTCTTTAAAAGTCTATGGGAGAAATCAAAAGTGCTAATTTTAAAGGCTTATATGCATGGTATTGTCATAAAAAGTGTTTGGGGACCTGGGTCCTGCCCCAGGGGACAAGGATCAATGCAAAAAAAAGTTTTAAAATGGTTGTTTTTTCAGGTGCAGTGATTTTAATAATGCTTAAAGTGAAAAAATATAAGTGTAATATTCCTTTAAATTTCGTACTTGGGGGGTGTCTATAGTATGCCTGTAAAGGGGCGCATGTTTCCCGTGTTTAGAACAGTCTTACAGCAAAATGACATTTCAAAGGAAAAAAAGTCATTTAAAACTACTCGTGGCTATTAATGAATTGCCGGTCCGACAATACACATAAAAGTTCATTGATAAAAACGGCATGGGAATTCCCCACAGGGGAACCCAGAACCAAAATTTTAAAAAAAAATGACGTGGGGGGTCCCCCTAAATTTCATACCAGGCCCTTCAGGTCTGGTATGGATTTTAAGGGGAACCCCGCGCCAAAATTTAAAAAAAAGGCGTGGGGCGTGGGGCCCCCCGAAAAATCCATACCAGACCCTTATCCAAGCACGCAACCTGGCAGGCCGCAGGTAAAGGGGGGGACGAGAGAGCGCCCCCCCCCTCCTGAACCGTACCAGGCCACATGCCCTCAACATTGAGAGGGTGCTTTGGGGTAGCCCCCGAAAACACCTTGTCCCCATGTTGATGGGGACAAGGGCCTCATCCCCACAACCCTTGGCCAGTGGTTGTGGGGGTCTGCGGGTGGGGGGCTTATCGGAATCTGGAAGCCCCCTTTAACAAGGGGACCCCCAGATCCTGGCCCTCTCCCCTGTGTGAAATGGTAAGGGGGTACAATAGTACCCCTACCATTTCACAAAAAAACTGTCAAAAATGTTAAAAATGACAAGAGACAGTTTTTGACAATTCCTTTATTTAAATGCTTCTTCTTTCTTCTATCTTCTTTCTTCTTTCTTCTATCTTCTATCTTCCTTCGGTTTCTTCCTCCATCTTCTTCTGCTGGTTCTTCTGGTTCTTCCTCCGGTGTTCTCATCCGGCATCTTCCTCCGTGGCGTCTTCTTCCCTTCTTCTCCTCGGGCCGCTCCGCATCCATGATGGCATGGAGGGAGGCTCCCGCTGTGTGGCGCTTCTCCTCTTCTGACGGTTCTTAAATAACGGGGGGGGCGAGGCCACCCAGTG
This sequence comes from Lithobates septentrionalis, assembly GCA_037952835.1. Classification (NCBI taxonomy): domain Eukaryota; kingdom Metazoa; phylum Chordata; class Amphibia; order Anura; family Ranidae; genus Lithobates; species Lithobates septentrionalis. Next base: position 7,190,857 of record JBBDGP010000149.1, read on the forward strand.
ACCCCACCCCCCTCTGACGCACGGGGACTTGACGAGGACTTCCCTGTGGCATTCCCCGTGACGTCAGAAGGGGGCGGGGTTACGTAACGGGTGACCCTGCCCCCCTCTGACATCACAGGGAATGCCACAGGGAAGTCCCCGTCAAGTTCCTATGCATTAGAGGGGGGTGGGATCACCAGGTGGCCCCACCCCCCGTTATTTAAGAACCGTCAGAAGAGGAGAAGCGTCACACAGTGGGAGCCTCCCTCCATGCCATCATGGATGCGGAGCGGCCCGAGGAGAAGAAGGGAAGAAGACCCCGCGGAGAAAGATGCCAGACGAGAACACCGGAGGAAGAACTAGAAGAACCAGTAGAACCAGAAGAAGAAGAAGATGGAGGAGGAAACCAAAGGAAGATAGAAGATAGAAGAAAGAAGAAGCATTTAAATAAAGGAAATGTCAAAAACTGTCCCTTGTTATTTTTAACATTTTTGACAGTTTTTTGTGAAATAGTAGGGGTACATTTGTACCCCCTTACCATTTCACACAGGGGGAGGGCCGGGATCTAGGGGTCCCCTTGTTAAAGGGGCCTTCCAGATTTCGATAAGCCCCCCGCCCGCAGACCCCCACAACCACCGGGCAAGGGTTGTGGGGATGAGGCCCTTGTCCCCATCAACATGGGGACAAGGTGTTTTGGGGGGCTACCCCAATGCACCCTCCCAATGTTGAGGGCATGTGGCCTGGTACGGTTCAGGAGGGGGGGCACTCTCTCGTCCCCCCCTCTTTTCCTGCGGCCTGCCAGGTTGCGTGCTCGGATAAGGGTCTGCTATGGATTTTTGTGGGGACCCCACGCCATTTTTTTAAAAAATTTTGGCCGGGGTTCCCCTTTATATCCATACCAGACCTGAAGGGCCTGGTATGAAATTTAGGGGACCCCCCACGTCATTTTTTTTTGGTTCAGGGTTCCCCTGTGGGGAATTCCCATGCCGTTTTTATCAATTAACTTTTATGTGTATTGTCGGACCGGCAATTCATTAATAGCCGCGAGTAGTTTTAAATGACTTTTTTTCCTTTGAAATGTCATTTTGCTGTCAGACTGTTCGAAACACGGGAAACATGCGCCCCTTTACAGGCATACTATAGACACCCCCCAGGTATGAAATTTAAAGGAATATTACACTTTTATTGTTTCACTTTAAACATTATTAAAATCACTGCTCCCGAAAAAACGTCAGTTTTTAAAACTTTTTTTGCATTGATCCTTGTCCCCTGGGGCAGGACCCGGGTCCCCAAACACTTTTTATGACAATAACTTCGATATAAGCCTTTAAAATTAGCACTTTTAATTATTCATGTTCGTGTCCCATAGACTTTAACGGTGTTCGCGTGTTTGAACAAATTTTTTGCCTGTTCGCAAGTTCTGGTGCGAACCGAACAGGGGGGTGTTTGGCTCATCCCTATTACTTGCTAATCCTCTCACATCCATGCCCAACCTTATATCTGAACTTAACTCTTTTCATGCCCTATCAGGTTTAGGTATTAACATTAACAAATGCTCAGCCCTGCCTCTCAATCTTTCCCCAACTTGACCACCAACCTAGAACAATATTTTAACTTTATACGGTGCTCCAAATCATTTAGATATCTTGGTATCCACATTACATTCCATCACAAGTTTCTATATAAAACAAATTACACCTCTCTTTTCTCACACATTAGTTCTCTACTTAAAATATGGTCCTCAAATCATATCTCCCTCCTTTGTAGGATCTGTGCCTTTAAGATGACGATCCTCCCCAAACTTTTATACCACTTCCGTGCTCTACCTATTAACGTCCCCAAATCCAGAATAGAAGCCCTACAAAGAGAGATTAACAGATTTATTTGGTCAAATAAGAGACCAAGATGCAGCTACTCTCCCATGTTCAGACCCCAAAATAAAGGCGGACTTGGCCTCCCAAACATTTGGCAATACTTCTTAGCAACCAAACTCACACAAATGGCCCAATGGTTTGCCTCTAACCCAAACATTCCATGGCTAAACTTTGAATCAACTTCAATCTCCCCACACTTCCTACAAGGTTTATTATGGTCCAATCTAAACTCTCACCATAAAATCCTCAAATTAAACAACATAGTTGCCCACTATCTCCAATTATGGCTTAAAATTAATAAAACCTTTAAACTATCATCAGACCCCCCCTCCCAGCATCCTTTCTAGGTGATTCTAGACTTTCACAAAACCATAGTAACAATAACTCATTTCCTCACTGGCGAAACAACAATCTGACTACTCTGAGATCATTGTTTCCATACAAGATGTTTCCTTCCTTTCCGGCTCTGAAATCTAAATACAACCTTACCTCATCTGAATTCACAAATTATCTCCAGATCAAAAACTTTTATACAGAACACTACTCATCAATCATCCAATCCCAAACGACCTTATTTGAGCACATCTGTATACAGTGGCGGATTAAGGTGGTCACGGGCCCCTAAGCTACTTTGTGTGGCCCCCTCCTAAGCATGCTTTACCAGAAAATAAATTATTTAGTGCCATGTGTAAAAGGGTAGACCTATATTACACGCCTCAAGTGCAATTCTCAGGTCTACAGACCAAACACATTCAGACATGATCCTACTATAAACAGCAATGCCACAAAAAAAAGCATTTAAAATACACTTGCAAGCTGGTAACAGATTTTACCTTTCTAAACCAACAGTTAGGTCAAAAACGTCTGCAGCAGCTCCTGTTTAACTGAGGCAAAATCACAACATCCTGACAGAGACCAATCGAAAAGCTGTGTAATATTCCAATAAAATAAAAGCCATACAAATACCATAAACAGCAGCAGATGTAGCACATAGAAGCAAGCAATAATCAACAGCAAAACAATCATACATATTCCTACCTTTAGAAGTTTTTCTTCCTTGCTTTTATAACAGAGAAGTCCTTAATGAGGCTGGTAAAATCCAATTTGCGCAGAATGTCACTTTCAATTGACATCAAAGACAGGTGATTCAGTCTGTTTTGGCCCATAGTAGATCTCAGTCTATTTTTAACTAGTTAACCAGTTTTGAAAAAGAGCGCTCCCCACTGGCATTGGTTACAGGCAAAGTCATAAACAGTCGGAGTGCTATATCAACGTTTGGAAACACTGATTGTAGTTTCCGTCCTCTTATAAGTTGCAGAAGTGACCTTGCTGAGGTGTCTTCGTTTTCTTTAATAAATTCTCTGAATTGTACAATTTCATCCACAAAATACTCCTCCAGATCACCTGCATATTTCTTCTGGAAATTAGCTGCTCCTGTACGAAGTTCTTGTGCAGAGATAGATATTTTTTAATTATTAATTTTTAATATTGTTAAAAAATCCAAATGTCTGCTGATTATCTTTGTAGGAAAGATACCTCCGATCCAGTTCTGCAACAAGTCGATCTATGACAGCGATAAAAACAGTGGCTTTGAACTTGTCTCGGCCTGATTGCTCAAACTTCGGTTCAATAGATTCATCTGCTTGTTTTTTTCCTTTTTCTGTGCCTCTGTGTGTCTGCTTTGTAGTGTTGGGACAAAGTTGAGGACATGTTTTTTGCTTCACTCTCAAAGTTGTCAAAATCATCACGTAGGCTGGCCACATAATCTCTCAATGAGCTGATCAAATTAACAGCATTACATGAATCCAGTTCAACTGCCTGTAGAGCAGTACTAGTCTTGTGAAAACGTTGCAGTATGTTGTTCCACAAGTTACACAGAATGGCATTCTCTAGTTTTTCCATTTTCACAGAGCATCCTGGCTTCATCCCTAGCAGTAAGACTGGTTTGAGTCATCACCTAACTTTTGCAGTGGCTCTTGAGTTCTGGCATAATTCTGGTGCACTGCTTTTGTTGCTTGCACGTGTGCTGACCATCTAGTGCCTGAAAGACTTCTTAAAGTCTCTATTCTGTGGTTGTCATTAGGCTCTAAACCTGCTTTAATTGCCTGCCAACGGGAAGTGTCTGTACAAAGTTAAAAACATTCCTCTGTCTCAAGGCAGCAGTTAACACTGTTCAGCCCCACTAAATTGAGTGTGTGCGCAGCGCACGGTACCCACTCAAACAAAGGGTTAATCTGTTTAATGCGCGTTTGCAGGCCACTGTAAATCCCGGACATGTTGGCTGCATTATCGTAACACTGGCCTTTGCAGATATTGATATCAATGCCCATGTTTTGTAAAACACCAAGAACAAACTGGCAAAGTGACTCTCCTGAATGACTCTCAATTGGCAAAAACTTCACAAAACGCTCCGTGATGCTGCCGTCAGGTGACACATATCGCATTATGAATGTGAGCTGGTCTGTGTGTGTAACATCTGGAGTGGAATCGACACTGATTGAAAAGTACTTTGCCATTTTTATCTGACATTTTTATCTCTGTGAGGACCCGCTCTCCCATCAGTTCAATAAACTCCAAACATGTTGTTGATGAGAGGTATGATGGTGTTCCCCTGCCAGCATTGCCATACTTTTCAATATGCGCTTTCAAAAATGGATCAAACTCGCTGATAACTTCTAGCACACCCATAAAGTTGGGACATACTAAAACATTTAATGTGAAAATGGCTTAATGTAGCTTAATGTGTAATAAAGTGCCTAAACCTCAATCAATTGCCCTGAAACTTTGCACAGCCTAAGTTTTTACATTTCCAAACCTATCCAAGAAGTTTCATGTGATTCGGTGTTCCACAAGGCAAACTAGGGACATTAAGCTTGATTTTTGGGGAGCTTAATGTGGCTTAACGTACAAAAAAGATCTGAAATGTTAACTAATTTCCCTCAAACTTTAAACAATAGAAGACTCTATCCATGCCAACACATACTGAAAATTTCAGCTCATTTGGTTAATCACACCAAAAGTTATTCATGTTAAGCTATATTATACAATGCTAAAACATTTAATGTGAAAATGGTTTAATGTAGATTAACATCCAATAAAGTGCCTAAACCTCAATCAATTGCCCTGAAACTTAGCACAGCCTAAGATCTCAACTTCCCAAACCTATCCAAGAAGTTTCATGTGATTCGGTGTACCACAAGGCAAACTACAGACACTAAGCTTGTTTTTTTGGAGAGCTTAATGTGGCTTAATGTACAAAAAAGACCTTAAATGTTAACCAATTTCCCCCAAACTTCACACAATGAAAGACTCTATCCATGCCAACATATTCTGAAAACTAGGGACATTAAGCTTGTTTTTTGAGTAGCTTAAAGCGGGAGTCCGGCGAAAATTTTTTTTTTAGATGTCAGCAGCTGCAAATACTGCAGCTGCTGACTTTTAAAATATGGTCACTCACCTGTCCCAGGGTCCAGCGATGTCGGCACCCGAGACCGAACCGTCCCTCGATCCTCGGGTGCTGCCACCTCTATTCTCAGTGAGGGAATCAGGAAGTGAAGCATTGCGGTTTCACTTCCCGGTTCCCTACTGCGCATGCGCGAGTCACGCTGCGCGTTCTCAATGGTCCCCGCTATCTCCTGGGACCTGTGTCTTTCCCAGGAGACAGCGGGGGAGTGCGGGAGGGGGCATGACTCCCGCGGGAGTCTATTCCCGGAAGTGGGTGCAGATACCTGTATTATACAGGTATCTGCATTCCCCTCCCCCCTGAAATTGTGACACCGGAGGGGAGGAGGAATCCGATGAGCGGAAGTTCCACTTTTGGGTGGAACTCCACTTTAATGTGGCTTAATGTACAAAAAAGACCTTAAATGTTAACCAATCTCCCCCAAACTTCACACAATAGAAGACTCTATCCATGCCAACATATTATGAAAATTTCAGCTCATTTGTTCACCCATTTTAACCAATTGCCGACTGCCGCACGACGATGTACGTCGGCAGAATGGCACGGGCAGGCAAAAGGACTTACAGGTACGTCCTTGCCTTCCCGCGGGTGGGGGGTCCTGCAGCGGTCAGATTCAGGTCAGGGGCGATCAAAGGTGAGGGGGAGGCCACTCATTCATGGCTCCCCCCTCGCGATCGCTCCTGGCGAATGAAATGCTTCCTCGGCTTCTGTAATGTAAACAGAAGCGGAGGAAGTGATGTCATCTCTACTCGAGCCGGTCTTTTTGTTCCGGCGCCGAGGAGAGAAGACATCCAAGTAAGTTTGCACAACACTACACTTCCAGTAGAACACGCAGGCACACTTGTCACCCCCCCATCACCCCCCAGTCACGCCCTGATCACCCCCCAGTCACGCCCTGATCACCCCCCTGTACCCCCTGTCACACTGACACCAAAAGCAGTTTTTTTTTCTGATTATTGCATTGGTGTCAGTTTGTGACAGTTATAAGTGGTAGGGCAGTTAGGGTTAGCCCCCTTTAGGTCTAGAGTACTCCCCTAACCCCCCCTAATAAAGTTTTAACCCCGTGATCACCCTCTGTCACCAGTGTCACTAAGCGATCGTTTTTCTGATCGCTGTATTAGTGACACAGGTGACGCTAGTTAGGGAGGTAAGTATATAGGTTCGCCGTCAGTGTTTTATAGCGACAGGGACCCCCATATACTACCTGATAAAGGTTTTACCCCCTGATTGCCCCCTAGTTAACCCTTTCACCAGTGATCACCATATAATTGTTATGGGTGACTCTGGTTAGTTAGTTTGTTTATTATAGTTTTAGGGCACCCACCGTTTATTACCTTTAAAGGTTTAACCCCCTGATCGCCCGGCGGTGATATAAGTTAAGTTTTTAGGGTCAGATAAGGTCTGCGTCGCCCCAGGCAGCATCAGGTTAGCGCCAGTACCGCTAAAACCCACGCACGCAGCATACACCTCCCTTAGTGCTATAGTATCTGAACGGATCAATATCTGATCCGATCAGATCTATACTAGCATCCCGAGCAGTTTAGGCTCCCCAAAAACGCAGTGTTAGCGGTATCAGCCCAGATACCTGCTAGCACCTGCATTATGCGCCTCGGCCCAGCCCAGCCCACCCAAGTGCAGTATCGATCGATCACTGACACTTACAAAACACTAAGCACACATAACTGCAGTGTTCGCAGAGTAAGGCCTGATCCCTGCAATCGCTAACAGTTTTTTAGCATTTTGATACAGTCGCTGACAGTCAGGAGCTTTTTTGCCTGTGAGTCTCACTAGTGTACCCCTAAATTTAGAGCCCAAAATGGCAAATCGAAGGTACACTAGTGAAGAGGCCTACACATTTCTGAGCATGACAGATAGTAAAGAGGAAGTCACTCATCTGTCAGATTCAGGCTCAGAATACGATCCTGTAGAGGACAGCGGCTCCATGACAGATAGCTCTGACAACGGAGTTGTGGTCCCTGCCAAGGTCAGGCGTACCAGACCCCAAACTTCTTCTTTTGTCCTTGAAGTGCAAGAACCGCAGGTCCCTCGTATGGAGCAGAGAAGTACTAGTGCCGCTATTCCTTCTGGTGAACTGGCAAGCACCAGCGGCCTAGTACACCCTGGTCCTACATCCAGCACTGCAGTAACACTTGGTGACGTGGCGAGTCCCATAAGTGCAGTTCAAGCTGGCGAGGTGGCAAGCACAAGTAGTGTCCTGCTGCCACCAAGAAGAGGAACACAGGCCCGTCGTGCCCATAGTGCCCTTCCTGCTGCATTCGCCAACCCTAATTGGGAACCCACCACTTCTACAGCACCCGTACTTCCCCCATTCACTGGCCAACCTGGAATTCAAGTGGAAACAGTTGATTTTACGCCACTTTTATTCACTGTTTTTCACCGAAGATCTCTATAGATCTATTGTGGACCAAAGCAATTTGTACGCTGGTCAACACATCGCCACTATTCCCCAGTCCTCCCTTGCCAAAGATTGGAGACTGTCAGGGAAATTTTAATGTACGCAAAGCACACAGCCAAATCTCCTGCTTCTAATCATAATAACAATTTCGTCTAATGATATAAATGCATCTCACCTTTTGATCATATATCTCTCCTTCTGATGTAGCCCCTCCTCTGGTGTGTGTGCCCCATGCTCACAAATAATCACAACCTCACGCTTCCAGTTCCAAGATCACACTGACTCCTCAGACGTGTGCTCACTCTTTATTAGCATAACAGGAAGTCCCAAAGCTCGAGGGTTTGGCCTCCAACAGCCAAACACCTCTTACAAAGCTTGTGACCTCACAGGATGTCAATGACCATATAAGGATTTAACAACAGAACACAAAACAACCAATTACTACAGGACATGATACAATATACTAAATGGCGATGACTAAAGTTCCTGGTGCATGGGATATTATCTGCAGGTGTATGTCATGGCACTCCAGACATGTTGATCAGGCATACCAGGGGTGACAAGAGCAAACCACCACTAAACCGATAATGTCTTTGCAGAGTGAACGCATCCCCACCAGACGATCGTTCTGTGCATTGCACAGGGGCCCTTTGCTGGCGGACATGCCTTCTCTCTGCAAACACCTCTCTTCAAACACCAGGAAGTTTTCCACTACCTAACAGGTCTCAACCAGCGTCAGTCTGCCCCAGTCAGCTCTTTAGAGCAGGCTGCGATTGAACAGACACTGGGAGACTCTTATGACAATACATTAATATAACATTTTCCACAACAAGACCAATTACGGTCTCCAAATTTAAGATCTTTCTGGGCCTTTCCCTCAACATGGGCATAACTAAAAAGAGTGAGTTGCGATCATATTGGTCCACTGACCCAATTCACCATATGTCCGTGTTCTCTGCCTCCATGACCAGGACACGATACAAGCAGATTTTGCGGTTCATGCACTTCAATGACAATGAACTCTGTCGTCCTCATGGAGACCCTGGATATGATCGACTCTACAAAATTCGGCCCCTCGTAAACCACTTCAACCAACGTTTTGCAGACTTGTTTACTCCCCATCAAGTTGTCTGCGTTGATGACTCCCTGATTAAATTTTCTGGCCTCTTGTCATTCAAACAGTACCTTCCCAGCAAGCGTGCCAGATACGGGGTCAAGATGTATAAGCTCTGTGACAGGGCCACAGGCTATACATGTAGTTTTATGGTTTATGAGGGCAAAGATAGTCACGTAGAGCCGACAAACTGCCCTGACTACATAGGAAGCACTGGCAAGATAGTGTGGGACTTGGTGTCACCCTTATTTGGAAAGGGGTACCATTTATATGTGGACAATTATTACACAAGCGTGACACTTTTTAGTCACCTTTTCGATCATCAAATTGGAGCATGTTGAACCGTGCGATCTAATCGCCGGGGCTTTCCCCAGCGGCTTGTAGATTCCCATCTTAGGCTGGGGGAGAGAGCCTGCTTGCAGTGTAATAATTTGCTTGCTATGAAGTGGAGGGACAATAAGAATGTTTTCGTTCTTACCTCCCTTCATGCAGACATGACGGTCCAAATTACTACGGCGACTGGTGTTGTGGAGAAACCCCTCTGTGTCCACGAATATAACCAAAATATGGGAGGGGTGGACCTCAACGACCAGTTGTTGGTGCCGTACCTAGTTGCCCGTAAGGCCAGGCGCTGGTACAAAAAAGTGTCTGTATACTTATTTCAATTGGCTTTGCTGAACGCTCATGTGCTATACAGAGCTTCAGGACAGACTGGATTCTTCCTTAAATTCCAGGAAGAGATCGTCAGAGCCCTTCTGTTTCCAGACGGTGCTCCACCTCACCTTCCCCAACCAGATGCAGTAAGCCGGCTGCATGGGAGGCATTTTCCTTATGTCCTCCCGAGCACCCCTACCCAACGAGCCACCCAAAGAAAATGTTGTGTTTGCAGAAAGCGCGGATATAGGCGTGACACCCGGTATTATTGTCCCTCCTGTCCTGGCAATCCTGGTCTTTGCATTGGTGAATGTTTTGAGCGCTACCATACATTGGTTGAGTTTTAGCGTAGGGTAGAGCATTGCACAGACTAGGACACACTTTCACAGGGTCTCCCAAGATGCCATCGCATTTTGAGAGACCCAAACCTGGAACCGTTACAGTTTTAAAAGTTACAGTTATAAAAAAAATGTAAAAAAAAAAAAATACACAAAAAATATAAAATAAAAAACAAAAATAGTTGTCGTTTTATTGTTCTCTCTCTCTCTCTATTCTCTCTCTATTGTTCTGCTGTTTTTTACTGTATTCTATTCTGCAATGTTTTATTGTTATGTTTTATCATGTTTGCTTTTCAGGTATGTAATTTTTTTATAGTTTACTGTGTTTTAACCATTTTTTTGTTTTTTGTCAGCTGCAGTGCGGATTTATTTATCTTGACAGCAACAGTGTTTGCTCCCACGATACATAAAGCCGTGACTCCAGCGCTGTCGGAGGTGATTTCACCACCACAGTTACATACTTCAGCATATATGCTGAAGCGTGGGGGCATCAGTGGGTGGAGGAGCGATTTGCTCCTGCCTTTTGCGGGAGGATGCCCCCATGCTTCGACATATATATATTTAAGGCTCAGGTTGCGTTAAATGTTTTATTTTTTACTATGTTTTTTTTGTATTTGCTTTGCAGGTATGGTAAGTCTTACTGTTATACTGTAATGCTATTTTGTTTTATTGTTAACCATCATTTGCTTAGCAGGTACGCCATTCAGTTGCAGCACGGATTTATTTATCTTGACAGCAACAGCGTTTGCTCCCACGATACATAAAGCCGTGACTCCAGCGCTGTCGGAGGTGATTTCACCACCACAGTTACATACTTCAGCATATATGCCGAAGCGTGGGGGCAGCAGTGGGCGGAGGAGCGATTTGCTCCTACCTTTTGCGGGAGGATGCCCCCATGCTTCGGCATATATAAACGGTGCATATATGCCCATCATTAGAAGTGGGCAGATGAAGGGAGGTATTCTAATGGTGGGCATACCCACCGATCAATCTCTTTTTTTCATTCAGCCCACATGCTGCATGAAAAAAAAGTTTACAATATATGCCTAACAAGGACCAGCAAGGTACTGGTATGTTACTGGACTTTAAGTGGTTATACTAGAATGATGCCTGCAGGTTTAGGTATCATCTTGGTATCATTCTTTTCAGCCAGCGGTCGGCTTTCATGTAAAAGCAATCCTAGCAGCTAATTAGCCTCTAGACTGCTTTTACAAGCAGTAGGAGGGAATGCCCCCCCCCCACTGTCTTCCATGTTTTTCTCTGGCTCTCCTGTCCCAACAGGGAACCTGAGAATGCAGCTGTTGATTCGGCCAGCTGACCATAGAGCTGATCAGAGACCAGAATGGCTCCAATTATCTCTATGGCCTAAGAAACCTGACGCTATAAGCATTTTATGACTTAGATTTCGCCGGATGTAAACAGCGCCATTGGGAAATTGGGAAAGCATGTTATCACACCGATCTTGGTGTGGTCAGATGCTTTGTGGGCAGAGGAGAGATCTAGGGTCTAATAGACCCCAATTTTTACAAAAAAGAGTACCTGTCACTACTTATTGCTACCATAGGGGATATTTACATTCCCTGAGATAACAATAAAAATGCTAAAAAAAAAAATGAAAGGAACAGTTTAAAAATAAGATAAAAAAAGCAAAAAAAATAAGAAAGGAAAAAAAAAAGCAAAAAAAAAAAAAGCATCCCTGTCCCCCCGCTCTCGCACAAAGGCGAATGCAAGCACCGGTCTGGTGTCAAATGTAAACAGCAATTGCACCATGCTTGTGAGGTATCACCGCAAAGGTCAGATCAAGGGCAGTAATTTTAGCAGTAGACCTCCTCTGTAAATCTAAATTGGTAACCTGTAAAGGCTTTTAAAAATGTATTTAGTCTGTCGCCACTGCACGTTTGTGTGCAATTTTAAAGCATGTCGTGTTTGGTATCCATGTACTCGGCCTAAGATCATGTTTATTATTTCATCAAAAATTTGGGAAATATAGTGTGTTTTAGTGCATTAAAATTTAAAAAAGTGTGTTTTTTCCCCAAAAAATGCGTTAGAAAAATCGCTGCGCAGATACTGTGTGAAAAAAAAAAATTAAACACCCACCATTTTAATCTGTAGGGCCTTTGCTTTAAAAAAATATATATAATGTTTGGGGGTTCAAAGTAATTTTCTTGCAAAAAAAAAATATTTTTTCATGTAAACAAAAAGTGTCAGAAAGGGCTTTGTCTTCAAGTGGTTAGAAGAGTGGGTGATGTGTGACATAAGCTTCTAAATGTTGTGCATAAAATGCCAGGACAGTTCAAAAGCCCCCCAAATTACCCCATTTTGGAAAGTAGACACCCCAAGCTATTTGCTGAGAGGCATTTCGAGTCCATGGAATATTTATTATGTGACACAAGTTGCGGGAAAAAGACAACATTTTTTTTTTTTTTTGCACAAAGTTTTAACTAAATGATATATTGCTCAAACATGCCATGGGAATATGTGAACTTACACCCCAAAATACATTCTGTTGCTTCTCCTGAGTTCGGGGATACCACATGTGTGAGACTTTTTGGGAGCCTAGCTGCGTACGGGACCCCGAAAACCAAGCACCACCTTCAGGCTTTCTAAGGGTGTAAATTTTTGATTTCACTCTTCACTGCCAATCACAGTTTCGGAGGCCATGGAATGCCCAGATGGCCCAAAACCCCCCAAATGACCCCATTTTGGAAAGTAGACACCCCAAGCTATTTGCTGAGAGGCATGTTGAGTCCATGGAATATTTTATATTTTGCCACAAGTTGCGGGAAAGTGACAAACTCTTTTTTTGACAAAAAAATGTAATATTCAATGGGCTTAACATGCCTCTCAGCAATTTCCTTGGGGTGTCTACTTTCCAAAATGGGGTAATTTGGGGGGGGGGGGGTTTGTACTGCCCTGCCATTTTAGCACCTCAAGAAATGAGATAGGCAGTCATAAACTAAAAGCTGTGTAAATTCCAGAAAATGTACCCTAGTTTGTAGACGCTATAACTTTTGCACAAACCAATAAATATACGCGTATTGACATTATTTTTACCAAGAACATGTGGCCGAATACATTTTGGCCTAAATGTATAACTAAAATTGAGTTTATTGGATTTTTTTTTATAACAAAAACTTGAAAAAAATTTTTTTCTTCAAAATTTTCTGTCTTTTTACATTTATAGCGCAAAAAATAAAAACCGCTCAGGTGATCAAATACCATCAAAAGAAAGCTCTATTTATGGGAAGAAAAGGACGCAAATTTAGTTTGGGTACAGCATTGCATGGCTGGGCAATTAGCAGTTAAAGCGACGCAGTGCCAAATTGTAAAAAATGCTCTGGTCAGGAAGGGGGTAAATCCTTCCGGGGCTGAAGTGGTTAAACAGTTCCTCACTCTGGTATCCCCTGTAAAAATCCTTTTCGCCATGGAAATTCTTTTTTTTTTTAAAAGGAAATACCTTAATTATCTTTTTTTCTCTGGCATTTCCGGTAGTCCCCGCCGAGGCCATTACGTCACTAGGTGATTTGCAAGGGCCCCTGGGATACCGGCGTCATGTATCCTAGGAGTCCTTGTGAATCGCCTAGTGACGAAATCTCACGATGATTGACGGAACGTCCGCCGACGCCACTATGGCAACATGTCAGGACTCAAGAAAAAGGAGCGCCGTGCAGTGGCATTATTGCGCAGGCACGAGATGTGGAGGTGCCTGCTGCACCGATTCCCGGAAATGGATAGAAGAGGGCTTCAGATGTCCACAGTGGAGATGGACACTGCCAGCTTCCGAGATCCAGATATTTTTATTTATGTTTGAATAGAAAAAAAGTGAGTACTAGAATAACACTATCTAAAGATTGCATATAAAGTGGATCAAGTTGAAGTGGAGTTTAAAAAAAAAAATTGAACTGGGGGACTGGAACTCTGCTTTAATGCAGCTTAATGTGTGATAAACGTGTAATAAAGTGCCTACACCTCAATCAGTTGCCCTGAAACTTTGCACAGAGTAAGATCTCAACTTCCCAAACTTATCCTATAAGTTACATGCGATTCAGTGTTCCACAAGGCAAAATAGGGACATTAAGCTTGTTTTTTGGGAGCTTAATGTGGCTTAATGTACAAAAAAGACCTTAAATGTTAACCAATTTCCCCCAAACGTCATACAATAGAAGACTCTATCCATGCCAACATACTCAGAACATTTCAGCTCATTTGTTAAATCACACCAAAAGTGTAAAAAGTCTAATGTACCATAATGTGCCTAAACTTTCATAAATTGTCTTGAAACTTAGCATAACCTATGTTTTCAACTTCCAAAACCTATCCTAGAAGAGTCATGGATTTTGGTCTCCCACAAAGAAAATGAAGGTGTTAAGCTTGTTTTTTTATTGTAAGTTAGGCTTAATGGGGCTTAACTTACAATAAAGTGCCTAAACCTTAATCAATTGCCTTGAAACTTTGCACAACCCAAGCTTTTAGCTTCCCCAAACCTATCCTAGATGTTTCATGGATTTTTGTTTTCCACAAAACAAGTGAGTGACATTAAGCTGAATGTGACGCCCCTACCACCTTTTGTGTAATGGCTGTAGTGTGGGACAGCCAATGGGGGAATATTATGTGTGTGTGTGTGCTCACCAGCCATTCACTAGGGGTTTCTTGGCCACTGGTGCATGCTGGGGAAGTGCATATATACTTAGGAGAATTGCCATATGCTCAATCTTCATACAGCCTACATCCAGGCTTGTCCTGGAGATAGGAATGCTCAAGTGTGGAAAAGGTTTGACTAGGACTCAAGCCTAGAAGAGGCCTCACATGCTGATTGAGGAGGAGAACCAGAGACGCTGGATGTCTACTGGAGGTATCTGTTACTGGAAAGGACCTAAGGAGCAAGTCTGGTGTCCCTCCTACTGAAGATCTTATGTCTATTCCCTATTCAGCTGTTTCTCTAATACCCAGTGCCAGCCTGTGCTCCTATTGATTCTGCACTATGGAATACTGAAAGGGACTGGTGAGTCTGGAGTTATGTTCTAATCTAGTTTTGCCATGGATGTTCTCAGCCCTATGCCTTCTGTCAGTCATTGAGTTCTCCAATAAAGCATTTAAAAATGTACTTAAAATGACTGGCGCCAAACCTTTCTTTGATCGCACAGCCCTTCACTGGTCTAGGATCTGTCCGAGATCAAAATGTCAGTCTTTCCTGCCTTTGGGTGTCAATGCTATTCCTCTGGGGGTCAAGGGGTGCTGTACTTTTTTTTGGATGTTATCCAATTCCCCCAAAATTCCCACAATGGAAGACTGTATCTATGTCAGCATATTCTAAAAATCTCAGATTGCTTGGTAAAACAGACCAAAGGTAGGGATGAGCTTCGAGTCGAACTCATGTTCGACTTGAACATCGGCTGTTCGCAAGTTCGCCGAATAGCGAACAATTTGGGGTGTTCGCGGCAAATTCGAATGCCGCGGAACACCCTTTAAAAGTCTATGGGAGAAATCAAAATTTTAAAGGCTTATATGCATGGTATTGTCATAAAAAGTGTTTGGGGACCTGGGTCCTGCCCCCAGGGGACATGGATCAATGCAAAAAAAAGTTTTAAAAACGGCCGTTTTTTCGGGAGCAGTGATTTTAATAATGCTTAAAGTCAAACAATAAAAGTGTAATATCCCTTTAAATTTTTTTACCTGGGGGTGTCTATAGTATGCCTGTAAAGGGGCGCATGTTTCCCGTGTTTAGAACAGTCTGACAGCAAAATGACATTTCAAAGGAAAAAAAGTCATTTAAAACTACTCGCGGCTATTAATGCATTGCCGGTCCGACAATACACATTGAAGTTCATTGATAAAAATGGCATGGGAATTCCCCACTGGGGAACCCCGAACCAAAATTAAAAAAAAAAATTACGTGGGGTCCCCCTAAATTCCATACCAGGCCCTTATCTGAGCACGCAACCTGGCAGGCCGCAGGAAAAAAGGGGGGGACGAGAGAGCGCCCTCCTTCCTGAACCGTACCAGGCCACATGCCCTCAACATTGGGAGGGTGCTTTGGGGTAGCCCCCCAAAACACCTTGTCCCCATGTTGATGAGGGACTTCATCCCCACAACCCTGGCCGGTGGTTGTGGAGGTCTGCGGGTGGGGGGCTTATCGGAATCTGTAAGCCCCCTTTAACAAGGGGACCCCCAGATCCTGGCCCTCTCCCCTGTGTGAAATGGTAAGGGGGTACAAAAGTACCCTTACCATTTCACTAAAAAACTGTCAAAAATGTTAAAAATGACAAGAGACAGTTTTTGACAATTCCTTTATTTAAATGCTTCTTCTTTCTTCTATCTTCTTTCTTCTATCTTCCTTTGGTTTCTTCCTCCATCTTCTTCTTCTTCTGGTTCTTCTGGTTCTTCTGGCTCTTCTAGTTCTTCGTCTGGTGTTCTTGTCCGGCATCTCCTCCGCGGCATCTTCTTCCCTTCTCCTCGGGCCGCTCCGCATCCATGATGGCATGGAGGGAGGCTCCCGCTGTGTGACGCTTCTCTCTTCATCTTCTTCTCTGCATCTTCTTGTCTTCATCTTCTTGTCTTCATCTTCTTGTCTTCATCTTCTTCTCTTCATCTTCTTTTCAGGCCGCTCCGCATCCATGCATGGAGGGAGGCTCCCGCTGTGTGATGCTTCTCCTTTTCTGACGGTTCTTAAATAATGGGGGCGGGGCCACCCGGTGACCCTGCCCCCTCTGATGCACGGTGACTTGACAGGACTGCCCTGTGGCATTCCCCGTGATGCCACAGGGAAGTCCCGTCAAGTCACCGTGCGTCAGAGGGGGGCAGGGTCACTGGGTGGCCCCACCACCCTGTTATTTAAGAACCGTCAGAAGAGGAGAAGCATCACACAGCGGGAGCCTCCCTCCATGCATGGATGCGGAGCGGCCCGAAAAGAAGATGAAGACAAGAAGATGAAGACAAGGAGATGAAGAGAAGAAGATGAAGAGAAGAAGATGAAGAGAAGAGCGGGAGCCTCCCTCCATGCCATCATGGATGCGGAGCGGCCCGAGGAGAAGGGAAGAAGACGCCGCAGAGGAGATCCCGGACGAGAACACTGGAGGAAGAACCAGAAGAGCCAGAAGAAGAAGAAGATGGAGGAAGAAACCGAAGGAAGATAGAAGATAGAAGAAAGAAGAAGCATTTAAATAAAGGAATTGTCATGAACTGTCTCTTGTAATTTTTAACATTTTTGACAGTTTTTTAGTGAAATGGTAGGGGTAGTACCCCCTTACCATTTCACACAGGGGGGAGGGCCGGGATCTGGAGGTCCCCTTGTTAAAGGGGGCTTCCAGATTCTGATAAGCCCCCTGCTCGCAGACCCCCACAACCACCGACCAGGGTTGTGGGGATGAGGCCCTTGTCCTCATCAACATGGGGACAAGGTGTTTTGGGGGGCTACCCCAAAGCACCCTCCCAATGTTGAGGGCATGTGGCTTGGTACGGTTCAGGAGGGGGGGCGCACTCTCGTCCCCCCTCTTTTCCTGTGGCCTGCCAGGTTGCATTCTTGGATAAGGGTCTGGTATGAATTTTTAGGGGGACACCACGCCGTTTTTTTCAAAATTTTGGCCGGGGTTTCCCTTAATATCCATACCAGACCTGAAGGGCCTGGTATGGAATTTAGGGGGACCCCCCACGTCATTTTTAAAAAAAATTTGGTTCGGGGTTCCCCTGTGGGGAATTCCCATGCCGTTTTTATCAATGAACTTCTATGTGTATTGTCGGACCGGCAATGCATTAATAACCGCGAGTATTTTTAAATGACTTTTTTTCCTTTGAAATGTCATTTTGCTGTCAGACTGTTCTAAACACAGGAAACATGCGCCCCTTTACAGGCATACTATAGACACCCCCCAGGTACGAAATTTAAACGGATATTACACTTTTATTGTTTGACTTTAAGCATTATTAAAATCACTGCTCCCGAAAAAACGGCCATTTTTAAAACTTTTTTTGCATTGATCCATGTCCCCTGGGGCAGGACCCAGGTCCCCAAACACTTTTTATGACAATACCATGAATATAAGCCTTTAAAATTAGCACTTTTGATTATTCATGTTCGTGTCCCATAGACTTTAACAGTGTTTGCGTGTTTGAACAAATTTTTTGCCTGTTCGCATATTCTGGTGCGAACCAAACAGGGGGGTGTTCGGCTCATCCCTAACCAAAGGTTATTCACTTTTAACAATTTTATTATAGTCCTGAAACATTTAATTGGAATAGCTTAAAGGGTAAGTTCACCTTTACAGAAAATCTGTAAGGTGAACTTACACTGGACCCCCTCCCCATCCCCCTCTCCCACACGAGTTCCCCCAAGGGAGAGCGACTCTCCAACCGGTCACTCAAGAAGAGGAGGAGCCAGGAGCACCGCTGGGGGACCCCAGAAGAGGAGGATAGGTGCTACTCTGTGCAAAATCAACTGCACAGAGGAGGTAAGTATGAAATGTTTGATTAAAAAAAGAAAATGAACCTTTACATATCCTTTAACCACTTCAGCCCCGGAAGGATTTACCCCCTTCCTGACCAGAGCACTTTTTACAATTTGGCACTGCGTCGCTTTAACTGCTAATTGCGCGGTCATGCAATGTTGTACCCAAACAAAATTTGCGTCCTTTTCTTCCCACAAAAAGAGCTTTCTTTTGATGGTATTTGATCACCTCTGCCGTTTTTATTTTTTGCGCTATACATGGAAAAAGACCGAAAATTTTGAAAAAAAAAAGATATTTTCTACTTTTTGTTCTAAAAAAAATCCAATAAACTCAATTTTAGTCATACATTTAGGCCAAAATGTATTCGGCCACATGTCTTTGGTAAAAAAAAAATGTCAATAAGTGTATATTTATTGGTTTGCGCAAATGTTATAGCGCCTACAAACTAGGGTACATTTTCTGGAATTTACACAGCCTTTAATTTATGACTGCCTATGTCGTTTCTTGAGGTGCTAAAATGGCAGGGCAGTACAAAACCCCCACAAATGACCCCATTTTGGAAAGTAGACACCGCAAGGAAATTGCTGAGAGGCATGTTGAGCCCATTGAATATTCATTTTTTTTTTTCCCCAAGTGATTGAATAATGACAAAAAAAAAAAAAAAATTACAAAAAGTTGTCACTAAATGATATATTGCTCACACAGGCCATGGGCATATGTGGAATTGCACCCCAAAATACATTTAGCTGCTTCTCCTGAGTATGGGGATACCACATGTGTGGAACTTTTTGGGAGTCTAGCCGCGTACGGGGCCCCGAAAACCAATCACTGCCTTCAGGATTTCTAAGGGCGTAAATTTTTGATTTTACTCCTCACTACCTATCACAGTTTTGAAGGCCATAAAATGCCCAGATGGCATAAAACCCCCCCAAATGACCCCATTTTGGAAAGTAGACACCCCAAGCTATTTGCTTTGAGGCATGTTGAGTCCATGGAATATTTTATATTTTGACACAAGTTGCGGGAAAGTGACAAATTTTTTTTTTTTTTGCACAAAGTTGTCACTAAATGATATATTGCTCACACAGGCCATGGGCATATGTGGAATTGCACCCCAAAATACATTTAGCTGCTTCTCTTGAGTATGGGGATACCACATGTGTGGGACTTTTTAGGAGCCTAGCCGCATACGGGGCCCCGAAAACCAATCACCGCCTTCAGGATTTCTAAGGGTGTAAATTTTTAATTTCACTCTTCACTTCCTATCACAGTTTCGGAGGCCATGGAATGCCCAGGTGGCACAACCCCCCCCCCCAAATGACCCCATTTTGGAAAGTAGACACCCCAAGCTATTTGCTGAGAGGCATGGTGAGTATTTTTCAGCTCTCATTTGTTTTTGAAAATAAGGAAAGACAAGAAAAATTTTTTTTTTTCTTTTTTCAATTTTCAAAACTTTGTGACAAAAAGTGAGGTCTGCAAAATACTCACTATACCACTCAGCAAATAGCTTGGGGTGTCTACTTTCCAAAATGGGATCATTTGGGGGGGTTTTTGCCTCCTGGGCATTCCATGGCCTCCGAAACTGTGATAGGCAGTGAAGAGTGAAATCAAAAATTTACGCCCTTAGAAAGCCTGAAGGCGTTGCTTGGTTTTCGGGGTCCCATGTGCGGCTAGGCTCCCAAAAAGTCCCACACATGTGGTATCCCCATACTCAGGAGAAGCAACAGAATGTATTTTGGGGTGTAATTTCACATATTCCCATGGCATGTTTGAGCAATATATAATTTAGTGACAACTTTGTACAAAAAAAAAACAAAACAAAAAAAAAACCATTGTCTCTTTCCCGCAACTTGTGTCACAATATAAAATATTCCATGGACTCGACATGCCTCTCAGCAAATAGCTTGGGGTGTCTACTTTCCAAAATGGGGTCATTTGGGGGGGGTTTGAACTGTCCTGGCATTTTATGCACAACATTTAGAAGCTTATGTCACACATCACCCACTCTTCTAACCACTTAGAAGACAAAGCTCTTTCTGACACTTTTTGATTACATGAAAACATTTTTTTTTTTTTGCAAGAAAATTACTTTGAACCCACACACATTATATATTTTTTTAAAGCAAATGCCCTACAGATTAAAATGGTGGGTGTTTCATTTTTTTTTCACACAGTATTTGCGCAGCGATTTTTCAAATGCATTTTTTGGGGAAAAAACACACTTTTTTAAATTTTAATGCACTAAAACCCACTATATTGCCCAAATGTTTGATGAAATAAAAAAGATGATTTTAGGCCAAGTACATGGATACCAAACATGACATGCTTTGAAATTGCACACACACGTGCAGTGGCGACAAACTAAATACATTTTTAAAAGCCTTTAAAAGCCTTTACAGGTTACCACTTTAGATTTACAGAGGAGGTCTACTGCTAAAATTACTGCCCTCGATCTGACCTTCGCGGTGATACCTCACATGCATGGTGCAATTGCTGTTTACATTTGACGCCAGACCGACGCTTGCGTTCGCCTTAGCGCAAGAGAAGGGGGGACAGGGGTGCTTTTTTTTTTTTCTTTATTATTTTTTTGCTTTTATCTTGTTTTTAAACTGTTCCTTTCATTTTTTTTTAATCATTTTTATTGTTATCTCAAGGAATGTAAATATCCCCTATGATAGCAATAGGTAGTGACAGGTACTCTTTTTTGAAAAAATTGGGGTCTATTAGACTCTAGATTTCTCCTCTGCCCTCAAAGCATCTGACCACACCAAGATCGGTGTGATAAAATGCTTTCCCAATTTCCCAATGGCGCTGTTTACATCCGGCGAAATCTAAGTCATAAAATGCTCGTAGCTTCCGGTTTCTTAGGCCATAGAGATGTTTGGAGCCATTCTGGTCTCTGATCAGCTCTATGGTCAGCTGGCTGAATCACCGGCTGCATTCTCAGGTTCCCTGTTGAGACAGGAGAGCCAGAGAAAAACACGTAAGACGGTGGGGGGGATATCCCCTCCCACTACTTGTAAAAGCAGTCTAGAGGCTAATTAGCCGCTAGGATTGCTTTTACATGAAAGCCGACTGCTGGCTGAAAAGAATGATACCAAGATGATACCTAAAACTGCAGGCATCATTTTGGTATAACCACTCAAAGTCGTGAATGGCGTACCTGAAGACAAAAAAATGGTTAACAATAAAGCACAGTAAACGGTAAAGTATAAAAAATTGCATACCTGAAAAGCAAACATGATAAAACATAATAACAATAAAACATTGCAGAATAGAACACAGTAAAAAAGAGCAGAACAATAGAGAGAATAGAGAGAGAGAGAACAATAAAACAACTATTTTTTTATTTTATATTTTTGTTTGTTTGTTTTTTTGTTTTTTTTTCATTTTTTTTTTGTAACTGTAACTTTTATAACTGTAACCGGTTCCAGGTTCGGGTCTCTCAAAATGCGATGGCATCTTGGGAGACCCTGTGAAAGTGTGCCTAGTCTGTGCAATGCTGTACCCTACGCTAATACTCAACTAGTGAGTAGCGTTCAAAACATTCACCAATGCAAAGACCAGGATTGTCAGGACAGGAGGGACAATAATAGCGTGTTTCACGCCTATATCCGCGCTTGCTGCAGACACGACATCTTTTTTGGGGGGGTTCACTGGGTAGGGGTACTCAGGAGGACATAAAGAAAATGACTCTCATGCAGCCGACTGCATTTGGTTGGGGATGTGAATGGGGGAAGTACGGGCGCTGCAGAAGTGGTGGGTTCCCTAATTAGGTTTGGCGAATGCAGCAGGAAGGGCATTATGGGCACGACGGGCCTGTGTTTGTCTTTTTGGTGGCAGCGGGACACTACTTGTGCTGCAGTGCTGGTTTGACTATGACCGGGGTGTACTAGGCCGCTGGTGCTTGCCAGTTCACCAAAACACTACCAAAAAAACTGTTAGCGATCGCAGGGATCAGGCCTGACTCTGCGAATGCTGCAATTATGTGTTTAGTGTTTTGTAAGTGACAGTGATCGATCGATACTGCACTTGGGTGGGCTGGGCTGGGCCAGGCGGAGGGGCAAAACGCAGGTGCTAGCAGGTATCTGGGCTGATCCCGCTAACACTGCGTTTTTGGGAACCCTAAACTGCTGGGGACGCCAGTATAGATCTGATCGGATCAGATATTGATCCGTTCAGATACTATACCACTAAGGGAGGTGTATGGTGCGTGCGTGGGTGTTAGCGCTACTGGCGCTAATCTGACGCTGCCTGGGGCTGGTGCTTGCCAGTTCACGAAAATGCTACCAAGAAAACTGTTAGCGATCACAGGGATCAGGCCTGACTCTGCGAACACTGCAGTTATGTGTTTAGTGTTTTGGAAGTGACAGTGATCGATCGATACTGCACTTGGGTGGGCTGGGCTGGGCCGGGCGGAGGGGCAAAACGCAGGTGCTAGCAGGTATCTGGGCTGATCCCGCTAACACTGAGTTTTTGGGAACCCTAAACTGCTGGGGACGCTAGTATAGATCTGATCGGATCAGATATTGATGTGTTCAGATACTATACCACTAAGGGAGGCGTATGCTGCGTGCGTGGGTGTTAGCGGTACTGGCGCTAATCTTATGCTGCCTGGGGCGACGCATATCACCACCGGGCGATCAGGGGGCTAACCCTTTATTCGGTAATAAACGGCGGGTGCCCTGACACTATAAGAAATAAAAAAACTAACCAGCGTCAACCGTAACGGTTATACGGTGATCAGTGGTGAAAGGGTTAACTAGGGGGCAATCAAGGGGTTAAAACATTTATTAGATAGTATATGGGGGTTCCTGTCGCTATAAAACACTGACGGCGAACCTAAATATTTACCTCCCTAACTAGCGTCACCAGTGACACTAATACAGCGATCAGAAAAATGATCGCTTAGCGACACTGGTGACAGGGGGTGATCAAGGGGTTAAAACTTTATTAGGGGGGGTTAGGGGGGTACCCTAGACCTAAAGGGGGCTAACTGTAACTGCCCTAACACAGTAACTGTCACAAACTGACACCATGCAGTAATCAGAAAAACAAACAAACAAAAAAAAAACACTGCTTGGTGTCAGTGTGACGGGGGGGTGATTGGGGGGGATCGGGGGGCGATCGGGGGGGATTGGGGGTGTAATGTATGCCTGGCATGTTCGACTGTGTGTGTGTGTTCACTCACTGTAAAGTCTTCTCTCCTCGGCGCCGGTGTCTTGTCGAATACAGTCCCCTATCATATAGTGTCCGCCCTGTACTGCGCAGGCGCAGTACGGAGGACAAACGAGACGCCGAAAGTCTCCGAAGTTCAACAGCTGATCATCAGCTGTACACAGCGCCTGCGCTTTTATTCTCACCCTATGTCCAGGTTCATTCCCTACTATCCAACTGGACATAGAGTGAGAATAAATAGTTGCCGAGCGCAGCGAGGCCGTGCTTGAAGCGTGGCGAGCGAAGCGTGGCGAGCGAAGCGTGGCGAGCGAAGCGAGCCCGCGAGGGGCCCTCTTACAAAGCCACCGCTAAGAAGTGCCCAAGCGCCGTGTACAGCTGATGGTCAGCTGATCAACTTCGGACACTTTCGGTATCTCCTTCTCCTCCGTACTGCGCAAGCGCTGCGCCTGCGCAGTACGGGGCGGACACTATCCGATAGGAGGACAGTTCTCGTCAGAACACCGGAACGGAAACTGCCGAGCCGAGGAGAGATGACATCACATCCTCTGCCTGTGTCTACTATACACAGGCAGGGGATGTTTCTCATTGGCTGGGAGTGATCGCGAGGGGGGCCACGATTGGATGGCCTCCCCCTCGCCTCTCAACGCTCCCAGACAAATGCCGACCGCCGCTGGCACCGGGGGGGGGGGTCCGATTGGACCCCCTGCCCGCGGGAAGGCAATCACATACCAGGTACGTGATTTTGCCTGCCTGTGCCATTCTGTTCACGTATATAGGCCGGTGTCTTGTCGAATACAGTCCCCTATCATATAGTGTCCGCCCTGTACTGCGCAGGCGCAGTACGGAGGACAAACGAGACGCCGAAAGTCTCCGAAGTTCAACAGCTGATCATCAGCTGTACACAGCGCCTGCGCTTTTATTCTCACCCTATGTCCAGGTTCATTCCCTACTATCCAACTGGACATAGAGTTAGAATAAATAGTTGCCGAGCGCAGCGAGGCCGTGCTTGAAGCGTGGCGAGCGAAGCGTGGCGAGCGAAGCGAGCCCGCGAGGGGCCCTCTTACAAAGCCATCGCTAAGAAGTGCCCAAGCGCCGTGTACAGCTGATGGTCAGCTGATCAACTTCGGACACTTTCGGTATCTCCTTCTCCTCCGTACTGCGCAAGCGCTGCGCCTGCGCAGTACGGGGCGGACACTATCTGATAGGAGGACAGTTCTCGTCAGAACACCGGAACGGAAACTGCCGAGCCGAGGAGAGATGACATCACATCCTCTGCCTGTGTCTACTATACACAGGCAGGGGATGTTTCTCATTGGCTGGGAGTGATCGCGAGGGGGGCCACGATTGGATGGCCTCCCCCTCACCTCTCAACGCTCCCAGACAAATGCCGACCGCCGCTGGCACCGGGGGGGGGTCCGATTGGACCCCCTGCCCGCGGGAAGGCAATCACGTACCAGGTACGTGATTTTGCCTGCCTGTGCCATTCTGTTCACGTATATAGGCGTGAGGTGGTCGGCAAGTGGTTAAGCTAAAGTCACTCATTTCCCTTGTGGGAAACCAAATTCCATATTCAGGATAGGGTTGGGAAGATAAAAACTTTGGTTGTGCAAAATTTCAAGGCTATTGATTAACCACTTCAGCCCCGGAAGGATTTGCCCCCTTAATGAATAATAAATATCCCAAAAAAATGTAAAAAAAAAATGTCTTCATCAGTTTAAGTCAATATTTATTCTTCTACATATTTTTGGTAAAAAAAAATAGCAATAAGCGTATATTGATTGGTTTGGGCAAAAGTTATAGCGGCTACAAAATAGGTAAAAGATTTATGGTATTTTTATGGCATTTTTATTATTTATTTATTTGTTACTAGTAATGGCGGTGATCTGCGATATTTAGCGGGACTGCAACATTGTGGCGGACAGATCAGACACTTGACACTTTTTTGGGACCATTGACATTTATACAGCAATCAGTGCTTGAAAAATGCACTAATTACCACACGCATCGGGTCCCCCACCATGCAGCGGGCACGTGCCTACTATGGCTCCTAAAGGATTTTTCTTCAGTGTTGTCACATGAAAAGATATAATACAATATTTACAAAAATGTGAGGGTGTACTCACTTTTGTGAGATACTGTACCTCTTATGTGCAGTGTTTTTTTAACAGAGCAGCCCTGATCCTCCTCTTTTCAGTTCCCTCCCTGGCGCTCCTGGCTGCTTCCTCCTGCCAAGTGCCCCCACAGCAAGCGGATTGCTATGGGACACTCGAGCTGAGCCACAGCTTTGTGTGTTCATTTAGACACTGAGCCATGGTTCGGCCTGCCCCCCTCTCCTGATTGGCTACCTGACTTTGACAGCAGTGGGAGTCAATGGCGACACTGCTGTGTCTCAGCCTCTTCAAAACAAGCTTAACCACTTGCCAACCAGCCGCCGCAGTTTTACTGTGGCAGCATGGCTTGGCTGGGCAAAATTATGTTATGTTACGTCGCTTCACCCTGTGGCCACTAGGGGCGCGCCCACAGAGTCTATGCGAGTGCCCGGCGGGCGCGATGTCTGCCGGGCACCCGAAACCGCTCGTGACACAGCGAGAACCGGGATCTGTGTGTGTAAACAGCGATCTGTCATTTCCCCTAGTAAGTCCCATTCCCCCTTCAGTTGGAACATGCAGAGGGAACACAATTAACCCCTTGCTCGCCCCCTAGTGTTAACCCCTTCCCTGCCAGTGACATTTTTACAGTAATCAGTGTATTATTCTAGCACTGATTGCTGTAAAAATGCAATGGTCCCAAAAATGTGTCAAAAGTGTACGATGTGTCACCATAATGTCGCAGTCCATAATAAAAATCGCAGATCGCCGTCATTACTAGTAAAAAAAATAATAGTAATAAAAATGCCATAATTCTATGCCCTATTTTATAGACTCTTTAACTTTTTTTTTACCAAAAATATGTAGAAGAATACATATCGGCCTAAACTGTGGAAAAAAATTGTTTTTTTATTTTTGGGGGATATTTATTATAGCAAAAAGTAAAAAATATTGCTTTTTCAAAATTGTCACATTTTGTTTATAGCGCAAAAAATAAAAATCGCAGAGGTGATCAAATACCACCAAAAGAAAGCTCTATTTGTGGGGAAAAAAAGGATGCTAATTTTTTTGTGTACAACATGGCATGACCGCGCAATTGTCAGTTAAAGCGACACAGTGCCAAATTGTAAAAAGTGCTCTGGTCAGGAAGGGGGTAAAATCTTTCGGGCCTGAAGCGGTTAATAAAGGGATTTTAAAGTCAGAAGGTTTATTTATCTTAATGCATTCTATGCATTAAGATAAAAAGCCTTCTGTGTGCAGCAGCCCCCCTAACACTACCCTGAGTCCCTTCTAGATCCAGCGATGACATTGTAAGACCCTGACAATCACAGGCATGACTCCTAGAGGCAGAGGCATTATGGGATTTGTAGTTTCACGACAGCTGGAGTGCCAAGCTTGCCTAACCCCTGACTTAAGATAACAACATAATACTTTTTTTTTTTTTTTTAAGGACAAACAAGGCTTTCTTTTTGTGAATATTGTCCTGCAACAATAATTATTTTTTGCAATCCTTAGACAATTTAATGTAGTAAAACTAAACAAAAGGCTTTTTTTCTTTCTTTCTGTATATATATGTAAACAGGTGTCAAAAATATTAATAAGCAAAGCAAACAAAAAAACAGAAAAAAAGTTTAAGGGCTCTCTCTCATGGGGCGAATCAGTGATGATCCGCCCCGTGAACACCCGCTTGCTCAGCGGGGATCGCTCCGCCGATCCCCGCTGAGCAGGAAGATGACAGGTCCATCGCTGCACGCTGTGCAGCGACGGACCTGTCAGAGCGCCGCTCTCCCCTATGGGGGGATCGGATGATGACGGACTGTAGTGTCTGTCGTCACCCGATCCGATCCAAAAACGGATGGAAAAGTAGATTTTTCCTCCGTTACACTTTCCGGATCGGAGCGGGATCAGATGTCAGCGGACATGTCACCGCTGACAACCGACGCTCCATAGGGATACATGTATGTCCGTTTTTCCTCCGAAAATGGAAGCATGAAAAACGGACATACGGATCCCTCGTGTGAAAGAGGCCTAACTATTAGTTAATAAAATAGAAAAGAAAAAAAATCACCAGGAAAATTACAATTATAATTGAATAAAGAAGGAGAATATGGAGTTAATCAGTGCTGATTAGAGAAAACTAAAGGGTTAATAAGGAGTTCAACAGAGGAACATTTAATTAGAAAAAACATTTTTTTTTACTTGTCAAGGTTTCTTTAACTCTCTTCACCTACAAATGGAAGTTCATCCCTTTAATCTGTGAATGCAAAACATAGAAAGTTACAATTGATACAATGTTTCAATGTAACTTTTTGTGATGTGGTTGTTGATAAACATTGCCAGCCTGCTTCTTTTTTTTGACAGCTCCTGCTGAATTGTTGGGTACTGAGACAGGGAAGCGTCCTAACAGCAGAGCAGAAGGACTAGATGTACTAGACATTACCTGTGTACACTGATGACATGTTTTTGGGCGTGTCTAGTGTGCCCAAAGTCTGCAACTGGTTAGGGATTGTTGGCATGGATAGAGCCTTTTATTGTGTGAAGTTTGGGGGAAATTGGTTAACACTTAAGGTTTTTTGTACCTTAAGCCACATTAAGCTCTAAAAAAACAAGCTTAATGTCCATAGTTTGCCTTGTGGTACAACAAATCACATGAAACTTCTTGGATAGGTTTGGGAAGTTGAGAACTTAGGCTGTGCAAAGTTTCAAGACAATTGATTGAGGTTAAGGCACATTATGGTACGTTAAGCTCTTTACATTAAACGTTTTAGCATTGTAAAATATAGCTTAATGTGAATAACTTTTGGTGTGATTTACTAAATGAGCTGAAATGTTCATTATATGTTGGCATGGATAGAGTCTTCTACTATGTGAACTTTGGGGGAAATTGGTTAACAGTTAAGGTCTTTTTTGTACGTTAAGCTCTCCAAAAAACAAGCTTAATGTCCCTAGTTTGCCTTGTGGAACACCGAATCGCATGAAACTTCTTGGATAGGTTTGGGAAGTTGAGATCTTAGGCGGTGCAAAGTTTCAGGACAATTGATTGAGGTTTAGGTACTTCATTACACGTTAAGCTACATTAAGCCATTTTCACATTAAAAGTTTTAGCATTGTAAAATATAGCTTAATGTAAATAACTTTTGGTGTGATTAACCAAATGAGCTGAAATTTTCAAAATATGTTGGCATGGCTAGAGTCTTTTATTGTGTGAGGTTTGGGGGAAATTGGTTAACATTTAAGGTCTTTTTTGTATGTTAAGCCACATTGGGCTCTCCAAAAAACAAGCTTAATGTCCATAGTTTGCCTTGTGGTACACCGAATCGCATGAAACTTCTTGGATAAGTTTGGGAAGTTGAGAACTTAGGCTGTGCAAAGTTTCAAGACAATTGATTGAGGTTTAGGCACTTTATTACACGTTAAGCTACATTAAAGTGGGGTTCCACCCAAAAAAACAAAAATACCTGAAAAATTCTAAAAAAAAAACCCAAAAAAAATTTGGATATTTTTTTTTTACTTACCTCTAAATGCCTGTTGCTAGGTGGTCCCTCGTAGTCTGCCTCTTCCTTTGCCTGGGCTGGTGACATCACTTCCCCCTCGGCACAGGAAGGGCTCGGCTCTGCTCCCTCCCTCCTGTCAATCATCTGGGACCCATTACAGGTCCCAGGTGATTGAGCGGCCAATCACGGCGCGCGGCACCGCTCGCGCATGCGCAGTGGGTGCCAGGCTGTGAAGCCACAGCCCCGTGCCCACAGTTGAAATGCCGGTGCCGACGAGCGGAGGGGGGGACGAGCGGGGCTTCGATCCCCCGCATCGCTGGACCCAGGGACAGGTAAGTGTCCAATTAAAAGCCAGCAGCTGCAGTATTTGTTGCTGCTGACTTTTAATTTTTTTTTTTTTTTAATGGACCCCCTGGGTGGAACTCCTCTTTAAGTCATTTTCACATTAAATGTTTTAGCATAGTAAAATATAGCTTAATGTGAATAACTTTTGGTGTGATTTACTAAATGAGCTGAAATTTTCAGAATATGTTAGCATGGGTAGAATCTTCTATTGTGTCAAGTTTGGGGGAAATTGGTTAACATCTAAGGTCTTTTTTGTACGTTAAGCCACTTTAAGCTCTCCAAAAAACAAGCTTAATGTCCATTGTTTGCCTTGTGGTACACCGGATCGCATGAAACTTCTTGGATAGGTTTGGGAACTTGAGAACTTAGGCTGTGTAAAGTTTCAAGACAATTGGATGAGGTTATAGAACATTATGGTACGTTAAGCGCTTTACATTAAACGTTTTAGCATTGTAAAATATAGCTTAATGTAAGTAACTTTTGGTGTGATTTACTAAATGAGCTGAAATTTTCAGAATATGTTAGCATGGATATAATCTTCTATTGTGTGAAGTTTGGGGGAAATTGGTTAACATTTAAGGTCTTTTTTGTACGTTAAGCCACATTAAGCTCTCCAAAAAACAAGCTTAATGTCCATAGTTTGCCTTGTGATACACCGAATCGCATGAAACTTCTTGGATAGGTTTGGGAAGTTGAGATCTTAGGCTGTACAAAATTTCAGGGCAATTGATTGAGGTTTAGGCACTTTATTACACGTTAGGCTACATTAGGCCATTTTCACATTAAATGTTTTAGTAAATCCCCATAAAGTTCCCATTTTCAGGTTGGCCAAATATATCACTGTGTCCCCTGAAAGGTAGTCCTCGCTCTGCTAAGAACTTCACCACCGCAACCACCCTCTTTAAAACTTCAGTCCAATATTCACATTTATTGTCAAATTGTTTTTTTAGTTCTGAATTTATACACCCAGCTTCAGCACAGCGCATTACATAAGCGACCATAGCATTTTTGTGACTCTCTGATCCTTTGTGTTCAGCCAAACGCGTGGTGGCATTTTTTCCAGTCACTGTAGCCTGCTGTGAGTGCAGACTTCTGATCACTACCCCCAAATAATGTACATGCAAAACAAAACACAGTGCCCTTTGAAGGGGAATAAAGCAACCATTCTCTTGGCACAGTTTCGCCATTCGCCAGCTTCCTTTTAAACAGGGTTTTGGAAAAGTACCTCTTTTGGTGTTTATGTTGTCTTTCTGAGGCGGAGACATCTGCGTCTTTGTTCTGACACATTTCAGGTCCTATTTTAGCCCAGTATGTCCTCATATGCTCATCAATTTTATCCCAGCATGTAGGATCCGAGCTACAAGTAGCGGGATCTGTAGACTCTTGTTCCCTCTCCGCAGCAACAGGTGAGGAGGGATTTGTGGCGGCTGGGATGACACAGCTAACTCCCGGGATGTTGGTGGTGGTAACAAAGCACACCGGTGTATCAGGTTGAAGTATCGGACCCTTTATCTCCGACTCCTTATCTGAGTCCAGGTGACCTGGTTGTGAGGCATGGTCGTGGTCTGCTTGGAGTTGGGAAGTGTCTTTGCCATAAGCAGAGCTAGCCGCTGCAGCTGCTGAGGATGCAGTTGTTTCAACCGCGCCAAAGTTAGCCGTTAGCTAGCAGTCCTCCTGTGTCTGTGGATATTTACCTGGTCGACTAGATGAAGATTCGGCAGCCTTGAAATAACCAGTAAATTTTGGGATTTTCTTTAGAACATCTTGGTCACGGTGTTCTTTCAGCCGCTGGGCTTTCCGTTTTTGTTCTCCACTATCGTATTTTCTATCGGACATTTTACCGCTTTGCTGTCCTGTAGCACCCAGTGACGTATCATTTGAAGACCAATTTGACCTTATGAACCCTGGCCACATCATGTTCATTGGGCCAGCTGATTGGGTAGATGTGGCCCACATCTACCCAATCAGCCTTATTTTTCAATGTTCTATATGAGCAAATGTAAATTAATGAAAATATCCTGGCCAATCGGGGGCCCTTGCACACGTGGGGCCCTAGGCTGCAGCCTAGACCAGCCTGTACATTAATCCATGTCTGTCTGTATAAATTCCTCAAGAGATAAAGGCTTGATTTCCCTACTTTATAGATATCTCAATAATATCATGACACCTGACAAATCTAGCCCAATGTTACACTGGGAAGCTGATCTAGACAGTCCTATCCCCATAGAAACATGGAAAACCATGACAGATAATCTTCGTAAGTGTAATATTGCAGCTTCTTTTAGAGAATCACCAATTAAACTATTCTCCAGACTATATTTGACACCCTCAAAAATCCATTCTTTTTATCTGACGGCCTCTCCATGCTGTTTCAGGGGCTGTATTGTACCCGGTACATATCGTCATATATTTTGGAGCTGTGAGCACCTGGAACCTGTATGGAGGGCTGCCGCTAGTAAAATGGAATTAGTAGCAAAAAAGAAAATCAACCTCTCACCACAATTATGCATACTATATGCAACAATCCCTGATATTCCACCTTCATGTGTTAGACTGATTCACTCCTTATTCAGTTCAATCCAATGGATGATAGCCCTAAATTGGAAATCCAAAAACTTACCTTGGCCTCAGGTCCTATCCAGGACGGAAATGCTTAAATTATCAGAGAGAATCCACCACACTACATGATAGTATGCATACTTTTAACAAGAAATAGATTCATTGGATTTGATAATTAAGTCCCACTCTATTACATTTTGCCTACCCCATACATACTCTCAGATGTTTTTACCAATATTCTCATTACTTCCCCATAGAATTACTTTTCATTTCTACCCAGCATTACGATCTATGTGATCATGCTGTATTCTTTCCCTCGTAACTGGCTATACATATATATGTTATATACCTGTAGAATATCCAAATAATACTGTATACTGTTCTTAATGTACATTACTGTATATTCAAAAGTTATTATCCTCATGACTTTGTATTTACTTCTTGAATCTTCCAAATAAAACTTTTGTAAACAAAAAAAGGCACCCAAGGCTAATACAAGAGTGCATAAGGGATTCCTGGAAAAAGAACTATTCAAAAGGATAATGGATTCAGAATGGTACAAAAAATGGGCAAAAAATTGGTAAAGAATTCTAAAGATCTTTGTCAAAACCTCCAAAGGCATAACCTGGTAGA
Source organism: Lithobates septentrionalis (assembly GCA_037952835.1). Classification (NCBI taxonomy): domain Eukaryota; kingdom Metazoa; phylum Chordata; class Amphibia; order Anura; family Ranidae; genus Lithobates; species Lithobates septentrionalis. The sequence goes on from JBBDGP010000149.1 coordinate 7,223,432, forward strand.
AAGGGCTTTAGATTAAAAGCCTCATTTAAACCAGGTGGCTGGGTAGCATTTAGGTTACATATCCATTTGAGTTCACGTTGTAGCAGGTATTTGTTAAAATCTCCCCCTCGGGGACTGGGGTGTAGGCGGTCCAAAACTAGGACCGATATTTTTGGACAGATCCCACTATGTGTCTGTGCAACGGGTCTTCCTAATGGGAGGACTTCCCTGTGGCATTCCCCGTGACGTCAGAAGGGGCGGGGTTACATAATGGGTGACCCCGCCCCCTCTGACATCCCCAGTCAGGTCCCCTGCGTCAGAGGGGGCAGGGTCACCGGGTGGCCCCGCCCCCCGTTATTTAAGAACCGTCAGAAGAGGAAAAGCATCACACAGCGGGAGCCTCCCTCCATGCCATCATGGATGCGGAGCGACCCTAAAAGAAGATGAAGACAAGAAGATGAAGAGAAGAAGATGAAGCGAAAAAGATGAAGAAAAAGCTGAAGAGAGAAGCGTCACACAGCGGGAGCCTCCCTCCATGCCATCATGGATGCAGAGCGGCCCGAGGAGAAGAAGATAAGAAGACGCCGCGGAGGAGATGCCGGACGAGAACACCGGAGGAAGAACCAGAAGAAGAAGAAGATGGAGGAAGAAACCGAAGGAGGATAGAAGATAGAAGATAGAAGAAAGAAGAAGCATTTAAATAAAGGAATTGTCAAAAACTGTCTCTTGTCAAAAGAGGTACTTTTGTACTAGGGGTGCGCATCTTCACTGGTCTCACGATTCAATTCGATTACCATTATCTGGTCGACGATTCGATTTGATTCGATTCCGCGATGCATTACGATGCATCACGATTACCAAAGAGCTCCCACTTCCGCTTGGACCGCCTAGGCGGCCCTTCTACCCTGCAATTTTCTGGGAGACATCACAGGTCCCAGAAGATTGCCCGGCTGTGCAGGACAGCGCAGTGAGACATGCGCACCTGGCTGTGAAGCTGCAAGCTGTCATAGCCGGATGCCCACAGTAGTATTGCCAGCGCTGTGGACAGGCGGGGGAGAGAATGGAGGGTTTGGGTGGCCACGTCGCTGGATTGTGGGACAGGTGAGTGTCTTTTTATTAAAAGTCAGAAGATACACTTTTTTTGAAGCTGCTGACTTTTAATAAACAAAAAATTTACTGGAACTCTTTCTTTGAATTAAAAATAACCTCACTTCTTTAAAGCTGAGTTCCACCCAAAATTGGAACTTCCGCTTTAAGCACTGCTCGCCCCCTTACATGCCATGTATATATGTATATGGCATGTAATTTTTTTTGGGGGGGAGTGTGTGTCCTCTTTTAGTGGGACTCCAGCGCTGTGGACAGGCAGGGGAGAGAATAGAGGGTTTGGGTGACCATGTCGCTGGACCGTGGGACAGGTGAGTGTCTTTTTATTAAAAGTCAGCAGCTAAACTTTTTGTAGCTGCTGACTTTTAATAAACTAAAAAAACAGGTGGAACTCCGCTTTTCTAAGTGCACTAATCCGGTGCACTACAGGGTACAGGAATTCACACACATGGCTGCTGTGAGGTCAGGAGTAGGGATGAGCTTCGTGTTCGAGTCGAACCCATGTTCGACTCGAACATCGGCTGTTTGCCCGTTCGCCGAATTGCGAACGATATGGGCCGTTCGCGCCAAATTCGTGTGGCGCGTCACGGCCCATAATTCACTGCGGCATCGCAGTGCATTGCTTGCTGATGATTGGCCAAGCATGCACTATGACCCGCATGCTTGGCCAATCACAGCGCCGCCTGAACAGAGAGCCGTAATTGGCCAAAGCCAAGGAGGCTTTGGCCAATTATGGCTCAGGGGATTTAGTACACGCCCCACACTATATAAGGCCGCCTGCACGGCGGCCCTGTGTAGTGTGTGTTCCGGCGTTCATTGAGAGAGAGAGACAGACAGTGTCATTTGATTTGAGTTAGATAGATTAGGCAGAACAGTCAGTCAGTTAGCTGCACTTACAGTGTATTGTGTATATATATGCATCCCAGGTGTTGCATATATATATACACTGTATTCAGTTTAGCTAGATCCGTTCCTGTTATCTTCTAGACTATTTACATTTAGTGCAGTGCGTCCTGCTCACAGTGTTCAGCTAGATCCGTTCCTGTTATCTTCTAGACTATTTACATTTAGTGCAGTGCGTCCTGCTCACAGTGTTCAGCTAGATCCGTTCCTGTTATCTTCTAGACTACATTTAGTGCAGTGCGTCCTGCTCACAGTGTTCAGCTAGATCCGTTCCTGTTATCTTCTAGACTATTTACATTTAGTGCAGTGCGTCCTGCTCACAGTGTTCAGCTAGATCCGTTCCTGTTATCTTCCTACTGACAGGCAGGCTTGTCTGGTTACAGTATATAAAGCTACCTGAAGAAAATTACTGGTGTTCTATTTGATCCTATTAGTACCACGGCAGCAGGGCTCGTTCCTGCGTTCCAACTAGAGTGTCTGTGAGGGGTTGCAGTGTTGTGGCACCAGCACCAGTGCCTAAGGCCTAATTTTTCAGCTCCTGTTCAACAGGGGCATGTAATTACAATTCTTGATCTAATATTTCACAGCAGGGCCCTGTGAGGGCTTACAGTGTTGTGGCCACAGCAACACCTAAGGCCCAAATTTCTGCTGCGTATATAGGGCAGGACCCTACTTTCAAACATCTAACTTACAAACGACTCCTACTTGCAAACGGAAGGAGACAACAGGAAGTGAGATGAAATCTACCCCTAGGAAGGGAAATTCTCTCCTGTAAGAGTTAATATGGGAAAACAATTTCTCCTTTCCACTGATGCTTTCCAATCCTTGTTCCACAAAAAAACCCAAATTTTCAAAAAACATTTTTCATTGGGACAAAAAGTGAGGTGAAATCTTCTGAAGAGGAGGAAAGACAGCAAAACAAAAGTCACAGGGGTGATAACCCTTCCCTATGTTTTCCAAAAAGCTTAAAAAAGATTTTTTGGCTGGAGCTAAACACGTTAAAAATGTACCCGTTCAAAATTACAAAGAGATTCTACTTAACAACAAACCTACAGTCCCTGTCTTGTTTGCACCGCCTGTATACTGCTGTTCAGAGTATATAGGGCCTTTCCTTATTTTAATTTGGGTGCGGGGTTCCCCTTAATATCCATACAAGACCCAAAGGGCCTGGTAATAGACTGGGGGGTACCCATGCCGTTTGTCTCACTGATTTTCATCCATATTGCCAGGACCCGACATGACATTAAACCCGCAAGCAGTTTTAAATGAGATTTTTTCCTTTAAAAATGACATTTTGTGCAGGGACTGTTCTAAACACGGGAAACACGCGTCACTTTACAGGCATACTATAGACACCCCCCAGGTACGATATTTAAAGGAATATTTCACTTTTTTTTTTTTTTTACTTTAAGCATCATTAAAATCACTGCTCCCGAAAAAACGGCCGTTTTTAAAAGTTTTTTTTGCATTGATACATGTCCCCTGGGGTAGGACCCGGGTCCCCAAACCCTTTTTAGGACAATACCATGCAAATTAGCCTTTAAAATGAGCACTTTTGATTTCGAACGTTCGAGTCCCATAGACGTCAATGGGGTTCTAACGTTCGTGCGAACTTTCGGTCCGTTCGCAGGTTCTGGTGCGAACCGAACCGGGGGGTGTTCGGCTCATCTCTAGTCAGGAGGGATTAGAATCCACAACTGACAAATAGCCCTGTGAAGTTCCTGCACTGTCACTGTGATGGCATTTCTCTGGGCTCCCTTGTTTGCACTTTCCAGCACACTAGGAGTTAACACAGTGGAATATGCAAACGGGGGGGGGGGGCGGAGGAGCAAATGTGTCAGCACAGAGCACGTGTAGGAGCCAGTATAAGTAAGTGTGGTAATAAATGCAGTTGTAAAAGCGCCCACCGCTGTATGTACATTTTAAAATATATGCAGCTTCATACCTCCTTTTTTAGTCTGTGTAGAACTGTATATGCTGCTCATGTGACTTGTGACTGCTCTGCTCGGTCCGGCCCGCCTCTCTCCTCTAGTCTCACGTCTCTCCTGACGTCAGTGGGATTTCTCAGCCCCGCCCACCGACTGTAGCTATCAGATCAGAAGAGAGGCGGGCGGGGCTGACGTTACAAGAGACGTGAGAGGAGAGAGGGGGGCCGGACCTGGCAGTCACATGAGCGGGATATACAGTTATATATATACAGAATAAGAAATAAGGTATGAAGCTGCATATATTTAAAAAAAAAAACATACAGCGGTGGCGACTTAATACATTACAACCCTGCATTTATTGTAAAAATCTATTTTGACAGAAACACTCGGAGCGCTCTTCCCGGAGGGGCGGGGCAAGTTGGGATGATGTCACCCGACATCGATTTTTGGGGTCGCATGCATCGATGCCGCATCGGGGACCCCCGAATCGCGATGCATCGATGCAGCGATTAATTTCAGCACCCCTATTTTGTACCCCCTTACCATTTCACACAGGGGGAGGGCCGGGATCTGGGGGTCCCCTTGTTAAAGGGGGCTTCCAGATTCCGATAAGCCCCCCTCCCGCAGACCCCCACAACCCCCGGGCAAGGTTTATGGGGATGAGGCCCTTGTCCCCATCAACATGGGGACAAGGTGTTTTTGGGGGCTACCCCAAAGCACCCTCCCAATGTTGAGGGCATGTGGCCTGGTACGGTTCAGGAGGGGGGTGGGGCGCTCTCTCATCCCCCCTCTTTTCCTGCGGCCTGCCAGGTTGCGTGCTCAGATAAAGGTCTGGTATGGTGAAAATTTGCACGGGGTTCCTCTTAAAATCCATACCAAACCTGAAGGGTCTGGTATAGATTTTGAAGGGGAACTCCACGCCATTTTTTTTTTTTGGCCGGGGTTCCCCTTAATATCCATACCAGACCTGAAGGGCCTAGTATGGAATTTAGGGGGACCCCCCACGTAATTTTTTAAAAAAAATTTGGACAATTCCTTTATTTAAATGCTATCTATCTTCTATCCTATTTCTTCTATCTTCCTTCAGTTTCTTCCTCCATCTTCTTCTTCTGGTTCTTCCTCCGGTGTTCTCATCCGGCATCTCCTCCGCGGCGTCTTCCATGATGGCATGGAGGGAGGCTCCCACTGTGTGACGCTTCTCTCTTCATCTTTTTCTTCATCTTTTCCTCTTCATCTTCTTCTCTTCATCTTCTGGTCTTCATCTTCTTTTCGGGCCGCTCCGCATCCATGATGGCATGGAGGGAGGCTCCCACTGTGTGATGCTTCTCCTCTTCTGACGGTTCTTAAATAACGGGGGCGGGGCCACCTGGTGACCCCGCCCCCTCTGACGCACAGGGACTTGACGGGGACTTCCCTGTGGCATTCCCCGTGACGTCAGAAGGGGGCGGGGTTATGTAACAGGTGACCCCGCCCCCTCTGACGTCACTTAATATCCATACCAGACCTGAAGGGCCTGGTATGGAATTTAGGGGGACCCCCCCACGTCATTTTTTTTTTAAATTTTGGTTCGGGGTTCCCCTGTGGGGCATTCCAATGCCGTTTTTATCAATGAACTTTTATGTGTATTGTCGGACCGGCAATTCATTAATAGCCGCGAGTAGTTTTAAATGACTTTTTTTCCTTTGAAATGTCATTTTGCTGTCAGACTGTTCTAAATACGGGAAACATGCGCCCCTTTACAGGCATACTATAGACACCCCCCTGGTACAATATTTAAAGGGATATTACACTTTTATTGTTTCACTTTAAGCATTATTAAAATCACTGCTCCCGAAAAAACAACCGTTTTTAAAACTTTTTTTTGCATTGATCCTTGTCCCCTGGGGCAGGACCCAGGTCCCCAAACACTTTTTATGACAATAACTTGCATATAAGCCTTTAAAATTAGCACTTTTGATCATTCATGTTCGTGTCCCATAGACTTTAATGGTGTTCGCGTGTTCGAACAAATTTTTTGCCTGTTCGCAAGTTCTGGTGCAAACCGAACAGGGGGGTGTTTGGCTCATCCCTACTGCAGAGTATAAGATAGACTACCCCTGCTTTTTGGCAGTTTGAATAGTCTTTAGGAAAGAAACGCATACCATTAGGTAGATATATGGTCTTTCTGGAATCCATATACTTACAATAAGTACAGGATTCGCATGGGAAGGTCCCCATTGTTTTTCAGGGATCGCCTCGACTAGAACCTCGAAACTCACTTCTAACCAAAAAATCACAGACGGACTTGGCCCGTCTGTATGTAATTGCGGGCGTGGGAGGTACAAAAGGTCCTACTGTTGGATCTGAGGTTAGTAGATGCCAGTATTTCTTGCATAGATTTAATACTTTAGAGTGATCGTTGGTATAGGTGGTGATGATTCTATGGCCCTCATCCGAAGTCTGTTTATTCTTCTTAGGGGCCAATAGAGCATGTCTATCTCTGGCATTTGCCCCGTTAAATGCCTTTTTAAGTCATTTATGGCTATAGCCCCGTTCAAGAAGGTGTTTTTTGAGGTTATTGGCCTCACGTTTGAAGTTGTCAGTGTTAGAACAATTGCGTTTTAAACGCAAGTATTGGCCGTAGGGAATAGAGTTCACAAGTGGTCTGGGGTGGAAACTGGACGAATGTAAGATTGTGTTTCCTGTGTTGGACTTCCTGAATAGTTTGCAGGACAGCATATTCACGTTATTTTTAAAAATCTCAACATCCAGCCAGGAAAGTAATCCTGGAAATGTTGTGGCACATTGTAAATTTGAGACTGAACTCATTTACATTTAGTGCCCTCAAACATTCGTAAAGATGTATAAACCAAAAAAGAGAAACAAGGGCTTTATATACAATAATATCCATATAACATTGTATCGGTAGTGTCACTCTAGTCAGGAAAGCTGCATATATATTTCAAAAAACGGGGTTGTTCTTATCAAGAGTGTAAGAAACCAGAGGACCAAATGAGTGACACAGCATACAATGTAAGGAAAAATAGAAAAATATAATATATTTATTATTGAATTAAAATATCTTTATTCTCCCCAATTGGAGATGATGGTTATGACACTGATAACGTGACAAATATCCAGAGATTACTGTGTCAGATAGTCTCTAGATATGGCAACACACAGCACAAGACAACAGACACAAAACATTACAATTAAACAAATAAACAGACAGATATCTATGTGTGGATGTCCATTTCAAGACCAATACACAGAGCGCTGGGAAGAGGACTGCATAATACACAGAGTTCTGGGCACAGGACTACATAATACACAGAGCACTGGGCACAGGACTACATAATACACAGAGCACTGGGCACAGGACTGCATAATACACAGAGCGCTGGGCACAGGACTGCATAATACACAGAGCACTGGGCACAGGACTGCATAATACACAGAGCGCTGGGCACAGGACTGCATAATACACAGAGTGCTGGTCACAGGACTACATAATACACAGAGCGCTGGGCACAGGACTGCATAATACACAGAGTGCTGGGCACAGGACTACATAATACACAGAGAGCTGGGTTCAGAACTACATAATACACAGAGCGCTGGGCACAGGACTGCATAATACACAGAGCTCTGGGTTCAGAACTACATAATACACAGAGCGCTGGGTTCAGGACTACATAATACACAGAGCGCTGGGTTCAGAACTACATAATACACAGAGCGCTGGGCACAGGACTGCATAATACACAGAGCGCTGGGTTCAGAACTACATAATACACAGAGCGCTGGGTTCAGGACTACATAATGCACAGGAGGGTGTTAGGCATTCAGAAGTTTTCTTTGCACAGAAGACACTTCTGCCCCCACATCCATAGCTCACCTATGCACCCTTCTCTCACAGATTACTTCTGCAGCCACCTCTTAGCCCTTCCCCCACAACAGCTAAACTTTCTATCTCTCAATGCAGCTGCATCAGCTCTGACCCCTGCTCATCCACTGCCCTCACCGGTGTACAAACAGACCCCCCCAACTTCCGGTCTCAGCCCTCCACACAGTAAATTTTTGGCTCTGCCTCTCCTCCAGCAGCAGGAGCAGCAGTGAGATCGTCCAGCGGGGGGGGACCTCGGCATCCGAGCCACCAGGCTGTTTCTGAGCCAGCATGGGATGCCCTGTCTATGCTCTGAAACCGGGGACAGATTTGACCCGGGGACAATGTCCTCAGTACGGGCACTGTCCCTGGAAACCGGGTACATCTGGTCACCCTATCTTAAAGCCCAACCCCAGGAATTAGACAACATTTAAAAAGATCTTTCCGATAATAGTGGTCTCTGCAGCGGATTTGCCGCAAGATCATTTTTATCGGCAGCGGGATATGGGACCCCCCTCCCGCCGTGCTCCGGTGCCCTCTGCCAGGGAAGTGACCACAGCTAGGTGGCTTTGTATGACTGGTAGCCCCAGGGGAGGGACCATGCTGGAGATTGGAAAAAGATAATCATTGTACCTTATTCCTGACCCTTTAGACTGAGCGAGTGATTAAACCCTGCGGTATTATGGGGCCCCACTGCAAGGACATATTTTGTCTAATTCCTGGAGCTGGGCTTTAAGGTGTTAGGATGAGTACAAAGCTTTTTAGTGAAGGTGGAAAATCTTTGTTTGATAATGAGAAACTCCAACAGCCAGAACCAAATGTTATTGCCCACTGGTAGTCAAACTGGTATGGTGTTGAGTCATTTATGGGCACATTAGGCTGCGTTCACACTGAGGCGCTTTACAGGCTCTATAGCACTAAAAATAGTGCCTGCAAAGCACCTTGAAAGAGCCTCTCCTCTCACTTCAATGTGAGAGCCCGAGCGCTTTTACACTGGAGCGGTGCGCTGGCAGGATAGTAAAAAAAAGTCCTGCAAGCCTCATGTTCAAAGCGCTGTAGGATACACCGTATACATGGCTCTTAAAGCGCCCCTGCCCATTGAAATCAATGTGCAGTGCCACCGAACCGCCAGCAAAGCGCCTCTGTTTTAACCCTTTTTTCAGCAAAAACTATGGTAAATCACTGCTAAAAAATAGCGAGCTTTACTGCCGATGCCCCCAACGCCCCAGTGTGAAAGAAGCCTAAAGTTTATGTAAATAATTAAAGTTCTCTGTAATCAGATTACAGGACTAGGAGAAAGCTACTGTATTTCCACAGTTCTATCAGTCTTCTATGACTTATCCAAGAGAAGATGCAGCGCTAATTAAAACTCATAAATATGTGAATTTACATAAAAAAATTTGTTTAGTAAATACCAAGGTGAAAAAAGAAAAAAGTGAAAAAAAGAAAAACTAAAGCAAGGTCCCATCAAAGAAAAAATTCATACATTCTTAAATAACAGTGTCCATCCAGATGAGCAAGAATAAATTTGCAAAAAGAGAATCGTGACAAAGTCTTCAAAGCAAACGAAGTGCATCCAGATCGCCACCCAAAGTGTATGAATAACCTGCTTACCAGAAAGCGATGACCGCCGCAGCAGTCTCGCCCAGCCTATGGGAAGAAGGGTCTCCCTCAACCCCTATGGGAAATCCAGAACTCCCACTGTTGCTAGGGATACTCAAAGACATAAAACGAAAAAGACTTCCATGGTGTAGTATGTTGATAATTGAGATTTAATAAAAAATAAGTTTGCACGTACAAAAGAGGTCATCTATCAGCAAACAAGCAGTGTAGAGTTGCAGTACAACCATTAGTCTCACTCTACTTCCTATACCGCGTGCCCATCCACCGTCAGTCTTCTATGACTTCCATGTGCCTGAACATCACATCACAGACCTTTTCTATCATATATCATCTCTACAGTAAATGAATGGCTCATTCCCCTCACCAATACTAAAAGGCTAAAACTTACATGACTGGCACAGAGAGAGAAGAATCAATATTCCCAGAATAGTCCTCTCCGCCATCCAAAGTCTTTGTGTGTGTGCATGTGCATGTGTGTATGTATGTGTGTGTGCATGTATGTATGTGTGTGTGCAAGTGAATGTGTGTGTGTGCATGTTTGTATGTATGTGTGTGTGCATGTGCATTTATGCATGTATGAAAGTGTGTGTGTGCATATGTGCATTTATATATGTAGCGCTGGAATTTATGCCATGTAATGATATCTATTAAGACTATGCTATTAGATATTAGATTAGGTATTTGGCTCCCTCTTGTGGTATGCAATGTGAGTGAGACTTGTTTATATTTCTCACATAAGGGTATAAGGCAGTGGTTCTCAACCCCGGTCCTCAGGACCCACTAACAGGCCAGGTTTGCAAGATAACTGAAATACATCACAGGTGATATCATTTGCTGCTCAGTGATTGCAGTATTCTTGTCCGCATCTCCCCAAGGTAATACTTAAAATCTGGCCTGTTGGTGGGTCCTGAGCACTGGAGTTGAGAACCACTGGTATAAGGAGAGCCTATACAGGAAGTGACTTAATTATTCTGTGGAAGGACTTACTTGCCCACAAGGCTCACTCACCTACCCAAGAACACTAAGTGGTCGAACTGCATGCTGGGTAGGTAATAAAAAGGCCCGGCGTGGCCATCTTTGCTCTCATCTGCTGGGACGCGTGGCCTGCCTACAGGGAACTGTGTGGGAGTGTTTCAAAGAGAGCGGCCTGTTCAGCGCAGAGCAAAGTGGATGCCACAGAGAGTGTCTTGCCACAGTGTGCTGGATAGCAGTGTGCTCGGGTTGGAGGATCCAGAACACCTGACGGAGCCAAACGAGGGTTCCGGCCATCTTGCAGAGCGGTGCAGCGTGATGGTGGCGGTTGGCAACAGGACTGAGATCACCAGAGCGGAGGCATCCAACTTTCCAGGCCTGGTGTGGTGAGGGGGCTGATGCCCAGAAGTTATATAAAGCATTTAACATGCTAGAGACTAGTATCACAGTGTTGCTGAGAACTGCAGTTCCATAGAGAGGTCTCATTTTAGATAGATTGAGTTCAACCAGGTTTTAAAGCTCATATTCCATTAAGTATTGACTGACGGTTCGGGCGTGCTTTCACAGGAGGAAATTATAGGAGTGTCGCATAGCCAGAATTGCTGTCATGCATCACTGTATGATACTTTACTACCTGCTAAACCTTTGAATTACAAACACTGCAGTATAATAGCTAGCTGAAGAAAGAAGATCAGAGACTATACCACAGCACTGGGAGATCTTGAGTTTAAATTACATGCAGAGGACTGCATTACACCTTAAGGGCAGCTCTTGAACAATTTTACAGTGTCGTATTGTTTATAACCTTGCATAGTGTGTCTTTGCGGCTGGACTGGAAGTGGGAAGGTGCCCAGTGTAAAGATCTTATCACCCTGAGCATTAGTCCCACTTGAAGATGGGCCTGCAGGGGTCATTTAAGTAAACCTTGAGTGTTAACAATTTACATATACTCATTTCATTATTGTGTTAAGCTTGTGTGTTAATGCAGTTATTATAATTACTGTTTAGACCAGCTTCAGTAAAGCTATAGTCTGGTTAAAATACAACTGGTGTGAGGCTTCTTCATTCTCTTAGCAGGTGGAGCAACGGGTACCCAGGTAATGGCAAAGGTACAATATAGGGATATTGTTATTATTGGGTTCTTCTTCATTATTGAGCTTCACACCAACACTGTTACACAGCTGTGTCAAGTGGGTTGAGCCAGTTCATTGGGGGTGGAAAAGCAGAGTACAGGCCCACTCAATTACCAGCAGCTCCTTAGGGGGTCAGTTCTACATATATATGTGTGTGTTTATATATATGTGTGTGTGTGTGTTTATATATGTGTATGTATGTATGTATGTGTGTGTGCGTACATGTGTGTTTATATGTATGTATGCACATTTTATATATGCGCTTTGAATCCTGACCCCCTATATGTGTACAATCAAAATTGATTTTTTTTTCTTGCTTGTTCATAGTACCAGCAAAAAAAATGCTGTTCCTCTGAAAAGCGATCAATGCTCAGATTGCTTTTCAGAGGTATTTGACAGCCGGTAAAGAGGCAGTATGTTGGCTCCTGACCGCCTGTTTTAACCCCTTAAATGCATCATCACTATCCTGCAACTGCATGCAATCCACACAGATTGGTTGCAGTGCAGCCCCATTCACCTAGGGGTATACTTCAAGGGTGCCCTGACTGGAAACAGATTGAGAAACACCAACATAGAGGAAGCGATCTCTCCATTTTTCTCCTGCAGCCGCTGAATGCCTGCGGGAGGGAGAGGAGGAGAAGCAGGGGGAAATGGAGAAATTGGTTACTTTATATGCAGCCACCCACTTGCGACCGGTCCCTGTTGTTCCGCCACCAGGAGGAAAGGGCCCTGTCCGGGGATTAGGGGGGCCCTTCATGGTTTCTTGCATTGGGGCCCTGAAGGTTCTAGTTACGCCACTGATCAGACCGATGCTGCATCCACCTAGGTAAGTATGATTCTCCAAACAAAATGAATCCTTTACTTCTCTTTTAAATATGGTTTAAAGGTTATAAGTCAGAAACTGACATCATTGTCAGCTTTTAAAAAAAAAAAATGTATGACACCTTTTTTGCTGTTCATCCAGCAAGCCATTGTAAGCAGGGAATGTACTTTAACTCCTTCAGATCCACGCTATAGCCGAATGATGGCTACAGCGCGAATCTGCTTTGCCGGTCAATAGACGTCCTCCCCTTTACATGCTATCCACGCCCCCCGGAAGGGCACGCACGGCGTGCACTGTGATCACCCAAGTCAATGAGCCTCGGATGATCACAGATCGGAGTAAGGGGTCGATCCCGACCACTTATGTGATCTGACAGCTGATCATATGATGTAAACAGAGGATCGGTAATCGTTTTGTTTTTTCTTCTCACGCTGAAAAAAAAGCCGATCACCGGCTTCTGTTAAAGGGACATCGGTCTCGAATGGGGAGAGGCGAAGCCGCCTCATATGTGCGCACAGTGCCCACCAATTAGTGCCCACAGTGCCCTCCAATCAGTACCCACAGTGCCCACCAATCAGTGCCCACATTTAAGTGTCATTTCATGAGATAATTTATGAGGGTGTATTTAGGGGTGGGATTAGTGGCGGGGCATGGTAGGGGTTGGGCGGGGCAACTGGTGGCGAGTAACCATTGAGGCCTGGCTAGTAGCTCAGGACTTGAAATTTTGAGCCCTGGGCATAGGACACACCTCCTGCCACACCTCATTAAAGGAGAATTAACCAAAAAAAAAGGTTAATTCAATTCACAAGGGCTTTTTTTTATCACTACTATTCCTTTATATTGACTTTTAAAATTTACAAATGCAGTAATTTAGAATTTGTATGAAAGGTTTGCACTGGGAAACCCTTCTTGAAAGATAAATAGTGCACTTTATATACAAACTATATAGATCAGACCAAAATGAAGCACAAATGAGGGGGACAGAGGGACAGAGGGACTTTGCTCCAAATCAGGGACAGTCCCTCAAAATCAGGGACAGTTGGGAGCTGTGTTTATGGTCACATTAAGTTTATGTCAGTAATTAAAATTGTTCTCTGTATTCAGATTACAGGACTAGGAGAGAGTAATGTTCACAGTTCTATCACTTCCGTGTGCCTGAACACCATATCTCAGATCTTTTCTTTTATACAGTGGGGACGGAAAGTATTCGGACCCCCTTAAATGTTTCACTCTTTGTTATATTGCAGCCATTTGCTAAAATCATTTAAATTCATTTTTTTTCCTCATTAATGTACACACAGCACCCCATATTGAGAGAAAAACACAGAATTGTTGACATTTTTGCAGATTTATTAAAAAAGAAAAACTGAAATATCACATGGTCCTAAGTATTCAGACCCTTTGCTGTGACACTCATATATTTAACTCAGGTGCTGTCCATTTCTTCTGATCATCCTTGAGATGGTTCTACACCTTCATTTGAGTCCAGCTGTGTTTGATTATACTGATTGGACTTGATTAGGAAAGCCACACACCTGTCTATATAAGACCTTACAGCTCACAGTGCATGTCAGAGCAAATGAGAATCATGAGGTCAACGGAACTGCCTGAAGAGCTCAAAGACAGAATTGTGGCAAGGCACAGATCTGGCCAAGGTTACAAAAAAATTTCTACTGCACTTAAGGTTCCTAAGAGCACAGTGGCCTCCATAATCCTTAAATGGAAGACCTTTGGGACGACCAGAACCTATCGGGGGAAAAGAGCCTTGGTGAGAGAGGTAAAGAAGAACCCAAAGATCACTGTGGCTGAGCTCCAGAGATGCAGTCGGGAGATGGGAGAAAGTTGTGGAAAGTCAACCATCACTGCAGCCCTCCACCAGTCTGGGCTTCATGGCAGAGTTGCCCGACGGCAGGGCCGGACTGGCCTACTGGGATACCGGGATATTTCCCGTTAGCATTTATTACCACTGAGGCCGCTTTTGCCTCGGAGCTTGGCTGGCTGGCTGCCTGTGTCAGCAATGGGAAGAGCAGCGGCGGCCGCCGCACTATGCAATGCCTGTGCCACTGTCCCCTCCTCCGATCCGGCGCCGCCCACACTCAACAAAAGTGTTATATCATGCCTCTGTGTGTGTGAGGGGAGAAGCAGGAGAACACCGTGCTGCTTGAGTTTTCCCTTCGTGACTTGTCCCATGCGGCGCCAGCACCGCCCACTAATCTGAGGAGAATAGAAGTGGCCGACCGTGCAGCACAACAATTAAGGTGCAAAATTCTCTCTCTCTCTCTCTCTCTCTCTCTCTCTCTCTCTCCCTCCCTCCCCATCGATTACAGCCACTGTGCCCATAAACGCAGCCACTGTGCCCATAAATTGCCACCACTGTGCCCATTAAACACAGCCACTGTGCCCATCAAACGCAGCCACTGTACCCATAAATTGCCACCATTGTGCCCATTAAACGCAGCCACTGTGCCCATAAATTACAGCCACTGTGCCCATTAAACGCAGCCACTGTGCCATCAAGCCCAGCCACTGTACCCATAAATTGCCACCACTGTGCCCATTAAACACAGCCACTGTGCCATCAAACGCAGCCACTGTGCCCATAAATTCCCACCACTGTTCCCATTAAATACAGCCACTGTGCCCATCAAACGCAACCACTGTACCCATAAATTCCCACCACTGTGCCCATTAAACACAGCCACTGTGCCCATAAATTCCCGCCACTGTGCCCATCAAACACAGCCACTGTGCCATCAAACGCAGCCACTGTACCCATCAATTGCAGCCACTGTGCCCATTAAACACAGCCTCTGTGCCATCAAGCGCAGCCACTGTACCCACAAATTGCCACCACTGTGCCCATTAAACGCAGCCACTGTGCCCATAAATTCCCACCACTGTGCCCATCAAACACAGCCACTGTACTCATAAATTGCCACCACTGTGCCCATTAAACGCAGCCACTGTGCCCATAAATTCCCACCACTGTGCCATCAAACGCAGCCACTGTACCCATCAATTGCAGCCACTGTGCCCATTAAACACAACCACTGTTCTATCAAGCGCCACCACTGTGCCCATCAAGCGCCACCACTGTGCCCATCAAGCGCCGCCACTGTGCCCAATAAACGCCGCCACTGTGCCCATCAAACGCAGCCACTGTGCCCATCAATCGCAGCCACTATGCCATCAAACGCAGCCACTGTAACCATCAATTGCCACCCTCTCTCTCTCTCTCTTTCTCTCTCTCTCTCATCAAACGCAGCCACTGTTGTACCCATCGATTACAGCCACTGTGCCCATAAATTCCAGCCACTGTACCATCAAACGCAGCCACTGTTGTACCCATCGATTACAGCCACTGTGCCCATAAATTCCAGCCACTGTACCCAACGATTACAGCCATTGTGCCCATAAATTCCAGCCACTGTACCATCAAACGCAGCCACTGTACCCATCGATTACAGCCACTGTGCCCATTAAACGCAGCCACTGTGCCATCAAGCCCAGCCACTGTACCCATAAATTGCCACTACTGTGCCCATTAAACACAGCCACTGTGCCCATCAAACGCAGCCACTTTACCCATAAATTGCCACCACTGTGCCCATTAAACGCAGCCACTGTGTCCATAAATTACAGCCACTGTGCCCATTAAACGCAGCCACTGTGCCATCAAGCCCAGCCACTGTACCCATAAATTGCCACCACTGTGCCCATTAAACACAGACACAGTGCCCATCAAACGCAGCCACTGTACCCATAAATTCCCACCACTGTGCCCATTAAACGCAGCAACTGTGCCCATAAATTCCCACCACTGTGCCCATAAATTCCCGCCACTGTGCCCATCAAGCACAGCCACTGTGCCATCAAACGCAGCCATTGTACCCATCAATTGCTGCCACTGTGCCCATTAAAGACAGCCACTGTGCCCATAAATTCCCACCACTGTGCCCATCAAACACAGCCACTGTACCCATAAATTGCCACCACTGTGCCCATTAAACGCAGCCACTGTGCCCATAAATTCCCACCACTGTGCCCATCAAACACAGCCACTGTGCCATCAAACGCAGCCACTACCCATCAATTGCAGCCACTGTGCCCATTAAACACAACCACTGTCCCATCAAGCGCCACCACTGTGCCCATCAAGCGCCACCACTGTGCCTATTAAACGCAGCCACTGTGCCCATCAAACGCAGCCACTGTGCCCATCAAATGCAGCCACTGTGCCCATCAATTGCCGCCAGTTTGCCCCATCAATTGCCGCCAGTTTGCCCCATCAATTGCCACCAGTTTGCCCCATCAATTACCGCCAGTTTGCCCCATCAATTCCTGCCAGTGCCCCCCCCCCCTGCCCGGCACTTACCTGTCTCAGGTCAGCGCGTTGCTCCACGCTCACTCCGATCACAGCGCCTGCCGCTTCAGCCAATCAGGTGACAGGTAACCAGACCCAGTGCACCTGATTGGCTGAGAGGCGGGTCAGTGTTAGGGAAGCGATTTATTTGATTTCCTAACACAGCACTGTGTAAGCAGCGAACGCACAGCAGTGTATATATATATATATATATATATATATATATATATATATATATATAAAGCCCTATGTGCTTTTATATGTGTCTTATCTATAAAAAATGCACTCTTTAAATGTGCTTTAAAATGCATGGTTTTCCATTTTATGAACAAGAAAATAATGACGTTATGCTGTTGGGCTGGTATAATAATGCTATGGGGCTGGTATGACATTTTTTCCAGGGCTGGTTTTCATACCCAGTCCGGCCCTGCCCGACGGAAGCCTCTCCTCCGTGCAAAACACCTAAAAGCCCACATGGAGTTTGCTAAAAAACACCTGAAGCACTCCAAGATAATGAGAAATAAGATTCTCTGGTCGGAGACCAAGATATAGCTTTTTAGCCTTAATTCTAAATGGTATGTGTGGAGAAAACCAGGCATTGCTCATCACCTGTCCAATACAGTCCCAATAGTGAAGTATGGTGGTGGCAGCATCATGCTGTGGGGGTGTTTTTCAGCTGCAGGGACAGGACGACTGGTTGCAATCGAGGGAAAGATGAATGTGCCCAAGTATAGGGATATCCTGGACGAAAACCTTCTCCAGAGTGCTCAGGACCTCAGACTGGGCCGAAGGTTTACCTTCCAACAAGACAATGACCCTAAGCACACAGATAAAATAACGAAGGAGTGGCTTCACAACAACTCCGTGACTGTTCTTGAATGGCCCAGCCAGAGCCCTGACTTAAACCCAATTGAGCATCTCTGGAGAGACCTAAAAATGGCTGTCCACCAACGTTTACCATCCAACCTGACAGAACTGGAGAGGATTTGCAAGGAGGAATGGCAGAGGATCCCCAAATCCAGGTGTGAAAAACTTGTTGCATCTTTCCCAAAAAGACTCATGGCTTTATTAGATCAAAAGGGTGCTTCTACTAAATACTGAGCAAAGGGTCTGAATACTTAGGACCATGTGATATTTCAGTTTTTCTTTTTTAATAAATCTGCAAAAATGTCAACAATTCTGTGTTTTTCTGTCAATACGGGGTGCTGTGTGTACATTAATGATCAAAAAAATGAACTTAAATGATTTTAGCAAATGGCTGCAATATAACAAAGAGTGAAAAATTTAAGGGGGTCTGAATACTTTCCGTCCCAACTGTATATATCATCTTTATAGTTAAATGATTGGCTCATTCCCCCCACCAATGATAAAAGGTTAAAACTTACATGTCTGGCACAAAGAGAGAAGAATCAGTATTCCCAGAATTGTCCTCTCCGCCATCCCGAGTCTTTGTGGAATGATTTCCCTTTAGCCCGATGTGCCAACAAAACACTGAACAGTCACATGGATTTCTTTCACTTAGTTTCACTTTCAGAAAAAGGAATTTTGTTTTTGTCTTAAAATATCTTTAAAAGGTTATGTCCGAATATGATATTGTTGTCAACCTTTCAAAATATATATATATTTTTTTTACAGGGACACTTTTTTTTTGTTTTCCATCCAGCAAGCCAGTGTAAACAGGGAATATAATTTAATCGGATGGGACATTTATTTAAAATGAACTGGTTCTATAAGAGGCATATCATTAACCTACTGAACAATATCTGAGTATAATAGCCACCAGAGGACACCCCCCCCATCCACACTCTGTAGTGTTGATAGTGGAATTGAGTGACTTCACAAAATAAATTTTAACGTGTATGGCTAGCCTTAGTTTGTATAATCTCTTTAAAGTGTTGGCAATCCAACAGTTCTTGTAGAGAATACAGTGATACACATTTATTGCAGGGAAAACTCATTTGGCATGAAATATTAAGAAAATATAATTTGACCAATGGCCATTTTGCTGAGTACTGCGGCATCTGTTATGATGGGTTGAAGGTTTTTTATAGTTGGCAAAAACCCTGGGTAATTTAACTAGTTAGGAGCCTTTTACACTGTGTCAAATTGTGAATCTTGTAGAGCTAGACTGGAAATCTTTTGCATGTACAGTATATAGTGGGGGGTTCTACACTGACCACCAATGTAATGGGGATTTCTACACTGACCACAGCAGGGCCAGGGTGTCAGCCAGCCACCCACGGTGACCCACCCACACCAGGGAGCCAGCCAGCCACAGAGGACGTGGGAGCCAGTCAGCCACAGATATAGTACCCATAGTTAAGGTAAGAGGAGCGCTACACAGTGCCAATTTTTTTCTACTTTGAGAGAGGTTGGGGCAGGGGTGAGAGTCATGGCACAAGGAGGGGGTCCCGTGAGGACCAGAGTGAATGAAGATGTTCACTGTACACTCTGTTAGAAAGAGACCCCCCTCCAGGTCCCATTAGACTCCTTTGTAATCTCTAATGGGTCCTGGAGGAGATGCTTTCTAACAGACTCTCTAATGGACCCTATTAGAGAGAGACCCCCCTCCAGGTCCCATTAAAAAAAAGGCAGATTTTGTACTTTGTGCAAAATGTAGGGGTGGGACCATAGGCGGGGTCAGGGTGGGGTCAGGGGTGGGTCATGGGCGGGGCCTGTCAGAGGCCCTTGCTTTATTTGGTCCGGGGCCCTGAGTGTTGCCAGTCCGCCCCTGGGTATATGCAAACCTGTTATCTGTATAAGCGTTATTATGTTGGCCATAGACAGGCAGATATTTCCCGGAGAATAATAAGCAGTGTCACATTTGCCGATCCTTGAGCTTCTCACAATTATTCTGCTGATATTGTCCCTCCAATTTTAGCACTAGCATAACTAGAGTAAACTACAGAAGAGTTGGTTCACAGACAGGATTGCCTTGCCCTTACCAGTTTACTAAGGCCCCGAGGTGAGATTGTAGCCCAAGAGAACATTTCAGTAAGGCAAAAAGCAATTACATGTTTAGATTAGACAAACATTCTGTTCTATCAACTTATTTCTAATTGCATAGTTGCCAACATTGCAAAAAAATATGTGGGACACTTTTTTGGCTGTAGGCGGAGCCGTGCAATAATTAGGGGACGGGGCATTTGTTTGTAGGCGTGGCCTAGCAAAAAAATTACAAGTGCGGCCCGCGGTGAAAATGGGCGTGGCCTGCGTGTAAAAATGGGCATGGCTTAAATGGCCGTGGCTCGATAGGGTGTGGTTAGAGTTTGAGATAAATGAGGGATGGAGAGGGAAAGGGGGAGAGGGGGAATGACGGGACAGCAGCCCCAGATCCTACACAATAGAAATATGTGTATTCTAGAAAGTTTAACAATCAGCAGATAAAGATACTCCAAACGCCAGGTGTTAACGCTTCAATCATCCCGGCACCATGGTTGTTATGGTGTCAAGATGATTGAAGCGCATTATTTCTATTATTACATTGTAATATAAAATTAAATCATTCAACTCACCATAATGCCGAATCAGTGGGATCCCTGAGCGTGTCACTAGCCACGTCGCCTGCCACCAGCAGAGTCTGTCCTTGCATCAGCTGCCCCCGGCAGAGTCTGTCCTTGCATCAGGTGCCCCCGGCAGAGTCTGTCCTTGCATCAGGTGCCCCCGGCAGAGTCTGTATAGACCCCCTCAGTGCAGACCCCCTCCATCAGTGCAGACCCCCTCCATTAGTGCAGATCCCCTCCATTAGTGCAGATCCCCTCCATCAGTGCAGATCCCCTCCATCAGTGCAGACCCCCTCCATCAGTGCAGATCCCCTCCATCAGTGCAGATCCCCTCCATCAGTGCAGACTCCCTCCATCAGTGCAGACCCCACCTCTATTAGTGCAGCCCCCCCTCTATTAGTGCAGCCCCTCCTCAGTGCAGCCCCCCCTCTATTAGTGCAGCCCCCCCTCTCAGTGCAGCCCCCTCTATTAGTGCAGCCCCCCTCAATTAGTGCAGCCCCCCCTCTATAAGTGCAGACCCCCCCTCAATGCAGCTCCCCTCTATAAGTGCAGACCCCCCCCTCAATGCAGCCCCCCCTCAATTAGTGCAGCCACCCCCCCTCAATGCAGCCCCCACTCTATAAGTGCAGACCCCCCCCTCAATGCAGCCCCCACTCTATAAGTGCAGACCCCCCCTCAATGCAGCCCCCCTCTATAAGTGCAGACCCCCCCTCAGTGCAGCCCCCCTCAATTAGTGCAGCCACCCCCCCTCAATGCAGCCCCCCTCTATAAGTGCAGACCCCCCTCAATGCAGCCCCACCTCACCCCCCGCTCACCCCTCTTCAGTGCAGGTGCGGCCGGCCGGTGTTCTGCCTGCCAAGAAAGTTCCCCTCCGCAAGTATGGACCCCCTGTACTGCGCAGGCGCAGCGCTTGCGCAGTACGGGGCAGGGGAACTTAGTTTCGGCAAGACACGCGGCGCTGTTGCAGTTGTCTTCTCCTTCAGTGGAGAGGGGAGGGGCCGTGCAGCCGCTTCATTGGCTGCATGGATCGAGCCCCCTTCCTCTCTCCACTACACAAGACAGTCACTAGGGGGAAGATCGAGCGGCGGCGCCGGCCGCCATTTTGCTGGAGCCAGCTGCTCCAAAACAAAAAAAAACATTCCCGATTTTCCTTATGGAAAATCCCGATTCGGGACACCCTCCATCCGGGACGAGGGTCCCAAAATCGGGATTGTCCCGGGAAAATTGGGACTGTTGGCAACTATGTAATTGCAGAAATGTATTAAAATGTACAGTCCAATACATCAAAACAACCCCTATATTTTGTAAATATTTATGCAGTTTGACTTTTATTTCACATAAACATTTTCATATATTATTCATTTGTAAGGGGTATCTAGGACTAAAAAGCCATTATGAGAAGTTTATTCCAATCCACAGAAAATTTGCTGATCTTTTGGAAATCAGAATTGTCTTTTAGGGATGACATTTAGGCTTGAGATGAACATGGGTCTGACCCAAACCCAGATCTTTCACCCTTCAAAGACCTGCAAACAATTTTTCCCAAATTGGCCACTTTATCCGCCCAAATTCCTGGCTTCTGTAATGTAAACAAAAACCTGAAGACCTTGAGAGACAGCATTGACCAAATATAGTCATGACCATATTTGGTCAATAATGTCACTGCAGAAACAATCCTGCGGTGCTTGGGATCAGTCATTTTATGAAGGGAATGCGATGTGTATGCATGGTGGCCACCAGATCATTGTGATTGACAAGGATTTATATTGGAGACATTAGTGACTTTTTCCTGTATTGTTTTTAAAGGACTTTGTCAAGGCATTAGTGTGCTTGTTTACATTTTATGATTTTTGGGAAAGGGAGGTGGCAGATATCTGGTAGCCCCATTTTTATAAAGCATGCTTTCAGATTCTCTTGTAAGCCTCCCAGTAACCTCCTCCATATCCCTTTTGTGGGGCAGGATATAGGGAAAAGACCCTTGTCTCTCAACTTTGGGACAAAGTGTTTTGCAAAGGTGAAAGCCTTGGCACCACTTCTTTGCAAGGTGCCCCCCAGTGTGAAAATACATGTTGCTTGGTCTGGTGCAGCAAGGGGAGGGGGACGGCATTCTCACTGCCCTCCCTTTCCTGGTCAAGGCTGCATGCCTGGATAAGGGTCTGGTAGAAACTTTAATAGAAACTCCATGCCATTTTTTTCATGTTTTTTTTTAAAGTAATACATCATACTGTTCCATAATACCACATACAGCTTTAAGGCATTCCCCAAGCATGTTATTTACTGTATCTTGTTCATTACAGCAAACTGTTGGGTCGCTTAAACTACAGTTTGCTGTAATGGTCAGTAGTTCAAGAAGTTTAGCATGTAGGGCCAGTGTAACAGGCCCCTATGCTAATCTACTGTAAGTTCCCACTAAAGTCAAATACATTTTTATTTTTTCAAAAATATAGATGTGTGGAGTACAATTTTACATTTTTACTTATATCTTTTTCATTTTTTTTTATTTCCCAACATTCTCATTTTTGGAAGGTGGACCACAAATCTGATCAAGTCAGCCATATAGCCTACCACTCCTATCTTTTCTGTTATTTATTTTCACCTGTATGGAGTCTAGAGCTGCATCTAAAAGGATTCTATTGTATCCCTTTAACCACTTCAGCCCCGGAAGATTTGGCTGCTTAATGACCAGGCCATTTTTTGCAATTCGGCACTGAGTTGCTTTAACTGACAAATGCGTGATCGTGCGACGCTGCACCCAAACTAAATTGATGTCCTTTTTTTCCCACAAATAGAGCTTTGTTTTGGTGGTATTTGATCATCTCTGCGGTTTTTATTTTTTGCGCTATAAACAAAAATAGGGCGACAATTTTGAAAAAAACAATATTTTGCACTTTTTGCCATAATAAATATCCCCTTTTTTTAAAAAAAAAAAAGCAATAAGCGTATATTGATTGGTTTATGCAAAAGTTATAGCGTCTACAAAATAGGGGATATATTTATAACATTTTTATTATTATTTTTTTTTTCTTTTACTAGTAATGGCATGGAGGTGATCTGTGATTTTTATCTCGGGACTGCAACATTATGGCGGACACATCAGACACTTTTGACACATTTTTTGGACCATTGGCATTTATACAGCGATCAGTGCTATAAAAATGCACTGATTACTAATTTCACTGGCAGTTAACACTAGGGGGCGATCAAGGGGTTAACTGTGTTCCCTGTGTGTGTTTCTAACTGTAGGGGGAGGGGACTGACCTAGAGAAAATGACAGATCATGATTCCTAGCTATTAGGAACTCATGATCTGTCTCTCCTCACAGAACAGAACAGGGATTTGTGTTTATACACACGTCCCTGTTCTGCCTCTTGTGCCCGCGATCGCTTGTGGCCAGCGGTCATCGCGACCATCGGCCACGAGCATCGGCACCTCAGCAGTGCAGTGGGCACGTGCGCGCGTGGACTTGGTATTCCGCTTAAAGGAGCCAACGTAGAGCTACGACGGCTCACGGGATCGTGTCGACCTGCCGCAGTATGATGGCGGCTGGTCATCAAGTGGTTAAAGTTGAACTATAGGCAAACCTTTTTTTTCCATTTTGGATAGAGTAAGGGAAGGTTGTAACCCCTGTCAGTTTAGTTTTTGCCATCTGTGTCCCATTAGGGAGATTTCCATTCACTTCCTGTCCCACAACCAAAACAGGAAGTGAAAAAAGTCACTTCAAAAAAAGGGAATTCCTTGGGAACCCCCAGGTCACCAGAACTAGTGTCCCCATTGTAAAATTTCTCCTCTATTACTTTTCTGGGGGCAACCCAAAATGTGGGGTTTCATTTACTTTCACTTTCGATGATAAAGGGAAACAGGACAAATAGAGAGGGTGAACCTCCTTAACAGGTACACAGACTGCAATAAAAAACAGGGGTTCTAAGCCCTCTCCACTCCATCCAAAACTAAAAAAAAGTTTTAGCTTTAGTTATACTGCATAAAGCTCACTATCTCTCTAGTGGAAGATTTCCTTAACCTTAATCTTTATTTCTTTGTGTAAATACTCCAAAAAAGACTATTAGTCTCAGTATCAAAACAGCCAATAATCCACCCTTCAAAAAAAGTCAAGAAGCAAAAATTTCTCTAACCACCCAATATGTTTTGCCAAATCTCTCATGACTTCATCAGGAGAATGCAAAATATAATGCTCAAAAGTGTTTAGTGTCCCATAAAGGAAATAAAATAGCCCCTCTCTAAACAAAATCATAATTTGTGGACCACTATGCCAATGTGCTGGTTTGCATTTTATAATCTCACAAGATGGCACCAAGCATGCATGATGATGTCATCAGGCATGTCATGTATACGTTACAGCATGAGCACACACATGATGCCCATCATCACATTGTGCCGGACGAGACGTCATTGTGCACTACTAATTTTTTCCACACACACACACATAATCCAATTGACTCCACAGTCCTATGTTTACCACCATTTTCTCTAAATCTCCATATTTTTTATTCAAATAATTTTAGCTTATTATATATAAGACATACTCCTACTTCAATCAATAAATGGAAGATATGTAAAGCCCTAATTTAGACCATAAGGTATCATTGAATTAAGTGAGAAGATCCACCTAGCTTCCATACGCAGTAATAGTGTCCATATTCCCCTTTCTCCTGCCCAATTTGACTTGGTTTAGTCCCCAAAATTGGAGGCCATCCAGCTTTACACCATGCTTATCCCACATATGACGTGGAATCAGTTTATCTTTTTTCAGACTTATATCACAACATGTTCCAATACTCTTCTTAGTTTTCACATTGTTATTTTTTCCCAAATACATTACCTGGCATGGGAATTTTCCCACATATATAAAATCTGTTACAACTACAGTTGATAAATGTATTAGTTATCTTTTCCCCATTTTAGAGTTCACAAACTCTTTTACATTTGGCATATATGCCATTCTATGCAGTGTCCACAATTATATGACCCCTTAGGAGGTTCTCAAAGCCAATTGGTTTTACTGCTTGTTCTTCTGTCTTTGCAACCTTTTACAAAGTGGTAATATAATGTGTTTGTGTGCCCTAAAATTATCTTTTGTATATTTTTTACTGAAATTTTGAATTTCATAAATCATTAGGCTAATATTGTGTGAAATAAAAAATTGGAACTACCACCATTTTATTTCTCTAGGACTTTGGTGCCCAAAACCAGACTGCCAGCACTCTATGTGTGGCCCATGGCATCTTGTCTGTGCCGACATTCTGAAGCACTGGCAGAGTCTGACATGTTGGGCACCAGGGAGACAAATAAAAAAACAAACTACCTTTAGCTCCTTTTCCTTTTTAGGAGATCCAGTCTACTTTTCTGCTGCCTTGCTGTTTCCCCCTTAGCCTAGGTTAACAGGACCTTTGTGGGTTGTGAACGGGTGCAAAATAGCATGCATTCATGACCTGCAGGGCGCATCAGATGCAACAGAATAGGTAAACATTTAAACCAAAAAAATACTGTGCTATCCCTAAATGTGATCAGTGAAAATATATGTGTACCTATGAAAACAAAAAAAATTTTTGATGCTGCTACACCCCTAAATGTGAGACAACCTCCACTTTGTAATGCTGTATATAGAAAAGGCTGTGCTGCTTATTAAGTGAGTGTAATCGTGAATCACTTAAATGACCTCAACTAATGCACCCATATGAGATGAAAAAACAGTGAAGAAAGAACTATATTGCTGACAAGTGCTTAAAATTAGTTCACACAAAAACTGAACAAAAACAACAAAGTTCATACAGAAAGTTTCTTGCTGAGACAGTCTTTCATAAGAAAAAAAGGAGGAGAAAAAAACACCAATCTTCCAAACGATGGGAAGCATGCAATGCTGATGGATCCATCGCTGATCCCGGAAGCTACGGGCAGCAGCTGTGAGCCGGCCAGCATATGTTTTTATACGCGATTTACAACTACCTTATTGTAAGTGCATGTCTATTATTTCTTTTAATAAATGTGTATTGTGTCACGCTATGGAGCTTTCCTTTTTGTATTTTTCCATGGGAATTAACATACTGTCCAACAGAGACCCAGTGGCTGGGGGACACAGCCACAAGCCCATACGATCTCCCTAACAAGAGATCAGTTGATCTGTTAAGGGGCAGCTTATTCAGAGGTGGAGGAATTTCCCTATCATCACACTCTTCAGGGTGTCAGCATTGCATGCTTCACATAGTTTGGAAGATTGGTGTTTTTTTCTCCTCCTTTTTTTCTTATGAAAGACTGTCTCAGCAAGAAACTTTCTGTATGAACTTTGCTGTTTTTGTTCAGTTTTTGAATTTTCATACGTAAAGATTAATCTATTATGCTCAAATTTGTGTGAACTAATTTTAAGCACTTGTCAGCAATATAGTTCTTTCTTCACTGTTTTTTCATCTCATATGGGTGCATTAGTTGAGGTAATTTAAGTGATTCACGATTACACTCACTTAATAAGCAGCGCAGCCTTTTCTATATACAGAATAGGTAAACACACTTGTGGATAGCTGCGCTTTTTCAATGTATACACATTAGAAATGATTTTACTCACTGCTCACCCGCTTCTAATGAAACACACAAAAACCAAAAAAAAGCATAAAATGTGTACAACGAATTATCCATGAAAGAAAAAAAATTTATACAAAAGAATTATTCTTGGTGCAGTTCAAACAAGTGACAAAGTCCGATATGGTATCAAGAGAGTAGGAGTGTCAGACAAGCACAAAAGTGCTTGAGTGATGTTTTTGTTCGATATGTAATAAAATGATTTCCACCGCCAACACTCTGTGCAAATGGTGCCCTAGCCCAGTGGGTCCACACTCATCAGAGGGGCAAGACCACCTTAGCATATGCATATAGTAGGTCTGCAATGCTTTTCCCAGCACTGCTGTGGGTGGCAACCCTCCTCTGGTTTCATCTTGTATGACACAGATCCATGAAGCAGCTCACATATAGGAAAGGATCAAGTAGAAATGGATCTCATAGCGCATACCATTTTATTAACATATTTGTTAAAAAAATGTATATAAATCACACTCACAATTTCCGGTGCCCTCCCTGGCACCCCCGAATCATCTGCCGGTTTATTTGTAAAGCCTCTGCTGCAAGAGCCAATGTGTTCTAATCTGCGGCTTGTAGACCAAAGTACTTTATTTGATATTTGAGCATTTTATTAACAAAAAGCACTTTATTTAAAATTTGGTTGTTTTTATTTATAGTGATATTTGGTATGCAATTTATTTTTATTGCACAGTTTACACAGTTTATATATTTTTAAATATTGCACTTTAGTATAAAAAATTGTGTAGTTAAGTGCTGTGGATTGAGAGCATAATTAAGGATGAAAGTCGGTAACTGTCATTGATAGATAGTCCTGCTTTATTCAGCTCTTGCACTCTGCACCCAAAGAGAAGGAAATAGGGCTGTAGTCAGGGCCATCTTTAATACTGATTGGACCCTGGACAAACATTTTCTTGGGCCTGCCAGGTTTTTCCTGAACAGTCAGTGCCGCCAGCTACAGCCGGTAACACTGATCATTGTTTTCTGCCGGCGGGGGGAGGCTCCCCCTGTCAGAATACAATACCACAAAAGTAGTGAGCAACCCTGCGAGCCACTTACGGATGAATGCCTACAAATGGTGAGTAATTAGTCTTAAGTGGAGACCAGCTGCAAACACTTAGTCACGTTTCATAATCGTGCAAAGTGATAAAACTAAAACAATGTGTCTGCGCTAGAAAAAAATCACATCAATCAAAAGTGCAGCAATAATAAACATAAGCAACATAGGTGTTTAACAAATAATACACTTGAGTGAAAACACCTCTAAGTACTAGGGTATAAAGTGCACAGTGCTATATAAAACACACAATGTGAGTGATCAATCAAAAAACATATCACATAAATAATGAATCAAATGAAATGTAAAGGGATATAACTCCTGGTGAATGAAATAAAGTCCAAAACCGTATATATCCAAAAATATAAGAGTGCCCAGAAGAAACATAATCCAAAGATTTAGTGAAATTCACATATCCTTCCTTCCAAAAGTGTATCACCAGGAAACATGCTGTAGTGTCTTCCAGCCACCCCCACAGGTGTATATGCTCACCTTCCTGTGTGTGACACAGCGATTAAACTATGTCAAACAAAGCCTTGGAGCCACTCCTGTGCTCATTTGGAACCAGCTGTACAGACCTCCAATGTTCTCAAACGAAGATAATATATGCAAAAGAAAAAAACTCCATAGCGCAATATTGCAAGGTGTAATAAAAGGATTTTAATAAAATAGTTCTCTCCCCTTGCTGGGGTACTCACATACTATGGGTGCGTGAGTGCACCATCCTTAACAAACAAATAACGGTCAATCTCGCGGTGTGGCGTGCGATGCGGTGTGTGTATCGAAATTCTCCTTCTCCCTCTCTGCTGACAGCTCCGTCCAGGCCCCTCCCCTACGCGTGTTCGGCACCGGGACCACGTGCCTTCCCCCTGATGAAGGCACGTGGTCCCGGTGCCGAACACGCGTAGGGGAGGAGCCTGGACGGAGCTGTCAGCAGAGAGGGAGAAGGAGAATTTCGATACACACACCGCATCGCACGCCACACCGCGAGATTGACCGTTATTTGTTTGTTAAGGATGGTGCACTCACGCACCCATAGTATGTGAGTACCCCAGCAAGGGGAGAGAACTATTTTATTAAAATCCTTTTATTACACCTTGCAATATTGCGCTATGGAGTTTTTTTCTTTTGCATATATTATCTTCGTTTGAGAACATTGGAGGTCTGTACAGCTGGTTCCAAATGAGCACAGGAGTGGCTCCAAGGCTTTGTTTGACATAGTTTAATCGCTGTGTCACACACAGGAAGGTGAGCATATACACCTGTGGGGGTGGCTGGAAGACACTACAGCATGTTTCCTGGTGATACACTTTTGGAAGGAAGGATATGTGAATTTCACTAAATCTTTGGATTATGTTTCTTCTGGGCACTCTTATATTTTTGGATATATACGGTTTTGGACTTTATTTCATTCACCAGGAGTTATATCCCTTTACATTTCATTTGATTCATTATTTATGTGATATGTTTTTTGATTGATCACTCACATTGTGTGTTTTATATAGCACTGTGCACTTTATACCCTAGTACTTAGAGGTGTTTTCACTCAAGTGTATTATTTGTTAAACACCTATGTTGCTTATGTTTATTATTGCTGCACTTTTGATTGATGTGATTTTTTTCTAGCGCAGACACATTGTTTTAGTTTTAGAATACAATACCACAGTGGAAAGGATTTGAGAAGGGTGGAGAAGCGGCTCATTTTTTTGTCATTCAAGCCACTGATTGAAAGGGGAAAAAAATGAATAATGTATGGCCAGCCTAAATCATACAAAAAATGTGTATCCATTCCTTACACATGAAGAAGAGCTTAAGAAGAATGAAGAGGAGCTCAGAAAGAACTAGAGAAGAATGAGGAGGACCTTGGGAAGAATGAGGAGGAGCTCAGGAAAAACTGGGCAAGAATGAAGAGGAGCTCAGGAAGAACAGGAGAAGAATGAGGAGGTGCCTGGGAAGAACTGGGGAAGAATGAAGAGGAGCTCAGAAAGAATGTGGGTGAAATAAGGAGGAGCTCAGGAAGAAGTCCAGGAAGGATGACAAGGGAATGAGGAGGATTCCAGGACAGAGGTGGAGGAGAACCTGTAAAAATGAAGAGGAGCTTTGGGAAAATGAGAAGGACAGGCTGTATATGGGGTGTGGTATGGTAAAAGAAGGCTAACACAGGAAGGTGGGTAACATAAGGGAATAGCAGGTTCAAATGAAGGATTGTATGAGGAAGTATGTACCAATTTTTATTTTACATTGGAGGGTGGACAGGTATATGAAGGGTGCGAGTATGTGTGTGTATATTTGGAGGAGGGGTTGTAGGCTGCATGGTAACAGCACACGTCTCCCCCACAGGCTGCAATTTTCCTGCACCCCTCAGACAACAGCCTTCTCCCTGCGAGCCCCTTCCCTGTGACTCATCCAAAAAGTTTTGTCCATTGCTGGTCACATGATTGCCAATCCATATGGACAGGAGCTGGACATGTTACTGTACAGACTTGTGATGTTTATGTGAGCTTTAGCCTAGGTTCAGACTAGTGCTATATGGGAACCAGCGCGATTGCAGTGCCGGTTCCCGCATGGCTTCTCTCCCGCAGGAAGTTCACACTTCCCTCTGCGAACCGATGCGTGTGTCAATACATTGTTAATGACACCCCCAGATCAGTTGACAGATCACAGTGCGAACTGTGAACGTGCACAGGTGAGAACACCCATGCGATCTGATTCCAGTGCGGGGGGGGGGGGGTCCCTGCACCTTTTTCTGTGCGAATAAAATACAACTGTATGGCTGAACTCGCATTGCTCGGACATCGCACGTGATTCTGAGATTGCATTAGTCTGAACCTAGGCTTAATGCGCGCAGGCGGTGTCTGGCGGGAGCAAGTCTGGGCTGGTAGTGATTGTGAGGGAAGTGAGACGGACTTAGTACTGCAGGGCCTATGGCCGTCTCTTATTTTTGTTTCACCAGATGGCACACAGCCACCGGCGACCCAATAAACAAGGGGGCCCCCTACAGGCCGCAAATGGTTAGGCTTCCCAGCGACACCAAGAAGACTATTTGTGGGCAGCACAGGCTCAAGGGGCAGCTGCTATGGGCCCCCAACAATGAATAGACCCAGGGCAGCTGCATTGGTCCCAGTTACACAGCTGCCTCCATAAGTGGTTTTATAGACAGTAAGTGTTACACAAAGCTCCCCTGGAATGTCAGGTAACATGCAGCTTTATATTAAAGCCAAGTTAAAAGATAGTAAAACATAGATTTCTGACTTTTCCTGATTGCTTTTTGTCATTTCCCGGGGGGCTACAAACCATTAACCCTTCTCATCAGCAGATGGTGCCTGGGGGTGTAGGGGTTGTGGTGCACTTCAATGCAGGTGCATCAGGATGTCACTAAATGACTGGCACCACAGGACCCTGCACAAACAATTGTCCAATGTGCATACATATTGTGGTAATGGGGGGGATTTATCAAAACAGGGCAGACAGAACCAAGAGCCGCTGTGCATGGCAACCAATCAGCTTCTGTCTCTCATTTTTAAAGCTTAAAGTGGAATTAAATCCAAAAACAAACATTTTTAATATCGCAGCTAGCCAATTCCTAGATGTGGTGGCTGGATTAGTTGTCTTTTTACAAATAGCAAAGCAAGAATCCTCTGGCGGGACTTTGAAAGGTGATGACTCCAAAAATTGCGTATATAAGTTTAATATTACAAAATTTCTAAAAGGATAGATACATGGAAAGTTTGTATCCCAAGTTCAATATAGTATAACCACATGAGATCATACAAAACCACTTAGTTTACATCACTCTTGTGCAAATGTACAAAGTGAAACTCTACGCGTTTCAAGATTATGCGTCATTTCTCTTCATCAGGAGAAAGTGGTATAAGAGTTATTGATATCTTCAATTCAAAAAATACACAATAAGTACAAAATATATGTATACAACTGTTTTGAAAAACAGAAAATTCCTTTATCTACAAGCAGGCACTTGATTTTATAGATTTAGAATTAGACATTAAAAACCATATCTACTAACCTGTTATGTAGAAACAGGTATCTTGAGT
The DNA here is from genome assembly GCA_037952835.1 of Lithobates septentrionalis. NCBI lineage: Eukaryota > Metazoa > Chordata > Amphibia > Anura > Ranidae > Lithobates > Lithobates septentrionalis. The sequence continues at coordinate 7,255,319 of JBBDGP010000149.1, forward strand.
ACGAAGACAGGGGATAAAAAGAATAAACACAAAGAAAAAAATGGCTGCGCTGAACTCCACGGTACCCCAGGAAGGCAGAGGCAAGAACGGCTGGACAACAATGGAGATCAAAAGGGGGGAGCAAAAATAGGAGAGGAGAGGACCGACCCAATGCCAAACCGTCCGTGGCAGAGGTGTAGATGGCCCAAATCTATTGATCACATAAAAAGGCATAGCATGCAAAGTAAAACCTAGCACTTGCAAAGAAGGCATAGTATCAAAAGGGACATAATATATTCAAAGAATTGATGACATCTGAACCTACCTCACTTTAGGACAATTGTTGGGCTGGACTTGAAATATTCAAATTGAACGGAAGAGGGGAAAAAGGGGGAAAAGGAGGGCAAAGCAGCAAAGGCATTCCCCGCTGGCCACGGTGAGCACTGTGAGTAAGCGCTGACAGTCAAGTCTAGGCAACACTGTGGGGTATGCTTTGAATTTCTTCTTTAAAGCGGCATTAAACTCAAAACCAAAAATGTAATACATTGCAGTTTACCAGTCATTAGATGTGGTAGCTGCATTCGTTTCCTTTTTTAGGCTTTTTTCCCGCTGATTACCCCTGGTGATCAGGCCAGTAATACACCTCCTGTATTAGAGTGCCTCCACTCTGGATGAAGGAACACAAGGGGAACCTTTGGACAGCAGCATTGTCAGCTAAGGGGGGTGTCAGATGCACTAGTAGCAGATTTACATACAGTACCAAACGGAAGCCAAACTCCAGCTAATACCATATAAACAGTTATAGCAAACAGTGTTTTTCCTTTTACGATACAGGTTTTACATAAATAAACAAGAGCTGATCATTGTAAGCAACTCTGTCAGTGGTAAATGGTTTGTCTTAACACTCTAACTGCTACATCTGCAGTACAGCTTGGTCTGTTGAAAAATAACAGACTCACTGGCAGGATCACCAGGTGAAAATAAAGGAAAAAGACTAAAAAGGAAAATGATTGCAGCCATCACATCTAAGAATTGGTAAGTTGCAGTTAGAGCTGCACGATTAATTGTTAAAGAATCAAGACCGCGATTCTACCCCCCTCACGATCTTAAAACAGCATTTCCTTGATTCAGTGCAGAGCCTATTCTGCTCACTGCTGACAGCTGTCAAAAAGAAAAAAAAAAAGTCATCTTGCCAAGTTTATCACAACATTAGGCTTAGGCGGAGATAAAAAATAAACTGGGGGGTTATTTACTAAAGGCAAATCCACTTTGCACTCCAAGCCCATCAAATGCAGCCACGTGTGCCCATCAAATGCAGCCACGTGTGCCCATCATATGCAGTCACGTGTGCCCATCAAATGCAGCCAATTGTGCCCATAAAATGCAGTCAATTGTGCCCATCATATGCAGCCACCTGTGCCCATCATATGCAGCCACCTGTGCCCATCATATGCAGCCACCTGTGCCCACCGACCCCCCCCACTTGTGGCTCTGGCAGCACCCAATTCCCACCTCCGCATGTCTCTGGTGGCAGCACCCCCCCCACGAGCGTGGCTCTGGCAGCACCGAACCGATTCCCCCCCGCACGCGCGAGCACGGCTCTGGCAGCACCAAATCCCCCAAGCGCGTGGCTCTGGCAGAGGGCCGGGGACTTACCACAGCAGCTCCTCCAGGGTGTCTTCTCCGCTCCTCTTCCTAAGCGCCAGGCATCCAATAGGGTGGCGCTTTGGCCAATCAGGAAACAGGTCTGCCACCCTGCCTCCTGATTGGTGGGAAGGAAGGTTAGTGTGAAAATAGCGAAAATTTATTCGCTATCATCACACAATTGGGTGGGATCAGGGCGCACTCTCTGCTCCCCGAGTCCACCCTATTTTGAAGCCTATTTAGAGCCTCTGGCTCTAATTAGGTGCTTCAAAAAGTACCACCCCCTCCCACTCCTGCCATGGGAATCCATGCATCCGGTGTCCTGAAAGCGGCCAGGCGCATGGATGGGGGCACGGGCCGCCACTGGGCTTCTGTCACATTTATCAGCACACCACATTTTCCCTATTCCTATTGTTAATATGGAAAACTCTGTGTATTATGGAGACTTTTATATAATTTTTACTACTGTTATTGTCTACACGGTCCTCAACAGACGGTGTTATTTATATATATCCCCAGCCCCGAATGGATTCTGTGTCCATGGATGCCTGTCCACCTTGGGGGAGGCTTTGGTGTGGGTCACAGTCATTCTACATGCTCCCTCAATTCCTGTGCTTGACATTACTGGTGGGCCTCTAGTTTTCAGTGACGTACCATGCCTTCTATACACAGCAGACCTGTTTGTAAGTACTACTATGGGATTGGTTCCATTCCAATATGTACATCATTTCTTCTGCTACATGCTAACTATTTATGGACAATTATGTATCTTGTTTTAGATCATTATCATGTATGTGCCTGCTCCTGATGAGTGGTAACACCAAACCGCAAAACGCGTCGAGATAGTTTGAAGCCGTGTTTGTACCTACATATTATCTATAATGATCATGTCATATTGTATACAAATCTTGGGGTATAGGATTGAGATACCACTTAGGGTCTCTTTAGTAATACACCTATGCAGATAAGAGAGTTTGGAGGTCATTTCAATGATTGTAGTCATTGCTTTGATATATTATTAATGAACATTAATATATATATAGATTAAATTTATTGGTTAGATTACCACTATCAATTATTGTTTTTATCTTGCTATTCATGGTCCTATTGTACCAAAATAAACATATGTATATATATACTATTGATAGTTGGTTGTCCCTGAGACAGCATGCTTCATATAAAGTCCCACTTGCCCCCATTGCCCTTCTTCCCCCGCATTTCTCAATAGATAGGGATGGAGGTGCATGACTTATCTGGTCTTGACCTCATATAAAGTCCCAAACAATTGTCTTCCTTTTAATGACCAGACAAGAAACAGGAAGTGGGCTGTATAAGGTATTTACTGGCAGAAGAAAACAATTTTACTATCCAAAGTTACATAGTTACATAGTAGGTGAGGTTGAAAAGAGACACAAGTCCATCAAGTCCAGCCTATGTGTGTGATTATGTGTCAGTATTACATTACATATCCCTGTATGTTGCGGTCATTGAGGTGATTATCTAATAGTTTCTTGAAGCTATCAATGCTCCCCGCTGAGACCACCGGCTGTGGAAGGGAATTCCACATCCTTGCCGCTCTTACAGTAAAGAACCCTCTACGTAGTTTAAGGTTAAACCTCTTTTCTTCTAATTGTAATGAGTGGCCACGAGTCTTATTAAACTCTCTTCTGCGAAAAAGTTTTATCCCTATTGTGGGGTCACCAGTACAGTATTTGTAAATTGAAATCATATCCCCTCTCAAGTGTCTCTTCTCCAGAGAGAATAAGTTCAGCGCTCGCAACCTTTCTTCATAACTAATATTCTCCAGACCCTTTATTAGCTTTGTTGCCCTTCTTTGTACTCGCTCCATTTCCAGTACATCCCTCCTGAGGACTGGTGCCCAGAACTGGACAGCATACTCCAGGTGCGGCCGGACCAGAGTCTTGTAGAGCGGGAGAATTATCATTTTATCTCTGGAGTTGATCCCCCTTTAAATGCATGCCAATATTCTGTTTGCTTTATTAGCAGCAGCTTGGTATTGCATGCCATTGCTGAGCCTATCATCTACTAGGACCCCCAGGTCCTTTTCCATCCTAGATTCCCCCAGAGGTTCTCCCCCCAGTGTATAGATTGCATTCATATGGGGCGTGGCTTAGCAATGGCCGAGTGAGGAAGCATTTTGTGAGAGCTCCTGGCATTGCCCCTCGGTATCCCGCTATTTGACGGTTTTTCGTTACTACATACAAGGCATGATATCTACTAAAAGATACAGGACACGTTTTTCAGCCAGCGGTTCCAGCTCCCTGACCCCCAGGAGTGGTATTAAGCGCTATTTTAAAGACCAGCAGAGGACATCTCCAGGCGCCATTGCTACGTCGCCTCGTGGTCTGACCCAGAGCGGGACGAGCAAACTGGACTTACCGGTCACACAGCACACATCCACGACCTCACACTCAGTGTTTGACATCCCGGAGATATTCCGGGCAGACATGGCGAGCTCGTCGCAGAGGCACAGCGGCATTCCGGAGGACCTTCAGAGCATTCTGCAAACCCTACCTACCAAGGCGGATATCGAGGCCTTGCCCTCTAGATCTGACATGGAGTCCCTCATTCTCAGACTGGAGGAGGCGCACAGTCGAGATATGCAAGAGCTGAGGACAGAGGTTCAAGATCTTACAGCCAAGGTGGACTCTACTGATCTGACGGTTTCCTTCCTCACAAAGCGGGTTTTAGCGCTAGAGAGGTCGCAAGAGACACAGGCATCAAAGGCGGTTGACTCACAACTTCATTTAGAGGATTTGGAGGACCGCAGCCGCCGCAATAACTTGCGGCTGAGGGGTATCCCCGAAACCACAACCGCAGAAGACCTGGCAACAACGGTCACGGCCATTTTCCACAAGCTCCTGGGCACAGCTCCGCCGCTTCTGGAACTAGACCGGGTGCATAGAACACTTGGTCCCAAGCCGGTTGATCCGGAGAGACCCCGGGATGTTCTGTGTCGGCTCCATTGCTATACCCAAAAAGAACTTCTTCTGAGGAAAGCATGGGACCAGGGTGAGGTGGATTGGGAAGGTACTATGATCAAAATCCTTCCTGACCTATCCAGAGCAACGCTTCAGAGGAGAGCACTGCTGAGACCGGCTCTGGAGCTTGCCAAAGGAGAAGGCTCCACATATCGCTGGGGATACCCCCTGGCGGTTACGTTCCGTAAGGGATCTACCTTCTTCAACCTGCGCACCCCACTAGAGCTGCCAGCTTTCTTTGAGTTCCTAGCCGCAGAGCCGATTCCGGTGCCAGACTGGCTGGCGTTCGTCCCAAACCCGAAGAACCGAACGGGTAACGATCCCCGCCGAAACCAGTTGCCACCACGTCAGCAGAGAGCCCGCAGGAGGAACCGCTCACCCTCTGCAGAGGGGAGGAGAGAGCTGTGATCATGGCTTTCCGCGGCGGTACAAGCAGCCACGTGAGTTTGTTCCTTAGGCGGGAGTTCCATGTCCCCTTCCTTTGTTGGACAATATTTTGTTGTTTTTTCCTTTTTTTTGCCTGCCTACAGTATGCTGACACTCAGACGGATGCTGGCTGTTCAGCACCGTCTAGAACCACTCCTCCGCCTTGGTCGAGACCCTTCGGTTCTCACATTGCTATTGACACACTGCAAGGGCCAGAAGCCCTGCCTGTGTAAACCCCAAAGCTTTCTGACATGCACTTAACGCCACCACTCCAGGAGGAAAGGGAGAGAGACACGGGAGAACTCTAATGGAGAAACTTTAGTTCTCAGTGATACATGTCTGCATAATGCAGATAGCTGGCTCTGGACAGAGAAGTCTGCACATACACCACTGGCGAACACTATACATGTTGAATAAATCGGGTCTTTCCCTACAGGAGCCAAATGGAACCCTGAGAAACAGCGAAGAAGCATTATGCCAGCATGAACATCCGGGCTCTGAGACGATCTCCTCAGGTATAAGGCTCTGTTTATGTTTCTCCTTGCTTGACTCAGCGGGTATCAGACCTGAATCCCTGGCCTAAGGTATAACACTGGAGAGGGAGATGGTATAAGACTTTGCTTGAAAGGGTGAGTGAGGGAGGGCTTGGTCCTAGGAGCGGTTTCCATAACTGCGGTCTTTGAGTGACCCACCTTACACAGCCATAATGTACATGTATGCAGCTATGATGGCATGTTTAAGTTAACTGATAGGCAAGCCACAGTTTTATATGTTGCACTATTAGAAGTTGGGAGCTGTTTGGAACTTATAGAAGTGTATGACACAAATGGGACAAACATACATATAGTTTACATAATAATAATATATGTTATATTCTACCAGAACAGAATTTGTTGCCTTCGTTCTAATTTGTAATTTGACCGTCATAGGATAGATGTAGACTAGGGATGAGCTTCGTGTTCGAGTCGAACCCACGAACATCGGCTGTTCGGTCGTTCGCCGAATTGCGAACGATATGGGCCGTTCGCGCCAAATTCGTGTGGCGCGTCACGGCCCATAATTCACTGCGGCATCGCAGTGCATTGCTTGCTGATGATTGGCCAAGCATGCACTATGACCCGCATGCTTGGCCAATCACAGCGCCGCCTTAACAGAGAGCCATAATTGGCCAAAGCCAAGGAGGCTTTGGCCAATTATGGCTCAGGGGATTTAGTACACGCCCCACACTATATAAGGCCGCCTGCACGGCGGCCCTGTGCAGTGTGTTCCGGTGTGCTGAGAAATAGAGAGAGAGAGAGAGACAGTGTCATTTCATTTGAGTTAGCTAGATTAGGCAGGACAGTCAGTGAGTTAGCTGCACTTAAAGTGTATTGTGTATATATGCATCCCAGGTGTTGCATATATATATATATATATACACTGTATTCAGTTTAGCTAGATCCGTTCCTGTTATCTTCTAGACTATTTACATTTAGTGCAGTGCGTCCTGCTCACAGTGTTCAGCTAGATCCGTTCCTGTTATCTTCTTACTGACAGGCAGGCTTGTCTTGTTACAGTATTTTGAAGAAAATTACTGGTGTTCTTTTGATCCTATTAGTACCACAGTCAGGCAGCTAGACTATTTACATTTAGTGCAGTGCGTCCTGCTCACAGTGTTCAGCTAGATCCGTTCCTGTTATCTTCCTGCTGACAGGCAGGCTTGTCTTGTTACAGTATTTTGAAGAAAATTACTGGTGTTCTTTTGATCCTATTAGTACCACAGTCAGGCAGCTAGACTATTTACATTTAGTGCAGTGCGTCCTGCTCACAGTGTTCAGCTAGATCCGTTCCTGTTATCTTCCTACTGACAGGCAGGCTTGTCTTGTTACAGTATATAAAGCTACCTGAAGAAAATTACTGGTGTTCTTTTGATCCTATTAGTACCACAGTCAGGCAGCTAGACTATTTACATTTAGTGCAGTGCGTCCTGCTCACAGTGTTCTGCTAAACCTACAAGTTAGTGGGGTGCGTCCTGCTCACAGTGTTCAGCTAAACCTACAAGTTAGTGGGGTGCGTCCACCTCACAGTGTTCAGCTAAACCTACAAGCTAGTGGGGTGCGTCCTGCTCACAGTGTTCAGCTAGATCCGTTTCTGTTATCTTCTTACTGACAGGCAGGCTTGTCTTGTTACAGTAAATACAGCTACCTGAAGAAAACTGCTGGTGTTCTTTTGATCCTATTAGTACCACAGTCAGGCAGCTAGACTATTTACAGTTAGTGCAGTGCGTCCTGCTCACAGTGTTCTGCTAAACCTACAAGTTAGTGGGGTGCGTCCTGCTCACAGTGTTCAGCTAAAGCTACCTGTAGAAGGTTGGTGGTGTTCTCATACTACAGGCAGGCAGTTTATTTTGCTAGCTGCAGTATCAGTACATATATATATATATATATATATATATATATATATATATATCCCAGCTTAGTGCAGCTACAGGCCATTAGTATGTCTGGAAGGCCAAGAAGGAGAGGCAGACAGTCACAAGCCAATAAGAGAGGGCAAGCAGGCTCTGTGTCTTGTGCTGGTCGTGGAGACGGTGCATCCTCATCAGCACGTGGCCATGGGACACGCTTGGCCTTTTTTTCGGCAGCTGGCCATGTTGAGCCGCAACATGCGGAAGACTTGGTCGAGTGGATGACCAAGCCGTCCTCATCCTCCTCATCCTCTCTCACCCATGCCCAGGGTACTTTGTCTGGCAAAGCAGCGGCCTCTTCCCTCGGCTCAATGTCATCAGTGACTCCTTCCCTAGCCCCACCATGTCCTCCTGAGGAGTCCCTCGAACTGTTTGACCACAGTGTTGGGTACATGCTCCAGGAGGATGCCCAGCGTTTGGAAGGCTCTGATGATGATACTGAGCTCGATGAAGGCAGTAACATGAGCATGGAGAGAGGGGGTGCCCAAGAAGGATAGCAATCTGGCAGTCATGCTCCCCCTGCTGCAGCATACTGCCAGGTTTGCTCCAGTGATGAGGAAGGAGGGGATGATGAGGTCACTGACTCAACGTGGGTGCCTGATAGGAGAGAGGAGGAGGAGGAGGAGGAGGAGGCGGCACATCACCAACGAGGCAGGATGCCCTCCAGGGACCAGCCTAAGGGCAGCACATTGACTGCATCACACCCCAAAGCTCCACATGTGCAGGGCGCTGCAGTCTCTGCGCATTATTCAAAAAGTTCTTTGGTGTGGGCCTTTTTTGAGACAAGTGCATCAGATCGCACCGCAACATATGTCTCAAGCGTATCTCACGTGGCCAAAACATCTCCCGCTTGGGTACCACATGCTTGACCAGACATATGTTGACCTGCCATGCAGTTCGTTGGCAAGCGTATCTAAAAGACCCACACCAAAGAACAAAGAGGACCTCTCCTTGCTCCTCATCAGCTGAGAATTCCAACCCCACTATACCTTCAGTCCTCTCTGAGACCTGCACTGAGAGGAATGAAGGTGTAGAATTAGGTGTGCCACAGCCAAGTACTTGTGGGCAATCTGCTTTTGGTACACCGACGTCAGATTGTACCAGGCAAATTTTCCTGCCCCAGCTGCTGCACCGCCGAAAGACGTTTGCTCCCAGCCATCCACATGCCCAGCGGTTGAATGCTAGCTTGGCAAAATTGCTAGCACTTCAACTGCTGCCTTTTCAGTTGGTAGACTCTGCCCCCTTCCGTGAGTTTGTGGAATGTGCGGTTCCTCAGTGGCAGGTACCCAAACGCCACTTTTTCTCACGGAAGGCGATTCCGGCTCTCTACCAGCATGTGGAAGGCAATGTCCATGCCTCGTGTGAAACAACAGGAGAGAAATAATGAAACAAACACTTTGCTTTAATTACCTGTAGCTGTAGACGGAAAGGGAATTACCCAGGTAGAGTCTGCCTACATATGCTAATAACTGCAGACATCCAAACCAATATAGGTGGATGTGTTCCTCTGAATTGGAGAGCATAACAGAAAACAAAGATGAGAGGTGCAAAGAATTCTTCAGTGAGGAACAGGCATAATTAGCAAAAATATAAATGTTTAATGTAGAAAAATTATGTAAAATAATACCACATATACACCAGATAGAGTCAAAAATTGACAATAAATGAACCAATACCAACTAATACCAATTAAAATTGACAACGTTGTCTGAAACAAAAAGCACAACATGCAGATGGCCACCACACCACATACATACACATGAAATTGGCCAGCTGGACTTAAAAGTCTCTAGTGAAATGGAGCTGAGTAAGAATGGAAAGCCAATCAGTGACAGTGTATGGCCTTAAATAGGAGGGAGTCCGCAATATACACTGCCGGTAGCAAGCCCAGATATGACTGCAGATGGGTATACACACTTTGCTGGGGGTAGCGCTGACAAGTGGAGGTCGACTGTAGTAAAAGACATGCATGTACAGCTATGTCAGTGCTGAGCAAGAGTGCAGGGGATGATGATGCACCTGTGTGGCTATGGAAGTATAACAACAGCGTGTGAAAAGATGCGATCTCACCAAGCCATGGATATCCAGATACTGCAGGTAAGTGGAGCAGTCCAATCCTCCAGGTGCTTGGTCATCATCTGGTCATGATAAGGTGGCCAATGGGTCCATATCGGTAGACGCCCGCCAGGTAAGTAGAAGTGGGGGGATTTGAGTGGCGTACCGCCTGTTAGCGGAGTAAAGCCGCAATTGTGTCCTGGTTACTTCCTGGTTCCGTGCTGCGGGGCTATCACCGGACGTTCGACCGGGCTTGAGTGACTTCAGCAGTGGCGAATCAGATCCCAGGGGCTAGTGGGTGGATCTGTACGGGTGCTGCACCAGACGTGATGGCGTCATGCTGACGCGTTTCATCCGTAAAGGATTTCTTCAGAGCATGCGCAGTAATTGCAGTAGGCGGCTTAAGTAGAGATGCCAATTGAAGACGTAAATACGTCAGATAGCCGCTAATTGGGCGCCTGCGCAACAGATAGACAGCCATTCAAGTGAGAAAACAACAACACATAATACTAGTAATAATAGTGAAGTGGGCCAGTCCATGGGTGCAGTACCACCACCAGGAACGTGGTATGGAAAGGAAGGGGGGGGGGGGGAAATAAAGGAAAGAATGAGAAGGGGAGGGGGAGAGAGAGGGGGAAAGAAGGGGGGGGGGGGCGGGGAAAAGAGAAATAAAAAGGTGAAAGGGAAAAGGAAGAAAATATGGTAATCTGAACTTGAAAATGGTGATCAAAGCTATAACGGAGAGACATGAGGATTTTCCTCCAAGCACTAGGTTGTAAGGAATACTGATAAATTGCATTCATTATTTAACCCATGTGGGGACATACTGTCAAGGGTATATATCCACATTTTTTCTTTCTGACAGAGAATTCTGTCGAAGTCACCCCTCCTAAGGGGGAGATTTAATTTATAAATACCCTTGACAGTAAGTCCCGTAGGGTCCCCCCCATGATGATCAAGGAAATGTAGGGAGATGGGGCGCTCGTCGTCTTTATTGAGGATGCTCTGTACGTGTTCACTGATTCTGGTCTTAAGTTTTCTTTTTGTTTTTCCCACATATTTTTTGCCACATGGGCAGGTGATCATGTAGACCACTCGTGTGGTATTACAGTTGATAAAGTTATGAATTCTAAACTGTTTCTGACCATCAGAACCAGTGAACACGTCAGTGCGTTCCACATACTTGCATATGCTGCATCTGCCGCATTTGAACATGCCTTTAAGAGGTGGAAGTTGAGTAAGCCAATTTTGGCTGTGTGACCTCGAATATTCGGAGTGGATCAGGTGATCCCTGAGGTTCCGGGACCGTCGGGCAGTAAGCCGCCTACTGCAATTACTGCGCATGCTCTGAAGAAATCCTTTACGGATGAAACGCGTCAGCATGACGCCATCACGTCTGGTGCAGCACCCGTACAGATCCACCCACTAGCCCCTGGGATCTGATTCGCCACTGCTGAAGTCACTCAAGCCCGGTCGAACGTCCGGTGATAGCCCCGCAGCACGGAACCAGGAAGTAACCAGGACACAATTGCGGCTTTACTCCGCTAACAGGCGGTACGCCACTCAAATCCCCCCACTTCTACTTACCTGGCGGGCGTCTACCGATATGGACCCATTGGCCACCTTATCATGACCAGATGATGACCAAGCACCTGGAGGATTGGACTGCTCCACTTACCTGCAGTATCTGGATATCCATGGCTTGGTGAGATCGCATCTTTTCACACGCTGTTGTTATACTTCCATAGCCACACAGGTGCATCATCATCCCCTGCACTCTTGCTCAGCACTGACATAGCTGTACATGCATGTCTTTTACTACAGTCGACCTCCACTTGTCAGCGCTACCCCCAGCAAAGTGTGTATACCCATCTGCAGTCATATCTGGGCTTGCTACCGGCAGTGTATATTGCGGACTCCCTCCTATTTAAGGCCATACACTGTCACTGATTGGCTTTCCATTCTTACTCAGCTCCATTTCACTAGAGACTTTTAAGTCCAGCTGGCCAATTTCATGTGTATGTATGTGGTGTGGTGGCCATCTGCATGTTGTGCTTTTTGTTTCAGACAACGTTGTCAATTTTAATTGGTATTAGTTGGTATTGGTTCATTTATTGTCAATTTTTGACTCTATCTGGTGTATATGTGGTATTATTTTACATAATTTTTCTACATTAAACATTTATATTTTTGCTAATTATGCCTGTTCCTCACTGAAGAATTCTTTGCACCTCTCATCTTTGTTTTCTGTAATGTCCATGCCTCGCTGGACAGGGCGGTCAGTGGTAAGGTGCATATTACCGCTGACTCATGGTCCAGCAGGCATGGACAGGGACGTTACCTAAGTTTCACGGCGCATTGGGTGACTCTCCTGGCAGCTGGGAAGGATGCAGGACAAGGTGCAGTAGTGTTGGAGGTTGTTCCGCCACCACGCCTCCAAAATGCTAATGATTGTGACACACCTCTCTCCTCCACCCCCTCCTCTTCTTCTTCCTCCATGGCCTCTTCCTCGGAACCAGCGGTGCTCCGTAGTCATTCAAGGGGCTACGCAAGTACGCAGGCCAAAAGATGCCATGCGGTGCTTGAGCTGGTGTGCTTGGGGGACAGCAGCCACACTGGGGCAGAGGTTCTGTCAGCTCTGCAGGGGCAGGTTCAGAGGTGGTTGACGCCACGCCAACTTAAGGCAGAAATGGTGGTTTGCGACAATGCAAACAAACCTCCTCTCTGCCCTCCGACAGGGACAAATGACCCATGTGCCCTGTTTGGCTCACGTCCTTAACTTGGTGGTGCAGCGGTTCTTGGGCACATACCCGGGCTTTCAGGATGTCCTGAGGCAGGCCAGGAAAGTCTGTGTGCATTTCCGCAGGTCATATAATGCCAGTGCTCGGCTGACGGACCTCCAAAAGGAGTTTAACCTGCCCAAGAACCGCCTAATCTGTGACATGCCCACCAGGTGGAACTCAACGTTGGCCATGCTGCAGCGGCTGCAGAGGGCCATCAATGAGTACCTGTGCGACTATAGCACCAGGACAGGGTCAGGGGAGCTTGGTTTTTTTTCCCCACGCCAGTGGGCCATGATCAGGGATGCATGCACTGTCCTGTCACCATTTGAGGAGGCCACGAGGATGGTGAGCAGTGACAGTGCATGCATCAGTGACACTGTCCCCCTTGTCCACCTGTTGGAGCACACGCTGCGTGGAATAATGGACAGGGCACTTGAGGCAGAACAGAGGCAGGAAGAGGAGGACTTCCTTAGCTCTCAAGGCCCCCTTTATCCAGACAGTGTTCCTGCGTGCCCGCCGATCACACAGGAAGAGGACGAGGAGGAGGAGGAGGAGGAAGATTGTGTCAGTATGGAGGTGGAGCCTGGCACTCAGCATCAGCAGCAGTCTTTAAGGGATCAGTCCCAAGAAACACATGGACTTGTACGTGGCTGGGAGGAGGTGGCTGCGGACCATGTCGTCCTTAGTGACCCAGAGGACTCCGGACCGAATGCCTCAGCAAACCTACGCTGCATGGCCTCCCTGATCCTTCAAAGCCTGCGTAAGGATCCTCGTATTCGTGGTATCAAGGAGAAGGACCAGTACTGGCTGGCAACCCTCCTTGATCCACGTTACAAGGGTAAGGTTGCGGACCTTATCTTGCCATCGCAGTGGGAGCAGAGGATGAAACATCTTCGGGAGGCCTTGCAGAAAGGTCTGTGCAACGCGTTCCCAGAGACTTGGAGGTCACAAACTCCTGTTTCTGGACAACGTGTTGCTGAGGCTTCGGTCAGTCAAAGAAGGAGCGGTGGAGAAGGTGGCCGTCTGACCGATGCGTTCAGACAATTTTTTGGTCCGCAGCCCCAAGGTATGATCGGTTCCAGCAACCATCGCCAGCGTCTGTTTTACATGGTGCAGGAATACCTAGGGGCAAGATCAGACTTGGACACCTTTCCCACCGAAACTCCTCTGGGTTACTGGGTCTTGAGGATGGATCACTGGCCAGAGCTTGCACAGTATGCAATTGAGCTACTGGCCTGTCCTGCATCCAGCGTTCTTTCGGAACGCACATTCAGTGCTGCTGGAGGCGTGGTAACCGATCACAGGGTGCGTCTGTCCACTGACTTGGTCGATCGACTGACCTTCATAAAAATGAATCAGTCTTGGATCACCACCAGCTACCAAGCACCTGATGCTGATGTAACCGAATAATTTTTTTTGAAATCTCAGATCCCTTCAAAGACTGCCTATGCTGATGCTGAGTGACTATCCCTGAGTAATTATCCTCTTCCTCCTCAATGATCACGCTGATAGCTTGTAAGAATATTTTTGGTTCTGGGCGCCACCACCAGTGCCTAAGGCACAATTTTTCAGCCCCTGTTTAACAGGGGCGTGTAATTACAATTTTTGATGTAATACTTTGCAGCAGGGCTCGTTCCTGCATTCCAACTAGAGTGTTTGTGAGGGGTTGCAGTGTTGTGGCACCAGCACCAGTGCCTAAGGCCCATTTTTTCTGCCCCTGTTTAACAGGGGCGTGTAATTACAATTTTTGATGCAATACTTTGCAGCAGGGCTCGTTCCTGCATTCCAACTAGAGTGTCTGTGAGGGGTTGCAGTGTTGTGGCACCAGCACCAGTGCCTAAGGCCCAATTTTTCAGCCCTTGTTTAACAGGGGCGTGTAATTACAATTTTTGATCTAATATTTCACAGCAGGGCCCTGTGAGGGCTTACAGTGTTGTGGCCACAGCAACACCTAAGGCCCAAATTTCTGCTGAGTATATAGGGCAGGACCCTACTTTCAAACAACTAACTTACAAACGACTCCTACTTGCAAACGGAAGGAGACAACAGGAAGTGAGATGAAATCTACCCCTAGGAAGGGAAATTCTCTCCTGTAAGAGTTAATATGGGAAAAACATTTCTCCTTTCCACTGATGCTTTCCAATCCTTGTTCCACAAAAAAACCCAAATTTTCAAAAAACATTTTTCATTGGGACAAAAAGTGAGGTGAAATCTTCTGAAGAGTAGGAAAGACAGCAAAACAAATGTCACAGGGGTGATAACCCTTCCCTATGTTTTCCAAAAAGCTTAAAAAAGATTTTTTGGCTGGAGCTAAACACGTTAAAAATGTACCTGTTCAAAATTACAAACAGATTCTACTTAACAACAAACCTACAGTCCCTGTCTTGTTTGCACCGCCTGTATACTGCTGTTCAGAGTATATAGGGCCTGGTGGCCCCACACCTTTCCTTATTTTAATTTGGGTGCGGGGTTCCCCTTAATATCCATACAAGACCCAAAGGGCCTGGTAATGGACTGGGGGGTACCCATGCCGTTTGTCTCACTGATTTTCATCCATATTGCCAGGACCCGACATTAAATTAAACCCGCAAGCAGTTTTAAATGAGATTTTTCCTTTAAAAATGACATTTGGTGCAGGGACTGTTCTAAACACGGGAAACACGCGTCACTTTACAGGCATACTATAGACACCCCTCAGGTACGATATTTAAAGGAATATTTCACTTTTTTTTTACTTTAAGCATCATTAAAATCACTGCTCCCGAAAAAACGGACGTTTTTAAAAGTTTTTTTTTGCATTGATACATGTCCCCTGGGGTAGGACCCGGGTCCCCAAACCCTTTTTAGGACAATACCATGCAAATTAGCCTTTAAAATGAGCACTTTTGATTTCGAACGTTCCAGTCCCATAGACGTCAATGGGGTTCTAACGTTCGTGCGAACTTTCGGTCCGTTCGCAGGTTCTGGTGTGAACCGAACCGGGGGGTGTTCGGCTCATCCCTAGTTCTCAGTATAGAGCAACACCGATCAGTCTCCTCCCCTTGTGAGTCCCCTCCCCCTTCAGTTAGAAACACTCCCTAGGAACATAATTAACCCCTCGATCGCCCCCTAGTGTTAACCCCTTCCCTGCCAGTCACATTTACACAGTAATCAATGCATTTTTATAGCACGGATCGCTGTATAAATGTGAATTGTCCTAAAAAATGTGTCAAAAGTTTCCGATCTGTCCGCCACAATATCGCAGTCACGATAAAAAACGCAGATCGCCTCCATTACTAGTAAGAAAAAGTAAAAAATAAAAATGCTATAAATCTATCCCCTATTTTGTAGACGCTATAACTTTTGCGCAAACAAATCAATATATGCTTATTGCGATTTTTTTTTACCAAAAATATGTGGAAGAATACCTATCGGGCTTAAACTGAGGAAAAAATTTGTTTAAAAAAAAATTGGATATTTATTATAGCAAAAAGTACAAAATATTGTTTTTTTAAAACTTGCCACTCTTCTTTTGTTTATAGCGCAAAATATAAAAACCGCAGAGGTGATCAAATATCATTAAAAGAAATCTCTATTTGTGGGGAAAAAATTATAAAAATATCATTTGGGTACAGTGTTGTATGACCACGCAATTGTCATTCAAAATGTGACAGAACTGAAAGCTAAAAAATGGCAGGAATGGGGTGAAAGTGCACTGTGTTGAGATGGTTAAAATTCCCACACTGCCCCCAACAGAATAACAATATACAGTATTTATGTTTTCAAGAATTTTCTATGTTTATAGTACAATTTAAAAAAAACAAAACACACAATGCACTTAAAAAAAAAAGTCTGCATGCAGATGTAGCAGAACAGGAAGAACAGGTTACACTGCAAAATGTACAATAGTCAGTTGTAGAAAGAGCATTAACACCTCACGGTACAAGTAGCAGAGCTTTGCATTCATCCAAAGAAAAAACCTCCGGAAGGTTTACCCCCTTCATGACCAGGCCTTTTTTTTGCGATACGGCACTGTGCTACTTTAACCACTTGCCGACCTGCTAACGCAGATAAACTGCGGCAGGTCGTCTCTCCTATGCGAAGTGATGTACCTGTACATCACTCCGTGCAAGGGGGATAGCGGGCACGCGCCCGCCTCGGGAGCGTACCCACGGGTCCCACGATCGCGGTGAGAAGAGGTAGAACGGGGAACTGCCTATGTATACAAAGACGATTCCCCGTTCTGCCTGGTAACATGACAAGGATCTACTGCTGCCAGTGATCGGGAAGAGTGATCTCTGTCCTGCCCATTTACTTATGCGTGTGCAACCTATGTATGCATGCACTTCTGTGTGTTAGCACAGAGGGATGGGGGTCGCTTAATTTTTTTTATTTTTACACTGTCCCCTTAATATTTTTTTATCATTTTTATTCCTATTACAAGGTGTAAACATCCCAAGGTGTAAACAGGTCCTCTTTATGGAGAGATCTGGGGTAAAAAAGACCTCAAATCTCTTTTTTACCATTGAGGCTAGGTTCACACTGATGCAGTGCGAGATCCACAGCCATTCATGTGCAGGTTCCCGCACCGCATCAGAATCGTAGGCAGTTCACACTGTGCTCTGCGAATCGCTGCGGGTGTCAATATAAAAGTAATGACACCCCCAAATCGGTTTGCAGAAGGCAGTGCCAACTGTGGAATTGGATCACATGGGTCTGAACACCCATGCGATCCAATTCCAATGTGGACAAAAAAAAGTGTCCTGCACCATACAAACTGTATGGGTGAATTCACACCACACAGACATCTCATGTGATGTGCACAGGAACGGGTGTTAATCACATGCAATGTCTGCAATCGCATGAGTGTAAACCCACCCTAAAAGCAAAAGATCAAAAAACATTTTTTTTTTAGCTTATGCTTTAAAAAAAAAAATAGTTTACTTCCACCCTGGACCGGAAGTGACATCATGACATCACCCCAGTCCTCCAAGGCCATATAGGCGATCATCGATGATCTAGTCCTTTATCACCTCTGTGACCAGTTGGCTGCACCGTTGGATCGTTTCTCGGGCGAGACGGTGGAAACAGAATGCTCAAGAAACGCTGGCGATTGTTGTAAACCAGTGGCAGCTGGTGCTCAAAATTTTTGGGGGGCGCAAACAAACTGAAAAATTCTGAAAAAACATCAATTGCAGCCTCACTGTGCCATCAAATGCAGCCACTGTGCCCTCAATTGCAGCCACTGTGCCCATCAAATGCAGCCACTGAGCCCATCAAATACCATCACTGTGCCCAGCAAATGCAGCCACTGTGCCACTGCCCATCAATTGCAGCCACTGTGCCCATCAAATGCCAATAATGTGCCCATCAAATGCAGCCACTGTGCCCATCAATTGCAGTCACTGTGCCCATCAATTGCAGCCACTGTGCCCATCAATTGCATCAAATGCAGCCATTGAACCCTTCTGTCACTCTGATCACTATTACAGGGGCGTGGCCTGGACGGCAATGAGATAGGACGTGAGTGACCAGAGCTCTGCTCGTGGTAGATCCTGAACACATTATCCTGCAACCTAAAAACTAATTTTTTACCCTGCATTTGTGAGACCGAAGTCTGCTACAACCGCTGTGACATGTCCACGCCGAAGAGGAATAATACAGCCTCCTCGTCCCTGGATAGGTACCGGAGAACGGAGCGGGATCTCAAGGGGCAAGATGGCGCCTCTTCAACAGCCAATGCAGCTCCTCATATAGAACATGAGGCAGCCCGACACGGCGAAGGTATTGGAGGCTATATCCTTGTGTCAGTCCACCCTTACGACCAAGCTGGAGGAAGTGAAAGTGGACATTTCTCTAATAAGGCAGGACATGACTAAGCTCCGGGAGCAGGTCACCGAAACGGAGACCAGAATTAGTCGGGCGGAAGATACACTATACCCCCTACAGAACTCCCAGGAGGACTTAAAACACCAAATACAACTGGCACAGAAGCATGATGACCTGGAAAACCGTGCCTGCAAGTCCAACCTTCGCTTCATCGGCCTGCCGGAAGGCTCAGAAGGTGCAGACCCGGCCACTTTTCTTGAAAAGCTCCTGATAACTACATATGGCAGAGAGGCCTTCTCCGCCACATTTGTCGTGGAACGTGCGCACCATATGCCCGCACGCCGCCCGCCTGAAGGAGCCCTGCCACGCACCTTCATCGCAAAGTTATTAAACTTCAGAGACTGGGACGCGGTCCTTCGATTAGCCAGAATCAAGGGAAATATTCCGTTCCAAAAAGGATTTGTCTCGGCGTTTCCAGACTTCTCCGCGGAGGTACAGAAACAACGCTCCCGGTTCATGGAGGTCAAGCGACGCTTGAGAGCACACCACATAAAATACGCCATGCTACTCCCGGCTCGCCTACGCATCGTGGGAGAGGATCGAGCATATTTTTTTGAAGACCCGGTACTCGCCTCGGAATGGCTGGATCAGCGAGATGCCGAAAAAAACCGACCCGCCTGAAGATGATGTCTGCACGTTGAGAGGTATAGGTGAGACTCTATGCCCCCTCACAGACCTTAACATTTAGCCTGCGCACTGCACCCTTGATAGAGCCTCCGGTCCCAGTAGGTGCTGCAGGTTAACAATTGCCGAATCTGCATCGCACTAGAACTACTGTGGGGTTTGCTGAGGAGCCTGGTGCTCTATACCTTATACTCTTTTGTGTCCGGAGTAACTCACCTATAGAATTTCCGAACGGGGTATATTTCCTGGACTCCAGCATGTGGATCATAATGACCTGCTATGAGACACCCCACTACCAGGTTTTTTGCAACTAGAGACTTTATCTAACTAAAGGAGGTTTACCGTCATCACACCTTCTTCCCTATTTCTACATATTTTAAGTATTGACACAGCCCTATTAAGGGGGGAGGGGGGTGAGTGGGGGTGTCAGTTGGCTGCTAATAGATGGTTGATTTCACTGTCTTCATAGGATGTTTATAAATGCTATACACTACACATGGGCGAATGAATGGGCTTACATAGCCATTAAGTGTTGATAAACTAAAATGTCTAGATTTCTCATTGCTGGGCTTAAAACCAGCGGTTGTTCGCCCCCACCAATAGTATGTTATACTATCACCGGCGTGGCCCAATAGGCTTCTGCTGATGACGGTACAATTAGTGCGTACTACTTCTGTCTATAAAGTGCAAAGAACATGAGTTATGATTCACTGAGATGTATTGGTAATAAATATGTGCGATATCACCTGCAGTTGAGATGTAATACTCCACATGCAATGGTGTGGAATAGGGATGAAACTGTCCTGGGCAATGGTATCCAGCCGTTTCCCCATAAGCATTTACTTGATAAATATGGCTGACATCAAGTTCCTAACATGGAACGTCAGGGAAATCCGTGACAGAGTTAAACGTACCGCAATTTTTGGATGCCTCAAGTCCTACCGAGCAGACATAATTGTAATGGTTGAGACACATATTACAGGTCAGCTCCAAATTGCGCTGAAGCGCCCATGGATAGGATGGGCATATCATGCCACATACTCTTCCTATTCAAGGGGCGTGTCTATATTGATTGCCAAAACAGCCCCATTTGGTATCATTTCAGTGTGGACGGACCCCCAGGGCAGGTTCATTTTTCTGCATTGTACTATTTGTGGCTCACAATACCTGATTATGGCCTTCTATATTCCCCCCGCCCTATAACTCCAATTTGGTCACCGAGGGCTTGTTGTACATTGCGCAATATCCTACAATACCCGCTATTTGGTTAGGGGACTTCAATGTGGTCCTGAATCCTACAATGGACAGATTACAGCCGAGTCAGAGTAGTCAACTCCCTGACACTACTCGATTTGGGCGTCTACTGAATGAATTTCTTTAACTGACACATGGTGATACAAATACCCGAACAATCAGGTTTTTTCATGCTTCTCTGCGACACATTCCACTATGTCCCGAATAGATTTTATATTGATTTCAGATGTGTTACTACCACTTATCAGATTCTGGATACCACACTAGATCCCTATCCAATCATGCTCCCTGTTGGGCCACCCTGCACTTTACCCCACACACAGGACCCCACACGTGGCGTCTCCACCCCTTTTGGCTATGTGCTTTAAAATACCAGGAGGACATTCAAGGGGAATGGCAATTTTATTTTAATCTTAACAGGGGCACAGCATCGGTGGGCATGGTATGGGAGACATTTAAAATACATGTCCATGCCGTTCTTTCCTCACACATAAACAGGCTGAAAGCTTCGTCGAAAGCCATACTCCAACTAGCTGCTAAAAAATTAGATTCAGTAACGAATGAATTTAATGCCACAGCATCAGCACTTAAGCTGCAAACTCGCATTCTAGACCAATTACATTTTGAAAAAGCCAAACAGAAACTTTTTTTCTCGAGACCACGGGTGTTTGAACAGGGGGAGCATGCGGGAAAACTTTTGGTGTACCTGGCTCGCCAGGACGCTAGTCCACCGGTGGTGGTATCCTTGGTAGACTCACAAAATGTACTATTAACAGACCCAACGTCGGTAATAGGGATGAGCCGAATACCCCCCGGTTCGGTTCGCACCAGAACCCGCGAACGGACCGCAAGTTCGCACGAACGTTAGAACCCCATTGACGTCTATGGGACTCGAACGTTCGAAATCAAAAGTGCTCATTTTAAAGGCTAATTTGCATGGTATTGTCCTAAAAAGGGTTTGGGGACCCGGGTCCTACCCCAGGGGACATGTATCAATGCAAAAAAAACTTTTAAAAACGGCCGTTTTTTCGGGAGCAGTGATTTTAATGATGCTTAAAGTAAAAAAAAAAAAAAGTGAAATATTCCTTTAAATATCGTACCTGGGGGGTGTCTATAGTATGCCTGTAAAGTGACGCGTGTTTCCCATGTTTAGAACAGTCCCTGCACCAAATGTCATTTTTAAAGGAAAAAATCTCATTTAAAACTGCTTGCGGGTTTAATGTCATGTCGGGTCATGGCAATATGGATGAAAATCAGTGAGACAAACGGCATGGGTACCCCCCAGTCCATTACCAGGCCCTTTGGGTCTTGTATGGATATTAAGGGGAACCCCACACCCAAATTAAAATAAGGAAAGGTGTGGGGCCACCAGGCCCTATATACTCTGAACAGCAGTATACAGGCGGTGCAAACAAGACAGGGACTGTAGGTTTGTTGTTAAGTAGAATCTGTTTGTAATTTTGAACATTTTTAATGTGTTTAGCTCCAGCCAAAAAATCTTTTCTAAGCTTTTTGGAAAACATAGGGAAGGGTTATCACCCCTGTGACATTTGTTTTGCGTCTTTCCTCCTCTTCAGAAGATTTCACCTCACTTTTTTGTCCCAATGAAAAATGTTTTTTGAAAATTTGGGTTTTTTTGTGGAACAAGGATTGGAAAGCATCAGTGGAAAGGAGAAATTGTTTTCCCATATTAACTCTTACAGGAGAGAATTTCCCTTCCTTAGGGGTAGATTTCATCTCACTTCCTGTTGTCTCCTACCGTTTGCAAGTAGGAGTCGTTTGTAAGTTAGATGTTTGAAGGTAGGGTCCTGCCCTATATACTCAGCAGAAATTTGGGCCTTAGGTGTTGCTGTGGCCAAAACACTGTAAGCCCTCACAGGGCCCTGCTGTGAAATATTAGATCAAGAATTGTAATTACATGCCCCTGTTGAACAGGAGCTGAAAAATTAGGCCTTAGGCACTGGTGCTGGTGCCACAACACTGCAACCCCTCACAGACACTCTAGTTGGAACGCAGGAACGAGCCCTGCTGCAAAGTATTGCATCAAAAATTGTAATTACACGCCCCTGTTAGACAGGGGCAGAAAAATTGGGCCTTAGGCACTGGTGCTGGTGCCACAACACTGCAACCCCTCACAGACACTCTAGTTGGAACGCAGGAACGAGCCCTGCTGCAAAGTATTGCATCAAAAATTGTAATTACACGCCCCTGTTAGACAGGGGCAGAAAAATTGGGCCTTAGGCACTGGTGCTGGTGCCACAACACTGCAACCCCTCACAGACACTCTAGTTGGAACGCAGGAACGAGCCCTGCTGCAAAGTATTGCATCAAAAATTGTAATTACACGCCCCTGTTAGACAGGGGCAGAAAAATTGGGTCTTAGGCACTGGTGCCACAACACTGCAACCCCTCACAGACACTCTAGTTGAAACGCAGGAACAAGCCCTGCTGCAAAGTATTGCATCAAAAATTGTAATTACACGCCCCTGTTAAACAGGGGCTGAAAAATTGTGCCTTAGGCACTGGTGGTGGCGCCCAGAACCAAAAATGTTCTTACAAGCTATCAGCGTGATGATTGAGGAGGAAGAGGATAATTACTCAGGGATAGTCACTCAGCATCAGCATAGGCAGTCTTTGAAGGGATCTGAGATTTCAAAAAAAATTATTCGGTTACATCTGCATCAGGTGCTTGGTAGCTGGTGGTGATCCAAGACTGATTCATTTTTATGAAGGTCAGTCGATCGACCAAGTCAGTGGACAGACGCACCCTGTGATCGGTTACCACGCCTCCAGCAGCACTGAATGTGCGTTCCGAAAGAACGCTGGATGCAGGACAGGCCAGTAGCTCAATTGCATACTGTGCAAGCTCTGGCCAGTGATCCATCCTCAAGACCCAGTAACCCAGAGGATTTTCGGTGGGAAAGGTGTCCAAGTCTGATCTTGCCCCTAGGTATTCCTGCACCATGTAAAACAGACGCTGGCGATGGTTGCTGGAACCGATCATACCTTGGGGCTGCGGACCAAAAAATTGTCTGAACGCATCGGTCAGACGGCCACCTTCTCCACCGCTCCTTCTTTGACTGACCGAAGCCTCAGCAACACGTTGTCCAGAAACAGGAGTTTGTAACCTCCCAGTCTCTGGGAACGCGTTGCACAGACCTTTCTGCAAGGCCTCCCGAAGATGTTTCATCCTCTGCTCCCTCTGCGATGGCAAGATAAGGTCCGCAACCTTACCCTTGTAACGTGGATCAAGGAGGGTTGCCAGCCAGTATTGGTCCTTCTCCTTGATACCACGAATACGAGGATCCTTACGCAGGCTTTGCAGGATCAGGGAGGCCATGCAGCGTAGGTTTGCTGAGGCATTCGGTCCGGAGTCCTCTGGGTCACTAAGGACAACAACGTCCGCAGCCACCTCCTCCCAGCCACGTACAAGTCCATGTGTTCCTTGGGACTGGTCCCTTAAAGACTGCTGATGCTGAGTGCCAGGCTCCACCTCCATACTGACACAATCTTCCTCCTCCTCCTCCTCCTCCTCCTCGTCCTCTTCCTGTGTGATCGGCGGGCACGCAGGAACACTGTCTGGATAAAGGGGGCCTTGAGAGCTAAGGAAGTCCTCCTCTTCCTGCCTCTGTTCTGCCTCAAGTGCCCTGTCCATTATTCCACGCAGCGTGTGCTCCAACAGGTGGACAAGGGGGACAGTGTCACTGATGCATGCACTGTCAGTGCTCACCATCCTCGTGGCCTCCTCGAATGGTGACAGGACAGTGCATGCATCCCTGATCATGGCCCACTGGCGTGGGGAAAAAAAACCAAGGTCCCCTGACCCTGTCCTGGTGCCATAGTCGCACAGGTACTCATTGATGGCCCTCTGCTGCGTGTGCAGCCGCTGCAGCATGGCCAACGTCGAGTTCCACCTGGTGGGCATGTCACAGATTAGGCGGTTCTTGGGCAGGTTAAACTCCTTTTGGAGGTCCGTCAGCCGAGCACTGGCATTATATGACCGGCGGAAATGCACAGAGACTTTCCTGGCCTGCCTCAGGACATCCTGTAAGCCCGGGTACCTGCCCAAGAACCGCTGCACCACCAAGTTAAGGACGTGAGCCAAACAGGGCACATGGGTCATTTGTCCCTGTCGGAGGGCAGAGAGGAGGTTGGTGCCATTGTCGCAAACCACCATTCCTGCCTTAAGTTGGCGTGGCGTCAACCACCTCTGAACCTGCCCCTGCAGAGCTGACAGAACCTCTGCCCCAGTGTGGCTCCTGTCCCCCAAGCACACCAGCTCAAGCACCGCATGGCATCTTTTGGCCTGCGTACTTGCGTAGCCCCTTGAACGCCTACGGAGCACCGCTGGTTCCGAGGAAGAGGCCATGGAGGAAGAAGAAGAGGAGGGGGTGGAGGAGAGAGGTGTGTCACAATCAGCATTTTGGAGGCGTGGTGGCGGAACAACCTCCAACACTACTGCACCTTGTCCTGCATCCTTCCCAGCTGCCAGCAGAGTCACCCAATGCGCCGTGAAACTTAAGTAACGTCCCTGTCCATGCCTGCTGGACCATGAGTCAGCGGTAATATGCACCTTACCGCTGACCGCCCTGTCCAGCGAGGCATGGACATTGCCTTCCACATGCCGGTAGAGAGCCGGAATCGCCTTCCGTGAGAAAAAGTGGCGTTTGGGTACCTGCCACTGAGGAACCGCACATTCCACAAACTCACGGAAGGGGGCAGAGTCTACCAACTGAAAAGGCAGCAGTTGAAGTGCTAGCAATTTTGCCAAGCTAGCATTCAACCGCTGGGCATGTGGATGGCTGGGAGCAAACTTCTTTCGGCGGTGCAGCAGCTGGGGCAGGGAAATTTGCCTGGTACAATCTGACGTCGGTGTACCAAAAGCAGATTGCCCACAAGTACTTGGCTGTGACACACCTAATTCTACACCTTCATTCCTCTCACTGCAGGTCTCAGAGAGGACTGAAGGTCTAGTGGGGTTGGAAATCTCAGCTGATGAGGAGCAAGGAGAGATCGTCTTTGTTCTTTGGTGTGGGTCTTTTAGATACGCTTGCCAACGAACTGCATGGCAGGTCAACATATGTCTGGTCAAGCATGTGGTACCCAAGCGGGAGATGTTTTGGCCACGCGAGATACGCTTGAGACATATGTTGCAAATAGCAGCGGTGCGATCTGATGCACTCGTCTCAAAAAAGGCCCACACCAAAGAACTTTTTGAATAACGCGCAGAGACTGCAGCGCCCTGCACATGTGGAGCTTTGGGGTGTGATGCAGTCAATGTGCTGCCCTTAGGCTGGCCCCTGGAGGGCATCCTGCCTAGTTGGTGATGTGCCACCTCCTCCTCCTCCTCCTCCTCCTCCTCTCTCCTATCAGGCACCCACGTTGAGTCAGTGACCTCATCATCCCCTCCCTCCTCATCACTGGAGCAAACCTGGCAGTATGCTGCAGCAGGGGGAGCATGACTGCCAGATTGCTGTCCTTCTTGGGCACCCCCTCTGTCCGTGCTCATGTTACTGCCTTCATTGAGCTCAGTATCATCATCAGAGCCTTCCAAACGCTGGGCATCCTCCTGGAGCATGTACCCAACACTGTGGTCAAACAGTTCGAGGGAATCCTCATGAGGACATGGTGGAGCTAGGGAAGGAGTCACTGATGACATTGAGCTGAGGGAAGAGGCCGCTGCTTTGCCAGACAAAGCACCCTGGGCATGGGTGAGAGAGGATGAGGAGGATGAGGACGGCTTGGTCATCCACTCGACCAAGTCTTCCGCATGTTGCGGCTCAACACGGCCAGCTGCCGAAAAAAAGGCCAAGCGTGTCCCATGGCCACGTGCTGATGAGGATGCACCGTCTCCACGACCAGCACTAGACACAGAGCCTGCTTGCCCTCTCTTATTGGCTTGTGACTGTCTGCCTCTCCTTCTTGGCCTTCCAGACATACTAATGGCCTGTAGCTGCACTAAGCTGGGATAGAACACCTGTAATTTTCTTCAGGTAGCTTTATATACTGTAACCAGACAAGCCTGCCTGTCAGTAGGAAGATAACAGGAACGGATCTAGCTGAACACTGTGAGCAGGACGTACTGCACTAAATGTATATAGCAGGAACGGATCTAGCTGAACACTGTGAGCAGGACGCACTGTACTAAATGTAAATAGTCTAGCTGCCTGACCGTGGTACTAATAGGATCAAAAAGAACACCTGTAATTTTCTTAAGGTAGCTTTATATACTGTAACCAGACAAGCCTGCCTGTCAGTAGGAAGATAACAGGAACGGATCTAGCTGAACACTGTGAGCAGGACGCACTGTACTAAATGTAAATAGTCTAGCTGCCTGACCGTGGTACTAATAGGATCAAAAAGAACACCTGTAATTTTCTTCAGGTAGCTTTATATACTGTAACCAGACAAGCCTGCCTGTCAGTAGGAAGATAACAGGAACGGATCTAGCTGAACACTGTGAGCAGGACACACTGTACTAA
The DNA here is from genome assembly GCA_037952835.1 of Lithobates septentrionalis. NCBI lineage: Eukaryota > Metazoa > Chordata > Amphibia > Anura > Ranidae > Lithobates > Lithobates septentrionalis. The sequence continues at coordinate 7,281,882 of JBBDGP010000149.1, forward strand.
ATGTAAATAGTCTAGCTGCCTGACCGTGGTACTAATAGGATCAAAAAGAACACCTGTAATTTTCTTCAGGTAGCTTTATATACTGTAACCAGACAAGCCTGCCTGTCAGTAGGAAGATAACAGGAACGGATCTAGCTGAACACTGTGAGCAGGACGCACTGTACTAAATGTAAATAGTCTAGCTGCCTGACCGTGGTACTAATAGGATCAAAAAGAACACCTGTAATTTTCTTAAGGTAGCTTTATATACTGTAACCAGACAAGCCTGCCTGTCAGTAGGAAGATAACAGGAACGGATCTAGCTGAACACTGTGAGCAGGACGCACTGTACTAAATGTAAATAGTCTAGCTGCCTGACCGTGGTACTAATAGGATCAAAAAGAACACCTGTAATTTTCTTAAGGTAGCTTTATATACTGTAACCAGACAAGCCTGCCTGTCAGTAGGAAGATAACAGGAACGGATCTAGCTGAACACTGTGAGCAGGACACACTGTACTAAATGTAAATAGTCTAGCTGCCTGACCGTGGTACTAATAGGATCAAAAAGAACACCTGTAATTTTCTTCAGGTAGCTTTATATACTGTAACCAGACAAGCCTGCCTGTCAGTAGGAAGATAACAGGAACGGATCTAGCTGAACACTGTGAGCAGGACGTACTGCACTAAATGTATATAGCAGGAACGGATCTAGCTGAACACTGTGAGCAGGACGCACTGCACTGAATGTAAATAGCAGGAACGGATCTAGCTGAACACTGTGAGCAGGACGCACTGCACTAAATGTAAATACCAGGAACGGATCTAGCTGAACACTGTGAGCAGGACGCACTGCACTGAATGTAAATAGCAGGAACGGATCTAGCTGAACACTGTGAGCAGGACGCACTGCACTGAATGTAAATAGCAGGAACGGATCTAGCTGAACACTGTGAGCAGGACGCACTGCACTGAATGTAAATAGCAGGAACGGATGTAGCTGAACACTGTGAGCAGGACGCACTGCACTAAATGTAAATACCAGGAACGGATCTAGCTGAACACTGTGAGCAGGACGCACTGCACTGAATGTAAATAGCAGGAACGGATCTAGCTGAACACTGTGAGCAGGACGCACTGCACTGAATGTAAATAGCAGGAACGGATCTAGCTGAACACTGTGAGCAGGACGCACTGCACTGAATGTAAATAGCAGGAACGGATGTAGCTGAACACTGTGAGCAGGACGCACTGCACTAAATGTAAATACCAGGAACGGATCTAGCTGAACACTGTGAGCAGGACGCACTGCACTGAATGTAAATAGCAGGAACGGATCTAGCTGAACACTGTGAGCAGGACGCACTGCACTAAATGTAAATACCAGGAACGGATCTAGCTGAACACTGTGAGCAGGACGCACTGCACTGAATGTAAATAGCAGGAACGGATCTAGCTGAACACTGTGAGCAGGACACACTGCACTAAATGTAAATAGTCTAGATAGAAGATAACAGGAACGGATCTAGCTAAACTGAATACAGTGTATATATATATATATATGCAACACCTGGGATGCATATATATACACAATACACTGTAAGTGCAGCTAACTGACTGACTGTTCTGCCTAATCTATCTAACTCAAATCAAATGACACTGTCTCTCTCTCTCTCAGCACACCGGAACACACACTACACAGGGCCGCCGTGCAGGCGGCCTTATATAGTGTGGGGTGTGTACTAAATCCCCTGAGCCATAATTGGCCAAAGCCACCCTGGCTTTGGCCAATTACAGCTCTCTCTACTGACGGCGCTGTGATTGGCCAAGCATGCGGGTCATAGTGCATGCTTGGCCAATCATCAGCCAGCAATGCACTGCGATGCCGCAGTGAATTATGGGCCGTGACGCGCCACACGAATTTGGCGCGAACGGCCCATATCGTTCGCAATTCGGCGAACGACCGAACAGCCGATGTTCGAGTCGAACATGGGTTCGACTCGAACACGAAGCTCATCCCTAGTCGGTAACAACAGCATTCTGAACATACTATGCTGATCTTTACTCCTCCAAAGTGAGGGTCACTATACAAGAGACCCAGACCTTTCTTCACAACATACCACTCCCTCGAATTTCAGAATCTCAGATGAAAGACATGGAGGCTCCCCTTACTACGGATGAAATCGCGACCGCGATAGCGTCCTTGGCACCAGCAAATGCCCCTGGTCGAGATGGTATACCTCTAGACTTTTACGCAGCCTACTCCGAGGTACTGATCACTATCACTGTGCTCATCTGTCACTCAGATCACTGTTATTGTGCCCATCTGTCACTCAGATCACTGTCACTGTGCCCATCTGTCATTCAGCTTTCATTCTCAGTCGGGTATCTCTCACACTAATCGGCTGATATTGGTCAGTATTTGTGGATCGACCGATGCTCTCTTACCTTCAGGATCCCGGCCATATTCCCGCTGATCCTCCTCGGTGCAGCCTCACAGCAGATCCTCCGCTCACACTGCCGCCATCTGAGCAGCAGAGGCCGCCTCACCCCCCTCCCTCCCCGGCCAGCTAGCCACCTCCGCGGTCACATGGGGCTCCAGCGACGCTTTGCTGGTGGTTCAGCGGCGCTGCCCATTCATTTCAATGGGCAAGAGCGGAGGAGGAGCGGTGTATTCAGAGAGTGTAGTGAAAAGGGGTCAGGAGTATGCAATGCACAGTACTGCATTTTGCGATGGGGTAAGAAGTACATAACACAGACTGAAGGGGACAGGAGTATGTAATGCACAGTATGGGTCAGGATTACAAAAGGAAAACGGTGCAGAAGTTAAGAGTGTGTAGCAATAACTCTCCGTGGAGCTGCTGGTTTAAGCGGGCTCGTTACCTTCACTCTCCTTCCCTCTGTTTCACCGGCACCGGGTCTAGGGTTCCGTTGAGTTTACCTCCGGACGATATAAGCACCAACACTTGAGTACGTTTTTGATGCTTTATTGAACAATTAACGATGGAAATAGCAGGAAAGAGACAGAAGGGAAACTGCAGAGAAGCTCAAATACCTTTCTGTAGGATTCTTGACAAATGCCCTTTAGGGTTGAATATTGCAGTAGAATGCGTTCCCCTCGTGGGACACACTTTTTACTCGCCTGGATAGGCCTCTCTCACTTGCCTAGCAGCCAGTACGTAGCACGAACAAAGTCTCTGCCACAGACTTGCTTGAGATGAACCCGTACAATCTTCTGCCACAGGATGTATTGGTTTTGTGGTGAACGTCAGACACAGTGCTTGAACCTTTAAGCCAAACCCGGTAACACTATGCTGTAAAGTTACTTTAGGATACGTCCTCCAACTGAGTCACCAGGCCCCTCTCCAGACCAGCACTCTGCATGATCCTTCCATGACGGGTCCTCCCCTGGGATCTCCTCGGTTGTCCAGCTTCTTCACTCTGGATAGACAGCTCAGGACCATTCCTTGGCTGCTGTGGTAGGCCCGAAACAAGCTTCTGGGCCCACCCACGCGCCGCAGCGGTGCGGGCCTCCGGAACAGAGGACCACGAGGTAACACTCTAGCGCATACCTGTCGGCCAGGAGGGCCAGCAGGTGGCTGTAAAAACGACCCTAAAATATGGCGTCTATCCCATAAATACCCTCTACCAGAATCCAACTCGGAGGACCACCTCCACCGAGTTGTCTCTGGGACAGAAGAGCACCAATACGCTTTGACACGTTGCCTTTCCAACAATAGCCAATAGTAACAACGACACCAACTGGCTCAGTGTGGAAACACACGCAACGTCAGCCAAGCCGGAACAGAGGCAAATCTAACTTCCTTTAACAAGCAATTTACTAAATTTACCTATCAGATGGTAGATCATAAATCTACCAGCGCTACATACTCCCCCCACTACAGTAGACGTTGTCCCCAACGTCTGTCCAAAAACAATGATGATAACTCCCAAGCCTGGGAGTAGGTATTTGAGCTTTTAATAACTTGGATAGACAAAGAAGAGAGAAAGACAGTGGAAAGACATTATAAGACTTACATCTACAAAACATTATGTTCACTATCTATCTAGCTGAAAAGCCTCCCAGCTTGATAGGAGATCCAATAGTTCCTGAAAAGGAAAACATATTAAACACATACACATACTGTACAATATCAGGAGCAAAGCCTCATTTTTTAAAAAATGAGCCTTCTCTTCCTTTTACCTATATCAAAGTAATCTTAACCACTTGCCGACCGCCGCACGACGATGTACGTCGACAAAGCGGCACGGGCAGGCAAAAGGGCTTACCTGTACGTCCCTGCCTGCCCGCGGGTGGGGGGTCCGATCGGACCCCCCCCGGTGCCTGCGGCGGTCGGCAAATGTCCCCCGGCGATCGGTGGTGAGGGGGAGGCCATCCATTCGTGGCCCCCCCCCCTCGCGATCGCTCCCAGCCAATGGGATCATTTCCCTGCCTCTGTATTGTACACAGAGGCAGAGGAAATGATGTCATCTCTCCTCGGCTCGGTATTTTCCGTTCCGGGCCGAGGAGAGAAGACTGAACTGTGAGTGCACCAAACACACACACACAGTAGAACATGCCAGGCACACATTACACCCCGATCCCCCCCCCCGATCGCCCCCCGATCCCCCCCCGATCACCCCCCCCTGTCACAAACTGACACCAAGCAGGTTTTTTTTTTTTTTTTTTTTTTCTGATTACTGTATTGGTGTCAGTTTGTGTCAGTTAGTGTGTTAGGGTAGTGAGTCTTAGGCCCCCTTTAGGTCTAGGGTACCCCCCTAATAAAGTTTTAACCCCTTGATCACCCCCTGTCACCAGTGTTGCTAAGCGATCATTTTTCTGATCGCTGTATTAGTGTCGCTGGTGACGGTAGTTAGGGACGTAAATATTTAGGTTCGGTCAGCGTTTTATAGCGACAGGGACCCCCCTATACTACCTAATAAATGTTTTAACCCCTTGATTGCCCCCTAGTTAACCCTTTCACCACTGATCACCGTATAACCGTTACGGGTGACGCTGGTTAGTTCGTTTATTTTTTATAGTGTCAGGGCACCCGCCGTTTATTACCGAATAAAGGTTTAGCCCCCCGATCGCCCGGCGGTGATATGCGTCGCCCCAGGCAGCGTCAGATTAGCGCCAGTACCGCTAACACCCACGCACGCAGCATACGCCTCCCTTAGTGGTATAGTATCTGAACGGATCAATATCTGATCCAATCAGATCTATACTAGCGTCCCCAGCAGTTTAGGGTTCCCAAAAACGCAGTGTTAGCGGGATCAGCCCAGATACCTGCTAGCACCTGCATTTTGTCCCTCCGCCCGGCCCAGCCCAGCCCACCCAAGTGCAGTATCGATCGATCACTGACACTTACAAAACACTAAACGCATAACTGCAGCGTTCGCAGAGTCAGGCCTGATCCCTGCGATCGCTAACAGTTTTCTTGGTAGCGTTTTGGTGAGCTGGCAAGCACCAGCCCCAGGCAGCGTCAGGTTAGCGCCAGTACCGCTAACACCCACGCACGCACCGTACACCTCCCTTAGTGGTATAGTATCTGAACGCATCAATATCTGATCCGATCAGATCTATACTAGCGTCCCCAGCAGTTTAGGGTTCCCAAAAACGCAGTGTTAGCGGGATCAGCCCAGATACCTGCTAGCACCTGCGTTTTGCCCCTCCGCCCGGCCCAGCCCACCCAAGTGCAGTATCGATCGATCACTGTCACTTACAAAACACTAAACGCATAACTGCAGCGTTCGCAGAGTCAGGCCTGATCCCTGCGATCGCTAACAGTTTTTTTGGTAGCGTTTTGGTGAACTGGCAAGCACCAGCCCCAGGCAGCGTCAGATTAGCGCCAGTACTGCTAACACCCACGCACGCAGCATACACCTCCCTTAGTGGTATAGTATCTGATCGGATCAATACCTGATCCGATCAGATCTATACTGGCGTCCCCAGCAGTTTAGGGTTCCCACAAACGCAGTGTTAGCGTGATCAGCCCAGATACCTGCTAGCACCTGCATTTTGCCCCTCCGCCCGGCCCAGCCCAGGCCACCCAAGTGCAGTATCGATCGATCACTGACACTTACAAAACACTAAACGCATAACTGCAGCGTTCGCAGAGTCAGGCCTGATCCCTGCGATCGCTAACAGTTTTTTTGGTAGCGTTTTGGTGAAATGGCAAGCACCAGTGGCCTAGTACACCCCGGTCGTAGTCAAACCAGCACTGCAGTAACACTTGGTGACGTGGCGAGTCCCATAAGTGCAGTTCAAGCTGGTGAGGTGGCAAGCACAAGTAGTGTCCCGCTGCCACCAAAAAGACAAACACAGGACCGTCGTGCCCATAGTGCCCTTCCTGCTGCATTTGCCAATCCTAATTGGGAACCCACCGCTTCTGCAGCGCCCGTACTTCCCCCATTCACATCCCCAACCAAATTCAGTCAGCTGCATGAGAGGCAATTTCTTTATGTCCTCCCGAGTACCCCTACCCAGCGAACCCCCCCCAAAAAGATGTCGTGTCTGCAGCAAGCGCGGATATAGGCGTGACACCCGCTAATATTGTCCCTCCTGTCCTGACAATCCTGGTATTTGCATTGGTGAATGTTTTGAATGCTACCATTCACTAGTTGACTATTAGCGTAGGGTACAGCATTGCACAGACTAGGCACACTTTCACAGGGTCTCCCAAGATGCCATCGCATTTTGAGAGACCCGAACCTGGAACCGGTTACAGTTATAAAAGTTAGTTACAAAAAAAAGTGAAAAAAAAAAAAAACACAAACAAAAATATAAAATAAAAAAAAAAATAGTTGGCGTTTTATTGTTCTCTCTCTCTCTATTCTCTCTCTATTGTTCTGCTCTTTTTTACTGTATTCTATTCTGCAATGTTTTATTGTTATTATGTTTTATCATGTTTGCTTTTCAGGTATGCAATTTTTTATACCTTACCGTTTACTGTGCTTTATTGTTAACCATTTTTTTGTCTTCAGGTACGCCATTCACGACTTTGAGTGGTTATACCAGAATGATGCCTGCAGGTTTAGGTATCATCTTGGTATCATTCTTTTCAGCCAGCGGTCAGCTTTCATGTAAAAGCAATCCTAGCGGCTAATTAGCCTCTAGACTGCTTTTACAAGCAGTGGGAGGGAATGCCCCCCCCCCCAACGTCTTCCGTGTTTTTCTCTGGCTCTCCTGTCTCAACAGGGAACCTGAGAATGCAGCCGGTGATTCAGCCAGCTGACCATAGAGCTGATCAGAGACCAGAGTGGCTCCAAACATCTCTATGGCCTAAGAAACCGGAAGCTACGAGCATTTTATGACTTAGATTTCGCCGGATGTAAACAGCGCCATTGGGAAATTGGGAAAGCATTTTATCACACCGATCTTGGCGTGGTCAGATGCTTTGAGGGCAGAGGAGAAATCTAGGGTCTAATAGACCCCAATTTTTGCAAAAAAGAGTACCTGTCACTACCTATTGCTATGATAGGGGATATTTACATTCCCCGAGATAACAATAAAAATGATTTAAAAAAAAAAATGAAAGGAACAGTTTAAAAATAAGATAAAAAAATAATAATAATAATGAAAAAAAAAAAAAAAAAAAAAAAAAAGCACCCCTGTCCCCCCTGCTCTCGCGCTAAGGCGAACGCAAGTGTCGGTCTGGCGTCAAATGTAAACAGCAATTGCACCATGCATGTGAGGTATCACCGCGAAGGCCAGATCGAGGGCAGTAATTTTAGCAGTAGACCTCCTCTGTAAATCTAAAGTGGTAACCTGTAAAGGCTTTTAAAGGCTTTTAAAAATGTATTTAGTTTGTCGCCACTGCACGTTTGTGCGCAATTTTAAAGCATGTCATGTTTGGTATCCATGTACTCGGCCTAAGATCATCTTTTTTATTTCACCAAACATTTGGGCAATATAGTGTGTTTTAGTGCATTAAAATGTAAAAAAGTGTGTTTTTCCCCAAAAAATGCGTTTGAAAAATCGCTGCGCAAATACTGTGTGAAAAAAAAAAATGAAACACCCACCATTTTAATCTGTAGGGCATTTGCTTTAAAAAAAAAAAAATAATGTTTGGGGGTTCAAAGTAATTTTCTTGCAAAAAAAAATTATTTTTTTATGTAAACAATAAGTGTCAGAAAGGGCTTTGTCTTCAAGTGGTTAGAAGAGTGGGTGATGTGTGACATAAGCCTCTAGAGATGTTGTGCATAAAATGCCAGGACAGTTCAAAACCCCCCCAAATGACCCCATTTTGGAAAGTAGACACACCAAGCTATTTGCTGAGAGGCATGTCGAGTCCATGGAATATTTTATATTGTGACACAAGTTGCGGGAAAGAGACAATTTTTTATTTTTTTTATTTTTTTTTGCGCAAAGTTGTCACTAAATGATATTTTGCTCAAACATGCCATGGGAATATGTGAAATTACACCCCAAAATACATTCTGCTGCTTCTCCTGAGTACGGGGATACCACATGTGTGAGACTTTTTGGGAGCCTAGCCGCGTACGGGACCCCAAAAACCAAGCACCGGCTTCAGGCTTTCTAAGGCCGTAAATTTTTGATTTCACTCTTCACTGCCTATCACAGTTTCGGAGGCCATGGAATGCCCAGGTGGCAAAAAACCCCCCCAAATGACCCCATTTTGGAAAGTAGACACCCCAAGCTATTTGAGTGGTATAGTGAGTATTTTGCAGACCTCAATTTTTGTCACAAAGTTTTGAAAATTGAAAAAAGAAAAAAAAAAATTTTTTTCTCGTCTTTCTTTATTTTCAAAAACAAATGAGAGCTGCAAAATACTCACCATGCCTCTCAGCAAATAGCTTGGGGTGTCTACTTTCCAAAATGGGGTCATTTGGGGGGGGGTTTGTGCCACCTGGGCATTCCATGGCCTCCGAAACTGTGATAGGCAGTGAGGAGTGAAATCAAAAATGTACGCCCTTAGAAATCCTGAAGGCAGTGATTGGTTTTCGGGGCCCCGTACGCGGCTAGGCTCCCAAAAAGTCTCACACATGTGGTATCCCCATACTCAGGAGAAGCAGCTAAATGTATTTTGGGGTGCAATTCCACATATGCCCATGGTCTGTGTGAGCAATATATCATTTAGTGACAACTTTGTGCAAAAAAAAAAAAAAAAAAAAAAAATTTGTCACTTTCCTGCAACTTGTGTCAAAATATAAAACATTCCATGGACTCAACATGCCTCAAAGCAAATAGCTTGGGGTGTCTACTTTCCAAAATGGGGTCATTTGGGGGGGTTTTATGCCATCTGGGCATTTTATGGCCTTCAAAACTGTGATAGGTAGTGAGGAGTAAAATCAAAAATGTACGCCCTTAGAAATCCTGAAGGCGGTAATTGGTTTTCGGGGCCCCGTACGTGGCTAGGCTCCCAAAAAGTCCCACACATGTGGTATCCCCATACTCGGGAGAAGCAGCTAAATGTATTTTGGGGTGCAATTCCACATATGCCCATGGCCTGTGTGAGCAATATATCATTTAGTGACAACTTTTTGTAATTTTTTTTTTTTTTTGTCATTATTCAATCACTTGGGACAAAAAAAATGAATATTCAATGGGCTCAACATGCCTCTCAGCAAATTCCTTGAAGTGTCTACTTTCCAAAATGGGGTCATTTGTGGGGGTTTTGTACTGCCCTGCCATTTTAGCACCTCAAGAAACGACATAGGCAGTCATAAATTAAAGGCTGTGTAAATTCCAGAAAATGTACCCTAGTTTGTAGGCGCTATAACTTTTGCGCAAACCAATAAATATACACTTATTGACATTTTTTTTACCAAAGACATGTGGCCGAATACATTTTGGCCTAAATGTATGACTAAAATTGAGTTTATTGGATTTTTTTTAGAACAAAAAGTAGAAAATATCATTTTTTTTCAAAATTTTCGGTCTTTTTCCGTGTATAGCGCAAAAAATAAAAATGGCAGAGGTGATCAAATATCATCAAAAGAAAGCTCTATTTGTGAGAAGAAAAGGACGCAAATTTCGTTTGGGTAGAGCATTGCATGACCGCGCAATTAGCAGTTAAAGCGACGCAGTGCTGAATTGTAAAAAGTGCTCTGGTCAGGAAGGGGGTAAAACCTTCCGGGGCTGAAGTGGTTAAGGAGTCCATCCCTGTATAATAATTTCTTCAAATGAAGGAAATCCGGCTAGCAAAAAAGAAGTCCTTGGATTTAGAACACTGAGCAGAATATCCAGATTTTTTGACCACGAAGATCTCTTTATAATGACCCTAACTAACTATCTAACTTCAAAGTTCTCTTGTCCATAATCACCAATAAAACTGGGGATCTGGCAAGGTCAGTGTCTTTCCCAGTTTATCCACTGTGGTAATGAAATAGACAACATCATCTTTTCCGGGCCTGCAGATGACTACTTTGTCAGCATAGATGTGCCGATCGAAGTTCCAGTGCATAAAACATCCACTAAAACGTTCATCCATTTTAACAGAACATCCAGTCTTTCGGAAAGTGAGGCCCGGAATAATGAAAGGAAGTGGAATAGTGCAGGGCCGGGCATGACAGTGTGTCTAGTGACACATGGGGTTAAAAAGTTTCATGGAGAGGTGGGAGGAGAGATCAAGAAAGTAGGAAGGAGTGGCCATATAAAAGGGGGCGGAGCAAGAACGGAGCAGTGTGCTTGGAAGGAGACACGAGGAGGCAGAATTTCACTGCTCCTCAGCAGCAATGGCGGAAGTGGAGGCGATCCTGGCGCGCTTGAGGCAGGCTGCAGAGGTGAGAGGACCAGACTGGCTCCACAGCCAGGTCTCTGAGCTACTAGGCGGGGAGACCAGCGTGGCTGTGAGGGAGGATGGGCCGTCGGCGCGTGCGCAGAGATCGCGGCCTCCGGCGCGTTACTCGCCGGGACCCGAAGACAGGCAAGGCCGGGTGGAGAGGAGCCCTAGGGGGGAGCGATCGGTTCCGCTGGCGAAGAGGAGTCACAAGGCGACGGTAGCGGGGCCCGGGTGGGTTACACGCCGTGGTCAGGGCTCAGTGGGCGCTGCTTCCCGGAGCGCTCGGCCAGGCTATGGAGACCAGACTTGCCCCCCCGTAGCTCTCAACGAGCGGGGGAGGATGGACAGAAGGGGGAGATCTGAGGCTGGAGCAAGGGAGGCATGGAGAAGCAAATCGGATGACGCTGTGGGTGGGCGGAGCTCACCTGGCAGGAGGGGGGATGCACAAGATGGCGGACGGAGCAGGACGCAGGCTGGCCCGGTTGCAGGGTCGTCAGGGCAGCAGGGATCGTCATCAGCGCGCACCAATGTACAGGCTACAAGACAGAGTGGTGTTACGGCCTCCAGGGGGAATTCACCTGGGGGGCTACCTGTGTCATCAGTCTCGGCGCACGTGGAACAGTCGGAGGATGGAATGTTGGAAGAGGAGGAGGAGCCAAGGCAGCAGGCGCCTGCGAAGGAGAGCGACACAGCGGCTGTTGGGAGACTCCTGGTCAGCCCGGTAAGTCAAGTGACAATTTATCATTTACTAAAGCGTTACAGGGTTTGTTGGGGGCGGTGGCGCCGGGTGCAGGAGGGATGGTGTCACCTTTGCTACAGTCGTCAGGACAGGCTCCGGACCAACAACTGGCGGGTACCGCATCTGCCAGTTCGGGGTCCGGGGGGCAGCTTCAGGAGCTATTGGAAGGGCTGCGGGTGTTGGTGGGTCGTTTTGGCAATGCTCAAGGGCAGGTTCAGCGGACGGATACGCAAGGGGGCGCCCAGAGGGTGGGAAAAGATGGCGGGGGGTGAACTCAGGGGGGGGCTGAGGTTTCTCCGGCTACAGTAGTATCGATTGACAAGACGATGGAGCCGATGCCGGCGAAGGAGGCGTCAGGTGAGAAGGCTGCAGAAGGGAAGGGCAGGTCTGATGTGGTTAGGCTGGCTGACGCTGCAAGATGTGAGATATATGTGTGTTTTGAAGGCCCACTGGGAGCCCATTTAAAACAGGAGGTGCGGCAAAAAATTTACAAAGGTGAGTATGTGGAGATCTTCTCCTTATTGCCTTTGGAAAAGTTCAACCTGGATAGGGTTAGGCCCGACGATTCCAAGAAGGAGGATGAAGAGAAGAGGAGATATAGATTGATACCGCGGACATTTGTAAATTGGTTACAGGCGTTCGCTATCATGGCCAGCGTCATTGGCGAAAAGAACCCGGAACACTGTTCGGGGTTGTTTTGTTATATGGATGCTATAGGGGAGGCACACAGGGTTTATGGGGAAACTGCTTGGCTACGGTATGACGAACAGTTTCGTCAACGCAGAGCGGTCCGTCCGGATCTGCGTTGGGACCATAAGGATATTAGCCTATGGATGAGACTGATGTCGTCAGCTAGGGCCCCGCCTCAGTTATTTCAGGGGGGGGCCGGGGGTACCCACTCCTCAGGACTACCGGCCGGCAAAAAATGGGGGGTGTGCTGGCAGTTTAACCACTTCAGCCCCGGAAGGTTTTACCCCCTTCCTGACCAGAGCACTTTTTACAATTCGGCACTGCGTCGCTTTAACTGCTAATTGCGCGGTCATGCAATGCTGTACCCAAACGAAATTTGCGTCCTTTTCTTCCCACAAATAGAGCTTTCTTTTGATGGTATTTGATCACCTCTGCCGTTTTTATTTTTTGCGCTATACGCGGAAAAAGACCGAAAATTTTGAAAAAAAATGATATTTTCTACTTTTTGTTCTAAAAAAAATCCAATAAACTCAATTTTAGTCATACATTTAGGCCAAAATGTATTCGGCCACATGTCTTTGGTAAAAAAAAATGTCAATAAGCGTATATTTATTGGTTTGCGCAAAAGTTATAGCGTCTACAAACTAGGGTACATTTTCTGGAATTTACACAGCCTTTAATTTATGACTGCCTATGTCGTTTCTTGAGGTGCTAAAATGGCAGGGCAGTACAAAACCCCCACAAATGACCCCATTTTGGAAAGTAGACACCCCAAGGAATTTGCTGAGAGGCATGTTGAGCCCATTGAATATTCATTTTTTTTGTCCCAAGTGATTGAATAATGACAAAAAAAAAAAAATTACAAAAAGTTGTCACTAAATGATATATTGCTCACACAGGCCATGGGCATATGTGGAATTGCACCCCAAAATACATTTAGCTGCTTCTCCTGAGTACGGGGATACCACATGTGTGGGACTTTTTGGGAGCCTAGCCGCGTACGGGGCCCCGAAAACCAAGCACCGCCTTCAGGATTTCTAAGGGCGTACATTTTTGATTTTACTCCTCACTACCTATCACAGTTTTGAAGGCCATAAAATGCCCAGATGACATAAAACCCCCCCAAATGACCCCATTTTGGAAAGTAGACACCCCAAGCTATTTGCTTTGAGGCATGTTGAGTCCATGGAATGTTTTATATTTTGACACAAGTTGCGGGAAAGTGACAAATTTTTTTTTTTTGCACAAAGTTGTCACTAAATGATATATTGCTCACACAGGCCATGGGCATATGTGGAATTGCACCCCAAAATACATTTAGCTGCTTCTCCTGAGTACGGGGATACCACATGTGTGGGACTTTTTAGGAGCCTGGCCGCGTACGGGACCCCGAAAACCAAGCACCGCCTTCAGGATTTCTAATGCCGCGTACACACGGTCGTACTTTTCGTCTACAAAAGTCGGACAGCCTGTCCGACAGACTTCCGGCAGACTTTCGGTGGACTTGCGGCGGACTTGCGGCCTACTTTCTAACGAACGGACTTGCCTACACACGACCACACAAAAGTCTAACGGATTCGTACGTGATGACGTACACCGGACTAAAATAAGGAAGTTCATAGCCAGTAGCCAATAGGTGCCCTAGCGTGGCTTTTTGTCCGTCGGACTAGCACACAGACGAGCGGATTTCGGGGTCCGTCGTAGTTACGAAGTAAAGTTTTAAAACATGTTTCAAATCTAAAGTACGTCGGATTTGAGGCTAAAAAAGTCAGTTGAAAGTCCGGAGAAGCCCACACACGATCGGATTACCAGCCAGCTTTAGTCCATCAGCGTCTGTTGGACTTTTGTAGACGAAAAGTAGGACCGTGTGTACGCGGCATTAGGGCGTACATTTTTGATTTTACTCCTCACTGCCTATCACAGTTTCGGAGGCCATGGAATGCCCAGGTGGCACAAACCCCCCCCAAATGACCCCATTTTGGAAAGTAGACACCCCAAGCTATTTGCTGAGAGGCATGGTGAGTATTTTGCAGCTCTCATTTGTTTTTGAAAATAAAGAAAGACGAGAAAAAAAATTTTTTTTTTTCTTTTTTCAATTTTAAAAACTTTGTGACAAAAAGTGAGGTCTGCAAAATACTCACTATACCTCTCATCAAATAGCTTGGGGTGTCTACTTTCCAAAATGGGGTCATTTGGGGGGGGTTGTGCCATCTGGGCATTCCATGGCCTCCGAAACTGTGATAGGCAGTGAAGAGTGAAATCAAAAATTTACGGCCTTAGAAAGCCTGAAGGCGGTGCTTGGTTTTCGGGGTCCCGTACGCGGCTAGGCTCCCAAAAAGTCCCACACATGTGGTATCCCCGTACTCAGGAGAAGCAACAGAATGTATTTTGGGGTGTAATTTCACATATTCCCATGGCATGTTTGAGCAATATATCATTTAGTGACAACTTTGCGCAAAAAAAAATAAAAAAAATAAAAAATTGTCTCTTTTCCGCAACTTGTGTCACAATATAAATTATTCCATGGACTCAACATGACTCTCAGCAAATAGCTTGGGGTGTCTACTTTCCAAAATGGGGTCATTTGGGGGGGGTTTGAACTGTCCTGGCATTTTATGCACAACATCTAGAAGCTTATGTCACACATCACCCACTCTTCTAACCACTTGAAGACAAAGCCCTTTCTGACACTTATTGTTTACATAAAAAAATAATTTTTTTTTGCAAGAAAATTACTTTGAACCCCAAAACATTATATATTTTTTTTAAAGCAAATGCCCTACAGATTAAAATGGTGGGTGTTTCATTTTTTTTTTTCACACAGTATTTGCGCAGCGATTTTTCAAACGCATTTTTTGGGGAAAAAACACACTTTTTTACATTTTAATGCACTAAAACACACTATATTGCCCAAATGTTTGATGAGATAAAAAAGATGATCTTAGGCCGAGTACATGGATACCAAACATGACATGCTTTAAAATTGCGCACAAACGTGCAGTGGCGACAAACTAAATACATTTTTAAAAGCCTTTAAAAGCCTTTACAGGTTACCACTTTAGATTTACAGAGGAGGTCTACTGCTAAACTTACTGCCCTCGATCTGACCTTCGCGGCGATACCTCACATGCATGGTGCAATTGCTGTTTACATTTGACGCCAGACCAACGCTTGCGTTCACCTTAGCGCGAGAGCAGGGGGGACAGGGGTGCTTTTTTTTTTTTTTTTTTCTTTATTATTATTATTTTTTTATCTTATTTTTAAACTGTTCCTTTCATTTTTTTTTTTTAAATCATTTTTATTGTTATCTCAGGGAATGTAAATATCCCCTATGATAGCAATAGGTAGTGACAGGTACTCTTTTTTGCAAAAATTGGGGTCTATTAGACCCTAGATTTCTCCTCTGCCCTCAAAGCATCTGATCACACCAAGATCGGTGTGATAAAATGCTTTCCCAATTTCCCAATGGCGCTGTTTACATCCGGCGAAATCTAAGTCATAAAATGCTCGTAGCTTCCGGTTTCTTAGGCCATAGAGATGTTTGGAGCCACTCTGGTCTCTGATCAGCTCTATGGTCAGCTGGCTGAATCACCGGCTGCATTTTCAGGTTCCCTGTTGAGACAGGAGAGCCAGAGAAAAACACGGAAGATGTTGGGGGGGGGGGGCATTCCCTCCCACGGCTTGTAAAAGCAGTCTAGAGGCTAATTAGCCACTAGGATTGCTTTTACATGAAAGCCGACCGCTGGCTGAAAAGAATGATACCAAGATGATACCTAAACCTGCAGGCATCATTCTGGTATAACCACTCAAAGTCGTGAATGGCATACCTGAAGACAAAAAAATGGTTAACAATAAAGCACAGTAAACGGTAAGGTATAAAAAATTGCATACCTGAAAAGCAAACATGATAAAACATAATAACAATAAAACATTGCAGAATAGAATACAGTAAAAAAGAGCAGAACAATAGAGAGAGAATAGAGAGAGAGAGAACAATAAAACGACAACTATTTTTATTTTATATTTTTGTTTGTGTTTTTTTTTTTTTTTTTTTTTACACTTTTTTTTGTAACTAACTTTTATAACTGTAACAGGTTCCAGGTTCGGGTCTCTCAAAATGCGATGGCATCTCGGGAGACCCTGTGAAAGTGTGCCTAGTCTGTGCAATGCTGTACCCTACGCTAATACTCAACTAGTGCATGGTAGCGTTCAAAACATTCACCAATGCAAAGACCAGGATTGTCAGGACAGGAGGGACAATAATAGCGGGTGTTACGCCTATATCCGCGCTTGCTGCAGACACAACATCTTTTATGGGGAGTTCGTTGGGTAGGGGTACTCGGGAGGACATAAAGAAAATGCCTCTCATGCAGCCGACTGCATTTGGTTGGGGATGTGAATGGGGGAAGTACGGGCGCTGCAGAAGCGGTGGGTTCCCAATTAGGATTGGCGAATGCAGCAGGAAGGGCACTATGGGCACGACGGGCCTGTGTTTGTCTTTTTGGTGGCAGCGGGACACTACTTGTGCTTGCCACCTCACCAGCTTGAACTGCACTTATGGGACTCGCCACGTCACCAAGTGTTACTGCAGTGCTGGTTTGACTACGACCGGGGTGTACTAGGCCGCTGGCGCTTGCCAGTTCACCAAAACACTACCAAAAAAACTGTTAGCGATCACAGGGATCCGGCCTGACTCTGCGAACGCTGCAGTTATGCGTTTAGTGTTTTGTAAGTGACAGTGATCGATCGATACTGCACTTGGGTGGGCTGGGCCGGGCCGGGCGGAGGGGCAAAACGCAGGTGCTAGCAGGTATCTGGGCTGATCCCGCTAACACTGCGTTTTTGGGAACCCTAAACTGCTGGGGACACTAGTATAGATCTAATCGGATCAGATATTGATCCGATCAGATACTATACCACTAAGGGAGGCGTATGCTGCGTGCGTGGGTGTTAGCGGTACTGGCGCTAATCTGACGCTGCCTGGGGCTGGTGCTTGCCAGTTCACCAAAACGCTACCAAAAAAACTGTTAGCGATCACAGGGATCAGGCCTGACTCTGCGAACGCTGCAGTTATGCGTTTAGTGTTTTGTAAGTGACAGTGATCGATCGATACTGCACTTGGGTGGGCTGGGCCGGGCGGAGGGGCAAAACGCAGGTGCTAGCAGGTATCTGGGCTGATCCCGCTAACACTGCGTTTTTGGGAACCCTAAACTGCTGGGGACGCTAGTATAGATCTGATCGGATCAGATATTGATGCGATCAGATACTATACCACTAAGGGAGGTGTATGCTGCGTGCGTGGGTGTTAGCGGTACTGGCGCTAACCTGACACTGCCTGGGGCTGGTGCTTGCCAGTTCACCAAAACGCTACCAAAAAAACTGTTAGCGATCGCAGGGATCAGGCCTGACTCTGCGAACGCTGCAGTTATGCGTTTAGTGTTTTGTAAGTGACAGTGATCGATCGATACTGCACTTGGGTGGGCTGGGCTGGGCTGGGCGGAGGGGCAAAACGCAGGTGCTAGCAGGTATCTGGGCTGATCCCGCTAACACTGCGTTTTCGGGAACCCTAAACTGCTGGGGACGCTAGTATAGATTTGATCGGATCAGATATTGATCCGATCAGATACTATACCACTAAGGGAGGCATATGCTGCGTGCGTGGGTGTTCGCGGTACTGGCGCTAATCTGACGCTGCCTGGGGCGACGCATATCACCGCCGGGCGATCAGGGGGCTAAACCTTTATTCGGTAATAAACGGCGGGTGCCCTGACACTATAAAAAATAAACAAACTAACCAGTGTCACCCGTAACAGTTATACGGTGATCAGTGGTGAAAGGGTTAACTAGGGGGCAATCAAGGGGTTAAAACATTTATTAGATAGTATATGGGGGTCCCTGTCGCTATAAAACGCTGACGGCGCACCTAAATATTTACCTCCCTAACTACCGTCACCAGCGACACTAATACAGCGATCAGAAAAATGATCGCTTAGCGACACTGGTGAGGGGGGGTGATCAAGGGGTTAAAACTTTATTAGGGGGGGTTAGGGGGGTATCCTAGACCTAAAGGGGGGTAATACTCACTGCCCTAACACTAACTGTCACAAACTGACACTATGCAGTAATCAGAAAAAAAAAAAAAAAAAAAAAAAAATCCTGCTAATGTCAGTTTGTGACAGGGGGGGGGGGGGGTGATTGGGGGGGGGATCGGGGGGCGATCGGGGGGGGGGATCGGGGTGTAAGGTATGCCTGGCATGTTCTACTGTGTGTGTGTGTGTTTTGTGCACTCACTTGTCATCTCTCCTCGGCGCTGGAACGGAAACTGCCAGACCGAGGAGAGATGACATCACATCCTCTGCCTGTGTGAAACGACACACAGGCAGAGGAGGATTCCCATTGGCTGGGAGCGATCGCGAGGGGGGGGCCACGATCGGATGGTCTCCCCCTCACCTCCCGACGCTCCCAGTCAAATGCCGACCGCCGATGGCACCGGGGGGGGGTCCGATCGGACCCCCCGCCCGCGGGAGGCAGATCACGTACGGGTACGTGATTTTGCCTGCCCGTGCCGCTCTGCCGCAGTATATATGCGGTAGGCGGTCGGCAAGTGGTTAATGAGGGATCCTGTAAATTCGGGGGATCGTGCAAATTCAAGCACGAATGTTCAGGGTGTGGGGGAGCCCACACCCTGTCTCGGTGTTTCAAAAAAGGAAAGCGTGCCGGGGAGTCTACTTACAAGAGGGATGACGCCGGTGAAGGTGGAAAGGATGTAGCCTTTCCTAAGTAAGTATCCGGACAGGAAAGTGGCGTTACTGATAACCGAGGGGTTCAGGGAGGGGTTCAAAATACCGAGTTCATTGGAGGTAGTTCCTCCAGTAGCGCGGAATTTAAAATCTGCAATGGAACATCCAGGGGTGGTGGGGGAGAAATTGGCAAAGGAAGTGGCTTTGGGACGGATGGGTGGCCCCTTCGGGTCAAAACCATTAAAAGACCTGGTGGTGTCGCCACTGGGTGTAGTGCCAAAGAAAGAGCTGAATAAATTTCGGTTAATTCACCACTTATCATTCCCAAAAGGGGGATCGGTTAATGATTTCATTGACCCTGAAGCATGCACCGTGTCATACACTTCGTTTCATGCGGCGGTGCGATGGGTCAGGCGATACGGAGAGGGGGCGCTAATGGCAAAAGCTGATATAGAGGCGGCATTTAGGCTACTGCCGGTGCACCCGGATAGCTTTTGGCTGTTGGGGTGCCACTGGCAGGAACAATTTTATGTGGACAAATGTTTGCCCATGGGTTGCTCCATTTCGTGCGCTATGTTTGAAGTTTTCAGTTCTTTTCTGGAATGGGTTGTTAGGGAGGTGTCGGGGCTTGAATCTATGATACACTATCTGGATGATTTCCTGTGCATAGGCCCCCCTTCTTCAAGTGTGTGTGCGATTTTATTGTCAACGTTGCAGCACATTGCAGAACGGTTTGGTGTGCCCCTGGCAGCTGAAAAAACGGAGGGTCCCACAACGGAACTTAGTTTTTTGGGCATTGTTATTGATTCACGGGCGATGGAATGTAGGTTGCCGCAAGACAAGTTAGTGGATTTGCAGACAGAAATTCGGCGGATACACGGGAGGAAGAAAATACAATTGCGGGACCTCCAATCCTTGCTTGGTAAGTTGAACTTTGCCTGCAGGATCATACCAATGGGTAGGGTTTTTTGCCGACGGCTGTCGGCGGCTACAGCGGGGGTTAAAGCACTGGCCCATTACATTAGGCTTACAAAAGAACATCGGGAGGACCTAAAGGTATGGTATCAATTTCTGATGGAATACAACGGGAAGTCGGTGTGGATGTCGGGTCTGGTAAGTAATTTTGATGTGGAGTTGGTTACAGACGCGGCGGGACCTACTGGTTATGGGGCGTTTTTTCAGGGGCAATGGAGCGCAGAACCATGGCCAAAATCTTGGGTGGAAGCTGGCTTTCTGCGTAACCTGGTACTACTGGAATTGTTTCCAGTAGTGCTGGCTATGGAATTGTGGGGAAGGTCTTGCCGGAATTTAAAGTTGAGATTGAACTGCGACAATATGGGGGTGGTGCAGGTAGTCAATCGCATGTCAGCGTCTTCCCAACCTGTCATAAGGTTACTGCGACAGTTGGTATTACGATGTTTGCAGTTGAATATCTTCATTTACGCTGTACATATACCGGGGATTGACAACACATTGGCTGATTCGCTGTCTCGCTTTCAGTGGGACAAGTTCAGGGAATTAGCTCCGGCTGCAGAGAAGGAAGGAATTCCTTGCCCAGGTTGGATTTGGGAGCTGGCCTTGGAGTCATTGCAGGATGGATACAACGGTCTGTGAGTGAGTCCACATGGGTGGTATATGGGAAGGTATGGAAAGAATGGTTGGGACTGGTCAGGGAAGCTGGAGCGGGTGAGGACGGCAGGGAGGTGAGATTAATGGTCCTGTATTTTGTGTCCAGAAATATGGAAGACAGGGTGGCGGTATCGTCTATTGGTAAAAAGTTGGCTGCATTGTCATTCCTGTTTAAGTTACAAGGAAAAGAGAATTGGACGAAGGATTTTTGGGTGAGGCAGGCATTAAAAGGGTACAGGAAGGGAAGCAAGAAAAAGGATAACCGACGGCCGGTCACTTTTGCAAACCTGGCAGCAATTTGTGACGGTCAGGGAACTGATAGCAAATGTAAAAGCTGATCTGTTGCACTTACATACTATTTTTCCGAACACATTGTTGCTATGGTCCGATATTGTGGCACGAACTTCGTGGCGCAATGCAAGGTCGGTGGTGCGAATCAACAAGGCTCGTATACGAGTCAATAGGGTGGTGGGGAGGTTTTTGGTTCAGCAAAGGGGCATGGTTATCCGCCACAGGGAGTTGGAGATAAATGTAGGCCTATATTTGCGAAGGGATGGTGTTCATCTCACGGATGTGGGAACTGATTTATGGACTATGGGGTTGCAGGAAGGCATACAACGGGCTTTGAGGGTGTGGAGGGGCCCTTAAGGATAAGGTTTCATCCTTTCGGGCTGTGGCTGGTTTGTTGCTGTTGGTCGGTGACGGTAGCGGTAAATAAAATGTGGTAAAAGGGGTGGGGGGTCATCAATAGTATGGCCCCTCCTGTGTATTCCTGAAAGGAATACCGTTATTGTTGCACTGCAGGAGGGGGTTGTCTCCGAGCGGCACAGCTGGAGGCCTTATCAGTTTGGAAATATGTTCCTGCAGTGTACTGTTTGGATATGTGGTGAAAAGGGGTAGCTCCGTCATTGACCAACAGATTGGGTTAAAACATGTTGTTTTATTCTGAAGTATATGTTATTTATATATTTAAGTTGATTGGAGGTATTTATACAGTTGTTTAATAAAAGGCTGTTGTGGCCATTAATACTCCAGAAGAAAGGTGTGGTCTCATTATTTAAGTTGGTAAGAGGGTGGAGTATGGGTGGCTAACAGTATGGGATAAGATGGGTTCATCTGGACTACACTAGTCAAGGCTTAGGCACAGACAAATAGTCCCAAACAGCTTCACTGTACCAAAGTTCCCGGTTAAGTTCAATCACTTGCATTATGTCCTGGGGCACATAGGGGAACTCCAAACCATACTCCGCAGCCACACGCTTGTTTAACATTGTTTGCAAACGTGCACGTTTGGGAAAAGGTCTATCTTTCCCTATACCAGGAGGCACATAGGAATCCAATGATTTACTCACCATAGACCCAGCCGGTGTCTGTAGTGAACTAGCAACTTTCGATAAAGTCTCAGTAACAGTACTGTGCGGCTCCACACAGGGTGACGTCTTCCCAGAACTCAGGGCTGTCCATTCAGGGAAAGTAATAGTAGAGGCAACATCCTCGTCTTGTGACCACAACAGCTCTTGTGATATAGTCTCAAATAGGTCATCATCACCGGAAAGATCCGACATGGATTCTATTTCTGAATCTCCCAACTCTTCCGCTGGCAGATACTTATTTACAGTCCCAGATACATTCCCCATCAGTGGCTTACCCGTTCCTGACGTGGACTTTGGTAGCTCCGGTTCAGGTAACCTCTGGGGTAGGCCTCGACCACGGCCACGGGAAGCCTTCACATATCCCACCTTCCTTTGAACAGGTACAACAGGAGTAGGTGTAGTGGACGCAGAAATCAAAGTAATGTCCCCTGATGAGATGGCAACAGCAGTGTCTCTCTCCGGAACATTCTCAGTAACAACATGCAAAGTGGTGGCCTGCCGTTCTCTCTCTGCTCCAGTATCCATAAGCAGGGTTCCGGTCAGCACAGTATTCAACACGGTGCTCGCAGGAAACATTCTCAGTCCCATAATTGGCTGCATCGCTGAAAAAGACATGGCCACACTCTGATCTTCTCAGCACGATCACGGGGCCTCTCTTCTTCTTTGGCGCCAAACACATACACGCGTCCCACGTGGTATCAAGTAGGGTAAGCTCCTCGCACTTGTTTCTCTGATCACGTAGCTCCTGGGCTTTTACTGGCGCCCGCCGCCTACGCACTCAGAAATAAAGTCCTGCAGTTTTAACCCTTCTCTTCCTGCAAAACTTTGACAAAGTCCAACTCTCACCGTAAACTCCCGGTGAAACACTTCTCTGGGTTGCAAGAATTGACGGTCAACAAATCCCGGACGACGCCCCCACATGTAGCAATAACTCTGGGTGGAGCTGCTGGTTTAAGCGGGCTTGTTACCTTCACTCTCCTTCCTTCTGTTTCACCGACACCGGGTCTAGGGTTCCGTTGAGTTTACCTCCGGACGATATAAGCACCAACACTTGAGTACGTTTGCGATGCTTTATTAAACGATTAACAAAGGAAATAGCAGGAAAGAGGCAGAAGGGAAACTGCAGAGAAGCTCAAATACCTTTCTGTAGGATTCTTGACAAATGTCCTTTAGGGTTGAATATTGCAGTAGAATGCATTCCCCTCGTGGGACACACTTTTTGCTCGCCTGTATAGGCCTCTCTGACTTGCCTAGCAGGAATTACGTAGCACGAACAAAGTCTCTGCCACAGACTTGCCCGGGATGAACCCGTACGATCTTCTGCCACAGGATGTATTGGTTTTGCGGTGAACGTCAGACACAGTGCTTGAACTTTTAAGCCAAACCCGGCAACACTATGCTGTAAAGTTACTTTAGGATACGTTCTCCAACCGAGTCACCAGGCCCCTCTCCAGACCAGCACTCTGCATGATCCTTCCATGATGGGTCCTCCCCTGGGATCTCCTCGGTTGTCCAGCTTCTTCACTCTGGATAGACAGCTCATTCCTCGGCTGCTGTGGTAGGCCCCAAACAAGCTTCTGGGCCCACCCACGCGCCGCAGCGGTGTGGGCCTCCGGAACGGAGGACCACGAGGTAGCACTCTAACGCATACCTGTCGGCCAGGAGGGCCAGCAGGTGGCTATAAAAATGACCCTAAAACATGGCGTCTATCCCATAAATACCCTCTCCCAGAATCCAACTCGGAGGACCACCTCCACCGAGTTGTCTCCGGGACAGAAGAGCACCCATACGCTTTGACACGTTGCCTTTCCAACACTAGCCAATAGTAACAACGACACCCACTGGCTCAGTATGGAAACACATGCAACGTCAGCCAAGCTGGAACAGAGGCAAATCTAACTTCCTTTAATGAGAAATTTACTAAATTTAGATGGTAGATCATAAATCTACCAGTGCTACAAGTGTATAAGCACAGTGTAGGGGCCAAGAACATGAAAAATCCCCCCTCATTTTCCCTCCAGCACAAAATGTTCCTGACTAGTTTAATAAAGTTTTTATTTAAAGGTAGGCTCAGGCAAAGTGCTAAGTATCTGTAGCACCCTGGAGTTTAGGCAGGGTTGCTCCTAAATTTACCTGTCAGGAGTAAGCTACCTTGGCTAATTGCTAGAGATCAATTGATTTCTCCCTAAGTCTGCCACTGTTGCACTTTTCTCTTCTGCCGCTTGGTGGTCGGGTACTTGGTGATACGAGAGGGGCAATGCAAGGTCAGATTATGGGTATATGGGGCATCTCAGCCACTGACCTTATATAGACAGGTGTGTTCCTTTCCAAATCATGTCCAGTCAACTGACTTTACCACAGGTGGACTCCAATCAAGTTGTAGAAACATCTCAAGGATGATCAGTGGAAACAGGATGTACCTGAGCTCAATATTGAGTGTCATGGCAAAGGCTGTGAATACTTAGACCCCTTTCACACTGGAGCATTTTGCAGGCGCTATAGCGTTAAAAATAGCGCCTGCAAACCGCCATAAAACAGCTGCTCCATTCACTCCAGTGTGAAAGCCCGAGGGCTTTTACACTGGGGCGGTGCGCTGGCTGGGCGTCAGAAAAAAGTCCTGCCAGCAGCTTCTTAGGAGCGGTGAACTCACCGCTCCTCCACCGCTGCTTCCCATTGAAATCAATGGGGCAGCGCTGTGCTCTGGTGGTGTTTTTTTTTTTTTTAATCTTTAAGTTATTTATATCCATACAAAAGAAAGCACATACAGAAATAACCATCACATCTTCTTCAAAAATACTTTCCCTTGTAACCCATAAAAAAAAAAACCCACCCCCCTATCCCTCACCCCCCCGAAACCCCCCCCCCCCTGCAGACTTTATTCAACCAGATACTTTCGCCCTCCTACCCCCTTGGTATCAGCTAGCTCAGCCTCTTCTCCGCATACCTCACGGATTCCTTAAAAGCCACCCAACTGACCCATCTGCCTCCCCCTCTCTCATGCTCCACATTTGTCAACTCTCTCTCCCTTCTCTCAAGGTTATATGTTTCCTGCACTCTTAGAAACCAATCCTTGATCAAAGGCCCAGCGACCTTCTGCCATTTTTTGGGGATTTCACTTTTTGCTGCGTTCAACAGCACAGGGGTGATGGACCTACTGTAGTCTCGGTTTCCACCCTCTGAGCTGTGAAACAGGCATATCCATGGGTCATACGGGATTACCAGTAATCTCCTCTATTATTTGTAACACCTCCAGCCAATATTTTTTAACAACCGGGCAGCTCCACCACAGATGAGCCATGGACCCCAATACCTTACACCCTCTCCAACAGTTCGGAGATTTATCTGGTTGGAATTTGCTGATTATCTCTGGATTGGCATACCATCTAGATCAGGGGTCTCAAACTCAATTTACCTGGGGGCCGCTGGAGGTAGATTCTGGGTAAGGCTGGGCCGCATCAAGTTTTCCACAAAAAATGCGCTTACAAAATATCATTATTCAGATTCAAATGTCTTTATTAACAGTTCTTTAACATTTAACTTTTAGAACATGAATGGACATAAACTGTTTGAACATGGCTTTATCTGCCTACTTCTTGCTGCTAGAGATCTGACAGCGCTTACTCTTGCATAGCCGAGCCACATTTGGCGTAAGTGAGGAAGCAGTTGAGACCCTCAGCACAGCTTGAAGATGAGCATCAGTAATTCTAGACCTGTACTTTGACTTATTGAAGTTCAAGGTAGAGAAGAGCTTTTCGCACAAGTATGTGCTCCCAAAAAGACACATGGTCTGCTTGAACATTCGGGAAAGCTCAGGGAAGCTGGGGGGCAATTCTCTTAAAAATTGCCCAAGTTTGTCTGCTTTTCCACTCACATCCCTAAACTTGGCTTTGAGTTCAGAGTTACACTGCAGGTCAATGAGCTCTATTTGAAACACTGGAGGGGCATCTTGCACATCAAAGGAGAAGGGGTCTGCAAAAATTTGAAATGTGGCTCTGTGTCTCTTGAAGTCTGCAAATCTATGATCAAATTCCTCCTGTAGCCTCAAAATGACATCCACATACTCCTCATGACTGAATAGTGTGCCTGAATCAATGAGTGACTTGCATGCTGGGAAATGGCAAAGGTTTGTTTGAGAAAGCTGGTCTTTCCACAATATAAGTTTTGTAGAGAACGCTCTCACGCTGTCATAGGCAGCACTGACAAGTTGCCCCTGGCCTTGTAACCTCTTATTCAGTACATTAAGCTCATGTGTGATATCAACCAAAAAAGCTAAGTCCATGAGCCATTTTGGATAACTTAGCAAAGGAACAGAAGCCCCATCTTTCTCCATAAAAGCTTTCACTTCCGCTCTCAACTCAAAAAATCTCTTCAATACGTTTCCCCTGCTGAGCCAACGCACCTCGGTAAAGTAGAGCACATCCCCATATTCTGACTCTATTTCCTCTAAAAAAGCACGAAACATTCTGTGTTTTAAGCCCCTGGATCTGATTTGGTTGATGCATTTCACAACGAAAGACATCACGTTGTCAAACTTCAGGCATTTGCTGCAAAGGGCCTGCTGATGAATAATGCAGTGCAGAGCAATGACCTCCTCTAAACCTTCCTCTTTCTTTTTTTTATTAACAAGTGCCACCAGTCCTTTTTTCCTCCCGATCATTGATGGCGCTCCATCAGTTGTTATTCCAACAAACTTCCTCCAAGGCAAACCAGCATTCTGAAAAGCATCACACAGCTGGTGAAATATCTCTTGGGCGGTGGTCTGGCCATGCATTGGAACTAGTGAGAGCAACTCCTCTGTGACTTCAAAATTGTCATCAACACCCCGGACATAGATTGCAAGCTGGGCAGTGTCGGTGATGTCTGTGGTCTCATCAAGAGCGACTGAGTATACACTGAAACATTTTATTTTCTCACACAGTTGATCATAAATGTCACTTGAAAGGTCAGAAATGCGCTCTGCCACGGTGTTGGAAGAAAGGCTGATGTTGCTAAACTGACCTTTCTTTTCTGGAGAGATAATACTTGCAGCCTGTAACATGCACTTTTTTATAAATTCCCCTTCTTTAAATGACTTTCCTGCTTTAGCAATCATCATACTAACTACGTAGCTGGCTTCGACTGCTGCATCATTCTCTTTGGTTGCTTTCTTAAAGAAATCTTGTTGCCTCAGCAGACATGTCTTAAGTTTAGCAACCTGGTTGGCTCTCTCATCTTCCTGGTACTTTGCATACTCCTCAGCATGTCTAGTTGTGTAATGACGCTTCAAATTGTATTCTTTGGGCACTGCAACTTTCTCTGTGCAAATAAGACAAGTTGGGATGCCCTTGTGCTCAATAAAGAAATATTGCTTTTCCCACTTTTCCTGAAATTGTCTGTGCTCATCATCAACCTTTCTCTTCACTGCAGGCTTTGAGCAAGACATATTTGGGGCTGCGTACCAAAAACTTAGGCCTATGGTGCCTTGAGATACCCACTTCAGCACAAGGTGCTCTGGATGAGCGGAAATAGAGTTTCCCAGTCCCCCTAGCTGCCTAGCATGACCTTCGGCAACATTAAAGAGGACCTGATTTTTACTCACAGGAGTAGCCAAATACCTTTAGGGTGGGCACGTACCTGTCTGGTTTATAAAAATAGCACTCCTCCACTCTGCTGTGCCCTCCTGTATATTTCTTGCCCTGTATGCTAATACTGAGCATCAAGGAGGAAGAGACGCCGGGGTTTCTCAATGGGCGTCTCCTTCTCCATGTGCCTCAATCCAATCACAGTGAGAGTCACAGCCAGGAAGAAAAAAACTCCTTGTCTGTGACACTCTTTGATGTGATTGGATCACAACACAGCCAGGGAGAAGGAGACGCCCATTGAGAAACCCCTGCGTCTCCTCCTCCCATGCAGGGCCTCCAATGGCAGAACGTCCTGTCGCCTGAACGGGAAAGAGAAGAAAAAAAGTGAGGCGTGGAGAGCGTGACTGACAGGCTGGTACTTGCCTCTCCGTGTCCCTCCCATCGAAGAAGATGAAGTCGCCGCTCTGAACGCACTTGGTGCAGGTCAGCGTCCGGCGGTGTTACACAGCGGGCAGCGCTCCACCGCCCACCTGGTGAGACGCCGAGGTACTGTACTTGGCGGTGGAGCGCTGCCCGCTGTGTAACAC
The DNA here is from genome assembly GCA_037952835.1 of Lithobates septentrionalis. Classification (NCBI taxonomy): domain Eukaryota; kingdom Metazoa; phylum Chordata; class Amphibia; order Anura; family Ranidae; genus Lithobates; species Lithobates septentrionalis. The sequence continues at coordinate 7,309,927 of JBBDGP010000149.1, forward strand.
CGCCGGAGGCTGACCTGCACCAAGTGCGTTCAGAGCGGCGACTTCATCTTCTTCAAGTACCGGAGGGAAGGTGGCTAAGTGCTTTTCCAGGCGGGGGGCCGCAAAATATTGTCCCGCGGGCCGCAGTTGGCCCGCGGGCCGCGAGTTTGAGACCCCTGATCTAGATAGACACTTGTAGTTTGTTTCTGTCATTTTTATATCCAATGCCGAGCTGTGCGTTGCCTTCAGAACATTTCCCACTACGTTATCTTCTAGGGTCAACCCCAAGTCTTTCTCCCATTTTTTAATGAATGGCGGTACTTCCACCTCCCCGCTATTTATCAGCATTTTGTACATCCTAGAGATGTATCCCCCAGGCTTCTTGCTACAGAATATTTTCTCTATTGGTCTAAAGTCTTTTTCCTCTCTAATGTACCCTGGTAGACTTTCTACAAAGTGAGAGAGCTGAATATACCGCCACTCATTAATTCTCATTAAATTCCTCTGTGTATCTAGGTGCTGAAAAGTGTAAATTTTTCCTTTATTCATGATATCTTTTAGTTGTGTTTCAGTGTTTGTGATCCAGTTTCCTCCTACTTCCTCCATACCTGGGGGAAACATCTCATTATTTTTTAAGTAAATCAGTGGTGAATTATAATCCCAACTATTAATTGTGTGCATCATGTCCCACCTTTTAAAAGTGTGTTGTGTAATAATATGTGTTTCTAATCCTAATTTTCTAAACCGTGGCGGATTCCATAGCAGGAATTTTAAACGTGCCCTACTTAATCCCATTTCTAGATTGACCCATCTTTTGTTATTACCCCCTTTAACCCAATCTACAGCCCGTGCTATTGCTATTACGTTACAATATTTTTTAAACACGGTGGTGTTTTGTGGGCGGATTTAACCCCTTTTTGGCTGCTAGCGGGGGGTTAAAACCGCCCCGCTAGCGGCTGAATAGCGGCGCTAAAACGACGGTAAAGCGGCGCTAAAAATAGCACCGCTTTACCGCTGACGCCGGTGGCGGCACAGTGTGAAAGGGGTCTTATGTACATGGGATTTTTTTTTTTTAAATAAATTTGCAAAGATGTCAAACTAACTTCTTTCACGTTGTCATTATGGGGTATTGATTGTAGAATTTTGAGGAAAATAATGAATTTAATCCATTTTGGAATAAGGCTGTAATATAACAAAATGTGGAAAAAGAGAAGTGCTGTGAATACTTTCCGTGTGCACTGTATATTATACAATTTTTTTTGTTCAATTTCCCTTAGATTTACCTTCAACTGTGTAGTGCAAGGGCCTGCCTGATTGCATACAAATTGGAAGGGTTTAGGTTTGACCTCCTATTATATGGTTTTGGTAAATCTAAAGGAAAACTGTATTGTATAATGTGTAGCCAACTTTACTTGTCACACAGCAATCAAAGCTTATTTTATAGGTAAATGGAACCCGGGTTTTGTTTAGCCAAACTCCTTGAGTCCCTCCCACTGTTCATAGTTTGGCCTCAAGCCAAATTGCTACTCTTCCTGGGGTGCCCAAAGGTGCCTCCGTTTTTTGGATCTGTGGACAGCCTGGCACTGAGGATGGCGGCTAGCAGTCATGTGTGTTTTGTGAGGCTGACCACACAAAAAAGGTGAAGGAGCTACTTGTCACATGTTGGGCAACCCATTCAAGTCAATGGGTTGCCCTTCTCTGTCACACAAACGCGCAAAAAAATGCTTAAGTGTGCATGGGGCTTTAGAGAAAAGAAATGTTGGGGGGGGGGTAGTGTGTGGAGAGGGCGGGTGTACAGGGTGTGAAGTTATCTTGGGATACTTTCCAGGTTGTGGTGTTTATCATTTCTAATCAGACTATTGAGCCATGCCTGATGTTTAGAGTAATTTAACAGCACCCACTTTTTCCCGCGGTCATTGTCTTTCTGAAGTGTCCTTCATTCTCAAGTTTTAGGTCCCTTTCACTCGGACGGACTGTCTATCCGTTTTTCTTCCATCCGTCAACGGATGACAATGCATTCCTATGGGCAAACGGATGACCATCCGTTACCATCCATTAACCTCCGCTACTGATTTCCGAACTGAACAGGGGGGTGTTCGGCCCATCCCTACTCACCAGGGCTTTTCTTCTCAGAGAATAGCTACAGGAACTCCCCTCTTCTGATTCCCCTCTTGTCTCCGCCTCCTACTCACCTCTGAGCACTGTCCCTTATTTCCGCCCCCTACCCGAGCAATGTCCCTTATTATCTCCCGCAACCCACCTCCGAGCACCGTCCCTTATCTCCTCCCTCTAACCTCCTCTGAGCACTGTCCCTTATCTCTCCCCCTATCCACCTCCGAGCACTGTCCTGTATCTCCTCCCCCTACCCACCTCCGAGCATTGTTCCGTATTTCCTCCCCCTACCCACCTCCGAGCACTGTCCCGTATCTCCTCCCCCTACCCACCTCCGAGCACTGTCCCGTATCTCCTCCTTCTACCCACCTCCGAGCACTGTCCCGTATCTCCTCCACCTTCCCTCCTCTGAGCAATGTCCCTTATCTCCTCCCCCTACCCACCTCTGAGCACTGTCCCTTATCTCCTCTCCCTAACCTCCTTTGAGCACTGTCCCTTATTTCCTCCCCCTACCTTCCTCTGAGCACTGTCCCTTGGTTCCACCACCCTCCCACTTCCCAGTACCACCCCAAGTATCATTTTGTGGTGCTAAATAATTTGTATGGAATGTTTTCTTGTCTAATAACAAGAAAAGCAGTAAAATAGATCCCCCGGAGCCAGCAACAATAGACCCCACCAACAATAGACCCCACCACAGTAACAATAGATCCCTCATACAACAATAGACTTCCCGAGCAACAATGGACCTCACCCTAGCAACAATGCCCCCCCAACAAAAATAGAATCCTCACAGCAACAATAGATCCCAACCCTGCAATGATAGACCTCACTGCAGCAACAATAGTTCCCCCACACCACAAAGACCCCCCCCCACACAGCAACAATGGACCAATCACAACAAAATACCACCCCCAGCAACATAAGATCCACCCCAGCAACACGAAACAATGGACCAACCACAACCAAATATCACCCCCAACAAAATAAGATTCACCCCAGCAACAATAGAACCCCCACACATCAACAATGGGCCAACCACAACAAAGTACCTCCCCCAACAACATTAGATCCCCCAGCAGCAACAATGGACCAACCACAACAAAGTACCACCCCCAGCAACATAAGATCCACCCCAGCAACAATAGACCCCCCACACAGCAACAATAGACCCCCCACAACAAAAGATCCACCCCAGCAACATTAGAACCCCCAGCAGCATGGGTCCCAAAACTTCTGAATGCTGCGAAGGGTCTGATCCCAAAAAAATGGTTAAAATGTGAAAAACCAGATATAAGAGAGTGGTATGAAAAAATAGATTATTATTGTAAAATGCATTTGTTGAGAAGTAGGGAGAAAGGACATTATAATAAGTGTACCAGCCTCTGGGAGGGTTGGAAAAGATTTTAAAAAACCTCGGACATATATTTAGATAAGATGAAGGAAGGAGTAGGTATTGAGTTAGAATGATAAGGGACTTGAGCGAAAGTAAACCAGATAGAAGTGGGGGGGAGGGTGGGAAGATGGGGACGACAGATAGAGAGACAAGGAATGGATAGAGTAATAGGAGTAGTTTTATATATTTTAAGCTTTTTTTTGCAATTAAAATAAAATTTAAATATCTTTTGAAGAATTAATAAAGATAATTTTGAATAAAACCACGATGATGTGAAAACTGAGAGGGGACAACATTGATCTGCAAAGTTGAAACAACATATCTCACAGCCACCAGCATCAATAAACCCTCCGGCAGCCAGGCAACAATAGACCTTTCCCCCTCAACAGTAAATCCCTACCAGCAACATAAGACCCCCCAGCAATAATAGATCTGACACCAGCAACAATAGACCCTCACTCAAAAACAGATCCTCACCAGCATCAATAGACCCTCCAGCATAACTCACACAGCTTGCTTTTACATACATTCAGTACTGAAGGTGGCGGAAACTGCGCTCCCTGCGTTCCCACTAAAAAAAAGTCCTGGATCTGACAGAAGTTCCTGTCAGAGAATCATTAGCAGGTGTTAATTCTTACATTATCATCCTCCCACGTTCTATATCTAACAGTGACAATGTTGTTCATTCTTCAGTGAATTTGCATAGCAACCTTATCACCCTGTGGACATTGTAGTCCTAGATGGACATTATATGTAACCATATGTTGCATGGAAATCCCAAATTAAAACTTTATTGAACAGCCAAAAAAAAATTAGAAACAATTGTTTGGACACGCAAGGTTGTGGCAATGGCTCTGGCGGTTGGCTTTGCTAACCTCTTGTCGGTCTAGCAGTTCTCTTTTCTATTGAGGACTTACAGTTGAGGAAGTTACATCTTTCACCACTTACGTTGGCAGGGAAGTGACCACAGCTAGGTGGCTTTGTATGATTGGTCGCCCCGCAGGAGAGACCATGCTGGAGATTGTAGAAAGATAAGCATTGTTCCTTATTCCTGCCCCTTTAAGCTGAGTGAGTGATTAACCCTTGTAGTACGGATGTGGCCCCACTTCCAGGATAGATCTTGTCTAATTCCTGGAGCTAGACTTTAAGGCATTAGGATGAGTATGGAGCTTTTTAGAGAAGGTGGAAATCCGTGTGTGATAATTAGAGACTCCAACAGCCAGAACCAAATGTTATCCCCCTGGTAGTCAAACTAGTATAGGGTTGAGTCATTCATTGCTTACCTCCCAACATTTTGAGATGGGAATGAGGGACACCTACCAGCAAATGTATGTAGGCATAGGACACACACCCCTGCCACACCTCCTTAAAGGAGAATTAACCAAAAAAAAGGTTAATTAAATTCACAAGGGCTTTTTTTTTCACTACTATTCCTTTATGTTGGCTTTGAAAATTTACAAATGCAGCCATTTAGAATTTGTATGGAAGATTTGCACTAGGAAACACTTCTTGAAAGATAAATAGTGCATTTTATATACAAACTATATAGATCAGACCAAAATTAAGCACAAATGAGGGGGACAGAGGGACAGAGGGACATTGTTTCAAATCAGGGACAGTCCCTCGAAATCAGGGACAGTTAGGAGCTATGTTTATAGTCACATTAAGTTTATGTCAGTAATTAAAATTGTTATTTGTATTCAGATTACAGGACTAGGAGAGAGCAATGTTCACAGTTCTATCACTTCCATGTGCCTGAAAACCATATCTCAGATCTTTTCTTTTATATATCATCTTTACAGTTAAATGATTGGCTCATTCCCCTCACCAATGATAAAAGATTAAAACTTACATGTCTGGCATAGAGAGAGAAGAATCAGTATTCCCAGAATTGTCCTCTCCGCCATCCTGAGTCTTTGTGGAATGATTTCCCTTTACCCCGATGTGCCAACAAAACACTGAACAGTCACATAAATGTCTTTCACTTAGTTTCACTTTCAGAAAAAGGAATGTCTTTGTCTTAAAATATCCTTAAAGGTTATAAGTCAGAATAGGATATTGTTGTCAGCCTTTCAAAAAGAATTTTTTTTTTTTTTTTTTACAGGGACACTTTTTTTTGGTTTCCATCCAGCAAGCCAGTGTAAACAGGGAATGTCCTTTAATCGGATGGGACATTTATTTAAAATGAACTAGTTCTACAAGAGGCATATCATTAACCTACTGAACAATGTCTGAGTATAATAGCCAGAGGACATCCCCCCATCCACACTATGTAGTGTGGATAGTGGAATTGAGTAACTGAGGTGTATGGCTAGCCTTAGTCTGTACAATCTCTTTAAAGTTTTGGCAATCCAACAGTTCTTGTAGAGAATACAGTGATACACATTTTATGCAGGAAAAACTCATTTGGCATGAAATATTTAGAAAATATAATTTGACCAATGACCATTTTGCAGAGTACTGCGGCATCTGTTATGATGTGTTGAAGGTTTTTTTAAGTGGCAAAAACCCTGGGTAATTTAACTAGTTAGGAGGCATTACACTGTGGCAAATTGTGAATCTTGTAGAGCTAGACTGGAAATCTTTTGCATGTACAGTATATAGTGGGGGGTTCTACACTGACCACCAATGTAATGGGGATTTCTACACTGACCACAGCAGGGCCAGGGTGCCAGCCAGCCACCCACAGTGACCCACCAGGGCCGCCATCAGGGGGGTACAGTCGTTACAACTGTAAGGGGCCCCGGGGCCCAAGGGGCCCGCCCAGGCCAGAAGAAGGCAGGACAGGTCAAGGGGAGCCATGCTGTGCATTACAGAAACGATCTCACAGCGTGTGCTCTCTGTGGCATTGAGCTCAGACATTGAGCTCTTTGCTGCCACCTCTGGCTACTATGTGCATGTGCACCCCTCATGTACTGGGCTTTTCTGTGTCTGCAACATGTCAGCTTTGTGGAAACGAGCTGGGACCAGGAAGGAAGACATTCTTTACAAGTATGAGCTGTGAAGTAAAGGGTGGGGGGCTGTTTGTGTACAGGGGGGGCAGAGCCTTGTGTGTTTACAGATTTGTGTATGTGGGGCTGACATATATATACAGGTGTGTGTGGGGGGCTGGGCTGGCATATATACAGGCAGTGGTGGTTCGCCCATTAAGGGTGCATGAGTGCTACCCCTTTTCTCCAACCACCCACCTCTATGTATCATGGATAGATTCATGCATTGCATTGCATAAATCTATCCATGGCCCCTGTAGCCACCCCCTATTCAGGCATCCAGCCCCCCATCGCAACCGTCGGCCATGCGCGGGCCTGGTATCCTGCTTAAAGGAGCTGATGTATAGCTACAATGGCTCGCGGGATCGTGCCGATCTGCCGCAGTATAATGATGGCGGCTGGTCAGCAAAAGGTTAAAGTAGAACTATAGGCAAAACTTTTTTTTTCATTTTGGATAGAGTAAGGGAAGGTCATAACCCCTGTCAGTTTATTTTTTTAGCATCTGTGTCCCATTAGGGAGATTTCCATTCACTTCCTGTTCCACAACCAAAACAGGAAGTGAAAAAAATCCCTTCAAATAAAGGGAATTCCTTGGGAACCCCCAGGTCACTAGAACTAGTGTCCCCATTGGAAAATTTCTCCTCTATTACTTTTCTGGGGACAACCGAAAATGTGGAGTTTCATTTACTTTCACTGTCGACGATAAAGGGAAACAGAACAAATAGAGAGGTTGAACCTCCCTAACAGGGACACAGACTGCAATAAAAACAGGGGTTATAAGCCCTCTCCACTCCATCCAAAACGAAAAAAAAGTTTTAGCTTTAATTATACTTTAGTTATACTGTATAAAGCTCACTATCTCTCTAGTTGAAGGCTTCCATAACCTCATCTTTATTTCTTTGTGTAAATACTCCAAAAAAGACTATTATCTATTAAGACTATTAAGATCCACCCTTCCAAAAAGTCAAGAAACAAAAATTTCCATAACCACCCAATATGTTTTGCCATATCTCTCATGACTTCATCAGGAGCATGCAAAATATAGCGCTTAGTGTCCCATAAAGGAAATAAAATAGCCCCTCTCTAAACAAAATCATAATTTGTGGACCACTATGCCAATGTGCTGGTTTGCATTTTATAATCTTACAAGATGGCCCCAAGGATGCAAGATGACGTCATCAGGCATGTCATGTATACACTACAGCATGAGCACGCACATGATGCCCATCATCACATTGTGCAGGAAAAGACCTCATTGTGCACTGCTAATTTTTTCCCCTCACACACATAATCCAATTGACTCAAAAGTCCTTTTATGTTTACCACTATTTTCTCTAAATCTCCATATTTTTCATTCAAATAATTTTATATTATTATATATAAGACCTACTCCTACTTCAATCAATAAATGGAAGATATGTAAAGCCTTAATTTAGACCATAAGGTATCATTGAATTAAGTGAGAAGATCCACCTAGCTTCTATACGCAGTAATAGTGTCCAGATTCCCCTTTCTCCTGTCCAATTTGACTTGGTTTAATCCCCAATATTGGAGGCCATCCAGCTTTACACCATGCTTATCCCACATATGACGTGGAATCAGTTTATCTTTTTTCAGACTTATATCACCAACATGTTCCAATATTCTTCTTAGTTTTTACATTATTATTTTTTCCCAAATACATTACCTGGCATGGGAATTTTCCCACATACTGTATATAAAAGTTACAACTACAGTTGATAAATGTATTAGTTACAATCTTTTCCCCATTTTAGAGTTCACAAACTCTTTTACAGTTGGCATATATGCCATTCTATGCAGTGTCCACACTTATATGACCCCTTAGGAGGTTCTCAAAGCCAATTGGTTTTACTGCTTGTTCTTCTGTCTTTGCAACCTTTTTACAAAGTGGTAATATATAGTGTTTGTGTGCCCTAAAATTATCTTTTGTATATTTTTTACTGAAATTTTGCATTTCATAAATCGTTGGGCTAATATTGTGTGATATAAAAAATTGGAACTACCTCCATTTTATTCTCTAAGACTCTGGTGCCCAAAACCAGACTGCCAGCACTCTATGTGTGGCCCATGGCATCTTGTCTGTGCCGACATTCTGAAGTACTGGCAGAGTCTGACATGTTGGGCACCAGGGAGACAAATAAAAAAACAAACTACCTTTAGCTCCTTTTCCTTTTTAGGAGATCCAGTCTACTTTTCTGCTGCCTTGCTGTTTCCCCCTTAGCCTAGGTTAACAGGACCTTTGTGGGTTGTGAACGCGTGCATAATTGCATGCATTCACGACCTGCAGGGCGCATCAGATGATGTAAGGCGTTTTTGCTTGTGCTGTAGCACCATGTGGTTTTGAGCAGTGCATTTTTAAGATAGGGTCAAGGACTTCTTTCCCCGCGTTTCTCGTGGGCGCAGCAGCCCATACAAATGAACAGGCTTTTTAATTTTCAAAGCTTAAAGTGCCTTCTGAAGATGTCATCACAACAAAATGTATGTTGGGGAGGAGATACAGGAAGCAATGTCATCGCACCCACTACACCCGGAAGTGACAAGGTACACCTGGAACAGCTGAAAGAACCGACCGTGCTTGCTATATTTCCCAGGTGCATGGCAGAATGCAACCTAATATGTAAGTGCATATACTGATGATTTGTATGATGCAATTTTAATAAAAAGGTTTTTTATACTATTGTAGCTTTTCTCTCCTGGACTTATAGTGTACTATGGTGTTCATGTTGAGAGGACAAGGAATTAACCCCTGAGTGGACAAAGCGCATACTGACGTACTAAATCTGGAGGGTCAAGGATTTTTGGTGAGTTTTCCTGAGTGTTGGTGGAGTTGAACACTAAAGAGGAACTAATATTAACTTAGTACCTGTGCAACAGAATAGGTAAACACATTTGTGGGTAGCTGTGCCTTTTCAATGTATACACATTAGAAATTATTTTACTCACCGCTCACCCGCTTATAATGAAACATAAAAACCAAAAAAATTCATAAAATGTGTACAACGAATTATCCATGAAAGAAAAAAAAAATTATACAAAAGAATTATTCTTGGTGCAGTTCAAACAAGTGACAATCAAAGTCCGATATGGTATCAAGAGAGTAGGAGTGTCAGACAAGCACAAAAGTGCTTGAGTGATGTTTTTGTTCGATATGTAATAAAATGATTTCCACCGCCAACACTCTGTGCAAATGGTGCCCTAGCCCAGTGGGTCCACAATCACCAGAGGGAGATGACCACCTTATTATATGCCAAAGTAGGTCTGCAATGCTTTTCCCAGCACTGCTGTGTGTTGCAACCCTCCTCTGGTTTCATCTTCTATGACACAGATCCATGAAGCAGCTCACATATAGGAAAGGATCAAGCAGAAAGGGATCTCATAGCGCATACCATTTTATTAACATATTTGTTAAAAAAATGTATATAAATCACACTCACAATTTCCGGTGCACTCCCTGGCACCCCGGAATCATCTGCCGGTTTATTTGTAAAGCCTCTGCTGCAAGAGCCGATGTGTTTTCTAATCTGCGACTTGTAGACCAAAGTACTTTATTTGATATTTGAGCATTATATTAACAAAAAGCACTTTATTTAAAATGTGGTTGTTTTTATTTATAGTGATATTTGGTATGCAATTTTTTTTTTATTGCACAGTGTATCATCTAACACAGTTTATATATGTTTAAATATTGCACTTTATTATAAGAATTTGTGAGAGCATAATTAAGGATGAAAGTCGGTAACTGTCATTGATAGATAGTCCTGCTTTATTCAGTCCCTGCACTCTGCACCCAAAGAGAAGGAAATAGAGCTGTAGTCAGGGCCAAATTTAATACTGATTGGACCCTGGACAAACATTTTCCTGGGCCTGTCAGTTTTTTCCTGAACAGTCAGTGCCGCCAGCTACAACCAGTAACACTGATCATTGTATTCTGCCGGCGGGAGGAGGCTCCCCACTGTCAGAATACAATACCACAGTGGAAAAGGATTTGAGAAGGATGGAGAAGCGGCTCATTTTTTTGTCATTCAACCCGCTGATTGAAAGGGAAAAACATGAATAATGTATGGCCAGCCTAAATCATACAAAAAATGTGTATCCATTCCTTACACATGAAGAAGAGCTTAGGAAGAACTAGAAAATGCATTTCCTGGGGAAAATGCATGGGAATGCTGAATAGCTGAATTGCTAAAATGGCCCCATCAAAACTGCCGCCATCAAAACTGCCCCCATCATACTGCCATCAAAACTGCCCCATCAAAATTGCCCCATCAAAATTGTCTGCATCAAAACTGCCCCATCATATTGCCACCATCAAAACTGCCCTATCAGAATTGCCGCATCAAAACTGCCCCATCATATTGCCACCATCAAAACTGCCCCATCAGAATTGCCCCATCAAAACTGCCCCATCATATTGCCACCACCAAAACTGCCCCATCAGAATGGCCCCATCAAAACTGCCCCATCATATTGCCGCCATCAAAACTGCCCCATCATATTGCCACCATCAAAACTGCCCCATCATATTGCCATCAAAACTGCCCCATCAGAATTGCCCCATCAAAATTGTCCCCATCAAAACTGCCCCATCATATTGCCATCATCAAAACTGCCCCATCATATTCCTCTAATATAAATCAGTACATGGTGTGTCTGTCCCCTCCCCCGGGCTCTGTAATCAGAGCTGAGATGCTCCAGCCACCTCCCCCTGTGTATAACAGAAGCTTTGGTAACCATGGCAACAAAAGCAACACAGTACATTCTGATTAATGGCTAAAATTTCCTGAAATGACCACTAAACAAACAGCTTTTTCACAAAAACTGTAAAAGATATCAAACTAAAAAGATATAGCCAGATAAACTAACTAGAAAATGCGTGGGAATGCTGAATAGCTGAATTGCTAAAACGGCCCCCAGCAAAACTGCCCCCATCATATTGCCATCAAAACTGCACCATCAGAATTGCCCCATCAAAATTGTCCCCATCAAATCTGCCCCATCATATTGCCACCATCAAAACTGCCCCATCAAAATTGTCCCCATCACAACTGCCCCATCATATTGCCACCATCAAAACTGCCCCATCAAAACTGCCCCATCATATTGCCACCATCAAAACTGCCCCATCAAAACTGCCCCATCAAAACTGCACCATCAAACTGCCCCATCATATTGCCACCATCAAAACTCCCCCATTATATTTCCAACATCAAAACTGCCCCATCAAAACTGCCCCATCATATTGCCACCATCAAAACTGCCCCATCAGAATTGCCCCATCAAAACTGCCCCATCATATTGCCACCATCAAAACTGCCCCCATCAAAACTGCCCCATCATATGGTCACCATCAAAACTGCTCCATCAGAATCGTCCCCATCAAACTGCCCCATCATATTGCCACCATCAAAACTGCCCCATCAGAATTGTCCCCATCAAAACTTCCCCATCATATTGCCACCAACAAAACTGCCCCATCAGAATTGCCCCATCAAAACTGCCCCATCATATTCCTCTATTATAAATCAGTACATGGTGTGTCGGTCCCCTCCCCCGGGCTCTGTAATCAGAGCTGAGATGCTCCAGTCACCTCCCCCCTGTGTATAACAGAAGCTTTGGTAACCATGGCAACATAAGCAGCACAGTACACTGTGTCTGTGAGGTACCTGGTAGTTGAGCCTGACTGGTAGAAGGAGACCTCTCTTAAGCGCTGGTTCAGGAGCCGCTGGAAGTGGGAACAGTGGTCTCCTGAGCACAGTGGGTAGGAGGGCCTGATGCAGGTTCCAGCAGAAGCAGACACTGGAGCTGGGAGGACGTCCCTCAGGGATGGCTGAGCTGTGGATGCAGACACTGGTGCAGGCCGGTAGGTAGGCTGGAAGCCGGATGTAAAGACAGCAGCTGGATGCAAACAGGCGGGCTGGAAGCAGCGTTACAGGACACAGGCAAGCAAGGTCAGACAGTCCGTATTTGGCAGGAGATCAGGCAGGATATAGCAGGAGGGATGATCCAAGGGTAGTCAGACAGGCAGGAGTTCGGCAACGGGTAGCAGAGTAAACAGGGTCAGACAAGCCGGGTCGGATAGGAGACTGGAGAGTGGTCAGACGTAGCCGGGTCAATAGCAAACAACAAGCAGGCAGATACAGGAACTTTCAGGTGCAGAGCTGCAGACGAACAGCAGCTAACATGAGCACCTGTCACCCTTTTAAAGGCCCCTTGGCGCCAAACGGCGCTAGCGCGTACGGCGCGCGCGCGCACCCGCGAACGCGCGTACGGGCATTCGCGGGAGCGCGCCAGCGCCCCCCGGTGGGGATTTTGGCTGAATACGCTTAGAAATATTCCTTGAGGACCTATGTGCACGCAGATTCACCCGACGACTGCTGACATGCCCCTGACATTGCCCCCCCCCCCCCAACGGGCAGCCTCCGGATGCCCAGATACACCTTTTTTTCAGGATGGGTAGAGAAGTATGCATGGATTAAACGTTTGGCATGAATATTACAGTCAGGTTCCCATGAGTTGTTCTCTGGACCATACCCTTTCCACTTAATTAAAAACTGTACTTGCCCAGACCTCTTTCTGCAGTCAAGGATGGATTCCACTTCATATTCTTCATTACCGTCCACCAAAACTGGTTCAGGGACCCTGGTGCCCTTATCAGGAAAAGGATCATCTACAGCAGGCTTTAAGAGTGATACGTGAAATACAGGGTGTATCTTAAGTGAATCAGGTAAGCATAATTCATACGATACTTCGTTAATTTTCCTTTTCACAGGGAAAGGTCCAATAAATTTTGGGGCAAGCTTCTTGGAAGGACATGACAATCTGATATTATTAGTGGACAGCCATACCTTGTCGCCAAGCTGAAGGTTTAGATCTCCCCTTCTTTTCTCATCAAAGAACCTCTTATTATCCGCTTGCGCTTTGGATACCGCCTCCTGCAAGATCCGGTTATTACGACTGAAGAACTGCACTGTGTCCTGGACCGCTGGAACTGAAGATTCTGAAAGAAAATCTGGTAAAAAAGATGCATGAAACCCATAATTGGCAAAGGAGGGAATTGACCTGTGGCAGAGTGACTGGCATTATTGTACGCGAATTCTGCAAGTGGCAGCAAGGATACCCAATCATCTTGCACAAAAGATGTAAAACACCTAATGTATTGCTCCAGAGTTTGGTTTGTCCTTTCAGTTTGCCCATTAGTTTGGGGGTGGTATGCTGAGGACAGGGCTAGTTCAATCTTCAAGTTTTCACAAAGGGCCCTCCAAAAACGAGAAGTAAACTGCACCCCCCTATCAGACACTATATTTGCGGGGATCCCGTGTAACCTAACGATTTCCTTAATGAACACACGAGCCGTCTCTACAGCAGAAGGTGTTCCTTTTAGGGGCACAAAGTGGGCCATTTTGGATAGCCGGTCGACGACCACAAAGATCGCCGAACACCCCTCAGAATATGGCAGTTCGACTATAAAGTCCATTGCTATCATCCTCCAGGGCCTATCTGGTATAGGCAATGGTCTTAATAGGCCCCACGCTCTGTTCCTGGGGGTTTTGTTCTGGATGCAGACAGAGCAGGAGTTGACATATTTCTTGCAAAATTCCTTTAAGTTAGGCCACCAAAAAGTGCGCTGCACCAGCTCAAGGGTCTTACGGACCCCAAAATGTCCTGCAAGTGGGTGGTCATGCAAAAGCGTCAGCACCTTGACTCTAACGTTTTCTGGCACGAAGATTTGACTTCCCCTCCATAATAGTCCACCTCGAGGTGTTAAAGAAGACTCCTGAAGACTTGAGGGTTCTGGGGATGCTTCTCTAATCATGGATAGCAAATCTGTCTGAAGGAGAAGGAAACTGTTTGCCGGCAAAATAGTGTCAGGAACAGAAGAGTCCTTGGGATTATCAAACATGCGTGACAGTGCGTCTGGTTTTGTATTCTTGGATCCCGGCCGGTAGGTGATGTGGAAGCAAAACCGTGTGAAGAATAAAGCCCAACGGGCTTGTCTGGGTTTCAGTCTTTTAGCAGATCTTAGATACTCCAGATTTTTGTGATCTGTATAAATCAGTACTGGATGGACTGCACCTTCAAGCAAGTATCTCCATTCCTCCAAGGCCGTCTTGATGGCAAGTAGCTCCCGATCCCCCACATCGTAGTTCCGCTCAGCCGGCAAAAGTTTCCTGGAGAAGTACCCAACAGGATGCATCAGGTCTTTGTTGCCCTGACGTTGGGAAATAATAGCACCCACAGCTACTTCGGAGGCATCAACCTCTAGAATAAAGGGCAAAGATGGGTCTGGATGACTAAGAATCGGAGCTGACGTGAAACGCCTTTTTAATTCTTCAAAGGCCTCCTGGGCCTCCTGGTTCCAGTGGAAACGAAGATTCTGCTTGGTTAGCTGTGTAATGGGGGAGATGATGGCAGAGAATCCCCTGATAAACTTCCTATAAAAGTTCGCAAATCCAACAAAACGTTGTACGCCTTTCTTGTCCATGGGTGCTGGCCATTCTAACACAGCAGACACTTTCTGAGGATCCATTTTAATACCGGTTGGGGATATGACCAACCCCAGAAACTGAATCTCTCTTTGTTCAAATTCGCACTTCTCCGCTTTGGCGTATAATCTGTGCAAGCGGAGTCGCGCTAGGACTTTACGGACATGTTCCCTGTGTTGTTCAAGTGAACTGGAGAAGATAAGGATATCGTCCAAGTAGACAATTAAGAAGATGTCCAGGAAATCTTTAAACACATCGTTGACCAGATGCTGAAATGTGGCAGGAGCATTGCAGAGACCGAAGGGCATGACCAAATATTCGTAGTGCCCGAAACGGGTCCGGAAAGCCGTCTTCCATTCATCCCCGGCCCGAATGCGGACCAGATTGTAGGCCCCTCTCAGGTCTAATTTGGTGAAGATAATGGCGGTCCGTAATTTTTGAAACAGTTCTGGTATTAGGGGCAATGGATAACGGTTCTTGACCGTAACTTTGTTTAATTCCCGATAATCCACGCAAGGGCGGAGCGTAAGATCTTTCTTAGAGACAAAAAATATTCCCGCTCCCGCTGGTGAAGTGGACTGTCGAATGAAGCCTTTCTCTAGATTTTCATTGATGTAAACCTTAAGCGCCTCTTGTTCCTTTTCGGACAGCGGAAAGATGTGCCCAAAAGGGATCTCAGCTCCAGGAAGCAATTCAATTGGACAGTCATAGGGGCGATGGGGTGGCAGAGAATCTGCTCCCTTCTTGCTGAATACATCTGCAAAGTCCTGATAAACCTCTGGTACGTTTTGAAGCAGATCTGGGTCAGTGTCCATACATAGTAGGGTAGTAGCAGGAATAACAGGTTCAGGTAGGCAATGTCTTTGACAATAGGGTGACTGAAACTTGATCTCGCCTGTGGCCCAATTGACAAGAGGATTGTGGGCTTGAAGCCAGGGCATACCCAAAATGATTGGGAAAAGAGGTGATGAGATGACATCCAGGATTAAGATCTCTCGATGCTGGGATGAACAGATAGCAGACAGCGGAAGGGTTTCTTGAGAGACCTGCCCGGATTTTATACGGGACCCATCGGCCAGAAAAATTGAAAGTCTATGTGTTTTGTCTTTTAGCGAAAGTTCTTGCTGTGTAGCAAAAGTGGAGTCAACAAAACAGCTACATGCCCCGGAATCAACAATGGCGTTGACTTGAATTGTTCTTCCCTGGAAGCTGTAATGAGAGAGGGAGAACAAGTTGAGTGGCATTGGCTGTTAAGGCAGACAAACTGGTTGGAGCTGAAGAAAAACACTTACGGATCTTCACTGGGCAGTTGTTCACGTAGTGGTCCGTTCCGCCACAATAGAGGCAAAGGTTCAGTTGGCGCCTGCGTGCCCGTTCTTCAGGGGTCAGCGTAGTACGCATAAGTCCAAGTTGCATGGGTTCAGGGGCATCAGTTGCCTGGTTGACTGGACTTGGCCCGGCAGAGGGTAGATACCGAGAGGCAGGCAGCGGGGCTCTGGCAGTCATCCACATAGGCCGAGTTTGTTGGGCAGATCGTTCAGACCGGCGCTCACGAAGGCGTCGGTCAATTTGGATAGTGATGGCAATGAGCTCTTCTAAGGTGTCAGGCATTCCTACTCGGGCGAGCTCATCCTTAAGACCCTCAGATAACCCCATGCGGAACTGGTGGCGTAGGGCTGCGTTATTCCATTGAGTATCCGCGCTCCAGCGTCGAAAGTCCATGACATAGTCCTCGGCCGGTCTACGGCCTTGCTGGAGCGCGATCAAAGCTGCTTCAGCGATGGCAGCCCGCTGAGGGTCCTCATAAAGCTGGGCCATGGCTTCAAAAAAGGCAGGTAGAGTCTGAATCTGTATGGCATTGGATTCAAGCAAGCGATGGACCCAGGTCTGGGGCTCCCCCTGCAGGAGGGATACAACAAACCCCACTTTGGTGGCTTCCAAAGAGAAAGTCCGTGGCTGTAGTCCAAAGTAAAGTTGACAAGCGCTGCGGAAGGCCACAAACTTAGTTCGGTCACCGGAAAACTTGTCAGGAACAGGTACTCTTGGTTCTGGTGGGAGCATGACCACGGAGGGTGGTGCAGCAGCCTGTACTGGAGCAGCTGCGGGTGCAGCGGCCACACCACCGGAACCACTGAGGTTTAACACTTGCCCTTCCAGTCTGTTATAACTGTCTTGTAGAGTTTTTACTGCTTGGGTGAGGGCCGCCAAGTGTGTACAGATCTCCTGAATGGGAGAGGTCTCTCCTGCAGGCTCAGTCATGGCTGTTCGTACTGTGAGGTACCTGGTAGTTGAGCCTGACTGGTAGAAGGAGACCTCTCTTAAGCGCTGGTTCAGGAGCCGCTGGAAGTGGGAACAGTGGTCTCCTGAGCACAGTGGGTAGGAGGGCCTGATGCAGGTTCCAGCAGAAGCAGACACTGGAGCTGGGAGGACGTCCCTCAGGGATGGCTGAGCTGTGGATGCAGACACTGGTGCAGGCCGGTAGGTAGGCTGGAAGCCGGATGTAAAGACAGCAGCTGGATGCAAACAGGCGGGCTGGAAGCAGCGTTACAGGACACAGGCAAGCAAGGTCAGACAGTCCG
This sequence comes from Lithobates septentrionalis, assembly GCA_037952835.1. Classification (NCBI taxonomy): domain Eukaryota; kingdom Metazoa; phylum Chordata; class Amphibia; order Anura; family Ranidae; genus Lithobates; species Lithobates septentrionalis. Next base: position 7,327,484 of record JBBDGP010000149.1, read on the forward strand.
TATTTGGCAGGAGATCAGGCAGGATATAGCAGGAGGGATGATCCAAGGGTAGTCAGACAGGCAGGAGTTCGGCAACGGGTAGCAGAGTAAACAGGGTCAGACAAGCCGGGTCGGATAGGAGACTGGAGAGTGGTCAGACGTAGCCGGGTCAATAGCAAACAACAAGCAGGCAGATACAGGAACTTTCAGGTGCAGAGCTGCAGACGAACAGCAGCTAACATGAGCACCTGTCACCCTTTTAAAGGCCCCTTGGCGCCAAACGGCGCTAGCGCGAACGGGCGCGCGCGCGCACCCGCGAACGCGCGTACGGGCATTCGCGGGAGCGCACCGGCGCCCCCTGGTGGGGATTTTGGCTGAATACGCTTAGAAATATTCCTTGAGGACCTATGTGCACGCAGATTCACCCGACGACTGCTGACATACCCCTGACAGTGTCTAATAGCTAAAATTTCCTGAAATGACCACTAAACAAACAGCTTTTTCACAAAAACTGTAAAAGATATCAAACTGAAAAGATATAGCCGGATAGCTCAATATTTTGTGAACATTTTAAAGTTTGTTTGGCGTCTGTAGGTGAAAGTATGAAGGAGCTGAAACTTTTGGGAGCGGAAGAAGATTTTAAGGATCAGAAGTGTTAAAAAGCTTCATATTTTAAAAAGTATAAATAGTAGAAAAAAAGTTGAAAAAGTCCCATCATCAGCTGAAGGAGACGAACATTTTAATAGTTGAATGGTTTTAATAGCTGAAAGTATGCAGAAGTTATGCAGAGCCAAAAAACGTACGGAATAAAATTAAATAACTAGAAAATGCATTTCCTGGGGAAAATGCGTGGGAATGCTGAATAGCTGAGTTGCTGAAAAGGGCCCCCATCCTATTGCCATCAAAACTGCCCCATCAGAATTGCCCCATCAAAATTGTCCCTAATCAAAACTGCCCCATCACATTGCCACCATCAAAACTGCCCCATCACATTGCCACCATCAAAACTGCCCCATCGGAATTGCCCCATCAAAACTGCCCTATCATATTTTCACCATCAAAACTGCCCCCATCATATTGCCACCATCAAAACTGCCCCCATCATATTGCCACCATCAAAACTGCCCCCATCATATTGCCATCAAAACTGCCCCATCAAAATTGTCCATCATATCGCCACCATCAAAACTGCCCCATCAGAATTGCCCAATCAAAACTGCCCCATCATTTTGCCACCATCAAAACTGCCCCATCAGAATTGCCCCATCAAAACTGCCCCCACCATATTGCCACCATCAGAATTGCCCCATCAGAACTGCTCCATTAAAACTGTCCCCATCAAAACTGCCCCATCATATTGCCACCATTAAAATTGCCCCATCAAAATTGTCCCCATCAAAACTGCCCCATCATATTGCTCCCTCAGAATTGCCCCATCAAAACTGCCCCATCATATTCCTCTATTATAAATCAGTACATGTTGTGTCTGTCCCCTCCCGCGGGCTCTGTAATCAGAGCTGAGATGCTTTAGCCACCCCCCCCCCCCCCCCGTGTATAACAGAAGCTTTGGAACCATGGCGACAAAAGCAACACAGTACACTCTGTTTAATGGCAAAAATTTCCTGAAATGACCACTAAACAAAATGCTTTTTCACAAAAACTGTAAAAGATATCCAACTGAAAAGATATAGCCAGATAGCTGAATATTTTGTGAACATTTTAAAGTTTGTTTGGTATCTCTAGGTGAAAGTTTGAAGGAGCTGAAACTTTTGGGAGCGGAAGAAGATTTTAAGGATTTCAAGCATGCTCCCATTGACTTTAATGTTAAAAAAAGTGTTAAAAAACTTAATATTTTAAAAAGTATAAATAGTAGAAAAAAAGTTGAAAAAGTCACATCATCAGCTGAAAAAGACGAACATTTTATTAGTTGAATGGTTTTAATAGCTGAAAGTATGCAGAAGTTACGCAGAGCCAAAAAACGTACGGAATAATAAAGAAATAAAAACTAGAAAATGCATTTCCTGGGGAAAATGCGTGGGAATGCTGAATAGCTAAATTGCTAAAACGGCCGCCATCAAAACTGCCCCATCATACTGCCATCAAAACTGCCCCATCAGAATTGCCCCATCAAAATTGTCCCCTTTAAAACTGCCCCATCATATTGCCACCATCAAACTGACCCATCAGAATTGCTCCATCAAAATTGTCCCATCATATTGCCACCATCAGAATTGCCCCATCAAAACTGCCCCATCATATTGCCACCATCAAAACTGCCCCATCAGAATTGCCCCATCATATTACCACCATCAAAACTGCCCCATCATATTGCCACCATCAAAACTGCCCCCATTATATTGCCATCAAAACTGCCCCATTAGAATTGCCCCATCAAAATTGTCCCCATCAAAACTGCCCCATCATATTGCCACCATCAAAACTGCCCCATCAGAATTGCCCCATCAAAACTGCCCCATCATATTGCCACCATCAAACTGCCCCCATCAAAACTGCCCCATTAGAATTGCCCCATAAAAACTGCCCCATCATATTGCCACCATTAAAACTGCCCCATCAGAATTGCCCCATCAAAACTGCCACATCAGAATTGCCCCATCAAAACTGCCCCATCATATTACCACTATCAAAACTGCCCCATCATATTGCCACCATCAAAACTGCCCCCATTATATTGCCATCAAAACTGCCCCATTAGAATTGCCCCATCAAAATTGTCCCCATCAAAACTGCCCCATCATATTGCCACCATCAAAACTGCCCCATCAGAATTGCCCCATCAAAACTGCCCCATCATATTGCCACCATCAAAACTGCCCCCATCAAAACTGCCCCATCAAAATTGCCCCATCAAAACTGCCCCATCATATTGCCACCATTAAAACTGCCCCATCAGAATTGCCCCATCAAAACTGCCACATCAGAATTGCCCCATCAAAACTGCCCCATCATATTACCACTATCAAAACTGCCCCATCATATTGCCACCATCAAAACTGCCCCCATTATATTGCAATCAAAACTGCCCCATTAGAATTGCCCCATCAAAATTGTCCCCATCAAAACTGCCCCATCCTATTGCCACCATCAAAACTGCCCCATCAAAATTGCCCCATCAAAACTGCCCCATCATATTGCCACCATCAAAACTGCCCCCATCAAAACTGCCCCATCAGAATTGCCCCATCAAAACTGCCCCATCATATTGCCACCATTAAAACTGCCCAATCAGAATTGCCCCATCAAAACTGCCACATCAGAATTGCCCCATCAAAACTGCCCCATCATATTACCACTATCAAAACTGCCCCATCAGAATTGCCCTATCAAAAGTGCCCCATCATATTGCCACCATTAAAACTGCCCCATCAGAATCCCCCATCAAAACTGCCCCATCATATTGCCACCATCAAAACTGCCCCATCAGAATTGCCCTATCAAAACTGCCCCATCATATTGCCACCATCAAAACTGCCCCATCATAATTGCCCCATCAAAACTGCCCCATCAGAATTGCCCTATCAAAACTGCCCCATCATATTCCTCTATTATAAATCAGTACATGGTGTGTCTGTCCCCTCCCCTGGGCTCTGTAATCAGAGCTGAGATGCTCCAGCCACCTCCCACCCTGTGTATAACAGAAGCTTTGGTAACCATGGCAACAAAAGCAACACAGTACATTCTGATTAATGGCTAAAATTTCCTAGAAATGACCTCTAAACAAAAAACTTTTTCACAAAAACTGTAAAAGATATCAAACTGAAAAGATATAGCCAGATAGCTGAATATTTTGTGAACATTTTAAAGTTTGTTTGGCATCTGTAGGTGAAAGTATGAAGGAGCTGAAACTTTTTGGAGCGGAAGAAGATTTTAAGGATCTGAAGCATGCTCCCATTGACTTCAATATTAAAAAAAAGTGATAAAAAGCTTAATATTTTAAAAAGTATAAAATGGTAGAAAAAAAGTTGAAAAAGTCCCATCATCAGCTGAAAGAGACGAACATTTTAATAGTTGAATGGTTTTAATAGCTGAAAGTCTGCAGAAGTTACGCAGAGCCAAAAAACGTACAGAATAATAAAGAAATATTAACTAGAAAATGCATTCCCTGGGGAAAATGCGTGGGAATGCTGAATTGCTAAAATGGCCCTCAGCAAAACTGCCCCCATCATATTGCCACCATCAAAACTGCCCCATCATATTGCCACCATCAAAACTGCCCCATCAGAATTGCCCCATCAAAACTGCCCCATCATATTGCCCCCATCAAAACTGCCCCCATCAAAACTGCCCCATCATATTGCCACCTTTAAAACTGCTCCATTAAAATTGCCCCATCAAAACTGCCCCATCATATTGCCACCATCAAAACTGCCCCATCAGAATTGCCCCATCAGAATTGCCCCCTCAAAACTGCCCCATCAGAATTGCCCTATCAAAACTGCACCATCATATTGCCACCATCAAAACTGCCCCATCAGAATTGTCCCATCAAAACTGCCCCATCATATTGCCGCCATCAAAACTGCCCCATCAAAACTACCCCCATCGTATTGCCACCTTTAAAACTGCTACATTAAAATTGTCCCCATCAAAACTGCACCATCCTATTGCCACCATCAAAACTGCCCCATCAGAATTGCCCCATCAAAACTGACCCTTCATATTGCCACCATCAAAACTGCCCCAACCGAATTGCCCCATGAAAACTGCCCCATCAGAATTACCTTATCAAAACTGCCCCATCATATTGCCACCATCAAAACTGCCCCATCAGAATTGTCCCATCAAAACTGCCCCATCATATTTCCATTAAAACTGCCCCATCAGAATTGCCCCATCAAAATTGTCCCCTTCAAAACTGCCCCATCATATTGCCACCATCAAAACTGCCCCATCAAAACTGCCCAATCATATTGCCACCATCAAAACTGCCCCATCAAAACTGCCCCATCATATTGCCACCATCAAACCTGCCCCCATCAAAACTGCTCCATCAAAATTGTACCCATAAAAACTGCTCCATCAAAATTGTCCCCATCAAAACTGCCCCATCATATTCCTCTATTATAAATCAGTACATGGTGTGTCTGTCCCCTCACCCGGGCTCTGTAATCAGAGCTGAGATGCTCCAGCTACCCCCCCTGTGTATAACAGAAGCTTTGGTAACTATGGCAATAAAACCAGCACAGTACACTCTGTTTAATGGCTAAAATTTCCTGAAGTGACCACTAAACAAACAGCTTTTTCACAAAAACTGTAAAAGATATCGAACTGAAAAGATATAGCCAGATAGCTGAATATTTTGTGAACATTTTAAAGTTTGTTTGGCGTCTGTAAGAGAAAGTATGAAGGAGCTGAAACTTTTGGGAGCGGAAGAAGATTTTAGAGATCTGAAGCATGCTCCCATTGACTTCAATGTTAAAAAAAGTGTTAAAAAGCTTAATATTTTAAAAAGTATAAATAGTAGAAAAAAAGTTGAAAAATTCCCATTATCAGCTGAAAGAGACGAACATTTTAATACTTGAATGGTTTTAATAGCTAAAAGTATGCAGAAGTTACGCAGAGCCAAAAAACCTACGGAATAAAATTAAATAATAACTAGAAAATGCATTTCCTGGGGAAAATGCGTGGGAATGCTGAATAGCTGAATTGCTAAAACGGCCCCCAGCAAAACTGCCCCATCATATTGCCATCAAAACTGCCCCATCAGAATTGCCCCATAAAAATTGTCCCCATCAAAACTGCCCCATCATATTGCCACCATCAAAATGCCCCCATCAAAACTGCCCCATCATATTGCCACCTTTAAAACTGCTCCATTAAAATTGTCCCCATCAAAACTGCCCCATCATATTGCCACCATCAAAACTGCCCCATCAGAATTGCCCCATCAAAACTGCCTCATCATATTGCCACCATGAAAACTGCCCCATCAGAATTGCCCTATCAAAACTGCCAATCATGTTGCCACCATCAAAACTGCCCCATCAGAATTGTCTAGAAAATGCATTTCCTGGGGAAAATGCGTGGGAATGCTGAATAGCTAAATTGCTAAAATGGCCGCCATCAAAACTGCCCCATCATACTGCAATCAAAACTTCCCCATCAGAATTGCCCCATCAAAACTGCCCTATCATATTGCCACCATCAAAACTGCCCCATCAGAATTGTCCCATCAAAACTGCCCCATCATATTGCCACCATCAAAACTGCCCCATCATATTGCCACCATCAAAACTGCCCCATCATAATTGCCCCATCAAAACTGCCCCATCATATTCCTCTAATATAAATCAGTACATGGTGTGTCTGTCCCCTCCCCCGGGCTCTGTAATCAGAGCTGAGATGCTCCAGCCGCCTCCCCCCCTGTGTATAACAGAAGCTTTGGTAACCATGGCAACAAAAGCAACACAGTACACTCTGCTTAATGGCTAAAACTTCCTGAAATGACCTCTAAACAAAAAGCATTTTCACAAAAACTGTAAAAGATATCAAACTGAAAATATATAGCCAGATAGCTGAATATTTTGTGAACATTTTAAAGTTTGTTTGGCGTCTGTAGGTGAAAGTATGAAGGAGCTAAAACTTTTGGGAGCGGAAGAAAATTTTAAGGATCTGAAGCATGCTCCCATTGACTTCAATGTTAAAAAAAAGTGTCAAAAAGCTTAATATTTTAACCACTTCAATACCAGACACTTAGACACCTTCCCGCCCAGCCCAATTTTCACCTTTCAGCGCTGTTGCAATTTGAATGACAATTGCGTGGTCATGCTACACTGTACCCAAACAATTTTTTTATCATTTTGTTCCCACAAACAGAGCTTTCTTTTGGTGGTATTCGATCACCTCTGCGGTTTTTATTTTTTGCGCAACAAATAAAAAAAGACCAAAAATTTAAAAAAAAAACAAGTTTTTCTTTGTTTCTGTTAAATTTTTTGTAAATAAGTACGCTTTCTCCTTCAATAATGGGCACTGATATAGCTGCACTGATGGGCACTGATATGGCGGCACTGATGGGCACCGATGAGGTGGCACCAATGAGGTGGCACTGATGAGGTGGCACTAACGGGCACTGATGATGGGCACTGATAGGCGGCACTGATGGGCACTGATAGGTGGCACTGATGGGCACTGATAGGTGGCACTGGTATGTGGCACTGATGGGCACTCATAGGTGGCACTGATGGGCACACATAGGTGGCACTGATGGGCACTCGTAGGTGGCATTGATTGGCATATATGGGTGGCACTGATGGGTATTTATGTGTGGCACTGATGTGTGGCACTGATGGGCACTGATAGGTGGGCACAGATGGGCACAGATGGGCACAGATGGGCACTGACAGGTGGCACAGATGGGCAATGACAGGTGGCACTGATATAGCATTGCTGGGCAGATCTGGGCATTGCTGGGCAGATCTTTGGCATAATAGTGCCAATCAGTGCCCATTTGTGGGCACTGATTGGCACAGATTGGGCACATGTGGATGGCCATGGGGTACATACCTGGCCATCCACGTTGCCCCTTCCCTGGTGGTCCTAGTGGCATCCCTGGTAGTCCAGTGGGGTGATCTGTGGGGGGGCTGCGCTGATAAACAATCAGCGCAGACCCCCCCCTGCCAGGAGAGCCGCCGATCGGCTCTCCTCTACTTGCGTCTGTCAGACGCGAGTGAGGAAGAGCCGATCAACGGCTCTTCCTATTGACAGCGTGATCAGCCGTGATTGGACACGGCTGATCACGTGGTAAAGAGCCTCCGCCGGAGGCTTTTTACCAAGATCAGTGTAGCGGTGTGTCAGACTGACACACCGCTCCACCGATCGCCGTGATGCGTCCAGGATAACACAACCACTTCCCGGACGTCAATCCGCTATAGGGCGGGCGGGAAGTGGTTAAAAATTATAAATGGTAAAAAAAAGTTAAAAAAGTCCCATCATCAGCTGAAAGACGAACATTTTAATAGTTGAATGGTTTTAATAGCTGAAATTATGCAGAAGTTACGCAGAGCCAAAAAACGTATGGAATAAAAATAAATAAGATCCAATAACAATAGTGGGACTGCTAAAGCAGTCCCACTAAATAATAATAATAAAAACTAGAAAATGCATTTCCTGGGGAAAATGCGTGGGAATGCTGAATTGCTAAAACGGCCCCCAGCAAAACTGCCCCATCATATTGCCATCAAAACTGCCCCATCATATTGCCACCATCAAAACTGCCCAATCAGAATTGCCCCATCAAAACTGCCCCATCAGAATTACCCCATCAAAACTGCCCCATCATATTGCCACCATCAAAACTGCCCCATCAGAATTGCCCCATCAAAACTGCCCCATCAAAACTGCCCCATCAGAATTGCCCCATCAAAACTGTCCCATCATATTGCCACCATCAAAACTGCCCCATCAGAATTGCCCTATCAAAACTGCCCCATCAGAATTGCCCTATCAAAACTGCCCCATCAGAATTGCCCTATCAAAACTGCCCCATCATATTGCCACCATCAAAACTGCCACATCAGAATTGTCCCATCAAAACTGGCCCATCATATTACTCTATTATAAATCGGTAAATGGTGTGTCTGTCCCCTCCCCCGGGCTCTGTAATCAGAGCTGAGATTGACCAGTCACCTCCCCCTGTGTATAACAGAAGCTTTAGTAACCATGGCAACAAAACAAACACAGTACACGCTGATTAATGGCTAAAATTTCCTGAAATTACCTCTAAACAAAAAGCTTTTTCTCAAAAACTGTAAAAGATATCAAACTGAAAAGATATAGCCAGATAGCTGAATATTTTGTGAACATTTTAAAGTTTGTTTGGCGTCTGTAGGTGAAAGTATGAAGGAGCTGAAACTTTTGGGAGCGGAAGAAGATTTTAAGGATCTGAAGCATGCTCCCATTGACTTCAATGTTAAAAAAAAGTGTTAAAAAGCTTAATATTTTAAAAAGTATAAATGGTAAAAAAAAGTTTAAAAAGTCCCATCATCAGCTGAAAGACGAACATTTTAATAGTTGAATGGTTTTAATAGCTGAAAGTATGCAGAAGTTACGCAGAGCCAAAAAACGTATGGAATAAAAACAAATAAGATCTAATAACAATAGTGGGACTGCTAAAGCATTCCCACTAATAAATAAAATAGAATAACAGTAGACTAGACTAACTAGAAAATGCATTTCCTGGGGAAAATGCGTGGGAATGCTGAATAGCTGAATTGCTAAAACGGCCCCCAGCAAAACTGCCCACATCATAAAGCCATCAAAACTGCCCCATCAAAATTGCCCTATCAAAACTGCCCCATCAGAATTGCCCCATCAAAACTGCCCCATCATATTGCCACCATCAAAACTGCCCCATCAGAATTGCCCCATCAAAACTGCCCCATCAGAATTGCCCCATCAAAACTGCCCCATCATATTGCCACCATCAAAACTGCCCCATCAGAATTGCCCTATCAAAACTGCCCCATCAGAATTGCCCTATCAAAACTGCCCCATCAGAATTGCCCTATCAAAACTGCCCCATCATATTGCCACCATCAAAACTGCCACATCAGAATTGTCCCATCAAAACTGGCCCATCATATTACTCTATTATAAATCGGTAAATGGTGTGTCTGTCCCCTCCCCCGGGCTCTGTAATCAGAGCTGAGATTGACCAGTCACCTCCCCCTGTGTATAACAGAAGCTTTAGTAACCATGGCAACAAAACAAACACAGTACATGCTGATTAATGGCTAAAATTTCCTGAAATGACCTCTAAACAAAAAGCTTTTTCATAAAAACTGTAAAAGATATCAAACTGAAAAGATATAGCCAGATAGCTGAATATTTTGTGAACATTTTAAAGTTTGTTTGGCGTCTGTAGGTGAAAGTATGAAGGAGCTGAAACTTTTGGGAGCGGAAGAAGATTTTAAGGATCTGAAGCATGCTCCCATTGACTTCAATGTTAAAAAAAAGTGTTAAAAAGCTTAATATTTTAAAAAGTATAAATGGTAAAAAAAAGTTTAAAAAGTCCCATCATCAGCTGAAAGATGAACATTTTAATAGTTGAATGGTTTTAATAGCTGAAAGTATGCAGAAGTTACGCAGAGCCAAAAAACGTATGGAATAAAAACAAATAAGATCTAATAACAATAGTGGGACTGCTAAAGCATTCCCACTAATAAATAAAATAGAATAACAGTAGACTAGACTAACTAGAAAATGCATTTCCTGGGGAAAATGCGTGGGAATGCTGAATAGCTGAATTGCTAAAACTGCCCCATCAAAATTGCCCCATCAAAACTGCCCCATCATATTGCCCCCATCAAAACTGCCCCCATCAAAACTGCCCCATCATATTGCCACCTTTAAAACTGCTCCATTAAAATTGCCCCATCAAAACTGCCCCATCATATTGCCACCATCAAAATTGCCCCATCAGAATTTCCCCATCAGAATTGCCCCATCAAAACTGCCCCATCAGAATTGCCCTATCAAAACTGCACCATCATATTGCCACCATCAAAACTGCCCCATAAGAATTGTCCCATCAAAACTGCCCCATCAGGAGGGAGGAGTCGGATGTGGGTGAGGTCGGTCTGCTAGGGCTGCGAGGCGGGAGCTCGGCGTCCCTCCAGCCGTGATGCTGACCAGGAGCTCACGGAACGAGCGTTAGCCTCCCGCTCCCTCATCCCGGCAGGCCGCGCGGAGTACGTGGCTATCGTCCTCCCTTCCGCCCCCCCTCCCTAGTTTCGGGAATCAGTGGTAAGGGGGGGGGCGGGGGGGGGGCGGGGGGGGGCGGTGGGAGCGGCGCTCCCAAGCAGCGGCTCCCGGAGGAGCAGCGGTAGCGGCAATAACCAAGAACGACTATGGCCGGGAGTGCGGTCGGGTTCGCCGTGCCATCCCCCACCTAGCGGTGAAGCAGCAGACTGCCAGAAACGAGCTTCACAAGCTGGTGAACGGTAGAGGAAAGGGACGCTGAAGCCAATGTAGCAGGAACCAAAGACTTCAACCGACAGCGTGGTGAGAAGGAATCTAGGCACGGGGGAAGCTCCCAGGAGTAGGGGCACTATATAACAGAAGTCTGGTGGATAAGACTTTGCAAATAACTTTATTCAACAAGGAGGGTAAGTAACTTCCTTTCCATGATGTAAAGCTGTATGGATATCCCTACCTTTTGCCCTCTACAGATGGATGTTTTAAACCATACTACTGTTAGCGTTACTACTGGACTGATTTAAAATATTTTTATACTAAAGTTGCAATAATTTCTACTTGGTTCATACTAAAACATATCTGGCAGAGCACTAGATGTAAAGGTAGAGGGGGGGTGGGGACGAATCCACAAGGGTATAAGCTGCCCCAGTGTCCCAAGCCTTTGGTGGTACCCGGGGGGGAGGGGAGTAGGGGTCTGCACCCCTGAATCCGGGACAGCACCGGAATAAAGTACAACCAACTTAGGGGATCCGGGTAGGAGTGTAATCGTTGTATTGACAGGGAGAAAAACCCCTAAGAGACCCGGAAGGCATTTGAGCAATTAAAGGAGGAACACGTAAACAAGCAATAGGCATTCAGCCACGCATTAAAACACCATTCAGGTAACCTCCCACCTCTTGACCAGTACACTACATTGGCCTGTCCCTACAGGGGCTAAAAGAAAAAGGGAAATGAGAGGCAAATCAACAAAAGGGACTACAGCAAACCCACCCAGGGCCAGTGCAAGCCCAGGCACAATCAGGAGATACATGGTCAATGAAGGTAGTAAAGAAAGCCCGGGCAAATCAACAGGGGCAACAGCGGTAACTGGTCCAAAAAATAAAACCCCAGAACGTACAGGCAAAGTGGGGACAAGAAGACAAATGGCTGAAGGAGATATAAGACTCCCTTGCAGTGACATAGGAGCAGAACCGTTAGTGGAGTCCCAGCAAGATAGAATACTCCCCACGAAGGAGGAAATAGCAGAGATGTTTGCCAGATTGGAGGTCTCAATCAAGGAGGAGATTAACATTGTACACGAAAAAATGAGCCACATCCTGAAAAGAGTGGAGGAGGCGGAATCTACAGTTGAAAAACAAGGAGCCGAAATCTCAGAATTGAAACATCAGCTGGAAGCTATGCAGGTTGAACAAAGAAATATCAAATATAGACTGAAAGATCAGGAGAACCGCAGCAGAGGCAGGGGCCTCCCGGAATCGCAAGAAGAAACAGAGAATCTCCCGCTAAAAATGGAAGAAATCTTTAAAGATTTGATGAATCCAATAGAAGCCGGAAGAAAGCTTAAACTGGACAGGGTGCATAGAATAAGAAAACCACCAGAAATCAGGGGGCATCTACCACGAGATGTCATCGTGCGATTCCATAACTTTGTGGATAAAGAACAAATAATTTCCAACTTAAAGAGAAATTCCCAGGCTAAGTATGGAGAAACAAGTCTGCATATCTTCCAGGATCTAGCAGCAGAGACTCTTAATAGGAGAAGAATCCAGAAACCCCTGCTAGCAACTTTGAAAGCGCACGGAGTCCAATACTCCTGGGGCTTCCCAGCCTGCCTAATTGGACACAAAGAAGGTCGAAAGGCCGTGCTAAGATTCCCGGAAGAAACGCAAAAATTTTGTGAGCGCCTAGAAATACCTCTAATGGAAATTCCGGGTTGGTGGGAGAAAAACACCAACCATGATCCAACAGGGGAAATACCTACTTGGAAACCTGTAGGAAATTTGCAGCAAACCCGCAGAAAATGAAAATAGAATGGAAGAGGAAGGAAAAAAAAAAAAAAATGTATCGCGGACTCAGAGAAGCTTTAGCATAGATTCATATGCAGTCTGCTCGGTTATGAGGTAGTGGGCTGCGGAGCTGGTGGGGGGGGCGGGGGGGTGACCGGGATGGGGGAGGAGGGGAGAGGTACGAGGAGGGGAGTGCCGGGGTCGACAGCTTCCTTATAGGAAACAGCCAACCTGCGATCTCGACCAAACCCCACCCCGAGCTCAACCTCAGGGGGACATTCAGGGGGCCGGGTGGTGGAGGGCCACGGTTATTTTCTGGGTCGAATCAAGATCCGTCTACCCCCAAAAGTTTGGGGAAAGGAGAGGGAGAGGGGATTGGGGTATGGGTTTTTTTTTTTTTTTTTTGGGGAGGGGGGGGTGGATGGGGGGGAGGGAAGGGAAGGGTGGGGATGGGGGGTGAGAGAGAGCCCAACGCAGCTAATAGCACCAGGAGCATGTCCCACAAAAAACAGAGCGCAAATAAGAGAAAGCGATGTCATTTAACTTAAAAATCATTTCCTATAACGTAAGGGGTCTGAATGCCTGTGTTAAGCGAGCTAACATCCTGGGGGAGTTGAAGGTCCTGAGGGCAGAGGTAGCTATGCTTCAAGAGACGCATCTCAGCGCCAACGGAAACCAAACAATTTACTCCAGAGAATTTCCAGAGTGGTATTACAGTGATTCACCAATTAGGGGTGCAAGAGGAGTGGCCATAGGGTTTGCCAGGGGAACAAGATTTGAACTAGAGGAGAGATTATCCGACCCGGAGGGGAGGTTTCTCTTCCTGAAGGGAAAAATTAATGGTTGGAAGTGTTCTCTGGCAAACATTTATGGACCAAACAAGAACACTTATAGTAGAGTAATGAGTATACTGACAAAATTTGGGACATTTAAGACAGGGAGGGCTATAGTGGGAGGAGACTTCAATCTGTGTCTGGACCCCGAGAGAGACTGCTCGTCCTATGCACGGGGGAGAAGGGGGGGTGGCCGGAGAAATTTGAAAAAAAACTACACCAGCTTCAGTTGGTGGATGCTTGGAGGATACAACAGCGAGATAAAAGGGACTACACTTACTACTCCCCCGTGCATGGAACATACTCAAGACTCGATTTCTTTTTGGTAGAGCATAGGATGCTGGAGGAAATTACAGGGACTGACATTGGTAATATGACCTTCTCGGACCACGCACCCGTGAGCTTGTATATTAAGGTGGGAGAAATGGATACACAGCGCACGGGGTGGAGATTGAATGAAGACCTGCTGGCAGATAATGACATCCTAAAGAGAATAAAGGAAGAGCTAGAATGCTTCTTTAAAATCAACACCCCCGGGGAGATAAATGAGGCCACAATCTGGGAAGCACATAAAGTATATATAGGGGGGTTTTCATGATGATAGGGGATGAAAAGAATAAGAGATTGAAAAACCAAAGGCAAGCCCTGACCAAGGAGATCCAAGAACTGGAGCAACAACATAAAGCAATAGGTGGGAGGGAGACATGGACAAACCTACTTAAAAAAAGGGAAGAGCTGAGGACTTCTTTAGAACAGGAAACACGTAACATGTATTACTTGGTTAAAAAAGAGAGATACATGAACAGCAACAAACCCGGTAGGCACCTGGCAAGGGCTCTAAAAAAGAAGAAAGCAAGCAATTATATTGAAAAAATTAGGACCAGCTCGGGGGAAATTAAACATAGAACATGAGATATAGCTAAAGCTTTTCAAGCGTTCTATGGGGCGTTGTATGCAATAAAAGTGGGTTACCCTCAGGAACAGGATAAATGTAAACATGAGGCTAGTAAAACGTTCTTAAAGGAGGTAAACTTAAAAAAAATCATGGAAGAGGACAGTAACATGCTAGACGCCCCTGTGACCCTACAGGAATTAAGGAGGGCTATCCAGGATATCCCAAACGGAAAAAGTCCGGGGCCTGATGGGCTGACTGCCCTTTATTATAAAAAGTTGCAGGAACCATTACTCGCTATATTATGCTCTTACATCAACGGGATTGGGGAAAGTTGGGAGATAAGAAAGGAAGCACTCGAAGCGAACATCGCTGTTATAATGAAGGAGGGAAAGGATAGTACTCTGTGCTCCAGCTACAGACCCATTTCCCTGCTAAACGTAGATACGAAGATTTACGCTAAGATCCTCGCAGATGGATTGAAAAGGGTTATAAAAGAAGTGATCCATTCGGATCAAGTGGGATTTGTATCTGGAAGGGAAGGGAGAGACAATAGTATTAAAACGTTACTACTGACCCAGATAATGAAGGACAGGGGGGCCCCAGGTCTACTCCTGTCGATTGACGCTGAAAAAGCGTTTGACAGGGTAGACTGGGGCTTTATGTGGAACACCCTGGAAGAGTTTGGGATTGGTAATAAAATGATTAGAAAGATCAAGGCCTTGTATACTTACCCCACTGCCAGAGTTAAAATCAATGGCACCCTGTCTGGGCCCGTTGTGCTGCAAAATGGTACCAGGCAGGGCTGCCCGCTCTCCCTGCTGCTGTTCGTGCTGACATTGGAGCTGCTGTTGGCTAGGATAAGACGCAACCCGGATATCAGCGGGGTAAAAATTGGGGAAGATGAATTTAAAATTGCAGCTTTCGCAGACGACGTCTTGTTGTATGTCACCTGTCCGAGGATCACCCTTCCCAACCTACTTGTGACCCTTAGAAACTATGGGCGACTATCAAATTTCCGGGTAAACGCGACCAAGTCGGAAGTAATGGAAGTTGTAGAAGATAGAGAAGGAGACAAGGCCTACCAAAAGAGTCTACTCTTTAAATGGGGGATAAAAAAATTTAGCTATTTGGGAGTAAAAATAACATCAGCAAAAGAGACAATGTTCCAAGTTAACTACATGACCTTCCTTAATGAGATCAGGGCTGAGTTAAATAGATTTCCACGGAACCGACTGTCATGGGGTGGTAGAATAAATTTACTTAAAATGTCAACCCTTCCCAAAATCACATATAAAATTCAAATGTTACCCTTAGCAATTCTACAGAGTAATTTAAATAAAATGCACACACTGTTCATAAATTTTATATGGAGGGGGAAGAAACCACGAGTAAAGTATGCACAATTGGTGAATGGTAAGAAGGGGGGAGTTGGGGGGCACCAGATATTAAAAAATACTACACAGCTGGAATACTATCGCGTATTCCAGATTGGGTCAATAATAATAATGACAAGCAATGGATGAAAATAGAGAACACAAGGAGTGGGGTGGATCTGGCAAAAAATGTTTGGATACCACCACAGTTCAGAAAATTAAATACAAAAACATTTGATATCACGAAACAAGTTTTGAATACTTGGAATAAAATGTGCACTAGAGAGAAATGGAAATATAACTCGCCGCTAGTCCCGCTTAAGGGCACAGATTACTTTCTGCCAGGGAGGGAGGACTTGACCGGGAGATGGATTCTGAGAGAAGAGGCCCAGCTCAAAGATATCACTAGTCAGGGAATACTGTGCCCCTACCAGGAACTCAAGGCAAAAGACAACTGGTTTGTTATGGATAACTGGAAATATAGACAGCTGAAACATTTCGTAGAGTCCCTCCTGCAGCCAATCAGGTCTATGGAAGACCTCTACCCCCTTGAAAAAGTTTTTAAAAAGAAAAATAGGAGGGGTGGAATGACAAGGATCTATAGAACCCTGATAAGAATGGGAGAGCCTGGGCGACCAAGATATCTTAGGAAATGGGAGGAGGAAATAGGAAATAAGATTAGTGACAATGAGGCAAGGAGGATCCTGAGAAGAGTAAATACGACATCAGTAAATTATAAGATTGCAGAAATGAATTTCAAAATCATGGCCAGAATGTATGTTACCCCGGATTTGGCACATAAAATCCAGGATGAGTCTTCGCAGTTCTGTTGGAGGGGCTGTGGGGCAATAGGGACAATGGTGCACATTTGGTGGACATGTCCGGTAATAAAAAAATTTTGGGAGGAGATAAGGGAGATTATATACATGATAATTAATAAGAGAATACTGGATGACCCCTGGGTGTGCCTGCACCATGGTAGTAACATACCCTCTAAGAACTATCGTAAAACTTTGTTACCACACCTCCTCAACGCAGCTAAAAGCCTCATTCCCAGACACTGACGGAACAGTAAGAGACCTTCAATACGAGAGTGGTTTGATAAAATAGATAAAATTTATTACATGGAATATTTAAGATATAGTGAAGGGCTGGAGATGGAGGAATACGAGGAGACATGGAGAGATTGGGTCAGGTTAAAGACCTCAAAACAGGCGGCTGAGGTGTGGGAGGACAAGGAAGACAGTCCACTTTAAATCGAATATATAAATATAGAATTGAGTTCTGTACCTAAACAGGCTTTGGGAACAGTAGGAATAAACAAAAAGATAGCAAGAGGCTGCGTTGGGGCTCTCTCTCTCTCTCAGGGGAGGTCTAGGGGGGGAAGGGTGGGTAGGGGGATTATGGGGGGGTGGGGGGTGAGATAGCAGTACTATAATGAAGAACCAGTAACGATAGAAGCCTACTTTGTTACATGTGGAAATTAAAGAGTATGTGTAAAAAAAAGAAAAGGCCACAATGATGTGAAAATATCGAGGGATAAGTTTGACTGGAAAGTTGAAATAACTTTTTCCCATGAACAGTATTCAGCTGATGTGGCAAAAAAAAAAAAGAAGAAAAAAAAAAGAAAAAAACTGCCCCATCATATTGCCACCATCAAAACTGCCCCATCAAAACTACCCCCATCAAAACTACCCCCATCAAAACTGCCCTATCATATTGCCGCCATCAAAACTGCCCCATCAAAACTACCCCCATCATATTGCCACCTTTAAAACTGCTAAAGCAGTCCCACTAAATAATAGTAATAAAAACTAGAAAATGCATTTCCTGGGGAAAATGCGTGGGAATGCTGAATTGCTAAAACGACCCCCAGCAAAACTGCCCCATCATATTGCCATCAAAACTGCCACATCATATTGCCACCAAAACTGCCACATCATATTGCCACCATCAAAACTGCCCCATCAGAATTGCCCCATCAAAACTGCCCCATCATATTGCCACCATCAAAACTGCCCCATCAGAATTGCCCCATCAAAACTGCCCCATCAGAATTGCCCCATCAAAACTGCCCCATCATATTGCCACCATCAAAACTGCCCCATCAGAATTGCCCTATCAAAATAGCCCCATCATATTGCCACCATCAAAACTGCCACATCAGAATTGTCCCATCAAAACTGCCCCATCATATTCCTCTATTATAAATCGGTACATGGTGTGTCTGTCCCCTCCTCCGGGCTCTGTAATCAGAGCTGAGATTGACCAGTCACCTCCCCCCTGTGTATAACAGAAGCTTTAGTAACCATGGCAACAAAACAAACACAGTACACTCTGATTAATGGCTAAAATTTCCTGAAATGACCTCTAAACAAAAAGCTTTTTCTCAAAAACTGTAAAAGATATCAAACTGAAAAGATATAGCCATGACAACAAAAGCAACACAGTACACTCTGATTAATGGCTAAAATTTCCTGAAATGACCTCTAAACAAAAAGCTTTTTCACAAAAACTGTAAAGGATATCAAACTGAAAAGATATAGCCAGATAGCTGAATATTTTGTGAACATTTTAAAGTTTATTTGGCGTCTGTAGGTGAAAGTATGAAGGAGCTGAAACTTGAGGACAAAAGCAACAAAGTCAACACAGTACACTGTGTTTAATAGCTAAAATTTCCTGAAATGACCACTAAACAAAAAGCTTTTTCACAAAAACTGTAAAATATATAAAACTGAAAAGCTATAGCCAGATAGCTGAATATTTTGTGAACATTTTAAAGTTTGTTTGGCGTCTGTAGGTGAAAGTATGAAGGAGCTGAAACTTTTGGAAGCGGAAGAAGATTTTAAGGATTTCAAACATGCTCCCATTGACTTCAATGGTAAAAAAAGTGTTAAAAAGCTTAATATTTTAAAAAGTATAAATAGTAGAAAAAAGTTGAAAAAGTCCACACATCAGCTGAAAGATACAAACATTTTAATAGTTGAATGGTTTTAATAGCTGAAATTAAGCAGAAGTTACGCAGAGCCAAAAAACGTACGGAATAAAATTAAAAATGAATAAAATCGAATAACAATAGTGGGACGGCTAAAGCATTCCCACTAACTTGCCCCATCACAACTGCCCCCATCATATTGCCACCATCAAAACTGCCCCATCATATTACCACCTTTAAAACTGCTCCATAAAAATTGTCCCCATCAAAACTGCCCCGTCATATTGCCACCATCAAAACTGCCCCATTAGAATTGCCCCATCAAAACTGCCCCATCATATTGAAACCATCAAAACTGCCCCATCAGAATTGCCCCATCAAAACTGCCCCATCATATTGCCACCATCAAAACTGCCCCATCAGAATTACCCCATCAAAACTGCCCCATCATATTCCTCTATTATAAATCAGTACATGGTGTGTCTGTCCCCTCCCCCAGGCTCTGTAATCAGAGCTGAGATGCTCCAGCCACCTCCCCCCCTGTGTATAACAGAAGCTTTGGTAACCATGGCAACAAAACAAACACAGTACACTCTGATTAATGGCTAAAATTTTTTGAAATGACCTCTAAACAAAAAGTTTTTTCTCAAAAACTGTAAAAGATATCAAACTGAAAAGCAATAGCCAGATAGCTGAATATTTTGTGAACATTTTAAAGTTTGTTTGGCGTCTCTAGGTGAAAGTATGAAGTAGCTGAAACTTTTGGGAGCGGAAGAAGAATTTAAGGATTTCAAGCATGCTCCCATTGACTTCAATGTTAAAAAAAAGTGTTAAAAAGCTTAATATTTTAAAAAGTATGAATGGTAGAAAAAAAGTTGAAAAAGAGCACACATCAGCTAAAAGAGACGAACATTTTAATAGTTGAATGGTTTTAATAGCTGAAAGTATGCAGAAGTTACGCAGAACCAAAAAACGTACGGAATTAAATTATTAAAAATAAAAAAAATCGAATAACAATAGTGGGACTGCTAAAGCATTCCCACTAACTAGAAAATGCATTTCCTGGGGAAAATGCGTGGGAATGCTGAATTGCTAAAATGGCCCCCAGCAAAACTGCCCCCATCATATTGCCATCAAAACTGCCCCATCAGAATTGCCCTATCAAAACTGCCCCATCATATTGCCACCATCAAAACTGCCCCATCAGAATTGCCCCATCAAAACTGCCCCATCATATTGCCACCATCAAAACTGCCCCATCATATTGCCACCATCAAAACTGCCCCATCAGAATTGCCCCATATAAACTGTCCCATCATATTGCCACCATGAAAACTGCCCCATCAGAATTGCCCTATCAAAACTGCCCTATCAGAATTGTCCCATCAAAACTGCCCCATCATATTGCCACCATCAAAACTGCCCCATCATATTGCCACCATCAAAACTGCCCCATCAGAATTGCCCCATCAAAACTGCCCCATCAGAATTGCCCCATCAAAACTGCCCCATCATATTGCCACCATCAAAACTTCCCCATCAGAATTGCCCCATCAAAACTGCCCCATCATATTGCCACCATCAAAACTGGCCCATCAGAATTGCCCCATATAAACTGTCCCATCATATTGCTACCATCAAAACTGCCCCATCATATTGCCACCATCAAAACTGCCCCATCCGAATTGCCCCATCAAAACTGCCCCATCAGAATTGCCCCATCAAAAATGGCAATCAAAACTGCCCCATCATATTGCCACCATCAAAACTGCCCCATCAGAATTGCCCCATCAAAACTGCCCCATCAGAATTGCCCCATCAAAACTGTCCCATCATATTGCCACCATCAAAACTGTCCCATCAGAATTGCCCTATCAAAACTGCCCCATCATATTGCCACCATCAAAACTGCCCCATCAGAATTGTCCCATCAAAACTGCCCCATCAGAATTGTCCCATCAAAACTGCCCCATCATATTGCCACCATCAAAACTGCCCCATCATAATTGCCCCATCAAAACTGCCCCATCATATTCCTCTATTATAAATCGGTACATGGTGTGTCTGTCCCCTCCCCCGGGCTCTGTAATCAGAGCTGAGATTGACCAGTCACCTCCCCCCTGTGTATAACAGAAGCTTTAGTAACCATGGCAACAAAACAAACACAGTACACTCTGATTAATGGCTAAAATTTCCTGAAATGACCTCTAAACAAAAAGCTTTTTCTCAAAAATTTTAAAAGATATCAAACTGAAAAGATATAGCCATGGCAACAAAAGCAACACAGTACACTCTGATTAATGGCTAAAATTTCCTGAAATGACCTCTAAACAAAAAGTTTTTTCACAAAAACTGTAAAAGATATCAAAATGAAAAGATATAGCCAGATAGCTGAATATTTTGTGAACATTTTAAAGTTTGTTTGGCGTCTGTAGGTGAAAGTATGAAGGAGCTGAAACTTTTGGAAGCGGAAGAAGATTTTAAGGATTTCAAACATGCTCCCATTGACTTCAATGGTAAAAAAAAGTGTTAAAAAGCTTAATATTTTAAAAAGTATAAATAGTAGAAAAAAGTTGAAAAAGTCCACACATCAGCTGAAAGAGACAAACATTTTAATAGTTGAATGGTTTTAATAGCTGAAAGTATGCAGAAGTTACGCAGAGCCAAAAAGCGTACGGAATAAAATAAAAAATGAATAAAATCGAATAACAATATTGGGACGGCTAAAGCATTCCCACTAACTAGAAAATGCATTTCCTGGGGAAAATGCGTGGGAATGCTGAATAGCCGAATTGCTAAAACGGCCCCCATCAAAACTGCCCCATCATATTGCCATCAAAACTGCCCCATCAGAATTGCACCATCAAAACTGCCCCATCAGAATTGCACCATCAAAACTGCCCCATCAGAATTGCCCCATCAAAACTGCCCCGTCATATTGCCACCATTAAAACTGCCCCATCAGAATTGCCCCATCAAACTGCCCCATCATATTGCCACTATCAAAACTGCCCCCATCAAAACTGCCCCATCATATTGCCACCTTTAAAACTGCTCCATAAAAATTGTCCCCATCAAAACTGCCCCATCATATTGCCACCATCAAAACTGCCCTATCACAATTGCCCCATCAAAACTGCCCCATCATATTGCCACCATCAAAACTGCCCAATCAGAATTACCCCATCAAAACTGCCCCATCATATTCCTATATTATAAATCAGTACACGGTGTGTCTGTCCCCTCCCCTGGGCTCTGTAATCAGAGCTGAGATGCTCCAGCCACCTCCCCCCCTGTGTATAACAGAAGCTTTGGTAACCATGGCAACAAAACAAACACAGTACACTGATTAATGGCTAAAATTTCCTGAAATGACCTCTAAACAAAAAGCTTTTTCTCAAAAACTGTAAAAGATATCAAACTGAAAAGCTATAGCCAGATAGCTGAATATTTTGTGAACATTTTAAAGTTTGTTTAGCGTCTCTAGGTGAAAGTATGAAGTAGCTGAAACTTTTGGGAGCGGAAGAAGAATTTAAGGATTTCAAGCATGCTCCCATTCACTTCAATGCTAAAAAAAAGTGTTAAAAAGCTTAATATTTTAAAAAGTATAAATAGTAGAAAAAAGTTGAAAAAGTCCACACATCAGCTGAAAGAGACAAACATTTTAATAGTTGAATGGTTTTAATAGCTGAAAGTATGCAGAAGTTACGCAGAGCCAAAAAACGTACGGAATAAAATAAAAAATGAATAAAATCGAATAACAATAGTGGGACGGCTAAAGCATTCCCACTAACTAGAAATTGCATTTCCTGGGGAAAATGCGTGGGAATGCTGAATAGCCGAATTGCTAAAACGGCCCCCATCAAAACTGCCCCATCATATTGCCATCAAAACTGCCCCCATCATTTTGCCATCAAAACTGCCCCATCAGAATTGCACCATCAAAACTGCCCCATCAGAATTGCCCCATCAAAACTGCCCCGTCATATTGCCACCATTAAAACTGCCCCATCAGAATTGCCCCATCAAAACTGCCCCATCATATTGCCACTATTAAAACTGCCCCCATCAAAACTGCCCCATCATATTCCTCTATTATAAATTAGTACATGGTGTGTCTGTCCCCTCCCCTGGGCTCTGTAATCAGAGCTGAGATGCTCCAGCCACCTCCCCCCCTGTGTATAACAGAAGCTTTGGTAACCATGGCAACAAAACAAACACAGTACACTGATTAATGGCTAAAATTTCCTGAAATGACCTCTAAACAAAAAGCTTTTTCTCAAAAACTGTAAAAGATATCAAACTGAAAAGCTATAGCCAGATAGCTGAATATTTTGTGAACATTTTAAAGTTTGTTTGGTGTCTCTAGTTGAAAGTATGAAGGAGCGGAAATTTTTGGGAGTGGAAGAAGAATTTAAGGATTTCAAGCCTGCTCCCATTGACTTCAATGTTAAAAAAAAGTGTTAAAAACCTTAATATTTTAAAAAGTATAAATGGTAGGAAAAAAGTTGAAAAAGAGCACAGATCAGCTAAAAGAGACGAACATTTTAATAGTTGAATGGTTTTAATAGCTGAAAGTATGCAGAAGTTACGCAGAGCCAAAAAACGTACGGAATAATAAGAATAATAAATAAAAAAACGAACTAGAAAATGCATTTCCTGGGGAAAATGCGTGGGAATGCTGAATAGCTAAATTGGTAAAATGGCCGCCATCAAAACTGCCCCCTCAGAATTGCCCCATCAAACTTGTCCCCATTAAAACTGCCCCATCATATTGCCACCATTAAAACTGCCCCATCAGAATTGCCACCATCAAAACTGCCCCCATCAAAACTGCCCCATCATATTGCCACCTTTAAAACTGCTCCATTAAAATTGTCCCCATCAAAACTTCCCCGTCATATTGCCACCATCAAAACTGCCCCATCATAATTGCCATATCAAAACTGCCCCATCATATTGCCACCATCAAAAGTGCCCCATCAGAATTGTCCCATCAAAACTGCCCCATCATATTGCCACCATCAAAACTGCCCCATCATATTGCCACCATCAAAACTGCCCCATCAGAATTGCCCCATCAGAATTGCCTCATCAGAATTGCCCTATCAAAACTGCCCCATCATATTCCTCTATTATAAATCAGTACATGGTGTGTCTGTCCCCTCCCCTGGGCTCTGTAATCAGAGCTGAGATGCTCCAGCCACCTCCCTCCCTGTGTATAACAGAAGCTTTGGTAACCATGACAACAAAACAAACACAGTACACTCTGATTAATGGCTAAAATTTCCAGAAATGACCTCTAAACAAAAAGCTTTTTCTCAAAAACTGTAAAAGATATCAAACTGAAAAGATATAGCCAGATAGCTGAATATTTTGTGAACATTTTAAAGTTTGTTTGGCGTCTGTAGGTGAAAGTATGAAGGAGCTGAAACTTTTGGGAGCGGAAGAAGATTTTAAGTTTCTGAAGCATGCTCCCATTGACTTCAATGTTAAAAAAAGTGATAAAAAGCTTAATATTTTAAAAAGTATAAATGGTAGAAGCACACATCAGCTAAAAGAGACAAACATTTTGATAGTTGAATGGTTTTTATAGCTGAAAGTATGCAGAAGTTACACAGAACCAAAAAACGCACGGAATAAAATTAAAATTATTAAAAATAAATAAAATCGAATAACAATAGTGGGACTGCTAAAGCAGTCCCACTAAATAACAATAGTGGGACTGCTAAAGCATTCCCACTAACTGGATAATGCGTGGGAATGCTGAATTGCTAAAACAGCCCCCAGCAAAACTGCCCCCATCATATTGCCAACAAAACTGCCCCATCACATTGCCACCATCAAAACTGCCCCATCAGAATTGCCCCATCAGAATTGCCCTATCAAAACTGCCCCATCATATTGCCACCATCAAAACTGCCCCATCAGAACTGCCCCATCAAAACTGCCCCATC
Organism: Lithobates septentrionalis; assembly: GCA_037952835.1. Taxonomy (NCBI): domain Eukaryota; kingdom Metazoa; phylum Chordata; class Amphibia; order Anura; family Ranidae; genus Lithobates; species Lithobates septentrionalis. Next base: position 7,352,178 of record JBBDGP010000149.1, read on the forward strand.
AGAATTGCCTCATCAGAATTGCCCCATCAAAACTGCCCCGTCATATTGCCACCATCAAAACTGCACCATCAGAATTGCCCCATCACAACTGCCCCCATCATATTGCCCCCATCAAAACTGCCCCATCATATTGCCACCTTTAAAACTGCTCCATAAAAATTGTCCCCATCAAAACTGCCCCATCATATTGCCACCATCAAAACTGCCCCATTAGAATTGCCCCATCAAAAATGCCCCATCATATTGAAACCATCAAAACTTCCCCATCAGAATTGCCCCATCAAAACTGCCCCATCATATTGCCACCATCAAAACTGCTGCATCAGAATTACCCCATCAAAACTGCCCCATCATATTCCTCTATTATAAATCAGTACATGGTGTGTCTGTCCCCTCCCCCAGGCTCTGTAATCAGAGCTGAGATGCTCCAGCCACCTCCCCCCCTGTGTATAACAGAAGCTTTGGTAACCATGGCAACAAAACAAACACAGTACACTCTGATTAATGGCTAAAATTTCCTGAAATGACCTCTAAACAAAAAGTTTTTTCTCAAAAACTGTAAAAAATATCAAACTGAAAAGCAATAGCCAGATAGCTGAATATTTTGTGAAAATTTTAAAGTTTGTTTGGCGTCTCTAGGTGAAAGTATGAAGTAGCTGAAACTTTTGGGAGTGAAAGAAGAATTTAAGGATTTCAAGCATGCTCCCATTGACTTCAATGTTAAAAAAAAGTGTTAAAAAGCTTAATATTTTAAAAAGTATAAATGGTAGAAAAAAAGTTGAAAAAGAGCACACATCAGCTAAAAGAGACGAACATTTTAATAGTTGAATGGTTTTAATAGCTGAAAGTATGCAGAAGTTACGCAGAACCAAAAAACGTACGGAATTAAATTATTAATAATAAAAAAAAATCGAATAACAATAGAGGGACTGCTAAAGCATTCCCACTAACTAGAAAATGCATTTCCTGGGGAAAATGCGTGGGAATGCTGAATTGCTAAAATGACCCCCAGCAAAACTGCCCCCATCATATTGCCATCAAAACTGCCCCATCATATTGCCACCATCAAAACTGCCCCATCAGAATTGCTCTATTAAAACTGCCCCATCAGAATTGCCCCATCAAAACTGCCCCATCATATTGCCACCATCAAAACTGCCCCATCAGAATTGCCCCATCAAAACTGCCCCATCATATTGCCACCATCAAAACTGCCCCATCAGAATTGCCCCATCAAAACTGTCCCATCATATTGCTACCATGAAAACTGCCCCATCAAAATTGCCCCATCAAAACTGCCCCATCATATTGCCACCATGAAAACTGCCCCATCAGAATTGCCCTATCAAAACTGCCCTATCATATTGCCACCATCAAAACTACCCCATCAGAATTGTCCCATCAAAACTGCCCCATCATATTGCCACCATCAAAACTGCCCCATCATATTGCCACCATCAAAACTGCCCCATCAGAATTGCCCCATCAAAACTGCCCCATCAGAATTGCCCCATCAAAACTGCCCCATCGTATTGCCACCATCAAAACTGCCCCATCAGAATTGCCCTATCAAAACTGTCCCATCATATTGCCACCATCAAAACTGCCCCATCAGAATTGTCCCATCAAAACTGCCCCATCATATTGCCACCATCAAAACTGCCCCATCATAATTGCCCCATCAAAACTGCCCCATCAGAATTGCCCTATCAAAACTGCCCCATCATATTCCTCTATTATAAATCAGCACATGGTGTGTCTGTCCCCTCCCCCGGGCTCTGTAATCAGAGCTGAGATGCTCCAGCCACCTCCCCCCCTGTGTATAACAGAAGCTTTGGTAACCATGGCAACAAAACAAACACAGTACACTCTGATTAATGGCTAAAATTTTTTGAAATGACCTCTAAACAAAAAGCTTTTTCTCAAAAACTGTAAAAGATATCAAACTGAAAAGCTATAGCCAGATAGCTGAATATTTTGTGAAAATTTAAAGTTTGTTTGGTGTCTGTAGGTGAAAGTATGAAGGAGCTGAAACTTTTGGAAGCGGAAGAAGATATTAAGGATTTGAAGCATGCTCCCATTGACTTCAATGTTAAAAAAAAGTGTTAAAAAGCTTAATATTTTAAAAAGTATAAATGGTAGAAAAAAAGTTGAAAAAGAGCACACATCAGCTAAAAGAGACGAACATTTTGATAGTTGAATGGTTTTAATAGCTGAAAGTATGCAGAAGTTACGCAGAGCCAAAAAACGTACGGAATAATAATAATAACTAGAAAATGCATTTCCTGGGGAAAATGCGTGGAAATGCTGAATAGCTAAATTGCTAAAATGGCCGCCATCAAAACTGCCCCATCATACTGCCATCAAAACTGGCCCATTAGAATTACCCCATCAAAATTGTCCCCAATAAAACTGCCCCATCATATTGCCACCATCAAAACTGCCCCATCAGAATTGCCCCATCAAAACTGCCCCATCATATTGCCACCATCAAAACTGCCCCCATCAAAACTGCCCCATCATATTGCCACCTTTAAAACTGCTCCATTAAAATTGTCCCCATCAAAACTGCCCCATCATATTGCCACCATGAAAACTGCCCCATTAGAATTGCCCTATCAAAACTGCCCCATCATATTGCCACCATCAAAACTGCCCCCAACAAAACTGCCCCATCATATTGCCACCTTTAAAACTGCTCCATAAAAATTGTCCCCATCAAAACTGCCCCATCATATTGCCACCATCAAAACTGCCCCATCATATTGCCACCATCAAAACTGCCCCATCAGAATTGCCCCATCAAAATTGTCCCCATCAAAACTGCCCCTTCATATTGACACCATGAAAACTGCCCCATCAAAACTGCCCCATCATATTGCCACCATCAAAACTGCCCCATCATGTTGCCACCATCAAAACTGCCTCCATCATATTGCCATCAAAACTGCCCCATCAGAATTGCCCCATCAAAATTGTCCCCATCAAAACTGCCCCATTAGAATTGCGCCATCAAAACTGTCCCATCAGAATTGTCCCATCAAAACTGCCCCATCATATTGCCACCATCAAAACTGCCCCATCATAATTGCCCCATCAAAACTGCCCCATCAGAATTGCCCCAAAAAAAATGCCCCATCATTTTCCTCTATTATAAATCAGTACATGGTGTGTCTGTCCCCTCCCCTGGGCTCTGTAATGAGCTGAGATGCTCCAGCATTTTAAAAAGTATAAATGATAGAAAAAAAGTTGAAAAAGAGCACACATCAGCTAAAAGAGATGAACATTTTAATAGTTGAATGGTTTTAATAGCTGAAAGTATGCAGAAGTTACGCAGAGCCAAAAAACGTATGGAATAAAATTGTTAAAATTATTAAAAACTAGAAAATGCATTTCCTGGGGAAAATGCGTGGGAATGCTGAATAGCTAAATTGCTAAAATGGCCGCCATCAAAACTGCCCCATCATACTGCCATCAAAGCTGCCCTATCAAAATTGTCCCCATTAAAACTGCCCCATCATAATGCCACCATCAAAACTGCCCCATCAGAATTGCCCCATCAAAACTGCCCCATCATATTGCCACCATCAAAACTGCCCCCATCAAAACTGCCCCATCATATTGCCACCTTTAAAACTGCTCCATTAAAATTGTCCCCATCAAAACTGCCCCATTATATTGCCACCATCAAAACTGCCCCATTAGAATTGCCCCATCAAAACTGCCCCATCATATTGCCACCATGAAAACTGCCCCATCAGAATTACCCTATCAAAACTGCCCATCATATTACCACCATCAAAACTGCCCCATCAGATTTATCTAGAAAATGCATTTCCTGGGGAAAATGCGTGGGAATGCTGAATAGCTAAATTGCTAAAATGGCCACCATCAAAACTGCCCCATCATACTGCCATCAAAACTGCCCCATCAGAATTGCCCCATCAAAATTATCCCCATTAAAACTGCCCCATCATATTGCCACCATCAAAACTGCCCCATCAGAATTGCCCCATCAAAACTGCCCCATCATATTGCCACCATCAAAACTGCCCCCATCAAAACTGCCCCATCATATTGCCACCTTTAAAACTGCTCCATTAAAATTGTCCCCATCAAAACTGCCCCATCATATTGCCACCATCAAAACTGCCCCATCAGAATTGCCCTATCAAAACTGCCCATCATATTACCACCATCAAAACTGCCCCATCAGAATTATCTAGAAAATGCATTTCCTGGGGAAAATGCGTGGGAATGCTGAATAGCTAAATTGCTAAAATGGCCACCATCAAAACTGTCCCATCATACTGCCATCAAAACTGCCCCATCAGAAATGCCCCATCAAAATTGTCCCAAATAAAACTGCCCCATCATATTGCCACCATCAAAACTGCCCCATCAGAATTGCCCCATCAAAACTTCCCCATCATATTGCCCCCATCAAAACTGCCCCCATCAAAACTGCCCCATCATATTGCCACCTTTAAAACTGCTCCATTAAAATTGTCCCCATCAAAACTGCCCCATCATATTGCCACCATCAAATCTGCCCCATCAGAATTGCAATATCAAAACTGCCCATCATATTGCCACCATCAAAACTGCCCCATCAGAATTGTCCCATCAAAACTGCCCCATCATATTGCCACCATCAAAACTGACCCATCATAATTGCCACCAATAAAACTGCCCCATCATAATTGCCCCATCAAAACTGCCCCATCAGAATTGCCCTATCAAAACTGTCCCATCATATTCCTCTATTATAAATCAGTACGTCGTGTGTCTGTCCCCTCCCCCGGGCTCTGTATTCAGAGCTGAGATGCTCCAGCCACCTCCCCCCCTGTGTATAACAGAAGCTTTGGTAACCATGGCAACAAAACAAACACAGTACACTCTGAATAATGGCTAAAATTTCCTGAAATGACCTCTAAACTAAAAGCTTTTTCTCAAAAACTGTAAAAGATATCAAACTGAAAAGATATAGCCAGATAGCTGAATATTTTGTGAACATTTTAAAGTTTGTTTGGTATCTCTAGGTGAAAGTTTGAAGGAGCTGAAACTTTTGGGAGCGGAAGAAGAATTTAAGGCTTTCAAGCATGCTCCCATTGACTTCAAAGTTAAAAAAAAGTGATAAAAAGCTTAATATTTTAAAAAGTATAAATGGTAGAAAAAAAAGTTGAAAAAGCCAAAAAACGTACGGAATAAAATTAAAATTAAAATTAAGATTAAAAATAAACTAGAAAATGCATTTCCTGGGGAAAATGCGTGGGAATGCTGAATAGCTAAATTGCTAAAATGGCCGCCATCAAAACTGCCCCATCATACTGCCATCAAAACTACCCCATCAGAATTGCCCCATCAAAATTGTCCCCATTAAAACTGCCCCATCATATTGCCACCATCAAAACTGCCCCATCAGAATTGCTCCATCATAATTGTCCCATCATATTGCCACCATCAAAACTGCCCCATCATATTGCCACCATCAAAACTGCCCCATCAGAATTGCCCCATCATATTACCACCATCAAAACTGCCCCATCATATTACCACCATCAAAACTGCCCCATCATATTGCCACCATCAAAACTGCCACCATCATATTGCCATCGAAACTGCCCCATCAGAATTGTTCCCATCAAAACTGCCCCATCATATTGCCACCATCAAAACTGCCCCATCAGAATTGCCCCATCAAAACTGCCCCATCATATTGGCACCATCAAAACTGCCAGCATCAAAACTGCCCCATCATATTGCCACCATCAAAACTGCCCCATCAGAATTGCCCTAGCAAAACTGCCCCATCATATTGCCACCATCAAAACTGCCCCATCAAAACTGCCCCATCAGAATTGCCCCATCAAAACTGCCCCATCAGAATTGCCCTATCAAAACTGCCCCATCATATTGCCACCACCAAAACTGCCCCATCAGAATTGCCCCATCAGAATTGCCCTATCAAAACTGCCCCGTCATATTGCCACCATCAAAACTGCCCCATCAGAATTGCCCCATCAAAACTGCCCCCATCATATTGCCCCCATCAAAACTGCCCCCATCAAAACTGCCCCATCATATTGCCACCTTTAAAACTGCTCCATCAAAATTGTCCCCATCAAAACTGCCCCATCATATTGCCACCATCAAAACTGCCCCATCAGACTTGCCCCATCAAAACTGCCCCATCATATTGCCACCATCAAAACTGCCCCATCAGAATTACCCCATCAAAACTGCCCCATCATATTCCTCTATTATAAATCAGTACATGGTGTGTCTGTCCCCTCCCCCGGGCTCTGAAATCAGAGCTGAGATGCTCCAGCCACCTCCCCCCCCCCTGTGTATAACAGAAGCTTTGGTTACCATGGCAACAAAACAAACACAGTACACTCTGATTAATGGCTAACATTTCCTGAAATGACCTCTAAACAAAAAGCTTTTTCTCAAAAACTGTAAAAGATATCAAACTGAAAAGATATAGCCAGATAGCTGAATATTTTGTGAACATTTTAAAGTTTGTTAGGTGTCTCTAGGTGAAAGTATGAAGGAGCTGAAACTTTTGGGAGCAGAAGAAGAATTTAAGGATTTCAAGCATGCTCCCATTGACTTCAATGTTAAAAAAAGTGTTAAAAAGCTTAATATTTTAAAAAGTATAAATGGTAGAAAAAAAGTTGAAAAAGAGCACACATCAGCTAAAAGAGATGAACATTTTAATAGTTGAATGGTTTTAATAGCTTAAAGTATGCAGAAGTTACGCAGAGCCAAAAAACGTACGGAATAAAATTATTACAATTAAAACTAGACTAGAAAATGCATTTCCTGGGGAAAATGCGTGGGAATGCTGAATAGCTAAATTGCTAAAATGGTCGCCATCAAAACTGCCCCATCATACTGCCATCAAAACTGCCCCATTCGAATTGCCCCATCAAAATTGTCCCCATTAAAACTGCCCCATCAGAATTGCCCCATCAAAACTGCCCCATCATATTGCCCCCATCAAAATTGCCCCCATCAAAACTGCCCCATCATATTGCCACCTTTAAAACTGCTCCATTAAAATTGTCCCCATCAAAACTGCCCCATCATATTGCCACCATCAAAACTGCCCCATCAGAATTGCCCCATCAAAACTGCCCCATCATATTGCCACCATGAAAACTGCCCCATCAGAATTGCCCTATCAAAACTGCCAATCATATTGCCACCATCAAAACTGCCCCATCAGAATTGTCTAGAAAATGCATTTCCTGGGGAAAATGCGTGGGAATGCTGAATAGCTAAATTGCTAAAATGGCCGCCATCAAAACTGCCCCATCATACTGCAATCAAAACTGCCCCATCAGAATTGCCCCATCAAAATTGTCCCCATTAAAACTGCCCCATCATATTGCCACCATCAAAACTGCCCCATCAAAACTGCCCCATCATATTGCCACCTTTAAAAGTGCTCCATTAAAATTGTCCCCATCAAAACTGCCCCATCATATTGCCACCATCAAAACTGCCCCATCAGAATTGCCCTATCAAAACTGCCCATCATATTGCCACCATCAAAACTGCCCCATCAGAATTGTCCCATCAAAACTGCCCCATCATATTGCCACCATCAAAACTGACCCATCATAATTGCCACCAATAAAACTGCCCAATCATAATTGCCCCATCAAAACTGCCCCATCAGAATTGCCCTATCAAAACTGCCCCATCATATTCCTCTATTATAAATCAGTACATCGTGTGTCTGTCCCCTCCCCCGGGCTCTGTATTCAGAGCTGAGAAGCTCCAGCCACCTCCTCCCTGTGTATAATAGAAGCTTTGGTAACCATGGCAACAAAACAAACACAGTACACTCTGATTAATAGCAAAAATTTCCTGAAATGACCTCTAAACAAAAACCTTTTTTTCAAAAACTGTAAAAGATATCAAACTGAAAAGATATAGCCAGATAGCTGAATATTTTGTGAACATTTTAAAGTTTGTTTGGTGTCTCTAGGTGAAAGTATGAAGGAGCTGAAACTTTCGGGAGCGGAAGAAGAATTTAAGGATTTCAAGCATGCTCCCATTGACTTCAATGTTAAAAAAAAGTGATAAAAAGCTTAATATTTTAAAAAGTATAAATGGTAGAAAAAAAGTTGAAAAAGAGCACACATCAGCTAAAAGAGACGAACATTTTGATAGTTGAATGGTTTTAATAGCTGAAAGTATGCAGAAATTACGCAGAGCCAAAAAACGTACGGAATAAAATTAAAACTAGAAAATGCATTTCCTGGGGAAAATGCGTGGGAATGCTGAATAGCTAAATTGCTAAAACGGCCGCCATCAAAACTGCCCCATCAGAATTGCCCCATCAAAATTGTCCCCATTAAAACTGCCCCATCATATTGCCACCATCAAAACTGCCCCATCAGAATTGCTCCATCAAAATTGTCCCATCATATTGCCACCATCAGAATTGCCCCATCAAAACTGCCCCATCAGAATTGCCCCATCATATTACCACCATCAAAACTGCCCCATCATATTGCCACCATCAAAACTGCCCCCATCATATTGCCATCAAAACTGCCCCATTAGAATTGCCCCATCAAAATTGTCCCCATCAAAACTGCCCCATCAGAATTGCCCCATCAAAACTAAAAGTAATTTTTTTTTTCAAAAGAAATTTTTTTTTCAAAAATGAATTTTTTTTCAAAAATATATATATATTTTTTTTTTCAAAAATATTTTTTTTTTTTCAAAAATAATTTTTTTTTTCAAAAATATTATTTTTTTTTCAAAAATATTTTTTTTTTCAAAAATTTTTTTTTTTTTTCAAAAATAATTTTTTTTTTCAAAAATATTTTTTTTTCAAAAATATTTTTTTTTTTTCAAAAATATATATTTTTTTTTCAAAAATATTTTTTTTTTCAAAAATATTTTTTTTTTCAAAAATAATTGCTGAATAGCTAAATTGCTAAAACGACCGCCATCAAAACTGCCCCATCATACTGCCATCAAAACTGCCCCATCAAAATTGTCCCCATTAAAACTGCCCCATCATATTGCCACCATCAAAACTGCCCCCATCAAAACTGTCCCATCATATTGCCACCTTTAAAACTGCTCCATAAAAATTGTCCCCATCAAAACTGCCCCATCATATTGCCACTATCAAAACTGCCCCATCAGAATTGCCACCATCAAAACTGCCCCATCAGAATTACCCTATCAAAACTGCCCCATCATATTCCTCTATTATAAATCAGTACATGGTGTGTCTGTCCCCTCCCCTGGGCTCTGTATTCAGAGCTGAGATGCTCCAGCCACCTCCCCCCTGTGTATAACAGAAGCTTTGGTAACCATGGCAACAAAACAAACACAGTACACTGATTAATGGCTAAAATTTCCTGAAATGACCTCTAAACAAAAAGCTTTTTCTCAAAAACTGTAAAAGATATCAAACTGAAAAGATATAGCCAGATAGCTGAATATTTTGTGAACATTTTAAAGTTTGTTTGGTGTCTCTAGGTGAAAGTATGAAGGAGATGAAACTTTTTTGGAGCGGAAGAAGAATTTAAGGATTTCAAGCATGCTCCCATTGACTTCAATGTTAAAAAAAAAGTGATAAAAAGCTTAATATTTTAAAAAGTATAAATGGTAGAAAAAAAGTAGAAAAAGAACACACCTCAGCTAAAACAGACAACCATTTTGATAATTGAATGGTTTTAATAGCTAAAAGTATACATAAGTTACGTAGAACCAAAAAACGTACGGAATAAAATTAAAACTAGAAAATGCATTTCCTGGGGAAAATGCGTGGGAATGCTGAATAGCTAAATTGCTAAAACGGCCGCCATCAAAACTGCCCCATCAGAATTGCCCCATCAAAATTGTCCCCATTAAAACTGCCCCATCATATTGCCACCATCAAAACTGCTCCATCAGAATTGCCCCATCAAAACTGCCCCATCATATTGCCACCATCAAAACTGCCCCCATCATATTGCCATCAAAACTGCCCCATTAGAATTGCCCCATCAAAACTAAAAGTAATTTTTTTTTTCAAAAGTAATTTTTTTTTCAAAAATGAATTTTTTTTCAAAAATATATATTTTTTTTTTCAAAAATATGTATATTTTTTTTTCAAAAATGATTTTTTTTTTCAAAAATATATATTTTTTTTCAAAAATATATTTTTTTTTCAAAAATGATTTTTTTTTTTTTCAAAAATAATTTTTTTTTTCAAAAATTAATTTTTTTTTTAAAAATATTTTTTTTTTCAAAGATATTTTTTTTTTCAAAAATGATTATTTTTTTTTCAAAAATGATTTTTTTTTTCAAAAATAATTTTTTTTTTTTCAAAAATATTTTTTTTTTTCAAAAATATTTTTTTTTTTTCAAAAATAATTGCTGAATAGTTAAATTGCTAAAACGACTGCCATTAAAACTGCCCCCATCAAAACTGCCCCATCATATTCCTCTATTATAAATCAGTACATGGTGTGTCTGTCCCCTCCCCCCGGGCTCTGTAATCAGAGCTGAGATGCTCCAGCCACCTCCCCCCGTGTATAACAGAAGCTTTGGTAATCATGGCATCAAAACAAACACAGTACACTCTGATTAATGGTTAAATTTCCTGAAATTACCTCTAAACAAAAAGCTTTTTCTCAAAAACTGTAAAAGATATCAAACTGAAAAGATATAGCCAGATAGCTGAATATTTTGTGAACATTTTAAAGTTTGTTTTTTGTCTCTAGGTGAAAGTATGAAGGAGCTGAAACTTTTGGGAGCGGAAGAAGAATTTAGGGATTTCAAGCATGCTCCCATTGACTTCAATGTTAAAAAAAAGTGTTAAAAAGCTTAATATTTTAAAAAGTATAAATGGTAGAAAAAAAGTTGAAAAAGAGCACACATCAGCTAAAAGAGACGAACATTTTATTAGTTGAATTGTTTTAATAGCTGAAAGTATGCAGAAGTTACGCAGAACCAAAAAACGTACGGAATAATAAGAAGAAAAAGAAAAATAAATAAAATCGAATAACAATAGTGGGACTGCTAAAGCAGTCCCACTAATAAAATCGAATAACAATAGTGGGACTGCTTAACCACTTGACAACTGGGCACTTAAACCCTCCTCGTGACCAGACCAATTTTCAGCTTTCAGCGCTCTCACACTTTGAATGACAATTACTCAGTCATGTAATACTGTACATAAATGAATTTTTTGTCCTTTTTTTCATACAAATAGAGCTTTCTTTTGGTGGTATTTGATCACCTCTGGGGTTTTTATTTTTTGCGCTATAAATGAAAAAAGACCCCAAATTTGGAAAAAAAAACGAATTTTTCTTAGTTTCTGTGATAAAATTTTGCAAATTAGTAATTTTGCTTCATAAATTTTGGCCACAATTTATACTGCTACAGATCTTTGGTAAAAATAACCCAAATTAGTGGATATTATTTGGTTTTTGTGAAAGTTAGAGAGTCTACAAGTGCAAATCATAAAAAATTGATCACACCTGATGCACTGACGGCCTATCTCATTTCTTGCGACCCGAACAAGTCAGGAAAGTACAAATACCCCCCAAATGACCCCTTTTTTGAAAGTAGACATTCCAAGGTATTTAGTAAGATGCATGGTGAGGTTTTTGATGTTGTCATTTTTTCCCACAATTCTTTGCAAAATGAAGAATTTTTTTTTTCCCCCACAAAATTGTCATTGTAATAGGTTATTTCTCTCACATGCCATGTATATACCACAAATGACGCCCCAAAATACATTCTGCTACTCCTCCTGAGTATTACGATACCACATGTGTGGGACTTTTTCGCAGCCTAGCCACATAGAGAGCCCCAACATGCATGGAGCACCATCACGTGTTCTGGGAGCATGAATTACACCTACACAATCTAATTTGTTGACTACCTATTACACTTTTGAAGGCCCTGGAGAACCAGGACAATGACATGTGACACTGACGTGGCACTGATGACAAATGGCACTGATACGTGGCACTAATGTGGCACTGATGACAGATGGCACTGATACCTGGCACTGACACTTATGTGGCACTGATGACAGATGGCACTAATACATGGCGCTGATGACAGATGGCACTAATGACAGATGGCACTAATATGTGGCACTGATAACAGATGGCACTAATACGTGGCACTGACAGATGGCACTAATACGTGGCACTGACAGATGGCACTAATACGTGGCACTGATGACACGTGACACTGATGACAGATGGCACTAATATGTGGCACTGATGACATGTGGCGCTGATGACAAATGGCACTGATATGTGGCACTGATGACACGTGGCACTGATGAAAGATGGCACTAATACATGGCACTGATGACAGATGGCACTAATACGTGGCCCTGATGACAGATGGCACTAATACGTGGCACTGATGACACTGATGACAGATGGCACTGATACGTGGCACTGATGACACTGATGACAGGTGGCACTGATACGTGGCACTGATGACACGTGACACTGATGACAGATGGCACGTGACACTGACAGGTGGCACTGATGACAGATGGCACTGATGACAGATGGCACTATGTGGCACTGATGACAGATGGCACTGATGACAGATGGCACTATGTGGCACTGATGACAGATGGCACTTATACATGGCAGTGGGGACAGATGGCACTGGGGACAGATGGCAGGGCAGATGGCAGGGACAGATGGCAGGGCAGATGGCAGGGACAGATGGCAGGGCAGATGGCAGGGACAGATGGCAGGGCAGATGGCAGGGCAGATGGCAGGGACAGATGGCAGGGCAGATGGCAGGGCAGATGGCAGGGACAGATGGCAGGGGCAGATGGCAGGGGCAGATGGCAGGGCAGATGGCAGGGGCAGATGGCAGGGCAGATGGCAGGGGCAGATGGCAGGGGCAGATGGCAGGGCAGATGGCAGGGCAGATGGCAGGGGCAAATGGCAGGGCAGATGGCAGGGGCAGATGGCAGGGACCGTTAACAGCGGGACACCTTTTTTTTTTTCTTTTACACTTACCGCCGCAGCGGTTCCGCTCTCCCTCCTCACACGCTGTCTCTGTGTGAGGAGGGAGAGCCGGCGATGAGAGATGATCTCATATGTTTACATATGAGATCCTCTCTCATTGGCACCGCCAATCGCACTGTAAACGGCCGCTGTCATTGGCCGTTTACGGTGATCTGTGACTGGCTGTGTCCGAGGGACATGGCCAGCACAAAACTTCCGCGATGCGTGCCCGCGGGAGCGCGCAATGCGGAAGTAAACAGGAGGACGTCCAGGGACGCCCTCCCGGCAATTGAAGTCTGCACTGTAGCCGTCTTTCGGCTATAGCGTGGACGCCTAGTGGTTAAGCATTCCCACTAATAACTAGAAAATGCATTTCCTGGGGAAAATGCGTGGGAATGCTGAATAGCTAAATTGCTAAAACGGCCGCCATCAAAACTGCCTCATCAGAATTGCCCCATCAAAATTGTCCCATCATATTGCCACCATCAAAACTGCCCCATCAGAATTGCTCCATCAAAATTGTCCCATCATATTGCCACCATCAGAATTGCCCCATCAAAACTGCCCCATCATATTGCCACCATCAAAACTGCTCCATCAGAATTGCCCCATCATATTACCACCATTAAAACTGCCCCATCATATTGCCACCATTAAAACTGCCCCCATCATATTGCCATCAAAACTGCCCCATTAGAATTGCCCCATCAAAATTTTCCCCATCAAAACTGCCCTATCAACATTTTCCCCATCAAAACTGCCCCATCATATTGCCACCATCAAAACTACCCCATCAGAATTGCCCCATCAAAACTGCCCCATCATATTGCCACCATCAAAACTGCCCCATCAGAATTGCCCTATCAAAACTGCCCCATCAGAATTGCCCTATCAAAACTGCCCCATCATATTGCCACCATCAAAACTGCCCCATCAGAATTTCCCCATCAAAACTGCCCCATCAGAATTGCCCCTTTAAAACTGCCCCGTCATATTGCCACCATCAAAACTCCCCAATCATATTCCTCTATTATAAATCAGTACATGGTGTGTCTGTCCCCTCCCCCCGGGCTCTGTAATCAGAGCTGAGATGCTCCAGCCACCTCCCCCCCCCTGTGTATAACAGAAGCTTTGTTAACCATGGCAACAAAATAAACACAGTACACTCTGATTAATGGCTAAAATTTCCTGAAATGACCTCTAAACAAAAAGCTTTCTCTCAAAAACTGTAAAAGATATCAAACTGAAAAGCTACAGCCAGATAGCTGAATATTTTTTGAACATTTTAAAGTTTGTTTGGTGTCTCTAGGTGAAAGTATGAAGGAGCTGAAACTTTTGGGACCGGAAGAAGAATTTAAGGATTTTAAGCATGCTCCCATTGACTTCAATGTTAAAAAAAAGTGTTAAAAAGCTTAATATTTTAAAAAGTATAAATGGTAGTGTCACGGAACGTCCCACACTCAGCTTGAGTGCTTCCGTCAGTATACCGCTTCCTAAGTTCTGGAACACGAGTCCAATGGATCTGGCTATAGGAACCCCCAAGAACTAGACAACACCAGTCTTGGAGTACATCAGAACTACCTTTATTTTGAGATCTCACAGACCTTTATACGTTCCGCTCTCCCTCCTCACACGCTGTCTCTGTGTGAGGAGGGAGAGCCGGCGATGAGAGATGATCTCATATGTTTACATATGAGATCCTCTCTCATTGGCACCGCCAATCGCACTGTAAACGGCCGCTGTCATTGGCCGTTTACGGTGATCTGTGACTGGCTGTGTCCGAGGGACATGGCCAGCACAAAACTTCCGCGATGCGTGCCCGCGGGAGCGCGCAATGCGGAAGTAAACAGGAGGACGTCCAGGGACGCCCTCCCGGCAATTGAAGTCTGCACTGTAGCCGTCTTTCGGCTATAGCGTGGACGCCTAGTGGTTAAGCATTCCCACTAATAACTAGAAAATGCATTTCCTGGGGAAAATGCGTGGGAATGCTGAATAGCTAAATTGCTAAAACGGCCGCCATCAAAACTGCCTCATCAGAATTGCCCCATCAAAATTGTCCCATCATATTGCCACCATCAAAACTGCCCCATCAGAATTGCTCCATCAAAATTGTCCCATCATATTGCCACCATCAGAATTGCCCCATCAAAACTGCCCCATCATATTGCCACCATCAAAACTGCTCCATCAGAATTGCCCCATCATATTACCACCATTAAAACTGCCCCATCATATTGCCACCATTAAAACTGCCCCCATCATATTGCCATCAAAACTGCCCCATTAGAATTGCCCCATCAAAATTTTCCCCATCAAAACTGCCCCATCAACATTTTCCCCATCAAAACTGCCCCATCATATTGCCACCATCAAAACTACCCCATCAGAATTGCCCCATCAAAACTGCCCCATCATATTGCCACCATCAAAACTGCCCCATCAGAATTGCCCTATCAAAACTGCCCCATCAGAATTGCCCTATCAAAACTGCCCCATCATATTGCCACCATCAAAACTGCCCCATCAGAATTTCCCCATCAAAACTGCCCCATCAGAATTGCCCCTTTAAAACTGCCCCGTCATATTGCCACCATCAAAACTCCCCAATCATATTCCTCTATTATAAATCAGTACATGGTGTGTCTGTCCCCTCCCCCCGGGCTCTGTAATCAGAGCTGAGATGCTCCAGCCACCTCCCCCCCCCTGTGTATAACAGAAGCTTTGTTAACCATGGCAACAAAATAAACACAGTACACTCTGATTAATGGCTAAAATTTCCTGAAATGACCTCTAAACAAAAAGCTTTCTCTCAAAAACTGTAAAAGATATCAAACTGAAAAGCTACAGCCAGATAGCTGAATATTTTTTGAACATTTTAAAGTTTGTTTGGTGTCTCTAGGTGAAAGTATGAAGGAGCTGAAACTTTTGGGACCGGAAGAAGAATTTAAGGATTTTAAGCATGCTCCCATTGACTTCAATGTTAAAAAAAAGTGTTAAAAAGCTTAATATTTTAAAAAGTATAAATGGTAGTGTCACGGAACGTCCCACACTCAGCTTGAGTGCTTCCGTCAGTATACCGCTTCCTAAGTTCTGGAACACGAGTCCAATGGATCTGGCTATAGGAACCCCCAAGAACTAGACAACACCAGTCTTGGAGTACATCAGAACTACCTTTATTTTGAGATCTCACAGACCTTTATACAGCAGGGATGACTCAAAGCTAACCTAATTAACATGACCTAATTTACTACAAAATGTACCCAGACCAGATGACAGTCTTGTGGGCACCGAGCTTCACACATTAATACAATTAACAATACAAACAACAATCTCCCACCTCCTCAGCCTAGACCATTCGTCTATTAGCCAGGGCTGGTGGCTAATGTGATCAGCTCTCTCAATTAACATAAACACATGTTGATAACACCAGCATCTCCTCACAGGATGTGTCCCAACAGAATGAATCAGTCTTATCAGCAGGGGGCTGCTGGAGGAATCCCCCCTCCCTCTTCAGGGACACAAATCTACAGTAAGGAGTCCCCATACAATATATACATGACTGAGTCCGATTAATACAGTTCAGACTGGATTTCTCATTCACCTCAAATGCTAGGGCCCATAATCGGTGGGCAACAGGCTTGCATACAGTCCTCTCCAACAGCCTCTGTTCTGGCTATGTCTGTGACATTTCTCCCCTTTTGGCAGGAGACTAACACAGGAGGAGACCCCAGACGGGTTGACTCCGAAGTTAGTCCATAGTTCCAGTCCTCTACTGCCTGTACCCACACAGTACCCCAAACAAATTATCCCAAACAGTGTATTACTCACCCAGCCATCCTCTGCCTCTCTCAGAGAACATATCTGCCGCTGGGGAGAGGCCCGGACTGGCCCTTCTCCCTGGAATCCTTTCTGCCGCTGGAGAGAAGACAGGGTGACTGGGCTCACTCTGTCATGCTGTTGGGGATCTGGGCCCACTGCCCAGCATCCCTGGGGTATACAGGTGGAGACTGAAGTCCCATCCACCTTCACAGGAAATCCATCCTCTGTTAGTTGAGGGCAGAGTCCAGCAGTCCTCGGCCCTGTTGCCAGCCCTTCTGCTGGAAACCCCACACCATCTGTTCCGGCTAACTGTTGGGGCAGGCAACTGGCTTCCTCCCCTCCCAAACTGTGTAGCTGCCATTGGGGAGGTGAGCCGGCTGCTTCCTTTTCCATTCCCTCATCTGGCTGCTGGGACGACATATCGATGGTACTGTCTCCCAGGTACACGGATCTTTGCTGGGGAGGAAAGCCCACTTCCTCCACCCTGGCCAACTGTTGGGGAGGGACAACACACACCTCCTCTCCCTTCTCCCCCTGTTTCTGCTGCTGGGAAGTGATTGCCATCTTCTCTCCCTGAGCCTCCACAATTGCTGCAGGTGTGGGGCAGAGGTCTTGGACCCTCTGTCCGGTTGCCAGCACTTCTGCTGGGGGTTTGCTAGGTGGTTCCTCCTCTACAGAAATGTCTATTAAATCCCCAGTCTCTGGAAGTGGTAAAAGTGTGGGACAGAGGTCTTGGACCCTCTGTTCAGTTACCAGATCTTCAGCTGGAGAAGTTTGTTTTAACTCCATAGATGCTGCTGGCAGAAAATCACATGTCCCTGTCAGTGTTGTGGGAGGAAGGCCGACTACCTCTTCTCTCAGGAAGGCCGAAGCCACTGTTGGTGCTGAGCAGAACACAGTGAACTTTGGCCCTGATAGCAGCTCTTCTGCTGGAGGCTCATCAGGTTGTTCTTCCTCAGCAGAAAAGTCTATCAAATCCCATGTCTCTGCAACTGATGTCCAGGGATAGAGGTTCACCATCTCCTGTCCATGGAACCCAGAAGATGTTATCATTTCTGGACAGAGGTTAGCAGAGCTCTGCCCTGTTGTCAGCACTTCATGTTTGGGGACGGCAATCTCCGGATTTTCCACTGCCGATTCTCTGGCATGCTGCTGAACGTATTCTAGCAGTTTCCTGTATGCCCTTTCCAGATGCTGTTCCTTCCTTAGCAAATGGTCCAGATCAGGTTTGAGCTCTGAGACCCCTGCAAGACCGAGCATAGACTCTCTATAGTCTCTCATGTCCTCAAGGTCAGGTTCCCCCTCATCGCCAAACATAAAAAGATCTGTAAGGTTCTCCCACAGCAATCCAGGGCCGCCAAAGTCATATCCCTCCGGAGAGCATTCTGTTGTCTCCCCTAAATATCCCTCCTCTGCGTGCCATTGCAGAGCCCGATAACGATTGTCCAGCTCTATCTCCTGCTGGACCAACCTGTCCAACTCAGTCACCCATTGCTCCTGGGGCTGCTCTCCCAGGAATGCCATCCGCAATGCCCGTTGGTCACTGGCCCGTTGCTCTTGGGTTGGGAAGCACTTGCCCTGTTTTATACCAGCGAGACGGAGGGCTGCCATCCAGAGCTCCACCCGAATCAGCTGCCTGAGCTCCAGGTATTCATCCTCAGACACAGTCCTGGTGTACGTTGAAAGGATGATCCGCAGCAGCCCCGGGAATTCTGATGCCAGGTCCATTTCTCCGCTGGGGTGACTGAAGTCTGCTATGCTGATCTTGGATCCAGTTGGAGGTTTGGATGTCCCAGACTTCAGGAAGCTATCCCACTGCTTGCCACCAATGTCACGGAACGTCCCACACTCAGCTTGAGTGCTTCCGTCAGTATACCGCTTCCTAAGTTCTGGAACACGAGTCCAATGGATCTGGCTATAGGAACCCCCAAGAACTAGACAACACCAGTCTTGGAGTACATCAGAACTACCTTTATTTTGAGATCTCACAGACCTTTATACAGCAGGGATGACTCAAAGCTAACCTAATTAACATGACCTAATTTACTACAAAATGTACCCAGACCAGATGACAGTCTTGTGGGCACCGAGCTTCACACATTAATACAATTAACAATACAAACAACAATCTCCCACCTCCTCAGCCTAGACCATTCGTCTATTAGCCAGGGCTGGTGGCTAATGTGATCAGCTCTCTCAATTAACATAAACACATGTTGATAACACCAGCATCTCCTCACAGGATGTGTCCCAACAGAATGAATCAGTCTTATCAGCAGGGGGCTGCTGGAGGAATCCCCCCTCCCTCTTCAGGGACACAAATCTACAGTAAGGAGTCCCCATACAATATATACATGACTGAGTCCGATTAATACAGTTCAGACTGGATTTCTCATTCACCTCAAATGCTAGGGCCCATAATCGGTGGGCAACAGGCTTGCATACAGTCCTCTCCAACAGCCTCTGTTCTGGCTATGTCTGTGACAGGTAGAAAAAAAGTTGAAAAAGAGCACACATCATCTAAAAGAGACGAACATTTTAATAGTTGAATGGTTTTAATAGCTGAAAGTATGCAGAAGTTAAGCAGAGCCAAAAAACGTACGGAATAAGAATAAATAAAAAAACGAATAACAATAGTGGGACTGCTAAAGCAGTCCCACTAATAAACTAGAAAATGCATTTCCTGGGGAAAATGCGTGGGAATGCTGAATAGCTAAATTGCTAAAATGGCCACCATCAAAACTGCCCCATCATACTGCCATCAAAACTGCCCCATCAGAATTGCCCCATCAAAATTGTCCCCATTAAAACTGCCCCATCATATTGCCACCATCAAAACTGCCCCATCAGAATTGCCCCATCAAAACTGCCCCATCATATTGCCACCATCAAAACTGCCTCCAATAAAAACTGCCCCATCATATTGCCACCTTTAAAACTGCTCCATTAACCACTTGCTTACTGGGCACTTAAACCCCCCTCCTGCCCAGACCAATTTTGAGCTTTCAGTGCTGTCGCACTTTGAATGACAATTGCGCGGTCATACAACACTGTACCCAAATGAAATTTTTATCATTTTTTTCCCACAAATAGAGCTTTCTTTTGGTGGTATTTAATCACAGCTGGGATTTTTATTTTTTGCTAAACAAACAAAAAAAGATGGAAATTAAAAAAAAAAAAAATCATGTTTAATAGTTTGTTATAAAATTTTGCAAACAGGTAATTTTTCTCCTTCATTGATATGCGCTGATGAGGCGGCACTGGTGGGCACTGATAGGCTGCACTGATGGGCACGGATAGGCACAGATAAGGCGGCACTGATGGGCACAGTTAAGGCGGCACTGATAGGCACAGTTAAGGTGGCACTGATGGGGACAGATAAGGCGGCACTAATGGCCACGGATGGGTGGCACGGATGGGTGGCACAGATGGGTGGCACGGATGGGTGGCACGGATGGGTGGCATGGATGGGTGGCACGGATAGGTACCACTGATGGGGGGGCACTGATGGGGAGCACTGATGGGGGCACTGATGGGCGGCACTGATGGGCGGCACTGATGGGCACTTATGGGCACTGGTAGGTGACACTGATGGGCACTGATAGGTTGCACTGATGTGGGTGCTGAAGGGTGGCACTGATGTGGGTGCTGATGGGTGACACTGATGGGTGGTACTGATGGGTGGCACTGTGGGCACTGATGGGTGGCACTGTGGGCACTGATGGGTAGCACTGTGGGCACTGATGGGTAGCACTGTGGGCACTGATGAGTGGCGCTGATTGTTGGCACTGTGGGCACTGATGGGTGACGCTAGTGGGCACTGGTAGGCAGCACTGCTGCCTATTGCCTTGTGTTAGAAGATCGCCGTGACCGGGACTAATGTCCCGATCACGGCCGCCGGTGATCGGGTTTTTTTTTTCCTCCTCGCGCTGTCAGCGCAAGGAGGAAAAATAGCCGATTACCGGCTCTGTTTAAATCACATGATCAGCTGTCATTGGCTGACAGCTGATCATGTGGTAAGGGGTCGGGACCAACCCCTTACTCTGACCTGTGATCAGGCGAGTCTCATAGACTCGCTGATCACCGAGCACGC
The DNA here is from genome assembly GCA_037952835.1 of Lithobates septentrionalis. Lineage (NCBI taxonomy): Eukaryota > Metazoa > Chordata > Amphibia > Anura > Ranidae > Lithobates > Lithobates septentrionalis. Next base: position 7,373,103 of record JBBDGP010000149.1, read on the forward strand.
CGCGCGCCCTGCAGGGGGCGCGCAGGCCGCTCATGCACGGGACGACGTCAATAGACGTAGTCCCGGCAATTTAGATCCGCGCTGTTGCCGTCATTTGGCAATGGCCCGGATCTGAAGCAGTTAAAATTGTCCTCATCAAAACTGCCCCATCATATTGCCACCATCAAAACTGCCCCATCAGAATTGCCCCATTAGAACTGCCCCGTCAGAATTACCCTATCAAAACTGCCCCATCATATTGCCACCATCAAAACTGCCCCATTAGAATTTCCCCATCAAAACTATTCCATCATATTGCCACCAATAAAACTGCCCCATCAGAATTGCCCTATCAAAACTGCCCCATTATATTCCTCTATTATAAATCAGTACATGGTGTGTCTGTCCCCTCCCCCGGGCTCTGTAATCAGAGCTGAGAATCTCCAGCCACCTTCCCACCACCCATCACTGTCTATAACAGAAGCTTTAGTAACCATGGCAACAAAAGCAGCACAGTACGCTCTGTTTAATGGATAAAATTTCCTGAAATGAACTAAACTAACAGCTTTTTCACAACCACTGTAAAAGATATCAAACTGAAAAGATATAGCCAGATAGCTGAATATTTTGTGAAAATTTTAAAGTTTGTTTGGTGTCTGTAGGTGAAAGTATGAAGGAGCTGAAACTTTTGGGAGTGAAAGAAGATTTTAAGGATCTGAAGCATGCTTCCATTGACTTCAATGTTAAAAAAAGTGTTAAAAAGCTTAATATTTTAAAAAGTATAACTAGTAGAAAAAAAGCTGAAAAAGTCCCATCATCAGCTGAAAGAGACGACCATGCTGAAAGTATGCAGAAATTACGCAGAGCCAAAAAACGTACGGAATAAAGAATTAATAAAAACTAAACTAGAAAATGCATTTCCTGGGGAAAATGCGTGGGAATGCTGAATAGCTGAATTGCTAAAACGGCCGCCATCAAAACTGCCCCATCATACTGCCATCAAAACTGCCCCATCAGAATTGCCCCATCAAAATTGTCCCCATCAAAACTGCCCCATCATATTGCCACCATCAAAACTGCCCCATCAGAATTGCCCCATCAAAACTGCCCCATCATATTGCCACCATCAAAACTGCCTCCAATAAAAACTGCCCCATTATATTGCCACCTTTAAAACTGCTCCATTAAAATTGTCCTCATCAAAACTGCCCCATCATATTGCCACCATCAAAACTGCCCCATCAGAATTGCCCCATCAAAACTGCCCCATCATATTGCCACCATGAAAACTGCCCCATCAGAATTGCCCTATCAAAACTGCCCCATCATATTGCCACCATCAAAACTGCCCCATCAGAATTGTCCCATCAAAACTGCCCCATCATATTGCCTCCATCAAAACTGCCCCATCATAATTGCCCCTTCAAAACTACCCCATCAGAATTGCCGTATCAAAACTGCCCCATCATATTCCTCTATTATAAATCAGTACATGGTGTGTCTGTCCCCTCCCCCGGGCTCTGTAATCAGAGCTGAAATTCTCCAGCCACCTCCCCCCTGTGTATAACAGAAGCTTTGGTAACCATGGCAACAAAACAAACACAGTACACTCTTATTAATGGCTAAAATTTCCTGAAATGACCTCTAAACAAAAAGCTTTTTCTCAAAAACTGTAAAAGATATCAAACTGAAAAGATATAGCCAGATAGCTGAATATTTTGTGAACATTTTAAAATTTGTTTGGCGTCTGTAGGTGAAAGTAAGAAGGAGCTGAAACTTTTGGGAGCGGAAGAAGATTTTAAGGATCTGAAGCATGCTCCCATTGACTTCAATGTTGAAAAAAGTGATAAAAAGCTTAATATTTTAAAAAGTATAAATGTTAGAAAAAAAGTTGAAAAAGTCCCATCATCAGCTGAAAGAGACGAACATTTTAATAGTTGAATGGTTTTAATAGCTGAAAGTATGCAGAAGTTACGCAGAGCCAAAAAACGTACAGAATAAAATTAATAAAATTAAAAATAAATGAAATTGAATAACAATAGTGGGACTGCTAAAGCAGTCCCACTAATAAAATTGAATAACAATAGTGGGACTGCTAAAGCATTCCCACTAACTATAAAATGCATTTCCGGGGGTAAATGCGTGGGAATGCTGAATAGCTGAATTGCTAAAACGGCCCCCAGCAAAACTGCCCATATCATTTTGCCTTCAAAACTGCCCCATCAGAATTGCCCCATTAAAATTGTCCCCATAAAAACTGCCCCATCATATTGCCACTATCAAAACTGCCCCATCATATTGCCACCTTCAAAACTGCCCCATCAGAATTGTCCCATCAAAACTGCCCCATCATATTGCCACCATCAAAACTGCTCCATCAGAATTGCCCCATCATATTGCCACCATCAAAACTGTCCCATCAGAATTGCCCCATCAAACTTGCCTATCATATTGCCCCCATCATAACTGCCCCCATCTAAACTACCCCATCAAAATTGCCCCATCAGAATTGCCCCATCAAAACTGCCCCATCAGAATTGCCCCATCAAAACTGCCCCATCAGAATTGCCCTGTCAAAACTGCCCCATCATATTGCCACCATCAAAACTGCCCCATCAGAATTGTCCCATAAAAACTGCCCCATCATATTGCCACCATCAAAACTGCCCCATCATAATTGCCCCATCAAAACTGCCCCATTATATTCCTCTATTATGAATCAGTACATGGTGTGTCTTTCCCCTCCCCCGGGCTCTGTAATCAGAGCTGAGATGCTCCAGCCACCTCCCCCCTGTGTATAACAGAAGCTTTGGTAACCATGGCAACAAAAGCAACACAGTACACTCTATTTAATGGCTAAAATTTCCTGAAATGACCACTAAACAAAAAGCTTTTTCACAAAAACTGTAAAAGATATCAAACTGAAAAGATATAGCCAGATAGCTGAATATTTTGTGAACATTTTAAAGTTTGTTTGGCATCTGTAGGTGAAAGTATGAAGGAGCTGAAACTTTTGGGAGCGGAAGAAGATTTTAAGGATCTGAAGCATGCTCCTATTGACTTCAATGTTAAAAAAAAAGTGATAAAAAGCTTAATATTTTAAAAAGTATAAATGGTAGAAAAAAAGTTGAAAAAGTCCCATCATCAGCTGAAAGAGACGAACATTTTAATAGTTGAATGGTTTTAATAGCTGAAAGTATGCAGAAGTTACCCAGAGCCAAAAAACGTAGGGAATAAAATTAAAAATAAATAAAATCGAATAACAACAGTGGGACTGCTAAAGCATTCCCACAAACTAGAAAATGCATTTCCTGGGGAAAATGCGTGGGAATGCTGAATAGCTGAATTGCTAAAACGGCCCCCAGCAAAACTGCCCCATCATATTGCCATCAAAACTGCCCCATCAGAATTGCCCCATAAAAATTGTCCCCATCAAAACTGCCCCATCATATTGCCACCATCAAAACTGCCCCATCATATTGCCACCTTTAAAACTGCTCCATTAAATTGTCCCCATCAAAACTGCCCCATCATATTGCCACCATCAAAACTGTCCCATCAGAATTGCCCCATCAAAACTGCCCCATCATATTGCCACCATCAAAACTGCCCCATTAGAATTGCCCTATCAAAACTGCCCTATCATATTGCCACCATCAAAACTGCCCCATCATATTGCCACCATCAAAACTGCCCCATCAGAATTGCCCTATCAAAACTGCCCCATCATATTGCCACCATTAAAACTGCCCCATCAGAATTTTCCCATCAAAACTGCCCCATAATATTTCTCTATTATAAATCAGTACATGGTGTGTCTGTCCCCTCCCCTGGGCTCTGTAATCAGAGCTGAGATGCTCCAGCCACCTCCCCCTGTGTACAACAGAAGCTTTGGTAACCATGGCAACAAAAGCAACACAGTACACTCTGATTAATGGCTAAAATTTCCTGAAATGACCACTAAACAAAAAGCTTTTTCACAAAAACTGTAAAAGATATCAAACTGAAAAGATATAGCCAGATAGCTGAATATTTTGTGAACATTTTAAAGTTTGTTTGGCGTCTGTAGGTGAAAGTATGAAGGAGCTGAAACTTTTGTGAGCGGAAGAAGATTTTAAGGATCTGAAGCATGCTCCCATTGACTTCAATGTTAAAAAAAAGTGATAAAAAGCTTAATATTTTAAAAAGTATAAATAGTAGAAAAAAAGTTGAAAAAGTCCCATCATCAGCTGAAAGAGATGAACATTTTAATAGTTGATTGGTTTTAATAGCTAAAAGTATGCAGAAGTTACGCAGAGCCAAAAAACGTACAGAATAATAAAAATGAATAAAATCGAATAACAATAGTGGGACTGCTAAAGCTAAAGCAGTCCTACTAACTAGAAAATGCATTTCCTGGGGAAAATGTGTGGGAATGCTGAATAGCTGAATTGCTAAAACGGCCCCCAGCAAAACTGCCCCCATCATATTGCCATCAAAACTGCCCCATCAGAATTGCCCCATAAAAATTGTCCCCATCAAAACTGCCCCATCATATTGCCACCATTAAACCTGCCCCCATCAAAACTGCCCCATCATATTGCCACCTTTAAAACTGCTCCATTAAAATTGTCTCCATCAAAACTGCCCCATCAGAATTGCCCCATCAAAACTGCCCCATCAAATTGCCACCATCAAAACTGCCCCATCAGAATTGCCCCATCAGAATTGCCCCATCAAAACTGCCCCATCAAGGTTGCCCTATAAAAACTGCCCCATCATATTGTCACCATCAAAACTGCCCCATCAGAATTGTCCCATCAAAACTGCCCCATCATTTTGCCACCATCAAAACTGCCCCATCATAATTGCTCCATCAAAACTGCCCCATCATATTCCTCTATTATAAATCAGTACATGGTGTGTCTGTCCCCTCCCCCGGGCTCTGTAATCAGAGCTGAGATGCTCCAGCCACCTCCCCCCCTGTGTATAACAGAAGGTTTGGTAATGCTAAATAGCTGAATTGCTAAAACGGCCCCCATCAAAACTGCCCAAATCAAAACTGCCCCCATCATACTGCCTTCAAAACTGCCCCATCAAAATTGTCCCCATCAAAACTGCCCCATCATATTGCCACCATCAAAACTGCCCCATCAGAATTGCCCCATCATATTGCCACCATCAAAACTGCCCCATCATATTGCCACCATCAAAACTGCACCATCAGAATTGCCCCATCAAAACTGCCCCATCATATTGCCACCATCAAAAGTGCCCCATCATATTGCCACCATCAAAACTGCCCCCATCATATTGCCATCAAAACTGCCCCATCAGAATTGCCCCATCAAAATTGTCCCCAACAAAACTGCCCCATCAGAATTACCCCATCAAAACTGCCCCATCATATTGTCACCATCAAAACTGCCCCATCAGAATTGTCCCATCAAAACTGCCCCATCATATTTCCACCATCAAAACTGCCCCATCATATTGCCACCTTTAAAACTGCTCCATTAAAATTGCCCCCATCAAAACTGCCCCATCATATTGCCACCATCAAAACTGCCCCATTAGAATTTCCCCATCAAAACTATTCCATCATATTGCCACCAATAAAACTGCCCCATCAGAATTGCCCTATCAAAACTGCCCTATTATATTTCTCTATTATAAATCAGTACATGGTGTGTCTGTCCCCTCCCCCGGGCTCTGTAATCAGAGCTGAGAATCTCCAGCCACCTCCCCACCACCCATCACTGTCTATAACAGAAGCTTTAGTAACCATGGCAACAAAAGCAGCACAGTACGCTCTGTTTAATGGATAAAATTTCCTGTAATGAACTAAACAAACAGCTTTTTTACAACCACTGTAAAAGATATCAAACTGAAAAGATATAGCCAGATAGCTGAATATTTTGTGAACATTTTAAAGTTTGTTTGGTGTCTGTAGGTGAAAGTATGAAGGAGCTGAAACTTTTGGGAGTGAAAGAAGATTTTAAGGATCTGAAGCATGCTTCCATTGACTTCAATGTTAAAAAAAGTGTTAAAAAGCTTAATATTTTAAAAAGTATAAATAGTAGAAAAAAAGTTGAAAAAGTCCCATCATCAGCTGAAAGAGACGACCATGTTAATAGTTGAATGGTTAATAGCTGAAAGTATGCAGAAATTACGCAGAGCCAAAAAACGTACGGAATAAAGAATTAATAAAAATAAACTAGAAAATGCATTTCCTGGGGAAAATGCGTGGGAATGCTGAATAGCTGAATTGCTAAAACGGCTGCCATCAAAACTGCCCCATCATACTGCCATCAAAACTGCCCCATCAGAATTGCCCCATCAAAATTGTCCCCATCAAAACTGCCCCATCATATTGCCACCATCAAAACTGCCCCATCAGAATTGCCCCATCATATTGCCTCCATCAAAACTGCCCCATCATATTGCCATCAAAACTGCCCCATCAGAATTGCCCTATCAAACTGCCCCATCATATTGCCACCATCAAAACTGCCCCCATCAAAACTGCCCCATCAGAATTGCCCCATCAAAACTGCCCCATCAGAATTGCCACCATCAAAACTGCCCCATCATATTGCCACCATCAAAACTGCCCCATCAGAATTGTCCCATCAAAACTGCCCCATCGTATTGCCACCATCAAAACTGCCCCATCAGAATTACCCCATCAAAACTGCCCCATCATATTCCTCTATTATAAATCAGTACATGGTGTGTCTGTCCCCTCCCCCGGGCTCTGTAATCAGAGCTGAGATGCTCCAGCCACCTCCCCCCCCCCGTATAACAGAAGCTTTGGTAACCATGGCAACAAAAGCAACACAGTACACTCTATTTAATGGCTAAAATTTCCTGAAATGACCACTTAACAAAAAGCTTTTTCACAAAAACTGTAAAAGATATCAAACTGAAAAGATATAGCCAGATAGCTGAATATTTTGTGAACATTTTAAAGTTTGTTTGGCGTCTGTAGGTGAAAGTATGAAGGAGCTGAAACTTTTGGGAGCGGAAGAAGAAAAAAGTGTTAAAAAGCTTAATATTTTAAAAAGTATAAATAGTAGAAAAAAAGTTGAAAAAGTCCCACCATCAGCTGAAATAGACGAACATTTTAATAGTTGAATGGTTTTAATAGCTGAAAGTATGCAGAAGTTACGCAGAGCCAAAAAACGTACGGAATAATAAATAATAATAAATAAAATTAAAAATAAACAAAAAACCGAGTAACAATAGTGGGACTGCTAAAGCAGTCCCACTAATAAAATGGAATAACAATAGTGGGACTGCTAAAGCATTCCCACTAATAATAAGAATAAATTAAATCGAATAACAATAGTGGGACTGCTAAAGCTTTCCCACTAATGAAGAGGAGCTCAGAAAGAATGAGGTGGAGCTTGGGAAGAATGAGGAGGAGCTCAGGAAAAACTGGGGAATAATGAAGAGGAGCTCAGAAAGAACTGGGCAAGAATGAAGAGGAGCTCAGGAGGGACAGGAGAAGAATGAGGAGGTGCCTGGGAAGAACTGGGGAAGAATGAAGAGGAGCTCAGAAAGACTGTGGGTGAAATAAGGAGGAGCTCAGGAAGAAGTCCAGGAAGGATGACAAGGGAATGAGGAGGATTCCAGGACGGAGGTGGAGGAGAACTGTAAAAATGAAGAGGAGCTTTGGGAAAATGAGAAGGACAGGCTGTATATGGGGTGTGGTGTGTTAAAAGAAGGCTAACACAGGAAGGTGGGTAACATAAGGGAATAGCAGGTTCAAATGAAGGATTGTATGAGGAAGTATGTACCAATTTTTATTTTTTACATTGGAGGGTGGACAGGTGTATGAAGGGTGCGAGTATGTGTGTGTATATTTGGAGGAGGGGTTGTAGGCTGCATGGTAACAGCACACGTCTCCCCCACAGGTTGCAATTTTCCTGAACCCCTCAGACAACAGCCTTCTCCCTGCGAGCCCCTTCCCTGTGACTCATCCGAAAAGTTTCATCCATTGCTGGTCACATGATTGCCAATCCATAGACAGGAGCGGGACATGTTACTGTACAGACTTGTGATGTTTATGTGAGCTTTAGCCTAGGTTCAGACTAGTGCGATACGGGAATCAGTGCAATTGCAGTGCCGGTTCCCGCATGGCTTCTCTCCTGCAGGCAGTTCACACTGCCCTCTGCGAACCGCTGCGGGTGTCAATACATTGTTAATGACACCCCCAGATCAGTTGACAGATCGCAGTGCGAACTGTGAACTTGCACAGGTGAGAACACCCATGCGATCCAATTCCAGTGTGGGGGGGAAGTCCCTGCACCTTTTTCTGTGTGAATAAAATGCAAGTTCAGCCATACAACTGTATGGCTGAACTCGCATTGCTCAGACATCGCATGTGATTCTGAGATCGCACTAGTCTGAACCTAGGCTTAATGCATGCAGGCGGTGTCTGGCGGGAGCAAGTCTGAGCTGGTAGTGATTGTGAGGGAAGTGAGACGGACTTGGTACTGCAGGTCCCATGGCCGTCTCTTTTTTGTTTCACCAGATGGCACACAGCCACCGGCGACCCAATAAACAAGGGGCCCCCTACTGGCCACAAATGGTTAGGCTTCCCCTGGGATCGGCTGCCCAGCAACACCAGGAAGACTATTTGTGGGCAGCACAGCCTCAAGGGGCAGCTGCTATGGGCCCCACAACAATGAATAGACCCAGGGCATCTGCATTGGTCCTAGTTACACAGCTGCCTCAAAAAGTGTTTTTATGGACAGCAAGTCTTACACAAAGCTCCCCTGGAATGTCAGGTAACATGCAGCTTTATATTAAAGCCAAGTTAAAAGATAGTAAAACTCAGATTTCTAGCTTTTCCTGATTGCTTTTTGTCATTTCCCGGGGGTCTAAAAACCATTAACCCTTCTCATCAGCAGGTGGTGCCTGGGAGTGTAGGGGTTGTGGTGCACTTCATTGCAGGCGCATCAGGATGTCACTAAATGAATGGCATCACAGGACCCACCACAGGACCCTGCACAAACAATTGTTCAATGTGCATACATATTGTGGTAATGGGGGGGTTTATCAAAACAGAGCAGACAGAACCAAGAGCGGCTGTGCATGGCAACCAACCAGCTTCTGTCTCTCATTGTCAAAGCTTAAAGTGGTATTAAACCCAAAATCAAACATTTATAATATCGCAGCTAGCCAATTATTAGATGTAGTGGCTGTATTATTTTTCTTTTTAGGCTTTCTTTCCTTTATTTTCACCTGGTGAGTCAAGCTGACCTGAAGACAGAAGCAGATTGGTTACTATGCAGGTATGGTTACTATAAGAAAAGATTAATTATAGTACATACATGCAATGTACAAACAGGTAATATCAGCAAAGGGCCCAATAGGAGTCCTGGTGGAATTGTGCACACATACCCAGGTATATATTATTTACATAAAGATACCTCCAGGTGAACATTGCAGTAAAGTTCTGAGGCCCCTGAGGACAATCGAGATACTGTGTCAATCTTGGTGTCAGAGACCTGAAGACAAGATCACCAATAATGGGGAGATCCTTCAACTGTTTTCCAACCAGCCTGGAATACAGATTCTCACCAACAGAAACTTATGTGGCACTGGAACTAGGAGCCAACCCATCTACTGTGCATATTAGCCCCTAGTAGTTTCTAATCTGTCATGAAGTGGACCTCTAACTACCAAGTGGTCGTCAGATGCTTTACCTGGCTATTGCCAATGCTTGTTATTGAGCCCTGAGCTAAAAAAATACTTACAAAATCCCAGACCAAAAGGGTTAGCTAAAATAAGAGGAACTGCTTTTAAAGTTTATATTGCAATAAACAGAGTCACTTACTAATATACTGGTAGGTGAACACTACACACATACCGTAGCACAGACCTAGTTATCTGGCACTGTGCATGTAAGATTAAAACAATAAGACAGAGATATGTCTGTCACAAGGAATGAGATATACACTAAAGAAGCTATGGGCAGCTGCATATAAACTATTAAAACATCTACTTGTTAAAAAAAATGATTAGGAATAGTCTCTGCTTCTGGTCTGGGTCAAATACAGCAGCTATTTTTTTTTTTGTTACATTTCTTTTAATTTTCACACTGTCCCTTTAAACTTTTTTTATAACTTTTATTGCTATCACAAGGAATGTAAACATGCCTTGTGATAACAATACAGCATGACAGGTCCTCTTTATGGAGAGATCTGGGGTCTGAAAGACCCCTCCTGCCACTTCTAAAAGTGACCCCGCAGCAAATCTGCCGCTTGAGACACTTTTGAGAAAGACCAATGCCTGAGGGAAAAAAATGATATCAAGGTTATGGCATCTAGTGACATGTACCTCGGAGGTGAGCCTGACGTGCAGAGGAAGACCTCTCGTACAGCCCTGGCTCTGGGATCACTGGAGTTGAGACAGTGACCCCAGGAGCGCAGTGAGGTATGAGTGCCTACAGAGTTCTCTTGGCTGGAGAAGAAGACATCTGGCAGAGACAGGAACAGACTCGGATGCTGTGGATGCAGGTAAGCAGATGCAGGTGCGCTGAGGGGCAGCAGATGCAGGTGCACACTGATGCAAGACAGCAGACAGGAGTAAGGTCAGATTAGCCAGGTCATACACAGCGGATCAATCAGGCAGAGACGGCAGGCAGCGGCTGGTCAGTTCAGGCAGGGTCAGTAATGGAGCATCAGGCAGGCAGATAAACAAGCAGGATCAAGGAATGCCAAAGGTCAGGACTGGAGACAGCAGCGAGGTCAGGAAGCCGGGTAAGTATTGGTTTAGATGCAGGTTCAGGATCAGGTCACAGGATAAGCTGCAGATCAAACAGCATAGGATCAATGTAACAGGAGCCTCTTTTTAAGGCCACTGGGCACCAAGGCAGCATCGATGTGCGCGCATTCACAATCTCTGCAATCTGCGCACACGCATGCACACTAAAGCACATGTGTTCACCGCTGGATGTCTGTTAGCTGGAGTGCGTCTCTGTAAATCTGTGCTCCTGTGACCAGTTGCAGAACTATGCACAGCGCGTCCATGACATCTAGCACAGCCATAACACTGGTATTTAACGTAAAAGTAATGAAACGGGAGGAACCCCAAGCCAGGATCGGCCCAGAAGTTCAGTCAAAGTATGAAGAATGGAGCTGTAACCAAGGAAGGCTCAGTATGATGGGGGTTGAGGCCTTAGGTAGGATAAGGAAGGATATCCACTCCTAGTGGAGTATCCCTACCAACATCTCAACTGGGAGAGTCTGGAAGCGGAGAGGACCCCCTGGAAGAACAGTGGCATCAATTGTTGAGACCACCAGTGGCGTGGCGAGGGGCAAAATGGTACGCTTCAAGGAAGATGCAGTTCTCCAGTCCATAAAATTGCTAGCAGCCCCGGAATCCAGATAAGCCAAGACTGAATGAGAGGAAGTGCCTACATGAAGGAACACAGAAAGAAGAAGTTGAGAAGATGATATTTCTGGGTCCAATACTCCACCTACCAGATGTATTAGACCCAAGCGTTTCCCGGAGGAAGTGAGCAGGAGTCACGAAAATGACCTTTGTCCCCACAATAGAGACACAGGCCCAGAGTTCTGCACCTAGCACGTTCCTCAGGGCAAAGCCTGGTCCTGTACAACTGCATAGGTTTCTCAGCTGGCAGAAGCTGCTCCATGGGACGGAGGGAGGGGAGCTCAGGCTGGCTAAGGACCAGGGAGTACTGCCGTCTTTGTTCTAGGGACCTCTCCTGAAAACGAACATTGATCTGGTTAGACAAGGAGAGGACATCGTCCAGACTGGCAGGGATGGTTCTTCCCGCTAATTTCTCCTTCACTTGGTCAAAGGCCATGTAAATAGGTTGCAACTAATGCCTCATTATTCCAGCTCAACTCAGCTTAGTATACGAAACTGAAGGGCATACTTTCCCACTGAAGAAGACTCTTGGCAAAGACGTAAAAGGGCATTGGCCGCTGAAGAAACCCGACCCGGTTCCTCAAATATATTCCGAAAGATCTTCAAGAAGTCAGACAGGCTAGAAACCACTGGATCATTCTACTCCCACAGGGGGGCAGCCAAGGCTAATGCCTCCCCGGAGAAGAGGGCAATAATATAGGCTACCTTTGCCCGATAAGACGAGAAGTTTTGAGGCTGGAGTTCGAAGTGAATGGTGCACTGGCTGAGGAACCCCCTGCAGGCCTTGGAGTCCCCAGAGAAACGGGACAGAGCTGGAAGTTGCAAAGGTGTGGCTGCGACTGTGACCGGAATAGGTACAGCTGCCGATTGTGATTCAGGTTGCTGAATCGGGATTCCAAAGGAGGCCTGAAGCTGTTTGAAGCGGGAAGCCAAATCCTGGAGGAATCACCTGAGTCTGATCTTCTGGGTCTAGAGTCTGCAGACTATGCCTTGCCAAGGATCATCTGCGAGTAGCGGCACTGTCACGGAATGTCCCACACTCCGCTTGAGTGCTTCCGTCAGTATACCACATCCTTGTAGTCTGGATACAGATAGCAGATATTCCAACCGCTCTCAAGCATAAAACAAGGCGAGACTTGCTTAGATGCTAATATGGACTGTTTTTATTTAGAATCAAACTTACAAGACTTTATATGCCGTTGGAACCTCCTCTAACAATACAACTGTAACCTAATTAACATGAGCTAGTTTACTAAATCATTTACTCAGACTAGGTGACTATTCAATACACATTACCATAAACATCAACACAGGGTTAATTAGAACAAACAACAATGTGTGGAATAGAAGCTGTGGTAAGCCAGACTGTTTGTCTCCTAGCCAGTCCTGGAGGCTAATGTGATCAGCTCACTCAATTAACATGTTGAGTTCAGAATCAAACAAACCAATAATAGTCTTTACATATATCCTGGGATATATTGTGGACAAATATTACTGTCCCATTTTAAGTAGTCCAAGATATACTTTCTCACTCACCCTGTGCCAGGATAGCACAGGGTGACTTAGACATAAGAGGTGTATGGGGAGCTGAAACAAGGGCTTCCCCTACTTTCCAAGGGATTCTGAGTTCCACGGGCCCTCCCGTCACATCTCTCCCCTTTCGGCAGAAGACTAACACAGGAGGAGACCCCAGACGGGTTGACTGCGAAGTTAGTCAGTAGATCCAGTCCTCTAATGCCTGTACCCACACAGTACCCCAAATATATTGTTCCAAACAAAGCATTACTCACCCAGCCAACCTCTGCCTCTCTCAGAGAACATATCTGCCGCTGGGGATGGCCTGGACTGGCCCTTCTCCCTGGAGTCCTTTCTGCCGCTGGAGAGAAGACAGGGTGACTGGGCTCACTCCGTCATGCTGTTGGGGATCTGGGCCGACTGCCCAGCATCCCTGGGGTATACAGGAGGAGACTGAAGTCCCATCCACCTTCACAGGAAATCCATCCTCTGTTAGTTGAGGGCAGAGTCCAGCAGTACTCGGCCCTGTTGCCAACCCTTCTGCTGGAAACCCCACACCATCTGCTCCGGCTAACTGTTGGGGAGGGAAGCCGACTGCCCTGCCTCCCTGGAACTCTGTAGTTGTTGCCGGTGCTGGGCAGAGGTTGGTAGCAGTCTGCACTGTTGCCAGCACTTCTGCTGGGGACTCCGCATCCTCCTCTCTGGCTAACAGTTGGGGCAGGAGGCTGGCTTCCTCCACTCCCAAACTGTGTAGCTGTCATTGGGGAGGTGAGTCGGCTGCTTCCTTTTCCATTCCCTCATCTGGCTGCTTGGATGACATGCCTATGGTACTGTCTCCCAGGTGCACTGATCTTTGCTGGGGAGGGAAGGCCGCTTCCTCCACCCTGGCCAACTGTTGGGGAGGGACAACACACACCTCCTCTCCCTTCTCCCCCTGTATCTGCTGCTAGGAAGTGATTGCCACCTTCTCACCCTGGGCATCCTCCGCTCCGGCTAACAGTTGGGGCAGGAGGCTGGCTTCCTCCTCTCCCAAACTGTGTAGCTGCCATTGGGGAGGTGAGTCGGCTGCTTCCTTTTCCATTCCCTCATCTGGCTGCTTGGAAGACATGCCTATGGTACTGTCTCCCAGGTGCACTGATCTTTGCTGGGGAGGGAAGGCCGCTTCCTCCACCCTGGCCAACTGTTGGGGAGGGACAACACACACCTCCCATCCCTTCTCCCCCTGTATCTGCTGCTGGGAAGTGATTGCCACCTTCTCACCCTGGGCCTCCGAACTGCCACAGGTGTGGGGCAGAGGTCTTGGACCCTCTGCCCGGTTGCCAGATCTTCAGCTGGAGAAGTTTGTTGTAACTCCACAGATACTGCTATTGGTGCTGGGCAGAGCACAGTGAAGTTTGGCCCTAATACCAGCTCTTCTGCTGGAGGCTCATCAGGTTGTTCTTCCTCAGCAGAAAAGTCTATTAAATCCCCTATCTCTATAACTGGTGTCTGGGGATAGAGGTTCACCATCTCCTGTCCATGGAACCCAGAAGATCAGTGCTGGACAGAGGTTAGCAGAGCTCTGCCCTGTGTTCAGTACTTCAGGTTTGGGGACAGCAATCTTCAGATTTTCCACTGCCGATTCTCTGGCATGCTGCTGAACGTGTTCTAGCAGTTTCCTGTATGCCCTTTCCAGATGCTGTTCCTTCCTTAGCAAATGGTCCAGATCAGGTTTGAGCTCTGAGACCCCTGCAAGACCGAGCATAGCCTCTCTATATTCTCGCAGGTCCTAAAGGTCAGGTTCCCCTTCATCGCCAAACATAAAAAATCTGTAAGGCTCTCCCACAGCAATCCATGGCCTCCAAAGTCATATCCCTCCGGAGAGCATTCTGTTGTCTCCCCTAAATATCCCTGCTCTGCGTGCCATTGCAGAGCCCGATAATGATTGTCCAGCTCTATCTCCTGCTGGACCAGCCTGTCCAACTCAGTCACCCATTGCTCCTGGGGCCACTCTCCCAGGAATGCCATCCGCAATGCCCGTTGGTGACTGGCCCATTTCTCTTGGGTTGGGAAGCACTTGCCCTGTTTTATACCAGTGAGCTGGAGGGCTCCAATCCAGAGCTCCACCCGAATTTGCTGCCTAAGCTCCAGATATTCATCCTCAGACACAGTTCTGGTGTATGTTGAAAGGATGATCCGCAGCAGCCCCGGGAACTCTGATGCCAGGTCCATATCTCCGTTGGGGTGACTGAAGTCTGCTATCCTGATCTTGGATCCAGGTGGAGGTTTAGATTTCCCAGACTGCAGGAAGCTTCCCGCTGCTTGCCACCAATGTCACGGAACGTCCCACACTCCGCTTGAGTGCTTCCGTCAGTATACCACTTCCTTGTAGTCTGGATACAGATAGCACATATTCCAACCGCTCTCAAGCATAAAACAAGGTGAAACTTGCTTAGATGCCAACATGGACTGTTTTTATTTAGAATCAAACTAACAAGACTTTATATGCCATTGGAACCTCCTCTAACAATACAACTGTAACCTAATTAACATGAGCTAGTTTACTAAATCATTTACCCAGACTAGGTGATTATTCAATACACATTACCATAAACATCAACACAGGGTTAATTAGAACAAACAACAATGTGTGGAATAGAAGCTGTGGTAAGCCAGACTGTTCGTCTCCTAGCCAGTCCTGGAGGCTAATGTGATCAGCTCACTCAATTAACATGTTTAGTTCAGAATCAAACAAACCAATAATAGTCTTTACATATATCCTGGGAGATATTGTGGACAAATATTACTGTCCCATTTTAAGTAGTCCAAGATATACTTTCTCACTCACCCTGTGCCAGGATAGCACAGGGTGACTTAGACATAAGAGGTGTATGGGGAGCTGAAACAAGGGCTTCCCCTACTTTCCAAGGGATTCTAAGTTCAACGGGCCCTCACGTCACAGGCACATCAGCTGGGTCCATGGCTGATCAAACTGTCAGGTCACCTGAGGCCAGGTGAAAGATGCACACCATTGGGGTCAGGAGTGCACCGCTAAGTTACTGGATCCTACGGCTGACTGCTGTGGATGGAGCTCTGGGTGGTTCAGGAAAGCAGGTCCTCTGGAGCACCAACATGGATCACACTGGGAGCTAGAGCATGAGATTCCCCAGAGCGCAGAGTCTAAGAGCCAGCAGGTATTCACCAGGGCCCCTAATGGTGGGAATGGCCTTCGCTGCAACTGGCTCCAGGTTGCGGTCCCCAGGGTCTCCCAGCTCACGCTTATGGTAGGCTACTGGAGGATAGAGAGGAAGCAGCAGACCGGGACAACAAGGGATAGTCAGGAGATAAGCTAAAAGGTCAGGGCAATGAGCAGACAGGGATAGTCAAAGAATACGCCAAAGGTTGGGGTATGAAGCAGACAGAGATAGTCAAGAAGAAGCCAATGTCGGTAAACAGAAATCAGACATCGAGCACACAGTAATAAGCACACAGGAAGCCAAACACACAATAATGATCATCAAGGTTTGGCTTGCAGTGCACAGGTTAATATAGTTTTCCCTGTTAGAGGCTGGGGTGGAACCATGCTTGAGGGAAGATTACTTAAGGCCCTGTTCACACCTATGCAAATTAGATGCGGCTTACACCGCATCCAATTCGCAGGACATTTTAAAATACATTCATTTGAATGCATCTGGTTTAAATATGTGCGTTGCATTCGCATTGCGCATTGCCCAAAAACCTGTGCCTTTTCTGGGCATTGCAGTGCGAATTACAAGCACATTATCTTCTATGGGAACGCATCTGATTCGCAGATGCATTCCGTTCTGAACACAAATTCTCTCCTTCTCCCCACTACACCTCCCCCTCTCCCCATCTCCCTGCTCACTGATCCGCAGCTACAACGCAAAGGAACTGCTGAACAGCTGTTTTTTCACTTTGCAGAAAAAACAGAGCTGGAATTTGCACCGCACATGTGTGAACCCAGCCTAAGCAGACTGGTGAACAGCGACCGGTCTCTAAGCTGAACACAACAGAGATGTAAGCAGACAGCAGATTCATGACACCCAAACTTGCAAGTGACCTCCACCATGCTTCACAGTTGCCTGCAGACACTCATTATTGTACCACTCTCCAGCCCTTCAGTGAACAAACTGCCTCCTGCTACAGCTAAATAATTTACATTTTGATTCATGAATCCAGAGCACCTGCTGCCTTTTTTCTGAACTCCAGTTCCTATGTTTTCCTGCATAGTTGAGTCACTTACCCTTGTTTCCTGGGGGGGGGGTATGGCTTTTTGGCCGCAATTCTTCCATGAAAACCACTTCTGGGCAGACTTATCCAGAGTAGATGAGTGTACCTGGGTCCCACTGGTTTCTGCCAGTTCTGTGCTGATGGCACTGCTGGACCATTGTTGCAGGGAAGTAAGCATGATGTGTCTTTCATCTGCTGCATTAAGTTTCCTTGGGCGACCACTGTGTCTACGGTCCTCAACATTGCCTGTTTTATTTGTGCTTCTTCCAAAGAGTTTGATGCATTAAATAGATGCTGGTTTGAAGCCGAAAGGTGGTCACACCAAATGTTGATTTTGATTTGGATTTTTCTTCTGTTCACTTACTTTTCATTTTGTAAATTGTTAAAAATAAACAATTAACATTTATATTTTTGAAAGCATTCTTATTTTAGAGCATTTCTTCATACCTGCCCATCATTTTTGCACAATACTGTATATATGTGTTATTTTATTCTAGCATCTGTGAAAGCTCCTGGGTGGGAGGAGAGGAGAGCAGAGGAGAACAGTTGCTCATCCACAAAATAAGCTTGTGTTGCGTGCTTACAGGCACTTCCATTGAGGTCTGGGGCTAAAAAACACTCAATGCAGCCCAAAAAATGCTCATGTTTATCAAGCTTCTAGTAATGAGCTTCCAGTGACTGGGTGTATATAAGTGAAGAGCTTGTACTGAAAAGAATGAGATTCCTATTGCTGAAGGATGTCTCATGTAAGGTGTAGGCACAAAAACACAAGCAAAAATAAATGCTCAGGTATGAATGTGGGCTTACAGTTTTCTTTTAATCCCCTTGCAAAGTACCAGGCCGTTGAGCCTGTCCGTGAAGCCCACCTAAAGCTATTGGTCCATAACAAATTATTTAATTATTTATTTACAACCTATAAATAACATGACAAACATCCATTTAGACCCTAATGCCGCGTACACACGAGCGGACATTACGGCGGACTTTGCCCGGCGGACTGGATTTCGTCGGACAATTCGATGTGTGTGGGCTCCAGCGGACTTTGTTTTCTCAAAAGTTCGACGGAATTAGATTTGAAACTTGTTTTAAATTTATCCGTTGAAATCGAGTCCGGTCGAAAAGTCCGCCGTCTGTATGCTAGTTCGACGGACAAAAAGCCACGCTAGGGCAGCTATTGGCTACTGGCTATGAACTTCCTTGTTTTAGTCCGGTCGTACGTCATCACGTACGAATTCGACGGACTTTGGTGGATTGTGTGTAGGCAAGTCCGTTCATTCACAAAGTCTGTCGGAAAGTACGTCGAAAAGTCCGCCGGGCAAAGTCCGCCGTAATGTCCGCTCGTGTGTACGCGGCATTAGAATCAATGTTTTGCAAAAACCATACAGAGTGAGCTGAAAATGATTGGAAAAATTCAAATAATAAAATGTGTATTAATTAATGGAATTAATTCTGATACTATTTAAAATATTTTTTATTTACAAAAGATTTTTATTATGTAATAGGTCAAGGTATAAAACAATTACAATGATGGTACAGGTATGTATACAAATATCTTTAACAGTGAATGTTGTACAGGAAATAAAAAAGGATTATGGTGAGAGCCGGTTCACACGGGGACGACTTGTCAGGCGACCTAGCCGCCTGACAAGTCGCCTCCCGTTCTGTACAATGGAACCGTTCTAATCGGAGCGACGCAAGTCGCTCCGACTTAGAAGAAAGGTTCCTGTACTACTTTGGGAGCAACTTGCATAGACTTCTATACAGAAGTCGTCTTGCAAGTCGCTGCGGCAGTCGTGTGCAGGTCGCCTCGGTGAGGCGACTTGCAAGTCGTGCCGCTTCTAATGTGAACCGGTTCTGAGTCAGATGAAAAAATGCACATTGTTTTAATCAGGCCAGTCAGTAGTATTGTCGTGGAGGGGCAACCCCTAAAGCAGAGTGGGGATAGTGAGGGATAAAATGAGTTAAGTTTAGCGGGGGTAAGATACCATCTATAGAGTAATTTGATGGCTGATTCTCTGATCGAGGTTGTTTTGGTACATTTATGGAGATTTGTAAAAATAGTATCCCATTGATCAAGAGTAAATGAGGTATTTAAATCTGATTCCCATTGTAGCATGGGATGTGATTTCTCAGGCATATTGGTCTCATTTAAACTTTTATATATTCTGGAGATTAAACCTCTATCACGAGGAGAGGTGATACAAATTTGTTCAAATTGTGTATAGGGGGGATGGAGTGTAAGTGAATGACATTTCTGATAGAATTGTCTTATATTTCTATAGTTCTCTAGCTCAGTAGGTGGGAAATCATATTTTATTTGTATACTGGAGAAAGCGAGGAATGAATTGTTGTGGGAGAGCGATTTTAAATGTATTAGGTTATGTGACTTCCAATCGGTTAGAGAGTTTTGATCTTGAGCCCTATCTGGGAGGGGAAAATGAGGGTAACCTAGAAAGGAAGCCAAGGAGGGAATGTCAGAGGATAAGTTAAATTTAGAGACTTGTCTGTTCCATAGTTGAAGGGTGTGAGTGACGACAAGGTTTAAGGGTCTTATTTATTGTGGTGGGATAGTCTTGGACCAGAGAAGTCCTTGTACATTGTAGGGTAGGACAGATTCTTCTTCGAACCGAGGGATATGGAGTGAAGGGGCATACTATTGGGCTAATTGGGTAAATCTGGTCGATAGATAATAAAGCCAAAGGTTAGGAATGCTAAGGCCTCCTTTTATTTGGGGTCTAAACATAAGGGAATAGCTAAATCTGGGTTTCTTGTTTAGCCATATGAATTTGCTGATCTCTCTCTGTAAAGAATCTAATGTTTTTTTATGTAGAATAAGAGGAAGGGCTCTAAAAAAAAAAATTAAAAAGTTTGGGTAATATCACCATTTTTACGGCCACTATTCTGCCCGAGAATGAAATCTGGTATGATGACCAAAGTTTAAGTAGATTTTTAATACTGTTAAATAAGGGAGGGTAGTTTGCTTGGTAAAATGTTTTATACGAAGGTGTAAGTAAAGCTATTAAGGCTGGGGAAATATTGATTGGTAAAGCTGAGCATTTAGATAGATTTACACCCAGACCTGTCAGGTCGTGGAAGATGGCAAGGGTTTTAGTTAGGTTGGGTAGGGAGATAAGAGGGTCGGTTATAAACAGAAACACGTCATCTGTGTAGAGACTTAGCTTGTATTCTGTGGATCCCTTAAAATATCCTTTAATGTCTGTGTTGTTTCTAATAGCGCAGGCAAGGGGTTCTGTCGCGAGGCCGAAAAGTAGAGGGGAGAGGGGGCAATCCTGTCTGGTACCTTTGGTCAGGGGGAAAAAGTCAGAGTTGTTACCTGGGAGTTTGATACGTGTTTGTGGGTTGTGATAGAGAGCCTTAAAGCCATGTAAGAATTCATTGTTGATGCCATATTTGGGGAGTAGAGTGTCAAGATATGACCAGGAAACGCTGTCAAAAGCTTTGTGTATATCAAGACTGAGTAATAATGTGGATTTGGAATGTATGTTGGATTCTTGAATTATATTTGCGGTCAGTCGTATGTTGTCGGTTATTTGTCTGTTAGGAATGAAACCTGTTTGATCAGGATCAACTAATGGGGAGATAACAGCTGATAATCTGTCTGGCAAAATACGGCCAAATATTTTTAAGTCGTTGTCAATAACAGATATTGGGCGGTAGTTTTGAGGGGTGGAGTGGTCTTTATTTGGTTTGGGAAGAAGGGACATGTTAGCTAATAGCATTTCAGATGGGAATTGGCCGCCTTGTAAGATATTATTATACAGTTTAGTAAGGTGTGGGGTAATGGTAGGGGCAAATTTTTTATAGTAGGAAGTGGAATAGCCATCTGGGCCTGGGGCTGTTGATATATTTAAAGTTCCAATGATTCTGCTAACTTCTATGTCTGTACAAGGGGCATTGAGAGATTCAATTTGATCCCTGGAAAGAGTGGGTAATGTAATGTTGTTGAGCCAGTCCAGGGAAGACTGTTTGGGGGATGATTGTGATGTGGAAAGAAGATTTTTATAGAAGTCTAAGAATAGTTTCATGACTCCTTAGGGATGGGACACCGTATTTCCAGATGAGTTCCTTAATTTGTATGTGTGGGGTGGTTTCGTAGATTGATTAAGTTTTCTAGTGAACATGGTGGAATATGAATTGCTGTTGAGTAAGAATCTGGCTTTAGACCATTTGAGGGCCTTTTCGGTGTCAGATGCTAATAATGTGTCTAAGGTAGTGCGTTTCTCTTGAATCTGTTTCAAAAGGTCACTAGATGGGTTTTGGTTGTTTCTGTGATATAAATGGTCTAGATCGTTTGTGAGGGATCTAATATCTGCAAGCTTGGATTTGTTTTTAATTGAGGCAATATTTATCAGATGGCCTCTCATTACCGCTTTATGCGCCATCCTGATATTTGTAGGAGACATGTCTGGTGTTACGTTATGTGCAAAGTATTACTCAAGGTGAGATAGAATTTGTTGGTTGCTTGATGGATCTGTGAGCAAGGAATCGTTTATTCGCCATGAGTGAGATGTGTTGGCTAGACCTATACGTGAAGTGTTAAAGGAGATTATATGGTGATCAGACCAAGGACATGCATGGATATCTGCCTTAGAGGAATTGGCAAGTAGGATTGGGGTGCAGAAGATGTAATCAAGTCGAGCAAAGCTGTTATGCGGGTGGGAATAGAATGTGTAGGATTTGATAACTATGTTGTGGGTTCTCCAAGTATCTACTAATTGATGATTATATAGTGATCTGTTCAAAGATTTGGGGAAAGCTTTAGAGAATGGGACAACTTTGCTTCTGTCCAGAGCCGAATGAGCAGCTAAATTGAAGTCACCACCCACTATTAGATGTGCGCAGGGGCGTTGCTAGGTCTGCAAAAGATCTGGGGCTAGAGCCCATAGCAGCAGTCGCCAACCTTTTTGCAGGCCCGTGGGGGGGGGGGCGGGGGGGATTGGGGGTACACCAGTGGTAAGCAAGTGGTTCAACTCACCATAATGCAGAATCAGTGGGAGCCCTGGGCGTGTCACTTGCCACATCTCCTGCCACCAGATGCAGTGTGTCACTTGCCACCGTCGCCTGTCACCAAATGCAGTGTGTCACTTGCCACCATCACCTGCCACTATATGTGGATTGTCACTTGCCATGTCACCTGGCACCAGATGTGGATTGTCACTTGCTACGTCACCTGCCACCATTTACAGTTTGTTACTTGCCACTGTCGCCTGCCACCATTTGCAGATTGCCACATCCCCTGCCATCATTTGCAGATTGTCACTTGCCACTTCACCTGGCACCAAGTGTGGATTGTAACTTGCCATGCCAGCCAGTGCCACCAAATGTGCATTGTCGCTGCATTGGTGGCAGGCTGACAGCACTGGTACATTTAGTGAGGGCAGGAGAGCAGTGATGGGGGGCAAGCAGTGAGAGATGATGTAATTTTGCTGCTCCCCGCCACACGTCCGACATTGAACCTCAAAAACCACCAAGTTCCTAATAAATATGGCAGCACCCCTACATTTTGTGTTGTAAGTAGTGCAATAAAATTGGCTGAAACTTTTGTAAAAAAATGTAGGGTGTTTGTCTGTTACGAAGTGAGTTTCTTGCATTAATATTATATCCGCTCCCAATCTTTTATAGTGGCGAAAAGCTTTCTTTCTCTTGTGAGGTGAATTAATGCCCTGGGCATTGTGAGAAATCACCCTAAGACCCATCTCATTGCTGTAATTTTGCGACTGTTATGAATCGAAATATAAATATCTGATATGCAGGATGTATTTTCATTCCTACAAATTTAACATCTTAAAGCATAGTGATTAATCACAAAAACAATCTGTAATATACAGCGCAAATTATTTAACATATAAGTTACAAATGAATAAATGATTTGTGAGTAGGGGGACAAACTAGCAGAGGCGGAGCAGATCAGCGAGGATTCTATAGACAAAAATATAAGAGCATGCTGTGACATATGTTGAAAAAATTAGTAGAAAAAACATCATAAAAGAAAAAAAAAGAAAAAAAGTTAAATGTATATGATCGCATAAGATCGCATAGTAGGAACTGTGATATACATACCCAATACCTTTTAAAGGTGTAGAACTGCTTTACTAAACACAGTAAATCAAACTTGAAAACTTGTAAATTTTTAGAACTATAAAAATTGTTCTTTGAAACTATTAAAAAAATATTTAAGCATAATTTAATGATAGCATGCTTCAAAATAATCTAATGCCATGTACACACAATCGGATTTCTCGTCGGAAAAAAATATAATGGCATTTCCGATTGTATTCCGCTCAAGTTTGCCTTGCATACACATGGTCACGCAAAAGTTCGCTGAAATTACGACTGTCAAGAACGCGGTGATGTACAACTGTACGACGAGCCGAGAAAATGACGTTCAATGCTTCCGAGCATGTGTCAAATTGTTTCCGAGCATGCGTAGGAATTTTGCACGTCGGAATTGCTACAGACGTGCCACAGATGATCGCATTTTCGGATAGGCACTTTTTCCGACCGAAAAATTAAGAACATGCTCTCAATTTTTTGCTGGCTGGAATTCGGCCAGCAAAAGTCCGATGGAGCATAAACACGGTCGCATTTTCCGATAAAAAATCTCATCTGTCTTTTGCAGGCCAAAATTCCGATCGTGTGTACGCGGCATTATGGTATTATATTGTATTGTATTATATTAAATGAATGCATTATATTCTACATTTTATTCTATACAAAGAAGCTATGACAATCTATGAAAGAAGATTAAAGATGAAACTGTGTATAGTCCATTGTTTATGCAGAGCACCATCTTCTTCCGAGTTCAGGATCTTCGGCCATTTTGATTGGCCAGACTGGAAGTGGGGCTGACCCCTCTCTGCAAGGACTGAATGCTTATTTAGGTCTAGGGGCAAAAAAGCACTTCTATGTACCAGATATTCTTCTGCCCCAGCTGCTGCTACTCTCCTCTACTTTCCTAACTCAGGCAGAGGTCAGTCATGGAGGATTTTTATCTTCCCTGGAGAAGATCGGTGGGCAAGCATAAGTGCTATATTGACCACCAAGTATCACATCATGAAATAAACAGAATTACTTTCTGGATTGACAGTACTGCCTTTGTTGCTGAACCTCTCCCACTATGAGCTGCAGTGTCTGGGAGGAAGAGCGTGTGAGACACAAATGAAGGAGGATTCGGCTCAGTTGAGTTTCTTTTATACTTTATGAGGCTTGAGCATTACATAGTAACTGGACTTGATACTAATTTACACTGTCACGAAGAAGCATCATGTTGTGCTTTAACAGTCCTATTCATAGAATGTTTACTTAATTTTATAGCTCCCGTGGTCTTCTCTATGGGCTCCTCCAGGCTGGGATGTTCCACTCTACAGATGAATTCTGCCCCCTGGTCTCTGCTGAACGATGGGGTGAATGTCAATGATGATTGCCAGATCTTTTCTCTTTTCTGCTCGGTAGATTTGGAAGACATCATTAGGTACTATGATGGGATGTAAGTTTGTCTCAGACAACTTCCTATACCAGCTCACAGTCATATAATCTTGGAAATATTCAGAGATATCGAAGGTCAGAGAGGCTTCTTTATCTTCTTCCAGTTTGGGGATTTTGATATTTCCGAGGCAGATCTGAAAACAAAAGTAATTTAAAAGACATGTGTAAGTCACAATGTATCTTAGATAGTATATGTCTGTTATAGACAATGTTACAAAGTATACATTACATTAATTGTAGCCATGGTGTCTGATTTAGATATTTCTGTGAGAATGTGAACCAAATATGTACTGGAAGATCAAATATTATAAATCACTGCGCCAAAGACTACCAATTCCGTGTATGAAAAAACGATACCCTTGCTGCTACTCCAAAGCTTGTGTAATATGTATGTATAAGTGAAAAGCACTAGGTACCACAATAATTAAAATATATATGAAAAACACTAAACAAATAGAAATAATATGTGTGAATGTGTCCTTCCAGTCTTTGAAAATTATACATGCAATAGTCCACTTTCAGTGTTCAGATTTATCCAAACATGGTGAACAAATGTGCTCTTCACTCTCCTTGGAATAATACGGTGCTGTACACTGTGATCCTCCGGTGACCACAAAGTCTTCTCCGTGCACCGAAACTCACCGGACAATCTGTCCCAAATGATAAGTGGGTCTAATAGCACACAATCATACTCCAAGACCTGCCGTTCCACTTGTTTTTCCACATTTTTTCTGCTTTCAACACATGAACTTCAGGGACATGTTGTCTTGTTGACTAATATATCCCACCCACTTTCAGATGGCATTATAACCAGATAATCAATGTTATTCACTTTGCCTGTCAGTGGTCATAATGTTATCGCTGACTGATATACAGTGCCTTGAAAAAGTATTCATACCCCTTGACATTTTCCACATTTTGTCATGTTACAACCAAAAACCTAAATGTATTTTATTGGGATTTTATGTGATAGACCAACACAAAGTGGCACATAATTGTGAAGTGGAAGGAAAATGATAAATGGTTTTCAACATTTTTCACAAATAAATACGTGAAAAGTCTGGCATGCATTTGTATAGCGCCCATCTAGAGAGTGAAATCTTTGCCCATTCTTCTTTGCAAAATAGCTCAAGCCCTGTCAGATTGGATGGAGAGCATCTGAACAGCAATTTTCAAGTCTTGCCACGGATTCTCAATTGGATTTAGGTCTGGACTTTGACTGGGCCATTCTAACACATAAATATGCTTTGATTTAAACCATTCCATTGTAGCTCTGGCTGTATGTTTAGGGTTGTTGTCCTGCTGGAAGGTGAACCTCCGCCCCAGTCTCCAGTCTTTTACAGATCCTTATGCCCCGTACACACGATCAGAAATGCCGCCAGCAAAAGACCGATGTGAGCATTTGGTTGGAAAATGCGACCGTGTGTATGCTCCATCGGACTTTTGCTGGTGGAATTCCAGCCAGCAAAAGATTGAGAGCAGGTTCTCTATTTTTCAGTCGGAAAAAGAACAATCCTATCCTATCCGAAAATTCGATCGTCTGTATGCAATTCGGACGCGCAAAAAATCATGCATGCTCGGAAACAATTTGACGCATTCTCGGAAGCATTGAACTTCATTTTCTCAGCTCGTCGTAGTGTTGTTCATCACCGCGTTCTTGACGGTCGAAAGTTCAGAGAACTTTTGTGTGACCGTGTGTATGCAAGGCAAGCTTGAGCGGAATTCTGTTGGAAAAACCATCCAAGTTTTTTCTAACGAAAATTCCCCTCGTGTTTACAGGGCATAAGAGGTTTTCTTCTAAGATTGCCCTGTATTTGGCTCCATCCACCTTCCCATCAACTCTGACCAGCTTCCCTGTCCCTGCTGAAGAAAAGCATCCCCACAATAGACATGTGCACTGCCGAAAAATGTGTTAGTTTTCATTTCATTCGTTTTTTGTGAATTTGGAATTTGGAAATTTGAAAATTTGGAATTCGGAAATGTGAAAATTCGGAGATTTGAAAATTCAAAAATTTGAGAATTCAAAAATTCATAAATTAAAAAATCCGAAAATTCATAAAAACCGAAAATAAGAAAGAAAATCTGAAAATTTGAAACAGCTAATTAACTATTACTATCTATTAAATGATAGGTATTGGAATTTCCTTTCAAATTTGGCTGTTCGTGAACGCAACGAATACAAATTTATCCGAAGTTAAGAATTATCCAAAATAACGAATGCCGCATCTAAACAAATGAAACGGAACAAATTGATAATAAATAATAACAACAACAATAAAAAGTAATTTGTTACGTTCCATTTGTGTAGATGCGGCATTCGTTATTTCGGATAATTTGTAACTTCAGATAAAATTTGTATTCGTTATGTTCACTAACAGCCAAAATTAAAAGGAAATTCCAATACCTATAAATTTAAGATGGATGTAAACCCACTCTCATCATTTCTAAATTACTTCCATAGTGCTTATTTATAAGGATATACACTCTAGCTTTGAACATTTCGCCATTCATTCCTGTAATAAGAATAGTGCATGTCAGGTCCTCTTTACAGTGAGATATGGGGTCAATAAGTCCCCACATCTCACCTCTAGCCTGGGAAGACAAATTAAATAAAAAAAAAAAAAAAAAAATGATCTTGACTTTCCAGCTGAGGCGGTGACATTTTTTTTTTTTCAATGCAGGGGCTGGGCGTGAGGTCATAACATCGCGCCCGGCCTCCAAACGATCATAGAGACTCTGGGGACCATCTGGTCTGCCGGAAATCTCTATGGTCAGCATCCGGCGCCAGCGGTTCCCTTCTCCGACTCACCGATCGCAGGGGTGAGTTGGTAGTAGCACCAGAGGGCGGCGGGAGGGGAGGACGTTCCCTCCCACCATCTGTAAGAGTGATCAAGCGGCTGAACTTATGGTGCACAGAATCTCCGGCGCTAAAAGAAAATATCTGAAATATGCCTGTAGCTGCAGGCATCATTCAGATATCACCGCTCAAAGTAAATGATATCAATAGTCGTTACGCAGGTGGCAAGCGGTTAAACGGGTTTTCATTAATTTGGATATTTCCAAATCAATGAATTTGTGGAAATTTGTTAAAAATTAATTCCGAACTAAATTAATTGCACACGTCTACCCCCCAACATGATGCTGCCACCACCATGTTTTACGGCGAGGATTGTGCGTTCAGGGTGATGTGCATTGTTAGTTTTCCGCCACACATAACGTTTTGCTTTTGGGCCAAAAAGTTCAATTTTGGTGTCATCTGACCAGAGCACCTTCTTCCACATGTTTGCTGTGTCCCCAACATGGCTTCTTGCAAACTGCAAATGGGACTTCTTATGGCTTTCTTTCAACAATGGCTTTCTTCTTGCCATTCTTCCATAAATGCCAGATTTGTGGAGTGCACAACCAATAGTTGTCCTGTGGACAGATTCTCCCACCTGAGCTGTGGATGTCTGCAGCTCCTCCAGAGTTACCATGGACCTCTTGGCTGCTTCTCTGATGAATGCTCTCCTTGCCCGGCCTGTCAGTTTAGGTGGACGGCCATGTCTTGGTAGGTTTGCAGTTGTGCCATACTCTTTCCATTTTCGGATGATGGATTGAACAGTGCTCCGTGAGATGTTCAAAGCTTGGGAAATCTTTTATAACCCATCCCTGCTTTAAAACTTCTCCACAACTTTATCCCTGACCTGTCTGGTGTGTTTCTTGGCCTTCATGATGCAGTTTTCTCATTTAACCGGTTGTATACCCCACT
Organism: Lithobates septentrionalis; assembly: GCA_037952835.1. NCBI lineage: Eukaryota > Metazoa > Chordata > Amphibia > Anura > Ranidae > Lithobates > Lithobates septentrionalis. The sequence continues at coordinate 7,401,466 of JBBDGP010000149.1, forward strand.
TTGTGATTTTTACCTACAGGTAAGCCTATAACAGGGCTTACCTGTAGGTAAAATGAATAACTCCTAAACGTGCACCGTTTAGGAGAAATTCTTCTTGCATGCAGCCGCTGATGTCATGGCGCATGGGCTCTGAAGGTCCAGCGGATGTTGCGGAGAATCAGAACGCCTTGCCGGAAATTAGACTCCCACGCACATGCGTGGGACTGACGTTATCGCGGCTCCAGCCACTCACAGCACCGGAGCTGCGAACCCAGAAGACACGCCAAGGGAAAAATGTCAGCTCCCTCTGGGGTGTCCAGGACACGATGCCAGCGGTTCGATCTAAGGTAAGTTATTTCATAATGATCTAGTATGCGATGCCTTTGCTGTTTTTTTTTTTTTTTTTTTTTTTTTGCGTGTATACAACCAATTTAAGGTTCTGTAACAAACCTCTGAGGGCTTTACAGAACAGCTGTATTTACATTGAGCTTAAATGACACACAGGTGGACTCTATTTACTAATTAGGTGACTTCTGAAGGCAATTGGTTCCACTAGATTTTAGTTAGGGGTATCAGAGTAAAGGGGGCTGAATACAAATGCACACCACACTTTTCACATTTATTTGTAAAAAAATTTGAAAACCATTTACAGTATCATTTTACTTCCATTTCACTATTATGTGTCACTTTGTGTTGGTCTATCACATAAAATCCCAATAAAATACATTTAAATTTCAAGGGGTATGAATACTTTTTTCAAGGCACTGTATACATTATATTGTCAAAAGTATTGTGACGCCTGCCTTTACACACACATGAACTTTAATGGCATTCCAGTCTTAGTTTGTAGGGTTCAATATTGACTTGGCCCACCCTTTGCAGCTATAATAGCTTCAACTCTTCTGGGAAGACAAAAAGGGTTTACAGTGCTTAGGAACTGAGCTGAAATTGATGAGTAATGGCTGCAATGAACCACATGTATAATCAAAAAAGTTGTTGGCAATTTATTCCAAAGATTAAAACAGTACAAATCTGAATGACAACCATGGAAAGCCACAAGGACACGCCAGCTGCAGTGTATAGTGTGTAGAGCTGGACCAGCCGGCATGAGAAGATGGTGTCATTAACACTGGCGATGTGAATAGAGCCAAGCAGCTGACTGTGTCCAGAGGAGAAACTCAGTGGTGAGTTGTCACCGTAGGCAAGCCAGAACTAAGGTGTCAGAGAAGGAACCAGCTGCAGCCAACGTGGAACAGGGCATCTGTTGCCATGACTACTGGTTTTGCATGCATGCGTGCGAAACCGGTACTCAGGGGTTCTCACCAATGCAGGGTTCTGGGGGCAATCCACTAAAGAGGGAAAAATGATTTGCACTTTTCCCAGGATTGTTAAGTCCTCAAATGGGTCCTGGAATTCAGAGACTTGGAGAGCTCTTGGGTGTGAAGAAACCTTCAACCCTGACTATGGGTACTCTGAACTTGAAAGGGTTAACCTGCGGTACCTGCGAGAGAAGCTGCAAATGGAAGGAAGCAACCAGCAGTTGTCCATGAGGAATTGTGTGGAGCCGGACACATTTGTGGGAAAGAGCTGTGTGCTGATCAGCTACTGAGACACTGCTGGGCTCCTCTGACTCTTTCTGGACCCCTGAAGGGGGAATGTTAAACGCTGTTGTGGGACAGGTTTATGCTGGTGGTGAGAGAGGTGGTTAGAAAGACGGCTGGCTAGTTATCCGGACTGCCCCAACATCAATAAATTATATACACACACACACAAATTCAGTTTGGCTTATAAGTTTACATACCCTGACAGAATTTAGGATTTCTTGGGCATTTTTCAGAGAATATGAATGATAACACAAAAAACATTTCTTTCACTCATGGTTAGTGTTTGGCTTATTATCAATCAACTGTGTTTACTCTTTTTAAATAATAATGACAGCAGAAACTACCCAAATGACCCTGATCAAAAGTTTACATACCCTGGTGATTTTGGCCTGATAACATGCACACAAGTTGACACAAAAGGGGTTTGAATGGCTATTATAAGGTAACCATCCTCACCTGTGTTCTGTTTGCTTGTAATTAGTGTGTGTATATATAAAAGGTCAATGAGTTTCTAGACTCCTGACAGACCCTTGAATCTTTCATCCAGTGCTGCACTGACGTTTCTGGATTCTGAGTCATGGGGAAAGCAAAAGAATTAATCTGCAGGAAAAGGTAGTTGAACTGTATAAAACAGGAAAGGGATATAAAAAGATATCCAAGGAATTGAGAATGCCAATCAGCAGTGTTCAAACGCTAATCAAGAAGTGAAAAATTAGGGGTTCTGTTGAAACAAAACCACGGTCAGGTAGACCAACTAGAATTTCCACCACAACTGCCAGGAAAATTGTTCGGGATGCAAAGAAAAACCCACAAATAACCAGGTGAAATACAGGACTCTCTGAAAACATGTGGTGTAGCTGTTTCAAGAGGCACAATAAGGAGGCACTTGAAGAAAGATGGGCTGCATGATCGAGTCGCCAGAAGAAAACCATTACTACGCAAATGCCACAAAGTATCCCGCTTACAATACGTCAAACAGCACAGAGACAAGCCTCAAACCTTCTGGCACAAAGTCATTTGGAGCGATGAGACCAAAATTTTGCTTTTTGGCCACAACCATAAATACTACATTTGGAGACGAGTCAAAAAGGCCTATGATGAAAGGTACACCATTCCTACTGTGAAACACGGAGGTGGATCGCTGATGTTTTGGGGATGTGTGAGCTACAAAGGCACAGGAAATGTGGTCAAAATTGATGGCAAGATGAATGCAGTATGTTATCAAAAAATACTGGAGGAACATTTGCATTCATCAGCCAGGAAGCTGCGCATGAACGTACTTGGACATTCCAACATGACAATGATCCAAAACACAAGGCCAAGTCGACCTGTCATTGGCTACAGCAGAATAAAATGAAGGTTCTGGAGTGGCCACCTCAGTCTCCTGACCTCAATATCATTGAGCCACTCTGGGGAGATCTCAAAATGTGCCGTTCATGCAAGACAGCCCAAGAATTTACAGGAATTGGAGGCTTTTTGCCAAGAGGAATGGGCAGCTTTACCATCTGAGAAGATAAAGAGCCTCATCCACAAATACCACTTCAAGCTGTCATTGATGTTAAAGGGGGCAATACAGGGTATTAAGAACTGGGGTATGTAAACTTTTGATCAGGGTCATTTGGGTAGTTTCTGTTGCCATTATGATATAAAAAGAGTAAACACAGTTGATTGATAATAAATGGCTTCAGCCAAACACTAACCATGAGTGAAAGAAAAGTTTTTGTGTTATCATTCATATTGTCTGAAAAATGGCCAAGAAATCATAAATTCTGCCAGGGTATGTAAACTTGAGAGCACAAGTGTGTGTGTGTGTGTGTGTGTGTGTGTGTGTGTGTATAGTTTATACAGTATCTCACAAAAGTGAGTACACCTCTCACATTTTTGTAATTATTTTCTTCTATCTTTTCAACACTGAAGAAATGACACTTTGCTACAATGTAAAGTAGTGAGTGTACAGCTTGTATAACAGTGTAAATTTGCTGTCCCCTCAAAATAACTCAAAATGGAAATATTTGCCAGCACACCATGGAACAGCGTAGATAGCGTCCAATTGTGTAGTTTATTGCATGATCACAACACACAGAGAGTGCAACGTTTCGGAGTCACGCAGGACCCCTTCGTACGCTGTTCCATGGTGTGCTGGCAAATATTTCCATTTTGACTTGAACCAGTATCCAGCTGGTTGTTGCTGCAGCACCCATATCTCATGAGCTTATCCAGGAAAGTGTGCGATGGGAATATGAAGTACTCAAAATAACTCAACACACAGCCATTAATGTCTAAACTGCTGGCAACAAAAGTGAGTACACCCCTAAGACCCCTGGATTATGTCAGAAGACGTTCTCCCGACTAAGATGCATGTGATGTGGTTAAGATCAATGTATATAGTCTGTAAACTTATACTACAAAAATGATACATATATATATATATATATGTCACTAGGGGGTAGTAACTTAATTATATTGAATACAATGGTTGGCTTTATATTGTTAATCTCATGTAGGAAAAATTTAATTGTTAAATTTAATTTGATGTGATAAAAGGTTTACAGCAAAATTCAAAATGCAACCGCAAGGCGTAATCTATTTTTTTTTTTTTTTGGGTGGGGTTGCTTTGTGGGAATGATTTGTGTGTTTTGAAGTTTTGTTTTGTTTTTTTTGGGGGGGGGGGGTTCCGTTTCAAAAATTCTTTATTTATAAAAGAAATGAAATGATGTAAAATAACTTGTAAGGTAATGATTATTATTAATTGACATCAACATTTAAGGAGGTGTATACAGTACTTGGTACAAAACCAACCTAAGTAGTACTGTAGCCTGCTATCAGGGCCACCATCAGGGGGGTACAGCCCATACACATGTAAGGGGCCCCAGCGTCTGGATGGGCCGACTGGCAGGGATGTGACAAGGCGGGGCGGGTACAGAGGAGCTCAGTGGATGCTCCTGTATGTCAGTGAGTCGGCAGGCTGCTGCTCTGTCATGAGCTGACATCGGGCTCTTTGCTGCCACCTCTGGCCATTTCCTGCATGTGCACTCCTCTGCATGTGGAAACAAGAGCTGGGACTAGGACCACCTTATAAGTAAGGGCTGTTGTGCGGGGGGGGGGGGGCTGTGTGTCTGTGTACATGCCTGTGTGTGTACATGTCTCTGTGTGTGTACATGCCTATATGTGTACAGGTCTCTGTATCTGTACATGCATGTCATATATATATATATATATACACACACACACACACACACGTGAGGGGGGCTGAGCGCATACAGGTGTGAGGGGGGCTGAGCGCATACAGGTGTGAGGGGGGCTGAGCGCATACAGGTGTGAGGGGGGCTGAGCGCATACAGGTGTGAGGGGGGGCTGAGAGCGTACAGGTGTGAGGGGGGGCTGAGAGCGTACAGGTGTGAGGGGGGGCTGAGAGCGTACAGGTGTGAGGGGGGCTGAGAGCGTACAGGTGTGAGGGGGGCTGAGAGCGTACAGGTGTGAGGGGGGCTGAGAGCATACAGGTGTGAGGGGGGCTGAGGCACTGAAGGACTTGGTGGAATGGGTAGTAGGCAGATTTGGTGGAATGGCCAGTGGACCGGACCCTGGGGAATGTTGGTGGTCAGGCTCGGGGGGGTGGCCGGCCTAAAGCTGTAGAAGGGGCCCCACAATTTGATGGCTGCCCTGCTTGCTATACATATAAGAATTAGAAGGAAAGCAGGAAAGAGTGGGGGATAAGGGAGAAGCAGTGATAGGGGGAAAGGCAAGGAGTAGAGGTTTTTTTTTTGTAAATTTGAAAATGAAATAAAAATTACTTGATTGAAAAAAAGTGCACAATAACATACACATGTATGATGCAGCGTCAATGTAAAAAGTCACTTAATAGTTGTGTTGACAGTCTTATTACGGAAAAGTGTACCTATACTTATAGGACCCGTTCTTCTCTCTATGGGCTTCTCCAGGCTGGGATGTTCCACAATACAGAAGAACTCTGCCCCCTGGTCTCTGCTGAATGATGGGATGAATGTCAGAGATGACTTATTGGAGAAGGTCTTATCTTTCCCCTCTTTTGTTGTCTTAGAGACTTTGTAGTCATCTTTAGGTAGCTCCGTTACAATGGGATGTGAGTCTGTTCCAGGCTCCTTTTTATACCAGATCACTTTCAGATTATCTGGGAAATATCCGGAGATATCACAGGTCAGACAGGCCTTTTTATCTTCTTTCAGGTTGAAAATCATGATCTCTCCAACTTGTGGACGCCAGGGCAGATCTGCAACACAAAGACCGACAAGTCAGTTCATATTTTACAAGGGGTTGGATTCTACAAAATGAAAAGATGCAGTGAATGCAAAATAATGTTCAGGTCGGATCACTTCAGTCCTGTAGGAACCTTTTTCAATGCTACTGTAAAGCATGTGAAAACAGGTAGTACCACATACAAACTTACTATACACACTCTGATGTCACCACATGAGAACATCAAAGACCCAACCAACAAACTAGAGCATAGGTGAGTGAAGAAGAGCACGAGCTATCGGGGGAGTGAGGGATGAAGTAAGTATAGTTGCTTTTTCTCTTCTCTCTCAACAAAATGAGCATTTAACCCTTTTAATGGTGGGAGAGTTTAGCTTAAAGCGGTGTTCCAGACGTTTTTTTTTTTTAAGTCAGCAACTACAAACACTGTAGCTGCTGACTTTTAATAAGGGCACTCACCTGTCCAGCGAGCCCGTGATGTCGGCCCCCCGAGGCCGATCCGTCCATCGGATCAGGTGCCGGAGTGGCCACTGCAACTAAGGGAAACCGCACGAGTCGCACAGCGCTTTGTGAATGGTCAGCTTGTCTTCTGGGACACACACAGGTCCCAGAAGACAACGGGGGAGCTTGCCGAAGAGGAGGAAGTGACGGAACAGCTCCGCGGACCAGGAAGGGGCAGATTAGGAAAACTGCCTAGCAACAGGGGTTTCTGGTAAGTAAATTTTTTTTCTATGTTTAATTTATTTCAAAGAAAATTTTAATGTATAAATGTTTTTTTTAGGGTGGACCTCCGCTTTAAGACCAATTTCACACTGGGGCGGTTTTCAGGCGCTTTAGCGCTGGAAATAGCCTCTGCTAAGTGCCTGAAATCGCCTCCCATTCATTCCTGTGTGACTTTTCACACTGGGGCGGTGTGCTTGCGGGACAGGGAAAAAAAAAAAGTCCCACAAGCAGCATCTTCAGGGAGCTGTATACAGCGCTCCCAAAACACCCCTGCCCATTGGAATGAATGGGCAGCACTTTCAAAGTGCCTTAAAAGCGATTTGAAAGCACTGCAAAATAGGATTTTTTTAGCCCCTTTTTTGGGGTTAAAAGCACCCCGCTAGCAACCGAGAGCGGCACAAAAGCCCTGCTTAAACAGCGGTAAAGGAACAATCGCGGGTGCCTGTCGGACATAGTGGCCACCGGACACGTGCATCGGCCTCTCAGTGACGTGGGTATGTGCCCCCTATACCCCTTAAAGTGACTGCCGTACAGCTACGGTGATTCGCGCACGGGAGCCATTCTGCCGCTGTCAAGCAACAGCAGGCGGTCAGCAAGAGGTTAAGCCAACGAGAATGAAATGGTGATAAAATCGAATGAAATGTCAAGAAAAAAACTTGCCAGAGAAAGAAGCAGGTCTTCCCTATTCAGTGAACACACAGCCTATGACCACACCACCCTGGAAGACATTTGCGGTGTTGACATCCCTATGGAAGCGTTTAACCCTTGGGGAGTATTTCACCAAAACGGAAAATTCTATTTCAGGATGTGCCTACAATGTGACTTGTATCTTAGTGCAGACTTCTGGGGAAATCAGTGAGCCAATCACACAAGCAGGAAATTACATTCTGTTCTGCTAGGGTTGCCACCTTTTCTTCCAGTCAAATATTTGCCAGAGCTTGGCAATTTTTTTTTTTTAGTATACTTTATTATAAACCTTGGACACTTTTGGGTGCCCCAAGGCCAGTAGTAATGTGCAGGACCGCTGATAGAAATCATGGGGCCCCGTACAGCCTACCTGACAGGGCCCCCTTCAGCCCCACCCCTTGTCCCTACTTCAGCCCCGCCCCTATACAGAGAGGCTAGGGTATACATAAAAGAGCAATTGTGGGCGTAGCTAAATTTAAAAATATGCGCCACACAGAGCTGGAAAATGGACGTGGTTTAAATTATGCTTAATTATTGGGCATGGCTTAAAGGGGTGTGGTTAGTCTAAGATGACTGTGTGTAGGATGCAGATGATACTGTGCTGTGTTCAAAACTGCACTGTCCAATTTGTCACAGTCAAATAGTTCTACATGAAAAAGAAGATGTCATTTATGTCAGCTAAGCCCACTTTTTAAAAAAAGTTTTTTCTAAACTTTTAATGAGATGTAACAATATGTCTAAGGGCCGATTCACACCATGCCTGCATCTGAATTTTGAAGGAATGTGCTGTGGATTCCCGTACAATTCAACCTTCATGCAAATCGCACTGCTTTTGCGATCTGCAGCAGATGTCAATAGAAAGTTAATGACACCTCAAACGCAGATTGCTTTGCCCTGACCCTGCCACCTCTGGATCACCATGTGATCTGGTTGCAGTGCATGTTAAAAAGTAGTGCATACACTCCTGTGGTGCATTGCAATTTTAGCCCATTCAAAATGAATGAGCTTGAAATTGCACTGCACAGACCCACATGTGAGTTGCACAATGCGTTCCTGTGTGATTCAGCTCCAGGCATGGTGTGATCCAGTGATCTAAAAATGTAGACAGAAGTAATAAAAAGTGGGGTTTGCCGACATTGATGGCATCTCTTTTTTCATGTAGCACTTCTGTGAGAAATTGGGCAGTGCAGTTTGAAACCCAATTTCTCACAGTCAGGACAGCTGTGCTACATAAAAAAGCAGACATTAGACTTTACATTGCAGTTAATGTGACTGGACAAACCTTCAGTCCCCTGAGAATGCAGATCCAATGGCACCATATTGCAGCTCATGTGTGTACAGTGCACACCAGAAGAACCCCGAAGCCGGCCACTCCCCCTCCCGCCCACTCAAACTACAGTATCTCCCAGTCAGGCTCCGCCTCTCTACCTCTGATGTTTAGCCCGGAGTGAGTGCTCATTGAGAGCGGCTGAACAGCTGCTGAGGGAGGAGCGGAGGAGGGGGGAGTTGGAGAAAGACTTTTTTTTTTCTTCTGCAATCTGTTCAGATTGCTCGGGCCCCCCCTGGTGGCCAGGCCCGGTACAACAGGGCCAGTTGTACTGGCTTATCAGCGGCCCTGGTAATGTGGCGCATGTAGCGCATAGTTGCCAACATTGTAAAAAAAAAAATCGGGACACTTTTTTGGCTGTAGGCGGAGTCAGACTATAATTAGGGGGCGTGGCATGCATTAGTAGGCATAGCGTAGAGAAAAGGAAAAATGGGTGTGCTTGATGCAAAATAGTGGGCGTGGCTTACATGGGCGTGGCTAAAATGGAGAGTGGTTAGAGTCTGAGATGAATGAGGGATGCAGAGGGAAAGGGAGGTAGAGGGAGAGGGATGCAGGGACAGCAGACCCAGATCCTACACCACAATAGCAATGTGTATTCCAGAGTTTAACCATCAGCAGATAAAGATACTCCAAACACCTGGTGTTGGCGCTTCAATCATCCCGCCACCATGGTTGTTATGGTGTCAGGATGATTGAAGCGCATTATTTCTATTATTACATTGTAATATAAAATGAAATCATTCAACTCACCACAATGCAGAACCAGTGGGACCACTGAGCGTGTCACCTGCTACGTCGCCTGCCACCAGATGCCATCAGGTTCCCCCAGCAGAGTCTGTCCTGACATCAGGTGCCCCAGCAGAGTGCCTCCTTACATCAGGTGTCCCCAGCGGAGTGCCTCTTACATCAGATGTCCCCAGCGGAGTGCCTCTTACATCAGGTGATCCCCAGCGGAGTGCCTCTTACATCAGGTGTCCCCAGCAGAGTGCCTCTAATTAGTGCCCCCAGCGGAGTGTTGGCTTCAGATGGAGTGTTGGCTACAGTCTAGCTACATCTCCTCAAGAGTGGTGACAAGGGGAGAGAGGTGTGTGGGTGGAGGCATGGTGACTTGGGGTGTTACAGGCTGACTTGGGGAAGAGGTGGTGATTTGGGGGTGCAGGCATGATGGTAACCTGGGGGGTGCAGGCATGGGGGTGACTAGGCCGGAGGGGGTGCAGGCATGGTGATGACTTGGGGGAGGGGGTGCAGGCATGGTGATGACTTGGGGGAGGGGGTGCAGGCATGGGGGGAGGGGGATGCAGGCATGGTGTTGTCATGGGGGGGAGGCGGGTGCAGGCATGGTGTTAACATGGGGGAGGGGGTGCAGGCATGGTGGTGACATGAGGGGGAACAGGTATGGTGATGACATGGGGAAGGGAGGCAGGTATAGTGGTAACATGGGGGGGGGGGGGCTGCAAGTATGGTGGCGATATGGGGGGAGGGGGTGCAGGTATAGTAGCGACATGGGGGGAACAGGTATGGTGATGACATGGGGGAGGGGGGCAGGTATGGTGGTGATATAGGGGGGAAGGGGCTGCAGGTATAGTAGCGACATGGGGGGAACAGGTATGGTGATGACATGGGGGAGGGGGGCAGGTATGGTGGTGATATAGGGGGGAAGGGGCTGCAGGTATGGCGGTGATATGGGGGGACGGGTTGCAGGCTATGGTGGTGACACGGGGGGAGGGGGGAAGCAGGTATGGTGGTGACACGGGGGAGGGGGGAAACAGGTATGGGGGTGACATGGGGGGAGGGGGGAAACAGGTATGGTGGTGACACGGGGGAGAGGGGGGTGCAGGTATGGTGGTGACACGGGGGGGAACAGGTATGGTGGTGACACGGGGGGAGGGGGGAAACAGGTATGGTGGTGACACGGGGGAGGGGGGAAACAGGTATGGTGGTGACATGGGGGGAGAGGGGGGTGCAGGTATGGTGGTGACACGGGGGGAGGGGGAAGCAGAGCGGAGGGTTGGCGGCGGCGGCGACTGAACATTTCCTTGTGTTCAGTGGAGAGGAGGGAGGGGTCGCCAATCCCTGTAGCCAATAGGCTTCAGTGTACAATAGAATTTTCTATTTGTACACTGAAAAGAGAAGCCGATTTTCTCGGGACAAACCTAAAAAATCAGGAAAACAATTGGGACAAGATTAAATCGGGACGGGGGTCCCAAAATCGTGAATGTCCCGGGAAAATCTGGACTGTTGGCAACTATGGTAGCGGTGAACATTGGGTGTGGCCAAATTGACAGCAGGAGGCTTAACAGGACATGGTTAAAGTGTAAGTAAACCCCCCTATCATTTTCAGCCAAGGAAGCTGCCATCTCTGCATCTGTTTAATCTACAACTGCCATGATGCTGCACATGTGATCAGTTATGACACCAGCCATTGGATGGTTTGACAGTTTGGTTGAGAGCACAACCAATGGGAGTGTTACATTTCCGGCACGTGCCGGAAATTAAACTGTTTTATGGATGGGTTTACTTCCACTTTAAGTAAAACAAAAGCATTCTTTTAACAATAAAATATGCTTTGATTGCTGTGCCACAAGTAAGAGTCTCACAGACTCAGCACAATCATTTTTGCATTACTTCATACACAAAAGCTCCTCATCCTGGCACACACGATCAGGGCGGCTGCTGTAAGCTGAGCTGTGCATGCGCAGCTCAGCCCACATTCCATGGATTGCTGTGAGCAAGCAGGTAGGTGTATTTTATTGTAGAAGAGAAATTGCACGTCTCTTCTGCAATTGAATAAAATCCCGCTGCTCGCAGCATGTAATGACAGAAATTTTGTTCCACTTTAAGACACACAAACTTTGGGACAAATACAATAATAATTTAAAAAACACAAAGCAACGTATACTTTTCTGCACCTCAAAAGCTGTTATTTGTATTTGTAAGAGGGGGGGGAAGAGGCAGCGTAACATGACATTTAGCCCGGGTTCACACCTATGCGAATTAGATGTGCGTTTCCGCACATCTAATTCGCATAGCAGGAGAATGTGACTGGCTCCCTATGGAGCCGGTTCACATTTCTTCGGGGCGGCTGCGGAGTGCACTGCACAAAAACGCTGTGCGTCTTTGGCTCCATTTCAGGGCCGAATTCAGGCATAGAATCGGCCCTGATTCGTCCCTGAAACGGGGAACAGGGACGCACAGCGCTCCTGTGCGATCCGCAGCCCATTGTAGTGTGAACCCGGGCTTAAGCTGAAAGTCTGTTTTAATATTCAACAAGCTTTATTGCAAGTAGTGCAAACTCACAAAGCCAAAATGTAGGAACGGACCCTCTCCTACTTCTTCAATGTGCTTCTCCCAACAGGGGCTTAAAGAGGAACTGATGGGTTTACTTCCTCTTTGTTTCCCTGCAAAGGTAAAGCATAATGGGCTACTGTGCATCGCATAGTAGCCCATTATGTGTCCTTTACCTGACACAGGAGCCTGTGATGTCACGGCTGTCCCCTCTTCCACGAAGCGTCCATCTTCCTTCCGGGTATCGCGGCTCTGGCGCTGTGATTTGCCGGAGCTGCAAAGACATCACTCCCGCACATGCGTGCAGGAGCCGCCACTAATGGCGTGATCACCGCTAGAAACGGCACGCTCAGTGCGCCTGCGTGCCGTTGTCGGTGCCTGTCTTTTGCAAATATCTCCTAAACCATGTAGGTTTAGGAGATATTTCTTGCACCTACAGGTAAGCCTTAATCTAGGTAAAAGGGGTCTGTAAGGGTTTAGGTGGCCATACATTACACAATCTGATTTTACAATCTTTAAATACAATATGCAGGCCCTTACACTATATAATTCTTGGCAGATTAAAAGCTGATTGTACAAGAAGATTGTGTAGTGTATGGTCACCTTAAGTCCTGACCTGTGAGCTTGAAACACTTTCATTACAGTTTGTTGGCCATTGCAGTCGGTTTGCACCTACAGTAAGCCCAGTGGCTGCTGTCAGAGTATAATATGTCCTACCTTTACCATCAGTAACTAAAAACAAAAAAACTTCATTGCTGTAACTAAAATAAATCCCATTGTTGGTGTCAGATCCTCTTCTCCCTGCAGTCTTCCAATCAAAGCTGAGCACATTGATGGGGTGAAGAGGCTGTATCACTATGGAGTCTGTATACAGAAGGGGGAATGTATCACTGCAATAATGCCACAAAACTACAGCTATGCAGTAGGGTTGCCACCTGTCCGGGATTCACCCGGACAGTCCGGGTTTTGAACCATGTGTCCAGGTTTCAGTCCGCCTGAAATCCGAACACATTATTCATACAGGAATGTGGCTCAAAACAGGGCCTGATAGGAGGGTGAGGGGGCACTATGTGTACCGCATCAATATTCTCTTTGGAGCGCCCAAAGGTGTCCCAGGTCTGTTACAATCCTATAGTGTATAATAATTAAAATAAAAAATTGCTGTGCGCCGCTAAAGTGTTTGGGTTTGGCTTGAAGAAAAGGTGGCAACCCTACTATGCAGACACCATAGCAATACAGATCCCCAGACATTTCCATGCAGCCACCCCTCCCCCCTCCCCCTTCACATTAGGCATTTGTATAACACATTGAAATAGACATGCTGGACTTCCATGCAGACTTGGGTCATTCTCTGCTACATACGGGTGGGAGGGGGCATGGCTGAGCCGAGACTGAGGGGGCGTGGCTGAGCCGAGACTGAGGGGGCGTGGCTGAGCCGAGACTGAGGGGGCGTGTCCCTCTTTTTTCAGTGAGTACAGCCACAAGGAGTGCTCAGGGGACCCCTAGAGGCAGTGAGTGGAAATACAGAGAAGCTCCACAGACTCCAACAATCTTTTGCTATTTACGGGGCTGCCGATGGGACCGAGGAGAGGAAGCAGGTCCCTGACATCGCCCCTTCTCCGTGTAGATTGTAGAATAATGTGTCCGGGTTTCTGATAGGTTGAAATCCGGACAGATGATTGAAAAACCGGACTGTCCAGAGGAAAAAAGGGACAGGTGGCAACCCTATGTTCTGTATATCTGTGTACAGAACTCCTCCAGGTTGTCATATTGCATTTTATAGAAAATTGCAGATTAAAAAGGAAAGATCGTTTTAATAATATTATATTATGATATGGATTGTACAGAGATTGTATATGTTATACGTTTTTTCTTATTAGCGCTATTTTTTTCCAAGAAAACTGAGTTATCCTTTAAAATAAAAATTTCTTTCACACATTTGGTTTTATTGTTTATAAAAACAATAGCTATATATTGAATTAAATATATATATCCTGAATTAAAATATTTATGGTCTTTGATATATTCTCTTCCTTACCTCTTCTAGTCAGTGTTCTGGTCTCCGGTTCTTCCATAGATTCGTGTTTCCATGTTACAGAGACTTTGGTCTGCAGATCATCAAATACATACATAAACATATTAATGCTGCAAACACTGGTGACATCATGTGTGAGATCTTCATATTTTTTAAATTTGTTGTTGCATGGTATTTTGGACTTTTTATCTTTATATTCACATGTCCATTCTATTTCAATATTTTCCGGGTAAAACTTCTGTAGATTGAGGGTGAAGAGAACACAACCGGAATCCCCCATAGTGATCTCTATAGGCTCCACCATCTGAGGTTTAGCTGGAATACACAAACAGCATATTAAAGTGGTGTTCCACCCTAAAAAAAAAAAATCCATGACTGTGCCTAAAAAAAAAAAAAAAAAAAATTGGAAATGTTTTTTTTTACTTACCTCTAAATGCCTGTTGCTAGGAGGTCCCTCGTAGTCTGCCTCTTCCAGTGCCTGGGCTGGTGACATCACTTCCCCCTCGGCACAGGAAGGACTCGGCTCTGCTCCCTCCCTCCTGTCAATCAACATTACAGGTCCCAGGTGACTGAGCGGCCAATCACGGCGCGCTGCGCCGCTCGCGCATGCGCAGTGGGTGCCAGGCTGTGAAGCCACAGCTCGGCACCCACAGTTGCAATGCCGGCGCCGCTGAACGGAGGGGGAGACGAGCGGGGCTTCGATCGCTGGACCCTGGGACAGGTAAGTGTCCAATTAAAAGTCAGCAGCTGCAGTATTTGTAGCTAAACCCAGGAACAAAAAATGTAATAAATTGCAGCTTCCCTGACTTTGGATATGGTGGCAATTCGTTTTTTTAGGCTTTTTCCCTTTTATCTTCCAATGGTGATCCTGCCAGTAACACACTTCCTGTCCTAAGGTGACAACATTCCCTTTTTGTAGAAAAACACTCAAACCTTTGATCTCACTGCCTGAATATAGTCTACAGCATGGATATGCAATTAGCATCATGCCTCTGCCTGGGTGTCATGCTTGTGGCTGTCAGAGTCTTGCTATGCATCATGGGAATTGTAGTTCTGTAACAGCTGGAGGTCCGCTAATTGCATATCCCTGGTCTACAGCATATGATCTAACCAGTACTCAGCACTTTATTTAGTAGGTTGTTTGTATTTAGCATTTGCACTTGCAAGTAAAAAATTGGTCACTTCATAATTCTTATGTTGATTGGCACATGATTGAGGAAAAATTGGGGCATTTTAAGCACCAAACTAAATCTTAAAGCGGAGTTTCGCCCCCAAAAAATTAAAAATTAAAAGTCAGCAACTACAAATACAGCAGCTGCTGACTTTTAATATTAGGACACTTACCTGTCCAGGGCGCCCGCAATGCCCTCACACAGAGCCGACCCATCCCTCGGCTATCGGGTGGAGGCGTCGGCATCTTCAGTAAGGGAATCAGGAAGTGAAGCCTTGTGGCTTCACAGCCTGGTTCCCTACTGCGCATGCAAGATGCTGTCTTCTGGGGCCTGTGTGCCTCCCAGAAGACAGCAGCAGGGGGGGGGGGGGGTGGAGGAGGGGCCGGACATGGCGTAGCTGACCGCAGAATTTCTGGCGATCTATCGCCAGAAGTGGGAACAAGTGGGAGGAAATACCTGTACAGTATTAGACACCCCCACCCCCAAAAGGTGCCAAATGTGACACCGGAGGGGGGGAGGAACCAGAAGTTTATTATTTTATTATTATTTTATTTCAGGTACTTATATAGCGCTGTCAATTTATGCAGCGCTTTACATATACATTGTACATTCATTCACATCAGTCTCTACCCTCAAGGAGCTTACAATCTAAGGTCCCTAACTCACATTCATACATAATAGGGACAATTTAGACAGGATCCAATTAACCTACCTGTATGTCTTTGGAGTGTGGGAGGAAACCCACGCAGGCACAGGGAGAACATGCAAACTCCAGGCAGGTAGTGTCGTGGTTGGGATTCGAACCAGTGACCCTTCTTACTGCTAGGTGAGAGTGCTACCCACTATACCACTGTGCCACCCTAGTTCAATTTTTTGGGTGAATACCCAAATCAAAAAGTAATATATTGCAGCTTACAAATCCTTAGATGTGGTGGCTGCATTAGTCTTTCTTTAGGCTTTTTTATCAGTTTTCACCTGTGATCTGGACAGTAACACACTTCCTGTATTAGTGCACCCCCCACTCTGGATGAAGGAGCACATGAAGCACATTTGGACAGCAGCATTGTCACTTAAAGGGGGGGGGCTGGGTATAGTTGCCACCTCATCCCTTTAAACCCGAACACATATTAATTACACAGGTTCTGTGGCTGATTAAGGTAGTAATTAAACTCACTTGGTGCCTTATCTGCATTTAATTAGCCTCAGAACCTGTGTAATTCAAAGGTGTTCGGTTTTAAAGGGATGAGGTGGCAACTCTAGGGCTGGGGAGTGTTATATGTACTAGCAGATTTAGACATGCTAACAAAGTGAAACGTAAAGCAGCTACAACAAACTGTTTTTTTTCCTTTTGGGATAAAGGTTTTACATAAATAATTAAAGCTGATAATTGTAAGCACCCCTCCCAGTGGTAAGTGGTTTGTCTCAGATATAAGCCTGCAGAAAGCACATTACAGATCTGAATTTATGGCAGGATCAACTGATTTTTTTTTATTATTATTTATTTATTTTTATTTTTTTAGCTACTTCAGTTTTTGTTATTTTGAGGTACTTTAATCAACTTTTCCGTTCATTTATTTCCCTCGCAGTTACATCATAGTAGCTTTTTTTTTTTTTCCCCTGCAGTCTTCCCTTTCCCCTTTCTTTTTTTTTTTTTTTTTTTCACATTAAGATTTTTATTGAAGAGAAAGGTAATAACATGCATAATTTGCATTCGCAGATGCAACTGCTGACGGTGTGTTTGTCAATACAGCATAAACAAAAACAAAAAAGATAGAAGATATTAAGCCTTAAACCATAAATAGGCTATAAATCAAAACAGTCATGTATCATATAGTATGGTTACATTACTTTTCTTTGATCAACAAAAGGTAAGTACAAACTTATGAAGAGTCCTACTGATCTCTTTCCATAACATTAACATCTTTCATCGTTAATAAGTGCAGGGTATCTGCATTATTATCTTATGCTATATATACGCCTCATCTGCCTAAGTATTGGTATTGGGTGAATAGGTGAAGAGAAAAGAGGGGAGAGGAAAGAAAAGGTGATAAAGAAGAATAATTGTAGAAAATGTTTTGCTAATCTTAGATTTATTTTGGGTAATCGTTACAGAGATCGAAGAGTGTGTACCGACCACAAATAGTCTTTTTGTATCTATGGAGGTTTGTTGTTTACAATGTCTTCGTAGGTTTGAGAGTATCTGAAGCTAAACCATGGTTGCCATGTCTTATGAAACCTTTCTACATTACCTTTTTCCTGGGCCAGGGTATCCTCCATCTCACATATATCACGTGTTTTCAT
This sequence comes from Lithobates septentrionalis, assembly GCA_037952835.1. Classification (NCBI taxonomy): domain Eukaryota; kingdom Metazoa; phylum Chordata; class Amphibia; order Anura; family Ranidae; genus Lithobates; species Lithobates septentrionalis. The sequence continues at coordinate 7,418,809 of JBBDGP010000149.1, forward strand.
TAGCCATTCCGAGGTGGAGGGGACCCTGGATGAGTTCCAATGCAAGGGAATTAGCGATTTGGCAGCATTGAGCAGGTGTTTGGTCAGGGAATGCTTGTATCTCCTAAGAGAGAAGTTGGTCACGTGTAGTAGACAGCATGCCGCATTTAAATTTAGGTTTGTATCTGTAATCAATTTGATTAACTTCCGGACTTCTGTCCAATAACCTTTGATCAGGTTGCATTGCCACCAAATATGTGTCAATGTTCCCGTTTCATGGTGGCACCTCCAACACATCTCCGATCTCTGGCCATCCCATTTGTGAAGTCTGTCAGGGGTATTGTACCAATGCATTAACAATTTATAGCTCGTTTCTTGTTGTCTCGTGTTCATGGAACATTTATGTGCCATTATGCAAGCATACCTCCATTGCTTCTCTGAGATTTCCATCCTCAGGTCCTCCGACCACCTCCTCCTGTGCCCATCCTCCGCCAGATCCTTCATATTGTGTAGCCACGTGTAAGCCACTGAAGTGGTCCTATCCAATGGAGATTTGTTGTGACACACCGATTCTAATTCGGTCAGGGGTCTGGACAAGTCTCTAGTGTGTGTAAATTTATTTAAGTAGTTCCTAATCTGAAAGTATGTCCATTGTCGGAAGCGAGGGAGATTATTGTCCGATTTGATGGCTAACCAGTCTTTGAGTTTGTCTCCTTGGAAGCAGTCACCTGCCACCAGGGGGGATCTGTCGGTTGTGTTTTGTAGGGTAGAGTTTTGTTCACCTGGAGGGAAATCAGGGTTATCCTTCAGTGGCGTTAGTGGACTGGGGGATGTTGTGATGTCTCTTTGTGCTGCTAAGATATTTGTGATCTCTAAGGTAGTACCAGTCAGGGGGTGGTTTTTCAGTATTTTTGGGTATTTTTTCCTTGGAATCCAAGGTGTATAGATTAGTGGAATGGGGCTTAAATCTGCTTCTAGAGAGACCCAGTCTTTCGACTGTTCATGACAGTGCCAATCAATGACCCTCGCTAGATGTGATGCATAGTAATAGTGTTTGAAATTCGGTAGTCCAATCCCCCTTAAATCTTTGGGTTGTGTTAGTTTGGCTAATTTTATCCTGGGCCTCCTATGTTGCCAGAGAAATCTCAGGATGGCGGAATTCAAAGTTGTGAAAAATTTCCGTGGTATTTTCACTGGGAGAGTGCGCATAAGATAAAGGAATCTAGGTAGTATCACCATCTTGATTATTGCAGCTCTTCCAAACCATGAGAAGTAGCCTGAACTCCATTTTCCGAGATCCCTCTCGCAACTTTTAAGAAGTGGGATGTAGTTTCTCTCAAATATAGACTGCAACTGAGGGGTCAGCCAGGTTCCTAGGTACTTCAGTGCTGAAGATTCCCATCGAAACGTTGAGTTTATTGAAGTCTGTTTAAGGGTCTTGTCTGGTAGTGATATGTTTAGGGCCTCCGATTTAGTGTAGTTAATTTTTAGGTTCGATAGGTATCCGTAGTGTGAGAATTCCGATAGTAGGTTAGGGAGGGATATCAATGGGTCTGTCAGGAAAAATAGAAGGTCGTCAGCGTAGGCTGCCACCTTGAACTCTCTGTCCTTTACCCTAAAACCATGGATCGCCCCATTAGCTTTAACTTTTCTGATAAAGGGTTCTAATGCAAGGATGAACAATAAAGGTGATAGTGGGCATCCCTGTCTGGTCCCATTTGAAATGTGTACCTTTCTTGACAGTGTTCCATTAATTTTCAAGTTTGCTGAAGGGTTGTAGTATAGCGTTGAGATCCACGACATCATGTGCGGTCCCAATCCCACGTATCTACACACTGCTAACATGTAATCCCAAGCTACTCTATCGAAGGCCTTCTCCGCATCCGTGGAGAGGAGAAGGCCCTCGATATTTCGCGTTTTTGCTGTGTGGATCAGAAGCAAGGCCTTGATGATATTATCTTTGGCCTCCCTGCCCGGGACAAAGCCCACTTGTTCTAATCCTATCAGCCCCGGGAGAAGGGGACCCAACCTTAGTGCTAGAATTTTTGCGAATAATTTAACGTCGAGGTTTAGTAGGGATATGGGTCTGTAGCTAGCACATTCCCCAGGGTCCTTACCTTCCTTTGGCAGGATCGCAATGTGTGCTGAGAGGAAGTCGGGGGTTAGTCCCCTTGGTGATGACATGGAGTTCAAAGCATTTCTAAGGGGGTCTGTTAAGATGTCGGTAAAGGTTTTGTAGTATATTGCAGAGAAGCCGTCCGGCCCTGGGCTTTTACCCGACTTGAGTTGAGCTATAGCTAGTTTCAGTTCCAGTGATGTAATGGGTTCTTCCAGTAAACTAGAATCAGAGGTGTCCAAGGTTGGCAGGCCACTGTGTGTAAGGTATTCTTGGATGATGTGTGCCCTGTCCCCTGTCATGTGAGGTTGTTTGTGTTGATTCGGTAGATTGTATAGTTTGGTATAAAAGGCATGGAAGTGATCTGCTATTGCTTCCGGTGTTACGTCAAGTGTTCCATTTTTGTTTTTAATACCCGTTATGTGATTGTTCCGTGTGTGGTCCCGTATCGCTCTCGCTAGGTATTTGCCGGTCTTATTTCCCGATTCATAGTAGATTTTACGTTTGAAAAACAGCATTCGTTTAGCTTTTGTGTTCAGTATCTGTTGCAGTTCTTTCCTATAGTCTAGAAGTTTCGTGGCTGAATCAGTGGAAAGGGACTGTTTATGTAGCCTTTCCAGTGTGTTGATCTGTGTTATCAGTGTTTTTATTTGTATTTCCCTCTCTCTCTTGCGTTTGGAGCCCATCTTAATCAGTATTCCTCTTATGGTACATTTGTGGGCTTCCCATACTACTAGAGGATCTATATCTGGGGTGGTATTTTCTACAAAAAATTGTGTCAGATTGGTGGTCAATTCTTTGGTTAAGAGCGGGTCGGTTAGGATTGACGCATTCAGCCTCCATGTCGGTTGTCTTTTTGTGTGACTCAGTAAATTCATGGTGAGGGATATGGGTGAATGGTCTGATATCGTTTGTACGCCTATGCTGGTCCCCGTCACTTGAGTGATGTCTCTTTGTGACACAAAAAGGTAGTCCAGGCGGGCATACCTTGAGTGTGGTATAGAGAAGTGAGTATAATCTCTTCCGTCTGGGTTTGTAAAGCGCCAAGTGTCTATCAACTGCAGAGATTGCAAGAGGGATTTGATCCTTTTAAGGATTTTGTATGAAATACATGTTTTTCCATTTGACGTATCCGTTAGAGGATTCAACGGTATGTTAAAATCTCCTCCTAAAATCAAACATCCCGATGCAAACCCCGCAAGTTTCCTGACAATGGTTTCGCAGAAAGGTACATGTCGTCTGTTAGGGAAATAGACATTGGCTAGTGTTATTGGAGTGCCTCCATAGGTTCCTTTCAAGAAGACAAATCTGCCTTCCGAGTCGCACAGTTGTTCTGTTAGTTCAAAGGGGGCTTCCCTACTAACCAAAATAGAGACCCCCTTTGATTTTGACTCGGTGTTAGTGGAATGGAATGCCCTCGTAAAGTATGAGTCCGTGAGTTTTGGAGTCTGGTGTGTTCTGAAGTGAGTTTCTTGGAGATAAACAAAGTGTGGCTTACCTTTTTTAAGCTCTCTTAGTGTTGTGGAGCGTCTTTCTGGGATGTTGAGCCCCCTTATATTGTGCGAAATTATCAACGGGCATTGCCCCAGGGAGGAATAGGCCATGGCTGAAGATTAGGAGGAGGTGCTCGGTCCACCGGTCTGCAGAGATAACACAACTTTAGTACAAAAAGTCAGTATTTAATCGTTCACCTGAGACAACAAATCTGCAATAGCACTACTATATGCCTGGTAAAAGTATTTATAGTAAGAGTTAAAGAGTTAAGTAGAAAGAGATAAGAAAAGAGAATAGTAAGAGAAATATCAAGTTTCAGCTAAGTATTGGTAGGCCGTCTCGCGAGGGAGCTGACCACCCCGTCCGCGGACGAAGCCCACCAAATCTATATGTTGTAACCCGCGTCCTTTTTTCAAGGCCGCAAGGCACACTGTGGGGTTCGAGGGAGGCGCAAACAACCAAGTGTCAGCACACCTAAATAAAAATAAGAAAGATAAAAAAAAAAAAAGGAAAACTTTATCCTAAGTGCTGCACACGCAGCCGAACTGTATTAATAACGTATAACAGTGCTTAAAGGAGAATCACACCCGACCCTGGTGTGTATCTTAAATTTACATTAGTTTGTTAAGTTTGCTGGTCACTAAACCCGTCCCGCATGTGTTTTAAATGGACCGAGGATATCAACCTACGTGTTAATCTATTGTCTCTAATGTGAGTAAATAAAAGCATATAACATTTAACTTGTTCTCACAATACTAAGCGTCACCTATACCCAAACAATATAACATATGGCCAAGGTATAGATTTCGGAGCAGGAGGTGTTTCTATGCTTAGCTTGGTAGCCAAACTGCCCAGTTTTGAAATATGGTCTTGAAATATGTCCATACATCCAGCCGATCAAGCTTCAGAAGATCTAAATTACGGGTATTGCCTCGGCCGCAAAAAGATCAATTTTGGGTTATAATTGGGAGCCGAACAGGCCAGTAGGTAGCAGCTCCTCTTGATGTAGTAAGAGTTTATGATTCAGCTCTATTCGTTGAGAGTGGCCTATCTTCCGTGGAGATGTTCAACGGGCATAGCTGAGGCCACGGGTAACAAAAACAGAAACAAAAAAGAGAAAAAAAAAAAAAATCACAATTGCCTACGTTGGATGAGTGTATGTGAGTCAATATCAAGAGGAGCCGCATCAACCTGTAGTGACCCTGCGCCAACATGTGTATAATCTCTAAGCATGTCTTAGATTCTACTTTACCCAACCATGGCATGAGTCCCTGTAGAGATGCTGTGTGGTGAGAGCAGGCAGAAAGGAAATCCATCAGTCAACGGTACAAGAAAAAACAAAAAAAAAACGTAATTTTGCAGAATAGGGAATAGTGACCAAACAAACCAAAAGTTTGGTATTGTGCAGGCAGGAAAGTTTGAGGGCAGCTTGGTCATTCGTCTTCTTGATCCCTGTGGACCTCAATCAATCTCTGCGGGGTTCCCAACTTGGAGCTGCTTCCGCGGCTATGTTTGTATTTTTTAGACAGCCTCTTGTCTGGTGTGGTGGAAGGCGAGGACGGTGGGGTTCTTTCCAGTGGAGGCTGCAGGTAGTCGGCATACCATTCCGGAAGGTTGATCGGATCCAGATCCAATGCTGTACAGAAATCTGAGAGGTCCGCTGGAGTACGTAAAGTGCATTGGCGACCGTTGTACGTGACCGTAAGAGCGAATGGGAAACGCCAGGAGTATCTCAGTTCTTTCTCCCTCAGTTTCTCCAGCAGTGGGCGTAATGCACGTCTGTTACGTAACGTGATCTGAGAGAGATCCTGGAAAAGCATTATTGTCTCTCCATTAAAAATGATTTGGTCATTTCTCCTTGCTTTGCGCATTATTTCTTCTTTCAGCCCAAAACTTTGTAAACAACAGATCACATCTCTAGGTGGCGCTGTATCGGGACCTTTAGGCCGGAGCGCTCTGTGTGCCCTTACAAATTCAATTTCAATGTCCTCCTGCCTTTCAAGTAGGCTGTTAAACACTCTATTTAATGCTGGTATAATCTGGTCAGCCTCAACTGATTCAGGGATCCCCCTGACTCTTATGTTGCACCTCCTGCCTCTGTTATCGAGGTCCTCGATGTGTCTGCTCATCTCTATGAAGTGCTGTGACTGTGTGACTGTGGTTCTCTCAAGATTGTGGATGGCCCGGTCTCTGCGTATTCCCTCTGCCTCTGTCACCGCCATTTTTTCATTGAGAACAAGCATGCTTGTTTTTAGGTCTGTTATAGCAGCCGAAAATGTAGCTTTGATGTCAGCTGCAAACACTGACATATCGGAGAATGTTAGGGGGTGATCTTTTTTGTGCTTACCCCTGGCCGAGCTTTCTGGGGCTGACTGAGAGTCCTCGCTGCCATCATCCTCCTGGTAGGTCGGCGCCATTTTAGACCTGGTCCCGCTGTTACGGGCCGCCGGCTGGTTTTTAAAGATCTCCGCAATGTTCTGTGTCGCTGAGGACACCGAGTAGCGGCGTGTGCGAGATTGCGGAGTCGGGTGAAGCTTCCTGCTCGGCATCTGAGCGCTGTGGGTCGGGTGGATGGCTGTGAACGGCCGCGTGTGCTGCAGAGCTCCTTCACTGTGCTGCCATCTTCATTGCGCGCCAAGCCACGCCCTTCCCCTTTCTATATACCTATCAAGGATTATGTCTTGTATAAACATCTATCTTTTCCCCAACCCACCTTCCCACGTATCCCTCCCTCCCCTCTCCCCCCCCCCCCCATCTCCCCTTTCTACCAGTCGCTTTTTTTGGGCCTTTCTCTCAATTGCTCTTCTTAATTCGGGTTGGGTTGTCAGCTGCCTCTAATTTTTCTCCTCTTCCCTTGGTGCCTACATTCTGCTACTCCCTATGCTCCCATAGCTTCTGCATATCTCATCGTTTGTTTGAATTTATCCCATTCTTGCCATTTTTCCTCGTAGGTGACCAAGCCATCCCCATCACTATACCTCAAGTACTCCAAATTTTGGGTCTCATTAACTTTATTGCACCAACTCCCCATTGTGGGTCTCACTGATTCCTTCCAATGTCTGGGGATAAGACTTTTGGCTGCATTTAGAAGTGGTGGCAATAAACTTTTCAGGTATTGTTTGTTCGGGATATTTGTCCCATGGAGTAGGCAACTCCATGGGTCGTCTAGGAGTTTTATGTTAGTTATTTCTCCTATTATTTGCCTAATTTCTTCCCAAAATTTTTTGATTTCCGGACATTGCGACCAAATATGGGCCGACGTCCCAATCTCTTTGCACCCTCGCCAACAGCATTGTGAGTTTTCCTTTTGAATTTTATGCGCTTTATCGGGGGTGATGTGCCATCTCACCAAGCATTTGTAATTCATCTCCCTCATATTACTATTTACTGTAGTAGTATGTAAGGATCAACTGATTTGTTTTATCTGTTTATTAGGTGCAAAAACACAACAGTTCAACTGGTTATTTAACAGACCAAAAGGGAGCAAATGAGAGACGTTCTTTGTATGGGTTTAGATAAACTTTGTCCACTTAAATACTTTCACTCCCTTCCTGCCCAGACCAATTTTCAGCTTTCAGCGTTGTCACTTTTTGAATGACAATTACTCAGACATACAACTCTGTACCCATATGAAATTTTATCATTTTTCTTCACACAAATAGAACTTTCTTGTGGTGGTATTTATTCACCACTGGGTCTTTTATTTTTTGCTAAATAAATGTAAAAACCTACAATTATTTTAAAAACTCTGCATTTTTCTTCATGTCTGTTATAACATTTTGCAAATACACAATCTTTTTTCAAAAATTTGGGCCAAAATGTATTTCTTTGGTGAAAATATCCCAGCCCATCTCATTTCTTGAGGCCCAAAAAAGCCAGGACAGTACAAATACCCCCAAATTACCCTTTTTTGGAAAGTACAAAGTCCAAGTTAGTAAGAGGCATGGTGAGTTTTTTCAGTTATTTTTTGTCACAATTTTTGGACAAAATGAGCGACGGGCTCCGTCAATTATCTCTTATGCCCTGTACACACGGTCGGACTTTCCAACGGAATATGTGTGATCGGAGCTTGTTGTCGGAAATTCCGTCTGTGTGTGGGCTCCATCGGACTATTTCCATCGGAATTTCTGACACACAAAGTTTGAGAGCATGCTATAAAATTTTCCGACAACAAAATCTGATCCTTTAAATTCCGATCTTGTGTAGACAAATCCGACAGACAAAGTGCCACACATGCTCAGAATAAATTAAAGCGGAGTTCCACTCAAAAATGGAACTTCTGCTTTTTGGAACCCTCCCCCCCTCCGGTGTCACATTTGGCACCTTTCAGGGGGGAGGGGGGTGCAGATACCTGTCTAAGACAGGTATTTGCACCCACTTCCGGCATAGACTCCCATGGGAGTCTATGCCTCTTCCCGTCCCCACCGCGCTGTCTGCTGGGAACACACAGCTCCCAGCAGAGAGCAGAGACCACTAGGGACACGCAGCGCGACTCGCGCATGCGCAGTAGGGAACCGGGAAGTGAAGCCGCAACGCTTCACTTCCTGATTCCCTCCCCTAGGATGGCGGCGGCAGCTGCCGAGAACCGAGCGGGTTCTCGGCGTCCCCTGCCGACATCGCTGGACCCCGGGACAGGTAAGTGGCCATGTATTAAAAGTCAGCAGCTGCAGTATTTGTAGCTGCTGGCTTTTAATATTTTTTTTTTTGGCGGTGTGGGTGAACCCCCGCTTTAAGAGACGAAAGCTATTGGCTATTGCCCCGTCTATAGTCCCGACGTACGTGTTTTACGTCACCGCGTTCAGAACGATCGGATTTTCCGACAACTTTTTGCAACTGTGTGTATGCAAGACAAGTTTGAGCCAACATCCGTCGGAAAAAAACAATCGATTTTGTTGTCAGAATGTCCGATCAATATCCGACCATGTGTACAGGCATAATTGTACTTCTGTCTGTACAAATGTTGAGAATCCTCTGGCTAAAATGTTGGTTTGCAAAGGTTAATGACTCTTTGGAGAGTCTTTGAATGCTTGCATCAGAAAGGTTACAGGTGGAAAGATTACTCTTCTGCCCAGAAAGAAGATGATGAGGGTCCCTATGTGTAAGCCAAGTCCCTCGGGGTAGAAAAGGTTGTCCTTTAATTCCTCCCAGGCATCTACAGTACCTAGTATAGTATCTACAGTATATAGTATCTATAGCATCTACAGTACCTAGTATACTATACCTAGTATAGTTTAGTATCTAGACTAAACCAGGCAATTCCTTTTGCAGCAAGTCTTGGTCCTCAAGACCTTCTAAGCTGGGTCCTTGGTCCCCTTCACAATGAAGGAGCACTTCCAATGTGATCAGTGGGGGGACATTTGCTGGTCTCTGCAAACACCTGGTGCCAGGATATATCAGGCTATCTATGTCAGGCTCAGGGCGTGGCGCCCGTACGCGTAGGCATACTGAAGTAGCCCAATTATTGGGTGCAACACATCTAGGGAGGAGCCGAGTTTGTGACTTCACGCCGGGATCGCGCCGCATGAGGTAGTGAGCTGGCTGGTGATTTCTTAAAAGCGCCATTGATATTACGATTTTGTAAGTGTATTTTATGGTGGGGTATTTTAATAAAGAAATCTGACAGAGTACAGGAATATCTTCAACATTTTCTGTGACATTTAATTGTTTATATCTTATGTTGCGCTATACTGCTTTTACTTTAGATTATGTATGGTATGCCATCATACCTGGAAAACGTATTTCCATTGGTGTGAACAGAAAAACTTCTACCCTTGACAATATTCTATGGGTCACTAAGCAAGTGTCAAGGGTAGAAAGCCGGGTCAGCACTGGATCAAAAAGTGGCCTTGAGAACTTTCAAAGGTCAGATATTGGCCATTCTGTTTCAGAGACCCCTAGCCTCTCATTCACTGAAGACTTTTGTTCAAGGGATTGCTCATATCGCCTCACATTATCAGACACCAGCGAAACCGCGGGACCCTCCTTTGGTAGTTTCAGTCCTACAAATCAGCTCTTTGAACCAATCTGGGATATTCCTTTGACAGATCTTACCTGTAAGGTGTTTTTTCTAGTGGCTTTCACTTCCTGCAGACAGGTTTTAGAGCTGGCTGCCCTGTCCTGTAGGGAACCCTTCTTGGTGTTACATAAGTACAAGGTGGTGTTAAGTCCGAATGCTTTCTTTTTGCCAAAGGTGGTGTCTGGTTTCCATTTAAATGGGGATATTATTTGACCCTCCCTATATCCTTCTTCTAAAGGCCCAAAAGAGGCAGCTCTCCAATGTTTAGATGTTATGAGAGCTGTGAGGGTTTACTTTGTGGCCACAGCCTCAGAAAAGCAGACTCATTCTTTGTTTTGCCTGATGAGGCCATAAAGGGTTTTTCTGTATCTCGGTCCAAAATGGCAAAATGGATTTTCCAGACAATTCCTCGAGCCAATCTCCCAAGGGTAAGGAGGCTCATTCTTTTAGATCTTTTGACACATCTTGTTGTTTCAACATAGTTACATATTTGGTAAGGTTGAATAAAGATTTTTGGGGCAGTGAGGCTTTAACAAATGCAAATTCCAAATCAGTTACTAATATTTAAATCAGCACTCTCAGTGAATAAAGTCCCCACAGAAACTATAGAACACACACAACTTGACTGTGAGTGCATCTTTTGTCTCTGGGAGAAGTCATAATCACTGTTAGCATAGAGATTCTGTGGGACGTTCTCTTTGTTCAGTTCAGCAAGATATGGATCTAGGGAGTCCTCAGATTGTCCAGTTCTTTAGTTTCTGGGTATCCCATGCTCTCCCTCACACCATCCAAGTTCAACATTTCCAATTAAACCCTAAGAAGACACCCTTATGCCCCGTACACACGGTCGGATTTTCCGATGGAAAATGTCCGATCGGAGCGTGTTGTCGGAAATTCCGACCGTGTGTGGGCTCCATCGGACATTTTCCATCGGATTTTCCGACACACAAAGTTGGACAGCAGGAGATAAAATTTTCCGACAACAAAATCCGATCGCGTCAATTCTGACCGTGTGTGGCCTGTTCCGACGCACAAAGTGCCACGCATGCTCAGAAAAAATTCAGAGACGGGACAGCTCATTCTGGTAAACTTAGCGTTCACAATGGATACAGCACTTTCGTCACGCTGCAATGTTAAAAATGGTTTAATACAGCGCACTCTCTTCTTCTTTATAATGTGCCAAGAATTAAGTAGTTTTGCTGCTCATATTCACACACACTTCTCACAAACTTTTATTTGTGTTTTTTTATTGGGATTCCCTGAATATATTGTTATTAGTTGTCACATCTGACAGTTTTATATTATTTTTTTTTAATTTTTTTTTGGATATTAAGCCTTTTTTTTTCTTTAATGTTTGGATTTTTTCAAAGGCTGATCTTTGTTCAATGTTATTTTTATTTTTACTCCCGAATATTTTTGTCTGTGTTTTGTATGTCAAGTTACACCAACCCCATTGATATCTTTTATTATTTAATCTCAAGGAGATTGTTTGTTGTTGGTGTCTCTTGTTCATTTCACATTGTATATTTGAAATGTACCTGAATCCTCACAAACAAACTGTCCTTTTTGAAGTAAACCACATAGGAGAGTATAATTCTAAACAAAAATCATTTATTAAGGGCTCAGAACCAAACAAAGAGGAAGGCAACACTGGAGAAACAGGAGAAATTAGCGAAGCCTGGGACCCCCACGGCAGACATCAATTCTTCAACATCAAAATTGGTGGCCTGAGGAGTCCATATGTAAGGGAGGGCAGTCTGGTCCAGAATTCGCAGAGATCCGGATAGCAGCAGATGACATCTGTGTCCCCAGGCTGTGGTACCACAAGAGGCTGCATTTTTTGGACGACCAGACTGAACCCAGGGCAATCACTGTCTGGTCTTCCTTCCACGCTTCCTTCCCGGCTGTGGCTGTGCAGTTGGAGATGTGGCAGGAGGAGGAGTAGGACCTGGAGGAGGAGGAGGACTGGGAGGACCTGGAGGAGGACTGGGAGGACCTGGAGGAGAGGGAGGAGGAGGAGGAGGACCTGCAGGAGGAGGAGGAGGACCATCGCAAAGGTGTGTCTGAGCTGTCATTTGGCCCCTCATACCTTTCTCAAGAGCCTCCAATATGAGGGCCTCACACATGACTTGTTGGCCCTCCTACATCCTCTGCATTTTATATGCAATGACAGCAGCAATGTCCTCCTCCACGGTCTGTCGTGCTCCCAGGACCTCTGTAGCCCTCCAAAAGAATCCTATAGCAGCCTCCTCTAGGGCACTCCTCCTACTGCCACTTTCTCTTTTCAGGGGGGGTGGAGGGACCTTGATATCAGCCAGCCGGCTCGGCCCGGCCACCTCCTGGCTGAGACTTCCCTGTGTATGAAAAAGGGACATGGTTTTAGTTTTTGCTTCATCAATCACAATCCTAAATTAGTACTCCCAACTAACATCTAGTTAACATCATTGATTGGACAAGCAGAAATATTTAAAAGGAATGCTATACCTGGCTCAATCTGGGCTCCTCCACATGTGGCCTGGAAGGCCCAGGTTGGGCGTCAGAAGCCTCAGCCAGGGGGGAAGGAAGCGTGGAAGGAAGACTGGAGAGGGATGGCCTGGGTTCAGTCTGGCCTGCCAGAAAATGCAGCCTGTCGTAGTACAACATCCTGGGGACATAGATGTCATCTGCTGCTCCGGATCTCTGCGAATCCAGGACTTTCTTGCGCTCCCTCCGATATGTACTCCTCAGGCAACCAATTAATATCTTTAAATAGGTGATGTCTGCCGTGGGGATCACCTACTTCACAATTTCACACAATTGCTCCAGTGCTGCCTTCCTCTTTGCTTGGTTCTTGAAATGGGGGTGGGTAATCTCCCACAGACAGGGCAGCTCCCTTAGCATATCTACGAATACTGACATGAAGTCATTATCTTTCAGTAGCATATCCATGTTCACTGCAAGACCCAACACAAGACAAAGCCTAATGTCAGACAAAACTCTCCTAATCTTCGTACAATATAGGCCTCAATGTAGAAGCAGTATAGGCACAAGTTTGTCTCTTACCTTCATTCTTACGATCGGCGCGTCCAATGCTCCTTCCTCTGCTCACAGATCGTACGTAATACGCACGCGTGTTACGCTTTATACACACTGCGCATGCGTGTAACTCCGCCCGCCCCGGATGTTCTTTCTATTCTATTCCCCGCCCCTTTTCGTTCGGCGCAGTGGGGGAAGAGCACATGGCGGAGTCACAGCAGGTGCGTGCTAATTGCAGGAACGAGGAGGAGGAGGAGGAAAGCCCGGATCCGGACACGTCCCGATCCAGAAGGAGACATTTTAAGGCCACAAAAATGTCCTTTGGGGAGATGTTGGAGATGGTCGACATCATGAGGAAGTCCGACTATGACGGAAAGTATGGGCCTTACCCCAACCCCAATATCCGAAAGGCCAAGATCATGGCGAAAGTGGTCAGGAGTCTTCTGAGGAATTTCGGGGTCCGAAGATCGAAAGATCAGCTACGGAAGCGGTGGTCGGACCTGAAATTGAGAGAGCCAGAGCAGTACCGAAAGATCCGGAGAGTGCTGCAAAAAAGTAAGTAGTTGCTGTGTTCCTATTCTTTCTGTCTTTATTCCGTTCGTTCTGCTCCATATGCTTTTATTAATTGTAACGTTTAAAAGGGCAACTTTAATGTTCATGGGCCCATTATTCGTTCGTATCAAACATTTTTCTTTCGGCCTCTAAAACACCATTGTTTAGGCCATATGCATTTTCCCACATTTTTTTGGGGCCTACTTGGGTGCCAAATATTTGTTTGTGTAGATGGGTTTGTTGAATGAAATGCAAACTAGATTGTGTGTAAGGAGAGGACACTCAGCAGCTGTTTTCACATCTGGACACTGGAGCACTAGTGTGGGACACAAGAACACCATTTTTATTTGGGGGGCCACACAGGTGCTCCAGTGTATACTATAGGGGGGTCTCCATCTGTGAAGTTTCTACAAAACAGGTAAAGTATTGCAGCTTGACAAAGGGCAATAAAAAAAATACATCTGGGAACTCGGCTAAAATAGACAATTGTACCCCACTTCCAATTTTTCCTATTTCTATAGGAGAGGGGAGCGTTTTGAATCAAAAAAACATATAAACAAGTACATGTACCATCATCCCAAATATCTTATACAAAGGCAAGAGGCATGAGGTAGGGAGAGGTCGCAGGTAGCTGCCACTGTCGACCAGTATCTCAATACCGCATGCACTAAAGGCAATAACCCCTAAAGAGGGGGGGGGGGGAAACGGGGGGACTATTCCGGTACCAGGTGTAATCAATATTAATGATAAAAGGTAATAGTGACAAAAATAGTAATAAAGTATAAAAATTCCATTTTAATAGAAAACATGATTAAAAGATTGGTACAATAGCACATACAGTTGCAATTGGAAACGGGAGTAATGCATACAACCAATTAAATTACAGCTTGTAGTGAGATAGACACAAATAGAGCTTGGATTCTCGACCGGTTTCGCGGTTTTACCGCTTCCTCAGGAGAACAATATCTGTGGTGCAACATATAATAATTGTAGTAAATACAATCATACAAAGATTATACAAAAACATAAGAAAGCAGCAAAAACATTAAATAATACATTATATAATGTACAATATAGATAAAAAAAGGATGGGCTCACCCGTTCTATGGTTGCCTGTGGGTACGCATGACCCCAAGTGATTCCCCCCGCGGCGAACACAGGGGATGACTAAACAGACCCTGGATTGATCAATTGTATAATGAGGTAGAGTAAATGAATGAGGAATCAATCAAAGGGAGGAGTAGAATGGGGGGGTGCCAGTGATGTGTTTTTAAAAATCAGATAGTGTGCAAGTAAGGAGAAGCCCACGGGAGTGTGAGTATAGGAAAGTGGGGGGGGAAGGGGGGGAAAAGGGGGGGGGAAAGGGGGGGAGAAGGGGAAAGGGAAAGAGGAAAAAGGGGGAAAAAAAAGGGGGGGGGAAGGGGGGGGGAAGGAAGGGGGGGAGGGGAGGGAAGGGGGGGAGAAAGGGGGGAAGGGGGGGAAGGAGGGGAAGGGGGGGGGAAGGAGGGAAAGGGAGGGGGGGAGAGAGGGGGGGAGGGGAGGGGGGAACAAGGGAGGGGGGGAGGGGAAGGGGGAAGGGGGAAGGGAGGGGGGGAAAAAGGGGGGGGGGAAGGGGGGGAGGAAAACCGGGAAGGGGGAGGAAGAGGGAAGGAGGGGGGGGGAAGAGGGGAAAGGGGGAGGAGGGAAGGGAAAGAGGGGGGACAGTAAGATGGGTAAGAGGAAACCCCACGGGTAAGGTGTGTGGGAGGAAGGTGAAGAGAAGTTGCACACATAGATATGAAACTGGCACTCACCCCTAAAATGCATAGAAATGCGCATGAACTTGAATGAGGACCAAATGCAGATGATCGTGTAGTGGATGGAATGAGGCCACTGGTTGTTATTGGGCAGTGAACAGGATCCCCCCAGGTAAGCTGGAGTGCTTGGTATGCACTCGAAGGAGCCACAATGACAGCTGCAACAAACATGGTAATAGAGTCACGTGAAGATTGACTCACCGGTCACTGGAGCCAGCTAGCCAAGGCTCACGTCACAGGACAATAAATCAAAGTAGCAAGGCATGTAGTCAGCGCTGGGACAACAACATGGGCAGGTACAAGGGGACACGCTGCAGACACAGCACAAAAGGACAGCCAATCAGCACAAAACATAGGCTGAAAGGGAAACTGCCTATAGGCAGGCAAGGAGGGAGGGAAAGGGGAAGAGGAAAAACGGCGGGGGGTGGGGGGCCGCAACACTTACCCAAAGCAGTGGTCCTCAGTTGATCAGCATCCAGGGGCTGTAGGCTCAAATAGCGGCCATGGCTGGCCGCTATAAGAGCACCCCAACCCGGAAGTCAGGGACGGCATCAAGGGCGGTCCCTGACGTCACCGGGTCTGCTCGCCCGCACTGCGCAGGTGCAGTGTCGGCTGCTACTGCGCAAGCGCGCGCTCCTGTCAAAGGGAATCGAGTTCCCAGGCATGGAGACGCAAGCAGCTGTGAGGCTGCCAGGGCGGGCATGTGTCCGCCGCAGAAAGAAGGCTCGGGGCAAGGCGAAGCCACAGGAACCTGACGGGGGGGAGAAAGAGCGCATCCTTGTACAGCAAACAAATCAACAAACAATTCAATGGGAGTAAACATACATATAAACAATTGAGCAAAATGTGATATATATCTAGACAATGGGCAGTCAGTAACAACAGACCATAGGCGTTCACCTATAGTGAAAAGGCATCATAGGGCATGTTAGGACCCAAGTGCAAGGGGCAAGGGGTGGGGGAGGGGGGGGAAAGGGGGGGGGAAAGGGGGGAAAAGGGGGGGGGGGAGAGAAGAAGGGGGAGGGGGGAAGAGGGAGAAGGAAGGGGGGGGGAGGAAGACATGGGGGGGGGAATGGAGGGGGAGGGGGAAGAGGAGGGGGAGGGGAAAGAGGGGGGGGAGGGGGGAGGAGAGAAGAGGTACTAAGACCATAAAGGGACCTCATAGGAAGGCCCTATAGGACACCGATTCATTAAGGCCAGGGGGAATAGTGGCGTTGAGCCGCTCAATCCACAGGGATTCTCTCTGTAGTATTGAGCGATCCCAATCGCCACCCCTGGGATTGGGTTTGACCACCTCCAATACTAGGAATTTAACCACGGAATTGTCGAATCTATGATGAAGGCCGATATGTCGGCCGATGGTGGTTAATTTGCCATTTTCTGAGTCATACAAGTGGTCCCCAATTCTCTGCCTCAGTTCCCTAATTGTTTTGCCCACGTAGAAGGCTTTGCAGGCGCAGTTCATAAGGTAAACTACCCCTTTCGTACTGCAATCGGCGAAGGTCCGTGGGACCAGAATCTCGCCGTTAGGCAAGACCACAATTCTACTTTCGAAGATCCAAGGGCACCTAGGACAATCTCCGCATTGGAAGGTGCCGTTGGGACCACCCCTAGTGGGTCTAGTAGGATTATAATGACTGGCAGTTAGTTGCTCTACGGAAAACCACTTCCGGTGTGTGTCTAATGTATTTGGTTAATACATGATGGTCGGTCAATAGGTGCCAGTGTTTCGTTAAGATATTCCGGAGTATACTGTGATGTACAGAGTAGGTCGTAATCAATTTAACAGTTTCTAAGGGGGAGGGAGGTTTGTTGTTTTTGAAAAGTAAAGAGGTCCGTGGATGTAATAGGGACTTGTTAAAGGCTTTACGTAGGTTGGTAGCAGAGTAACCCCGTCGTAAGAGACGTTCGCGTAATGCCTGAGCTTGGCGTAGAAAATCACTATGATGAGTACAATTTCTGCGTAACCGCAGGTATTGGGCATAGGGTATGCTCCGTACCAGGGACTTGGGGTGAGCACTGGTGGCAAACAGTAAGGTATTCCCAGCCGTGGGTTTCCTGTAGAGGTCGGTGCCCAATGTTCCATCAGATTGTTTAATGATCAGTAGGTCTAGGAAGGGGATTCGCTCGGTCTCGATTTTGAAGGTAAATTTAAGGTTTAGATCGTTCTTATCCAATAGATGTAAAAATTGTAACAATTTAACTCTAGGGCCCGTCCAGACCATAAACAAATCATCAATAAAACAGTACCATAGGAGAATATAGTCCAGAAATTCTGTATATTGTTCATGGGCATGGATATATCGCTCCCAACCACCTAGGTATAGATTTGCATATGCTGGGGCACATGACGTCCCCATTGCAACACCTTGTATTTGTAAAAAAAGTTGGTCATTGAAAGTAAAGAAGTTTTTGGTCAATATAAAGTATAGTAATGTCAGTATAAACTGATTCAGGGGCCAGGTGGTAGTATCTTGTTCAGCCAAGAAGGAACCAGCCATCCGTACGCCCTGCTCGTGGGGGATACTCGAGTACAAGGCCTCGATATCAACTGCCACGAGCAGGGCGTCCGGAGGGACCTGAATTCCCTCGAGGTGTTGCAAAAGGTCGATGGTGTCTCTGATGTAGGATGGAAGGCTACGAACATGAGGCATTAGGAAGGCGTCAACAAATTTGCTCGCATTATCTGTTAGGGAGCCTATCCCAGACACAATAGGTCTTCCTGGTGGGATCCGTGCCACTTTATGGGTCTTGGGTAAGGAATAGAAAGTGGGGGTGCAGGGAAATTTGGGGACCAAGAACTCTAGGGTGTCTTTGTCAATGAGGCCCACAAAGTAGGCCTCAGTGAAAAGTGCCCGGAGTTCCTGTGCAAAGGAAGATATGTGGGTAGGAGGAATGGGTCTGTACCATTGTTTGTTACTAAGGATAGCAAGGCACATAGATTCGTATTGGTGGTTGGTCATCAAAACAATATTCCCGCCCTTGTCCGATTGTTTAATAACAACATCAGAACGTTGCTGTAATGAACGAAGAGCTCGAATCTGACTGGGGTCTAGGTTTGAGGGAAAGTCAGGCCATTTTTGTTTCTTAAGGTCACTTATGGTTGCTCGCAGGAAGGCCCAAATCTCAGGACAGGTATTAAGATCAGGGAATCTCCGGGATCGTAGCCGAAAGGGCTTGATTGAGGGAGTTGGTTTAGAGGTAACTAGATCATCACGTCTGTTTGATGCAGGGAAGGTAGAGGAAATTGTCCCTGCTGCGCACACACTTGAGGGGGTAATGTCGGGGGCCCCTGAGTCTTGTGAGGGCCCAGGGTCTCCGGTATCACCTTCATCATAGAGGAGCATCAGGTCGCGAAGCGCCCTGAACTCATCCATGGAGAAGCCTTTGGTGCGCTCCGCGAGCTCACGCTCCAGTCCTAGATTGACACGATCCTTATCGTAGATAAATCTAAATGTTAAATTTCGTGCAAAAAGATACAGGTCTTTAATTGTTTCGGTGACCTTAAGTGCGTCAAGAGGGCAGAAACCCAGACCTAGTTGTAACACCGAGATTTCCTCACTACTGAAAGTGTGGGGAGTAAGGTTTATAACATTACGATCGGTGTGGTCTGGGGAAGAGGGTTTTGTTGGGACAATGAGGGTTTCAGGACGTACGCATCTAGATTGCTCTGTTGTTTTTTCAGATCTAAAAAAATCGCGTCTTCATTGATTTTCGTGTATTTGTTTGTCAGGAGGGTGGAATTAAGAATTTTGGGAATGGTGCCATGCAGTGTAGAGTGGCCAGTGGCCCCTTCTGTGGGGGTATTTGTGTCGTGTGGGGTTTGTGTAGCAGGTGTTTGAGTGGATCTCGGGCCTTTTGGGCCTTTTTTGTCTTTTTTAGGGTTCGTTGGTGGGGTGTTGCCCCCAAAACGAAGTCTCTTGCGTGATGAGTTGAGTGCAGATGAAGTGTTAGGTTGGGTAGTGCCTAGGGAAGATACAGTGGAGGATAAAGAGGAGTCTGATTCGATATCAGTGGTAAAGTTGCTATTAGTACGGGGAGGGCCTCGTCTACCTCGACCTCTGCCTGGCCAGTGATAGGCCAGGCCCTCGGTGAAGGCAGCTTTGTCCTTCCCAAATTTGATCTGTTTTTTAAGGATAATGTCCTTATTCATGGTTTCTAAGCGTTCTCTAAGTTCTTTCCACTTGGTTTTGAAAATCGTATTGTCAGACAGATGAGAGTATTCGACATTGAGTCGTTCGATGTCGCCATCAAGTACGGTCATGTCAAGGGTATATTGGGAAATAAGTAGTCCAATTAATTCTAGACTATTTTTGGTTAAAATATCTTCCCAGGTTTTTTTAAAGTCCACTGAGGGATCTTTAAGGGTGGGGAATATCTGACCCCTTAGGCCCAAGGGGCAGACTTTTTCGCTCATATATAATTTAAAGTATTCAATGTGCCAGTGTAAGTGCGACTTACGTTTGAGGAGTTTGGACATTCGTGTAAAGAATGTTGAAATATCATCATCAATTTTATGTTCATTCAAGCAAGCAGTTTTAATGTTAGACATAAAGCCTGACCAATCTGTGCCTAGAATATCCATAATGTACCTGTCCACCAACGGCGACCCCCAGAGTATGTTGTAATGACAGGATGTCAAAGCTAGAAATCACAAGAAGTAACAGTTAAACAAAATCGGATAACTACATATAAACGCTACTGGGAAGTGTGTCGAAGGGTGTTGCTGTTCACCCAGGGGCACAAAAAATGTGGGTGTGTTATCCACCCTATGTATACTATAGGAGAGGGGAGCGTTTTGAATCAAAAAACATATAAACAAGTACATGTACCATCATCCCAAATATCTTATACAAAGGCAAGAGGCATGAGGTAGGGAGAGGTCGCAGGTAGCTGCCACTGTCGACCAGTATCTCAATACCGCATGCACTAAAGTAGGTAGACGAGGCCCTCCCCGTACTAATAGCAACTTTACCACTGATATCGAATCAGACTCCTCTTTATCCTCCACTGTATCTTCCCTAGGCACTACCCAACCTAACACTTCATCTGCACTCAACTCATCACGCAAGAGACTTCGTTTTGGGGGCAACACCCCACCAACGAACCCTAAAAAAGACAAAAAAGGCCCAAAAGGCCGAGATCCACTCAAACACCTGCTACACAAACCCACACGACACAAATACCCCCACAGAAGGGGCCACTGGCCACTCTACACTGCATGGCACCATTCCCAAAATTCTTAATTCCACCCTCCTGACAAACAAATACACGAAAATCAATGAAGACGCGATTTTTTTAGATCTGAAAAACAACAGAGCAATCTAGATGCGTACGTCCTGAAACCCTCATTGTCCCAACAAAACCCTCTTCCCCAGACCACACCGATCGTAACGTTATAAACCTTACTCCCCACACTTTCAGTAGTGAGGAAATCTCGGGTGTTACAACTAGGTCTGGGTTTCTGCCCTCTTGACGCACTTAAGGTCACCGAAACAATTAAAGACCTGTATCTTTTTGCACGAAATTTAACATTTAGATTTATCTACGACAAGGATCGTGTCAATCTAGGACTGGAGCGTGAGCTCGCGGAGCGCACCAAAGGCTTCTCCATGGATGAGTTCAGGGCGCTTCGCGACCTGATGCTCCTCTATGATGAAGGTGATACCGGAGACCCTGGGCCCTCACAAGACTCAGGGGCCCCCGACATTACCCCCTCAAGTGTGTGCGCAGCAGGGACAATTTCCTCTACCTTCCCTGCATCAAACAGACGTGATGATCTAGTTACCTCTAAACCAACTCCCTCAATCAAGCCCTTTCGGCTACGATCCCGGAGATTCCCTGATCTTAATACCTGTCCTGAGATTTGGGCCTTCCTGCGAGCAACCATAAGTGACCTTAAGAAACAAAAATGGCCTGACTTTCCCTCAAACCTAGACCCCAGTCAGATTCGAGCTCTTCGTTCATTGCAGCAACGTTCTGATGTTGTTATTAAACAATCGGACAAGGGCGGGAATATTGTTTTGATGACCAACCACCAATACGAATCTATGTGCCTTGCTATCCTTAGTAACAAACAATGGTACAGACCCATTCCTCCTACCCACATATCTTCCTTTGCACAGGAACTCCGGGCACTTTTCACTGAGGCCTACTTTGTGGGCCTCATTGACAAAGACACCCTAGAGTTCTTGGTCCCCAAATTTCCCTGCACCCCCACTTTCTATTCCTTACCCAAGACCCATAAAGTGGCACGGATCCCACCAGGAAGACCTATTGTGTCTGGGATAGGCTCCCTAACAGATAATGCGAGCAAATTTGTTGACGCCTTCCTAATGCCTCATGTTCGTAGCCTTCCATCCTACATCAGAGACACCACCGACCTTTTGCAACACCTCGAGGGAATTCAGGTCCCTCCGGACGCCCTGCTCGTGGCAGTTTGATATCGAGGCCTTGTACTCGAGTATCCCCCACGAGCAGGGCGTACGGATGGCTGGTTCCTTCTTGGCTGAACAAGATACTACCACCTGGCCCCTGAATCAGTTTATACTGACATTACTATACTTTATATTGACCAAAAACTTCTTTACTTTCAATGACCAACTTTTTTTACAAATACAAGGTGTTGCAATGGGGACGTCATGTGCCCCAGCATATGCAAATCTATACCTAGGTGGTTGGGAGCGATATATCCATGCCCATGTACAATATACAGAATTTCTGGACTATATTCTCCTATGGTACCGTTTTATTGATGATTTGTTTATGGTCTGGACGGGCCCTAGAGTTAAATTGTTACAATTTTTACATCTATTGGATAAGAACGATCTAAACCTTAAATTTACCTTCAAAATCGAGACCGAGCG